>CM064428.1:10000000-12500000 GCA_032690845.1 Eleusine coracana subsp. coracana | reverse complement strand
ACACCTCTCCTAGCACTTCGAATGAAGGCCTAAGGCAAGGCTAAGGGAAAGAGAGACACCTCTTCCACCAGCCCTACCTCTCCTTATATAGGCCTAAGGGTTGTCCACATGACCACTCTACCCTTAACCTACATAACATTGCCACCTACCACCAGGGACAAACTTGTCCATCTTTCACCTCATCGCTCGAACGCCATCGAGCCCTTCATGACTTTACTTCTCCTCAACGCAAGCTCTGCAATGGTGCCATGTGCACCTCCAATCACCGCCACCGGTTTTGAGGCCCAAACTAGGAAACTGCCTTACACGCTTCTCAAAGCACGACTTCTTGATGTTGATGTGTGTTACCTTATCCCGCGATCCTGACCACCGGCAAGTCTCTCCAAGTCCCTGTCCATCGGGCCCCCTTGTCACCTGCACCGGCATCCCGCTCGCCTTAACTTGGTCAACATGCCGTCTTCATCACCACCACGGTTTTGAGGCTCAACCATGAAATCGTCTGTACTTCTTGCCTCTCCTCGTGTATGGTATGGATCACCCTTGACTTCATCCGGCATCCCGATCATCCGGCCCCAAGTCCCCCACTTGTGCCCGATCCTCTCGCCGTTGACCGCCAAGTCGACTCTAGTGAACTACACATCATGAGACAAGCAAACACATTTTCCAACTCCTGCAACATCACCTATACTTCCACTAGCTCCGGTTAGTCAAAATTATGACATGCACAAACTCATGCAATCCCCAGAATCCCGCATTTTAACTCAAACACCAAAACAACCAAATTCAATTACTCATCACATATTGCAAACCATGGCACATATCCACATGGTTTCTCAATCTCCCTCTTGATGAGTACATTGACAACACCAAATGCACAAAGATTAGAGATTGAAATGCAAAACTAAATAAGCTCATCTAAATGGTCAAACCCAAAGAAAAGGTGAAAACAAGCCATCTAGCAAGGTAGGGATCACAAAACCAAGAGTTGGCAAAGAAGGCGACTTGATACACAAAGAATATGAGAAGCGCAAGAAAACACTCAAGATCATGATATGCTCCCCCTCAACTTATGGTTGGTCTCATGTAATGCAAAATGGATCATTTTAAGTTTCTTAGCATTATTTGTGCATGACCCAATATTTTCTCCCCCTTTGGCAATGAACTCATCAAAGATGCAAAAGAACAAGCAAACATGCAATGCATGAAAATGCAAACCTAAGGAGCTTCAACAATTATGCAAACAAGCATTTAACTTTGCTAACCATAAACATAGAGCCATGAAGTGTAAAATCAATAGCTCCCAATCATAGAAAGATCAAAAATAGAAAGCAAGGCATAAACACCAAGAGCTATACAAGCTAAACATAAAGATTGACTAGCTTAGATAGAATCAAATTTGCTTATTCTGAGAAAAGCTGCCACCACATGTGTAAGTACTCTCATCCAAGGCAAAACAAGCATCAAGTGAATCATAAGATTCTAGCAAGTTTCAATCTCAACTAGGGCAACAAGCATTTGCAGAAAATGAGCTTTACAAACGCTCACATATGCAATAGAGACTCGGCTGATCAGGTGATTATTGTTTCTCCTCATGTGTTCTCTTATCCATGCGGAGGGTCGCACAACTGGGTACGTCAAAACCCCAAGGCCTCAAGTCACAGTGTTTGGATTTAGCATTTTAGAATTATTCTTGATCAAATTCACTTAGCAGATTATCCAAGTTTTATTCACAAGACAAAAGAGCATGCCTTTGCGGCAAAAGGAACACAGGTTCCCACAATGTTCCATCATGAGCTAAACATTTGCAGAGCCTTCCATTTCGCAAACACAAGGTGCCAAAGCCAAGACATCCTCTAGACTAGCCTCAACACAAGTCTCAACAAGGATAAAATCAATTATACACATGGTGAGCAATTTTAGCAAGATTAGCTCATACACTTCACAAAAAGCAATGTTTACCTTTAAGATTAGCAAGTTGCTCAAATGAGTCTATAACAGGCCATAAAGAAAATCTAAGCATGAGATATTACCATCACATCCACACAACTTAGCTCAAGCTCAATCATAGCAAAGAGAAATGCAAGAAAGCATAAGAATCAAAGCTCATCTACCAATGCATATATTACATATGAGATGCAATGCATAAAAGGTAAGATATATATATACAAGAGAACACCAAATCCGCCTCAAATGATGCCATAGGGATGGCAAACACCAAGTTCCCCCCGAAGAAAAGCATGTCTCGAAGCATCTAGGGGCTTGGTGAGGATATCAGCTAGTTGGATTCTAGTGTGGATGTATTTGAGCTCAACATCCCTCTTCTCAATATTGTCTCTCAGGAAGTGGAATCGCACATGGATGTGTTTGACCTTACCATGTTGGATTGGGTTTTTGGCTAAGCATATGGCACGGGAGTTATCACACTTGAGTGGAACACTCTTAAAAGTCAACCCATAGTCTCTCATGGTAGATACTATCCATAGGATTTATGAGCAGCAGCTAGCGACAGCAACATACTCAGCCTCTATGGTGGATTGGGCTACACTCGACTCCTTACGAGAAGACCAACAGATCAAAGAAGTACCCAAGAAATGGCAAGTACCATAAGTGCTCTTCCTATCAATTCTACACCTAGCAAAGTCTGCATCTAAATACCCAATGAGATCAAGAGATGAAGATGTAGAGTATCAAAGATCAAACTCAAGAGTGTATTTGAGATACCTGAAGATGTGCTTGACAGCCTTGCGATGAGTCAACCTTGGGGAAGCTTGAAAGCGAGCATAAAGACACAATGGAAAGTGTATGTTGGGTCTTGTCACCATCAGGTACAAGAGGGAGCCAATCATGCTCCTATACTCCCTTTGGTCCACCGCTTCACAATCTTCATCTGGGTCAAGTTCCGTTGTAGTAGACATTGGTGTAGACAACAGCTTCACATTGACCATGTCGAACTTCTTCAGGAGATCCTTTGTGTACTTGGCTTGATGTATGAAGGTGCCTTGCTTGCACTGCTTGATTTGAAGTCCAAGAAAGAAGGTGAGCTCGCCCATCATCAACATCTGAAATTCACTTTCCATAACTTCTTGAAATCTGGACACAAGAGCATGAGAGGAACCACCAAAGATGATATCATCCACGTATATCTAAACCATTAGAAAGTCATTGTCAGGCTTTAGAGTGAACAAGGTTTTATCAACACACCCCATGACATACCCGTGCTCTAGCAAGAAGGTCTTAAGCCTAGCATACCATGCCCTAGGTGCTTGCTTTAGCCCATACAAAGCCTGCTGAAGCTTGTACACATAGTTTGGGTATTTGTGGTGCTCAAAGTGATGAGGACATCACTCCTATGGATACACATAACACTCCTCCAATGCTATACTTGCAGGGTCCAATGACTAGAGCTCGTGCACAATGAGTAAATTTAGAGGTGAGCTCGTTCCTACGTTCTTCATCATATGTCACTTTTGAGAATGATTTGCTACCTAATGATTATATTGTAATTAGGAACCATGGAGAGGACTAGGATATGATGGGAGAAAGACTTGGAGACATGGAGGACCAGCAAGGACGTGGAAGCCAAGGTGGAGGCCCAACCAAAATCGACTTCGAGTCTATTTTGGGGCCCAGGACCAGTCTGCGCTAAAACGGACGCCCAAGATGCATACGGACTCGGATTTGGACGTTCTACCTATGCACAGAAAGATAAGAAGAAGACATTTCCAATGTTGCTGACCGCATGTCAAAATTTGTCCAGAGGCGTCAGGAATCATCGAAACAACATAGGGTCCAGAATCTGTATCAGTGCTGCGTCGCTTGTTTTTTATCTTTGGCCTTTGTATCCAGTTGAGCCCAATTAGGGGCGCGTCCAGAGGGTCTTGCACGACCCTAGAGTCTTCATATACAGCCACCACCGCACCATTAGGGTTCGGATTTTGCTTAGATTACTATGTTCATAACAGTTTTGGTGTTTCATCAGTTTGTGAGACCCCAACTTCATGAGTTTAATCATACATCTGCAATTGTGTTGCATTCTTCTTTCTTCTTTCTTGTGTTCTTGATTCACAGGCAGGGATTAGCCTTCTCGGTGAGGTCAATCATTCTTGGACAGTTGATAAACAGAGGAGATGTTGTGCTACGATTACAGGGTTCTGAACGTGTTGTTTAGAAGCCGGATTAATTTATGTTTTGCCTCCGCCCAAATCAAGTTTACCAAAACCTTTCGGAAGCTCGGGAACCCTTGTTCACATCACAAAGCTAGGTGGTTGTCTTACATAAACCTCTTCCTCTATGAAACCATTTCGGAAAGCACTCTTGACATCCATTTGGTAGAGTCTAATGCTCTTAGAGGCAGCAAATGCAAGCAAGATCCTAATGGCTTCTATGCGTGCAACAGGAGCAAAGGTTTCCCCATAGTCTAAGCCCTTCACTTGACTGAAACCCTGGGCAACAAACCTAGCCTTGTTTCTAACAACCTCACCATCTTCCCCATGCTTGTTTTTGAACACCCATTTGGTTCCTATGACATTGACACCAATAGGAGGCTCTACTAGGATCCATACTTTGTTTCTCTCAAAATTTTCCAACTCCTCATGCATGGCATTAAGCCAATGTTCATCAGATAGTGTGTGTCCAATATCCCAAGGTTCAAAGGTGGCAACAAAGAGAGAATTGGTAAAGCAGACGAGATGTACAGACATTGACCTTGTTGTCCTCTCATAGAGATTAACAATCATTCATTGAGGTGGATGTTGATGATGAATGTGGTGAGGAGCCTCTCTCTCAGAGCATACCTCCCCCTCAACCATAGCTGAATCTGGCTCGACAGCTGCTAAAGTCAATGTAGAAGCTTCTGGACCCTCTGTTGGAGTGGTGGAAGTAGTAGGAACAAGCTCGGATGTGGGATGGAATGACTCATCATCATCAACATCCAAACCGTGTAGGTCCTCTACTACAAAGATGCTCTCCTCCATCTCCTTGGTACCTGCAGTCTCAATCACATTGCTTGCACAAGAGTTTGATTCATCAAAGGTTACATCGTAGGACTCTACGATGGTGTTAGTTTCCAAATTCAAAACTCTATAGGAATAGCCATGAAGGGTGTAGCCAAGAAAGATGCCATCAGAAGATCTCGACTCAAACTTATCAAGATTGCCAGGCTTGAGAATGAAGCACTTGCATGCAGTGCTAATGGCCTCAGCCTAGAACCGCCTCAGAGTCCTATGCTCATCGAGCATCGTCTAGGCCATTTCCACCAAGGTTCTGTTCTTTCTTTCGACCACAGCATTCTACTGGGGAACATGAGGTGCTGAAAACTAATGCTCAATACCATGCTCAAGACAGAAGGCAACAAAGGAGGAGTTCTTGAACTTGATGCCATTATCACTTCAGATTGCTCGTAATACACCAGGGAGTTCCTTAAACAACCTCAAAGCTAAGCTCCAAAAGTGATGAAACACCTCATCCTTGCTCTCCAGAAAGTAAACCCAAGAGTAGCGAGAGTAGTTGTCAACAATCACAAGAACATACCACTTCCCATCCGCCGAACGAATAGGTTTTTGTGCAAGGGTTTGGTACTATCTATTGTAAGAATCCTTACACATAGACTTGACTTAATTGGTACCCTCATGGTATGTGCAAAGCCTTTCCCATATGGCATGTGCAGTATCAAGTTGGGCAACACGATCATGTTCATTCCTACCTAGAGCAGAAAGCAGGATATTGACAGCTTTAGAGTTGTTCTCATACCTGTTTAACTCACCTACTAGCATGGTGTTGAGGTCGGTCGGTATGGCGTAGTCTTGCTCAACGATATCCCAAATTGCACATCCTTGTCTTAAGAGATAGTCCTTGGTCCGTGACTTCCAGTAGGGGAAGTCTTCTCCATCGAAGATATAAAGCTTGACCGCACGCTTCTCCATGTCACATTCGGATCACAAAATCGATGAAGGTCAACTAGTGGTCACACCGGCTCTGATACCAATTGAAAGACCGAGAAGGCGACCAGAGGGGGGGGGTGAATGGGAGCCAATTCAAATTCTTAACAAGAACTTGGCCTATGTTCCAATTACAACCCAAGCCAACCTCTAAACCGATCACCAAGGCTACACACACCAACTTGTGATGTGCTACCCTTAGGAGTGATAAAAAACAACAGCGGAACACAATCAAAACAAAAAAAAACTGGAAAGACTCGAAATAGTCAGAGACGTACACAAGACAGACCTCTCTGGACTACCATCGGCAGTGCCAATCACACCCATCGGCAGTGCCGGTCACACCCATCAGCAGTGCAGGAGTGGGATACTCAGGACTCAAGAAAGCAGCAATGGGAGCACATCGGCAATGCTGATAGTTGTCATTGGCAGTGCCGGTGCGGGTTCAGACTTAAGTCACTTGCAGTGTGTTGGTGGTTTCTAAATGCCTATTTTATCTACCAAAAAGGGATGTTTTGCATCTTAATTTGGTGGTTTGGACTAACACTTAACCCCATATTTACATATATTTGTAGTTATTCTATTTTGGATGTAATTGTAGGAAAAAGTGTAAAATAGGGCAATAATGAATAAGGAGCTAAAGAGTAACAAGGATGGGCCAGATGCGGAAAAGATGACAAAGACAAGACCAAGTCCGGGAAAGATGAAAGCCCAGTCCAATATGAGTCAGAGTCAGTGGAAGTTGACCTAATCCCGTTGAGTATAAAAGGAAGATAACTATCAAGAGCCAAGGGGCAATCAGTAGAAGGCAATCGTGAGATTCAGTTGTTAGAACTAGGGTTCCAGGATATTGGCGGTAGAAGTTGGCCAACACCAATGAAACCCACCAGAAGGGAGGTCGCGCCGATCGGCGTGACGCTTGCGCCGATCGGCTCATGCGCGTTCCAGCGCTATTTCTCAACCCTCTGCTATGTCTAGCGGAAGGATGAGTGAGTAGTCTCATATTCTCTTCTCTGGTGCGGGGATCTAGTCATGTAACTCTCATACTTATTGATACTCTCTCGATGAATTTAATCTATGTGATGAACTTAATTGCACATCTATCTATCCTTTTCATTAGTGTATTGGCCAATACGCTTTTGCCCATTACATAGTGCAAGAAACCAGTGGGGAGCTAATAGCCTCTCTAGTGACAGCTGGGGTGAACGAAACCACCATGTCTTATAGAATATTAGAGTCATCACTTGAGTTGATAAGTATAAGGTTGCATGCTAGTGAACCAATCCTAAGGAGAGAATCCTTCATTATCCTGTTACTTCTTCAATAACATTCACTCTCCACTCTCTCACCGTCATCATTCACACAAACCAACCATTGCAATTTGTTAGTAATCCTTTAATAGTAATTGTTCCACTCGTTCCTTGTGGATTCGATAACCTTGGAATACTCTGAAGGAAAAAGAGCTACAACTGTACCCGTCCTCTTGCGGTATATAAGTAGGTGCGTAGTTACGACCAGCAAGCCTCTTTTTCTGGCGCCGTTGCCGGGGAACAAGCCAGTTCATTTACTATTAATATTTTACTAACGTCTAATCCTCTCTTTTCTAGTTGTTTTTGTTTTTGTGTTTTGTGTGAATTTTTAGGATGAGTATGATCAGACCTTCTCTGATGCTCAGGGAGCTTTCTCTACTATCTCCAGTCATGTTGGTGCCTCAATCCTCAGATGAGAAGGCCACGACCTCCTCGTATATGTTGAGCCCCATTATCATTGGCATGGCTAAAGCAAACAAATCCTTTGGAGCGAAAGAGGAGAACCCGTATACTCACTTACAAGATTTGGAGGCACTTTGCCAAACATTCCATCATGAAGGAGTGCCTCAAGATCTTTACAGATGACTGCTTTTCCGATTCTCTTTGGGAGTAAAAGCCAGAGAGTGGCACAAGGCAGCATCTCGAGAAGCTAAAGGTAAGTGGAGTGAGTAAGTTGGAAATTTTTGTCTCCACTATTTTCCGTTGCCAAAGGTGCAGAAGTTGAGAAGACAGGTGGTGAACTTCTTACAAAAAGATGAAGAATCTCTTGTGGAAGCCTGGTTTTCAAGAATTGCTGAAACAAGGATCTGACCTCGGCATTGATGAGAATATGTGCGCTCAAACCTTCTACATAGCCATAAATAAGGCATCAAGGATGCATTTGGACGGATCGGCCAGAGGAAGTTTTCTGATACTGACAGCCAAGGTAGGGATCGAATTGTTAGGTAAAATGACCAAGAATGAAGCTTTGCACAAGCATTAGGAAGAATATCTAGAACCAACTCAGCAATGCCCGGAAGTTATGCCGAAGGAAGAGTCACCGGCTGAACAGATCTTGATGTCTGAGAGCAGAGCAATGATTACTTCAAACGCTAAATTCGAAGACATAGAGCCCGTCAGACCTGCCTCTATGGATCTGATGTGTGCGCCGATCGGTGCAGTCTCTGAGCCGATCGGCGCAGTCGCGACGACTGGAGGCCCGATCAGCCTGATGACTCCGTCAAGTTGTAAGGAATATACCAAGATAGAAGCTGCAATTCTAGACAACCACCTGAAGGAATTTGAAGGCAACTTTGCTAAACCAAAGGGGGATAGAATATTGGCGAATGCTAAACCACTTGACGAATTTGAGCCGATGGACTGGATTCCTATTGATTTTTCGCAAGAGTTATTTAATATGAGAAGATCCTTCAGTCCGCAAGACGCCTCCGAAGCCGGAATTGAGTATAATTTCCCAAGTAATCGCCTCAAGTCGGAAATTTTTGATAAAGAGATTATTGGGAGAGTTTTAGGGAAGCTTTACAAGGATGATATAGAACTTGATGGAACAGAGGTGATTGCTAGATAGTTGCTTTGAGCCATCCCCCTACGAAGGATTATGTGGTGTGTATGCTGTAGGTCTTACTGCAGAGGAAGAAGAAGAACCATACATACCATGTGAGATATCGGGGAAATTTTTTCCGAAAGCCTTGTGTGACTTTGGTTCTCGTGTCAGCTTGATGACTTATGATGCACTCATGAGCATGCCTTATGAAACTCAACAGCGGCTGATGGGGACTGGACTTGAGCTCATCATGGTGGATGGAGGGAAGACCAAGCCACTGGGAGTGATGAAGAACGTTGAAATTGAGATCAGCTCGAAAACAATACCGGTGGATTTCTTCATTCTGGACAATAAAGAAACTGGAGTTGAAGATATCAATCTAGGAAGGCCATTCTTATGATTAGTACAAGCGGTTTTAAATGCTGGGAAAGGTCAAATTACGCTACACCTAGGAGAGGAAGAAGTGCAATTTCAATTTAACAATTCGTCTCATCAAGACCCTTCTTACCATCAGGAATTCTACCTAGAGGAAGACGAGAAGATAGGGATGGATATGGGTGACCCACTAGACCACATCCTGTGCGGGACTGAGAAGCTGACCACCAGCGCCGATCGGTGCAACCCTTACGCCGATCGGCTCAACCAGGAGAATCGTGCCGATCGGCGCGATACTTGCACCGATCGGGTCAAACAGGAAAATCCAGATTTTGAACCTCTCGGGGAGCTGGATCCAGATGAAGTGCCAGAAGTAGAACAGAAGGAACTTATGAAGGAGCTACGCTATGAATATCTAGGGAAGAATAAAACATATCCAATTATTGTGAATAACACCCTAATGAAAGAAGAAACAGAGAAGTTGCTTGCTATGCTCAAAAGGTATAAGAAAGCCATTGGTTACACATTCGATGACATTATGGGAATAAGCCCCGAATTTTGCACCCACAAGATTAACTTGGAGGAGAATGCTAAACCAGTGGTTGGAGGGATGCGAAGGTTGAAGGAATCAATGAAGCCAGTGATTAAAAAGGAGATTTTGAAGCTGCTTAACGCAGGTATGATTTACCTTGTTGCTGATAGTGAATGGATTAGTCCAGTACATTGTATGCTCAAGAAAGGAGGATTGACAGTGGTGCCTACTGAGAACAATGAGTTGATCACTCAAAGGACTGTAACTAGATGGAGAATGTGCGTAGATTACAGAAGTTTGAACAAGGTGACGAAAAAAGATCACTATCCTCTTCTGTTCATTGATGAGATGCTTGAAAGGTTAGCTAAGAATTCATACTTTTGTTATTTGGATGGATTTAGTGGTTTCTTTCAAATACCGGTAAGACAAGAAGATTAATAGAAGACTACATTTACTTGCCCTTTTGGGACATATGCATATAGAAGGATGCCATTTTGTCTTTGCAACGAGCCCACCATATTTCAAAGATGCATGAATGCAATATTCTCTGAATTCATAGAAGATATTATGGAGGTATGTATGGATGACGTCTTTGTGCATGGTACTAATTTTGATAGTTGTTTGGAGAATTTGGAGAAGGTTTTGAAAAGGTGTGTTGAATGTGACTTAGTTCTGAATTGGGAGAAGTGTCACTTCATGGTAACAGAAGGGATAGTACTTGGTCATGTCATACCTAATAGAGGGATAGAGGTTGACAAATCAAAGGTATCTACAGTTGAGAAATTACCTGCCCCTACTGATCTTACAAATTTGAGGAGTTTTCTTAGACATGCAAATTTCTCTCGCAGATTTGTTAAGAATTATTCGAAGATTGCTAAGCCCCTGACAGAATTGTTGAAGCAAGGTACATAATTTGTCATGGACGATGAACGATTCTCTGCCTTCAGAAGATTAAAGGAAGCTCTATGCTCTGCACCCATTATGCAGCCATCTGATTAGAATTTACCTTTTGAAATTATGTGTGATATATGCAGTTGGAGTTGTTCTTGGACAACGGAAGGAAGGTAAAGTGCATACTATTTTTTATGCTAGCAAGACTTTGAATGAGGTGCAGATCAATTATACAACAACTGAGAAGGAGATGTTAGCTGTTATATTTGCTTTTGAGAAGTTTAGATCCTACATTCTAAATTCTAAGATGATTGTATATACTGATCATGCTTCTATAAATACTTGGTTTCAAAAAAGGAGTCTAAGCCTCAGTTAATGTGATGGATATTGATGCTGCAAGAATTTGATTTGGTGATAAGATATAAGAAAGGAGTAGAAAATTCTGTAGCAGATCATTTGTCTCATCTTGAATCATCATCAACTAAACCAATAAGAGATGAAATGCAACAAGAGCAGTTGTTTGCCGCATTTGATCATAGATAGAATTGGATGATGGATATTATCAAAGGTTTCAAGGGACAAACTGATATGATGAACAAGAACACGAGGAAAAGAGTTAAGAGTGAAATGAGAAAATTTATATGGGCCAGCCCATACTTGTATAGGTATTGCAAGGATGGAGTAGTACGGAGATGTGTACCAAAAAGAGCGAGCATTTTAGCAAAGTGTCATTCTTCGGATTATGGGGGACATTATGGCTACTTTAGAACACAAGCAAAGGTATGGGCGAGTGGATTCTATTGGCCTACTATGCATGAAGATGCAAAGAGATATGTTGCAACATGTGCTCAATGCCAACGAATAGGGAATGTTAACAGTAGGAATGCAATGCCTCTTAAGTACAATCTTCAAGTTGATATCTTTGATGTTTGGGGTATGGATTTCATGGGACCCTTTGTGAATTCTCGTGGTTTCGAGTACATATTGGTTGCCATTGATTATGTCTCCAAGTGGGTCGAAGCAATGGCATGCAAGGCCAATACTACAAGAGAATCAAAGAGTATACTTTAGGAGCATATATTTCCTAGGTATGGAGTACCGAGGAAAATAATTATAGATGGAGAATCCCATTTTACAGGAGGAGAATTTACTAGGTTTTTAACTAAATCTGGAGTTGAGCATAGAATTGGAACCGCTTACCATCCCAGAAGAATGGACAAGCAAAAACTTCAAACAAGCAATTAAAGGGAATTCTACGGAAGATTGTTACAAAGGAAGGAAAAGATTGAGCCACGAAGCTAATGGAGCATTATGGGCATATAAGACGGCATTCAAGACACCAATCGGTATGACACCATATCAATTCGTTTATGGGAAATCATGTCACTCACCGGTGGAATTGGAACATAAGGCTTATTAGGCTATAAAGGAAATGAATTTGGATCTTGATGCCGCCGAAGTGAAAATAAAGATGCAAATAAGCGAATTGGAAGAGATGTGTTTGCGTGCATATGAAAATGCAGACATATACAAAGAGAAGACGAAGAAGTGGTATGACAAGAAGCTTTTGAAGAAGGAATTCAAGGAAGGAGATCGGGTGCTCCTATTTAATTCGCGATTCAGATTGTTTGGTAAAGGCAAACTGCGAAGCAAATGGGAGGGACCTTATCTTGTGAATATGGTGTTACCTTCGGGAGCTGTAATCATAATGGATGGCAAGATAAACAAGTACATGATGAATGGACAACGTCTAAAGGTATATCTAGAACCCGACACCTTTGAATTAAAATCTTTTGATGTGTATTTCACTGCTAGTGCCCTGTATGGTCGAGCTTAACAATGTAAAACAAAAGCTCTATATATATTTTGATTTCTGTGATTTTTCTGTTTCTGATTGGGTAATTTAGTGTATCGCGCCGATTGGCGCGTTGCTACGCTGATTGGCATAGCCCTGAGCCGATCGGCGCGGTGGAGTCTTTTTGGTTTCGAAGTCGGTTTTGGACCTTGCCTTTTTAAGACTCGTTAAAATTCCATGAAAAGAGATAGAGTCCTAGTCCAGTTGGGAATCAAGGCATATAAATATGAAAGGACAGCAAACTCAAAGATCAACTCGCATTACATCATCACCAGAACAAACCCTAAGAGCAGAAGCGATGGAAGGCGATGCATCGGACAACAACCAAGGCGGCGTCGATCGGCGCGATGCCTGCGCCGATCGGCTCGGCGGCGGATTTTCGCAGCCCTCTGCAAATTGGTCCTAGGAAGAAGTCGATCTGCTGACGCTGAAAAGAAGTTGACGCTGGTCAAACCTGCGGAAGAAGTTCACGAAGAAAAGCGAAGCTAACACGTGGAATGCCGAAAAGGCGAAGATGGACAATGAACTTCAGCAGATAATGAAGAGAGTATTGGTGCGCAAGGGAAAATCTATAGCGCCTATTAAGGGTGAAGCTGTTTCTCAAATGTATACCATAGAAAGCCTTCTTGATCTTGCTAAGCCCTTGTGGTATGAGGATTTCCTATCTTTTGAAAGATCATTGACTGAGCAAGAAAAGGAAGAGCTAGATGAGGAAAGCGTTCTCACAATCCATAGGAGCCGACTTTATAGTGAACATGACCTTGCCACCAAGTATGAACTCAAGCTGCGAGAGGAAGCCGAAAAAGCCATGTACGAGCAAGATGCGGAAAAGGATCTTCAAGCTAAAAAGGATGAATCCTTTCCCAGGGTTCTGACCAATTAGGAAAGTTTTCAAGAGAATAAGATTCATAAGGACAGTTGTATTGAGGGTTGCAAGTGCTTCTTTCGTGCTAAAGATCTTCAACACAAGGTTGTACTCCAATTGGTGGAAGATCCAACTTTCATACCTAGAGATATAATATATGATGATGGCTATCGCGCAGTTCCTGGAGGAAGGACGCCTAAGGAGATTAATGATGAGATTTTGTAAAGGCCACAGAAACAGGTGATCCGTGAGAGTAATCTAGAATAGTTAGCTAAGTACATGAAGGAAGATGCCAGCTGCGCCGATCGGCGTGACACTGGAGCCAATCGGCGCGACAACAGAGCCGATCAGCGCGACACTGAGACCGATCGGCGCGATCTGAAGATGGCTAAATTTATTGATCTGACAGTTGTGCCAAATGAAGACGAAGAGCCTGCTGTAAAGAAGTGTAGGACTACACCAGAGGTTCGCAGATCTGCTAGACTATCGGGTAAGCCAACTCAAAAGTATTCTGAATGGGGTAGCGACTTTGATCCGTTATACTGTTTGGAAACTTTGGAGAGTGGTGACCCTAGTATATCTGGATATTTGAGTGATGAATCTGATATGCGAAGAAGCTTTGGTAGTCCTAAGTTTGAAAATTGGGGAACACCTGTAGAGCGCCTTTATCTAGACAGAGATCGTGCTTACAGGCATCAAAGGGATGTGGATCGTAGAATCCGGGATTCAATCGAGATGAACAAAGCAGATTACACTTTTATCATAAGGAATATAAGATGATTTTTTTGAGTCTTGAATAGGCATGGTCTGAATGATTAGTATGTTGAGTTTCTTCTCTTGCAATGAGGACTGTGGTATGTATATACCAGGGATACCTCGCCACTCGGATATATTGCCGAGTGGGCCAGGGTCCAATAAAGATGAAGACCCATGAAGATAACTATTCAGATTGTTACTTGGAGTACACGACAAGTCAATATTAGAGATAGAAAGTTAGAGAGAGAGTCATAGTCGGAGATCATGTTGTAACCGACTAATACACTTACCATGAACCCTGCCCCCCGGATATATAAGGAGGGGCAGGGGCTCTTTTGGAGAGATCCATCTCGAATAATACACTACAGAATATAGGACGTAGGGTTGTTATCCTCCGGGAGGACCGAATCTATCTAAACCTTGCGTCTTGTGTGTCTATCAATCTTTCATACTCATACGCATACCTAAATCTACTATCAAGAATATCTCTCGACAGTTGGTACGCCAGGTAGGGGCAGCATTGAGTGTAACTTCGTCGAAATTGATGGCTTTCGTCGACATCAAGTTTCGCCCGGGAGACAAGATCTGCTTTAGCACTGTTAGCCTCATCGCCGACCAGCATGGGAACCTCGTCAAGCGTGAGGGCGCGGCCCACTCGGACGCTGCCTCGACCGACCAGAGCAATCCGGCTGGCCGACTCCCGCTCGGCCTCAACAACGTAGCAACAACTTTCCAGGCGGAAACCCTTCCGGGCGGCAACTCAACGTTGTCCGCAATACCCCCATTGGTAACCTTGGTCGATTTGGGTTACACTACGGTTGATCTCCCGGCTCGTCACACGGACCAGTCGGACGAAGATCCCAAATTTTTCAATGAATCAAGATTCATCGGAGCAATCGGTCTCGAAAGCGAGTCACTCCTGGACTTGATTGAAGAGCCGAGGGATTCAGAGAGTTGTTCCTCTGATTTCCATGAGGTATTCATGGTAGCACCTGCCGTTCAGGGGCAAGTAGATGGCAAAACAACGGCGGATGCTTCCGCGCGCGGTACTGTGCCGCGTGTAGACGGACATGAAACCAACCTCAAAGACGATGATCCAGACGCCGCCACCCCCCCGCTTCGAAGACCGGACGCTCAGCAGAGACCCTGAGTCGTGCAAAACTTAGACATGGGTGACCTCACCTTAAAACTTGATGGTGAGGACGTCTTCAAGACCCCACAACATAACATTACGGCTGCGGCAACCCTCCTGCAAACAATAGAACCCCTGCTCCAAGTCTCCCTAGAGTTGACACCTAAGGTCAACCAATTGAAAGCGCATATCAGGGCCGCGGCTGTACTGGGGATGCATGCGGCATGGTCAACGCTGAGTAAATCAGTATCTAGAGCTGCTAGTTCTGTGCCCAGGGAGGATAGAAGAGACTGACAGCGCTCCAACCGAGAGGCAACCCCCCCTACTATTCCCCGGCGTAGGCCCATTGCAGAGTACCATGATCGACATCCAGCCGCCGACCTGCGCAACGGCATACCACCACGTGACGCGCGGGTTCGGTTGGACAATAGATACCGGGAGCGTGACAATGCGGCCTGCCAAGAGTATGAAGATGAACGGCGTTGGCGTGGTTATGTCGACTATGAGCATGACAGCAGACGGCAGCCATATTTAGAAGATCATTACCGTGATCGACGGGACGAGGGCCGCCGCGATGATAGATATTACCGAGAGTCCGGTCGCGAACGAGAACGTACTCTGGCCGCCGATGATTATGACGAGGAGGCTGGCATTCGAGCCTTCACTCGGGAACTTCAAACTGTTAGCTGGTCGGTCAGCTTCAAGCAGTTGGCATTGAGAAGTATGACGGCAAGACGGACCCGCGCTAGCTTCACGTCTATTCGGCAGCCATACGAGCTCTCGGCGGCGATAGCTTTGTCATGGCCAACTACTTACATGTGTGTTTAGCCCCAGCAGCAAGAACTTGGCTCACTAATCTGCCCGACAACTCTATCACCTCCTGGGTAGATCTTTGTCGGCAGTTCGTGGCAAATTTTCAAGCCACCTTCGACAGACCAGGGAATCACTAGGAACTCGACCGGATCAAACAGCGAGACCGGGAGCCTCTTCGAGAGTACATCCAACGCTTCTGCCGAGTGAAAAATACCATCCCTAACATCTCGGATGCTCAGGTTGTCACTGCCTTCCAGGGAGGACTCCGCGACGACGACCTAATAAAGAAGATTGGAAGGTTGGATGCCGCCGGTAGACTGTCAGCCAAAGAATTATTCACTATGGCCGACAAGTATGCTGCTGGCAATTCGGCACTATTTCAGGTTCGCCAGTACAAGGAGGCGACCCCAAGGAACCAGTCAGGTCCATCCGATTACAGCAAGGACAACGATAGGAAGCGCAAGCAAGACCGAACAGTGGCCACCATCGAGCGCCCGACCTGGAGGAAAGCAATCACTCAGGATGACTTCGATAAGATGCTCGATGGCCCTTGCCTGCTACATGATGGAGATCATAAAGCCAAGGAATGTTTCAAGCTGAAAAATTTTGCCCATCATGCCTTGAAGGTCTGCAAAGAACGCCCCTGGATCCCCAAGGGTGGCAAGAAGGAGTCAGAGAAGGACAACCAAGACAAGGACAAGGAGAACTTCCAAGACCCCGAATGTGAGGTCAATTACATTCATGGCCGGTCTACGGCTGACTCAAAGCATCAGCAGAAGGTCCTCTATAGAGAGGTCCACTCGGTCTCACCAGTGGTACCTCAGTATCTGCGATGGTCAGAGGTTCCAATTACCTTTGATCAGTCCGACCATTCGGATCACATCCCCAGGCCTGGGAAATATCTCTTAGTGTTAACGCCGACTGTTAACCGAGTCTGGCTAAATCAGGTACTGTTAGATGGTGGTAGCAGCCTGGACATCCTTTTTGTGAAAACCTTCAAGGAGCTTGGCATACCTTTGACGGACCTCAAGCCGAGTCGATCACCGTTTCATGGTGTGATCCCGGGCATGCAAATAGTCCCTCTAGGACAAATCACTTTGCTCGTGACTTTCGACACTCGGGAAAACTACAGGACGGAGCGAGTTACCTTTGAGGTCGCCAACCTCGACTCTAAGTATCACGCCATTATAGGACGGTCAGCCATCGCTAAATTCATGGCGATACCTCATTATCCTTATATGATGATGAAGCTGCCAGGACCAAACGGTGTCATATCAATCCACTCTGATGTACGGACTTCATACGACTGCGACAACGGCAGTTGTGAGTTGACCGAGAAGATGGTAGCAGCATCGGAGCTGGCCGAGCTGAAGGAAGCAATTGCAACAGTGGAGGAGGCCATGCTTGACCCTGCTCCAACGAAAATGATGAAAACTGCGGTACAGGCGGATGCCGTGGAGTCCAAGAAGATTAGCCTAGATGACAATGATGTATCTAAAACCACCAATATTAGGGTCAATCTAGGAGATAAATAGGAAAGCACGCTCATCCTTTTTCTTAGAAATAATAAAGATATATTTGCATGTAAACCTTCTGATATGCCAGGTGTTCCAAGGGAAAAGGCTGAGCACAAACTTCACGTTCACGAAAATGCCAAGGCAGTAAGATAATGGCTTAGACGATTCTCGTAAGACCGATGCGATTAGGAAAGAAATTGACCGATTGCTGGCAGCCGGTTTCATCAAAGAAGTTTTTCACCCCGACTGGTTGGCTAACCCAGTTCTGGTGCGGAAGAAGAATAAGGAGTGGCGGATGTGTGTGGACTACACCGGCCTTAACCAAGCTTGTCCGAAGGATCCGTTCACTCTCCCACGAATTGATCAAGTGGTCGATTTGACGGTTGGATGCGCTTTGTTGTGCTTCTTAGATGCCTATTCAGGGTACCATCAGATTCCCTTAAACCAGTCAGACCAGCTTAAAACATCGTTCATCACGCCGTTCGGAGCCTTCTATTACACAACAATGCCGTTTGGCCTGAAAAACGCTGGCGCCACTTATCAGCGGACTATGCAGCGATGTTTGCACAACCAGATAGGAAGGAATGTCGAGGCTTACGTTGATGACGTGGTAGCCAAGACTCGGCTTTCCACCGACTTAATATCCGACCTAGATGAAACATTCGGCAACCTTCGGAAATACAACATAAAGTTAAATCTAGAAAAATGCATCTTTGGGGTCCTATCAGGAAAATTACTTGGTTTTTTGGTATCACACAGAGGGATTGAAGCTAATCCAGAAAAGGTAAATGCCATATTACGAATGGGACCTCCACACTCGCAAAAAGACATTCAAAAGCTCACTGGTTGTATGGCTTTGCTCAGTCGGTTTGTATCTCGGCTCGGCGTCCGAGGCTTACCCTTCTTTCGATTACTCAAGAAGCAAGGATCATTCATCTGGAATGATGATGCACAGAAAGCTTTGGATGATTTTAAGGCTTATATTAGTCGTCCTCCAGTCTTAACTCCCCCGGAGCCAAAGGAACTTTTGCAGTTGTATATTTCTGCAACCAAACACATTGTCAGTACTATGCTGGCGGTAGAGTGGGCAAAAGATGGCAAGGCTCAAAAGGTGCAACGACCAGTATATTTCATCAGTGAAGTCTTATCAGAATCCAAGGTATGGTACTTCCTGCTTCAGAAGTTAATTTATGCATTATTGATAACATTTAGGAAGTTGAAGCATTACATTGAGGATCATCCAATTGAGGTCCACACGTCGTTCGGCCTAGGCGAATTGCTTCACAATTGAGAGGCTACTGGGAAAATCGCTAAATGGGCTGTTGAGCTCGGATCATATGATATCACCTATAAGTCACGTGATTTGATAAAAGGTCAAGCTTTGTTGGACTTTGTCGCCGAGTGGACAGAATGTGAGTTACGTCCTGACTCACAAGAATTATGCTATTGGAAGATGGCATTTGACGGCTCCTTATAACTGGAAGGCGCCGGAGCAGGAGTCATACTGGTATCTCCTGACGGAGCCAAGTTGCGGTACGTTCTTCAAATGCACTTTCGTGCCTCTAACAATGCTGCAGAGTATGAGGCGCTGCTACATGGACTTCGAACAGCTATCTCACTCAACGTCCAAAGGATAAGTGTCTCTGGCAACTCGGCGCTAGTTATAAATCAAGTAACCAAGGAGTGGTGTTGTTCCCATGAAAGCATGACAGCCTACTGCACCAAAGTTCGGAAGCTCGAAGACAAGTTTGATGGCATTGAGTATAAACACGTCCCACGAAAGTATAATGAAGAGGCGGACGAACTGGCCAAACTTGGGTCCAGCAGATCTAAAATACCCGACGGAGTATTCCTTGATGATCTGCATAAGCCATCTATACTAACCCAGCAAACTATGGAGCAGTCGGCACTAAAGGCGGGGGTAGCACCGCATGTAGCTGTCATTAAGGTAGATTGGCGAACTCCCTTTATTGATTATCTCGATCGTGATAAATTACCGACCGACAAAGACGAAGCCCTCCGAATTATTCGCAAGTCACATTCATATCATATAGTTGACCATGACCTGTACAAGCAAAGTCCACATGGAGTACTAATGAAATGCTTGTCTCAGGTTGAAGGCATAGCTATATTAGGAAACATCCACACTGGCATTTGTGGGAATCACACAGGCCCATCCACAATTGCGGCCAAAGCAATGAGGCAAGGGTTTTATTGGCCAACCGCCAGTGCTGATGCCAAGGAAATTGTCCAAAAGTGTGAAGGTTGTCAGTTCTTTGCTCGTCAGATGAACGTACCTGCTACAGAGCTTCAAAATATACCAATAACTTAGCCGTTTTTAGTGTGGGGTTTAGACATTGTCGGACCTTTCATGAAGGCTCAAGGGGGTTTTACTCACCTTTTCGGAGTAGTGGACAAGTTTTCTAAATGGATCGAAGCAAAGCCAGTCGGTAAGATTTCGGCAAAGAAGGCCATCGAGTTTATGACCAAAATAGTCACTCGGTTTGGTGCCCCTCATAAGATAATAACTGACAACAGTACTCAATTCACAGCAGAGGAGTTTAAAGACTTTGCGGGCCGAATCGGTTTTAAGATTGGTTATGCCTCGGCCGCCCATCCACAGAGCAATGGTCAGGTTGAGAGAGCAAATGGCCTCCTGCTTTCCGGAATTAAGCCTCGTATATTTGATCGATTGGAAAAGTACGCTCGACGATGGTTTAGAGAATTACCATCTATGTTGTGGGGGCTTAGAACCAACGTAAGTCGCACCACTGGACACTCTCCTTTTTCTCTGGTTTATGGCTCAGAAGCCATGTTACCCACTGAGATTCTTTTTGCCTCCGCCCGTGTGGTAGCGTATGATGAAAAAACCTCGAACAACTATAGGTGTGACGACTTGTTATTATTGGAGGAACAGTGGAATGCCACTGTAATTCAGTCGGCAAAGTACCAGCAAAGTTTGTGACGTTATCACGACAAAAACGTTTGTACACAGGGTTTTTCTGTCGGCAACCTTGTTTTGAAGCAAGTTCAGTCTAAGGTCGGCAAGCATAAGCTGTCGCCTCCATGGGAAGGATCTTTTATTATAAGAAAATCACTCAGTCAGGCGCCTATCGATTGATGAATGAAGACGGATCAGACCTTTAAAGTTCCTGGAATGTTTCACAGCTACGTCGTTTATATACTTAGTAATTATAATTTATTGTATTTCTCTTATTAAATATATATACACAATAGTCATGACATTTGATTTTGCAATTTATGAATTCTGTGCATAATTGTTATTATTTACATCATGACTCAAATTCTAATACTTGGTATCACTCTAACTCGTGCATGTCGACCAAGCGGGTTACTTAGTCCCCATGGTTCTTGCCGTCTGTTAGGGACCAAGGCAATTCTCCTAATTCGCATATGCTTGACCGAATGAGTTCTTAGTCTCCATGGTTCATATCGACTATTGTGAGCATTGTTTAGAGGGCTGACATGAGTTGTGTATTGGTTGTGAGTGTCTAACACAAGTTCATACAATACATATACGAAGCAGCGCGAACCAAGAATTCATTACAATACTGGTAATGAATCTAGACCTTAGCGGTCTATTGAACATTGATTATATTACGATATCAGAGCTATAACATAGTATTTTAAGCTCTATGATTCTTTACAATTTCGGTAAAGGATCTAGCTCTATCTGGTCGGCTAATATATGAGCTGTTTTTTGCGCCTCAGCCACGAGAGCTTCACATTGCTCATCAGAGAAATCTTCATGAAAGCCTTCGGCTACCACATCTAATTCTATGTTGGGGATGTGGGACTTTGCAATTGCCAGAACCTGTGCGCGGCTAGTTCTGCAACATGTCGAACATGTTCTTTCAGTCGGCCGGGTGCTCCTTGTAGCCTCGTCAACAGGTCCCGACATCGAGGTGGTTTTTCTTCAGGATATATGTATTGGGCGACCACTTCTACATCCTTCTGAAGAGCTGCAAGAGACCATCGAAGGTTTTCATCACCCTCTATAAATTTCTTCTGCAATAGCTCATAGGACATCTTTGATCCTACAGGAGCACAATAATCATATATGTCCAGCACAATGGAATTCAATATCAAGGTATTAGTTGAATAAACACTTACCTCTCAGGCGTTTCTCGGCTTCTATTTTTTCAGCCTCCAGGGTGGCGACTTTTTCCTTATACTCTTCTTTTTTCTTTTCAATTTTATTGAAGGCTTTTTGGAATTGGTTTAGCTCATCCACAGCCTTTTTGAAAATCTTCTCAGCTTTGATAACTTTGCTTTCTAGCTTTATATTCCTTTCTTTCTGGCTTTTAATTATTTCTTTAGCGCTTGTTAGTAACAACCATTTTAGTGCATAAATATACTCCTGTACATATAGGTAAATTCATTTTTACCTTCTGCTCTTTCCTTCCATGAATTTTGTTTTTATTGCATTGTTTCGAGATCGTCTTTAAGCTTTTTAAAATTCCTCTTGATCTCTGCCGAGTCCTGGATCTGCTTTTGTAACTCTTGATTTTCGGACTTCAAAGTTTCAAGAGCTTGAGCAGATGACTCTAGTTCTTTTATGCGGCCTTCAAGACTCACAATTTGTGCGGTTGCCTGGGCATCTTGTTTTTGTTTCAGTTCCAGTGACCACGATGCCTCTGTATGGACGAGGTTAAATGTTCATGTCACATAGATAATGTGTGAGGTATAAGCTATATTGGTCTCATACCTTGTAGCTCGAATTGAAGTTCATCAACTTGAGATGAACGGGCTTTTAGCGCTACTGATAAGCGCCCTACTTCTAGTCTCTCTTTGGCAAGTTGGTCTTCTAAATCGACGGCTTTTGCACAATGCCTCTTGACAAGTTGCAGAAGCTAGGTCTTGTTGGCCATATGAGTTTTCAGAGCGTGTAATAATGGCAAGTTATATGTTTGAAATTTCATAACCAGGAATGGTGATTATTATTAACAAAAAGGACAGAATACCTGGAAGGAATGATAGGCTTTTTCAGTTTGCTCTTCAAAAACGTTCAAATCCGCTTGCTCTGCCAACTCATCAAATCCGGCGATGGCAAATTGGCCACTATGATATATTGATCTAGTCGGCGTTGGCTGGTCTGCGACACCTTCTCTTACCACTCGGTGAATAGGAGTTGGCTCTGGTATAGATTCAAACACTAGTGATGGCTCTTCGGGCTCAGTGGAGGCCGGAGTTTCAGTACCCGTTACCATCTCAGATGTATTCAGGTCCGGGATGTTACGTGATTTAGCTTGATTATCTTCTGGCTGAGTGGATTGGGTGCACCTTTTTCACTCGATTTCTTTGCCAACTGGTCTGGGACATCATCTTTGGATGACTCGGCCTGTGGTGTCTCCTGGGCTTTTTCAGGAACTGGACTTTGTGCCAGAACTTCTTCAAAAGACGACCGCCCGGACGACCTGCCAATTTGACAAAACTTACATATTTCAATCAAATGGATAGTTAAGCTTTAAGTTATATTGATGTGTTTACCTTGAGCGGCGTTTGAATTTAATGCCTAACACTCTTGGTGGTGGGCTGGTTGGCCTTGGGGCGCCTTCTCATGGGTGCCTATCTTGCTAGTTTCACTCAGCTCATTTTGACCTTCATCATCCATGGCTCGTCGAGTGGTGGAGGTTTTCTCTGGAGTTTTCTTCTTTGCCTCCGCTTGAAGTTTGGCTACCCTTTCAGCCAGCAATTCTTCTTCATTAGAATCTTCAATATGTGCCTTTCGGTGCTTGGGAGCTGATGGTTGAGTGGGAGATTTCTTTTGCGGCATCAGCGGCAGAGGGGGGTTAGACATGTATACATCAAGATTCTGCAATATAAGTTACATCATATTCATTGCTGAACATAATGCATGAAGTACTGATTTTTTATGCACAGAAGTGGATAACTTATTGGACTCCTGCCAGTCTTGGAATGATGTCCACATTTCGCACTACCTGGTGTCCAGCCAATTAGTGAAGAAAATATGTTTTCCAGCCGCAATGTTAATTCCCTTTCTGACAATGTTTCTGGCACTTCCATGGTGGGGTCTGAACCTAGTTCGAACTTCCATCCAGGAACATGATGTTTTTTAATAGGCTGCACGTGGCGATATATGAAGCTTGCGGCAACATGTACGCCAGTGTAACCTTGGGACTTGAGATAAGCAATGTGTTCTAATATGGCATCAACTTGGGACTTTTTGTTTGGATGGGCCTTTGCTGACCACTCGGGTCGTGGATTGGGGGCTTCGGCCGTAGTCTCTGACAAAGGTGGAGCATGGTTTCTATGGTAAAACCAGTCTGCGTGCCAACCTTTGTTTGTTGATGGAAGTGGTACATCAACATATTTGGATTTATTCCTAAGTTGGAATCCGGCCCCTCCTATAACATTATTGCTGTTTGATTTCAAGACAAACAGTTCTTTGAAGGTATCAAAATGAGGATAAATCCCCAAGAACACCTCATATAGGTGGATGAAGATAGCAATATGTAAGATGGAATTTGGATTCAGATTGACAAGATTGATGCCATAGAAGAGCAGGAGACCGCAAAAGAAGTCACAACAAGGGATCCCAAATCCATGATAGAAAAAGGAGGTTGAGGAAATTTCTGACCTATGGCCTCGATCCATTCTCCGGTCTGATGATCTTGCAACACGCCATCAATCACCAGTCTATTGATTTTCTCTGAATCCATGGTTGACACGGGGAACTCCTTGATGACGGCGGGGATGTTGAAGATTGGCTCTTCTTCCTCGCCCTTCTCAGGGGAGGCTTGCTTCTGGGATTGTGCCTTATAGCTTTGGCGGGTGTGCTTCGGGGCCATCGCTTTTGTTCAAGTGCGGTGGAAGCAGCTGCGTGGAGCCTTGGGCCGGAAATGGACACTTGAGCCTTGGGCCGGAAATGGAGCAGCGGCGAAATGAAGAAGAAGGGGTGCGGCTGTTTGGAGGCCCTTTTTATAAGGGTTAGATGACCTATTGGGCCGAGGCTTTTTGTAATTTGTTAAGTCCAGTTTTGTTAATCAGATTATTATAGTTTCAGCCTTGAAAATTGTACCTTCTGAGATTTCGTGATAAATCACTCGGATTATTACAGTTTTTAGCCTTGGAAATTGTACCTTCCGAGATTTCATGATAAATCATTCAAATTATTACAGTTTTAGCCTTGGAAAATGTACCTTCCGAGATTTCATGATAAATCACTCGGATTACTGTAGCTTTCGCCTAGGAAATGGTACCTTCCGACATTGCGTGGTAAATCATTCGGATTATCCCGGCACCAATCATGGGGGTTGTGCTTCCGTGTTATATTAATACTATTGATACATCACCAATCTTGGGGGCTATGATAATTGAAATTTGTCGTTAATCATTCGGATTAAGGGCACTTTAGCATTGGGGATATAAATATTAACTTGGTGATGAATCACTCGGCGAGTAAGAGAAATGTGCTAAATATGAAGTTTGCTAAGGCAAAGTTGGAAGATTCTGACCTCATTATTAAAGAGGGACAAGGTTAATTGGATATTTTTTGATGACTCAAAAGTTGCTTCGGTATAGCCTTAACAATCTTTTGAGTTGGGGGCTACATGCATAGGCTATATCTTTTTTAGTGATTTATGAATAAGAGTTAATAGAAAAAGCACTTCCCAATTTCATAAGATTTCGAGGCAAACCAAGACGATAATTCAATACGGGAAGTGCTTGGGGGATACTGTGGTATGTATATACCAGGGATACCTTGCCACTCGGATATATTGCCGAGTGGGCTAGGGTCCAATAAAGATGAAGACCCATGAAGATAACTGTTCGGATTGTTACTTGGAGTACATGACAAGTCAATATTAGAGATAGAAAGTTAGAGATAGAGTCATAGTCGAAGATTATGTTGTAACCGACTAAGACACTTACCATGTAACCCTGCCCCCGGATATATAAGGAGGGGCAGGGGCTCTTTTAGAGAGATCCATCCCGAATAATACACTACAGAACACAGGACGTAGGGTTGTTATCCTCCGGGAGGCCCAAACCTGTCTAAACCTTGTGCCTTGTGTGTCCATCGATCTTTCATACTCATACGCATACCTAGATCTACTACCGAGAATATCTCTCGACAAGGACATTGCAAATCTTGAGTCTGGGGGAAGGGCTTTGCCATTAGTCATAGTCTTTATGTGTTTTTGAGTCTAGTTTTTCATTTGTTTTTCTTATGAGTGTTTATTTAAGTTTATGTGTGTGCTTAAGAGAGTCATGAGTCATGATTGAGAGTTGTTTCAAGGTCTTTTATGTAGTTTGAATTATTGCATTGTCTTTAATAAAGTTAGTGTCGATTATCAAATTGAAAGTGCCACATACTATTTATCTTTTCTTTTTGATGATCGATTGGTTGATTACTTGAATTAGTTGGTTACCACTTAACTTTTGAGCTTTGTATTTGTGAAAATTTCTTTTGGCTCATCATAAGCTAAAGCAAAAGCAAGGTCTAAATATGCCTACATAGCCGAGTGAATGAGAGCAAGCTACACATTTGAGCTAATTGGATTGTAAGTAACTTTGTCAAATTTTTCCTCATGATTTTGACCAAGTTAGTAAAGGATGATCTATTTCTTTATCTCTGTATTTCTAGCCATTCTCATCCATTTAAATTCCTTGCTATCATGGAAACCATACATCTTTGTTTCTCCCTCCTCCATGATACAACCTATATTCCAATGAAAGGGAATTCAGAAAATTTCTGCTTCTATTACAAGACAGAAATTGTTGATCATACCAGGAATAGAAAAAGAGTGAAAGAAAAGGAAAAAAATATATATATATAGACCGTGCCGATCGGCGCGACACCAGGGCCGATCGGCGCTGTTACGAGAAAAAATATACATATAAAAAGAAGAGATAAAGAAAAAAGAAAAAAAAAATATTCCCTGAGAAGCAATAAGGTCATCAAAGAAAGCAGCTTTCTGATTATTTCCAATTCTTTGCCAAATTTCTCATTGAAACATTTTTTGTTTTAGATCTTCTATATTCCTCTTCTCCATTAAAGTTCTTTTTTAAGAAAATTCTTTCTTAGTGGGCATGATTGAGCACATTGTTGACATGGTTAATCTTATGGTTTAATTTAGTTATATAGCCCTCCAAGATTCACATATAATCCTTGATTAGATAGGAGAGGGAAGGAAATACACTTGAGAGACCTAGAGAGGACCAAATGCTTGATGTTTGATGCTAAGGATGAGTTGAGAGAACTAAAATTGTTTTTGAAATGATTTTGTGGTAATTTGATTAAGTTCAAGTAGGATATGCCGATTAATTAAAAAGAGATGAGAGAAAATCTTTGTGGAGGGATTAGGAGTAAAAATGATGATTGAGATTGATTGCATGAGAGATGGTGTGAAGATTCTTGTTACATATTTGATTTTGTATTGCTTGAGGACTAGCAATGATTTGAGTGTGGGGGAACTGTTGGTGGTTCCTAGATGCCTATTTTATCTACCAAAAAGAGATGTTTTGCGTCTTAATTTGGTGGTTTGTACTAACAATTAACCCCATATTTGCATATATTTGTAGTTGTTCTGTTTTGGATGTAATTGCAGGAAACAGTGTAAAACAGGGGAATTATGAATAAGGAGCTAAAGAGTAACAAGGATGGGCCCGATGCGGAGCTATGCCAATCGGCGCGATGCTTGCGCCGATCAGCACAGGAGGAAAAGATGACAAAGACAAGCCCAAGTCCGAGAAAGACGAAGGCCCAGCCTAATATGAGTCAGAGTCGGTGGAAGTTGACCTAATCCCGACAAGTGTAAAAGGAAGATTACTATCAAGAGCCAAGGGGGCAATGAGTAGACGGCAATCACGAGATTCAGTTGTTAGAACTAGGGTTCCAGGATATTGGTGGTGGAAGTTGGCCAACACCGATGAAACCCACTAGAAGGAAGGTCACCCCGATCGGCACGATGCTTGCGCCGATCGGCTCGTGCGTGTTCCAGCGCTATTTCTCAACCCTCTGCTATTTCTAGCGGAAGGATGAGTGAGTAGTCTCATATTCTCTTCTCTGGTGTGAGGATCTGGTCATGTAACTCTCATACTTATTGATACTCTCTCGATGAATTTAATCCAGATGATGAACTTAATTGCACATCTATCTATCCTTTTCATTAGTGTATCGGCCAATACGCTTTTGCCCATTACATAGTGCAAGAAACCAGTGAGGAGCTAATACCCTCTCTAGTGACAGCTGGGGTGAACGAAACCACCATGTCTTGTAGAATATTAGAGGCATCACTTGAGTTGATAAGAATAAGGTTGCATGCTAGTGAACCAATCCTAAGGAGAGAATCCTTCATTATCCTGTTACTTCTTTAATAACATTCACTCTCCACTCTCTCACTGTCATCATTCACACAAACCAACTATTGTAATTTGTTAGCAATCCTTTAACAGTAATTGTTCTGCTCGTTCCTTGTGAATTCGATAACCTTGGAATACTCTGAGGGAAAAAGAGCTACAACTATACACCATCCTCTTGCGGTATATAAGTGGGTGCGTAGTTACGACCAACACAGTGTCGCTCTGAGTTCAGAGCTAGGCTACCGGCAGTGCTGGTCCAGCCATCGGCAGTGCTGATCAGGGGTTCTTCCTCAGGAACCGGCAGTGCCGGTTCAGAGATCAGCCGTGCCGATCAACACTTTCCAGAACCAAAAATTATGCTCAAAATTCAGCAAGGAAATTACCAAAACCTATCCAAACGAACTCCAAAAGTCACGAAACTTGGACAGAAGATGTCTCACAGTAGGACGTTCCTTCTCCAAGTGGAATCATACAAAAGGCTCAAGAATTCACCGCGAATTTGAGGATTTACCGAAAGCTCTAGGGTTTGAATATTCTTGAGGAAATCTACGGAATCAAATGTGCTCTTGCCTAGGATTCAATCAAGGATCGATAGAGGAATGTTTAAGCATGTCCTAGCACCAAGATCCCTCAAGAAATTGATACCAAAACCCACTCAAAAATGAGATCGAAAATCTCCACGAAAATAGCTCCAAAAATAGAGAAAAAGGGAAATTTGGGATTTAGGGAGAGAGGAAGATCTTGAGCACGAAAATAAATCTCATATCACCAAAACATGCTTACAAAATCCATGGGTACAAGACTAGGAAGCCACCCTCTTCCTCCCATAATTAGGAAGAGAAAGAGATGTCTCTCACACACCCTCTCCTCTCTTCTAAAACATGAAGACCTCTCCTAGCACTTCGAATAAAAGCCTAAGGCAAGGCTAAGGGAAAGAGAGACACCTCTTCCACCAGCCCTACCTCTCCTCATATAGGCTTAAGGGTTGTTCACATAACCACTCTAACCTTAACCTACATAACACTGCCACCTACCACCAGGGGCAAACTTGTCTGTCTTTCTCCTCATCACTCGAATGCCATCGAGCCCTTCATGACTTTACTTCTCCTCGATGCAAGCTCCGTGATGGTGCCACGTGCACATCCAATCGCTACCACCGGTTTCGAGGTCCAAACCAGGAAACCGCCTTGCACGCTTCTCAAAACGTGACTTCTCGATGTCGATGCATATGTTGGCACCAGATTTTGATCGGTCCCATCAATTAGAGGTAGAAAATTCAAGTCAGCCGAAGTCAATGATATTCAACGGCTGAAGGAGGTTAAGTGGGAATGATAGGGTTATTTTATTTCTTTTTTGTTTTTAGTATTAGATTTTTACTCTAAAAAACTAGTCAGTTTGTTTAGGAGTCCGGACCGAGTTGGGTTAAAACATCTTGCATGGGTTTATAAATATGTAATAGGATCTATATAAAAATAACACCTACGTTCATTACAATTCGGTGCATCGCCAACTTTTCCTACTCGACCAAACCCTCGTCTCGCACGGGCTGCATCGGCTCTGATCTCGACAAGAGACTTGGATTAGTCACCTTCAGTAATTCTATCAATCTCAGCTAGTACTTTCTCATTGATTTGATATTCTAGTTATTATTGTTAGAGTTGCTAGGTATCCAGTAATTAGATCTATTTAATGCTTATTCTATTGACTCTGATTGCAATACTGTCTTGGTTGAAGCCGATCTACTACGACCTCAGTAGGTTCCATAGGTGTTATTTAGATCTATTATTCGAGTAACTTTATTGATTTTATCTATAAATAGATTAAGTCTAGCCCTATCTATCGTGTTTGAATACTCTCTCGATTAAGTTTGATCTGTTCAAATTAGTAAGGTTGCATAAGTTTCGATCTCTTACTGGGTAGATAGGATTAGGTTCAATCTGTTTATAGGTAGAGTTGATAGAGTTCTATCAGCACGTTTAGCCGATAGGTTATCACGATTCAATTGACTTTTTGGTGTTTAATTCATTATATCATTTATTTTGATAGTCTTTTGCCCCATTGTTTAAATAAGATAGATTTATGATTTTAAAGCATATTTGCAATCCATCAAATCTATCGACTTAGCACTATTGATAGGATAATTTTTCACACGCATACCGTAGTTTTATCGACTCTGTGCTATCAACTCAGCAAGTATTGGCATGATTTCTTTTATTTCTTTGATCTTGTTGTGTTTGATTCAAACCTTTATTGGCATTATAATGAACATTATTTTATATATATAATTTACCGATAAGCCGATATAGTCAGCCGATTGATTCACCTCGTCTTATATTTATTCTTACAATGATATCGGCTGATGTCGCTCATAGTGACTATCGGCTCTCTTCACGGACCAGTCCTAGGCCGATAGCCCACAAAATCTAACTGTTTATATCTTTGTCGATTTGTAGGGAAAATCGACTGGCACACTCCGGTTTCCTGTATTGAGCCAGCATTGGAGCTAAGCAGATCTCCCAGGTCACGCGTGAAGATTTTTGTGTCAACATGCTTTTTGGCACGCTTGGTGGGACCAAGAAATTCAAACTCACATCATGTCTGAACTCGGAATGCCCCAGGACGGTGATGCGGCACAGCCAAAGAACAATATCAGCTCAGATCTTAAGAATGAACATATGCTACCTGTCAATAGGGATGAGTTGAATGATGAAGCAAAGGCACAGGTTAGTCAGAAGATGGCTGAGTATGAAAGTCTTCTGTTAAGTACTTTTAGCAAGACAAGGACCGGCAAGATCATCCAGAAAGGAAAGCTACCAGTTGCCGCATTGATCGAAGATGCAACAGAAGAGTCACATACTGAGAAGCCAATAGAGTTCATTGATGAAGCAACTTTGCATAACATGATTCATACTACTATTCATCATGCATTGATTAACCAATCACCTGTGCTGGTTAATACATTGAGGAGTCTGATTATTCAGACTGTGGAGGGATGCCTATATGAAGATTTAGCTCGTGGGCTGGTGCACTTTTGCCTATCAGATAGTGTTCTTTGGCCTGCTAATAAAGCATCTACTTCACAACAACCTGGTGAGAATACAACGCAACCTATCTTGGGTTCAAATACATCTACTTCTGAAGTGCCCCCAGGTCAGAAGAATGTTGATGGTAAAAGAACACCTCGGAGGATAATACTACAAAGATCTACACCACAGACACATCCACAGCATTACAGGCAGGAGACTACTGAGCCAAATGTTACATACAGTACTGCACCTAATGTTGAGCCTAGCATGTTTGGAATGCCGTCATCATCTGCGCTGCCAGGAGAACTAGGAGGCCAGCATACAGTTGTTAATTTTGGCCCACAGCCATCAGCATAGGGTCTTCCATCGACTGTTCCAAATATCAATGGGTCGACCGATGACTGGGTTTTGAAGATTGCTGAGGTAATAAGGGAGTAGTTTGAACTGAAACCAAAGTAGCAAACGTACATGTATCAACTACTGTATCCTCCGAGCTATGATTTGATTCCAATGCCAGGTCGATACAGACCTCCAGAATTCACCAAGTTTATAGGGCAGGATAGCACTACTACAGTTGAGCATATAAGCCGATTTTCAGTACAGTGCGTAGAAGCTGGTAACACCGAAGCTTTGAAAATTAGGTTATTTCTGTTATCCTTGTCTGGGTTGGCATTTTCTTGGTTCGCATTGTTGCCCCCAAATTCAATTGTTACTTGGGCCGATCTCGAACAGAAGTTTCATAAATATTTCTTTGCCGAAACTAGAGAGTTGAGATTGACTGATTTGATTGCTGTGAGATAGAAGGCTGGAGAGTCTGTGCATGACTATGTGCAAAGATTTAGAGATGTGCGCAGCAAATGTTTTAGTCCGCAATTGACCGATAACCAGATGGCGGAGATAGCGTTCAACGCTTTAGTTGCGCCATTGAGAGAGAAGTTTCCTTCGGCCGAATTCGAGAGCCTATTCCAGTTGGTGCAGAAGGTGTCGATCCAGGAGAACCTGACTTGGGGGCACGGACAAGGCCAATTTAGATCAATTTTAATGATTACGACTCTGAATCTGATGAAGAAGCTGTCGAAGTCGATATGGCAGAATGGACTAGGAACAAGGATGTGTTGTCATGCCTGTGGGTGAAACAGAATGAACCTGAGGAAAAGTATGATTTTGATATCACCAAGGCCGACAAGATATTCGACATGTTATTACAAGAGAAGCATATTCAGTTGTCGTCTAATCATGTGATTCCCCCTGCTCAAGAATTCAAGAAGATGAGGTATTGAAAGTGACATAATTCTCCTTCTCATAATACTAACGATTGCAAAGTGTTCAGGAGACAAATTCAGATGGCAATTGAACAAGGGAAGATCAAGTTCACCAAGGGCACCATGAAGATTGACGGTCATCGTTTCCCTGCAAATGTCAACATGGGTGGTATCGATAATGTAGAGGCATTTATTAAAAGATACCAGAAAAAGAGAGACAGGAAAGTGAAGGAGTCACAAGTTGATCCACATTTGGGTTGTCTATTCTTTCAGTATTGCTGGGATCACAATATAAAACTGTCATCAATCAATAATTGTCCTGGATGTAGTAGGTATGCAGAACAGATGTATAGAGAGTCTACAGTGAATCATCGACACTAGCATCGTGCGAACGGCTCTAAAGATTCGATGATGGGACCAGCCGATCGATATCAGAGGGTTTTTGCATTTGATCGACTCAAAACCAAGAAGATAGGCGATGAGGCCAAATTTGATACGAAAGTCGATGAGGAGATGCAGGAAGAGCAAGAACAAAATGATTAGTGGTGTACATCTGGTATATTCTCCAAGAGTCAGAAGCGTAGAGTTCAGAGGATGCATTGCAGGCAAATAAGGGCTGGAAAATATTATTATGAAGAAGAAGACGATCAGCCACCAAAGAAAGTCTGGAGACTGAAGGTGAAATCACAAGAGCAAACACCAAGTACTTCTATGAATATGGTGATGATGCTACCGCAAGAGTTCATGGCTACAGAAGAAGAATTGTTTGCTGATGGAGAGAATGAGCCACAACTTATATTTGATTCCCAGCAAGCAGTGTTTGACAAGCCAGACGAGTCTAAACATCGGCATTTGAAGGCTTTATACCTAAGGGGTTTTGTTAATGGGAAGCCGATGGGGAAGATGATGGTCGATGGAGGTGCAACAATAAATATCATGCTGATCTCTACTATCAGGAAGTTGGGAAAGACTGAAGAGGATTTAATTGATACAAACATGATTCTCAGGGATTATGGTGGTCATACCGTAGCAGCTAAAGGAGTTTTGAACATAGAACTTACAATCGGCAGTAAAACCTTGTCAGTTACCTTCTTTGTTATTGATGGAAAGGGATCTTACAACCTGCTATTGGGTCACGACTGGATACATGCTAATTGTTGTGTTCCATCTATGATGCACCAGTTGTTAACCCAATGGATTGGCGATCAAGTAGAGGTGATCCCGTCCAATGAAACCGTCAATATTGCATCGGCCGATTTAGTTCCATGGCATGCTGATAATATGGAGTGTTTGTCTGGCAAGATATGGGATGGTGACTATGTCAAGATTACTATGCAGGGTCTTGAAGTAGTGGACCAATCGAATTCTAAATTATTTCTCTAACAGGCACCCCAATGGAATTCGCGAAAGATGGAAAGCTGGGAAAAGGATTCGTGTCGGCCGACGAGCTTCAAGAAGTTGATATAGGGGATGGTGACAAGCCGAGGCCGACTTTTATCAGTAAGAAATTAGATGAAGATTTTAAAGTAGAATTAATAAAATTATTGAAGGAGTATCGAGATTGCTTTGCTTGGGATTATTCTGAGATGCCGGGATTGAGTAGATCCATAGTGGAGCATCAGTTGCCCATCAAGCCTAGATATCGACCTTATAAGCAACCTCCAAGGAGAATTGATCCAAAAAATTATGATGCAGTCAAAGCCGAAATTACCCAATTATATGACACAAATTTTATTAGGCCTTGCCGATATCCAGAATGGGTTTCAAATATTGTACCTGTGTTCAAGAAATGTGGCAAGCTAAGGGCGTGCATCGACTTTTGGCCATTGAATAGAGCTACTTTGAAGGATGATTACCCCATGCCAGTAGCAGATCTTTTGGTTGACGCAGCAGTAGGGCATAAGATCGTCAGTTTTATGGATGGTAATGCTGGTTACAACCATATTTTTATGGCAGAGGAAGACATACCGAAGACTGCTTTTCAGGTATCTAGGAGCACTCGGATTATATGAATGGGTAGTTATGATATTCGGGTTGAAGAATGCCGGAGCTACATATCAGAGAGCTATGAATTATATCTTCCATGATTTGATTGGTAGGTTAGTGGAGATTTATATTGATGATGTGGTAGTGAAGTCTAAAAGGATAGAAGATCATATAGCCAATCTACGGGAAGTGTTAGAAAGAACCAGGAAGTATGGTTTGAAAATGAATCCAAAGAAGTGTGCTTTTGGTGTCTTGGCCGGGCAGTTTTTGGGTTTCATTGTGCATGAAAGAGGAATTGAAATTGGGCCGAAGAGCATGAAAGCTATCAATGCTATCGAGCCACCGATCAATAAGACAGAATTGCAATCTTTGATTGGCAAAGTGAATTTCATTAGAAGATTCATTTCAAATCTGTCTGGCAAACTCGATGTGTTCACTCCGTTGTTAAAATTAAAGGCAAATCAGAAGTTTGTATGGGAGGTAGAACATCAAAAAGCATTGGATGATATTAAGAAATATATGGTTTCGCCACCTGTGTTGGTGCCACCAAGGGAAGGGTTACCTTCCAAACTCTATCTCACGACTGAGAAAAAGTCGGTCAGTTCAACTTTGGTTCAAGAATACGATGGTAAAGAGAGAGTTGTATTCTGAGCTGAAGATTGATTGATGCCGAAACTAGGTATGCCGAGATTGAAAAGTTATGTTTGTGTTTATATTTCTCATGTGTCAAATTGAGACATTACCTGCTATCGACTGAGTGCATGGTGGTGTGTAAAGCTGATGTCATCAAGTACATGTTATTGACTCCTATTCTGAAGGGCAGAATTGGTAAGTGGATGCTTGCTTTGGCAGAGTACAATCTCACATATGAATCTGCTAAAGCTGTTAAGGGTCAGGTGCTGGCTGATTTGGTAGTTGAGCAATGTGGATCTAAAGTGTCAATGGTTGAGCCAATGTCGTGGCTATTGTTCTTTGATGGATCAGTTTGCAAAAATGGTTGTGGCATCGGGCTTGTGATCGTATCACCTCGGGGGGCAAGATTTGAGTTTGCATTTACTATCAAGGCATCAACTAATAACCAGGTTGAGTACAGAGCTGTGCTGAAGGGATTGCAAATATTGAAAGAGGCTGGAGTTGATTATATTGAGATTGTGGGAGACTCGCTACTGGTGCTCGAATAGCTGGCGGGAGAATTTGAATGTAAGGATGATGTGTTGAGGCTGTTTTATACCTAGTGCCAAGATGTGTTGCACCACTTCAGGATAATAAGGTTCAAGCATGTTCCAAGAGAGCAGAATATGGAAGCGAATGATCTGGCGCAGAGGGCATCGGGTTGTCAAGAGAACAATGACAGGACAATTGTTGATGTAGCCAATGTCGACGAGGAGGATTGGAGGTTAGAGATCATCCAATATCTCAAAGATCCAACTCAACGAGTGTCTCGAAGATTCTGATATATGGCAATGAGGTATGTTTTATTAGAAGAAAAACTTTATTATCGGACAGTTGATGGTGTGTTGTTAAGGTGTTCAAATCAAGAAGAGGCCAAGGTTCGCTGATGCCATTCTTCATGATTGCATCGCCCGAACGCAACTAGTAAGTTGATTTTTTACACTGAAGTGGCTGTGGATTTTGGATTGAAAGGATCACTCTGGGGATTAAAGAGGCGAAAAGTACTCGCCATGAAGAACTTAGCAGATTTGAGGATAGGTGGTATTTTTCTATTGGAGCTCTCAGAAAAAGACCCATGGCCGAAGGTGTTGAGGTAAAAGGGGGTTGATCGAAAGAGCTATTTATAGGGTCTGCATGTGACCTTTGAAGAACCCAGACGCCGCTTTACATTAATTGAGGAGAATAAGAAGTGAACAGGTTCGAGGAGGAAAGATAAGAATGAGGACGGTCAAAAGGAAAACCAGCAGTCGAGATGGTGCAGGAACGCGATGAGTTACAATTAATAGGAGTACGAGTGGTTCGGGTATGCTATAAAGACGAAGCTTGATAGAGGGTGGTTCACCAGTAAATACGCGCGGTAAACAAGGAGATAAAATCTGACGCACGAAGTATTTCGTACCCTGGACTCAGGGGGCATGTGTTGGCACCAGATTTTGACCGGTCCCATCAATCAGAGGTAGGGAATTGAGGTCGGCCAAAGTAAATGATATTCAATAGTTGAAGGAGGTTAAGTGGGCCTGATAGCGTTATTTTATTTCTTTTTTGTTTTCAGTATTAGATTTTTATTCTAAAAAACTAGTCGGTTTGTTTAGGAGTCCCGATCGAGTCAGGTTAAAACCTCTTGCATGGGGTTATAAATATGTAATAGGATCTGTACGTAAAAAATAACACTTTCATTCAATACAATTTGGCGCATCGCCAACTTTTCCTACTCGAGGAAACCCTCGTCTCGCGTGGGCTGCATTAGCTCCGATTTCGGTGAGAGACTTGGATTAGTCACCCTCGGTAATTCTATCAATCTCAGCTAGTACTTTCTCATTGATTTGATATTCTAGTTGTTATCGTTAGAGTTGCTAGTTATCCGGTAATTAGATCTATTTAATGCTTATTCTATTGACTCTGATTGTAATATTGTCTTGGTTGAAGCCGATCTATTGTGATCTCAATAGGTTCCATAGGTGTTATTTAGATCTATTATTCGTGTCACTTTATTGATTTTATGTATAAATAGATTAAGTCTAGCCCTATCTAGCATGTTTGATTACTGTCTCGATTAAGTTCGATCTGTTCGAATCGGTAAGGCTGCATCAGTTTCGATCTCTTACTGGGTAGATAGGATTAGGTTCGATCTGTTTATAGGTAGAGTTGATAGAGTTCTATCGAGACATTTAGCCGATAGGTTATCATGGTTCAATCAACTTTCTGGTATTTAATTGATTATATCATTTATTTTGATAGTCATTTTCCCCCTTGTTTAAATAAGATTGATTTATGATTTTAAGGCATATTTGCAATACCAGCTATCAAATCGGTCCACTTAGCACTATCGATAGGATAATTCTTCGCACGCATATTGTAATTTTATCGACTCTGCCCCTTCGACTCTGTGCTATCGACTCAGAAAGTATTGGCATGATTTCTTTTATTTCTTTGATCTTCCTGTGTTTGATTCAAACCTTTATCGGCATTATAATGAACAATATTTTATATATAATTTGCCAATAAGTCGATATAGTCAGCCGATTGATTCACCTCGTCTTATATTTATTCTTACAATGATATTGGCTAATGTCACCCACAGTGACTATCGGCTCTATTCACTGGCTTGTCCTAGGCCAGTGGCCCACAAAATCTAACTGTTTATATCTTTGTCGATTTGCAGGGAAAATCGACTGGCACGCCCCGGTTTCCTGTATTGAGCCAGCACTAGAGCTAAGCAGATCTCCCAGGTCACACGTGAAGATTTTTCGTGTCAACAGCGTGTCACCTTATCCCGCGATCTTGACCACCGGCAAGTCTCTCCCGATCCCTGTCCATCGGGCCCCCTTGTCCTGGTCCCTCCCACCACCAAGTGGAGTTCTCGCCCATGAGCCCGCAATCACTCCTAGAGGAAGACACGGTGTGCATCATCGATGCACAAAGCAAAAGCTTGCCTCCCTCGAGAAATTGTCGGACTCGCCGAGCCGACACGAGCGCTCACTAGCGGTGCCCCTTTCACTGGTGGGCTCACAACCGATCACGATTGACTCGATCACCGACACCTAACCGGTCTAGGTCTCACCATAGACCAAGAGTAACAATCTAAATCACACCGTCAAGGACACTCTAGCCTTAGATGTGCAAGACTCTCAAGTTACTCTCCTCTAGCACTCTCAAGATATCCAATATCCTCTCCTAGTGCTCTCGTCTTTTCCTCTTGGACCTTACCAAATGCTATTAGGTATTCCACTGGCCAAGAGAGTTCTCCAAGACCCCAGCAACAAAATTATATAGGCTCCCAACCTCAAACTAGTTGTTACCTCACAAAGTTGCCTTTCTGGGCCCAATGACCGGACTGTCCGGTCACTCCCAGACCGAACCGTCCGGTCTCTCTGGAATGGTTCCCAAAACCATTGGCTGCACTGCCCAGGCAACTTTCCTGAACTGACCGGGCTGTCCGGTCACCAGACCGGACCATCCGGTTCATTTCTCTCTCCAGTCCAGAAACATTCTGCGCTGAAGCTCCTTGCTGCCCGGCTTCGTCCCTACTGACCGGACCGTCCAGTCTGTACAGGATCTCCTGCTAACAATCTTCCTGCTTCTCGCTCTAAGTCCTGGATATCTCCCCATAGTGACCGTACAGTCCGGTCTCCACTGACCTCTTTGTCCGGTCTCTATGTCCAGAAGCTGAAACTTGTCGTCCTCGCTTGACTTTGTTTCCCGGCTTCTCGGAACAGCTCCTTGGCTTCTCCACTATCACCTAGTGCCTGTGATTTCCCCGAGCAACCTTGCACAACTAGTCAAGTGTACCAAACATTTGCATCATAGCTTGTTCTCCACTTTGATCCATCTCCATCAACCCTTGGACTCCATCAAGTTCACAAGCGTCATGCTTATGGTCATTGTCATCAATCACCAAGGCAACCATCATCCATATGATTTGTAATAGAGTTAAGAGATGATTTCTACATAGACAACACTCATGCAGATATTAGCCCACAATTTCATAGTTGTCATCTATCACCAAAACATCCATACCTTAGGGATCCAATCACCAATGGTCATGAAGCTTACAATCTCCCCCCTTTTTGGTGATTGATCACAACCACTACTTAATCGAAAACTTTAATTAATAAACAACCGGGCTAAAAGTGTTACACAAAGATCAAGAGGAACCAAACAACATATGAGAGAAACGCATAAGGTCCTACTCAATCAAGCATCATCTAGAGATACAAGGAAAAGAGCGAAAAACATACTCTAGATGAAATATACATGCATGCCATGGCAATATATTGAATGAAAGCATAAGGATATGCAATGCAAAACATGAATGATGAGATGCAACAAGTTAGCATGACAATGCATAGGAATTAAGAACAAGCACTCATCATCATGATATCATACACAGGCATACAAGATAATTAATGAATACAAAACACTGCATATGGAAAGGAAATAAACCAAGTGAGATTAAAATGAGTCAAGCACAAGCGAATGAAAGTCATGACTCACCAAAATCCATGAACAACGAATAACTCCTCCAAAATAAGAACCAAATGTATCTAACTCCCAAAAACCTTGTAGCTCCCCCAAGATACAAGCTACTCTCGATCGCAACAGGATCACACTCCCACTCCCCCTAGACCTAGGATCTCTTCTCCCCCTTTGGCAACAAGCACCAAAAAGTGGAAAAGATGAACATCTACACGCTTGTGGTCGAAGGAGGTGGTGCAGTGACGTCCTTTGAAGGCTCTACTCTGGGCTGCTCCTCAAGTTGATCTTGTTGTGCTCCCTAAGCCTGTGCCGCCTGAGCATCCAGCTACTTAAAGAAACCAAGGTCTACAGGTGACTCAGACCCACTGTCCTGTGTTGCTGGAGTGATCGTGGCAGTCTCCTGAGCTGAAGTCTGGAGAAGAATGAGATCTGCCACGTCCTTCTCTGAGAAGCCTCCATGAACAATATCCTCTGCTGCATGAGGAGTAAGAGTGCTGACTGTAGCAGTAGGAAGGGGAGCTGTAGCTGTCTCTGGGGTAGTCTGGTAGTCTGCATGAGTAGTGTGCACAATGTCTGAAAATAGACTCCTGACCGGTAAGTGCTGGGAGCTAGAGGGTCCTGCCATCTGTGAGGTCGAAGAGTGGGACTGTGAGAAGAACAGCGTAGACACAGAGAACATTAACACAGGGGAGAACTGAGCTGAAGAAAGTGTCTGTCCTGCTCCCCCTATCGGTAGAACCCCTGAGATAGACAACCCACTGAACTGAGCTGTCATCAAAGCTGTGAAGGGTCCTGGCTGAGTCGGCAGCTGCTGGTACTGAGGTGGTGCTGAAGGCCTTGACTACTGACCTGTCTGTCTCATCTCTGCCATCTGAGTCATCAGAGCGAAAACAAGCGCCATCGATTAAAGTTGAAGCTCTACCTGTCCTCTGATGACCTCCATTATTTGACGTCTGTCCTCTAAGACACTCTGGATAAACTCTCCCAGCCGTCCTGCTAGTGCTGCCATAGTGACAGTGTCCACAGACTATGAACCTATCGGCTAGGGAGGTGCAACTGTACTGGCTGACTCAGGAATCACCGTATCTGGCTGAGATGCCTGCTCGTGAAGTACTAGTGACTCTTGCTCCTTCTCTCCTGTCTGCCGGCTAGAGGCTGACTGAGATCCCCTAGGGACATGAGGTGCATAGCTGGTGGTCACCTCAGGGAAAGCCTTGTACTGCACCTCCGTCACTAGGCCCATCCTCCTCAAGAGATAGCAGATGTAGGGCCCGTAGACCAAGTGACATCCTCTAACCCTCTCAGAGATAACCTCCTCCATCTCTCCAATCAAAAGATCTGCCATGTTAAAAGTCTGCCTCCTTAGAATGGCTGCTACAACCCACTGGTGTAAGAGTGTGAATTTCTCTCTGTAGCCAGACCTGGGAATGATAGTCCTGGTAACTATCCCTCTCACCACCTTGCAGTGAGTCTTGCAGGGCCTCTCTCAAAGCCTGGGGTATGTGGAGGTGGGAAAGCAGTTGACACTAGGTCGTCTGAAGGCATCTTCCCTCCCTAAGGTCTACGTGGAGGCTCCAGTGTACTGTAGGCACTCCTGTAAAGCTGGAAGTCTGAAGCCAGGAGTCCTAGGTTAGCGATCAAATCCTCCCTGGTGACACGCTGTGGCTGCCCTCTGAACAAGAACTAGAACTCTGAGCGGTCTCTGGCAACCCACAGTGTAGCATAGAACTCGAGTACCACATCCTCTCTGAACCTATGTGGAGAAGTAACTAGCTCTGCTAGCCCTGGCAAGTACGTGAAGTACTGCTCCATGTCTGTGCCGGTGACCCTCCTCATGGCCTGGTAGGTGGTGTACTGCTACGGTACAAACACCTTGTCTCTAGTCCTCATGGCCAGACAGTGTCTCAGACCCTCTCCTATCCTCCTCTAGAGAGTTGTCCACTACCTCTCTCCAGCAACGATTGCTCAAAAGGCATCAAGCAAAGTATCTTCAGGTCCTTTGCAGGGACCTTAAGTATATCCAGCTCCCTGGCTGCCTGAACTAGTCTCTGCAGCCTCCTAGTGCACACTGCACAGGTGCACCTCAGGTCTCCTGCCCGATGAGCTATCCTCTAGGGAACAGTCTGCTCAGCCTCCTCCTCTGTCTCCTCAGTCTCCTCCTCAACTAGCTCCTCAGACTCAGACTCTAAGGTCTCCTCCTCTGCGGTCTCCTCCTCTAACTCCTCCTCCTGCTGCCTGGAGGATCCCTGCTCCATAGTTCTCGACGATCTCCCCTGACGGGAAATCGGAGTACGCTGCGGCCACGGTGGTGGAACAACTCCGATGGCTAGAGGTATAGTCCTCCGTCTAGTGCACCTCTTGAGCCCCTGGTCCTCAGCTGGCTGGCTGATCCTCAGACGTGAGCCAGGTGTCCTGCCTGACTGCTCCATGGCCTATAGGTACCTAGCAACCCTCCTGGCCGTCTCTGACTCTAGGTCCAGCCTCGGTCTCTTCTTGATCTTGGACTTCTCAGGCATCTTCCCCTTGCCCTTGTCTTGTCCTGACCCTGCCATCTGACTACTGCTGCTGTCACTACACGCACGTAGGTAGAGACAGGATAAATATGGAAACCTGTATAAATCTACAAGCAAAGCACTGTTAGGAAAGAATGCGCAACAGAAATCCTAGCACTGAATGAAGGACATGATCACTAGGCAATTATCCAAAGTAACCACAGTGATCATTGACTATATGTGGCTGGTGCGAATCATCTAGTGTGCAGTTGAATAATGTGCAATTAATCTAACTGCAGACTCTACAAGAGACAACCCTAGACATGCAATTAATAGATAAGCATGGAATTAATTGCAGCTAGGTTGAGCCAATTAATATATTAATGCAACTAAAAGAAGGGAAATTTATCTAATTGTATAAATTAACTAAATTGCTCAAAATTCAGGGTATATATCGATAAAAGAGGGATTAGCATGATACCCTGAAGATCACGATGCCGAAACCAAGCAAAGAACAGCAACCGATCGCCTAAAAGACCGGATTTTGAGGTGCCGGCTATGGAGGTGAAGGGGCAAGCTTCGCCCTAATAATAGGGGGGGGGGTGGAGCTCGGCTCTGTGGGCTCTGGAACTCGGCGGTGGCGGCGAGGCGTGCGCGGGCGTGACGTAGGAGCAGCGCAGCTGGTGGCGTGGCAGCTCGGTGTAGCGGAGGGAGAGGCAGCGCGGCGTCAGCGAGAGCGATGAAGGCGGCGATGGCGTGAACTCAGTGTCGGGGGTGGAATGGGGAACCAACCAAAAATGGTTGACCTATTTTGACTTAGGTCAAGAATGAGATAAATGGCCGAAAAACAACAAGGAATAGATCGGCTTAGGATCAGGAACGGCATCATGCGATCAGCTCGAGTGACCAGACAGTACGGTCTCTAGACCGGACGGTCTGGTCTGCTCTGGGTCTGCTAGCACACCATACAGACCGGATGGTCCGGTCACTAGGACCATTCTGTCCGGTCTCTATGACCAGACTATCCAGAACACTGTGCCCGTGACCACTGACCGGACTGTATGGTTCAAAGATCGGACTGTACGATCACTATCAGAAATTTGCTGAGACAAGGAATTTTCTCCATTTTCCAAGTGCCCTCGCTAAACACACAGATAAACACTACACTTGGAATATAGAGGGAACTCTCAAACACTCCTTTTCAAATAGTGGCACTCTATGGCCTTAGAATTTTACACAAATGTCAAATGAAGGATCGAGCAAATAAGAACCAAGGCAAATAAGAACCAAAAGGGTATGTATGAGCCTTAGTCCATGAACCACGTGAGTAGATTTAACCTCGAAGATCATAAGAGCTTGCTCAATGGGCATGAAGCACAATCCTTTCCTTTGGTCACACTTATGGAGATGTAATCTCAAATAGAACATGAGGCACAAATATCTCGAAGTGGGACAAGCCTCCTTTATGTTTGCTATATGATGCACGCAACAAGCATTTTACATATGCAATGAAGGTAAACATGCCATGTGAATGCAAGCAATATTAAAGAACAAGACACAAAGGAAACCTTACAATGTCAAGTTTGAACCCCTCCCAAGCTTACTCACTATAAGCCATGCCCTTGCCTTGAGAAAAGTCAAACCACCATCTCAACCACTCCCCCTTGCTTATAGCTATCTTGGATGGGTTAGACATTGACTAATTTTTATGTGTTATTCTTTTAGTTATTTACACAAGCATATATGCAAAGCATACTAGTCACAAAGGAGTCCTAATTACCATGTAATGCAAGAGAAAAAGAAACATACTACAACTATAAAGAACAAACACGGTTACCTCCCTCATGAGTAGATAGGTCGTTGAGGTCCATGTCACTTGTGGTGGACTTTATATGATCTTCATGGAAGTGCACGGTCCACAACCACCACCATCTAGGTCTTGTTCTTGGGCACCCACTTGTACGTAGCCGATCTCTCAAGATCAATAATACACTTAGGCACCCATATGCTCTTGACCTTCCTCTTCTTGTTTGGTGGTCCCAAGGCCTTAGTTTTCACCTTGCCATCCTTGTTCTTAAAGGCTTGAAATGTGTGTTCTTATGGAACATGTTAGCATTAGGCAAAACAATGGAACTCCTAACCATGGGACAATCCTTGGTGGCATGGCCATCCTTGCAACACCTCACACAATAGTAGTCGTTGGTGAGAAGGGGTTTGATCCATACGGGAATGGAATCACTCGTCCCTATGATGTCGATGGCGGTGGGATATGAGCCAAGTCCCCGGTGGGAGACATTGTTCACAAGGTTCCTCCCAAGAATCTCCTTGTGGATGGCTCTACCACGTGTGAGCCTCTCAAAGCCGTCCATCACCATCTTCCTTTCTTCCTTGAGCTTGTGATATTCTTCCAAAATGAATGACTCAAGAGAAGAAGTCTTGGAGACTTCATTTACTTGGTTATTCCCAAGTATCTACCGATGGGTGGCTCTAAGTCTCTCAAAGCCTTCCATCATCATCCCCCTCTCTTCCTTGAGTTTGTGAAGTTCCTTCAAAACAAATGGCTCAAGAGAAGAAACCTCGACCGAGGTGGTTAGTTCATCACACATGGTAGAGGCATCACTCTTTGATGAACTAGAGGGGGAGAGGCAAGGTTCTCAATGTTGATGGCCTCAAAAGTAATCTCAAGGTCCTTGTACTTCTCATGAAGCTCTACATGATCACCCTTGAGTTTGTCATAACTCTTGTTTAGGGCCTCATGAGATGTGACAAGATCCTTGAGCTCACTCTCAAGTTCACCAACATGGTCCTTAGCCAACTTACACTCTTTTCTTACCACATCCAACATTTTTTATTTCTTGACGGCAATGTCGCGGGCTTGCTCAAGCATACTCCAAAGCTCGGCACATGAGAGCTTCTCATCATTGCTGCTCTCATCCTTACTCTCCCTAAGTTGGCTCGTGGCGCTGAGGCATGTGGGAGGTGGAGGAAGAGCTCTTGTAGGTGTGGTCTTGATCATGGCTAGGCCGGCCACTTCTTCATCACTTGAGGAAGAAGACTCATCGCATGAGTTGTCGCTTGTCCACTCTCCAACAAGGGCCTTGCGGGAGAACTTCTTCCTGTAGTCTTGAGCTTTGCCTTTGCATTTGCTCTTGTCCTTGTTGAAGTACCTCTTCTTCTTGTCCTTGTCCTTGGGGTCTTCTTCTTCACTTGAATCTTGTGACTTGAATGCTTCTTTCTTGGGCTTTGGGCACTCTCGGACAAAGCGATTCTTTGAGCCACAATTGAAACTTATTCTTGAAGTTCTTCATCTTGTTCATGAGAAGAGCCAAGTCCTCAATCAAGTCACCCTCATCATCATCTTCTTCATCATCATCCTCAATGATCACCTTCTTCTTGTTCTTCTTGCTCTTTCTAGATTCTTTCTTGTCACCCGGTAGAAGGTGATCATTGGTTCAGGATCGTCCAACCCCAATTGGTAGCTCTTGAAGGCGGTGATCTTGCCAAGTACATCCTTCATGGTCTTGGTCTTGAGGTCACCTTGCAAGATGAAGGTGATGATGGACTCATACTTGGGGTCTTTAAATAGCCTCAAGAATCTTTTTATCACCTCAACGGGTTTCATCTTGAAATCATCCCCAGGTGCATTGATCTCCTCCACTAGAACATGAAAACGAGAATGAACAGTGTTAGCTCTCTCATGTGGCAATCTAGTGAAGTTATCATACTTGTTCTTCAGCACATAGTATCTTTCCTCTTTGACACCACTGGTGCTCTCATAGAGCCCCTGAATCTCAGTCCAGATACCATATGCTGAGGAACTAGTATCTAACTGAGCAAAAACATCCTTAGATATGCAAGCAAACAAAGCATTCTTGGCCTTAGCATTACACTTAATGTAGTCAGGCTCAAGTAGATTCACATCCGCATCAGACTCATGAGTGATCGTCCATATCTCTGGATCAAGGGACTGAAGGTAGGCTTGCATGCGAGCCTTCCAATAAGCATAGTCCTCCCCATTGAATATGGGAACATTCCCCACCTGTCCCGACATCCTTACTCAAGGCGGTGAAGCCTCAAAGTTAAGCACTTGGCTCTGATACCACTTGTAAGGACCAAAGGCGTACAGAGAGGGGGGGGTGAATTGGTAAGCCACTCACAAATCCAATTACTTGAAATCCCACTACTTAAGTCTAATAAGAGAAGCAACCTAAGCAATTCTAGTAGGCCAAGACCCTACGCATGCTAGTGTTCATGATGTGATAAAGAGTGGAACCCAAACATACTAGCCTATGCAAGCCACAATTCACCGTAGTCACTAGAGCACACAATTGCAGAATAGTAAAGAGAGGATCAAGAAATGCTCATAATTTTTTCCCGAGGTCTCAGAAGGATGGTGCCTTCCCCTAATCCTTGTTGGACCACTCCCGCCGGAGTCCCGGTCCCTCTCGCCACCAAGTGGAGTTCTTGCCCACGAGCCCACAATCACTCCTAGAGTGAAGATATGGCGTGCGTCACTGCTGCACAAAGCACAAGCTCGCCTCCCTCGAGAACTTGCCGGACTCCCCGAGCCGACACAGGTGCTCACTAGCGATGCGCCTTTCACCGGCGGGCTCAAACCGTGTACAAACGTGTGACGGCTTTTATAACCGATCCCGATAGGCTCGATCACCGACACCTAACCGGTCTAGATCTCACCATAGACTTAAAGTAACAATCTAGATCACAACCTCAAGGACACCCAAGCCTTGGATGTGCAAGATGCTCAAGTTACTCTCCTCTAGCACTCTCAAGTTATCTAATATCCTCTCCTAGTGCTCTCCTCTTTTCCTCTTGAACCTTTCCAAATGCTCTTAGGTATTCCACTGGCCAAGAGAGGACTCCAAGAACCCAGCAACGAAGTTATATAGGCTCCCAACCTCAAACTAGTCGTTGCCTCACGAAGTTGCCTTTCTGGACCCAATGACCGGACTGTTCGGTCACTCCCAGACCGGATCATTTGGTCTCTCTGGAATGGTTCCCAGAACCGTTGGCTGCACTGTCCAAACAACTTTCCTGAACTGACCTGACTGTCCGGTCACCAGACCGGACCATCCGGTCTGTTTCTCTCTCCAGTCCAGAAACATTCTGCGCCGAAGCTCCTTGCTGCCCTGCTTCATCCTTACTAACCGGACCATCCACTCAACAGACCGGACCATCCAGTCTGTACAGGATCTCCTGTTGACAGTTTTCCTGCTTCTTGCTCTAAGTCCTAGACATCTCCCCATAGTGACCGTACATTCCGGTCTCCACTGACCCCTTTGTCCGGTCTCTATGTCCAGAAGCTGAAACTTATCATCCTCACTTGACTTTGTTTCCCGGCTTCTCGGAACAGCCCCTTGGCTTCTCCACTGCCATCTAGTGCCTGTGATTTCACCGAGCAACCTTGCACATCACCAACTAGACATGACCTAAGAGAATAACATAGACCCCCTTAATAGTCCGGTGTTTCCTATGGACTCAAAGCCCTAACAACTAGTCAAGTGTATCAAACACTTGCACCATAGCATGTTCTCCACTTTGATCCATCTCCGTCAACCCTTGGACTCCATCAAGTTCATAAGCCTCATGCTTGTGGTCATTGTCATCAATCACCAAGGCAACCATCATCCATATGATTTGTAATAGAGTTAAGAGATGATTCCTACATAGACAACACTCGTGTAGATATTAGCCCATAATTTCATAGTTGTCATTTATCACCAAGACATCCATACCTTGGGGATCCAATCACCAATGGCCATGAAGCTTACAAGTCATTGTCACATGATAGTATGGAAAGTGAAATGATGATGATAATTGTATTTGATGTATTTTCATTAATTGTATTTGCAACCATGTTTGCTATAGTATAGCCGCAAAATATTTATCATATGTAAGAACCCTCTTAAGTTGGCTAAAATATGAAAACTAAGGATCAAATTATTAGTGTTGTTTTTGCAATTATCCCAACAACCTCTGGTCAGCCCCCTGCATGCTAGGTGTTGGCCTTAGCATGCCATTTTGATGGGTAAGTCTTGTTGAGTATTAGTTTCTCAGGGTTTGTTGTTTTAAGTTTCTACATAGGTATGTCACATGTTGTGCACACTGAGGGTGGCAGATGTAGTGGGATGGTGAAACCCCAAAGGGATGGACAATGGAATGGCCCTACTCCATACGAGCACGATGAATGATTCATGATTATGGGTTGTCATGAGTTATTGTAAGATATGTATCGTCGAGATTATTCGCTTCCGCTAAGACTTCGTTTTTGAACTTCAAACTCCTTTATGTATTCTAAATTTGAACCTAAATTGTAATAACTTAATTTCAACATTGCACTCTATTTTCTATGTTCATTTGTGTATTGATGGACTCTTGCTTCACCTAGTGTCACCCCAATATCGATCCTTGACCAACCCCTCATTTTGAGGTGGCAATGTCACAGTCACGGGTTCTAATCTTGGCGCACTTAGCATCGTAGCGTGTGAATTTTTTTCTTTTTTTGCTATTTTGTTGGGTTTTTTGTGATTTACATTTTATCTAAGTGCAAGGATGTGCCGAGTGTTTCTGGCACTCGGTAAAGCCTTAGTTGACTGCGCGATGCGAAATAATTGGCAAAGAGTGCTTTGCCGACACTTTTTTGCTCTTTGACGAGTGATACAGTCGGAAAAGGCTTTGTAGAGTGTAGTTAGGCCTTTGCCGAATGTTTCTGGCACTCAGCAAAAACTAGGATTCAAGTAGTGGCTTGCCATGTGCTTCTCCATCGCATCGCAAAAATGAGAAGGGAAAATATAGCCTATACTACCCATGTGCTTCACCATCTAAGAATGAGAAAGGAAGAAAACAAGAACCATGCATGCACGACTGAATGCAAGTACAAGGCATGGAGAAGAACAAATAACAAATAAAAAGGAAAAGAAAAATAGCAAACACGTGCTTGCCAGGAAGCTTGTCAAAGTTCACCGTTCATCAGTGACACATTTTGCCTGCCGCCTGCATGTAGATTCTTGCAACGCCAGATGCATACTGGCAGAAAGGGCCAGTTGCCTCTTCAACTTTGCCAGATCTGGCATTAGGGGAGAACGGGCCATGGAAGAAGATGAGAAAGCGCTACGGAGCAATGAGCTTGTAGCTTGAAGCGGGCACGATCGTGATGCGGGCATTGACCCAGTGATTTAGTGCTTTGGTCAGTCGTGCTCACCAAGGCGACCCTGTACTCCTTCAAGGTGACGCTAGTTGAGCTTCATCGAGATCGGGTAGTGAATTCTTTGCCGAGTTTATTTAACTCAGACACTCAGCAAAGATTTTTTGCGCCATCATCATTAACCCACTTTTTTTGTCGTGTACCTCTTCGGTACTAGGCAATGACTCTACCGAGTGCCCGACCAAAAGCACTTGGCGAAGAGGACTTTGTCGACACTTTGGTCGTCGTGTCCTATTTGCAGAGTATTGCACTTGGCAAGGCCCTTATCGAGTGCTTGCAGCACTCGACAAATCTGGAATTTCCCGTGGTGGGAGATGGAGGTAGAAGACGATGATGTTCAAAACCATAAAGTAGGCTTATTGGGAATGATTGTTGGCCATTTTAATGATAACAAAATAAATGCACAAGCGTACAGATACCAAAATAGCTTTGACCCAAGAGTATTCCAAGGTTTCAAATCCACACGGAGCGTGTGTGCCTAATCTTCAATTCTAGTTCGACTAAGGACACCAAGATAAATGTGGCTTTGGTAGAGAGGATTCATAATGGTTATAAGGTCCTAATCAAGGTATGAGTACTACTAGGTTGCTTACATTGGGCATCTGGTTTTCCCCTGCATCGATAGTGCAATTCTTGCCAAGAGCCAACTATGTAGCCGAACATGGAGCATTTCAAAGGACAGATAGAGCTATCACCACCTACTGCCTACCTGAAGCAATATGTGGACTATGTGATAAACAAAGGTAACCTACGGCCTGGACACCATATCTATGCTTTCAATTACTCCCTTAATCTCTAGTTACGATGGCACAAGAGTAAGATCTCTAACTAAATAGAGCGCTGAGTGAGCAAAGCAACTAAGTATGAACTTATTTAAAAAAGAAAGTTAAATACCCAGAAAAGAATCATGAAGAGTAACTAAATATGGCAAACATCCATCAAGGTATAAGCATGGAGAAGAGGTGGACAGACCCACTACTTGATGTGAATATGGCATGATCTTCCGAGAGGTAAGAGGATAAACTCAAATTTGGGGAACTCGGTGTCGACGACCCGGCTTGAATCAGACACGATCCAACCCCGCAACTGTTACACCAAGCACAACTTGATTGTTCCTGCAAGTGAAATCGAGAACACAAGCAAGAGAGGATAAACACGCAATCTGAAATTGCAAATATGGATGAAGCAAATCACAAGAAAAGGTTCAAGCTCTAAACACAAAAGGACTAATCGCCACAGTGGTGTAGAATAAGAACATGGGCCCTGAATTACTGTAAAAGGACTTGTCACCACAGTTACAATAATTCGATCAAGTTTCTCTCTAGAAAACTGAACTAATCAAAACCCAAAACTAAAAGACGGCGGCTACTGAGTTTATGTAGGAACCAGAGACGTCCTAGGGTTGGGGGCGACCAGGGGGGCACCCACAACATGGGCTTAAGGCCCGACACGATACATGGCCAAGTTGGCCCAAAATAGATGGTGCAGCATCTTGTCATGGTCACATATTATGACTCAAGACCCTTCTGGAGCTAGGACCAGAAACAAAATGACGGCGTCGTCATCCCCTTTCTAACGCATCAAAGAACGCCTCGTTTGGACGTCGGATGTGGGAGATATCATCAAAACCGTGAAGGGGTGTCGTCTGAATCCGAGACGAACGCGGCGACCGTGTTGGTGACGACTTGTAACTTGGGGAAGGCCATGATATGCGCATATCCAGCATGGTGATGTCCTCATCATCCTCCCCTTCTTGAATTGGAGTCGCCCTCGACTCCATCTCATCAGCAATCTCCTGCAAAAGGTTAGTACTAGCATAATACAAAGTACAAGATACATGATCATCGATAGAAGATATATCACGACAAAGCATAGTATAGCAAGGTGCATCATGATTATCATAAAGTTCAGTAACAGTAGATGTCATAGCAAGAAAAGCACCTCCCTTTAACTGAATAGCCTTATGTTTAACATCAGAAAGTTGTTTGTTATCATGTTTATTCTCAGTATTTTCAGCAAGCAGTTTAAAATGATTTCTAATATCAGCAGGCAATAACGGATGCAAAGTAATATTCCTGTGCTTATGCACGAATGTATATGTTTTAGTTCTACCATGGTGGGCAGCATCCGTATCATATTACCATGGACGGCCTAATAAAAGCGAACATGCTTGCATAGGTACAACATGAAAATCAACAGTGTTGATAAGAACCTACTGAAAAGTGTATGCGTGCTGATCGAGTTACCTGTGCCGTACCACTATTGTTGAACCATTTGATATGGTAGGGCTGATGTAGTGCATGTGTGGTCAAGCCAAGTTTGCTTACCAAATTAGAACTTACCAAGTTGTTACAGCTCCCAGTATCAATGATGGTGAGAACACGGCGGTCCGTGATAATGAGGTACATGTAGAATAAATTGTTGCGTTGTTGTTCTTCCTCTTGTCCCACCTGAGTGGTCAACACACGCTGTACAATGAGACTAGGAAACCCCGCGGTGGAAGCAATGGAATCAATGGGTCTCCTGCTCCTCCGTCGAATCTGCAACAAGGTTAGGCATACGAGCAAATTCATCTTCAACATCACTACAACTTTCATGCCCATTAGCAGTAGCGATGAAAGCACGACGACTAGGGCAATCCTTCATGACATGTTCCATGCCCTTGCAGCGGTGGCAAATAATGGTGGTGGAGGAGCCACTCCTAGTACCAGAAGTAGTAACCTTCTTCTGGTGTTGGTGCTGCACACTAGACGATTGCGCTTCAGAAGTAGGCGCAAGTGGAAGAATTGTTGCTGGTGGCTTAGCAACCTGACTCTTCCAGTTCTCTACTCTAGTGCGTTGCTAGCGAGATTGCTCAGTGTTGGACCTGCAAAATTGTTGTGGAAGGCGTCCCTGTACTTCTCGTTCAACCTTAAGAGCAATATGATATAATTGGCTAAACCTATTCCAATCCTTATAGTCAACAATATTCTAGATATCACGGTTCAAACCACCAAAAAATCTAGCACTAGTTTCAACATCATCTTCATGTATGTCACAACATGCTAAACCAATAAGCAATTCCTGATAATATTCCTCTACTGTTTTACTACCTTGTGTCAAAGATTGTAATTTCGAACGTAAATCACGTTGGTAATAAGGAGGAACAAAACGAGATTTCATGTGTTGTTTCAAAACAGGCCAAGTGGCAGGTATAGCAGCATTAGTATTGCAAAGATCATTCCATCAAAAGAGAGCAAAACCTGTAAACTCACTAGTAGCAAGTCTAACTCTATGCTCAGCAGGAACTAAATGAGAATTAAATTTCTGTTCAACAGCAAGTTCTCAATCTAAGTATGCTTCAAGATCAGCACTACCAGTAAAAGGTGGTATGTTAAATTTGGGCTTAACAAAAGTATCAGTATTACCACGATTGTTATTACCTCCCATACCATGTTGATTACGGTGAAGACGGTCTACATCATGGTCAAAATCATCATCAGCAGCAGCTCGCTGAGGTGGAGGTCGTCGTTCAACATCCTCAATGCGGTGGGCAACAGTGTTGATGTGACCCATCAACTGGGCAAACTTCGTTTCCATGAATGTACGCTGGTCCGCAAGAAGCTTCGTGAGCTCGGCCTTGGACACGCAATCATTGAAATCTGTAGGGGACTCCAACTCTCTAGGTGTCCCTTTCCCTTTCTCTGACATGGTTAAAAGCAAAAGACAAGACTAAACAAAAAGATTAGCCCTATCAACTAGCAGGTAGTAGAGGGTGTAGAAAGTGGAAAACAATATCAGAAGCAATGTATCACAATCTTGCAAGTGTTCTTACCAAAGCCAAACAGGTCGACACAATCTGTAGTTGAGCTTGGGTGTAACAGTTGCAAGGAAGAAACCTATGCTGCAATATGTATAGCTTGGAAAGCTAATATGTATGTCAATAAAACACAATTCAATAACAGATAGTAGCATTGAATAAATGTCCAAAGCAGTGTCCTAATTGCTGGCAAAAGAATCATGTTCAAAAACAGTTGTGACAGCAAGAACAATGGCAAAGAACAATGGCAAAGGCAGCAACGATCAAAACGGACTTCACAGACTTAGAATTTTTAGGGCGGGGGGGGGGGGGGGGGGGGGGGCGCAAATCAAAATCTTGATTTTTTTTGTATGATTTTTCCACTATTTTTCTGTGATAGAGGAACACAAAGGAAGGAACCACAAGAAGTTTCAACTCAAACAGAGGGAAAACAAAGGGTAGACAAAATCACAAAGTTTCACCGAAAGCGCTATTTTTGACTTCACAATTTTTTTCTATTTTTTCCCGATTTTTTTTGAATTTTTTGACGAGGGCACACAGGGAGAAGCCCAGTGTGTGTCACCTCAACTTTGAGTCAAGAATCTGCTGTAAAAATTTCAGCCCAATTGGAGCAACGAGCAAAAAGTTATGCCTGTTTTATCGAAAGTATGTCAAGATAGGGTTTGAGGGCTGAGGGGGGGGGGGGGACAGAATCGGGTAGGGTTTTTTTGTTGGCAACAGATTGTGGGTATGGTGGGTGGGTGACACGATGGTGAATCCAATAGAAAACCGATGGTGATGGTGGTGTGCAGTGGAGATTAAAACACAAACCGAATCAAAACACAAATTCAAACCAGCAACTGAACTCGACTAGGACACAAACTCAACACTACGGACTCTGAAATTAAATTATGCAAAGGCTAAACAATGTCTGGGATGGTGGAGAAATATTTTTTTTGTAGGCTTTTTTGTGGACAAAAGGTGATGAACACAAACGAATCTAAAGGGAAGAACACGATAATACCTCACGGGGAACCTAGGAATCTGATACCACTTGATGTGAATATGGCCCGATCTTCCAAGAGGTAAGGGGATAAACTCAAATTTGGGGAACTCAGCGTCGATGACCCGGCTTGAATCAGACACGATCCAACCCCGCAACCGTTACACCAAGCACAACTTGATTGTTCCTGCAAGCGAAATCGAGAACACAAGCAAGAGAGGATAAACATGCAATCTGAAATTGCAAATATAGATGAAGCGAATCACAAGAAAAGGTTCAAGCTCTGAACACAAAAGGACTAATCGCCACAGTGGTGTAGAACAAGAACAGGGGCCCTGGATTACTGTAAAAGGACTTATCACCATAGTTACAATAAATCGATCAAGTTTCTCTCTAGAAAACTGAACTAAACAAAACCCGAAACTAAAACACGGCGGCTACTGAGTTTATGTAGGAACCAGGGACATCCTAGGGTTGGGGGCGACCAGGGGGGCACCCACAACATGGGCTTAAGGCCCGACACGATACATGGCCAAGTTGGCCCAAAATAGGTGGCGTAGCACCTTGTCATGGTCACATATTATGACTCACGACCCTTCTGGAGCTAGGACCAGAAACAAAATGATGGCGTCATCGTTCCCTTTCTAACGCATCAAAGAACGCCTCGTTTGGACGTCGGATGTGGGAGATATCATCAAAACCGTGAAGGGGTGTCGTCTGAATCCGAGACGAACACGGCGACCGTGTTGGTGATGACTTGTAACTTGGGGAAGGCCATGATATGCGCATATCCAGCATGATGATGTCCTCATCACTACTCCTACAGACTTCCCCTCACTCTCTTCTCATTTTTTAAGCACTTTGGCAGTGCTAAAGCCTTTTGAAAATGAAGAACTAAACTAATCTTGAAGTGTGTGGAGAGTGGAGGCACTCCCCTCCTGTTATAGCACTTCAAAGGCAGTTTTGAGGTCAGTAACTCCCACCCTAAGGGGGGTAAACTCCTACCACTATGTTGGTTGTTTATTTTATTGCTTTTATGCAAATAATTGATGATTTAATTTAGGTATTTACTTGCGTTAACAACACGTCTAATAGCTTTTTTTTTGCCGAGTGCCCAACAAAAAACACTTGATAAAAAGGACTTTGCTGACACTTCGGTCATCGTGTCCTCTTTGTCATGTGTTGCACTCGGCAAAGCCTTTGTCGCGTGCTTTATGGGCTTTGCCGAGTGCTTGATTTCCTGTAGTGGGAGATGGAGGTAGAAGACGATAATGTTCAACAACCTAAAGTGGGCTTATTGGGAACGCCCCTGATAGCCTTTTTTTACACATCTGATGGGCTCATACAAATATAGGGCCAAACAAAATGGTATGGCTGAACCAATAACTATCCTCATGATATAAAAACAATAAATTTCTTAATCTCTACTTTTTAATAGTTCAGTTGAGATCGTAATTGATGTTTCTTTAGTTTGGTGTTGTCTTTGGTATTAGTTTTACATATTGAATTAGTTTTGTAGGAGGTAGCGCGAGTTTGATTTGTATGTTTATGTTGTATCGCATCTCGCCAGCACATCAGTCTGATTCATATACATATGATGCGTCATCTATGGACCACAGTAAAGAGTTTTTAAGAGAAAGCATGACAAGAGTTAGAAAGTTTATACATTTTTTTATGCAGAAACAACATTTTTCTATTCTTCAAGTCCGTAGCAACATACGAGCACTATGCTAGTCTCAATAATATAATTATGAAATTGTCTCTAAAACACTTGTTAAGTATTTGGACAGTAACACTCCTCAATTTCAAATGGCACAAGATTTGGCGCCTAGCTCACATTAGTCTTCCTGTCAAGTGTAACATTGTAGGAAAAGAAGTTGAACTTCACACAATCTATTAGATGTGTGTAGCTGTTCGCGGTAATTATTTTTCTTCCACGGTTCACTTCACGTTCTTCTTTTGTTTTTTTTTATTTTTTTACTTTCCCAGGCTGGCAAGTGCAATGCCTGAGCCCATTTCACTCCTTTATTTAAATTGCAGCACACCCAGCCAAGTGTCAGCAGCGAGTTACTTGCCATCGTTGTTTTTGCTCACAAGCTTGCCGACAATGTTGTCATGGCCAACGGTCAACACCTTTGCCTCCATGCCGTTGTGACGTTGTTCATGAGCTTGGGCTAGCCACGGCTGTTGTGCACATTGAACTTGTCCTTCATGCGAGCGACGGGCGGGAAAGGAGATGAATAGAGAAATTAGCTTTGTTTAATGCGCGTGGCATGCATCCGTCATTAAAGGCATGATTGGATCTCGTTTGAGGTGGACCTAGCTTGCATCCAGGAACCAGGTTGCCATCATCCAAGCTATGAGCATGCAAGACTAGGATGTTTGGTTGTTTGCTGCTACCGATGCTGGCCAACAAGAGATGATGATTGGATGGCAGGAAGAGCACACAAATAATGCTGAAAACTAAAGGCGAGACATGCAAGGAGCAACGCGCGAGCCAGGCTTGCAAGAAATTAAACTCGATTTCGTTTCTACGGAGCCAGGCCGTAACAGCCACTTTGCATGACTCGAACCAGGGCCAGTTTTTCATTCCAATATTTCATTTGCAAATGATGTGAGAGAATTAATGTGAGGAAAAAAATTCTTGCTCTCACTGTTGTTCTCTAATTGTTTGGATGGACTTTTTTTTAACAACTGAATGTGAGTAAGTCAACTAGCACTTATCACTTAGATCATTCTTTCCTTTTATTTTTCTCTAGAAATGCATAGTTGTTTGTAAGCTTCATGACCATTGATGCTGGGATCCCCAAGTGATGAATGTTTTCGTGATAGAAGACAATTATGAAGTTGTGGGCTAATATCTACACGAGTGTTGTCTATGTAGGAATCATCTCTAAACTCTACTACAAATCATATGGATGATGGTTGCCTTGGCAATTGATAACAATGACCGCAAGCTTAGAGGCTTGATGAGCTTGATGGAGTCCAAGGGTTGATGGAGATAGATCAAAGCTGACAACAAGCTATGGAGCAAGTGTTGGGAACACTTGTCTAGTTGTTATGGTTTTGAGTCCATAGGAAAAACCGGACTATCAAGGAGGTCTAGGTCATTTCTCTTAGGTCATGTCTAGTCGGTGATGTGCATGGATGCTCAAGGAAATCACAGGCACTAGGTGACAGTGGAGAAGCCAAGAAGCTGCTCAAAGAAGCCAGGAAATGAAGTCAAGCGAGGACAAGGAGTTTCAGCTTCTAGACGAAGTGACCGAACAAAGGGGTCAGTGGTGACTGGACTGTACGGTCACTAAGAGACTTTTTCAGGGACTTACAGCGAGCAATGAGGAATCTGTCAAGTCTAGAAACCCTAGAGACCGTATGGTACGGTCTAGTGACCGGATGGTCCGGTCAATAGAGTTGAGACTTAGGCAGAGAGGAAGCAGCGCATGAAATGTTTCTGTACTGGAGAGAGAAACGGACTGGACGGTCTGGTTAACTGACCGTACGGTCTGGTTAGTATGAAGATTAGCAGGGGCAGAGCCGTTGGAGCTGAAGATTGCAGTGACCGGTCGATCCGGTCAGGCAGTGACTGGATAGTCCGGTCAGTAGGCCCAGAAAGCTAATTTCATGGAGCAACGGCTAGTTGGAGGTTGGAAGCCTATATAACTTTTTTGCTCGGGTGTTCGAGACCTCTCTTGGCTAGTGGAATTGCTTGGAGCATTTGGTAAGAGTCAAGAGGAAAAGAGGAGAGCAATAGGAGGAGATATTGCATATCTTGAGAGTGCTAGTGAGAGTAACTTGAGCATTGATGCACATCTAAGTCTACGGTGTCCTTGAGGGTGTGATCTAGGTTGTTACTCTTGGTCTATGATGAGACCTAGACTAGTTAGGTGTCGCTGATCGAGCCTATCATGATTAGTTGTGAAGGCCGTCACACGTTTTTGTATCAGGTTTGAGACAGCCGGTGAAAGGGGCATCGCTAGTGAGCGCCCGTGTCGGCTCGGGGAGTCCAGCAAGTTCTCGAGGGAGGCAAGCTTGTGCCTATGTGGCAGCAGTGACGCACACCGTGTCTTCACTCCGGGAGTGATTGCGGGCTCGTGGGCGACAACTCCATATTGGTGGCGGGAGGGACCGGCACTCCGGCTGGAGTGGTCCAACGAGGAGTAGGGGAAGGTGCCATCCTTCTGAGACCTCAGGGAAAAATCATGAGCATTCTTTGACCCCCCTCTTTACTATTCTGTAAGTGTGTGCCCTAGTAACTAGGTTGAATTGTGGCTTGCATATGATAGTGTGTTTGGCTTTCGCACTTGCTATCATCATGAACACTAGCATGTGTAGGATATTGGCCTACTAGAATTGTTAGGTTGAAATGATTGTTAGACTCTAGTAGTTTGAAGTGAAGTATTTGGATTCGTGAGCGTCTTATCGATTCACCCCCTCCCCCCTCTCGGTACGCCTTTAGTCCTTATAAGTGGTATCAAAGCCAAGTGCTCATCTTTGAGGCTTCACCGCCTTGAGTAAGGATGCTAGGATAGGTTGAGAGTATTCCCATATTCATTGGGGAGGACTATGGGTATTGAAAGGCTCGCATGCAAGCCTATCTGGAGTCTCTTGATCCAGAGATATGGAATGGATGCTCACTCACGATTCTGATGCGGATGTGAACCTGAAGATGCATCTAGGATCCCCTAGTGGGTTTTGGTGTATGATGAAAAAATATTAAAAGTGTACTAACATGATTCATGAAGTAAATGTGCAGATAATCAAACTTATTGTATAAACCCACATTTGCAAGTTGGTTATTACTCCTAAAAAGAAGAAAAAGAAAATTAGACTCAAAAGCCTTCAATGAATAGTTCTTTATTTTTTTTTGAGTCATAGGCATACCGAACTATGAAGGGGGATAAACCAATCTTGCTATATGCATGTGCTCAAGCCTACCAAAAAGTTTTGTGAGATATTAGCTAACCAAAGCCAAAGGAACCATTCATTTTTGAGCTAAACAGAGAGTCACAGAAGTTCCGTGGTTGAACCCACCGAAGTTCCATCATTGCCAAGCTTCTCAACTCAGGCAACCCGAGACTCATGGAAGTTCCGTGGAAACATCCACGGAAGTTCCGTTGTCCTCAGGTTGCCCTTTGCTGCCAACCCGAGAATGACGGAAGTTCCGTGATGTTCATCATGGAAGTTCCATCGACTCTGACCCAATTGAAATCTGGCTCACACAACGGCTATTCTTGAAATGACGGAAGTTCCATGGGTAACGACGAAAGTTCCGTCAGACACAAAAAAGCTGTGTAATGGCTAGTTTTTGGAGATGCTCTATAAATACTCTCCCCCTTCCCCGTGGGAAGGGTTGGACACCTTGCTATTTCACTCAAACTTTAGATAGAGCTCTCCCCTCTCACTCCTAGACTTGTTCTTGAGATTCCTAACAAAGTGAGAGAGATCCAACCACACAAAGATTGATTCCATCCAATCAAAAGCTTGAGCACATCTTTCCCTCCCCATCAAGATTTGATTTGCTTGTTACTCTTGGAGACTTGGTCTCCTAGATGGCTAGGCCTCGCCCTTGAGCTCCCAACTTGTGTGGTGAGTCAGGGACATTTGTGAAGGTGTGATTCGCCTCCGGAGGAAAAGAATCAAGTGGAGAAAGAAATCCGAGCATGATCTTTGTGATTGCTTGGCCGGGAAAAGGGTTGAGAGAGACCCGGCTACTTTGTGTGGCTCCTCAACGAGGACGTAGGAACTACTTAGTGTGGTTGCCGAACCCCGGGTTAAATCCTTGTGTCTCTCTTTACATTCCCGCATTTATATTCATGCTTGTACTTTTCTTTCATATCATTGTGCTTGTATCACTTGTTATTTGTGTAGCTAGCTATTCAATCAAGAACTCTAGGTTTACATTGCTACAGCTTCATTTCTATCAAATTTGTATCACTTCCTCTTTGTTATCCACATTCAATTTATTGTTTAGAGGAAAGTTGAAGTGAAGTTCTATCATTTGATAGAACATCCGTGGCGACGGAAGTTCCGTCATTACTGACAGAAGTTCCATCAGTCTCTGTTATTTAATAAAGCTTTAGTGCTTTTTTAGGATTAATTTTTAGATTGCCTATTCACCCCCCCCCCCCCACCCCCTCCTCTAGGCAACTTTCAATTTGTATCAGACCTAGAATCTTCTACAAGGCTTGAAAGCTTGAAGATTAAAAGATGTCAAAGTCGGGAGAAGGTGTCAAGCCTCAAGATCTTGCTTCGGGAAGCAAGGGAAGCGAGCTGCACACATCCATGCCTTTCAATTATGCCAATGTGGCAATCATCCATGGCAGTGGAAGTGGAAGATTGCCTTAATTTGAAGGCAAAGATTTTAGTTGGTACAAGCATCGCATGAAGATGTATCTCATGTCAATCGGTCCACCAATTTGGGAAATTGTGGAGAAAGGATATACCTTGGAAGACAAGGATTATCCTACAACTATGGACCAACTCAACATACATCGCAATGCTCAAGCAGTGTTGGTCATTCTCTCTTCCTTGAATCCTAAGGAATACTCAAGAGTAGCCGGAATTGAGAATGACCGGAAAATGTGGAAGAAGATCATATGTGCTCATGAAGGAGTAAATGTGGTGAAGAAGTCAAGGCTTCAAGTTCTCAAAAATCAATTCAACTTCTTCATGATGAACAAGGGAGAAGAGCCTCAACAAACTCATGATAGGCTCATGGACATTATAAATGAAAGAAGATCTTATGGAGACAACATCAAAGATGAGGAGGTCAACTATAAGCTCCTCATGGCTCTTAGAATGTGGAATTCCACACTTTGCACCATCATTGAAGAGAAGGATGGTTTTGAGAGCTTCACAACGGATGAAGTCATTGGAAGAATAAATGCTCACAAAAGTCGTGATGATGAGGGCAAGAGAGTGAACGTGCTCATAGAAGATGAGAGCACAAGCAAGAAGGACTTGGCGCTCAAAGCCAAGAAGACTCAAGATGATGATGACGATGACAAAGAGAAGGATAATGAAGAAGAAGACAATGAAGAATTTGCCTTATTTGTTAAGAAATTTGGCAAATACATGATCAAGAATGGTTTCACCAAGAGAAGCTTTGACAAGGCAAAAGCTAGAAGAACAAATAGAAGATGCTATGAATGTCATGAACAAGGACACATGATTGTCGATTGTCCAAGACTAAATGGCAAGGGCAAGAAAAATGAAATGTACAATAACAAGACAAAGCCCAACAAGAAGCCATACAACAAGGGACATGCTCACATTGGCCAAGAGTACATCTCAGATGATGATGAACAAGATGAGGAGGGTGGCATTACTAACATTGCTATCGGCTTATCTCCGGCCAAGAAGTCACTCTTCAACAACCTCACCAATGATGAGGATGACACTCCTCGATGCTTCATGGCTAAGGAAAGCAAGGTAGCTCCTCACACCGATTTCAATCCTTCTTGTTGTAGTGATGAAGAGGAGGACTTGGTCCCCTCTATGCATGAAATGGTTAAAATGCTAGATAAGCTACAAAGGGAGTTAGACAATCAAGAAAGAATCATTGATAGACAAGAAGAGTTGCTTGATGAAGAAAGAAGCAAGAATCTTGAGCTCACCAAGCAACTTGAGCAAGAGAAGGAGAAGAACAAGACCTTGACCAAGGACCTTACAAAGGTCAATGAGACAAGTGAATCATGCACCTCAATGATCAAGAAGTATAAGGAAATGTGCAACTCCTTGTAATAGAAGAACAAGGCCTTAATAAAGGCCATTGAAGATCTCAAGACAAACTCACGCTCATTGTTGAAGAAGCTTGAATCCTCTCAAGCTTCAACAATCAAAGGTTGTGAAAGGTGCCATAATATTGATGTTGACTTGATTGCCAAGAAAGATGCAATCATCGAGAAGCTAACCAAACAAGTCAATGAGCTCAAGAAGAAAGCTCAAGTGGAGACCACAACAAAATTAGTTTGTGAGCCAAGAGCCTCTCATGACAAGAGAGGATTGGGGTACAACAAAAATGCACCCAAGAAGAACTACAACAAGACAACCACTTTTGTGCTCGAAGGAAAGAGAAAGCAATTGGCACAAAAAATGGTCAACAAGACCAAGAACAATGCCTCTCAAGTCAACAAGAGCAACAAGACCTCTACCATATCCTTTGATGATTTCGATGCTTCTTATGTGCTAACCCGTAATGTTTATGGTAGACTAGTTGCCAAGTTTGTTGGGCCACATGATGCAAGGTGGAAGCCTTGTGTGTGGGTGCCCAAAGTTCTTGTATCTAGTGTTAAGAGACCAAAACCAACTTGGGTGCCTAAAACATGTGCTTGATTTCCTGTGTAGGAATACTCCTTCGGTGGTGCAATATGGGTACTTGATAGTGGATGCTCAAATCATATGACCGGAGAGAGATCAATGTTCTCCACACTTGATCATGATAATCTACCGAGTGGAGGCATATCATTTGGAAATGACAACAAGGGAAAGGTAATTGGTCATGGACGGATTGACGTCACCCATGACCTTTCAATTAGTAATGCTTATCTTGTGAATGGTCTAGGATACAACTTAATGTCCGTATCACAACTTTATGAGATGGGCTATAGTTGTCTCTTTGACGATGATGGTGTGACTGTCTTTAGGAAGAAAGATTCCTCAATAGCTTTCAAAGGGTATTTAGAGGACAAGATCCATCTTGTTGATTTCACCAACAAAGAAGGATCTAACCTAAATACTTGTTTCATCGCTAAAACCACCTTGGGTTGGTTATGGCACCAACGGCTAGCTCATGTTGGGATGAGAAATCTTTCCAAACTCCTTAAAGGTGGCCACGTCGTTGGACTAAAGGATGTTGCTTTTGAGAAGGACAATATATGTAGCGCATGTCAAGCCGGAAAGCAAGTAGGAGTGGCACATCCATCCAAGACAATGACAACGATAAGACCATTGGAAATGCTCCACATGGACCTTTTTGGACCGGTCACCTACAAAAGCATTGGCGATAACAAATATGGCCTTGTAATTGTTGATGATTATTCTCGTTTCACTTGGGTATTCTTTTTGAAGGACAAAAGTGAAACACAAGGAATCCTAAAGAAGTTCTTGAGGAGAGCCCAAAATGAGTATGAAGTGAAGATCAAGAAAATATGGAGTGATAATGGAACCGAGTTCAAGAACACACAAGTTGAAGAATATCTTGATGAAGAAGGCATGAAGCATGAATTTTTAGCTCCATACACTCCACAACAAAATGGTGTGGCCGAAAGAAAGAACCGCACACTCATAGAGATGGCAAGAATAATGCTTGATGAGTACAAGACGTCGGACACCTTTTGGGCCGAAGCCATCAACACCGCATGCCATGCAACAAATAGATTATATCTTCACAAGACCTTGAAAAAGACACCTTATGAGCTTCTCACCGGTAACCTTCCAAATGTTTCATATTTTCGTGTTTTTGAGAGCAAATGTTTTATACTTAACAAGAAACCAAAATCCTCTAAGTTTGCTCTAAAGACACATGAAGGTTTTCTCCTTGGTTATGGAACTAATGTGTATGCATATCGTGTCTTTAACAAAGACACCGAGTTGTTGAAATAACCCGGGATATGCAATTTGATGAATCTAATGGCTCTCAAATAGAGCAAGTTGATCCAAGTGATGTAGGTGATGAGGCTCCTTGTGATGCAATAAGGAATATGGCAATAGGTGAGATAAGACCACAAGACCCAAACACAAGTCAAAATGAACCATCTTCTTCAAGACAAGATGACTCATCTCCACAAGAGCCACACGATGAACAAGATCAAGGAAGTAACCAAGATCATGGTGACGATCATGGTCAAGGAAACAATCAATATCAACCTCAAGAGGGTGGAGATAGAGACACTCAAGAAGACATCAATCGAAAAGAAGAAGATGCATCTTGTGACATCCCATGTCACAAATAAAGTTAACAAAACCTAACATCAATTAAGGGCTAAGAAAAAGTATAATTAATCCATGTGCCAAAGAATAAAAAGAGGAAACCTACTTAATTAAGTCCATAATATTCAAAAAGGGGTTATTCACAAACATTACCAAAACCCATGGAAGTACCCCAATATTTTTGCATATTCTGAATGGCTGCAATGAAAGAGAATTTTGATAATTTTACCAGAATTTTTGGTAACAAATCGATACCCTTAAAAATTCCTCCAAAGTCAGAAAGGTGTGTTTCGGGTTTGGATTTTCATAAATTATCAAAGCAAATTTAGCTGGTGCACCCAAAAGCAAATTCGGAGCACACGTTTTCCTGAGCCCACACAAAAATTTGTGTCAAGTTTGGAGCAGGAGAATGTGTCGAATTGAACCAAACCCGAGTCGGGGTCCAGGGTCAAAACCGGGTCAAGAATTCTCTCCCTCTGGCCAATTCCAACCCGACACCAGGTGTACCCGGGTACGGTCGCCACTGCCGCTCTCCAGTCGCCCCACTCCGGCCACTGCACCGCCAATCCCCGCCCTGTGCCACCGGCTGGAAATTGAAGCCCCCCATCCCCCCACCGCCGGCAGCCACTCCCTGGCCGATAGCACGACGCCCCTCCTTCTCTCTCCCTCTCTCACCCGCTATCGGTCGTCCCTCCGCGGGCCGGGTCAAAAAGGCAGCAGCAGCAGCAGCACCCAGCCTCATCTCTCTCACTCTCTCAACTCGCAAACAGTTCTCCCACACCCCAGATCAACCCCCAAGCGCCGGCACCCTCTCCTCCTCCCTCTCCCCGGCGAAAACCGTGCCAGTGCTCTGTTCTGGCCGCCATGGTCGCCCCCGCCCAGAGCTTGGCCTAGGCAAGCTCTCCGTCCACTCTCTCTTCGCAAATCGACGTGCAAGGAACCTATCCCACTCCCCTCTGACTCCCTTCCTCCCCTGTGCAGTGCCCTCGCCGGATTTTGCGAAGCCGGAGTCACCGCCGTCGGGATCCGACACCCACGTCGACGGGAACCCACCTCCGGCCTTCCCCCTCGACGAGTTCCTCGACGCCGACCATCCCCAAGCCTCCGCGGACCTCGTCGACCAAACCCCAACCTGTCTCCCCCTCGGCACCGTCGCGTGGGCCTCGCCGGAGCTGCCCCTGCCGCCACGCGTCGTCGCCGGCGATCTTCGGTGATCCACTTCCCCCTCTGACCCCCTCCTCGGGATCTCCTCGGCATGGAGGCCATCCGAGTCGCACGCGAGCCCCCACCGTGCCGCCGATCAGCCGCTGGCCCGAGCTCGCCGTCGCCGGCCATAGGATTTGAACCCAGTAGCAAAACTGTAAATAACAGTGAACTTTGAATAAACTTCAAAATTCAATATCTTGAGAAATACAAGGCCAAAAATTGTGAAATTAATTTTGTTCAACTCCTAAAATCTTGCTCTACCAGAAAAACAGGATCAAGTCCAAGTTTAATTAGTAAATTAATTTATTTAATCCATCAAAGTCACAACCCTAATTTGCTTAATAAATTTATAAGTAATTATGTGTAAATGGTAAATTCATGAAATTTGCTCAGTAAGCATTTCATGGCATATCTAAACTTTCTGCAAAAGCACATTTCCATTTTCATGCATATTCTTAGTATTATTGCATAATCCTCATTTTCAGTAATTGAATTTATATAAATTATTGGCTAGGAATTTATTCATGAAATTTGGCATTCCTGTTCCTTATTCACTTGTACACTTATGAAAAATCCCATGAAAAATTTGAAGCTACCAAAGTACAAATGTGCTGTCAAATTTGATCAATTGTTAATTAACTAGGAATTTCTTCATATAAATGTTACTTCATGTGTATAGTTAATGAAAGTAGGAATAAGTTATTTTCTGAAAGTCCATGGAGAATAACTCATCTTCACATTTCAGTAGAAATTCTCATTTCAGTTATATAGTTTAGTTCTTAATTACCCATAGGAACCTAGAACTAGTTATGAAATCAAAGTGCCATTAGTTATGCCTAGTGTTAGTGGTGCATATGGTCACTTTAGCTAAGTGGCTCAAAAATGAACTTTCTGAAATTTGACCCTAAGTATTACAGTGTCATATCATCATCAGCATGTAATGTCATATGATCGATATCTAGGCCATGCTCATGTTAAAGTAGACATACACTAACACTGTGATAATTAAAAGTTACATTCTTGTAATTAGAAATTTGTCCCCTTCAAATTCAGTGGCTACCATGTCATACTTAAGTATGCAACCCTATTAATGGATGAGTGATTAGTTCATTAATTTATTTGTTGAGGAAGTACCATGAATCTTCATGCCATGCATTCCATCTTTAATTAAGAAAACTCCATGAAACCTTGTGTATTCCTTAGCATTGATGCATGTCCATTCCATATAGGAATCGAGACCGAGGAGATCACACCGGACCAGCAAGGAGCTGAAGTGCACTTTGGTGACGATGCTAACTACGATCACACCCAAGGCAAGCCCCGGTGCATAACCCATTTTATCATTCGAGTCCTTTTTCTTTATCACAAGTTAGGAATATTGTATTGTGCATTAAGTGTAGGACTTGGATGAAACACACTTGCATACTCCAGCAATGACCTATGATTAGTATGTTAGTAAGCTTTTCCGTTAGCAAATGCTATGCTTAAACTAGTGGAGTCAACGGTACGTTATAGATTTAACTATGGTTCAATTGGTTGATGAACTTGATAAAAATGGAGCACCTATCGTTGCAACTCCACGAACAAGTATTGAACTGTACCAAGTGCATACCTTTATTATGGGAATTGGTAAACCTAGTAACTTGGGCGCCGTATTGTTGGACGGCCATACTCATCGATCCAGAGGTGATGTGAACAGCATGGTGGATGCACGGGTTTGAGGACCGCTGGAGAGTGCATGGGTTAAGCCTCGGATACGAAGTACTGTATCGCGGGGAGGACGTATACTCGGGATCGATGGCCTCGGATCGACTTTATAGCAATCTTGTGAATGGTGGCCATATGTATTCTTAAATGATGCGTATGTCATGTATTTGGGTTTTCCCTACAGGATGTAAATCAATTTGAATTGCCGTCCCTCGCGGTTATGAGTACCACTTGTTCGAGCAGCGGCAATGATATGTTAAGTAGTAAAGTTGTGGTTAAGTTTCTGGAATTTATTTATGCTATGGATACAAAATGCTATGATGTATTGCTCCTCCGCTATATTCATGTCTTAGCAGCTAGCTAGACTCACCGTAGTTGTGTTCTACAATAAGCAAAGTAAAATCTTGTTTAAGGAAATTGAAAGTGCAGTGTAGAACCAATAGGAGCTTTTTATGCAATTATCAAATAAACCCGGTCAACCCCCTCCATACTAGGAGTCGGTTTTAGTAAACCGGTTGACGGGTAAGTCTTGCGGAGTATGTTAGATACTCAGGCTTTGCGTTGATGTTGTTTTTCAGGTTTTCCTCAAGCGACCTATTGTGATTGTTGTAATAAGGTTGTGTGGGAAGGTGAGGAGCCTCAAAACTGGACCATCGAATGGGTCCCCAGTTCTCCTAAATGTGGTGAGTGAGCCATCGCCATAGGGCTGGCATGGTTCACGTAGGCAACGTCGTGTTTTGTCGTTTCACCGCTTCCGCTAAATTATGTAATATGTACCAAGGACTCGTATTATGTATCAGATCTGAACTCAGCTTAATTTGAACACCGGACTTGTAATATTACTCCTCTAAGTGATGTATCTTTGTAAATGATGAATGTTCATGTGTGAATGCTATGTATGGTTACTTCGTTAACCATCTCCCGAGACGATCCTTTGCGACATACTCTACTTTTGGAGTAGGGTTGTCACACATCTAGGCCCATTCATCCACGAGTTTGACAAAGCATTCAAAAGGATCACCCCGTTGACAACATTCTTAGCGACATCTAAAAGGGGGTAACTACTAGATCCCGAATGGCTACGTTTTGTCATCATTACTCGTTTGTTTCCTCTATGGAACCTCTTAGGGTGGAACAAGCACTTCAAGACTCAGATTGGGTGATGGCCATGCAAGAAGAGTTGAACAATTTTGAAAGAAACTAGGTATGGTCATTAGTGGAAAGACCCAAGAAAAATTTTGTAGGCACAAAATAGGTCTTCTGCAACAAGCAAGATAAGTATGGTGTGGTGGTGAGAAACAAGGCAAGACTTGTTGCAAAAGACTACTCACAAGTTGAAGGTTTGGACTTTGGTGAAACTTATGCACCCGTAGCTAGGCTTGAGTCAATTCGTATTTTACTTGCCTATGCTACTCACCATAGCTTTAAGCTTTTTCAAATGGATGTGAAAAGTGCATTTCTTAATGGCCCCATTCAAGAAGAGGTGTATGTACAAGAACCTTTGGGGTTTGAAGATCCAAAGAAACCAAATCATGTGTACAAACTTCACAAAGCTCTCTACGGCCTCAAGCAAGCTCCTCAAGCTTGGTATGAACACCTCCAGGGATACTTGATCAACAAGGACTTCATAATTGGCAAGGCCGATCCTACTCTCTTCACAAGAAAAGTTGATAATGATTTATTTGTATGCCAAATATATGTCGATGACATTATATTTGGTTCTACTAATCAATCTTTTTGTGATCAGTTTGCCAAGATTGTGACTAGGAAATTTGAAATGTCCATGATGGGGGAGTTGAAGTTCTTTCTAGGTTTTCAAGTCAAGCAACTTGAAGAAGGAACATTCATAAGTCAAACCAAGTACACTCAAGACATACTTAAGAAGTTTGACATGGAGAACGCAAAGTCGAACAAGACTCCCATGAAGACAAATGGACACCTTGGACTAGATGTAAACGGTAAGCCCGTGGATCAAAAGGTATATCGATCCATGATTGGCTCTTTGCTTTATCTTTGTACATCTAGGCCCGATATCATGCTTAGTGTGTGCATGTGTGCAAGATTTCAAAGTTCTACTAAGGAAAGCCACTTGATGACTGTAAAAAGAATCTTGAGATATTTGGTTCACACCCCAAACTTAGGATTGTGGTATCCCAAGGACTCCAAGTTCAAGCTAGTCGGTTACTCCGATGCCGACTACGCCGGATGCAAGGTGGATAGGAAAAGTACCTCTGGAACGTGCCAATTCTTTGGTAGGTCTCTTGTGTCATGGTGGAGTGGCCGAAACGGAGTATGTGGCAGCCGAAAGTTGTTTGTGCACAACTACTTTGGATGCGACAAACTCTAAAGGACTTTGGATACACTATGACCAAAGTTCCACTCCTATGTGACTATGAGAGTGCCATCATGATTGCATATAACCCCATTGACCATAATAGAACTAAACATATAGATATCCGGCACCACTTCTTGACAGATCACTCTATAAAGGGGGACATTGAGATTAGCTATGTTAGAACCGATAAATAATTAGCCGATATATTTACCAAACCCCTAGATGAGAAGCGGTTTTGTGAACTTAGGAGTGAACTGAATATTCTTGACTCATCCAACTTGGAGTAGAAACTTGTTCTTTGTTTGGTGTATTGATCTTGGAAAATATCTTGAAAATAAAAGTTCTTCAAAATTTCATATTGTCTTTGGTTTTCAAAATAAAATTTTGTTTGATCAATAGATCATATTCTTGATACTTGTGAATATAGTTTTGGATGGTTGAAGTATTGTTATTCACAAGTTAAAACAAGCTTTATACTCCTTATGTAACTTGTCCAAAGACTCAAACTTGAGAGAGAATTTTTTTTTTTGCTTAACAGAGAACGAGGGAACTTCCCTTGGAACTTCCGTGACCTCTGTTCTGGCTGTCTGATGAAACCCGAGAGCTACGGAACTTCCATCACCCAATGACAGAACTTTCATCACTCCCAGGTTAAAGGGCCTGACATCCCTCTTCTTCCTTATCCAACCGGTCACTTCTCCATTTCCTTTCTCTCTCCTCAACTCAAACCCTAGAAGGCAATTGGTGGCAATTTGGAGTTCCAACCAACGTTTCCCTTGGATTTGGAGGGGAATCAACTCTCCTCCCATGGAAGTTCCGCAATCTCCTTCATTTTTCCTCATTTTTTTCTAGGTATGAGTTCTTGGCCCAAAATCTCTTTTTTTTTAACAATAGATCAAGTATCTTCAGTTTGCTTGGATAGATTGACTCCTTAGAGGCTAGTCTACCTTCAGTTAGGAGCATTTGCCATGATGTGGTAGGATCAAGGAGTAGTTTTGAATTTTTGTGCAAACTGCAAGTGATGGAAGTTCTGTCAGAACTTGTGTCATGACGGAACTTTTGTGAGTAGTCATGAAACTTCCGTCATGACGGAATTTTCGTGAGTAGTTATGGAACTTCCTTCATGTGCAGTTCAGTGCACTAATATCCATTCTCTCCAAGATCTTTGTCTCACACATGTGACTCACCTTGGTCTCTTTCCATGCATGATAGCTCAACATGACGAGAGTCAAGCAAGGGGCAATTGTTCAGTTTGAGGCAATGTCCAACTCATCGTCCTCCTCTTCAAGTGAGGAACAAGTTTTAGTTTCTAAGAGGAGGAAAGCAGCCGCAATTCAGGACCATGGGGCAAGTGGTCAAGGATCCAGCGAGGATGCCTAAACCGTGCACGTACAGCCGGGAGGATCTCTTCCTCCCAGGAGATCCCTAGATAAAGGGAAGAGACCTATGAAGGAGAAAAGGTCCTACATGGAGTCGAAAGACAATCACGTGTTCAATGAGATCATCCAAGTATACAAGGATAGAGGAGTCTATGACTTGATGGGTTTCAGCTATGATTGGAATCAGGAAGACTTCAACAAGGACAAGAGCAAAGGCAAAGGCAAAGCTCAAGACCATAAGAAGAAGTTCTCACGTAAGGTCCTTGTTGGAGAGTGGACAAGCGACACATCCTCTTCCTCAAGCGTTGATGAAAAAGTGGTCGGCCTAGCCATGATCAAGACCGCACTTCCATGAGCTCTTCTTCCACCTCCCACGTTCCTCATGGCCGCGACCCAACTTGGGGAGACTAAGGATGAGAGCAGCGATAATAGCAATGATGAGGAGATCTCATGTGCAGAGCTTTGGAGTATGCTTGAGCAAGCCCGCGACATCACCGTCGAGAAATACAAAATGTTGGATGTGGTAAGAAAAGAGTGTAAGTTGGCTAAGGATTGTGTTGGTGAGCTTGAGAGTGAGCTCAAGGACCTTGTCACATCTCATGAGGGCCTAAACAATAGTTATGACAAACTCAAGGATGATCATGTGGAGCTACATGAGAAGTACGAGGCCGTTGAACTTACTTTTGAGGACATCAATGTTGAGAGGTCAACGAAGTACAAGTGGGCGTCTAAGAACAAGACCTAGAAGGTGGTGGTGGTGGTGGACCAAGAGCTTCATGAAGATCATGTGAAGTCCACCACAACTGACATGGACCTCAACAATATATCTACTCATGAGGGAGGCAACCATGTTTGTTCTTGGTAGTTGTAGTGTGTTTGTCCTTCTCTTGCATTGCATGGTAATTAGGAATCCTTTGTGACTAGTATGCTTTGCATACTTGTATGTGCAAATAACTAAAAGAAAAACACATAAAAATTAGTCAATGTCTAACCCACTCAAGATAGCTATAAGCAAGGGGGAGTTCTTGAGATAGTGGTTTGGCTTCTCTCAAGGCAAGGGTATGGCTTATAGGAGTAAGCTTGAGAGGGGTTCAAACTTGATATTGTTAGGTTTCCTTTGTGTCTCGTTTAATATTGCTTGCATTCACATGGCACGTTTACTTTTATTGCATATGTAAAATGTTTGTTGCATGCATCATGTAGAAAACACAAAGGAGGCTTATCACATTTGGAGATATTTGTGCCTCATGATCTATATGAGATTACATCTCCACAAGTGGGACCAAAGAAAAGGATTGTGCTTCATGCCCACTGAGCAAGCTCTAATGAACTCCGAGGTTAAACCCACTCGCGCGGTTCATAGCCTAAGGCTCATACATAGCCAGTATTTGAAAAGGAGTGTTTGAGAGTTCCCTTCATGCTCCAAGTGCAGTGTTTGTTTGAGTGTTTAGCGAGGGCACTTGGAAATTGGAGAAATTCCTTGTCTCAGCAAATTTCTGGTAGTGACCGTACAGTCCGGTCATATGACCATACAGTCCGATATGTGCAGCAATGCACAATGCTTTGGGGAGAAGAAAAATGGGGACCGGATGGAACTCGTCCAAAGGCCGTACGGTCCGGTCTGCACAAGTTCTGGCTTGCCAAAATTCAGATTTTTCAGAATCCCGAAGTGACCGGGCGGTCCGGTCTAGTGAGCGTACCGTCCCATCACTACGGTTGATCGCGCAATGCAGTTCTGATCTGTGACCGTTGATTTTGTTCTTGTGAGATCTCGGTCATCAGCTATCTGATTTTGACCCAGGTCAATTTGGACGGTTCCTTGTTCTTCTCCAATGCACTGAGTTCTCTTCCCCAACGTGCTCCGGACTCGCCGCCTTCGTCGACCTCACCGTTGTCATGCCTGCTCCCGTACTCACCCGCGCATCTCGCCGTGCCACCGCTCACCGCTCGCTGCGCTCGCCTGAGCCCCGCGCACACACAATCGCTTCGCCGCTGCCACTGCTGAAGCACCAGCAGCTGCCGCCGCCGCATTCTCTTGCCATCGAGCTGCTCGCCGCCGCGTGACTCGCCATCGGTCCCCTGCTGCGTCGCCTATGCCTTCACCCGCGTGCGCGCCCGCTGACCCGAGCCTCATCTCCAATTAGGGCAAAAGAGTGCTCTTTTCTTCCTCCATTGCTGGCGACCCCAAGTTTTGAGCTTTTTGCAATCGGTTGTGTGTTCTTCGGTGTTTGGCCTTAGTTTCCTCCTCGGGGTATTGAACTTATTCTCCAATTCATCGATTATGCCCTAATTTTGAGTAATTAGTTTAATTGATGCAATTAGAATTGACTGTCCATGGTTAGTTGCATTACTTGCTAATTAGCTCAACCTAGATGCAATTAATTCCTCATATATCTATTAATTACATGTCTAGAGTTTATCTCTTGTCTAGTCTGCAGTTAGATTTATTACTTAATTATTTGACTGCACACTAGATGACTTGCACCAGCCACATATAGTTGATGATCACTATTAATTACATTGCTTTATTTATTCAGTGATCATGTCCTTCATTCAGTGCTAGGATTTCTATTGCGTATTCTTACCTAGCAGTGCTCTGCTTATAGATTTATATAGGTTCTATGATTATCCTGTCTATACCTACGTGCGTGGAGTGACAGTTTCAGTAGCAGAGATGGCAGGCTCAGGACAGGACAAGAGCAAGGGTAAGATGCCTTAGAAGCCCAAGAGCAAGAAGAGGACGAGGGTGATCCCAGAGTCTGAGAGGGCCAGGAGGGTTGCACAGGACATAGAGGCCATGGAGCAGTCACGCACGACACCTGGATCACTGTTGATCACAGGTACTCGGACAGACGACCAGGGTTGCAGGAGGAGCACTAGGCAGAGGACCACAGGGCTAGAGCTGTACATAGGGATCAGGTTGCCACCGTGGTCGTAGGGTACTCCGACTTCTCGTCGAGAGAGGTTGTCAAGACCTACGGAGAAGGCATACTCCAGGCAGCAGGAGGAGTCAGAATCAGAGGAGAGCTCAGAGTCAAAGTCGGAGGAGTCAGAGGAGTTTGAGGAGAAGGAGATTGAGCAGACACAGCCAGCTGGACCTCAGAGGTCAGCTCACCAGGCAGGAGACCCGAGGTGCACATGTGTAGTGTGCACGAGGAGGCTGCAGAGACTGGTACAGGCAGCTGGAGAGACAGACATTCTTGAGGTTCCTGTAAAGGACCTTAAGTTGCTACATCTTGTCTCCTTTGAGCAGTGGGTTTCAGACCCTTGGGATCCCACTACAGGAGAGAGGTACTGGACGAGCCTCTAAAGGAGGATTGGAGAGGGTCTGAGACGCTATCTTTCACTGAAGGGCAAGGATAAATTGTTTGTGCACAGTAGTGTACTTTATACCCGACCATGAGAAGGGCCATTGGTACTGACATGGAGCGTTACTTCACGTACTTGCTAGGGATAGCAGAACTAGTTGCTGCTCCATACAGGTACAAGGAGGATATTGTGCTAGAGTTCTACGTGACACTGTGGGTAGCCAGAGACAGCTTAGAGATCTGGTTCTTGTTCATAGGACAGCCACAGCGTGTGACCAGGAAGGATCTTATAGCTAACTTTGGATTCCTTGCCTCAGACCTGCAGTTGTAAAGGAGTGCCTACCCGACCCTCGCTCCACTATAGCAGAACCGCCTTACCACGGAGACGATTCCGTTCTAGGATCTTTCTCGGGTGGCGACACGCACTGTGATGCCAAATAGTACAACACATGATAGAAATAATATAGTTGGAACAAGAATATAGATAGAGTATAGAGTTTTACATAAATCTGAATTGAAGTTACAAATCAGAGTTTTAAAAGTGCAGAAGCGAAATAGTTCAACAGTAAATGAAATGGTTTGATGAAATACTTAAGATACAATCATGCTCTCACGATGATACATAGAAGTAGATCCGGTGTTGATAAGTGTCATGCCCACGACACTGTACCGGCAAGCAACAGAGTACTCCTCCTATGGACTGCAGGGTTCTCACTCGACATTTCAAAAGACTGGAAACTGGCCATCCTGATCATCTGGAAAACCACAAAGAGCTACGCCCTGAGAAACTAATTTACTCAGCAAGACTAACCCATCAAAATAGCAACCTACAGCCGACTCCTAGATATGCACATGCTAAGGGTAGAGTTTATGTTGCCAAAAGCCAGCCTAAGAGTGGATCCTATTTTTCAAGTTTTAGCAGCAAGTTAAGCTGAAATGCAAAATAGTAAATTTAGTTTGCACTATAACTACCATAATTATGGTTACAATACAATTAATAATAATTTCATACAGCTATATTAAACCCATTCATCGTATTAATGGCTTCCAACACTATTTCAGAGCAGCGATCAAGTGGTACTCGTTACTATGAGGGGCGATGACTCGAATCGATTTATATCCTGCAGGAGAAACCTTCTTGCACGATCCATAAGTGTTTCATGGAAGCCGCATGGAGCAACCTTTCGCTTATGGTACCACAAGGTCTTCCAGGCCTGGCTCCCCTGAGAAGGGTCCCCCAGCGTGATGCGTCCCGTACCGCCATCCGTGGGTGGATTGCTCCCTCCTCTCAGTCCCCATTCCACCAAACAAGGGAGTAGGGTATCTTCTGACTAAGCAGTAGTTATAGCTACGTCGTCCTAGATTAAGCAGAGTGACTACCGTCCTGAGGATAATTCCGGGTAAAGGAAACCTACTACAATACTAAGTTTTCAAACAACTCCTATAAACTTAATGCACAAACAAGCCTACATCCCTAACTAATGTGAAACCAAAAATATAAAACTGGTGGGATGCACCAGGCTTGGCTTGAGCTTGATACTGGTTAGCGGGTTCACTACCTTATCCTTCTGGCTCCTGCTCCAGTCCAGCCTCCACGTGGTTCACTTTGTTATCTACACGATGCAAATGTAATGTTGTGCGTGAGAGAAGATTCATGATAGCCTATTAGTGTAAGATTTATTTTTACCAGGAATGTGTGGGGTTTGACGTATTAAGCAAATATGAGTTAAAGATATAGGATGAGTGTATTTGGTGTATTTACTTCATGGACTCTAGTGATTTAACGTGGTAACGATGTATAAAAGTACGGCACATGGGTATGCTTATCGTGATTGAAATAGTTGGGTGAAGTACAAAGGCAATGTACTGGTCAACTAATGCTTTTAGTGTGCTAGGTATGATGCTTATGCAAGATTAAGAACAGAAAACACATATTTTAGCAATTTAGTTGCAACTTGCATGACCTCATGAGAAGTACCTCACAAGTCATTTAGCAATATTATTATCAAGTGAGACAAGCATAAAGTTATATCTTCAATTCTATTATCAAGTGAGACAAGCATAAAGTTATATCTTCAATTCTTTTAACCAGGGACAGGTTAGAGGATTCCACAATTTGGTTGCATGATCATCAGGGTCAATACAAACATGTATCATTTTGAGCAAGTAATTATGCAAGTATATGCTAACATTGTACTTAAGCATGCGTCCGTGGAATAAGTATAACCTGGTGACGATAAGCAGTTATGCTACTCTCAAGATGAAGCATTACCTAAGCTTAATTAAAGCCTAAAACAATAGATAGTTTGATTAACAAGAACACATAGTGACTAGTATAACATGCAAGGCCAGAAGAGGAAGTGACTAGTGACACTGCCTCCAAGAAAATGCATGCTACTGGAAGGTACCGAGTTGTTTAAGATCAAGATCTAAGGTTAACTAATGAGCTAACTTAAGTAAGCTTAGCCAGTTAATTGACAAGATAAAATGAAACATATACTTGTGCAATTTCTAGAAATAGTATAATGTCAGGGGAGTCAAAAAAAAATGTGGTTTGTCCCAAAACTCCCAAAAATTGTTTACTTATGGATTTAATAATTTTAGAGCATTTTCCTAAGATTTATTAAACTATAAGAAAGAATAAAAGGCCCGGGGCACAAGATCTGGACCGCACAGCAGCCCACATGGCTGCATAGGCAGCGGATCAGGGACAGGCGCGACATGCGCGCGTGGGCACCCGCACGCCGGCGAGGCCACGGCGGCCAGACAGGGCAGCGGTGAGGTCGCCACCATGGAGGGGAGGGACCAAAGGGCCCTGTGCTAGGCGCCGGACAAGGTGACAGGCGGTAAGACTCACCGGAGCAGAGTCGGCGACGGTGGGGGCTCTCGGTGGTGGGCGAAAGGCGGCGGGGATGGTGTACCAGCGGCGGCGCTGCACGGACTAAGGACGGGGTGAGCCGAATGCGTGCGCGCGGAATCAATACAGGGTTCACCGAAGCGGCCTGGCAAAGCGAAACGGCGGCAGTCGGAGGCGGGGAAGAAGCGGTCGATTCGCGGCAGCTCCGGCAGGAGAGGTGGAGCAGCTTCACATGGAGGTGGAGGGCGAGATTGCACAGCTCAAGGGCAGCTCGACGGGGTGGGAGGTGGTCTGCAGCGGCGGGGCGATGAGCTCAACTGGCTATCGGCCATGGCGGACGGGTGGGTGAGCTAAGAGAGAAACGAGAGTGAGAGCAGCTCGGAATGGGTGAAAACTGCTGGCCGGACAGCTGCTTTGGAAAGTGGGTGCGGACCAGGTGGGGGAGAGGCAGCACTGGATTGGCCAGGCGCACGGCGGCCGGCCATGGCGGCCAATGGAATAAGGAAGAGCTTCGCCTGAGTAGCTGACATGTGGGACCGTGGCCATTTTTCTTTTTCTGAAATTTTCCAAAAATGAGGTCTTTGTTTATTAGCATTGTATTAATCTAGAGTGGAGTTCGCGAAAATAAAAATACGGGTGTATTTGTCATGATTTACGCTTTATTTAGAAATTGAGTTTGTTTAGCTTTTGACATTTTGAATTTAAATGGGAATTTTTGCAAAAATAGTATGTTTTAACCCTTTAGCCATTTATTTGGAGCTCTTAAACTTAAGATAAAAATCTGGGATTTTGAATATTTCACCCTACCCTACAACACATATTTTTGGTAAGATTATGTTATATTCATAATATTTGACTTGTAGTTCAAATGTCACTCAAATTGGTTTAAATTTCAGTTTTAACTAGTTTAAATACATCCCAATTCTTTTTAATTTGAGCTCATATTCATGGGAGGTTGGCTTAGGGTGTTGTGCTAGGAATATTGACACCAGGGGTGTCACATCCAGCCCGCAGACCACAGGGAGGGAAGCTAGCTTCAGACGACATGGTGTCAATTGCCTTTCCACCACCGCACACCCCAGGTTTTGAGAGAGGCCCTACAAGACTCACCGCAGAGGCTAAGGTGGTTAGAGCGATAGTCACCAGGACTATCATTCCCAGGTCTGGATACAGAGAGGAGTTCACTTTACTACACCAGTGGGCAGTAGCAGCTATACTGAGGAGACAACCATTTGACTTGGCTAATCTGCTGATTCGTGTGACGGAGGAGGTTATCTCTGAGAGGGTAGGAGGACGCTACCTAGTCTATGCTCCTTACATCTTCTATATTTTGAGGAGGATGGGACTAGTGACGAAGGAGTAGTACGACGTATTTCCTGAGGTGACCACTAGCTATTCACCTCGAGTCCCTAGGGGTTCACAGTCAGCCTCGAGTCAGTAGACAGGACAGGAGGAGCAGGAGTCACCGCCAGTCACTCATGAGCAGGAAGCTCATCCAGAGATCATGGTTCTTGAGTCAGCCACTACATGAGCTCCTTCCCAGCCTACAGGCACACAGACAGAGGACGCTCTTTCAGTGGTAGCACTGGCAGGACGCTTGGGTGACTTCATCTAGAGCGCAGCTAAGGAGAGACGTCAGATCATGGAGGTCCTCAGAGGACAGGCAGAGCTTTAGAGACAACAGATGGCATTGTTGACCACCCTGATGACCCAGATAGCAGACATGACTCAGAGGTAGGCCAGTCAGCAGCCAGGACCTTTACCACTTCCACACTTCCAGCAGTCGTCGACTCAGCCAGGACCCTTCACCGCTATGATGACAGCCTAGTCTTCTGGACTGCCTTCACTCTTAGGGGTCCTTTCGATAGGGGGAGCAGGACAAACTCACTCACCAGCTCAGTTCTGTCATGTGTCCGTCTTCTTAGTATCTGCATTGTTCACTTCACCGACACACTCTTCTACTTTGCAGATGGCAGGACCTTCCACCTCTGAACAGCTACCAGTCAGGAGTTTGTCCTCCGAGATAGTGCACACCACTCGTGCAGACTCCCAGACAGCCCCAAAGTCAGCTACAGCTCCACCCACTTCTACTACAGACACCCCTCTAGTCACACCTGAGGTAGCAGAGGATTTGGTCCACCGAGATTTCACTTAGGAGGATGTGGATGACCTTGCTCTTCTTGAGGCGACTGTTGACGAGGAGACATCCACAGTCCCACCAGCAGGGCAGGACAGAGGGTCTGAGTTTCCTATAAACCTTGTCTTCTTTGAGCAGATGGATGCTCAAGCGGCACAACCTTGGGGAGCACACAGGATCCAGTAGAGGAGCAGCCAGGAGCAGAGCCTTCAGAGGACATCGCTGCACCACCTCCTTCGACCATGAGCGCAAAGATCTTCACTCTTTCCCACTTTTTGGTACTTGTTGCCAAAGGGGGATGATGTGAACAAGAGTTCCCGATCTTCCAAAAGGTTCTGGATATGTTGATTTGGTCGGAGGCGATACACAAATTGACCCGGCTTTAGAACAACACGTTCTAAACCTCGCAATCACAGCACGACGTCTCCTCTGGTTATCAACCGTCCTAAAATGATTGATCTCACCGAGAAGGCTAATCCCTATCTGTAAATTAAGAACACAAGCAAGAACAAAGAAGAATGCAACACAATTATAGATGTATTATGAATCTCACAAAATTGGGGTCTCACAAACCGTGATGATGGTGAAACTGTTATAAACAGAATAATCTAAGCAAAACCCACAAACCCTAATGAAGAGACGGCGGCTGTATATGAGGATCCTAGGGTCATGCAAGACCCCCTGGACACAGCCCTAAGTGGGTTCAACTCGATACATGGCCTAAAGACCGATTACGGTGTTGCAGCACCAGGACAGATTTTATACATCAACTTGTTTCGATGATTCCCGCTGGCTCAGGACGTATTTTGACATGGGACCAGTTGGGTTGGAAAGTTCTTTTCGTTATCTTTCCATTCATATATAGAACGTCCAAATCCGAATCCGTATGTGTCCTGGGAGTCCGTTTTAGTGCAGACTGGTCCTTGCCTCCGAAACAGACTCAAAGTCGGTTTTGATTGGGCCTCCATCTTGGCTTGGACGTACTTGCTGGCCCATCATGCCTCCAATCACCTTCCTAGCTATCTCATAATCATCTTCATGGTTTCTAACAATAATTAATTCATTAGGTAGCCATATGTTCTCAAAATCATATAAAGAATTCATTAAGAACAAGCTCACCCGTAAATTCAGTTGGCGCGCATGAACTTGCATTTTGATTGGTGGAGTCCCTACAAGGTCATTATATTGCTGGTCTAGTGCTTGTTCATTGGTCTTGTTTGAGTGGTGCACGTCCTTGTTCATAGAGAATCAAAAGAAAAAGAATCTGTTTGTTGCATACATTGAGAGTTTTGGAATAAAATATTATCTATCTCTGTATCTATCATATTCAGATCATAATTTTCCTTGTACTAGAATATATTTTCCTTTTTCTTTCTAGCACTAATACCTTGCTGCAGTTCTGATTCATAAGAAAAGAAAATAAAAGAAACGAAAAGAAAAGAAAAGAAAAAGGCAAAAGTGCATAAGAGGAAAAGCCGTACAAAAAAGAGGAAGTAGAAAAAGGAAAAGATAAAAATTTAGAATTGCTTGCAGCCTTTGCGTTCTTTGTTGAGTCATTTGCTTGCTTGCTTGAACTAGATCCGAGACAAGTTTAGGCCAGTGACATAGACTAGCTTAGGACTATTATTCAGTTTGCAACTTCTGAATTGAAATTTTGCTAATCCTTGCTATCACATATTGCCTATCCAAGCTCCACTTATATCCTTCTGAGCAGGCACAAATTTTTGACCCTCACAATCGTCAGATCACACTCTCCAAGGTATCCGTGCTTTGTTGTATAGAACTTTGTAAGGACTTTGTAAGATATTTCCATTTGCTTGTTGAGTGTTTACACTGTGATTGCAAAGTAGTGATAGGAAAACATACTCCTATGTGTTTTCTTGTTTGCTACTAATAATGACTGGTTACACCACTCATGGTGATGAGTCAACGTTGTCTAATGAGAATGATAGAGTGATGTAGCATAATGAGTGCTCAGTTCTCAAATGGAGAAGGTAGAGCAAAATCAATTGAACAACTTGTTCCAAACTCACTTTATTGTGAAGGACCAACGTTGTCGTGTCATCATTGATGGAGAAACTAGCCGCAACATCGCAAGCTTGGAGTTGGCTGATAAGCTTGGCCTGACCACACAACCACACCCATGTCCGTACTACATCCAGTGGGTAAATACTTGTGGTAAGATAAAGGTAGATAAAATTCCACGCATTGAATTTTTTATTGGTTCTTATAAGGATAGTGCAGAATTTGATATAGTACCAATGCAAGCATGTCATTTGTTATTCGGTAAACCTTGGATTTCTACAAAAAATGTTTTGCAAAATACCATTGATAATAGCTACTCATTTAAATACAATGGTACAAGGATTACTCTTAAACCAATGACTGTTGCTGAAGTTTTAAAAGAGGATCAACAAAGATTTGAGAGAAGACAGAATGAGCCATTTAGGATAGAATGGGCTATTTCAAATGTTGCAACATTTCCATCAAAATCTGAATTGCTAGAGGATGAACATATTTCTTTGCCTCTTGTTGCAACTAATAATTTTCAGCATATACAAAAAGAACATGATAGTGGGAAAGATAAAGAACAGGTTGTTGTTTCAGGTAATAGTTTTCCTGATGTGATGAATTATTCTAATAGTCTTGCTGTATTGGAACCTTATGATCATGTTCCTTTGTCACAAGTTGATTTACCTAGTGGTCCTTGTGATAAAGAGGAGTTGTGTGCCAATGCTTCACTTATATCTTTGCCACAACAAATGAATGAGCTTGATACTTTTGCTTATGATTCCCCCACTAGTGCTGAAATTAAACATTTGACTTTAGTTACATGTCAAAAGGATGAGCAAAAATTGTTGTCTTCTCTAAATACTTTGGGTTATATTGAATTTGATGTTCTTTGTAATCTAATTACTTTAGAGAAGCAAATCTTTTCTCAAACTGAATTGTCTTTATTGAAAAGAAACAATTTTAATGTTATAGGAAACTATGATCATAGAGGTATGTTTATGGTGCACAAAGTTTATATTTGCTCAAACATGAATCCTCCTTATGTTGTACAACTAAATGACCAACTAGAAAACTGCAATAACAATCACCATGTCATGTCATCTTTTTCTAATATTTCTAAGATCACACATTGTCTACCTTGTCATAAGAGTGAGAATGATGCTCATATTGCTGACCATGTTTTCAAAGATATTATTAATTTGTATGGAATGCCTTCTATTGTAGATTCTCATTGTGATGATAAATTTCATAATGCATATAAATATGAGTTGCATCCCAAGTTTGGGAATAGTTCCATAATTAATATTTCATATTTGAGACCATACATGGGAGAAAGAGATGAGCTCGAGTCAAGGATGACTCTAATTCAAAAGGGGGAGAATGATGAGGACATCACTCTTATGGATACACCCAGCACTCCACCAATCAAAATGCAAGTTCATGTGTGCCAACTGAATTTACGGGTGAGCTTGTTCTTAATAATTCTTTATATGATTTTGAGAACATATGGCTATCTAATGAATTAATTATTGTTAGAAACCATAGAGATGATTATGAGATAGATGGGAAGGTGATTGGAGGCATGATGGGCCAGCAAGCATGTCCAAGCTAAGGTGGAGGCCCAATCAAAACCGACTTTGAGTCTGTTTCAGAGCTCAGGATCAGTCTGTACTAAAATTGACTTTCAAGATGCATACGGATTCGGATTTGGACGTTCTATACATGCATGGAAAGATAACGAAAAGAACTTTCCAACCCAACTGGTCCCATGTCAAAATACGTCCGGAGCCATCAGGAATCATCAAAACAAGTTGACATCTAAAATCTGTCCTGGTGTTGCGACACCGTAATCGGTCTTTAGGCCATGTATCGAGTTGAGCCCACTTAAGGCTGCGTCTAGGGGGTCTTGCACGACCCTAGGGTCCTCATATATAGCCTCCGCCTCTTCATTAGGGTTTGGGGGTTTTGCTTAGATTATTTTGTTGATAACAGTTTCACCATTTGATCAGTTTATGAGACCCCAACTTGTGAGATTCATCATATACATGCAAATTTGGTTGCATTCTTCTTTGTTATTTCTTGTGTTCTTGATTTGCAGGCAAGGATAAGCCTTCTTGGCGAGTTTAATCATTCTTGAACGGTTGATAACAAGAGGAGACGTTGTGCTATGATTGCGGGGTTCAGAACGTGTCATTCGGAAGCCGGATTTATTTGTGTATTGTCTCTGCCTTAATCAAGATTATCAGAACCTATCAGAAGATCGGGAACCTTTGTTCACATCAGGGGAGAATTATGTCATAGGTCTAGGGGGAGTTGGAGTGTGATCATGTGCGATAGAGAGTAGCTTATATCTAGGGGGAGCATATGTGTACATTGGTTTTGGGAGATAGATACAACTGGATCCTATTTTGGTGTTTCTATCGATGTTCATTGATTTTCATGAGTCATGTTTTTCATTCGCTTGTGTTTGACTCATCTTGATCTCACTTGGTTTATTTTCATTCGCAATGCCTTGTTTTTTCTTTATTTATCCTGTATGCCTATGTATGATTCTATGATGATAACTGCTTGTTTCTAATTCCTATGCATTGTGATGCTAACCTGTTGCATATCATCATTCATGTCATGCATTGCATGTCCTTATGCTTTCCTTAATATCCTATCATGACATGCATGCACTATCATCTAGAGTGTGATTTTCTCTCTTTTTCTTTTCACTCTTGATGATGCTTGATTGAGTAGGACCTTGTGCGTTTCTCTCTTATGCTTTTTGTGGTTCCTCTCAATCGTAGTGTAGCTCTTTTAACCCTGTTATTTCTTGATAAGATTATGATAAGTAGTGGTTGTCATCAATCACCAAAAAGGGGGAGATTGTATGCTTCATGACCATTGATGATGGGATCCCCAAGGTATGAATATGTTGGTGATAGATGACAACTATGAAGTTGTGGAATAATATCTACACGAGTGTTGTCTATGCACGAATCATCTCTAAACTCTACTACAAATCATATGGATGATGGTTGCCTTGGTGATTGATGATAATGACTGCAAGCATGGAGGCTTGATAGAGTCCAAGGGTTGATGGAGATGGATCAAAGCTGAGGACAAGCTATAAAGCAAGTGTTGGGAACACTTGTCTAGTTGTTAGGGTTTTGAGTCCATAGGAAAAACTGGACTATCAAGGGGGTCTAGGTCATTTCTCTTAGGTGATGTCTAGTCAGTGATGTGGATGCTCAGGGAGATGATAGGCACTAAGTGACAGTGGAGAAGCCAAGGAGCTGTTCGGAGAAGCCGAGAAACAAAATCAAGCGAGGACGAGGAGTTTCAGCTTCTGGATGAAGTGACCGGGCTAAGGGGTTAGCGGTGACTGGACAGTATGGTCACTAAGAGGTTTTGTTTGGGACTTACAGTGAGCAGCAAGGAATCTGTCAAGTCTGGAAACCCTAAAGACTATACGGTATGGTCTAGTGACCGGACGGTCCAGTCAGTAGACTTGAGACATGACCAGAGAGGAAGCAACGCGCGAAATGTTTCTAGACTAGAGAGAGAAACAGACCGGATGATCTATGATCCGGTCAGTACAAAGATCAGCAGGGGCAGAGCCGTCGAAGCTAAAGATTGTAGTGACCATACAGTGACCGGATGGTCCGGTCACGCACTGATCGGACAGTCCGGTCAGTAGGCCCAGAAAGCTGATTTCGTGGAGCAACGACTAGTTTGAGGTTGGAAGCCTATGTAACTTCGTTGTTGGGGGTCTTGGAGACCTCTCTTGGCTAGTGGAATTTCTTGGAGCAGTTGGTAAGAGCTAAGAGGAAAAGAGGAGAGCACTAGGAGGAGATATTGCATATCTTGAGAGTGCTAGTGAGAGTAACTTGATCATTGATGCACATCTAAGGCTAGGGTATCCTTGAGGGTGTGATCTAGATTATTATTCTTGGTCTATGGTGAGACCTAGACTGGTTAGGTGTCGGTGATCGAGCCTATCATGATCGGTTGTGAAGGCCATCATAGGTTTGTAGCCGGTTTGAGCCCGCCGGTGAAAGGGGTGTCGCTAGTGAGCGCACGTGTTGGCTCGTGGAGTCTGGAAAGTTCTCGAGGGAGGCGAGCTTGTGCCTATGTGGTAGCGTTGACATACATCGTGTCTTCACTCCAGGAGTGATTGCGGGCTCGTGGGCGAGAACTCCACATTGATGGCGGGAGGGACCGGCACTCCGGCAGGAGTGGTCCAACGAGGAGTAGGGGAAGGCGCCATCCTTTCGAGACCTCGGGAAAAAATCATGAGCATTCTTTGACCCCCTCTTTACTATTTCGCAATTGTGTGCTCTAGTAACAAGGTTGAATTGTAGCTTGCATAGGCTAGTGTGTTTGGCTTCCATGTTTCATATCATCATGAACACTAGCATGTGTAGGGTCTTGGCCTACTAGAATTATTAGGTTGAAACAATTGTTAGACTCTAGTAGTGTAAATTGAAGTAATTGGATTCGTGAGCGGCTTACCGATTCACACCCCCCCCATCTCGGTACGCCTTTGGTCCTTACATCGTTTCCCATACGAGTACAATTTGTGAGCCACTATCCTAAAAGACTACATAGAAATAACTGGCACCACCATTTGCAGTGGGGAATCTTAGTTTGAGGTGCTATCGACCACCATACCTCATTGGCGCAGGTTATAAAGAAGTGAAATTCACGTAAATGCATATCTAAACTGTTCGGTTGCTCATGCAGACTGTGATGAGCTGTCGTAGTATCATGATATTGGTTGTCCACATGACATTAATGTCAAAATCATATTGTCAAGAGCAATGATGTTAATAGCTTTGCAAGACAATGAAGCATGTGGGTAGGGTCGTGCTAGTCAATGTATTTGCCCAATGACTATCATCCTTCATTTAGTAATGAATTTGTAAGTTTCAGGTGTAAAAATAAATCCTCTATTTGTTCCACATTTCATCCGATCAACCAATCCGCTTGCCTAAAAATGCAATCTTGCGTCTAGGGAGTGTTGGAGCAACTATATTGACAAATATTACCTTTGTTAGCAATCAGGGTCTTCATGCACCACGAGATGTACTAATGTAGTTTGATACTATAGCCTTAGAAAAAAATTGTGTGAGGAAGATTAACGTGAGGGAAAGAAAAAAAAAGAAAAAAAGAAAAAAAATTGACCAAAAGGAACTAACGTGAGGGGGATAAAAAAAGGAAAAAAGAAAAAAATATGCACCATTTTCATTACAAAAAAAAGTCCAAAAATACTCAAACCCCTATTAATTAATTAGCCAAGATTGCAATTTTTCTTTTGTAAATGATGTGAGAGAATTAACATGAGGAAAAAAAATTCTTGCTCTCATTGTTGTTCTCTAATTGTTTGGGTTGGCATTTGTTTTAACAACCAAATGTGAGTAAGTCAACTAGGTGTTGACGCTAGTTAGTTTGCCATTTTATGCGTCAAAAGTGACTTGTTTAGAGCTTAAATATGACTATTATATGTCATTAACCCCTGAAAATTATAGAATATTTGTACAATTATCGTTCTAGAGATTTATTATAGAAACAGTTGAAAAGATGATAATTTAGAACATTTCTAGTGGACTTGGACCTTGAAGAGGTGAAGTATAGCAGAAAAGGCATAGGGGTGATCCGGGCTGATCAAGGCTGGCCCACTCCTCAGGACTTTCTAGAAGGAAGATATTCACACAAATCTTAAACATATGCTTCATGAAGAGATAAAAGGAAACTTCAAGATCTTAAACGTGCAATACAAGGCTTTACTTCAGAGAACCTGATGAGAGGACCCACATGGAAGCTACATATGACTTCGCAACTAACTTACAAGAGAGATCGGGCCAAACATGGAGTGCGTCGATAGGTACGTCAGCCATGCCGATTGGCACGTGGTCCTTTTCCCAAGAAAGTGACTCTATTTCTAGTTGTGCCTATATAAATACTTGTAATCCCTAAGGCCAGGGCAGCCGCCGCTGAGGGATAACAAATCTCATGAATTTAGAGCCATTAAGGCTTTGCCTCGTTCTTCACATCTCTAGTTGCTAGGTTTAGCTTGGCTAACCTAGCCAAGTCGATGATCACAAGGTCGTAGGCTTAGAGTTTCAAGAACCACTATTGTTTGAGGTGATCCATCAAGGTAGGCCTACTAGATGGTGATGAATCTTGTACTATATATCATATTGAGGTAATATCTAGTATGTTGATGAATGGCTTTGGTTACTTGATCACTTGGATTTGATGATCTTACATGTGCTTAATCCTTACTTGGTACATAGGCTAAGTAACTAGATGCTATGTTAATCGTGGTGATTAGGGTAGTACTCTGGATCTTGTATGAATCAGATTTGCATGTATCACTGCTTGTGCATGGTAGTAGGTATGTGTAGAGTAGAAGGTGTAGACCGATTAACGTGACTTCTCGTGATAGCAGACCGTCGAATAAGTGTCACCATCACCCATATTCGGCTTCTTGTACCAAGTAATCCTGTTTATGATACTAATAGATTATGCTTCGTGGTTACGACCTCATCTAGTGGATTGTCTGGTTAAACTCACTAAACAGTTTTCTTTAAGTCACTCTGCGAATTAAAAAAGCCTTCACATAAAAGGCCTTCGTGCCGATCGGCACAGTGATGCACTGATCGGCACACCCTTAGGCCACCGACAAAACAACCTCATCTTTAGAAGTCTAATTAGTTATTTTATTAATTATTTTACTTGATTCCCACTGGTCTCTATGGATACGATTAAACCTTCGAATACTCTAAGAGAAAATATCCTACAACTTTACGCCATCCTCCTGTGGTATATAAGTGACCGCGTAACTACGACCAACACTAGGACCTATCACTTAGATCATTCTTTCCTTTTATTTTTTCTCTAGCAATGCATAGTCGTTTCCCATACAATTTGGTCTTTGCTGTCTCAAATTTGAAGGTGCTGCGGAGCTTCTTGAGGCGGAGAACCTTTCTTTCTTTGCTTGCACTTGCCAGCTAGAAGATGCTGTGATCAAGAAATGTTTTCTGCAATTCTCAACCCAAGCAGTCTTTTGATTGACAACAATCCATGTTGTCTCAGTCATACGGGACAGACTTCGAAACTTGTAACGCATCACAAGTGACATCTGTATTGGAATTACGTAAGAAGATCTGGTCAGGTTGCTGATACCTATGATCTTGTTGTTGATTTGTTCATGTAGGATGATTGTGGCATTCGGCTAGCTTGTTTCAGAGACTAAATTGAGTATATTTCAGATGTGTTCACTTAAATTTTATGTTAGGTAGCTTGAAATCATTATCATTTTCTCATTCCCTGAATCCTAATTTCAGTTGAATTCCTTTGTTGTAAAGGAGGCCTAAACTTTTTCTTGTACCTGAATAAAGTTGTTGAAAGATTATCTTTATGTTGCCAATGATAAAATGTTCGTTAGGATGCCAGCATTGGTGAATTTTCGACAATCTGCACTTACAATATGTTACACATGACCTTTGCTGGAAACCGTACCAAAATTTGGAGAACATGCAGAGCGTCACTTAGGTGGAATCGAAATTCTCTCTACTTGAGAATCAAAGAAAACATTGATGGCGCATACAAGTATGTTAACATTAAAATACTGGGACTGCTCATCGTGAAAAAACTACTCTCAATAATGTCCTTTAGCTTTCTTCTAAGATTAACAAAGGGTTATTTACAACAAAAACTGGGTGGTCCGTGGATCAGCAGCCGCTACGATATCTATCAAGTCCAAAATTCACTTGGTTGGTCGCACCCATGTCGTCTCTGACGTATGGTTGTTTCCCTAGTAGACCTGCTTAGTAGATTCATCCAAGTATGCCTGCGCAAACAAGAATCAAAGGTAAATCAGCACCTTTGTAACAGATGGGAAACATGGGTTATCCTGTGCACTGGAAAACATGGATTACAAAGATGTGAAATCCATGCAAATGCATATCTAAACCATCCGGTTGCTCATGGGGACTGTGATGAGTTGTCATAGTGTCATGATATTGGTCGTCCACATGACATTAATGTCGAAATCATATTGTCCAGAGCAATGATGTTAATTGCTTTGCATTTGACAATGAAGCATGTGAGTAGGATCATGTTGGTCAACGTATTTGCCCAATGACTATCATCCTTCATTTAGTAATGAATTTGTAAGATTCAGATGTAAAAATCAATCCTCTATTTGTTCCACATTTCATCAGATCAATGGAACTGCTTGCCTAAAAATGCAATCTTGTGTCCATGGAGTGTTGGAGAAACTATATTGACAAATAGTACCTTTGTTAGCAATAAGTGTCTTCATGCAATACGAGATGTAGTAATGTAGTTTGATACTTTAGCCTTGTTGAGAAGGGATAGAAACAACATATCTATTCCTTCTTTTATTTTGTTCTGATGGGATATGAATTGATTGTAAAATAAAAAGGCATAGTCAAAGAAAAGAAGAACTTGAATTTTATTTCGAATGAAAGAAGTCGGAAAGACATAATCATATATAACCATAAATAAGATATTTTACTTTGATCATGTATGTCATTAATAAATACATGCTCAGGCATCATGTTGACAAAAGACAACACATTGATCATATGTCCTTGGAGTTTGAATATACAGTTATCAAGATCATATACCAAGGTTATTCACCAGTGGATAGCCAATGTACTTGATAGATGTTGTATCGTTGATTATCAGACTCAATGACAATGCAATGAATAGAGGAACTATTAGAGTTAATGACCACAGATGCAAAAACAAGGCTTACCAAACAGAGTTACCAAATATGAGATGACATGAAGTGGCAATCACTACGAGATTGTAACAGACTTACCAATGATTGAATCAGGTGTTGGATGGCTTTACAACAAGTATATGCTCACATTCTTTGGAAACAGATTGATAAATTATTATAAGACACTTTTATAGTAGTCCTAAATCATACTCTTACACCTCAGCCAACATATATGTACCAGACCATTCATTTATATTTTAGACACACTTTTCCCGTATGAAATTTAACATGTTCAGTTGTTGGTGGATGTGCATGCCTCTAGCTAGTGTATATGTACCAGAACACATATATGTATCGTTCTTGAGATAATTATTCTGGCCATAACTAAAAGCTGCAAGGCCTTCGATCATTTGTACATCTTATGTATCGAATACTGGATTAGCTTTAAGCCACACATGTATTGTCCCATAATTGTTACATTACGATTAGAGTGAATCCATGTAAAATATTAAACATATGTTAATATGACAATGTCGTGACATTTAACTTGACATCCATATCAGCTATCATGTATTACCTATTTCTACACCCATATATCAAGAAAAAAATTGTCATCTAAGTATGTTCACCTTGTCATGTGATCCTGCCACCCTTTGTTAACGACTCATGAAAGGATAATAAAACGTTGTCATGTGTATTCATCTTGCCACATGATTGTCATATTTATTTTTGTTAAATGATTTGTTTGTTTAACATGATAAAAAAATTAATGTGTATGATTTCATTATCACGTCATCTATCATATTAATTGAGTTCTAGAAAATTTATGGATGAGCTTTTACATAAAAGGGTGTAATAAGATGCAAGAGTTTGTTGTAACCCACGAGATATACTCAAGTGACGGTTTATAATTATTTGGGACTTTAGTGAAAAATAAGTGAGGGTGTCTTAAGATAATGATAGTTAGCTTGGTAACAATTTAGAATCACGCAAATATGCGGGCCATCTTACTAGTTCTAGTGAATCCTATAGCCAAAATCCCAGAACAAATTGTTTCGCTAAAAACGTTCACCAAACCAAAATGAATAGAATTTTTAATATGAAAGGCTAGTATGAAAAAAGTATGCAAAGGCTAGATGAGGACAGATTAAACGACAAGTTTGGGTGTTATTAATATTAACTCTTTGTATCAGGCCGGCAACCTTTTTTTCACTACAATAATTGGCCTACGAAACGACAGATTCAACATAAACCTGGTTGCATCCTATCAATATTATATACTCCGTAAAAGAAATCATATTGTAGTCTCTTGCCCCGCTGTCTTCTTTGCTCCGGTCTCTTTACCCCAGTCTCGTCTTGCCTTGGCCTTCTACTTGGTTCGATTTTGGGAAGGTAGTAGCATCCCTTCAGGCCTTCCAAGTAAGTTCTTTAGAAGTTGGCTCCAGCCCTTTTTCTCATTCATTTGTACCAATTAATCGTCTTTTTACTTTATATTATTCCCGTCTCTTCCTATCCTGGTTTTCCCTTTACTTGGTCCATCCGTCATTGCTTCTTCGTCCTCTGGTTCAGATAGATTAGGCGGAGAGCATCGAGGACGTCTCATCGAGTCCGCTTGCACAATTCGCAGGTGAATCATTTCGCCCCTTTGCTGTCTTCACTCCTTAACTATTCACATCTGCCATACTATTGAAGAGAAACTTTACACTCATACTTGAGATCCAGCACCCAGTTCGTCAGCTGCGAGGAAGCTCAACATCGTCAGAATAGGCACTGGATCTCGTCATTTCTCTTACTCCGCTACCCGTTTTGGTATGCTTGATGACCTGATCCGGATGGTGGAGGCTTGTGCTCCAACGAGCAACAATGACATTTGAGCTGTTTTTCCATTTTGTCTCTACATAAAAGATGGAATAGAGAAGAAAGACATCACCTTTTTTCTCCAGCACAGAAGGTCAGCACCTAGGGGCTAGGGTGTGTTTGGTTTGGCTTTTTAGCTGTTTTGTTTTCCAAAAAAGCTAAAAGTCAATCAAAGAGAGCAGCTTTCTTTGAGTGCTTTCAAAAAAGCTGCTTTTGTGTAATTTTTCACAGTAGGGAAGGAGGTGTTGTGATCAGCTAAAATTATCCACATGCCATCGATTATGTGTACCGATTCAGTGGCCTCCTCTGCTCCTCGACGACGAACCTTCTTATGGCTCCTTACTGGCCAGCCCTCCCCGTGGTTCCTCGCTGATCGTCCCTCCCCACGACTCCCCTCCCCGTAGCTCCCCTCGAAGCGGTTCCTCACCAGTCATCCCTCCCAGGACCACCCCTCCCCACGGCTCCTCATCAACCCCACTTCTCATCGACGGCGCCCCTCCTCCAATGGTGGAGCTAAACACAAGACTTAATGGTGTCAGTGGCACCTTGTATTATATATGGTATCATTAGTCTAATAAACTCCAACAAATGCAAGTTTCTAATACAGATTACCAAGGTTCATTGGTGCCTTTGATACCATGAAACACCCCTGACTCCACCCCTACTCCTCCTTCTCTCACAACCAGCGACCAGCAGCGTCCATCCTCCTCGTCCAAGGCCAGCGGTGACGGGCCCCCTCCTCCTCCCCCTGTCACAGCCAACAGCGATGGCCCCCTCCTCCTCCCCCTCTTTCAGCCAATAGCGATGGGCCCCTCCTCCTCGTCCAAGGCCCCTCTTCTAGCAGGCATCATTGTTGCCTCCAAGCTGGCGGACACAATCAAGCTCAACCTAACATGGCCACCCCTCCCCAAAATCAGTTGACATCTCCACAGCTTTGAAGCAAAGTCCGACATCAAATGATGGCGTCATAGCCTGGTGACTCAATTCCCCCACTTTTATGGTCACCTGGTGATTTTTGCAAAAAAAAAAAAAAGGATTGACGGATTCGGTCCTTGGTGGCACAGCTTTGGGTAGTGAGCTGTAACCAATCCGACTACAAGGTCTTGATTGCTAGCATATTCACATTGGTAGATATTTGATGGTTAGATATGTTAAATTACATCCTAATTAATTATTTCTTGGTATGAGATGTCCAAAACGACTTCCTTTAGAGACATGGAGGGAGTAGTAAATATAATAAATTCTGAATTGGTAGAGAAATGGTACTAGCGAAAGAATGACAGTTATTATATATTGGGCAGAGTGAAATGTGAAGATTTATGTCTGGGCTTCACACGGTTATTAGTACTGTAAACTATATATTATTTTGAATTGTGGTAATGAAATGGTGCGATTGGAAGAGTTATACTCCTCTGTTTTTTTGTTGCCAAATGATCTAATTCATTTTTTAACTAAGATCTATGTTTTTTTTAAAAAAAAAGAATATATTAATTTAATATTTTTGCCACTGTATCGACCAAAACATATAGCAAAAGATTATTACAACCAAACAACTACAAAACTCTACACCACGACATTTCAAACATAAAATTTATATCCATTGGTTTATATCATTAAAACATTATTTTATTAAAAAGATACTACTACTTATTATTAGCAAAGATGTTTATGGTCACAGTTTCAAACAACGTGCAGCTCCATGAGTAGTTTTCCTCTTTTATAAAAATAATAAATAAGAATAGAGGAAGTATATATAATAATTATATATATGTTGGGCAGAGTGTAACGCGAAGATTTATGATCGGCTTCACATGGTTTGTACCACAAACTAAATACTATATTTGAAATTGTAAATTAGCTGCGGGTTCCGCGCTGCGCCGCAGTGCCGTACCCTCTTCCTTCCGCACCCCTCGCGGTCCCGCCGGCCCCCGGGCGTTGCTCGCTGCGGCACTCCTCCCGACGGTCTCGTGCCCCTAGTAGCAGGCGCGCAGCACAGGGACCCGACGGGCGACGGCCACACCTGCCATGGATTCTATGGACGAGCTCGGAGGCGGCAAGACCCTGCAAGGCTGCTGGAGCAGGAAAATCGCCGCAGGTGAGGCTGTGGACTTCACAACAAAATTTTATTTACTCTTCGTGTTGATGCGGCTTCATTTAATTTTCTCCTCCATTCACGTATGGCGTGATGCCCATTGCTTTTTAGCACAGCAATCCATATTAATATCTATAACTGCATTTCACTTCCATGTATAGTGTTGTGAATGTAAGCACAAATTGAAGAAACGCTTGAAAGGTTAAGTTATTTACCTATTCCATGTGGGATATGTCCGGTAGCATGATGTTTAAAGGTTGAGTTAGTTTTCTACTATCTTTTTATTGATTTTCCTTTTTTATTCTTACTCTTTCCCTTTAACACCAGCACATTATTTCTGTTATTCTTATTAATACTATACCACCCGAAGTCAACTTTAAGCTAAGCAATGCCAAAATAGAGTAACGGTTATCTTTCTAGCAAAAATATAATTTAAATTTGTGCTGCACTGCACACTGAATCATCTTGTACTTGCAAACTATTTCCACAGGTCTCATCGGTGTGTATTTCCATTATAAGTTAAGTTACTTGAAAATATTACACACAATGGTTTTGTGTTGTCTTTTGAAAGTTTCTCAAGAGAGAGAACAATTTACCCTTTGTTTTAGAGGAAAGTAGTTAGTAGCCTTATGCAATAGGTTTTTTTAATTACAGGAATGTGTGAGCAAGCAAGTGATGTTGATGACCTAGAGCATGTATTTAACGACACAAGCGCTGAGCCGATAAAGATATCATATGCAGTTCTAAAGTCCATTACCAAAAATTTTGGTCAGGTGATTGGTCGAGGTGGCTTTGGAGTGGTTTACCTGGTATGCTAAGTTCTCAATTGTTTGACAAGTCGTTATGTATTGTATAAAACTGATACCGGTAGTCCTAACAGTACAAGTTAGACAGGGAGAACTTCGAAGCGGGATGGTTGCTGTGAAGAAGCTTTCCACACCGATTGATTTGTTTGATAAGAATTTTTCTGACGAATTTGGCAATCTAATTAGGTTGAAGCACAAGAATATTGTTAGATTTCTAGGATACTGTGCAGAATCACAAGGTGAAATGATGAAAGTAGGAAGACAATTTGTAGTTGCTGAGGAGCCACGAAGGTTACTCTGTTTTGAGTATGTTCCTAATGGAAACCTTCAGGAATATATTAAAGGTACTAAATCTTCTGAATTATTGCTCCAATGTATCAAAAGCATCATGATTTTAATAATATATTCAACCTGACCAAGTACAATGTGGCTTTCCCTCTCTAAAATTTGCACAACAATAAAAATGCAAATTAATTAAACAAGCATATGAATTAGTCATGATTAAGATCCTTCAGCAATTTCATGTGTATATATATAATTGTGATTCAAATTCTGTATTATGGCTGCATGACATTGTTATTAATATGTCCCAAATGGAGCATGTATTACATAAGCAAGTATCAATAAATGATTTTTTGGTACTTTAATGAATTATATGCTCATACTCGAGTCTTTTTTCAGTGAATCATGAAGAACTCATATTCGTGTCCTTTCTCAGTGTTTTCTTCTATTCACTTTTACAGAAAAATCTTATGGATTTGAATGGAATATGCGTTTTCAAATAATTAAGGGAATATGTCAGGGTTTGCATTATCTTCATCAGCAGCGTATGAACCATTTGGATCTGAAACCTGAAAATGTGTTGCTTGGTGCTCACCTAGAACCGAAAATCACAGATTTTGGTATGTCAAGGTGTTTTGATGGAAATATATCCACAATGGTCACTAAGAATCTATTTGGGACACTGTAAGATCAGTCTCTATTTGGGACACTGTAATCTTGGAAATAAGATTTACGCTCTTATTCATCAAACTATCCTATTGCCTGCAGAGGAGACATTGCACCAGAATTTGTAGAGAAGGGACAGATATCATCGAAGTCAGATATATACAGTTTTGGCCTTATAATGATAAAACTCTTGCTGGGGAATAGCGTGATTAATGACAATGTAAGTAGCACCATTTTATATCTTTCTTGATTAAATGATATACCTAGCTACATGAGAAAATATTTTGTGTAGGTCATTCCTTTTCCCTACATAAGCGCCACATGAAAATTTGCATTCATTAACGAAAAAAAGGAATGAGAATCTCAACAAGCTAATAATAGAATAGCTTCCAATAGAAACTGCACTACCGAGGTAGGAGAGAAGAGGGACAGGCAGGGTCGGTGATGTGGCATAAAGTTGGCATAATCAACCCCAGGCTATATTGAGGCATCCTCCAAAGCTTCAGCGTCGGTGATGTGTGCTGTCGGCTGATTCATTGGTGGGTAGAGAACCCAATATAGTTTACCTAGGAATTTTAAGTAGCATACATCTGCCCTTGTTATGGCGGGGATCACTGCAGACGATTGGGGATGATAGGGCAGCAATGCTGTGGTGATTTGGTGATAACCATGTTCAATTTTCATAAGCCTCCATGTTCATGTACGTTGAAGGTTCGAGGCCGGAGTTGTTTGATAGATCAGACAAGCCAATACTCAGAGTAAGCAAGTAGCGACTAAACCTACCTATTTCAAGAACCTATACAATAGAAAATCCTCTCAACCCTTGCCTACCTTTTTTTTTTTCTTATTATCTATGAATGAACCAGATTAGTAGATAAATATACACATATCACTATAACAAAAAAGCATTGTAGCAGCAGACCAAAACTCGTGTAGCGGCGAGTTCAAAGAAGTCTACCGCTTTAGTGATAAAATGATTTTTAACGGTGGATCGTAAAGTGATGCCGCCTCTAAAAATTAATTTTTAGGGGCGGATCATGTTATGGTCCACCACTAAAAATCACAAGTATTTTTAGCGACAGACCGTAATGTGGCCCATATTTAGAGGCGGGCTACATCATGACCCGTCGCTAAAAGAGGCCCAGCCTGTTTTTTTTTGGGGGGGGGGGGGGGGGGCGCAACTGATATTAATAAAAGGTCAACCACTACCCAAATCCTAGTCATCCTGCCATTCTCCTCCACCCTAGCCGCTCCTCTCCCCTTCCCTCCTCCACCTTCGGCCATGTCGCTTTCCCTCCCCTCCCCTCCTTTACCACAGCCATGCCGCCTCCCCTCCCATCCTCTCCTTCACCAAAGCGTGCGGGCGGCCATGACAACGGCGTGCGACGGTGGCCCGGGGCACATGGAAGCCGGATCCGGACAGGCTGCCACCTCCCTTCCCCTTCTTCACCCTCGACGAGCGGTGGTGGAGACCAGATCTGGGCGTGTCACCGCCTCCCGTCCCCTCCTCCACCCTTGGTGAGCGGCGGTGCCCCGGGGCGCGCGGTTGCTGGATCTAGGCGCACTGCCGCCTCCCCTCCCCTTCTCCACCCTTGATGAGGGGTGATGGTGGTTGGATCCGGGCGCGCCGCCGCCTCGCCTCCCCTCCTCCACCCTCGGCGAGTGGTGGTGCCCCAGGGCGCGTGGCCATCAGATCTAGACGTGCCGCCGCCTCTTCTCCCTTCCACCTTCGGCCTTGTTGCCTCCTCTCCCTCCCCCACATCCATGACGATGCCTCCCCTCCTCTCAGTGGTAGATCCAGGCAAAGGAGGGGGGGGGGGGAAGAGAGGCGAAGGCGAGGGGCGGTGAACCTCGACGACATGGCGGCGGATCTTGATGTTGGGGTCAGGGGTGAACCAATTTTTTTTCAGAAATCAACTATAACAGGGGGTCACAATGTCACCCCCCGGTGTAAATCAATTTGTACCGACGGTTCTAGTCAACCGCCATTGAACAAATTTATTTTTAGCTTCGGAAGCTCAGCGGCGGGTGTCGCACCTGCCGGTACAATGCACATTTGCCCACCACTACAGTGCATATTTGTTGTAGTGTATGTCGTTAAAATAATAAATAACAACAACTTGAAATAATCTCAAATGAAGTATGTATCTTCTTGCACTTGCATATTGTCTGTGATAGTAAAACATATCAATACACACTATGATTTAGACTATATCATCTTCATCCATCGTGAGTCCTCTCAAGCCGAAACTTCTCGTCCTCTCATTAATTTCGTTTCCAGCTTCATCCAATTGGTTCCTCCTCTTCTCCACTTCCATTATAATCCTGCAGAGACACACTGAGCATGCAAACTCCTCTCTGACTAGCGTGACATAAGGAAAACGAGCCATGCCCTCTTTATAGTACAAATTTTCCTATAAATTCAAGCACCTAACGACTACACCAATCACAATACACTTTGTCCTAGTTCATCCTTAGTCTTCATTCATCCCTTCACCGCCATCTCCATCAAATTCCTTAATCTAACACTTGGAGTCATTAGCAATCACACTGAGGCAACCAATCATCAAGTTTATTGTTGATTACTGATAGAATTTTACATCACAACTTGTTACACCATGGCCACTCAATCACCAAAACAATATCTTTGAGGTTTCCTTGCTCCAATGGTCATAGAGGTTACATGTGCTCTGCCACAATGTTAACACGCTTACACATCCACACCAAGCTCATGGCCTCCTCCATGTCAGCGGGCTTACTGAAGTTTCAACCTCTATCTTCAGTAGGTTAAAAGCTGCAACCACTCATCAGAAGCTGACCTACTGCAACTCATAGAGATTATAGCCAGGGGCGGAGGCACAGGGGGTGCTGCCCGTGCTGTAGCACCCCCTTGTCCATTAAACTCTAGCTTAACTTCTTAAGTAAATAAAAAATGACCATATAAAAAATCAAATAAAAATCCAATTAGTTTCACATGCAGCGCCAAGCACCCCCTGCACCCGCTCGTTGGCTCCGCCCCTGATTATAGCCATGAGCAATGAATGTGAGGAACTAGAGTGAGCAAAACACACGCGACAAAGATATGTGTCGCTCCTTGTTGAGTCATATGAGCCACTATTTGGTGCCTCTGATCATGTGGTACGAGGCATACAACACATAGTCGGTATCATGAATTACCTGCTGACAATGCTCGTAGTGATTGAGCTAGGATAGAGGCCCCTCCTTGTCATCATATACATTAGAAAGGAGATCTTTTGGTAGTGAGGAATTTGGAGTGAGGGGGTGTTGGTGTCATCATTATCGAGCCCATCGAATGGGTTCACTTTGGTGACGTGTTGTTGATGAAGTTGTCATCGACAAGGTTGGTCAGATTGGTAGCCCTATGCAGTCTAAAGAGCGGCATCGTGGTGAGTAACCTCCTCCTTCGCCATGTGATCCATCATGGTAGTTACGGTAGAACCATAACCAATTTGGATCCCCAACCAGCTTAGAGGCTCAGATTACCATGGAACCCCGGCCGACCACAACTTAGTAATCTTACAAGATGAACTTAAGGGATTTGATCCACAGTTCCCTATTAATGTGGAGTAGGCAAGTCATGCCGACCCCATCTCTCCCACCATTGTGCTTCCCTAGGCAAGCATATTGATACCCATGCTAAAAGTGTTAGGGTGGACAATGTGTGTCTACAGTGATGGAATGACACGATACATACTTCCTTATGTCCAATGTCCATGTGGTAGATCAGGACCATCATATTGCATTTAAAACATGGTGCCCTAGCTGCTCTGTTTGACATATTCGAGTTACATGGAGCACACCATCATCATTATGCCCAAGCCATTATACATAGTGCGTCTAATAAATGGTGAACTGTTGATAGAGACCGGCCCATAAGAGTAAGGCTGGCCCAAGGATTTTCGTCCATACTAGTAGGAGGGTCGAGACCAAGCTAACAGGGAGAACACTCAACCACAAGTCTTTGGCTTCTATTCATAAGCTAAGACATATCTGATGACAAGGCACGACCCTTCCTGGCAATGCGAGGTCATATTTTTTTTAATTCATTGGGTGGATTTGCAGTAGCGGACGTCCCCGCTACTTTTTTCATAGTGTTTTAATGAATTAGTAGTGGCAGACATGTTGCTACCACCTTTAAAAGTGATTTTCATAGACCCTCTCAGTGGTGGACTTTGAATCCATTACTAAAGTGGGTTATGGCCCACCACTAAAAATATGTTTTGTAGTAGTATTTCGGATGGTCAAACCTAGGTATTTTCTTGCATGTCCCTTAAGGTTCGAGTGATTTGCTCCAATTCATTAATCCCTGGAATATGGATTATCCTAACCCTTAATATGGATAACATATGCATTGAGAATATCCTAATTTTCTAGGTGTGAGTGCACACACTATTTCGTGAGGGATCCTTGAAAAGCAGTCAATAATGACATGGAGCATATATTATTAGGTGCTACATACTTTATTAGCAGTTTACATCGTATACATGCTTCATCCTTACATTGTGCTGAAATATGCAGTGGCAGGAATCGTTAGAAGGAAATTGCCCACAAATGAAGAGTTGCATTGAAATAGCACAACATTGTATCGATGAAGACCCAAAGAACAGGCCAACGATCTGTGATATAATCGATCAGCTTAATGGAATGGAAACCGTGATTTATAACACGCCTACTATTGTCCCGGATGAGCCAAGAAACGAGCCAAATTCTTCATTATATCAGGTATGATTATCCGCATCAGATATATTTTCTGATGTCACATAAGGATTCAGCAATTATATAAGCACATTTTGAGGCTGTTGGGTTATACAATATTTCAAACACACAATGGTTGTGCATTTGGATTCAAAATTTCAAATACTCATGGCCAATTAATTTAACTAGCTAAGTTGCCCGTGCAATGCACGGGCTAGATATCCTATGTGTCTGTTTTTTTTTTTTTTTTTGCAAAGTCTCTGAGTGCCTGTATTTTGAGTTGTATGTGCTCTGGATCTTTAGCTTCTTCCACTTAATTAATTTAAGAATATGACTTCTAAGTATTAATAAATTTAAACAACTCAGCATCATTTTGTACATTAATTTTGGAATCCTTGTTTGACTTTATTTGCCATTTCATTGGATTGAAATTTAATTACAAAATTAAATATTTTTGGTTTTCCTATCTTTTGATTTGATCTTAGTTATCTGTTTGTGTTTCTCCAAAATGTATTTTCATTTTGACAATAAATCAATATTATGAGTAATTAATATCAAGTGAATTATGTCAAAGACCAAGTTACAACACCATATATATCTACTGAGGAAAACAAATAATTATTTTTTACTCTTTCCAATTATTTCCATAGCACACGTAGACCATACTAAAGATTATTTGGAATTTTAATCCCTATTGTATAATGTATATAAGTCATCTATTTCAGACTTGTGCACGTCAAAAAACTATGACAATTTGACGAAACCACTTTGCAGCTAGTAGGAAACCTTACATCTCCGTAGTCCCTCTATGGAACTTGACATATGTAGATGAAACCTCAGTTATCCAATATTTTCGGACCAGTTGTATAGTGATCTTCTCTTATTACCATGGCATATTCCATACATGGAAATAAACATCTAAGTTATAAATCTATTTTATACACATTTCCATGATTGCAGTTACTCAGACATAACAAACCCGATCACTCACTTGATCATCGTTGATCATCGTTTGAGGGACAGACAATGCTGAGAAAATGCATTCATAAAAACGCTTCCAGAGAACTATCAGGTTTATATATTGTTCTTGTTTTATAAGCTTGCTAACTCTTACGAAAGATAATTAATTAAATTAGTCACTAAAATAAGTTACTTGTACTAACAACTTGTGATGCTTCCGTTATTACAATCACCTATATAAAGGCAATAAATGTTTTACTTGCCAACATGAAAATATAATGGCAAGAAATGTTTATATATGTCAGCAGTTCTTTATGGTAGGTACAATGTCAAGCTTCCAGTGCACTACTTTTCAGTTGACTTCTTTTCTAGAATAACATATTAACATGTGACATTTTGATTATGCAAATTAAAATTAACTTTAACAAAAACAAAAATGAAAGACTATGAAATTATTTAATGACTCTTCGGATTATGCATGAAGGCTAAATTGTTTTATAAGCATTTCGAAATATGTCAGAAATATTTTAGTGCATGTTTAAGTAAGTAGAAACGGTACATTGAATGATTACTCTTTCAGAATCATTGGCCATGACCTGTACTTGCATTCAAATTGGCCGCAAGCTTGGCTCTGATGTTAGACCATAATTGTTTGCTGAAGTGTTTCACGTCCAGAAGCCACTTTTTTTACTAACAGCAGTATCCTTCCGTGACTCTGTGCCCCTGTGAAAAATCAGTGACAAATGTAAATGGACTGGTGGACTGGTGAAGAACTAAAGATTACTGTACCATAAATTGATTTCATGACACTTGAAGAAAGAATAAGCTCTACGATTATCATTATCATACTGAATGTGTAACAATATAATACCATGGTAGTTTTGAGATTCAAGCATGGTGCACGCATGGTATTGTAGTAACGTAACCATGCCGGGCAAAAAATTGTCCTACCATATTATTGTCTCTCGTTACTTTTTAGTTGGTGACAAGTGCTTCTGAATAAACTGCAACCGCTAGCAAAGTAGCTCCTGAAAAGTGTCATGATGATAATCCAAGCCTCGGTAATAATGCGTGTGCCATTGTAGCAGGCAGGTCAAATTTGGTCGGTGATGAATTATAAAAGTAATAGAATATATAGGAAGCTACTTGAGTTTTGGGATCATATAACCACTTCTTACAAGTTACAAACCTGTCAAAGGATTGCCGGCACCATAATGGGTTTCTGATGCCTTTGATAACCTTGCCTCTTGACGTTGTTGTCCGGTATAAGCTAGGTAGCCACAGTTCTCACATATGATGATGCAATTATGCAAGGCCTCGTCATTGTTTGTCTGCCCACTTGATCTTGCTCCTCTGTCACTTCCGGCACCTGCACTCAGGCATGCGCACAATGCAACCAAGCAATAAAGCTACAATCACATAATTAGAGAAAAAAACAATAAAAAACTGTAACCACATCGCCGGGTAGCATTATATTCAGTCATTGCCGCCCATCCAACACCAGATCCCCGACCCATGACAAGGACTCCTTGTCCTGATCGATTGGTCTTCTTCATAGCCTCCCTTACACAGCAGTTTTTTGTTTTTATAGACATCTGAGACTATCGAGCAGATCGATTGAGTCTGCGGCAAGCGGTCCAGCCAGCATGGGGATTTATGTACGGTTCTACCACCATGGCGTCGTTGGCGAAGTCAACAGCAGCACAGATATGGCGAGCGGGGAGAACCGAGGCATCAAGTTTCAATGCCGTCTGTGGCGTGGCAACGAAGTCGATAATCCCATCATGGGGGAAAGAACCGACTGAATCTACAGTACATAACGTCCTACAATATCTGTGAGAGGTGGAAAGGCATGCGTTGTTTGGGGTAGCCGGTGCCTATATTAGGTTGTGGATCAAAGATTCAGATTACGTTGAGAGTGGATCAAAGGCCAGAATTTTTGTTTTTTTGTGAGAATTTCTAGCCTTTTCTCTTTTTTCTTAGCCACCCAATAGAAAAGATCATCTCCTTTTATTAATAAATAGATAGGATAAAAATGCGTTTCAACACTTTTAAATTCCAGCCTTTAAAATATAATATTTTTTTTGAATTGAAGGGAGGCGTATTATTATCCAAAATAAACTAAATTGTTCATATAGATGCTCACCAATCTTCTCTCGTCTGAATCTTTGGCTAAGCGGCCGGGCCAACCAATGTGAGCACTCCAGTGTTGCTTCTCAGAAACGAAGCCTAATCAGTCGGGCGGCCAAGCGAGAACTGTCAGATTACAAAGGAGATATATACGCATACACTGTTACTTAAATCCACCCACTAATCTCAACCGACAAATACGAAGCTATTTTCAGCTTCCAAACAAAAGAAAACATCCTACCACTTCTCCTTTAGCCCCTTTTGGCAAACACATGCATGTGACAAGTGTGAACATATAGAAAACAGGTTTTGATAACAGTTCACATTTCCTGAACAGTGTATCTCCTCGCAAAAATAAAAACAAAAACGAGTATCTAATTCATACATGGTACATATGCTTCACTACATAATCCTTGATTTTTTTTATGAACCAAAATAGGATCCAACTTTCCTATATTTTGACATTTTGTTTGATAAATATGAACGGTTTACCTTGTAAATGAAACAAGCTTGGCTGACCAGGAAACAAAGCTTTAAGAGTGGTGGTCGCAAACGGTCCTATGGATATTCTTCCACAATCCTCATAAATTGTTATGTTTTTCATTATGTGTGTAGGTTGTGCAAAAATTCCGAGAATTGTCCACTAAAGCTGAGATCGTCCCCTCCTCGCTCATCGAGATTGCTCCCATTCTACACGTCGCTGACGAAGTGGAGGAATTCAACCCACGAGTTGCATACCGATGAGAGTCAATCGACCATCTTTTGTATTCTTCTCTTCAATTGTCTAATTCAAGGGAGTGAGGGCATGCATGGGGAAGCACTTGCTAATTTTGCTTCCTGAACTATGGCAACAACCAACTAACCAACCAACCCAGGTCGCATATATGCCTTCGAGAAGGCCCATTGCCTCGACCCCACCTCCAGCGGCCGTGGCGTTCGCGAGTTCAAGACTGCCCTCCTCCAGAGGCTCGACAGGGAGATCGATAGGATAGGGGGCAGGACCAGACCGAGCGATAGCAGGGAAATGCAAGCATTCTACCGCCACTACTACAAGAGGTACATCCAGGCGCTTGAGAATGCGTCCGACAAAGTAGACAGAGCGAAGCTCGCCGAGGCCTATCAGACTGCGGTCGTGCTCTTTGAGGTCCTCGAAGCAGCCAATTTATTCGAGCCATTGCAAGTCGATCAAGAGGTAATATGGCCATTCCTTGCACTCGATCCACTCCTTGTTTTCTACTAGATCTGCCCATCTCTGGCTCACCACTTCATTGCATTGCAGATTCTCGAGATAAACAAGCAAATCCAAGAAAAGAAGAAGCTTTACTTTCCTTAAAAATCCGGCCGCTTGATCCTGAAAATGCTAATCAGGCTATCATGCGCTAGCCAATGTTGCATTGTTTCTCCTTTAGATTTGCCAATTCTCAGTTAACTGATTTTGTGTTTGTCTTAGACGCATTTTTTAAACAATGAGAATGTACTTGTGGAACATTCTTTTTTATTAATCTGAAACAATTTGTAACTGAAGCTAGAACAGTCTATTGAAATGAGAATGTACTTTTGGAACATTCTTTTTTATTAACCCTACAACCTTTCTATTGAAATCACTTCATCCATATACTTTTTTTTTAGATAATGGAAACAGGTTCCAGCCTTTGGCAAGGTTTGCATACAGCCTCACTTCATCCATATATAACTTCCATTTTATAAAAGAAGGGATCTTATATATGAAGAATAAAAGAACCATTGTTTGAATTTGAATATGAACCAAAGCAAACAAGATTAAAACTGCTAGCCGTGAGGAGCATGGTTTTATGGACTAGTCAAACAAAACCCAGCTAGTAAGGTCTGCTCCCCTTTTGTGAATTCGTCATTGATCGAACCCCATGCTTGGGTCTGTGTGCACGTGTGAGATACGCTTGTGCTCACCAGCAAAAGCGTGTGTTTTTGGTGACTTTTGATTTGTTTATTTTCGAGTGTGCTCAAACCTTACCTACCAATGTACCGATATGATCATGGACTGGGATTTGGCTTGCTTTTGGACCATCACTATGAATGGTTACAATGTGTAGGTGTGATGATTATATAGAAACACATTTTGTGTATTTTATATGCCCTGTGTGCTGCGTATGCTCTATTATCGACTGATGACGTTTTTATTAGTGCAGTACCATGCACGGTACGCATGTGTGTCTTGCACCCCAAGGAGAAGATCACGGCTGAATATTACTTCCTTGTATTAGGCTAGACCACTGCATTTCCATCCCCTGTGATGGTTCCTGTACTCTATATATGCCAATGGCCCTTAACGCAATGCCTAAGTGCAATTGTCCTATTTACCTTCATGGTATCATTAGTCTTTCAATTCTTATCTAATTCCCTAGCTCCCCATCGCCCAGTCGCGACCACCATGACTCAGCTCACGGTCCCTGCCAAGGCCAAGAAGGCCGTTGCTGTCCTAGCTAAGGCCGAGCTCAGTGCTAGGCTACAATCCTGCTGTAAACAGCGGAGTAAGAAGCTAGGGGGATAATCTTCCCAAACTACAGCATTATGGCTAGTGGCATTTTTGGCACACACATGAGCAGCTGAGTTCTCCTCTCGCCTCGCATGAACCATAGAAAATGAAGCAAAGCCTGCCGCAATCTCTTGAATCTCTGCAAGAATTGGTGCAATTTCTGAGCGGTGATGGCAGCGTGAAGACCACAATGCAATCAACTCTTGCGAGTCCGTCTCCACCATCACCCTTTGTGGCCCCTCCGTAGAAACCAGCCGGACTCCATCACGGCAAGCTTCAGCTTCTGCCACTAAAGCAGACATCACTGATGCCAGGGATCGTGCCATGGCCTTGACGAATACACCATCCGTCCGTCGGACGACAACTCCTGTAGCTCCAGACCTCCAGTAAATATCTCAGCTGAAAAGGCTCCATCAGTGTTAACCTTTAGGACTCCTTCTGGTGGTTGTTTCCAAGAATGCTCACTTTGGACTTTTATCTGTTGCCCCTCTGTGTCACCAGCAGCCATTAGGTGGAAGCAACAATCCAGCGCCCAATCTATCGCTTTCCTCATTTCAATTGGTGTCTTGCCATGTCGTCGATCATTTCTTGAGTTCCAGAGCGACCACATACCACAGAGACCTTTTCCTTTCTCCGCATATTGAATCATTAAATATATCAAAAGCCCAACTTAACGGGTGAAGATTGGGGAGTTTGACTCCCGTGAGCTCTTTCATTTGTGTCCAGAAAGAGCGAGCATATGAGCATTCAGTTAAAACATGGTGTGTTGTTTCCACCTGAGCACCACAAGTTTCACATGTACTGAGATGATCAATGTGACGTTTGTGGAGATTGGCCCAGGCCGACAGAAACTCGTTTGCTACTCTCCACCAAAATACTCACACTTTCAATATGGTGTGTTAAAGCCATTTTCTTGACCCACATCCAATTGCTTGTTCCCATCTATCTCGACCTCCACTCCGGCCACTACAATGAATGGCTTCAGCTCTTCAAATGCATCCTTGATGATCATGTGCATTATTGTGTCCTCCTTCCTGGATCTATGGCGCCTTCTCTGTGAATCTTTAGACAATGGCCATGGACTCTGATGTTGTTGAGCACGTCATCTCTGGGAACTAATTGAAGACCTCTTCCATGATAATACCAACACATGTGCCATCTACCTCGAGCAAGATTTCTATGGTCTCATCTAGGGGTCAATGTCCATGGAGGACAACTGTCGCAAGCACAAGACCATCACGGATGTAGGTGTCAGCATGCCCTTCGTTGACAAGCTCTTCATTCTCAACACCCTGTAATGCCTATACGCTACACCCATTTGAGCATGCCCATCTCTACAGTGTCCCGTGTCGTCATTCTGCAACGTCCAGTCTATGTTGAAGTATAGATAGAGTTATAAAGGAGTAGTGCCCAAGTCATAGCAACAACTTGCGGCTGTGTACAATATCTCAACAATCGTTGAGATCTTTTCCTTGTAAGCCACAACGGGGGCTTTTCCCGTCCTATATTAACATGCAGGCGAGCCGAGGTCAAGGCATCGCTTATACCAATCTTCACATGGTAATCAGAGCCAGCATCCTCTCCAAACGCATCTATGTCGAACTCCTCCGCATCCTCGCTGCCTCTGGCTTCGGCACTCGGTCTTCCGGTGACCGAAAAACTGAACAAGAGCAACTACACCATGTGGAAAGCTCAAGTTCTTCCTCCGATTCATGCCGCCAGCCTCTTCAGTTTCCTTGATGGATCCACGAAGATGCCTGAAGAAAACATCATCAGCACAGGCACCGACGGCAAGGAGGTCTCCTCTCCTAACCCTGCCCATGCGGTTTGGGTAGCCCAGGACCAACTAGTCCTTGGGTTCCTGAACGCCTCTCTGTTGAGGGAGGCGCTCCAGGGCGTCGCGACCAAGACCATCGTGGCGGCGGTGTGGGCGGCGCTGCAGGCGACCTACGCCTCTCACTCCAGGGTGCGCGCAATCAACACGCGCCTCGCTTTGGCTACGACCCAGAAGGGGTCTCTCTCTGCCATCAAGTATGTGAACAAGATGAAGAATCTGGCCGATAACATGGCTGCTGCTGGCAAGCCCATCGACGATGAGGAGCTTGTTTCTTACATCCTTGCTGGGCTGGACCTCGACTACAACCCGGTCATCTCTGCGGTGGCCGCGCGCATCGAGCCGATCTCGGTCGCTGAACTTCTCGAGCAACTCATCAGTTTTGAGTCTCGCGTCAAGCTCTATCAGGGCGCCCAGGGTGCCCAATCTCAGTCCTCTGTGAACATTGCTGCACGCGGTGGACGTGGTGGCTTCGGGCGCGGCGGGCAAGGTCGTGCTCCAGCTCCTGGACGTGGCAATGGAGGGCGCAACGGCGGCAATGGAGGAAACCGCCCCAAGTGCCAACTCTGTGGTCGTCTCGGCCACACCATCATAAAATGCTACAAGCGGTTCGACCGCAACTTCACCGGCGAAGAGAAGATTGCTGCTGCTGCTACTACCTCCTCCTATGGCACCGATCCATTGTGGTACACCGACAGCGCTGCCACCGACCATATCACCAACGAACTGAAAAAGCTCACCGTTCGGGACAAGTACAACGGCATCGATCATTAGTCATATTGGGAATTCTACTGTTCGTTCTCCAATTAGAGATATTCAGTTGAAAAATGTCCTCTATGTGCCAAATGCTAACAAAAATCTAGCTTCTGTTCATCGTTTAGCTCATGATAATAATGCCTTTCTTGAATTCCACCCTAATTTCTTTCTTATAAAGGATCGGGCGACACGGAAGGTCCTTCATCATGGCAGGTGTAGAGGTGGCCTATATCCCTTGACAAACAACATCGCAGACTCATTTTCTAAGCAAGCATGTGGTGCCATCAAGCCTTCAGCTTTTAGGTGGCATAGTCGTCTAGGTCATCCTTCCTTTTCCATTGTTGATCATGTTGTTAGTCAGAATAAGCTTTTAGTGTCTTATGAGACAAATAAAGAGTCTCTTTGTGATGCTTGTCAAAAGGCCAAAAGTCATCAACTACCGTATTCAAGATCTTCCAGTATGTCTCATTCCCCATTAGAGCTTGTCTTCTCTGATGTTTGGGGTCCTGCTGTCGATTCTTTTGGTAGACATAAATACTACGTGAGCTTTATCGATGATTATAGCAAATTCACGTGAATTTACTTGCTTAAACATAAATCTGAGGTGTTTCAAAAATTTCATGAATTCCAAGCTTATGTTGAAAGGAGATTTGATAAAAAAATTTAGCTATGCAAACTGATTGGGGTGGCGAATATCAAAAGTTAAATTCATTTTTTCAGCGTGTTGGTATTGAACATCATGTCTCTTGCCCTTATGCTCATCAACAAAATGGCTTCACTGAGCGCAAACATCGTTACATTGTTGAAGTCGGCCTTGCCCTTCTAGCCTACTCATCCATGCCCTTAAAGTTTTGGGATGAAGCCTTTCTTGCTGCTGTTTATCTAATTAATCGTCTTCCTAGCAAAGTGATTGACAACTCCACACCCTTACAAAAATTATTTCATGAAACTCCTGATTATTCTATTTTGCGCACCTTCGGTTGTGCTTGTTGGCCAAATCTGCGTCCCTATAATACTCGCAAACTTGAATTCCGTTCTAAACGATATGTTTTCTTGGGGTATAGCAACATTCATAAAGGCTTCAAATGTTTAGACATCTCGATGGGTCGTATTTATATATCTTACGACGTCACCTTTGATGAGAATATCTATCCTTTCGCTCAACTTCACCCTGATGCCGGTGCACGTCTCCGTGCTGAAATTCCCCTTTTACCACCTTCCTTACTCAATCCTGGAGACGAACATGTAGTTAACCCTTTATTGACTAATGCTTCTATAAATCCTGCTGACACTGTTGCTGCAGAAGCCTCTGATGATTTTGCACCAAGAGACGAACACGTAGCTGCACCAGCTGCTGTTCTCCATCCAATCATTGCTGGTGTGGCTCCTGCGGTGGATGATGAAGCTGCCCTGACACAGCAGGAGGCTGTCCCAGCGCCCGTGTTGTCTCCGCGCGTGTCATCCTTAGGGACCCACCACCATGCAAGCCATGCACCAGCAGGTGCCCAGGAGCCTACGCTTGTGTCGAGCGATGGTGTCCAGGGGGCGTCATCATTGGATCCTAGGCCGCCAGCGCCTCCGTCAGCGCCTACTGGACCTTGTACTCGCCTTCGCAATGGCATCAAGCAACCCAAAATTTATACAGACGGTATAGTTCGCTATGGTAATTTAATTTCTTTAGAACCTTTGACAGTATTTGAGACGCTAAAAGATACAAATTGGCGACAAGCAATGGACAATGAATTTATGGCTTTGGATAAAAATAAAACTTGGCATCTAGTCCCACTGAAGAAGGGTAGTAATATTATAGACTGTAAATGGGTCTATAAAATTAAAAGGAAAGCAGACGGATCAATTGAAAGGTACAAGGCTAGATTGGTTGCTAAGGGTTTTAAACAACATTATGGAATTGACTATGAGGACACCTTCAGTCCAGTGGTCAAGCCAGCCACAATTCGTCTTGTTCTGTCTCTTGCAGTATCACAAAACTGGAGTCTTCGATAATTGGATGTGCAGAATGCATTCCTTCATGGCGTTCTCGAAGAGGAAGTCTATATGCGGCAACCTCCAGGGTATGAAAATAAGTCTTTTCCATCTCATGTTTGTAAATTGGATAAGGCGCTTTATGGTCTTAAACAAGCTCCTAGGGCATGGTACTCTCGTCTGAGTACAAGATTACAAGAGCTTGGGTTTGTCCCTTCTAAAGCTGATACTTCTCTATTTTACTATAACAAAGGCAAATTGACAGTATTTATTCTAGTATATGTTGATGATATTATTGTTGCCAGTTCGGATCCAGAAGCAGTTAGTGTTCTCCTAACAAATCTTCAGAAGGATTTTGCTTTGAAAGACTTGGGTGACCTTCACTACTTTCTAGGTATTCAAGTCCAGAAGCAAAGAGATGGCATTATAATGTCTCAGGAAGGGTACGTGACTGATATTCTAAAAAGAGTTAATATGATGACATGTAAGTCTATTAGTACCCCTCTGTCTGCTTCCGAGAAGTTGTCAATACATGTAGGTGACCTTTTGGGTCCTCAAGATGCTACACGCTACATGAATATAGTTGGTGCTTTGCAATATTTGACACTGACTAGACCTGATATTTCTTTTTCGGTTAATAAAGTTTGTCAATTCTTACATGCACCAACACTGTTACATTGGAGTGTAGTTAAAAGAATTCTTCGATATCTAAAGGGTACTGTTGCTGCTGGGTTGAAAATTGGTAAGTCATAATCTACTCTAGTCAGTGGTTTTGCCGATGCAGATTGGACAGGCTGTCCCGATGATAGACGATCAACCGGGGGATTTGCAGTCTTTCTTGGTTCTAATTTGATATCCTGGAGTGCTAGAAAACAAGCAACTGTGTCTCGATCTAGCACAAAAGCAGAATATAAGGCCTTGGCTAATTGCACTGCAGAAATTATGTGGGTACAGTCATTGTTGCGAGAATTGAAAATATCACATCCTTCAAGTGCTAGACTTTGGTGCGACAATCTTGGTGCAACATACTTGTCTGCTAATCCTGTTTTTCATGCTAGAACCAAACACATAGAGATTGATTATCATTTTGTGAGAGAACGTGTTGCACAAAGATTATTGGATATCAGGTTTGTACCCACACGTGATCAAGTTGCCGATGGTTTTACTAAGTCTCTTTCTATACAACGACTGAAAGAATTTTGTCGCAATCTCAACCTGACCGGTTGTGATTGAGGGAGGGTGTTGAAGTATAGATAGAGTTGTAAAGGAGTAGTGCCCAAGTCATAGCAACAACTTGCGGCTGTGTACAATATCTCAACAATCATTGAGATCTTTTCCTTGTAAGCCACGACGGGGGCTTTTCCCGTCCTATATTAACATGCAGGCGAGCCGAGGTCAAGGCATCGCTTATACCAATCTTCACAGTCTACACTTCTCCTCGAGGAGGTCACAGTTGATGTTGATAATACGCCATCATTCTCAACACCCTTTGATGTTGATAATGCAACATGGGATCTTGTTAGCAAATAATGCATAAACAAGATCGAAACGAGATACAGATTTAACGTGGAAAACCCTTGCGGGAAAAAACCACGGGTGCCGACCGGTAATCTTCATAATTGGAGGAGAGTTACAATATAGGGGATACAATGATCTCTCTCTCTCTCTCAACTCTTCTATGTAATACAAGATGTATATATAAGGGTGGAAACTAGAGATAAACTTCTTAAATAATATAACCCGTAACACGAGAGGACTCTGCCTCTCAAACCTTCTAGACGTCTCTAGCAAGGACACTATAATTCGGATCATATTCCAACAAACTCCACCTTGAGATGAATTCCATCTTGTAGCAAATGAAGAATCATCAACGAACTCCCTTCAATAACAATGACACCGGACGCCAGCGAGTCACTAGAACTCAAACGGTAACACCAATCAAGCTTAAGCATCGCTCAAACTTCATAACTCCACTTTTAACAAAATACTTAATACTCTTTGTGATGAAGAGTATATCAGAACTCTTACTTTGAGCAAAAGCAACAGAGTCATAACCATCATTGGTCCAAATAATGAATCGTTATCATGGTCTTGCAGCGGAATATAAGACTTGGTAAAAATCATGTCGAAAGAATAAATCCCAACAATAAAATCTGCAGCAACTGGAACGCTTCGAATGTATGAAGCAAAATTTGCAAACTCATAGAACACGTGAGTGTATCTCCAAAGGGGTCAAAATCCAATAACTTGATATCCAAGTTATCTGCGCATAGCAACTCCGGTTGAAACCAATTCTGCATATACACATAATAATTGCACACAAAGAAGGATGACATAAATCTCCTAGTCCAGGAACAGCGGTGGGTCTCCGCCAAGAACACCATCAATGAACTTCAGAAACAATCAATCTGTAACACCTCTGGTACAGGCTCGTGTGCACGAAGTAAATCTGTAGAACCTTGTGTACACTTTCGTGTACATCCAGCAAGAAGAACCAGAAACCAATCTCCTGGTGGAATAATAGGGTGCACGTAGCAAAACTCACGAAAAGGCAACTCCGCACGCACGATCGCAAGTTGATGGAGAAAAGATCAGACGCGATGGAAAAAGTAGAGAGAGCTCCCGTCTGGAATCGCGATGACCGAATCAGAAATTGAATCTCCATCTTGAACCGTAACAGGCTCGGTGTATCTGAAAGCGCCCGAAAAAAACTTCTGGCAGTGACAGCAGCGAAAAAAAAAATAGATCAGCAGCAAAGCCTGGTACAGGAGCAGCGCAAAGCATCGAGTAGGCCAGAAGGGACAACTAACAATGACGGCACAAAAAACGAATCGGTGATGACTTGATCCCATCGAAGCAAGCTAACAGCAGAAGACAGGGACCTGTTAGGCATTTTTCCATCTCTAGTTTCCACTCTTATATATACATCTTGTATGGGAAGAGTTGAGAGAGAGAGAGAAAGATGATTGTGTCCCCTATATTGTAACTCTCCTCCAATAGTGAAGATTGCCGGTCGGCGCTCGTGGTTTTTTCCCGCAAGGGTTTTCCATATTAAATCTGTGTCTCGTTTCGATCTTGTTTATATATTATTTTCTAACAAGTGATCAGGGCTTGTCATAGCCCCACGGCAACCCTAGCAACCCCCCGCATCCACACAATGGTGGCAACAACCAATGTTGCAAGTACAACAACCAAGACAACAGTCATGGCCAATCTGGCCCTCGGAGGCTCGCACTCAGATGTGTCAGCTTTGGCCTAGGGGATGTGGCCCTCCTTCCATCATCCCTTGGTTGGATCCATCCACATGTGGCCTAGCCATTGTCATCGCACCCTGCAAAGCCTTCTTGGCCATCACCCTATGGCCTTCACGACATTCACGCTACTCCCACCTCGATATGACTGTAGCCACTAGTTGCAAAGCCTTCTTGTCGCTCCGAGGACACTATCCTGAGAACCCGTAGCACCTGATGCACACTTTCAACACGATGACTTTGAACCAACCATCCTCGACTAGTAAAGCATTTGAGTAAATCCATAACCTTTGGACCTCGTCGTTTCCTAGCACCTCAGGGTACAAATATTATCTTGTAGTTCTTGATGACTTTGCTTTATTTGTGGATGTTTCCTCTTAAGCTAAAATTTGATGCCTATTACACATTGCGCCTTGAGTCCACTCGATCTTGCCTTAGACATTCAATCTTAATCAAGCTGTTGAGTAGAACATGCTTGAGAACTATGAATGCAAGTTCATTTTCTCCCACAAAATTAAATCATAGGATTACATGTGCTTTACTTTATATGTCTATATTTTTTACTGTCTATAGAAATAATTTCCTAATTTACATTAAGATTAATAAGAGCAATTTAAGGAACCAATAGTATTAGCGCCATTCTAGCACTAAGCCGCAATTTTTTCAATGGCTTGCACCAAACCTGGTATTTTTCTACTTTTACAGACACACAATAGATTTTAGGAGAATCCTCTCATCTGTGACGCCTCGAATCCGCTCACAAGTGCTTATATGGCTTTCTATAACTGGATGATTTGGCAAGAAGTGACATGTCCCATTACCCTTCTCATTTTTTTAGTAATATCATATCCTACTAGATGAAAGGGGAAGCAACCTACACAAATCCCATAAAATTGTAATATGTAGCAGTTTATGCAAACATGACGTGTTCTCACTCCATCGAGATGACTTGGTAAACTAAATTGATCGATATGGTTCTGCTCTCATATTCCTACAGCATTAAGCAGAACACTACAGTGATGATATTCCTGTAGGTGAGAATTTGTCATCCTTAGGGTCCCAATTAATGGTAAGACTTTGACTAACCTAACCATTTACTAAAGTCATACAAAGAAACACTTTGACTAACATGTTCATTTACCGAGTCCCAAATTGTGACACCATCAACTGCAATATATTAGCAATATTGCCAATTATTTCACATAATTTCATTCGATCAAATGAACAGAATTGTCCAATCTTCAACTCCAAAAAATCATTTCGTACAACTTAAGATAAATCCAAAAGTCAGGAAAGTAGTATTGCACCATGAACGAGAAACGGCTAAGGATTTTATCATAAATGTTGAGCAACTGAATCATTTTATTATGGTAAAATGGACATGGGTACACTGTTACCAAAAGTATGACTTTTATATGTCTCTTGAATGGAGTCAGATGCTCGATACCTGCTACACATCTAATTGATTTTTTTTTAGCATCATTATCAGTAGAATTTATGTGAAATGAGGCAATAAGACACTTCAAAACCACAACAAGACTGATAAACAATATGTTTGTTTGCATATTTTATTGCTACATATGGAAATGTAACTAGCTAAAAATGAACTTACATGTACGAAAAGTTTTCTAACAGTACGTGCAAGCACATATTGTTTATAGTCCCTTTTCTAAAAAAAAGCATATTTTTATAGTAAAATCTCATAGTTATAATAAATTAATAACATCATGCTGAACTCATGCCATGTAGCAAACTAACACAGATTTATAGACACTATTGTGTGTTTTGTACTAAAAATTAATATATCTACATATATTTTATTTATTTAGTACTACATTATTCTCTTGGTAATTCTTGAAAAAAATCCAGTATTCAGTAAATATATTTTGTAATTGGAAATGGAGAGGATATAACTTGTATATCTGGAATAACAAAGAAGAAAAATCATTTAGATCGTACCCTTTGTTTCATATCCATCCATATATAGTGACAATTTATAGCTTTCTTTTGTAGGGTAAGTCACGATTATATTATAGTTGTGATGATTATATATATATATATATACAACTTATTAATTGAGGTGAGGTCGTCTAGACCACTTTTTTCATATCCAGATATATCCGTAATATTGTCGTATTCAGTTTATATTCTATAATGATTCACTAATCAGTTTGAGTCGTTGTTGAATTGGACTCCGATTTCAATTCAATATTTCATACTAACAATAATTAATTATCTATTGTTTTAACATCCTATTTTCGATGGAAATTAATAACAAGAATTCTAATAATAACTCACTCCAAAACTATTATAATGAATATTCTTTTTAAAACTCAAAAAGGTAAAGCAAAATAAAAATAGAGCAAATGCTCAAGCAAAAAAAAATTGATTAATTAAAAATCTTTTACAGTTACAAAAAAAACATTCTAATCATAAATTTTTTTAACAAAAACCCGTGGCAACGCACGGGCATTTTGCTAGTATATATATATATGCTCTGTGCGCTATGTATGTATGCTCAATTTGTCGACTGATTACGTTTTAACTTTGAACTATCTATAATGACAAGCAAGTAGATATGCGGGAGCCTGTTTCACTACATAGAGACTTCGGCGAAAAAAGAGGGAATCGGAGGCTGATGAAAACAAAGTATCTTATCATCGACAAGCAGTGATACATTTCGAAGCACAAAATATGATATGAGTTGTATTATTTTTGAATTTTGGAAAGAAAATCCGCATTGAAGCAACCTGGAGCCGGCGCCCTTTCGTGCCACACGACCCTTTGGCGATATCTCCCTCAAGTCAGCCTATACAGTGCACGTCGTGTATATGGAACGTCGAAGAATGCGAAGCAACCTGCAACCGCTTGTGAATTGTGATCACGTCCCCTCGCACTCCGGCAACTCCCCCTCTATATATCGCAGCAACTCCTCCACTCCCCACTTCGCCATCGCCCATCGCGGGGCAGTAGCACTTCCATTCCCCGAGACACTCTCCTCTCCTCGATCGACGACCACACCGTGAGACCACGAAGATGGCAGCGGCGTCCATGCTCTTGGGGCTCCCGGCGGACGCGGCTGTGGAGGACATCGAGTACGTCCTCGGCGACATGGTGGAGACGCTGGAGCGCATCGACTCCAAGCGCGGCGTCCTGCAGGACCAGATCGCCGTGGCGTCCCGCGGCAAGCGCCGCCGCCGCGCTTCTCAGAGGCTGCCGCCGCCGGCGGCGCCTGCTCTTCTTCCTCCGCTGCCGGGGCCGGGAGATGACGCGGTGTACACTCGCAAGGGCGCCGCCGGCGCCTTGCGCAGGAGGCTGAGGAACGCCGCCGGCGACGCGAAGAAGGAGCAGGAGCGTCTGCAGGCCGTGTGCGGCGACCTGGAGGAGGCCCTCGTCGACGCCAAGGAGTTGATGGCGCTCCAGCGCGGAGGAACCGCCTAGGACTATTGTAACGTTACATAATAGTAGTTCCATTCGATCTTGCAGTTGCATTGTTCGATCGACTCGTCTCTGTGTGCTTCCTGGGAATTATGTAGTTGTTGATGATGCATCGCCCGCTCCTTTGTTACCAATGATTTTAACTCATCAACTCATCTTGCATTGCTCGATCGCTCCTTGTTATATGATCTCCTAGACATAAGGGAGGGGGGATGGAGATTGGAGTGGTAACAAAGGATAGTTAACCGTTGTTGTGATGAATATGAACTACTGTTATTTGATGATCAGTCAATGGAGACCCCACTGTGCATCCAGTCTTTCGCATTCTGGAACCATGTATGTGCTAGAGAAGCATCATGATGTTCTTTACGTCGACATTGTCAGATGGATTAACATTGGATAGAATAAGTCCATAAATGCCCTCTCTCACATAGTAGTAAACAAGGTCATTATGTACGACAGGCCACGGCACCTATGTACCCCGCATTGTCACTGGTTATCAGCTAAAGATATTGGGTTGGAACCTATCAGATCACGAATTAGACATACACATGGATAACAACCGCCTCAAAATTAACTCTTGTATTTCTTTTCTTGTCTTGTTTATGATTCCTATAGTCCTTGTGTACCTTGTGAAGGCATCATTGAAAAAACAAAACATATAGAAAATACGTGCAACTTTTGTGAGTTCAGGGCATGTGCCCACCTTACATTGACTTTTTATTAAGGTCAAATCAAATCTATCAGTGAAAGACGCATCAGTAGTAAAACAATTTAAAAATATATTATATCACGGTTATACATACAGATCTTCAAGAATTAAAAAAATAGTTTGAATTAACATATTTTACTATGCTTAAATTGCCACAAAATATAGTGCTTAGAAGTTAGGATATCAATCAATGTTGATGGAAGTGGGGCAAACTATGGATGGTAAGTTGGGTCGTAAGAAGGCCCATGTTTGTGTGTGCCTCTTGAAAGCCCACTTTGCACATCTTCCATTCCTCCTCTTCGTCGCCGCCGAATAAACCCCAGAAAGAAACACACCACCCCACCTCGCCGGCGGCGGCTCACTGGAGATGGCGTCCCGCCGTGCGCTCTACCTCCTCACACCCTCCCGCGGCATCTCCTCGACCCCGCACCTCTCCTCCTTCGGCTGGTTCGACAAGATCAAGTCCACCCTCACCGGCAAGAAGCCCGAGGATGCCGCTTCCGAGGCCGCCTCCTTCACCCTCATCCGTAAGTTCCCCCTGTGCCCAAGCGCTCCAATTCGTAGCCAAGTGCCCGCGCCGAAATTCTGACGTTGCTCCTGGGATTTGGGTTTCGCAGAGTTCGCGGACACGATGGAGAAGGCGAGGAAGTTGGGGACGTTCAAGAACTTCGTGGCCGGGCGCGCCAGCGAGGCCACCGTCGTGAACGCTTTCGAGAAGCACTCCGCCGTGCTCCGCTACCTCGGCGCCATCGACCCCACCGGCGAGGTGCGCACTCATCTTGAAGTTGTTGATTTGATGTTTCTTTACTCGATTCGTGTGCTTGGCATAGAGATCTAGAAGCAGATTGATTGTGCGTTGGTGCGTTTTGTTCTGCAGAAACTCCAAGCAAGCGACAAGGTCAATGCTACCAAGCACTGCAACTGCACTATTGCTGATGTGGAGCACATTCTGGCCAAGTACACATGGGCGAAAGAGGCTCAGAAGAAGATTGTAAAGCTCAAGGAAGAAGGGAAGCCGTTGCCGAAGACATTTAACGAGGTAATCCTATGAGGACCGACAAAGCTAGCCATATTAAGGTGCTTTTGGATGATGCAAAACACATGTTTCTGGGGTAGGGAAGAGTGTTGATCCTAATTGTTTTGATTTGTGACATGCTAAGACAATATTTCTATCAATCTAACACGGGAGAAATGTGCATTGTGCATAATCAGAAGAACAAATAGTACATACTATGAACGGAGGGGGAGGGTAGAGAGACACCGATGCTTATTATATGTTCCTAAATTTTGAAGTTGTAAATGCATGCTTGCCTCAAGAAAAAAAAAGTTGTAAACAGTGTTGGATTTAACTATATAAGATGCTCGTTTTTTCATCTTATATTATCATTCAGATTTTGATCTCCTTGTTAAAATCATTTTGCCTTGCTTGACATAAATTTTCCTATTAGAGTTTATTTCTTGCAGTTGTCCTGTGACATATAAACCATACCTTCTTTGTAGGTGCAAAATATAATGGGATCTACACCAATGGACGTTGGCAGATCTAATCTGGCAAAGAGTGGTCAGATAAGTAGGAATGCTTTCTGCCCTTGTGGTTCTAAGAAACGTTATAAAAGGTTTGACGCTTCCAGACCAATCTTTATCCCTGAAATAGTCTTATTCTGCTCTCTTTCTTTGATTGACTAGCTTTAACTATCTGCTCATTCTAGTTGATTGGTAACCTTTCCATGGGAAATTGGATTGCTCTGATTAACATGTGATTTTGTGCTTCAAATATGGTTAGTTAGAGATACTATTCTGCAAGTAACATAATAAGTTTCTCATGTATGAATATACATGATTTGGCTTGCTAATGTTTAATTATATGTTAATCAAAACTCGATACAAATATTGCATGTGAAGTTGCAGGATATTTATGACCAAATAGGCAAATAGTAATGGTTGGTAGAAGGATTTTAGTCTGTTACTGATAGGACTGTTTTATAGATCAAGCTCTATCCCTGAAGGTGATATGATAGTACTATAATTTTTTTCTCATGTTTATTATGCCTTGAAATTCTTGCTGGCATCTATTATGACAATTTGGTCTTTGCTGTCTCAAATTTGAAGGTGCTGCGGAGCTTCTTGAGGCGGAGAACCTTTCTTTCTTTGCTTGCACTTGCTAGCTAGAAGATGCTGTGATCAAGAAATGTTTTCTGCAATTCTCAACCCAAGCAGTCTTTTGATTGACAACAATCCATGTTGTCTCAGTCATACGGGACCAGACTTTGAAACTTGTAACGCATCACAAGTGACATCTGTATTGGAATTACGTAAGAAGATCTGGTCAGGTTGCTGATACCTATGATCTTGTTGTTGATTTGTTCATGTAGGATGATTGTGGCATTCGGCTAGCTTGTTTCAGAGACTAAATTGAGTATATTTCAGATGTGTTCACTTAAATTTTATGTTAGGTAGCTTGAAATCATTATCATTTTCTCATTCCCTGAATCCTAATTTCAGTTGAATTCCTTTGTTGTAAAGGAGGCCTAAACTATTTCTTGTACCTGAATAAAGTTGTTGAAAGATTATCTTTATGTTGCCAATGATAAAATGTTCGTTAGGATGCCAGCATTGGTGAATTTTCAACAATCTGCACTTACAATATGTTACACATGACCTTTGCTGGAAACGGTACCAAAATTTGGAGAACATGCAGAGCGTCACTTAGGTGGAATCGAAATTCTCTCTACTTGAGAATCAAAGAAAACATTGATGGCGCATACAAGTATGTTAACATTAAAATACTGGGACTGCTCATCGTGAAAAAACTACTCTCAATAATGTCCTTTAGCTTTCTTCTAAGATTAACAAAGGGTTATTTACAACAAAAACTGGGTGGTCCGTGGATCAGCAGCCGCTACGATATCTATCAAGTCCAAAATTCACTTGGTTGGTCGCACCCATGTCGTCTCTGACGTATGGTTGTTTCCGTAGTAGACCTGCTTAGTAGATTCATCCAAGTATGCCTGCGCAAACAAGAATCAAAGGTAAATCAGCACCTTTGTAACAGATGGGAAACATGGGTTATCCTGTGCACTGGAAAACAAGGTACAGATTTCAATCCAGCAACCTTGCAAGGGATGCATCAAAGCAATATAATGAGCACGCATTATGGTACAATATATATAAAAGGAAACAGAAACACACTGACCTGCCAGCCAGAAGGAAGACCCTTGGAGAGCTCTGCAACATCAGGCTGGCCTGTATGGTGTTCAGCAGTACTTAACGAAGCGGTGATAGACTCATCTTTTGCCTCTTTCTTTGCTTGTGCTCTTCTCCGTTTCACACGGTCTCGCCTGCAAATGACCAAAAGATTCAAGACACTATACAACATTAATTACAAGAAACCGTCAGACAAACAGGAGCACCAAAGGGATTTATTGTGGGGTCTTCTGTCATATAGTGTGTTAATAATAAGGCTATGGCATTCACAGTATTGCTTAAACTAAAAAACAGATCACTTGAAGTTTTATGAATGAGGCACTTTTTGAGATGTTTCTATTTTAAATTTGAACTGGACCACCAGCTTTCAAGTGAAAAGGCAAAAAGTGCAAACAGGCCACTAGGAGTGTACTATAACAGGAATTTTTTTTATTTCTGATGTATCCCTCACAATAGGTAAAGCCTGAGCCGTAAGGGGTTTACAAACAGTGTCAACTTTGAAAGTTCTCAGAAAAGTTCTGGCAGGACTCAAACCCATTATGACCAGTCCCCAGCAGAGGGCTATGACATACAGATTAAAAATGTTATTGCTCCAGCTTTTAGATACTCGTCCAAAGATATGCAAGTACACCAAAAATTAAAAGGAACTAGGTAGGGAACAGACCAGTAAAAAGGAAACATGATCAGTTTGAACATTTTTCTTCTAATACATATTTAAATGCAGAAGCGTATCTCATCTCAATTTCTAAATGATCTTTTGGGCACGTACACTTATTTTTCAAGAAAAGAAAAAGGCATCAAAGGCCTAAAATGGTGAATGAATGGAGTCAATAATACATGACCCTGACAAAAGGCCACAATAATGGTACATTAACAGTATTGAGCTATCAGAATAAAACATCATACAGTAAGGAAACATTACCAGTCACCACGGACAGGAACAAAATTGGCATTTTCTTTGGCTTCTCCGCTAGCTATCTGTTGTTTCCGCCATTCCTGGATAAAATGGAACATAATTTGAAATGCAGAACCTTTGGAGGCAATTTTGTACACATAGGGAAAATGGGAAATAGAAAGAGATAAAGAAGAATTTACCTCTATCTCCTTCTGGCGCTTCCTTTCTAGAGCCTCCAAAGCATTTTCAGGTTCTTCCTCTTCATCACGAAGCTCATCTTTTGCAGCCTTCCACTGTTAGAACAAAAAACAAAACTCATTTAGTGAAGCAAAACTGCCACGAGTGCATACTCTATCCATCACTTCTTCTCACATCAGTTTAAGCCTTTTGACTTAACAAAAAAGCAGAATGGTCTGCCTTTATCATACTATAAGTGGTAAGCATGAAATGGAAACAAAATAACAAGAAAACACATGTCAAAGGGCAGCTTTAAACTTTGGACATCACATTCGGGGATAGTTTTGTCATTGAAGAAAATTGTGACCTCGTTTTTTTTTTACCATCAGTGTGTCAATGATGGGTGAGACCCACCTGTGTCATACACTGATAGCAGCATATAAGGATCAGGGCTGTTTGCAATGACACGTAATAATTATTCCTTACGTATATATGGCATTATGAAGTTAACTAGGAGGAAATGCGTCCACCCTAAAGTTAACATGTAGGTAAGACCAACCAAGTATATGCAACTAGCACTTCTGTGAACAGACAGGAAGAAGATTAAAATTCAGCATTGAATCCGAGGAAGTGTGTGCACAAAAGAAGATTAAAATTCAGCATTGAATTCAGGGAAAGTAGTGGTAGTGTGGTTAAGAGGAAAAATAACCATTATTTGCACCATGAGCTTGATTAGTTGCAGACAGTTACCTTATCCACCAGACTCGAAACCTTCTTATTAGACCTCAAAGATGATGTAACAGCAACAGGACGCTTCTTGCTACGGACAACTACAAAACAGTGCAAAGAGGTCAAACATTGTGTTCCTTGGAGTAACAGTAGCCAATAGATCAAGATAAAACACCATGATGAAGAAATCAAAACGGAAGTACCTTTAGTTTGATTAGTAGTACTAGCGGAAGCCTGAGTAGAAGTTCCAAGCATTGAAGTGGTGCCAGCAGCTGATGTTGCTACTACAGCTTGGCTCAAAATGGGAACACCTGCATCCTTGGATATCAAATTTGACCCTATGGATGTGGGATCCAAATTGCTATTTGCAGCAACAAGAGAGGTAGAACTTTTGATGTCGACTGCACTGCTAGAAATGGCAGAGACAGATGAAGTGTAGTATCCAGAATGTTCAGCTGCTACTCCACCAGCAGTCGTAGGTACCGACGGATAGGTACAGTAAGATTCTTGAGCGACAGATGTGCCATCAACAGGAACAGAAATGCCACTTGCAGATACTGGTGCATAATATGATTGCTGCTGCGCTTGAAGGACATGAGGTTCACTCGCCTGCACATAGTAAGTGGCACTTGTACCATCTGTACCAACAGCAGCATAGTACTCCATTCCCGAAAGTGTATAGCCTACATTTGCTTGAGCTATATATGGCTGAGGAACTGTGTCAGGGTTGACATGAGATGCAACTGGCTCTTCTGGTGGTGGAGGAGGAGCTGGTTCACTATCAGGTGGTGGAGGTGGAATCCATTCCTCTTCTGGTGGTGGTGGAGGAACATCATTATCCTCAGGAGCAAGACCTCCCGATGAGGGTAAATTTGGAGAACTAACTTGTTCTGGTGTAGGATGCTCCTTGTCAACAGAATCTGAATTCACCTGCTCTTCAACATCATCTTCATCAACTTCCATGTCCACATCCATATCTTCATCATTGTCAATTTCAACCTTTGAAGCAATCGCTTCAGGATCCTCATCATGTGAACTTTGAGCAGATGATGTTGGAACATGCTCCTCAATCTTAACATTTACACCAACAGTAACCCCAGAGCTAGCCTCAAACTTCAAATCCTCGCCATTGGAGGGTGCAGCTATGTCAATTTGATTAGGTGTGTTGCGTTCTGGTGCTTCTGCAACTTGTGTTGGTTCTACATATGAATTGTTGCTAGTTTCCAACTTGGAAATGGAAGTCTCTAATTGCTTAAGGTGCACCTCAGCGTGTAACCACAATGGGAGCAAAGAAGATCCATATGCTGAGAGTGCATTGCAGTCTGAGATTCGTATCCCAACTTCTCTTCTTATCAATTCAAGACCTTCAATGGAACCAAGGATCCTGCGAAGGACAAAAAGAATTTGATAAGACTTCTATGAACAAGAATTCCTGCAATGAAACAAAAGATGCCTAAAGATGATGCCAAGCACCTTTCCAGCTCATTCAATCTTTGCAGCAAACCCTCGCCATATTTTGCAAGCTGCAAGGGATCAATATCCTCATGGCTCGTGGCAGATGTAGCATAAGCATAAGCATCTTGAGTATATTGTGCAGTTCCACACTCCATGCCAAAAGTAGCATAAGCTGATGTGCCGTTCCCAACAGACACTTCAGTTGGATATACTTCTAGAGTGGTTTGAGGAAGAACATGTGTGTGAGCTTCTATAGAATAATCCATATGAGTAGTGGGAACAGATGCAACTCCTGGAGCCAACCCATTAGGCATCTCCCATGATGTTTCTCCTGTAACCGTGTTCCAATAATAACACTGATTACTCTGTTCATGCATAACTGCTTTCCAATTCTCACCAACGTCACCAACAATTTGCATGCCAGATGTATCAGGAATGCCATCAGTTGCTTCCGTGCTATTGATCTCCAGTGTTGGCTCAGGAGCGACAGTGTTATCTTCAGCAATACTTATGCAGTTCTCACCAGCTTGAGGAACATCTGGTTGCTCACCAACAGCAGCTGACAGCTCAGTATGTGCACTGCCCTTATCACCAGCTGTTGCACCATACTCATGAGTAACCTAAAAAATAAAACATTACAAGATCAGAAAAAAGTGAGACTACACAACTTCATTGCAATTGACCAAGAAGCTGAACAGATGAAGCATGGCATGAAGCACAACTGTGATCAGATAAAACAAATCAACAAGAAAAGGCTTAGGTCATTTAAGCTCAGCTTATTCAAGGTATAAAGCTTTTTTTGAATTTTCAACTTCCAGGGCGATAAAGTACAAAACTTGATTATGTCTACATGTTAAACCCAAAAGGTTCTACTTAGGGCTACACAACATTACAGACTGAGAAAGTGAATTACCTTAGCACTTGCATCTCTTGGACTTCCCTTGATTTCATCCGTGGGTTGACCTGCTGCTTCATCGTCCTCTTCTTCATCGTCACTGTATTGCCCAAGCAATGCTAAAGGATTCTCCTTCTTACCTGAAAGATACAGATGCATGTGTAAGTTTCAAAAGAAAAGGTGTTTTGTGGCACTTATATATCCACTTCAACATTGGTACAAAATAAAATCAAGTTCTGAAGTTTGTTTAATTGTAAATAGACCAGGTTAGGAGCTACATAAAAAAAGAAAGAGACATACGAACCGAAGGCGCAACAATCACATCCTGAAATCTCCGTGCTTAGATGCTGCCAAATGAGAAAATACCCATAGGCATTCACTCAATTTTGACGGTGGCAGCTCGGTCTGAAGAATTTACTCAATCTTCCTTGCAGGATGGCAACCCTAGATGTACCTCAAAACCAGGTATGCACAGAGTATATATGCTTGTACAACAAACCCAAATTTCCACCACATTTATGTTCCATAGCATGTCTTCTTTACATATCCCTTGGAAGGAAATTGATGAAACCCACCTGAAGAAGATGGTGAAGTGGGAACTACAGTCTGTTGGTCATGGTTTCCCCCTCCTATTCCCTCTTTCAGTGATGCCTCCCCTGCACGTTACAGTATCAGCATTTAGTTTATTTGAAAACAATACCTTAGTAAATAAGATGTGCCCTGTTTACATATAGGATATTAGAAATATTCCGTACCAGTACTGGCACAAGAATGTGGCACTGTGATAATCAATAATATGAAAAATAATATTTATATCTCATAATTATATATTCCTATCATATCATAATAAAGAGCTGATCCAAATAAAAATCCTGCAACACAAATCAATCTCAAATTTTTCTTATCCTAATTGATAAATGGAAATAACCCATTTCAAATTCAAAATATATGATTTCATTTATCTAGGCGCTTGACTAAATGAAGTTTGGTCTAACAAATGTCTATGTGCTCCTGAAACCAATTACTTGGCCTAGCAAGCGAACACATAACACACCCTTCTGGACACCCACTCTCACTCGTTATCTACTGTTGATGACACAATCTCAGTCCTTCATCCATCTGTTGACATTGTAGTGTGCTGTGATGTGCCTACAAGAATCCATGCCATCATTCTGAACAGAAACATGGCTGTCAGCTACTCTATCTAGCATTCTAGAAGGATGAAGTATGCCTTAGCTCATATGTAATGTTGGGCCACAGCCACCGTTTCAGTTCCATGAGGGAGCACAGAACTTATCTTATTTTGCTTGAGATCATTCCCTTCTTGCATAACAAATTGTCATGGGAAGGAGCATACGGGCTCGATGTTTCAATCCTTTGTGAAGGAGAAGTGTGATCACTTCAAGGTTGAATACAGCAAGGAGTGTTATGCACTCTTGCCTGTTTCTCTCGTCAACTCCTGTGATATACCACTTTTCCATTTTTGTTTTCCTCATTCCTGGACAGTTCAAAATTCAGTTTGAAATCTAGGACTAGTGTGGCATTGCTTCAAAGTTGATGCAGCATGATTCACTAGGAAGAGAGGCTAAATGTTTTAGGGACAATGTGAATTTGCTTAAAAGTGCTAATGTCCTCGTATCCATTACCATTCAGCAGGAAACCCCACTACATACAGTATTTCTCATTCTCACTACATCTCTGCATTGTTTACTGGATTGGTGTGTGTTGAAATTGTGCAGATAAAATTGTCATGAAGGCACTACAGGGCACATAGAAGAGTCAACAGCACCAAACCCAACAAAACCGATGTCTCATGTCACCCAGTATTGCCCTATTTGATTTACCCACCATGAATAAGGAAAACAACTCAGCTTAATAGATCTTCCTTCGTCAACCCCACACCCCAAAAAAAAAAACACTAGCAGGTGCGATTTCAGCTACATCGACTCATTCAGGATCAGCAGATTCCGAGTACCAAATAAACCCAGCGCGGCTACCAGACCACATTGAGTTTGCTTCTGGTTTTCAAACTACTCAACTCGAAACGAGCATGACTCCCTTTTATAATCTCGACAGCTAAGGTAAGCAGTCCGCAACAACGCGCGCAATCGGATCTCAAGCCACGTCAAGACTAACCGCAGCGCCATCGCAATCGAATAAGGACCGAATCTACCAGGCAGAGCGGAACTTACCGGGGGAGGGATCAACGAAGAGGTCGAGCTTCACCCTGCGACCTGCGGCGGCCATGGCCGCCAGGCGGCGCTCCTTCCTCCTCCCCATCGGGCTGCCACCGAGTGGTAAGGTTCTCGATTCGTTGGAAGGGGCCGAAGAGGCAGCAAGGGTTAGGGTTTGGAGATCGAGGACGAGGTGCGTCTCGCGTGTGACAGATTCGAAGGAGCGAGGACGGAGAGGGAGAGCCGGAGACGGCGTCTTGCGCTTCGAAGCCTTCCTTGGAATGGAATTGGAATCCACTTGTATTCTGCCACGGGCCGTACATAGACCTGTCCAAACGGGCGGCACAGACCGGCCCAGCCCTGGTCTTAAAAGGCCTGGAACGGTTAATTAAGGGTCAACATCGCCCACGGGTTATTTTGGGTCGTGCCGAGACAGTTTTAGAACTCAGCTACCGGTTTATAGCATGATTCTAAAATATAAATTTGTGCCGGGTCGACCTATTAGGTACACGATTACATAGGCTCAATAATTTAATTACAGTCCATTAACACTTTAAAGTGATAAAAAATAAAGAGAAATAAGATGGATGGTAAGATTTAAACTTAAAACCTCCACTAAAATAATAAGATGATTTATTAATATACTTAAAAAAAATTAACTATAATATAAATATAGTTATACTTAAACAATTTTTTATCAGACCGTACTATACCGGTTTTAAGGCCTGCTCTTTGATCCAGGCATGGCCCGTACATGTAGCAGACCGTAAAGCCCAACTGGTTTCTCTTTCAGGTGAGCCCATTGTTAACCTCACAGCCCATAACACAGGAAGCAAAATATTGTGCTGCGTTTTCTAACTCACAGTCACAGTGCTTCTCTCATTTTTCATCTATCTTTCTGAACTTCAGTTCCTCAAGCTCAAGTATTTTTCAGAAACTAATAAACAGCCTCGTGCATCACCGTTGATAGGCACATAAAAAGTGAAGAATAGGACATGCACTAAAACAAATATAGAAGTTATTTTTTTAGATAATGAAATATAAGTATATATGCTCATATCTCCCTTTTTAATTTGTGCTTCATCCGTAAACAGTAAATTTTCATTGTCAACATGATATTATACATGTAGACAAGCTACTACAGATATATATATCTATCAAATATCTACTAAGCTGAGTGTTCTAAAATGCCGCGCCAGAGGAGATCCCTTCCAAGTCTAATATAGCCGTTCGAAGAAGCAGTCAGCACACATCGTCTTCATGATGAGTATTTTTTTGGGAGAATCCACATTGATGGACTTTAAGCAGTCTAGAGGGGTTCATCCATACAGATTGGTTTGGGATCGTTAGTGTTGATTGTGCGTTTTCCACGTAAAAAGGCTCGAAATGTTCTCTTCACTCTAAGAGCATCTCTAATGATTGTTTCTATGCTATCTCTTAAAATTATTTATTAAAAAAAAGAAGAAAGAAGATAGTTAACTCTTTTTTAAGAGCCAGCCTCTAAGAGCTTCTCTAAAGGTAGAGCTAGCTAAAAGCTAGCAACAAGCTCTTACAAAAGATTGATAAGAAGTGGGGTTTATATTTAAGTCTCTCATTTTCTTTAGAGACTGACTTTTCATGAAGAGCTATTTGTCTTCTCTTTTTTCTTTTTTTTCAATAAACAATTCTAAGAACTAGCTTAGAGCCAGCTTTTGGAGAAGTTCTAACAAATATGAGAGATTTAAATATACACCCTACTCCTCTTCAATTTTCTATAAGAGCTAGCTGCTATCTCTTAGCTAACTTTACTATTGAAGACGCTCTAAGCCATGCAACATGCTTTTTGTGTGCACTTTTTTTATGTGGTATATGTTGACACAAAAAACAAGGATATTATTTTGTACAGAGATAGATGTGTTTACTGTTAAGGTGCAGACGAGTGAACCTACATTGAAGTGTATTATTGAACATCTTTGGTTCAATCGAATGAATGAACAAACTTTTCAAAAAATTCATATATATGAATTAGTTTATTTCAATGAACCAAAGAAGGTGAAGGTTATCCTAAGGATTGGACATGCACGTCAGCACGCAAGCTATTAGCTACAAGCCCTTGAGAACTAATCGACTACGTGATATTCCTTCCACACATGCATGAGAGGAAGTATAACGATATTGTCTCATAGATCCTCTTATGCATGCCACATAATCTTGAGACAGATCATGAGATGACTTATCATTATGGGAAACAACATATTTGTCATGTGCCCTAAGTATACAACAATGACGGAAATACCCATAGTAAAGTCTTTGTTGTGGGTAATACAAGGCATATAGCGCACGACAAAAAAGCCATCGGCCTTTGGGCACACGGCAAAGGCGTTGCCGTGTGCCCCGACTGGCTGACAGCAAAAAAAAAGGCGTCGTTATCTTCTCCATAGTTGAGACTCGTTTCCACGGTCTACTCCTCTTCGAGACAAAATTTCAACAGCACTTCCTGCTGTTCTCCAAATACACATCCTGCAAAAGAGATTATGTATCCGAAGAACAACGGAGAAGTGCTGTCGAAACTATATCTCAGAGAGGAGTAGGCCGTAAAAACTAACCTCAATTACAGATCCTCAGGTTGTCCAAAAAACATGGACAATTCAAAACAGATACAGTCAAAGATATATAACCATATCTGTATACCTCCAACCGTATCTCTTTCGAACGGGAGACACCAAACTAGGTTACGTGACCTACAAACATAAATGAAAAGAGGGGTCTATTATGTCTCACGTACCTAGTTGTGCAGCAAATTGATGGGTCGCGAAAAGTGCAAAAGCGTCTCCCTGTATAAAAAAAACAGGTCTTTTAGTTCTTGATTATATGAAGCATATATCCTCTTTGAATTTGAAAGAAACAAAGGTTACGTAGGTAATTCACAAGAACAAGGGCAATGACATCCTATGAAAATACACAGCCACTCTTTGTTGCGGAAAGTAGTAGACAAGAGTATGGCACAGGGACAATACATGTTTTAATAGGTGGAGGGACAATACAAAATTTCATCATGAAACCAAACAAGATGAATATTAAGGGTTCAAAAGAAAAGGCATGCAACAAATGCAACAAACTGATAAGGTAGAAGCTAAAAGATCAAATGCACATATCTAGAGCAAACTTAGATAAGAAAAGGCCAGGAAGGGGCCGCGCGAAGATCGGTTTGTTGAGATCAATGGTTTTTTCCGTCAAAGTCTCAATTGTCGCTTCATGCGGCGGCCAGCGGCTGTCTCTTATCCGGCGAGAAGTCGACAAGCCTACACCATCGAGCATGCGGCGATTGGATGCATGTGTGTTACGTGGCAGATTGGATGCATGCATATAATTGCTGGTGGCGTCACCAGGCAACAACTCCGTCCGGTGAGACGACATGCATATGCGTATATTGTACTTACAATGTCGCGTTGTGTTGTTTTTGCTTCGATCTATGCACAAGAAATTGGTGAGTTAATCATCGAAGCAAGCTGATTATCCCGGCGAGTTCTCGACAAGAAGTACTGGCGATCGGCATATGCGCTTGGAACTTGATACGATCTGAGTCGTATAGACTCCGGAAATCAGGGAATATTAATTCTTTCTTTACTCTTTCTCCTTAGTTCCTTTTTTCCTTATACGCCAATCAAACTGGTTACTGGATGAATCTCATCACGTGATTTGTTTTTGCATAGACATGGCTTGTTTGTCGATCGAGGGCTAGATCATCATTGGAGACTTGTCGAGATCTAATCATCGATTAGCCATACTCGGAGGCAAGTCCAAGTGAAGGCACGGCCCGGACAAGGGAAGTTTATTTCTTTTCTTTTTCCTTATTTTATTCGTATACTATGTGCTAATCAATCGGATTAGCAGAGTACTCATCACATAGAGCCTTGATTTTTTGCATGGACGCAAGTTGAGTTCTATCAGGATTCCGCTTCAAGTTACGAGGCTCGGCATGGTTCCTGATTTGAAGATCGTCACCGCAAGGCAACGTGCATACTGGCGTACATGCACTGCAATCTCGCTGTATCATGCATAATCGCTAGTCATGGTGATCGGCACACAATGCCGGCGAGTTGATCTTCGACGCCAATTCTCGTAAAGGCCTCCGAAATCTAATCTGTGTCGTACATGCCCAGAAATCAGAGGGAGTTGCGTGTTGACCAAACACCATGACGTCATTGACGATTCAGTGGAGATCGGCTTCATCGTCATCCTCGTGTACTCGGCGTCAGAAGTACCTAGTGGTGTGGCAACTCCGGGCAGTTTGTTTACGGCAAGGTCGACATAGGGTGCTACCTGTGTACCCACATCGTATTGCACGACTCGGCGACCCACCAAGTGACTCAGATCAATCACTCGGTAAGGCAACTCGACGATCCGGCTATTCAAGTTGATAATCAGGCAGCTTGTCGGTGGCTCGTCATTAGCTCAATGATTATTGCAAAGCTAAGTTACTTTACTTATTATAATTTTATTTTCATATCAACTCAATTTGAAGGCCGTGGTTCTTAATCTTACGGTGGTAGTTTTGAGTTTATTTTGCACTTATCCTTTTACATCTATGAGTTGACCATCTGCACTGTGGTTAGCTATATCGCATTTGTCAGATCAAATCAGGTGCTTGTTGCTGTGAAAAAGGCGGGTAATCAAGATGACGAGGTCGGTTGTCCACTCGGCTGATGGGTCAGCAACTCGGCGATGCAATGGCTTGTCTATACAGTTGAAGGCACAAACACACTGGTGATGCTTTTAGTCACTTCAGCATTCGAAGCCACTTGTTGACTCGATAAATCACTTGATGTGACGACCAATCACTTGGCGTGGCAATTCGATGACCTGCGATTCGACGGATCAAACAATGAGTTATTTGATGACTCGATCGCTGGCTTGATGATCTAGCGGTGTGCTCGGGGGCTCGTCTTCGACTCATTTACCATCACAAAGCTAAGTAAATTTTATAGTTTTTTATTCATAACATATTGATATGAAGGCCGTAGGTTCTTTATCTTATAGTCATAGTTTTGAGTTTCTTTTGAACTCCTCTTTTTTCCTTGACAATATTGGTCAATAATTTTTCTCGATTGATTTTGACTTGTACATGTTTGGTCAAATGAGTTTTAGCAGTATACAAGTGATAATAGGTGGAGTTCAGCAGTTTTACTTAGTTGCCCGTTTGACTCCCAGTGGTCAGTCTAGCTTCATGGCTCATGTCGTTTGTCAAAATCGTCATGCACATCGTTCTTCTAATGAACCTTGTTTGTTTTTTATGTCTGTTGATTGAATGATCGGTTATTTTTGCCAGTGATCTAAGCAAACATAAGCCTTAGACGAATACCAGAAATCCAACAGATTTAGATATTAAAGGCTTTGTTTCATCAATGCTTTATATTAATTTTACATATAACTACATTATTTGTGTTCTTATATTATAGTTATCTCATTGATATCACTCAGTCATGGAGCGTCGAGTCAATGGATCACTCGGCCACGAAACGCCGAGTCATTGGATCACTCGGCCATGATCAACTACTCATGGTTTCTGGAATTTTGATCCCTCGGACTTTTTGAGCTGTTATGTCAGGGGCTCGTCTTTAGCTCGATAGATTTTAAGCAGCTAAGTATTTTTATAATTTCAGGTTTATTCATCTAATTAAAGGCCGTAGGTTCTTTAACTTAGGGATGATTTCTTTCTCCATAATCTTGATGCATTAGACTCTCGGTACTACCTTAACTCGCATATGTTTCATAGAGTGAGTTCTTAGTCTCCATAGTTCATATCATTTGTTGAGGACCGAGACAACTTTTTACCTTGACTCACATATTCATCCGAGTGAGTTCTTAGTCTCCATGCTTCATGTTGAACGTTAAGGAAGTCGTTTAGTAGTATTGGTACCTGATATTTACTGGTTGTGAGAGTTAGGCTCGAGTTCATACAGTACTTAATCACCCAATACAACCCAAGCATCTATTGCATTTCTGGCAATGGATCAATATTGTTATTTTATATATATATCACATATTGAATATATTATTTGATTTATCAGTGTACTACCTATTGAATACATTGTTGGTTTTATCAATGTATTGTCTTTTAAGTATATTGTTTGTTTTATATATGTATTACTTATTGAATACATTATTTATTTCATTAATGTATTATTTATTGAATACATTATTTTCATGAATTATAGTTGCTATATCAACTGGAGCTATTTTATTAACATCACTCGGTTTTGTTATCCCGAGTTATTGGATCATTCAGCTTTATTATTGGATCACTCGGCCTTCTTGTTATGAGTCGTTATATCATTCGGCTATATTATTGGATCACTTGGCCATTGTTGATTACTTATGATTTTACTCGGAATTATTTTCAGAAGGGCTGTCATAATCGTGGTTCATGATTTTACTCAATATATTGGAGAGCCATGCAAGAGTTAATATTTTTCACTCAGAATCACGCCCGGGGGCTGCTATACTTGTTGTATTTAATCAAGTATTGCTTGGATATTTTCTATAGCTCTTATACTTGATCAAGTATCACCCGGATATTTTGATGACTGCTATGCTTGATATATATGATCAAGTATCACTCGGATTTATTAGTACCAATGGTTTCTTTTGTTGGGGAGAGTGGTAGAACCAATCTTGAGGGCTACCGTATTGAAACTCCTCATCGAATCAGTCGGGGAAAGTGGTAGATCCAGATTTACATACAGTGTTATTATTTTTGACTCACAAGATATTTTATGGTCTAAATACCTTCTAAGTTGGGGGCTATACCTACACCTAGTAGGTGGATTTTTTCCCTACATATGGATATTATTTGGCGCATAATCCTTTTTGAAGATTCTTGGAGACCTTTACAAGTTTGTTGTTGTACATGAAAAAGGTTAATCATATTCATGGCAAAGCATTAGTCAATTAACTGAAGATCAACAACTAACTTACAAATCTCTCGGGGGCTACTGTGGGATATACATATCAGGGATACCTCACCACTCGGATATATTGCCGAGTGGGCCGGGGTCCAATAAAGATAAAGCCCATGAAGATAACTAGTCGGATTATTACTTGGAGTACACGACAAGTCAATACTACAGATAGAAAGTTAGAGATAGAATCCTAGTCGGAAATCATGTTGTAACCGACTAGGAGACTTGCCATGTAACCCTGCCCCCCAGATATATAAGGAGGGGCAGGGGCTCTCTCATTGACAACCAGATATACGGCATAATACACAACAGAACATAGGACATAGGGTTGTTATCCTTCGGGAGCCCGAACCTGTCTAAACCTTGCGTCTTGTGTGTTCATCGACTCTCAGTCTCGTGCATGCCTCTACCGATACACAAGGATCATGAGTAGCCCTATGATCCACTACCGATATTAGTGTCAACAACATATGACCCATTAAGCATGCTCGCTTGAACATCAGCATGAACTGCTACGGTGCTACCTAACATGCTGAATCAGGACAACATTTGAAGGAATCAAGTCATGTAGGCCATACAAGTAAATGGACCTTGAAAAAATTCAATGATTCAACCCCCTTGAAAGGGCCGAGTGACCGAGAGGGGGGAGGGGTGAATCGGGAACTCGCACTACGTACCAAATTCGCCAATTTACAAACTGACCACTCAAGCAAATCCTATAAAAATTCTAGTGGTGATTACACTAGCAAGATAAAAGCCCTATGAAAGGAACAACATCCTAAGCATACTAGTGGATCACTCAAGTCAATACAACTCCTATGCAAGCTAGTAATAAAGCAACACGGAAGCACACCACAAGCTGGCAAAGGAGCCTACTCATGCAATTCTACAAGATAAGGAACTAGTGCACATGAGCATGAGTAGTACAACACATACAAGGGTAAGCAATCAAGCCAATGCAACTCCTATACATGCTAGTGATCAAATGCGGAAACTCAAACACTACTAGCAAGCAAAGAGCCTATTCATGCAAGTATACAAGGTAATCAACTAGAACCAGACAAGCACACAAGCATGAATAGCACGATATGTAAATACGAAAAGTAATGCATCAAAGTAAAGAGTAGAGTAAGAGATGGCTCATTATTTTTTCCCGAGGTCTTGAAAGGATGGCGCCTTCCCCTACTCCTTGTTGGACCACTCCCGCCAAAGTTCCGTCCCTTCTGCCACCAAGTGAAGTTCTCATCGACGAGCCCGTAATCACTCCCGGAGTAAAGACACAGTGTGCGTCACCGCTGCTACCAAAGCACAAGCTCGCCTCCCTCGAGAACTTGTCGGACTTCCCGAGCCGACACGGGCGCTCACTAGCGATGCCCCTTTCAACGGCGGGCTCAAACCGTGTACAAACGTGTGACGACCTTCACAACCAATCATGATAGGCTCGATCACCGACACCTAACCGGTCTATGTCTCACCATAGACCAAGAGTAACAATCTAGATCACACCCTCAAGGACACCTATAAGGATCATGACCATTGAAGTCACCCCAAGGTATGGTGTTTTGGTGATGCATGACAAATATGAAATATGACTAATATCTACACGAGTGTTGTTCATGAAGGAAACCTTTTCTATCTTATGATGATTGTCTATGACGTCCTTGGCATTTGATGACAATGACCGAAAGCATGGAGGCTTATAAACATGATGAAGTCCAAGGGTTGATGGAGATGGATCAAAGCAGAGAACAAGCTATGGTGCAAGTGTTTGGAACACTTGAGTAGTTGTTAGGGCTTTGAGTCCATAGGAAAAACCGGACTGTCATGGGGGTCTAGGTCATTCTCTTAGGTCAAGTCTAGTCGGTGATGTGCAAGGTTGCTTGGTGAAATAGCAGGCACTAGGTGACAATGGAGAAGCCAAGGAGTTGTTTGGAGAAGCCGGGATACCAAGTCAAGCGAGGACGACGAGTTTCAGCTTCTGGACATAGAGACCGGACAGAGGGGTCAGTGGAGACCGGACTGTACGGTCACTATGGGGAGTTTTCCAGGACTTAGCGCGAGGAGCAGGACTCTGTCAGCAGGAGACTCCATATAGATCAAACGGTTCGGTCTGCTGACCGGACAGTACAGTCAGTAGGAGTGCAGGAAGGCAGAAGAGGTGCATTTCATGGAGGCTCCTGGAATAGAGAGAGAAAGTGGACCGGACGGTCCAGTCCAGTGACCGGACAGTCCGGTCAGTACAGGAATTTGCCTGGACAGAGGAAGCCAATGGCTGAGGAGAGCCATTACAGAGTGACCGGATGGTTCGGTCAGGCAGTGACCGAACAGTCCGGTCAGTGTGTCCAGAAAGGCAATTTTGTGGAGCAACAACTAGTTTGAGGTTGTGAGCCTATATAACTTCATTGCTGGGGTCTTGGAGACCACTCTTGGCTAGTGGAATACCTGAGAGCATTTGGTAAGGTCCAAGAGGAAAAGAGGAGAGCACTAGGAGGAGATATTGCATATCTTGAGAGTGCTAGAGAAGAGTAGTGAAGGACTGAGAAGGCGACCAGAGGGGGGGGGGGGGGTGAATGGGAGCCAATCAAAATTCTCGAAGAGAACTTGGCCTATATTCCAAAAACAACCTGAGCCAACCTCCGAACCGATCACCAAGACTACACACACCAACTCATGGTGTACTAGCCCTAGGAATAATCAACCACAGCAAAGAAACACAGCGGAAACAAAGAGGGAAGAAGCAATGCTCAATAGTTCAGAACTGAACACCCATCAGCAGTGCCATTCCCTGCCATCGGTAGTGCCGATTGGTATCGGTAGTGCCGGTCACACCTATCGGCAGTACCGGTGCGGGCCATCAGCAGTGCCGGTCATACCCTTCGGCAGTGCTGATGCGGGATACAGGCTCTCTAGAACCTACAGACAGGACCAATCGGCAGTGCCGGTCCTGGTCATCGGCAGTGCCGGTCGACCCCCGACAGGACAGAAAGACACTCGGCATCTTGTCAAAACTTCTCCAAAAACTAATCAAACAAACTCCAAATGATGCAATTTTTGGACCAGTGAATCCTCATCACATCACGACCCTAAACCTAGGAGATCATCTCAATTGTCTCAAGAAATCATCACGAGTTTCAGATCTTGTGCCAAGAACACCAAAAAGGGAAAACTTGAGAAATCCTTCAAATCAAAGGTGCTAGAGCTATTGATTCGATCAAGGATCCATAGAGGATTGTTCTAGCTCATCCTAGCAACAAGTTTCTCAAGAAATCTGGGCCAAAAACTCATCCAAAAGTGAGCTCGAAAATCACCATGAAAATAGCTCCAAAAATTGGAAAAAAGGGAATTTTGGGATTCAAGTGAAGAGGAAAATCTTGAGCATGAAAATACTTCTCATATCATAGACAGGTGCTTACAAGATCTATAGGTACAAGGCTAGGAAGCCACTCTCTTTCTCCCACCATTTGGAAGAGCAAGAGATGTCTCTCACACACACTTTCCTCTCCTCTAAAACATGAAGTCCTCTCCTAGCACTTTGAATAGAGTCCTAACACAAGGCTAATGGGAAGAGAGGCATCTCTCCCACTAGCCACACCTCTCCTTATATAGGCCTAGGGTCTATTGTCCACATGACCGCTCTACCCTTGACCTACATAACACACCCACCTACCACCGGGGGCATAACCGTCCATCTTTCACCTCATCGCTAGAATGTCATCGGACGCTTCACATCTTTGCTTCATCTTGAAGCAAACTCCATGATGGTGCCACGTGCACCACCAACCATCGCCACCGGTTTTGAGGCCCAAACCGGGAAACTGCCTTGCACGCTTCTCAAAGTGTGACTTCTCGATGTTGACACGTGTCACCTTGTCCCACGATTCTGACCACCGGCAAGTCTCTCCCAGTCCCTGTCCATTGGGCCCCCTTGTCACTTGCACCGGCATCCCGTTCACCTTGACTTGGTCAACACGCCGTCTTCATCACCACCACGGTTTTGAGGCTCAACCACGAAACCGTCCGTGCTTCTTGCCTCTCCACGTGTACGAGATCATCCTTGACTTCACCCGGCATCCCGACCGTCTGGCCCCAAGTCCCCTACTTGTGCCCGATCCTCTCGCCGTTGACTGCCAAGTCGACTCTAGTGACCTACACATCATAAGACAAGCAAACACATTTCCCATCTCCTGCAGTATCACCAATATCTCCACCAACTCCGGTTAGTCATAACCATGATATGCAAGCTCATGCAATCCCTGGATTCCCGCATTTCAACTCAAACACCAAATCCACTCAAGTCAATTACTCATCACAAATATAGCAAACCATGGCACATATCCACATGGTTTCTCAAGTAGCTTGAGCATCTTGCACATCTAAAGCTAGGGTGTCCTTTAGGGTGTCATCTAGATTGTTACTCTTGGTCTATGGTGAGACCTAAACCGGTTAGGTGTTGGTGATCGAGCCTATCGTGATCGGTTGTGAAGGCCGTCACACGTTTGTACACGGTTTGAGCCCGCCGTTAAAAGGAGCATCGCTAGTGAGCACCCGTGCCGGCTCGGGGAGTCCGGTAAGTTCTCGAGGGAGGAGAGCTTGTGCTTTGTGCAGTGGTGACGCACACCATGTCTTCACTCAAGGAGTGATTGTGGGCTCGTGGGCGAGAACTCCACTTGGTAGCGGGAGGGACCGTGACTCCGGCGGGAGTGGTCCAATGAGGATTAGGGGAAGGCGCCATCCTTCTGAGACCTCGGAAAAAAATCATGAGCCAACCCTTACTCTACTCCTCACTATGATGCTTTACTTTCCGCATTTACGTACCGTGCTTTTCATGCTTGTGTGTTCCTCTAGTTGACTATCTTGTAGACTTGCATGTTTAGGCTCTTTACTTGCTAGTAGTGTTTAAGCTTTCGCAATTGTTGATTAGCATGAGTAGGAGTTGCATTGGTGTGCTTGATCACTAGAAATGCATAGGTGTTGTAGTGACTTGTGTGATCCACTAGTATACATAGAGTGCTCCTATCTTTTACAGGATTATATTGTTAGTGTGATCACCACTAGAATTGTGAAGGAGTTGGTTTGAGTGCTATCGGTAGTTTGTAATTGGTAAAATTGGTACATAGTGGTAGTTCCCGATTCAACCCCCCCCCCCCCTCCTCTCGGTCACTACGATCCTTTCAACACCCTAGCCTTAGATGTGCAAGATGCTCAAGTTAATCTCCGCTAGCACTCTCAAGATATGCAATATCTCCTCCTAGTGTTCTCCTCTTTTTCTCTTGGACCTTACCAAATGCTCTCTGGTATTCCACTAGCCAAGAGAGGTCACAAAGACCTCAGCAACAAAGTTATATAGGCTCACAACCTCAAACTAGTCATTGCTTCACGAAATCAGCCTTCTGGGCCTACTGATCGTATAGTCTGGTCACTGCCTGACCGGACCGTCCGGCCAGTGCAACTCGAGCCCCAACGGCTCTGACCCCTATGCTGACTTCTGCTGACCGGACCGTACGGTCAGCTGATCGGACCGACCGGTCCATTTCTCTCTCCAGTCCAGAAACATTTCAGCGCTGGCTTCCTAGTTGCCCAAGTCTCATCTCTACTGACCAGACTGTCCGGTCAGTAGACTGAACCGTATAGTCACTAGAGCTTTCCAGACTTGGCAGTTTCCTTACTGCTCGCTGTAGCCTCCGGACAAAACCTCTTAGTGACCGTACAGTTTGGCCACCATTGACCTCTATGTCCGGTCACTTCAATCCGAAGCTGAAACTCCTCGTCCTCGCTTGACTTGGTTTCCTGACTTCTCCGAACAATTCCTTGGCTTCTCCAATGTCAACTAGTGCCTGTGATTTCACCGAGCAACCTTACACATCACCGACTAGACATGACCTAAGAGAATGACCTAGACCCCCTTGATAGTCTGGTTTTTCCAATGGACTCAAAGCCCTAACAACTAAACAAGTGTACCCAACACTTCTACCAGAGCTTGTTCTCCGCTTTGATCCAACTTCATCAACCCTTGGACTCCATCAAGCTCATCAAGCCTCCATGCTTGTGGTCTTGTCATTAATCACCAAAAACACTGTTGACAATCATCATAAGGTAGAAAAGGTTTTCTACGTAGACATTAGTCACATTTCATGTTTGTCATTCATCACCAAAACATCATACCTTGGGGTGACCTTATTGGTCATGATCCTTACAATCTCCTCCTTTTTGGTGATGGATGACAACCACTACTTATGATGATCCAAAACGGACGAGCAAGAAAGAACCAAAGGAAAAGAAAGGATTGGAAAGCATACCTTGGTCCTTACCTTGAAAGTAGTCTCCCCCTTGAAATGTACTAGATGTCGAGGGAGAACTACCTGCTCACTTAGCGCACTTGGATGTTAATCTTGATGTTCACGTCGGTGTAGATGTACATTGTCACCGTAGACATGCACCATCGTTGTTCTTCTCTATGTTGGTGTACATGTTCATCTTGATATGATTTGTTGATTGATCTTCATGTTCTTCTCAATTTCAACTTGACTTTTGGATCTTCATGTTACTTCTCCCCCTTTGTCACCTATTACCAAAAACCACACCAAAACATAATGAAACCAAGAGGCTAAGAATAGTTGGCAAGAGTTAGGATAACTCCACCTTTCACGGTGCTCTTCCTTGGTCGCAATGGTGTTCCACCGTAGCTCCCCCCTACATTTATGACTTAACAAAATATTTTCTCAAATATGCACGGGTTAGTCATTTGAGAGGTGGGAATGTATGAGCCACTTGTCTTTGAGCCGCGCGAGTAGATTTAACCTTGGAGCTCGATTGAACATGGCTCAATGGGTATGAAGCACAAATATCACTATTCGATCATCTAGAGAGTCATGTACTCACATTATAAATGAGAAACTCCCCTAAACACATGCTTGGGAGCATGTATGGTATCACAATGCAAAGATGCATGAATGCATAAATGCAAATACAACAAGTATACAATGCATGATGTGATGCTAAAGAAAAAAGAGAGAACCGCTACAAACCAAAGTGTCAACAACAAGTTCTTCCCTTCTCAAGCTTGCTCACAATGGACCATTCTTTAAAGCCTTGGGTACACCATGAACCACCTTTCCAAGCTTAACTAATGTCCATTGCTATCTCAAGAAGGTCCGAAGTCAACCTACAAAAGAAGAGAAACAAGCACAAAACAAAGACACAAACAACAAAGCAAACAAACACTATACATATTTATAAAGGATAAGCTCAAGGGTTACTCATGTGAAGTTGGAGAGGTCAAGAACATTGAGTTCTCCCCTTAGCTTGTTGTAGGTCTTCTCATCGAGTGGCTTGGTGAAGATATCCTCCAATTGTTCATAAGTTCGCACACTCACCAACTCGATGTCCTTCTTCTCAACATAATCCCTTATGAAGTGATGCCTCACTTGAATGTGCTTTGCATGACCGTGATCTCTAGTTTTGAGAGCCATCTTGATTGCTGCCTCACTATCACAATACAATGGCATTTGAGTATAATTGAGGCCATAATCCGAGAGCGTTTGCCTCATATAGAGAAGTTGGGCACAACATGCTCCCGCCGCCATGTATTCTGCTTTAGCTGTCGATAGAGCCACTAAGTTTTGCTTGTTTGAGATCCAAGATACTAGAGATCTTCCAAGAAATTGGCAACTTCCCGATGTACTCTTCCTATTCACTTTGCAACCCGTGAAGTCCGAATCCGAATACCCAAGTAACTCAAAGCTTGTTCCTCTAGGATACCATAAGCCCATGGTAGGTGTGTACTTGAGGTATCTCATTATCCTCTTCACGTCCTTCAAGTGTGACTCTTTTGGATTTGCTTGGTAGCGTGCACACAAGCACACACTAAACATGATGTCCGGTCTCAAAGCGGTGAGATAATGCAAAGAACCAATCATAGATCTATAGAGCTTGGGATTCACCAATTTCCCTTTCACATCATCATCTAAGGGTTTGCTTGTTGCCATAGGTGTGTGCAAGGGCTTGCAATTCTCTATGTTGAATCTCTTGAGAAGATCCTTGGTATACTTTTCTTGATAGATGAAGTTTCCTTCTCTCAATTATTTGACTTAGAAACCAAGGAACACATGCAACTCTCCAATTATTAACATTTGAAATTCCTTTGCCATCATTTCCCGAAACTCTTTATTGAACTTCTCATTGGTTGACCCATATATGATATCATCCACATAAATTTGGCACACAAAGAGATCCTTCCCAACATGCTTGAGGCCATAGAGAGCTTTCTTCAATTTGTATACATGTCTTGGATGTTTTGGGTCCTCAAACCCTAGAGATTGTTCCACATAGATTTTCTCATTGATCTCTCCATTCAAGAAAGCGCTTGTGACATCCATTTGAAAGAGCTTGAAGACATTGTGTGATGTATAGGCAAGTAAGATCCGAATAGCTTCAATATGGGCCACGGGAGCAAAGGTTTCTTCAAAGTCAATCCCTGCCACTTGAGAATATCCCTTAGCCACTAGGCGAGCCTTGTTCTTAACGATTGCTCCTTTCTCATGTTGCTTGTTCTTGAAGTCCCACTTGGTGCCAGCCATATTATGATTCTTGGGCCTCTCAACTAATTTCCATACTTTGCACCTCTTGAAGTTGTTCAACTCTTCTTGCATGGCTATAACCCATTTGTGATCATTCATAGCTTCATCAATGGTGGTGGGCTCAATCATAGAGAGGAAAGGGAAGTTCTCAATTGCAACATTGGCCTCATTATCATTCTCTTCACTCACATACTTGGGCTTATATTGATTTCTCCTTGTCTTTACTCCTTGAGATGGACTCCCAATGATTAAGTCACGTGAATGATACTTGTTGATGGCCTTGGGTCTAGGTTGGTATTTTTCTTGAGTGGGAGGAGCTCTCGATGAAGTATCTTGTGCATCATGAATTGCTTGCTCTCTTTATATATGAGTGTCTTGGATCCTAAGAGTGGTGGGAGAGTCACTCTTATGCTTTCTTGTTTTGGACTTAGAACTTGAGGTGGATGGAAGGACATCTTGTGAAGAGCTAGGAGAAGTGGTTTGTGGAGAAGTATATGGGGAGGCTTGTGGCTCACTTCTCACTTGGGTTTCATCATCATATGATGGGTGAACTCTTAATGAATCTTGGGAGGAGCTTGTGGGCGTATTTGTGGTATTTTGGGTTGGTTCTTGCACCTCAGAGGAAGAGGTTGATTGAGATGGTGGAGTAGAGGGCTCATCAATATCACCATGATTAGCCTCGTGGGGTAAAACCTCGCCAAACTGGCATGTTCCTCAAGGCTTCCCTCATAGGCTCATCTCCAATGTTCACTTCATGAAATTTATCTCTCCTCTGAGAACCGTTTGACTAAATTGCATATCATAAGACTCTTCTACACATCCTGTGGCTGAGTTGTAGACTCGATATGCTTTAGAAGTTCCTGAGTACCCAACAAGAATGCCTTCATCAGTTCTGCTCTCAAATTTTCTGGGCTTTCTCCTCTTCTTGAGAATGTAACACTTGCAACCAAAGACTCAGAAATAGGAAACATTGGGTTTCCGTCCCACCAACAGCTCATATGGTGTCTTCTTCAACAACCGATGGAGATAGACACGGTTGGAGGTGTAGCAAGCCGTATTGATTGCCTCCACCCAAAACCTCTTATGAGTTCCATACTCATCCAACATGGCATGAGCAAGAGTGATGAGCGTCTTGTTCTTCCTCTCTACTACTCCATTTTGCTCGGGAGTATATGTAGCAGAGAATTCATACTTGATGCCTTTCTTGTCACAATATTCCTCTGCTATGGTGTTCTTGAACTCAGTCCCATTGTCACTCCTTATCTTTACAATGCTAGCCTTGAATTCATTCTTTGCTCTTCTAGCAAACTTTCTGAAGATACTGTTGGCTTGAGATTTGTCCACAAGAAAGAAGGTCCAAGTGTATCTCATGAAATCATCAACAATCACCAAGCAATATAGATTACCTCCCAGACTCTTGTAATGTGTTGGCCCAAACAAGTCCATATGCAAGAGCTCTAGGGGACGAGATGTGGACATGAATGACATGGTGGGATGTGAAGATGAAACCTGTTTTCTCGTTTGACAAGCACTGCACAGTCTGTCCTTCTCAAAGGTCACATCCTTCATTCCTTCAACTAGATTCCTCTTGACAATTATCTTGAGCTGATTCATTCCAACATGTGCCAGTCTCCTATGCCACAACCATCCCTTAGATGCCTTAGTGAATAGGCAAGTACTTGGTGGAATATTGCTTGATTTGTAGTCCGTGACATATAAGTTCTCATGTCTTACTCCATGAAATACTATTCCTTTCTTTGAATTCTCAATCATTGCACCATCCTCATCAAATGTGCACTTGAAACTCATGTCACATAGTTGACCAATAGACAGGAGGTTGAAGTTGAGGGTTTCCACAAGAAAGACCTTGGAGAGATGTAGGTCATTTGTGATGGCCACCTTGCCTGAGCCTCTAACTCTCCCCTTTGAGTTATCCTCAAAAGTCACCTTCTCACTGTCTTCGTCTTCATCAATGGTGGTGAACATGGTTGGCTTCCCGGTCATATGTTGAGTGCACCCACTATCAAGAATCCAATGAGTACCCTGGTGGTAGCCATAAGATAAGCACTAGAAGAAGAAGGATTAGTATGCAAAGCATTATTTGATTGACTAGCACCAACCTCATTGTGTCAAGCAATAAGACCATCCTCATAGATAGGGATTCTTGCAATTCCGTCCTGAAGTCTTTTCCTGATGAGATAGTGAGGAGCACGATACCTCCAATGTCCATGACCATCACCCATGTGTACACTGTCGAGGTCGATGTAGTAATGAGGAGGATCATAGAGGCCAATGACGTGCTCAAGCACATGTCCCACTTGTGAGTGGAGTACGAGTACCATCTCCATTGCTCTCTCAATTGTGAGCTCATGCCTTCTATTGACTACCTCCTCAAGTAAGAAACCCCTCTCAGGAGTTGTGATTTGTTGGAGGAGCTTGTCAATCACTTCATGTGGTGCAATCCTCCGTAGACCTCTGAAGGAGTTTATCCTACACACAATGTTGGAGGAAAGCCCACCCCTTAGTCTCCCCAAGGCCAGAAAGCAGCCCATCAACAAGCAACAAGGCCCAGGTGGACCAACGGCCCAAAGGACTTTTGGCCAAGTAGGCGCCCGAAGGCCAGTACGACCAAAGGCCATACGGTGCAGTGGGCCCCAGGCGCAGGATTCAGAGAGTGACCACCAGGGGCATGTACCGGATGAAGATTGAAGTACTAGAATACCCTTAGGTCAATCAGTAAGATGTGTAATGTAAAACTCAGGGCAAATATGTAAACACACCCGGGGGGGGGGGGGGCAGGTGAGCATGGATCTCTAAATGCTCACCTACAGCTCTGACCGGGAAGAGACATCTCTCTGCCACCCGAGCCTTCTTGTATGGAACAGTCCATATGATACAAGTTCGTTGTCCGAAGGGCGCAACTCCAGGCCCTCCAGCTCTGTGCTATTGTTCAGTCTTGTTAACCCTTACTAAAAGCTTGTCCGAGGGACCTTCAGCCTAGCTGGCCGACGCGGCAAGCTGTAAGGACCGAAGGCCTACCGAGAGGGTGGGGGGAGGGGTGAATTGGTAGCCGACCACAAATCCAAATACTTCAGTTTCCTACTTCTAAAACCTAACGAGTCGTTGCAACCTAAACAATTCTAGTAGGCCAAGACCCTACACATGCTAGTGTTCATGATGCAAAGCAAAGCGTAGAAGCTAAACACACTAGCCTATGCAAGCCACAAATCACCCTATCATTAGAGCACACAATTGAGGAATAGTAAAGGGAGGGTCAAGGAATTCTCATGATTTTTTTTCCCGAGGTCTCAGAAGGATGGCGTCTTCCCCTACTCCTCGTTGGACCACTCGCACCGGAGTCCCGGTCCCTCCCGCCACCAAGTGAAGTTCTCACCCACAAGCCCGCAATCACTCCTCGAGTGAATACACGGTGTGCATCACCGCTGTACAAAGCACAAGCTCGCCTCCCTCGAGAACTTACCATACTCCCCGAGCTGGCACAGGCGCTCACTATTGATGCCCCTTCCAACGGCGGGCTCAAACCGTGTACAAACTTGTCACGGCCTTCACAACTAATCACGATAGGCTCAATCACCGACACCTAACCGGTCTAGGTGTCACCATAGACCAAGAGTAAGAACCTAGATCACACCCTCAAGGACACCATATCCTTAGATGTGCAAGATCACTCCATGTTATTCTCACTAGCACTCTCAAGATATCCAATATCCTCTTCTAGTGCTCTCCTCTTTTCCTCTTGGACCTTACCAATTATCCTTAGGTATTCCTCTGGCCAAGAGAGGTCTCCAAGATCCCAACAACAAAGTTATATAGGCCTCCAACCTCAAACTAGCCGTTGCTCCTCAAAATTGCCTTTCTGGACACACTGGCCGGACCGTCCGATCACTCTATAACGGCTCTCTCCAACCATCGACTCCTCTATCCAGGCAATCCTCTGTACTGACTGGACTGTCCGGTCACTAGACCGGACCGTCCGGTCCACTTTCTCTCTCCATTCCTGGAAGGTTCGCAAACTACATCCTCTCTGTCATCGCTGCACTACGTCCATGGGGACTTGAACATTAAAGCACATAGCATGGCCGGGGGCAAGAGACTGTCTGCTTTGGGTGTGTCGTAGCAGGAAACGACACGAAGCAGGGCAGTAGTGGAAGCTACGCAAGTGGAGACATCACCAGCAGCCAGAATGCGCCCGGTTCAGGAGGAAGAAACCGAAGGGCTTGTCGAGGAGGCGTCTGACGAGGTTAATAAAGGTGGGGAAGAAGTTGTTGCTGAGGGAGAGACCGCAGAATGGCAACTCACTCGAGAGGAGGCAGAATATGTAAGTCAGGTGGCCGAGGAGCATATCAGAAAGCAGCAGGAAGATGTATTGCGAGAGGAGAAAAATGTGAGGCAAATGGAATAGGAGGTCGAGCGGCAGCGAAGAGTAGCTAAAGAGCATATATTGCATGCCCAGGCTCTGCAAAACCTTGCACAGCAAGAGGCTGACTATGCCCAGAGAATTGAAGCGGCTAAGAGGCGGCAGGAGCAACTGAGCAGGCAGCTAGAGTCCTTCGGAGAGGTGGGATCCCTGAAAATCGGGCTCCAGTGTATGAGGAATTCTGTGAAGAAGGGGCAAGGGTACACTCGACCGAAAGCCTTCACCCGGTGCAACCAGCAGATCCTAACTCTCCTCTGGCAGTCGAGTTACAGGCGGTGCAATGGCCCGTGAGGCTGGCTTCGGTTAAACTTCCAACGTTTGCAGGGACCTCCGATCTGAGAGAGTTTTTTATGAGATATAAGCCAGCTATCGAATCAGCCTGGGGCAACGATGTAGTGAAGGCCAAAGCTTTCCCACTAGCATTGGAAGGGATAGCTGGCACTTGGTATGCTAAGTTAGCACCGGGGAGTTTTCGGTCATGGGCACAACTCAAGGAGGGAGTCTCGGTGCACTTCATGGGAAATCATGCCTGGCCGGTGGGCGTCTGGGATCTGGCTACATGCTTTCAGAGAGAAGGTGAAATGTTGGCCAATTATACTCGGAGGTTCATACATTTGAAGTGACAAGTGTCTGATATTAATGAAGTCAGGTAATTGAGTCTGCTACTAAGGGGCTTCGGATGGGAGTGACCAGGAGTGCCATTCAGGTGAAGCAACCTCAAACTCTAGATTAGCTATTGAGCATCCTAGAAGGGTAGGTACGGGTGGAAGAGGATGAGGAGGAAGAGCATCGGAAGGCGCACGCAGGAGTAATGATGGGGTGAGGGCAGGACATGAATACCGGAGGCTGGCATCCAAATCAAGGCGGAGCAGGCCGTGGCTTTACTTGGCGTGGGGTTTTCAATGTCCAGCACGGGGTGCCCCCGGGGTTAGCGCCCGGGTGCCCTCAACCAGCTCCACAGCATCCGGGTCCGAGGCAGCCTCGGCCAGGTCAACTTTTCTACTGTCCGTTTCATGCTCCAGGGTGCACGCAACTATTTCCCTAATATTAAAGCATTATCCGAGGCAAGAGTTCGGTGGGAGGCTGAGCAGGCTAGGCCGGTGTTGCACACTCAATACACACATGCTGCTGCAATTTATCCATCGCCCCCGCATTTTCACCACTCGCCATTCCTGTAGTACCACCATCCCGCCACACCGCCGCAAATGGTTTCTTTGCCGCGTCCTTCAGCCCAGCTTGCGCTTCCAGCCCCTCCGACAGAGCAACTACCGCCTCCACCGCAGCTGAAGCCTGAAGACCGCCTGGAAAGGGCGTAGCCCGTGCAGCACATTCAAAATACGGGGGCATCTCGTGGCACAATTTTTGCTGTTACTGGAGGATCGGGTCATGAATTCCATTCTAAGAGGCAGCGCCGAGAGCACGAACGACATGTAAACCACGTGGTTGCATGCCCTCCAGTTGGGGTCACACGGTGGATGGATGTACCGATTTCATTCTCTGCGGCTGATTTGAGGCCGATGATCTTTCTACATGACGATGCGTTCGTGATGGCTGTCAACATCAATGGCTTCGATGTGCGTAAAGTCTTGATTGACGCGGGGAGTTTGGCAGATGTTATCCTATGGAGCACAATTGAAAAGATGGGATATAGCAGATCTGACCTGCAGGCCTCTTCGGTTCCGTTGCAGAGGTTTGGAGGTAAGCCAATTCATGCAATAGGTAGTATCGTGCTCAAGGTGTCGTTCTCCAGTCTGGGGGGGGGGGGCACCGAACAGAGGATATCCGATTTGATGTGGTAGAGATGAACTATTCTTACAATGCTTTGCTGGGCCGTAGGGTTATCAACAAGTTTTTGGATGTACTTCATCATGGCTATTTATGTATGAAAATGCCCGGACCGGAGGGTGTCATCACAGTGTACGGAGATCAAGCTGAGGCCCACAGGCTGGAGTTTGGGTCATCACTAGGGCAACATCATATACATGTTATAGCTGCAGATTACCAGAGCAAGGGCCCTACAGTGGAACCACCGGCAGCGTCCAAGTGGGTGCTGAAGGTCACATTAGTTGAGGGCACCAAAGAAGTTGTCTTGTGTACCGATCGGCCGGATGAAACAATCTTGATTGGCAAAGAGTTATTGGAGGGGAAAGAGGTGCAGCTGATGCATTTTTTGAGGAACAATGCAGATGTCTTTGCATGGTCGCCAAAAGACCATCCCGGTATTGACAGATCCATTGCCGAGCATCAGCTGGATATTGACCCAAAGGCGCATCCGGTCAAACAGTGAATCAGAGTCTGGACTGAGGAAAAGGCTAGCATCTTGAGAGCTGAAGTGCAGAAGTTACTAGATTCGGACATAGTTCAGCCTATTGACAGAACAACTTGGCTGGTAAACCCCGTGCTGGTTAAAAAGCCAAATGGTGAGTGGCATATGTGCATCGATTTTACAACATTGAACAAGCACTGCCTGAAGGATGATTTCCCACTGGCTCATATAGACCAATTGGTGGATGCCACGACAGGGTGTGCGCTGATGAGCTTTCTGGATGGCTACTCGGGATTTCATTAGGTGTGGCTGGCTACCGAAGACCAGCCTTTCAGATACCAGGGGGACTTATTGTTACAACCGAATGCCCTTCGGTTTGAAGAATGCCGGGGCTACATTTTCTCGCACTGTTAAAGCTCTGCTGGGTACGCAGATGGGCCGCAACGTTTCAACTTACATTGATGATATTGTTGTCAAAAGTATTGAAGAGGGGAACCATGTGGCAGACTTGGCAGAAACATTTACGAACCTCCAGCAAGTCGGTATGCGGTTGAATCCGGCAAAATGCATGTTTGGGGTGCGTTCGGGCAAGTTGTTGGGTTATCTGGTGTCAAAGGTGGGAATCAATTCGAACCCGGTCAAGATCAAGGCAATCATGGACATACAACCTCCGTCCTCTATTTGAGAGTTGTAGAAGTTCATAGGTCATGTTGTAGCGCTGAGCAGGTTCATCTCTAGACTGGCTGAGAAGAGCTTGCCTTTCTTTGAGGCACTCCGGGGTCCTCGGGCATTCACATGGAGCGAAGAGCAACAACTGGCGTTCAAGGCGCTCAAGAAGTATCTTGTCAAACTCACTACCCTCAAGCCACCACCACCGAAGGCTCCCTTGCTGTTGTATATCGCTGCGGCACCGAAGGCAGTAAGTGATGTGTTGGTCTATGAAGCACCGAAGGGCGGTGATGCATTTCAGCAATTGCCAATGTACTACGTGTCTGAAACATTGACGGCATCGCGTTGCAACTACACTGTGGTAGACAAGATGTTGTATGCGGTGGTCATGGCCTTACGTAAGCTGCGACAGTATTTTGATGATCACGCTATCACCATACCTACCAGATATCCATTGCAGGACGTGTTGACAAACGATAAGGCTTCCAGCACTGTGTTGAAATGGGCAGCTGAGTTGGCTCAGTATAACATCACCTTTGTTGCTCGCAAGGCCATCAAGTCTGGAGTGTTGGCGGAATTCATGGCTGAATGGACTCCTCATGGTGAAGCTGAAGAGTTAGCCCAAGCTGTTCCCGAGGACCCAGTTTGAACAGTATACACTGATGGTGCCTAGGGAGCCTCCGGGGCGAGATGTGCTGCAGTTATTACATCACCCAGAGGGCAAACCATGCGATTCTCTGCAAGGTTGGCTTTTCAAATGACGAACAATGCTGCTGAATACGAAGGCATTGTTGGGCCTTCGACAGGCTCGAGCCCTCGGGACTAGGCGATTAGTTATCGACTATGATTCACAGTTGGCTTCGGCTCAGTTGGCAAAAGGATATCAAGCTAGGGATCCGGAGATGGCTCAATATATCAGTAAGGTGGGGGAGATGGACAAGTACTTCTTGGGCTTTGAGGTTTGTAATATTTGCCGCACTGAAAATAGGGAAGTAGATGCATTGCCTAAGGCTGCGGCTGGGCAGCGTCCGATTGCTGGTGATGTGCTTCATGAGGTTATGAGCGTGTCAGCAACGGCACCGGAGGCAAAAGGCCGAAGGATTCTGGCCATCAAGGCAGAAGATTGGCGAGCACCTATTCGGGCATGTATCGAAGGGCGCTAAATCCCTGCTGACAAAGAGGAGCGGCAGAGGATCTTGCATCGTTGTTGGGTTTACACTATTGTTGATGATGTCCTATACAAGGGGGGTGTATGTGCTCCTTTGCTTCGTTGTCTCAGCCGGCCCTAGGGGCAGAACTTGTTACATGAAATCCATGAGGGGTTGTGTTCGTCACACTTGACTCCAAGGGCATTGGTCGCCAAAGCATTTTGCCAAGGGTTCTACTAGCCTACTGCAGTCTGGGATGCCGAAGACCTGGTCAGGATATGTGCTGGTTGTCAGTGGATGGGTCATCAATTTCACCTGCCCACCACAGTCCTGCAGCCAATCCCTCTAATTTGGCCGCTCGCCCGGTGGGGGATCGACATTGTGGGGCCGCTGCCCATGGCTCTGGGGGGCTATCGGTTCGTTGTGGTGGCCATAAATTATTTTTCCAAGTGGGTGGAGGTTGAACCGCTGGTTCAAATTACAGCATGAAATGTCAAGAAGTTTTTTAGGAAGAATGTGGTCTGCTGCTTCGGGGTTCCGCTAGAGCTAACTGTGGATAATGGCAAACAGTTTGAGGGTCTTGAGTTCAAGGAGTATTGCCTTAGTCTGGGGGTCAAGAAATGTGAGGTCTCTGTCATTAACCCGAGGGCCAATGGGGTTGTTGAACGAATGAATGGTACTCTGTTCTCCGGGATTTCTCGTTCGTTGGTTGGCTTGCCGAAGGGCAAATGGGTCGAGGTGCTACCGAACGTTCTCTAGTCCAGCAGGACAACCGCTACAAGATCCACTGGTTTTTCACCTTTTCGGCTGTTGTATGGTGCCGAGGCGGTCACACCGGAGGAAATTCATGCTGGGTCATTACGCACGCTCAGACCTTATGTCAATGAAGATGATGTGGCAAAGGACATGCTGGAGGAAGTGCGCATGCAAGCAGTCGCTAACCTCCACAAGTATATCTCGTCCTTCGAGAAAACGTACAATCGCAAGGTTCACACAAGGGAATTTGCACCAGACGATCTGGTCCTTCGGCGCAATCCTAACCCAATCAGCGTTGGCAAACTATGTAGCAAGTGGCTGGGTCCCTTCATTGCGGATCGCTCCAACAGGCTGGGGGCCTATCACTTGCTGGAATTAGATGGTTCTCCAATGCTGCATACCACTTGAAAGGACCGAGTGACCGAGAGGGGGGGGGGGGGTGAATCAGGAACTCGTACTATGTACCAAATTCGCCTATTTACAAACTGACCACTCAAACAACTCCTATAACAATTCTAGTGGTGATCACACTAGTAAGATAAAAGCCCTATGAAAGGAACAACATGCTAAGTATACTAGTGGATCACTCAAGTCAATACAACTCTTATGCAAGCTAGTAATAAAGCAACGCGGAAGCACACCATAAGCTGGTAAAGGAGCCTACTCATGCAATTCTACAAGATAAGGAACTAGTGCACACGAGCATGAGTCATACAACACATACAAGGGTAAGCAATCAAGCCAATGCAACTCCTATACATGCTAGTCATCAAATGCAGAAACTCAAACACTACTAGCAAGCAAAGAGCCTATTCATGCAAGTCTACAAGGTAATCAACTAGAACCAGACAAGCACACAAGCATGAATAGCATGGTATGTAAATGTGAAAAGTAATGCATCAAAGTAAGGAGTAGAGTAAGAGATGGCTCATGATTTTTTCCCGAGGTCTCGGAAGGATGACGCCTTCCCTTACTCCTCGTTGGACCCCTCCCGTCGGAGTTCCGGTCCCTCCCGTCACCAAGTGGAGTTCTCGCCCACGAGACGCAATCACTCCCAAAGTGAAGACATGGTGTGCGTCACTGCTGCTACCAAAGCACAAGCTCGCCTCCCTCAAGAACTTGTCGGACTCCCCAAGCCAACACGGGCGCTCACTAGCAATGCCCCTTTCAACGGCGGGCTCAAACCGTGTACAAACGTGTGATGACCTTCACAACCAATCATGATAGGCTCGATCACCGACACCTAACTGGTCTAGGTCTCACCATAGACCAAGAGTAACAATCTAGATCACACCCTCAAGGACACCCTAACCTTAGATGTGTAAGATGCTCAAGTTACTCTCCACTAGCACTCTCAAGATATGCAATATCTCCTCCTAGTGCTCTCCTCTTTTCCTTTTAGACCTTACCAAATGCTCTCAGGTATTTCACTGGCCAAGAGAGGTCACAAAGACCTCAGCAACTAAGTTATATAGGCTCCCAACCTCAAACTAGTCATTGCTCCATGAAATCAGCCATCTGGGGCCACTGATCGTATAGTCCGGTCACTACCTGACCAGACCGTCCGGTCAGTGCAACTCGAGCTCCAACGGCTCTGACCCCTATGCTAACTTTTGCTTACCGGACCATACGGTCAGCTGATCAGACCGTCCGGTCCGTTTCTCTCTCCAGTCCAGAAATATTTTAGCGCTGGCTTCCTAGTTGCCCAAGTCTCTTCTCTACTGACTGGATTGTTCGGTCAGTAGACCAGACCGTTTAGTCACTAGAGCTTTCCAGACTTGGCAGTTTTCTCGCTGCCTGCTGTAGCCTCCGAACAAAACCTCTTAGTGACCGTACAGTCCGGCCACCATTGACCCCTCTGTCCGATTACTTCAATCCGAAGCTGAAACTCCTCGTCCTCGCTTGACTTCGCTTCCCGGCTTCTCCGAACAGCTCCTTGGCTTCTCCACTGTCAACTAGTGCATGTGATTTCACCGAGCAACCTTGCACATCATCCACTAGACATGACCTAAGAGAATGACCTAGACCCTTTTGATAGTTCAGTTTTTTTAATAGACTGAAAGCCCTAACAACTAGACAAGTATACCCAACACTTTCACCATAGCTTGTTTTCCGCTTTGATCCATCTTCATTAACCCTTGGACTCCATCAAGTTCATCAAGCCTCCATGCTTGTGGTCTTTTCATTAATCACCAAGGATGCCGTCGATAATCATCATAAGGTAGAAAAGGTTTCCTACACGGTTAACACTAGTGTAGACATTAGTCACATTTCATGTTTGTCATTCATCACCAGAACATCATACCTTGGGGTGACCTCAATAGTCATGATCCTTACACCCCTCTAGTGACATAAGAGATCGACATATAATAGCTCCATTTTATCTCCTAACTTTAGAAACTCTAGATTCTGAAAATATGAGCTGGATGTGTTTCCTTATGCCAATCTAAAAGTACAACCAGCACAATACAAAGCAAGTGCCAAGCCATATGAAAATATTATGAAGCACGATGATTTCTACAATGGCATATTGCAATAGAACATGAAAAGGAGAGGCAATCAGTCTGCAGCTTACCGCAGCTTCCCTGGTCCTTGACCTCAGCGACGATGCCCTTGGCCCTCCAGTCGATGGAGTCCGGTAGCGTGTCGTTGTCGCTGGTGTGGTGCTGCAGACCTTCCTCTCCCTCGTGGGCTTGGTGTCGGGCGCCGGAGGGATGGGGACTTGAGATGGCCGTCAGTGTCGGGCGTCGGAGCGTTAGGCGTCGGAGGGACGGAGACGTCAGGGGTGAGGGCCGAGGAAGCGGAGGCGCGGCGGGCTCGACGGCGATCGAAGGCGTGACAGGGTTGGCGGCTAGCGGATGCATGACGGGGGCAAGCGGAGGTGGCGGGGGCAGCAGGCACGACCAGATGGCACGGCGACGGCGGCAGGCACAAGGGGAGGCGTCGACGACAGCGGTGGGCGCGAGGGGAGGCGTCGACGGCGGGCGCGACTGGAGGCGGCATGGATGCAAGAGATGCGCGAGCGGGGATGTCAAAAATGCATAAGTCCCCGATGCAATCGAGGACATATCCAAAAATTTTGCCATGTGCCACAGTTTGGGCCCATAGCAAAGAGCGGGCACACGACAAAGTGCCTTCACATAGGACACACGACAAACATTTAGCATATGTTTTTTTAAAAAAATGCTTAGGCATATTATAAGTTAACCAAATTTGGACATGACACAATTCATATCCTTTATTGCCTATAAATAATTAGTTGAAGTCAAAATTTATTTCAAACATCATTTTGATTCAATATCCGTAAGATCTCACTTCAACGCATTAATTCTTTCACTCGTATTCTATAATTTGTGAGCAACATTCCTGACAATTTACGTGAAATATTTTCTACCTTTTTATGAAAGCCTCTACATATGATGTAACAATGCCAGGACAATTCTCATATTTTTAAAACTCTGTATGTGTTTTAAAAAATGAAATTTGTATTAAACCACGTTTGTTATATTTCATGTATAAGATTAATAATTTTTTTGTTATTTCATGAAATAGGAATCATTAGCATGTAATATCAAATGTTAATCCACTATATTGCATTATTCGAATCACGTATGGTTGAAATTTGAATTTTTACAAAATAATTGAAATAAAGAAATAAATTAATTTAATATAGCAAACACAGTTGAAAATTTTATCAAACATAAATTTATATGTGCAAATAATATAAACCACAAAAAAAAATTGGAGTGAAAAAGCTGAAGAAAAAAATATTAGTTTGTCATGTGTCACACCAAAACACACGGCAAAGAGCCTCGCGTGACCCTCATGTGGCTACAATACACATGGAAAAAAAAATCAAGTTTGCCGGATACCTCATAAGCCGATACACGGTAAAGGGCTAACGGCCGCCAATGCTGTCCAACCCATAGAAGGGGCCAACAGTTGACGACTTCTTTACCGTGTGCCAAGGTTTCGGGTACACAGCAAAGATAATATTTGTTGTATGCATGGTCCTTGCCACACGGCAAAGGTCAGATTTATCGTATGCCGTATTTTTGCCGTGTGTCCTTTCGGTGGCACACGGCATAAATCATCTTTGTCGTGTGCTCGACAAAAGGCCCACGACAAAGGTTGAGGCACATGGCACAAATCCTCTCTCCTATAGTGTATATAATGGATGGTCTTATTAGTTATCTTCTATTAATTATAATATTTATAGATTAAAAGACTGTTGAACTCATACAATGGTGTAAGAGCTATCTCATACTCCTAAATTTTAGCGCATAAGATGGTTGATACGTGAAACAACCACCTTTTTCTCTCATCATCCTCTCTCTCTTCCACATCATCAAAAATACTATATATTAATGCATAAAACAATCTGTAAAACTGTCTACATGTAGTGTACGTGTGCTGAGAGAGCCGAGGAAAGAGACGCGCATCCGAGCACTGAACAAGGCATCGCATTTTGAAGGAGGAATCCAATCCGAAATCCTCTACTAGCTAATAATCAGAGGGCGACGCCAGCGGCGATGGCAACGCGCCGGCGCGCGGCTTTGTCCGCTGCCCCTTCGCCGTAGCACCGATCGCCACGTCGTGCCCGCGACGACAGCGAGCCCTACTTCTGCTACTAGTGCTCGCCGATCCCATCCGAATAGGGATCCTATCCTAATCGGGCAGCCTGCAGAGCCACGACGACGCCATTGGGCACCAACTAACATGGACCGCGTGCCTTTTTGGAGGATCATGGCGCGGCCACTTTCGTTTGCAGCTAATAAAGCCGCCGAAGACTATTGCTTATGGCAGCTTAATTTGACAGCCTGAATTGGGGTTTCTTGATGAATGCAGATGTTGCCATCTGACCGACCACATGCATAGTTCCGGTGACAGGAACTAGTGTTCAATGGATACCTGCTGGCAGCACAACAAAACGGAGGAGTTGGATTGGATGTCTCCTTGCATCGCAGCACAGCAAATTCTGCCGGCGTTTATCTTCTCACCCCTTGCAAACAATTTTTTTTTTTGGGACACTGAACTTTTGAAGAGCCTTCTTGAGGTACGAGTACAGGAGTTGGGGTACGTACGTACTCTGGTTTTCAAATTCTGTTCAGACATGATTCATGCGTTCATGCATATGTTTTTAATCTCTGCAACTCAAGAACATTGACTCCATATAGAGTACATGGTAATTTAGAGCAGCAAGTTATACAAAACTATATATGTATGAGAAAATGTAAAGGGTTGAGTCTAATGGCACGTGAGTTGAAGGCTACATTATGCTCAAAAAAGTTGAAGGCTACATGCTCGCCCGTTTGACACAGGCAAAGGTCTAAGCCTTTATCGCACATCTTCAGGCATGTTGGGTTCCCTCTAGTTCTTAAAATTATATTTTAAAAACTAAAATGGTTCCAATGGGATCAGTTTATTGTTCAGTTTCTAAAAAGCAGATACCCAGTTTCTAATAAACCACGAAATCAGGCTCACCTCACCTAAGACTAAGTTTTGATCATTAATTACTAAAAAAACTAGATTATATTTTTAGAAGCAAGAATCCGTTAAGAGACACGCACGACATATATCTTGATTATGACAAATAATGACCTTTTGATAGTAATTTCTCATGTATTGCTATGCTTATAGAGAGTTAAGTTACAAATTTGTAGTATAATAATATATTTTCAATTATCACATAGCCATGATTGTTGTATTAACTCCTGGCCAAAAGTCAAAATTGAGATGCCAACATATTTTTTAAAGAAAAGAGTAGTTAATATACATGATAAACTTTGTTCTGAAAATCTACAAAATTCTCACTTAGCTCTCTAATAGTTTGTTTGTGAAACATTTATCTCAACATTCCATGTAGCTGAACGCACCCAGCACGTGTTTTTTGTCATAAGTTGTGATGTCTGACAGAAATCAAAGCTGTATGAAAAGCAGAAGTATATATAGGAGCATCTTTCTAAAAAATATAGCGATTTGGAGAGAACTTCTCATGTGATGATGCTGATGTTGAGACGCACAGAGATATTTTTTCCGCTAACAATGAATCACGCAGAGATAAACACAATAGTGGCACGGTAATTAGCATGGTACAGTGGGGCCCAACAATTAGTGAGTCAACCAATAAGAGGGCCCACTGTTCTGTTTGGTGCCTTGGTGGGGTATTGGATTTGCCGGCAGTTCGGCACCACGGCGGCCACATAACGTGAAACGTGTGGATGCTCCCCCAAGTCCCTATTTGTGTCTCGAATTCGGTGTGCATCTACGGTTGACATCCGCGCTCTTCAGCAATCATTTCCCCTCTTGTATTTGGGCTGTAGCTATTAAGTCAAAAACAAGTTCCTTGAAAGCATGTTCAAAATAGAAATCATGGAAAAATATTGTGAAAAAAACAACTTCTATTTTCTTACTATTTTCTAGCTCATTCTGAGAATTCGCTTAACTAAAGCCATGTAGATGGTCTCAGTTTCTACATGAAACTAAATCTCATACCTTGTGCTCCATCGGAAAACTGAGACGAGAGGCAACACATACATAATATACTGCTACATAATCTTCTTGTTGTTTAGTACAACCTATATTATTTTATGAAAAACATGAAATAAATTATACCAAAACGAGCTTCAGTCTTGATACCTTGTGCTCTTATAAAGTATTTTTATTCAATAAACAAGTTCTGTGTGTCAATTAAAAGTTGAATACAAAAACATCTACGTGTTTTGGATGATTTGGGCAATAGCTAAAATACGTACTTTATATTCAAACAGTTGCTCGAAAGCATATTTGAAATGGAAATTGCCAGGGAACACTCTTTTTTTTTTTTTTTGCAAAGGACCACGGAAAACTTTCAGGTACGTGGTATCCCATTCTTTTACAAAAAATCAAGCATTTATTTGCCCTAAAATGAAAAACTTATCTTTTTAATAAAACAAGCTATACGTGTGATAAAAAAGACTTTGAAGCAAAGTAAAAGGATCATTTTCTTAGTCATGGTATTCATCAGTCAACAATCTGTAGGACGACTTGTATCTTTTTGAGAACGATATGTACCATTGTTTCCATGTGAACCGTGCATACTGTTTGACGGTTTACTTATCCACAGTTTTGTCAATAAAAGGTGGGTGTGTGTGGAAATAATGGATTGGTCACATAAGAGTTGTATAAGTCATTTAAAATCATGAGCTAATTGTTTTTTAAGAGACCGTAATGCATGCTTAGGTTGCTTAAAGCAATACTTAAACCAAAAGAACCGGCAACAACTCCTTTTCGCGTCCATGTCTACAATGATAGCCTTTTACTCTTGGAAAGCGACTCGGTCCCGTACAGCCCAAGACAAGATGGGTTGATGGATCGATGCTACTTGCTGCTTACTTCTTATCTGCTCACGCGACCATATGGTGGGTTGATGATGCCTCAGTTTTCTCCTGTGGATGGATAGACATGGTGTCAAATATTGCACGCCAGCTTACCGTCAAATTATTACCATGACAATTATGCGCTAGATTGATTACTGAAGAAGGCCGATCAACACGCTGGATCAATTGCACATTGACAACTAACAATACTGCAATAATTTGCTAAAACAAGTACCCTCTTATTTTCAAAATTGCAAAAATTATTTAGAGATTTGTTTTGTTCTTGACCCTAGAGGTCCAACAAAATATTGGAAAGATAAAAGGTCAATGTAGTGACCATAAAATTTGTGTTTAACATAGAGAAACTTAATTTTGTAGACGAGCCAAAGTTGGATAGTGAGGAACATATCTAGTGCTCCCAACGGATTAGATGCTCCCGTGCTCCCACGGTTAATTTGCATCTAAACAAATATATGAGAAAGTTTGACAAAAAATTGTAAAGATAGTGTATGTCATAATCTAACATCATACAAAAGTTTAGACATAACAAGTTCTTATATAAGGTGCACCAAAAAAGAGAATCAATGTTTGAACAATAGCAGGTTGCGGATCCAAGATGAACAGTTGCAATGTTATTGCTGATTTTCTCTTTTTTATTACACTTTATACAAGTATGTGTTGCATATGATGATAACACAAATCAATTTGTCTATATTTTTGTTTGAATTTTTCATAACTTTTTTGTAATGCAAATCAATTGTGGGAGCAGCTGAAATGTTCTCGAGCTGTCGATGTGATGCAAGATTTGCATATCAATTTAATTTATTTTCAAAATCGATCCGCATGGGCCTAGTTTCATATATTAAATCGCAAGGATCACTAGGGGACAAACAAGCCACAAATTTGATGCACAGTTTATTTTATGGTTGTTTCAATGTTTCTAAATTAAATATGAATAATAAAATGCAACCAACCAAAGTATGACACATCAATAAAGGTCGGCGCTCGGAGATACCAATCCTCCAGGCACGAACCCCGTCCACAAGGAATCCATCAAACCAAAAGATTTTCCACCTAGCTTACACGAAAAGTTATTATTTTCTCTTTGCTATCTATCCAAAAGCATGAACAAATTTGACCTTCCAAAAGAAAAAGAGAGAGTGACCAGTGGCCATGAGTTGAACCATACTATAAGCCAACACTATGAAACCAGAGTTTCCATACAATAAACACACAAACTCCCGGCTTCAAATCAAAATCAAATTATTATGTTTATTTTTTAGAGTCTAAATTTTAGTATTGTCATCAATCCTTCAAACGTTAAATAGAGTGACCAAATACAAATTAAATATAAAACTAATTATATAGTTGAAGACTAATTTATGAGATAATTCTATTAAACTTAATTAAGCAATAATTAAAGAAATATTTATTATAGCACCATATCATCTAATTATGATCTAATTAGACTTAAAAGATTTGTCTCATCATTTAAACTAGAAGTTATGAAATTAGTTTTATCATTAGTCTATATTTATTACTTTCAACTAATATCCTAATATTTGATATAGAACATAACTAAAATTTAATGTGCACAAAACGAACACAAATATAACAATTTTCCTAGCCTAGTGACGCAGCAGCTTTTTTAAAAAAACAAAAAAGACCTAGCAGTAGCAGCGCTGCTGGTACGAATGCTCACTGGAGCCAATAAAACCGGCCGGCCGTTGGTGAGCCAGCCCAAGCAGCACCACCAAATCGGACTGGGCGTGTACAGAATGCCACTGTACATGGGCGCACCGCGGGCCCACACTCCAGGGACACAGCCTCGGACTAGCCCAATTGTCCGCTGGCCGCAAGGATCACTAGGGGACAAGTCAACTGGCAGCCGCAGCAGCGCGCGGCCCAGCCTTTTCGGGCCGCCACCTCCAACGAATCCTCACCGGATGCACACGCACTAGGCTCACTGACGCACCGCACCCACAGCGTAACAGCCCACATGTCATTGACTGTAACAGGTGTAGGCGACGTGGCCTGACGCCGCGCTTTTCCTAAACGGCGCTGCACACGTGGCGCCCGCCTGGCGCGGGCCCGGACCTCTCTCCGCCCTCTTATCCTGTGAGGAAGACGAAATGACGGCCCTGCCCCCAAAAAGCGCAGAAAAGCGCGAGGATGGATGCCCTTTTGCTCTTTTGTGGGGCCCGCCACCTCATCCCACCCCCGCTCTGATCGCTCGTGTGCTCTACGCTACCACTTCTCCAGGTCTACAACTCCATCTCCCCTCCTTCGCTTCTTTCTCTCTTGCTCCTCCTGCGTTCTCTCTCTCTCCTCGCCCCTCTCTGAAAAGGCTACTTTTACTAGGGTTCTGAGCTCTTTCTAGAAGCTGCTGGATAGGCTGGCTGGTCCCAGGGTCTGTTGTTGCAGAAGCAGAGCCAGGTGCCGGCGCGCCGGCGGATCTGAGGAGCCGCTGCCGCCGCGGTTCGCTCCCGTCTCCGGTGCGTGATTCTTGTCCTTTTCTTCTGTTTCTGTTTCGGGTGTGGTTTGCTGGATTCCTTGTGGACGGGGTTCGTGCCTGCAAGATTGGTATCTCCGAGCGCTTGCTTTGGGGTCTGCTTCGGTTTTCAGCTGGAAATTGTTCTTGTGGGTAGGCTCATCGTGTTTGCTGGCTTGTTTTTTGTTGTTGCCACTGTGGGTTTGCAGGTCTCGGGATCGTGACTAGATATATCTGTGGATTATTGAGGGAGTGAACAAATTGTTGCTCTCGTGATTGCTTCGGGTTGTCCCCCAAATCTTATGTTGAAAACTTCAAATCATTTCTGCTGGATACGTGTCATTACTGTGTCCTTGCTTCAGTTCCGTACAGGAGAAGTGTGAATACTGTAAATAAATGTTTTAACTGATTCTTTTTTCCCTAATCGTTTCGGTCGCCGTACTTGGTTGCATAAGGAGATGTGATTTTACTGGGATCAGAAATATGCATACTTATTCTTTTTCAGAGAAAAGAAAACTCCTAAAAATTGCGCCTGCCTTTTCGCAATAAAAGCTCATACTTGTAATTGTAACCTTTTCTGTTACGAATCGTGTGACTGCACTTAGCTGGAAATATTTGATTTTTCTTGTGACATAATTTTCTGACAAAATAAGCTTCTTAGTTTGCACACATAAGCACTTGATTTGATTTTCTTTTTCTTTTTTTAACATGTTCTCTTTCATGTCCGAAACCTCCGATGGTACGAAGCAACAACTGGTTCAAAATATTTTCCTCAAATAAAGTATCATTGCATAGTGTCTTTTTTTCTTCTTCTAAAAATCCGTTCAATCATTGATGTTTCATATTACCGCCTCCCTATTTTGTATTGTTGTGCATGCTGTCCTTAGTTGCTCGGAAAAGTGGAGATATCATAGAATAGGGATTTTTCTAATGAAAACACATGTCGTGGTTGACTCTAAATGTCGTTATTTTGGGTGTCTTGTGATGGTTGTCTTCATTTATTGCACATTATCTCTTCTAGGAATTGCAGTACCTAGTGACCGTGCGGAATATATACTTTCGTTGTTGCAGGTAGTGAATGGGTAGCTGGAATTATAATATTTGCCGCGAGCAGAGGATTCCATGACTAGGGTGCCTGTGCTTTTTGTAGTGGGATTGTTGTAGTTGTTTATCTGCTGGTCGGCAAACTGGGACAGAATCCACCAATTGATGAGTCCATTGAAATGTCCTGATGTAGATGGCGGCAATGTGTCCTAATTAGGAAGTAAATCTATATTGTCCCTTATTTATATTGCTAGTAGCTGATGTGTTGGGAGCTTTGCTGTTGCTTCTTGTTTGAGCATTTTGCTTTGATTGAATTGAAAAAGCGACCTGTTGTTATAGCAATGCGCAAGGAACAAAACTTATGTCATCACGTTTGAATCTGTACACACCCCTAAATGCATGGTACTTGTTCATGAATGAAAATGTTTTTAAAAAGTATTCCTACTTATCATATCATTGTAGTAGCACTCTTTTCTAATATTTGCTTATGGATACTATGTAGGTTCCTGGAGAAACTGTCATAAAAGTTTGTTGGCAGCATAACCGCTTGTAAAGCTGTGGTTGAAAGTTGCCAAAAGCAGGCATCATGGGCGCCCTTTGTGATTTCTGTGGGGATCAGAGATCCATGGTTTATTGTCGGTCGGATGCAGCATCTTTGTGTTTATCATGTGATCGTAATATCCATTCAGCTAATGCTCTTTCTCGGCGCCATACAAGGACCCTTTTATGTGACCGATGTACTTCACAGCCTGCCATGGTCCGCTGTCTAGTAGAGAATTTCTCACTGTGCCAAAATTGTGATTGGAATGGTCATAGTGCTGGATCTGCAGCTGCTGGACACAAAAGACAGACTATAAATTGCTACTCAGGGTGCCCGTCGTCTGCAGAGCTGTCAAGAATTTGGTCATTTGTTTCGGATATTCCTAATGTAGCCCCTGAGCCAAACTGTGAGCATGGAATTAGCATGATGAGCATTAGCGACAGTGGTGCCAGTACTCAGGATAATGCTGCAGGGGACAATAGTTTGTTGGATATAGCTAGTGCAACACTTACGGATGATGTTGATACTCGTGACAGAGTTAAGTCTCTGGTGGGATCATCTTCAGGAGCTGGTGTGAATCTGCTTCCAATTGCTACTGATCCAACAGCTGGACCTGTGGGCGGAACAACACCTAAGGTGCTTTAAGGCTTTCATATCCCCAATCCCCCGTAGATAGAATAAGTTACTGACCTCTGCTTCTGCATGATTCTTCTTCCATTTGCCATGGATGTAAGATAAACAACTGCTTTCCTTCTGCAGCTAATTCCATGTATTCCCTTTTTTTTGCATGGCATATGCAAATTTTTTCTGTCTCTTGTTCTTTCCATATCTTGCTTTTGTAGCAGCTCTGTACTTTTGAAATATCAAACTGTGAATAATGTGCTCTGGGTTTCCTTATGTAGGTGCCTTATACACCTGACAAAGACATGTTCAGTAAGGATACCATATATGAAGATTTTTGTGTGGATGATGTCGATCTGGCTTTTGAAAATTACGAAGAACTATTTGGCACCTCTCATATCCAAACAGAGCAACTGTTCGATGATGCTGGAATTGACAGCTACTTTGAAATGAAGGAAGCACCTGCGGGGAGTACTGATGAGGTTTGTTAGTTGCTATAGCAATAGCTTGTTTTTCTTAATCCTTTACAGCTGTTTGCAATTTGCATTATATGTTCTCATAACTTTCTTTTTGGCTAATAAACGTAGTCTGAGAAAATTCCATGTTCCTTCCTGTCTACCATACTTATAAGTTATTGAATTCCATGTTACCTCATCAAAATTAATTTTAGCGTGTAAAGCAAATAGCGGTCTTAGCTATATGGTTCCCGCTCACTAGTATAATCCTTATTTGACAAAATATGCATGTTCTTCATCAAGTATTTAAATCAATAAGAGTGGTATACATTTTCTTCACTATTGTAACTTGGAACTCATATGCTTCAGGTTGACCTTTTGTGCAACTGAAGACAGATTTTTAAATAGAGTTAGCAGTGCAGGAAACATGATACACATAGCTTAATTTTTGTTTCAGTTGTATTTATACTTATTACTGATAAACATAGGAGTGGCACAAGCTCTGAAGTGTAACATTAAAGGAACAATTTGTTCTTTTATTGTGTTTTGGGTGTCACGAGTCTATCTATTCAGTTGAGGAAACTTCTTCGCATAACTGTTGCCATTCTAATAACTAGTGTACACTTGATGCATTCAATATCAACTGTTTTAATAATCCATTTGTTTGAAAGTTCTTTGATATAGTTTGTTTGTTTGGAGTCAATTAGACTTTCAGCATTACATTTTCATCATGTGGTTATTATAGTGTTTGTCTCTTATGATTTTTCAGCAGCAGAAGCTGATGCAGCCTGCAAATAGCAATGCAGTATCTGCTGACTCTGGGATGTCGAATCCAGGAGCAAAAGGCGATTCAAGTATCTGCATCCCTGTGAGGCAGGCAAGATCCAGTCTGTCTCTTTCATTTTCTGGTCTAACTGGTGAGAGCAGTGCTGGAGATCACCAAGATTGTGTGGTATCATCCGTACTCCTTATGGGTGAGCCTCCATGGCATCCTCCTGGCGCTGAGGGCTCATATGCTGGAGGTAGCAGAGACAGTGCGATCACACGATACAAGGAGAAGAAGAAGAGAAGAAAGTAAGTACATTTCTTGTAAAGATTTGAACTTCTTCACATCACATTGTATTAATATGTATCAGACATGAACTCAACAAAGCAACTTTAGTTGTAGAATGTTTTTGGTGTGCTTTGTAGCACTCTAAATGTCTATTTGGATGGCTGGGATTCTTGGTTGTTTAGAAACCATGTAGTTGGGTGAGTTTAGCAATACAGGTTTTTTTAGACAGAATAGGACTGCATGACAGCATTATTTAATTGAGATAGAATAGGACTGTGTGACAGCATTATTTTACTCAAACTGAATATGGAGTTGTTACACAATATTAACTAAACTGGTTCTTAGATTGCTATTGCTATGCCTTTGACATAAGAGGGCCTATACCTTATATTTGCTGCTCAGATGCCCATATCTTCTGCTTTTCTTTTTGTTAATTTAGTATGTTTCATAAATTGTTTATTTTAACAGATTTGACAAGAAGATCAGGTACGCTTCTCGCAAGGCTAGGGCAGATGTGAGAAAAAGGGTTAAGGGAAGATTTGTTAAGGCTGGTGAAGCATATGACTATGATCCACTCTGTGAAACTAGAAGTTACTGAAACATATGATCATAATCCAGTGTTAGGGTCAATGGAATGCTCGATGCAACTGGCACCAAAGCACCAACACTCCAAGCATTTGGGCAAGATTGTACCTTTAAATGGAAAAAAAAGGAGAAAACAATGAGTGAGATGAAAAGGACAAAAAGATTTGAGTATTCTAGAAGTTATTGGATGCTGTTCCTCCTTTTTCGCTCTGCACAGTGGATGGAATTAGCATTTTTCGTTGATTTTGGAGGAGCGATTTGAGTCACTCCACCTTTTGTGAATTAGTCCAATACGACTAAACAGACTTTTCTTGCATTTTGATCTCCTTTCTACTGACTGAGTTCCACCTGCCATGTTGCGCTGCTTTTGGTGGTGTCCTCCCAGATTAGACAAAGATGGCTGTAGAAATAACCAGTGAAATCTTCAGATGTATTATTTATTATTATGTAAATTTCCTGGTTCTGTAGTGTTCTTATGCAAAATGAATGTGTAAATATTGAAAAACTGTTGGTAGGTCGATATTTTAAGTTGTTATTATGGAACCACATATAACTGGGGACAACTTCAGGTGCTCATTCTGCCAGAATCAACCTTTAGATTGACCCAGTGTTATCGTTTGTAATGAGCATATGCTCAAACAGTATGTGTCATTCTGTAGGCATTGAATCACATTTTTGCAAAAACTAATTACTATTGAACTCGCTCAAAACTTCCGTTTGAGTCGAGCTTTACGGGGACTAGACTGAACTTGGCTTCTGTGCTTGCTCTGCTCAGTATCCTGATTGCATCACTGCTGCTTTATTAGGCATGGCTTGTATGTTAGGCCATTGCAATCTGGGAACATTGCTTTTCGGTTAATCTCTTTGCTTCAGAGTTCAGATACACATGGAACGACAACTGAGAACATTGAATGGCCAGTCCCTTCAAGGGTAATGAAATACGAGGTCATGAAAATGTGCAATAACTGATTAAGCAAATACATTTCCATCAGCGAGAAATGATTAAGACGGAACATCAAATAGCTCACAGTGAAGCAGAATGTTGTTTTTAATGACAAAAACTCGGTGCATGAGAAACGAGAAATAAAAGCTTGCCTTCCTCATGCAATATTATCAAACTGTAGTTAGTATTGCTCATTGTAAATGCCACAAAAGGAACGAACTGTAACTTGTCTTGAAACGTCTTAGTAGCTAGAGAAAAAAACAGGAGATTCCCGTCTTACAACGACTGTTCAGAATTCACCAGAGAACATAAAAAGGATTCCCGTCTTACAACGACTTTTCAGAATTTCACCAGAGACCAAAAACCAGTGCGGCACAATTCATCAGGGTATATAAAAAGAATGATTGTTTTGGTTTCATACAACGGAAGACGCAACATTTACAGGAGCACAAGTATGGAGAGAGAAAAAACTGTTACAGAAACTGCATGGTTTTCTGTAACTATTGGACACCAAGCTTTGCTTCTACTCTAACAGGGTGTAGGCAAGTTTCAGATCCTGTCACCATTTCTAGGAGTCATAACATCCTGTACAACATGGTCAACTAGAAAACATTTGAGACCATACACTCGGTTCTTCTGTTTAAATCTTGTATCGAAGCCCATGTTTAGGGCATGGCATAATTTTCATTCTGTGTCAATGTTTCCATATTACATATCAACAGGAGCATGAGCAAGGTAGCCATCAACAACATATCACCAGGAGCTATTTTCTGGTGATCCATATGTGCAGCAGCAAAAATCAGACATGTGAAAAAGGGCTCATACTTAGCTGGTAATAGTAAATTCCTTCTCCAGTTCGCTGAATATCTTATTGAGGCGAGAAGACGCACTGGACTCTATGTCCTGCGTGATCTTCTTTCGATTCTTACAGCTCTTTAACCATGATATGCCAATATGTGCTTGGACAGAACAAGTCTTCTGTTTGGATGGGATGCTCTCCAGATGATACCGGATATGGAGCTGTGAGAAAGATAAGTGTAAGGGGATACAGTAAGAAGTAAAATAGTATTTTCAGGCTTGCATCACAGTGAAGCCTTCTAACTGAAGACTGAGAGAGAGAAAAGTAAACTTCAACATGACCAAGATAATCAAAAGCGAACTGCTTGAATACGAGGATCCTAACTATATCAGATAAGTAAGACATGGCAAGTATATTAACATCACCAGGCAATATTGCAAGAATTTCCCATACAAAAACTACGGTTATCATGCAATATATACATGTGGTCACAAATACTTGAACATGCAAGAAACCAAACTTTTGAGACGTTACTTCTCACATATCTAGATTGGATGAAATCATGTTCCTATATTTTGCTGTAAAGTATTTCATATGTCATAATGTATAGGTTAAACAGAAATTAGCACTCAAAGTTGTGTTTTGGAAACCATATTTGATGTTTGTAACAACATGCCACATTTATATTGAAATGTACAAATGAAGCATATAATATATGCCACAAAAATGGCTTACATTGAAATTTTCACCAACTGGGATGCCTTCAAATGTCATCACTTCTTCCACAAGCCATCCATTCTTATCAGGCAAAGGAGACTTCTGTTGGGTGCTCATTGCTTCTCCCCCATGCCGTACTGATTTTTTATCGAACTTGTAATGGACTTGCCTCTGGTAAACATCAGTTTTAACTGGTTCCCATGCTGTGACAGAGTAATCCATACAACCAACCTTCTCCATTACTTGATGCTCCAAAGGACCACCCTCAAATATGTTCATGAGTGTCGATGCCTAATAATGAAACATAAGATTGCACTATTATAATCTGCCACTCTTTAGTCTTTACCTCAGCAGCACATAGTGGATTGCACATTATATCTCGATGCTAAGGAATCTTACATCAAAATGTTTTGTAGATGAGTACACCTCAGACATTTTGGCATCCTCTATCCCTAAGAAAGGGCCACTTTCCTCATTTTGGAACTCCTTCGTTTCTGATTCCTCTTCTACAAGCTGTACCTTTTGTTCAGGGGTTAAGGATCTTGCCTTCCAAAGTGCCATTATTGTTCTGCAAAGCAGCAAAGCAGGCAATTGGTGTTTTAAAACATTTATTGTCATGGAAAACGAATAAAAATTCAAGTAAATAGACAGAAAAAGGGTCATTTTGATCAATTTGTTTGTGATGGCCTATAACAAGCTGAGTTCATGTTTGTCATCGAGGAAAACATACTTATGCGCTACATAGTATGACACAAAAGATTGGAAATGAAACTTGAGTCTCCCTTCATTATCCAGTTGCTTTGCTCCATGCTTTGCATCCAGTCCTCTGCCCTTGCGAAGAATAATAAACAGAGATGGACTTCCCATGGAAGATAGTGTTGCAGGGACCACTATGATGTCTTCAATATCTTCCCAAAGAAAGAAGAATTTAGTTTTGTGGCCAAAGAGATTCGTATAAAACCCAATTATTCTAGGAGACAGAAAAAGGCGACCCTGCAACATGGACACAACTCAGATCTCAGGTACATCACAAGAATAGAGATCATTTTTAGTTGTCATAGAGTAGTTACAGTAGCATGGCAATGAATGCAATCTAGTCATAATCACAAAGTCTTTCAGTGGTTACTGTTGTTCAGAAGCAATTTACCAATACATACACAAAAAAATTATATAAGCAATGGTCTAAAGCCAAATAAATTTGAGTCCCAAGAATCTGAATATCATGTGAAGAATGATACTGTAATGTGTTGTCAATTACCGAAAGAATAATTCTAACATCAAAATTCGAACTTTTGCCTTTGGAGTTAAGGATAAAATACCTTCCCACCTTACTCATACAGGGTACTGAAATATTATGAGTACTATGAAATGAATGAAGGTGGCATGTTCAACAATTGAGTGTAGCAGAGATGTGTATGTTGCGTTGGTTTTGCGGGCATACAAGAAGAGATCGAATACGGAATGAAGATATCCGGGACAGGATAGGAGTGGCACCTATCGAGGAGAAATTGGTTCAACATCAGTTGAGATGGTTCGGACATGTTCAACAGAGGCCTCCGGAGGCGCCGGTGCGTAGTGGGGTTCTAAAGAGAGATGCTAATGTTAAGAGAGGTAGAGGCCGACCTAACTTGACTTGGGACGAGTTGGTTAAGAGAGACTTGAAGGAGTGGAATATCCCTAAGGAGCTAGCTATGGATAGGAGCGCTTGGAGACTAGCAATAGACGTGCCGGAACTACTCGTTTTTCTTTCTTTTGGCTTTTGTTCCTTTTGTCTCTTTTTGTTTTGGGTTTCTTTTCTTTCTTTTGGCTTTTGTTCCTTTGTCTCTCCTTTTTTGGGTTCTCATGGGTTTCATTTCTAGCCTACCCCAACTTGCTTGGGATAAAAAGGCTTTGTTGTTGTTGTTGTTGTACTATGAAATGAATGAAGGCCTACAGTATGATGGAAAGGCAGAACAAAACAATAAATAGGCATGCCCGAAGAATATTTACCTGCGTTAGCATTTTCCTCTTCAAGTGACAAGTAAAATCATTGATAAGAAATTCATCTGGTGGCAATGAAAATATTTTCTGGAAGGCTATGTTTGTATGAGGAGACCTCACAGCAATCTGTAGTATAATGTCAAAATTAGGTTAATGTAGAGTAAGATATGCCACATACACTAGGAGAGGAAACCTCACCTTTTTGCCAACTTCCTTCTCCATTTTGTCTATATAACTTTTCACAACTTCAGTACCCTTAGAGTTGTTCAGAAAAATTCTCAAATGTAATTTTGACTGACATGCTTGTGCTAGCTTCCCCTTCAGAGGAATCCAAATGTCGGCAAGCTCTGATATATTAGATTTCAAGAAATTTACTTCGGCATGACCAAGGGAGGCAACTTCATCAAAGGGTCCATCAAAATCATATACATTTATTTCCATAACCGATGGAGGATCCTCCATCGCATCAAACTCAAAAATTTCTGCATTTTTTGAAAAAGGTTAAATATAACCACATGAACTAAATTTATCTAGCAATTAAAGAGTGGAACAGAAGCAAAACAAAAATGCTGAAAATTTGTACTAAGAGAGGCTGTTTCATAATGGATGTCTAATGAATGAATATAGGAATGTCTTGCAAACTAAGGTTAGATTTACCATTCCATTGAGGCTCCAGGGTGTGAAACTTAATCGAGCTTGTTTTTGTCTTTCCATTGCAAGTGAATACAACATAGGGATCAGAATAGCCAGATGTTTTTGTTGTTGCCAAGTTGGTTCCATCAATCAGAGCAACAGTCAGCAACCAGCCATCTCCTTGTGCTTTGACTCCGTGATCACCTTAATGTACATTCCAAAAGACCATGTCAGAAAAGTTCTATCGGACAAAATATAAGCCAGATGTTGCTCTCTTTCCTATGACGAAAGGTCTATGCAAACACTTGTATGTATGACCAAATTATATGCAGAATTCCTAAAAAGAGAGAGAAAATTATGTGTGGACTGATTATTATTGTATTGAGTGCTCTGTATGACCTGTATGATAGGATTTATTTCTGAAAATTTCATTAGTAGCAGTAATCCTAAATATTTGATGAATAACACTTGAATAACAACACATCCTACAGCACAAAAGACAGAATATTGACAGTAGAGAGATATGCACTACCTCTCTGCCTCTTTGCCTGGATGAATCGTGCAATCATATTTAGGACACGTTGTCCTTGTAGAACAAGAACTCCACAAACTACAACTTCACCAGCAGAATCAGGCAAGTCCAGGCCCGGGAACTCGAGACCTTGAACTATACTAGGACTTGCAAGAATGATGTGTGCAGAAACATAAATAAATGCAAACATTGAGGATATAACAGTAAAATTTCCAAATATTCGAAGTGCTAGCTTCCAATCAGATTCTTGTTCTGGTTGCACTGAAGACAAAACTTCATTACTGTCTACTGTATCTTTGGTATCAACCGTCCTGGCATATCTTGTGAGGAGCTCAGAAAACTGGGCGTAGTTATCCTTCAAGCCTTGTTTTGCCCCATTTTCAATCATGCTCTTCATCATGGTACTTTGGACAAAATTTAAGCGCCAAGATACTACAAGACGTGAAGACTTTTCATCGTCTGGTAGCTCAGGCCCTGGCATTATACAGGTTAAAACCTCCACTCTGAAAGTATTGCCAAAAGGAACTTCAGGAGTACTAACATCTGCTAAAACTGCAAACATTTCTCCATCTGCCTTTATATATGTCATGTCCTCAGTTGCTTTGACAGCCTTAACCAGCTTAGTAGGAGCTTTTGTGTAGCTTACTATCCTCTTTAAGATTTCACCATCATTTTCAAGTTTCCACTGTTGAACCTCAAGACCAGTAGTTCCTTGAATCTCCGCAAGTGATTGAAGAAAGTCTGAACTTGGGGAGAAAAGAAGTGTATTCAAGTCACTGGGTGCAATAGCATAAACTTCATCAAGAAGAACTCCACCTGACAAACTTTCAGGCATTTCTTTCCCTTCATGCCGAGAACCAAAGGCCTTTAGTAGCTCATCAAAGGTCATAGTTGCAGTAGCTTCACAATCTTGCTTTTCAGAAGGTTCTGAGCTAGTTGATGGTGTCTCGTCAAGATTACCTGAAGTGTTGTCCTGCTTGGGAAAAGGTGGAGCAGGAGCTTCTGCATCTTTTGGTTTTACTGAAAAAAACTGGTATAGCTTATTGACAAATGATGGACCGCCATTTGATTTGTCCTCCTTGGTAATTTCTATCTCATCACTCTCTGATAGTGCTGATGACATATCTGCAAGCACGTTGGGCAAAGACGATCCTTTCTTTAGTTCAGTTGATTTGTCTGAATTTGATGTAAGGTCATCTGAAGCCCAATGTGCAAGTGTGGTTGCCTCTTCAGAGTTATTTTGAGCTAGAGATATGTTGAGCCGAAGCTCTCCTACAGAAGACATTAGCAGCAAATGAATTCGTGCCAATCCAAGAGTTCAGATACATACAACAGAACCAAAAAGGATAGATGTGGGCACAGATTTTGTGGAAACAAGACTAAACATCAATGACATAATTAACTGTTGTAACATAATGAGAGAAGTAGCAGGATATGGATGAAATATGAACTGTTGTACCAAAAAGGACAATTCCACGGAGGAAAAAGACAAAGATATCATCTGGATACATGATACAACCAGAGACAGTTTCAGAAACTATTGCGAAAAATAGGATGGGAAAAAAGGGCAGTGCGAAACAAACACACCCTACTTATCCAGAGCTGCATTGCTTGGAACCATGGCGTGTCCATTCCAATCAAAGCTAAAATACACCTACATCAACCTCCCGTACTAGTCCTACACAACGCGTAACACGTTATCATCATCGGGGCAGAGGTACCAAAAAAGAATGAAACAAAAGGAAAGCATTACCGCACTCCTTGATCTTGGACTTCTTGCTCTTGGGCTCCAGTTGGTACCACTGCGTCCCGAGCGTGCGGTTGTCGGCATCCAGCACCGCGGAGAGGGGCACCTTGACCTGGCCGAGGACGTCGTCGGCGAAGTAACGGTCCTCGTGCAGCACGGCGACGAGGAGCTGGTCCCGCAGGTCCCCGACCCGGAAGGCGAACTCCTCCTCCCAGGCGGGGCTCAGCGTCCTGCGAGCCACCTTGGTCTTGGCCCGCTGCTTCCCCAGCCGCGCCCGGGCGTAGAGGTCCCGCAGCCCGTCGCCGGCCTCCGTCGCCGGGAGGCCGCGGGCCTCGACCACGCGCACCAGCAGCCTCATTTTTTGCGGCAGGAACGCCTTCGAATCGCTTATTGCGCCCAAAAAAAAGTCGATTTTGGGCGTCCGTGCCACGCGTTTCCAATCAAATCCAATCGAACCCAAGAACCTGAGATCCTTCTCGTCTTTCCTTTTTTTTTTCCTCTCGTACCTCGGATTGAGACTAAGGTGTCGCGATTGAACCGAGCGAACTATGAACAGGGCGGATTACTAACAGTCAGAAGAGGAGAAAAACAGAACAGGTGTTGACTGTTGAGGTCCAAGAAACGCAGAGAGAAGCTGAATGAAACCGCCTCCAATAAGCAATCAATCCGGATTTCCAATCCCAGCCAAGATTAATAAGCCTCCACTAATCCGGCGCTGATCAAGGGAAGCAAGAAGAAGCCTTCACAACGAAGCAGCAGCGAAGGGGAATGGGAAGGCAAGGAAAGAAAAGCTTCCCAAAAATCAGAAAAAAAAAGGATCAACGATGAAACGGCACGACACGAGGGCACGGAATAGGGTTTAGGTCTGGAAGAGCTTCTTCCTTCGGAGAGAGAGAGGGAGGTTGAGGCGCGCCGGGCAATGGAGGCCTCCGTTCGAGGAGGAGGTGAGAGGGAGAGGGGATACGGGGGGACTTGTTCGGTTGGCTCCAGTCTCCCCCGCGTCGCGTCGTCGCCTCTGACTTTCAAACCAAACCGCGGCGCGGTGGCAGGGTAGTTTCGTCAACCTCCATTCCTCCTCCAACGTCTCCGCTTCCATCCATGCTGCATCATCACACACAACAAAAAAAATAAAAGCAAAATACTCATGGAATAGAATCTTAAGACTGTCCGCATTCGTCATACTCTAAATTCATTCTCTAAAATGAATATTTTATTCTAGTCAACAAGATTCTCTCCTCTATATCCAATTTTGTTGCACCCGTTCATACTCTATATCATCATCTATATCAACTAACCTAATATTTTATTTAACCCTCTCCAGCTACCATCTCCTTTCATCTCTTCTCCTCTTTCTTTTTTCTTTTCTTTTTACTTCTTTCCCTGTTATAATAGTTTAACAATCTAATTTTTAATTAAATAATAATATTTTTCTTTTTCTCTTCCTTTTTCTCTTTTTTATTTTCTTTTTTCCTCTCCATTTTTCTCCCTTTTCCCTTTCTTTTTCTTCTCTCCACATCCTTCTCTCCTCCTCGCGACCTCCGCATTCCCCGCACGCCTCCTCCACCGCACTCTGCCGCCTGCCACCGTCCCCCCCCCACCTCCCCGCGCGCGCGGCGGCTGCCCGCCTCCTCCGTCGCGTCCTCCTCTCCCCTCCCCGCCACGAGCTCTCTCCACGCGCGCGCCTCCAGCTCTCCCGCGCCACCGCCGCCGCTGGGCTCGCCTCCTACCACGCGCTCGCGCTGCCGAGCCCACCTCCCCTCGCTCTCTCTCCTGCCATCGGGCCCGCCTCCCCCGCCTCCTCTGCCTCCACCGCGCCGCCACGCACATCTTGCTCCTCCCATGTGCGCCCTCCTTCGCCCTCTCCCTGCTCCCTCCTCTGGCTAGATCCAGTGGGATCCGGCGCGGACCTCGTCAATCCCGATCGCCTCGTCGACCCCGCCCCCTCGTCAATCCCGACCGCCTCGTCGTCAGGCAGCTCGATCTGGAGCATAGCGGCGGACTAGCGGCGCTAGACCTGGAGCACAGCGGCGGACCAGCGGCGTCCGGGTCCGCGGGCTCCGAGGCTGGCTTGGCTTCTTGGTCTCCGACGGCTCGGGCTTGGTCTCCACGCCGCCTCATCTGCCACCTCCCCCCTCTCTCTCCCCAGAGGTTTCTGGCTCCAGGCGAGAGGAGCAGGGCAGCACGGGGCTCATGCCACGTCGGCGCATACCGGACATCCGCCACAACGCTAGATTTAGCGTGCGGAAGGCCGTCCGGCATTTTGCCGTTCAGTTTACAAGACCCCGGTGTAGGGCCTTTTTCCACTATCAGGGTACTACAGGGCGTTTTGTAGTATCCCGGTGCGGACAGTCTAAGACTATCCGCACCGGCTCCGTGATACGTTCCTCCAGGAGCGTTTAGAGAAAATAAGAGCTGCACGCCTGCACCGGCGTCCTCTATCGCTCCTTGTATCGCTTTTTAAGGTTTCGGTTTCGCTAAATCTACCGCAGGTAGGAGGCTCCCCTATGCGCTGCTTTTTAACTGTTTGGCACTATTTTTATTGTATGTGGTACGAAAAAGTTGATATAGTAAAAAGTTTATTATATAATATGTGTTAGTTAGAATAAAGGATAATATATAGAGTATAATAGGTGTAGAAAAAAACGATAGAGGAAGAAATCTCACTAAACAGAATAGAAGATTTGTTTTAGAGAATCACGAGTGCGATCAGTCTAATTCCTAGTACCTGACGGGTCCTCTAGATGTGTTTCGTGCCAATTATTCAGGGTTTACGTGGACTGCCGCAACCAATGGGGATTTGTAGACTGTAGAGTGGACTCACTTTTTTTTTTCTTATAGTACATACTATTTCTATATCGATTTTTTTTCTTTTGAAAAGGTTAAACGCCCATATACGGCTTTTATATCGATTATATAACTTTAAATCTTCTAAACAGTATAAGTTATCAAGGCACTGATGATTATGAAGGGAAGCTCAAGCTGTACACGCCTTAATTCTGGCACCTTCTCCCTTCAAATAGATATATCAAGAATTGAGTAATCATTAAGAAGGCCTTCAATTCGATTCATTTAACCTCCAATTGAGTAATCAAGAATTGCATACAAGACGTATAAGTGAATACAAATCAAATGGCCTCATTTGAAAGGTCCCCGAATTTAATGTCAAATTGAAGTTGTTTCGAAATAACAAAATAAAGCAAATTTCCAGGGTGCCGTCAAAGTCCAACACGTGCGATGTGTCTCACAAAAGAGTAACCAGACGCCAGGAATAACCTCCGCGACACAATTACCACAGACCAAGAAAAGCGTGACCAAGACCGTACAGGTCAAAACTAACCTCAAAATTGGCAGCACAAACAGGACTAGTACCACTTGATTGTTACACACGAACTTGTTTGGACTGTGAAGGCAGCCATGACTCTGAGTCAGTGAGTCTGACTGGGTAAAGAAAGGAAGCAGCTAGCTTATCACAACTAATACTATTTTTTATTTTCTGTTTTAGTTTTCAGCTGGCATTGTTTGACAGAAGCACGGTCGTCAACATCAGTTTAACAAACACGGCAATACCTAAAAAACAAATCCAGATCCAGGGTCTAGATCATCAATTGCATCAAGAAGAATGAATGCAGTCAAAAAGGCAGAAAATATTTTATAAATAGTTCTTGGATAATCCACTATGGCCTCTAGAGCATAGACATCATATGTGAAAGTGACATGTTATTTCGTTATGGTTGAATGTCTACCTTTCCAGATGCAGAGAGAATCTAGAAGCTGATCAGGCATCAATCATATAGCAACTTTTAAAAAGCATCAGAATGTGAACCAGTTTCCCAGCTTCCCTGTCCAAGGAAAGTCAATTATTTTCATAAAGTAGCGCATAACTAGAAATTAAGTTCACTCATGGCCACTCAGGGTCAAGGCCAAGTTCAGAATATAAGTAAAGCTGCAAAGCTTTTTTCGTTCATAAGCTATGCTAAGTGATAAAATAATCAACATTTGATTCCAAGAGCTTTTGCTGTCTGAATTTACCACTTACAATACAAGGTACCTGGCCCTTTTTCTCCGGATGAAACACTGTAATGTCGAATTTATTTGCTATAGAATCCTTTCAGGAATTAGGAGCACAACACCAGTTGTTAACCACAGCAAAAGAAAACTGTCTAACAAAAAACTTGTCTGGTTGATTACTTGCAGTGAAAATTGCACAGATTGGATGTAAATATGTATATGCACGAAACCACTAGGCAGGCATGGCAGCATTGGCAATTCAGTAATTTAACCTAATCCAGATCAAACATCACTTAATATTGGCATCAAAACCCAATCTATGGCACAGCCCAACAGATATTAGATATGACTTCCAGTTTCAAGGGAACAGTTGGGTAAATTTGGTGGATATCAGAATATAATATATGGCACGGTCCAATATATATTAGAGAGGGCAAAATGCAACAAGAAGGAAAGAATCACAACTGCTGCAATAGTTGTTCGCACTCATGTATGGCGAGCAAAACCATAATGAAAACATACAGGACAAAACTCCACATATATCCTCTTCAAGCACAGACGGTTTATTATTTTCATCTCATGCTAGCTGCTGGAATCCTCTCCATCAGCAAGTACAAACTCTGTGTACAAGTTCTTCAATGCTATCACGACTGTCATTATAAGAGGACCTAGTATTGCACCCTGCAGAACAATATCAAACAATCAGCATGTTGCCCATTATTTAGCAGCCGGAAGGATACGTAAAAGCTGAATGCTTTTTTTTTTTAACTGAAGCAGAATGTAAAGCTATGGGGAGTCACCCACCCACCAAAAGATGTGGAACAGGCACAACAATCTAAGCACAGAGCAAATTTCCTGAGACGACACAAAGCAAATGCAGAAGTATTGTAGCTCAACTTGGGAATACCTAGACAGATGTTTAGCTTCACTTTGCTTTTGAAACTTATGCTATATCCAAGCAAAAATGTACAATGATTTTTTTTTCATAACAATATTTAAAATGGTGAACTGGGCTACCAGTACAAATGAAGTGAATCATAAAGGACAAAGTAGTACCTCCAGTGCATTGGGGAACAATGTCATGCCACCGATTATGCTGAGGCCAGTGAGATAGCCATTGTAGCCAGGTATATCCTCCAGAATTGTAGTGGTGCCATAATCCATGAGCATGAGGTGTATGGCAACTACCACCAATGCAAGCACATATTTACCTTCCATGAGCAGTTCGCCTGCGGCAAATATCGACGACAGCCATGGTGGAAGTATGGGCACAAGTGCTAAGATGAATCCAAGCACAGTTGAAGTGTACACAAAATGCACCTTGAAGAACTTGAACAGCAGCCATGTCAGGCCTCCTTGAAATATGGCAATCTTGGCAGTGGCTAACATGACACTACTAATAGCATGGTCGATGACCTCAACACAGCGGTCTTTTACTTGTTTCGACACAGGCAAAAGGTCGATGATCTGCTCAGTAGCCCCGCCTCCCTCAACAGTAATGAGGTAGTAGAGCACCCACAAGAACACCATCAGTTGTGATACGAAATTCACCACCTCAGCTGCACCTGACACAATGCGGAGAGCAATCGATAGCATCAAATTGGCACTACCACCGAGCACCGACGTGCCGCTCGACAGCAGCCTCTTTGCAATCTCCGTGCCCTGCAAAGCCAGCTCCTTGGCCTTGACCACCAAATCCTCCCTTGTGATCAGCAACTCTTTTAAGAACGAGTCCAACTCCCTGTAAATCTCCATCCATTCCCTTTTTTTGACACGGACTGCAATCGCTTGCAGCTTCATCGAGTATGGGTGTGGTCTGGAAGTGATGAGCGCCTCCTGGTTCGTCGGCCCGACCGATTGGCTGATCAAGAAATGCCTGAATCCGCTGGTGAAATCTGTGAGGTTGTACTGCACTGCCAGATGGTCTACCTGTTCCCAGACGGTGTCATAGAACTTGGCTGAGTACTGATCTACCAATCCGGGGACGTCATTGTCCTCCAGCCACTTTTTGAGGCCAATCTTTTCGGAGTAGTTGCCCCTCTCGACATGGGACTTGAGGTTCATGACGGCGTCCTTGCCCTCCAGCCCGATCTTGTAGGAGAAGAAGATGCAGCCGGCCACGAACCCGAATATCATGCTGAGCATGAGGCCGACGGCGACGAGCGTCTTGAGGTGGTGGAGGATGCCGCCGGTGAGAAGCCGGCCGCGCAGGGAGGGTCGGCGCCGGCGCGGGGAGATGCGGGACGACGCGGCGCGTGAGAGCTTGGGGGACGCGGCGCAGAAGGCGAGCGCGAGGGCGAAGAGGAGCAGCGCGGCGGCGGCGCCGAGGCGGTCGAAGAGGACGAGGAAGAAGAAGGAGGTGACGAGCCAGCGGAGGAGGCGCGGGAACGCCGGCGAGGGCGGGAGGGGGCGGCGCAGCAGCGCGGCGCGGGCGTCGGCGAGCGTGGCGGCGGAGGAGCGCAGCGCGGCGAGCGGGAGCGCGAGGACCGCGGCGCCGAGCCCCGCCCGGAGCGGCGGCTCCCAGAAGGCGACGAGCGCGCGCTGCGTCTCGCGCAGCGGGACGGAGCAGAGCAGCGCCCACTGCAGCGGGCGGAGGAAGTCGGAGAGGAGAAGGTAGAGGCCGTACAGCACCAGCAGCGCCGTGGCGAGGCCCGCGTGCGCCATGGCGATGTAGAGCGCCAGCCGCGCGTCGGGCTCCAACGACAGCCCCCCGATGTCCGCCCCAGCCTTCCCATCCTTCACCGGCTTGGTTGCCAGCGGCGGAGGCTTCTTGGGCGGCGCGCCGTGGTCGCCCCCCTGCTTGGTACCCAGGAGCTTAGCGGACTGGAACATCTCGGACCAGGGCAGGCAGAGCGCCGCAGGGTCGTCCTTGCCGCTGGGCACGAGCGCCATTCGCTTGACGAAATGCCGCGGCGGCGGCGGCGTCAGGCTCCGGCTACGCCCGCCGCTCCGCCCGCGCGCGCGTCTCAACCTGCCCGCCGGGGATCGGAGAGGAGGGGATAGATTTGAGGGAGGGGGTGATTAGTGGGGCGTGGCCATGGCAATCGCGGAGGGATTGGGACGGCGTGGCTCTGGGAGAAGGGGGTGGGTTATGGTTAAGTAGTGCTGACCTGTGTCTCACCGACATGTAGGGCCGACGAGGGTGGTGACACGTGTCTGGTTAGGGGTGTGCCGTCAGTTTCCCCTTATTCCAGCCAGACGGCCAGTGCCCGAGCGAGCGACGGTTTCGACGTTACAACAACTGCAGTGTCATTGCCTGGCCTTGTCTGAGCTGGAGGAGGAAGTATTGGACCGAAAGAGCAAAAGCCTCCAGCTAGCTGAGTTGGTGAGTTCTGTAGTCTTCTGAATTTGTCGTTGTTATAAAAGAAAAAAAATTATCAAAAGGAAGTGCTTTGGGCGTATCACAACCCATGAATGAATAGTCATTATTTTAGGTGTTGAGTGACCACTAAGCATTTGATTAACAATAATTAGAAATTATTCGAAGGCTTCAGGCAAACTTCGAATCGAAATTGAAGCTTGTTGTGTTTGTTGTTCATCAGGAGTGCCGTACTGCCGTCAGGGGGCTCAAGGTAGCATCTTTCTTGCCTAGCTGCTCGACAGCACCAGCTTGTTTGATGCACAGGGTATCTTTTTTTTTTTTGCGAAAATGCACAGGGTATCCTCACATGGGACAGCTGATTCATAATACTCCCTCCATTTTAAAATTGTCGTCGCTATTGACTTTTTTCGTTGTCTTTAATCATTCATCTTATTCAAAATATTTATTCGAATATGAAAAGTTATAAGTTATATTTAAATTTTATCTAGTAATAAAACAAATTATTAAAAAATATATAATATTTTTTAAATTTTTTGAATAAGACAAATGGTCAAAGTTGATGAAAAAAGTCAATAGCAACAACAATTTTAAAACGGAGGGAGTAGCTCGCATGTAGCGGTTCTACAACAATGATAAAAATTAGTGTTCTTAAATAAAGAACTTAACTATATAATTTAGGACAAATATCTTTATAATTTCCAGAGTAGATAAACAGCAGGTAAATTTATATGATTGTTAATGTATACAAGATCCAGTTCGTTGGAAACAGCATAGCATGATTGCTGCTAGCGCTTTGCATAAACATACATCCTCGGAAAATAAAATACGCGGAGAATCTGCAAACTCAGATATGATCAAGCTAATCTTCAATGTACTATCTTGCAAAAAAACAAAACCTCAATGTACTGGTATACTGATCTCCCTCTGTTCAAGAATATAAGGATATGATGAAAAGACTATCATACCCCTATTTTTATCACATAAAAAATTTATCTCTCATTCAACCACACCTTATTTATTACGTTCACACTTCTTATTTATTACATTCACTCTATAAATGTTTATATTGTTGGATAAACCCAAATTTCTAGAAATGCTTATATTGTTGGACGGAGAAAGTATAGTGATATAGTATGTGGTATACTAACTTCATATTTTTTTTAGGTTTTGTATAGCGGCCCAAGAGACTCGTTGATACCATACACGAAGTTCCAGATGCACGTGGAAGAGCAGGAAATCAACATGAAAGTTACGAGTCCTCTCTAAAAATAAAAATAAAAGTTACGAGTCCTCTCTAAAAATGTTTAACAATTGTCTAATATTTTATTTTTCATATTTTCTAACTTTCAGTTGATTAAAAACTTTCAATCAATGGTTTGTTACTTTGAGTTTTAATTTGTCTTTTGTAGAATTATTTATATAATAATTATAAATCATTGGATCTAGATCTAATGGCTCAAAGCGGTGATTAAAAGTTTTCCAAACTTTTAGTCAACTGAAAATTAACAACTCCCTTTATTTTTCTTTATGTCACTGAAAAATTGGCTGCAAACAAAATAAAATAATGCTAGAATTAGAACCATGGCATACATTCCATACACAATCCTTTTAAAAATCAATCTAACTATAATTAAACCTATATATATCTGTACTTTTGATAAGTTTGAGAATTTGAGTGTGTGTTTTCCGAAGTAACAAAAACTTGACCCCAAATCGTATTTTTGTGATCGATCTAAAAGTATTTTTATTATTTTCTACAACAATTGCTCTTGCCATTTTTTAGGCCATAATAGTGTTGCTTCTTTTAAAAGGAGCAAGATAGGGAGATCCAAAAGTTCTCCTGTTTCTAAATACAAATGAGGTGAGTTTGAGAATGAAAATATTAAAGGTATTTTAGCGAGTCCTGTTGGGACATTTGTTTTCGAATAAAACTCTAATAACTTTTTAGGGTATGTTTTCTATTGAAGATGCGCTTATTTGGTTAATGATATGGGTGTATATGCTGAGTTTTCATGTTCGGTCTCGTTAGACATAAATCAAGGTGCATATTTTTTTTATTAAATACCGTTCTTTTTTTATAAGCTTAAACACCATCAGGTTCTTGATTAAATGCCATGGTGAAGCAGCGGCGTGGAAGAAGAGGAGCAGACAGATCCAGCCCTATGAGACGACGGCAACAAGCGTGAGCGTGTAAACTTGCAGGTCTCGTTAGACATAAATCAAGGTGCATATTTTTTTATTAAATATCGTTCTTTTTTATAAGCTTAAATACCATCAGGTTCTTGATTAAATGTCATGATGAAGCAGCGGCGTGGAAGAGGAAGAGCACACAGATCCAGCTCTATTTGAGCATCTCTAAGAGCTCCCAAAAAAATTGATCCCAAAATAGTGTTTTTAGAAGCAGTCCAAAAATTATTAGGGAGAAGTTTTCTTGTCTCCTCCAACAGTTCTCTCTAAAATGAGATCAGAAAAACTTTTGATTGGGCCACGTCAGCATTTAGGACCATATCAATATTAATTTCCTTCTAAATACAAGTATTGGGGTTTCTAATTTTCCCCTTATTTCTAGCTACAAATGAGGAGAATTTAGAGAGAGAATAAATCTGTGAGTTATTTAGAGGAGCTGTTAAAAATGATTTTTTAGACTAAATCTTGTTAATTTAATTTAGGAAGAATTTTTAGAAAGTTTTTGGAGATGCTCTGACGACGGCAACAAGCGTGAGCGTGTAAACTTGCAGGAAAGAAGTTGGCGGCAAGAGAGAGGAAGCCGACGGAAGGGAAGGCCAATAGGTATCAATCTCATTCACACTTGAGAACTGAGTGTATCAACTTTCCCTAGAGCCATATCTGATTCGGGTGCCTCCGCAATGGCCTTTGCTATTCTCCGGTTACCGCAAATAATAAAACTTCCGGTCGTTCCGTATTTGGTGTATGGATGTGCGGGAGATACCGTGGCTGCCCGCACAAAACAGGAAAGGCCAGCTCCCGTCCGTCATCATGCCGGAACATGCTGCATCCCACAAGCTGGGCCACGCGCTTCTTCTAATTTCTGCACTAGGCACGCTGCTTCTTTTTCTTTCTGCGTTGAGCCATGGGCCTCTTCTTGTTATAGTGCTAAGCCTCAAGTTCTTCTGCTTGTTTTCATGCTGGGCTTCAACTTCTTCTGCATGCCACCCTGGTCTTGTGCTTCTTATTTGTATACCCAAAAACCTTAACATTATAAAAATCTTTATTGCATGTTGGACCTTCTTTCTTTTTTCTTGATTGTTTATATTGTCCCAACTAAATATGCACACTTTTTGTGCCAACTAAATGTGCACATCTTTTGTTTTTGTTGTAATTTTTTTCTTAGTTGTCTCCACACACTGATAGCATCAACATGTATCAACTTTTGTTGTCCCAACAACATTTTTTTTTGACAAATTATTTCTCAATATGTTTTGTAGCCCTAATAAATCTTTTCTTATTTATTATTTGTTGTTTAAATATTTTCTTAACTTTTGATTTTGTTGTTGCAAAATTTATTTTATTAGCTGTCTCTGTGTGTATCCACCAATTTTTCTCAATATGCATGTATCCTAAACGACATACCGATGACTTAACATTTTTTTTAAGAGGATGTGCCACACCCAAACCTCTATCCTTTGTGTGATCAAGAGGAAGAGACGATCAACCATCTGCTCTCCTCTTGCGTGTTCACTAGACAGTTTTGGTTCTACTTGCTGCAGCGCATTGGTTTGGGATCCCTTGCACCACAGCCATCAAATAACAATTTCGAAGACTGGTGCAGAACATCTCATCTTCAGTTGACACCTCTCAAGAAAGTGGACTCAACTCTCTCATCATCTTGGGAGCTTGGGTAATCTGGCGGCACAAAAATGACTGCATGTTTAACGGCGCTTCTCCTAGTCTTCCTACAACCTTGGTGGTGGCAGGTGATGAAGCTAGACTATGGAGCATGGCTGGGCCGAAGGGACTGTCCCTTGTGACCGGACATGACCCTACAGGTTAGGAGCTGGGTCGGATAGTCGTTTCCTATGTAAACAGGCGCGAGTGTAATCTAGATTTTGGTGGGTGGGTGTGGTGTGTTGTACTTCTTCTTTTTTCTCCTTCTATTAATGAAATGATACGTAGCACTCCTACGTGTTTGAGAAAAAAAATATTTTTTTAGTATTTTTTCTCACTCTTCTTGATGATGAGTCAACGCTATATTTTGTAGCCACAATATTTTTTCTCTATTTATTTTTTGTTATTCTAATATTTTTCTCAACTTTTTGTTTTTGTTGTAGTAACATTTTTTTGTTAGTTGTCTCCACGCACCAATCTAATGATAAAGTGACGACTCAACATTTTCTTAACAATTTACTTCTCACTTCTCTTGATAATGAGTCAACAATATGTTTTGTAGCCTTGACCCTAATTTTTATTTTTTATTGTTGCAACTTTTTTTCCTTAACTGTCTAACAACATTAACGACAATCAATTTTTGTTGTCCTAACACATATCCTAAATGACACACCAATGGTTCAATATTTTCTTTTCTCACTTCTCTTGATGATGACTCAACATTTTCTTCATAGTTTCTTTCTCACTTCTCTTGATGATCACTCAACACTACTTTTCGATACCTCAACAATTTTATCAATTTCTTCCATAATCCTTTTTGTTGTTTTAACATTTTTCTCATCTTTTTATTTTTGTTGTTGTAACATTTTTTTATAGCCGTCTAATTGCATCAACATCAACCAATTTTTGTTGCCCAACACGTAGCATAAACCATATTTTTATCATATTTTTGTTTTTCTTGTTGCGCTCTCTAAGGACATCAATGCCAACTAATTATTGTTGTTTAATATATAGCCTAAACGATAAACTGATGGATAAATATTTTTCTTTTCTTACTACTCTTGATGTTGACACAATACTATGTTTCATTTCTTTATTAATTTTTATTTATTTTTTTTGTTATTCTAACATTTTTCTCATCTTTTGTTTTTATTGTAGCAACATTTTTTTTCATGTATTCACTTTTTGTTGTTCTAACATTTTTGTTATCTTTTTGTTTTTATCATTGTAACATTTTTGTTCCTCGCTTCTCTTGATGATGACTAAACATTATGTTTCGTAGCCTTACTATTTTTTTTCTATATTCATTTTTTATTATTCCAACATTCCCCCCATCTACTTGTTTTTGTTGTTGCAACATTTTTTGGCTCACTTCTCTTGATTATGAGTCAATATTTCTCTCATTTCTTTGTTGCTCACTTCTCTTGATTATGAATTTTTTGTTACTTCAATATTATTTTCTATATTTATTTTTTTATTCCACCATTTTCTTTTGTAGTCTCATCCAAAAAAAGTTATGTACATAATTTTTGTTGTTTCAATATTTTATTCATATTTTTGCTGTTGTATAATTTTTTATATTGCTGTTGTCTAAGAGCATCAATGTCAATCAATTTTTGTTATTCAATATATAACCTAAACGATAAACTGATGGATAAATATTTTCTTTTCTTACTACTCTTGATGATGACTCAACACTATTTTTTATTGCTGGTGAATTTAGTGTGTCAAGGAGTTGGAGAATTTAGAATATAGTGTTTCAAAGGATTAGAGAATTTAGTGTGCAAAGCATTTGTGAAATGCAGTGTGTAAAGCATTTGTAGAATTTACTGTGCAAAGAAGTTATAGAATTTAGTATTTATAGCCACATGGTTTGGGTTCTAGAATCCAACATCATCTCTTATGGTGATAGAAATTATCAGCTCATTAGAGAATTTAGTGTGTAATGCATTTTAGAATTTAGTGTGTCAATGATGAGGACATCACCATGCTAGATACACGCATATCATGGCCTTCCCCGAGTTACAAGTCGTCACCAACTCAGTCGCCGCATTCGTCTCGGATTCAGTCAACACCCCTTCACGGTTTTGATAATATCTCCCACATCCGACGTCCAAATGAGGCGTTCTTTGATGCGTTCGAAAGGGACAACAATGTCATCATTTTGTTTCTGATCCTAGCTCCAGAAGGATCATGAGTCATGCTGTGTGACCATAATAAGGTACTGCGTCACCTATTTTGGGCCAACTTGGCCATGTATCGTGTCGGGCCTTAAGCCCATGTTGTGGGCGCCCCCCTGGTCGCCCCCAACCCTAGGATGCCCCTGGTTCCTATATAAACTCAGTAGCCGCCGTCTTTTAGTTTCGGGTTTTGTTTAGTTCAGTTTTCTTGAGAGAAACTTGATCGAATTATTGTAACCGTGGTGACAAGTTCTTTTATAGTAATCCAGGGACCCTGTTCTTGTTCTACACCACTGTGGCGATCAGTCCTTTTATGTTCAGAGCTTAAACCTTTTCTCGTGATTTGCTTCATCCATATTTGCAATATCAGATTGCGTGTTTATCCTCTCTTGCTCGTGTTCTCGATTTCACTTGCACGAACAATCAAGTTGTTCTTGGTGTAACGGTTGCGGGGTTGGGTCGTGTCTGATTCAAGCCATCTCGTCGATACCGAGTTTCCAAATTTGAGTTTATTTTCCTACCTCTCGGAAAATCGGGCCATATCTACATCAGTCAAGGGGTTGGAGAATTTAATGTGTCAAAGAGTTGGAAAATTTAATGTGTCAAGGGGTTGGATAATTTAGTGTGCAATGCATTTGTAGAATTTAGTTTGCAAAGCATTTGTAGAATTTAGTGTGCAAAGGATCTGTATAATTTAGCATTTATTGTCACATGTTTTGGGCCCTAGAATCGTTCCCTACGGTGATAGAAATTGTCAGCTCATTAGAGAATTTAGTGTGCAATATATTTTTAGAATTTAGTGCGTCAAGGAGTTGTAAAATTTAGTGTGTCAAGGAGTTGGAGAATTTAGTGTGCAATGCATTTGTATAATTTAGTGTACACAACATTTGTAAAATTTAGTGCTTATTGCCACATGGTTTGGGCCTATAATCCAACATCGTCTCCTATGATGATAGAAATTGTCAGGTCATTGGAGAATTTAGTGTGCAATGCATTTACAAAATTTAGTGTATCAATGAGTTGTAGAATTTAGTGTCAAGGGGTTGAAGAATTTGGTGTGTTAAGGAGTTGGATAATTTAGTGTGTCAAGTGGTTGGAGAATTTAGTGTGTCAAAAAGTTTGAGAATTTAGTGTGCAAAGCATTTATAAAATTTAGTGTGCAAAGGAATTGTAGAATTTAGTGTTTATTACCATATGGTTTGGGCCCTAGAATTCAACATCGTCTCCTACGATGATAGAAATTGCTAGCTCATTGAAGAATTTAGTGTGCAATACATTCGTAAAATTTAGTGTGCCAAGAAGTTGTAGAATTTAGTATGTCAAGAGGTTGCAGAATTTAGTGTGTCAAGGAGTTGGAGAATTTAGAGCACGAAGGAGTTGTAGAATTTAGTGTGTCAAGGAGTTGGAGAATTTAGTGTGCAAAGCATCTGTAGAATTTAGTATGCAAAAGAATTATAGAATTTAGTGTTTATTGCCACATGGTTTGGGCCCTAGAATCCAACATCGTCTGTCTCCTACGGTGATAGAAGTTGCTAGCTCATTGAATAATTTAGTGTGCAATGCATTTGTAGAATTTAGTGTGTCAAGTAGTTATAGAATTTAGTGTCAAGGGATTGGAGAATTTTGTGTGTTAAGGAGTTGGATAATTTAGTGTGTCAAGAAGTTGAAGAATTTAGTGTGCAAAGCATTTGTAAAATTTCATGTGCAAAAGAATTATAGAATTTAGTGTTTATTGCCCTATGGTTTGGGCATAGAATCCAACATCGTGTCGTACGGTGATAGAAATTGCTAGCTCATTGAAGAATTTAGTGTGCAATGCATTTATAGAATTTAGTGTGCCAAGGAGTTGTAGAATTTAGTCTGTCAAGAGGTTATAGAATTTAATGTGTCAAGGAGTTGGAGAATTTAGTGTGCCAAGGAGTAGTAGAATTTAGTGTGTCAAAGAGTTAGAGAATTTAGTGTGCAAAGCATACGTAGAATTTAGTGTACAAAAGAATTATAGAATTTAGTGTTTATTTCCATATGGTTTAGGCCCTAAAATCAAACATCGTCTTCTATGGTGATAGAAATTGCTAGCTCATTGGATATTTAGTATGCAATACATTTGTATAATTTAGTGTGTCAAGTAGTTGTAGAATTTAGTGTCTCAAGAGATTGAAGAATTTAGTGTGTCAAGGAGTTTGAGAATTTAGTGTATCAAGGGATTCAAGAATTTAATGTGTCATCAAGGAGTTGGAGAATTTAGTATGCAAAGCATTTATAGAATTTAGTGTGCAAAAGAATTGTAGAATTTAGTGTTTATTGCCACATGATTTGGGCCCTAGAATCCAATATTATCTACTACGATGATAGAAATTTCTAGCTCACTGGATACTTTAGTGTGCAATGCATTTGTAGAATTTAGTGTGCCAAGACATTGTAGAATTTAGTATGTCAAGAGGATGCATAATTTAGTGTGTCAAGGAGTTGGAGAATTTAGTGCGCCAAGGAGTAGTAGAATTTAGTGTATCAAGGAGTTGGAGAATTTAGTGTGCAAAATATTTGTAGAATTTAGTGTGCAAAAGAATTGTAGAATTTAGTATTTATTGCCACATGGTTTGGTCCCTAGAATCAAACATCGTCTCCTACGGTGATAGAAATTGCTAGCTCATTGGATAATTTAGTGTGCAATGCATTTGTAGAATTTAGTGTGTCAGATAGTTGTAGAATTTAGTGTGTCAAGAGGTTGCAGAATTTAGTGTGTTAAGGAATTGGAGAATTTAGTGTGCGAAGGAGTTATAGAATTTAGTGTGTCAAGGAGTTGGAGACCTTCGCTGCTGGGGTCTTGGAGACCTCTCTTGGCCAGTGGAATACTTGAGAGCGTTTGGTAAGGTCCAAGAGGAAAAGAGGAGAGCACTAGGAGGAGATATTGCATATCTTGAGAGTGCTAGTGAGAGTAACTTGAGCATCTTGCACATCTAAGGCTAGGGTGTATTTGAGGGTGTGATCTAGATTGTTACTCTTGGTCTATGGTGAGACCTAGACCGGTTAGGTGTCGGTGATCGAGCCTATCGTGATCGGTTGTGAAGACCGTCACATGTTTGTACACGGTTTGAGCCCGCCGTTGAAAGGGCATCGCTAATGAGCGCCCGTGTCAGCTCGGGGAGTCCGACAAGTTCTTGAGGGAGGCGAGCTTGTGCTTTGTGCAACGGTGACGCACACCGTGTCTTCACTCTAGGAGTGATTGCGGGCTCGTGGGCGAGAACTCCACTTGGTGGCGGGGGGGGGGGGGGGGGGGGGGGACTAGGACTCCGGCGGGAGTGGTCCAACGAGGATTAGGGGAAGGCACCATCCTTGACCTCGGGAAAAAATCATGAGCATTCCTTGACCCTCTCTTTACTATTCCGTAATTGTGTGCTCTAGTGAGTAGGGTGACTTGTGGCTTGCATAGGCTAGTGTGATTGGCTTCCGCTCTTTATCATATCATGAACACTAACATGTGTAGGGTCTTGACCTACTATAATTGCTTATGTTCCTTATCTTGTTAGACTCAAGTAGTGGAATTTGAAGTAATTGGATTTGTGAGCGGCTTACCAATTCACCCCCCTCTCGGTACGCCTTCGGTCCTTATAAGTGGTATCAGAGCCAAGTGCTCATCTTTGAGGCTTCACCGCCTTGAGTAAGGATGCCGGGACCAGTGGGGTGTGTTCTCATATTCAATGGTAAGGACTATGCTTATTGGAAGGCTCGCATGCAAGCCTACCTTCAGTCTCTTGATCCAGAGATATGGACGGTCACTCACGAGTCCGATGCGGATGCGAACCTACTTGAGCTTGACTACATTAAGTGTAATGCTAAGGCCAAGAATGATTTGTTTGCTTGCATCTCTAAGGATGTTTTCGCTAAGCTAGATGCTAGTTCCTCAGCACATGGTATCTGTCCTGAGATTCAGGGGCTCTATGAGGGCACCAGTGATGTCAAAGAGGAAAGATACTATATGCTGAAGAACAAGTATGATAACTTCACTAGATTGTCACATGAGAGAGCTAACACTGTTCATTTTCATTTTCATGTACTAGTGGAGGAGATCAACGCACTTGGGGATGATTTCAAGATGAAGCCCATTGAGGTGATAAGAAGATTCTTGAGGCTATTCAAAGACCCCAAGTATGAGTCCATCATCACCTTCATCTTGCAAGGCGACCTCAAGACCAAGACCATGAAGGAAATACTTGGCAAGATCACCGCCTTTAAGAGCTATAAGTTGGGGTTGGATGATCCTCAACCATCCAATCTTGCTCTACCGGCTGACAAGTAAGAATCTAGCAAGAACAAGAAGAACAAGAAGAAGGTGATCATTAAGGATGATGATGAAGAAAATGATGATGAGGGTGACTTGACCAAGGACTTGGCTCTTCTCATAAAGAAGATGAAGAACTTCAAGAACAAGTTTGCTTCCAAGTCAAGGGGCAAGTGCTTTAATTGTTGCTCAAAGAATCACATTGTCTGATAGTGCCCAAAGCACAAGAAAGAAGCATTCAAATCACAAGACTCAAGTGAAGAAGAAGAAGACCCCAAGGCCAAGTACAAGAATTAGAGGTACTTCAACAAGGACAAGAGCAAAGGCAAAGGTAAAGATGAAGACTATAAGAAGAAGTTCTCTCGCAAGGCCCTTGTTGGAGAGTGGACAAGCGACAACTCAAGTGATGAGTCCTCTTCCTCAAGTGATGAAAAAGTGGTCGGTCTAGGCATGATTAACACCGCACCTACACGAGCTCTTCCTCCACCTCCCACGTGCCTCATGGCCATGAGCCAACTTGGGGAGAGTGAGGATGAGAGCAGCGATGATAGCGATGATGAGGAGCTCTCATGTACCGAGCTTTGGAGTATGCTTGAGCAAGCCCACGACATCGTCGTCAAGAAATCCAAAATATTGTATGTGATAAGAAAAGAGTGTAAGTTGGCTAAGGACTATGTTGGTGAGCTTGAGAGTGAGCTCAATACCTTGTCACATCTCATGAGGCCCTAAACAAGAGTTATGACAAAATCAAGGGTGATCATGTAGAGCTTCATGAGAAGTACAAGGCCCTTGAGATCACTTACGAGGACATCAATGTTGAGAACCTTGCCTCTCCCTCCCCTAGTTCATCTAAGAGTGATGCTTCTACTATGTGTGATGAACTAACCACCTCGGTCGAGGTTTCTTCTCTTGAGCCATTTATTTTGGAAGCATATCACAAGCTCAAGAAAGAGAGGAAGATGGTGATCGATAGCTTTGAGAGGCTCACATGTGGTAGAGTCATCCACAAGGAGATTCTTGGAAGGAATCTTGTGAATAATGTCTCCCATTGGGGACTTGGCTCATATCCCGCCATCATCGATTTCATAGAGACGAGTGATTCCATCCCCGCGCATGGATCAAACCCCTTCTCGCCAATGACTACTATTGTGAGAGGTGTTGCAAGGATGGCCACGCCACCAAGGATTGTCCCATGGTGAGAAGTTCCATTGTTTTACCTAACACTAACTTGTTTAATGAGAACACACATTTCAAGCTTTTTAGGAACAAGGATGGCAAGGTGAAAGCTTAGGCCTTGGGACCACCAAACAAAAAGAGGAAGGTTAAGAGCATATGGGTGCCTAAGTGCATTATTGATCTTGAGAGATCGGCTATGTACAAGTGGGTGCCCAAGAACAAGACCTAGATGGTGGTGGTGGTGGACCGAGCGCTTTCATGAAAATTGTGTAAAGTCCACCACAAGTGACATGGACCTCAACGACCTATCTACTCATGAGAGAGGTAACCGTGTTTGTTCTTTGTAGTTGTAGTGTGTTTTTCTTTCTCTTGCAATACATGGTAATTAGGACTCCTTTGTGACTAGTATGCTTTGCACCCATGCATGTGTAAATAACTAAAAGAAAAACACATAAAAATTAGTCAATGTCTAACCCATCCAAGATAACTATAAGCATGGGGGAGTGCTTGAGATGGTGGTTTGACTTCTCTCAAGGCAAGGGCATGGCTTATAGTGAGTAAGCTTGGGAGGGGTTCAAACTTGACATTGTTAGGTTTCCTTTGTGTCGTGTTTTTAACATTGCTTGCATTCACATGGCATGTTTACTTTTATTGCATATGTAAAATGCTTATTGCATGCATTGTATAGGAAACACAAAGGAGGCTTGTCACAGTTGGAGATATTTGTGCCTCATGTTCTATATGAGATTACATCTTCATAAGTATGACCAAAGGAAAGGATTGTGCTTCATGCCCATTGAGCAAGCTCTTATGAACTCCGAGGTTAAATCTACTGACGCAGTTCATGGACTAAGGCTCATACATACCCCTTTGGTTCTTTCTTGCCTTGGTTCTTACTTGCTCGATCTTTCATTTGGCATTTGCGAAAATTCTAAGTCCATAGAGTGACACTATTTGAAAATGGGTATTTGAGAGTTTCCTCTTTGTTCCTAGTGCAGTGTTTATTTGTGTGTTTAGCGAGGGAACTTGGAAAATGGAGAAAATCCTTGACTCAACATTTATCTGGAAGTGACCGTACGGTCTGGTCATATGACCGTATAGTCCGGTCTATGCAACAATGCACAGTACTTCGGGAGAAAGAAAATGGAGACCGGACAGAACTCTTATTAAGACCGGACTGTCCGGTCTACACCTCTTCTGGTTCTCCAGATCTTTGATTTTCAGATATCCCAAAGTGACCGGACAGTCTGGTCTACAAAGCGGACCGTCTGGTCAGTTCACTTGATCGCGTGATGCACCTTCTGCTCTGAGCCGTTGATCGTCCCTTTATTGAATCTCGGTCGTTGATCTCAGTTTGACCTAGGTCAAAAGGCTCGGACCAATCTTGGTCTTATCTTTGTTCTTCCCGACCGGAGCCGAGAACATGAACTCGCTGCCTCCTTGCTGACGCCGTCGACTCCTCGCCCCCGTGTGCTACCACACATCCGCACCACCGCGTGCCTGCACTGCTCCTTGCCGCACTGCGCCACCGCCTCCACTCATGCGCAAGCCGCCGCCATCGCCATAGCGCCGCCTCTGCTCCCCTTCTCCCATGCGCGCAAGCCCGAGAGATTCCACCTCGCAAACTCCTCTCCCTCCATTGCCGGCAAGACCAAATCCCATCTTTTCGGTGATCGGAGCGAGTTTTATGGAGTTCTCACTTCTCGACACATTGACTTCTGGCACTGGGTATTGATACTATCCCCCATTCACCGATGTATGCCCTAATTTTGAGCAATTTGGTTAATTGATGCAATTGGTACTAATTCCTATCATTAGGTTAATTAATTAATTAATTAGCTCAACCTAGGATGCAATTAATTTCATACCTATCTGTTAATTGCAATTCTAGGGTTTGTCTCCTATCTAGTCTACAGTTAGATCTTATTATCATTATTTGACTGTACACTATGTGACTTGCACCAGCCACTCATAGTCGATGATCACTGTTGTTACTTTGCATATTTGCCTAGTGATCATGTCCTTCATTAAGTGCTAGAATTTCTACTGTGCATTCTTTCCTAGCAGTGCTTTGCTTATAGATGTATTAGGGTCTATGCTCATCCTATCTATACCTACGTGCGTGCAGTGACAACAGAGTAGTCAGCAGAGATGGCAGGTTCAGGTTAAGACAAGGGAAAGGGGAAGATGCCTGAGAAGCTCAAGAGCAAGAAGAGATCGAGACTGGACCCAGAGTTAGAGAGAGCCCGGAGGTTGGCTTAGCACTTGGATGCCATTGAGCAATCATGCAGGACACCTAGCTCACGTTTGAGGATCAGCCAGCCAGCTGAGGACCAGTGTCTGAGGAGGAGCACCAGGCAGAGGACTGCACCTCTGGCCGTAGGAGCTGTACCACCACTGTGGCCGTAACGTACTCCGATTTCCCGTCAGGGGAGATCATCGAGAATTGTGGAACAGGGATCCTCTAGGCAGTAGGAGGAGGAGTTAGAGGAGAAGACCGCAGAGGAGACCTCAGAGTCTGAGTCTGAGGAGTTAGTTGAGGAGGAGACTGAGGAGACCAACTAGGAGGCTGAGCAGACTGTTCCCCAGAGGATAGCTCACCGGGCAGGAGACCCGAGGTGCACCTGTGCAGTGTGCACTAGGAGGCTATAGAGACAGGTATAGGCAGCCGGAGAGCCGAATCTACATAAGGTTCCTGCAAAGGACCTTAAGGTACTCCGCTTGGTGCCTTTCGAGCAGTGGGTTCCAGTTCCTAGAGACCCCACTGCTGGAGAGAGGTACTGGACACCCCTCTAGAGGAGGATTGGAGAGGGTTTGAGACGTTACCTTTGCCTGAGGGGCAAGGACAGAATGTTCGTGCCACAATAGTACATGACTTACGAGGCCATGAGGAGGGCCATCAGCACAGACATGGAGCAGTACTTCACGTACCTGCCAGGGCTAGCAGAGCTAGTTACTGCTCCACACAGGTTCAGAGAGGATGGGGTCCTCGAGTTCTACGTGACGCTTTGGGTTGCCAGAGACCTCAAAGTTCTGGTTCCTGTTTAGAGGGCAGCCACAGCGACTCACCATGTAGGACTTGATCACCGACCTAGGACTCCTGGCTTCAGACTTTCAGCTTTACAGGAGTTCCTATGGTACACTAGAGCGACCCCGCAGACCTCAGGGAGGGAAGCTGCCTTCAGACGACCTAGTGTTGATTGCTTTCCCAGCTCCGCACACCCCAGGATTTGAGAGAGGCCCTACAAGACTCACTACAGAGGCCAAGGTGGTGAGAGCGATAGTCACCAGGACTGTCATACCCAGGTCTGGCTACAGAGAGGAGTTCATACTCTTACACCAGTGGGTTGTAGCAGCCATTCCAAGGAGCCAGACTTTTGACTTGGCAGACCTTCTCATTGGAGAGATGGAGGAGGTTATCTCTGAGAGGGTTGGAAGATGTCACTTGATTTATGGTCCATACATCTGCTATCTCTTGAGGAGGATGGGCCTAGTGACGGAGGAGCAGTACAAGGCTTTCCTTGAGGTGACCACCAGCTATGCACCTCGAGTCCCCAGGGGATCGCAGTCTACCTCTAGCCAACACACAGGAGCGGAGGAGCAGGAGTCACCGGTACTTCATGAGCAGGCAACTCAGCCAGATACGGTGATTCCCGAGTCAGCCAGTACAGGGGCACCTCCCCAGCCAATAGGTTCGCAGTCTGAGGACACTGTCTGTCACACCCGGTTCCAATGATTGAAACTGAATACATCTATATGCGTGCCCAGGAACAAGTTTTCATGCACACATGACAATTACTATGATAAAGAACAATCTCTTTATTAAATCGATAACATTATTACAAAGGTGACCCGTAGGTCAAAAGTAAAAGATTAAATTGCAGTGGAATAACTATGTGTTGGCGTCCTTCAGCTCCCACAGGAAGTCGACCAGAAGACCGCATGCCTAGACTCCTTCATCTTCTTCATAGTTGTACCTTCATTCTCCTGTAGCTGAGCAGCAATGTGGTATATAGCAAGGGTGAGTACATATCGTACTCAGCAAGTGGGGGAAAAGATGACATGGGGCTAAAGACAAGGAAGGCTTAGAGGTTTCACTGCACGAGCTTTTAATTCCTAAGCATCCTAATTACTAGGTGAGGTCATCCCAACCATTAATCCATAGGGTACTATCCAAACCAAGTCCAATCCCATCCACCAACCAACCATTCCCAACCATTCCAACCCATAACCAACTAATCTTGTGAGGATTCCAGACCGCTCTTGACCATGAGCACGACTGTTATGACAGTTTGATACTCTGTAGAGTTTGTACAACTATACCCATAAGTCATGATTTCGTCCTCTATTGCCAGGTGGATTAGAGTCTTCATGTTGCCATGCCGGCCAAACACTAGCACACTTCCTTAGGTGTGCGGCCAGGAGATCACTACGATGCTTTTACAAAGGGTCTCCCAGTATGTACTCGCCCACTAAGGTTTCACTCCCGTCCATAAGTGATAGCCCATCAACAAGCAACTCATCACTCCAAGAGCCCCTCTTGAGCCATTCGGATACAAGGACAATCCTTCTGATTTCCATTCCCCACTCCACTATATGCTCATACAATACTAGGAGAACTCCTAATTAATCAGTCAAGTTGTTCCATAGCAGCCTTGTGATAGCACCGTTATCCTGGTTTACCACTCCAAGAACCGGTTCCTAGGATCTATAACAAGCATACTACCACCAACCATGTTCCCACGGTACCACATCCATTCCATTCGGCTTGCATAGACCCCTAAGTCCATGTTCCTAACATCAATTATCATTCCACCCATGAAGTAACATAGTTCATTAATCATGATTTATATCAACCCCAACATCCCACAAGCAAATTAAGCATCATCTACCCACAACCAACCAACGAGTTCAAGGCGACAAGGAAAATGATAAAGCAATACTATGAAAACCCTAACAATAGGTACCCATTCAATTGACACAAGCATGCATTTCTATAGCAAACATTATAATAGGTACAAAATGCATCAAGGACACTTGCGTGGAAATGGATGTTGTTGCTCAGGTCTTCAATTCACGCTCTTGCAATTCCAGGAACAACACATTCTGTAATTAACGTCACGCAGGCACAAGATGCACACAATCATATAAACAAACTAAGAAACAATATACCAAACAATAATCAAATACTTTAAAATCAATCACAAAAGATAGTACGCATTTCTATGATCGCGTGAGCGCAAGAGTCATCTAAATCGGAGTTACGAGTAAAAAGTTATGAAGGTTTAAGGGTGTAGGGTTAAAATAGTAAAATTAGCAATTTACTGTAAGACAATATAATTAAATAATATTAATCACTACAATCACGTTGGCGCAAGAATTACTTAAATCCGGGTTACGGTTGAAAAGTTATGAAGGTTTGAAGTTTTAGAGATAAAATAGTAAAAACAAATAGGTTTAGGGGCCTAAAAGTAATTTTAGAAAAGTACAAGGACTTAATTGTAAAATAACAGGGTGACAATATAGTTTATGAAAAGTTTAGGAAACAAAATGTAATTTTGGTGAAGTCTAAGGGTTAAAGTGTAAAAAGGCAGGACTTAAAAATAATTAAAAACAAGTACAGGGGTGTTTCTGTAAAATTACATGGCCAAAATAATATTCAGGAAGGGTCCAGGGGCTTTTCTACAAAAATAGGACTAGAAAATAATTAATCATAAGCTCAGGGGCCTAAATATAATGAAATATAGGTTCTGCAGAAAAATTAGGGTTAGAAGCTAATTTAGGCGAAGTACAAGGGCCTATACGCAAAAGTCAACATTATCAGGAAATTAATTGAATTAATTTAAAACTAAAAACCCGTGGACTGGGTCTGTGGATCGGTGGACCCTGGTCCACTGGTCCATGATGGACCGGTGGCCGTTGACGACGACGCAGAGGGCGGGGCTTGCCAGAGGCGGCGCTCCAGTGTGCGGGAGCCGAGGCAAGGGGCGCGGGGGACGTGGCGGGGGCGGGGGAAGCTCACCGAGGTGCGCGGTGGACTGAGGAGGGCGAGTAGGCACGTCGGCGGCAAGGTGGCAGCAGTAGGCTTTGGCGGCGTCGACGAGGGGCCTCCGGCTTTGATTCTCGCCGCAGAGAGGTCGGGTGGGGGCAGCTCAGCGCTTCAGGGCTCGGCAGCCGGTCGGCGAGCGTCGAGGTGGCCGTGCGGCGTGTCGGTATGAAGCTCACCGAGCTCCCATGACGGAGCGCTGGTGATGCAAGCGCTAGCCGGGGCGGGGGCCTATGGCGGCGTAAGGGGAGGCCAAAGCTTGGTGAGGAGGGGTGGGTCCTGCCCTTATATAGAGGCACGGTGCCCTAGGTGGCCAGGCATGTACGCCGAGGTGGCGGTGGTGGCGGCCTAGGGTTTCGGGGGCGAGCGTGGGGTGGGCTCGGATGCGTTGGGTCGGGCGCGCGGGGTGGGCCGAGCGGGGGCTTCTGGGCCGAGCCGAGTGGGGAGAAAGGGGAAGGAGAGGAGATGGGCCACGGGTGGGGGTTTGGCCCAAGCCAGGGCAGCCCGAGGGAGGGGGGAAAGGGAGGTTCGAGTGGGCCAGAAAAGGGATTTCAGCCCATGCTCTAGTTTTTCGCCTCCTCTTTTCTTTTCCTATTTCCTATCCTATTTTCTATCCAAACCAAAAACAAATTTGACTTTTATAATACATTTTGCAGACAATAAAAACCTAGTGCACCTAACTCAACATGAATGCAACATAAAAAAATATTAATAACCTAAATTAATTTATTTAATTTAGAAAATAGCCCTTTTGCCTAAAATAAATTATAATACTCTAATTATCTAATTAATTTAAAATAAAAATTTAATCTATTATAAAAAAATGTTGAAATTTAGTGGAATTGGGTCACAAACCAAAATTTGAATTTTTGGGGTGTGACAATACTACCCCTCTTAACAAGAATCTTGCCCTGAGATTCTGCGTGGTTGGCAAGAAAAAGTTAGAGGTAGGCTTGCCTTCATTCTTCATCTTTAACTCAATTCACTTGATTGACTAGTTGTGCTTACACTTGCAATTTTCTCCATAGGAAACTTGACATCCTTCTTTTAGTACGTCTCTTGATCTTACTCATCCATTAGTGTCACAAGGGGAGTAGTTCGCTTGAAGCTAGTAGTCGTGTGTCGTGTCTTTCATTGGAAGATCCAAATCTTGTGATCTCTGTTTGGAGCTGGCAGAGATAAGGGTGAACTATCCTGGGTATTGACATCATCTTGTTGGGGCTACCTCCATAGGTCAATGGTTGAGTTCAACATCTCCTCGAACAGGTTGGGTTATAATTGACTAGAATAGAATAGAGTGAAGGTAAGATAGCAAAGAATAGAGGGAAACGTTACCCCAACTGAACTAAACTAGGTATAACTAAGGGGCTTGCTAATTTTCAGGCACCTAAAAGTTGGAGGAACTTTCAGTCACCCGGGTTTTGGATTTTGATACTTTTCAGACCCTTTAAGAGAAAATAGTGCAAAGAAATGATATATAAGACAAAAAGTTTCTATAGGAATACATAATACACATCTTATAACAAAAACATATAATCCCATAATTTTTTCCAAACTCCAAAACAAATCAAATCTATCAAAGTTTTGCTCAGACCCGTTACGCCTCGCGTGACCCGCTCGGCTCCGCTCCGCGCCTGCGCCTGCTCCCCACGCCCACGAACCACGCCCGCACCCTGCGCCCGAGTACCGACATCGACTGAAAGGAGCCGAAACTTTCAGTCGCCTGAAGCGGAGCAAATCCGTATAACTAATGATGCGATAACAAAGCTAAACGCTTTGCAAGCACACCAATACTCAATCAGAGATCCAACTCAACCATAGCATTTTGATCCCTCGGACCTTTTGAGTTGTTATGTCGGGGGCTCGTCTTTAGCTTGATGGATATTAAGCAGCTAAGTATTTTTATAATTTCAGTTTTATTCATCTAATTAAAGGCCGTAGGTTCTTTAACTTAGGGATGATTTTTTTCTGCATAATCTTGATGCATTAGACTCTCGGTATTACCTTAACTCACATATGCTTGATAGAGTGAGTTCTTAGTCTCCATACTTCATGTCATTTGTTGAGGGTCGAGGCGGCTTTTTACCTTGACTCACATGTTCATCAGAGTGAGTTCTTAGTCTCCATGCTTCATGTTGAATGTTAAGGAAGTCGTTTAGTAGTATTGGTACCTAATATTTACTGGTTGTGAGAGTTAGGCTCGAGTTCATACAATACTTAATCACCCAATACAACCCAAGCATCTACTGCATTTCTGGCAATGGATCAATATTGTTATTTTATATATGTATCACATATTGAATACATTGTTTGATTTATCATTGTACTACCTATTGAATATATTGTTTGTTTTATCAATGTATTATCTTTTGAGTACATTATTTGTTTGATATATGTATTACTTATTGAATACATTATTTGTTTTATTAATGTATTATTTATTGAGTACATTATTTTTATGGATTATAGTAGCTATATCAACTAAGCTACTTCATTGACATCACTTGGTTTTGTTATCCCGAGTTATAGGATCATACAACATTATTATTAGATCACTCGACCTTCTTGTCTCGGGTCGTTATATCATTCGACTGTATTATTGAATCACTCGGACATTATTGATTACTTATGATTTTACTCAATATTGGAGAACCCTGCAAGAGTTGTTATTTTTCACTCGGAATCATGCCCGGAGGCTGCTATAACTTGTTATATTTAATCAAGTATTGCTTGGATATTTTAGATGGCTCTCGTACTTGTTATATTGGATCAAGTATCATCCGGATATTTGTATAACTGTTATGCTTGATATATCTGATCAAGTATCACTCGGATTCATTAGTACCACTGGTTCCTTTTGTTAGTTATGGGGAGTGGTAGAACCAATCTTGGGGGCTACCGTATTAAAACTCCTCATCGAATCAGTCGGGGAAAGTGGTAGATCAAGATTTATATGTGATGTTATTATTTTTGACTCACAAGATATTTTGTGATCTAAATACCTTCTGAGTCGGGGGCTATACCTACACCTAGTAGGTGGATTGTTTCCCCGCATATGGATATTATTTGGCGCATAATCCTTTTTGACGATTCTTGGAGACCTTTACAAGTTTGTTGTTGTACATACAAAACTTAATCATATTCATGGCGAAGCATTAGTCAATCAAGTGAAGATCAACAACTAACTTGCAAATCTGTTGGGGGCTACTATGGGATATATATACCAGGGATACCTCACCACTCAGATATATTGCCGAGTGGGCCGGGGTCCAATAAAGTTAAAGCCCATGAAGATAACTACTCAGATTATTACTTGGAGTACACGACAAGTCAATACTAGAGATAGAAAGTTAGAGATAGAATCCCACTTGGAGATCAAGTTGTAACCCTACCCTCTAGATATATAAGGAGGGGCTGGGGCTCTCTCATAGACATCGCATTATCATATACAATATACCACAGAACACAGGACGTAGGGTTATTATCCTTTGGGAGGCCCGAACCTGTCTAAACCTTGCGTCTTGTGTGTCCATCAACTCTTAGTCTCGCGCATGCCTTTACCTATAAACAAGGATCATGGGTAGCCCTCTGATCCACTGCTGATATTAGTATCGACAACAAGCATATAATTTAGCAACGTTGTTCTATCTAGCTATTATTACCCTAAGGTGGGAGGGGTCCAAAATCACGATTATGCGTAAAGTCTTTCTTTAGGTTTGATGCGGAGTGCCGGCCAATGTCCTTGGTGTTGTGAAGAGTCTTCAAGTTTGGCTGTCCATCCTTCATCTTCTTGATGCGGAGCTGGAGAATTTAGTGCGCCAAGGAGTAGTAGAATTTAGTGTGTCAAGGAGTTGGAGAATTAAGTGTGCAAAAGCATTTGTAGAATTTAGTGTGCAAAAGAATTGTAGAATTTAGTGTTTATTGTCACATGGTTTGGGCCCTAGAATCAAACATCGTCTCCTATGGTGATAGAAATTGCTAGCTCGTTGGATAATTTAGTGTGCAATACATTTGTAGAATTTAGTGTGTCAAGTAGTTGTAGAATTTACTGTGTCAAGAGGTTGTAGAATTTAGTGTGTTAAGGAGTTGGAGAATTTAGTGTGCAAAGCATTTGTATAATTTAGTGTGTAAAAGAATTATAGAACTTAGTGTTTATTGCCACATAGTTGAGCCCTGGAACCCAACATCGTCTCCTACGGTGATAGAAATTGCTAGCTCATTGGATACTTTAGTGTCCAATGCATTTGTAGAATTTAGTGTGCCAAGGAATTGTAGAATTTAGTATATCAACAAGTTGCAGAATTTAGTGTGTCAAGGAGTTTGAGAATTTAGTGCGCCAAGGAGTAGTAGAATTTAGTGTATCAAGGAGTTGAAGAATTTAGTGTGCAAAGCATTTGTAGAATTTAGTGTGCAAAAGAATTGTAGAATTTAGTGTTTATTGCCACATGGTTTGGGCCCTAGAATCAAACATCGTCTCCTATGGTGATAGAAGTTGCTAGCTCATTAGATAATTCAGTGTGCAATGCATTTGTAGAATTTAGTGTGTCAAGTAGTTATAGAATTTAGTGTCAAGGGATTGGAGAATTTAGTGTGTTAAGGAGTTGGAGAATTTAGTATGTCAAATGGTTGGAGAATTTAGTGTGTCAAGAAGTTGGAGGATGTAGTGTGCAAAGCATTTGTATAATTTAGTGTGCAAAAGAATTATAGAATTTAGTGTTTATTGCCACATGGTTTGGGCCTAGAATCCAACATCGTGTCCAACAGTGATAGAAATTGCTAGCTCATTGAAGAATTTAGTGTGCAATGCATTTGTAGAATTTAATGTGCCAAGTAGTTGTAGAATTGAGTGTGTCAAGATGTTGCAGAATTTAATGTGTTAAGGAGTTGGATAATTTAGTGTGTCAAGTGGTTGGAGAATTTAGTGTGTCAAGGAGTTAGAGAATTTAGTGTGCAATGCATTTGTAGAATTTGGAGTGTCAAGTAGTTGTAGAATGTAGTGTATCAAGAGGTTGCAGAATTTAGTGTGTCAAGGAGTAGGAGAATTTAGTACGAGAAGGAGTTGTAGAATTTAGTGTGTCAAGGAGTTGGAGAATTTAGTGTGCAAAGCATTTGTAGAATTTAGTGAGCAAAAGAATTGTAGAATTTAGTATTTATTGCCACATGGTTTGGGCCCTAAAATCCAACATCGTCTCCTACGGTGATAGAAATTGCTAGCTCATTGGATAATTTAGTGTGCAATGCATTTGTAGAATTTAGTGTGTCAAGAAGTTGTAGAATTTAGTGTCAAGCGATTGGAGAATTTAGGTTGTTAAGGAGTTGGATAATTTAATGTGTCAAGTGGTTGGAGAGTTTAGTGTGTCAAGAAGTTGGAGAATTCAGTGTGCAAAGCATTTGTAGAATTTAGTGTGCAAAAGAATTGTAGAATTTAGTGTATATTGCCACATGGTTTGGGCCCTAGAATCAAACATCGTCCCCTACGGTGATAGAAATTGCTAGCTTAATGGATAATTTAGTGTGCAATGCATTTGTAGAATTTAGTGTGTCAAGTTGTTGTGGAATTTAGTGTGTCAAGAGGTTGCAGAATTTAGTGTGTCAAGGAGTTGGAGAATTTAGTGTGCGAAGGAGTTGTAGAATTTAGTGTGTCAAGGAGTTGGAGAATTTAGTGTACAAAGCATTTGTAGAATTTAGTGTGCAAAAGAATTGTAGAATTTAGTGTTTATTGCCACATGGTTTGGGCCCTAGAATCCAACATCGTCTCCTATGGTGGTAGAAATTGCTAGCTCATTGGATAATTTAGTGTGCAACGCATTTGTAGAACATAGTGTGTCAGGAAGTTGTAGAATTTAGTGTGTCAAGAGGTTGCCGAATTTAATGTGTTAAGGAGTTGGAGACTTTAGTGCGCCAAGGAGTAGTAGAATTTAGTTTGTCAAGGAGTTGGAGAATTTAGTGTGTAAAGCGTTTGTAGAATTTAGTGTGCAAAAGAATTGTAGAATTTAGTGTTTATTGCCACATGATTTGGGCCCTAGAATCAAACATTGTCTCCTACGATGATAGATATTGCTAGCTCATTGGATAATTTAGTGTGCAATACATTTGTAGAATTTAGTGTGTAAAGTAGTTGTTAAATTTAGTGTGTCAAGAGGTGCAGAATTTAGTGTGTCAAGGAGTTGGAGAATTTAGTGTGTCAAGGGATTGGAGCATTTAATGTGTCAAGGAGTTGGAGAATTTAGTGTGCAAGGCATTTGTAGAATTTAGTGTGCAAAAGAATTGTAGAATTTAGTACTTATTGCCACATGATTTGGGCCTAGAATCCAACATCGTCTACTACGGTGATAGAAATTGCTAGCTCATTGGATAATTTAGTGTGCAATGCATTTATAGAATTTAGTGTGCCAAGGAATTATAGAATTTAGTGTGTAAAGAGGATGCAGAATTTAGTGTGTCAAGGAGTTGGAGAATTTTGAGTGTCAAGGGATTGGAGAATTTAGTGTGTCAAGGAGTTAGAGAATTTAGTGCACCAAGGAGTAGTAGAATTTAGTGTATCAAGGAGTTGAAGAATTTAGTGTGCAAAGTATTTGTAGAATTTAGTGTGCAAAGGGATTATAGAATTTAGTGTTTATTGCCACATGGTTTGGGCCCTAGAATCAAACATCCTCTTCTACGGTGATACAAATTGCTAGCTCATTGGATAATTTAGTGCGCAATGCATTTGTAGAATTTAGTGTGTCAAGTAGTTGTAGAATTCAGTGTCAAGGAATTGGAGAATTTAGTGTGTTATGGAGTTGGATAATTTAGTGTGTCAAGTGGTTGGAGAATTTAGTGTCTCAAGAAAGTTGGAGAATGTAGTGTGCAAAGCATTTGTATAATTTAGTGTACAAAAGAATTATAGAATTTAGTGTTTACTGCCACATGGTTTGGCTCTAGAATCCAACATCGTCTCCTACAGTGATAGAAATTGCTAGCTCATTGAAGAATTTAGTGTGCAATGCATTTATAGAATTTAGTGTGTCAAGAAGTTGTAGAATTTAGTGCCAAGGGATTGGAGAATTTTGTGTGTTAAGGAGTTGGAGAATTTAGAGTGTCAAGTGGTTGGAGAATGTAGAGTGTCAAGGAGTTAGAGAATTTAGTGTGCAATGCATTTTACTGCCGATCTCAAGCTGTATAACTCAGCGTCTTGTGTTACCATCGTAGTTCTTAGTCTGGACGTAGCCCTATACATTTTACTGCCGATCTCAAGCTTCGACAGTTGGCGCGCCAGGAAGGGGACAAGGCTCGCCGGGATTCTCCGTCGACTATGATGGCCAAAATTCCCATCATCCAGTATTCACCAGACTTCAAGATCTCCTTTGGATCACTCGACTTCACAGTCGGCGACAACGGAGCCCTAGGTATGGAAAACCACAGATCCGACTCGACAGCAGCCATTTCCATGGCACGATCACCGAGTTCGTCTGGCATGATCCCGGCGTTGGTTCCACTCGGATATGTGGAAGAAGATTATTCCTTCGGGAACGATTCAAAATTGGATCGGTCTTTTGATGAGGACTCGGTCGGATCCGTTTACCTATATCCCCATACTATCAACATGGTGGATGTAGCAGATCCCGGGGATGGAGACCAAGATGGTGACCAAGACGGTGAACATGAAGGTAACCCCGTTGATGGCCACCAGAATCAATTAGCCGAAGGAGGTCAACAGGAGGAGGACCCTCCAACTGATGACTTATCGGTCGGACACCGCCGTCGACCAAGAGGGTCGCGTGGTTCATGCAACACACGCCGACTGGATCTTGGTCCAAAACTCAAAGTAGATGGCGTCAAGGTCTACCACACTCCTCAGAATAACATCACAGGGGCCAAAACCTTGCTTAACACACTAATGGTCGACACGAATTATCAGACCCCTACGATGCAAAAGGCGATGGCTATGCTTAAGGCCGCTGCGACGCAAGAGGCCGCGAAATCTCAGTCGGTCACAAGCTCTAGTCACTTATCTTCACGAGGTCGGCATAGGCGTGAAGATTTGAGAAATTCTCTCAGCCTCCATGATGGACGAGATACCATCAACTCTCACTATGAAGAACGCGCTCAGGATAACCGACACTATAAGGAAGAATGTCGTGATTGGAGAACGGACGACCGACGGGATGACCGATGGGACAACCGATAAGAGGACCATCAAGATCCCCCTCCAAGGCATAACCGCGATGACCGTCATCGATGAGACGATCGGGATCGGCACGATAACGATGATAACAACCATCGGCGTCATCGTCACGATGATGATATTGGTCCGCGACACGGCTGCCGTGCAACTCTGTCTCTAGACTGGCATATGCATTCGATGATGCCAATCGACAATGAGATCGGTGGCATCAAAGCTTATATTCCTAGGCTTCGCATAGCATGATGGCCAAAAGGATTCAAGCTGGCCCCTACCAAAAAATACGATGGTCAGACCAATCCTCGAGAGTGGCTGCAGCTTTACAGTACGACAATTTGGTCGGCTGGAGGTGATTCCTATGTAATGGCTAATTACCTCCTGGTCTGCCTGGATCCAGCTATTCGAATATGGCTCACATCTCTTCCGGAGGAGTCAATCACATCTTGGGGAGACCTCAACAGAAAGCTCATAGAAGACCGACGAACCTGCAACCGACCGGGCAACTACTTCGACCTCACTCGGATCAAACAGAAGACCGACGAACCTCTTCGTGACTACATCAAACAATTTTGCGCTAAGAAGACTGAGATCCCCAATGTCCCGGACCAACAAATCATTGCCGCCTTCCAAGGAGGGATCTGTAGCAATGATTTGGTTTGTGAGAACGGTCGGAGGAATCATGACCTCAAGCTGACCGCTCAAGAGTGCTTCGAGATCGCTGACAAGTTCGCGTCTGGTGAGTCAGCATTGGATGACATCCGAGGAAAAGGCAAAGAGAAGCGGTCGGACAAGCCCAAGTCCTACAAGAAGGACAAGAAGAGGAAGCCTGATAACGTGGTTCACATGGTGGACCGACTTGAGAAGAACCCTCGAACAAGCCAACCATCCACGGATGAGCTGCTGAGTGGCCCATGCCTTTGGCACCCAAAGGGAAACCACAAAGCAAAGGATTGCTATCGACTAAAGGAGTTTGCAACGGCTGCGCTCAAGGTGGCTAAAGATCCCCCGAGGCGCAATAACAAAGTCAAGACCAATGACGATGGCGACAAGGATGACTCAGGAGAGTTCCAGGAGCCCCGTAAGGAAGAACACTTTGTCTTCGGGGGCCTGAATGCCTACGTGTCCAAGCGCAAGCAGAAGCTGGAACTTTGGGAGATCAACTCGGTGGAACCGGCTGCACCTCAATTCATAAGGTGGTCTGAGATGCCAATCAGCTTTGATCGGTCGAATCACCCCAAGCACATCCCAAAGCCGGGTCAATACCTACTGGTGCTTGCTGCTACAATGAAGGAGGTAAAGTTCAACAAAGTACTCATTGATGGAGGAAGCAGTTTGGATTTAATCTTTACCAAGACTCTCAAAGAGCTCGGTCTGTCAATCAATGATCTTTAGCCGAGTTCTTCACCTTTCCACGGGATTGTACCTGGCAAGACTTTAGTTCCTATTGGACAGATCAGTCTGCTGGTCACCTTCGGGACCCGTGAGAATTTTAGGACCGAGCACATTCTCTTCCAGGTGGCGGATTTTGACTCAGCATATCATGCTATCATCGGTCGATCGGCTATGGCTAAATTCATGGCTATCCAGCATTATCCATATCTCACCCTCAAGATGTCAGGCCCAAACGGAATAATCTCCCTCCACTCTGATCTTTGGAATTCTTTCGATTGCGATGTACAGAGTTGTGAGATGGCCAATAAACAGTTGATATTGTCCGACCAGAAGGAGATCCAGCAGGCAGTCGACATGGAGGAGCAGACCGGAACGGAGGTTCCAACAAAGAAGCCTACCAAAGACAAGATTCAGACTGATGACATCCAAACCAAGAGGATCATGCTCGATCCTGAGGACCCCGATAAGGTAACTTATGCTGGGGCCAATCTCGACGAGAAATAGGAACTCGCGCTCACTCTTTTCCTCCAGGAAAATAGGAACATCTTTGCATGGAAACCATCTGACATGCTGAGAGTTCCTAGGAAAAAGATTGAGCACAAGTTAAGGATACCCCCTGGGGCTACCCCCGTTCGGCAAAGGCTTAGAAGATTCGCACAAGATTGCAAGGACGCCATGAAGAAGGAGATAGTTAGACTATTAGATGCTAAGTTTATAAAGGAGGTGTATCATCCCGACTGGTTAGCAAATCCAGTCCTTGTACCCAAGAAGAATAAAGAATGGAGGATGTGCGTTGATTATACTGATCTCAACAAGGTCTGTCCTAAAGACCCTTTCTCTCTTCCTTGTATTGATCAGATTATAGACTCGACAACCGGGTGTGAGCTCTTGAGCTTTCTGGATGCCTATTCAGGCTATCACCAGATCCCACTGAAGGTCAAAGATCAGATTAAAACTTCCTTTATAACACCCTTCGGCGCCTATTGCTATATCACAATGCCTTTCGATCTGAAGAACGATGGCGTGACTTACCAACGAGGTATTCAATGCTGCCTTGCTATTGAGATCGGTCGAAACACGGAAGCACATGTCGATGACATCATCGTCAAGACCCGAAACATCGAAGGTCTTATTTCTGACCTGATAGAAACCTTTGACAATCTGAGGCATTATTCAATAAAGTTGAATCCTAAGAAGTGTGTTTTTGGGGTTCCTTATGGAAAGCTACTCGGTTACATCATTTCGAAACGAGGTATAGAGGCTAATCCAGATAAAATCAAGGCGATCCTTGGTATGGGGCCACCTAATTCTCAAAGGGATGTACAGAAGCTGACCGGATGCATGGCGTCCTTGAGTCGCTTTATTTCCCGACCAGGGGTTAGAGGATTACCACTTTTCAGACTGCTTAAAAAGCAGGAAGACTTCGTTTGGACCCAAGAGGCGCAGTTGGCATTGGACGAGTTGAAGGTTTACCTCAGCAGCATTCCAGTGTTGGTGCCTCCGGAGCCAGGAGAAAAACTTCAACTTTACATATCGGCCACAACTTAGGTTGTGAGTACTGTTTTAACGGTTGACCGAGAAGAGGAGGGACATATACAAAAAGTGCAACACCCGGTCTATTTTGTGAGAGGTCCTTGGCACCTCTAAGGTAAAATATCAACAGATCTTAAAGTTGTTGTATGCATTGTTGGTCACCTCCAAGAAGTTGAAGCATTATTTTCAAGCTCATCCAATCGAAGTCCAGACCTCCTTCGCACTCGGCACAGTGCTGCACAACCGAGAAGCCAAAGGGAAAATCGCCAAGTGGGCAGTCGAACTTGGTCAATATACCATCACGTTCGCGCCTCAGTCAGCTATAAAGGGACAAGATCTAGATGATTTTATTGCTAAGTGGACAGAGATTCAAAACCCACCTACTGCACAAGACATCGAGTATTGGAAAATGTACTTTGATGGGTCTCTTCAATTACAAGGAGCTGGTGTAGGAGTTGTGTTTATCTCACCCACTGGAGAGAAGCTTCGATATGTCCTTTAGGTGATGTTTCGCGCATCCAACAACGCTACGGAGTATAAAGCCCTTCTACACGGTTTGCGCATTGCTGCATCACTCGACATCAAGCGCCTTGATGTCTTTGGTGACTCGGCTTTGGTTATTAACCAGGTCAATAAGGATTGGAACTGTGTGGATGACAATATGAGTGCTTACTGTCAAGAAGTAAGGAAGCTTGAAGACAAGTTCGATGGATTGAAGTTCACACATGTTCTTCGAGATAATAATCAAGTGGCTGATGAATTGGCCAAAATGAGATCATCCCGGTCTGTAGTCCCGCCAGGTGTTTTCTTACACACTCTGGATTCCCCCATGATTTCTCCTTGGTTGGACGTATTAATGAGTGTTGTTACTGATCTCATTGGTGATGACAACATGGAGACCAATTGGCACGACCCGCTGATTCAATATTTGGACAAGGGAACGCTGCCTTCGGATCCTAATGAGCAACGGAGGTTGGAGACCCTATGCCGAGGGAATTTGTTGGTGGGAGACCAACTCTATAAAAGAGGAGGTTCAAACATCTTGATGAGATGCATTTCGATGCCAGAAGGCCAGAAGTTGGTGGAAGAAATTCATTCCGGGATATGCAGCAATCATGCAGCTTCCAAGACTTTGGTCGACAAAGCTTTCCAGCAAGGGTTTTATTGGCCCACGGCGGTTGAAGATGCACACCGAGTCGTTCGGACGTGTGAAGGTTGTCAATTCTTCGCTCAACAAACACATGTGCCTTCACAACAACTTTAGATGATACCTTTGACTTGGCCCTTTGCTGTTTGGGGGCTCGGTATTGTCAGTCCTTTCAAGAAGGCGCCAGGCGGGTTCACTTATCTGTTTGTTGCTATTGATAAATTCACCAAGTGGATTGAAGCAAATCCGGTCGGGAAGATTACATCGAAGAAGGCTATTCAGTTTGTCAAGGATGTCTTCACTCGGTTCGGGGTTCCTCATGACATCATCACCGATAATGGCACTCAATTCACATCAGTGGAATTCTATGACTTTGCCGATAAGATGGGAATAAAAATCCACTTTGCATCAGTGGCTCATCCTTAAAGCAATGGACAGGTCAAACGGGCCAATGGTATGATTCTTCAAGGATTAAAACCACGGATATTCGACAGGCTTTAGCCTTATGTCGGTCGGTGGGTCAAAAAATTGCCTTCAGTTCTTTGGGAGCTTTGCACAAACACCAGTTGGGTAATTGGTCAGTCACCTTTCTCATTGGTCTATGGCTCAGAGGCTATGCTGCCGACCGAGGTCAGCCTTGTTTCGACACGGGTTCAGGCGTATGATGAACAGCTTTCTGAGGAGAATCGGGAGATTGATTTGATTGTAGCAGAGGAATTGCGTGATCGCGCTCTGTTTCGGTCGGCACTTTACCAACAAGGCTTGCATCGATATTATGATAAAAACGTACGTAATCACCACTTCCATGTTGGAGATTTAGTGCTTCGCCGAGTGCAGTCAACGAAGAACCAGCATAAGCTTTCTCCAAAGTGGCAAGGACCATATGTTGTGAAAGAAGTCAGTCGCCCGGGGGCTTACAGACTGATGTATGAAGACGGCGATGATATACCAAATTCCTGGAACATAAATCAGCTATGTCATTTCTATACTTAATTATTCCTTTGTATACTTATACATTATTCATGAATGAAACTTTGGTCTTTTTGATGAAAGATTATTTTTTGATGATTTTTATTCTATAGTATCTCGATTCCTTAAATTAATTTTATTAAACAATCGAGCCAGGGGGCTAGTAATAATGTCCCACCTCAGTCTAACCTTATTTTGGTTTTGGACTACTTTTTGACCGATTTCTTCTCTTTAAATACGGTCTTCATTTTCTTGGTCTAACGTCTATACATTATGGTTATATACTTTACATTGCACATCAGACTACCACTACACTAAACCCAGAGCCAAAGTGCGAGAGGTCATGTGTCGATTGGTCGAATCTGCTTGTTACGCGGTTATGAGTCACAACCTAAAATGTTAAGGCAAACTGCTACAATTTGAGTTTCTCAATGACAGAAACATACTTATGACATTTTTATCAATCTTTTAAAGTTGATAAGCATGAAACTAGTTTACATACAGTTAATCTTGTTTCATTCCATAGATATTGCTAATCATCTCTAATATTACAGGATTCACAGCTCCTTTGAAGGAGAGGAAGATTCAGCTCGTAGCTCAACCTCAGGAGTTGCTGGAGGAGTAGGCACGGTCGGATTGATCTCTATGTTGTCAACCAAAGCTCGGGAAGTCTCGAGCATGGAATCCAAGAGCAACTAGCATTGGTCGTCAGTCAAGTCTGGGTTGAAGCCCTTCTTGATCTTGTCCAATGGCAGAGCAGGAGACCAAGATTAGCAAATCGCCAGAACCTGACTCCTGGCCTTGGTCGCCACACGTCGAATGTTTTGAGCAATAGCCTCTGATGCATGCTCCAGCAAGTACTCCAAGGAATGGCCAGACTGTTCTACTCGATCGACATGAACATAATCCATCGCCTTTCGAGCGGCGTAAGATAGAGCTACAAATGATAATTTTTTATCAGTATGATCAAAAGAGGAATCAAGCAGATGTGAGAAATAATGAAGGGCTTACTGGCAAGTTTACATTTAAAGGATTTGGAGGTGCTCTTAGCTTCCTCTATCTTGGCGTCAGCTTCCTTCAGCTCCTTCTGTAGCCGAGTGATCTCGGCCTTCTGGTCCTCAACCAATTTGGAGAGGTTTTCCTTTTTAGCATTCAAGGCATTCACAAACCTTTGCTGATTGGAAGTTAACTTCTCTAGATCGGCGATCTTCTGATCACGAGCTAAAGATAAACATTTGAGCTTTTAGCGATAGAGTGATTAGTTGATTATTTAAACACAGGTGGTGAGTGATCTTACCAGCTAAATCTACACGGCCTTGGTCTAAGGCCTTGGTCATCTCTCTTCGGTCGGTCTGCAGCTTTTTAATTTCCTTTTGTGCTTTGGCAAGCTGCTGACCGGTGACTAGCAAAACACCCGCAAAGTGTTAGACTTACTTAAAGACTTTAAAAACCAAAGAGTTTAGGACATACCAAAAGCTTTGGCTTCAAGGTATTCTACCCTAGCCTGTTTCCTCTCTACGAGAGCATACATTTTCTGTATACAAAAAGGGGTTAAGCTTAAAGGCAAGATTAAGACAAAGCAAAAGCAGAGTATTGAAGTACCTTGCTAGCTTCTCGATGTTGGTGCATAATTTCCACGTCCTCCACTTTGGTCCGACCGAGTAAATCTGCAGATAATGTCGTCTTACCTTTGTCAAGAGGTGAAGGGACGACGACAGGAGCAGGTTGGGTTACAGGCACTAGAATGGAGGCAGGAATCGCCTTGTCAGCTGGCTTATCCACCTCGGTCGGTATGTTTGATGACTTGCCGACTGACTTGGGCAGATCAGTCGGACGAGGAGGAGGTCCAGACCGAGTGTCTTCGGACTCTTGGGCACTCTGAGAATCACTTGTCCGACTACTGTCAAAACAAAGATGGAAGAGATTAAAATGTGTTACGGATGACAATAAGAGACAAGGAGCATAAGGTTAAAGAATTAACCTAGGAGCCTTCTTGAGCTTGATTCGGCACAACCTCTTCTTCAAAGAAGTCAACTGAGAATCAGTCTCCTTCCTCTTCTGGGTAGATTTTCCTGCCTTGTCGGTCTGATCCACCCTCCTAGCATCACTCTAATTTTGGCTCGGGGGCTCCGACTAGCTTGAAGGTCGGGCAGACGGAGTGGGGGTGAGATGACTAGCGTCAGTAGATGGCAATTCTTCATCATAATCCTGATCCGCTATATATTGCCGTTGGCGCTCAACGGTCTGCTTTATTCGCCGACTAGGGGGAGGCAGGGTGGTGACCAGGTCAGTACGAGCGCCTGCAGAAGAGCTCGAGCCTCCAGTGCTGGTCTGCTGCGTCTTCTCGACATAATCTGGTCCCTCAAAATCGGTCGGAGGGAGCGGAAGATGAGAAATATAAGTATCTAAAACCTGCACAAGAATCAAAATATCAAGCAGGACATCAAGACAAGAACATAAAGGATTGCTCAAAGCAGACTGAGGCTTACTCAGGCCCGCATAGTGCCCTTGTTATACGCCTTCCTGATCAGTGAGTCATCCTGAAGGATATCCCCTTCAAACATTTTTGACAGACGTTTTTTATGGAGTTCACCATTCGGTGGGTCAGGCACCTCCCTGATTTCATCATTATTGATATAGTTCCACGCCGGGTGACTCTGCAGCTTCAGGGGCTGCACTCTGCGTACTATGAAGCTTTTGGCAATGGTAATTTCATCAATACCTTCAGCCTTCAAGTCGGATATCTTCTTCAGTAGAGTGACCACCTGAGGGTCGGTCGGATCGGGCTTCTCCGTCCATTGCGCCAGAGGAATCGCCTTGGTACTGGTGAAGTCGGTAAGAACAGGGGGAGGGTTGTCACAGTAAAATCACTCATCCTTCCAGTTCTTGTTCCCGGTCTTCAATGGCACATTATTGTAGGCCTCCTTCTTGCACAACTGGAAGCCAACGCCGCCTATAGCTACTTGATTGTCCTTGGTTAGCAGCGAATGGAAGACAAACAGATGGCAGAATAAATTAAAGTGGGGAAGGATGCCCAGAAATGCTTCGCACATGTGCACGAAGATGGTGATGTGAAGAATGGAATTAGGATTGAGGTTGACAAGCTCAATCCCATAAAAGAAAAGGAGCCCACGCAAGAAGTTGCAGCAGGGGACTCCAAAGCCATGCTCGAAGAACGAGCGGAACACAACTATCTGTTTATGAATAGGGATGAGGCAAGATTCACGGGGTACCTTCCAGTCGATCCGCACTTGCTCTGGAAGGATGCCGTTGACCACCATCTGATTCATATCGGCCTGGGAGAGGTTGCTCTTCGAGAACTCCCAAAGCTGCTCTGGAATGTCAATCTCTGAGGAGGAGGACGTGGTGGCGGTGGTGGAAGTGACAGGGATCAAGGTGGAAACCTTCTTGCGACCTATAGCGATGATTGTTTTGAGCATGGCGGATCAAATGCTGAACCCTAGCGGAGGTTTGGGGGCTAAGCGCAGTGAGATCTGCGGTGGCCAGAAGCGAAGGCGTTGATGCTAGCTGGAAAGTTGAGGAGTCGCTGAGAACACAGGAGGCGTGAGGAAAACGAAGAGTTCGTGCGCAAATGCGGCATGTACTGAGAGTCAACTCGACGCTGCTTTTTATACTCCCGCTTTTTGACCTAAAGATCCCATGGGCCAGGGTAGGCCGTACAGTGATGACGATTTTTTTCTTAAGCAAAGATTAATTAAGGGCCTTAAAATATGATTAGGGTCTAAGACCTTGAGAAATAAAGCTCGAGGGCTTCTTTGATGAGAAGCATTTGAAAAATATTTAACCATATCTATGTGATTTGATGATCATGTAGCAAAGGATTTAATGGTCATATGGATATAAGATCAAAGGTTATGGTATGATTAAAGTCAATAACCAAATTGTCAAAATTGGGCTTATGGATAATTAGAGTGACTAATTATTAGGCTATATTATGATTGATGCCATTAGCTTAGCACCATTATAGGATTGATGTCATATTGGTTCACATGAATTGAATATGATTGATATCATAAAATTCAGACCGACCAGTCATGCGGACATGGTGTATGTCACTCGGCCTATTTGATAATCGGTCGGCAAGGCTGAAGCTTTGCAAGTTGACTTACTAGTTTGATGATCAGAGGTCTGTTAAACTCAAGCTTGATGGTTTGAGTAAAATACATACAAAATAATAAGAGCTAATATAATTCGACTTGCATTATTTATTAGTCTCCAAATTATACAAGAGTCGGGGGCTACACCTGATCAGGTGCACCTAACCGGTGCACCAGATCTATCAGGAACTTCGATAAAGAGGTCTTCCTAATTTATGATCTACATTGAAGATCATTTTGAGAGTTGAAGCTCAAAATCAGGAAGCACTCGGGGGCTGCTGTGGGATACTTGCCTTACGGGTATCCTCATACAAGACTAAGTCGGTAGCCGACCGGGTACTTCATTAACAAGAAAACCGACCGACTCGACTTGGAGCACACGGCATATAGAGATAGACTTTCTATATAAATCCTTGTGTATTACGATTAGGACTCTTCATGTACCCCCTAGCCGATCGGATATATAAGGCGGCAGGGTATCCCTCATCGGGGGAGAGGTTTTTTCCACAACATCAATACAACACACAGAACACAGGACATAGGGTTTTTACTCTCATTGAGAGAGCCCGAACCTGTATAACTCGGCGTCTTGTGTTACCATTATAGTTCTTAGTCTCGATGTAGCCCTATACATTTTACTGCCGATCTCAAGCTTCGACAGATTTAATACCAGAAAAAGTGTTAACCGTGAAGTTCAGTTACGGTTAATTCAATGTTTTAACCGAGGAATCCGATTTAACCGCAATTAAACAAAAAAAGGGAGAAATCAGAGATAAGACGAAGAACTTGTCACTGCCCTGGACTAGCATGCCATCACCCTCGCCTAACACACGCTATTGCTTCTGCACCTCGGCGTCCTCGCGCGTGCGTCATCGCGATACTGCCACATCGCCTCGCCATCGCTGTTGTTGTCGCTCTGACTCAATCTGCTGCTGTCGTCGTGGCGTAGTTTGAGCTACGCTGCCTTCAAAAGAGAGAGAGAGAGAGAGAGAGAGAGAGAGAGAGAGAGAGAGAGAGAGAGAGAGAGAGAGAGAGAGAGAGAGAGAGGATAGGAGGTCGCTACTCGCCGGGCATCTGTGCTGCAAGGCTTTGGTGAGGAAAGAGAAAATAACGGCTCCGTATGAGGAGGAAGGGAGCTTCGTGGGTTAGAATTAGGTTAGAAGATTAGTTTAGTTTTTTATACGACAGGATGGCTTCATGGGCTGATGTGCTTCCTTCGGTCTGACATGCTAATGGGCTAAAAATGCTATATATCGGTTACTTCGGTATGTTCTATTAACCAACACTGAAAACTGAATAAACTATGGTTAACCATAGTAGACAAAACTGAAAACTGAACCGTAAACCGAATACTGAATTAACCGCAAAGTTCGGTTTTTTTTGGTTTGGTCACCGATTTTTCGTTTAACTGCGCCTAGCCCTACTTCCGGTCGACTAGAGAGTAGTCGGCCCGGATCACATACAAATGAACCGAACACCCACTTTACAAAATTTATTTCACATCATGATTTTTTCTTTTCATCGTTCCAAACAAAAACTCTCCACCACTAAGTTGATGAGTTCGACTCTAGCGAAATTATAAACTTCATGACCATTGATAATTGGATTCCCAAAGTATGAATATTTTGGTGATAGATGACAACTATAAAATTGTGGGCTAATATCTGCATGAGTGTTGTCTATGTAGGAATCATCTCTAAACTCTATTACAAATCATATAGATGATGGTTTCCTTAACGATTGATGACAATGACCACAAGCATGGAGGCTTGATGAGCTTGATGGAGCCCAAGGATTGATGAAGATGGATCAAAGCGGAGAACAAGTTGTGGTGCAAGTATTGGGTACACTTGTCTAGTTGTTAGGGCTTTGAGTCCATAGAAAAATCCGACTATCAAGGGGGTCTAAGTCATTCTCTTAAGTCATGTCTAGTCGGTGATGTGCAAGGTTGCTCGGTGAAATCACAGACACTAGTTAATAGTGGAGAAGCCAAGGAGCTGTTCAAATAAGCTGGAAAATGAAGTCAAGCAAGGACGACAAGTTTCACCTTCTGTACATAAAGACCGGACAGAGAGGTCAGAGGTGACCAAACTATACGGTCACTATGGAGAGTTGTCTCAGACTTTCAGCAAGGAGCGAGGAATCTGTCTGTGTCAGAGTCTGTACAGACCGGACGGTCCGATCAGTAGGACTTGCACAGGGCAGAGAGGAAGCTGTTGTGTGAAATGTTTCTGGACTGGAGAGAGAATCGGACCGGACGGTCTAGTCAGGTGACCGTACGGTCTGGTCAGCAGAGGAATCAGCAGTGGTTAGAGCCGTTGGTGACTGTGTTGTAGTAATCGGACAGTCTGGTCAGGGAGTGACTGGACTATATGGTCAGTAGGCCCAGAAAGCTGATTTCATGGAGCAACGGCTAGTTTGAGGTTGGGAGCCTATATAACTTGTTGCTGGATCTTTGTGATCTCTCTTGGCCAGTGGAATACCTGAGAGCATTTGGTAAGGTCCAAGAAGAAAAGAGGAGAACACTAGAAGGAGATATTGCATATCTTGAGAGTGCTAGTGGAGAGTAACTTGAGCGTCTTGCACATCTAAGGCTAGGGTGTCTTTCAGGGTGCGATCTAGATTGTTACTCTTGGTATATAGTGGGACCTAGATCGATTAGGTATCGGTGATCGAGCCTATCATGATTGGTTGTGAAGACCGTCACATGTTTGTACACGGTTTGAGCCCACCGGTGAAAGGGGCATCGCTAGTGAGCGCCCGTACAGCTCGGGGAGTCCGACAAGTTCTCGAGGGAGGCGAGTTTGTGCTTTGTGCAGCGATAACGCATACCGTATCTTCACTCCGGGAGTGATTGTGAGCTCATGGGCGAGAACTCCACTTGGTGGCGGAAGGTACCGGAACTCCGGCGGGAGTGGTCCAACGAGGAGTAGGGAAAGGCGCCATCCTTCCGAGATCTCGGGAAAAAAAATCATGAGCATTCCTTAACCCTCTTTTTACTATTCCGCACTTGTGTGCTCTAGTATCTCTACTACCTAATAATTGTGAGACAGTCTTCTTAGCCACCCTTAATCCGTTTTAACCCATTTTTAATCCAAGCCGTTAATTCTTAATCCATCCTTAACCGTACTTAATCCAAACCGTTGATCCTCAATCCTCCAACCGCGACTCGCTGCCTCCACCCGCGCCCCCACCCCCGTCCTCGACTTGTTGCCGCCGTCGCCCTCTCTTGACTCCCTTCCACCGCTCGCGCCTCCCCACCCTGTCCTCGACTACCTGTCGTCGGTGCCCTCTCCCACCGACCCCTCACCAAACCCGAACCGGCGACTCCCACCCAACCCGCCTTCCCCGATCGGCGGCGCGAAGACTGGCGGTGTCCACTCCTCCATCGCCCGACGACGCCCAACCCTCCTCCCCCAACCGGCGGTGCGAAAACTGGCTGCGCCCACTCCTCCTCCCCCAGCCAACGGTGCCCACTCCTCCCTACCCCGTGACTCCGTCCACACCTCCCCAACCTCTCCAAATCGTAGTCCGCCCCGGCCCCTCGCCGACAGGCCATCGCAACCCGCACGCCGCCACCGCAAGGTTCCACTCCAGATCATCGGTCACGCCACCGTGAGCCCTCACCATCGCAACAGGGAAATGGCCGACCAGCTGCCACCACCGCTACGGGGGAACAGCCGACTAGCCGCCGCCGCCACAACGGGGATCCACCGCTTGACCTGGTGCGGTGACTGGTCGGTGCTCTCCTGCTTGACCTGGTACCGGCCACCCGCCGCAGCAACGGTCTCGAAGGTGATGGAAGACGACGAAGGTGGGAGCTTCATTACGGTCGAGAGCTTTTTGTTAATTTGCCTTTTTTGCTGACCTAAACAGGATGGGACGATTAAGAGATCACTGTCTCAAAGGTGGGAGCTTCATTTGGACACAAGTTAATCACCAACCTAGCAGGTCATTAAGTACTATTGTGACGCTGTTTAAGGTGTTAAGGAACGCATAAGGTATGTCATGATCTATGTTTTTTTTCTATTTTTTGCTGATAATCACTTCCAATCATTCTACTCTGATCATTTATGAAAATGCAATTCTTATGGTCATTAATAAGTAAAATACTGCATGCTTTGCTGGTTTGGTTAATTCTTCCAGTTTATTCTACCCTGGTCATTTGTGAAAATGCTTTTCTTATGGTCACTAATATGCTGTTAGTAGTCTTATGAGGAATTGGTGTACTATATTGGAAACCATAACTTCAATTGGTACCTCCTTTAGCTACCTGTTGGGGCCATGGATCCAAGGATGTACTCGATGCGATGAGGTATAATAGGATATTTTTATTTCATTTGCTTGGTTAACATTTGGTTCAATTTGCACGAATCATGGATTTTTTATATGCACACAGTCGTCGCTGATGGGAGGCCTATGTGAGGACGGAATATTTTCCTGATTGGTAATCATGCAAGTTAATTTCTAATGACAGCTCTCTGGCAGATAGCATTGTAGCAACTGGTTTATGTAAGTTGTATGGTCTAGGGTGTGATGGCTTGGATTTTCCAACTGGTTTATGTAAGTTGTTTTCAGTAGCAGATAGATGTCAATTTAGTTATTATACAATTTAAATTGTGTCTTAGATTATTTTATAGATCCTTGTGCAAGTTTAGTTATGATACAACTGCTGCCGGAGTAGGTATTGATGCTTGCGGGTCTGTGAAATCTTCATGACTTTCCTAAAGTGAACATGCAACTTATGGATAGCTTAGGGAAAATATTTAGGTTAGGAGCAGTAAAATAATCTAAGATAAGATCAGTAGCTCTACACTTTCATTTTAGTAGCAGTTTTACATTCAAATAATCAGAAAAAAATCTTCTACTTTTCTGCAGTTCAGTGAAATGCTGCTTTATTTCACATTTACTTAACTCTGCATCTCAAAAGAAAAAAAATATATTACAGTGTGAGGAATGGAATGCAGAAGCATATACACGTTCAGTAAAGCCATGCTTTAATTCTTGTGCTAAAGAGCCACATAAAGATTGCATTTCTGATTTATATTTTCATGCACAAGTCAATACTGTAGTGCGAAGAATGTGTTTGCCTGAAACACTGAATGGGATGAGAGGCTGGGCTCCTTTGCAAGATGGTAGCTTGGATTGTTTCATTGTACAGTAGATAAAACCAAGATTCACGGGCTCTGGGCGAATATTTTTTCTAGCTCCTTACTTCAATGGTCTTTACCCTTTCCAATATATCTCTGAATACCACTGCTAAATATATTTGGAGGATCATGTGGGATCTGATCAAAATACTAAAATGCCAGTTAGTATGAGAAGGATTGATGCTCCATCATACGAAAACTATTGAACTAGATTATTCAGAAGTAGGAAAATGTGAAACTAGAGCATTCAAAATTAGAAACATTTGAAACTAAATTGTTTGGATAAGTTTTTCCACTATAGGACTAAGCCAAAATATTCTAGCAAATTCTGCATTGAGCAATTTTTTATTTCTCTCTCACGGTGCCTGCCTAGATTTTAATGTAGATTATTGTCTCCCCGTCTTTCCACCGTCTTCTCAATCTAGCAATCTCAGGGTGACTGGGGCAGTAAAGCTTTTTTGGGTATGAATCACTGGCTTGATTGCTTTTGATTTTGTTGATTTGTAGGTTCCCTTTTTATTCAGATATATTTTGATTTGTTTACGGTGATACAATATTTTTTATTACTAAATCTAATGAGTACGACTTATGCGCATGGTTTATGTTCGTTATTATTTTATTTTGATTACCATTGCTTATTTGATAAAATAACATTTGTAGAATTGATGAGTAACTGAAATAGCTGATGCTTAGAGCTTGCACTTCCATATATTCTTTGACTATGTACTATTTCTCATAACAATATTCTTTCGGGGAAGTATAAATATGTGATCATCTACTTTGGGATTATTTCTGGTATTGATATGCAATACAATGAGTAGAACTTCCATGCTCATCCTAAAGCTACCAAGCTTGATTTTTGGATGCCTATCATTTATTTAATATTAATTTGTCATTCATTCAACACTTCCTTTTTAAAACATATTGCAGAAACCTAAGCCACTGCCTGTAGAAAAAGACTGCTGTCAAACCAGGTGTTAAGGCTCCTGCTATAAATAAAGAAAAACAGCAAGCATCAAGGAGTGTTGAAGAACTGGATAAGCCTTCCATTTGTTGTACTTCTATGAAAATTCGCCAATTCGCCAACTCATGGTGGTGGTCAAATCCAATGGTACCTCATGGTTGTCAGATGATCCATCTGTGCTGCAAGGGACGTCTCAAGCTCAAATCCAAATCGATTCAGATTTTTTGTAGTTGTCAGTCCCATTTCAATTTGTTTTAATTGTTTGCTCGATGTGGTGTTCTGCAACAACCACTGCTCCTGGTTGAGCTTGTTACCCACATCAATGGAATCTCCTTTTCTTTGGCTTTGATTTGTATGAAGGAATCATGTTTGTTAAAAAAAGGGAATTCTCTCTTAATCCTTAAATTTTCACGGCTGCCTGTTTGATTCCACATTGAATAGTGATTACAGTGGGCTTCTGAAAGAAGATACTATTGCAAACAATATTAACGATGTGATGATGCATTCGAGTACCAACTTTTGTGATCCTTTGTATTGTCCTTGTTCATCACATTGGTTATTAGAAATAATTTGTCTTATTTTCTGGTCAGTGGCTGCAATATGTAAAAATAGCAATATTCCTGTTGCATACATATAAGAACCTTATGTTTGATGAGTTCTTGGTAATTACACTGAATATAGATTGCCATACTAATGAGTATAGAAACAAGATGAAATGCATGTGGTAGAATGAACTAAATTTCTTGTACTTTTAAAAACCCATAGCAGTGCATGATAACTACTTATTGTAAAGTTTTTGTAATACCCGTTGTAACGCACGGGTACTTTGCTAGTCTAGGTTAAATTATGGCTTGCATAGACTAGTATGTTTGACTTTCGCATTTTCTTTTATCATAAACACTAGTATGTGTAGGATTTTGGTTTACTGGAATTATTTAGATTGTTTCTCTTATTAGGCTCAAGTAGTGTAAATTGAAATATTTGAGTTTGTGAGTGGCTTACCGATTCATCTCCTTTTCAATACGTCTTCGGTCATTACAAAAATCCAGTAAAAATTTGATCAAATAAAATATGTACTCTCTCCAGTTTCATATTATTGTCGCTGTCTAGTGCAAATTTCTACTAACTGACGACAAAAAAAAAAGAAGGCCAGAGGGAATATATGGGTTTAATGTACGCATATCCTAGAGAACAGGGGCCATTATGCTAAGTAAACAACAAACAGAAAGAGAACATCGCAAAACCGCAGTATTCCCCATCTCCCCAAACCCAACTCCCTCCTCGTCTGCTACTTTGCCCATCTACCTTCGAGCTCGAGCTCTCCGTACCTTAGCCCAAGGACCACATCGTGCTCCACCGGAGGCCGAGGAAGCGACGGAGGGTGGATCCGGCTGATGCGGCGGCGGCAATGGGTGTGTGGGAGTCCATCCTGCGCGGCGGCGGCCGGCGCTTCCTCAAGCGCAAGGACAGCGACGCCGGCGAGGCAGGTTAGGATTTAGGACACCCCCACCCACCCTCTTCTTGCTCTTGCGCCTGCTATTTTGGGTGAATTTTCTGCGTGGTAGGATACAAAGTACATGGTTCGTGGAGATACTACAGCATCTATGTCACAATGTGGTTTCCTGTTTCACTTACTCCACTTTGGTTTAGTTACAAAATTTCCCGCTTTGAGTGCTTCTCTAGTGGAACGGGTAAGCGGCATTGTTAATTGGATTGTTCTTTATTCCCGTCATGCTCACTGGTCACAGTTGTGTGTAGATTGGCTTCACCAATTGAGTCACCAGCTTACCATATCTGGTGACTGGCTGTTTTTGGTTTGTCTTCTCATTCCCCTTTTACTTTTGGGAGGCTAGGGCAGGTGTTCCCTATAAAGAGCGAATGTGGGAAGTACCAGCGTAATATCTACCGCAGATTCCGTTTGAAATAGTGTGTGGTCAACTCTTTAAGTTATTTGGACCACATGCCAAAACAACCATTGGCAGTGATTCTTCCTTTTTCAGTGGAAGATCTGGAAAGTTTGATTCCATAGAGTAGTTATTTCAGTGCTCCTAATTTTCAGTCAGCTGAAAGTTTGGACAACTTTCAATTACCACTTTGAGCCTTCAGATCTAAATCAAACGGTTTACAATAAAACAATTTCTTTTTATAGTTTATACATCAACATATTTTTTCCTCCTCTTACTAATACATATAATCCTATAAAATAAATACTAGTAGAAATCTAATGCAACTTCAACTATTTTTAGTCACCTGAAAGGAAGGAAATATATAGAAAAAAGTAGAGCTTTTTGATGTTTTAATGGCACCGTGAAAGTTTAACTGAAAATCTAGTGTTCAAGTGTGATACTATTTTGTGTCCATCATTTATAGAACTAAGTTATTTTAGGAGAAATATTAATTGCAGTGCAATTTTTCATGTTCTAATCTCTTGGAGTGCATTTTAGTTTTTAGCTGACTATGGGACAATGCTAACTATTATTTAAGCATGTCTCTTTTGTCCTAAAATAAAAAATTTAATGACACAATGCAACTATAAAATACTTTTGTCAGTATTAAATGGTGATAATTTCTACTTATCTGATTGGCAAAAGCTGGATTTTGATGTCTTGGCACACTCTTACTGCCAGGTCGGGCGCTTGAGGAACTAAGGGGTTCACTATACAATGACTTTCATACCTCAGAAGGGGCCAAGCGCCAGCAGCAGAGGTCCTGTGGCCCTATGATTGCACTCACATTCAACTTTATGGCTGCTGTCGGGATCATCATGGCGAACAAAATGGTATGGTTGTCTTTTTAAACATTTTGCGTGTATCGCTGTGTCAATCTATTTGCGTGTTTTTTAAACATGGCATATTTTACCTTGTAGGTCATGGGCACTGTTGGATTTAATTTCCCAATTGCACTGTCGTTAATTCATTACCTAGTAGCTTGGGCTCTAATAGCTGTCCTCAAGGCGTTATACTTGTTACCAATTGCTCCTTCAAAATCCACTCCTTTCTCCTCATTATTTGCATTGGGTGTTGTCATGTCTTTCTCCACTGGGCTTGCCAATGTCAGCTTAAAGCATAATAGGTAAGATGGATAATTTAGTTTCTGTCCTACCTTATCTGTCTCGTAATGTACTCAGTATGAGAAGCGGGCTTCAGCCCACTGGTAGTGTTGCTCGTTGGCAACCTACAGGTTGGGGGTTCGACCCCCACTTCTCACAAAAAAAATCCCCTTGCCTGCTGCCACGCCAAAGCACATAATAAAGAGCCGGCCCGTACTCACAGGGTCATGGTTCCCTGTGTAAGGGTGGAGCAGGGGTTCGGGGATTTTCTTGGCCTGCGTGAGAAGGTCCTTCTTCTTAATACAATGCTGTTGGGGCGGTCTTACCCCAGCAGGTCGAGCTTTTTTTTTTAATGTACTCAGTATTCTTTGTCTTCAGTGTAGGTTTTTATCAAATGGCTAAGATAGCTGTTACTCCAACAATAGTTGTAGCAGAATTTATTCTTTTCCAGAAAAAGGTTTCCCTTCGAAAGGTAAAATCTTAAGGAACTTTTTCCTCATATTTCGTTCCATTCTTAGCATGGTACTTCGATTTGATTGTAGCCTTAAACAATGGAACACAAATGTTTCTTTTGTGTTGTAGGTTATTGCGCTGGTTATCGTTTCATTTGGTGTGGCTGTTGCAACTGTTACTGATTTGGAGTTCAATTTTTTTGGTGCTTGTGTAGCCCTAGCTTGGATTATTCCTAGCGCTGTGAACAAAATCTTGTGGTCAAATTTGCAGCAGAGTGGAAACTGGACAGCACTTGCGTAAGTTACTATTTTATTTCTTTTGAGCCAGCTGGTATTTCCTATGTTCTCTCCTAACTTTCAGATTGTTTGATCAGATTGATGTGGAAGACAACCCCAATTACTATATTTTTCTTTATTGTTTTGATGCCTTTTCTGGATCCTCCGGGTGTCTGGTCTTTTAGATGGGATTTCTGGAACACATCTGCAATTACCGTATCTGCTTTGTTTGGTTTTCTTCTTCAGTGGTCTGGTGCTTTGGCACTCGGGTGAGTCAAAAGTTTTTGTTACATGATTCACTTTGCATTATGGAACATCACATTTCTATGCAGTTTGTTACCAGTTTATGCTTGTGTATCTTGAATTCATGTGCTGGATGTTGCAGATTATCTACTGTCTGAAAAAATGATTATTCTTCATGTTTAGTTTTTTGTTAGATATGAGCACATAGGGAGTTCCACTTCTTTTAAACCTGGAGAGAGATTCTTATTTGTTATTAACGTTGCTACTGAATTCGACACTGTATTGTTGAAATAACTCTGATAGAATCTGCAACCTTGTCAAATATAGAGAAACAAATAGCTTGATGTTTACTTATTTTAATTCATAGAATATTTCTTTTATTTCTAATTTCCAACGGGATAATTTGATGAAATGTATCTGTTATGCCCAGTTGACAATGTAACACGTTTAAACTGACAAGAAAAAGGCGTATCTGTCATGTGAAAACCCTTTTTTTTTCTTCTGCAGACCATTATTCTAAAGGAAACAAATTATTCACACATGCTATGTTTTTGGAAGAGTAGTCTTAAATATGTTTTTCAAGACAAGTTAGTCCTAAATATTTTGGTCTCTTATTCCCTTCTGTGGCTGTTGAATTTGTAAATATTCTGGAACTGAAGCTATTGTTTCACTGGCCTTTGGATCATGCAGTGCGACCTCGGCTGTCTCTCATGTTGTGTTAGGTCAATTCAAGACGATTGTTATAATGCTTGTTGCTTATCTGGTATTCAATTCTGATCCTGGATATACCAGCCTCTGCGGAGCTGTCATTGCCCTCGGAGGGATGTCAGTGTATACGTACCTAGGGATAAAAGAGTCAGGCACTGGTGGTAAAAAGAACCATTCAAAAAGTGCAAGGCAGAATTCTCCTCTGCTGAAGCCCAAGGTTACTAAAGATGGAGAAAAACAGGAAGCAAGGACTGTAGACTCTGTGTAGATTGTTAAATCCTCTTGCTTGGTTTAAAACCCAGTGGAAGCAGTGAGACATGAATCTCTTGTAGATTTTTCATTTCTGCAAACCAACCAGTCCACTCAAAAGTTGAAGACTCGTAGTTTAGGAGCATTATTGAAGACTGCTTTCTTGAATTGCCACAGCCATTTTATAGGCAATTTTGGTCGGCTTTGTTTTGTCACTGACCAGATCCATTGTATGTAGAAACTACCATCATTTTAGTTCTATTAGGTTATTTAGATCATTGTTCGACTCTTGTGCTACCCACTTTTCTTATGGATTCTATTAGAAAACCTGGTTTTCTTTTGTCTGCGTGGTTTGTTTTAGTAGAAAAATGGCTATTTTTAATATTTTTTAATCTCAATGCACAAAATACATTGTAACTTGAAATTTGACACAATGATAGATTGTTGGATTTTTCTATCCATGTGTTTTATTCTAGATTTTTTACCGATTGATTGCATAGTTTGATTTTAAGAATAAATATTTTCTTAGTTAAAAAGTGATGAAAATAATGTACAATAAGTCTGTAAAAAAACATGTATAAGGAGTACAATAATGTATCTATCAAATTTGAAGTTGTAATGTATTTTATGCAATGAAATAAAAATGTTGAAAATATCCCCTTATCTGTTCTATTCACAAAATTCTTAACTTAGTGGACGGTGAACAAAATAAAGAGTTACAGTGTCCTATAGACAACCATATTTATTGTCCCACTGATAAAGAGCCCAGTAGAAAATGCATCAACGTCGGCAAACAATGGGCCCTGGTCAAATGTTGCCTTGCACAATGCAAAATTGGCACCTGTTTTGCGGAAGTTTGTATTTGTATTGTTGTTCTAAAAAAGTACTACCTTGAGCCAATGGTCTCGAAGAGATGATGCGTGTATGCTTTCTATGAGGGGTTGTTCTTCAATCTGGTTGATATAGGCCGTGTCATTTCATCCTCGCCTGACGCCAGACCACAAATTCCAATTTTGTAGGTGTAGTTGTATGGGAAAAAGTCTTCAGCTTGATGGTCTCAACATCGGAGCAGTGAAATACTAATGTGAACAGAAACTTAAATAAGAAGTATGTTTAAGAAGCATATAACAGAACCTGCCAAAAAGAACTGAGCAAGGAACATACTTCTGATTTCAATTCTAGGGCCTAAACGAATAGGATTCATCTAGTATTCGGTTAAAGCCCATCTAAGAAAAGAGAGAGGGAGAAAAAAGTAAAGCACGTACAAACGATCTGTGACTGAAACTGAAGTAAAGCACTGGTCCACAATCTGAAACTGTGCATATTTGAAGATGCAGGAAAAGAATAAGTATTTGGTTCCATAAAAGAGCCCGTGACAATATTTTCAATAGCAGAACAATCTTAGAAACCTGTATCGTATATTAGTTCTGAACATGTCTCCATATCCAGGTTCATTGCTCTAAAAAAATAATTCTAGGTTTCTAGTTTCGCATATACAAATACAACACTGATGGATGAAGTCTGCAAGAACAAGTTGCAGGTTCGGAGACTGAATACAATAGTCTGAAGAATTAATCAAATAATCATCTTTGTTGAGCTCTCATGTAGTTGATATTTTTTATTTTTTATTTTATTTTTTGGCATTGAACCATGGCCACATATAGAACACGGGTTGTCGGTTTAGTGGATAAAGAGAGGCGCCTTCAAATGCTTGTTAACATGCTAATGACTTTACATACATGGAAGGAAGACCTACAAGATTACAAAAATACTACATTGAAAACTTCCTTCGCCAAAAAAAAAGCTACACTGCATACGGAAATGTAAAACTGAGTTCGTGTAAAAGAAAAAAAAGTAAAACTGAGAACCAATTACTTTGTGGCATTCATTAACAAGGTCTATCTACTTATTTTTTTTTAACATATTTCCTAGCTTTCAACTGAGTGAAAGCTTTCACATGATGGTTTGTTACTTAGTTTTTCATTTTTCTTTTATAGAATTATCTGTATAATAATTGTAAACCGTTGAATCTAAATCCGATGGCTCAAAGAGGTGATTGAAGGTTGCCCAAACTATCAGTCAGCTGAAAATTAGCAAGTCCTTTTTTTTAAATGTTCATGAAGATCACAACATCTGAATCTTAAGAAAAAGTGAAATCTTTCTACTATTGGTTTCATATCCATGACATAAACTCTACAATAAGAAAGCGATGCACTGATAGAAGCATCCTCATGGTTCCTCAGTAGACGGCTGATGATTTGAAGGTTCTATTTGAATTAGTGCCCAGATTTTCGTTAGGCATGGAATCCACTTTTCTCCCACCTTCCTTACCGATTGTGCCATTTTATCGAAGGACAGCAAGATGTGAATGACTATGTAGATAAATACAGCGATGACCAGTGCCAAGACGTATACTGAAGTTGCTAATTTCCTGCAGCTGCCTGCAGCATACGCCCCAAGGAGAGCTAGCAAGTCCAGCACCATGGCTGTTTTCATTGCAAGGAGAGATCTCTTGTACTTGCTTATTGTGCTATTCAACAACAGAATGACTATGACCAGTGATGCCATGAATGCAGTGGCGTTGCAATAGAAGAATACCTTGTACCGTGTTGGATCAGTATCGTGGAGGACTGGATCACCAGTTAAATGACCGTCTCGATCATCAGGCCATAGTCCTCCAGGTGGAAGCAGGCCAGCTTGGTACGTCAAACTCACTGCAAGAGTTCCAATCAGAATTAAATCTTTTCTCCATTTGCGCTCAGGTTTTCGGTTGACAATGTTGCTTCTTTTGTAACTCTTCGGTGGATGTGGAGTCTTGAAAGATGTTGCATGGAACACCCACTCAAAGAAGTAACTAACCTTATCCTTCGCAAAGGTCAGCACCAGAACTTGGATCATGACGTATGCAAAAACGACAGCAACAACTAGGATGGCATATACTGATGTTGATACTTTCCTGCAGCTTCCAGCCGCAAAAGCACCCATGAGACTGAACAGATCAAGTAGCACACATCCACGCAACAAGTAGCCATTCATTCTCTTCCGACACAACCTTCTGCTGACAAGCAACATGATCACAGCCAAGGATGCCATGAAAGCGGTGCAATTAAGGTAGAAGAAAACCATGTAACGTTGTGGAAACTCATCATGGAATGATGGGTGACCAGCTCGGTGACTATCTTTATTGTCAGTGCAGAAGCCACCTGGTAGATTTATGCCGGTTTGATATGTGCTGGATGCGGCAAGAACTGCAATCAACACTAGAAACTTGCGCCGTTTCTCCAAATATTTCAGTTCAGAGTTATCATCTATTTCCTGAGCTGATACATCAGAGGATCTTTTGCACATAAAGAGTAGAGCATGAATCACAACATAAGTGTCTGTAGTATGTACTCGGGATACCTTATGAAGATATTATTTGTCATATTAGAAACAAGATATAAGGAAAGTTAGAGATAGAATCCTAGTCGGAAATATTGTTGTAACCGTCTAGGAGACTTGCCATGTAAACCCTGCCCCCCCCCCCCCTCGGATATATAAGGAGAGGCAGTGGCTCCCTCATGGGGAGAGAGATATCACACCCAGAATATACAACACAATACACCACAAAACACAGGATGTAGAGTTGTTATCCTTCGGGAGGTCCGAACCTGTCTAAATCTTGCGTCTTGTGTGTTCATCGACTCTTGGTCTCGCGCATGCCTCTACCGATAAACAAGGATCATGGGTAGCCCTATGATCCACTGCCGATAATAATATCGATAGTTGGCGCGCCAGAAAGGGGCGGCGCGAAGATCGACTTGTCGAGTTTGATGGCAAGTTTTTGAGAAAAGTTGGATCTTCATTGACAACGATCAAGCGGAGGAAACAACTCCATCGGGCGAGGCGGCATACACATATAGTAGCAGTGCTGCATGCGCGATGCTGTGTTGCGTTGTTTTGCTGCAATCGACGCCTGAGGAGTCAGCGAGTATCAAGCGACGAAATCCTCGGTGAGTCTGGATCACGTACGGTGGCTATATTTGGAAGCCGAATCCAAGTTTACGCGTCTCACAAGGAAGGAGTCCGAGTTCTGCATGGTGATTATTGGTAACCGAAGGACAGGTCGTGACGGATGACTCGGGTTTGCATTGGCTGAATTGTGCGATAACACTAGGAAAGATAGCGGTCCTATATCTGAGAGGAACGTGTTACCAACAACACTGATTAATATCATCGTTCATCGGTCACTCGGCGATTCGACTAATTATTCAGTGACACAATCACTCAATAACTCGGGACAACAAGTCACTCGCTGACTCGTTCATCGGCTTGATGGTTCAGTGACATGCTCGGGGGCTCGTCTACGACTCGTCAAATATCAAAGCTAAGTTATATTTATAATTTTTGTATTCTACCAATTCAATTTGAAGGCCGTAGGTTCTTCATCTTACTGTGATTGTTTTAAGTTTCTTTTGAACTCATCTTTTTGCCTTGACAATATTGATCAATAATTTTTCTCGGTTGATTTCGACTCGTACGTGTTTGGGCGAATGAGTTTAGCAGTACACAAGTGGTATTAGGAGGAGTTCAGCTATTTTGTTTAGTTGTCCGTCTGACTCCCATTACCCAAGTTGATCAGTCTAGCTCTATGGCTCATGTCGTTTATCAAAATCGTCGTGCACATCGTTCTTTTAATGAACCTTATTTGTTTTTTATATCTGTTGGTTGAATGATCGATTATTTCTGCCAGTACTCTAAGCAAACATAGGCCTCAGATGAATAACAGAAATCCAACAGACTTAGATATTAAAGATATTATTTTATTAATACTTTATATTAATTTTATATATAACTATATTATTTGTGTTCTTATATTACAATTATCTCGTCGACATCACTCGGCCACGGAGCACCAAGTCATTGAATCACTCGGTCATGGAGCGCCGAGTCATTGGATCACTCGGTCACGGAGCGTCGAGTCATTGGATCACTCGGTCACAGAGCGCCGAGTCATTGGGTCACTCGATCATGATCAACTACTCATGATTTTGCTCGGAATTATTTCCAGAAGGGCTATCATGATCATGGTTCATGATTTTACTTAATATTGGAGAGTCCTGCAAGAGTTGATATTGTTTACTTGGAATCATGCCCGGGGCTGATATGCTTGTTATACTTGATCAATATCACTCGGATTCATTATTGATTATGCTTATCGGGGAGAGTGGTAGAACCAATCTTGGAGGCTACCATACCAAAAACTTCATGTCAAATCAGTCAAAAAGAGTGCAAGAACATATCTTGGAGAACTACAATATAAAGTATTCTTGTCGATCCATTCGAAGGAAGTGATAGATCCAGATTTATGTATGGTGTTATATTTGACTCACAAGATATTTGGTGAACTAAATATCTTCTAAATCGGGGGCTATACCTATACCTAGTAGGTTGTTTTATTCGGCGTATTTGGATATTATTTGGCACATCAATTAATTGAAGATTCTTTAAGATTTTTGAAGACCTTTACAAGTTCGTCGCTATACTTAAGGGAAAAGCTCAATCATATTCATGGAGAAGTACAAGTCAAGCAATTGAAGATCAAGAACTCACTTGCAAAGCTCTCAGGGGCTACTGTCGGTAGTATGTATCCGGGATACCTTATGGAGATATTATTTTTCATATTAGAAAGAAGATATAAGGAAAGTTAGAGATAGAATCCTAGTCGGAAATATTGTTGTAACCGTTAGGAGACTTGCCATGTAAACCCTGCCCCTCCCGAATATATAAGGAGGGGTAGGGGCTCCCTCATAGGGGAGAGAGATATCACACCCAGAATATACAACACAATATACCACAAAACACAGGACGTAGGATTGTTATCCTTCGGGAGGCCCGAACCTATCTAAACCTTACGTCTTGTGTGTTCATCGACTCTTGGTCTCGCGCATATCTCTACCGATAAACAAGGATCATGGATAGCCCTATGATCCACTGCCGATAATAATATCGACAATAAGAGAAAACAAGAATGACCAAGATTATCACATACAAAGACGTGGAGAGAGTTCGGCTGCTGCCAGAAGCGTATGCTCCCATTATCCCAAGGAGATCAAGAATCATGGCCGTCTGCAGAACATATCGTTTCATGGCACCAATAGTGATCAATTGGCTCTGGAGAAGCGTTATGATGATCAATGATGACACAAATGCGGTGGAATTGCTGTAGAAGAATGTGCTGTACCGCTTTGGATTGGTCACCTCCAGGATCGGGTCCCCAGCAAGATGGCCATCCTCGTTATCTATCCAAAACCCGCCTGGTGGATTCAACCCAGCCTGGTAGGTAATGGTAGAAGCAAGGATGCCAAGCAATAAAAGATATGTGCGTAACTTCCTTATATCATCGTTAACATCATCAACTGTGTTTACTGAACCAGTACCAGATTGATTTTGCCCATCCAAAGCTAATGACATCTCCTGCTCGCTGGTTGTGCTACTGCTCACCACGAGAAAGGATTTTAGCTTCAGAATCAGATTATGCCTTTTCTCCTCTATCCACCTGATGTACCTCCTGCTAAACTCAGGCCTGGGCACAATAGGTGCAATCCACTGAATGATAAGGTAGATTAAGACAACACCAACAAGGGCGAATACATGAATAGATGTATGGATATCCCTGCAGCTCCCTGCAGCAAAAGCAGCCATAAGGCCAAATAGACTAACCAAAACACATAGACGAAGTGCATTCGACCTGACAATGTGATGCACTGACGTGTTGCTGAGGAGCATGATGATAATGACAAGAGATGAAGCAAAAGCAGTGTCGTTGCAGGCCATGAATGCCTTGAAGCGACGAGGGTAGTGGTCTCGGAGGGCCGGATCTCCAGCAAGGTGACCGTCATCACTCTCAGGCCAGAATCCACCTGGGGGGTTTAGCCCTGCAGCATATGTCACATTCGTTGACAATGTAGCAAGAACAAGCAAGCAACCACGGTTCTGCTCTAGTTCTTCCTTATTTTCCTGGACAGAAGTATCTGGTTCATCTATTGTGTTATGGCCTTTGTTGAAAATGTGTGATAGAGAATCCTTCCAGAACATCTGAACATCTATACAGGTTTTTCGAAACCATTCAGGTGCTAGGTGCTTGAAGAACACAACATGAAGCGCCATGTATGTGAATATGCCAACAAGTAACACCCAAGTGTACAAGGATGTTCTGACTTCCCTGCAGCTGCCAGCAGCATAGGCTCCCATAAGGCCCAGCAAGTTGAGCAACATTGCAAAATGCAGTGAACGTAGCCAAATTGCATTGCAGCTTAGCTTGTTTATGAGAAGCAAGATTAGAACGATGAGTGATGCCATGAATGCCGTTGAGTTGCAGTAGAAGAATACCTTATACCGCTTGGGGTAGCTAGATTGCAGGACAATGCCATTGGCGAGGTGGCCATGGTTGTCCAGCCAGAGGCCACCTGGTGGGGCAAGCCCTGCCTGGTAAGTGACAGTCGCAGAAAGGATTGCCAGTAGCATCAAATACTTTCGCAGCTTCCATACAAGCTCTGCCTCATCAGCGCTGCTTGGGATTTGGTCACCTTGTTGCTGTAGTTCTTCCTGATTCATGGTATTTTCAACCACATACCCTTTTCCGTGCTGTAGTTCAACCTCCATGGCCACAAGCTCAAAGACCCAAAGAAAACCTCTGAATGCTTGAGCTCCGAAGGTTATAACATTTTCTCTATTTGTAGGATTACAACTTGCAACAGTCTTCATTATATGCCAGAATTCTGGTCCTTGCATTTATCTACGCAGGTTAGAAGACAAATAATGACATAGAATCCAATGCCAATTTTGCAGGCATAGAAGACCAAAGGATGTTTCATATAGACATTATCAAAATGACAATATCTTTGTTTTTAGCCGCCAAGAACAGAAGAACTTTTGCCAAAAAAAAGGGAGAAAAAAAGGAAGGTAGTTTCTATTCAGTCAATTCCTTAACAGTGGAAGTGTCCCTTGCACTGAGATAGCGTACACCTAGTCTGTCTTAGATATATATCATAACGTGACATTTCAACCTACAGTGCACAGATAGGGATACGTGTATCGTATCCGGCACATATGGATACGTTGATACGTCATTTTTTTAGAAAACCCGATACGTAAATATGTTTTACTTTTTTTTAAAATAAAAAATAAAACAATAATTTGAGCTATAATATAGGCTTTTAAGCCTAGCAGGAGTTAAAGAGTTTATAAGACAACCCAAATTAACATGATAAAACAGTGCACAAATGTTATAAATCATGTGAGGCTGGCAGGAAAGCCAGTACACAACCATCTGGTGGGCTGGGAATCGTCCTATACTGGGCCTAAACGTATCCCCTAGCAGGTCAAACTGGTCCAATATGTATCGGCTGAAGTATCCGATTTCTGCTATTTATTTTTATTCAGATACTTGGTGGATACGTATCCAAGACGTATCTAAGACGTATCCATATTGGATACGTATCCAAGTATCCGATACTCTGCACCTTGAAGTATCCAGTGTTCTGCAAGTCAAGTATCTAGTGTTCTGCAAGTCATTATCGACAATTTTTAGGACACTCTGTTTTGTTTGTTGCTATTATTAATAAAGTCATACTATTTGTGTCGCTCCAAAATGGGAATCTTTAATCTTATTGTCATTCCACCGAGCTTGAAGTGATACCATAGATGACACATGATGCAAAGCTGAGAAAGCTGGACTGTAAACAATGGAGTGTAATTCATGAATCATGAAACAGTCGATGTCTCAATGGCATATCATCAACCATCATTTCAACCATTTTAAACATAAACAGGGCACTACCTCATGGGCATCATATGCATCACGCACATCCTGGTGGGCTCTTGCACCATATATCTGCTGGGGCCTTAAGGCATCTACTGGCCACCTCATGCATAACACCATATAGAGATTCATGAGCCATTGCACTGACTTGAAACATCCGAGTAAAGAGTAGAAAATCATAAAATGATTACATCCATCCATTAGACCATACCAAATGATTTTCTCCGCCCCTTTTTATTCCCTCCAAAGAGATAGTTAAAGAAGAACCACAACTAAATTATGTGAAGTAGGGGCCTCCTCTAGTGCAATTACCTGAAAAAGTTATATTATGCGAAAATATGCATAAAGAAATGAAAAACAATATGAACATATTGAAAAAGCTGTTAAACATTAATGAACATCATCCAAGAACCTCAAAGTCATCTGTGTTGCATATTACTAATTACTGTAGCCAAATATGGTGCTGCCGCAATCAGCGATCCATTTGATTGCTTAACTATATGTACTTGTGATTTTGGATGACTCACCCCTTTCTCTTCAATTAATAAATTAAAACTATGTAGAAACACCACATATTTGATATTTGTCCAAATGTAAAGACTTAAATAAAATTGGCTCAGAAATAACTATACACCACAACTTTGCAGCCAAAAAAATTATGACTTTTGTGTGTCCAACATGGCAACATATTAAATCAATACTAACAACAAGATTACAACTACACAGTCGGAGGCATCTCTCCTGGTTGCCGGTCAGATGGCTGAATTTTTGAAGGCTCTGTTTCAATAAGTTCCCACAATTTTTTCAGGCATGGCATCCACTTTTCTCCCTTCTTTCTCACCAACAAAGCCACCTGATCTAATGACAGCAACACATGAATCACAATGTAGATAAATACAGCAATGACGAGCACAAAAATGTATACAGATCTTTTAAACTTCCTGCAGCTGCCTGCAGCATATGCCACAAGCAGACCGAGCAAGTTCAGTATCATTGCTGTCTTCATAGCAAGAATGGACCTCTTGTACTTGCTTATTGTGTTGTTCAACAAGACGATGATCATGAGAATTGACACCATGAATGCCGTGGAATTGCTATAGAAGAATACTTTATACCGTATCAGGTGTGTATCATGGAGGATTGGATCACCTGCTAAATAACCTGTCTTCTGGTCATTCTACCACAGTCCACCTGGAGGGAGCAATCCGGCTTGGTATGTGACAGTGACTGCAAGAGTTCCGATCAGCATCAAATCTTTGCGCCATTTATGCTCAGATCTCTTTCTAACCTTGCTGCTTCTCCTGCAACTCATGGATGGGTGTTTGCATTCATCCATTCCAGTAAACCGTTCACCTTGTCTTTTGCAAATATCAGAACCAGGACTTGGATCATGATGTAGAAAAACACAGCAACAACGACAAGAATGACATACACAGACGTTGACACTTTCCTGCAGCTTCCAACAGCAAAAGCACCCATGAGGCTGACCAAGTCAACCAGAACACATGCACGCAGCGCATAGCATTTCAGACCCTTGTGACACATCCTTCTGCTAACAAGCAACATAATCACGGCCAGAGAGGACATGAAAGCGGTGGCATTGAAGTGAAAGAAAACCCTGTAGCGGTGATGAAACTCATCATGGAACATTGGATCACCTGCTCGGTGGCCATCTTTGTTGTCAGTCCAGAAGCCACCTAGTGGGCTTATGCCAGCTTGATATGTGATGGAAGCTGCTAAGTATTGCAAGCAGGATCAGAAACTTGCGCCGTTTTTCCAAATCCTTCTCATCATCATCATTATCCATGGTTACATTTTTTCCGAAACATTGTGCGAAATTATCGTACACTTCTGATATGGAAACAATTCTCCCCTTAAGTCGTGTATTAAGGGCCACAGAGCATAACATGAAGTACAACATAGGTGAAAACAAGAAGGGCCACGACGAAAACATACAAGGATGTTGAGAATTTTCTGCTGCTTCAAGCAGCATAGGCACCCATAAGACCAAAGAGATCCAGTGCCATGGCCGTTTGCAATATGTGACGTTTCATCGCACCGATGGTAGACTCTGAAGTAGGGTAATCATCACCAAAGATGCAACAAATGCTGTGGCATTGCAGTAGAAAAAGGCCTTGTAGCGCCTGGGGCTTATGGACTCCAAGACTGGGTCTCCGGCAATATGCCCATCATTGTCTGTCCAAAAGCCACCTGGTGGATTTAGCCCAGCTTGATACGTGACAGTAGCAGCAAGGATCCCAAGCAACAGGAGATACGTCCGCAATTTCTGTAAATCATCCTTATCATTGGAAGTGCTTGACATTCTGTTGTTGGATACGTATGGCGTATCTTGCCCTGGCAAGTTTGTATGCATAGTAGTGTCTAGATTCCCACTACCTCTCATGATGAAAGAACTCAGCTTCTGAATAACCTCAGTCTTCTTATTTCTTATCCATCCAATCGCATTCTCCACACAAACTGGCTTGGTCACAATAGGTTCAATCCACTGAATGACAAGGTAGAGAAAAACTGCACCAACTAGGGAGAAGACAAAGATCGATGTACGGACCTCCCTGCAACTCCCAGCAGCATAAGACCCCATAAGGCCAAAGAGGCTCACCAGTACATACAATCGCAAAGCATTTGACTTGACAACATGATCCACAGCTGTGTCACTAAGAAGCATGATGATGATCACAAGGGTGTTGAAAATTGATCTGTGGATAAAACAATAAAAGAAATGTCAAAAATCAAGAATTGCAAATCCTTAGAATTCAAAGTAAATACCAAGGTTTTGAAATCAAATTAAAACTGTGAGTATGAGTTTTCACTGGTTTTGACACAAACCAAAACCATTTGAGAATCTGATGGTTTTTGCCTATGATCGGTGGGCAACAACCGATATACTGGTGTCGGTTCCCCTGGTGTGGAGTAGGTATAAATAGAAGGGGATAGCTTATGAAGAATAACAAGAAAATTAAATCCTTCTATGATGACCCGATCTAAAGCCTATTCTCAACACTGAGAAGAACCAGATCATCACCATCAAGTGTTTCGATGGATCCTTAAACTAATGAAGATGAAGTGATTCAAAATTGAAAGCCAGAAGATCCTGTCAATTATCCAACAGTGGTACCAGAGCCATTTAGTTTTTGTTTTGAGTCCAATTTCATGCCCAACTATATGTCTATATGCCCAATTTCTTATGATTCATGTTACTAAGCTTTTGTTTTCATGCAAAGTAGTTCATTCTCTTGAACTTGCTTATGTTACTCATGTTTCTGCTTTACTGTTAAATCTAATGAACAAGTATCATGTCATGTTTATGCAAATTGATGAAGACTAAAAGCCTAGGGTTAAAGATTTATGCGTAAAAGCATGAAGAAAGGGGGAATTGTAATCTTATGAATTAAACCCTAAAGAAATTCCCTGATTGATGAACCCTAACCCTAGCAGTTGAAGAAATCCCCACTGAAATCCCTAAAAATGAAGGAGCCCTAACCCTAAAGCTATAGATGAAGGCGGAAGATCACCTGATGGAGTTGTTGGCCATGCTCTCCGTCGTCGTTCTCGGCGGCGGCCTCGTGGCTGCTTCTCACCGCCGCCTATCGCACCAACACATGCGCGCACGCCTCGGCCTTCACTCTCGGATGCACCGCTGCGAGGGTTCAGGGCCGCCGTCGCTGTTGTGCCTGCGCACGCGGAGCCGCCGTACGCCTCATTGCTGCTGCCACGACCGGTGGCGCGAGCCTCAGATCCGACGGACCAAAGGGCACCGACGAGCGCCGCTCGATAGAGCCGCACGCTAGCTAAAGGCGCGCGCGTGCTCCGGCGAGGGGAGCTCACCGACGCCATCTTACTCCCACTCCGGACGCCACCGCGCGCCCCGCTCCTCGCTTCCGCCCGGCTGCCGCTGAGGAGTGGAGAAAGGAGAAGAGGAGAAAATGAATTAGGGTTTGGGGGTGTGCGCGAAGAGAAAGAGTTTTTGTTCCCTCTCAAACGCACGCGAGCCGTCGGATCAGCATCAACGGTTGTGGGGCGGTGGCGGGTTAGCTGGGTTGGTGTGGACCGTGTGGGCACACGGCTTCCACAGCTCAAGCCCAGGTAGCTGGGCTTAGGGCCCAGGTGGGGAAGCAGGGTGGACTAAATGGGCCAAAAGTTACATGGGCTGATTTTTGTTGGCTGCGGCCCATAGTAAATAGTAATTGCTTTTCTTTTTCCCTGCAAAATTAATGAATTATGGGCTGAATAATGTATGGGCTAAAAGTTAATGGGCCATTTTTTATGGGTCAATTTTTTTCTTAATTTCAGAAAAGGGCCAAATTATTAATGGGCTAATTTTATGTTGTTTGACAGCCCATATGAAAAGATAAGTTTATGTTTTGGTTATGGCTGAAATTTTCAGCATTTATGTTTGATTTTAAATCAAACTTATGAAATTATAATGTTTTAATATTGGGCAAAACAGTTGGGCTATTTTATTATTATTATTTGGTTCTTCCATAAATGTTTTATGTTTCCGCTGCACTTTATAATGTTATAAAGGATATTTTTATGCCTCATTTTGAAGTGTAAAATTTATTCATTTTTCTGGCCAAAGCTGATAAATGAATAACTTTTATGAATTTTATTTTTCCTGTTCAATTCTAGCCAAAGCTGATTTGAATTGGATTAATAAAAGAAGTTTTTGAGGCATATATATTAAAAGTGTAAAGCTTATTTGTTATTCTGGCCAAAGCTGATTAATGGATAATTTTTGCAAACTTTTATTTTTCTAATCCATTTCTAGCCAAAGCTGATGTGGGTTGGATAAATAAAAGAATGATTTTGGAGGCATATTTTAATGTGTGAATTTTATTCACTCTTCTGGCCAAAGCTGATGAGTGGATAATTTTCACAAATTTTATTAATCATATTCAATTCTGACCAAAGCTGATTTGAGTTTGATTAATAAAAGAAGTTTTTGGTGTTGCTTATTAATAATACTTATTCTTAATAAATGCAACACATTTTGCTCATTATTGTCAAAATTAGAATATCACATTGAGCAATTATTAATGGGAGCAAATATATTTCTTGGAATAAGAAATAATGATTATTTTTGCTCTAATTAACCATGATTATGCTCTTAATGATGCTCCTTAGGAACCATTAAATGGGTCCTATAATTAAGATATATTTCACTAGAAATATGAGTAAAATAGGGGGAGCAAGTAAGTTATGTGTGTCTCATGATTATAAAGTGCGATTATTGAAAATCTAAGAGGCACAATCAAAAGAGCATAAAGAAGTGCAATATAGTTACAAAACTAATGTCTTTGGAAATTAAAATTTTCAAAGAATTTCTTATGGCAGTTCAATTTGTCCTATTTTGACAACTCTGTTTTTCCCCCAATTACAGAGGCAATAATGTTACTACTATAAAAGAGGACATTCAAATAAGAGCAAAAGTTTAATGAAAATCATTAATAAAGTTAAGTTGAAAGATAATGAGTTAGTGTTTTTACACTAGCACTTCATAATGTTTATAAGCTTCAACTTAATAATGTATATTATTCATGAAAATGAACTTTTTTCATTTCATGAATGAATTATGATGGCTTTAATGTAATTTTAGGAATAAGAGAAGTATGATTATGTATAAATATCAATAATGTTGTTTTTGTTTTCTGACAAGACAAGTTTTATCTTATTTCCTTAAAGTTTGCCATCTATACATCAAAAGTTTTGATGAGACTAATTCAAAATTATGGCCCCTTAAGCCATATTTCAAAGGGGAGAAATAAGAGTCTCATCATCTATTCCAGGAAAATAAAGCAAGTAATGCTCATTTACTTTTGCCCCATTTAATAAAGACTTATGACAAGGATAATTATGTGATGATATAGAGTTTCTTTATGACCATATTCCTAAATGTTTGCACTAAAGTTTTACAGGAAAATGGTATAACTATTTAAGACTCTACACCAATAAAGTTGAGAGACTCAATGGCAAGTTTGCATTCTTATGTTTTGGTAAATATATTGAGTTTTCTCATGATGTATTCATAGATTGAAATTATTATGACAACCTTGTCATATAAAGCTCCCAAATAAATTGATGTTTGCAAATTGAGAATTGGGAGAAAGAATATATCCTATATTATTATGGGATGTATTATTCAAGTTGATGTTTTCAATCCAAATATGAACAACTTTGACCCCAAAGAATGTCAGTTGCCAATTTGGCTACTTTAATGGACTAATATATTGTCCAGAATGATGTCTCATGCTCATGAATACAAGATAACATTGTTGTCTTGGAAGTTAAAATTATGAGAGCAGATTTTATATCAAGGAAAATAAATCTTGAATAAAGTAGAACTTTGTTCCAACATAATGATTATTATTCAAGGATTTATTTTCAAATGCATGTTGTTAATGCAAAAGCTTTAAGAGCAATCACAAATAATTTATGAAAATCTGCTATGTCAAGTGACTTATCACTTGTGAATGAGTTGATTTTGGATGTTGATCCAACACTATGGAAGTCATGAAAATGTAATATACTTCTTAATGGCCTATGCCATGAAATAAGGAATGAATCTATGTGTATAAAGAAATTACCAAAGGAGCCAATATAGTAGACTCCCAAAGGGTCTATATGGCACAAGTGACTCCATAGGTAATATTAAATGTTAATAATAAAACTCATAGTATAAGACTTCACAAGGAAAATAGACTTTTCTATTTGTCTATTTTCTCAAAAGGACTCATTCAAAAGCATAATGATGATGCTTGTAACATATTAAGAAATTGAGATTTTCTCAAAATTTGAGATTTATGTTTATGACCTAAAGACAAGCATCAATATTATGATATCACAAAAGAATATGCTGGACAAATGAATGCTATGTTGAGGGGGAGTAAATATCATATTTCTCCTCTAAAGCTTAATAAAGATAATCTTGGTGCAAGACATATGTTTAGTCTTTTCTTACGCACCAAGATATATCTAATGTGACTTTGGGGTTATATGTAACAATGCATATTGAAATGTTTTGTTGAAAGCTGCAATATGCATAAAGTCTATAACCTTGCTTGTTCAAATCAGTTAAGGGCAATAAAGTTAGGACATGTCAATGTCCAAAATGCTAATGTAAAAGTTACGCAAAATATTCCATATGCACTGACATTTGGAAATATAATGTATGCACAAAATGTGCAATTGTCCTAACTGAATGTCATAACTGGGATGATTGGTAAATGATAATCCAACTTGGGATTTACTAAAAGGCCAATTATGATTTCATGCTTACATGTAAAAAGATTTGGTATTCTAAATGTTTTAAGGATATTCAGATATTATTGTGAGCTGCATTGTTATCAAAATAAAGTAACACGCTCACGTAAGGAGCAGTTCTTGTTAGAAAGCTTAGAAGGTATGTATAACATGATATCAGGCCATCTGGACAGCAATATGACAAATGAACTCTATTCCAGAATAAGAAAAGGTGAATATTATTCATCTTATATTATGGCAATTAAGTCACAATATTTCTATCAAGTAACAACAAGTCAAGTGGTTCTGCCAAACACTTTGACACCTTGTACCATGTTGCGAAAGATAGATTCCAAGATCAAATATTAAGTTTAATAAAGTTAATGTGAATTCACTAAGGCCTGCCACCCAATAAAGTTGCCGGCATGGGTGCTGTAGAAAAGCCTTTAATCTTGGAAATAAAGAGGAACTGTTATGACACCGTCTCCCCATAATGATTAAGACAGTTTGCCTTTAGATGTAGTAGGAACCGTGGTCAATTAATTCAATAGGACTTAATTGACTATTGTAATTTATTGATTCGGTGTACTGTTCTTTGAAAAGCAAACTATTATGGTATACCTAAAATCTAAAGTTTATGGAGCTCCAAATATTAAAAAGGAGTTTGTTTTGATATGAGATGGTATATAATAGTAACTGCGTTCTATCGGAATATTAAATGACCTTTGAGAACCTGTTGTCTTTGCCTACTATTTTATTGATAAATAAGCTTTTAATGTTTTAACCTTATGATCAAGGGGGAGAATGTTGAAAATTGATCAGTGGATAAAATAATAAAAGAAATGTCAAAAATCAAGAATTGCAAATCCACAGAATTCAAAGTAAATGCCATGGTTTTGAAATCAAATAAAAACTGTGGGTATGAGTTTTCACTGGTTTTGACACAAACCAAAACCATTTGAGAATCTGATGGTTTTTGCCTATGATCGGTGGGCAACAACCGACATACTGGTTCCCCTGGTGTGGAGAAGGTATAAATAGAAGGGAATAGCTGATGAAGAATAACAAGAAAATTAAATCCTTCTATGATGACCCGATCTAAAGCCTGTTCTCAACACTAGGAAGAACCAGATCATCACCACCAAGTGTTTTGATGGATCCTTAAACTAAAGAAGATGAAGTGATTCAAAATTGAAAGCTAGAAGATCCTGTCAATTATCCAACAAAGGGATTCAGCAAACGCCGTTGCATTGCAGACCAAGAATGCCTTGAATCGGCGGGGGTACTGATCATGCAGCACTGGATCACCAGCAAGATTGTTTGGCCTCTGGTCATCACCCCAGAAGCCACCTGGTGGGCTTAATCCTAGTGTATGTGACAGTCGCTGCCAACGTGGCTAGAACCAGCAGAAAACTGCGTTTGCGCTCCAGTTCTTCGTCCTCGTCATGAGCCTCAGGCTCATTTATGGGAGCCTCCGGCTCATTTGTTTTGCTCTCTGTTTTCCTGAAAATGCTCCCTAGTATACGCTTCCAGTATAAACAAATCCCACTGAACATTTGTTTCAGCCACTGAGGTGCCAGATGTTTGAAAAAAAAACAACATGAAATGTGACATACGCGAAAATGCCAACAAGTAGTACCCATATGTAAACCGAACTCCTCAAGTCCCTGCAGCTCCCAGCAGCGTAGGCCCCCATGAGCCCGAGCAGACCCAACAACATTGCAACTTGTAGTGCCCGGAGCCAAATCGCATTGCGGCTCAGCTCCGTGACGAGTAGCAATATCAGGACGATAAGTGATGCCCCGAATGCAGTTGTGTTGCAATAGAAGAACACATGGTACCTCTTGGGGTAAATGATCCTCAGTACAATATCGCCGGCGATGTGACCGTTCTGGTTGTCTTGCCAGAAACCGCCAGGCGGAGCCAACCCTGCCTGGTAGGTGATGGCCGCAGCAAGGATAGCCAGCAGCATCAAGTACTTTCTCAGCTTCCATAGGAGATCAACCTCATCGGCCCCCGGATTCTGGTCTTCGTGGCCTTGCTCCACCTTTTGTTCCTCACCAGGGGGATGGCCAGACGCGTGGCCATTGCTATGCTGCTCTTCAGACGCCATAGAGTTGAGCTAAAGAAATTCAAAGAAAATCTCTATTTTTTCTGTATAGGTTGTAGCATTTGATAGTGTGTGGGATGGAGATTGGAGATGAACTGTATGCACACAGGTCCTGGTCTTCGGGTATACCTCCACCAGTTAGAAAGGGAAAGTGCAGAAGACAAAGAAATCAGAGACAACGACATATCTCCAACAACATAGAGACACTAGAGTCCAAGCCATTGTCCGCCTCAAACTGTTGAAGTCTTGCGTTTAGCCGCCATAAAAGCATACTCAGTGCAGTGTCATCTTGTAATTGAAGTTCCTTGTAGCGAACCACACAAATAGCTCTGAGCCCAGTAAGTTTTTTAGGTTCAGATAATAATTATCTATTACATTTACATTTGACTATAGAGAGAATTGTGTCATATTATGGCAAAACAATCCCCCTCAAACAGAAATTATGGCACAAACATCCCAAGGCAATTTTCCAAAGAAGTGACGAAGAAGCTATGAGTCAATTAAAATTAAAATTAATTTTAATTTTATGTGCCTCGTGTAGGCTGGTAGAGAATCCAGGTTTCTTTTTAAGTTTACTGCCACATGCTCCACTCTAGGTACCTTCCTTTCCGGTAGTAATCTTTTTCAGTATTATCTGAACTTTCAGAATATACTAAAAGCTCCCTTTCCTAGTTTGTACTTGTTTACTAAGAAGTGCGAAAGCTGGTCATTACTTTAGTAGCAGGAGGGATATGAATGCATACTTTTGTCTTTCTAGTTGACTTGACTTGAGACCTTATTTTGCCCTGATTTCATTGTGTGGGGCTTGGCTTATACCTGGAAAGATTCTTTTTTGACATCCTTTTAGGAAACACATATGCCTATGTTTTCTTGATACGAACGGCGATATGGCAGAGACCAACAAGGATAGGCTGATACCTGATATTGGTACTGCGATATGGCGATATGGAAGCTACCCAAAAACAAGGATACATGAAGGACCGAGAAGGCGACCAAAGGGGGGTGGAGGGTGTGGGAGCCAATCAAAATTCTCTGAGAGAACTTGGCCTATATCCCCAAAACAACCCAAGCAAACCTTTGAATCAATTAACAAGACTACACACACCAACTCGTGGTGTACTAGCCTTAGGAGTGATCAACTACAACAAGAAACACAGCGAAAATAAAAAGGAACAAGAAGCGCTAAAAAAAAATCAATTCTAGACTCTCATCGGCAGTGCCGACCACAGCCATCGGTAGTGCCGGTCACACCCATCGGCAGTGCCGGTGCGGAACACAGGTCTCTCTGAAAACTACAGACAAGACAAATTGGCAGTGCCGGTCGGCGCAATCGGCAGTGCCGGTGTGGGGTTCAGATTCTCCTTATCGGCAAGTGATTTGAGTTCAGACCCACCGGCAGTGCCGGTCCAGGTCATCGTCAACGCCGATCATCCCCGACAGAACATCAGAAACTTTCAGGAAATTGACAAATCTACTCTAAAACCTAATCAAACAAACTCCAAATGATACAATTTTTGGACCAGTGAATCCTCATCACATCATGACCCTAATTCGAGAAAATCATCTCAATTGGCTCAAGGAATCATCATGAATTTCAGATCTTATGCCAAGAACACCAAAAAGAGGAAATTTGAGAAATTCTTCAAATCGAAGGTGCTAGAGCTATTGATTCGGTCAAGGATCCATAGAGGATTGATCTAACTCATCCTAGCAACAAGTTTCTCAAGAAATCCGAGCCAAAAACTCGTCCAAAAATAAGATAAAAAATTCCCACGAAAATAGCTCCAAAAATAGGAAAAAAGAAGAAATTCGGGATTCAAGTGAAGAGGGAAATCTTGAGCACGAAAATACTTTTCATATCATAGAAAGGTGCTTACAAGATCCATGGTTACAAGGCTAGGAAGCCACCCTCTTCCTCCCACCATTTGGAAGAGCATGAGATGTCTCTCACACACCCTCTCCTCTCCTCTAAAACATGAAGTCCTCTCCTGGCACTTTGAATAGAGTCCTAACACAAGGCTAACGGAAAGAGAGGCCCCTCTCCCACTAGTCACACCTCTCCTTATATAGGCCCAGGGTCTATTATCCACATGACCACTCTACCCTTGACCTACATAACACACCCACCTACCACCGGGGGCATAACCGTCCATCTTTTTCTTCATCGCCCGAATACCATCGGACGCTTCACGTCTTTGCTTCGTCTTGAAGCAAGCTCCATGATGGTGCCACGTGCACCACCAACCACCGCCACCGGTTTTGAGGCCCAAACCGGGAAACCATTTCGCACGCTTCTTAAAGCGCGACTTCTCGAGGTCAACACGTGTCACCTTCTCCTGCGATCCTGACCACCGGCAAGTCTCTCCCAGTCCCTGTCCATAGCCCCCCCCCCTTGTCACTTACACCGGCATCCCGTTCGCCTTGACTTGGTCAACACGCCGTCTTCATCACTATCATGGTTTTGAGGCTCAACCGCGAAACCATCCATGCTTCTTGCCTCTCCACGTGTACGGTGTGGATCACCCTTGACTTCACCCGGCATCCCGATCGTCTGGCCCCAAGTCCCCTACTTGTGCCCGATCCTCTCGCCGTTGACTGCCAAGTCGACTCCAGTCACCTACACATCATGAGACAAGCAAACACATTTCTCATCTCCTGCAATATCACAAATACCTCCACCAACTCCAGTTAGTCGAAACCATAATCATGCACACACACATGCAATCCCCGGATTCCTGCATTTCAACTCAAACACCAAATCCACTCAAGTCAATTACTCATCACATATATTGCAAACCATGACACATATCCACATGGTTTCTCAATCTCCCCCTTGATGAGTACATTGACAACATAAAATGCACAAGAATTAGAGATTGAAATGCGAAGCCGAATAAGCACATTCAAATGGCCAAACCTAAAGAAAAGGTGAAAACAAGCCATCAAGCAAGGTAGGGATCACAAAACCAAGAGTTAGGAAGAAAGCAACTTGAGACGCAAAGAATGTAAAAAGCGCAAGAAAATGCTCAAGATCATGATATGCTCCCCCTCAAGTTGTGGTAGGTCTCATGTAGTGCAAAATGGATCATACAAGTTTCTTAGCATTATTTGTGCATGACCCCAAATTTTTCTCCCCCTTTGGCAATGAACTCATCAAAGAGGCAAAAGAACAAGCAAACATGCAATGCATGAAAATGCAAACCTAAGGAGCTTCAATAATTATGCAAACAAGCATTTAACTTTGCTAGCCATAAACATAGAGCCATGAAGTGTAAAAGCAATAGCTCCCAATCATGCAAAGATCAAAAATAGATAGCAAGGCATAAACACCAAGATCTCTACAAGCTAAGCAGAAAGATTGACTAGCTTAGATAGAATCAAATTTGCTTATCATGAACAAAGCTGCCACCACATGTGTAAGTACTCCCATCCAAGGCAAAACAAGCATCAAGTGAATCATAAGAATCTAGCCAGTCTCAATCTCAACAAGGGCAACAAGCACTCGCAGAAAATGAGCTCTACAAATGCTCACATATGCAACAAAGACTCAGTTGATCAAGTGACTATTGTTTATCCTCATGTGTCCTCTTATCCATACGGAGGGTCGCACGACTGTGTACGACAAACACCCCGAGGCTTCAAGTCACAGTGTTTGGATTTAACATTTGAGAATTATTCTTGATCAAAGCACTTAGCAGATTATTCAAGTTTATGCACAAGGTAAAAGAGCATGCCTTTGTGGCAAAAGGAACACATGTCCCACAATGTTACATCATGAGCTAAACATTTGCAAAGCCTTCCATTTCGCAAATACAAGGTGCCAAAGCCAAGATATCCTCTAGATTAGCCTCAATGCAAGTTTCAACAGGGATAAAAGCAATTATACACATGGTGAGCAAGTTTTAGCAAGATTAGATCATAAGGTTCACAAGAAGCTCAGTTTACCTTTAATATTAGCAAGTTGCTCACATGAGTCTATAACAGGCCATTTAGAAAATCTAAGCATGAGAGATTACCATCACATCCACACAACTCAGCTCAAGCTCAATCATAGCAAAGAGAAATGCAAGAAAGCATAAGAATCAAAGATCATCCACCAATGCATATATTACATATGAGATGTAATGCAAAAATGGTAAGATACATATATACAAGTGAACACCAACTCCCCCTCAAATGATGCCATAAGGATGACAAACACCAAGTTTCCCCCGAAGAAAAGCATGTCTCGAAGCATCTAGGGGCTTGGTGAGGATATCAGCTAGTTGGTTTTTGGTATCAATGTATTTGAGCTCAACATCCCCCTTCTCAACATTGTCTCTCAGGAAGTGGAATCGCACATTGATGTGTTTGACCTTACCATGTTGGATTGGGTTTTTGGCTAAGCATATGGCACTGGAGTTATCACACATGAGTAGAACACCCTTAAAAGTTAACCCATAGTGTCTCATAGTAGATACAATCCATAGGATTTGTGAGCAGCAGCTAGCAGCAACAACATACTCAACCTCTGTGGTGGATTGGGCAATACTCGACTGCTTACGAGAAGACCAACAGATCAAAGAAGTACCCAAGAAATGGCAAGTACCAGAAGTGCTCTTCCTTTCAATTCTACACCCAACAAAGTCCGCATCCGAATACCCAATGAGATCAAGAGATGAAGATGCAGAGTACCAAAGACTGAACTCAATGGTGTACTTGAGATACCTGAAGATGCGCTTGACAGCCTTGCGATGAGTCACCCTTGGGGAAGTTTGAAAACGAGCACAAAGACACACCACAAAGTGTATGTCGGGTCTTGTCGCTGTCAGGTACAAGAGGGAGCCAATCATGCTCCTGTACTCCCTTTGATCCACCGCTTCACAATCTTCATCAGGGTCAAGAGCCGTTGTTGTGGACATTGATGTAGACAACGGCTTCACATTGACCATGTTGAACTTCTTCAGGTGATCCTTTATATACTTGGCTTGATGTATGAAAGTGCCTTGCTTGCACTGCTTGATTTGAAGCCTAAGAAAGAAGGTGAGCTCTCCCATCATCGACATCTAAAATTCACTTTCCATAGCTTCCTGAAATCTGGACACAAGAGCATGAGAGGAACCATCAAAGATAATATCATCCACGTAAATATGAACCATTAGAAAGTCATTGCCATGCTTAAGAGTGAACAAGGTTTTATCAACACACCCCATGACATATCCACGCTCTATCAAGAAAGTCTTAAGCCTAACATACCATGCCCTAGGTGCTTGCTTTAGCCCGCACAAAGCCTTCTAAAGCTTGTACACACGGTTTGGGTATTTGTGGTGCTCAAAGCCAGGTGGTTGCCTCACATACACTTCTACCTCTATGAAACCATTTAGGAGAGCACTCTTGACATCCATTTGATAAAGTCTAATGTCCTTGGAGGCAGCAAATGCAAGCAAGATCCTAATGGCTTCTATGCGAGCAACAGGAGCAAAGGTTTCACCATAATCTAAGCCCTCCACTTGGCTAAAACCTTGAGCAACTAGCTTAGCCTTGTTCCTCACAACCTCACCATCCTCTCCATGTTTGTTTTTGAACACCCACTTGGTTCCTATGACATTGACATTTTTGGGAGGCTCTACAAGGGTCCAGACTTTGTTTCTCTCAAAGTTTTCCAACTCCTTATACATGGCATTAATCCAATGTTCGTCAAATAGTGCATTTCCAACATCTCGGGGTTCAATGGTTGCAACAAAGAGAGAATTGGTAAAGCAAGCGAGATGTGCAGACCTTGACCTTGTTGTCCTCTTATAGAGATTACCAATCATTTGTTGAGGTGGATGTCGACGCTGAATGTGGTGAGGAGCCTCTCTCTTAGAGTGTACCTCCCCCTCAACCACAGCTGGAGCTCGCTCGACAGCTGCTGAAGTGGATGTAGAAGCTTCTGGACCCTCTACTGGAGTGGTGGTGGTAGCAGGAACAAGCTCAGATGAGAGATGAAGTGAATCATCATCATCATCATCATCAAAGCCATGTAGGTCCTCTTCTACAAAGATGCTCTCCTCCATCTCCTTGGTACGTGCAGTCTCAATCATATTGCTTGCACAAGAGTTTGATTCATCAAAGGTTACATCACAGGACTCTATGATGGTGTTAGTTTCCAAATTCAAAACTCTGTAGGAATGACCATGAAGAGAGTAACCAAGAAAGATGCCAACGGAAAATCTCGACTCAAACTTATCAAGATTGCCACGCTTGAGAATAAAGCACTTGCAGCCAAAAGCACGCAAATGAGAAATAGATGGCTTCCTCCCAAAACATAGCTCATAAGAAGTCACATTAAGAATTGAGCGCAAGAAAATCCGATTGGAAACATAGCAAGCAGTGCTAATGGCCTCAGCCCAGAACCGCCTCGGAGTCCTATGCTGATCGAGCATCGTCCGGGCCATCTCTATGAAAGATTTGTTCTTTCTTTCGACCACACCATTCTGCTGGGGAACACGAGGTGCTGAAAACTGATGCTCAATACCATGCTCAAGATAGAAAGCATCAAAGGAGGAGTTCTTGAACTTGGTGCCATTATCACTACGGATTGCTCGTAATGCACCAGGGAGTTCCTTGAACAACCTCAAAGCTAAGCTTCAAAAGTGATGAAACACTTCATCCTTGCTCTCAATAAAGTATACCCAAGAGTAGCGAGAATAGTCGTCAACAATCACAAGAACATACCACTTCCTACCCGCCGAACGAACCCAAGAAGGACCAAAAGTGTCCATATGAAGCAACTCTCCAGGGCATTCAGTCATCACCAAATTGATTGGTAGATGAGAAGCGGCAATCATTTTCCCATGATGATAAGGAGCACAAACCAAATCCTTATCAAATTTGAGCTTAGGCAATCCTCGGATTAAACCTAGGCCACTCAAGCGACATAACAAGTCAAAGCTCATGTGACCCAGTCTCCTATGCCATTTCCAGAGCTCAGAAGAAGATTGAGCAAATAAGCATTTGTGAGGACCAGGAGAACCAGCAAAATCAGCCTGAAAAACTCTGCCAATGCAAGAAATCCCACAAACTAAGGAACCACTCGAATCAAGAACACAAGAAGCATTCGACTTAAAGCGCATTTCCAAACCAACATCAAGAAGCTAAGAGACAGAGAGGAGATTGTACTTGAGATACTCAACCAAACCAACATCCTTGAGAGTGAATTTTTCATTTACCTTTACCGCGCCTCTTGCCTTCACTCTCCCTGTCTTGTCATCTCCAAAGGTCACATACTCTCGCCGCTTCAAGGGAGTGAGGTTGGAGAACCATTTTGCATCTCCGGTCATGTGGCCCGAACATCCAGAGTCCATCAGCCATTTGTTCTCCAAGCCTCCACCTGTTGCCTACAAAGAACAAGAAGAAAAAGTCGATGGGTCAGTGCTGGAGTTAGTCAAAAGAGATTTGGGAATCCAGCACTTAACCATACGATCGGTAGTAGTCATCACAGTTCTTTGCACATTATCATTCGAACGCATAGGACGAGAACCACGATGGGGGAAATGTGGCCTGTCAAAGCGTCTTGACTCAAACCTTGGGTTGTGAGGATAGAAGTCATCAGTGTGAAAGCCAAATCCACGTGAATGATGCTCACCACGATGGGGAAAATGTGGGGCGCCAAAACACTGCTGCACAAAGCCTCTGTTTCGTGAATCAAAGCCATATGAGGAATGACCCTGTCCACGATAGGCACGAGAAAAAGAGCGAGGCTGAAAGTCAACAAAATCATCATAAAAAGCATCCCTAGTCAACTCAGCTTGCTTCTTCTTAATCCTCTTATGCCTATAACATAATTCATCCAAGTGGCCCTTGCGACCACAAAACATGCAAATGTAGACACCCTTAGGATTAGGCTTGGTTTGCATGGCAGGCTTGGGTTTTGGCTTCTCTATTTGCTTTGGGTTGAAGGAGGGTTTTGGATTGGGTGGATAGTATGTGTCAGTGGGTTTGATGGTGTTTACCTCATCCTTGTAGCTGGAGCTAGGAACAAACTTACCCACATTCTCACTCTCCTTGTCACACCTCTCAAATCCCAAGCCCAAGTTATAGGTTGACCTAGAATCACTCTCCTTCACTCTTGCCAAATCACTCTCAATCTTTTCTTCACTCACTAGGGTTCTCTGGAGCCTAGAAATAAGATAGTCATTTTCTTGAACTAGGACTTTGTTTTCCTCCCTAGTGATTACTAGCTTGTCCTTGATGGTGACACACACTTCACACGGATGTGGGAGAACTTTCGAGCAAGTCTCATGAAGCAACTTGGACTCAAGCTCTTTGACTTTGAGGGACTGAGCTTCCAGCTCATCTGTGAGCTTGGGGCACTTCTGACATGCACCCAAAAGAGTTGGTCTAGCTTTGAACTCATCAAGCTCCTTGAGGGCACTCTCAAGCTGACTGACAACTTGAGCATGCACACTCTCCCTCTGTGCAAGATCACTCATCACAACTTGACAAGACTCACACTCAGCAGCAGTATCAACACAAGCAAGCTTAGACCTAAGCGAAGCAATTTCTAAATCAGCACTCTCCAACTTAGACATAAGCTCTCTACTCTCATGAACAACACTGTGAAGCTTATCATCTTGCAAGAGCAGAACATCGTGCAAATGATCATGTTCAGAAGAGAGCTTGTCAAGAGTGGGAGGTACCTCGCTTGTGTTGGAGTCGGATCCAGAGTCGGTGTCATGGTCATTCTTTGCTATGAAGCAAAGCCCGGTGAAGGCATCCTTCCTCTTGACTCGTGGCTTCTCAACCTCCTCCTCCGAGCTTGAAAGGCCTTCGCTTGATGTAAGGTCGACATCGCTCAAGGCGGCAACACAGGCGCATGCAATGGCCTTGGCAAACTTCTTGCAGTTCTTTCCCTTCTTGTAGAAGCGATTCTTCTTCTGCTTGAAATCTTCAGTGTTGTTGTCGCGGTACCCGACCTTCTTCTTCTTCTTGGGGCAGTCAGCAATTAAGTGTCCCGGGTCACCGCACTTGAAGTAGGTTCTTGAACCACCTCCTCTTCTCTCCTTCCGGTTGTTGTATAACTTCCTGAACTTCCTTGTGAGCAAGGACAACTCCTCATCAGGAATGTACTCTATCTGTTCATCGGAAGCTACAACAAGAGAAGACAAAGCAAACTCCAAAGAAGACTTGTCAAGTGAGGGGTTAATTCTATAAGAAGCACAACTGTGATCACCCTTCTGAGAACTAGAAAGCAAAGCCATCCTAGAATCAGGAATAGCAAGATTAGGACGAGATTTCCTAGACAGTTCATGAGATTTCAGCTTGCTATACAGTTGCCCACAGTTCAAGGTATTGAATTCAATAGTTTCTTCTAGAGCAGCAATTTTAACCCCCCAAACATTTTCATCAAGTGAGTACTGTAATTGCTTAGCTCTATTATTGTCATTATACACAAGATTACCACAAGCTCGCAAGTTGCACACAATTGCCTCAAACCTACAAAAGGTGTCATCTAGTGACTCGCCAGGTTTTTGTGCAAAGGTTTGGTACTATCTATTGTAAGAATCATTACGCATAGACTTGACTTGGTTGGTACCCTCATGGTAAGTATATAGCTTAACCCACATAGCATGAGCAGTGTCAAGGTGTGCAACCCTATCATATTCACTCCTACCATGAGCAAAGAGTAGAATATTGACAGCTTTGAAGTTGTTCTCATACCAGACTAACTCACCAGCAGATGCAGTGTTCAGGTCCTGTGGTATAGCATACTCCTGCTCAACAATCTCCCAAATTGCACGTCCTTAACTCAGCAGATACGCCTTGGTCCGCGACTTCCAGTAGGAGAAGTCCTCTCCATCGAACATCCAGAGCTTTACAACACGCTTCTCTATGTCGCCTTTGGATCACAAAGCCGGTGAAGGTCAACTAGAGATCAAATCGGCTCTAATACCAATTGAAGGACCGAGAAGGCGATCAGGGGGGGGGGGGGGGTGAATGGGAGCCAATCAGAATTCTTCGAGAGAACTTGGCCTATATCCCAAAAACAACCCAAGCCAACCTCCGAATCAATCACCAAGACTACACACACCAACTCGTGCTGTACTAGCCTTAGGAGTGATCAACTACAGCAAGAAACATAGCGGAAACAAGAAGCACTCAAAACAGATCAATTTTGGACTCTCATCAGCAGTGCCGACCACAGCCATCGGCAGTGCCGATTGGCACCATCGGTAGTGCCGGTCACGCCCATCGGCAGTGCCGGTACGGGATACATGACTCTCTAGAACCTAAAGACAAGACAGATCAGTAGTGCCGGTCGGCGCTATCGGCAGTGCCAGTGCGGGGTTCAAACTCTCCTTATCGGCAAGCCGATTTGAGTTCAGACCCACCGGTAGTGCCGGTCCAGGTCATTGGTAGTGCCGATCGTCCCTGACAGAACAGCAAAAACTTTCGGGAAATTGGCAAATCTACTCCAAAACCTAATCAAACAAACTCAAAATAATGCGATTTTTGGACCAGTAAATCCTCATCACATCATGACCCTAATCCTAGAAGATCGTCTCAATTGGCTCAAGGAATCATCACGAATTTCAGATCTTGTACCAAGAACACCAAAAAGAGGAAACTTGAGAAATCCTTCAAATCGAAGGTGCTAGAGCTATTGATTCGCTCAAGGATCCATAGAGGATTGATCTAGCTCATCCTAGCAACAAGTTTCTCAAGAAATCCGAGCCAAAAACTCGTCCAAATACGAGATCGAAAATTCCCACGAAAATTGCTCCGAAAATAGGAAAAAGGAGAAATTCGGGATTCAAGTGAAGAGGAAAATCTTGAGCACGAAAATACTTCTCATATCATAGAAAGGTGCTTACAAGATCCATGGTTACAAGGCTAGGAAGCCACCCTCTTCCTCCCACTATTTGGAAGAGCAAGAGATGTCTCTCACACACCCTCTCCTCTCCTCTAAAACATGAAGTCCTCTCCTAGCACTTTGAATAGAGTCCTAACACAAGGCTAATGGAAAGAGAGGCCCCTCTCCCACTAGCCACACCTCTCCTTATATAGGCATAGGGTCTATTATCCACATGACCACTCTACCCTTGACCTACATAACACACCCACCTACCACCGAGGGCATAACCGTCCATCTTTTTCTTCATCGCCCGAATGCCGTCGGATGCTTCACGTCTTTGCTTCGTCTTGAAGCAAGCTCCATGATGGTGTCATGTGCACCACCAACCACCGCCACCGATTTTGAGGCCCAAACCGGGAAACCGCCTCGCACACTTCTCAAAGCGCAACTTCTCAATGTCGATACATGTCACCTTGTCCCACGATCCTGACCACCGGTAAGTCTCTCCCAGTCCTTGTCCATCGGGCCCCCCTTGTTACTTGCACCGGCATCCCGTTCGCCTTGACTTGGTCAACATGCCGTCTTCATCACCATCACGGTTTTGAGGCTCAACCATGAAACCGTCTGTGCTTCTTGCCTGTCCACGCGTATGGTGTGGATCACCCTTGACTTCACCCGACATTCCGATCGTCTGGCCCCAAGTCCCCGACTTGTGCCCGATCCTCTCGCCGTTGACTGCCAAGTCGACTCTAGTGACCTACACATCATGTGACAAGCAAACACATTTCCTATCTCCTGCAATATCACAAATACCTCCACTAACTCCAGTTAGTCGAAACCATAATCATGCACACACACATGCAATCCCCGGGTTCCCGCATTTCAACTCAAACACCAAATCCGCTCACGTCAATTACTCATCATATATATTGCAAACCATGGCATATATCCACATGGTTTCTCAATACAAGTAGTTAGAGGCTTACCTGCCATCTAGCAGTATAGATGGACTCGCTGCAATGGACCCTAAAATAGATGATATATCATCCCCATCCATATATCATCTCACTATGTTTGGTGATAACGAAGATATAGCCAACTAAGGCACAAAACTGGTGCTAGCACCACATTCCGTACTTATGATGTAGTCTGAGGTTACTATATGTTGTCTAGGACTCTAGATAAACTTGCTCCCATCAACCATGAACTGGGTGATAAATAAATGCCAAGGCATGTTTGGTGATTTTGTTTGTGAAGGAAAGGCATGTTTGGTGATTTTTTTTGAAGGAAAGGCATGTTTGGTGATAATGAAATAGGAAGACAGACATATTCAAGTAAGGCCGATTGGCCGAAGCTGGAGCAAGCTTGGCCCTCCATTATATGCTTAATCATAATTGGGTAAGTGGTTAATCTTTATTCTTTTGATCGGTAAGTGGTTAATCTTGCTAAAACCTATGTTGATATTTTTTTTTAATCACACATGCTTTAATAACATCGGCTATTCGGCTTTGTCACAAGAAACCTAAGTCGCATTATTGTATAATAAGTGACCACCACTTGGAGTATAGGCTAACGAGCGTCGAGCGGTACTAGACTTAAGTGGTCAACACTCAACAATGACAGCTTCGCATTCAAGAATTTATAATCCAAGTCTTCGCTTTTGCTCCACCCGCGTTCTCTCCCCACCCCACCCACCTCAGCCCACCGCACCCCACCCCCACATCCTACCTAACACAGAAACATGCACTAAATACTTTTATTTGCTGCCAGTTCTTGCGATAATCATGAAGATAAATAAAAATCTATCATTTGTATAATACCATTTGCAATGGCAAGCAACATTAGCAGTACAGATAAAAAAAGATGGGAGCTAGGCTTGACAGTTTGCAACACACCTGACTTGGTAGGCTGGTACACAGGAGAGGCCACACCTCAGCGTATGTGTGCATGGCCCAAGGTTTGCGAGACGGGCCAGAACTGACCACACTACAAGAGAATTGACTTGTAGTGATATTTTCTTTGTATAGTAGAGTCATTATTATTATGTCTCTAGACACGTATAGAGGCATTTTCTAAAATGCCTCATACATGCCTTGCCATGCATTGTCTCTATAAATGTAGTGATACTTTATAAATCGTCTTTATGAAATTAGTGACAACTTTGTAGAGGCATTACACAATGCCTCAATAAACTTAGAGGTATTATTAATACCGTATTTAACTATGTAAAAAAAATATAATATTGATGTGAAGTTTTGAACTCAAGACCTCATGGTGAAATAATAACATGTTAAGCTTTGCTAGCCAACTCACCTAACCATGATATTACATATATTTTCAGAGTTTATTCTTAAGAAGTGCTGCAAACTAGTGAAATAATGCCTCTAGAAAAGCATAAGGTGCCTCTAGTAATATCTCTACAAGATATAGACATTTTAAACATGTCACAAGAATGTCTCTATGCTAATTATTTTCAGACACTTTGCAAAATGCCTCAAACAATGCCTCGATTGTCGATGTGACACATTATTTTTCTAAATTTTCAAAAATTATGCCTCTACTTTTGAGACAAATTCTAAAGTGCCGTAAAAAGATGTCTCTACAACATATATAGAGGCATTTTAGAAAAGTGCCTCTAACAAACTGTCACTATGAGTGGTTTTTATTGTAGTTCCACCTCGCTATCTAGAGGGCCCATCCTCACGTGCGCATTTTGTCGAATACCTGCCGGGCAGGCTCCTCGCATGGCAGCGCGTACCGCCGCCACCGGCCGGCAAGCACCGAGCGCCTACGCCTGCCCGAGATGAGCCGCCGGTGTTGGTGCTCTTTCCATAGCGGGAGTTTTTTTTCTGAGTGCTGCGGGTTTCCTCTGCATGAGTTTGTCTGATTTTTTTTAAAATAATCACTTTTTATCTAAAATTGTAAAAAGAAACTACCGGAAACTAATTTTGCAGGATGTAGACGTTTTTAACACGCCAAAGTGAACGATGTGTTTGTGACACGAGACATACCATTCTTCGTGGCGTGTTACATCGACACATCAGCAACACGTACGCTTGGCCGCCAGAGGGTCTTTCCATGCTGTCAAAGGACACGCCGAACTGTGTGATGTGTTTATTGTGTGAGACACGCCAAATTGTATGGCGTGGCTTGCCTGGACTTCAAAGTCCCCTGTGACTTCTTCCTTACTCTCTCTTCTCTTCCTTCCTTCATTTGCTCTTCTCTTCCTTTTGTTCTCCCTCCGACAAAAACTGATAAATCCCCTCAGATCTGAGAATCCTTGAGCTAAATTTCTTGAGGGATTCATCAAGCAAGGTTTGCCTTTTGATTTGGTCCATGTGGAAATTTGATTTTGTTGTTGATGGTGTTGGATTGAGGTTAGCTAGGGTTAGGTTTTGTTCATGTCGAAATTAGGAAAAATATTAGAATTTTTTCATGGAGTTTGATGGTACACTAGACGATATATAGTGTTAGGTTATGTTGTTGATTGTATTACAATTTTTTATTGTTTTTTGTACATTATTTAGGTAAGGTTGTAACATAGAAATTGGTTCATGTGTTAGGGGATGTGAAGATTAAGAATGCAGTAAGCTATTGAATTGAGGAATTAGTTCAATTTAATTTGGGGATATGATAATTTTGTTGTTGGTAATTGCGGTTAGTTATGGTAATGACTAATTGATCGTTCTTGTAGGTCACAATGTCTTGTGAACTCGCACATCTGCTTCACTTTCAGTGGAAGGAGTACCTCCCTGCCCATGCAGTTGATGGCCCGGTTCCCCCACCGCTTCCTGTGCCATTGTGTGAGTGTGGAGAAGCGGCACGAGTGAAGCAGTCTCGACATCGACTGACAGCGGGACGTGCCTTCTACATGTGCAAAGATAAGGATACTCATGAGCTAGATGGGGTGAGTTTTTTTTTCAGAACCTAAACATGATGTTTTTAAAATGTATTTGTGGTAGCTGTAACATTAATTCACTTTGGGGTAGTGTCATTTCTTTCAATGGATTGACAGGCCTGAGATGTATGATCCACGCATCATGCTTTTCCCGTACAATGAGAAGTTGACATGGCCATATGCAGAGTTTGAGCGTTGGGTTCCTCAACCGCCCGATCCAGAACCATTGACAGAAGAAGAGACTATAGATGCTTCTATCCGACGTATGAATAGTCTACCTCTTTGTAAATGTGGTAACCGTTTTGAGTTGGAGATCCCCCCTGAGGAATTGAGTTACATTCCATTCTTTCGTTGTGCACTGGTCGGAAACGTAAGTCACAATTCTTGATGTCTTTCGAAATTCATCTAAAGTATATGTAGTTTATGTATGGAGAATAATGTCGAGGGTTTGTTGTAGGACGGTTGTTGGCTGTGTGACTTTCAAGAGTATGTTTATGGCCGGAAGCCAGTGTGGGCGGAAGCTGGTGATCTCGAAGAATACATAGACGGGACCAGAAGTGCACCGCTCATTAATAATGCAATTCCTTTATGCCTATGTGGAGTTCAGGCACGAGAAGGTGTAGTGCCATCCGAACTTGGGTATGGTTACTTTTGTAGAAACACAATTGGTGAAAATCAATGGCTACATTTTCTTTGAACTACTTCGTGTAACATGTTGCAAGATAGTGTCATACAATTGGGTATTGCTTTTTGAAGGAGACACCTACGAATTATTTTGTGGATGCAAGAAACATGCCGGTGTGATTGGGAGAAATTTCGTCAGCAAGACAAGATTTCAAAGGACACAATAAAGATGAAACATGTAGAGAAAGCAACATATCTGTAGAAAAGGAGAGACATAGTACGTCGGGAATATGGTATTAGCATCCCACCGTAGTGGATCTTGCATACCATTATGGAGGAAATGAATATGATCTAGAGGGTGCTTTGCTCTATTGGAGAAGAAATAAGGAGCACTATCCGGATTGGCAGATTGGAAAACTTTGACCGAGTACATGATCGAGGAGGGAATGCACAGTCGTGGCACGTGGAAGAACAAAAATGAGTTAATGGGGTGGGCCATAGAGACCTTGCAAGGCCTTGCTGACCCTATTGTACAGGAGGAGCGGAGGATAAAACAGTTGCAGAAGGTGGAGGAGGCTAGGCGGCACGAAGCGGCACAGAGGGCCGCGTATCATGAAGTGTGCCTGCGTGACCCTAATTCGTGGTAGAGTTATATCGCAAGATTAAAGAAGGGACGTAGGCAGCAAAGGGAGGAAGAAGCTCGAGCTGCAATGATTGCAGGGGTGAGTAATTTGTGTTCGCCTATTGAGGAAACAACAAATGAGGCCACAAACTCGGAAGGTAACAAATCTATAGAGTGTGGAAACGTATTCTTACAGATATCACACTATTTGAAAGAACTAACTGATTTTGTTTCAACTGCAGATAGTTGGGATGGTTCGGGGTACTGTCTTCCACCAAACAAGTTTTGGTCTACCCTCCAGGAGAAAGCACCTATGTTCTGGTGTGGTGATCCTTGTAAGGTGACCGGCTCTGGTCGGTTTGAAACTTTGTGCCAGCGGTATTGGATGTGCAGCAATGATGCATGTGACCGCACAAAAGAAAAAGATGAGGTATGTTGTAATATTATGATACATGGTTACTATTTACTATATCGTTTGCCATGTGATGGATAAATAGTTGGTGAATAATATTTTGCAAACTCCGCCACCGTTGTGTGACTTCAAACAGTGGATCGATACGGAACGATCCGAAGAAGCGCTTGAGTACATTGAAAGGTACAAGCGTCAACAAGCTTACAGTCACAAATTAGACAAGGACAAACATGCACGTAGAGATGAAGAAAGGCACCAACACGAGTTTTTTGAGGCGCGTCGTGAGGCCCAACGCAAGAAAGAGGAGGCCCTTGAGAGGAAGGCAGCAATGAAGAGAGAGCGGGAAAGGGAGAAGAGGAGGGAGAGGGCTCGTAGGGCAAAAGAGGCCGTTCTAGCGGGTGGATCCGATGCGTTGAGAAAGGGCAAATGGCCTCGTTGTACTCAATAGGAACCTCTCATTGTGATTTGTTTCGAAACTCTGTTGTAATGTTTCTTCCATTTTGTTTCATTGTGGCATTATGTTATTTAAAGTTGATGGACATAATTATGTCAGTTTTGAAGTTTATGTTTCTTGGCTTCCAATGTGTTTTGCTATGAACCCAAGTACATTTCGCAAGAAGTGTTTCTCCGGATCTGAATGTAAGACACACCATCATGTTTGGCGTGTTTTCTGTAGGAGACACGCCGCGGCCAATCCATTTCTAGTTTCTTCTTTTCTTCTGGAGTTGGGAGCCGATGCGACTAAGTAACAAACATGCTAGGCTCTCTGGCGTGTCACCAGCTACAAACACACCATGTGATCCGGCATGTCTTAGAGGAGAGACACGCCGTGGGCTTTCCATTTCCAGTTTGATTCTATGTTCGGGAGGGTGAGGCCGCTGGGACCAAGTACGAGACACGCCAGGCCGTATGGCGTGTCTCATTCCATAGACATGCCAGGCAGTATGGCGTGTGACCTGCAGGAGACATGCCATGCTCCCGCCATTTCAAGTTTGTTGTAGCGTGTTGACGACCCTGGCGCAACGGTGTTAAGTCACAGACATGCCAGATCACATGGCGTGTTTCCTTCCTCAAACACGCCAAGATGACTGGCATGTCTCCTCTGTTTCTTGCTGCACTTAACTTGCACTCACAGTCACAATCACAGGACATAAATCCATATAGAGATTCACAATCACAGGACATACACAAGCAAATACATACATAATTTAGACATGACACCACCTGCCATCCATCCATAAATCTCAATCACAATCACAAGACATAAATGTGTGACATAAATCTCTCACAATCAGAATCACCAACATAAATATCTCACAATGACAATCACTGACATAAATATCTCACAATCACCAACATAACGATACAACCATCATAAACAACGATGCAATTACTTCTTCACCCTCTGCCTTTTAGTTGCACCTGGGGTGTAGCGATCCGGCTTGCTCTTTTTGCGCCCGGGTTGAGTTGGGAGGATGGAGCCACTAGGAATGTTTGTGCACCAATGGTATACCATGTCTTGAGATGGAGAATTTTGTGTTGCCTCCAGCTGTGGTGCGTCAGGAAGTTGGGAGGACCCAATGGTGTCCTGAATGACACAAAGAAAGGCGTGAGGAGAAGAAAATGCAACACAAAGAGACACACCAAGGTAAAACAAGCACCTGCACCGTGTAGTCCTCATCATCACCATCCTCGCCACTGTCTTCATCCTACGATGGGAGCTGGGTTGCCTACTTTCCCTTATCAGCACGGGAACGACCTGACCTCGATGTTCCCTGCATCGAAGCTGATGGAGCAGCCGCCGCCACTTTAGGGTGTGCGCCTATGCAGTTCATCTTTTCAGCTAAGCGACGACAACCTTTCGTCACCACCTGTCATACAATATGAAGTGTGAAAAGATTGCTCAGGATTGGATGGAAGGTGGATACTAAGTTATGGAGAAAAATACCCTCGCGAGCGCACAGAGTGCATTCAGTTCCTCAGTTGAACCTGGTGGCTGCCCCATGGCAGTAGCGGCTTCATTCGAAATGCGCATTAACTGATTTGCCTGCAAATCACATCCCAATTTCAAATATTTATGTGGCAATGCAACAATGATGAAATACATAAACAAATGATTACCGCATAGTCTTGAAAAGGAGCTCTTTCCGGCTCTGTCCCGGTCCTTATTGCCTCATCATAGTCATCGATGATCTCTTCATCAGTACTGGAGTCAGGTTCGTCAGCAATGAAAGTAGGATTAAGGGACGGTCGGATCTTCAGGCGGCTAGAAGAGTACAAATCAATCTGGTACTCTTTGAAAGCCCCAGGTCGATGCACATGACCACTTGTGTAATACACCGCGTTGTCATGACGGTTGTTCCACAGAAGAAGCCAAGGTTGGTGCTTGATAGCCCACTCAACCTGGCCCTTCTCCCTCCTCCTATCAATCCTGTAATGAATCAAGACAAAGATGGTATGATAGATATGAACGCTTCATGAATTTCAAAGAGGAATGAAACATAACAAGACTCACTTGTAAAGATTTTGATTCGTACACACATGATCCACGTCGACCGGTTGGAGACGTCCAAATTGCCGCATAACCGTTGCGGCACGTGCCACTCAACTGCAAAGAAGAAGATGAGTGGCAACTCAGCCCTCCACAGGTTCATGTCTCTAGTTCACACTGGATCTAGTCCTAATTCCAGTAGCTCATTTCTTTCATAAGGCATCCACGTGACCTACAGGAAGTGTTAACAAATAAATTGGGGATGATTTGAAGGACAAAATCAGATATTACACGAACATCTGTTAATTTACCTATCGTTGCGTTAGAACATCAAATATGTTCGTGTATTCCATGTACCGGTGATCTGCGTTTCCCACAATGTTGATACAGTTCCTCCACAGGTATCCAACTATAGGACGGCAGTCCTCGTAATTCCATTCCTGCAAAAGTTGGCAACACAAAATGAAAGCTGCATCATAGTTCATACGGATACAAAATAGACATCTACTATTTAAATGAAAATATACCTGCAAAGGGAGACGCGCTGGCCTAGCAAGCGGAAATCTCTCCCGCAACCAAATTAGAAGAACATAGGCACAACTACCTAGGTTGGCACGGGGATTGTCTCTCTAGCACGCATCACACAGCTGGCGATATAGCCACGACAACACAACAGAGCCCCAACTATAACTCCCCAACTCATTCCAGGGCTTCGTTAGGTAGGCAAACATATCCAAGACACGATGTTGCCACTACCATCTGAAAACAGAAAGCTGTCTACAAAGTGCCACAACCAAGCTCTAGCAGCTACCTCTAGAAACTCCTCTGCGTATAGGACTTTGTCATGCATAGTGAAGTTTTCTACTAACCACTCGCAGGAGACACCCGCAGCCTTCTTGTCCCGCTCATCTCTCTCTGGCTCGGGCAGCCGTAGGCCAAGCCACTCCTCAACAACATCCCGCCACCCCTCGGGATCCACCGTGTCACAAATAGCCATGCCATCAATCGGGAGGGCTGTTATCATGGCCACGTCCTGTAGAGTAACTGTGAGCTCACCACAAGGTAGATGGAACGTGTGAGTTTTAGGCCGCCACCAATCAACCAAAGCTATCAAATCAGGAGCGTCCATGGAAGGCAACTCAACACTGAGAACACGAGCCAACGGCAGAAATTCAGTGGGCTCTATGTACGGAGCCAAGCGCTCATCGAACCACATGGGGTGATGTGTCCTGATCCTCAGAGGCTTCAATTGCTGCACAAAAAATGAGTTATTTAGTATGATCACATGAAAAAACAATGAAGGAATCTACAAATAAAATAATTATAGAAATGAATACATACCCTGCCCTCATCAACCATCAAGTGGCCATGATCCTTTTTGTCGTAGTTAAGGTCAAGGAGCCAAAAGACCAGGTGGGGGGCCATGTCCCTGCAAGTTGAATCATAAAACATAAATAGAGTTCAGTCATAAAATGATGAGGATATCCTCCACTATTACCCACTGGCAAAGACACAACAATAAGGGCCCAAGTGTGGCCCAGTTGTAGTCGAGCAACGACCGTGTGAGCCTCTGAATAATCCCACCTTGCTTGGCTTGGGAGGTGGAAGCCACCTTAAAAGGGAGAGCCACCCTTCCCCTATCAGACTAGTCTTTTAGAGAGATTGGGTTTTCTCTGAGTGGAGGCGCTGGAGTTGCGGTGCTAAGACTGCGGATTCGGATCACGGACCTAGAATCGGATCGGTGTGCTAGACTTTCGGTAGGAGTTGTGGTGCTAAGATTGCGGGATTCAGGGAATCCGGATCAATGTGTCGGGCTTCATTCTACCCCACCTAGGCCGGATGTATCATTTGGTATCAGAGCTTGGCCCTTGTTAAGAAGGGGAGAATGATGAGAACATCTTCCACTATTACCCGCTGGCAAAGATACAATAAAAAGGGCCCAAGTGTGGCCCAGTTGTAGTCGGGCGGCGACTGTGTGAGCCTCTGAATAATTCCACCTTACTTAGCTTGGGAGGTGGAAGTCACCTTAAAAGGGAGAGCCACCCTTCCCCTATCAGACTAGTCTTTTAGGGAGATTGGGCTTTCCCTGAGTGGGGGCGCCTAGAATCCGATCAGTGTGTCGGACTTTCAACAGGAGTTGCGGTGCTAAGATTGCAGGATTTAGGGAATCCAGATCGGTGTGTCGGGCTTTGTTTCACCCCACTTGGGCCGGATGTATCATAAATCTTAGTAAAACCTTTATGTAATGAAAAACATAAAAAAAAATCTGTACAAATGTTTGTCTAAAATTGACATAAATGATATAATAACCTGAGAATTACTGACCCCTGCTACTACTAAGCTATTGCTCCATACACCCTCCCCACGTTAAGCCCTACATTTTGGCTTGTTCTTGGGACCCAACATGTGTTGTTCCATTTGGTGACCTCCTATATTGCAAATGTACATGTTAGCCCCGTAGCCCTTGCTCATATCATCTATTTCATTTCTCAACCATTTTGTCTTCCTTCTACCTGGTTTGTCTTTCAATAGTCCCGCAACCGGGATATAATCGTAACCATTATAGGTAGGCCACTGTGTTGAATCCAAACATGGCTCGAATGTTGACTCCCAACACCTCATAGTTGATATTTTCGAGAAAAAGGGCTCAAATAACTTGGAGACTCGTAACTTAATCCATGAACATGACAAGCTGTCATTACATGTGAGCATGGAACATGTAACAACTAAGGAGTCATGCATGTACACTAGACATTGTCTCCTACCTCCACCCTGTACTCCCTTCCACCAGACCTCTCACCTCCAATGCCAGTATGGCTCACTGATCTCACGTCATACACCAACTCACGTGGGTTGAATAGGTGTGCATCTTGATTCTTTGAAATATTTTCGTGATCATGCAAATGCTTAGCCACGGCTGCTCCCCACAGCTCTCCCTTTTTGACACATCCTTTTGCCTTTGACCACCTATTGACAAAATAATAGTTGCACTTATGAAACATGAACTGAATAATCACCGCTACAGGCAACCCTCCAATGCCCTTAAGAATGTGGTTGAACACCTCAGATATATTTCTAGTCATTGTGCCATATCTGAATCCTCCCTCATCGAATGCTAGAGCCCACTTACTCTTCTCAAACATGTGTTCTTCTAACCACTCTTTTGCCCCCTCGTTCATTATCTTTCTTAATTCCTCCACCCTTTCATTGAATTTCCTCTATCCCATAGCTTTGCACACAAGTTTGAGGCCATTAATAACCTCTTTGCTTTTCTGTCTCCTCCATATGTTTGCAGCAAAATAGAGCATGCACCACCTATGCACGAGCGGAGGGTAGCCATCTAAGTCTTCCCTACCAGCATTTATAAGCCCCTGATGATGATCTGAGATCATGCATATATGTCTCCCTGTACCGATAACATGTATACAAACATGTCTCATAAACCAGGACCAACTAGAGTTGTTCTCACCCTCGATGAGTGCAAATGCAATAGGAATAAGCTGGTCCTCCGCATCAATTCCAACAACAATCACTAAAGTGCCCTTGTATTTCCCAGTCAAAAATGTGCCATCCACACTCAACACAGGTCTGCAATGATGGAACGCATTTACACATTGTGGGAAACACCAAAACACCCTATGAAGGCATGGCGCGATGAATCCTTTCCCGTTAGACCCTTGCATCCCACAAGTATCAATGAAGTACTTGGTGCCCAGATTGAAGTGTTGAATTGCACTGAGCAACCTCAGAACTTTATTGTATGACTCCTTCTAGTCTCCCCACAACATTGCAATTGCGAACTGCTTAGCCCTCCATGCCTTCCAGTAGTTCACACAGTACCCGGTGAAACCATGTATGGCTTCAATTAGAGCTGCCACAGTGATGCGCGAATCAGCCCATAGCATTGGAGTGATACGTAGTCCTAGGTATCTTGCAGTGCATTGCGAATGCACTGCTGATGCATTAAGCGTTCTGCATGTGTGAGGTTGATGCACCTTTGTCACCCACCAACGACCACTACTATTCTTCATTATACGAGCCCAAACACCCCAACCACAATTAACTCATTGACACTTCATATGATACCTCTTAGACTGATTTGAGTTTATCACGTAGTACAGCCTGTGATGCCGCACCGCATAATCTTCAAAAAAGTGTTTCAAGTCAGCCATGTTATCAAATATCATGCCCTTCCTAATCATTGGATCGGAGCTGCTTGTTGGTGCATCCTTGGAAAGCAAACCGTTGTCACTTACAACATACATGATTTGACGTAGATCATGATGATTCGGAACTTTAGGTAACTCAACATTCATATCTCACAGTGCACGTAACTCTTCCGCAGTATAATGTTTACTCCAATCAATCTCCACAACACCATCAAACATATTGGGGTCCCTAACACCTTCGATCCTAATGTTGTCATGACCCACCTCATGCACATTCTCATGACCAATATTGCCATCATCAAGATCTACGGAGTCATTGTGTACTTCATTATTATCGTGCGCCACCTGATGACCATATGACTCATCATTTTCCCCTTCAGAGTCGCTTGATATCTCAAGCTCCATATGGTTTTCCTCATTCCTTTCTCATTCCTCCTCTTCGAACGTGTTCTCGGGAAAATCATTCCTAACTACTGCTAACTCAAACATATCATCCGGGGTCTCGATAGGCTCTTGTACATTACACGTTACTTCCTGAGTCAAAATCTCAATCGGCTCCTCTTCGCAAGAAACAAGATGGGGTTCCGAGGGAGAACGTCCCCTAGCATGCACATTCTCAATGACATCTACTATAACTTCAGCACACTTCACCTGAGAATCTTTCAAACATTCCTTATATAAATCCCAATCAGCCTCCCCGCACAAATTCATAACCATGTAATGTTCTCGACCTCAGCCACCGGCGTCAAATCTACCATGTAAACTAACTGATCTTCCACATTGACTCATTAAACAAGCTTTATCCATAACCTCACTAAACGACGGTGCTTTCACAAATGTTCCCACTTCTTCGACCATATTGACAAATTCCCTATCTCTATTCACTAATCCTCCGTGAAAATAGCGTATAATTTGATTCATCTATAACAATTTTGACATAAATAATTGCATTATATTCACATTTGCTAAACTATTCATCTAGCAATCCCGACTATCCGATCTATCTTCATTCGTCCAAATTCTTAACATCTCTACACCCACCATTATCAAACCCTAGCTACCACAAAACCTACTATACATAGCCTAAATTCAAAATCTACCCGGATAGGAATGATGCCTTACCTTCCTAGGGGCTGCCCCCCACCAGCTCCCTTGAAACGGGCGGCGGAGAGAGGCGGGGCGATGAGGCGAAGTCGCGGCTGTGACACCCATGGTGTCACCCTAGTTACTAAGATAGTTAAGAAAGAAATCAAAACCAGAAAGTAACAAATCAAAAACACAAATTTGAATTTATTTGAAATTGGTTCAAATCTGGCTTGAACTAGAGCTGTCACTTTTCACATTTAAGTGACCCAAAAAAATTTTATAACCTTGATCTATGCACAAAATAAGAATTTTGGAGAATTTATGGTGATTTTATCACTTTGGGAAATAGTCCAAACAATTCAAACTACGCTCAGAAACAGTGTCACTTAAAAAATTCAAATTTCAAATTTGGTAAATATTCACTAAACTAGATAATACTCATAATTAATGTCCGATCTTTAGGAGAAATATATAATTTTTTCTTAATTTAATAAAATCAATAAATACTACTTTTGGAATTTTTGCCAAATCTCAATTTTCTGGGCAAATTTCAGCCTTGACAGTCAAGCAACTTTGAAATTAAATCAATCTATAAAAATTTATCTCCCAGGATTTCATGTTCAACTTTTAGGTACTCCAAGCATTTCTCTTCAGGGATTTGTAACCCTTTTTAAATTTATAACCCTTTTGATGCCTAAATTTGTATTTGCAAGATGCCTGAGTGGGCAGGTTTCCAGGCAAACCAGAAATCTTCTAAGTTTCCTAATCAATGAACCTTTTTCAAAAATTATTATCTCTTAGACCTCCCAGTGCATGTGCTGCATGTATGGACCATGATGATCTACAAAAATTACTATATAAGATGATTCCTTTGGTTTTTCCATGCAAATGCATCTAGTGCTCGAACTTTTGGCCTGAAAACCCTTGATCGCGCTGTTTTCTGGAGATTTAAACCCTGATGGGCCCCACCTGTCGGCGACCCAGAGAAAGCACACTGGTTTGCCGCCCGTTCCTGCCGTTTGCTCGTCGCCGCGTGGCCGTCGTTGTGCGGTCGATCGACCACCCGGTCGGATCGACGCTCCCACTACCGAGGATTCACCCCCTGGACGCCCTCATTTACCTCTATCCCCCTCCCATTCTCGCTCTCTCTCCAGTTGCCCATCTCTCGGTCACCATTGGAGCAGGGAGGAGAGCTCGAGCTCGTCCCGCGCCTGCAACACCTCTCGCCTTCTTCCGACCTCGCCTGAAGCTCCGCCGGAACCCCCTCACCCTCCCTGCACAGCTCGGCTCGCTGCATAGCTCTATCGAAGTTTTTCCCCCGTCGCCGCCGGCCACCCTTCTTCGTCGCCCGCTCTCCTCGGTGAACTAAAACCCGATTCCTTTCCCCAGAGTTCTCCTTGCAGTCTTACGCACCGGTTTTACCCTCTTCTCCTCCGGTTTTCGCAGCCCGACGCCAGAGCAGCAACGTCGCCGCCATTGCCGCCGTGGCGCCCACCGTCCGCCTTCTCTTCTCGCGAGTCGCGCCGCTGCCTAGGTGAGCTTCGTCCCCGTTTTCCCTTGCTCGTCAAGCCCGCCTGGAGTCCCCGGATCTCCTCGTCCGCGTGGTCGCACTCGCCGGCGCCAGCTCCACCCGCTGTGGCCTCGCCACAGCGCTGCGCACGCGCCATGGCCGAGTGCCCTGGTTCTGGCCAGGCTGACATCCAGCTGGGCCTTGTGGCCGCAGGCCACCTTTCCTCCCAGGCCAGATCTGGCCCAGAGAAGTAATCCCGCTGCTCCACGGCCAGTGGGCCAGAATTTTTGGGGCCCAATGGCCTGTTGTCCGTAGAAGATTTTTAAATAGGCAAATATTTCAAAGAAGCTTCAAAACTCAATCCCAACAGAGTTGCTTGGTAGATAAATACATAAAAAAAAAATACTTTTTGGACTCTCCTACTAGTATAGTATTTTAACAAATTCATAAATCATCCTGAAAGGACCTATTTATTTATGCACGTATTTAATGATTAACAATCATAAGTAATTTTCAGTACAGGATTTGAATATCAGATTTCGCATGCATGACTACTTCATCATTTCCAGCCATTTCACCAAGTGGAATATTTAAATTCTAAGTATTTTATTTATAATGATTATTTTAGTGTTTATACCATTTTAATTATTATAAATTATTGGTGCATTTTCATGTCATCCCATTTGGTACAAAAATCTGGTATAATGTCCCACATCATATATATTTTTCTCACTGGTATTTATTGTGACAGCCCTGTTTTTTTAGCATAAGGGAAAAAAACAAAATTTGGAAAAAAAATCTTACCTTTACTATTTGTGTGGGACCCGCTTGTCAATCTCTCTCTCCGTCTCAGCGTTGTCAGCACAGAGGCCAACGCCGCCGCGCGCTATGCGCTCCGCCCGACGCGCAACCAGGCAGCTTGCCTGCCTCACCACTTGCCGCTCAAGCCGGGAGTAAAATCCCAGTTTCTTTTCTCTCCTCTCTCTCAGTTATCTCTCATGCTCGACTCTCTCTTTTTCCTCTGTTCTTTTCCGCCACCACCGAAGCAAGCTGAGAGCTCGAGCTCCCGTCATCGCTGTCGCCTTCCCAACCAGGCCAGCGCCACAAACCGTCACACAGGCCCCCTCCCAACCCTTCTCCATGGCCGCTCAGTATCGCCTCCCGCCGTAGCTCGCGAATCAGAACGTTTTCCTCTCAGTGAGCACCGACAACTCTCTCTGTTCTCGCTCAAAATTCTTTTGCTTCATCAAGTTTTAGCCAAATCCCTTGCAACGCAAGCTTGCTCCCTTGATCACATACCCCCTAAACTTGTTTTGACTTATGTTTTTCCTGCCGTCATCATGAAACTGCAGGAGCCACCGCCGCAGGCATCATGCTCTGTTTTTCGCCGCTGTTGCCGCCTTATTCCGGTGAGCCACCCACTGTCGCCGACCCCTCTGCTTTCTCCTCTATAGCGCCGCCCCCACCGGTGCCCTTGGCTGACCGAGCCATGCCCTGGGAGAACGCCTAGCCGCCGTGGCCGCACGGCCATAACGCCGTGCGCGTGCACGCGAGCGAGCCGAGAGGCTCCCTGGAGCTGGGTCATGCCCTGCCTGGTTGGGCCGCTAAGAGGCTGGGCCGGGTCCAGCTGTAGCTGGCCGTTGAGTTGGCCCATCTAGTTTTCTAGAGTTTCCTTTTTAAAAATAATTTCAGGGCTTTGGAAAATTATAACTAGAGTTATAGACCTTCTAAAATCATGGGACTAATTTTGTTGAATTCCATATGTTAATCTCTACCACTTTATGAAATAAAATTTAATATTTATTTTATATGTTTTTAGGCATTTAAGTAAATATTAGAAATACCCTTTTTAGTTGTTAATTAGTTTAGTACTTCCTGAATTAATGTTTTATCCTAATAGGTTAATATTAATTAATAATGGAGTAACTAAGAGTAATTAACTATGATTGAGCATGCCACTCCCTTGTCATTAGTAGACGTAATCACGTTTAATTTGAAGGAAATACTTCAGACAAGAGTAACTAGATTCTTGTCTACTATTTATTCGTACCATTCTTTCAAGCATTGCATTTTGCATTCATGCATCGCTAACACTAACTTGCGACGTATCAACGAATCGCATAGGACCTGAAATTGTCGAGCAGTCTGTCGAGAGTGGACCTGAGGTGGTGATTGTTGAGCCTGACTCCACGCCTGCACCGTCGTACTCGAACGAACCATAAGGCAATCCCCGATGCATCCCACCTATGTTTTTAAATTTTTTCTTTTATCACAGTCAGTCGAGTCATGATTGTGCACTAGGTTCTAGGAATTGATTGACACCCACCTACATCACTACCATATCCTATGATGTCTTTATACTATACAGGTACCGGTAGCACGATAGACGCTATGCTTATGTCATAGGAATATTGGTAGCACTGTATAGGATGATCTTAAAGCATGGAGGCTTTAAGTTGAGTGAGATCTTTGAGAATTCAAATGAAAGATGATGATGATGATGAGACCAGACGGGCCCCGTAGAGGAAAGGGCAAAGACTGGGTCTTGCAAGGTGGTAGCCCCGTCAGTGTCAGATTTAGGACCAAGCCGTTGGCGGCTCCGTGATATGTGCTGTTGTAACTCGCTTCGTCGAGTGTCCTCCTGTACGTGATCCTGGTTATCCCAGAGGGGATGTCACAGCTGGTATCAGAGCAATACAGGAGCAACGACATATCATTTGTAAGTCAGTTTTCAAAAACTTTGTTTGTAAAATTTCTATAGGACCCGACGAGTGAGAACGACAGGTTAGTAAGACGCTAGTAGTCACGCGTAGATGTTGCTATTCGATTTAGAATATGTAACTAACTACCAACTTGTTATTTTTTTTGTTGCATACTGTTCGCATCATATCATCTCATATACTTGGAAATATTGAGGTATTAATGGTTAAGTCTTTAGACTTAGTTTTGTTTTATTACTGTTGTTGCTTTGTTTTCACTGTGGGAAGAAGTGTTTAACTTGTTAAACCTTTTTCCTACAGATGCCATGGAGTTGCAGACGTGTGCGCGAGTTTGACGTGCAGGAGGCACGTAACGCGGACTTAGAGCGTCAGCTCCACAACATAGAGATGCGACTAGTAGAGGCTACCCAGCAGGGGAACAACCAGCGTGTTATTTACCGATGACAGTTTCAGGCAGACAGTCAGCGGATTGCTGCACTCGAGGGACAGATTGTGGAGCTTACTAGAGACCGTGATGGTTTTCACCAGAGGGCGATAGACCTTGAGGGCCAGATGATAGGACTTACCGACGAGCGTGACACGGCTCGCTAGAGGGTCACACTGGTGGAGGGTGAGCTAGTAGGTGTCACTCAACAGCGTGACCAGGTTGTTGAGGTGTTACTTGACGTTGCAGCCCAGAGGGACCACCTCTAGCTACAGGTTCAGCACCTTATACAGGAGCAACAGATGTTTGATGAGCACCACCTAGACCTTCACCACCAGCTTGAGGAGTTGCAGCAGCAGCAGCAGCAGTAGGGACAGGTAGGGGTGACGAGGCTCCTGTGTTGGGCCTTGACTCTGAGGGACCCCCTGTTGCACCAGACGACGATGTTGTGTCAGATGGGGACAGTCACGCACCACCACAATAGATGGTGCGGGGATTAGGCTAGCAGTAGGAGAGTAGGAGCAGTGGACTAGGAGTAGCAGGGTAGCCATATTTTTGCTGACAGGATGTCAGATTTTATAGCCACCGGGTAGTATGCTGGAGATAGGGTTGTTTAGTTAGATGGCGATAGTCGCCGCATTTTGCTGATGTAGGTCAGATTGTATAGTAGGTCGACAGTAGACCTCCCCGCTATAGCAGTTTGTACTAGTAGTAGTAGAAAACTCATGTATTAGGTTGCTAATAAATAAAAGTGGATGTTTTAGCAGTTTCTTTCAGATGAATGTGTTGTATCGCCAGAGGCCTTCTAATGTTAATACCTGTTAATCTTGTTGCTCCGCAGAGATGGCCAGTGGTGGTAATGGCATCAGTGATGCGGAAGAGCAGCAATATCACTTATGCCAAGAGAAAAACATTCGCATAGCAGAATTGGAAAATCAACTACGGGTTAGAGAGGAATGGCTGGTCATCCAAGATAGTCAGTTAAATGACAAGGATGAACAACTTGCAAGTAGGGATCAGCAGCTTGCAACAGCTAATCTTATGATCCAACAACTAGAGGAGGATCTGATTCAAATGCATAATAATATGTTGAATCAAGAATTTGAGCAACAACGACTAGAGGAAGAGGAAGATGAACCAGAGGAGATTATGGATGTAGAGTCGGTGATAGACATGGCCGAGCTTCCATCACTGCAGGATGGTGGTTCAGGAGTGGAGGACTCCGGGAATCAGGAAGTGACCTCCGCGCTTCGTTCAGTTGAATGAGCGTTAGAGTGTTGTACCGTGTACTATAGCAAGAAAAGAAGTGGGAGTAAATGTGTAGTAACTATAAGTGGTATGACGAATAAAGTTAGTGTGAACTATGGATGTCAACCCATGCTTTGTGTTAAATGTTAAGTTGCTATAATAAACAGTTGTTTTATGCAAGATGTGCCATGAAAATGTTATTGTCAATTATTCCTGTTTCACTCATAAGTCATGAGTTATTAATGAAAAGATTTTTCTTGGACAGAATGGCTGAAACAGGAAATGGAAGTGGTGCGGAGAATTCGCAAAATGGGGGAACGGAAGTACCACCACCTCCACCACGTTGGCACAAGCTATTGCAACTATACTAAACTCTGGAGCAGCACAGGATGACTTACTCTGTCAAATAGTTCGGAATACCACTCCACAGGAGAACCGTCAGAGTCATCATGCTCTAGATAATCAAGCAACTTATTCGGATTTTCTGGCTACCCGTCCGCCTATTTTCTCGGATGCCGGAGAACCTCTGGAAGCAGACCATTGGTTATGCACTATTGAATCTAAACTGGAGTTAATAACTTGCACGGATACCCAGAAGACCTTGTTTGCCGCCCAACAGTTGCAAGGGATTGCAGGAGCTTGGTGGGCAATTTACAGGGCAATGCGTCCACCTAACCATCAGTATACCTGGACAGAGTTTACTAAGGCCTTTCGCGAGTATCATATTCCAGAAGGTCTTGTGGACCAGAAGCGAAATGAATTTCTGGCATTAAAGCAAGGAGATATGACCGTGCATGCTTACTCAAAGGTATTCAATCGTCTTGCCCAATACGCCCCAGAATACGTGGATACAGATGACAAGAAGTAAGTTCGCTTCAAAGGAGGGCTAACTACAAAGCTGCAGTCTCGCATTGTTCTAAACAGGAATGTCAGCTTCAATGAATTCGTCAGTGATGCTATTATCTTAGAAGATTCTCTTCGCATCCACAAAGCTGCAAAGGAGAAAGAGAAGAGGTTCGTGGGCCAGGGAAGTGGAAGGCCATCCAAATATAGGTTGGTGTACACATTGCCAACAGGTCAGCGCTATCACGCCATACCTTCCCACCCAACTAATTACCAGGCACCTCAGCAGTCATCCCAGCGCTATCAATCCCGCCCACCATAGCAGCAGCAGAATGTGCAGCAACCTCGACAAACTTATTTAGTATCACAGCCAAATACTCTATCATGTTACAATTGTGGTCGTTCTGGACACTTTGCTCGAAGTTATCCCTATCCACCGAAGACATCTAATGCACCACGTCCTCAAGGATCAGGACCCAATCAGCCAAAAAATCAGCCCAAGAATACACAAGTGAAAACCGAGCGTGCTAATTTTACTACGGCTGAGGAAATACCAGAAGGAGGACAAGTTCTTACGGGTATGTTTTCTATTGCTGATCATCCTACTATGGTATTATTTGATTTTGGAGCTACCCATAATTTCATCAGCAAAGCATATGTTCAACAACATTATATCCAACCATCCAAATTGTTATGCCCACATCTCATTTCAACACCTGGGGGTAGAATACTTGCAAATCAAGAAGCTGCAAACCTACCACTAAAACTGGGAAGTAAAGCTTATTCTACATCCTTGATCATTTTGGAAGGGCAAGGGTTAGATGTATTTCTTGGTATGCAATAGATGGGTTTCCATAAGGCAGTCCTTGATATAGCTTCCCGCACCGTATTTTTTGACTCACCTGTCCATGGCCGAGATTCTTTGACTTTAACTATCCCACAAACCCTCTTGCCAATGGTTAATAAAATCATTGGTAAAGGTCTAGAAGAAATACCAATAGTCTATGAATACCCAGATGTGTTTCCAAATGATTTACCAGGTTTATCCTAAGCGGGAAATAGAATTTAAGATAGAGCTTCAACCTGGAACAGCACCGATATCTCGAAGATCTTATCGGATGCCTCCTAATGAACTTGCCGAGCTGAAAGTGCAGTTACAGGAATTATTGGACAAAGGATACATACACCTAAGTTCATCATCTTGGGGTTGTCCAGCCTTGTTTGTCAAGAAAAAGGATCAAACTTTGAGATTATGTGTGGATTATCGGCCTTTAAATGCCGTTACTATCAAGAACAAATACCCACTTCCTCGGATTGACATATTATTCAATCAATTGATGGGAGCCAAGGTGTTCTCTAAAATAGACCTTCGATCGGGATACCACCAGATCCAAATTACAGCTGAAGACATACCTAAGACAACTTTCTCTACCAGGTATGGACTTTATGAATACCTAGTGATGTCTTTTGGTTTGACCAATGCACCAGCACATTTCATGTACCTCATGAACTCGGTATTCATGCCGGAATTGGATAAGTTCGTAGTGGTCTTTATAGATGATATTCTGATCTACTCCAAGTCAGAAGAGGAGCATACTGAACATTTGCGGATTGTTCTACAACGCCTAAGAGATCACCAATTGTATGCCAAGTTTAGTAAATGTGAATTTTGGTTGAAGAAAGTACCATTCTTAGGTCATGTGATTTCTACAGAAGGTGTAGCGGTCGATCCCAATAATGTTCAGAAGGTATTGGATTGGGAGCCACCCAGGTCAGTCACTCAAATCCGCAGCTCTCTAGATTTGGCAGGCTACTACAGAAGGTTTATTCCTAATTTCTCAAAGATTGCTAAACCAATGACAAAACTACTTGAAAAAGATAAGAAGTATGAATGGAGTAGCGAATGTGATGAAGCTTTCCAAACTCTAAAGAAATTACTGACAACTGCTCCAGTATTAGCCCAACCGGATTTGACGAAGCCGTTTGATGTCTATTGTGATGCTTCTGGTATAGGACTTGGTTGTGTCCTTATGCAAGAAGGTCGAGTAATTGCATATGCATCACGACAACTTAGGAAACATGAGGAACACTACCCAACCCATGATTTGGAATTGGCATCAGTAGTTCTAGCCCTAAAAATTTGGCGACACTATCTCTTGGGAAATTTGGTACACCTCTACACGGACCATAAGAGTCTCAATATGCATCAAAGAAGGTGGTTAGAACTAATCAAGGATTATGAGATCGAGATCCATTATCATCCTGGCAAGGAAAATGTTGTGGCTGATGCTTTAAGTCAAAAAGTGCATTGTAATAACCTCACCGCTCTGCCACTGACCAAGGAGTCGAAGAAAGAAGTAAGTGAACCTAGTCTTCGTGTTCTTAAATATGGGGTACTAACCAATTTGGCACTTATTCCCACTATTCGCGACGATATAGTGATGGCTCATACGAAAGATGTGGGTATACAACATATAAAAAGGCGATTAAAGATTGGAGAGGTAAAATGTTTTCGGGAAGACAACGAAGGTGTTATTTGGTTCAAGAATAGACTGGTAGTCCCTAAAGACTTCAACCTTCGTAAGAAAATTTTGGATGAGGCTCATACTTCTAAGTATTCCATTCATCCTGGAACTAACAAGATGTATCAGGATTTAAAACAAAGATTTTGGTGGACAAGAATGAAGAGAGAGAGATAGCAAGGTATGTCACTGAATGTGATACTTGTCGACGAGTAAAGGCAGATCACTTAAAGCAAGAAAGACCACTTCAACCCTTAAGTATACCTGCGTGGAAATGGGAGGACATCAGTATGGATTTCATTGTTGGCTGACCCTTAAGCCCACGGAAGCACAACTCTATCTGGGTTATTGTTGACAGGTTAACCAAGTCCGCTCACTTTATACCCGTGCATACTCAGTATACTGTGGAGAAGTACGCTGAGCTCTACATATCTCATATTCTCTGCTTGCATGGGATACCAAAAACCATTATCTCGGATAGAGGAGCTCAATTTATTTCTAGATTTTGGGAGCACATACATCAATCCCTTGGAACACAATTGATTCGAAGCTCAGCATACCACCCTCAAACGGATGGGCAAACAGAGCGAATCAATCAAATGTCTAGAAGATATGCTTCACACATGTGTGTTGACATATAGCAAGGATTGGGAAAGATGTTTACCCTTGGCAGAATTCTCCTACAACAACAGCTATCAAGAAAGCATTGGTATGTCACCATTCCAACCTTTATATGGACGTAGTTGTCGTACACCACTAAATTGGTCTGAAAGTGGTGAAAGGATAATCTTTGGCCCAGATATGGTAAAAGATGCTGAAGAACGAGTGCGTCTAATTCAATAAAATCTGAAGCGGGCCAAGTCACGACAACTCAGCTATACAAATAAAAGGTGATGAAAGTTGATATTCAATGTTGGGGATCAGGTATATTTATGAGTATCCCCCACGAAGGGCGTTCAACGTTTTGGACTCAAAGGGAAATTGGCACCGTGATATATTGGACTTTTTGTTATTCAAGCACAATGTGGACCCGTAGCCTATCGATTGGAGTTGCCAACACATCTCTCTGGAGTTCACAATGTTTTTCATGTATCTCAACTAAAGAAGTGTCTGAAGGCACCAGCGGACGTCGTTATTAAATAAGTTGAACAATTGCAACCCGACTTAACTTACGACGAGCATCCAGTCAAAATTATTGATACAAAAGATCGAGTGACACGGCACCGAACTATCAAATTTTACAAGGTCCAACGGAGTAACCATTCTGAAAGGAAAGCTACTTGGGAACAAGAAGAATTTTTCAAACACATTATCCAGCATTTCTCTAGACCGTGCCTTTTTAGTATCGTGCATTTCTGAATCTCGAGACGAGATTCCTGTAAAGGGGGAGGACTGTGACAACCCTGTTTTTTTAGCATAAGGAAAAAAACCAAAATTCGGAAAAAAAATCTTACCTTTACTATTCGTGTGGGACCCACTTGTCAATCTCTCTCTCCCTCTCAGTGTTGCCAGCACAGAGGCCAGCGCCGCCACGCGCTGTGCGCTCTGCGCGACGCGCAACCAGGCAGCTTACCTACCTCACCACTTGCCGCTCAAGCCGGGAGTAAAATCCTAGTTTCTTTTCTCTCCTCTCTCTCAGTTATCTCTCACGCTCGGCTCCTTCTTTTTCCTCTGTTCTTTTCCGCCACCACTGAAGCAAGCTCAGAGCTCAAGCTCCCACCGTCGCCATCGCCTTCCTGACCAGGCCAGCACCTCAAACCGTCGTGCAGACCCCCTCCCAACCCTTCTCCATGGCCGCTCAGTACCGCCTCCCGCCATAGCTCGCGAATTAGAACGTTTTCCTCTCGGTGAGCACCGGCAACTCTCTCTGTTCTCACTCAAAATTCTTTTGCTTCATCAAGTTTTAGCCAAATCCCTTGCAACGCAAGCTTGCTCCCTTGAACACGTATCCCCTAAACTTGTTTTGACTTAAGTTTTTCCCGTCATCGTCATGAAACTGCAGGAGCCACCACCGCCGGCATCATGCTCTATTTTCCGCTGCCGCTGCCGCCTTATTCCGATGAGCCACCCACTGTCGCCGACCCCTCTGCTTTCTCCTCTGTAGCACCGCCCCCACCGGTGCCATTGGCTGGCCGAGCCATGCCCTAGGAGCACGCCTGGCCGCCGCGGCCGCGCGGCCATGTTGCTGTGCGCGTGCACGCGAGCGAGCCGAGAGGCTCCCTGGAGCTGGGCCATGCCCTGCCTGGTTGGGCCGCTGAGAGGCTGGGCCGGGTCCAGCCGTAGCTGGGCCGTTGAGTTGGCCCATCTAGTTTTCCAGAGTTTTCTTTTTAAAAATAATTTCAGGGCTTTGGAAAAATTATAACTAGAGTTATAGACCTTCTAAAATCATGGGACTAATTTTGTTGAATTCCATATGTTAATCTCTACCACTTTGTGAAATAAAATTTAATATTTATTTTATATGTTTTTTAGGCATTTAAGTAAATATTAGAAATACCCTTTTAGTTGTTAATTAGTTTATTACTTCCTGAATTAATGTTTTATCCTAATCGGTTAATATTAATTAAAAATGAGGTAATTAAGGGTAATTAACTATGATTGAGCATGCCACTCCCTTGTCATTAGTAGACGTAATCACGTTTAATTTGAAGGAAATACTTCAGACAAGAGTAACTAGATTCTTGTCTACTATTTATTCGCACCATTCTTTCAAGCATTGCATTTTGCATTCATGCATCGCTAACACTAACTTGTGACGTATCAACGAATCGCATAGGACCTGAGATCGTCGAGCAGTCTGTCGAGAGTGGACCTGAGGTGGTGATTGTTGAGCCTGACTCTACGCCTGCACCGCCGTACTCGAACGAACCACAAGGCAAGCCTCGGTGCATCCCACCTATGTTTTTAAATTCTTTTTTGTATCACAGTCAGTCGAGTCATGATTGTACACTAGGTTCTAAGAATTGATTGACACCCACCTACATAACTACCATATCCTATGATGTCTTTATACTATACAGGTACCGGTAGCATGATAGGCGCTATGCTTATGTCATAGGAATATCGGTAGCACTGCACAGGATGATCTTAAAGCATGGAGGCTTTAAGTTGAGTGAGATCTTTGAGAATTCAAATGAAAGATGATGATGATGACGAGACCGGATGGGCCTCATAGAGGAAAGGGCAAAGACTGGGTCTTGCAAGGTGGTAGCCCCGTCCGTGTCAGATTTAGGACCAAGCCGTTGGCAGCTCCGTGAACAAGTATTGAACAGTACCGATCTACATGCTGGTATATGGGATCTAGTAAGCTGATGTACCCTAAACTACCTCAGAGGTAGGACGTAGCCAACTTTCTTTTGTCGGCTATTAGTGAGATTGAAGTCTCACGGGAGGGAAATGGTGGTCGCTCACGGATAACGTCTAGGACGGGTATCACATGGGATCTCCATATTTCCGGGGAAGTTGGAAATGGATCGACCTCTGGTTAGAGTTAGAGGGAAAGGTTGTCATATATGACCAATACGGTGCGTATGTGTCGTGTAGTCAGGTTTTACCCAGCTGGTTGAAATTGATTCGAGTCACTCTCCCTCACAGCAATGAGTACCGCTTGTTCACTTGGCGCGAGCGTAGATAATTGAGAGTAATGAGAGAAGGAGAGTTATTTCAGTTAAATAATCTCTTTGCTTGCAAGAACTTGATTACAATAGTACAGGATGCAAACCTTTTTGCTAATGAACTTAATCTTGAGCTAAAAGATGAAAGTAGATGTCCACTATTAGTTCTGTTTTTCGCAAGTCTGAGTCAACCCACCAGCCAAAGGCCTATACATTCTAGGAGTCGGCCTTAGCGAGCCACATTGACGGGTCAGTCTTGCGGAGTATATTAGATACTCAGGGCTTTGTCCATGTTGATTTTAGGTGGTGGGCCATCTTCCTATGGCTGGTCCGAGAATATGCCAGGAGAAGGGCAACTTCCGGAAGGAGGATCCATCCAGTGGGAACGCATCTCGTCTCCTGAAAAGCAGAAGTTGAGCGTGTTCCAGGAGCATAGTTGAGATAGTAGAATAAAGCTCCTCATTGCTAAATAGTTCGTGTTTAGATCTTCAAGCACTTTGTTGTAATAAATGTTTTTCCGCTGCAAAACTCTGGTTTGTTTTCCGAAAACCTGGTTGTATTATACCATGATGTAATATATTTTGGGCTTGTGAGAATGTTTGTGCTTTTGCAACTCGTTTCATCGAGTGTCCTCCTGTACGTGATCCTAGTTATTCCAGAGGGGATGTCACATTTATTCTTCAGAAACCTGATTTATGATAATAGCTTTGCTTATTATCTAGTAATGACATGTTAGTAATTAAAAGTAAATTTAAGCACATATGATGACATGCAAACAATTAAATGTCTAACTCTCTATATGTGGAAATTAATTAAGTTATGATACCTCTGATCATCATGTCATGCTCACCTAATTAGTGTACATATGATTCACTATTTGCAATCATTATCTATAACATGTCGCTCGCATTTCACGATACCAAAGAAAAAAAATAAGAAATCACTCATCATCCTTCTCTAATTCACACCCATGTACTTTGTACATGCATCATGTCATTGCATACATTTGTTGAGGAAGTGCCATGAATTTCCTCTCTATCCTTACTTGTATTGCATTTCATCCAATAGGACTCAACGACGGGAACGTGGAAGTGGAGATAGTTTTGGAGGAGCCTGGAGCTGAGGCAAATATTTCTGAGAGTGCTAACTGTGATCTGAACTAAGACAAGCCTCGGTGTACTCCTATGTTTTGAAAGTTTTATTTTGTACCACATGTTTGCGTGTCATGTATTGTGCATTACGTGTAGGAATTTGATTGAAGCCTAGTTGCATGTAGTACACCAAATCCTATGACTATGGGATTAGTTTATACAAGCCCCATTAGAAATGCTAAGCTTAATTTGTGAGTCTCGCTAGCAAGCACCGTGTAGTCTGAGGATTACTTGGTATATGGTAGTTGATTACAAATACCCCTATTAAGCTTATGATGAGAAAGAAATTAAATTAGGACCGAACGGGGAAGTGCATGTGTAGGTTGAGGTGACAAGGTTGGCCCTTATTTGCCATAGCCCCGTTTGTGTCGATTGAGAACTCCTCAAGTGTGGCCCCGTTGAGCAAGTTTGTACAGTACCAAGTGCATACCTCTATATGGGAATTGGTAAACCGATGTAACTTGGCTATCGTAGTGATTGGACGGCAACCCAACCTCTCTTCTGATGATGAAGCGGATATGGTGGAATTGGGGTATGTGTTAAAAGGGAGAGTGCATGGGCTACCCATGGATGGCTACCGACGGGAGCATTGCATGGGGTGACGTGTACTCGGGAGAGGTTGGCCCCGGACCTGCTCTATGGTGTCTCGTGAAAGGTGGCCATACGTGACTCCTCGTAAGTGTGCGTGCGTCGTGTATTTGGGTCTCTCCTGCAGGATGTAAATCAATTCAAGTCGCCCTCGCGGTTATTGAGTACCACTTGTGATCGCTGTCACATCGTTGTTGTTGTCTTATTGTAGTAGGAAAGTGAAATGATGATGATGATTATTCTTGTTGTATTTTTATTAATTATATTTCAACCATGAGTGTTATAGTATAGCTGCATCACATTTATTTTATGCAAGAACCCTATTAATTTATCTAAAATATGAAAACTAAGGATCAAATTATTAGTGCTGATTTTGTAATTATTCCAACAACCTTGGTCAGCCCCCTGCATGCTAGGTGTCAGCCTTAGCGTGCCAATTTGACGGGTAAGTCTTGTTAAGTATTAGTTGCTCAGAGTTTGTTGTTTAAGTTTTTGTACAGGTATGCCACATGTTGTGTACACTGAGAGTGAAAATCACATGGAGTGGATGGTGAACCCCCGAAGGGATGGACCATAGAATGGGTTCCCGTTTCTCCTACTCCAGAGGAGCACGATGAATGATTCATGGTTAAGGGTTGCCATGAATTATTATAAAATATGTATCGTCGAGATTATTCGCTTCCGCTAAGACTTCATTTTTGAACTTCAAACTCTTTTATGTATCCTAAATCTAAACCTAAATTATAATAACTTAAAGTCAATATTTTACTCTATTTTCTATGTTCGTTTGTGTATTGATGGACTCTTTCTTTGTCAAGTGTCATCCGAGTATTGATCCTTGACTAACCCCTCATTTTGAGGTGGCGATGTCACAACGGTGGCGTCCGGTGGTGGGCTACGGGTTTGGTTTTGGGAAGAAGAAAGAAAGAGAGGAGGAAGAAAAGAGGCCGACGCGCACGGGTGTATAAAGGTCAGACATGCCAAACAGATAGGCGTATCTGTTATCTCAAACACGCCAAAGGCTTAGGGGTGTTTCTCACCAGACATGTCGTTTAGATTGACGTGTCTGGGGTCAACGCCGGCCACCTCGGCTGCCAGCTCGGATGTATCGTGCCACCGTCGGATGACGTGTCAACAAGACATGCCGTTACCTTTGGCGTGTCTCCTCTTGGAAAAATGTCAAATACTATGGCGTGTCTAAAACTTCTAGTTCTTACAAATTTACTATGACACAGTTTTTTTATATAATTTTACATTAAAAATGATTATTTTATACTCCCTCTGTCCCAAAATAATTAGCATTTTAGCCTTCTTCAGTTATCCCAAAATAATTAACATTCTCACTTCTCGATGCACATTTCTCTCTTCCCAATATACCTCTATCTCTATCTCTTTCCTCCTTGTTTTCTATGCACATACCTTTTACACTTCTCCTTAATTCCTGTGCCGGGCTCTAAAGTGCCAATTAAATTGGGACGGAGGGAGTATTAAAAATTCCATGGGTTTTGGCTGGCTGCAGAACTGGATACTCTCGAGGGATTTTAAACCGTTCTCTTCAACTTTATGGATGGGTGGAGACTGGAGAGGGAATGCTCAAGAGTTATTTGTTTTTTGTATTTGAGATTAAGAGTGATTTATTGCTGACGAGTCACGAATGATACTATAAGCTCAGACCATTTTTTGTTCTGATTGTTGTGTTCATAATTTGGCTTCATAAAAGTGAAGTTTATTAGCGTTATTCATTGTTAGATGGAGTTTTTTTAATTATATAAATAGAGCAGGAAAAACAGTAACAATATTTATTGTAGGAACTAGATGTGTCCCTTATATGCACGTTTGGTAGGAACAATTCGTTAAGGTATGACATAAAGTAGCTTCGCAAAAAAAAAAAGATATGACATAAAGTAGACACAATATGTGCATAACTGTTATTTCTCTGCTCCATGATTTTTTGTGTTCTAATCACCCAAATTTCAGCCGAATGATGTGCATACACATAACAGTAAATTTTCTGGGCTCGTTATGCATGGATTCTACTCCCACCATCTAAAATTATATTTTTGTTATAGGATAATGATTTTAATTTAGTTTTGCACTAGAGGTTTTGTCACAACAACAACAATTTAAAAGCTGAATGAGTATTTGTCTAATTTGTGCTGTTAAGAGTCGGGCCTTTGTTTCTTTTTGTGCTCTTTTCCTTTTGTTCAAAGTTGCACCTCAATGTTTGTGTAAGTTGGGTCTCGATCTATTGTGCGTCCTGAAAATGAATTTCCTTTGCTCTTTGGTAACACCATCCAGTTTGACTAAATTAACATGTGCACTAAATTTACATGTTGGTGTAAAAAAACTACTCTCACCTATAATCAGTCATCACGATAAAACACAGATCTAAGGTCCGATCTAGGATATGGCCCATCTCACACGAACCATGGTGTCACTGTGTAAGAGTGGGATATAGATTCAATGATTTTCTCGACCTGTGTGAGAAGATCGTCTTCTTAGCAAAATGTCCAGAGGCTATCTTATCCCTGCAAGTCGAGTTTTTTTAACATGTGCACAAAATGTGTCAAAGGTAAGATATCTGTCTACAAATATATTTCTTATAAGTTCTCCTAGCCTAATATCGGTATTTATTTTTTCTTATATATTATATATACACATGCTATTGGTGTGAATATCATTTTAGCCTTTTAACATGATGCACTCACATTTACTTTACACTCATTTTATTTTGCATTAGATGTGTTATGTTTTAGTGAAGCACTTTATCTTTTAATCCAGCACCCTGTTTTATTAACATGGCTCGTATGCAATACTGCATTACGAGTTCAAATGGATATAAACCTGTTCCACCTTTATGATGTTCCACAAGTGATTGTTCAACATGTTTCACTGGCACCATAGGTTTGGGAGTCAAAACCGATTCATAACTCGAATTTGTACTCAAAGAATATGAAAACTGTACGATACTCGGCCTCGGCACTGGAACGTGACATAGTGTGTTGTCGCTTAGAAGACCAAGAGACCAGATTGGAGCCAAGAAAAACGACATATCCAGAAGTGGACTTATGAATATTGGAACAACCTGCCCAATCAGCACCAGAGTAAACAATAAGCTCATCTGTGGTCAACCAATGCAGAGAGAGCCCATAATGAAGAGTACCCTGTATGTAACGGAGGATGCGCTTGACAGCCACCATATGAGGTTTCCTCAGATCATGCATAAACAAACAGACTTGCTGAACAGCATAAGCTATGTCAGGCCGAGTAAAAGTGAGATACTGAAGGGCACCAGCCAAACTACGATAGTGTATAGGGTCAGCAACTGGAGGGCCGTCGGTAGAAATCTTGGCCTGGGTATCCACAGGTGTAGAGCACGGCTTACACTAAGTCATAGATGCACGTTCCAGAATATCCAACATATACTGACGCTGAGACAAGAAAAGACCACCATCTTGGCGTTGCACAGTCATACCAAGAAAGTGATGTAGAGGCCCTAGATCCTTCATAGAAAATTCCCGTTGCAATGATGCAATAATAAGACCAAGCAGAACTGTGGATGAGGCAATGATGACGATATCATCAACATTTAGCAACACATAGACCATTTCCTGTCCTTGACAAAGACAAACAATGAGGTGTCTGACGGAGACTCAACAAAACCAAGAGGAGCAAATAAGAGGCAAACCGGTTGTACAAAGTACGTAGCCTACTTTAACCCATAAACTGATTTATTGAGGCGACACACATGATCAGGATAGGAAGGATCAACAAACCTGGACAACTGAATGCAATAGATTGTCTCATCCAGAGTACCATGGAGAAAAGAATTTTTCACATCCATTTGATGAATATATAGGCCAGTCCCGTGAAAGAGCCAGTGTAAGAACAGTACGTATAGTAGCAGGCTTTACCACTAGACTGAAGGTCTCAAAAAAAAATCGATGCCAGGGCATTGGGTAAATCCACGTAGAATCCAATGTGCCTTGTAGCGCTCCAAAGAATCATCCTACTGAAGTTTGTGCTTAAACACCCATTTGCCAGTTACTACATTAACACCAGAAGGACGCTGTACCAATTCCCAGGTATGATTGGACATAAGAGCATCAAATGCCAGTTTGGATAGCCAAAGTGCTCTTGTACGTCTTCGGTAGAGGTGATAAAATAGGAGTACTTCTACAGTGGACCATGATACCAATTCTTTACAAGTATCATTGATATAATCTAACCGTCCATTTTACATGGCACTTTTGTAATTATCATGTTTTTATAGATAACCAGTATACCCATTCATGGCTAATCACGACCAATTCTATTATACTGTTCCTTTTATCAGCGAGACCGATCCTCAATCAGCGGACTCATCGACGTCGTGCCATGGAGGCCAGCAGCCGGCCAAGCCGCAACCGGCGGCGCAACTCATCCTTGTTTACGAATTTGGATCGAGCGGCTTGCTCGTAACTCCGGATTTAATCTTAGCACATCGCCCGATTCACCACACTTGATTAAGGAAAGAGATTAATGCTAATAAAAGTCTAGGTCGTCAGAATTGATTAGAAGAGATAAATGAATCTAATATACCATAACCCTAATTTAATTTACATATAAAAGGTGAAACAATCACGAACTAGATAAAAAACTGCATATTTCACTTTTGTTTTCCAATTCTATTATATGATACCCATGATACTATCTAATAATATCATGATAGTGATAGGAGAAAAAAGCATCATGTAATTAATCTGAACCATCGGATGTTAGAAATAGATGACATGCATTCATTTAGGTCTATTGTAAAAGTTCTCTAAAATAGAGGCCGAGAGATTAAGCTTGTTGACGGGCAAGCGAAAATCACTCTTACCACGAGTAGCCATGTGATGGGCATTGTCAGTAGGAGGAATCAACACAGCATGGGGCGGAGGCCGAGATGTTCTGCTGGCAACAACTGGTTGCAAAGCAACTGGGGCAGCAGATGAGCGTGCCACACCGCACGTGGCATGATCACGCCTGGCGAGTGGGTGGAAGCATGCGAGCGCAACACCGCGCGTGGTGGGCTCACAAAAGGAGAAGGCGCTCTGTCATGAGTGCTTGCAGGCCCAGCAGGTGACTCAGGTGGTGTAGATTCAACAAGCGTCCGGACGTCTCCAGGCGCTGCACTCGTGCCTGGTGCTGGGTCCGGCGCAAAAGTGCACAAGTGCCGAACCATAAGAAGTAGCATGCTCCGACATGGCGTCAACAGCAGAAGAGTCACGCGACACACGCGCGATGGGGGGACCCGGCGTAGAAGAACCTGCAGGCAAGATACTTGGCCCAATGGGCGGAATAGCAGCACAATAATCATCCAAAAAATATGTGCTCATCTCCTAGTGCTCATCTTTCTTTCTCTTGACTCCCTACTGATGCTTCCAGCTATCCTATAGACCAAGAGAGATCGCCAGCCGTCGGCGTATGTGCCGTGCACTGTTGTGGAGGGGTTTACCCTCATGAGCGCAGAAGAGGAGTGCACATACGATTTAGTGCGCCAGCGCTTCATCCTCAACTTCAATATGGACGAACACTTCCTGGGCCAGATCGGGCTTTGGCTCGACATTCATAATACCTCACCAACTTGGGGTGGGTGTTGTTCCATGAGAAAGGCACCGGCGCCACCCTCAACCTCGTCATCGAGTGCGCCACAACTATGCAACTCAACACGGATGACGAGGGGGAACGAGGTGATCAATTTCCGTGTGCAGGACGCGCCTTATTCTATGGGAGTCATAGAGCTTACAATGCTCTTTGGCTTCGATGAAGAGCCCCCCCCCCCCACATAGCGACATGATGCAGGAGGAGATCGATGCATTCTAGCTTCGAATCATGGACAAGGAGGAGCGCAAGAGGGGGCATATCAAGAACCCCACGATTCTGATCCTGCACCTATGGATGGCCGCCTACACAACGAGACAAGTTGACCCACCAACATCTCCAACATGGATTTATGATGGTTGTACAACGCCATTGTGGATCCTTGCCTATGCAACCTTGTCCTGGTGATGGTGACGAGTTGGTTTCGCCAGAGGAACAACTCGACCGGGAAGTTAGCCTTTGGAGGCTACCTGTAAAGCATGGTCTTCAATGCTATCAACGATAACATCATCATGAATCTACACAATGGGTGACTCCAGTCATCCTCAATGACTCCATGATGCGAGGCAAGATGATCACGGGAAGCGCAAGGCAGGGCTACACCGTGTGCGACACCGACATACATGTACCCTGCATCGAGCTCGCCCGTTTCCTCCTGCACAAACTTAACGGAGGAAATTGGCTTGAGGTCGATCATCGTGAATGCCACAAGATTGGGAAGAGCAAGCGCGAAAAGAAGGAGAGTCTTAGTCGAGCTACAACAAGTGCAACAATAGAGGGCTAGGGCATTTGGGACTCTACGGGAGTCGCCCCCAGCCAAACCACGTTGCACGATAGTGTGCCGATCGGCACATGCTATGAGGCCACCGACACAGACACCAGGTATGCAGGAATGCCTCCTGCTCATACTCAACCTACAGGTCTAGCAGTCTTCAATTTCAGCCCCAAGCATCATTACATCGACAACAACATGCAATACGTTGACTGCATCGACAACCTGGCGAGCGAGATGCGGAACAACACGCACCTTATGTTGGAGGAATTCGAGCGGCTGAAGGCGGGGTACTATGGGTTTGACTACCCGCCGCCACCAATGTTTGAGTGATGTGTCGCATGCAAGTGACACTTGTATCAGTTTCCAGTTTGTGTTTTTCTTTTCACTTTTGTGTGCTATTTTTCATTTAATTGATTATATGTGCATGAGCGGGTTTGGAAATCATGTATCAGGTGTGTTTTATTTCTAAGTGTGTTTTAATTATGTAAGTGTGTTAGTAGTAACTTGTTGTAGTTTATTTTTTAGTTTAGATGATCATCACCGTGTGATTTGAGATTCATGATTAATACAATGGTGATTTTTATGCTTTACTTCGAAATATGATGTTTTTATGTATGCATGTCTTGAGGAGCATTGGTGATAATTGAGCATATTGAGCAGAAATTAAAATTTGAACTTACACTTACAATTTATTCAACAATTATTCTTGTGTGGAGTATTCCGAAATACCCATATGTTGGCAAATGATGGATTCAACTAGTGAAGGAAAAACTTAGTACCAAAACTTTTTATAAAATTGAATGTCTGCATCATGAAGTACTAGAATTTCTCCTTATCACTAGATTTTACCTACCAATGCCATATGAATGATCAATTCAAAGAAAGCCTTTTGATTTATATTGACTATAATTTATGATTGAGTTTGATTAGGATTTAATTCTTTTGGTATGAGACTTGAAAGTTGGCCTTATCCTTGGTATATCATTTTGACTACAAGCCATAAAATTTTTCATGCAAGATTCACTGAGTATCCGTCATTGAGCCTAAGGTCTTGCTATAGTCATTTCTATCTTTGACCACATCCTATTGGGTACTTGGCTAAGACGTTGAGAAAAGAGTATAGAGTAAAGCAGCATAAAGGGAGCCCCATGTCGATCGGCACTTTGTAAAAAAAAAGAGGAGAGAAAAAGTTATTGAAGAGCAGAAGAAAAAGAAATAAAGGGGTGCAAACAGAAAAATATTGATAAAGGTTTGCTCGGGACTAGCAAAACTTTAAGTGTGGGGGAGAGTGAATTCTCTCGAATTCAAGAAAGTATTGCTACTCTTAGCCAAGAATTCACTTCTTCCAACCATGCGCAATCTGATAATGGGAAAGTTTCTAAACATTCCCAAGATCAATCTATGCATTTACACATGCCCACTTATCTAAAGATGTGAATCTTTTCCTTAAGCATTCAATTATAACAAGGCCCTTCTGACAAGTCTCGATAAATCCAATAAGAGTTACTTCTTAATTTTACAATATATTGTGAATCTATGTCTATTTTCCTTGAATTTCCTCACCTAGCTACTCATATTGCCTTACACATAAGATATTTTGCTTTGAAGTAGATGTTAGGGTGAGTGAAAGGGGAGTTGAGTTGTTTATCTGGTCGATTGAGAGGGATAAGTTCTTTTGTTCATGATGTAGTTTTTAGTGATGATTTACATATATGGACAAGTTCTACCTTTTGAGTTGAATAATTCTAAGACCACCTTTGGGGAGTGTTTTCAAGAATAATACCCATATCTTGAATGATTTGCTAAATAATAAATTTGATCTTTACACTTTATTGATTAAGTGCTCAACTTGCTTATATTTGAAACATTTCTATGATTGACATGATTATATATGGATTGATTATCATTCTTGACTTTTCTCAGGGATGAGGAAAGATTTAAGCATGGGGGAGCTATTGATGCCAGTTAATGTGCCATTTTACACATCAAAAGCGCCCTATTTTAGAGCTTAAATATCATTATTATAGGCCATTAACCCTGCAAATGGTAGAATATTCATACATTTATTGTTCTAGATATTTATTGTAGAAACAGATGAAAAGACGATAATTTGGGACAATTCTAGTAGACTTGGACCTTGAAGAGGTGAATTGTAGCAGTAAAGGCCTAGGTGCCGACCGACACGTCCACCGTGCCGATCAGTACAAGGGAGATTCAGGCTGATCAAGGCTGGTCCACTCCTCAGGACCTTCTAGAAGGAAGTTCGTTGCACAAATCTTGGAGATATGCTTCGTGAAGAGATAAAAAGAAACTCCAAGACCTTAAAATGCGCAACACAAGACTTTACTTCGGAGAACCTGATGGGAGTACCCACATGGAACCTACAGAGGACTGGGGAACCGACTTAGAAGAGAGATCGGGCCAAACATGGATTGTGCCGATCGGCTCACCCAAGAAACCAACTCTATCTCGAGTTATGCCCCTATAAATACTTGTAAACCCTAAGGACAGAAGAGACGCCACTGAGGGACAACAAATCTCATGAGTTTAGAGCCACCAAGGCTTTGCCTCATTCATCACATCTCTAGTTGCTAGGTTTAGCTTGGATAACCTAGCCAAGTCGATGATCGCAAGGTCATAGGCTCAGAGTTTCAAGAACCACTGGATGGTGATGAATCATGTACTATGTATCATATTAAAGTAAATATCTATTATGTTGATGAATGGTTTTGGCTACTTGACTACCTGGATTTCATGATTCTTGCATGTCTTAAATCATAACTTAGTACATAGGCTAAGTACCTAGATGCTATCTTAATCATGGTGATTAGGGTAGTACTCAGGATCTTGTAATGAATCTGATTTGCACGTATAACTACTTATGCATAGTAGGAGGTACATGTAGAGGGGAAGTTGAAGACCGATTAAGGGGAATGTTCGTAACAGGAGACCCTCAGAAAAGTCTCTTCATCACTTGTTTATGGCCTCTCGTACCTAGTAATCCCGTTTATGATGCTACTAGATTATACTTCATGGTTATGATCTCAACTAGCAGATTATCTAGTTAAACTCACTAAACAGTTTTCTATAAGCCACTTTGTGAACCTAAAAGCCTTCTCTGAAAATCCTTCGCGCCGATCGACACACTCGATCGGTACACCCTTAGCCACCAACAAAATAGCCTCATCTTTAGAAGCTTAACTAGATCTTTTATTAATTACTTTGCTTGATTCCCATTGGTCTCTATAGATTGGATTAAACCTTGGAATACTCTAAGGGAAAATATGCTACAAATGTACATCGTGCTCTTGCGGTGTATAAGTGGGTGCATAGCTACGACCAACAAGCTGATGTTAAAATAATATTCTTAATTTTACTTTGTTAAAAAAATTTATAGTTCACAAAATTCTTAGAAGCCTTGTCCTTTTGTAGATAATCCCCACCTTCAACTAAATTCTATTTAAGTCTAAGATTTTTGTAGAAACAACCCTATGATTTGCCAAATTATATTTCTAGTCCTCACATTTTTACATTTTGCATAGTAATAATACTTAACAAAATAAAATTACACAATGCTTTATTATTCCACCGGAACAGGAGAGTTATCCTTGAACGATTTTTCCTTCGCAATGATCGGTTGGCATGTAGGGCACTCCACTAGAATAGGAGAGTCTTGCTTCTAAGAGTTGAAACATTTTTGAATATATGAAAAGTGGCACCTCGTCATACTAATTGTATTGATCTAGATCCTCACATTGTCCACTCCAGGATTCTTTGTTTACCTGGAACAACAATGTATTTTTTTCATCCTTTGGATCGAGTATATAAAACACTTGTTCCATGGACTTGGTGAGTATCCAAGGCTCATCTATGTGACCTACATTGGTAAGATCAATAATTGTGAACCCGTATTTGTCCACCTCCATCCCATGAGGGTGCTTCACCCATTTGCATTTAAATATAGGGACTTGTAAATTTCCATCATAGTCTAGTTCCCATATTTCCTCAATGTACCCATAATATGAGGTCTCTCGGTCCTCTTCGTCAATGGCTTGTATTTGAACACCATTGTTTTAACACTTGCTCTTCTCATCCTTGTGTTGGGTGTAAAAGGTAAAATGATTGAGTCGTAAGCCTGAAAGGTAACCACGTTCCTTCTCGATCGGTTAGCTAACTTTCTCAACATTTTCTCTTCCACGGATTCACCACTTGGATGTTCTAGGCAGCTGAACCATGATGTGAAGCAGCGCTTGTGCTCGTCTATGATCCATTCATCCATTGCATTCTTGTTGTTTCGACGAAGCTCTAACAAATGTTTCACAAAGTATAGGCCCACAATATGTGTCTGTTGTAATACGCAAAAATGTGCTTTATCCAGTTGTTTGAACTGATGGTTGATGAATGATATCCGTCCTTCCATACCATTTTCTAGATAATTTCCCCTCGTGATGAGACACATAAACATCAAAAAAAGATGGAGGGAAGACCATATCAAGTATGCACATTGATTCTTTTATGTGGGTCAGAAGGTCATTTAGCCTGTCTTTAGTGATCACCTTCTTTGAGACTGCGTTGAAGAAGTAGCAGAGGCGAGTTACGACCAACTTCACCCATCGTGATTTGATAGCTCAGATGGTGATAGGAAGAAACACCAAAAGCATTGTGTGGCAATCATGAGTGTTGTACCCACTTAATTTTAACTCTTCCATGTTCATAAGATTCTTGATATTCAATGAGAACCCAGCCGGTACTTTAATCGCATGTAGGCACTTGTAGAATGCTATTTTCTCCTCACTCATAAGGGTGCACCCGATCGGGGGGAGCTAGTACTTTCCATTTGGTCTTTCTTGTGGATGGAGCTCTGGCCTTATTCCCATCTTTTCAAGATCTCAACGTGCATTGTGTCCATCTTTTGTCTTACCGGGTTGGTCGAGTATAAGTACGCTACTACTGTCAAATACACCCTTCCCAATGTGCATCCATTCGAAGGCATGTTTCACTTACAATTCTTTCCAATAATCAAAATATATGAAGAAAATGGATTTCTTCTTAAATGGCACTATAACCTTTTCCTTTTTTTCACTCCATTCACCGACTTTCCAAAAACAACACTAATGTTTTTAACGAGGTCAAATACAACCCTTCCAGTCCAGCGTCGAGGTTCTATGTTATGCTCAACTCTGCCATCAAAGTGTCTAGCCACCACGCGATACTTGTGTTTTGGCGGTAAGAATCGATGGTTCCGCATATACACTATCTTTTAGGATGCTGGAAGGTACACATGGGATGTATCATCAACACATACGAAACTTGCAACCTTTCCTTTGACCTATCCTAATAACGCCCTTAATGCTGGGAACCACTTATGATGATAAAAATTATTGCTCTAAGCGTGAAGTACTCTCTTTGATACTCATCCCACATATGCACCCCATCCAACCACAGCTGTTCCATGTCTTCAAACAATGGTACTAAGAACATGTCTATGTCGTTACCAGGTTCTTTGGGCTTATATATAAGAGTGGTCAGAAGCAGATACTTATGTTTTTGGCATAAGCATGGTGGAATGTTGTACATTACTAGTATCACTGGCCAAGTGCTATGCGGATTCCTCATTTGGCTGAAAGGGTTCATCCCGTTTGTACTCAATGCAAACCATAAGTTTCTTTCCTCATCAGAGAAATCTTGATGACCTGCATCTAACTTTTTCCACTGTGTTGCATTGGCGGGATGCCTAAGCTAACCATTCCCCTTGCGTGCATGCCATGTCATCATTGTAGCATCCCTGGGGTTGGTGAACAAGTGTCTGATGCAATCGACCACAGGTAAGTACCACATGATTTAGGCAGGAACCTTCGTACCATCCCTGTCACCAGTGATAGAACTTATTTTCTTTTTCCTCCCCTTCTTGGTATTCTTCTTGCTACCATCGGTAGTGTCTGCATCGTAATCGTTGTTCCTCTTGTATCGACTATGTTTGCACCTTGGATATCTCATGACATCCTTATGCTCCTTTTGATACAATATGCAATGATTTGAACACGCATGGATTTTTTGCACGCCCAACAAAAGTGGGGAAATAAACTTCTTAGCGAGGTATGTGGTCCTTGGCAATAAGTTCGGCTTCGACAGTGCATCAGAATTAAGTTTCAAGAAATCTGTGAAGTTAGCGTCTAACCAGCCATGCATGGCCTACAGTTTCAATAGCTTAGTGACAACACGCAACACAATGAACTCTTTACCACATCCCTTAGATTTCTCACATAATGGGTCCTTTGATGCCTTCTCTATAGTATTATAGTTGTCAAGTTCTTTTGTTGTATCGGCATTGATCAACACCTGTGACTCAATGTGACATAACAACTCCTCAACATCAAAATCAGCTTTATTAGGCGACTCTGTTGCAGTTGCACCAAATGATTTGATAGTCTCAATTTCAACTTCAATAGGCTCATCAAATTCGACATCAACCACATTGTTTTCACGATGTTTTTTTCCATCTCGTGTACCCTGCAATAAAACCCCTCCTCAGTAAGTGTGATTTGATTACATCTGTATCTGTGGAATACTTACCTTACTGGTATCCATAGCTATGCTAAAGACGGAGGGGAATAGGATGGCCCACCTATAAGGGAACCGGCCGAGTTGGCTTGGAGCGCAAGGCAGTTAGAGATAGACTTGCTATGAAAAGCCTTGTAGATTACGAGTAGGACTCTTCATGTAATCCCTGCTGACCGGATATATAAGATGGTAGGAAACCCCTATTGAGGGACGTGACATTACGAAGCAATACAATCCACAAAACACAGGGTGTATGGTTTTTACTCTAATCGAGAGGGCCCAAACCAGTATAACTTGGTGTCTTGTGTACTAACCATCAAGTTCTTGGTCTCGTGCGTAGCCCTATAAATCTATTGTTAGGAATAAGTCATGACAGTTGGCACGCCAGGAAGGGGACAAGGCACGTTGGACTTCAAGATCTCCTTTAGGTCACTCGACTTCATGGTTGATGCCACCGGAAACCTGGGCCATGATCACCAAGGATTTGACCCGACGGCTGCCAACTCCTTGGCACGATCATCAAGCTCGATAGATCTGATCCTACCCCTTGTACCACTCGGGCTCGGCGAGATAGACCTACCCATCGGGTACTACTGTAAGTCGATCCCATCCTTTCATGAGGACTCAGATGGTTCTTCTTGCCCCTATCCACGAGGCGTGTACATGGTGGAGCCACATCGTACTCCACCATAGGCAAATGATGGGGACGCAACTTGTCAAGAAGCCCCGTCAATTGGTCACATACCACGTCGACTGAGAGGATTGAGATGGATGGCAAGAAGGTCTACACCACCCCACAAAATAACATCACCGAGGCAAGGATGCTCCTCGACGACTTGATGACTGATCAGGCGTTCAAGACTCCCATGACAAAGAAGGCGGTGGTCATGCTTAATGCTGCCGCAATTCAAGACTAGGCCAGGGCACAACCATATCAATTAATTGCTAGTTCTAGTCAGGCAACACATCAACTGTTGAGGGCACCAAGATCTGAGAAACTCGCTTAGTGTCTGTGATGGCCGAGAAATCATCAACTCCCATTACCAAGAGCGGGCTCATGACAATCAACGTTACTTACAAGAGCGTCACAATCGGAGGGACGACCAATGTTGTGACGACCATAGGTAAGAGCGATGCAACGATCCGCCTTGGAGGGAGATCCACGATGACTGACATCGCCATGATGATCAAGATCACAACGAGGACAACTGACGGTGCCATCATAATGATAATGTGGGACCCTGCTATCGGTGTCGCACACCTTCTACTTCCCGCTCATCTGATCATCGACGTAGATCAAGCATGCCTAGTGATGAAGATTTCAATGATATCAAAGCCTTTGTGCTTGAGCTTCGCATCTGCAAGTGGTTGAAGAGCTTCAAGCCGATCAACATCGAGAAGTATGACGGTCCGCCAATCCTCGAGAGTGGCTTCAGATCTAAAGCACAGCTATGTGATTAGCTGGAGGAGACAATTTTGTGATGGCGAACTATCTACCGATCTGCCTTGGCCAGCCGTTTAGATTTGGCTCACATCTCTCCCAGAAAAGTCGATCACATCTTGGCGAGATCTCAACAAGAAGTTCATTGAGAATTTCCAAGCTACATACAACCGACTGGGCAATCACTTCGATCTCACTCGGGTCAAACAGAAGCCGGACAAACCCCTCTATGACTACATCAAGCATTTCTGCTCCAACAAGACCGAGATCCAAACTTCCCTGATCAACACATCATTACTGCCCTCCTAGGAGGGTTACAAAGAGAGATTTGGTTCGGGAGATCGATTGGAGGAACCACAACCTGGATCTAACCGCTTAGGAGTGCTTCAAAATTGCTGACAAGTATGCTTTAGGAAAGTTGGCTCTGTACGATATCCGGGGAAAGGGGAAGGAGAAGCCACGTCAGGACAAGCCGGAGTCCTCCAAGAAGGACATGAAGCAAAAGACCGACACCATGGTTGTTGTAGTAGACCAATCCAAGAAGAATCCTCGGATGAACCAGCAAACTGTGGACGACTTGCTAAGTGGCCTGTGCTTATGGCACCCAAAGGGAAACCACATGGCAAAGGACTGCTATCGGCTGAAGGGCTTTGCTCCTGCCTTGCTAAAGGTGGCCAAGTCACCACCAAGGCAAAACGGCCCCGACAAGCCTGACGATGACGAGAAGGAGGCAACAAGAGAATTCAAGGAGGCCCAAAAGGAGGTGAACTTAATCTTCAGAGGACCTAATGCCATCTCGGCCATGCACAAGTAGAAACTGGAACTACGTCAGATCAACTCTGTAGTACCGGCTCCTCCTGAGTACATGAGGTGGTCTGAGATACCAATCACTTTTGATGGGTCGGATCATCCCAGGCACCTACCCAAGGAAGGACGCTACCCACTTGTGGTCGTGACAACCATCCAGGAGGTCAAGTTCAACAGAGTACTCATTGATGGAGGAAGCAGCCTTGACTTGATCTTCACCAGGACCCACAAAGAGTTGGGCTTGTCGATCTACGACCTCAAGCCTTGTACATTGCCCTTCCATGGGATTGTGCTAGGCAAGACCAATGTTCCAATAGGACAAGTCACTCCGCCCATCACATTCGGCACTCGAGAGTATTTCAGGACCGAGCGGGTTACTTTCTAAGTAGCGAACTTTGAGTCTTCTTATTACGTCATCCTTGGTTGACCGGCAATGGCAAAGTTCATGGCGATCCCCATTATCCGTACCTCACCTTGAAGATGCCAGGCCCTAAAGGAATCATTTCCCTCCACACTAACCTTCAAAACTCTTTTGATCGTGATGTGCAAAGTTGTAAGTTGGCCGATCGAGACCGGGTGGAGATCCAGCAGGGTGTCGGTGACATGATGAACGTTGATGCGGAGGTCTCCACGAAGAAGCCCGGCAAGGAGAAGCTCTAGGCGGATGAAGTTTCAACCAATGAGATCCTGCTCGACCCTGAAGACCCTGCTAAGGTCACTTATTGAAAGGACCGAGTGACCGAGAGGGGGGGGGGGGAGGGTGAATCGGGAACTCGCACTATATATCAAATTCACCAATTCCTGAAACCGACCACTCAAAACAACTCCTACACAATCCTAGTGGTGATCACACTAGCAAGATAATGAACCTATGAAAGGAACAACAACCTAAGCATACTAGTGGATCACACAAATGCAATACAACTCCTATGGAAGCTAGTTACCAAATATACGCGGAAGCATACAACTAGCTAGCAAGGAGTTCTACTGAATCAAAGCTACTAGATTAACTAACATATAGAAAGCATACAAGTATGAGTAGCACAATACATACAAGGGTGATCAATCAAGACATAGCAACTCCTATACATGCTAGTGATCAAGTATGAAGGCTAAGCACTACTAGCAAGTAAAGAAGCCTATTTATGCAAATCTACACGGTAGTCAACTAGAGTAAGGTAAGCGCACAAGCATGAATAGCACGGTATGTAAATACGGAAGGTAATGCATCAAAGTAAGGAGTAGAGTAAGAGATGGATCATGATTTTTTCCCGAGGTCTTGTAATGATGGCGCCTTCCCCTACTCCTCGTTGGACCACTCCCGCCGGAGTCCCGGTCCCTCCTGCCACCAAGTGGAGTTCTCACCCATAAGCCTGCAATCACTCCTCGAGTGAAGACATGGTATGCGTCACCGCTGCACAAAGCACAAGCTCGCCTCCCTCGAGAACTTGCCATACTGCCCGAGCCGGCAAGGGCACTCACTATTGATGCCCCTTCCAACGGCGGGCTCAAACCGTGTACCAACTTGTGATGGCCTTCACAACCAATCATGATAGGCTCGATCACCGACACCTAACCGGTCTAGGTCTCACCATAGACCAAGAGTAATAACCTAGATCAGACCCTCAAGGACACCCTAGCCTTAGATGTGCAAGATCACTCCATGTTACTCTCACTAGCACTCTCAAGATATCCAATATCCTCTCCTAGTGCTCTCCTCTTTTCCTCTTGGACCTTACCAAATGCTCTCAGGTATTCCACTGGCCAAGAGAGGTCTCCAAGACCCCAGCAATGAAGTTATATAGGCTCCCAACCTCAAACTAGCCGTTGCTCCACAAAATCAGCTTTCTGGGCCTCTAGACCGGACTGTCCGGTCACTGCAAACTGAGCTCCAACGGCTCTCTGCCCCTGTGCTGAACTCCTGCTGACCGGACTGTCCGGTCACTGGACCGGACCGTCCGGTCCACTTTCTCTCTCCATTCCAGGAAGGTTCGCAAACTGCATCCTCTCTGTTTTCCCTACACTCCTACTGACCCGACCGTCCGGTCAGCAGACTAGACCGTCTGGTTTGTATGGAGTCTCCTGTAGTCAGAGTACTTGCTCCTCACGCTAAGTCCTGGAAAACTCCACATAGTGACCATACAGTTCGGTCACCTCTGACCCCTCTGTCCGGTCACTACGTCTAGAAGCTGAAACTTGTTATCCTCGCTTGACTTGGTTTCCCGGCTTCTCCGAACAGCTCCTTGGCTTCTCCACTATCAACTAGTGCCTGTGGTTTCACCAAGCAACCTTGCACATCACCGACTAGACATGACCTAAGAGAATGACCTAGACCCCCTTGATAGTTCGGTTTTTCCTATAGACTCAAAGGCTAACAACTAGACAAGTGTACCAAACACTTGCTCCATAGCTTATTCTCCACTTTGATCCATCTCCATCAACCCTTGGACTCCATCAAGCTCATCAAGCCTCCATGCTTGCGGTCATTGTCATCCATTGCCAAGGACGCCATAGACAATCATCATAAGATAGAAAGGATTTCCTACACGAACAACACTCGTGTAGATATTAGTCACATTTCATGTTTGTCATGCATCACCAAAACTCCATACCTCGGGGTGACCTCAATGATCATGATCCTTACAATCTCCCCCTTTTTGGTGATGGATGACAACCACTACTTATGATGATCCAAAAATGGACGAGCAAGAAAGAACCAAAGGAAAAGAAAAGATTGAAGGCATACCTTGGTCCTTACCTTGGAAGTAGTCTCCCCCTTGAGATGTGCTAGGTGTTGAGGGAAGACTACCCAATTATGTAGCGCACTAGATATTGAGCTTGAGCCAAATTTGCGCCCTCCTTGGTATCGTGGTAGTCGATCTTGTTGATGCAGACACGTACCAAGGACGTACATGCTCATGTCGATGAAGATGTTCATTGTTGTCGTAGACACGCACCGTCGTTGTTATCTTCATGTTCATATTCATCTTGATGTGATCTTCATGTTCCACTCTTCACGGGTTTGTTTTTCGAATCTTCATGTTCTCCTCTCCCCCCTTTGTGTTATCAACCGCCGTCTTCATGTTTCTTCTCCAGCTTTGACGTAGACGACTTGGCTTTTGGATATTCATGTTTTCTCTCCGCCTTTGTCACCTATCACCAAAAACCACACAAAAACATAACAAAAACCAAGAGGCATAAGATAATTGGCAAGAGTTAGAATAACTCCCCCTTTCATGGTGCTCCTTCTTGGTTGTAGTGATGTTCCATTGTAGCTCCCCCTACACTTATGACTCAACAAAAGATTTTCTCAAATGTGCAAGAGTTAGTCATTAGGGAGGTAGGAATGAATGAGCCACTTGTCTTTGAGCCGCACGAGTAGATTTAACCTCGGAGCTCAGTCGAACATGACTTAATGGACATGAAGCACAAATGTCACTATTTGATCGTCTAGAGAGTCATGTACTCACATTGTAAATGAGCAACTCGCCTAGACACATGCTTGGGAGCATGTATGGTATCATAATGCAAGGATGCAAAAATGCAAAGAGTGCAAATGCAACAAGTATACAATGCATGATGCGATGGTAAACAAAAGAGAGAGAACCACTACAAACCAAAGTGTCAACAACAAGTTGTTCCCTTCTCAAGCTTGCTCACAATGGACCATTCTTCAAAGCCTTGGGTACACCATGAACTACCTTCCCAAGCTTAACCCATGTCCATTGCTATCTCAAGAAGGTCCGAAGTCAACCTACAAAAGAAGAGAAGCAAGCACAAACAAAGACACAAACAAGAACAAACAAAGCACTATACGTATGTACAAAGGACAAGCTCAAGTGTTACTCATGTGAAGTTGGAGAGGTCGAGAACATTGAGTTCTCTCCTTAGCTTGTTGAAAGTCTTCTCATCAAGTGGCTTGGTGAAGATGTCTGCCAATTGTTCATGAGTTCTCATGCTCACCAACTCGATGTCCTTCTTCTCAACATGGTCTCTTATGAAGTGACGTCTCACTTGAATATGCTTTGCATGACCATCATCTCTCGTCTTGAGAGCCATCTTGGTTGCCGCCTCACTATCACAATATAGTGACATTTGGGTGTAGTTGAGGCCATAGTTCGAGAGTGTTTGCCTCATGTATGGAAGTTGTGCACAACAAGCTCCCGTTGCCATATATTCCACTTCGGTGGTAGATAGAGCCACAGAGTTTTGCTTCTTTGAGCTCCAAGAAACTAGAGATCTTCCAAGAAATTGACAATCACCCGATGTACTCTTTCTATTCACTTTGCAACCCACGAAGTCGGAATCCGAATACCTAAGTAACTCAAAGTTTGATCCTCTAGGATACCATAAGCCCATGGTAGGTGTGTACTTGAGGTATCTCATTATTCTCTTCATGGCCTTCAAGTGTGACTCCTTTGAATTTGCTTGATATCGTGCACATAAGCACACACTAAACATAATATCCAGTCTCGAAGCGGTGAGATAGAGGCCCAATGATTGATCTATATAGCTTGGGATTCACCGGTTTCCCTTTCACATCATCATCCAAGGGTTTGCTTGTAGCCATAGGTGTGTGCAAGGGCTTGCAATTCTCCATGTTGAATCTTTTGAGAAGGTCCTTAGTATATTTTTCTTGATAAATGAAGTTTCCCTCTCTCAATTGCTTGACTTGGAATCCAAGGAACATGTGCAACTCTCCAATCATTGACATTTGGAATTCCCTAGCCATTATCTCTCGAAACTCTTCATTGAACTTCTCATTGGTTGACCCATAGATGATATCATCCACATAGATTTGGCACACAAAGAGATCCTTCCCAACATGCCTTGTGAACAAGGTGCTATCAATGCTTCCAATGGGGAATCCATTCTTGAGTAGGAAGTTCCTCAAGTGTTCATACCATGCCCTTGGTGCTTGCTTGAGACCATAGAGAGCTTTCTTCAATTTGTATACATGTCTTGGATGTTTTGGGTCCTCAAACCCCGGAGGTTGTTCCACATAGACTTTCTCATTGATTTCTCCATTCAAGAAGGCACTCTTGACATCCATTTGAAAGAGCTTGAAGCCATTATGTGATGCATAGGCATGTAAGATCCGAATAGCTTTAAGACGGGCCACGGGAGCAAAGGTCTCTTCAAACTCAATCCCCGCCACTTGAGAATATCCCTTAGCCACTAGGCGAGCCTTGTTCTTGACAATTTCTCCTTTCTCATCTTGCTTGTTCTTGAAGACCCACTTGGTGCCAACCACATTATGATTCTTGGGTCTCTCAACTAATTTCCACACTTTACACCTCTTGAATTTGTTCAATTCTTCTTGCATGGCAATTACCCACTTGTGATCATCCATAGCTTCATCAATGGTAGTGGGCTCAATCATAGAGACGAAAGAGAAGTTCTCAATCTCAACATTGGCCTCATCATTATTCTCTTCACTCACATAGTTGGGCTTGTATTGATTCCTCCTTGTCTTTATTCCACGAGATGGATTCCTAATGATCAAGTCTTGTGAATGATCTTTGTTGATGCTCTTGGGTCTAGGATGGTGTTTTCTTTGTGTGGGAGAGGCTCTTGGTGAAGTGTCTTGTGCATCATGAATTGTTTGCTCTCTTGATATATGAGTGTCTTGTATCCTAAGAGAGGTGGAGGAGTCACTCTTATGCTTTCTTGTTTTGGACTTTGGGCTTGAGGTGGATGTGAGGTTATCTTGTGAAGAACTAGGAGAACTGGTTTGTGATGAAGTATGTGGAAAGGTTTGTGGCTCACTTCTCACTTGAGATTCCTCATCATTTGGTGGGAGTACTCTCAATGAATCTTGGGAGGAGCTTGTGGGAGTATTTGTGGCATCTTGGGTTGTTTGTTGTGCCTCGGAGGAGGAGGTAGGTTGAGGTGGTGCAGTAGAGGGCTCATCACATCACCATCATTGGCCTCGTGGGGTAAAACCTCGCCCACGGGCATGTTTCTCAAAGCTTCCCTCATAGGCTCATCTCCAATATCCACTTCATGAAATTCATCCTCCTTTTGGGACCCATTTGACTCATCGAATTGCACATCATAGGATTCCTCCACACATCCGGTGGTGGAGTTGTAGACCCTATATGCTTTAGAAGTCCCAGAGTATCCATCAAGAATGCCTTCATAAGTTCTGCTCTCAAACTTCCCGGGCTTTCTCCTCTTCTTGAGAATGTAACACTTGCATCCAAAGACTCAGAAATAGGAAACATTGGGTTTCTGTCCCACTAATAGCTCATATGGTGTCTTCTTTAACAAATGGTGGAGATAGACACGGTTGGAGGTGTAGCAAGCCGTGTTGATTGCCTCCGCCCAAAACCTCTCATGAGTTCCATACTCATCCAACATGGCACAAGCAAGAGTGATGAGCGTCTTGTTCTTCCTCTCCACTACTCCATTTTGCTCGGGAGTATATGTAGCGGAGAATTCATGTTTGATCCCCTTCTTGTCACAATATTCCTCCACTGTGGTGTTTTTGAATTCCGTTCCATTGTCACTCCTTATCTTCACAATGTTAGCATTGAACTCATCCTTTGCCATCTTGGCAAACTTTCTAAAGATACCACTGGCTTGAGATTTGTCCACAAGAAAGAAGGTCCAAGTATATCTCGTGAAGTCATCAATAATCACCAAGCAATATAGATTGCCTCCTAGACTCTTGTAATGTGTTGGCCCAAACAAGTCCATGTGCAAGAGCTCTAGAGGACGAGATGTAGACATGAATGACTTGGTGGGATGTGAGGATGCAACTTGTTTCCCCGCCTGATAAGCGCTACACAATTTATCCTTCTCAAAGGTCATATCCTTGATTCCTTCAACTAGATTCCTCTTGACAATCTTCTTGAGCTGATTCATTCCAACATGTGATAGCCTTCTATGCCACAACCATCCCTTGGATGCCTTAGTGAATAGGCAAGTGCTTGGTGGCATATTGCTTGACTTGAAGTCCGTGACATACAAGTTCCCATGTCTCACTCCATGAAATACTAGCCCTCTCTTGACATTCTCAATTGTTGCACCATCCTCATTAAACGTGCACTTGAAACGCATGTCACAAAGTTGACCGATAGATAAAAGGTTGAAGTTGAGGGTTTCCACAAGGAAGACCTTGGAGAGATGGAGGTCATTTGTGATGGCCACCTTGCCCGAGCCTCTAACTCTCCCTTTTGAGTTATCCCCAAAAGTCACCTTCTCACTCTCTTCGTTTTCATCAATGGTGGTGAACATGGTTGGCTTCCCGGTCATGTGTTGAGTGCACCCACTATCAAGAATCCAATGAGTGCCTCCACTCTTGTAGTTGACCCTAGTAGTAGCCATAAGACAAGCACTAGAGGAAGAGGAGTTAGTATCCAAAGCATTACTTGATTGACTAGCACTAACCTCATGATGTCGAGCAATGAGACCATCCTCATAGATAGGGATTCTTGCAATCCCATCCAATAGTCTCCTCCTAATGGGATAGTGAGGAGCATGATATCTCCAATGTCCATGATCATCCCCCATGTGCACATTGTCAAGGTTGATGTAGTAATGGGGAGGATCATAGAGTCCAGTGATGTGCTCAAGCACATGTCCCACTTGAGAATGGAGCACCAGTATCATCTCCATTGCTCTCTCAATTGAGAGCTCATATCTTCTATTGACTACCTCCTCAAGTAAGAAACTCCTCTCAGGAGTTGTGATTTGTTGGAGAAGCTTGTCAATCACTTCATGTGGTGCAATCTTCCGAAGTCCCATGAAAGAGTTAATCCTACACACAAGATCATAGATGCTCAATAAATTCTCACAAAGGTCATCATTTGGATTTCTCATAAATTCACCAAGTTCAAAGAGGTAGTCTTGTTGGTGAGCTCGACGAAGATGCCAAAGATGATCTTGTGGTGGAGGGAGTGGAGGAGGTGGAGGCGTCGGAGCCGAAGACGCAAGATTGATCATCTCAAATGATCGAGCGAGCATTGTTATTGGTGATCCCCCTACGCCAATGCTTGGTCCACTCAAAGTGCTTGGAGTAGGACTTGGAATGACACTTAAGGTAGAGCTTGACGAAGCACCCGATATATGTCTTGCTCCAAAGGGGTTATAGAAGTCGTTACAAGACAATCTTGTGGAGGGATCAAAGAAGTTTGAGCTCGAAGCTACTCCTTTCCCTTTGCTTGAGGATGCTTCATGAGTTGCCTTGAATGTCCTCTTCCATGCCATGCTTACGGCAATCTCCTCATCCTTGAAGAGCAGCTCAATCACATCTTCTACGGAGAGACTTTTCTCCATGAGAAGGTCAAGTGTGATGTAGAAGAGCTTGCTACTCGGAACCAAGGAGAGGATCTTCTCCACTATCACGATCTTGGGAAGCTCGAAAGAAGTTGCCTCAATCCTGTCCACAATACCTCGCAAGCGAATAAGAGAGTCACGGAGGTCATTATTATCATTAGCTTGAAAAGCAAAGAACTCCTCAACAATAGAACTACTAGCATGATCAATAAGAGACTCACAAACATCATCAATGCTAGTAGAGCAAGCAAGATCAAGAGACACATCATTATCAATCATCATGTTAGGCATACTAGTAGAGCAACCTATCAAGTCATTGCTAGAAGAGTCTAGGCACTCACTAGTACAAGGCACATCCACGCAATCATCACAATCATCATTCACATGATCATCGGTAAAGGTATTGGCAAAGTCCATAAGACTATCCATCAACTCATCTAGAATCATGGCATTTAGGTAGCTTTTAAAGCGATCCTTCCATGAGCCATGACCCGGCCCCGAATGGGATGACATCCCAACTCAATACGGTCACTACTCAAGGCGGTTAAGCCTTATGATAAGCACTTGGCTCTGATACCACTTGAAAGGACTGAGTGACTGAGAGGGGGGGGGGGTGAATCGGGAACTCGCACTATGTACCAAATTCGCCAATTCCTAAAACCGACCACTCAAAACAATACCTACATAATCCTGGTGGTGATCACACTAGCAAGATAATGAACCTATGAAAGGAACAACAACTTAAGCATACTAGTGGATCACACAAATGCAATACAACTCCTATGCAAGCTAGTTACCAAATATACGCGGAAGCAAACAACTAGCTAGCAAGGAGTTCTACTCAATAAAAGCTACTAGATCAACTAGCATATAGAAAGCATACAAGCATGAGTAGCACAATACATACAAGGGTGATCAATCAAGCCATAGCAACTCCTATACATGCTAGTGATCAAGTATGAAGGCTAAGCACTACTAGCAAGTAAAGAAGCCTATTCATGCAAGTCTACAAGGTAGTCAACTAGAGTAAGGTAAGCACACAAGCATGAATAGCACGGTATGTAAATACGGAAGGTAATGCATCAAAGTAAGGAGTAGAGTAAGAGATGGCTCATGATTTTTTCCCGAGGTCTCGGAAGGATGGCACCTTCCCCTACTCCTCGTTGGACCACTCCCGCCAGAGTCCCGGTCCCTCCCGCCACCAAGTAGAGTTCTCGTCCACAAGCCCGCAATCACTCCTCGAGTGAAGACATGGTGTGCATCACCGCTGCACAAAGCACAAGCTCACCTCCCTCGAGAACTTGCCGTACTCCCCGAGCTGGCACAAGCGCTCACTATTGATGCCCCTTCTAATGGCGGGCTCAAAACGTGTACAAACTGGTGATAGCCTTCACAACCAATCACGACACCTAACTGGTCTAGGTCTCACCATAGACCAAGAGTAACAACCTAGATCACACCCTCAAGGACACCCTAGCCTTAGATGTGCAAGATGACTTCATGTTACTCTCACTAGCACTCTCAAGATATCCAATATCCTCTCCTAGTGCTCTCCTCTTTTCCTCTTTCACCTTACCAAATGCTCTTAGGTATTCCACTGGCCAAGAGAGGTTTCCAAGACCCCAGCAATGAAGTTATATAGGCTCCCAATCTCAAACTAGCCATTGCTCCATGAAATCAGCTTTCTGGGCCTCCAGACCGGACTGTCTAGTCACTGCCTGACCGGACCGTCCGGTCACTACAAACTGAGCTCCAACGGCTCTCTGCCCCTATGCTGAACTCCTGCTGACCGGACTATCCGATCATTAGACCGGACCGTCCGGTCCACTTTCTCTCTCCATTCCAGGAAGGTCCGCAAACTACATCCTCTCTATTTTCCCTACACTCCTACTGACCGGACCATCCAGTTAGCAGACCGGACTGTCTGGTCTGTATGAGTCTCCTGTAGTCAGAGTCCTTGCTCCTCGTGCTAAGTCCTGAAAAACTCGACATAGTGATCGTACAGTCTAGTCACCTCTGACCCATCTATCCGGTCACTACGTCCAGAAGCTGAAACTTGTTGTCCTCGCTTGACTTGGTTTTCTGGCTTCTCCGAACAGCTCCTTGGCTTCGCCACTGTTAACTAGTGCCTGTGATTTCACCTAGCAACCTTGCACATCACCGACTAGACATGACCTAAGAGAATGACCTAGACCCCCTTGATAGTCTGGTTTTTCCTATGGACTCAAAGCCTAACAACTAGACAAGTGTACCAAACACTTGCTCTATAGCTTGTTCTCCACTTTGATCCATCTCCATCAACTCTTGGACTCCATCAAGCTCATCAAGCCTCCATGCTTGCGGTCATTGTCATCCATTGCCAAGGACGCCATAGACAATCATCATCAGATAGAAAGGATTTCCTACACAAACAACACTCGTGTAGATATTAGTCACATTTCATATTTGTCATGCATCACCAAAACTCCATACCTCAGGGTGACCTCAATGGTCATGATACTTACACTTATGCAGGGACAAACCTCAAGGATAAATTGGAACTCGCGCTCACTCTTTTCCTCTAGGAAAATAGGGACATCTTTGGATGACAACCTTCTAACATGCCGGTAGTTCCTAGGGAAAAGATTGAGCATGAATTAAAGGTGTCTCCTAGGGCCACACATGGCAAGCGATGACCCAGAAGATTTGCTCAAGACCACAAAGACACCACAAAGAAGGAGATAGCTAGGCTTTTAGCTACTAATTTTCTTAAGCAAATGTACCATCCTAATTGGCTGGCTAATCCAGTCCTTGTACCTAAGAAAAATAATGAGTGGCGTATGTGCATTGATTATACCAATTTGAACGAGGTCTGCCCTAAAGACCCTTTTGTTCTGCCATGAATTCATCAGATCCTAGACTCACCATCTGGGAGCAAGCTTTTAAGCTTTCTGGATGCCTATTTGGGCTATCACTAGGTACCACCAAAAGTCAAAGATCAAATCAAAATTTCCTTTATAACTCCCTTTGGCGTGTATTGTTATATCACTATGCCCTTCAGTCTGAGAAACATTGGCGTGACTTAGTCAACGTGGTATTCAATGTTGCCTCAAGACTCAGATCGGTCGAAATGCAGAAGCTTATGTTAATGACATTGTTGTAAAGACTTGAAATGGTGAAGAACTCATCTCTGACCTGGCAGAGACCTTTGACAATCTGAGACGATACTCAATGAACTTGAACCCCAAGAAGTGTGTTCTCGGGGTACCTTCGGGGAAGCTGCTCAGCTATATTGTCTCCAAGAGAGGCATCAAAGCTAACTCGAAGAAAATCAAGGCGATCTTTGATATGGGTCCAACTAACTCCCAAAGGGACATACAAAAGCCGACCGAGTGCATGGCCACTGTGACTCAATTCATCTCCTGATTAGGAGTAAGGGGTCTACCTTTATTCAAACTACTCAAGAAGTAAGATAACTTTGCTAGACAGAGGAGGCTCAATTGGCTTTGGAGGAGCTGAAGGATAATCTTAGCCACATTCCAGTATTGGTGTCTTCGGAGCCACAAGATGGGATTCAACTTTGTGTTTTAGCAATAAAGGAAGTTGTAAGTACCATCCGGACGGTCGATCGAGAGGAGGAGGGTCATGTACAAAAAGTACAACACCCGGTGTACTTTGTTATGGAGGTCCTTAGTGCCTCCAAAGTAGGATATCACCGGATCTTGAAGCTAGTTTATGTGCTCTTGATCACCTTGGGGGAGGCTGAAGCATTAATTCCATGCTCATCCAATTGAAGTCACACATCATTCCCACTCAGAGAGGTGCTTCATAACCGTGAGGCGGTTGACAAAGTTGCTAAGTGGGCGGTCAAACTTGGTGAATATACCACGATGTTCATAGCTCGCTCTGCGATAAAAGGACAAGCTATGCTGAACTTCGTTCTGAGTGCACAGAGATTCAGATGTAGCCTATACCACAAGACCTCGAATATTGGGAGTTGTACTTTGATGGGTCACTCTAGTTGTAGGGCGCAAATATTGGCATCGTGCTCATATCACCTCAAGGAGAGAGACTCAAATATGTCTTCTAGATGAATTTCCAAGCATCTAACAATGCGGCAGAATACGATGCACTTCTTGATGGTCTATGCATTGCCATATTACTCGGTATTCAGTGTTTAGACATCTTTGGTGACTCAGCTCTGGTAATCAACCCGATCACTAAGGAATAGAATTGTGTGGATGACAATATGGCCCCTTATTGCCAATAGGTCCAGAAGTTGGAGAACAAGTTTGATGGACTTAAGTTCACACATGTTCTTTGCGACAATAATCAAGCTGCTGATGAGTTAGCAAAGATGGGGTTGTCGAGATCAACGGTCCCGCCGGGCGTATTCCTCCACACCTTAGATAGTCATACTATCTCTCCAGACATGTTGACCATAGATGTTGTAGAACCCATGATGGATGTGAATATTTAGATTGACTGGCATGACCTGATCGTTCAACTTTTGATCTGTTTTATCGGAAAGGAGGGTCGAACATTTTGATGCGATGCATCTCTATTTCTGAAGGTAAGGAGCTAATGGCAGATATTCACGCAGGAGTATGTGGCATTCATGCGGCATCCAAGACTTTGGTCAGCAAGGCTTTCCGGCAAGGTTCTATTGGCCCATGATGGTCGAAGACGCACACCACGTCGTCCGGACGTGCAAAGGTTATCAATTCTTTGCTCAACAAACACACATGCCTTCCCAACAACTTCAGATGATACCCATGACTTGGCCCTTTGCAGTCTGGGGGCTCGACGTTGTTGGTCCTTTCAAGAAGGCACTAGGCGGGTTTACTCATCTATTTGTGGCCATTGACAAGTTCACCAAGTGGATTGAAGCAAAGCTTGTTGGTAAGATAACTTCCAAGAAGGCGTTCGAGTTTGTTGGAGAGGTCTTAACATGGTTTGGAGTACCGCACAACATCATTACCGGCAATAGCACTTAGTTCACATCTGAGGAGTTCTGTGACTTTGCAGATGAGATGGGAATAAAATCCACTTTGCATTGGTGGCTCATCCTCAAAGCAATGGGCAGGTCGAATAGGCCAACGACATCATTCTTTAGGGGTTGAAGCCTAGTATTTTTGACAGACTCAAGCCTTATGCCGGTAGGTGGGTTCAAGAACTACCTTCGGTCCTTTGGTTACTGCATAGCAATGTCAGTTGGGCTAACGGTCAGTCACCTTTCTCATTGGTATATGGCTCTGAAGCTATGTCACCGATCGAGGTAAACCTCGTTTCAACACGGGTTAAGGGATATGACAAAAAGCTTTCTAAAGACAACCGTGAGATTGAGTTGATTGCAACAGAGGAATTGCACGATCACGCTCTGCTTAAGTTGGCACTATACCAGCAAGGTCTGCGGCATTATTACGACAAGGATGTCAGGAGTCGATAGTTTCATGTTCGAGATATGGTATTGCGCGGAGTGCAATCAACAAAGAATTGACACAAGTTATCACCCAAGTAGGAAGTTCCCTATGTGGTCAAGAAGGTCACTCGTCAAAGGGCTTATCGACTGATGTATAAAGATGGTCACGACGTACCCAATTCCTATAACATTAACTAGCTACGTCGCTTTTATACTTAGTCGTTTTTAAATATGTACTCACATATGTTATCATTGGATGAAACTTTGGTCTTTTTGATGAAAGATGTTTTAGTTGTTTTCATTCTTATTTTTCTTGATTCCTTAATTTATACATTAAATAATTGAGCCAGGGGGCTAGTAATAATGTCCCGATGCACCTTAACCTTGACAAATTCTAGATTTGGGCTTTTTTCTGACCGATTTCTCATATTTTGATACAGTCTTATTTTTAGGGTCTAACGCTGAAACAACAAGGCCATACAATTTTCTCTGCACAACAGACAACCACTAAACTAAACCCAGAGCCAAAGTGTGAGTGGTCATGTGTTGATTGGTTGACTCTGATTGTAACGCAGATATAAATTACGTCCCCAATTGTTAGGGCAAACCAATGTGTCTTCTATTTTAATCTCCAAAATTTTATAGTAGGAAGGTTTAAGTACAAATGCACGAACACGTAGCTAAGTACTAACCGGTCTACTATTAAGAGACAGGAGTTTGCTCTTATGACTATTCAGTCGACTTCTACTTGTTTAGTGATTAGTCAATTGACTAAGCAAGATAAGATATTTATTTACATAAGGAACAAATTGTTTCCACATTAATTTACTATTAATGTATTTTTCATATAGGTAGATTTACAACTCCTATGAAGGAGATGAAGCGTCATCTTCTAATTCTCCCGCCAGAGAAGCTGGAGGAGTAGGACCGGTTGGAGTAACGTCAACATTTTCTAAAAGGCACGGGATGTCTCCACCATGGTGTCAAGTAATGATTGGCACTGGTTGACAGTCAGCTTGGGGTTGAAGCCCTGCTTGAGCTTGTGTAGTGGAAGTTCAGGAGTCCAAGACTGGCAAATAGCCAGCATTTGACTTCCAGCTTCAAAAGCAAGCCGCTTGGTATGACGGTCGATTGCCTTAAAAGCATGCTCTAACAGGAATTCCAGCGACTGCCCGGACTGCTTGACTTGGTTGGCGTGGATGTAATCCAAAGCCTTCCTAGCACTGTAGGACAAGGCTCCGGAAAACACAAAGAAGTTGGAAGATAAAATCTACACATAAGATGGTGGAGAAAACAAAAGAGAGCTTACTGCCAAGATTACATTTGAAAGTTGTACCACTCTGCCTTTGGCATTATTCAGCTTCTCCTCGGTCCCCGCCGAGCTTCTCTTCAGGGAGGCGACTTTAGCATCTCGCTCAGAAAGTGTCTTGGTCAGCCCATCTTTTTCATTAGTCAGAGATTCTAAAAATCTCGACTGATTGGAAGTGAGCTTTTCCAAGACTGCTATTTTCTTTTCTTGAGCTAGAAGGAACATAGAGATTAAGTAAGTAATAGATATTGAGGGAAGGATGCTAAGTCTTTACCTTCATAGTTCAGTCGGCTCTGCTCTATCATGTTGGAGGTTGTTCCATAGTCAACCTTCAATTTATGCAGCTCCTTCTGGGTGCACTGAGATAGCTGAGTCCGGACTGCAAAAGTCATAATGGTATTATAAATCAGAGGATTCCCAAAATACTAGGATATTGTCAAGGATTTCTGTAAATACTCACCGATGCTTTCAGCCTTGAGAGCCTCTATCCTCAATTGCTTAGCTTCGAGCAGAGAGTAAAGTTTCTATGAAGAGAAGCATGGTGAAATAAATATTCCATATCTGGGGTATGAGAAGATCTGGGTATTGATTACCTTGTACAACTCTCGGTGTTGGTGAAGGATTTCCATGTCTAAGGCATATGAGCGCTCCATTACTTTTCTGACGCAGGCTTACCCTTGCTAGGGATTGGCGCACTGACACTTAGCATTAGGGCAAAGTCAGGGAGCACTACGGGACTGCTTGAGGACTTGGCCACCTTAGTTTGCACGCTTGATGGCAGGACGATAGACTGAGGTAGGATGGTCATACGAGCCGCCGAGGTCAGAAGTGAATCTTTGGACCCGGAAACAGTCGACGTCCTGACCGACGGAGTAGTATGGTCACTGAATGCATAATATAGATTTTAAATCTACTCTAGATTGAAGTGAGAAAACAACAAAATGTGGAGAAGCTTACTCGAAGGCATGCTTGATTTTTATCAAGCAGAATTTCCTCTTTGATGAGGTAGAGTCAGAGTCCTTCCTCTTCGAAAAAGACTGCATTGCAGCATCAACAGTCTTCGTGACCACCTCTACGTCACAAGACAGTTGGCTCGATGGCTCCGGCTGAGTTGATAGTCGGTCGAAGGGAGTGGGGGAGTGCTTACCAGTCACCACGGGATGATCCTGAGCATCATCTTCATCATCATCCATCCCGCAATGTTTCCTCCTCCGATGGGTGGTGACCTTCAAATGCTGCATGGCAGTAGGCAAGCCTATTACCGGGGCAGAGTCACTTGCGGAACTGACCGGGTTGGTCTGTCATGCACATCCTCTAGCTGCAGAGCTCTGTCTGGCAAGATCGGTTTGACGGTGAGGAGGAGCCTTGGGAGCGTAATCCACTCCCTATGTATCAGTCGGAGGGAGTGGTGGGTGAGACACAAAAGTATTGAGCACCTGCATTCAAGCATGAAGATAACATTCATGAAGATAACATTCATGAAGATTATTCTACTAGAATAGGTACTAAAGACATATACAAGGCTAAAGTTTACTTGGGCTCAATGAGTGCCTTTGTTATACGCCTTTTTTATCAAGGTATGGTCCTAAGGCCTGTCCGACTCGAATATTTTATTAAAGTGAGCTTGACACAAAGTCAGGTTCGATGGATCAGGCACCTCTCTGCTCTCATCGTCAGAGATGTATTCCTATCCCGCGCGACATTGCTGCTTGAACGGCTGCACTCGGCGTACAATGAAGCTCTCTGCAATAGTTACACCATCGATTCTAGCTTGCTTCAGCTCAACAATCTTCTCTTGCAGATCTTCACCTGAGCATCATTTGGGCCTGGTTTCTCTGACCAAGATGCTCCGGAGCTGGTCTTTCTCCCAGTGAGGTCAGAAAGGACGGGAGGAGGGTTTTCACAATAGAACCACTCATCTCGCCAATGCTTGTTCACTGTGGCCAGTGGGACATCAATGTACAACTCCTTCTTGTGCAACTGGATTCCAACGCCGCCGATGGCTTCTTGATTGGTGATTGATGGCAGTGGGCGGAGGACGAACAAGTGACAGAAAAGAGAGAAATAGGGAAGAACGCCCAAAAAGGCCTCACACAAGTGAATGAAGATGGCAAGGTGCAAAACAATTTGATCCCATAGAAAAACAAAAGCATGTGCAAAAAGGTGCAGCAGGGCATCCTGAATCCATGCTCAAAAATGGAGAAGAAGACCACTATCTAATTATGGATGGGGAGGGGATGCGATTCAGAATCTGGAAATTTCTAATTGATACGCATCTGCTCCAGCAGAATCCCGTCAATGACCATGGAGTTCAGCGTGTTGGAGTTGAGGGTGCTCTTTGAGAACTCGTGTAGGTGCTCCGAGATTTCCAACTCTAAAGAGGAAGTCTCAGCAGTTGTGGGCGACTCCTTCGTTCCTTGACCAGCTTGCATGGCATGGCGAAAGAGATGGAGCAGCGGATTTTGCACCTTCACCCTAACCCTGGCTCTCGGTAGCAGAAGTTTGGAGATGGGAAATGTGAACGGGATTTGCGGCGGCGGCTGGCGGCAAGTGAACCCCAGAACAGGGGAAGCAAAAGAGTTGTGAGGAAGGCGATGAGCTTATGCGCAAAATGATGGTGTGGAACCGTCATCCAGCCTCTACCTAATGGTAGGGGACCAGATTTGCCGTCATGGGCTGTACAATACATGAGCTTTTTATTCCTAAAAAATAATTAAATATAGCAATAATCCTTTGAAAGATTCTTTGTTGATTGAAGTAACTCGAGTGTCAAACTTGGGGGCTTTTTTGATGAGAAGCTATGGATAAAACCACTAAAATTATTCCCCATATTTATGTGATTTGATAATCACGTAGTAGAGGACTTGATGGTCATGTGAGATATAAGTTTGAATGCTATACTACTGATTGAAGTTAGTTGTTAATAGTAAAAATCAAATTTTTGTTGCTCGGGTGATGTCGGTTTAAGGAAAAGCTATATTATGATTGATGCCAGTATGGCTTAGTACTGGGTTATGATTGATGTCATAAACTTTGGTTTGGTTCATTACATGATTGATGTCAAAATATTAGAATAAAAAATCACTCAAGAAAGAAGGTATATCACTTTGACTTATGATAATCGGTCATCATGATAGATGTTGTGTAGACCGAATTCCTGGTTTGATGATCAGGAAGTCTATTGCTCAAGCTTGATGGTTTTAGTGAAAAATTTACTTCTAATAAAACTAAATGTAAAGAGTAAATATTATTAGACTCTTGTATTATTTGTTAGTCTCCAAATTATATAAGAGTCAGGGACTACATCTAATCAGGTGCACCTATATGGTGCACCAGATCTATCAGGAACTTCATTCAAGAGGCCTTCCCTATACGGTGCAAAGTACAACTCAAAATCAGAAAGCACTCGGGGGGCTATTGTGGAATACTTACCTTACCGGTATCCATAGTTATGCTAAAGACCGAGGACAATAGGATGAGCCACCTATAAGGGAACCGACTATAGGAACCGACCGAGTCGGCTTGGAGTACAAGGCAGTTAGAGATAGACTTGCTATGTAAAGCCTTGTAGATTATGAGTTGGACTCTTCATGTACCCCCTGCCAACCGGATATATAAGGCGACAGGAACCCCCATCGAGGGACGTGACATTACAAAGCAATACAATCCACAAAACAAAGGACGTAGGTTTTTTATTCTCATCGAGAGGGTCCAAACCTGTATAACTCAGAGTCTTATGTACTAATCATCAAATCTTGGTCTCGTGTGTAGCCCTATAAATCTATTGTCAGGAATAAGTCTCAACAGCATCCCTCCATAACTTCTCATTCTTGCAATCGTAGCACGAACAATATATATCCGTCACCCCTTGATGTCGAGCATGTTGTGCGGCTCGTTCAACGGATATAGTGACTTCTCGTACAAATAATGGTTCTGACCTTCGTGCCTCATACATCCAAGATCTATCCATTCCAAATGACCTATTACATTGAAACCAAACAAATATTTTAAATTAATTTATTAAGTGCAGTGAAAAATATTAAAATGCAAACTAAATATATTGAAAAATAGAATAAATGAAGTAAAAAAAATTATAAAGGTAAAATATAACAAACAACAAGTTATTGTATATATTATTTAATTTTTATCTAGAATTAAAAAATTAACATCCTCATGCCCTAACTCTTCCTCTCTTTCTCTCTCTAGTAGGCAAATTAGATCTAGATTTTGATCCATATGAAAGAGGCTATGTATAGTTGATTTTTTTTGTTGTGATGAAAATAAATAATGTATCTCAAAATTCAACTTTATTTCAAAATGAAAAAAATAGAATGAGTTCCTCTTACCATATAGAGTAAAAAGCCTATAAAAAACAAACTCAAAACTTTCCCCCTTGATTTTAATAATTTGCTCAAATTTGGGCCGCCACTATTCGAGTAAGGGTGAGAGGTGTCCAAGCCTGACTTTTATAGCCTGGGCAATTTTTAAAGCACGGTGCATTGCTAACTGCTACTAAAGTGTATTCTATAGCAATGGTTGGTAAGTTCAATCGCTGCTATAAACAATAGCCATCTTTAGTGGTGGTTGATAATGCCAACTGCCACTAAAGAGGCCTCTATAGTAGCGGCTAGCCTCGGAGCAGGTCCCTAGGCTCTTTAGTGACAGCGCGCTGCTACGTGATTCGGACTCCCTCTGCTAGAGACCTTTTTTTCTGGTAGTGATGTAATAAAAATTTCTTCATTCGTCAGCTAAGTAATATACTGTTTGCAGTGTTGATGCATTAATAATTTCCTTTGCTCGTCATGTTTCACGTGCAAGCACAGCCATAATTCAAGTTTTACTCTTTAACCCATGGGCCATCAAAGCGGTCAGATTGCCTACCAAAAGGGACTCGCTTGTGTCAAGTTAAGTCTTCTTTAAAACGTCACTAGCCACTGAGGCACGTGAGAGGCACAAATACAAATATCATTTGTGAACATATGGGTCTATCTCATTCATCCAACAATTCATGCTGATTGACACTTCATTGTGGTTCTATACCTTTCATATCGTAAGAATATGAAGTACGATAAAACTCATTATCATCACTTTTCATGCAGTATACAATAAAATCCAAACCACGGCACACGGCACAGAGGACATGGTTTGCCGTATGCTGGATATTGAGCGCACGGCAAACATGGCCGTTAGCGTCTCTGTTAGTTGACAGCAACTTTCTTTGTCGTGGGCTACAATGGCCGATAAAAGGCACATGTCAAAGCTGCCTTTGCCGACGATATTTGTTGTTGTGTGCTTCCTACGGTAAAGTTTTTTTCGTGGGTATATTTGACTTTGCTGTATGCTATGGGCACACGGCAAATGACTCGGCTCCCATAGTGTAGTTACACCGCAGCAACATCAAATATAACGATTGGTATAACCCCAACTGTTATTTCGTGATGCTCTTACATCCCGTGCATCATCAGCAACAAAAAAAAGTAGGCCATGTCAATCATATGAACTAGTTGTCTGTTACATAGGTGTGAGTTCAACGTTTTAGGTACTTGTGCACCATGCTTTCTCTTAAGGACGGAGCCAAAGGGGTGCTACAGCTAGCACCCCCTTGTTTCCATAAGTTATATTCTAATAGTAACCGGGTAAAGGATAAAATTGAGTGCCAGCGCCTCCATCCTCCTAAAAAATGGACATAAAAATTCTCCTTACGCGTTGTACTTCACTTGAAGACCGAATGATGACGACAACCAAATTTAAAGACGTTGCGCTCGTCGTCAAGATGATAGAAAATGACGAGCCAGGTCTAAGTAGTCAGAGTTGGCAGAGATTCCTTTTGCAACTTTTGCTTGATCCAATGCGTGCCTCATGCTAAGGCGTGGTGGCAACTTCCTAGTAATCCATTCATACTGTCCTGGATACCATGCATGCTTTAACTTTGTTTTAAAATTTTGCCACTATAGTGGCAGTAGTGCGAGTATCCGGTGAGAACAACCAACAACTAAAGCAAAATCGCCCCGAGTAAACAACCAAGCATGTTTTCTGGCGTTGTTGTTAGGGACTAGTATTCGAATTAAGCATTGTTTGAGATTTAAGTATCTAGTTTTGTTTTCTTCCATTCCGACCAAACAACCTCATTTTTAAAAACCTAACTAGATCTTTTATTAATTACTTTGCTTGATTCCCACTGGTCTCTGTAGATACAATTAAATCATGAAATATTTTAAAGAAAAATATGCTACAACTGTATACTTTCCTATTGTGATATATAAGTGGGTGCGTAACTACCAACAACAGATAGCTTGTACTATTTGGATGTAACTTTAATGTTTTTTTATAAAGTAATATACTGTTTGCAGTGTTCATGCATTAAGCATTTCCTTTGCTCGTCATGTTTCACGTGCAAACACAGCCATAATTCAAGTTTACTCTTTAACCCATGCGTGGTCAAAGCAGTCAGATCGCTTACAAAAAGTGACTCGCTTGTGTCAAGTTGCGTCTTCTTTGAAACGTCCACTAGCCACTGAGGCACGTTAGAGGCACAAATACAGGAATGCTGATGGATTGTTCGATACCTTTCATATTGTAAGAACATAAAAGTACAATAAAACCGAATGATGACGACAACCAAATTTAAAGACGTTGCACTCGTCGCCAAGATGATAGAAAATGACGAGCCAGGTCTAAGTAGTGAGAGTTGGCAGAGATTCCTTTTGCAACTTTTGCTTGATTCATCAATGCGTGCATCGATCATGCTAAGGCGTGGTGGCAACTTCCTCGTAATCCAATCATACTATGTCCTGGATACCATGCTTTAACTATAGTGGCAGTAGTGCGAGTGTCCGGCCGGTGAGAACAACCAACAACTAAAGCAAAATCGCGCCGAGTAAACAAGGAAGCGACCTTGCCCAAAAAGTTTTGCGCGCGGCTATTTATACACACTTCATCGTCGGCGAGTCTTGTACAGGCTTTCGATCACTGACTCTCGGCCTGCTAGGTAGCTTTTCTTACGCCCACACACACTATCGATCAGCTGCCAATCAGTTCTTGTTTCGCCAATGGCAGATCTAGTAGTAGGCCACGGCCATCAAGAAGAAGTAGATAGGCCATGTCGTGACAAGGACCCCGAGTGGCAGCTCCGCAAGTACCTTGTCCTGCTTGCCATCCTTATGGCGACGGTGACCTATGTGGCGGGCCTGGACCCTCCTGGTGGCGTCTGGCTGGAGACCAAGGGCGGCCACCGCACCGGCAACCCCATCCTGCTTGGCACTCGCCGCCTTGGGTACCGGATCTTCTACTACTTCAACGCCACGTCGTTCGCGGCGTCCCTTCTGGTCAGCATCCTCTTGCTGTTCATGAGTGGTCGCGAGCCCGGGCGGCCGGCCGACGACCAAAGAGTGCTGGCCGTGCGAGGCTTCATGGTTATCGACGTGCTCTGCCTCCTGGTGGCCTACGTCGCCGGCAGCTGCAGAGGCCACCACACTACCATCTACGCCTCGGTGTTCTGCGCTGCAATCTTCTTGTTCGTCATCGTATTCACTACGATGGCGAGAGCAGAGGTTCCACCAGAGGGCCAAGAAGAAAACACGAGCGACGACGGCAATCCCAAGATCAGGGAACAACGCAAGGTGTTGATGCTGCTGGCCATCTTCGTGACGACCATCACGTACACGGCGGGGCTGAACCCGCCCGGAGGCTTCTGGGAGCATGCCGGAGCGGGCCACCACCGCGCCGGCGACCCGATCCTGCTGCAGCACCACCGGGAGCGCTTCGTGGCCTTCTGGTTGTGCAACACTGCAGCGTTTGCCGCATCTCTCGTCATCGTGACGCTGCTGCTGAGCAGATCCCTGTGGAGGCACAACGGCCGTCTGATGATTCTCTACGGTGCGATCGCGGTGGCGCTGCTCGGCATCGTGTTGTCCTACTCGTTCGGAAGCGCCAGGAAGACCAAGACCACCCAGAACATCATCTGCCTGGTTGTTGTTGTGGTGGTCTACATTGCTGGCGCTGCCGTGATCCATCTTCTTGGGAAAAGTTGCATTTGGTCGTCGTCTTCATCGTCGTCCGCGACCACCGGAACAGATGACCGCAAGGATCGGTCTCGGATATTACTTCTTGCCACTCTTGCCGCCACCGTCACGTACCAAGCTGGCCTGAGCCCACCTGGCGGGGTTTGGCACGAGGGCGGCAACGGGCACAGCGGCGGAGACCTGATCCTTCCCGGGACACACCCGAGGCAGTACCAGGTCTTCTTCTTCTGCAACACGGCTGCCTTCGTGACGTCCATCATCGTCGCCATGATGGTCCAGAGCAATGGTCTGGTCAGACAGCGGGCGCTCAAGGCTGCTGTCATGCTGGATGTCTTGGGCCTCGTAGCCGCGTACGTCGCAGGGAGCTGCCGAGATGTAGGCGCCCCCATGTATGCCCTCGGTTCCATCTTCCTTCTTGTCGTTGTGATCCTCATTGGGGTCCAATGTCGGCGTGCTACTCCACCACCCAGCAATAATGAAGAATCGGACGAGGAGAGGGAGAGGAAGAAGAAGCATGAGGACAAAATGGAGAAGAGGCGAAAGCTCGTGCTTCTTTTTGCAGTCTTGGTTGTCACAGTCACCTACCAAGCAGGGCTCAGCCCGCCGGGCAAGTTCTGGCATGAGGAACGAGACGTGGCGCACCGTGTTGGCGACACCGTCCTGGCCGACAACTACCCGCGGCGGTACAAGGTGTTCTTCTACAGCAACGCGACGAGCTTCATGGTTTCCGTCGCTGTGATCCTGATGCTGGTTGGGCGTAAGCTGACCGACACCAACAAGTACTGCTCAGTGCTGCTCACCATCTCCATGTATGTCAGCTTGGTCGGCTTGGCCGGCCTGCTGCTCGCGTACGCTGCAGGCACCACTCGGAAGGTGAAGACATTCGCCTACGTCTGTGCCTTGTTTCCACTGGTGCTCCTCATCGTTATCATCCAAATTAACTACGTCCACCAGAAGCTCGACAAATGCTACCAGAAGCTGAAGGTCTGCCTCTCGGGAAAAAGAAACCATGAGGCAACAAACAATAATAATGGCACCAGGGATCCACCAGCTGATGATCGTCTACGGTCTACTACTGCACCTTCTACTAATACGGAGGCAACACACAACAACACGGCGTACAGGATGCGCAAATACCTGATGCTGGTCGGGATCCTGGCCGCAGGCGTGACGTACCAGGCCGGCCTTGACCCGCCGGGTGGCGTCTGGCCAAGAGACGGCAACGGGCACGTAGCCGGGGACCCGTCGCTCCACGACAGTGACCGCCGCCGGTACCACGTCTTCTTCTACAGCAACTCCGCTTGCTTCGTCGCGTCGGTCGTGGTCGTCGTCAAGCTGCTGCGGGACACGCTGCTGCATAGTGGTGATAACCAACGGACCCCGACGGTGGCGACGCACACGGCGGTTGTGCTCGACCTCCTCGGCCTTCTCGTAGCCTACGCTACCGGGAGCAGCAGGGACTGGCACGCGTCGGGATACGTGCTTGCCATGGCTGCCACCGTGCTGGCCTATGTTGCCATCTACGTGCTTCTGTCCGCATGTCATAGAATCAGCAGGGCGAGGCAGGTGGCTGCGGGACGATCTTCGACGTCGTCGTCGTCCCAGAATGGAGAACAGCAGGTCTATGCTTCTCCTATAGTTGTAGTCTAATACGACGTCGTCCATTTTATTTATTACTCCCTCCTTGCTTCTCCAATAGTAGGATTGCATTGTGTGTTTTTACTTCTCTAAAAATGTTTCTGCTGGGTATTATATTGTAACAAAGAAGTCTGTTGTTTGCTTAACTTACTTTTGGCATTTCTCATTTCCATTAGCGAAGAAGGTCCTTAGCGTGTTACAGCTAAGATATCACTGTCATGAAGTATATTGCAACCAAATAAATCATTATGAATATTAGAAACCATGCTAAGATATATATATGATACGCTTGTCTCTCTATAATGAGTAATATATAATGATGTATTTGGAGATTAATCTGAAAATCAAATGCGGCATTTTCAGGATGGTCCATTTTGGTTGCTCATGGTTTAATTGTTTCAGGAGTGATGATCCCCCGTGAGCTGCTATGTTGTCGTTTACGTAACTTAGTTTTGGCTTTTCTCTTTTCCATAAATAAATTAAGGTTAACACGGACCTAAGTGTCACTACTACAAATAAGTGACCCCAGTGGGAGCTAACGTAAACGCCAGTGGCGGTGATTGCTAATGTTAACAAGCCATATCACTCATAATTTTTAACCCAGTGGTGGTGTGCTGACATTATCGACCCGCCACTGGTGATATTAGCCCCCTTATCCTAGGAGATCAACTCAATTGGCTCAAGAAATCATCATGAATTTCAGATCTCGTGCCAAGAACACCAAAAAGGGGAAACTTGAGAAATCCTTCAAATCGAAGGTGCTAGAGCCAATAATTCCACCAAGGATCCATACAGGATTATCCTAGCTCATCCTAGCAACAAGTTTCTCAAGAAATCCAGGCCAAAAATTCATCCAAAAGGGAGATCAAAAATCACCACGAAAATACTTCCGAAAATAGGAAAAAGGGAATTTCGGGATTCAAGTGAAGAGGAAAATCTTGAGCACGAAAATACTTCTCATATTATAGAAAGGTTCTTACAAGATTCATAGGTACAAGGCTAGGAAGCCACACTCTTCCTCCCACTATTTGGAAGAGCAAGAGATGTCTCTCACACACCCACTACTCTCCTCTCAAACATGAAGTTCTCTCCTGGCACTTTTGAATAGAGTCCTAACACAAGACTAATGGGAAGAGAGGCACCTCTCCCACTAGCCACACCTCTCCTTATATAGGCCTAGGGTCTATTGTCCATATGACCACTCTATCCTTGACTTACATAACACACCCACCTACCACCGGGGGCATAACCATCTATCTTTCACCTTATCGACAAATGTCATTGAACGCTTCACGTCTTTGATTCATCTCGAAGTAAGCTCCATGATGGTGCCACGTGCACCACCAACCACCGCCACCGGTTTTGAGGTCCAAACCGGGAAACCGCTTTGCACGCTTCTCAAAGCGCCACTTCTCGATGTTGACGCGTGTCACCTTGTCCCGTGATCCTGACCACCGGCCAGTCTCTCCCAGTCCCTGTCCATCGGGCCCCTTGTCACTTGCAGCGGCATCCTGTTCGCCTTGACTTGGTTAACACGTCGTCTTCATCACCACCACGGTTTTAAGGCTCAACCGCGAAACCGTCCGTGCTTCTTGTCTCTCCACGTGTACGGTGTGGATCACCCTTAACTTCACCCGGCATCCCGATCGTCTAGCCCCAAGTCCCCTACTCGTGCCCGATCCTCTCGCCATTGACTGCCAAGCTGAATCTAGTGATCTACACATCATGAGACAAGCAAACACATTTTCCATCTCCTGCAACATCACCAATATCTCCACCAACTCCGGTTAGTCATAACCATGATATGCAAACCTATGCAATCCCTGGATTCCCGCATTTCAACTCAAAAACTAAATCTGCTCAAGTCAATTACTCATCACAAGTATAGCAAACCATGACACATATCCACATGGTTTCTCAATCTCCCCCTTGATGAGTACATTGATAACACCAAATGCATAAAGATTAGAGATTGAAATGCGAAGCCGAATAAGCACATCCAAATGGCCAAACCCAAAGAAAAGGTGAAAACAAGCCATCTAGCAAGTAGGGATCACAAAACCAAGAGTTGGCAAGGAAAGCGACTTGAGATGCAAAGAATATGAAAAGTGCAAGAAACCGCTCAAGATCATGATATGCTCCCCCTCAAGTTGTGGTAGGTCTCATGTAGTGTAAAACGGATCATATGAGTTTCTTAGCATTATTTGTGCATGACCCCAAAATTTTCTCCCCCTTTGGCAATGAGCTCATCAAAGAGGCAAAAGAACAAGCAAACATGCAATGCATGAAAATGCAAACCTAAGGAGCTTCAACAATTATGCAAACAAGTATTTAACTTTGCTAACCATAACCATAGTGTCATGAAGTGTAAAGGCAATAGCTCCCAATCATGCAAAGATCAAAAATAGATAGCAAGGCATAAACACCATGAGCTATACAGGCTAAGCAGAAAGATTGACTAGCTTAGATAGAATCAAATTTGCTTATCATGAGAAAAACTACCACCACATGTGTAAGTACTCTCATCCAGGGCAAAACAAGCACCAAGTGAATCATAAGAATCTAGCAGTTTCAATCTCAACAAGGGCAACAAGCACTCGCAGAAAATGAGCTCTACAAACGCTCACATATGAAACAGAGACTCAGTTGATCAAGTGATTATAGTTTATCCTCATGTGTCCTCTTATCCATGCGGAGGGTCGCACGACTGGGTACGGCAAACACCCCAAGGCTTCAAGTCACAATGTTTGGATTTAGCATTATTGAGTAGTTCTTGATCAAAGCTCTTAGCAGATTTTTTTTTTCAAGATTATGCACAAGATAAAAGAGCATGCCTTTGCGGCAAAAGGAACACATGTTCCCACAATGTTTCATCATGAGCTAAACATTTGCAAAGCCTTCCATTTCGCAAATACAAGGTGCCAAAGCCAAGACATCCTCTAGACTAGCCTCAATGCAAGCTTCAATAAGGATAAAAGCAATTACACTCATGGTGAGCAAGTTTTAGCAATATTAGATCATAAGGTTTACAAGAAGCTCAGTTTACCTTTAAGATTAGCAAGTTGCTCACATGAGTTTATAACAAGCCATTAGAAAATCTGAGCATGAGAGATTACCATCACATCCACACAACTTAGCTCAAGCTCAATCATAGCAAAGAGAAATGCAAGAAAGCATAAGAATCAAAGCTCATCTACCAATGCATATATTACATATGAGATGCAATGCGAAAATGGTAAGATACATATATACAAGAGAAAATCAACTCCCCCTCAAATGATGCCATAGGGATGACAAACACCAAGCTCCCCCCGAAGAAAAGCATGTCTCGAAGCATCTAGGGGCTTGGTGAGGATATCAGCTAGTTGGTTTTTGGTATCAATGTATTGGAGCTCAACATCCCCCTTCTCAACATTGTCTCTCAGGAAGTGAAATTGCATATTGATGTGTTTGACCTTACCATGTTGGACTGGGTTTTTGGCTAAGCATATGGCACTGGAGTTATCACACATGAGTGGAACACCCTTAAAAGTCAACCCATAGTCTCTCATGGTAGATATAATCCATAGGATTTGTGAGCAGCAGCTAGCAGCAACTATATACTCAGCCTCTGTGGTGGATTGGGCAACACTCGACTGCTTACGAGAAGACCAACAGATCAAAGAAGTACCCAAGAAATGGCAAGTACCAGAAGTGCTCTTCCTATCAATTCTACACCCAGCAAAGGCCGCATCCGAATACCCAATGAGATCAAGAGATGAAGATGCAGAGTATCAAAGACCGAACTCAAGGGTGTATTTGAGATAGCTGAAGATGCGCTTGACAGCCTTGCGATGAGTCACCCTTGGGGAATCTTGAAAGCGAGCACAAAGACACACCGCAAAGTGTATGTCGGGTTTGTCGCTGTTAGGTACAAGAGGAAGCCAATCATGCTCCTGTACTCCCTTTGATCCACCACTTCACAGTCTTCATCAGGGTCAAGAGCCGTTGTAGTGGACATTGGTATAGACAATGGCTTCACATTGACCATGTCGAACTTCTTCAGGAGATCCTTCGTGTACTTGGCTTGATGTATGAAAGTGTCTTGCTTGCACTGCTTGATTTGAAGCCCAAGAAAGAAGGTGAGTTCTCCCATCATTGACATCTGAAATTCACTCTCCATAGCTTCCTGAAACCTAGATACAAGAGCATGAGAGGAACCACCAAAGATGATATCATCCACGTTAATCTGAACCATTAGAAAGTCATTGCCATGCTTGAGAGTGAACAAGGTTTTATCAACACACCCCATGACATACCCACGCTCTAGCAAGAAGGTCTTAAGCCTAGCATACCATGCCCTAGGTGCTTGCTTTAGCCCATACAAAGGCTTCTGAAGCTTGTACACACGGTTTGGGTATTTGTGGTGCTCAAAGCCAAGGGGTTGCCTCACATACACTTCTTCCTCTATGAAACCATTTAGAAAAGCACTCTTGACATCTATTTGATAGAGTCTAATGCCCTTGGAGGTAGCAAATGCAGGCAAGATCCTAATGGCTTCTATGCGAGCAACAGGAGCAAAGGTTTCACCATAATCTAAGCCCTCCACTTGGCTAAAACCTTGAGCAACTAGCCTAGCCTTGTTTCTCACAACCTCACCATCCTCCCCATGTTTATTTTTGAACACCCACTTGGTTCCTATGACATTGACATTTTTGGGAGGCTCTACAAGGGTCTAGACTTTGTTTCTCTCAAAATTTTCCAACTCCTCATGCATGGCATTAACCAATTGTTCATCAGATAGTGCGTGTCCAACATCCCGGGGTTCAAAGGTTGCAACAAAGAGAGAATTGGTAAAGCAAGCGAGATGTGCAGATCTTGACCTTGTTGTCCTCTCATAGAGATTACCAATCATTTGTTGAGGTGGATGTCAGCGCTGAATGTGGTGAGGAGCTTCTCTCTTAGAGAGTACCTCCCCCTCAACCATAGCTGGAGCTTGCTCGACAGCTGCTGAAGTAGATGTAGAAGCTTCAGGACCCTCTGCTGGAGTGGTGGTGGCAGTAGGAACAAGCTCGGATGTGAGATGGAATGAGTCATCACCGTCATCATCCAAGCCCTATAGGTCCTCTTCTACAAAGATGCTCTCCTCCATCTCCTTGGTACCTGCAGACTCAATCACATTCCTTGCACAAGAGTTTGATTCATCAATCACTCTATGATGGTGTTAGTCTCCAAATTCAAAACTCTGTAGGAATGACCATGAAGAGAGTAACCAAGAAAGATGCCATCGGAAGATCTCGACTCAAACTTATCAAGATTGTCACGCTTGAGAATAAAGAACTTGCAACCAAAGGCACGCAAATGAGAAACCGAGTGCTTTCTCCCAAAACGCAGCTCATAAGAAGTCACATTAAGAATTGAGTGCAAGAAAATCTGATTGGAAACATAGCAAGCAGTGCTAATGGCCTCAGCCCAGAACCGCCTCGGAGTCCTATGCTCATCGAGCATCGTCTGGGCCATCTCCACTAAGGTTTTGTTCTTTCTTTCAACCACACCGTTCTGGTGGGGAACCCGAGGTGCTGAAAACTGATGCTCAATACCATGCTCAAGACAGAAAGCATCAAAGGAGGAGTTCTTGAACTCGGTGCTATTATCACTACGAATTGCTCGTAATGTACCAGGGAGTTCCTTGAACAACCTCAAAGCTAAGCTCCAAAAGTGATGAAACACTTCATCCTTGCTCTCAAGAAAGTAGACCCAAGAGTAGCGAGAGTAGTCGTCAACAATCATAAGAACATACCACTTCCCACCCGCTGAACGAACCCGAGAAGGACCAACAGTGGCCATGTGAAGCAACTCTCCAGGGCGTTCAGTCATCACCAAATTGATTGGTGGATGAGAAGCGGCAATCATTTTCCCATGACGACAAGGAGCACAAACCAAATCCTTATCAAATTTGAGCTTAGGCAATCCTCAGATCAAACCTAGGCCACTCAAGCAACATAACAAGTCAAAGCTCATATGACCTAGTCTCCTATGCCATTTCCAGAGCTCAGAAGAAGATTGAGCAAACAAGCACTTGTGAGAACCAGGAGAACCAGCAAAATCAGCCTGAAAAACTCTGCCGATGCGAGAAATCCCACAAACCAAGGAACCACTCGAATCAAGAACACAAGAAGCATTCGACTTAAAGCGCACTTCCAAACCAACATCAAGAAGCTGAGAGACAGAGAGGAGATTGTACTTGAGAAACTCAACCAAACCAACATCATTGAGAGTGAAGTTCTTATTTACTTTTACCGCGCCCCTTCCCTTCACTCTTCCTGTCTTGTCATCTCCAAAGGTCACATACTCCCGACGCTTCAAGGGAGTGAGGCTGGAGAACCACTTTGCATTTCCGGTCATGTTGCTTGAACACCGGAATCCATCAACCACTTGTTCTCCAAGGCTCCACCTGCTGCCTCGCTTGTGTTGGAGTCGGATCCAGAATCGGTGTCGTGGTCGTTCTTTGCCATGAAGCAAAGCCCGGTGAAGTCATCCTTCCTCTTGACTCGTGGCTTTTCAACCTCCTCCTCCGAGCTTGTAAGGCCTTCGCTTGATGTGAGGTCGACGTCGCTCAAGGCGGCAACGCAGGCGCGTGCAATGGCCTTGGCGAACTTCTTGAAGTTCTTGCCCTTCTTGTAGAAGCGGTTCTTCTTTTGCATGAAATCCTTAGTGTTGTTATCGCGGTACCCGGCCTTCTTCTTCTTCTTGGGACAATCAGCGATGAAGTGTCCCGGGTCACCGCATTCGAAGCAGGTTCTTGAACCACCTCCTCTTCTCTCCTTCTGGTTGTTGTAGAACTTCCTAAACTTCCTTGTGAGCAAGGACAGCTCCTTGTCAGGAATGCACTCCATCTGTTCATCGGAAGTTGCAACAAGAGAAGACAAAGCAAACTCCAAGGAAGATTGATCAAGTGAGGAGTTAGTTCCATGAGAAGCACAACTGTGATCACCCTTCTGAGAACTAGAAAGCAAAGCCATGCTAGAAGTAGGAATAGCAAGATTAGGACAAGATTTCCTAGACAGTTCATGAGATTTCAGCTTGCTATACAGTTGCTCACAGTTCAGGGTATTGAATTCAGCAGTTTCTTCTAGAGCAGCAATTTTAACCCCCCAAACATTTTCATCAAGTGAGTACAGCAGTTACTTAGCTCTATCATTGTCATTGTACACAAGGGTACCACAAGCCCGCAAGTTGCACACAATTGCCTCAAACCAACAAAAAGTGTCATCTAGTGACTCGCCCGGTTTTTGAGCAAAGTTTTGGTACTGTCTATTGTAAGAATCCTTACGTATAGACTTGACCTGGTTGGTACCCTCATGGTAAGTGCAGAGCTTATCCCAAATAGCATGAGCAGTGTCAAGGTGTGCAACCCTATCGTGTTCGCTCCTACCAAGTGCAAAAAGCAGAATATTGACAACTTTGGAGTTGTTCTCATACCTGAGTAACTCACCTGCAGAAGCAGTGTTCAGGTCTTGTGGTATAGCATACTCCTGATCAACAATCTCCCAAATTGCACGTCCTTGACTCAGCAGATACGCCTTGGTCCGTGACTTCCAGTAGGGGAAGTCCTCTCCATCGAACATCCAGAGCTTGACAACGCGCTTCTCCATGTCGCCTTCGGATCACAAAGCCGGTGAAGGTCAACTAGTGATCAAACCGGCTCTGATACCAATTGAAGGACCGAGAAGGCGACAAGAGGGGGGGGGGGTGAATGAGAGCCAATCAAAATTCTCCAAGAGAACTTGGCCTATATCCCAAAAAGAAAAAGAGCCATTTGGATGGGTATTTCTCAGATCTTCATCGGACATGTCCGATGGAACAAGTTGGCGCAGGTTCTGGAGTCCGAGGGACTTATACGATGTCTCGAACAAATTGATCATCGGACAAGTCCGATGGTTATCGGACAAGTCCGACAGGAAAGTCTGACAGATTCAGAACAGCAACAGCGAACCACAAAGAAAAATTTCAAAACCTTATCAAACAAACTTCAAAAATCACGAAATTTGGACCAGATGATCCTCAATACATCACGACCCTTATCCTAGGAGATCAACTCAATTGGCTCAAGAAATAATCACGAATTTCAGATCTCATGCCAAGAACACCAAAAAGGGGAAACTTGAGAAATCCTTCAAATCGAAGGTGCTAGAGCCAATAATTCCATCAAGGATCCATAGAGGATTATCCTAGCTCATCCTAGCAACAAGTTTCTCAAGAAATCCGGGCCAAAAAATCGCCCAAAAGTGAGATAAAAAATCACCACGAAAATGCTTCCGAAAATAGGAAAAAGGGAATTTCAGGATTCAAGTGAAGAGGAAAATCTTGAGCACGAAAATACTTCTCATATCATAGAAAGGTGCTTACAAGATTCATAGGTACAAGGCTAGAAAGCCACCCTCTTCCTCCCACTATTTGGAAGAGCAAGAGATGTCTCTCACACACCCACTACTCTCCTCTCAAACATGAAGTCCTCTCCTAGCACTTTGAATAGAGTCCTAACATAAGGCTAATGGGAAGAGAGACACCTCTCCCACTAGCCACACCTCTCGTTATATAGGCCTAGGGTCTATTGACCATATGACCACTCTACCCTTGACCTACATAACACACCCACCTACCACCGGGGGCATAACCATCCATCTTTCACCTCATTGCCCGAATGCCATCGGACGCTTCACGTCTTTGCTTCATCTCAAAGCAAGCTCCGTGATGGTGCCACGTGCACCACCAACCACCGCCACCGGTTTTGAGGTCCAAACCGGGAAACCGCCTTGCACGCTTCTCAAAGCGCGACTTCTCGATGTTGATGCGTGTCACCTTGTCCCACAATCCTGACCACCGGCAAGTCTCTCCCAGTCCCTGTCCATCGGGCCCCCTTGTCACTTGCACCGGCATCCCGTTCGCCTTAACTTGGTCAACGTGCCATCTTCATCACCACCACGGTTTTGAGGCTGAACCGCGAAACCGTCCGTGCTTCTTGCCTCTCCACGTGTACAGTGTGGATCACACTTGACTTCACCCAGCATCCCGATCGTCTAGCCCCAAGTCCCCTACTTGTGCCCGATCCTCTCGCCGTTGACCGCCAAGCTGACTCCACTGACCTACACATCATGAGACAAGCAAACAAATTTCCCATCTCCTGCAACATCACCAATATCTCCACCAACTCCGGTTAGTCATAACCATGATGTGCAAACCTATGCAATCCCTGGATTCCAGCATTTCAACTCAAACACCAAATCCGCTCAAGTCAATTACTCATCACAAGTATAGCAAACCATGGCACATATCCACATGGTTTCTCAGTATGTTGTGCATGGCTGGTGGGGGCCTAGAGTGGCCATATAGCATGGCACATCCGCTGGCACTGGGTACACAAACATGGCCAAGAGGCGGATTGCTGCGGGATCTCCTACATCGTCGTCCCAGAATGGAGAGCAGCAAGTCTAGCTTCTCCTATACATGTGTAATACGATGTCATCCATTTTATTTATTACTCCCTCCTTGCTTCTCCAATAGTAGGATTGCGTTGTGTGTTTTTACTTCTCTACAAATGTTTCTGCTGGGCATTATATTGTAACAAAGAAGTTTGTCGTTTGCTTAACTAAGTTTTGGCATTTCTCATTTCCATAAGCGAAGGTCAACAAGGACCCAAGTGTGTTAGAGCTAAAATATCATTGTCATGAAGTATATTCCAACCAAATCGTTATGAACTTGAGCAACCATGTTGAGATATGCTACGCTTGTCTCTGTAATGAGTAATCTTAATGATTTATTTGGAGATTATTTTGAAAATCAAATGCAGCATTTTGAGGATGGTCCATTCTGGTTGCTCATGGTTCAATCCCCCATTAACTGTTATGTTGTCGTATGCGTAACTTACTTTTGGCATATCTCATTTTCATAAGCCAAGGTCAACAAGGGTCAAGGACCTAAGTGTCACTACTACAAATAGAGCCAGCAGTGACGTTACTCCTTTTTCTCCTAGTGGGAGATGACGTAAGTTTCAGTAGTGGTGATTGCTGACATCAACATGCCATCACTGACGTAGAGTCGATGATGTCACCTGTGGCGGGTCGATAACGTCACTACGCCACCGGTGATTTCGGTCCATGAAAGCCACAAGTCAAAACCCTAAAGCTTATATGAACAACATCAATAGATTCGCCGGGCACAACCCACTCTTCCTTCTCCCACCGCCCAAGCGCTTCATCTCTCTCTCTCTCTCTCTCTCTCTCTCTCTCTCTCTCTCTCTCTCTCTCTCTCTCTCTAAGTCCTCCCCTCCGTGCCTCTTCCTCGAGCTCACCGCTCCCCCGAGAACACCTCCCCTCTCCGTGGCCTGGATCTGGCCGCCCCCTCCCCGAAGCACCTCCTCTTCCCCAAACAGGAGGCGGTAGGTTATGTAAGGGGCGGGCGATGAGGATGAAGCTGGAGAGCAGCAAGGAGGAAGTTGTCAGCATGGTGAGTGCTACCGTCGCCCTCCTTCATGTTTGCGGGAGACGTTTTCCTCCACTGCGGCCACCCCTTCCTCTCCCTCGTGCGTACTACCAAGGGCCCAACCACCTCTTCCTCCTTCCTCTCATAGTGGCGAGCTCTAGAGGTGTGGCTCTAGATGGCTAAGGCAGCCGCCCGCCTTTCTCCCCCATGTTCGTCAATGGTGGCACACCTCCTCCCTCCTTAGCCTGGCGGTGTGGTGATGGGTAGATCTAGCCTAGAGGTGCCCCAGTGGGGCAGATCTGGCCTGGAGCCAACCTGTGGTGGCCAGATCCTGCCGAGAGGACTTGGCTGTCGCTCACTCCAAGCGGCGATTATTAATAGTTTTGAAGTTTTTTTGGTTCGACGGACTAGGCTCAGCCAGGCCTTGCTTTTTTTCTCATTGCTTCCTAGTGGCGGTGGAAGATGATGACACCCCACTACCACTAGGCTTTGAGCCTTCATTGATGGTGTTTGAATCCCGCCACAGGGCTCGATCATTTCAAGTGATAGGAGCCACTGAAGGCCATTTTTGTAGTAGTGTTTTTAAGAGCTAAAACATATTTTTGTTATGAAAGGTCTTCAAGCAAAATGGTTGTAAATATGGGCAAAATATGTGCCTTCTAAGAGCAAGTACAATGGTGTCATCGTATGGGTTGTCTCATGCATCACACGTAATCTTAAGATGACTTATACAATGGGTGGTCTTATTAGTTGTCTCTTGTTAATTATATGACTGCTTAATTTGTGAATGTAAAAATGAATATTTATAGATTAAAAGACCATTAAAACTCATACAATGGTGTAAAAGTTGTCACATACTCCTAGTTTAATACATGAGGTGGTTCCTACATGAAACAACCATCTCTTCCTCCCATCACTCTCTCTCTCTCTCTCTCTCTCTCTCTCTCTCTCTCCCTCTCTCTCTCCCTCTCTCTCTCTCTCTCTCTCTCTCTCTCTCTCTCTTCCATATAATTAAAAATCTCACATGGCAATGCATGAGACAGCTTATGAGACTACCTACATGTAGCATTGTACCTACCGTAAGTAAGCGGCTTTTAGGCTTCTTAATGAAAACGTTCCATGACAAATAATGCCCAAAAACAAATACTTCAATAACCAAGCTTTCACTCGATCTTAGAGGGAACGGGGGGATTCTAAATCTTGTCCGGTCTGTTATAGTTTAGGGATGCATTCATCAATTAAGGATCCTACCAAGTGAAGGAAGGAAGTCAGACTAGGTTTTGGAAGGAGACGTGGTTCGATATACTCCATTGAGTGAACCATTTCCTGCATTGCGTAATGTTTCTAGATGAAAACCAAAATAAATCACAGTCGAATGATAAGCTAGTTGAATGGAACAATATGGTTTCCAAACTTGGTTATATTACACTTGGTGAGGAGTTAGACTCCTTTAAATGGAACCTACATCAGAATAAATTATTCTCAGTCCACTCCATGTACAACGTAATGTTGCTCTAGCCAAAGTCACATCTTATGAGCCCATGGAAAATCAATCTCCCTCTCAAAATCATGATCTTCCTGTGGTACCTTGCCAGAAGAGTCATCCTGACCAAAGACAATCTGGTAAAAACAAATGGAAAGGAAGCACAAAGTATAATTTTGGTAATCATAACGAAAGTACACATCACGTTTTCTTTCAGTGTCATGTAGCTACAAATGTTTTGCGCATAACAAAAGTCACCATGGGGTCCCTACGCCAAATAATACTCAACATATTGCGGGGATTGGATTAGCTCATGGGATATTAAAAGTAAAAGATTAATTCTAGTTAGAGTGGCTGCCAATTTTTTCTCTTTGATCTATGATGATCTTCTTAATCTACATATCTTTTAAAAGTGCAACCCCTTAACAATCCTTAACTCTCATTTCTCTACAACCACATTGAGCCACATCATCAAGAAAAATAGGTCTGTTAGATCATTTGTTCATTTGATCCTTAGCGTCCATCTCTTTGTGTATTCATGTTAATTCCCGATACACCAAAGATCACAGCGCTCTGTAACTCCTTCAGTTTTGTCTTTTCCTCTCCCCGTTCAACACATGCTTTATAGTACACCATGAATCTCCATTAACTCCAGCCATTATCATGCAATACCATTACGAAGCAAATCAATCAAAAACTTCTGGACCAGAAAAGCTACGAAACGTCCACCATGCAATCATTCTAATGACGCTAACGACACTATTTCCTCCAGCAATCAATCTTCCATTTAGAAACTCCTATCCAGCTCTCTTTAGAAACGAATTGTCCCACTCCACGTCTCACAATAATGACTTTACTCCATGTGACCCCCTGTTTCTCAATTTTGACCTATAACCGGAACCATAGAACGTTAATTGCACGTTCTCACCATCCACATAATTACATTGCTATTAATCACCTTCCACTCTCTCCATTTTCCACTCTTTATATTCTCCATTTTGGCGAAAATTTGGGTGAAAATTTGAGTACTATGGGCCAAACCGATGGAATGGAAGGGTGAAAATCTGTATGTTCATATTTTTTCTTTTCATGTCACAGTACCCATTGAATTCCACATTCTTTAATTTTTGACAAATATTATTTTTGATTTAGCTCCCTTCCACTCATTCCATTTCATATCTTTTGTACATATCTTTTGATGTTTGTTTGGGTAATCTTTTACCTCTTCATTTTTTTTGTTGTTGTTCATTTTCTATCATAGTACATTTTTCCAATTTCTTTTAGTTTTTTTTTCCAGCTCTCATACATTGGACAAGCATCAGGTTAAAGTGCAAGCCATGTCTTCAGAGTACTTTCCTTTCCTTTCCTTTCTTTTGTCAGTTCCAGCTATATAAGGTTATATCATGTGTCCTCTTACACACAGGTTCTCTCAAAAGATGTACAACAAAAATTACAAGGAGAAAGGCACAAAATTTAGCCATTTCAGTTCTCTTAAATTACTATTTTCCATCATTTTAAAGTGTGCCAACACGAAATTTATATAGTTGCTTAAAATAGTCTGCTGGAATATGACATTCAATTTCCACTGCAACCCGCGGGGTACCATCTAGTATATATACAAGACGCAACCCACTAAGAATCAAAACTTCTATTTCTCTATGTCGACATTCAGCCACATCATCTCTAAAATTATGTACGTCTGATTTGTTCACTGATCTAATCCTTGTCATACGCTGTAGCCTCATGCCATGCATCAGTTAACATATTTTGACGTTCCGCTTGACTGCTCCATAACCACATTCAGTCCCACAAGCCGGGACCTCCACCATGCAAACACTCTAATGACACTAATGGCTAATGGCACTATAATTCCTCCAGCAATCAACCTACCATTTAGAAATTCCCACTCCATTCTTCCAAATTTTACTCCACGTGACCCCTTGCTTCTTAATTGGGACCTATAACCGGCAACATAAAACATTAGGATACGCACTACTACAATTAAGTTATGTTGTAGCGGGCTAAAAGGGGACTCACTGGCTGACAACCAAATCATCACGAGGCCTTTGTCACTACTTATTTACAAATTTAGTAGCGGTCCAATGGTTGCTACTGTCATAGGTTACACGTAAGTTAAGAAAAGGCGTCAGTAGTCTCTAAGGACCGCTACTGACACCCAAATATACTACAAAATAAAAGGGCAAGTCCTAGCTAGGGCTGGGACCCGCCCTATAGATGCGTCGCCGCCCTAGCTAGACACGCTCGTCTTCCACCCTTCCTCGTCCGTCGTCCCCTGCCCGCCCATCCGCTGTCCCCCACCCACCATGCCGCGTCACACCATGGCCACCGCCGGAGCTGCCGGAGGAGGAGAGGGAGTGCGCTCATGGAGGCATAGCCTGTCCAAGGCGCCACCATCACCTCCTCGGGGGTGGATCTGGTGGAAAGCATCATCATATCCACCCATGGGGCAACGCGGTGGTGCAAGACGACGGTTGGGGTATGGAGGAGGAGGATGTGGGGGGCGACTCAGCGGCGTGTTGTCGACAACAATGGCGTGCTGGCACCAGGTGCGTTGGATGCACTGTGCATGGCCCTAACGGCGCTGGCTCTTTGTTGCCTTAGCCATGGACGTGGAGGAGAGGAGGAGGTGGAGGAAATCGAGGAGGCGGCTGGAGGCGGAGGAGGATGGCCAGCGACGAAGAAGGAACCCTAACCCTAAAAGGGGGCGGTGTGGCATGGATGAAAGTGACACTGCCGCGCGGCACCACCCCTTTTTATAGAATGGTGTGGTTGGCCGTAGCGGGGCCGATGTCAGGTCCGCAGTTAAATGGGTCTTCGGTCATAATTGCGGGCCTGACAAAAACCGCAACTATGGGATCGAGTTTAGTAGCGGGCATTTCAGTCCTATTAGTTGCGGTTTTGTTGTGCCCGCTACTATGTTGGTAATCGTAGTTGCGGTCTAGGTACTGTTCTGCTCTTAGTTGCGGCCTTTTCGAAGGCCCGTTACCGAGGCAAAATATTGTTCCGCTACAATAGAGCTTAATTGTAGTAGTGACATTTTCCCCTTCCGCTTTGCATTGCTATTAATCACCTTCTATCACTCCATTTTCCTTTCTTTATATACTGTGGTCCAAACTGACGAAGTGGAAGGGCTAACCATAAGAAAACTGGTGACCATGGTCTTGTTTGCCAAGCATGTATGACTGCTGCAGCATAGACTTCTCTCATAGTGAAGCTCTTGGTTTTGTTTAGTGAATTGCCGCTTGTATGCTGGCTCATAACTTTGTAATAATAAAACGCAAATGGTTAAGGCCATAAAATTATTTTCCATTATCTAAAAAATGCTATGATCCAGCAAGAACCCACAAGTGCTGCAAACGTCCGCAAGAACATGAAAAACGCCATAAAATTATTTTCGATTATCTAAAAATTATTTTCCTTCTTAAAAGAAAGAACCCGTAATAATCCTCACAAGTCACAAGGCAACTCACAGGCAAGTTTCAGCACGGCGTGTTCTCTGGTTCAGTATTTAACATGATCCAACATATACACTACAAAGTGCTGCAAACGTCCGTGTTCATGTGTAGTTTATGTTGGATAAATTAGTATTTTTAGTTTTATATTAATCCAGAAATAAATTATAAGCATGATTAACAGATTATATAATAAACTAGATAAGTCTACGCAAAATCTAGACAGGTCTATTAGGCTAGACAAAAGCATAGCATCTACCATACTAGCAACATCCATCATAGATAAATAGACTATGAAAGCTAGTATCGAAAACATGGTGTAAGATGAGAGTATGTACATTTCCTTTTGGACTGGGTAGAGGAGGCGGCGACGACGTGCAGCACCGCCGTCATGTTGTTGACGATGGCGGGTGAGACCAACTCGACGACGAGGAAGACGAGCCGTGGCGACGAGCTTCATAAAGACGAGGAAGCGATCGAGCAGTCGCATAGAGCGCTTCCCAAAAACCTTATTCGCCCTCTCCCAGTGCAGGATCGTAGAGGACGACGGTTTTAGAAACCTGCTCTCCTGTTCGCTGGTGCACGCCGACAATCAGGATGGAGAAGACTTGGCGGCACAACAGTAGCGAGAGGCAAAACCCTAGGCGATTGTGTAATGTGATTTGCGGCAGTACCCGTACATATTTATAGGGGGGAACCGCTAGAGTTGTGCGTCCCGCAAGCGAGTCGGTTACCATATTAATATGTCGGTTTTCATAATTAAATATATGGAATACGCAGCAAAAAGAAAGTGCAAAAGGAAGCCGTGCCCCCGCAAGGCAAGAAACCGAATTTTGGCGGACCATTCACGTAGGTGATGCGCGGCCGCGCCCATCACCCACGCCCACGCCCCGCCCCGCCCGGCCTGGTCCAACAAGGCGAGGCAAGCGAGCGCGCGCGTGTGTTCTTCCTTCCTCCCATCCACACACTTGCAAGAGATGCTAAAGCAACCAACCTTATAAGTTGGACTCCATCCACCTCCACTAGCAATGTGGGACTAAACCTTTACACTCCCACCACTCATGAATGGGCCTTTGAGATTTTCAGGAATTATTGTTATTATTAATGGGCCAAGCCCATATAATTCCAACAATCCCCTACCAGATCTCAAAGTCCTAGCTAGACTTTGCCTCACCCCACAGTTGTTTAATATACCAGTGTTTTCAGTGGAGACTGTTAAGTTGAACTTCCACCTAGAATAATAAGCTACACTCATTCACAACTTGAATAATGGACTACGCCTTGAATTACAAGTTTTATGCAAACAAGTTTTACTTACTATCATAACTGATACTAGACCTCTAGTAGGCTTCTCTGCGAGTGGAGCATATAGGTCATACTCCCTTGGTCTTTCATGAGCTTAATAGAGATCACCCAAATCTCACAGATTGTAACCTTACAACAATCAGGCTCATTCATTCAAGAATGTTTTGTAGGACAATATCTTCACTATTTAAAGCCAACTGAATACATTAAGGTAACAACCAACCTGCCATACAGATATCGAGAGTAATACATCGCTTCTTGAGTGGGTCATAAAAAGGTTACTCTCATGCTAACCAATAGCTTGTTCTTCCCAGGTCCTACTTCACGGGATCTCCGATCACATAGGTTGGGTTACCACTGTGGAATAGCACATATGGGTCTCATACCCATCTCCTTCGATGCACTGTCTATCACGTTACGTGCCAGCCCCTTGGTGAATTGATCTGCTAGGTTCTCACCAGTTGAAATATATTCTACTGATATGACTCTGGAGTTTCTCATTTTCTTGAAAGACTTCAAACGTCTCTTAATATGTCTTGATGACTTCATATTATCCTTAGAATTGTTTACTTTGACTATCACAGTTTGATTATCACAATTCATGAGGATTGCCGATACAGGTTTCTCGATAATAGGCAAGTCCATCAAGAGTTCACGTAGCCAATCGGCCTCAACTATAGCTGTATCTAGTGTGGTAAGCTCTGCTTTCATGGTAGACCTCATTAAAATGGTCTGTTTGCATGATCTCCATGAAACAACAGCACCACCGAGAGTAAATGCATATCCACTCGTGACATACAGCTCATCAGCATCAGATATCCAATTGGAATCACTATAGCCCTCTAGTACTGCTGGATATCCAGAATAATGAATTCCATAATCCATAGTACCAACTAAATAGTGCATTACCCGCTCAAGCGCACGCCAATGATCATCTCCCGAACAAGAAGTAAACCGGCTTAGTTTGCTCACAGCAAACGAGATATCAGGCCTAGTAGCACTGGCTAAATACATAAGTGATCCAATTATCTGAGAATATCTTAATTGGTCTTTGCTAATTCTCTTATTCTTTTAAAGGATCAAGCTCCAATTATCTAAGAATATCTTAATTGGTCTTTGCTAATTCTCTTATTCTTTCGAAGGATCAAGCTAGGATCATAAGGTGTTGGAGAAGACTTGCTATCCTTGTAACCAAAATGGTTCAAGAGCTTCTCAACATAATGAGATTGCGTAAGAGTAATCCCATTCTCTCCTTTGATTAGCTTGATGTTCAAGATAACATCAGCCTCACCCAGATCCTTCATATCAAAGCTTTGGCACAAAAAGGTCTTGACCTCATTGATCACGTCAAGATTTATTCCAAAGATGAGATGTCATCAACATACAAGCACAGTATAACTCCCTGACCCCCACCATGGCGGTAGTACACACATTTATCAGCCTCATTGACTGAAAAGCCTACTGCTAGAAGTGTTGAATCAAATTTCTCATACCACTGCTTAGGAGCTTGTTTCAGACCATACAAAGACTTTAACAACTTACACACCTTGTCTTCCTGACCCTTTATTACAAATCCATCTGGTTGATCCATATAGATTTCCTCATCCAACTCTCCATTAAGGAAAGTTGTCTTAACGTCCATCTGATGAACGATAAGACCATGTGAGGCAGCCAGAGAAAGTAATACATAAATAGTGGTCAATCTAGCAACAGGTGAATAAGTGTCAAAGAAGTCTTCGCCTTCTTTCTGAGTATAACCCTTAGCCACAAGCCGAGCCTTATACTTGTCAATAGTACCATCAGGCTTAAGCTTTTTCTTGAACACCCATTTGTAACCCACAGGTTTGCAACCATATGGTCTATCGACAACTTCCCAAGTTCCATTAGAAAGAATAGAGTCCATCTCACTATGGACAGCTTCTTTCCAGTCATCTGCATCAGGAGATGCATATGCCTCTGAAATGGTTCTAGGAGTGTCACCAACAAAATAAACAGTGAAATCATCACCAAAAGACTTTACAGTCCTTTGTCTCTTGCTCCTCCTAGGAGCTTCACTGTCAATCTCCTCATGGATTGGTTCAAGTGTTTGTTCAGCATAATCAGAAAATACACTAGGTTCAGGAGTAGTTTCAGCAATCACATCAAAAGATAATCTAGACATGCTATGTAAATCTTTCATAGGAAATATGTTCTCAAAGAAAGTAACATCATGAGACTCCATTAATGAATTAACATGAACATCAAGCACCTCTGATTTAACCACTAAAAATCTATAGGCAATGCTATAATGAGCATATTCAAGACAGATACAATCCACAGTTTTAGGTCCCAACTTACACTTCTTGTTAATTGGCACGTTAACTTTGGCCAAACAATCCCATGTGCGTAAGTAAGAGAGCGATGGCTTTCTACCAATCCATTCCTCATATGGTGTCTTCTTCTTATTCTTCATAGGAACTCTATTTAGGACATGACATGATGTCAATAAAGCCTCCCCCACCATGCCTTAGATAATCCAGCCGTGTCTAACATGGAATTAACCAAGTCAGTCAAGGTACGATTCTTTCTTTCGGCAATCCCGTTTGATTGGGGTGAATAGGGAGGCGTCCTCTCATGTATCAAACCATGTTCCGCACAGAATAAGTCAAACTCATTTGAGAAATACTCGCCACCACAATCAGACCTAATTCTTTTGATCTTTTTCTCTAGTTGAGTTTCAACTTCAGCCTTATAAATTTTAAGTAGTTTAGAGCTTCATCTTTTGTTTTTAACAAATAACCATAGCAATATCTAGTCGCATCATTAATCAAAGCCATGAAATATCTTTTTCCACCATCAGTCAATATACCATTCATTTCACAAAGATCTGTATGTATAAGTTCTAGTGGTGCCAAGTGTCTCTCCTCTGCAGCCTTGTGAGGCTTTCGAGGTTGTTTAGATTGCACACAACTTGAACACTTAGAACCTTTGATAATGGAAAAATTCGGAATTAAATTTAAGTTGGACAGTCGAGACATAGAACCAAAATTTAGATGACATAAACGTGAATGCCAAACACTAGCATCACTCTCATTAACACCATCACAAATATAGTTCACAGACTTATTGTAATAATCTGAAAGGGAAAAGCGGAACAAGCCTCCGCACTCATAGCCTTTACCAATAAATTGTCCACTCTTAGTCACGACAACTTTATTCGACTCTAGCACTACCTTAAAACCATCCCTACACAAAAGGGAGCCACTAATGAGATTCTTCTTGATAGAAGGGACATGCTCTATGTTCTTCAATTGGACAATCTTCCTCGAAGTGAACTTTAGCTTGACCGTGCCAACACCATGAACAAAAGCATGTGACCCATTCCCCATTAGGATGGAGGAATCCCGGGCGACCTGGTAAGAAGTAAACAAAGAGGCATCAGCACAACACATGAATATTAGCACCAGTATCAAGCCACCAACAAGTAGATTGAAATACAGAAAAAAACATAGATTAAATTACCATACCCACTATTTTCTCCAGCACTGGTCACCATGTTTGCAGACTTCTGTGGAGGCTTTCTTCCTTTGTGTTCTGGACACTTCTTTGCCCAATGCTCATTAGAACTGCAAACAAAGCATGCTCCCTTCTCCTTATTCCTCTTCTTGAAGGTAGTGGTCTGCTTAGGCTTATTGTTCTTGCCCTTGCCCTTAACAACACTGCCATGAGACTGTTATGGTTGATGCACCATATTGGCAATAGTGTTTCTCTCGTTGACTTTAGAACATTCATCCTTCTCACGAGCTTTCTCCTCAACATCAAGAGACGTGATCAAATCTGAGACAGATATGTTCGTCCTCTTGTGTTTAAGAGTAGTGGCAAAATCCCTCCAAGTTGGAGGCAATTTGGCAATAATGCCTTCAGCCACAAGCTTCTCAGGTACGACGATCTTAAGCAATTCGAGTTCCTTCACTATGCATTGTATCTCATAAGCCTACGCGATGACAAATTTGCCATCTACCATCTTAAAATCATGGTACTGATCAATGACATACAGTTCAACGTCAGCATCTGAACCACTATAGTCAGCGATCAGAGCGTCCCACATATCCTTTGTGACTGTATGATGGATGTAGACGTCCTGAAGACGATCTACCAAAACTCCAATAATAGCGCCCAAGAATATTGTGTTGGCTTCACTGTAGGCCTTCTCCTGATCTGTAGTGAGATCGTCTTCAGGTTTGCAAGTGGACACCCAGAACACATTCATGGCAGTAAGCCACAGAGTGACTTTCACTTGCCATCTTTTGAAGTGCACGCTAGTGAATTTCTCTGGCCTCAGTGTGTCGACAAATCCAGCCATAAAACTAAAGTGCCTACAATAAGGTTTTTGAATTGTTAGATAAATTAGCATTTTTAGTTTTATATTAATCCAGAAATAAATTATAAGCATGATTAACAGATTGCATAATGAACTAGACAAGTCTATGCGAAATCTAGACAGGTCTATTAGGCCAGACAAAAGCATAGCATCTACCATACTAGCAACATCCATCATAGATAAATAGACTATGAAAGCTAGTATGGAAGATATGGTATAAGATGAGAGTACGTACGTTTCTTTCTGGACTGGGTAGAGGAGGCGGTGACAACGTGCAGCATTGTCACGTTGTTGACGACGGCGGGTGAGACCAACTCGACGATGAGGAAGATGAGTCGTGGCGACGAGCTTGATGAAGACGAGGAAGTGATCGAGCAGTCGTGCAGAGCACTTCCCAAAAACTTTATTCGCCCTCTCTCGGTGCAGGATCGCAGAGGACGAAGGTTCCGGAGACCTGCTCTCCTGTTCGCCGGTGCACGCCGACAATCGAGATGGAGAAGACTTGGCGGCGCAACAGTAGCGAGAGGCAAAACCCTAGGCGATTGTGTGATATGATTTGTGACGGTACCCATACGTATTTATAGAGGGGAACCGCTAGGGTTGGGCGTCCCGCAACCGAGTCGGTTATCATATTAATATGTCGGTTTCCATAATTAAATATATGGAATACCATATTAATACATCGGTTTCTATAATAAAATATATGGAGTACCATATTAATACGTCGGTTTCTATAATAAAATATATGGAATACGTAGCAAAAAGAAAATGCAAAAGAAAGCCGCGCCCCCACAAGGCAAGGGACCGAGGTCTAGCCTGGCCTAGTCAGGTGAGGCAAGCGAGCGCACATGTGTGTTGTTCCTTCCTCCCATACACACACTTGTAAGAGATGCTAGAGCAACCAACCTTATAAGTTGGACTCCATCTACCTCCACTAGCAATGTGAGACTAAACCTTTGCACTCTCACCACTCATGAATAAGCCTTTGAGATTTTCAAGAATTACTGTTATTATTAATGGGCCAAACCCATATAATCCCAACAGTTTATAGATTTTTTTAATGTTCCCTCACACACATGCTCCAGTCGCAATTGGACGTTTAAGTAAAGCCCAACTTGCGCGCTCTTTCTTGGTAAGCGACCATATGGTTCCTTTTAGCACGCATGGGTCAACGCGTAAACTTGAATCATGCCTGTGCGTGCATGTGAAATGTGACAACCATAGGAAGTCATGCTAGAATAATGTTTTGGGAACTGTGTATAGACTAAAGTGCAATAACACAGTGTCATCATATCACTCAATTGTGGAATAACGGAAAAAGTTTTGTATGTTTTGTAGTTGTGTAAAAGAGAATTGTTGAAAGTAAAGGTGCCCCCAAATAGTAGCCATTGTATTTTATACCCGAGGTGTGATCATGTTATTATCCGGAAACTTGAAACAAAGGAGATATCTACCACTTTCTTTATAAGTACGCGGTTTATATGTACACCACATATACATTTATTTTACTGTTGGTTTTGATCCACAAGAATCTGTTCCGTGTTTATTGAATAGAAAAAAAGAATGGACAATAAGGGCTGGCAGAAGCATGTTCAGACAGGTTGCTAACAAAATTTTTCAACATGATAATAAAAGGTAATGTTTGGAGTTTTTTCGACTATCAAAATTTTACTCTTTTCATCATGAAAAGATCTGTAGACCTCTGGGTATGTGTGGAAGCAAGGAAGAAATCTACATGTGCTTTCAACATGTGCAGAGGATGAGTTCGAAAAAGGCGCGACAAATTTTACAATATACTTCAAAGAGATGGACATCGTTGATCTAGTTAAAAACTCAAAAGCAGTTGCCAGATCTGGATGACTTCTTTGGGAGACGGAGAAAAATATCATTACAGAACACCCCCTCGATCTCTTGATCTGAATGCTGAAGTAACATGAAGAGAAGCCCCAGGACACACTTGCTACAGTGACATTTTTATTGAAGTAACTAACACACATATGGGTGCTGTAATAGTGCAGTTCGGTCATTGGCTTATTTAGCTATTGTGACAGTGAAATGATGTTATTAGAGCGCTAATAGGTTCCTGAGTAGTAGTGAAAAGATTTTGACCTGTGGCTTGCACCAAATTTAAATGGTCCTGTAGTATGTACCTTATTTTTCTAAGGACAACTCGATAGGTGAAATTTTGGACTACATATTCCACTAAGAGTGAGGCTGCTGTACTGCCACCTTCAGCATAATATAACACAGAAGGCTGCTCTTCAACCTCTCAATGTTGGTTTTATCTACTGGACACTAGATCGTTTCTTTTGGTCTCGTGGACACTAAAAAAGTGCACCTTTTGTCTGCAGGACACTATAGTAGAAAAAGTGACTATTTTTAAATTTTTTTATCTTAATATATAAAATACATTAGAACTTGAAATATGTCACAAGCATACATTACTAAATTCTATATACATGCAATTTTTTTTCATATTTATTGTTGATTGTTTACATAAGTTTCTCACTAACAAAATATTTATTTTCAAAATTAAACTATGCAACAATTGGTAAAAAATCACATAAATATAAAATGCAACAATTTAACATTGTGCCAAATTTCAATTTCCAATATATTTTATACATTAAGATAAAAAATTTGAAAATGGTCATTTTTTCCGCTATAGTGTCCTGCAGACAAAAGGTGTATTTTTTCGATATCTACAAGACCAAAAGAAATGATCCAGTGTCTAAGAGACAAAACCAACATTGAAGTGTGTCCTATAGACAAATTTTCCTATTTTTTGTGGTCTTGCAGTTCACCATAGTCTCTAGCTAGTTTGAGACAAGATTTGGAAGCTAGCGCTATATAAAAAAAAATGTATGATCAATCTATAGCGAGTGTACTTTATTCTTTATTTATTATACATGTTGTAAGAGCACATGTACATAATTTACATGCCTGCTAAAATAGAGTAACATTTCAACGACAAATAATGATACAAAATAGAGTTATATTCGAATATGGTACAGAATATAAATTAAATAGCGACATCCAACAATTTTCCTAAAACTCATTTGCAACGTGGACACCTAACTCGTGTACCTCTCACAGGTATGCCATCTAAAATTGTTTAGCGTTTAAATCTCACATTTTAAGTTTTGAGTCATCCACATAGAGATCAGTATGAATTCAGGCTGATGAACTGGGAATTGGGCTTACATCCATGTGTGTCTCGTACACTGCAGGCACTCCTCTCCTCCATTTTGGGAAGTAGGAAACCCGATAAAGAAGTTTATTACTAACTAGAAAACCCCAATTTTCATATATGACGAAATTCCAGATATATACATGGTCTGTATATTCAGTTGAAATTACTGGAATTAATAGGTCATTGTCAATGTCCACGTAAGAAGTGTCACTGCAAAGCTCAGACTTCAATCGAGAGTAGCAAGCTATGAAGCTGCTCTCCGCAAGTGGATGGTCGTCGTTCATTTGCGATGCATAGTACTAAATACTTTCTTCGTTAACAAATGTGAATATCAACTTGGCTCCGTGTCCAACACCCGAAGAGCTTACAAACTGTTTATCTACAAATAGGAACTGTTGGGGTCATTGGCTGTGCACGTCACACAAACAACACATCGATCCAATGCTGAATCCCACAGTCCCAATGGCAATGCCCCCATTTCCAGTGCAACCCCCCCCCCCCCCCCCCCCCCCATGCTCCGCTCCCAAAACAATGACACACCAAAAATGACGCCGCCGAAACAGTGATGGACGCCAACAGACACTACCAGAACCCAGAAATTTGCCATGTGTCGGCAGCACACACCAAAGCCAAGAAAACACACGACAAAAGTTGTCGCCATGCGCGGCCTACAGCGATGAGCCGACGGCGAAGACGCCCGATGGCGAAAGCCACTTTGCCGTGTTTCAAACGTCGGACACGGCAAAACTCTTCACCGTGTGTGCCGTAGCTGGGAACGTGACGACGCGCCCCGGTCTTTGCCGTGTGCCAGGGTGACGGCACACGGCATATCTTACCGTTTCGCCGTATGCCAGGGTGGCACCACACGGCGATATCTAACCTCTTTGCCGTGTGCCAGGATGGCAGCACACGGCGAAGTGCTTGCCCAGATGACCACAATTGGTCACTTTGTCGTGTGCCTGCCATATGGCACATGGCAAAGTGGTTACCCAGGTGACCACAAATGGTCACTTTACTGTGTGCCTACCTACTAGCACATGGCAAAGTGACCAATGTTTTTTTTTTGTTTTTTTTGCTTTCAAGCAGCACAAATGCTAGAAATATGCAATATATATATCAACATCACATATTTCATCGATATATGACCACAATCACGAAACCACATCACATACAAGTTTACAAACCATAATTTCAACATAAATTCAAGAAACATCACATGTTCGACATTGAAAACAACCCAAATATCACAAGTTCAACACAAAGTTCAACATGAATTCAACAAAGAGTTTACAAGCTCATTGCAGCGGTGGGAACAATTGTTGCGCCGGAAGTGTCGGTGACATACCCGTTGACATGTCAGGCGTGTTCGATGCCGCTGATTGATTCTGCATGAAGTAGAAAATATTGAAAGCAAGAACTTTTAATTTTCTAAATGATTGTAAGGTAATAGGTTATGTAAGTCTCTAAGTGGTTGTATATTTCTAGATCTCTAAATTGTTATAAATTTCTAGTTCTCTAAATTGAACTAAGTCTCTAAGTCTATAATATTTGAAATGAGTCAACTCAGCTATGAAGTAGCTCACCTAAGTGGAGCCGGACGTGACATACTCGGAGGCGGCGGTAGAGATCCTCCCATCTGAGCATGCATGGTTTGAAGGTAAGCAAACTGGTTGGCCAATCCGCCTGCTGCCTCGCCTCCGACTCTTGCCTTAGCCTTCTCTCTTCGGCAAGCTGGGTCTACAATTTTTTATCCCAATGTTACAGTGCAAAGTGAATATGTGATTAGTTATGGAATGAATGATGAATAAAGTAGAACTAACCTCAAGTTGTTGCACTTGCTGATGTGCCACGGTTAGCCGTGGGTATATGGCCGGGGCAGTGCTCGGGTCTCTCGCTCGAATCTGGGAGAGAGTGGGAGTGCTGGCTGTGTCAACAGTACCGTTGCCTATGATCAACCAGCCATGCTTCTTGCCTCCTCCTGCCCTCATGATCACCTCGCCATCAAGAGGGTGGGCGGCCAGATCCCACTCTGGCCCGTGAACTTGCTTTCCCACCTCCGTGTACGCACTGATGCGGGAGTAGAAGGAGGAATTGGTGTATGATGACAGCGACTCATTTGGGTCATAGGTGGCCTGAGATGCCTTGCCCTTGTGTGCCAAAGCCCATCCCACAAATTCAGGGCATTCCACGCCATCATGCGCCTGAGAATGCAAAAAAGCCATGTTACTTACAATTTATACACAACTGAGAGTTAACAAACATATGAATCCACATACCCATCGAGCCCTATACTCCTCGTTGCTAAGGCTGCCTTGGTGGTGTGCTGGACCAGGCATAAGCGCACACCATTCTCGACCAGCGTTGTGCATCTCCTCCCAATCTGGTGTGAACCATTTGTCCACTATGTGTTCCCAGCACTGGACATCATTACGACACCACCACGTAGGCACCTACACGTGATCAAGAGGCTGACATGTAACATGATCAATTAAGCGATGTACTAAATTGAAGAATAAAATCTAAATATACCTGCAAGTATTGTTCCCATGTGTGTCCCTGCACAAAAGACCAAGATGCAGTTTACCTTGCGCTTGTGTCCACCTGGGGTAACTACTTCCCAACTCCTGCAAAAAATGATTAAGATAAAATATTAGCTTCAATTATAATTTCTAAATTACAAGAAGAAAAAGTGGTGATAACATATAAAGTTACTTACGCTGGCTTCATAGGTCTAATCACCAGACGTGCACCCAGAGGTATTGGCTTGTCCAGGAGTCTAGAGGGACCACGCAACCAGATAGCAGGTTGATCCCCCTACTGCTCCTCCCCTTCCCCGTCCTCCTCCTCCTCCTCCTGCTCCTCCTCCTGCTCCACCTCCGACTCCTCCTCTGACTCCTCCTGAGGGGAAGGTGGCACTAGGAGAGACTGGGTCGCTCGACCCTGAACCCTTGGGCCACCCTTCCCCCGACCCTTGCCTCGGATCGACCCCAATGGTGTGTAGGAACTTGGCATCACTCTACTCCAAATAGACACACATTTTCACACTGTTTCGCTACCCACCATCTTCACCTGCATTTTGAGAAAGAGAAAAACAATTAGCACATATAAACAAAATGTAATATTTTAAGACAAAATAAACAATACATAATTAGAAAGTAACATTAACTAAAATTTAACAACATAATAAGTATGAATCTTACATGTATTAGAAATAACCATAATGATCGGGATTAGTTGGATCGTATGTCTCATCATCACTATCATGCATGTTGAGATCACAATCAGGCACATGCTCCGACGGAGGAATGTCCACATCAATCTCTAATTGTAATTGCTCAAGCAATATTAAGTCCTTCGCATTGGAAACCTCATCTCCAGGGTCCTTGTCATCAACCCTTTCATTATTCTCCTCTACTTCCATTTCGATTTCTCCGGTTAGGTCTATCTCAAATACACCCTTGTAACTCATCTTCTTGAAAGAACTCTCTGTCATATGTGTTTGGGTCTATATTGTAATCTTCATTGTTTGGGGCAGGTAGCCTACCGTGTGGTGATACCTCATACACAACGTCCCAACCCTGAAGACGTTCGTCAGTTTTGCAGGGGTATGAAAGATAATAAACTTGTGTTGCTTGTTGCCCCACAATATACACATCATCTCCTCGATAGACGGATGACTGTCGAATTTCAACTAGTCCAACATTGGGGTTCTGCTGCACTTGGTTAGGATCAAACCAATGGCATTTGAATACGACAGGCTTTAGAGTGGTGCAACAATGAAACTTGAGTTCGTATATTTCTTCAATTATTCCATAGTACTCCACCCCATCTTGGGCTATCGTACAAACTCTGTAAGTGGTACTCCAATTGGGTTGACCTTCATCGTGCTTTCTTGTGTGAAAGCGATGTCCATTCACATCATAGCCCGAGTATGACATTACCCTATAGCCACATCCATTGGCCACTTGTCTGAACTCGGGACTCATGGACGCCTCCTTTTGTCCCTTTTGTTTGAACCAAGTAATGAAATCGGGTAATCCACATCCCGCACCCTCTTTAAGAAGGGTATCAACTTGTTGCGGGGTCGGTGTCCTATTTCTCTACCAGAATTGTTGAGTAAATTCTCTCTACAAAGAAAAGAAGATGGAGATAGGTTAGATGCACATTAGTAACTAGCCGCTATAAATAACCGAGAACTAGTTGGGAGAGAACTTACTGTATGTACGGATCCACTTCGGAAAGGTCGGTCAACAAATACATCATAATAGTGCGGAACTCTGCATGTTGCAAGTTCTTAGCAGTCCCGCCACCCAGTTGCCCTATGAAGAGGCTGAGGGTCAATTCATTTTTGTTGGCATTGTAATGAGGGGGTGGATTATGCACACTGGGAAGGGTTTCAGTATAGTATTTTGTTGTCAAGTTAGACACCTCCTCAGTATAGTATGCCTCTGCAATAGAAGCTTCAATTTTGCACTTGTTTTTACATTTTGTTCGAAGAAGCTTTTGTTGTCTCTCAATTGAATAGCACCAACGACCATGCACAGGTCCACACATTCATGCCTCATACGGAAGGTGCACAATCATATGCTCCATCGGATTGAAAAAGCCGGGAGGAATGATCTTCTCCAAGTTACAAACAGGAGAAATTTTTCCAATTCTTCAACCACAGTCCATGATAACTCCTTTCACGCAATGGGTGTAGAAGAAATAGCTTAACTCTGCCAGCACTAGCCACACATTGTCAGGAAGGTAGCCTCGAACCATTACCGGAAGAAGCCGCTCAATCCATATGTGGTAGTCATGACTCTTGAGCCTATTGATTCGCATAGTAGTTAAGTTCACCCCCCTCCTCAGATTCACTGCATACCTATCATGGAACGTTATAGTTTGGATTCATTCTAGCACCTCTTTCCTTTGGTTCCTCTTTAGTATGAAATCGGTTGGAGGCTTTTTCCATCTCTTGCTGTCTTTGGGAGGCGGAATGTCGAGCTTTGGTCTATTGCATATCCTAGCTTGATCCACTCTAGCCTTAACATTGTCATTTGTCTTATCAGGAATGTCCATGATTGTAAGCCTGGGCGACGTTCTTTTCAGTGTGCATCATATCAAGTACATGTGGAAGAAGAATGTGCTCCATGTATGGGAGCCTCCACAAGTCCGGGATCTGAGTCCAGGCATGATCGACACCATATACCACAAAACCACCACCTTCAACATTTGCTTGGAGCGAATCTAACCATTCACGAATAGCGGCACCTGTCCATATCTGCAGTGGGGTGTCCTCAACCATGACATCTTTTGTAAAGTTCTTTATGTCCCTTCTATATGGATGATCCATAGGTAGAAATTGTCGGTGTTTGTCGAACGAATAATATTTACCACCCTTTGCCAGCCAGAAGAACTTGAGAGCTGACTTGCATACTGGGCATGGGAACTTTCCGTGGACACACTAACCGCTAAATGTCCCATATGCCGGATGGTCATGCATGGAGTACATGTACCACACTATCATTTTGAAGTTTGTTTTTGTAGCTCAATCATATGCCCATACCCCATCATTCCATGCATGGAGCAAATCATCAATTAGAGGAGCCATGTAGACGCTCATATTATTCCCAGGGCTTCTAGGAATTATCAATGACAAAAATATGTTCTGTCATTGAAACATAACTCCGGGAGGGAGATTGAGAGGAATAACAAACACGGGCCAACAAGTGTATGGAGCAGAGGACATTCCATACGGATTGAACCCATCAATCGCCAATGCAACACGTACATTACGAGCTTCTGCGGCTTGATCAGGATACTAGCTGTCAAAATACTTCCATGACTTAGCATCGGCTGGATGTACCATATTCTCAGGACGGTATCGTTTGCCTTCTTTGTGCCATGTCATATGCTTTGTGGTGTCCTCGGACATGTAAAGTCGTTGCATCCTCGATATGAAGTGAAGGTACCGTAGGATTTTTGCAGAGATCTCGAGCTGCCTCTTATGACCATCACCAATCTACCTCCATGTACCTAGAGGACATACATTTAGGATAGTACTTTGCGTCTGCGTGTTCTTTCCTAAACAACACGCATCCCTTAGGACAGACATGATTCTACTCATATGGGATCTTAAGTGCACGAAGGAGTTTCTGTGACTCATACATGTTGCGTGGCAGATTGTGACCAACCGGAAGTAGGCTGCCAATAACTATCAACATGTTATCAAAGCTGTCTCGACTAATGCCAAGCTAGGATTTCAACGCCATTATGCGCCCAACGGCATCCAACTAAGAAACATTAGTATGGTCATGAATCGGTTTCTGTGCCAAAGACAACATGTCGTAATAGGCCATTACGGTAGGCTCCGGTGGCTCCTCACCACCATGACTAGGTCATCAAAGTATGCTTGATGAAAGTCTTTTAACATGTCTCCGCACCTGCCATCAGCATCATAATCATCGATGCGTTGCCTCTCGACCTTGTCTCTCACACGATGCGCTTCTCCATGGCATATCCAGCGGGTGTAGTTTGCCACAAACCCGTTGTTACAAATCTATTGACCTATTTTCTACTTTGTTTGAAACAACTTGTTTTCACACTTTCTACAAGGACCCACTGCTTTACTCTATCCTGATTCAAATGCCTTCTTCAAAAATTCATCGACCTTATAAATGAATTCTGTGGTGTAGTCACGCTTACCCCGCTAACCCGTATACATCCAGTCACGATCATTCATCCTTTAACATAGCACTCGGTGTTATAAAAATAATTGCATCTACATGATGCCTATCATGGTCTACTAGGTGAGGATAGGTCCTATTCCCACCCGCGGATGTGTAGATGGGATAGTTTCCATGCTCCACCCTTATCCGAGACAGAATTTCGGCAGCACCTCCCCGCTGTTCTCCAAATACAAGTCCTTGTGAGGAGATTGTGTGTCTGGAGAACAACAAGGAGGTGATGCCGAAAATCTGTCTTGGATATCGGTGAAGCATGGAAACTAATCCCATCTACACATCCACGAGCTTTCCAAAAAACATAGACAATTCAAAACAGATACGGTTATAGATATGCAAACAAATGCATATTTCCAACCGTATCTCCTTTGAACGGGAGACGCCTAACTAGGTTACGTGACCAATAAACATGATATCAAAGCAGGGGTCTTATATGCCTTACCTTGCTACTATGCCAGGTGACTAGTCAAGGACGGAGCCTCCCTCTGCAATAAAATGAATAACAAATTAGTGACCAAGGCAAATTTTGGCAGCACCTCCCCTATAATTTAAGGTTTCCAAAACCTACACCAACACAACGGCACGATGGCCGACAACTACATCCCCAATGGCGCGATGGTCGACAACAAAAACATCACAATGTACATCTTCTAACCTAATACTAATCTAACTATTTAAAAAATTAATGTTGCAATTTTTCTAACTAATCTAACAATTGTTGAGCATCTAATGTAATCCAAAAATGCCCATTACAAATTCACAATGTATATCTTCTAACTAACCTACTGCTAACAAAATGGTGCTAATCTAACTAATCTTGCTATTTTTCTACCTAATAATAATCTAACTATTTTAATAATCATGCTATTTTCTAACTAATCTAACCTACTGCTAACAAAAATAAGACTCACCATCGTGGGAAGAGGCACGGGAGGTAACCGTCGCGGGAGGAGGAGCGGGAGGAGGCACGGGAGGTCACCATCACGAGAGGAGGAGTAGGAGGAGGCGCAGGAGGGAGGGGCTGGGGCGCCGGGGCTGGAGGTGGGGTGTTGGTGGTTTCTAGATGCCTATTTTATCTATCAAAAATGGATGTTTTGCGTCTTAATTTGGTGGTTTGGACTAACAATTAACCTCATATTTGCATATATTTGTAGTTGTTAGGTTTTGGATGTAATCGCAGGAAACAGGTGTAAAAAAGGGCAATTATGGATAAAGGGCTAAAGAGCAACGAAGATGGGCCAGATGTGGAGCCGTGCCGATCGGCTCCAATGCCGCGGCGATCGGCATGGAAGGAAAAGATGATGAAACATTGACCCAGTCCGAGAAGGATGAAGGCCCAGCTCAGTATGAGTTAGAGTCGGTTGAAGTTGACCTAATCCCATCGAGTATAAAAGAAAGATAATTATCAAGAGCCAAGGACAGCAATAGAGGGATCCAGGAGACGGCAATCGTGAGAATCAGTCATTAGAACTAGGGTTCCAGGATATTGGCGGCGGAGGTTGGTCAACACCGATGACACCCACCAGAAGGGAGGTCGCGCCGATCGATGCGACACTTGCGCCGATCGGCTCGTGCGTATTCCAACGCTATTTCTCATCTCTCTGCTATGTCTAGCAGAAGGATGAATGAGTAGTCTCATATTCTCTTCTCCGGTGCGGGGATCTGGTCATGTAACTCTCATACTTATAGATACTCTCTTGATGAATTTTATCTATGTAATGAACTTAATTGCACACATATCTATCCTTTTTATTAGTGTATCGGCCAATACACTTTTGCCCATTACATTGTGCAAGAAATCAGTGGGGAGCTAATAGCCTCTGTAGTGATAGTCGGGGTGAATGAAACCACCATGTCTTGTAGAATATTAGAGTCATCACTCGAGTTGATAAGAATAAGGTGGCATGCTAGCAAACCAATCCTAAGGAGAGAATCCTTCATTATCATGTTACCTCTTTAATAACATTCACCCTCCACTCTCTCACCATCATCATTCACACCAACCAACCTATTACAACTTGTTAGTAACCCTTTAATAGTAATTGTTTCGCTCATTCCTTGTGGATTTGATAACCTTGGAATACTCTGAGGGAAAAAGAGCTACAACTGTACACCGTCCTCTTGCGGTATATAAGTGGGTGCGTAGTTACGACCAACAAGCTCCATTTTTTGGCGTCGTTCCTAGGGAACAAGCCAGTTCTTTTACTATTAATATTTTACTAACGTCTAATCCCCTCTTTTCTATTTGTTTTTGTTTTTGTGTTTTGTGTGAATTTTTAGGATGAGTATGACAGGACCTTCTCCGACGCTCAGGGAGCTTTCTCTACCATCTTGAGACATGTTGGTGCCTCAATCCTCAGATAAGATGGCCACGGCCTCCTCGTATATGTTGGACCCCATTATCATTAGCATGGCTGAAGCAAACAAGTTCTTTGGAGTGAAAGAGGAGAACCCGTATACTCACTTAGAAGATTTGGAGGCGCTTTGCCAAACATTCCATCATGAAGGAGTGCCTCAGGATCTTTATAGATGGCTGCTTTTCCCATTCACTTTGGGAGGAAAAGCCAAAGAGTGGCACAAGGCATCATCTTAAGAAGCAAAAGGTAAGTGGAGTGGTGAATTTCTTACAAGAAGATGAAGAATCTCTCACAGAAGCCTGGGCGTGTTTTCAAACATTGTTGAAACAAGGATCTGAACTCGGCATTGATGAGAATATGTGCGCTCAGACCTTCTACATGGCCATAAACAAGGCATAGAGGATGCATTTGGACAGATCGGCCGGAGGAAGTTTTCTGAGATTGACAGCCAAGATAGGGATCAAATTATTAAGTAAAATTGCCGAGAATGAAGCTTTGCACAAGCATTGGGAAGAATACCTAGAACCAAATCGGCAATGCCCAGAAGTTATGCAGAAGGAAGAGTTGGGTGAACAAATCTTGATGTCCGAGAGTAGAGCAATGGTCATTTTAGAGCATAAATTCGAAGAAATAGAGCCCGTCAGACCCGCCTCTGTGGATCTGACATGTGCACCGATCGACGCAGTCTCTGAGCCGATCACCCTGATGACTCTATCAAGTTGCAAGGAATATACCAAGATAGAAGCTGCGATTCTGGTCAACCACCTGAAGGAATTTGAAGGCAACTTTGCTAAACCAAAGGGGGATAGAATATTGGCGAATGCTAAACCACTTGATGAATTTGAGCCGATGGACTGGATTCCTATTGATTGTTTGCACGAGTTGCTCAATATGAGAAGATCCTTCAGTCCGCAAGATGCCTCTGAAGCCAGAATTGAGTATAATTTCCCAAGTAATCACCTCAAGTCGGAAGTTTTTGATCAAGAGATTATTGGGAGAGTTTTAGGGAAGCTTTACAAGGATGATATAGAGCTCGATGGAACAGAGGTGAAACAAGCAAAGAGATTGCTAGATAGTTGCTTTGAGCCATCTCCCTACGAAGGATTATGTGGTGTGTATGTTCTAGGTCTCACTGAAGAGGAAGAAGAAGAACCGTACATACCATGTGAGTTATCGGGGGAGAAATTTCCGAAAGCCTTGTGTGACTTTGGTTCCCGTGTCAGCTTGATGACTTACGATGCATTCATGAGCATGCCTTATGGAACTCAATAGCGGCTGATGGGGACTAAACTTGAGCTCATCATGGCGGATGGAAGGAAGACCAAGCCACTGGGAGTGATCAGGAATGTTGAAATTGAGATCAGCTCGAAAATAATACCGGTAGATTTCTTCGTTCTAGACAATAAAGAAACTGGGGTCGAAGATATCATTCTGGGAAGCCCATTCTTAAGATTAGTACAAGCTATTCTAGATGCTGGGAAAGGTCAAATTACGCTACACCTAGGAGAGGAAGAAGTGAAATTTCAATTTAGTGATCTGTCTCATCAAGACCCTTCTTGCTATCAGGAATTCTACCTAGAGGAAGACGAGAAGATAGGGTTGGATATGGGAGACCCACTCGACCACATCCTGTGTAGAACTAACAAGCATACTGCCAGCGTCGATCGGCGCGACGCTTGCGCCGGTCGGCTCAACCAGGAAAATCCTAATTTTGAACCCTTCGGGGAGCTGGATCCAAATGAAGCGCCAAAAGTGGAACAGAAGGAACTTCTAAATGAGCTACGCTATGAATATCTAGGGAAGAATAGAACATATCCAGTTATTGTGAAAAAAACGCCCTGACGAAGGAAGAAACAGAGAAGCTGCTTGTTGTGCTCAAAAGGTATAAGAAGGCCATTGGTTACACATTGGATGACATCAAGGGAATTAGCCCCGCATTTTGCACCCACAAGATTAACTTGGAGGAGAATGCTAAACCAGTGGTTGAAGGGATGCGAAGGTTGAAAGAATCAATGAAGCCAGTGGTTAAAAAGGAGATTCTTATGCTGCTTAATGCAGGTATGATCTAACCTGTTGCTGATAGTGAATGGGTTAGTCCAGTACATTGTGTGCCCAAGAAAGGAGGGTTGACAGTAGTGCCTAATGAGAACAATGAGTTGATCCCTCAAAGGACTGTAACTGGATGGAGAATGTGCATAGATTACAAAAGTTTGAACAAGGTGACAAAGAAAGATCACTATCCTCTTCCGTTCATTGATGAGATGCTTGAAAGGTTAGCAAAGAATTTATACTTTTGTTATTTGGATGGATATAGTGGTTTCTTTCAAATATCGATAAGATCAGAAGATCAGCAGAAAACTACTTTTACTTACCCTTTTGGGACATATGCATATAGAAGGATGCCATTTGGTCTTTGCAACACGCTCACCACATTTCAAAGATGCATGAATGCAATATTCACTAAATTTATAAAAGATATTATAGAGGTATTTATGGATGACTTCTCCGTGCATGGTACTGATTTTGATAGTTGTTTGGAGAATTTGGAGAAGGTTTTGACAAGGTGTGTTGAATGCAACTTAGTTCTTAATCGGGAGAAGTGTCACTTCATGGTAACAGAAGGGATAGTACTTGGTCATGTCGTATCTAATAGAGGAATAGAGGTTGATAAAGCAAAGGTATCTATAGTTGAGAAATTACCTCCCCCTACTAATCTTACAACTTTGAGGACTTTTCTTGGACATGCCAACTTCTATCGCAGATTCGTTAAGAACTATTCAAAGATTGCTAAGCCCTTGATAGAATTGTTGAAGCAAAATACAGAATTTGTCATGGACGATGAAAGACTCTCTACCTTCAGAACAATAAAGGAAGCTCTATGCTCTACACCCATTATGCAGCCGCCTGATTGGAGTTTACCTTTTGAAGTTATGTATGATGCGAGTGACTATGCAGTTGGAGCTGTTCTTGGACAACGAAAGGAAGGTAAAGTGCATGCTATTTATTATGCTAGCAAAACTTTGAATGAGGCGCAGGTCAATTATACAACAACTGAGAAAGAGATGTTAGCTGTTATATTTTCTTCTGAGAAGTTTAGATCCTACATTATAAATTCTAAGGTGATTGTATATACTGATCATGCTGTTATAAGATACTTGGTTTCAAAGAAGTAGTCTAAGCCTCGATTAATGTGATGGGTATTGATGCTACAAGTATTTGATTTGGAGATAAGAGATAAGAAAGGAGTAGAAACTTTTGTGGCAGATCATTTATCTCATCTTGAATCATCATCAACTAAGCCAATAAGAGATGAAATGCAACAAGAGCAGTTGTTTGCCGCATTTGATCGTAGAGAGAATTGGATGATGGATATTATCAAAGGTTTCAAGGGACAAACTGATCTGATGAACAAGAACACAAGGAAAAGAGTTAAGAGTGAAATGAGAAAATTTATATGGGCCGACCCATACTTGTATAGGTATTGTGAGGATGGAGCAGTATGGAGATGTGTACCAGAGAAGAAAGAGCGAGCATTTTAGCAAAGTGTCATTCTTTGGATTATGGGGGACTTTATGGCTACTTCAGAACATAGGCAAAGGTATGAGCGAGTGGATTCTGTTGGCCTACTATGCATGAAGATGCAAAAAGGTATGTGCAACATGTGCTCAATGCTAACGAATAGGGAATGTCAACAGTAGGAATGCAATGCCCCTTAAGTACAATCTTCAAGTCGATATCTTTGATGTTTGGGGTATGGATTTTATGGGACCCTTTGTGAATTCTCATGGTTTTGAGTACATATTTGTCGCCGTTGATTATGTCTCCAAGTGGGTCGAAGCAATGGCATGCAAGGCCAATACTACAAGAGAATCAAGGAGTATACTTCAGGAGCATATATTTCCTAGGTATGGAGTACCAAGGATAATAATTATAGATGGAGGATCCCATTTTATAGGAGGAGAATTTACTAGGTTTTTAACTAAATCTGGAGTTGAACATAGAATTGGAACAGCCTACCATCCCCAGACGAATGGATAAGCAGAGAGGTCAAATAAGCAATTAAAGGGAATTCTGCAAAAGATTGTTTCAAAGGAAGGAAAAGATTGGGCCACAAAGCTTAATGGAGCATTATGGGCATATAGGACGGCATTCAAGACACCAATTGGTATGACACCATATCAATTTGTTTATGAAAAATCATGTCACCTACCGGTGGAAATGGAACATAAGGCTTATTGGGCTATAAAGGAAATGAATTTGGATCTTGATGCCGTCAGCGTGAAAAGAAAGATACAAATAAGCGAATTGGAAGTGATGCGATTGCGTGCACATGAAAATGTGGCCATATAAAAAGAGAAGACAAAGAAGTGGTACGATAAGAAGCTTTTGAAGAAGGAATTCAAGGAAGGAGATCGGGTGCTCCTATTTAATTCGCGATTCAGATTATTTGGTAAAGGCAAACTATGAAGCAAATAGGAGGGACCTTATCTTGTGAATATGGTGTAACCTTCGGGAGCTGTAATCATAATGGATGGCAAGAGAAACAAGTACACGGTGAATGGACAATGTCTAAAGGTATATCTAGAACCCGACATATTTGAATTAAAATCTTTTGATGTGTATTTCACTGCTTAGTGCCATATGTGGTCGAGCTTAATGACGTAAAACAAAAGCTCTGTATGTATTTTGGTTTCTAAAAATTTTCTGTTTCTGATTAGGTAATTTAGTGTACCACGCCGATCGGCGCGTTGGCTTTTTGGTCTTGGAGTCGGTTTTTGACCTTGCCTATTCAAAGACTCATTAAATTCCACAATTAAGAGATAGAGTCCTAGTCCAGTTGGAAATCAAGGGATATAAATATGAGAAGACTGCATACCCATGGATCAACTCGCATTACATCATCACCAGAACAAAGCCTAAGAGCAGAAGCGATGGAAGGCGATGCATCGGGCAGCAACCAAGGCGGCGCCGATCGGCGCGATGCTTGTGCCGATCAGCTCATCGGCAGATTTTCGCATCACTCTGCAAATTGTTCCTGGGAAGAAGTCGAACTGCTGACACCAACGCTAGATGATCCTCTCATCTGGTCAAATCTGCGGAAGAAATTCATGAAGAAAAGCAAAGATGATGCGTGGAATGTCGAAAAGGTGAAGATGGACAATGAACTTCGGCAGATAATGAAGAGAGTATTGGTGCGCAAGGGAAAATCTATAGTGCCTATTAAAGGTGAAGCTGTTTCTCAAAGGTATACCATGAAAAGTCTTTTTGATCTTGTTATGCCCTTGTCGTATGAGGATTTCCTATCTTTCGAAAGATTATTGACTGAGCAAAAGAAGGAAGAGCTAGATGAGGAGAGCTTTCTCACAATCCATAGGAGCCGACTTTATAGTGAACATGACATTGCCGCCAAGTATGAACTCAAGCTAGGAGAGGAAGCCGAAGAAGCCATGTACGAGAAGGATGTGGAAAAGGATCTTCAAGCTAAAAGGGATGAATCCTTTCCCAAGGTTCTTACCGATTGAGAAAGTTTTCAAGAAAATAAGATTCATAAGGACTGTTGTATTGAGGGTTGCAAGTGTTTCTTTTGTGCTAAAGATCTTCAACATAAGGTTGAACTCCAATTGGCGGAAGATCCAACTTTCATACCTAGAGATTTAATATATGATGATGGCTATCATGCAGTACCTCGAGGGAGGACTCCTAAGGAGATTAACAATGAGATTTTACAAAGGCAGCAGAAAAAGGCGATCCGTGAGCATAATCTAGAGTAGTTAGCTGAGTATATGAAGGAAGATACCAGCTGTGCCGATCGGCACGACACTGGAGCCGATTGACGCGACACCAGAGCCGATCGGCATGACACTGAGGCCGATCGGCGCGACCTGAAGATGGCTGAATTTATTGATCTAACGGCTCTGCCAAGTGAAGACAAAGAGCCTGCTGCAAAGAAGTGTAACACTACACCAGAGGTTCGCATATCTGCTAGACTATCGGGTAAGCCAATTCAAAAGTATTCTGAATAGGATAGGGACTTTGATCCATCATACTATTTGGAAACTTTAGAGAGTGGTGATCCTAGTGTGTCTGGAGATTTCAGTAATGATTTTGATATGCAAAGAAGCTTTGGTAGTCCTAAGTTTGAAAATTGAGAAACATTTGCAGAATGCAGTAATGATAGGGCAGCAGGAACTCTAACGAGAGTCAATGGTAATGCAGTGGGAGGTGAAGGAAGTCGCAATGGTGAAAGAACACCATTGCATCGATCGGCTCAGCCTTTGCGTCGATCGGCTCAGAGGAGTTTGAATAGTGCCTCCCCTTACAACATTGAAAATCATAACCTGCAACCGCCTAATTGCTGTCCTGTCTACCGAAGAAACATTGAGCTCTTGTATCTAGACAGAGATCATGCTTACAAGCATTAAAGGGATGTGGATCGCAGAATCCTTGATACAATAGAGATGAACGAAGCGGACTACACTTTTCTCATAAGGAATATAAGACGAATTTTCCGAGTCTTGAACAGGCATGGTCTGCATGATTAGTGTGTTGAGTTTCTTTTCATACAATGAGGACATTGCAAATTTTGAGTGTGGGGGAAGGGCTTTGCCATTAGTCATAATTTTTAAGTGTTTTTGAGTCTAGTTTCTCGTTTGTTTTTCTTATGAGTGTTTATTTAAGTTTGTGTGTGTGCTTAAGAGAGTCGTGAGTCATGTTGAGAAGTTGCTTCAAGGTCTTATATGTAGTTTGAATTATTGCATTGTCTTTAATAAAGTTAGTATCGATTGTCAAATTGAAAGTGCCTTATACTATCTATCTTGTCTTTTTTATGATCGATTGGTTGATTACTTGAACTAGTTGGTTACCACTTAACTTTTGAGCTTTGTATTTGTGAAAAATTCTTTTGACTCATCATAAGTTAAAGCAAAAGCAAGGTCTAAATATGCCTACATAGTCGAGTGAATGAGAGCAAGCTACACATTTGAACTGATTGGATTGTAAGTAACTTTGTCAACTTTTTGCTCATAATTTTGACCAAGTTAGGAAAGGATGATCTATTTGTTTATCTCTGTATTTCTAGCCATTCTTATCCATATAAATTCCTTGCTATCATGGAAACCATACATCTTTGTTTCTCCCCCCTCCTTGATACAACCTATATTCTCAATAAAAGGGAATTTAGAAAATTTCCGCTGCTAGTACAAGAGAGAAATTGCTGATTATATCAGGAATAGAAAAAGAGTGAAAGAAAAGAAAAAGTATATAGACCGCGCCGACCGGCGCAGTGTTGCGTCGATCGGTGCCGTTGCAAAAAGAAAGAAAAAATATAAAAAAAAAGAGATAAAAAAATATTCCCTGAGAGGCGATAAGGTCATCGAAGAAAGCAGCTTTCTGATTATTTCTAATTCTTTGCCACCTCATTGAAAGATTTTTATATTCCTCTTCTCCATTAAAGTTCTTTTCCAAGAAAATTCTTTCTTAGTGGGCATGATTGGGCACATTGTTGACATTGTTAATCTTATGGTTTAATTTGGTTATATAGTCCACCAAGATCCACATACGATCCTTGATTAGATAGGAGAGGGAAGGAAATACACTTGAGAGATCTAGAGAGGACCAAATGCTTGATGTTTGATGCTAATAGATGAGTTGAGGAGAAAATTGTTTTTGAAAAGGTTTTGTGGTAATTTGATTAAGTTCAAGTTTGATATACCGATTGGTTAAAAAGAGATGAGAGAAAATCATTCTGGTGGGATAACGAGTAAAAATGATGATTGAGATTGACTACATGAGAGATGGAGTGAAGATTCTTGTTACATATTTTATTTTGTATTGCTCGAGAACTAGCAATGATTTGAGTGTGGGGGAACTGTTGGTGGTTTCTAGATGCCTATTTTATCTATCAAAAAGGGATGTTTTGCATCTTAATTTGGTGGTTTGGACTAACAATTAACCCCATATTTGCATATATTTGTAGTTGTTCTGTTTTGGATGTAATCGCAGGAATCAGGTGTAAAACAGGGCAATTATGGATAAAGGGCTAAAGAACAACGAAGATGGGCCAGATACGGAGCCGCGCCGATCGGCGTAAAAGGAAAAGATGACAAAAACATGATCCAGTCCGAGAAGGACAAAGGCCTAGCCTAGTATGAGTTAGAGTCGGTTGAAGTTGACCTAATTCCGTTGAGTATAAAAGGAAGATAATTATCAAGAGCCAAGGACAGCAATAGAGGGATCCAGGAGACGGCAATCACGAGAACCAGTCATTAGAACTAGGGTTCCAGGATATTGGCGGCGGAGGTTGGTCAACACCGATGAAACCCACCAGAAGAAAGGTCGCGCCAATCGGCGTGACGCTTGTGCCGATCGGTTCGTGCACATTCCAGCACTATTTCTCATCTCTCTGCTATGTCTAGCGGAAGGATGAGTGAGTAGTCTCATATTCTCTTCTCTGGTGCGGGGATCTGGTCATGTAACTCTCATACTTATTGATACTCTCTCGATGAATTTAATCCTATGTGATGAACTTAATTGCACATCTATCTATCATTTTTATTAGTGTATCGGCCAATACACTTTTACCCATTACATAGTGCAAGAAACCAGTGGGGAGCTAATAGCCTCTGTAGTGGCAGCCGGGGTGAACGAAACCACCATGTCTTGTAGAATATTAGAGTCATCACTCGAGTTGATATAAGAATAAGGTTGCATGCAAGCGAACCAATCCTAAGGAGAGAATTCGTCATTATCCTGTTACCTCTTTAATAACATTCACCCTCCACTCTCTCACCATCATCATTCACACCAATCAACCTATTACAACTTGTTAGTAATCCGTTAATAGTAATTGTTCCGCTCATTCCTTGTGGATTCGATAACCTTGGAATACTCTAAGGGAAAAAGAGCTACAACTGTACACTATCCTCTTGTGGTATATAAGTGGCTGCGTAGTTACGACCAACACGGGGCCGCTTCGAAACCTGGGCTAGAGGTTGGTCGAGGCGGGATGTGCGACGGTGGTGCAGAGCGGCAACGGCGCGGGGCGTCGCCGGGCTGGAGGTGGGGTTGCATCGGGGCCTGAGGCGTGCCGGAGCGCGGGAGGGGGGAGCTTCGGGCATGGCTGGTAGGGCGGCGTCAGTGTTGGGGCGGGAGCTCGAGCGAGGGGAGCTCCGGGCATGGCTAGCAGGGTGTCGGCATCGGGAGCGAGACAGAGAATGCAAGTGAGAGCGAGAAGTGAGGGAGAAGATGGGTAACGGCTAAGTCCAAATACTTGAATTTGTTGTGTGCCTAGATTTAGGGCACACGGCAAACCAAATCTTCATCGTGTGCCCAGATATGCGGCACACAACAAAGAACTTTTTGCACTTTTTTAAAAAAGCTAAGTCCGAATACTTGAATTTGCCGTGTGCCTAGATTCAGGGCACACGGCAAACACAATCTTTGCCATGTGCCCAGATCTGCGGCACATGGCAAAGAAATTTTCACACTATTTTTAAACGATACATGAGTTCGCCGTGTGCCAAAATCCCAGCCACACGGCAAAGCCAGTCTTCACCGTGCGCCCATCTCTGCGACACACAACAAAATATGCCTATTCTAATGTTTTAACTACTTTATTTGACCCATTTTTTAAAAGATCACGACAAGGCCGCAATCACATGGATATTTTTTAAACACAATTTTTTATTATTTCATGTACTTCTAGGTGACATTCTTATGATATGCAATACATAAACATTAAAATGGCATATATATATATACTCGGAGTTAATAGATTATAAATATAAAATTAAATCGAAAAAAAATCAAGATGAAGCATATAATGTGTTGTCTATTATCTAAGGAGAAAGTCTTATAGTAAAATTCTAATTCACATCTGATTTCATCTCGAACCTATAACCACGTCTCTCTCTTTTTTCTATTGATCTTCTTCCACATAGTTTAAATTTATAAGCACTATATGTGACAAAATGTGCAAAACTATCTCAACTATTTGCCCTAGACTTTATGTAGGTTAAAATGATATCACCACAAATCTCAATAATTTCAGACTTTATATGAATTTAATAAAATTTAATTACTATTTAACCCGACATTTGTGGCAAATGTTTCATGAATACGACTTTTCAAATTACATCTCCACTAATGGATAGACCTTAAAGTAGCCTCAATAACATGAATAACATTTTTCGACTCATTTTGTTCTATTATCTCATGCACTTCTAGTTCAAAATTCAATTACATGAATAATATGATTTCAAAGAAATTAATTGGTTAAATATAGTACACAAATAGAGAAATGTCCAAAATTGAAATATAGAGTACCAAAGAATGTATGAGTGGAGAAAAAGTTTGACATGTATTGAGGAGGTTTTTATTTGTTTTTTTGTCGTGTGCCTGGCATGGAACACACGGCAAAGGACGTAGTTTATCATGTGCCTCGGCCTGGCGCATGACAATTGATGGCGTTTGCCGTGTGCCATGGCCGAGCACACGGCGAGGCTTGACGGCCGCCGTTGGTCATGGGATGGTATATGACAAAAAACTGTTTGTCGTGTGCCATGCTTGGTGGCACATGGCAAATAGTGTTTTCGCCGTGAAAGTGTTCTTTGCCGTGTGCTTGATGAAAAGCTCATGGCGAAGATTATGGCACACGGTGATTTTCAGTTCTCCGGTAGTGAGAACGACTGTGGCTGCAGACAAAGTGTTGTTGACATCCGCTAACCTTGCGCAGCAGCAGCCTACGGGCTTGGTGCTACCTGTTGGGGGATCACTTGAGGGTCACCTCTTGAAGCTTTCCAAATTTGGGCCACATCACGGATTTCATAGATTAAGTCATTAGTGTTATTTGGGTCATTATGCACTTGTTTAGCACCTAGTTGGTATATTTCCTATATTATATATATATATATATGTACCCCTCGATCCCTTAATGGGCTCAGACAATAGAGTTGATCTCCCACTTAGGCCAACAATTGGTACCAGAGCCAGTATACACAAAACTACCACTACCTACCCCTAACCCTAACCCTAATCCTCCCTCTCCTGGTAGCGCTACAGTGCTGCAAGCTACAGTAGCCTAGACCAGAGGCGGTGGCGGCGCTCCCCCCCCCCCCACCCCCCCCCCCCCCACCCCCCCACGTGAGTGCGGCCCTCTCTAGCAACAGATCTCAGCCCAAATCGAGCGGTAGCTGGATCCTGGATCCAGGCGGTGGTGGCTTGATCAGATCCTCGATGTGTGGCGGACGCATGGCTCCCTCCCAAACCTGATTTGGAGGCAGCAGCGATGGATTGGCTGGGAGGCAACATCAATCCTGCACCTCCCATGATGCGTGAGCAGGCAGTTGGCAACGACGGCGGCTTTGATTTGGCGCTGCAGCGACTGCCTAACCCCAACCCTGCTTCGTCGCGTCACGCGCGTGCATTCCACGGGAGGCAGCAGCCAAGGCAACCAGAGGCAATGGCGGCTCGGCTTCCTACGGCGGATCCTGGTTGTTCCACACTTCGACCCCACTCCTATCCGACCAGAGGCGGCGTGACAGGAGCTCGACCCAATCGGTTGCAGGAGCTCGTCCCCGACGCATCCCTCACCCGATCCGATAGCGTGGGAGCTCGTCCCCAACGCATCCCTCACCCGATCCGACAGCGTCGGAGCTTGTCACTGACCTCCAAACCTGATCCTGACCCCGACTGTGGCAATTTGTCCCTCTCCACTAGGTCGTCCCCAACTCGTCCTTGACCTCGACGCCCTTTCCTTCTCCCCACCCGTGGCGGATCCTCGCGGAGCGTGCATTCCCCCTTGCCCAACCTCGCATCTGAGCAGCCACCACTCATCAACATCGAGTGTGAGGCAATGCGCCGCAGAGGTGGTGGCAGCAGTGGTGATAGCTGAGCGTGAGGCGGCGACAGCGCGGCTGGTCAGCTAGGTACGCAGGTGTTGGCACATGTAACACGCACCCACTGAGACTGCAAGCATACAAGTCAGTTGTAGTAGCTTTTCCCTTAGAAAAGTATTCCAAGGATTATTGAATCCAAGGACTGGCAAGCAAACCACAAGCAACCTATTATTAAGTGTAGCTAACTAATCCTAGCATTAAGCACAATTGCATATGAATATGAACAAGAGAGAATTGAGGACTTTGGTTGTCATGCCAATTGGCATGGGAGCCATGCCGATGGCATAGAGATCAAAACTTAAAAAAAGAGAGTTGAAATCCAAAGCCAATAACCAAAGCTAACGAGTCTTAGCCAGATATTAATGAAGCACACACTAGTAGCACAAGTTGTAGTTCTAGAAAATAGCAGATCCAATCTATAGTCCAATGAAGCAAATCAATCTATCATCCCCTCTAATCTTGTGCCTATGCACGTAAGTTGTTTGTTGCGATCCTGTCATGACGGCAGTAATAAGGCAAAGGAAGAGGCACTATGTCGAGCATCTATTAGTATTGCATCACTATTAAGTTTTTGTTGCGATCCTTTTTAATAGCAGCTAATAGCGCTAATAGGTAAACAATACCGACAAGATAAACAACGCAACTACATGTTGATCTTTATGTTGTGCCGATCGGCACGGGGGTCGTGCTATGATCTAAGTGGACTTCCAGGAAGTAGAAAGATATAAGAGGGAAACAAGATCGAAAGCAAACATGAACACAAGATAAATCAACCGATAAAACACATAGAACATCACCTTTATCACTCACCGCGACGACAATGACATCCGGCTATTGAACCTTGATCTAGTTGAATCCATAGACTAACTAGAGTCTAATTAGAGCTTCCTCACATGGATCAACTCATCTTAGAACTCTAACTAGCTCCTCCAACTAGCCAACTAGAAGAGATCTAGACAACTAGGCTACATGGTGAAACCGGCTATGTAATGCCGCAAGTTTTGGCTCTCAACTCAAAATACTTTTTTTATTTCATAATGGGTATAGAGGGCGGCGTCCCTTGGGACATATATATAATGAGAATAGAAGGTGGTGTCCCTTGGGACAAATATATAATGGGAGGTGCCTGGATGTGTCCTTCACCGACCTATACGTATGATCTATCAAAACGAAACAGTTCTTGGTCGGTTACAACTCGGACTGGACTTTCCTTTTTAGAGCTGTACATTCCAAAATTCATATCTCCCTCTTCTGGACACAAAAAAAGGCAAACACAAACTCTATCTTGTAGCTCTCTAAAATATCTACAACTTTGGTATTCAACCAAAGTTGAGGAAACGTCCGCTTCATATCCAAAAATGTGTTGCAAGATAATATGTTCTGAGTATGATTCCAAAATTCATATCTCCCTCTCCAAAATCCAAATAAGGTCATCCATATGTGTTTCGGAAAGCTCTCAACGAGATATACAACTTTGGTATTCAACATATGTTCATTTGAGGTGGTCTTGAACTCCAAATCTCCGTCGCAAGATGTTGCTGCTCTGGACTCCGTGAAAATCTCAGATTTCGGAAATATTTTGGGTGAGCCTTCTAGAAGACTTGGAAACCAAGCAATTGAGTTTGGGACTTGCGCGTTGGCTTTATGGATGTCCAGGAAGTGATTGAGGTACCACGGGCTAAGGCTTTGGCCTGTCGTTGAAGAATACTTCGCCTTGCTTGTATTATTTGTTGTATTTCAAGAAAAGTAACACAAAAACACAAAAAGAGACACAAAGACATGAAAAGACACTAAAGAATAAAAATGTCATAATTAGTGGAAATAATCAATACAATATGGTAAATCTCCAATGATATATTAAGAGAATTTGGGAATAAAAGGTGGTCATAATGAGTGCCAATAGCAGGGAGGTGGAGGAGCGCGTGGCTGCAGCAGCTGTTAGCTACGCAGCAACAACTAGTGGTGGAGGCATGAGAGCACCTTGCGGCGCTGAAGGTATAGGAGCGCCAAACACCCGCACGGGGGGACCGGCACACGGAGGTGGACTGGTGGGTCATGGATCTACAACGGAGATGCGGAAGCCATGTCCATGACTTTGACTCCGATGATGACTACTACAGCCATGCCACGTGGTCGACTCTGAGGTGGTGCTGTGACTCTCGCTCTCCAAAGCGGCGTCATGGCCGCCACTGTTGGCGCGGGTCCCCCATCATCATCTATGAGACCGGCGGCAGCACACCATGGGATGCTCACTAAGACCAACTATACCGAGTGGAGTGTTGTCATGAACATAAAGTGGCAAGTCCGACGCATGTGAGAAATGATTGAGGATGACGACGTCGATGACCACAAGGACCGACGGGTGCTAGAGGTCCTGCTCACCACGGTCCCAATGGAGTTGGTGGCAACATTGCCGGAGGTGGCGACCACCAAGGTTGTTTGAAATGCTATCGGTGTGTCCATGGTCTGTAGTGATCGCTCTCGCAAGTCCACTCTGTAGAAGCATCACAAGGAGTAGGACCGTTTGGCTTTCAAGCTAGATATGGACATCGAAGACTTTGCCCTTTGCCTCTCTGGCCTAATGTAGCAGCTGTCGCAGTATGGTGATGACAACCTCACTGAGGAGAAAGCCATTGAGAAGTACCTCCGTGTTGTCCCCAAGAAGTACTCCCAGATTGCCATCTCCATGGAGATGCTGTTAGACCTCTTTGAGCTGACGATCGAGGAGGTGACAGGGCGGCTCACAGCTGTCAACAACAGTGATGATCTGTCCCATGCCGAGCCACCGTCCATGGACGTGCCGAGCCACTGTCTCACTGAGAGGTAGTGGAACGCTCGACAGGGGGAGTGGAATAGGATAGAGGCTTCAGGATCATCTTTTGGGCATGCACATCGCCCACGCAGGAGGGGAAAGGCGGCCCCACCTCAGAGCAGTGATGGTGGCAGTGGCGAGCGCAAGGCCACCCGGTATGACACCCACCACAATTGTGGTAGGAAGGGCCACTGGGCCAAGGACTACAGGTAATAGAAGCATGGTAGGGGTTGTGGTGGTAGCAGCGGCCATGGCAACTAGGCTCATGTGACCAAGGCACAGGAGCTGACATTGTTCCTGATGCACGAGATTGTCAATCTTCACTCCACTCCCAGGCAAGCGGCTACTGCACTACTCCACCTCGACGAGTCCCATGCTCACGCCTTCCATGGGAGGGGTTCGAGCAATGATAAGATCGAGGGATGGTACCTCGACACCGGCGCCACCCACCACATGACCAGTCGATGTGAGTTCTTCTTTGACCTGGACACCACTGTGCGAGGCTTCGTCAAGTTTGATGATGCCTCCGCTATGGCATTTGAGGGTGCCGGCTCCGTCATCTTTCTTGCCAACACCGACGAGCATTGGCTGCTCACTGTTGTCTACTACATCTCTGCACTGAAGAACTCCATCATCAGCTTGGGACAGTGTTCATCATAACTACGCACCCACTTATACACCGCAAGAGGACGGTGTACAGTTGTAGCTCTTTTTCCCTCAGAGTATTCCAAGGTTATCGAATCCACAAGGAACGAGCGGAACAATTATTATTAAAGGATTACTAACAAGTTGTAATGGGTTGGTTGGTGTGAATGATGATGTTGAGGGGGTAGAAGGTGAATGTTATTGAAGAAGTAACAGGATAATGAAGGATTCTCTCCTTAGGATTGGTTCACTAGCATGCGACCTTATTCTTATCAACTCAAGTGATGACTCTAATATTCTACAAGACATGGTGGTTTCGTTCACCCCGGCTGTCACTACAGAGGCTATTAGCTCCCCATTGGTTTCTTGCACTATGTGATGGGCAAAAGTGTATTGGCCAATACACTAATGAAAAGGATAGATAGATATGTAATTAAGTTCATCACATAGATTACATTCATCGAGAGAGTATCAATAAGTATGAGAGTTACATGACCAGATCCCCGCACCGGAGAAGAGAATATGAGACTACTCACTCATCCTTCCGCTAGACATAGCAGAGGGGTGAGAAATAGCACTGCAATGCGCACAAGCCAATTGGTGCAAGCTTCACGCCGATCGGCATGACCTCTCTTCTGGTGGGTTTCATCGGTGTTGACCAACCTTCGCCACCAATATCCTAGAACCCCAGTTCTAATAACTGATTCTCGCAATTGTTGTCTCCTAGATCCCTCAATTGTCGTCCCCTGGCTCTTGATAATTAACTTCCTTTTATACTCGATGGGATTAGGTCAACTTCCACCGACTCTGACTCATACTAGGCTGGGCCTTCGTTCTTCTCAGACTGGGTCATGTTTTCGTCATCTTTTCCTTCTGTGCCGATCGACGCAGCATTGGAGCGATCAGCGTGGCCCTGCATCGGGCCCATCTTCATTGCTCTTTAGCCCTTTATCCATAATTGCCCTGTTTTACACCTGTTACCTGCAATTACATCCAAACCAGAACAACTACAAATATATGCAAATATGGGGTTAATTGTTAGTCCAAACCACCAATTTAAGATGCAAAACATCCCTTTTTGGTAGATAAAATAGGCATCTAGAAACCGCCAACAGACAGCTGGATGAGAACGGCTCGCGCGTGAAGATTGAGAATGGCAGCCTACATGTCTGGGACACCCGTGGCTGTCTTCTCGCCAAGGTGAACAGGGGGAGCAACTACCTCTACGTCCTCTACAACAAGGTGGCATAGCCACTGGGCCTTGCACCATGGCGGGATGATGAGGCGTGGAGGTGGCACGAGAACTTTGGGCACCTCAACTTTGAGGCCCTGAAGGAGCTCGGTGTCAAGGAGATGGATCGAGACCTGCTGCACAACAACCATGTCGAGCAACTCGGTGACACCTACATGTTGACGAAGCAGCGATGACTACCCTTCCCCTGCCAGGCAAGCTATCGAGCAAAGGAGAAGCTTGAGCTCATGCACGGCGACCTCTATGGCCTGGTAACGCCAACCACTCCAGGAGGCAGACGCTACTTCCTCCTCCTCCTCCTCCTCAACAACCTCTCCCGCTACATATGCGCGGTCCTCCTCCACACCAAGGTTGTTGCTGCTGACACCATCAAGCACCTTCAAGCTGTTATGGAGAAGGAGTGCGAGTGAGTGCAAGTTACGGGTGCTGCGCACAGACAACAACGACGAGTTCACGATAGTTGAGTTCGCAAACTACTACACCGACGAGGGGATATAGCACCACTTCTCCGCGTCATACACTCCCAAGTAGAATGGTTTCATCGAGCAGCACAACCAGACGGTTGTGGTCATGACAGGTTCCCTTCTCAAGCAGAGGGGCATGCCTGCGGACTACTGGGGGAGGTGGTGATGACAAGATTTCACCTCCTCAATCGCTCGCCCACCAAGGCTCTTGATGGCAAGATGCCATATGAGGCTTGGCATGGTCGCAACCTAGCGGTTGACTACTTCCGCACCTTTGGTTGTCTGACATTCGTCAAGGAGCTCCACCATGATGGCAAGCTTGACGATTGTTGGCACTCCCCAAGTGCCCCTTTTATATGTGAATATTACCCCAATTAGAGCATAATTGATATTAATTTAGGATATTTACCTATGATATTGTCTAGATATTTGTATATGCATTGTTTTGGAGCTTTATTGCAGAAACAGGTAAAATTGGTGATTAAAGTGATGCTGGAGAGGACAGGAATCTAGAATCGACGAAAAGCACTAAAGAAGCCCAGTTCGCCGATTGGCGCAGTCCATGAGTCGGTCAGTGCAAGGGCGTTTTGGCCCACAGAAGTGACCGAGGCCCATTTCACATGTTTATGGATGTTTATCTGCGCAAGACGCTTGAAGATATTTGCCTAGAAGATTTATGGAACTTCAAGATCTTGACATGCAGTACAAGACTTTATCTCGAAGGAAAAGGCCCACATGGCAGCTGTGGAAGACAGAGGAACCGACTCGGAGAAGAAACCAGAGAAGACACGGCTTGCACCGATCGGCGCAATCCTGCGCTGATCGGTGCAACCGCTTTATTTGCTAGAAACTGAGTACTTTACTAGTAGAACCCCTATAAATACTTGTAAACCCTAGCCATGATGCAGAGGCGAAAGGGGTGACAGAGATGACAGAGGGACAACAGATACTTGAGTTAGAGCCACCAGGGCTTGCCCCGTTAGAATAGATCTCTAGTTGAGTATCAAGAATCATTCATGTTAAGAGTTGATCCATCAAGGTAGGCCATCTCGACAAGGATGAATCTTACTCTATGTATCTCAAGGATGATTGAATATGTTGATGATGGTTTTGGTGATTTGTCTATCTTGATTCTATAATCATGCATGTGCTTATTCCAATTGCTTAGTTCTAGGCTAAGTAAGTACATATTATCTTGATCATAGTGATTAGGATAGCATTCCGACATTGTATTGATTATGGTTGCTTGATGATGCTAGTAGTGTGGTTTAGTGGTGACAGCACTAAGCTTGCGTAGCACTATTGGATAGTTGAGTAGGGTAAGATACTCGTGCGATTAAGGGTTTCCTATCGGCGGCGATAAATCGGGAGCCGCTCGGAAAGCAGGGTGGTCTTATTCATTATAGGTTTTCATTGATCCATATAATTACCCATTATGATACTATTTAGTTAGACTTCTTGATTACGATCTCACTAGTAGATATCTGGCTACTCACTTAACAGCATAGGCTTACAAGATATCTGGCGCACTTTGGCTTAGATTTACTAGTGTGTCGATCGATCAATGCCTGCGCCGATCGGCGCAATGATAGATTTACTATCTGACGCACCTTTGCGCTGGCCAGTCTCCCCTCATACAACTTAAATTTGATAGTAGCTTTGACTAGATCTTTTACTATTAACTTTGTTTAATTATCCCTAAGGTCCCAATAGATTCGATAAAACTTGGAATACTCAATTCAAGGGACAAAGTGCTACAATCGTACAACATTCTCTTGCGGTATATAAGTGGGTGTGTAGTTACGATCAACAATGATCATAGTACACCTCAAGTCTTCATGGGCTACACAGACGGCGTGAAGATCTGCTGCATCCTCGACCCTTAGAAGTAGCGCGTGTAGGAGGCACGTGATGTTGTGTTCAATAAAGGGCGATGTTGGGCGTGGGGCAAGATAGTGGACGACGGGACGTTATCAACCATCAGCAACTTCATCGTCGAGTACGTCCACTTCCAGGGAGCCGGGAGAGCGGATAGATCTATTTCACCGAGTGAGCCCTCCTCAGCTCCAGCATCGCCAGCGGCCTCACAGAATTCCTCTACACCGACCCCTAAGACTTCATTGAGCTCTTGTACATCAACTCCTTAGGCTTCACCCCGTACCCATCCACCGGCACCTACGCCTCTAGGCATGGCATTGGCAGCTTCGGTTCATGATGACCACGACAATGAGTCGCTGCAGTACCGTGCGATGGAGAACATCCTCGGTGAGCAACATACACTTGAGCCGGTGCAGCGCGGTGTGGACGTGCAGCTGCACCTGGCACATGACAACAGCAAGCCCTGCTCCTTCGCTAAGGGGAGAAGGATGCTACCTGGCAAGCTATGATGAAGCTGGAGATGGACTCCGTCGAGTAGAACCGTACATGAGAGCTGGTGGATCATCCTGTCGACCACCACGCCATCACCCTTAAGTGGGTCTTCAAGCTCAATAAGGATGAGGCCATGAAGGTGATGAAACACAAGGAATGCCTGGTGGTGTGTGGCTTCATCCAGCAGGAGGGGATCGACTATGATGACTCCTTCGCACCAATCGCAAATATGGAGGCCATGTGTCTCCTCCTTGTGCTAGCAACTCAGGAGTGTTGGCGTGTCCACCACATGGACGTCAAGATAGCCTTCCTCAATGGCAACTTGATGGAAGAGGTCTACGTGCACTAGCCGTCAGGATTCGATATCCCGGGCTAGGAGCACAAGGTCGTTCGGGTGTGTAAGGCCCTCTACGGCCTACGATAGGCGTGGGGGGGGCATGGAACATCAAGCTGAACACCACCCTTCGAGCAAAGCCCGCATGAGGTGGTCATCTACCGTCAGAGCTGAGGTGGTTGTGCCCTACTGGTGGGCGTCTATGTCGATGACTTAATCATCACCGGCGCTAGTGAAGCAGGCATGGAGGCATTCAAGGATGAGATGAAGGTCGCCTTCCAGATGGGGACCTGGGGCTCCTCTCCTACTACTTAGGGATCGAGGTGCACCAGGACGACTCCAGCATCACCCTTCAATAGACCACCTACGCCAACCACATCGTTGACCTGGGTGGTCTCATCGGCTACAACCCCTCTCACACTCCCATGGAGGAGCAATTGAAGTTGAGCCGCCATAGCACCACCAAGGAGGTCGACGCCACATGGTACCGACACCTTGTGGGGAGTCTCCTCTAACTCGTCCACACGCATCCGGACCTGGCATTCACCATCAGCTATGTTAGTCGATTCATGCAGTGACCAACAAAGGAGCACCTACAAGTTGTCAAGAAGATCATTCACTACGTGGCGAGCACCCTTGACTACGGCCTGCACTAGCCGAGGTGTCTAGGTGTGGTAGACTTCATCGGCTACGGTGACAGCGACGCGACAACACCGGTGACACTGACACCAGCAAGAGCACGAGCGGGACACTCTTCTTCCTTGGCAAGTGTCTGGTCAGCTGCAGTCGATCAAGTAGCTGTGGTGGCCCAGTCCAGCTATGAGGTAGAGTACATCGTCGCCAACTCAGCTTCGACCCAAGGTCTCTAGCTAGCTCAGTTGCCTAGTGACCTAATTGGTCGAGACGTTGAAGTAATGGAGCTCTGGGTGGACAGCAAGTCTGCCCTCGCCCTAGCAAAGAACCCCGTTTTCCACGAGCGAAGCAAGCACATCCGTGTCAAGTACCACTTCATTCCGAGCTGCTTGGAGGAGGGGAGCGCCAAGGCTAGCTACATCAACACCAAGGACTAGCTCGCCGATCTACTTACCAAGTCACTTGGGAGCATCATGTTTCTGGAGCTTTGGTCGAGGATCGGGATGGTCAAGTTACCACCCTAGACGTAGGGTGAGAATGATAGATTAAGTCTTTGGTGTTACCTGGGTCATGGTGCACTTGTTTAGCACCTAGTTAGAATATTCCCTATGTAGCCTATATATATGTACCCTTGGACCCTTTAATGGGCTGAGACAATAGAGTTGATCTCCCACTTGGGTCAATTGGGTTGAAGTTAACATATAACCCTTAAATACCTTCGAAGTGCCAAGGACATGTTAGGCGGTTCGGAGGATCTTTTGAAGGGCCTACAATGTCCTTTCCCTCAAAGGATGTAGAGCCCACCCCAAAAGAATGGCGGCTCTTCAAAGGGTCTCGGATATGTCTTCTGAGGCCAAGTGCTCCCGATCCGACCGAGAAAAAGGAAAGCTTTGATTATAACACATGGCGACATGTTGGAGAGTCGTCTTGGGAGCGGAAAGGGTACATATGTTGTGTAATGACCGAGTTTCCCCTAGTGAATAGTTTGCACGAAATATTAGTAGAATGTAGCAGGTAATTGGGGGTCACTTGGTACCAAAACGAGTGTGTAATCCATGGTCTATAAATAGAACGCCTTGGCCTACTTGTAAAAGGATGAATAATTATGGAATATGCAAAGTAGACTAGTCGTTTGGATTGTATCTTCCATGTTCGCTTTATCTTTTGATACTTTTCTATTTGTGACATCGAGGCACACACTTCGTGACACCAACAGTGGTGCCCACCATGTTGTGAGCTCAATCACTTGCTCACGATGACTCAATTCTTCAGACCACCGCCTTCGAACGACACACCAGCCTCCTCTGGGCGATGCCCAAAGAGACCCACAATAAATTGGCAGCCAGATAGCGTCAAAAGTACAAACTCTCCAAGCTAAGCCATTGACGATAACAAGCACCATAAGTCACACGAAACATGAAGAACAACTCGTCAACAAGTAGTTAAAACCAACACTACCTTCAAGCTCAAATCCCCTTGTTAACAATATCCTGGAATCAGTGTCAACAACCCAGGAGATAAAGCAACTGAAGCAGAGACAACACACCTCAAAGAAATCAAGTAGCAACTGCTGCAAGATCAGGAACTAAGAAATAGAGCACTACTTGAAAGGGAAAAACATGCAAGAAAGAGAGCGTATAACCTAGCTAAAGCTGAGAAATCTGGAACTTGAAAAGAGATCAATAGTCTTCAACGAGCAGCTCATAAAAGAAAAAAAAATCAAGAAGTGATGAGGACATCCTCCACTATTACCCGCTAGGGCGACGACCGTGTGAGCCTCTGAATAATCCCACCTTACTTTTTTTTTTGATTTTATTTTTTTGATATTTTTTTCCAACTGACTAGCAAACAGGGAGAAACCACAAAAAATTTCAGCTCAAACCGAGCTAGGACGTGGCCTACAGAAAATCTTGAAGTTTCAGAAAACGTCGGGTTTCAACTTGAATGAATTTTTTCTTTATCTTCCCGATTTTTTTTGAATTTCGTCTAGAATCTCCTGTAAAAATTTCAGCCAAAACGGACAACCGAGTGAAAAGTTATGGCTGTTTTACCGAAGGGGTGTCGGAATCGGTTTTGAAGAACCCGGTGGTTTCAGTGAAATCCGAGTCGGGCTTGGGGTCGGGTAGGGATTTTTTTTTTAGCGAGGTGGATGCAGCGGAAAGTGGAATTTGTGAAAATTGGTCCGAGGTGGTGAGGGTAGGTTTAGGGTGGGACTAGGGTGGGCGTGTTGATCAATCAACCCTAGCACACAAAGCCGACAAAACCGAGGATGGTGAGGGGGATGGCGGCTAGGGTTGCAAGGGAAACACTACTGACGACAAAAACACAAACTAAACCAGCGACTAAACAAGAACTAGGGCACAAACTCAACACTACGGACTCTGAAATTGAAATATGCAAAGGCTAAACACGTGGTAATCAGAGCTTCAGAGCCCGACACCAACAAAAATGCTATCGCTCCCCCTCTTAGTCCTAGGCAGTCCTAAAATAAAGTCCATAGAAATATCCGCCCAAGGAATAGAAGGAACAGGAAGTGGCATGTATAAACCATGTGGATTCAATCGAGACTTAGCTTTTTGACATGTAGTGCAGCGAGCAACAAAACGCTCAACATCTTTCCTCATCCTTAGCTAAACACGTGGTAATCATCAGATTGGGCCTTTCCCTGAGTGGGGGCGCCGGTGTTGCGGTGCTAAGACTGCGGATTCGGGTCGTGGACCTAGAATCGGGTCGGTGTGTCAGACTTTTGGCAGGAGTTGCGATGCTAAGATTGCGGGATTCAGGGAATCCGGATCGGTGTGTCGGGCTTTGTTCCACCCTACCTGGGCCGGATGTATCATTTGGTATCAGAGTTGGGCCCTTGTTAAGAAGGGGAGAATGATGAGGACATCCTCCACTATTACCCGCTAGGGCGACGACCGTGTGAGCCTCTGAATAATCCCACCTTACTTAGCTTGGGAGGTGGAAGCCACCTTAAAAGGGAGAGCCACCCTTCCCCTATCAGACTAGTCTTTTAGGGAGATTGGGCCTTTCCCTGAGTGGGGGCGCCGGTGTTGCGGTGCTAAGACTGCGGATTCGGGTCGTGGACCTAGAATCGGGTCGGTGTGTCAGGCTTTTGGCAGGAGTTGCGATGCTAAGATTGCGGGATTCAGGGAATCCGGATCGGTGTGTCGGGCTTTGTTCCACCCTACCTGGGCCGGATGTATCAAGAAGTTAGCCCGACTTCAGAGGTTCATCAGCCCTTTGAGCAGGAGTCACCAATCATATCGGCTCGCCAGCCAATGATCAAGGTAAATGGCATGCTTGTCATTTCTGAACATCATATTTGAACTCAACTAAATTTTAGATATATATTCATTTCTTGTTTCTACTCTTTGGAATAGGGAGCATTGCCACAGGTGACTTGTGTTTTACATCCGCTAATCCAGTTCATCATGCTACTAAAAATCTTGTACAAGAGAATCGTGAGGTTGTAAGGGTGGGTCAGGAAGCAAGTGTGGGTGTTGTTTCTGTAAATGTGGTTGTTGTTGCAAGTTCTATAGGTATGGGTGTTGTGGCTCCAAGTTCTACAGGTGTTGGTGCAGTGGCTCCAAGTGTGGGTGCTTAGGAAGCTATAGAAGCTCAGTCAGCACCTTCTGGTGCTTCTACACAAGACCATGGTGGGAAAAAGCATAAGCAAAGTCGAGTTGTTGATGTTCTTGATTATTATTTGGATCATAAGAAGGCACAATCAAAGAAAGCAGTGGGGGATTTGCTAGAGAAGAAGGTCCGTGAAAAAGAGTATTCTGTTGAAAAGTGTCGTGACACCATTGATGGCATGAATGAGTTGACAGATGAAGACAAGGCTTTGCAGCAGAAGTTTTTGAGAATGACATAAACAAAGAGGTTTTTATGAAGCATGAAAATCTCAATGTGCGACTCCTTTGACTCCGTAGGAAGATTCAGCATGTCCTCTCTCTCTCTCTCTCTCTCTCTCTCTCTCTCTCTCTCTCTCTCTCTCTCTCTCTCTCAAAATAGTTTTGAATGTGAATTGTAACTCGTGCAATTACTCATTTCCTACTGCTCTAAAACAGGCAGCAACATTGCATCATCTTGACATGAGGAAAACATGTGGTAATCTGCATTCCCTCTTTAGTTTTGTTAGTAAGTACCCCTATTCTAGCTTACAAGAAATACTTCTGATCTGGTTTGAACTGTTAGTAGCAAGTATGGACTGTTGGCAGTGTAAGGAATTTGAACTATTCTGAACTGTCTTTCCTATTCCTTTGTTTGAGTGTTCTAAAATCTGAATGTTCGGTTTCATGGAGGAAAGAACATGAACATGAATAGTTGCAGTCCCTATGATATTGATTTTTATTCATTAGTTCTTTCACATCACCAAGGCTAGGAATATTTATGTAGTCAAAGAACATTAATAGGAAAGAAAATAGTAGAGTTGTAATGCTTCACTTCTTTGTGTTATTGATACTTCTTTCATAACATATTAATAGAAAATAGCTATGGAAAAGAAGAATGAAATCCCAATTCACTGTCTGCTCATACTGATCATCATACTTTTCCTTACTATAATCAATGGTTCTTTGATAAACATGCTCTGTTGTAAGATCACTTGGTAGTATGCCAATGCAAAATTACTTTCTATTATCAAAATATTAAGATCTTTTGCTAACTTTGTGTGCACTGTCCTTAATAGGTGAAGAAGCTTTGTGAACTTGAGTTCAAGTTACAGTTGCAGTAGGCCATGATTTGAGTTAAGTTGCAGTTGAAGGAGGGGACGATAACTCAACAGTTGGTTCCATACTGAAACCTTAACACCAGAGTTCCTAGTATGGGTAGTATCTTATTTCTTCAGCAGAGTTCCTATTATGGGCAGTATATCATTTCTTCTGAATTTTTGAAGCATTTTTATGGATTATTTGATTCTTCTAGTGTTTTTCTGCAATTTACTCCTACGAATTTGGGTGCTTCTGATTTATCTCTGAATTTTCAATTTTTTTATGGATTTTCTGATTATTCCAATGTTTTTCTAAAATTTACCGAAAATTTCCTCCAACAAAATCCCTCAGCTCCCAAACAGCAGCAGAGCTCCTGAACCCTCGCGGGGGAGCGCACATCAGGGAACAGGGGTGGCAGGGCAGATCCCCAGCGTGGACTCCTCCCTGGGTTGCCTGTCCCTAGCTGTCAAACTAGCCCTAAAAGTTTAGAAATATCATAAACATGCCAAATCAGCTTACTTCACATGTTAAATCATGTTTTTATGGTGTATGACTTGATAGGGTCCATGTGAAAAGAATCTTTTGCCCCCATATATGCTTTCACCCATGATGCGGCTATGATGCAGGGCGGCGTGATACAGCAACGCGCTTGCAGTGATTCTATCGGCGGGTGGCTCAACGGACCAGCCCAAGAAGATCTTTTTCGCGTCGTGGCATGGAGGACGGTGAGGAGCACCCTCTTGCGAGGTGGACCAGCTGGAGCAAGGAGCAGCCGCGGTAGGCGAGCTTGCTCCACCGCATGCTGGGTTATAGTCCTTGTCAGCAAAATGGTGTCGAGCTGCACGATTGAGCATTTTTAGATTTCCCTCATTTTATCCTGATTAGAAGAATCCATGCGAGAGCCGCAACAGCTTCCTGTGCGAACTCACAACACAAGTCACGAGACTTAGAAGAATCCATTCGAGTGAGGGGGATTGGCGCCTGCTGCTTGCTGGTTTTTTTTAGATAATGGGAATAGAGTACCCAGCCTTTACCTCAGCATGAGGCTATAGCTTGTTCATTACATGCATGCAGCTGCCCTTACTCTTGAAAATAAACCAAAACACACACCACAAAAGAATAGTTCGGATGAGTAGATACATCAAGAGCAAATTCTATTAGTAAATCTCCATCCATGGTGTGCGAAGACTTGCATAGCCAACACCTCAATGCGCCGACATGCCTCCTTTATTTCCTCCATGGCTTCATTATTCGTTTGGAGTTGGGTCCAGAAGCGAAGCCAGTATGTCCCTCTATATAGTACCTGCAAATAAGTTTTCATAGGTGATTTGTCAAAGACCATATCGTTCCTACTAAGCCAGATAGCCCAACAAAATGCTGAAGCACCCACTAGTATTTGTCTTTTTTGTTTTATTCCCACCCCATTCAACCATGTTCCAAACATATGAGTAATACTCTGGGGTGGATGCAAACCAAAACAGAAGTGAACTAATCTCCAAAGGAATTTAGCAAAGTGACAGTCAATAAACAAGTGTTGTATAGTTTCTCTATTGTGACAAAAGCTACACAACTTACTTCCATTCCAGTTCCTTTTTTCTAAATTATCCTTGGTTAGCACTACTCCTTTGTTAAGGTACCACATGAATATTTTTATTTTTAGCGGGATCTTCAGTTTCCAAAGTACTTTGTGTCTCACCACATTGTTGTTATTAAGAAGGGCATTGTACATAGATTGAACATTGAATACACCTGTACTAGTGATATTCCATCTAAACAAGTCATTCTGGTCATTCAAATGCACATGAGAGATCCGGGAAACAAGGTTGTACCAAAGTAGTAAATTATTATCTACCAAAGCTCTTCTAAAAGAAATATTTAAAGGAACACTTTGGAAGACTGAAGCTACTGTGATGCTTTTCTTCCTAGCAATATTATATAGTGTGGGATATTGTAATTTGAGTGTCGCATTACCTACCCAAATGTCTTCCCAAAAACGAATTTGAGTACCATTATTAAGATGGAAGATTCCAAAACTTAGAAAGGTATCTTTAACTTTCATTAACCCCGACCAGAAGTGTGAATCTCCTGGTTTTCTTTGCGCCTGTGTTAGCGTTTGGTTTTTTAGGTACTTATTTTTTAAAATATCATGCCAAAGCCCATCTTTGTTTATGAGTTTGAATAACCATTTACTAAGAAGGCATTGGTTTTGGATCTCTAGATTTTTAATACCCAGCCCCCCAAACTCTTTAGGCTGGCACAATATATCCCACCTTGCTAATCTATATTTATGCTTGTGCTCATCACCTTGCCTGAAAAAGCGAGATCTATAGTAGTCCAATTTTTCAAGGACACCTTTTGGTACCTCAAAAAATGACAACATAAATAACGCTAGGCTCGTTAATACAGAATTGATTAAAACCAGACGCCCCCCCCCCCACCGACATGTGTTTCCCTTTCCAACTACTTAGTTTTTTCTCAAACTTTTCTTCAATTAATTTCCAAACATTATTGCCTAGCTTCCTGAAATGCATTGGAATGCCCAGGTATCGAAATGGGTAGGACCCTAGCTGGCATCCAAAAAGCTGGGAATATTGATTCTCATATTCTTTTGCCTGTCCAAAGCAAAATATTTCGCTTTTGTGAAAATTTATTTTAAGCCCTGATAGTTGTTCAAAAGCAAATAAAATCAGTCTCATGTTTGTCGCTTTCTCCATATCATGATCCACGAATAGCATAGTGTCATCCGCATATTGTAAGATGGATAGTCCTCCATCAACTAAGTGTGGAATGACACCTTTTATATGACCATCTTTCTTACCTCTATTAATTAATAACGCTAACATATCCACCACAATGTTAAACAGGAGTGGGGATAAAGGGTCTCCTTGCCTTAGCCCCTTTAAAGTTTGGAAATTCTCCCCTACCTGGTCATTTACTTTTATTGCTACATGTCCACCCTATATGAAGGCTCTAATCCAGTTACACCATGTGTTTGAAAAACCCTTCATTCTCAATGTTTGTTGCACAAAAGACCATTTAACCTTGTCATATGCCTTTTCAAAATCAATTTTGAAAATCACTCCACTTTGTTTCTTCCTATGTAGCTCATGGATTGTTTCGTGTAGAACCACGACCCCTTCCATTATGTTCCTACCAGGGAAAAAAGCAGTTTGAGTAGGGCTTATGACCTTTTCTGCTATACCGGTGATCCTGTTAGTGGTGACCTTTGTGAATATTTGAAGCTTACATTAAGTAAACATATTGGCCTATATTGTTGAATTGTTAAAGCCTCCTTGCATTTAGGCAAGAGAATAATGGTACCAAAATTGAGGCTAAACAAGGGTAGTGTCCCTATGTGGAGTTCAGTAAATAGTGCCATTAGGTCTTTTTTAATTAGCTCCCAAAACACCTGATAGAATTCGACTGGAAAACCATCTGGTCCAGGGGCTTTGTTATGTTCCATTTGGAAAATGGCATGTTTTACTTCTTCCTCAGTAAACTCGCTGATTAGCATGTCGTTTTCACGTTGGGTAACCTGGGGGATGTCTTCCCTTCGAGTCTCATCCAAATAAAACTTGTTACTATCTGATGGACCAAAGAGACCACGATAGTAATTAGTGATGTGCCTTTTTAACTCAACCTCACTACTAATTACTTGGTCCCCATCCTGCAATTGAAAAATTCTTGTTTTCCTATGTTTTCCATTTGCCAGTAGCTGAAAATATTTAGTATTAGTAACTCCTTAACTTTGGCCCGTTGGTACCATTTGATCTCTTCCTCTTGTAATAATTGTGACAGCCGACCATGAAGATATTGTTTCATATTCAACTCTTGTGCTGAGAGGGGGTCAGTTTCTGCTTTTTTATCTAATGTGTCTAACTTATCAAGAATTCCTTTCTTCTCTTTCTTGTAAGCACCACTTGTGTTTTTTGCCCATCCCCATAGGTGTTGCCGTACCCTACGAATTTTGGCCTGCCACCTTTCCATAGGAGTATTACCACTAGTTTCGTTTGACCATACCGTTTTAATCATTTTAGTAAATCCATCTCGTAATAACCAGCCTAGTTCAAATTTAAATAGTGGCTGATTAAATGACATAGATGAATCACCAGAATTGAGTAATAAGGGGGTATGGTCTGAGATCTCTCTAGTTAGTGCCATGACCGTCGAGAGTGAATATTTTTGTTCCCACTCTGTACTAACCAACACCCTGTCTAATTTTTCAAAGGTTGGCACTTGTAGATTATTTGCCCAAGTATATTGTCTTCCTGACATTTCGAGCTCCCTCAAATTAAGTCCATCGATAATAGCATTGAAAAGAAAAGGCCATCGATGTTCAAACTTATCATTGTTTTTATCTCTTGGGCTTCTCATGATGTTGAAGTCACCACCAATAATAATTGGTAAGGTTTCATGACTGCACATCTGAACAAGCTCTGTGAGGAAGGTTTCTTTATGTTCATTTTGTGCCAGGCCATATACCGCCACCAGAGCCCATTTGAAGCCATCAACTTTATTGCACAAATGGAATTTTACATAGTAATCTCCCTCATCTATTGCTCCAATGTCAAATATGTCAAGATCAATACCTAACAGGATCCCCCCAGACCTACCTATCGGGTCTTTACAATGCCATAGATAATTCCTGCCTCCACAAGGGTTTTTTAAGAACAAGGTTGAGAAATTTTTCCTAACTGTTTCTAAATGGCAATGAAACTAAGATTTTGTTCCTTTGTCAAATCCGAAATAAACCTGTGTTTTTTAGGGTCCCTAAACCCGTCGCTATTCCAGAAAATTCCTTTCTTTGGGAACTATTTAATTTCTTCTTCCCTTTCTTTCTTGATTTTGTATTGGAGTTAAATGATAGACGGGCAGTAGGAGCAAGCATGTGTTCACTGCCGGAGTCCATAACTTCATCCATAATTTCACTACATAGATGGTTAAGAATGAGATAATCGATCTCTACTTCCTCAGCCATTTCTTTCTCTTCTCTTTCTAAAACCGAAGTTTTGAGGTCTACTTGTTCCCTATTATCCAACCTATATTTTTCTGCTTCTTTTAGGCTTAAAACAGAAATAGAAATAGCAGTAGCATCATCCCCTAGAGATACACCTAATTTTGATAATCTAGAAGAAATCGAACAATCAGGAACAAGTAGGAATGAGTCGGAGTCGATGTTACCTTTGTCAAAATCGTTCTCCAGGTTTCGCCCAGCCTTGAGTCGTGCGGCACGCACAAGCGAGTCTTCGTCCATGCTGCCAGCCCGACGCTTGCTGTTGCGTGAGGAGGAGAAGCCCGCAGCAGCCTCTGGGATAGCAGCAAGAGAATCCGGAGTAGCCACACGGGACGCCATAGCGCGCAGCTCCTCTGAGAGCTCCGAAGCAGTGAGCTCTGGACTTGCTGGGTTGGCTGCCATCACCTCCCCAGCAGGCTGTGGTTGTTCCATATTGTGAGTAGTCTCCCCATCCAGATCACACACAGCCTGTGCCTTCGGGCTGGGAATATGAGCCATCGGAAGGGTAGTTTGAACACCCCCAACCTTGAGATGCACCAGAGGCCTAGCTACCTTTTTTCCAGACGCAGATCCCGAATTGGGCTGGCCTTTGGTTTCTGCGTTGCCTGAGGTGCGTGCGTCTCCTGGCTGCACTCTGGCATCCGTGTCCATGTTCTCTTGTTCCTCATTACCTGCATCCTCTTCCTGATTATTCCCATTGCCATCTCCAAAATTATCCATCTCCATCGGTATAGGGTTGTTCTCATCCATGTTCTCCTCCACTCTGAATTGGAGTTCATACAGATAATCTCCAATCACCACGTCCACAAATTGAGGAATGAGGTTTGGGTCCAGAACTAGTACCTGAAGCCTGCTACGACCATGCAGGTTAGTAAACTTCATGTCAACGTCTTTGGTGACTCCCAAGATATACCCAATTGCCCATATCACCTCAAATTCCCTCAACTCCGCTGGTAGACCCGAGAACTGAACCCACACGTTTGGCATCACGTATTTGATCTCGTTGCCACAACTCGTTCAACGATCTGCATACTCGCATTACATTTGGTGTGAACCACCCCCCATTCCACCATTCTTTGTAGTTCAGTCATGGATGGGAACGTAACTCTAAAGGTGTTGTTCCCAGTATCCTGAACATTCCAGTTCCATGTTGTAGATACAAGTCTAACAAGTTCTGCCACCACTTGCTCCACAGTCATCCGTCCTTCAATTACTTGAACAATACCAGTTTTGGAGTCATTCTTCTGTCTTGCAGTTGCAGTATGCGGGATGTAGTAGAATCCCAATCCCTCTACAGCATAACCACAAGGCGACGCAGCGGTTTTTGCAGCACTGTACCTGGGACATCTATCTGTATTGTGTGCAGCACAGTTACAGATGTCACAGAACAGCGCCACCGTGCATCCCTGCATGGTATGTCCTTTGGTTAAACAGCGGTAGCAGTATGGTGTCTTGCCGCCACCATCCCTGCTCGCACCCTGCGTTGATGATTCTGGAATGTCTCTGCTCGGCGTAGCTTTTGAAAGGTGCGGGATCTTCTCCAGCTTTGCCGTCCCAGCCACATTCTTCCCTTTCTCCTCTTGTTGTGGTGCCGCTTCTCCAGCACCGCCTGTGAACGCCTGTTAGAGCAGCCCCAAAGCTGTGACCACTGCATCTTGTGGCAGCGCCCCCAGCTGGGCAAGCAGCGCCGCCGGAAGTGTGGTTGAAGAACCACCTGTGGCGCTAGCTGTTGCCGAAACTGCATGATCCGGGATGGCCTCAGGTTGAGGGCCACCCGCCATGCCACCACCTCGACCACCACCAGTACCACCAGTATTATGACGGCCACGTCCTCCCCTACGACCGCCACCATTGGCACCGATCTGACGGCCACCGCCCCACTGGTGGTTGCCATTGTACCGGCCACCACTGCGGCCTCCATAGCCATGCCCATGGCTGCCACCATAACGTGGATGGAACGGTTGCGGTTGGAATCCTCCGCCGCGGTCGATGATGCCTCCCTGGGTTGTGCCGCGGCCACCATGTGAGCCACCATGGCCCGATCCCTGGTTACCCGTCATACCCCATTCTCGGTTTGCTCCGCCGCCCTCCATCGTCGCCGTCACAGCCTCCGCGTATAAGTTAGCGAAGTTGCAATTAGCACTGAGATGGGGAGCCCTAGGGTTTTTCCTACGAGTCCCTGTTCTGGCAAAAAGGGCGACGAGTCCTTCAGTGGGCCGAAACAGAATATGTGGGCCGAGTTTCAAAGCTCGATGACCTAGGTTATTGGCCTATTTTGGTCCGAGTTTTGATCGGTCAGTTTCAAATTTTGAACTTTGATCTCCCACGGATCATCTGTGATTTCCGAGATTTTCGGATCAGTGCATCGTCACCATCGCCGGCGATGGCCGAAGCCTTGTCGACGAGGAAGAACGCTGACCAGATCGATTACAAGAGATGGGTCTGGCCGAAGAGGGGGCAGAAGTTACCTTTGCCTTTTCCATCGCTGCTCCCAGTGTCATCGGCGGTGAAGTCCTCGGTCTGGGGAGCGGACCCATCCATATGGATGGTTGCTGTGATGAGGTCTTCTTTTGAACAATCGCGTCAATTAGCTTCTTCGCGGTCGACTTCTCCCCCCAATTGGCATAGGTAGATGTGGTTGCTTCCTTCTCTGCCTCCCTCACCTGGTCCATTGAAAACCCAACCTCAGCAGCCTGTCGGCAGAACTCCGGTGTCCATGAGGTCTGCCTCGATCTCTTTCTCCACGCTGCTGTTGGATTCTGCATCATCATCTAGAGCCCAGAATCTAGATCCCTTCCAATCTTCAACACCGTGCACAACTGGCTTAGATCGCGAGGTTGTGGCCAGAACGATGTCCATGTCTCTTGCCATTCTCTCATGATCCAGAAGACGATCAGCCTCCGCGATGTCGCCGGATTCCCCTGTCTCTGATCCGAAGACCGGAGCCAAGGTCAACCGACGCACACGCAGCCTGCTGCTCGGCATGCTGCTTGCTGTTATCGATCTACTGCTCTGCTTTCTAGAGCTTGTGATCCCGATTCAATGATTAGTACACTTCGGCGTTTTAAATTTGCCAACACTGCAGCACCCATCTTTATTGGAGTAAATTCAAAATTGATTTTTGTTCGAAAACCCCGCTAGTGGGTGCTATTTGTTGGAACCGAGAACACTCTCAGCTACCTATCTCTCTTCAGTCTCTTGCTCACGACAGGAACGCGAGGTAGAAGAAGACTAGGAGCCGGAGCACACAAGAATTTCGGGCGACGAACGCTGCTGCAGCCGCCACTATGGCCTGTATCTTGGCTATTCCTTCATCTTGACTCAAACCGAACAAACACTAAAGATAAGTACAATAGTGTTGTCTTATAAGTCCTCTCATATATGTCATGTAATCTTAAAACGGGTTATGAGACAATTTATATAATGGATGGTCTTATTAGTTATCTTTTATTAATTATAGGGCTCCTTAATTTATAGACATAAAAAGAAATTTTTATATATTAAAAAACTACTAGAACTCGTATAATGGTATGAGAGTCGTCTTATACTTCTAAATTTTAGGTGGTTACTACGCGAAACAATCACCTTTTTCTTTTACCACCCTCTCTCTCTTCCACATCATCAAAAATCTTATGTGACAATATATGAAACAATCTATGAGACTGCCTATGTATAGTATTGTACCTACCCTAAGTACATGGCTTTATACCTAGGGACTGAGCGACCTCTAGCAACCACCTCCTGCGGCACTCGCGCGCACGAACGCACGAAACTCCTGGAGACCTGACCTGTCCATGTACGTGAGCCGCTCGCTCAATCTGCACGACACGGGCACCCTCCGGACTTACCGCGAGCCTCGCCAGAACACTCCGCTTCTAACGCTAAAGCAGCTAACCTGCCTACACACATGCACTTTGACCAACAACACGCATGCACACACATGCTAACTAACCAGCAGACTTAAAACACACTTCAAAGTCATGATTACCCTAACACACGCCATGGAGCTAGCACGTCTGGCAGGACTGACACACGATCCTCTGCCCGGCACCTCCAATGATGACCATGCACAGCCCGACACATGGTCCGGTGGCCTCGCCACCACACTGCCATAAACGTCGTCACGCACCGGCCACCACTAGCGTGACTCCAGCGACTAAGGCACAACCCAGCTCGAACTAGCTCTAGATACCAATTGTTAAAACCAAGAACCCTCTCAGCAGCTATCTATCTCTCTTGCTCACAACATGAATACGAGGTAGAAGAAGAATAGTAGTCGGAGCACACAAGAATTTCCGGCGACAAATGCCGCAGCCACCACTACGGCCTGTATCTTGGCTACTCCTTCATCTCGGCTCAAACCAAACAAACACTAAGTACATGACTTTATACCCCAGCGACTGAGCGACGTCTAGCAGCCACCTCCTGCAGCACTCGCACGCACGAACGTACGAAACTCCTGAAGACCTGACCTGCCCATGTATGTGAGCCACACTGGCTCAATCCGCACATCGCGGGCACCCTCCAGACTTACCGCGAGCCTCGCCAGCTCCGCTTCTGAGTTCTGATGCTACAGCAGCTAACCTACCTAGACACGTATGCACTTGATGAACAACACGCATGCATACACATGCTAACTAACCAACCGACTTTTATTTTTTTTTATAAAAGAAGAATTATATTAAATAATAATCAAGTATATCTTTATGTTATATGCACTCTAAAATATAAAGATATGACAAATAAGCACATTCAGTATGTAGCTCCAACCCAATCCTAAACAGTTTCAAAAAAGAAACTCAATCCTAAACAGTTTAAAAAAAATCAATCCTAAACTTGTATGAAGAATCACATAGATCACCACACACGTAAATACTCAGCAAACAGATTGAGAATAAGTGCTCAGGAAATGGCGGCCAACACTCCTGTAGGTAGAATTTGGCATAATCCTCTTCTTTTTCGTGTCTTCCTTCTTCTTTCTTTTGTCACTAAAGAAAAACAAAAAACATTGAACCTGATCTCACAAGCCTTCATCGCGGTTAGAACTAACCACGACAAAATGAAAAAGGGAGCAGAGAATTTTATTCCACACCAATAACATCATGTCCGCCTTGATGTCACCGTCTAGAACCTAAAACTCCATGTCACCAACACATGAAAGTTATTGACGATGTCGCCACCGCCATCATCTTCATTGATGCCGTCATGGAGAGACCAAATCCACTCTTTATCCTTGACATGACCGACGAGAAAAAGGAGGAAACAAATTACCAATGCCAAATAACTCGAGATGGAGAAGAACTAAACCCTAACCTAGGACTCGATCTAAGAAAAAAGACAACTGGACTAAAACGAAGGGTGGATCCCTGCTCTTCCTCACCGGCGGTGTGGGCACCAGAGGAGAAGGAGGAGGAAAACCAAATGGCGGCGTGGCTGGGCGCTCCTGGTGGCGGCCCTAGGTCTGGAGTCACGTCCTCCAACAAACCAACAGGCTTGAAACACACTTCAAGTCATGATTATCCTAACACTGCTTGCCTTTTCTTTTGTGAACATTTTGCTGCTGGATTTTGGATAGGATAGGAGATGAAGCTCTGGAACTGGAATTAAGGAACAAAAACGGGGAGAAAAGGACGGATCGGGAAAATTTTACAGCGTGTTGAAGCTGCAGTGGCAACAGGAGTGAAACATTCATTTTAGTTTTATGGAAGGGGTAAAAGACAATTTGTTTTCACATGTGCCTATAAAGAAATGATGATTTGGCATGTGAAGTAAGCTGATTTGACACTTTTAAAACAATTTCTAATTTTTAATAAGATTCTGAATATTTTATTAAAAAAATTAGGAAGAGGGATAATTAACATATGGCCTTTGGGAAGGAGGGCAAATCATCAACAGAAAAGTCTTATTTGCCTCCCTCTATAGGGGATATCGCACTTTGTCTCCTTCATCTATAAAACCGGGTATCCAGCACCTTGAATTCTTCAACTCGCGACAATTCTCCTCCCTTGGTGGTTTTAGAAAGTGGTTTTGTCTGACGTGACATAGTCAATCCCTCGTGTCACATGCCATAATTTTTTTTTCTCTCCCTGTACCTCTCCCCCTATCTCTTTTTTTCTTTTCTTCTCTTCCCCTCTACTCCAGATCCCCGCTTCGACTCCTTCTACTCCCGTCTCCATGCTGCCATGACCGCCATCAGCACCGTGTGCTCCTCCCTGCTACTGATCCTCCCCTCCTCGCTTTCTTCTTTGTTGTCGACCGACCTCGCACCTCGCCGCCTCAACCCGCCGCAGCCACACCCATCGCGCCTGACCTCACACATCGCCGTCGTGCATGGCCACACCGTCGGCCTGCTGCAACCCGTCATCCACCAGATCTTGCTCGCCTGCGCCGCTACCAGTACTCGGGTGTTGGCGGAGGAGGGAGAGCCATCTCTCGAGTGCAGTGTAGATCCTTGGACTTGCTCGCCGAGGTCGCGCCATGGAAGAAGGGTTGTGCTACGGGAGAGAGTGAGGAAGAGGCGGTTAGGGGGGGGGGGCAAGTCTGAAGTCGGCAATGATGGTGGACCGAGGGAGGCGGGAGGTTGGGAGGCCATGGTGGAAGGAGGGGGAGGTCGGGAGAGGGAGGAGACACCAACGTGGGGTGGACGCTAGGGCCAGGGTCTGGCCATGGCGCAGCAGGAGGGAACGCCACTCAAGAGTCATGCGTCGTAAGCCATCCCCCCCCCCCCCCCATCCCCACCCCCATGTCGCCCTCCCTGTTGTCGTCGGCATCGGTGGATGTGGGGAGTTTGGGGAGGAAGAAGAAGGGAAAAAAGAGAGGGAAAACGAAAAAAATGACATGGCATCTTACATATAGCACCCTATGCCACTTCGGACAAAACCACTATCTAAAACCGCCAAGAAAGGAGAATTGCACCGAGTTGAAGAGTTCCAGGTATTTTATAGATGAAGGAGGCGAAGTACGAAGGGACCGTATCCTATGTAAACTAACTTTGTATGCAAACTATGCAAACTCTAATCATAATTGTTGGATCCTCATCCGATGGTTAAATTGGGAGGTGGGTAATTTTATCACTTAAACCCCTCCATCATTAACTTTGCTAATCCTAATTTTTCTAAAACCCTCCTCCAAACCTCGTCTCCTTCTCTCACCCAGGACGCTGCCGCCACCATCGATCGCGAGGATGCCGCCGCCGCCATGTCTCGCAAGGTCGCCACCGCCACCATCGATCGCAAGGATGCCACCGCCGCCATGTCTCGCAAGGTCGCCGCTGCCACCATCGATCGCTTGAGCCGTGACTGCGACCAGTTGGATCGCTCTGCCGCCGGTGTAGGTATGTCACCGTAGAGAGAGAAGTGATCGGGGGTGGATTGTAGTATTACCTCAGCCCAGAGCACGTCGGGGCCGGTGTGCGCCTTGATGAAGTAGTCGGTGCCGCACTTGATGGTCTCCAGCGTGTGTCCGATGCACATGACGCTGGTTTTTTATGGCACAGGAGCACAGTTGTGTGCCCGTGATTGTGTCAATGGAAGCTCCAATCTTTTTTTTTTTTGGCAATGGAAGCTCTAAGTTAGCAAGAAGAAATTCATAGCTGCCATTAATTAGCATGTGGAAATTATTTGTACAAGTCAGTTAACAACATCATAGTAGACGAACATGCAATTTTATTTATTTTGCCATTATATTTGTTACTCTACTGTAAATTTAACATGCACGTATGATTAATTTTACAAACAAATTATGTCTTCTATTTGCGTCCCACCTAAAAGTTTGTGTGTGATCCACCACTATTCATGCGTCCAGGCGCAGCCATGGAGATCGACTCTGCCACTGCCACCATGAATTCCGTCTTCATTGAGGCCATTGATGCAGGAGTTGGAGCTTACCTTGAACATCCAGGCACACCAATGACAAAATCTTCTTCGAGTATAGCAGTAAGTTGTAAAAAACTTTTAAACACAATACAGGTTCTCCTTTGCATGCTGATCATATAATTTTTACACTTCTATAGGAAACAAGTAACACAAGCAACACAAATTGCAAAGAACAATTCAAGCCAGTGATTGGAATGATCTTTGATTCTCTCATAGATGTGGAGAAATTCTACAAGTCATATGCACATGATACTGGTTTCTCTGTTCGTATTGGTCAGCACAAGAAGATAAATGAGGAAATATTATTTAAGAAGTATTGTTGTTCAAGGGAAGGGTACAGTCATGAAAACGACACAAATGCTAGTGATGAATCTGGAAAAAAAAAAGAAAGTCACCAATACTGATGGAAATCAGATGTGGTTGTCCGGCACATATTATTATCAAGCTTAACAGTGAGAAGAAGTATCAAATAGCTTCAATCGTTGAGGAGCACAGCCATGGATTTGTGTCACCAAATAAGAGGCATTTGCTAAGATCGAACTGTAAAATCAGTGAGAGGGCTAAGAGTACTTTGTTCAATTGTCATAAGGCTAGCATTGGCACCTCACAGGCATATCGACTTCTCCATGTCAATGAGGGTGGGTTTGAGAATGTTGGGTGTACAAAGAGGGATTTGCAAAATTATTACCGTGACCTCAGAACCAAAATCAAGGATGCAGATGCACAAATGTTTGTGGCACAACTTGAGCGAAAGAAGAAAGTAAATCCTGCCTTCTTTTATGACTTTCTGGTGGATGAACAAGGGCGACTTGTTCGTGTATTCTTGGCAGATGCTTTATGCAGGAAAAACTATAGTGTTTTTGGTGATGTGATTTTGGTAGATGCAACATATACCACCAACCAATACAACATGAAATTTGTGCTATTTACAGGAGTCAATCATCACTTGCAAAGCGTTTTTCTTGGGACAGCATTTTTAGCAAATGAAAAGATCGAGTCATATATATGGTTGTTTAAGACCTTTCTTAAGGCTATGGGTGGAGTAGCACCTCATCTAATCACAACAATTGAAGATGCAAGCATGAAGGCTGCTATTGCTGAGATTCTACCAGATACAGCACATAGATTTTGCATGTGGCATATCATGGATAAGGTACCTGAGAAGGTCAGGCCCAATATAAGAAAAGATGAAGATTTTTGGAAAAGACTAAACAAGTGTGTTTGGGGGACTGAGAATTCAGATGATTTTGTGTCACAATGGAATTCCATCTTAACAGATTATGGACTCACAGAGAATGATTGGTTTTCCACTAGGTTTGCCATTCACGAATCATGGATTCCAGTATACTTTTTGCACATACATCTAGCAGGAATGCTTAGGACTACATCACGATCGGAGAGTGCAAATTCTTTTTTTAATTATTTTATTCATAGAAAGTTAACTTTTGTTGAGTTCTGGTTAAGGTTTAATACAGCTTTGGAGTGCCAGCGTCAAGAGGAGTTGCTAGTCAATAATACAAGTCTTCACAGCACTCCTAAATTGATGACGCCATGGGGCATTGAGAAGCAATGTAGTGTGATTTACACACATGAAGTTTTCTTAAAATTTCAGGAACAAATAGTAGTTGTGAGAGACCATTGCATTATTCAAGGTATTTTAGAGTGTGAAGATATAAAATCTTTCACCATCAGCAGCCAATCTGGAAAAGATCGAGTTGTTCAGATGAACAAATTCAACATGTTTGGTATGTACTCCTGTAAATTATACAAGTCCTATGGCATCCCATGTCGTCATATCATACAAGTGCTTAGAGCTGAGAAGCAAAATGAGATACCATTGACTTATATTATGAATAAGTGGGAGAAAAAATATAAAAGGTGAGTTTGTACCCTATTTTTTTTGTATTACTGTTTTGTTTTGTTTCGTATGGTTATAGTGTTGATCAGATATTTGATTTTGTAGAGAAGGAAGACAACCTTCTAGATGAAAAGGCTAAAGATCCTATGGAGATGGCAATGCAAAAAAAAAAATTCAGATTCACGCAACAAGTTTGAAGATCTAATTCAAATGGCCAAGAACTCTGAACCAGCGATTGACTTTTTGTGTTCCAGTTTATTGAGCCTAGTAGAACCTCTCCAAAACATCATTCCCGTTGCTACAGTTAGTAAACTGGATGAGTTTGAAACATTCCTTGATAGCAAAATTCCACATGAAGTTCAGATTCATCTACTAACTGATATCGTGTCCAAAGGACGATGCAAAAGAATTCAGAAGGGTAAGGAGAAGAAGGTACCAAAAAAATGGAAGTGTGGAAAATGCAATCAAATAGTAACGGATCATGATGCACGAAATTGCCCATATAATATTGATAGTTGATTGTAACTACTTATTTTGTACTAGAGATAATTTTCAGTGTGTCAGTGATTTTTTTTTTCCACCAGATCTACTATTGCCGGTTATACATTGTGTCACTGAATTTTATGATAAGATATGACATTTAGTTTATCATGGTAAAAGAATTATTTACATTGAATATTCCATTCAGTTTACACACATAGTGACAGAATTGTTTTCAATGGGAGCATATGGAAACCGGCTTGACAAGCTCACCATCGTCTCGGCTCCTAATCTCATGAAGCTCAGGTTCCTGAAAGAGCAGCCCGACCGTGGAGAGGCTCAAGGTGGACCTCACATTGTACCGACACTGTTGATCGGTGGTGAGTAAGTAGCAGATTAACTTGCTCGTAAACCAAGCATGAATTTGTAGGGGGCATGACGATGTTGATGACTATGCAATCGATGTCACCAATTCGGCTCCTCTAGCACTGCACGTCGGCCATGAATGTTGAAGTGCATGCAACTGTCGTCACCACACCTCAAGCGATCCAACTCGTCATGGTCACGGCTCAAGCGATCCATGGCTGCGGCAGTGACCTTGCGAGACATGGTGGCGACGGCGTCCTCGTGATCAATGGCAGCGGCGGCAACCTCGCGATCGATGGTGGCGGCAGCGTGCTGAGCGAGAGAAACAGACGAGGTTTGGAGAGGGGTTTTAGAAAAATTAGGATTAGCAAAGTTAATGGTGGAGGGATTTAAGTGATAAAATTACCCACCTCTCAATCTAACCATTGGATGAGGATCCAACAATTATGATTAGAGTTTACATAGTTTGCATACAAAATTAGTTTGTATAGGATACAGTCCCAAGTGCGAAACAAGAAAGGCAAATAGCATACAAAATTACATAGTGGCATTTCTTTTTCTAATAAAACCAGATCTGATAATCCTTCCTGACTGCTCACGCGTGGAGAAAGAATTTTTCCGGGCAAATGATGTGCTGGCGACGAGGAAACCGTTCTCGGCGTCGATGGGGCACTCTCGCCGGATGGAGGTTCTACTCGGCAGCCTGCACCACTTCGCTTCGGCAACGTCATTTCTGCCTGGCAGCCCGGCGGCGGCGGTTCAGTCAGCGCTCGAGGTAATGGCAAATCCCGTCGCCGGCACTGCTCACTTGGCCACGCCCGCCAGTTGTTCGAGCCAATGCCTGAGCAGGGCAATGCGCGGCCAGGGCCGCTATGCGCGCAACAGAGACGTCGCAACGGCGTTTGGTTTCTCGACGGACGGAAGAAGGGGACTGCGAAGAAAAGTGTGATGTGCGCCTGTGCGTCGGGATGCAAGCGGGGCGGGATGTGGTGCCGTTGACAGACCACCGGCCGGAGGTGTGAACTCGCGCTTTTCTTGGCAATTGTGAGGTAAGTGCCTCTGATTTGCTTGTGACTATGCACGTTTGGCGTATCCAGGGGCAATTACTATTTCAGCAACTTTTCTTTGCATACTTTTTACGTTCAGTGGTTCATTTTTCATAACAAGTCAACAACTACCGTGTGATCTGGAGCCTCTGACACTGGGTTACATGTTGCTGGTAATTTTGATGTCTGATATTTGAAATTGTTGACCATGAATAATATTGCAATTTTGGTCACCGATGAGGCTGGATTCGTTAGGCTTCTTAATATGCCATGAGAACTAGCCGGTGGCCTAGCTTAATAATGTATTTAACATGCATAACGTGGGCTATGATGTAGTCTTTGGGTGTGTTCGTTTCTTGAGGTCTAAATTTTAGTGGGATCACATCAATTATTAAAATGTTATATATAATTATTAGATATATACTAAATATAAAACTAATTATAGAGTTGAATTTGTATCAACGTGACAAATTTATTAAGCTTAATTAAATCATCATTAAGAGATATTTACTGTAGCATCATATTATCTAATTATGACCTAATTAGTCTTAATAGATTTGTCTCGTCATTCAGAGGAAGGATTATGAATTGGATTTTGTCAGTAATCTATATTTAATACTCCTAATTAATATCATAATATTCAATGGGACAGTTTGAAAAAGCCAGTGTTTTTCACCTCGTCTTTCCCTTGCGGTATTCTTCTTTCATTCACACCACTCGTGACAGTGATTGCGCAACGATCTTTTCTTTGAATCTTCCTCTTGCGTTGACTAATCTAGGCAGCAGCGTTCCTCCATATTGTTGCAAGACTTGGAGAACTGTAGCGCATTCATCCATGTCAGCTAGTAACATTGCAGGGATGCTAGTTAAACCATGAGCTTCATATAGCCTCTGCAAAACTCAATGTAAACTGGCATGCTGCAAATTTATAGGACGGTTTCAGTTAATGCACCCATTTGGCCTTTTTTTTAGTACTAGAAGATAAGCAATCAAATCCGACCATCTAATGTCAGTGTGGCTGCTAATATTTTATCCTATTATTGCCCAAACAGTGGGGGAACCTTTTCTTTCTGGACTTTTTGCTTGTGTCTTTGTGTACTTTACTAAGTAATGAGCTCTAATCCAGTGTGGACTCTAAGAGTTGACTGGGTCCAACTTAGACGAAGTCTTTGGCAGCATGTTGACAAGTCAGAGATTCCTGCTCTAAATAATTTGTGGTGTGAAGGGTGGCCTCCCTTACGTCTTCTACTTGCTTATGTTAGTTTGGGGCATTGACCTCACCCAAGTCTTCCTCTTCCTCTTCGTCAGCTGCCACTTGCTACTCTCCTTGTTTAGAACCATCCTTGGATCTTCAACATTTCTTCTCTAGCCCAAGAATACGTTACTTTTCTTCCGATGTAAGGTTAGAGGAACACTGAGCAGAGCGGCCGAGGCTAACAGCCTCAGCCGGAGAGCAAGCAACCACATATGGCAAATGTCAGGCAGTCGGAGCTTGCCATTGATCTGCCCAGCACCACGCCTGTTCCGGGGCAAGGCAATGGAAACTGTGAAGGCGACAGTAACACCCTTGAAGATGGAGGCAGCACTGGGGAACTTGGCATGGTCAACGGTAGCAGTGGGCAAGAACCCGTCGATGGTTTATCCACAAGGTCGTTGTTAGCTTCCAGTAGTCATGAATCCAGTGTCAGTGTTGATTTTCAGTTGCTGTGGAGATTGCGGAAGTATCTGGTTCTGCTTGGAATCTTAGCTGTTACTGTGACATACAATGCTGGACTAATGCCGCCAGGGGGATTCTGGGAAGACAACAAGGATGGGCATGAGGCTGGAGACCCTGTCCTTCGTGCTCTATTCTTCCCACGATATCAGGTATTCTTTTACTGCAATGCAACAGCCTTTGCTGCATCACTTGTATTGATTATATTGCTTCTGAGTAAGCATGTTACTCGGCAGAAATTGTGGCTCCGATCAATACAATTTACCATGATACTGGACCTGTTCAGTCTGATGGGAGCCTATGCAGCTGGAAGTTGCAGGGCAGTAAAATCATCCATTTACATCTGGGTTTTAGTCCTTGCCGTTTTCGTATACATTCTAATCCATATCCTAGTATCCACGAGGGTCATTTCAAAGGAGTTAAAGCAGGGGGTGAAATCCATGCTACAACAGATTCTGTCCAAAAATTGGGGTGTTCGTGTGGACAATATGGACAGCCGCCAGGAGAAAGACGTAGAGGAGGCCCGCAAGTTCATTCTGATGCTTGTGACTTTTGCTGCATCTGTGACATACCAAGCTGGGTTGAGTCCACCAGGTGGCTTTTGGAATGAAATGGAGCAGAACAAACATCCAGCTACTTCTATGCTTCGCAGTAAAAACCTTGCTCGTTATAATTTTTTTGTTAGTTGCAATTCGACTTCTTTTGTTGCCTCTTTGGTCACAATCATACTGCTTCTGAGCCCAGATTTGAGCAAGCATGGTATAAGAAGCAAAGCAGTGAATGTTTGTGTTGTAGCTGACTTACTGGGCCTTATTGGTGCATATGCTGCAGGAAGCTCTAGAAGTGTGGCAACATCATTCTATGTTGTTGCCGTTCCTGTCATAGTATGGATCTGCTTTGCAGTTGTAACTGGGTTTTTCGTTCACAAACCTGTAGCACAGTGGCTTAAAAAGAACAAACCAAACATTCTGAGATGCATGCATAGATTTAGCCGTGTCTTTTCGTTGGAATATGGGCACTCTATATCAAACACAGAACAAAAGAACTCTGCTTCAAGCAATCAACAATCTCCAGGTCTTGCAACAGGTGCAGCAGAACTAGAAAGAGCCTTTGAACAAGAACACCAGCCTGCATATAATAACCAGTTTCCAAATTTCAAAGAGGATGAATCTCAATGGGAGCATCAGTCTGGAGACAAACTCCTCACTTCAAATGCTGAGGAGCCTGTGTCCGACTCGGATCATAAAATGGTGAATTATCAGCAACCAGAAAATACCAGTCCATCTACAGATCACCAGTCAGCACCAAATGAAGCTATGGCCAAAACAGGTAATCCATTTCTGAAATACCTACATGCTATACATATAATAATTATACTTCTAATCCAGAATATCTACCTACAGGAAACCTGCAAGCTGTGAATATAGAGAAACAATCTTCATCAGTAGATGACATCAAGATCACAAATGGTACAGATGATACGCCTATTGCTGAGCATCAGTCCACAGACACGCAGCATATTGCAAATATGAATGGACGACCTTCCTCAACCAATAACCTCAGCCCTACGGTTGTACCAGCAGAGGACTCGTCTGATATGACTATATTAGCCAGTGATTCTAATGGAGCCACCAACGATCTCACAGTAGAGAAAGAATATTCTGATGTCCCTACGGGAACAACTGAGATTGAGATTGTCAGAACTGAAGATGATACTAGGCCTTTGGAGATTGGAAATAATGACATAACTAAAAATGCCAATAACAATTCAACTGATGAGCATCTGGACAAGTCCCGCACATATCTACTTCTTCTTGCCATTCTCGCTGTATCTCTGGCATACCAATCAGGTTTGACTCCACCAGGTGGTTTCTGGTCAAAAAAAGATTACAATAAATCCACTGGTGTTCCAGTCCGTAAGGGCACTCATCATCGGCCCTATCATATGCCTGGTGATCCCATTCTTGAAGACATGCATCATCGGCGCTATATTGCATTCTTCTATTTAAATGCTATCGCCTTTGTTGCATCTCTTGTGATGACTATTATGCTCCTGAACCTGAAGGTGAGCAGGAAGGTTCTCAAACGATATGCATTACAGATAGCAATGATAGTGGACCTTCTAGCTCTAACAGGATCTTATGTTATGGGGAGCTGTCGGCGAACACAGAATTCCATTTACATCTCTCTGTTGGTTGGCCTTGTACTTGCTTATGTTGTTGGTCATGTTCTGATAGCAATACATGTGATCCCTGAAAGGTGGAAACAGTTCATAGCAGATAAGCTAGATAATTTATGGCCAAATTTACCTCTTTCAGGGCACAGCCAGAGAGATAACGCTAATGAGAGGGGCTGGGGTGTTGCGCACAACCAGAGGGCTGATGCTAATGAGAAGGAGTGGGAGCGAATGCGTAATCTTCTTCTAATGTTAGCTGTTCTAGCTGCAACAGTCACATATCAAGCTGGCATGAACCCTCCAGGAGGTGTATGGCCAGATGACAAGGACGCCAGTGGAAAACGAGGAGATCCTATCCTTCAGGACAACAATTTAACACGCTATAATATATTTTACTACTCAAATTCGTTCTCATTTGTTTCATCTGTGGTTATTACAATACTACTTGTGAACAGGGAATCCTGTGAGCATGGTATCAAGTCCTATGCATTGCGAGTGTGTTTGGTGGTGGGTTTGCTTGGCCTCTTGATCGCCTATTCTGCTGGAAGCTGCAGGAAAGCAAAACAATCTATTTATCTTATCATCATTGCTGCTGCAGTTCTGATCTCCCTTGTGATTCAAGTCCGTCTTCTCTCTTCAACACATGATACTCGTGAAGGACCAACATTCAAATTTGTAGAATATCTGCTAGAGCTTCTTGTCGGTAAAGAGGAGGCCAGACAAAGAACTACTGCAAAGAAGTGTAAAAGTTCAGGCAATGATACGAAAAAGGATCGGAAGAAACACAAGTATTTGATGCTGCTTGCTATATTAGCAGCCTCAATCACATACCAAGCTGGTCTAAACCCACCTGGTGGCACCTGGCCTGATGATGATAAGGAAGGTCATGTGGCAGGCAATCCAGTCCTTCTTGATATTAATCCCCGTCGCTACAACATATTCTTCTGGTTCAACTCTATCTCCCTCATGACATCTATTGTGGTAATCATGTTTTTGTTGAATAAATCTGTTTGGAAGAAAGATGTGCCACTTGGTGTATTGCACATGTTCATGATGTTAATCCTGCTGGCTCTCATGACTGCTTTTGCTGCTGGAAGCTGCCGGAAATTCAGGACTTCAGTATATGTGTATGCTCTAGTAGTCGGTGTTGTTATATACCTAGTCATTACAATTTTTTTGTCAGTCTTTTTCGCAAAATGTCTGAAGCCTGTGAAGAGAAGTGGGATTTCCTCTCCGACACATCGTGATGACGGTTCGAGAACAGAGGAAATGGTACCTGAACAGCAAGTTTGAAGTGTAGATTCCATTCCTACCGAGATAGTCCACATTTGAGCACTGACTTTTATCGAAATATCTGTAAGTGATGCTTTTGTTTGGATTGTAACGTTGAGGGGCTTCTGCAGATCTGGAAGTTAATATGGTACCATGGCTTAGCCATTCTCTGTAACACTAGGAGGTCATTTGTTCGGTCTGCCTTGAAATTGTCTCAAATCTCAAAAAAAATCTAGACCTACTGGGGGTAAGACCGCCCCAATGGTATTGCACTAAGAAAAGAGGACCTTCTCACACAGGTTTAGAAAATTCTCGAACCCCTCCCCTCCCCCCCCTCCCCCCCAACATGGTAATCCTTTTGTTGGCATGTGTGAGAGCTTCGTAGTACACCAGCCTTTAAATCGGGAGCAAAGCTCACATCGATTAGTTCCAAGTAGGGTCTTACACATGTTTTGGCTTAAGGGAAAGACGAGTGAATTTTTTTAACCTAGTTCAGAAAATTTGCTTCCAACAGGAATTAAACCCAAGACCTAGGAGATGCAACTAAGACATCTTACCATTATGGTAAAGGCCCGCTCGCAAATTGTCTCAAATCTCAAGTATTTCATCGTTTTAGTGTCATAGTAAGCAGAGGAAGTGGCATGCAATCTTTTTTAGTGATTTAGTTGCCTGTTCTTTGATCCGATGGTGAGTTCAAGATCAAGTGGTGGTTAGGTAGGAAAGGCTTTGTGCTTTTGAAGGCCGGGCCTGGTGCAGCGGTAGAGCATACCGCCTGTAACCAACAGGTCCCGGGTTCGAGCCGCGGTCTCCACGCATTGCACAGGCGGGGGTAAGGCCTGCCGCTGAAACCCTTCCCCAGACCCCGCACAGTGCGGGAGCTCTCAGCACTGGGTACGGCCTTTACGGCCTTTATCTTCCTTTTTAAAAAGCAATGAATCCCATATCTTCCTTTAAAAAAAAATATTTCAGCGCTATACATGAGGTCATGAAATATTCAGGTGCCAACTTGATTCTTGTGCAGCACCTAGAAAAGAAAACATTGTTCGTAGACTGTTAATTTCCAAATGGGTGGATCAGTAATGGAGACGAGTTACGCACGTAACACGAACAACGTCCAATGTTTTCATTTTCCGTTGTCTTCCATTTTTCTAACAATAAATTTCACAAAATTACAACTATTGGATATATTAGAAAACTAATTGATGTAAATTTGAGAAAAAAACTATAACAAATTTCATCTGTCGTATCAGAAAAATTACAAGTTTTTATATCTAGTTCCACTTGTAACGACCACAAGAGGGTCAAAGCTGTTGGAATTTTTCAAAATTAGCATACCCACCAGGCTCTATCCATTTATTCACTTGATGCAGAAAAATCTTCTTTGGTTATCACTGCACCCGCTGGGCAATTAAGGATTTGTCATCCTTCCCAAAGACCAGTAGTCATTTAATCTCCTTCCAAATTTTCTTTGTAATTTGCCCAATGCAAGCTGCTATGAAATGATGACTACCCTTCCTCACCTTCTTCAACGTTTGTGGCTTCCCTGTGCCTAGTCCTGTACATCCGGGCCGCTCGGCACGGCATGGCACAGGTCCGTCAAGGCCTGACATGAATTAAACCGGGACGGCACGGTACGGAGGAAAAAACATGCCGTGCCGTGCCAGCCCATGGGCCTTGGCTGCGGCCCGAGGCATGACACGACAGGGATTTTCCGTGCCGTGTCAACCCGTTTAGCCCGTTAAGCACGATTTTCCACAACACATCGAGCTTGATGAAGCGCCTCGTCGCTAGGCTCAAGCAGCATCTTGGTGGTCCTCGACTCGTCGGTCAGAGCCGGCGCAAAGCCAAGAAGCGGCTAGATCCAGAGCACATAGGCCGAGATAGCGAGATCTCCGAGGAGAGAGGGAGGCAGAGCGGAGGCCGGAGGTGGGGAGCCCAAGAGAGAGGGCCAGAGAGGGAGGCGGAGCGGCCGGAGCCGCGCAAGCGGAAGCGGAGCAGAGGCTAGGGTTGCATCGCGGAGGCGGATCGCCGGAGGGGGCTAGGACTCAGGAGGAGAGCCGGGGTCCGAGGAGCCAGAGAGGGAGGCGGAGCTGCGCAAGCGAAGGCGGAGGCTAGGGTTGCGGTGAGTGCCGGAGCCACCGGAGCGGAGCAGAGGCGACGGACGCAGGGGCAGGGTGGGGAGGAGTGAGGCGCCAAGGCGGGGACGGGTGGAGGAAAAATGAGGGGAGACAGTGGAGAGCTAGGGTTTGAGGCCTCTTTTATACGGGAGCCGGCGCGGGGTGGGGTGGGGTTAGGGTGGGCCGTGCCTAGACGGGCCAGCCTGCGGGCCTTGTTGGGCCAACCACAAAACATGTCATGCCCGAGCGGCCCATCGTGCCAGGGTGACGGCCCAAGCACGGCACGGTGGGTCGGGCCGTGCCACCTAGGCATGTTTTCTATCGGGCTGTGCTAATGCTTGTGTTGGGCTAAATCTTGCGGGCTCTGGGCTGGCCTGAAGAGCCAGGTCCAGATGTACAGGACTAGCTGTGCCTACGTTGTGTGCCGATCCATGTGCCCTCCTTCTTGGAGGCCATTCAGTCCGGCTGTGGCTTCCCTGTGCCTACGTTATGTGCCCATCCAAGTGCCCTCCTTAAAGGCCATCCAGTCCGTCCCTTACTTCAGAGCCAGGCCCACTATTTCTTTCCATCACCGCCTAATGAAACCAGATGAAACGGTGCCGTCAAACAGCTCTCTCTCTCTCTCTCTCTCCCCACCCCTACGGCTGAACCTCAATTTGGGCGGCAACAAGGTCGAGGTCATCCTGATTCCAGTGCTGAAGATCTCAATGTTGCTAGGAACTCAAATCTGGTGTTAAAAAGTTCGATTTGAGGTGAAATACTGGAATTGCTACATGGTGTCAAGTAAAAGCCAACGAACCTGAACTTGCACTAATCAGCACCGCTAAACTTGAAGAACTGTCATAAGTAAAAACATCATAAGGTCATGTACCATTGACATTAATAATTTTTTTTATTTTTTCTGATTAATGTGGGAATTTCTTGATCTTGAGAGGAAACGTGATGGTCTTTTTTGTAATATAAGCTATTCAGTGTCATGTAAAAACTTATAGTTATGGGATGACTATTTATTTCTTGATCTTGAGAGGAAACGTGATGGTCTTTTTTGTAATATAAGCTATTCAATGTCATGTAAAAACTTATAGTTATGGGATGACTATTTATTTCTTGATCTTGAGAGGAAACGTGATGGTCTTTTTTGTAATATAAGCTATTCAGTGTCATGTAAAAACTTATAGTTATAGGATGACTATTTATAGTTATGGACTGGAGTGTTAAACTATATATAACAAAAATTTAGCATAGCCCTATATATAACAAAATAGGTTGACTTCTGACATATCCATCTGTTCCTCTCTCCTGTCTTTTTCTATGCAATCATGTTTTTAATCAGGATATTTCTCTTTCCTTTTTCCCCAATTGCTTGCCCTTCTATCCATATGAGTAACTGGTGTACCATTTTCTGGTTGCACGAATAAGTATTGTGTTGCTTTAAATCTGGTTTCTGCACATGTTTTGCCGTGTAAGTTTGATTTTTTTTATAATTGTTGCTGTCAAATGCAAACAATTCATTTGCCTATTTTTTTAAAAAAAATAAATCCAATCACAAAAGTTTTCAGTGAAATGCTGAAAAGTTTCAACATATACATGACCATCTCCTTTTGTACAAAATGAATTAAAAGTATAAAATAGAGAAACGACGGAAAACATATTTGCAAATTATGTTGTCTGATCATGATTCTTTTCTAGCAGTGAAGGTGAATGAAACAGCAATCAGAGAGGATAATCAAAACGAGAGGCATCTCAAAAACTTTGCAATTTTCTTTCTTTCTCTGGATTTACTGTCGTTTCTGTCACCATTTGTCGCTGCAATATCATGGTTTGGTGTAGAGGATGGTGGTGTTGGGTTGTTGGATCCGCTGCTGTTATTTACAGGCGAAGGTGACAGTGGTGGTGTCCGGTCAGCACTTGCCAGAGTGGATACTTCTTTGCCGTCACAGACAATCTTGACTTCGCAGTACAGAGGTGCGTTCTTCTGTACCTGTCCTGCTATCGTGCTTCCTCTCTTCATCTTCCTGTGTACATTCAGATAAGTTCAGTATATATCGAAATGGCACACAGACATATTTGTATTTCTTTCAATTGCATGTTGTGCGGTATACAATAGACCTTACCGCACATTGGATTTTGAAACCCCCAACACTAACTGCTTTATGTGCAGGACAGGAATTAGTTCAGTGATTGCATTTGCAATCTGGTCGCTCTCGATGAGGTACACATCGACATTAACCTGAATGTATCACAAGATTAAATGTTGAAACTTCAAATTTGCAATACACACTGCTAATGCAAAGTACAGTTCAAGAATTGGCACACGTGTTTATTACCTGAAAGTTGCGGCACTGGTCCATGAATTTCTGCAGCATCTCTCGCCTTTTAGATCTCTCTTGGGCCAAGTAAGTTTCTATCTGCTTTGGGCTGGCTCGGCTCTTGGGCATATCTCCTACTATTTCCAAGAAAAAGATAATCCCACATATGTCAGGTTCGTCATAATTTATCAACTTTAAAATAAATATTGTGTAGGCCTCTGCTGTAATACATGTACACTAACATAATGAGAAGCTTCAGAAACATATTGTATGAACTTTTGTATGAACTTGCTATTCATTTAATTTCGGAACTAGTAGAGTGCCCGTGCGTTACGACGGGCTTCAGAAAAATAAAACATTATATATGGTTTAAATAAAAAAATTATTTACATAATATATTTGTTAGACATATATAATATTATTAATATTTTTACATAATCATATTTATATTACTATTGATGCTTCTTAGTGTATCATTTTATATATAAAAGTAATTATTTTCTCACTATTTTCCATCATATTATCATCATAAATATATTTTTTATCTGTAATATTAACGATTTTGACATGTAGTATTTTTTGAGATGTTGTAGATTTAGGTGAAATAACACTACAAAGATTCAAAGATGAGAAGTAGTGATATGAAACCCGACTCCGGATTTCCACAAGCCCATGACACCTACAAGATACCTCTATACGTACACAAAATTCAACATACAAGCTCAAGGTCGCGACCCAATGACTAAGGATTTATAGAAGGTTTATCCGAAAGGAAAAATTAATTTACACAGTCCAGAAATAACATTATATTACGTTGCGGTTTTGGACTTCAAGACTTGCTCCAATGGGAAATGTGTAACTAAGAAAGTTGTAGATCTCGTCGAGAGTTTTTTGGATATATATGCAACATATTATTTGGACTCCGGAGCTATGAGATATAGGCCCCGTAAGGAGACGTGCGTAGAGGAGTTTGAATTGGAATAAATATTTATGCATCGTATATTTGAACATAAAAACTTCTGAATATGTGAATCCATTGAATATCTAAGTTGTAGAACTTTTTGAGAGTTACGAGATAGAGTCTGAGTTTGTCTTATTTGGACTCCAGACATGGGAGTTATGATTTTTGAAAATTGATGCTTAATATGGAACGTATAAAACCGACTTCGATTCAATCTCTAACTTTATGCTTTAACTTTATGGATATGAAGTGAATAATTATACCTCAATTAATAAGTTGTAGAGATATATGTGTCAAAAGAACAAAAGATAGCACGATGAAATCTTGCTGCGTGGATTTTGAACACTTTAGTGGAAACCTAACATCACACATTGTTATGCGTTGTACTCGTCGGGCATCTCAGAAACCTAACCCCTACAGTTGGGCATCCTATATGCTCCGCAATTCCACAAACCCATCAGAGGTGTCTGATCGTATCTAAAGTCCTCCACGGGGTCGACATCGACCCATTGGAATTTTCCTGCTACAACTTTGCACGGGCCCAATTCCAAAGTATTCTTGATGGGAGCTATTCACAAGGTCCCAAGAAAAACTCCGGCACGTGAAATCGACAAGTTTGAAAAGTTCATCCTCTCAAGAAAAATCGACCTCTAAAACCAGGCCAAGTACCTAGCCTTATTCCATCAGGACCATTTTTAGACAACTACCACATAGAGGAGGTCTCTGGGACCACAATGAACTAAAACCGAAACCAAGACTTTTGTTTGCAAATTGCAACAGTGCTAATACTGTAACTGAACCATCCTCATTTGACTCGTTACTTTTCCAATTGGCGAGAAAATATTTTCGTACCAATTAATTTAAGGAAGACTGAACTATACTTCAATTAACATAGGACAGACGAAATATTCACTAAGGCCACAGAGCGTGATTGTGGTGTACTAATCTCTCTCAAGAAACAGTACTATTCCTAAGTACGGCTCCTGATCTTCCAGACAAAACGGAGCAAATTTTAACTTTAAATCACCGGTCCGTGCACAGTTGCATACAAACCAAGATGAAGCTAATGAGAGTAGCCAGGAAAAGCAAACAGATAGAGTAGTATCGAATTACTCACATGGCGTGGGGATGCTGGTGACCACGGGGAAGACGTGCACGAGGTAGACGAAGCTCCGCGGCTTTGTCAGCCGCTGCAGCGCCCACGACAACGCCGCCATGCTCGACCCGCCCTTGCCGACCGCCACGTACACATCGTCAGCGGTAGAGGCTGCGCCGCCGCCCTGTGCGTGATCCGCAGAGGAGGCGGCGCCCTGCCGCGGCCGTTCCTCCGGCTCCAATTCCTCGATCTCCCACGCGCCGGCACCGCCGTTGTAGTTATCGCTCGGGCTCGGCAGACCGCCGCCATTCTCGGCGGAGCCTGATGCGCCGGCAGCATGATCATCCTTCTGGGGCGGTGCTGCCTCGGCCATGCTTTCTCCGCGGGGGGAGAATAGCAAGAGGAGCTGGAGTCGGCCTTGATAGCCTGGGACGATATTGGTCGCAAGTTGTGCGGTTTCTTCTAGTTTGACATTTTCGAGGTACTTTCAGTCGGTCCTGCAGATGTGTACAAGCCATCTATTCTATCCCTGTCATGTCTTGAGAATTTGCTGTTTCGGAAAAAATAGTAACATAGAAAAAAAAATATATTGCTCTATAAAAAATTATGATACTAAAATTTTACATGGTTCCTTGTGTAACACGAAAATTACTGAACTTCCTTCTCTGCCATCAATGAAAATTTAGATGTCTCCACTACCGTCACATTTTTGTTACTCATATTACCTTAGATAAAGTTCACTTTACTTCCTTTAAGTATAGGCAAAGTCCAGATAACTCTCTAAACTATTGTCTGATTTGTTTTATCCTATAACTCTCTAAACTATTGTCTGATTTGTTTTATCCTTTATTGTTCGTTAAACTAGACCGTTTTACACTTTTAACTAGTATTATAATCTTGAATTACTAATATAGATCGAAATTAAGTTGAGATTATCATACACATGTCTTGTCTTACATGACAAATAAATTAATGTGATATATAATCCTATCTTGATCTAGTTATAATGTATGCATCTTTGTTTTTGTTTACGTATGAAAACATAGGAAATGGACCAAACACAACAAAGTATAAACACGAATAAGATTATGTGACTCGTTTAGTCCTTTATCATATTGTACGACACTTGTGTCAAGGTTGAGGACAACTCAACTTAAATATCAACAAGTCAAAATTAAAATACCAATTAGAGGTGTAAGATAATCTATTTTAATAAATTATGAGGACAAAATAAACTAAATAATAGTTTAAAGAATTATTAGACTTTGATTATACTTGAAGGAAGTAAAGTGGACTTTATCCTATTACCTTCCTCGATCTATTCATTCATGTAATCTCCATAATACCCCTTTCCCTTGCATAGACTGACTGGTGGGTCCTTAGTGTCAGTTATGAATCTTCCCTCACATCTGAAGTCCATCGTTCTCCTCTCCTCTCCCTCGACAGGTGGCGCTGGCGAACCCTAATAGGTGAGCATACCTCAGCCAGCGCCACATGTAGATCTCGGCGGGCGAGATCTCAGTGGACAGGAGAAGAGGCGGGCGAGCAGATCTCATCAGCTTATGCCTGCAGGAAGAGGGAGGCGGGCAAGCGGATCTCATTAGCTTACGCCTGCAGGAAGAGGATGAGAAGCGAGCGTGGCTGACAGGGAGAGAGGAGGTGGGCGGAGCTCGGAGACACGCCTGTAAGAAGCTGATTGGTGGCAGGCGCAGCCGGCAGGGAGAGAGGAGGTGGGCTCGAGCGGCCTCGTCGTGCATCTCAAAGAAACTAATTAAGAAACTAATTGGATGCAGATACAACTAGCAGAGAGAGGAGAGGAGAGGAGAGGAGAAGAGCAGGCGGACACAACAATAAGGAGAGGAGCAGAGTTATGGCTCCACGAAGGTAAGCATGTACCTGTATTTTCTATTTTGATTGTTTAGTTGTAATAAAATAGTAGTAGAAGGGTAACGAAAATATTCAATGGCTGTGGCATGTAAGACATCTAAATTTTTATTGATGCTATAAAGGGAAGTTTGGTAAATTTTGTGTTATAGAAGAAACCATGTAAAATTTTAATGGCACAAAGAGAATTTGCTTATAGCCCACTAACATTGTAGTAATTTTGTTGAAGCTTTCCCTTTAAAGCTAACACGCTTCTAATTAACTACAAAATCTTTCATCAAAACTAGAAAGTGCCAAGTTGTGAGCATTATTCTTGAACATTTTGACTAAATTTTATTCCAGAAACAGAAAGGTTCTTGGAAACGCAAGAGTATAAAACCAAACTGCATATTTGAAGTGTCCATGATGATGTCCTCTATGAGACAATTGAAATAGAAATATCTAATTTAGAGTTTGAATGAAGAAGTTATGGTATTTGAAAAATACTCACAACTACAAAACTAAAACTTCTGGTTTCAATAGTATGAGTGAAGAAGTTGTGTTCAATAAGTTTGTAAAAGTTTCGACTCCTAATGAGATTAGACCCTTTCATTCTTCATACAAGACGACGGTGGACTGAAGCATTCTCGATCGACAAAAAACAGTTGTATATTTACCTTTTTTTTATATATCTCCAAATCATAATTGATGTTCTTTGAATGTGGAAGGCACTCTTTTGTCTGTCCATAATGGGGGAACCCAAGAGTGCATTTGTCTCGATGGGTCTTTTTTGGACATGTGTTCATTGCTTTTGTGATGAACATGTAGACCGACGTTTCGATTTTAGCAGACTAAGGCCCTGTTTGGACCTCCAGTTTCTAAGAAACCAGCATTTAGAAACTGGAGGGCCTCCAAATAGGCTAAATTTTTTTTATCAGTTTCTTAAAACTAGTTTATGAGTTTTTAAGAAACTCATAATCTAGGTTAGACCATCTAATGCTAGTTTTTAAGAAACCAACTTTTAAAAACTGGGATCCAAACACCCCTATGTAGTTTTTTTTTATAAACCAGTTTTTAAGAAACTGATTTATAAATCAGTTTTCTTAAAAAACTGCACCCACGGACGTGTTTGTATTTAATGACATTTTTTTCATGTCAATTGCATTATTAATCTTAATGACTATTAACCTAGTCCGTTATGCATATTCATAAAAGTAGAGAAAATATACTTATCCATTTATAAAAGATTTAATTAGGTTTTCAAACTACGACATCAAGGCAGATATAATGTTGCCTTTGTGGAATAAGTTTATTCGGTCTCTTCTCCATTTTATCATGGTTAGTTGTAGCCATTTTGTGAGAATAAATCCGTATCTCATGCCAATTTTGATTGACTTTGAGTTAGGAAGAATAGCTTAAGATTTTCTTCTTCGTGGACGTTAGAATGAAGACACATGAATATTATACTCATTGAACCTATAGGAATGTTGGCTGGCGGATTTTTTACCGAGTGTGTGACTATGTGATCATCTATAAGGATCTTTATTCATGTTTGGCATTAAGTTTCGGAGCTGCATGATACGTGAACACCATGAAGATAAACGGTATCTGCATGTACTTAGTTATAGTTTCTTTGCAATATATAGTACTTGTAATACGAGATGTACTCAGTACAAATTAATATCGTTCTTTTTTTTGTCTAAAGAAGAATATTAAAAAGATAAGTACACCATAAACTATAGGGGTGATATCAGTAGGACATGTTTCGGTACATTGTTACATGTTCCACCTGTCCTTTGTTTGGTGGTGCCTTGTTCTTTCACCAGCATGAAAAATCAATGGAAGAAGGGCTCCTCGGTGTAAGTGGGTAATTTACTCAGCAGCAACTTAGAAATTGAACCCACCTGGAACTAATTCAACAATTAACAAGACACCAATGATCAACTGACCAAACTATTGATAACTCATACGTAGCAAAGAATAATCACAGGATTATCTTAGGGAGTCGAAGACATCATGTCATGGCAGGTGACCCAAACAGACGAATCGGTACACCTATATGTGTAGTAATGAACTGGAGATTATTCAGAGAGCGTGGACCAGGAATGGAATATGCTGGCGGATCGACGCTGGATTCCTTTCCTCCTCGACGGTGACGCGAGGTCAAACTCTCAAAGCCTGCCGCAGCAGGCATCTTTGAACCGTCTGCCAGAGACCGAGATGAACATTATCTTTATTCCACTTGTATAATTTTTGTACAATTTATGTTTGCATAGGCAATGTTTAGCGTGCACATCCATAACATCATCTTTGTTCCACTTGTATAAGCTTCATATCTGGTTAATATTTGTACAATTTATGTTTGTTTCAATTTTTTTACTAGTGCATCATCATTTTTTCCATTTGTATAATTTTCATGTCCGATTAATTCATTAAATGTTATTGTATGACTTTGTTATGGATGTTCCATTAGTATAAACCATGCCAGTTGGGGAAAAGTTAAAACGAAATAAAAATGAGAGCTTTGACATAAGTAACAAACAAAAGTGTAACAACCAAATACGAAATATAACAGAAAGTATGAAAAAGTAAATACAATCGGAAAAGAAATACATGGAGAGTAATAAATTTATTATAAAGTTTTTGGTACTCTTCTATCATTCATGGCCTGTTTATAGGTTTGATAAATTCTATCTTTGTAATAACAAACAACTACATGTATTGGTCGATGCAGAGGTTTGAATACTAAAATATAATTTTATTTAAAATAATAATAATATATAATATATATAAAACAAAAGATTCAGTTTAATACTAATATAAAGAGAAGTCCATGAATGACAAAAATGGGCCGAGATCAGGAAAATTCGGCCCAAAAATTTATATCGAATGGACTATCAATTGGGGCCAACGCGTGAACATTTTGCCTGTTGTTTTGAAAGAGCTCCAAGCCTCCAACCAACGCCTCTCTCTACCTAAACTTTTATAGGAGTTAGTTCAATTTATTTCGTTTGCCAAGAACGATTGTGTGATGTCCAAAACGTGTATTTTCTTATATGTTTCCCAATATGTAGAAGACATGATAAATACAAAAAAATATATGATGTGTGCAAATACTTTTGTGTACTCTTTTGTAAAATACTTAAGGTGTGTTTGGTTGGGTTTTTTCTGGCTTTGGCTTTTCAGAAAAGTCAAAAAGTCAAAGGGGTTGGCTACCAGAAAAAGCCAAAGTCAAAAGCAGCTTCTGGCTAGTTTATTTTTAAAAGCAGGTTAGGATGTGCTTTTTGTGGCTTTGACTTTCACAAATTTAAAGAAATTACCCTCATACATATATATACACACAAAAATATATATACATATATAATATATATTCACACACATGTATATATTATATAGTATAATTATATAATTTTATATAATTTATATATAATATTCACATACATATATGAATATTATATATATATATATGAATATATTCTATATGTATTATTTATAATATTCATATATATTACAAATAATTAAATATATATAAAAACATTTTCAAATGTTTTTTAAAAATTAAAATCTTTTTGAATTTGCAAAAACATTTTGAATGTTTAAATAACTTTTAAAGAAATTTTTTAATTTTCAAAAAACTTTATAAATTTATAAAAAAATTTAATTTTTTTTTAAAATTTTTTAAGTTTAGAAAATATGTAGTTCAATGAATATTTTAAATAAATTAAGATAGAGCTTTTAAATTACATGTAAATTTAAATGAATAACATATTATTTTACAGTTATCAGCTCATAGTCATTTTTTCACAGTCGTTTTCACCTAACGGCTTTTACCTTTTTTACAGCTTATATATCTCACAGCAACTTTTATCACATCCCACAGCCCAGAACAGCTTTTTTTACAGCCATAGCCAAATCAAATACACCCTTAAATTGATTACATAATATGTTTATATGGCGTGTTTTATGTCAAATATAGGCTATGGTTGAGCTGTGTCTTAACTTCAGTACAAATATGTAGTATAAGTACTAGGTGCAATCATTTGCAAAACCTTTTAAAAATATACTTAGAAGTTCTAAACAATTATAAGACTTGCCACTGACCACCACCGTCGCGTTCACGCGGTGGTCCCCGCCGCCCGGCCATGCCAGCAGTGGCACGCCGGCGGCCGCGGTCACGGAGTTCCACCCGCTGTGGCTCAGGAACAGACCCACGCCCGGGTGCTTCAAGAGAGCCTCCTGGTCCACCCAAGCTTTGGTCACGAGGCCACGGCCCTGGACCCGGTCCAGGAACCCGTCGCCGAGCACGTCTGCCAGCTCGGCGGCGTCGTCCCGGTCCACGGTGGTGGTCTTGAGCACCCAGAGGAACCGGCAGCCGCTGGACTCCAGCCCGGCCGCGATCTCACGGATTTGCTCGTGGGTCACGGCGTTGCGGTTGCCGAACGCCACGTACACCACTGATTTCACTGGCTGCTCATCCAGCCAGCAGGCAACCGGAGAGCCAGCTGCTGCTGGTTTGTCGTCGTTGTCATTCGACGTGGAGGAGGTGTGCGACTTGAGCGGGCCGATGGCGTACACCGGCGGGAAGCCGGGGACGACCTTGCCGTCGCGCAGCGCGGCGAGCGCAACAGGCTCCAACGCGTCGAACGTGTTGACGAGGAACCCGTCGGCTTTGGTGATCTCGCGGCCGTTGTCGATGAGCTGCTTGGTGAAGAGCTTCTCCAGGTCGAGCAGCGGCTGCGGCAGCCATGACTGCGCGATGCAACGAACCCCGGGTATGTCCACGTCACCCACGCCACCGGTTGCAGCCTTCTTCTTCTGGTTGTTGTCGAGGTGGACGGGGAAGTAGGCGACGAGCGAGAGCATGGTGGCGCAGGAGACGAAGAGGACGTGGCACGGGACGTGGATGTCCTTGCAGATGGGGATGACGTGGGACGCCAGAGTCACGTCGGTGATCACGGCCGAGACGCCGGTGATGAGCGGGCCGAGGAGGTGGGCCGAGCGGCGCAGGGCCTCCCAGCGGAGTAGGAACGGATCGTGGCCCGGGAACTCGGCGGCGGCGTCGAACGGCAGGAGGTGGAAGTCCACGCGGCGGATGCCGGGGAACTTCGCGAAGAGTTCGGTGAAGTGGTCGGCCTCGGCTGCCGACACTGTCGGCAGCACGGTCACGACGGAGACCTCGACACCGCCGTGGTAGGACAGGGCGGCGATCACGCGGAAGAAGGGGAGGAGGTGGCCCATGCCGGCGCTCGGGATGAACATCACGTGTGGCACGCCGTCGACAGAGCTCTGCGTTTCCTGCAGCGCCATGATGCTCCTCCGCTGGGCGCGCGTGAGTGACTGGTAGGTAGGTGGTGGGTAGTGGCAAATGACGATTGACGAGTGCTCCTGGGATCTCGTTTTTATTATTTCATGGAACTCCACGGATCTCGTTAGTTGCGTTTTTGTAATACTTTGTAATTGTCCTTGTAACAATCGTGTCACCAGCACAAGCCCCCCATTTTGCACGGTGCAGCCTACATCGACGTGGCATCAGGAAGCATTGTTGATGGGGTTTCAGCTTTATGATTTTATCCCTTGGATTCCAAAACAAAAACAAAGTTTACTCCTACTTGAGATAAAATCACATATTTTTTATGCTAAGTAGGGGTAAATTTTATGTTCAGATTGAAAAATTAGGGATAAAATCACAAAATTCAAAAACCAAAGATAAAAACACAATTGATGTTGAAACAAGGTATATAAACATAATTATACTTTATAATAACAGAAAGGTTTCTTTCAGGCGAAAGAAATGAGCATGGTACAACTTTTATTCGATGGCCAAAACGTTGTTCCTGTTGTTATTTATTCCTTTTTTTCCTTTTGTTATTTATTTATTTATAGGATTATATGTATTAATTAATATCATGTATAGACTAGAAAAAAGTTATTCTTTTATATTATTGGATCTATATCTAAGAACCAAAAACGGTGGTTAAAAGCAATCCCAATTTTCACCGACTAAAAAGTAGCCGCTGCCTTATAATAATAGAACAAATGGAAAACGGACCTGGTACCGCAACAAACACAAGGGCATCTCAGCTCCTGAGTTATTGTGATTCGAATCATCGAATCCTACAGACAAGGGTGGTGCATTGGTATCCTTCTTTTGATTTGGATACACGATGACGACGATTGTGTTATATCTGTTATATTTATATGACAGTAAGTATACTCATGAGTATTTCGGATGATAAAGAAAAAGCAGTACTCATGAGTCATGTTTACTGTTCTCTTACGTAGACGGTAGACACGAAAGGTTTCACGCAAATACGTGCAATAAGCCAAAACCTTGTGTGCCGCGCCAGTTATTACATTGTTGATGAAGAGCGCTAGGATCCTAATAAGAACGACATCCAACAATAAGAGCTCTTTGCAAAAAAAAAAAAAAAAATCCCCCAATAAGAGCTCCTTTGTTTGAAACCCTGAGAATTTCGCCTAGACCAGACAGATCTTGAACCCAAGCAAGCAACTAAGCATCATTGATATAAATTGCCCTTCATCTACCGTCGTGATACTGTGTACCTGTGATTTCTGCATAGCTCAGTCAGGTCTCATTAAAACAGACCCCATGCAATTAAGCATCGTTGATAAATTGCCCTTCATCGTTGCTGTTTACTTGTAAATTGTGACTCGCAATCAACCGGCGGTTTACAGGTCGCTATACATATCTGCTTTTTTTTTTTGTTTCCCCTCAGGAAATCACAAGTGATCTTTTGTTAATTGAAGATGGCCTTTGCTTGTCAAGGTTAAACAGATCGTCCATGATCTGGTTAATGATAAAGGCCATAAGAAATACTCCTTCCGCGTTCTTTACCAAAATCCTACAAGCTTTAATTTGATGATCACTACCAAAAATCCCTTAGTTGTCGAGTGCCAAAGAACTCGGTAAAGTTCGAAATACACTCAGCAAACTACACTCGGAAAAAAATGTACTTAGCAAAGCTTTTGCCGAGTGTCGAAATACACTTGGCAAAGTCTTGCACTCGGGAAAATACAATTACAAAAAAAAAAGCAAAAAAATGGCCAATGTTTTTTTTTGAAATGTAGGGAGAGTGCCTAGCAACTCGTGCCCGCCCATCCCCGTTGCAGGTCGCGGCATTTTCTCACATGCTACCCGCTTATTGCGGCTGGCGGGATTCAACCCATGATCTCCCCTTCCCGGGCATAGTCCACTACCACTACACCGATAACGTCCCGCTCCTTCGAGGCTAGTTCCGCTTATACCTGGCAGCTCTTTAGGACCTCAAGACTTTTCTCACAGACCAGCACTAGTCTTTTCTATATACTTTGTCCTTACTCATATGCATCTGAGACAACTTTTTGATTGATCAACCATCTTTAAATTGTTTCGGTCTAAGCATACTTAACCTTAGAGTTATTTGGGGATGGGCTTCTAAAAAAGAAGTTGCAACTTGTTGGTAAGCTTTAAGCCAGTATATGACACTCTCACCTCCTTAGAAGATCAACGTCCTCGTCGATCAACTCTAGGCCAGAAACTTCCCCTCTTGGCCACGTCCGTGTGTTCAGTGTCAACGTATGTGCCATGTTGTATGATCACTCTAGACCCACACCAGCCATGCATACTCTGGCTGCACAACAGCAACCCCATATGCCCATGAAACCGTGAGGGTCGGTTCTGATACTAACTATAATGTTCTGCTCTTTCGAGACTGGACCTGCTTACATCTGACAACTCTCTAGGTCCTCAAGACTATTCTCATAAACCAGCACTAGTCTTTTTTATGCACTTTATCCTCACTCGTGCGCATCTGGGACAAACGTCCCAGTCGACCAATCATTCCTTAATTGCTCTGGATCAAGCATGCTTAACCTCAGAGTTCTTTGAAAATGAGCTTCTAGAAAAAAAAGTTACAACTTAATGATATGAGTATTCTATGAATCTTATTAAGTTCTAAGCCGTTATATCACAACACCACACTTTTATTTAAGTCTTAGACTTCATTTTCATAGTTGTTATATTATACCTCTTTGTCGAGTGTTTTATATTGAACACCTGACAAAGACCTTGTTTGCCAAGTGTAAAAAATAATACACTAGACAAAGATCTTGTTTGTGGATTACGAAAAATAATACACTCAGTAAAGATCTTCTTATATTAATCAAACATACTTTACATTGACAAAGTAATTAAAATAAAAAAGTGTTGAATTACACAGTTGTATAAGTTCTGAAGATGCGTTGATTGGCAAACGGCAGGAGGCCCATGCCGGCGCAGGAACTCGGCGGCGGCGTCGAACGGCAGGAGGTTCAAATCCACGCGGCGGATTCCAGGGAACTTCTCAAAGAATTGATCGAAGTGGTCGGCCTCGGTGACCGACACGGTCGGCAGCACGGTCACGACGGAGATCACGACGGCGCCGTGGCCGTAGAGTGCGGCGATCATGCGGAAGAAGGGGAGCAGGTGGCCCATGCCGGCGCTCGGGATGAACATCACGTGTGGCACGCCGCCGCAGTCGACAGACCTCTGCGCTTCCTGCAGCGCCATGGTGCTCCTCTGCTGTGCGCGCGTCGTGACTCGTGAGTGACCGGTAGGTAGTCGTGAGTGGCGTTGACGAGTGCTCCTCGGATGCGTTGGTTGCCCTTTTGTTACAAAGCACGTCTAGAATCAATATAGACCGTCCATTTTATTTGATCTGACTTATACAACATGGATTCTTTAACTAGTATGAAATAATTTTTTAAAATTATAAATCATGAGATATTATAGAAAATAAAAGTAATGATAGACTGTAATTTTATTGATTTTTTAGATAAATTGAATCACCCATTATGTATTGAAATAAATTCAAAAACTCCCTTTTTTTTGTTTTCAAAAGTTGCGACAGTTCATTTAATTTCTCCCCGCCCCTGTTCACGGGTCGCTGCCGGGCGCTGTTGCCTCGCCGCTAGCCGTCCCTCGTCGATTGCGCCCGAGCCTCGCCAACTGTCACCTAACGCTGCGCCACGCCTGAGCCTCGTCCCGTCGGAACCCACTACTAAGCCTCGCCCAAGCTAAGAAAGCCTTAGCGGCTGCTAGTGATTTGGATATTTTTTTTGACCAAACATATACCTGTATTAGAGTTAAGGAAAGAGTACAAACACAGGTACATGAGATAAGGATACAGAGAACTGTTGTCCCACCATTATTATAGAAAGGTCCCTAAAAAAAAAAGAAAATTACAATAAAGCCCCTGAACCTTTCACCCACAGGTTGCAACCAAATCCATCGACACCAGACATTGCCGTCGTCTCCAAATCCGGCAGCCACCAAATCCATGCCGGAGAGGACTCCATCGCACCAAGGCTTTAAAAAGAGCCGAAAAAGACACTCGTCCATCAAGGAGATGCGCCATCGCTGACTGCGCAGTCGGCCGGGACCACGCCCCGAGCTCTCTCCGGCTTGAATCAAAACTCGCCGACGACGATAACCACCGTCGCAGGAGACTCGAGTTCGATCCACTCGCCAACAAACCATCAAACCGCAACCTCCTCTGCATCCTTGAAACAAAGGACTAGCTTCTTCGTCGTCCTCGTATAGACACTGAAAAACCAGCCATAGATTCCTGTACAGGAGCTCCACGGCAAGAGCTCCACCTCCACAAGCTCGCCGCTGGTGACGGAGCGGAGCACCAGCAGGACGCGGAAGAGCTAGGGAGGACTTACTCCGACTCAATGACACTGTCGTCGTCATCAAACAAAACCCTAACCCTAAGCACTAAACCTAACCTACCACCAGTCAGCGAGGAGCCGACGGTCTCCACCACTTCGTGATGCCCTGCAAGCCATCGGAGGCAGAGGAGACCACCAGCCTTGCCGACGGGGACAAGCTCCCTCCTTTCCACCTCGCTCAGGAGCAAAGAGGACAAGAACGGAAGAGAGAGAGAGAGAGAACTGGTGATTTGGATTTGACCGGGCGAATCTAGGTGCCGACGTCAAAGCTTGAGTGTGGTCGCAATTTCAATGGATGGGGGGAGGAGACGATATTGTAGTGCGATGGATGTGCCGACACACGTGAAGCCTCGGTGCTGTGAGGATGACCACATGGCGGGCTGTAGGCAACTCGGTTGCCCACCTTGGTGCCTTAGCTACCCATGAGTGATGCATATCATGTTCGCCATAAGCTTTCTATTAAAACAAAAAGAGTGTGCCCCGATCGGACACAAGACTCATGAGTTATGCTGATTTTACCTTATAGTTGACATTTTTCATTTGTTAACATCCTCGGTGCTGTGAGGATGACCACATGGCGGGCTGTAGGCAACTATATTAAAATTTCAATGTAGTATATAGCCCACCGTATGGAGCTCTTGTAATACTACCTCAGTTCAAAAATGAATTACATATAATGCTTTGATCAAATTTGGTATTGATCAATGATTTTTATACATTGGATTAAATTTAAAAACCTAGTATTTCTATTTCTAAATTTACAAATACTAGATTTTAAAACTAAACGAAATGTATAAAAATTACTGGTCAAAGTAAATCTTGACCAAATCTAGATTGAAACTTATTTTGAGCAGGAGAAAGTATTTGTATTTGTCCCCACGTGTCACCATCAAAAGGCCCCATTGTGCACGGTGGAGACTGCTATTATCAAATGAAAATGGATCTCATAGTGACAAGAACATCAATCTTTTGGATACATGTAACACTTCTCTAATTTTGGATTTGCAAGATCTAATGACTAGAGCTCGTAGATGATGATTAAAATTTGAGGTGTGTTCGTTCCTATGTTTTCATTATATGTTGTTATCTAATGATTATATTATGATTAGAAACCATGGAGAGGACCAGGAGATGATGGGAGAAGGACTTGGGGATGTGGAGGACCAGCAAGTACGTGTAAGCCACGGTCGAGGCCTAATCAAAATCGACTTCGAGTCTATTTCAGGACCCAGGACTAGTACGCACTAAAACGGATGTTCAGTACGTATACGGACTCGAATTTGGATGTTCTACATATGTACGGAAAGCCAAGGAGAAGAACTTTCTAATTCCACTGGTCTCATGCCAAAGTGCATCCGGAGTCATCGTGTATCATCGAAACAACAGAGGATCCAAAATCTGTATTGGTGCTGCGTCACCTATTTTTGGCCTTCTAAAAGGACCGAGTGACCGAGAGGGAGGGAGGGGGGGGGGGGGGTTGAATCGGAAACTCGCACTATGTACCAAATTCGCCAATTTACAAACCAATCATTCAAACAACTACTATAACAATTTTAGTGATGATCACACTAGCAAGATAAAAGCCCTATGAAAGGGTCAACATCCTAAGCATACTAGTGGATCACTCAAGTAAATACAACTCTTATGCAAGCTAGTAATAAAGCAACGCGGAAGCACACCACAAGCTAGCAAAGGAGCCTACTCATGCAATTCTACAAGATAAGGAACTAGTACACACAAGCATGAGTAGTACAACACATACAAGAGTATGCAATCAAGCCAATGCAACTTCTATACATGCTAGTGCTCCAATGCGGAAGCTCAAACACTACTAGCAAGCAAGAAGCCTATTCATGCAAGTCTACAAGTTAATCAACTAGAACAAGACAAGCACACAAGTATGAATAGCACGGTATGTAAATGCGAAAAGTAATGCATCAAAGTACGGAGCAGAGTAAGAGATGGCTCATGATTTTTTCCTGAGGTCTCCGAAGGATGGCGCCTTCCCCTACTCCTTGTCGGACCACTCCCGCCGGAGTTGTGGTCCCTCCCACCACCAAGTGGAGTTCTCGCCCACGAGCCAACAATCACTCCTCGAGTGAAGACATGGTGTGCGTCACCGCTGCCACCAAAGCACAATCTTGCCTCCCTCGAGAACTTGCCGGACTTCCCGAGCCGACACGAGCGCTCATTATTGATGCCCCTTTCACCGGTGGGCTCAAACCGTGTACAAATATGTGACGGCCTTCACACCAATCATGATAGGCTCGATCACCGACACCTAACCAATCTAGGTCTCACCATAGACCAAGAGTAATAGCCTAGATCACACCCTCAAGGACACCCTGGCCTTAGATGTGCAAGATGCTCAAGTTACTCTCCACTAGCACTCTCTAGATATGCAATATCTCCTCCTAGTGCTCTCCTCTTTTCCTCTTGGACCTTACCAAATGCTCTCAGGTATTCCACTGGCCAAGAGAGGTCACAAAGACCCTAGCAACGAAGTTATATAGGCTCCCAACCTCAAACTAGTTGTTGCTCCATAAAATCAGCTTTCCAGGCCTACTGACCGTACAGTCCAGTCACTACCTGACCGGACCATCCGATCACTGCAACTCGAGCTCCAACGGCCCTGACCCTTGTGCTGACTTCTACTGACCGGACCATCCGGTCCATTTCTCTCTCCAGTCCAGAAACATTTTGGCGCTAGCTTCCTTGCTGCCCAAGTCTCATCTCTACTGACCAGACCATTCGGTCAGTAGACCGGACCATCCAGTCACTAGAGCTTTCCAAACTTGGCAGTTTCCTCGCTGCTTGCTATAGCCTTCGAACAAAACCTCTGAGTGACAACACAGTCCGATCACTATTGACCCCTGTGTTCGGTCACTTCAATCCAAAGTTGAAACTCCTCGTCCTTGTTTGACTTTGTTTCCCGGCTTCTCCGAACAGCTCCATGGCTTCTCCACTGTCAACTAGTGCCTGTGATTTCACTGAGCAACCTTGCACATCAACGACTAGACATGACCTAAGAGAATGACCTAGACCCCCTTGATAGTCCAGTTTTTCCTATGGACTCAAAGCCCTAACAACTAGACAAGTGTACCCAATACTTGCACCATAGCTTGTCCTACGTTTTGATCCATCTTCATCAACCCTTGGACTCCATCAAGCTCATCAAGCCTCCATGCTTGTGATCTTGTCATTAATCACCAAGGACACCGTCGACAATCATCATAAAGTAGAAAAGGTTTAATACACAAATAACACTCGTGTAGACATTAGTCACATTTTATGTTTGTCATTCATCACCAAAACATAATACCTTGGGGTGACCTCAATGGTCATGATCCTTACCATCTCCCCCTTTTTGGTGATGGATGATAACCACTACTTATGATGATCCAAAACAGACAAACAAGAAAGAACCAAAGGAAAAGAAAGGATTGGAAAGCATACCTTGGTCCTTACCTTGGAAGTAGTCTCCCCCTTGAAATGTACTAGATGTCGAGGGAGAACTACCGGCTCACTTAGCGCACTTGGATGTTAATCTTGATGTTCACGTCGCTCTAGATGTACATTATCACCGTAGACATGCACCATTGTTGTTCTTCTCCATGTTGGTGTAGATGTTCATCTTGATATGATTTGGTGATTGATCTTCATGTTCTTCTCCCCTTATCATCTTCAATTGATCTTCATGTTCTTCTCAACTTCAACTTGACTTTTGGATCTTCATGTTCCTTCTCCCCCTTTGTCACCTATCACCAAAAACCACACCAAAACATAACAAAACCAAGAGGCAAAGAATAGTTGGCAATATTAGGATAACTCCCCCTTTCATGGTGCTCTTCCTTGGTCGCAATGGTGTTCCACCGTAGCTCCCCCTATACTTATGACTCAACAAAATATTTTCTCAAATATGCACGGGTTAGTCATTTGAGAGGTGGGAATGTATGAGCCACTTGTCTTTGAGCCGCGCGAGTAGATTTAACCTCGGAGCTCGGTTGAACATGGCTCAATGGACATGAAGCACAAATATCACTATTTGATCATCTAGAGAGTCATATACTCACATTGTAAATGAGCAACTCCCCCTAGACACATGCTTGGGAGCATGTGTGGTATCACAATGCAAAGATGCATGAATGCAAATGCAACAAGTATACAATGCATGATGCGATGCTAAAGAAAAGAGAGAGAACCGTTACAAACCAAAGTGTCAATAACGAGTTGTTCCCTTCTCAAGCTTGCTCACAATGGACCATTCTTCAAAGCCTTGGGTACACCATGAACCACCTTCCCAAGCTAAACCCATGTCCATTGCTATCACAAGAAGGTCCGAAGTCAAGCTACAAAAGAAGAGAAACAAGCACAAAACAAAGACACAAACAATAAAGCAAACAAACACTATACATATTTACAAAGGATAAGCTCAATGGTTACTCATGTGAAGTTGGAGAGGTCGAGAACATTGAGTTCCCTCCTTAGCTTGTTGTTGGTCTTCTCATCGAGTGGCTTGGTGAAGATATCCGCTAATTGTTCATGAGTTCGCACACTCACCAACTCGATGTCCTTCTTCTCAACATGATCCCTTATGAAGTGATGTCTCACTTGAATGTGCTTTGCATGATCGTGATCTCCAGTTTTAAGAGCCATCTTGATTTCTACCTCACTATCACAATACAATGGCATTTGAGTGTAATTGAGGCCATAATCCGACAGCGTTTGCCTCATATAGAGAAGTTGGGCACAACATGATCCCGCCGCTATGTATTCCACTTCAGCTGTCGATAGAGCCACCGAGTTTTGCTTCTTTGAGCTCCAAGATACTAGAGATCTTCCAAGAAATTTGCAACCTCCCAATGTACTGTTCCTATTCACTTTGCAACCCACAAAGTCCGAATCCGAACACCCAAGTAACTCAAAGCTTGTTCCTCTAGGACACCATAAGCCCATGATAGGTGTGTACTTGAGGTATCTCATTATCCTCTTCACGGCCTTCAAGTGTGACTCTTTTGGATTTGCTTGGTAGTGTGCACACAAGCACACACTAAACATTATGTCCGGTCTCGAAGCGGTGAGATAGAGCAAAGAACCAATCATGGATCTATAGAGCTTGGGATTCACCGGTTTCCCATTCACATCATCATATAAGGGTTTGCTTGTTGCCATAGGTGTGTGCAAGGGCTTGCAATTCTCCATGTTGAATCTTTTGAGAAGATCCTTGGTATACTTTTCTTGATAGATGAAGTTTCCTTCTCTCAATTATTTGACTTGGAAACCAAGGAACACATGCAACTCTCCAATCATTGACATTTGAAATTTCTTTGCCATCATTTCCCGAAACTCTTCATTGAACTTCTCATTGGTTGACCCATAGATGATATCATCCATATAGATTTGGCACACAAAGAGATCCTTCCCAAAATGCATTGTGAACAAGGTGCTATCAATGCTTCCAATCTTGAAACCATTCTTGAGAAGGAAGTTCCTCAAGTGTTCATACCATGTTCTTGGTGCTTGCTTGAGGCCATAGAGAGCTTTCTTCAATTTGTATAGATGTCTTGGATATTTTGGGTCCTCAAACCCCGGAGGTTGTTCCATATAGACTTTCTCATTGATCTATCCATTCAAGAAAGCACTTTTGACATCCATTTGAAAGAGCTTGAAGCCATTATGTGATGCATAGGTAAGTAAGATTCGAATAGCTTCAAGATGGACCACGGGAGCAAAGGTTTTTTCAAAGTCAATCCCCGTCATTTGAGAATATCCCTTAGCCACTTGGCGATCCTTGTTCTTGACAATTGCTCCTTTCTCATCTTGCTTGTTCTTGAAGACCCACTTGGTGCCAACCAGATTATGATTCTTGGGCCTCTCAACCAATTTCCATACTTTGCGCCTCTTGAAGTTGTTCAACTCTTCTTGCATGGCTATAACCCATTTGTGATCATCCATAACTTCATCAATGGTGGTGGGCTCAATTATAAAGACGAAAGAGAAGTTCTCAATTGCAATATTGGCCTCGTCATCATTCTCTTCACTCACATAGACTTATATTGATTTCTCCTTGTCTTTACTCCTTGAGATGGACTCCCAATGATCAAGTCACGTGAATGATCCTTGTTGATGGCTTGGGTCTAGGATGGTATTTTTCTTGAGTGGGAGGAGCTCTCGATGAAGTATCTTGTGCATCATAGATTGCTCGCTCTCTTGATATATGAGTATCTTGGATCCTAAGAGAGGTGGGAGAGTCACTCTTATGCTTTCTTGTTTTGGACTTAGAACTTGAGGCAGATGGAAGAACATCTTGTGAAGAGCTAGGAGAAGTGGTTTGTGGAGAAGTATGTAGGGAGGCTTGTGGCTCACTTCTCACTTGGGTTTCATCATCATTTGGTGGGTGAACTCACAATGAATCTTGGGAGGAGCTTGTGGGCGTATTTGTGTCATTTTGGGTTGGTTCTTGCACCTCAGAGGAAGAGGTTGATTAAAGTGGTGGAGTAGAGGGCTCATCAATATCACCATGATTGGCCTCGTGGGGTAAAACCTCGCCCATAGGCATGTTCCTCAAGACTTCCCTCATAGGCTCATCTCCAGTGTTCACTTCATGAAATTCATCTCCCCTCTGAGAACCATTTGACTCATCAAATTGCACATCATAAGATTCTTCTACACATCCTATGGCTGAGTTGTAGACTCGATATGCTTTAGAAGTTCCTGAGTACCCAACAAGAATGCTTGCATCAGTTCTGCTCTCAAATTTTCTGGGATTTCTCCTCTTCTTGAGAATGTAACACTTGCAGCCAAAGACTTGGAAATAGGAAACATTGGGTTTCGTCCCACCAATAGCTCATATGGTGTCTTCTTCAACAACCGACGGAGATAGACACGGTTGGAGGTGTAGCAACCGTGTTGATTGCCTCCGCCCAAAACCTCTCATGAGTTCCATACTCATCCAACATGGCACGAGCAAGAGTGATGAGCGTCTGGTTCTACCTCTCCACTACTCCATTTTGCTTGGGAGTATATGTAGTGGAGAATTCATGCTTGATGCCTTTCTTGTCATAATATTCCTCTATTGTGGTGTTCTTAAACTTAGTCCCATTGTCACTCCTTCTCTTCACAATGCTAGCCTTGAATTCATTCTTTTCTCTACTAGCAAACTTTCTAAAGATACCACTGGCTTGAGATTTGTCCACAAGAAAGAAGGTCCAAGTGTATCTCGTGAAATCATCAACAATCACCAAGCAATATAGATTACCTCTCAGACTCTTGTAATGTGTTGGCCTAAACAAGTCCATATGTAAGAGCTCTAGAGGATGAGATGTGGACATGAATGACTTGGTGGGATGTGAAGATGCTACTTGTTTTCCTGCCTGACAAGCGCTGCACAGTCTATCCTTCTCAAAGGTCACATCCTTGATTCCTTCAACTAGATTCCTCTTGACAATCTTCTTGAGCCGATTCATTCCAACATGTGCCAGTCTCCTATGCCACAACCATCCCTTGGATGCCTTAGTTAATAGCAAGTACTTGGTGGCATATAGATTGATTTGAAGTTTGTGTCATATAAGTTTCCATGCCTTACTCCATGAAATACTAGCCCTTTGTAAGGACCGAAGGTCTACCGAGAGGGGGGGGGGGGGGGGGGGGGAGGGGGTGAATCGGTAGCCGACCATGAATTTGAAAACTTCAGTTTCACGCTTCTCAAACCTAATGAATCATTGCAACCTAAACAATTCTAGTAGGCCAAGACCTTACACATGCTAGTATTCATGATGCAAAGCAATGCGCGGAAGCTATTTATACTAGCCTATGCAAGCCACAAGTTACCCTATCACTAGAGCACACAATTGCGGAATAATAAAGAGAGGGTCAAGGAATGCTCATGATTTTTTCCTGAGGTCTCTGAAGGATGGCGCCTTCCCCTACTCATTGGACCACTCCCACTGGAGTCCCGATCCCTCCTGCCACCAAATGGAGTTCTCGCCCACGAGCCTGCAATCACTCCTCGAGTGAAGACACGATGTGCGTCACCACTGCACAAAGCACAAGCTCGTCACCCTCGAGAACTTGCCAGACTCCCCGAGCCGACACGGGCGCTCACTATTGACGCCCCTTCCAACGGCGGGCTCAAACCGTGTACAAACTTGTGACGACCTTCACAACCAATCACGATAGGCTCGATCACCGACACCTAACCAGTCTAGGTCTCACCACAGACCAAGAGTAACAACCTATATCACACTCTCAAGGACACCCTAGCCTTAGATGTGCAAGGTAGCTCCCTGTTACTCTCACTAGCACTCTCAAGATATCCAATATCCTCTCCTAGTGCTCTCCTCTTTTCCTCTTGGACCTTACCAAATGCTCTCAGGTATTCCACTGGCCAAGAGAGGTCACAAAGACCCAAGCAACAAAGTTATATAGGCTCCCAACCTCAAACTAGCCGTTGCTCCATGAAACAGCCTTTCTAGATGTACTGATCGGACAGTCCGGTCTCCACTGGACGGCTCCTCTAGAGCCGTTGCTCTCTGTCCGCTGCTTCCCCCTGTAGTGATCGAACTGTCCGGTCACTGGACTGGACCGTCCGGTCCACTTTCTCTCTCCAGTCCAGGAGCCTTTCGCGAAATGCACCTCTTCTGCCGTCCCTGCACCTGTACTGACCGGACCATCCAGCCAGTAGACCGGACCGTCCGGTCTGTACGGACTTACCTGTTGACAGACTCCTGCTTCTTCGCGCTAAATCCCGGACAATGTCCACATAGTGACCGTACAGTCCGGTCTCCACTGACCCATCTGTCCGGTCCTCTATGTCTAGAAGCTGAAACTCGTCATCCTCGCTTGACTTGGTTTCCCGGCTTCTACAAACAGCTCCTTGGCTTCTCCACTATCACCTAGTGACTGTGATTTCACCGAGCAACCTTGCACATCACCGACTAGATATGACCTAAGAGAATGACCTAGACCCCCTTGATAGTCCGGTTTTTCCTATGGACTCAAAGCCCTAACAACTACTCAAGTGTACCAAACACTTGCACCATAGCTTGTTCTCCGCTTTGATCCATCTCCATCAACCCTTGGACTCCATCAAGTTCACAAGCCTCCATGCTTGCGGTCATTGTCATCCATCGCCAAGGACACCATCATCCATATGATTTGCAATAGAGTTAAGAGATGATTCCTACATAGACAACACTCGTGTAGATGTTAGCCCACAATTTCATAGTTGTCATCTATCACCAAAACATCCATACCACAGGGATCCAATCATCAATGGTCATGAAGCTTACAATCTTCCCCTTTTTGGTGATTGATGACAACCACTACTTAAAATAAACTTTAAGGAATAACCGGGCTAAAACAAGCTACACAAAGATCGAGAGGAACCAAGACAACATAAGAGAGAAATGCATAAGGTCCTGCTCAATCAAGTAACATCTAGAGATATAAGGAAAAGAGAGAAGAGCATACTCTAGATGAAACATGCATGCATGCCATGGCAATATATTGAATGAAAGCATAATGACATGCAATGCAAAGCATAAATGATGAGATGCAACAAGTTAGCATGAAAATGCATAAGAATTAAGAACAAGCATCCATCATCATGATATCATACATAGACATACAAGATAATCAATAAATACTAGCACTGCATATGAAAAGGAAATAAACCAAGTGAGATCAAAATATGTCAAACACAAGCGAATGAAAACCATGGCTCATCATAATCCACGAACAACGAATAACACCTTAAAATAAGATCCAAATGGTCTATCTCCCAAAAACCTCGTAGCTCCCCCTAGATACAAGCTATTCTCGATCATAACAAGATCATACTCCCACTCCCCCTAGACCTAGTATCTTCTCCCCCTTTGGCAACAAGCACCAAAAAGCCAACAAGGCGAGAAAAGATGAACATCTAAGCGCTCGTGGTCAAAGGAGGTGGTGCAGTGACGTCCTCTGTGGGCTATGCTCCTGGCTGCTCCTGAGGTGGATCCTGCTGTGCTCCCTGAGCCTGTGCCACCTGAGCATCCAGCTGCTCAAAGAAACCAAGGTCTATAGGCGACTTAGACCTGCTATCCTGTGCTGTTGTAGTGACTGTGGTAGTCTCCTAAGCTGAAGTCTGGAGTAGTATGAGGTCTGCCACATCCTACTGAGAGAAACCTCCACGGACAAGATGCTCTGTTGCCTGAGTAGTAAGAGTGGAAACTGTGGCAGTAAGAGGTGGAGCTGAAGCTGTAGCTATCTCTAGGGCAGTCTCGGAGTCTGCATGAGTAGTGTGGACTATGTCTGAGAACAGACTCCAGACCGGTACATGCTGGGAACTGGAGGGTCCTGCCATCTGTGAGCTACAAGAGTGTGAGGGTGAGACAAACAACGCAGATACAGAGAAGGCTGACATGAGAGAGAGCTATGCTGAAGAGAAAGTCTGTCCTGCTCCCCCTATCGGTAAGACCCCTAAGAGTGACAGTCCACTGGACTATGCTATCATCAGTGCAGTGAAGGGTCCTGGCTGAGTCTGCAGCTGCTGAAACTAGGGAATCACTGAAGGTCCTGGCTGCTGACCAGCCTGCCTCTGAGTAAGCTCCGTCATCTGAGTCACTAGAGCGGAGACAAGGGCCATCTACTGACGCTTAAGCTCTGCCTGTCCTCTGATCAGCTCCATCATCTGACGTCTGTCCTCTGACACACTCTATATAAACTCACCCAACCGTCCTGCAAGTGCTGTCACTGTGACAGAGTCCTCAGACTGCAAACCTATCGGCTGGGGAGGCGCTCCTGTACTGGCTGACTCAGTAATCATCGTCTCTGGCTGAGCTGCCTGCTCGTGTAGTATCGGTGACTCCTGCTCCTCCTCTCCTGTGTGCTGGCTGGAGGTAGACTGGGATCCCCTGTGGACTCTAGATGAGTAGCTGGTGGTCACCTTAGGGAAAGCGTCGTACTGCTCCTCCGTCACTAGGCCCATCCTCCTCAAGAGATAGCAAATGTAGGGCCCGTAGACCAAGTGACGTCCTCCAACCCTCTCAGAGATCACCTCCTCCATCTCTCCAATTAGAAGGTCTGCCAAGTCAAACGGCTACCTCCTCAGAATAGCTGCTACAGCCCACTGATGGAGAAGTGTGAACTCCTCTCTGTACCCTGACCTAGGGATGATACTCCTGGTGACTATCGCTCTTACCACCTTAGCCTCTGCAGTGAGTTTCACAGGGCTTCTGTCAAAGCCTAGTGTGTGAGGTGGTGGAAAGGCAATCGACACCATCTCGTCTATCAACATCTTCCCTCCCTGAGGTCTGCGGGGTGGTGCAAGTGTACCATAGGCACTCCTGTATAGTAAGAAGTCTGACAAAAGAAGTCCTAGGTTATGGATCAGGTCCTATCTAGTCACACGCTGTGGCTGCCCTCTGAACAAGAACCAGAACTCTGAACGGTCTCTGGCAACCCACAGTGTGGCGTAGAACTCTAGCACCACGTCCTCTCTGAACCTGTGTGGAGCAGTAACTAGCTCTGCTAGCCCTGGTTATTACGTGAAGTACTGCTCCATCTCTGTGTTGGTGGCCTTCCTCATAGCCTCGTACATCATGTATTACTGTGGCACAAAGAGTCTGTCCTTGCCTCTCAGGCCAAGGTAACGTCTCAGATCCTCACCGATCCTCCTCTAGAGGCCAGTCCAATACCTCTCTCCAGCAGTGGTGTCTCTGGGAACTGGAACCCACTGCTCGAAGGGTACCAAGCGAAGCGTCTTAAGGTCCTTAGTAGGAACCTTAAGGATATCTGGCTCTCCGGCTGCCTGTACAAGCCTCTGCAACCTCCTCGTGCACACTGCACAGGTGCACCTCGGGTCTCCTACCCGGTGAGCTGTCCTCTAGGGAACAGTCTACTCTGCCTCCTCCTCTGACTCCTCCTCCTCAACCAGCTCCTCAGACTCTGACTCTGAGGCCTCCTCTCCAGTCTCCTCCTCTTCGGACTCCTCCTCCTGCTGCCTGGAGGATCCCTGATCCACAGTTCTCGATGATCTCCCCTGACGGGAAATCAGAGTACGCTGCAGCCATGACGGTGGCACAACTCCAACTGCTAGAGGTGTAGTCCTCTGCCTGGTGCTCCTCCTCAAGCCCTGGTCCTCAGCTGGCTGGCTGATCCTGAGACATGAGCCAGGTGTCCTGCGTGACTGCTCCATGGCGTCCAAGTGCTGAGCCAACCTCCTGGCTCTCTCTGACTCTGGATCCAGTCTTAGTCTCTTCTTGGTCTTAGGCTTCTCAGGCATCTTCCCATTGTCCTTATCCTGTCCTGATCCTGCCATGTCTGCCTACTGACTATACTGTTGTCACTGCACGCACATAGGTAAAGATAGGATAAGTATGGAACCTAGTACATATACAAGCAAAGCACCGCCTGGAAAGAATGCGCAATAGAAACCCTAGCACTGAATGAAGGACCTGATCACTAGGCAAATATGCAAAGTAACAACAGTCATCGACTATATGTGGCTGCTGTGAGTCATCTAGTGTGCAGTCAAATAATAGGCAAATAATCTAATTACAGATTAAAAAGGAGACAAACTCTAGACATGCAATTAATAGATAGTCATGGAATTAATTGCAGACTAGGTTGAGCTAATTAATTAATTAATGCAACTAACAGATGGGAATTAGTACTAATTGCATCAATTAACTAATTACTCAAAAACTAGGGCATAAGATGATGAAAGGAGAATAGTAGCAATACCCTAGGAGGAAGTCGACACACCGAGACCAACGAACACCACTGAAAGTGCTTTGATCACCAAAAAGGTTGGAGCTTTGAGGTCGCCGGCAATAGAGGGGGAAAGCTTGGCTCTGGTCATGCACACGTGCAAGGTGGAGAGGCGACGGCACTGGCGGCGGCTCTGTGTGCACTGGTGGAGGCAGCGGCGAAGGGGCAAGACGGTAGCGGCGCGGCTGGAGGCGCGCGACGGCAGCGGCTGCTCTGCGCGGGGGTGAGGGCGGGCACGGGCGCATGGAGTAGTGGGGCGATCACGGCTGGCTGCGCGAGGGGGGTAGGGTCGAGGCCTGGCGCGTGGGCGAGCGGTGGAGGCGCAAGCGTCGGTTGCCGACAGCGTCGTCGGCGAGGTCGACGTGTTAGGGGCGGTACGCGTACTAGGCAAGTTCTCGGCGTCGATGAGTGAGTAAGGAAGGAACCAAAAACTTCTCTGACCAATTTTGACCTAGGTCAACTTGACAATAGACGGCCGAGATTCGTCAAGGAATGAATCAACAGTCACAGATCGGGATATGCTTCGAGCGATCAACCATAGTGATCGGACAGTACGGTCTCTGGACCGGACTGTCCGGTCTGCTCTGGGTCTGCTGGCGAACTATTCAGACTGGACGGTCCGGTCACTTGGACCGTACTGTCCGGTCTCTACGACCAGACTCTCCAGAACACTGTGCCCGAGGGCACTGACCGGACTGTATGGTCCAAAGATTAGACTGTATGGTCACTACCAGGAAAATGTTGAGTCAAGGAATTTCTCCATTTTCCAAGTGCCCTCGCTAAACACACAAAGGAACACCGTACTTGGAATATAGAGGGAGCTCTCAAACACTCTTTTTTCAAATGTTGGCACTCTATGGGCCTCATAGTTTTCGCAAATGCCAAATGAAAGATCGAGCAAATAAGAACCAATGCAATAAAGAACCAAAAGGATATGTATGGGCCTTAGTCCATGAACCGCGCGAGTAGATTTAACCTCAGAGTTCATAAGAGCTTGCTCAATGGGCATGAAGCACAATCCTTTCCTTTGGTCACACTTATGGAGATGTAATCTCATATAGAGCATGAGGCACAAATATCTCTAAATGTGACAAGCCTCCTTTGGTGTTTCCTATATGATGCATGCAACAAGCAATTTACATATACAATGAAAGTAAACATGCCATGTGAATGCAAGCAATATTAAGAACATGACACAAAGGAAACCTAACAATGTCAAGTTTGATCCCCTCCCAAGTTTACTCACTATAAGCCATACCCTTGCCTTGAGAGAAATCAAACAACCATCTCAAGCACTCCCCCTTGCTTATAGCTATCTTGGATGGGTTAGACATTGACTAATTTTTATGTATTTTTCTTTTAGTTATTCACACATGCATGGATGCAAAACATACTAGTCACAAAGGAGTCCTAATTACCATGCAATGCAAGAAAAAGAAAAACACACTACTACTACCAAGAACTAGCACGGTTACCTCCCTTATGAGTAGATAGGTCATTGAGGTCCATGTCACTTGTGGTGGACTTCACATGATCTTCATGAATGCGCTTGGTCCACCACCACCACCATCTAGGTCTCGTTCTTGGGCACCCACTTGTACATAGCCGATCTCTCAAGATCAACAATGTACTTAGGCACCCATATGCTCTTGACCTTTCTTCTCTTGTTTGGTAGTCCCAAAGCCTTGGCTTTCACCCTGCCATCCTTGTTCCTAAAAAGCTTGAAGTGGGTGTTCTCATGGAACAAGTTTGCATTAGGTAAAGCAATGGAACTTCTCACCCTAGGACAATCCTTGGTGGCGTGGCCATCCTTGCAACACCTCTCGCAATAGTAGTCATCGGCGAGTAGGGGCTTGATCCATTTGGGAATAGAGTCACTCGTCCCGATGATGTCGATGGCGGCGGGATATGAGCCAAGTCCCCAGTGAGAGACGTTGTTCACAAGGTTCCTCCCAATGATCTCCTTGTAGATGGCTCTACCTCGTGTGAGCCTCTCAAAGCCGTCCATCACCATCTTCCTCTCTTCCTTGAGCTTGTGATATTCCTTCAAAACATGTGGCTCAAGAGAAGAAACCTCAACCGAGGTGGTTAGTTCATCACACATAGTAGAAGCATCACTCTTTGATAAACTAGAGGAGGGAGAGGCAAGGTTCTCAATATTGATGGCCTCATAAGTGATCTCAAGGGCCTTGTACTTCTCAAGCCCTTGTACTTGCTTGATTCTTGCTTTTCAGCTTGTAGAGCAAGATTGGTTGGTTGAGGATCATCCATCCCTAGCTGGTAGCTCTCGAAGGAGCACATCCTTCATGGTCTTGGTCTTGAGGTCACTTTGCAAGGTGTATGTGATGATGGACTCATACTTGGGGTCTTTGAAAAGCCTCAAGAATCTTCTGATAACTTCCACAGGCTTGAGCTTGAAATCATCCCCAAGTGCATTGATCTCCTCCACTAGCACATGAAAACGAGAATAAACAATATTGGCTCTCTCATGTGGTAATCTAGCAAAGTTATTATACTTGTTCTTCAGCATATAGTATCTTTCCTCTTTGACATCACTAGTACCGTTGTGGATACTCTGAATCTCAGTTCAGATATTGTGTGCTGTCAAACTAGCATCCAATCTAGCAAACACATCCTTGGAAATGCATGAAAACAAGCATTCTTGGCCTTAGCGTTGTTCTTAATGAAGTCAGGCTGAAGAAGGTTAGCATTCGCATCGGACTCATGGGTCACTGTCCATATCTCCGAATCAAGGGACTCAAGGTAGGCTTGCATACGAGCCTTCCAATACGTGTAGTCCTCTCCATCGAATATGGGTACACTCCCCACCTTTCCCGGCATCCTTACTCAAGGTGGTCAAGCCTCAAATTGAGCACTTGGCTCTGATACCAATTGTAAGGACCGAAGGCCTACCGAGAGGGGGGGGGGTGAATCAGTAGCCGACCACGAATCTAAAAACTTCAATTTCACGCTTTTCAAACCTAACGAATCATTGCAACCTAAACAATTCTAGTAGGCCAAGACCCTACACATGCTAGTGTTCATGATGCAAAGCAATGCACGGAAGCTATTCAGACTAGCCTATGTAAGCCACAAGTTACCCTATCACTAGAGCACACAATTGTGAAATAATAAAGAGAGGGTCAAGAAATGCTCATGATTTTTTCCTGAGGTCTCGGAAGGATGGCGCCTTCCCCTACTCCTCGTTGGACCACTCCCCCCGGAGTCTCGGTCCCTCCCGCCACCAAGTGGAGTTCTCGCCCGTGATCCCGCAATCACTCCTCAATTGAAGACACGGTGTACGTCACCACTGCACAAAGCACAAGCTCGCCTCCCTCAGAACTTGCCGGACTCCCTAAGCCAACACGGGCGCTCACAATTGATGCCCCTTCCAACGGCAGGCTCAAACCATGTACAAACTTGTGATGGCCTTCACAACCAATCATGATAGGCTCGATCACCGACACCTAACCGGTCTAGGTCTCACCATAGATCAAGAGTAACAACCTAGATCACACCCTCAAGGACACCCTAGCCTTAGATGTGCAAGGTAGTTCCTTGTTACTCTCACTAGCACTCTCAAGATATCCAATATCCTCTCCTAGTGCTCTCCTCTTTTCCTCTTGGACCTTACCAAATGCTCTCAGATATTCCACTAGCTAAGAGAGGTCACAAAGACCCCAGCAACAAAGTTATATAGGCTGCCAACCTCAAACTAGCCGTTGCTCCATGAAACAGCCTCTCTGGATGTACTGACCGGATAGTCCGGTCACTGTCCAGACCGAACAGTCCGGTCTCCACCGGACGGCTCCTCTAGAGCCATTGCTCTGTGTCCGCTACATCTTCCTGTGGTGACCGGACTGTCCGGTCACTGGACCGGACCGTCCGGTCCACTTTCTCTCTCCAATCCAGGAGCCTCCGTGAAATGCACCTCTTCTACCATCCCTGCACCTGTACTGACCGGACCGTCCGGTCTGTATAGACTTACCTATTGACAGACTCCTGCTTCTTTGTGCTAAGTCCCGGACAATCTCCACATAGTGACCGTACAGTTCGGTCTCCACTGACCCATCTATTCGGTCTCTATCTCCAGAAGCTAAAACTCATCGTCCTCGCTTGACTTGGTTTCCCGGCTTCTCCGAACATCTCCTTGGCTTATCCACTATCACCTAGTGCCTGTGATTTTATCGAGCAACCTTGCACATCACCGAGTAGACATGACCTAAGAGAATGGCCTAGACCCCCTTGATAGTCCGTTTTTTCCTATGGACTCAAAGCCCTAACAACTACTCAAGTGTACCAAACACTTGCACCATAGCTTGTTCTCCGCTTTGATCGATCTCCATCAACCCTTGGACTCCATCAAGTTCACAAGCCTCCATGCTTGCGGTCATTGTCATCCATCGCCAAGGACACCATCATCCATATGATTTGCAATAGAGTTAAGAGATGATTCCTACATAGACAACACTCGTGTAGATGTTAGCCCACAATTTCATAGTTGTCATCTATCACCAAAACATTCATACCACGGGGATCCAATCATCAATGGTCATGAAGCTTACACCCTTTTGTTGGAATTCTCAATCATTGCACCATCCTTATCAAATGTGCACTTGAAACCCATGTCACATAGTTGACCAATAGACAACATGTTGAAGTTGAGGGTTTCCACAAGAAAGACCTTAGAGAGATGGAGGTCATTTGTGATGGCCACTTTGCCCGAGCCTCTAACTCTCCCCTTTGAGTTATCCCCAAAAGTCACCTTCTCATTGTCTTCATTTTCATCAATAGTGGTGAACATGGTTGGATTCCCGGTCATATGTTGAGTGCACCCACTATCAAGAATCCAAAGAGTACCTCCACTCTTGTAGTTGACCCTGGTGGTAGCCATAAGACAAGCACTAGAGGAAGAAGGGTTAGTATCCAAAGCATTACTTGATTGACTAGCACCAACCTCATTGTGTCGAACAATAAGACCATCCTCATAGATAGGGATTCTTGCAATCCCGTCCTAAAGTCTACTCCTGATGGGATAGTGAGGAGCACGATACCTCCAATGTCCATGACCATCACCCATGTGTGCACTATCGAGGTCAATGTAGTAATGAGGATGATCATAGAGGCCAGTGACGTGCTCAAGCACATGTCCCACTTGTGAGTGGAGCACGAGTATCATCTCCATTGCTATCTCAATTGAGTGCTCATGCCTTCTATTGACTACCTTCTCAAGTAAGAAAACCCCTCTCAGGAGTTGTGATTTGCTAGAGGAGCTTGTCAATCACTTCATGTGGTGCAATCCTCCGCAGACCTCTGAAGGAGTTTATCCTACACACAAGATCATAAATGCTCAAGAGATTCTCACAAAGGTCATCATTCAGATTTATCAGAAATTCACCAAGTTCAAAGAAGAGATCCTGTTGGTGAGCTCGACGAAGATGCCAAAGGTGATCTTATGATGGAGGAGGTTGAGGAGGTGGGGGCGCTAGAACCGTTGTGGTGAGATTGATCATCTCAAATGATCGAGCAAGCATTGTTGTTGGTGCTCCCCCTACGCCAATACTTGGTCCACCCGATGTGCTTGGAGTAGACCTTGGAATGGCACTTGAGGTAGAAATTGATGAAGCGCTCAATGATGAACTTGGTGAAGGTCTTGCTCTGAAGGGGTTGTAGAAGCTATTGCAAGGCAATCTTGTGGAGGAATCAAAGAAGTTTGAGCTCAAAGCTACTTCTTTCCCTTTGCTTGAAGATGCTTCATTGTTTGCCTTGGATGTCTTCCTTCCAGTCATGCTTGCAGTGATCTCCTTATCCTTGAAGAGCAGCTCGATCACGTCCTCGATGGAGAGACTCTTCTCCATGAGAAGGTCAAGGGTGATGTAGAAGAGCTTACTACTTGGAAGCAAGGAGAGGATCTTCTCGACTATCACAATCTTGGGAAGCTTGAAAGAAGTTGCCCCAATCCTGTCCACAATACCTCGCAAGCGAATAAGAGAGTCAAGTAAGTCCTCATGGTCATTAGCATGAAAAGCAAAGAACTCCTCTACAAGAGAACTACTAGAAAGACCAACAGGAGGCTCACAAACATCATCAATACTAGTCGTGCAAGAGGAGCAAGCAAGATCAAGAGACACATCATTATCAATCACCACATTAGGCACACTAGTAGAGCAACCTATCAAGTCAACATTAGAAGAATCTAGGCACTCACTAGTACTAGGAACATCATCATACACATGATTATTGGTGAATGTATTAGCGAAGTCCACAAGAGTATCCATCAACTTATCCGGGATCATGCCATTTAGGTAGCTTTTAAAGAGATCTTTCCATGAGCTATGACCCGACCCCGAATGAGATGATATCCCAACTCAATTCCGTCACTACTCAAGGCGGTTAAGCCTTATGATGAGCACTTGGATCTGATACCACTTGAAAGGAACGAGTGACCGAGGAGGGAGGGGGGGGGGGGGGTGAATCGGGAACTCACACTATGTATCAAATTCGTCAATTTACAAACCGACCACCCAAACAACTCCTATAACAATTCTAGTGGTGATCACACTAGCAAGATAAAAGTCGTATGAAAGGAACAACATCCTAAGAATACTAGTGGATCACTCAAGTCAATACAACTCCTATGCAAGCTAGTAATAAAGCAACACGGAAGCACACCACAAGCTGGCAAAGGAGCCTACTCATGCAATTCTACAAGATAGGGAACTAGTGCACACAAGCATGAGTAGTACAACACATACAAGGGTAAGCAATCAAGCCAATGCAACTCCTATCCATGCTAGTGATCAAATACGAAAGCTCACACACTACTAGCAAGCAAGAAGCCTATTCATGCAAGTCTACAAGATAATCAACTAGAACAAGACAAGCACACAAGCATGAATAGCATGCTATGTAAATGCGGAAAGTAATGCATCAAAGTAAGGAGTAGAGTAAGAGATGACTCATGATTTTTTCCTGAGGTCTCGGAAGGATGGCGCCTTCCCCTACTCCTCGTTAGACCACTCCTGCTGGAGTTCCAGTCCCTCCCACCACCAAGTGGAGTTCTCACCCACGAGCCTGCAATCACTCCCCGAGTGAAGACACGGTGTGCGTCACCGCTGCTACCAAAGCACAAGCTTGCCTCCTTCAAGAATTTGCCAGACTCCCCGAGCCGACATGGGCACTCACTATTGATGCCCCTTTCATTGGCGGGCTCAAACCGTATACAAACATGTGACGGCCTTCACAATCAATCACGATAGGCTCGATCACCGATACCTAACTTGTCTAGATCTCACCATAGACCAAGAGTAATAGCCTAGATCACACCCTCAAGGACACCCTAGCCTTAGATGTACAAGATGCTCAAGTTACTCTCCACTAGCACTCTCAAGATACGAAATATCTCCTCCTAATGCTCTCCTCTTTTCCTCTTGGACCTTACCAAATGCTCTCAAGTATTCCACTGGGCAGGAGAGGTCACAAATATCCCATCAACAAAGTTATATAGGCTCCCAACATCAAACTAGCCGTTGCTCCACAAAATCAGCTTTCTGGGCCTAATGACCGTACAGTCTGGTCACTGCCTGACCGGATTGTTCGATCACTGCAACTCGAGCTCCAACGGCCCTAACCCTTCTGCTGACTTCTGTTGACCGAACCGTATGGTCCATTGAGCGGACCATCCGGTCCATTTCTCTCTCCAGTCCAGAAACATTTCGGCGCTGGCTTCCTCGCTGCCCAAGTCTCATCTCTATTGATTGGACCGTCCGGTAACTAGAGCTTTCCACACTTGGCAGTTTCCTCGCTGCCCGTTGTAGCCTCCAGACAAAACCTCTAAGTGACTGTACAGTCTGATCACCATTGACCCCTCTGTCCGGTCACTTCAATCCGAAGCTGAAACTCCTCGTCCTCGCTTGACTTCGTTTACCGGCTTCTCCGAACAGCTCCTTGGCTTCTCCACTGTCAACTAGTGCCTATGATTTCACCGGGCAACCTTGCACATCATCGATTAGACATAACCTAAGAGAATGACGTAGACCCCCTTGATAGTTCGGTTTTTCCTATGGACTTAAAGCCCTAACAACTAGACATGTATACCCAATACTTGCACCATAGCTTGTCCTCCGCTTTGATCCATCTTCATCAACCCTTGGACTCCATCAAGCTCATCAAGCCTCCATACTTGTGGTCTTGTCATTAATCACCAAGGATGCCATCGACAATCATCTAAGATAGAAAAGGTTTCCTACATGGACAACACTCGTGTAGACATTAGTTATATTTTATGTTTGTCATTCATCACCAAAACATCATACCTTGGGGTGACCTCAATGGTCATGATCCTTACACCTTCGGGCTTTGTATCCAGTTGAGCCCAATTTGGGGCGCGTCCAGAGGGTCTTGTACGATCTTAGGGTTTTTATAAACAGCTGCCGCTAGTCCATTAAGGTTTGGATTTTGCTTAGATTATTTTGTTCATACAATTTCACCGTCATAGCGGTTTGTGAGACTCTAACTTTGTGAGTTTAAGCATATATCTGTAGTTTGGTTGCTTTCTTCTTTATTCTTGCTTGTTTTCTTGATTCGCAGGCAGGAATTAGCCTTCTCGGTGAGGTCAACTGTGCAATACCAGTTGATAACCAGAGGAGATGTCATGTTGTGATTGTGGGGTTCAGATCATATTGTTCAGAAGCCAGATCGATTTCTTTGTCGCCTTCGACCAAATCAACTTACCAGAACCTTTCAGAAGACCGGGAACCCTTGTTCACATAACATAGCGCAACAACTACAAAGAATCCTTAGCTTCTGTGTATTTTTGTACAAAATGAACACAATAGAGATGTGGATACTTATTTATACACACGAATCCTTATCTCTATGAACCCACGCTCGTATACCCTATCACTATAAGCGGCTCTGAAGGGCTCAACCAACTTAGTTTTGAGATATACAAAATCACTATAGACACCAGGTAGATGACGGGAACGTCGCGGAACACTGAAAGAATAATGAGTCCTAAATGACATGTCAAATCTGAGATTTCAGTCTGGGTGGATTGGTTCCACCACAATGATTGGGATCCTAATCACTAACTAAATCTTATTTATAGACAAGAATGGTTGTATCCTTTATTTAATTTGGACAAACAATGATTGTGTATCCTTATTATGCCTTACTCCCTCATCCTTCCTTTTCTCTCTCTTCTTCTTCCTCTCTCTTGTGCCAAACGTGGCACCGCCTCTCTCCCTCCACCATCGGCCCCGCGCTCCACCGATCCCACACCATCCTCGCCCTCCACCGCCAGCCTAACGCACCTCCACTCCCACCGCTGCCCTCACCCTCCACCGCGGTCGGCCGCTCTCACCATTGAATTGCCCAAATCGGGCTCGATCTTTCCCGAGGGCGACCGCAGGCGTGATGGCGTAGGCCTGGCTCGAGCGCGGCGATGCTAGGAACCAGCATGAGTGCGGAAGATGTAGGCAAGCCGCAGTGGTGGGCTCGAGCGGAGAGCGGTAGCAGATCAGACGGGCGCGTCAACACCTTCTTCCCTACTCATGATGAGATCCAGCGACGCCAACATCTTCTTACTCGACCTGCGGCAAGATCCAGGGGCGCCGGCGCTGGGAAGGGAGCGGGCGCGTTGGCACTGGAGCTTCTTCTTGGTCCCGAGCTCGCCATGGCCTCTCACTATTTCCTCTTCTCTCTCCACTCCCATGCCCGACCCGAAGCCATCCCCTTCCGCCACCATACCCGCACCTAGGCGTCGGCGCAACACCAACAAGGCGCAACGAGGCAAGGCTCCGGGGCGGCGGAGCAGAGGAGGGGTTGACACCAGCTGACTAGAGGAGGGTAGGTACCAACTTGAGCGGTGGTGGGCTAGAGCCAACGAATTAGACACTGTCAAGCCGGGGGCGAGGTGACCGTAGGTGAGCAACAACATTGTAGAGGAGGCCGTCGGCGGGGAGCACGACGCCGTCAACGACGATCGAGGAGGGGCGGGCACCAGCTGGGCAGAGGAGGCCACCGGTGGGGAGCAGGGCGGCCAGAGTAGCTGCTCGATTGAATCGAGGAGGAGATTGTAATTTTTTTACTGACAAGCTGATACCACAGAGTATAAGAGCCAATATAGAGACTCCCAATGATGTTGGATGCAAAATTGAACTTCTAATTTTTGCATGTGAGATTGTAAAATAGGATTTAGGAGTTCAATTTTGCATGCCCTACTAGAGATGCTCTAATAATAGCAGTTCTATGAGGGAGGCGAAGGAGCTCGGCTTGCAGCCGTCTTGTGTGTCCCATTCTCGTCGCCATCATGCAGCTCCTTGTTGGATGCGAGGTCATCGTGCTGAAATGTGGGAGGGTGAGGCAAAGCAGGTTGTCCTCCTCACCAAGATTCAAACTGGAAAATGACGATACAAGAGGAGGTAAGGAGCGTAAATGCGTACTATGCGGAACACCGATCGACACTCTATCTAGGACTTTTTTTAGATAGTAGAGCGTCACTTAGAATGGGATGGATGGAGTATCATTTTTGTTTTCATCATTGGTTGTATCTAAAACTTAAATTTTACTCGATGGTAGGAGACATAGAAGCTAATGTTGAAAACAGTATAACGTATTATTCTGATATTATTAAATGTATATATTGTTAGACTATGAAAATAATATAAAAATAATATGCTATATTTTTTTAACATAGCTTGAGGGGTGGTGAGAGAAAGATTGCACGCACTCCTATAAGAAATATAATCATGTTATTATGATGTAGCTCATCAAGAGAGCTCTGCGTTCTCTGCAGCGCCAGGGTGTCCTCTGCTTTGCGTGACTGATAGGTGGTGGGGAGCAGGGTTTGAATAACCGGTGGCAACCGGCCAGTTAACCGGGTTAACTGGAAAACCGGTCCCGACTGGTCGCGCTAACTGGTCAGTTAGCCTCAGAAAATCAGACTTAGTACTGTAGCTATTCGGTTAACCGACCGGTTATCTCGGTTAACCGGTCGGTTTTTCACTAAATCGAACTGACCGGTCAATCCGGTTATTTCAACCCTGGTGGGGAGGGGTCTCTGCTCGTCCGATTCGTTGGTTGCCTTTATGTAATACTTTTTCTTATAATTCCTTTATATAATACTCCTTTCATTCATATTTAGATATCGTTTTGGAGTTGGGCACGGGAAATAAGGAGAAGTAAAAAAATAGGTGCACTGAAAACGAGAAAGAGAGAGATAGAGATAGAGATGTAGTGGAAAAAGAGAATATTATATTGGGAAGAGAGAAAGGTGTATTGAAAAGTGAGAATGACATATAATTAGAGAAAAATTGGAAACCATAGAATGTCATATAAATATGAACAGAGGGAGTACTTCGTAGTTGTGCTTGTAACAGTCGTGTCCGCAGAAAAAGCCTTCCATTTTGCACAGTAGAGCCACAAGAAGCATCTATCTATTTTACAATAAAAGGAGATAAACTTTCTACGATAATGCTTATAAAAAAGAAATAGTTTATAAATTCTCGAAAAAAAAGAAAAACGCCTAGCACTCAATTCTCATCATATATAAAAAAAATAAGGAAATCTGACCCTTGATCTTCTCATGTAATCCTCACCTAACCCCTCAGGTCCTAATTATCAATCACACCCCACGGAACCTCCTGGTTGACCTTTGCACAAATAAAACAATACACGGCCACCCAATACAACTGCCGTCATGCCGTGAACCCTAGATTGACGCCATCATTAACTGTGGAGCCTGTGCTGTTGACTTTGTTGAATCTTAAGCCCCATCACAAGACTGACGAACAAGAGCACCATGGAGGGTTTTTTTTTTGAGACGGAACACAGTTCCATTAATCACGTGCCGCCAAATCATCGGCAACCAAGTTCATGATACATGGGGGGAGAGACTCCAAGATTGGATCATCCTCCATACTACTATTACCTAGAGCTGCTAAAGCATGTGCAACTCTATTACTCTCCCTGGGTACATGAACAAAAGAGGAGCTAATGAAATTTAGGGCCAGCAACTCCTTCTCGGTTATCTTTATTTGGTTATCCTCTTTCAGTTTGAAAATATACTCCACCACTTGTCTTGCTTCCATTAGTGTCGCAAGCACACCTCGATGCTCCTCTATTGTGGCGGAGCTACAGCCCGTGCTGGGGGTGCTGCAGCGCGGGCTTGGTTTCGTTTAACCTGGCATGTGTTTGCAAATTTTAGCCTGAAACAGCAAAGATGAAGCTGAATTTGTATACATAACCACCTGTCTACTAGTTCAGCACGGACTGACAGGCCATCCTGGCTCCGCCCCTGCTCCTCTAGGTGCATCCTGGACCATAGCGTCTTGCTTGCACTTGAAAAAAGATGGGCTCCATCTTCATCCAAACAATTGCACATGACACACCTTGTTTCAATATCAGCGCTTTAAATTCATCTTGCGAGGGTGACTATTATGCGCAAACCGCCATAGAAAGTGCTTCAATTTGTTTGGACACTTGATATTCCATATATTCTACCACAATTTTTCTTTCAGTTGTGACACCGAATTAGATGTGCTTCCTCCTGGTCGTACCATAGTCTGTAAGACTCCATCTCTACATACTTTGTAAGCACTCTTTACTGAGAAAATACTTTCGTGTCATAGTGCCAAGCAACAAGTTTTTGTCTTCCTTCATGCGCAGGTAATGCTAGGATTAACTTACTGTCCTCCTCCCAGAAGATACCACGGACCAATTCATGATCCCAGTTCCCTGTAACAGGATTTATCAATTCTGAAACTTGAGTGATCAGCGTCGAGTTTCTTGGGGTTATTGCTCGCCGTGTGCCCGGACATGGGAGCCACGGATCAGTCCAGATGTTTAAGCCCACACCGTCACCTACCCTCCACACAATACCTTTTTTTTAGGAGATCAATGCCTTTTAAAATACTTCTCCATGTATTAGAAATACTATCTTTTGGGACAGCATCCAGACAAGATCCATTTGGGAAATATTTAGCTTTAAGTACTCGAGCACACAAGGACTCGAGGTCTTGTACCAGCCGCCAAACTTGCTTGGTCAACATGGCCTGGTTAAAGGCATACTCCCTCTGTTCAGAATTAGATATCATTTTGGAGTTGGGCACGGGAAATAAGGAGAAGTAAAAAGGTGGGTGCACTGAAAACGAGAAGGAGAGAAATAGAGATAGAGATGTAGTGAGAAGAGAAAATTATATTGGGAAGAAAGAAAGGTGCATTGGGAAGTGAGAATGACATGTAATTATAGAAAAATTGGAAACCTTAGAATGACATATAAATATGAACGGAGGGGGTATATATCTCTGAATCCCAATCCTCCTTTACTCTTTGGCAATATCATTTTGTCCTAGCTCAGCCAATGAATCTTGTGTTTACATTCCTGCTGATTCCACTAGTATCTACAAATCATAGTACTCATCTAATCGCACAAGGTTTTGGTCAGATCAAAACACCCCATAGCGAAGGTAGGAATAGCTTGTGCGACTGCTTTAATCATAATCTCCTTCCCTGCCTAGGACAATGTTTTCTCTTTCCAGCCTTGTATTCGTCGCCAGACATGATCTTTCAGATATTCAAAAACCTTCATTTTGGACTGCCGCCCAAAGACAGGAAGACCCAAATATTTCTCATTCATTGTTTCCTTCTCAACTTGTAGCACCTCTCGGACTGCATGTTTATGATGCACTTTGGTGTTTCTACTAAACAACACTGCTGACTTTGCCTTATTAATCATTTGTCCTGAACACTGCTCATATAAATTCAGAATACTCTGTAGCTGCAGAGCATTCTCCTCATTTGCACGAATTAGAATTAACGAATCATCAGCAAAAAGTAAGTGAGGAATACTAGGAGCAGTAGGACAAACTTTCACCCCTGTAACTAAACCATCTTCCTCAACTTTGTTCAACAAAGCAGAAAAACCTTCAGCACATAGCAAAAATAAGTAGGGCGATAGAGGATCGCCTTGACGAAGACCTCTCTCCGGTTTAAAACTCTCCGTCAGAACCCCATTCACTTTTACACTATAAGAGGCTGTGGTTGCACAATTCATAATTAGGGCAATCCATCTATTGTCAAATCCCATCTGCACCATCATATCATGCGACGCGATTGTAAGCTTTACTCACATCTAACTTAATTGCTGCATAACCCATATTACCCTCCTTTTTATTTCTCAAATAATGGGTTAGTTCATAAGCAATCAAAATATTATCTGATATGAGCCTCCCAAGAACGAAAGCACTTTGAGTGGGAGAGATAATTTCCGCTAACAGTTTCTTCAACCTATTTGCTAGGACTTTGGAGACAATTTTGTAAAGAACATTACATAAGCTGACCGGTCTCAGATCTGTTACCTTCTCTGGATTAGGTACCTTCGGTATAAGTGCAATAACAGTATCATTCCAATAATCTGTCATGGCGCCCCTGTTCAACACTTGCAATACCTCATCAGTTACATCTGCTCCCAACAAATCCCAGGAATTTTTTATAGAAAACTGATGAGACACCATCGGGTCCAGGTGCATTTAGATCATCAATAGCATCCAGAGCCGCTTTAACTTCCTCTCGAGAGAAATTCCTCATCAATTCTTCATTAATAACAGTTGTGCACTTGTCATGAAAAGCTGTTTGAAATAGTTACAGATAAACATCTGCTTCTCTACTTCACTCTCCACCCAACCTCCATTCTCCTTTTTCAATCTCCCAATTTTATTTATTCTTCTCCTCCCCGAACAAGCATGGTGGAAAAAAGAGGTATTGCGATCATCTTTTCCCAACCATTTGACATGAGCACACTGCTTCCAAAAATATCCACCTATTCTTCCAATCTATCCACCTTAAAGTGCAACACCGCCTCCCGCGCTACTGTCACTTTCGAAATTCCCATTCTTCTCACCTTCTCTAACTCCTTTGCCTTTTTTAACCTTTTATCAAGGCACCCAAGACGTTTGTGTGCCAGCTAGAGAGGCTAGCTGTAACTCCCTTCAGTACATCAGCTACCCCTTGCTCCATCTTTAGATGCCTCCTGAACCGCCTGCTTGTATTTCTCCTCCTCTAGCCAGTGAGCTTCAAACATAAAAGATCTCTCACCCATCTCTCCACCCATCACCATTCTCCTCTCTGTTGTAATAATCACCGGCCGGTGATCCGAATGATAAGGATCACCATTTCGAACATAGGCTGCAGCAAAGTGATTTCTCCATTCAAGGTACGCCACAACACGATCTAGCCTATCTTGAACATAATCCTTGCCCCGAAATTGATTATTCCACCATGTAAATATGTCACCAGAAAATCAAAGGTCCTCCAACTCACAAAATTCTAGAGCTTCTTTGAACTTATCAAGACACGATTGGGACCGAGGCCTCCCCCTTCTTTTTCATGTTGGAATACAAGTTCATTAAAATCACCTGCGCATAGTGTTGACACAAAAATCACCACGCATGATCTGGGAGATCTACTTAACTCCAGTGTAGGCTCAATATAAGAAACCGAGGTGTGCCAGTCAATTTTCCCTGCAAATTGACAAAGAGACAAATGGTCAGAAGATGCAGGTCACCGACCCAGTACAGGCCGATAAAGAAAGCCGATAGTCACTATTCGTGAAATCAGTCGATGCTATTATGTGAATAAATAAGATAAAAGAAATTAAACTAATTGGCTGATTATATCGGCTTATCATAAAATTTAATTCAATAAACAGTTTCATATCATAAATGCTGACAAAGAATCGAGTCGACAGGCCAGAGTCGATAAGACTACAATACTCATAAAGCAACTGACTAAGTCAATGTGAGATGCCAGAGTCAATAGGGTTGAATCGATAACTCTACAATAAACATGCACAGACCCATTCTGTCAATGGCGTTAGGTTGATAGATCTAATTAGCTGGTATTGCAAATATGCTTTAAAATCATAAATCTATCTTATTTTAGCAAGGGGGGCAAACGACTATCAAAGTAAATGATATAATCAATTTAAGCATCAAAAAGTCGATTGAACCGTGATAACCTATTGGCTAAACGCCCCGATAGAACTCTATCGACTCCACCTGTAAACAGATGGAATCTAACCATATCAACCAGTAAGAGAATGAAATTGATGCAGCCTTATTGATTCGAACAGATGAAATTTAATCGAGACAGTGTTCAAACATAGTAGATAGAGCTAGATTTAACCTATTTATAGACAAAATAGATAAAATGACTCAAATAATAGGTCTAAATTATACCTGTAGAATCTACTAAAATCACAACAAATCGATTTCAACTAAGGAAGTATCTTAATCAGAGTCGATAGAACAGGTACAAAAAAGATCTAATTACCGGATAACTAGCAATCATAACGATAACAACTAGAATATCAAATTAATAAGAAAGTACCAGTTGAGATTGATAGAATTATCGAGGTTGACTAATCCAATCCTGAGAAACCATGTGGATATGTGCCATGGTTTGCTATATATGTGATGAGTAATTGACTTGATCGGATTTGGTGTTTGAGTTGAAATACGGGAATCCAAGAATTGCATGGGTTTGCATATCATGGTTATGACTAACTAGAGTTGGTGGAGACATTGGTGATATTGTAGGAGATGGGAAATGTGTTTGCTTGTCTCATGATGTGTAGATCACTGGAGTCGACTTGGCGGTCAACGGCGAGAGGATCAGGCACAAGTAGGGGACTTGGGGCCAAACGATTGGGATGCCGGGTGAAGTCAAGGGTGATCCACACCGTACACGTGGAGAGGCAAGAAGCACGGACGGTTTCTCGGTTGAGCCTCAAAACTGTGGTGATGATGAAGACAGCGTGTTGAGCAAGTCAAGACGAGCGAGATGCCGGTGTAAGTGACAAGGGGGCTCGATGGACAGGGACTGGGAGAGACTTGCCAGTGGTCAGGATTGTGGGATAAGGTGACACGCGTCAACATCGAGAAGTCATGCTTTGACAAGCATGCAAGGCGGTTTCCTGGTTTGGGACTCAAAACCGGTGGTGGTGGTTGGTGGTGCACGTGGCACCATCACGGAGCTTGCTTCAAGATGAAGCAAAGACGTGAAACGTCCGATGGCATTCGGGCGATAAGGTGAAAGATGGACGGTTATGCCCCCGGTGGTAGGTGGGTGTGTTATGTAGGTCAAGGGTAGAGTGGTCATGTGGACAATAGACCCTAGGACTATATAAGGAGAGGTGTGGCTAGTGGGAGAGGTGCCTCTCTTCCCATTAGCCTTGTGTTAGGACTCTATTCAAAGTGCTAGGAGAGGACTTCATGTTTTAGAGGAGAGGAAAGGGTGTGTGAGAGACATCTCTTGCTCTTCCAAATAGTGGGAGGAAGAGGGTGGCTTCCTAGTCTTGTACCTATGGATCTTGTAAGCACCTTTCTATGATATGAGAAGTATTTTCGTGCTCAAGATTTCCCTCTTCACTTGAATCCCGAAATTCCCTTTTTCTTACTTTCGGAGCTATTTTCATGGTGATTTTCGTTCTCACTTTTGGATGAGTTTTTGGTTCGGATTTCTTTAGAAACTTGTTGCTAGGATGAGCTAGAACAATCCTCTATGGATCCTTGACCGAATCAATAGCTCTAGCACCTTCGATTTGAAGGATTTCTCAAGTTTCTCCTTTTTGGTGTTCTTGGCATAAGATCTGAAATTCTTGATGATTCCTTGTGTTTTTGGAGTGGATCTCTTTAGAGGAGGGTTGTGATGTATTGAGGATCATCTGCTCCAAATTTTGTGATTTTTGGAGTTCGTTTGATAGGGTTTTGGTAATTTTCTTTCCCGAACAGAGCTGCTGTTTTGACCATGACGGAACTTCCATGACCATGACGGAACTTCCATGAGTATGGAACTTTCGTGAGTGACAGTGTTCCCATTGCCCGGAACTTCTGTAATTGATGGAACTTCTGTCGAACATCACAGAACATCCGTTGGGTACCACGGAACTTCCGTCAGGCTCTGTTCTGTGACCTTTCGGACCTTCCTTGTTTTAGTTTTTGTTTCTTTTGTGCTTCCGCTATGTGTCCTTTTGGGTTAAGTCATTCCTAGGGTTAACACATTACAAGTTAGTGTGTATAATCTTGGTAACTCGGTTAGAGGTTGGCTTGGGTTGTAGTTGGAACATAGGCCAAGTTCTTGAAAAGAATTTGAATTGGCTCCCATTCATGCCCCCTATGGTCGCCTTCTCGGTCCTTCAATTGGTATCAGAGCCGGTTTGATCACTAGTTGACCTTCACTAGCTTTATGATCCGAAGGCGACATGGAGAAGCGTGCTGTTAAGCTATGGATGTTCGATGGAGAGGACTTCCCCTACTGGAAGTCATGGACCAAGGCGTATCTGCTGAGTCAAGGACGTGTAATTTAGGAGATTGTTGAGTAGGAGTATACTATACCATAAGACCTGAACACTGCATCTGCAGGTGAGTTAGTCAGATATGAGAACAACTCCAAAGCTATCAATATTCTACTCTCTGCACTTGGTAGGAGTGAACATGATAGGGTTACACACCTTGACACTGCTCATGCTATTTGGGTTAAGCTCTGCACTTACCATGAGGGTACCAACCAGGTCAAGTCTATGCATAAGGATTCTTACAATAGACAGTACCAAACCTTTGCTCAAAAACCGGGCGAGTCACTAGATGACACTTTTCGTAGGTTTGAGGCAATTGTGTGCAATTTGCGGGCTTGTGGTACCCTTGTGTACAATGACAATGATAGAGCTAAGCAACTGCTGTACTCACTTGATAAAAATGTTTGGGGAGTTAAAATTGCTGCTCTAGAAGAAACTACTGAATTCAATACCCTAAACTGTGAGCAACTGTATAGCAAGCTAAAATCTCATGAACTGTCTAGGAAATCTCATCCTAATCTTGCTATTTCTGCTTCTAGCATGGCTTTGCTTTCTAGTTCTCAGAAGGGTGACCATAGTTGTGCTTCTTATGGAACTAACCCCTCACTTGACAAGTCTTCCTTGGAGTTTGCTTTGTCTTCTCTTGTTGCAGTGTCCGATAAACAGATGGAGTGCATTCCTGACGAGGAGCTGTCCTTGCTCACAAGGAAGTTTATGAGGTTCTACAACAACCGGAAGGAGAGAAGAGGAGGTGGTTCAAGAACCTGCTTCGAGTGCGGTGACCCGGGACACCTCATCGCTGATTGTCCCAAGAAGAAGAAGAAGGCCGAGTACCGCGACAACAACACTGAAGACTTCAAGTAGAAGAAGAACCGCTTCTACAAGAAGGGCAAGAACTCTAAGAAGTTCGCCAAGGTCATTGCACATGCCTACGTTGCCGCCTTGAGCGATGACGACCTCACATCAAGCGAAGGCCTTACAAGCTTGGAGGAGGAGGTTGAAAAACCATGAGTCAAGAGAAAGGATGACTTCACCGGGCTTTGCTTCATGGCAAAGAACGACCATGACACCGACTCTGGATCTGACTCAGACACAAGCGAGGTACCTTCCACTCTTGATGATCTCTCTTCTAAACTTGATCATTTGCGTGATATTCTGCTTTTGCAAGATGATAAGCTTCGCAATGCTATTTGTGAGAGTAGAGAGCTTAAGTCTAAGTTGGAGAGTGCTGATTTTGAAATTGCTTCACTTAGGTCTAAGCTTGCTAAGGATGACATGGTTGTAGAGTGTGAGTCTTGTCATGTTGTGATGAGTGATCTTACACAGAGGGAGAGTGTGCATGCTCAAGTTGCCAGTCAGCTTGAGAGTGCCCTCAAGGAGCTTGATGAGTTCAACGCTAGACCAACTCTTTTGGGTGCATGTCAGAAGTGCCCCGAGCTCACAAATGAGTTGAAAGCTCAGTCCCTCAAAGTCAAAGAGCTTGAGTCCAAGTTGCTTCATAAGACTCGCTCAAAAGTTCTTCCACATCCGTGTGAAGTGTGTGTCACCCTCAAGGACAAGTTAGTAATCACTAGGGAAGAAAACAAAGTCCTAGTTCAGGAAAATGACTATCTTGTTTCTAGGCTCCAGAGAACCCTAGTGAGTGAGGAAAAGATTGAGAGTGATTTGGCAAGAGTGAAGGAGAGTGCTTCTAGGTCAACCTATAACTTGGGCTTGGGATTTGAGAGGTGTGACAAGGAGAGTGAGAATGTGAGTAAGTTTGTACCTAGCTCCAGCTACAAGGATGAGGAAAACACTATCAAACCCACTAACATATACTATTCACCCAATCCCAAACCCTCCTTCAACCCAAAGCAAACAGAGAAGCCAAAACCCAAACCTGCAATGCAAACCAAGCCTAATCCTAAGCGTGTCTACATTTGCATGTTTTGTGGTCGCAAGGGCCACTTGGATGAATTCTGTTATAGGCGTAAGAGGATTGAGAGGAAGCGAGCTGAGTTGACTAGGGATGCATTTTATAATCATTTTGTTGACTTTTAGCCTCACTCTTTTTCTCATGCCTATCATGGACAGGGTCATTCCCCATATGGCTTTGATTCATGAAACAGAGGCTTTGCGCAGTAGCGCTTTGGCGCCCCACATTTTCCCTATCGTGGTGAGCATCATTTGTGTGGATTTGGCTTTCACATGATGGTTTCTATCCTCACAACCCAAGGTTTGAGTCGAGATGCTTTGACAGGCCATGTTTTCCCCATCGTGGTTCTCATCCTATGCGTTCAAATGACAATGTCCAAAGAACTGTGATGACTACTACCGGTCGTATGGTTAAGTGCTGGATTCCCAAATCTCTTTTGACTAACCCCAGCATTGAGCCATCGACTTTTCCTTCTCGTTCTTTGTAGGCAGCAGGTGGAGGCTTGGAGAACAAATGGTTGATGGACTCTGGGTGTTCACGCCACATGATCAGAGATGCAAAGTGGTTCTCCAGCCTCACTCCCCTGAAGCGGCGGGAGTATGTGACCTTTGGAGATGACAAGAGAGGGAGAGTGAAGGCAAGAGGCGCGGTAAAGGTAAATGAAAAATTCGCTCTCAAGGATGTTGGTTTGGTTGAGTATCTCAAGTACAATCTTCTCTCTGTCTCTCAGCTTCTTGATGTTGGTTTGGAAGTGCGCTTTAAGTCGAATGCTTCTTGTGTTCTTGATTCGAGTAGTTCCTTGGTTTGTGGGATTTCTCGTATTGGCAGAGTTTTTCAGGTTGATTTTGCTGGTTCTCCTAGTTCTCACAAGTGCTTGTTTGCTCAATCTTCTTCTAAGCTCTGGAAATGGCATAGGAGACTGGGTCACATGAGCTTTGACTTGCTATGTCGCTTGAGTGGCCTAGGTTTGATCCGAGGATTGCCTAAGCTCAAATTTGACAAGGATTTGGTTTGTGCTCTGTGTCGTCATGGGAAAATGATTGCCGCTTCTCATCCACCAATTAATTTGGTGATGACTGAACGCCCTGGAGAGTTGCTTCATATGGACACTGTTGGTCCTTCTCGGGTTCGTTCGACGGGTCGGAAGTGGTATGTTCTTGTGATTGTTGATGACTATTCTCGCTACTCTTGGGTTTACTTTCTTGAGAGCAAGGATGAAGTGTTTCATCACTTTCGGAGCTTAGCTTTGAGGTTGTTCAAGGAACTCCCTGGTGCATTACGAGCAATTCGCAGTGATAATGCCACCGAGTTCAAGAACTCCTCCTTTGATGCTTTCTGTCTTGAGCATAGTATTGAGCATCAGTTTTCAGCACCTCGTGTTCCCCATAGAATAGAGTGGTCGAAAGAAAGAACAGAACCCTGGTGGAGATGGCCCGGATGATACTCGGTGAGCATAGGACTCCGAGGCGATTCTGGGCTGAAGCCATTAGCACTACTTGCTATGTTTCCAATTAGATTTTCTTACGCTCAATTTTTAATGTGACTTCTTATGAGCTGCGTTTTGGGAGAAAGCCCTCGGTTTATCATTTGCGTGCCTTTGGTTGTAAGTGCTTTATTCTCAAGCGTGGCAATCTTGATAAGTTTGAGTCAAGGTCTTCTGATGGAATCTTTCTTGGTTACTCTCTCCATGGTCATTCCTACAGAGTTTTGAATTTGGAGACTAACACCATCGTAGAATCCTGTGATGTAACCTTTGATGAATGAAACTCTTGTGCAAGGAATGTGATTGAGTCTACAGGTGACAAGGAGCTGAAGGAGAGCATCTTTGTAGAAGAGGACCTACAGGGCTTTGATGATGATGATGATGATTCACTTCATCTCTCATTTGAGCTTGTTCCTGCTGCTACCACTACTCTTGCAGAGGGTCCAGAAGCTTCTACATCGACTTTAGAAGCTGTCGAGCGAGCTCCAGCTGTGGTTGAGGGGGAGGTACACTCTGAGAGAGAGGCTCCTCATCACATTCAGCATCGACACCCACCTCAACAGATGATCGGTAATCTCTATGAGAGGACAACAAGGTCAAGGTCTGCACATCTTGCTTGCTTTACCAATTCTCTCTTTGTTGCAACCTTTGAACCCCGAGATGTTGGACACACACTATCTGATGAACATTGGGTTAATGTCATGCATGAGGAGTTGAAAAACTTTGAGAGAAACAAAGTCTGGACCCTTGTAGAGCCTCCTGAAAATGTCAATGTCATAGGAACCAAGTGGGTGTTCAAAAACAAACATGGGGAGGATGGTGAGGTTGTGAGAAACAAGGCTAGGCTAGTTGCTCAAGTTTTTAGCCAAGTGGAGGGCTTAGATTATGATGAAACCTTTGGTCCTGTTGCTTGCATAGAAGCAATTAAGATCTTGCTTGCATTTGCTGCCTCCAAGGGCATTAGGCTTTATCAAATGGATGTCAAGAGTGCTTTCCTAAATGGTTTCATAGAGGAAGAAGTATATGTGAGGCAACCCCCTCGCTTTGAGCACCACAAATACCCATACCGTGTGTACAAGCTTCAGAAGGCTTTGTACGGGCTAAAGCAAGCACATAGGGCATGGTATGCTAGGCTTAAGACCTTCTTGCTAGAGCGTGGGTATGTCATGGGGTGTGTTGATAAAACCTTGTTCACTCTAAAGCATGGTAATGACTTTCTAATGGTTCAGATTTACGTGGATGATATCATCTTTGGTGGTTCCTCTCATGCTCTTGTGTCCAGATTTCAGGAAGCTATGGAAAGTGAATTTCAAATGTCGATGATGGGAGAGCTCACCTTCTTTCTTAGGCTTCAAATCAAGCAGTGCAAGTAAGGCACTTTCATACATCAAACCAAGTACACGAAGGATCTCCTGAAGAAGTTCGACAAGGTCAATGTGAAGTCGTTGTCTACACCAATATCCACAACAACGACTCTTGACCCTGATGAAGACTGTGAAGCGGTGGATCAAAGGGAGTACAGGAGCATGATTGGCTCCCTATTATACTTTGTGGTGTGTCTTTGTGCTCGTTTTCAAGCTTCCCCAAGGGTGACTCATCGCAAGGCTGTCAAGCGCATCTTCAGGTATCTCAAATACACCCTTGAGTTTGGTCTTTGGTACTCTGCATCTTCATCTCTTGATCTTATTGGATATTCAGATGCGGACTTTGCTGGGTGTAAAATTGATAGGAAGAGCACTTCTGATACTTGCCATTTCTTGGGTACTTCTTTGATCTGTTGGTCTTCTCGTAAGCAGTTGAGTGTTGCCCAATCCACCACAGAGGCTGAGTATGTAGTTGCTGCTCGCAAATCCTATGGATTGTGTCTACCATGAGAGACTATGGGTTGAGTTTTAAGGGTGTTCCACTCATGTGTGATAACTCCAGTGCCATATGCTTAGCCAAAAACCCAGTCCAACATGGTAAGGTCAAACACATCAATGTGCGATTTCACTTCCTGAGAGACAATGTTGAGAAGGGGGATGTTGAGCTCATATACATTGATACAAAAAACCGACTAGCTGATATCCTCACCAAGCCCCTAGATGCTTCGAGACATGCTTTTCTTCGGGGGGGAACTTGGTGTTTGTCATCCTTATGGCATCATTTGAGGGGGAGTTGGTGTTCAATTGTATATATGTATCTTACCATTTTTGCTTTGCATCTCATATGTAATATATGCATTGGTAGATGAGCTTTGATTCTTATACTTTCTTGCATTTCTCTTTGCTATGATTGAGCTTGAGCTAAGTTGTGTGGATGTGATGGTAATCTCTCATGCTTAGATTTTCTACATGGCCTCTTATAAACTCACGTGAGCAACTTGCTAATCTTAAAGGTAAACTGAGCTTCTTGTGAACCTTATGATATAATCTAGCTAAAACTTGCTCACCATGTGTATAATTACTTTTATTCATGTTGAAACTTGCGTTGAGGCTAGTCTAGAGGATGTCTTGGCTTTAGCACCTTGTGTTTACGAAATGGAAGGCTTTGCAAATGTTTAGCTCATGATGTAACATTGTGGGAATATGTGTTTCTTTTGCCGCAAAGGCATGCTCTTTTGTCTTGTGCATAATCTTGAAAAATCTGCTAAGTGCTTTGATCAAGAATTACTCAATAATGTTAAATCCAAACATTGTGACTTGAAGCCTCGGGGTGTTTGCCGTAACCAGTCGTGCGACCCTCCACATGGATAAGAGGACACATGAGGATAAACAATAATCACTTGATCAACTGAGTCTCTGTTGCATATGTGAGCATTTGTAGAGCTCATTTTCTATGAGTGCTTGTTGCCCTTGTTGAGATTGAAACTGGCTAGATTCTTATGATTCACTTGGTGCTTGTTTTGCCTTGGATGAGAGTACTTACACATGTGGTGACAGATTTTCTCATGATAAGCAGAATTTGATTCTATCTAAGCTAGTCAATCTTTCTGCTTAGCCTGTATAGCTCATGGTGTTTATAGCTTGCTATCTATTTTTGATCTTTGCATGATTGGGAGCTATTGCTTTTACACTTCATGGCACTATGGTTATGGTTAGCAAAGTTAAATGCTTGTTTGCATAATTGTTGAAGCTCTTTAGGTTTGCATTTCCATGCATTGCATGATTTTTTGTTCTTTTGCCTCTTTGATGAGTTCATTGCAAAAGGGGGAAAAAATTTTGGGGTCATGCACTAATAATGCTAAGAAACTCATATGATCCATTTTACACTACATGAGACCTACCACAACTTGAGGGGGAGCATATCATGATCTTGAGCATTTTCTTGCGCTTTTTACATTTTTTGTGTCTCAAGTTGTTTTCTTTGCCAACTCTTGGTTTTGTGATCCCTACTTGCTGGATGGCTTGTTTTCACCTTTTCTTTGGGTTTGGCCATTTAGATGTGCTTACTTGGCTTCACATTTCAATCTCTAATCTTTGTGCATTTGGTGTTGTCAATGTACTCATCAAGGGGGAGATTGAGAAACCATGTGGATATGTGCCATGGTTTGCTATATTTGTGATGAGTAATTGACTTGAGCGGATTTGGTGTTTGAGTTGAAATACGGGAATCCAGGGATTGCATGGGTTTGCATATCATGGTTATGACTAACCGGAGTTGGTGGAGATATTGGTGATATTGCAGGAGATGGGAAATGTGTTTGCTTGTCTCATGATGTGTAGGTCACTGGAGTCGACTTGGCGGTCAACGGCAAGAGGATCGGGCACAAGTAGGGGACTTGGGGCCAGATGATTGGGATGTCAGGTGAAGACAAGAGCGATCCACACTGTACACGTGGAGAGGCAAGAAGCACGGACGGTTTCGTGGTTGAGCCTCCAAACCATGGTGGTGATGAAGACAGCGTATTGACCAAGTCAAGGCGAACGGGATGCTAGTGCAAGTGACAAGGGGGCCTGATGGACAGGGACTGAGAGAGACTTGCCGGTGGTCAGGATCACGGGACAAGGTGACACGCATCGACATTGAGAAGTCGCGCTTTGAGAAGCGTGCAAGGCGGTTTCCCGGTTTGGGCCTCAAAACCGATGGCGGTGGTTGGTGGTGCACGTGGCACGATCACGGAGCTTGCTTCGAGATGAAGCAAAGACGTGAAGCGTCCGATGACATTCGGGCGTTGAGGTGAAAGATGGACGGTTATGCCCCCAGTGGTAGGTGGGTGTGTTATGTAGGTCAAGGGTAGAGTGGTCATGTGGATAATAGACCCTAGGCCTATATAAGGAGAGGTGTGGCTAGTGGGAGAGGTGCCTCTCTTCCCATTAGCCTTGTGTTAGGACTCTATTCAAAGTGCTAGGAGAGGACTTCATGTTTTAGAGGAGAGGAAAGGGTGTGTGAGAGACATCTCTTGCTCTTCCAAATAGTGGGAGGAAGAGGGTGGCTTCCTAGCCTTGTACCTATGGATCTTGTAAGCACCTTTCTATGATATGAGAAGTATTTTCATGCTCAAGATTTCCCTCTTCACTTGAATCCTGAAATTCACTTTTTCTTATTTTTGGAGCTATTTTCGTGGTGATTTTCGATCTCACTTTTGGATGAGTTTTTGGTTCGGATTTCTAGAGAAACTTGTTGCTAGGATGAGCTAGAACAATCGTCTATGGATCCTTGACCGAATCAATAGCTCTAGCACCTTTGATTTCAAGGATTTCTCAAGTTTCTCCTTTTTGGTGTTCTTGGCACAAGATCTGAAATTCATGATGATTCCTTGTGTTTTTGGTGTGGATCTCTTTAGACGAGGGTCGTGATGTATTGAGGATCATCTCGTCCAAATTTCGTGATTTTTGGAGTTCGTTTGATAGGGTTTTGGTAATTTTCTTTTCCGAACTGAGCTGCTGTTTTGACCATGACGGAACTTCCGTGATCATGACGGAACTTCCGTCAAGAACCATGGAACTTCCGTGAGTGACAGTGTTTCCGTCGCCCGGAACTTCCGTAATTGACGGAACTTCCGTCGGACATCACAGAACTTTCGTCGGGTACCACGGAACTTCTGTCAGGCTTTGTTCTGTGACCTTTCGGACCTTCCATGTTTCGATTTTTGTTTCTTTTGTGCTTCCTCTATGTGTCCTTTTGGTGTTAGTCATTCCTAGGGTTAACACATTACAAGTTAGTGTGTGTAATCTTGGTGACTCGGTTAGAAGTTGGCTTGGGTTGTAGTTGGGACATAGGCCAAGTTCTTGAAAAGAATTTGAATTGGCTCCCATTCACCCTCCCTCTGGTCGCCTTCTCGGTCCTTCAAAGCCTCTCATCGAGATCGGAGGCGATGCAGCCCACACGAGACGAGGATTTCATCAAGTAGGAAAGGTTGGCTATGCGCTAAATTGTATTCCATAAAAGTGTTGTTTTTTTTGTATTGACCCTATTAGATATTTATAAAACCCCGTGCAGGGGGTTCTGACTCGACTTGGTCAGGATTCTTAACAAACCGACTAGATCTACTTTGAAACAAATTCTATACTAAAATAGAAAGAGATAAAAATGACCCTATCGAGCCCACTTTATTCCTTTCAGCCGTTTTGCTTCGTTGACTTCGGCCGATTTTAACTCACCACCTCTGATCAGTGGGACCGGTCTAAATTTTGGTGCCAACACATGCCCCCCGAGTCTGGTGTATGAAATTTCATGCGCCAGATTTATTTTCTCGTTTCCCACGTGCCTTTATTCATGCCCATAGTTACTCATGAACCATCCACTATTAAATTTCATGTTTTCCCAACCATTCATGTCCTTCTTAATTGCAACTCACTGTATTCCTGTGCCGCCTCGACCGCTAGGTTTTCACCTTTGACCGTCTTCGTTCTTATCCTTTCTCCTCAAACTTCATCGCTTCCTATTCTCTCAATCAATGCAGAGTGGCGTTTGAATTCTCCAAAGGTCAAGTCCGGATCCTATAAATAGTTCCTCCTGGCTAGCTTCTTTCTCTCATCTTAGCACCTTGGACCATGGGTCTTCTACTGAGAGCCATGACAGAAAAATACCATCTATGTCCAAATCTGCTAAGTTTGCTATGGCGAATACTCTTCGCCTCTTCTGTCCCCAGAGTGGTCCTTTCAATCCAAAGTTCGCTGCTGCCCCCGCCCAGAAATCAACTCACTAGTTGCCTTTAGATGGAGGCACAGGTGTCAAGGATGGCATCGGCGGAGTGACACTCTCTTCCCCTTGTCCGGCGGGTGATGTCTGATGATGATGACACTCTTCCAAGGAAGCAGAGGAAGCTGCTAATGTGTTTTTCCCCTTCATCCCCTAGCTGTAATAGGAGAATAGGTTTGTTCAGAAACTGATTACCTGTGAGTAATCCATCCATCCTCATCCTGTAACAGTGGCTATTTGTAACTTCCTCTATGAGCTTTGTTCTTAATAACATTACTGGACACATATTCAATAATATCGTATTTTCTTCTAAGGGCGATATTCTCAATATCGGTCATCTTAAGTCGATGAAAATCCATCGGCTGTCCATACGATGAAATTTCCCATATCGGCCATGATCCAGTAATCAAGCTCATGCACCAACCCAGATGCTTGGATGATATTTCTTCAAATATTTACCATTAATCGCTCTTTTGAACTCTTCCCCCTCTATTCCTTGCAAAAAATACGCATTGCCCTACGCACATCGGCTCACATTGAATGGACCCTCCTATGTTGACGACCACTTTCCAAAATGATTATCCTTATATTCAATGGGCATAATCAACTTCCATACGAGATCCCCTTCTGAAAAACTCTTGGACACCATCTTTTTATTATAAAATCTAGATACACGGGATTTATTTTTTTGAATCTTTCTAGGGCTTTCATCCGATGTTATAGTATATCTTTCAATTCATTCAACATAACTTACCTGTAATCATCGGCTGTTAACTGATCTTGCATCTCTGCTCTTCTGGACCCTAGATTTGTCTCCCGTGGTAAAACTGCTTCATACCCATAAACCAACCGATAAGGTGGCACTTTAATTGACCCATGACAAGCCATCCTGTACGCTCACAAAGATTCAGCCAATGTCATATGCCACTGTTGATACCAAAATTTGGTAAGTTGAGAATTAAAGAAGGGAAATTGGAATACGGTAGGCATGAATGAGTCATATGATGGAATTTTGCCAAATGGAAATAAGGGAGATATTTGACAGTTCCGAAGGGTTGACTAGTGGCACATGATCCAATTCGTGAAGACGCGAGCATTGGAGACTTTTGGCAAGTGAGAACCAGGCATGACTTTATTGGGCCAAATTACGCATGCATACGTATGTGTCTGGTTGGAAATAAAGAAGAGGTTGGTAATTTATATTATTTACAATGGAGGTATGTGCTAGCCAATCGGATTAAGGAAGAAAAATTAGCAAGAAAGGAGCAGCTTGGATACGTGAGGCAAAAAAAAGTGTTGTTTGGCCGGACGGTTTCCAAATCTGCATGATCGTCAATGAAAACTGTGCAAAAGCTAGAGTTTCATATCTACATGCTTAGCTAGTGGCCAGATAGAATCATAGAATTACAAATATTATATTCCTTTGTCGTACAATGTAAATGTGAGAGTTCATTATTAGTTTTTACTTGTATGACAAGTCCGTATGTCCCTGTAAATATAAAGGGCAATGGCAATTACAATCATCTGTGGATCAATATACAATTTTGGTGTATCGCCACCCTGGAAATAGGTATACCCCGACGGATTCTTCGTCTAGAGCGGGCTCTCCGCGATAGATGTAGTACTCATCATCCCGGTGGGTTCGTTGTCATAAAGCAGGCTGCATCGACTAGTTCGACCTCGGCGACATGGCGGAGGACTCGTCACCCCGGTGATCACGACGATCTGTCCAGGACTGTCTCGGTGCGGACCAATCTTCTCATTAGTTTATCATGGTTGCTAGTTATCCGGTATACTAGATCTTTCTAGGTTGTTTTGTTATGATTAGCTGCATACTGTCTCGGGAAAACCAATCTATCGCAGTTAATTCTAGCGATTCAATCTAGTCTGGTCTATATATTTGAGTCACCTCTGAATAGATCTTAGCGATTAGATCTTGTATTGTGTGGGTGTTCGTTCGTTCCAAAAACTGTCTCGGCTTAGACCGATCTTTTGAAATATCTAGAACTGTCTCGGTTAATTCCGATCTTCTAGTTGGATAACCATGCAAGAACGATCTCGTCGCGAGGGTCTATTCAGGGTATCGTCGGAGTGTTTTGCCGACGAGTTATCTGGTTGCTAGCAACAACTGATATGTTTTCACATACTTAGCTTTTGTATTGGCTGTGGTTTATCGACTCGGTGTTTTGCACCAGTTTATTTGTATAGTCGATGAATCATCATATCGATTATCTGTCAGTATTGTATCGGCTAGATATTATGATTTTATTAGCTGGCCAATATAATATTAATTGTTAAAATTAGTCTAGTGTGCATCGGCTTGCAGATTTATGCTTTGTATTATTAAGATAATGCCAATGTCCAATCATATACTATACATGCATCGACTCTGTGTCTTCATCGACTCCGCCTGCATCGACCTTGTACCTACATCGACTCTGTGCCTGGAAGCCATCATCGATCGACTTGCAGACACACATCTTGTCAGTTGAATGGTCAAACTGACTGGCACGTCGCGCACCATCTACAGCGCGCCATTGGACCTGTACTGGAGCTAAGCAGATCTCTCAGGCCTCGTGTTCGCACGTGAAGGATCAACAATCTGTTTTTTTCACATCAACACGCTTTTGGCACACCCGGTGAGACTCATCTTCATTATTTGTGATCGGCTTGGTCCCAACCTATTCAAAAGCCGATGGTTGATTCTATGATTTAGAGTAAAAAAAAAAGAAGCTAGAATTGGGAGTTTTTATTGAAAGGAGCTGACTCCATGCGGTGGGACCTATCTTCATTATTTGATTTGGGAAGATGTCACATCCCCTAGCTTTAGATTATCGATGAGATATGACAGTTGCTTTATTTTTGTCTCGGGGGGCAAGACCGATGCATGGTTGCATTACGTGAAGACATCTGCTGACCTCTTTATATTGAAAGGTTGAAGTACTCTATCGACTTCCGCGGTACTATATATTCAAATTATAATCAATGCATCGGTTGCCTATGAGCACTGAATACACGGCAAAGGATGCCCTGATCAAGTGCTTTTACTACTGGAATCAAAGATATGATCGATAGCTCTGAGTTTGTTGAGTACATGTCATGTGAGAAGGCTAGTCAACTCTGAAGTGCTATGATCGATAGGAGGCCAGGTTATTGCTGAGATATGCTCCATGGGATTGATATTTCTTGAAGGCGATTTAAAGGTTACCTGCAAAGAGCCATTATTCTGGTCAGTAACTATTCAATAGGCTTTGAAGAGAGGGCTAGTATCAGCTGGGCTTTTCTTTTCTTCGATGCAGTGGCAGATGACTGGGGTCTGGGGCAAAGCCGATGCGTGGTTATATCATCTGGAGACATTCAATGCTATTTCTTATCATTCCACTATCGGTTGGACCTGCACGAGTGACGGAAAGTTATACTCGGCGGAAGCATCGACTTTCATTTGTTTCTCTCCATCGACTTGATCCAAGCAACAACTTACATGGATGGTGATTGGTGAACACGGGAGGACAAGACGGGCCATGGTGTATTTATTTCTGGGATAATTTGGAGTCGATGCATCAACTGTGGTTATCTCATCGGCAGTATTGAAACAATATATGTATGGAAGATTTTGTTAAGGAATAATCTGGTACACAGCGTGACAGAGGCAAATCCTTGTCATCAACTATTCTCTCTCCATCGACTTGCTCTGGTCATTAAACTGCAGCGTGGCAAACAGTTTCTTGTTGATATGAGCAAGACAGTGGGACTACGAACAAGTTTTCTTCCACGAGCATGTCTACAGTCCAGAAGCAAGCTGATGGTCAGCCGATTTTCAGTTGTGATAGCAAAGCACCGGATCACTCCAAAATGCTATCGGCTGGCGAGCTCCGTATGACATCAGAAAAAATGGTTACAAGATGCTATTCGGCCTGTGAAGATTATAATTTTTTAGTCTACGTTGCTTTGGCCGAGTGGTTTACAAGATTATGTCATTGGAAGATTCAAGTGCAAGATTGGAATTGTAATTTGAATTGGGAACAAATGTGCATATACATGGATATTTGACAAAGAGAGGCTATTCAACGGATGTATGAGAAGAGTGCCGAGTATACGGGTCACATCATTATCGGCTACATAGATGTTTTACTATCGACTGTGGTGTGCAGTGTCTAGACAGCAACTCACGGCCGATATGACATGCCCACATCTGGCCGGATTAACGAAAAGAGAATTATAAAGCCGAGGCAAGGCATATATATAAAGGAGTCCAGCGGATTCCAAAGATGAGTCGGTCTACATGAAGAAAGCCCTGGCTAAGCGCACAAAGAGCAGATTGGTGTGGAGATCGACTTTTGAGTTTGGGAGGTGCAAAAAATTGGCTGATGCCGTTTTTTAATCGGTTGAGACAAGGAACGAGGGAAGTATCGGCCCGGAAGCTACATATCGGACCTCAATTTGAATCGGTTGTATTTTCTTGGTTGCTAGAGTTCAGGGGTAACAATTTCAGATGTCTTCAGGCGACTTGCTGCTTCTATGTTTATGGTAAAGCGGATGGGTGCACTGGCAATTAAGAGAGAGTAGGTGATGATTGTTAAGATTCTTATACGAAGATTGCTCAGTTACAAGACATGTAGTACAATATGTTCAGATCGTATACCTCAAATGGAGAATGCTGGAAAGTTCGGACCATGTTAGGCAGGAGGAAGCAACAACGACTTCACTGCCTGTACGGCGTTGTGCTTTTACGACCAATGAAGTTCAGGAGAGCAATGATCCTGTCGCAGTCGTTCATAGATGCCAGCAACCTGATAGCTGCATCTACAAAAAAAAAAACCTGATAGCTGCACAAGCAGTCAGTTCGCTCGTGGTTCACGCCTCGGCCAAGTGATCTAGTGATGGTACTATCAACAATATTTCGCCTGCACTACAACAACAAAGCATTGTAGCGGCGATTGAAAAGGGCCTATAACGGCGGACAGGCCACCTCACCACTACGCAAACGTCGCTACAAATATGCGTTTGTAGCGGCGGGTGGTCTATCGTCTATACAAACCACAGCTACAGAAATATTAGTAGCGGTGGTTGAAGATGTCAACCACCGCTATTATCAGCCATCAGTAGCGGTGGTTGACACCTTTAACCGCTGCTAATATAGGCTATTAGTAGCGGCGGTTGACAACATCAACCGCCGCTACTTGTTATTTTCTAAAAAATAATAAAATTTAGCAAATATACAAAAATCACAGATTCTACATATACAAAAATTTATAAATTTCATTACAGATATTTATAACATCTCATCATAGGTATTTACAATCTCATCACAGATATTTATATCTCATCATAGAATATATACAATATTGTCATCAAAATATTCAATTGAGCTTACAAAATATTTTATATGAACCCTAATGTATAATCATCATCTTTTTTTGATACATTAGGCTCATATGGTGCTCTTGAACCAGCCCACCCTTAAAGGGACCTATGTTTTGTTGCTCGTTCACTATTTGAGTCAAAGCACTTCCCTTCTGGACTAATCACCTCTCTCAACATAAAACAACAAAGGGAAGCTACAACTAGATACATGTTATTTGTACTCAAGTGAATGCTTGATTGAGGAATCATACCCTTTCTGATCTCGGTGTTCCTCTTTATCTTTGCAGCCCATTGTGCCTTTTCTCTTATGGCCCTCTGTGTCACATGAGTAGAGTATGTTAATATGAGATCTCAAAACTTCACTATTCGAGTAAAGTAAAATGAACATAAACAAAATCAACTTACCTCTTTATTAGACTCATCAACGATATGATCTAGATAAGATGAAGAGTTAGATGCGAGCACACACGTGTAGTAGCCGCAATGCACACTACTCTTTTGTTGCTTAAAGCACTATGTAGTATAGAACACAAGTTAGTTATACTTTATATGATGGATACTACGATAAAGACATGTATGTGATGCATATAAATCTTACCAAAACTTATGACGAAAGTACATCTTCTTTTTCCGTCTTGGATGACATTCCCCTCCCGCTATGACATATTCCTCGTAAGCACTAAACGATCGATAAAAGCATCATTAGATGATATTAACATTATCAATTCATATACATATAGAGTAATTTGTTACCTATCTATGACTTCTACCATGTCGCTGTACAACTTCTTGTTGTAGTCGAGACTGTCTAGCACGAGAAGGTACCCATTTTTGGGAATTATCATAAAACAGATCCAATGATCACTACAAGAATGTTGACAACAAGTTACTTATGATTGGATTTAACTTCATTATATGATAGATGACGAAGGCAGTAGTGGTCCAACTTACTTGAAGTTGTAGGGGGCTAAAATGCATTGTCTATCTTGCCATTTCAAGAAGCACTCGCATAAATAATTTATAACCCGAGTCCTTACTTCATTTCTCATGACCGCCTTCATTTCACCTATCTCTGTCGGTGTCTTATCCGGATAGTGATCTGGATTTACCGTTGGGTTTATACTGCTTTGATTGATGTGATTCGGGTTGAGATAGGCTACCTTCCAATCTTTTCTATCAACCCTCTTTCTTTGATAAAAAGAGTTCATGCTACAAAAAAAAAGATATAAGGTAATATATTGAATTGTGCTTGAAATTCAAAATAGATCGAACGTGAAACTTACATGCACCACAAGGTGATGAAGGTGATGTCCATCCTGTCTAGGCGAAACATTAAGTGGACATCCTCCCAAAATAGGCCTAAGGTTTGTTCATCGTCCTCTTCATTGAACACCTCAGTTGGAATCCTACAAGTGATTGTGGTGACCTCTTCCTTCGACGCCATCATGTATCAGTCATGCAACTTTCGTATCTCCCACGGCAGGTTCTTGTACATGTTGTTTGATATAAGGGGCTTACCTAATTTGAATGTCGGGTAGTCCACATCATCCACAGGATTGTCCAAAATGTGATCATCGTACGACACTTTATCCCGAGGATCTTGTTTTTCGATGACGAGCTTACCGGTGCTTGCTAGACGTTTTTTCAATCCAGCGAAGTACTTATCAACATCATTTCTTGCATTTGGGTCCTTTGGCTCTTTGTTAAAACCGGTAATCGTCTTTGGGATTACCAAAGCCTTGACGACAACTAGCGCAGGCTGGACTCTCTTAGATACTCATCCCATATACGGACCCCCTCCAACCATAGTTTCTGCAGGTCTTCGAACAATGGTACTAAGAACACGTCTATGTCGTTACCAGGTTCTTTGGGCCCAGATATGGCATAACCATGGTACTTACGCTTATGGCATAACCATGGTGGAATGTTGTACATTGCTAGTATCACTGGCCAAGTGCTATGCAGATTCCTTATTTGACCGAATGGGTTCATCCCGTCTGTACTCAATGCAAACCGTAGGTTCCTTTTCTCATTAGAGAAGTCTCGATGATCCTCATCAAAATTTTTCCACTGTGTTCCATCTGCGGGATGCCTGAGCTTACCGTCTCCCTCGCGTGCATGCCATGTCATCATTGCCGCATCCCTAGGGTTGGCGAATAAGCGTCTGATGCGATCAACCATGGGTAAGTACCACATGACTAAGGCAGGAACCTTACTGTCATCACTATCATCGACGATAGAACTCCTTTTGTTCTTTCTCCCCTTACTAGTATTCTTCACGCCTTCATCAGCGTCACAATCATTGTTCCTCTTGTATCGACTGCGTTTGCACCTTGGGCATCTCACAGCGTCCTGATGCTCCTTATGATACAATATGCAATGATTTGGACACGCATGAATTTTTTGAACGCCCAACAAAAGTGGGGAAATCAGATTCTTAGCAAGGTATGTTGTCCTTGGCAACAAGTTGGGCTTCGGCAGCGCATCGGAAATAAGTTCCAACAAGTCCGTGAAACTAGCGTCCGACCAACCATGCATGGTCTTCAGCTTCATCAGCTCAAGTACAGTACGCAACATAGTGAACTCTTTACCACATCCCTTAGATTTATCATATAATGGATCTTTTGATGCCTTCTCTATTCTATGAAAATTATCAAGCCCTTTAGTTGTACCGGCATTGATCAATACCTGCGGCTCAATGTGACACAACAACTCCTCAATATCAAAATCAGCTTCACCAAGCGAATCCATCACATCTGCACGAGGCGAATTGACAGCCTCGACTTCATCTTCAATATGCTCATCAAATTCCATATCGACCACACAGTTCTCACCATGTTTTGTCCATCTCGTGTACCCCTCAATAAAACCCCTCTGCACCAAGTGTGACTTTATTACTTCTATATCATTCCACAGCTTCTGATTCTTGCAATCAAAACACGGACAATATATATCAGTCGTCCGTTCACCTCGAGCATGTTCTGCGGCCGCTTCGATGAATTTAGAAACTTCTCATAAAAATATTGGACCCGGTCTAGGTGCCTCGCACATCAAAGATCTATCCATCGTGAACAACCTTGAACGAAAACCCAAAAATTAATTAATAACAAAAAATTTAAATATTCACTAAATATTTAAACATTGAAATATAATATACATTAAGTGAGAAATATTATGCAAGGTAAAATCAAACAAGCATCAAAATTATTTTATATATTATCTAATTTTTATCAAGAAATAATAAAATAATTAGCATCCCTCTTGCCCTAATACTACCTTCTCTCTCTTCTAAAAACCAAACTAGATCTAGATTCTCATTGACATAAAACAAGCTAGATATAATAATTTTTTTGTGTAGTGATAAAAAGAGATGATGTATGACTTCATAAACTTCAACTATATTCAAATAGAACCATCCAAATCAAACGAATTTAGCCAAAATTTAATGAAAACCTAACAAACTTAAACCCCACAATTCTACTTAATTTCAAAATGAGAACACAAAAAATCCAATGGGATGAGTTCCCCTTACCTCAAAGATTAAATCTCTGCAAAAAAAAACAAACTCAAAACCTTCTCTCCTTGATTTTCGTGATTTGCCCAATTTTTCGGGCCGCCACTGTTCGAGTGAACAAAGGAGCAGTCGGAACGCGGTATTTATAGGCTGGGCACTTTATAGCGACGGTTAGAATTTCAACCGCCGCTATTATGCCCTAAATAGCGGTGGTTGACAACCGCTGCTATAAAGTTGAGCCATTTATAGCGGCGGTTGACAATGTCAACCGCCGCTATAGGGGGCTCTATAGCGGCGGCTTAAACCGCGGCATGCCCCATAGGCTCTGTAGCGGCGGCTCACTTTGGGCCGCGCTGCTGTGGCCTTTGGGCTGCCACCGCTATAGAGCCTATTTGTGGTAGTGCTGGCCAAGCCAACCAGATGATTGCCGGAGCCATCGGCAAGAGCTTTCAATAGGAGATGATTATTGCTATGAAGTGCTATATAGAGTTGAGGGATTTAATCTATCTTCAGGCAATTTTCACTGATACAAGCCAATGGAGGTTATATCATAAAAAGACAACTGGTATTATTTATTATTATTATTATTATTATTATTTTGATATTGGTTTATTTATGTGTGTTGCCCATATTTTCTCCATCGTCGGCTGGCATATGCTTTTATTAGTCACTTCACTGGCTGGTATATTTTTGCATTCTACCATCGGCTAGTTGTGTTGCTTCATTCATCGGATGAACTAAGGATATCAGAAATTATATTTGAGCCGATGTTAACGTTAGATGATGATTATTGTGTAAGGCCCATATGGCCTACTAGGCTTGCAGCCACCTCTAGGGTTGGCTTGTGCCTATGCGGCTGCCCCTGCCAGCAGCCCTAGGCTAGCGCCTGTGCTGCCTATTTATGTGTGCTACTCACCATGGAATATATCATCTATTCTAGCCCTAATATCTCTCTAACATGGTATCATGAGACCATCTCGGTCCTCCTTCCATAAGCTTCGGCTAATTCCTTTTCCTACCTCTCCCTACCGCCGCCGATCTCCATGACTATCACCAGCGACAAATCAGCTGATCCTACCACAGAAGCCCGGACCCTCGCCGAGCGCATCGCCAACGATGCTGACGACGCTGCTGCCGCCGCCCAACAGGAGTTCGCCGCCATGGAGCAGGCTGCGCGCGACCGGGCCCTTGCCCGGGCCACCGTGCACGCCCGTGTGGCCGCCGCCAAGGCGGCCTTTGATAAAGAACAAGCCGCCATCACCGTGCTGGAGAGTGAGGGTGCGGCTGACCCACCTCCCGCATCGTCCTCCTCCACCGTGCATGACGCCAAGGATGATCTGCCAGAGAATGAACTCGTCGAGAATGCCGTGCTGATGGAGGCCCACATCATCGCCAACCTCCATGCTCAGGCATCCGGCGTCCAGAACATCTGCTCGCTCATCCCAATCCTCCTCGACCCGGTGTCCACCCGCTTCCCCAAGTGGCGCGAGTACATGCTACTCCCTCCGCCGGCACGCCCTCGCCGATCACGTCCTCTCTGATGCATTCTATCCCAACCATGCTGCTTGGCTTCAGATGGATAGCGTCGTCGTGGCGTGGATCTTTCACACCATCATGCCGGACCTCATGGAGATCGTCAGCAAACGCCACGGCACCACCGCTCGCATCGCCTGGCTCGGTGTCGAGAACCAATTTCTCGGCAATCATGAAACCCGGGCGCTCTTCCTCGACATCGAGTTCCGCAACCTCATACAAGGTGATCTCCCCATCGCCGTCTACTGTCGTAAAATGAAGTCCATGACGGATGATCTTGCCGACTTGGGTGAAGTCATCTCCGAGCGCGCCCTCGTCCTCAATCTCCTTCACAGCCTCAATGCTCGTCTTCAGTACATGGTGCCGCACTTGACCTGTGCCTGCGCCTGACCACCCTTCGATGAAGTGGTCGCTGACCTTCACCTTGCCGAGCTGCATGCGCCCCCCTCACTGCAACAGACGGTGTCCTCCATGGTCACCACAGGCGCCCCACGTTTCCCCACACCTCCTCTGGCACCACTACCGGCACTTCCTGCTCCTGCTGCCCCTCCCACCGGTGGCTCGGGAAAGGGTGGCAGCGGCTGATGCAAGCGTCAAGGCAAAGGACCATCTGACCCTCCTTCTACAACCCCTGGACCAGGTCCATTCAGTTGTGGCCTGGCCCTCGTCCCGGCGCCACCCACCATGCTCCACACCTGGCATCGGCGCCTCAGCACGCCATGATGGCCGGTGCTCCTACCACCATGCTACCCGGCCCCCTGTACCAGCAGCAGCAGCACGCCATGCTGCCTGCACAGGTCCCCTACATGGCACCCATGTACCAGCAGTAGCAGCTCCCCGCCCCGACATTCCAGCCTACTCCAACAGCTCCACCGCAGCACGCTTGGCTGCCCTGGGATGCAACGTCTCTGGCTCACAACTTCAGCACCGTCTCGCTAAACCCTCCTGCTACTACCTCTGATTGGGTGTTCGACTCCGGAGCGTCCTCTCACATGACACCATTTGCTGGTAACGTCACAACACTCTCCTCCCCTACTCACTCTACTCCTTCATCGATCTTTGTTGGTAATGGCTTCACTCTTCCTGTCACTGGTATTGGCAGCACCACCCTCTCTGGTTCTTTTTATCTCAACAATATTCTTATTGCTTCTGATATTATTAAGAATCTTATTTCTGTCCACCAATTTACCACTGATAATCTTTGCTCTATCGAGTTTGATCCTTTTGGCCTCTCTGTGAAGGATCTTCGCTCTCAGAACGTGATCGCTCGGTGCAATAGTCCTGGACTGCTGTACACCATCTCCTTGCCTATAGCGTGTTCGCCTCCGTCTGCTCTTGTGGTCACGGCTCCCTCGTTGGTCTGACATCATCGCTTAGGTCATCCCGATCATGATGCGCTTACTAAGCTCATTATCTCCTCTGCCATTTCCTGTAATAAAGTAAAGCACTTTTGTCATGCATGTCAACTAGGTTGTCACATTCGATTGCCTTTTGCTAGTTCCTCATCTCGAGCAGTCAAACCATTTGATCTTATATATTGTGATCTTTGGACATCCCCTGTGTTGAGCGTCTCTGGTTACAAGTACTATTTGGTCATTTTGGATGATTACTCTTTTTTTATCTGGACATTTCCCTTACGCCTTAAGTCTAACACTTTTTCCACTTTGACTAATTTTTTCTCCTATGTGCACACTCAGTTTGGCGCCCGCGTCAAAGCCGTTCAGTGCGATAATGGCCGGGAATTCGATAACTCATCTTCCCGCACTTTTTTTCTCACTAGCAGCGCCCTGCTTCGCATGTCATGCCCCTACACCTTGCCTCAAAACGGCAAGGCCGAGCACATCCTTCGCACCATTAACGACACGGTCCGCACCTTGCTAGTACAAGCCGGCATCCCCCCTCCTATTGGGTTGAAGGTTTGAGCACCGCCACCTACCTCATCAATCGCCTTCCCTCTAAAGCCATAGCACACCCCACCCCTCATTTTGCATTGTTCAACACTCCCCGCCCGGGTTCCCACCACTGGTTGTCCTGCCCACTCACACGATTACCAGGGTCGCACCTGAGGAGCCGATACCCTAGTCTGCGCCAGGCCCGGCCTCAACGGTCTCGCCTATGCCACGCACGGCCACGAAGCCCTTGCCTGCGCAATGCGCGGCCGTGACTCCATCGCCTACGCCACGTGTGGCACAGTCTTCACCACCTCCCGCACCACCTGCGGCTTACGACAAGCCTCCGATCACACAGGTGTACACACGAGTTCGAAACCATGTTCCGTCCGCGCCTGCAGCATCCCCCCCCCCGCCACTGGTGCCCATTATGCCAGCTGTGCTTCCCAAAGGTGTCGTCGCCATCACGCCTGTTCACAACAATCATTGCATGGTCACCCGTGCCAAGGAGGGTTTTCATCAACCAGTACTTCTCCAAGCTGCATCCATCTCTGCGATACCCAAGTCTCTTAGTGACACCCTTGCCGACCCCAATTGGCGGGCTGCCATGGAAGACGAATTTGCTGCCCTTCAAGCCAATCACACCTGGGATCTCATCCTATGATCTGCTGGTGCTAATGTGGTCACAGGAAAATGGATCTATCATCACAAGTTTGACACTGATGGCCGTCTTGATCGATACAAGGCTTGCTGGGTGCTTCGAGGGTTCACTCAATGTCCCGATGTTAATTATGGTGAGACTTTCAGCCTAGTTGTGAAGCCTGCTACTATTCGCACGGTTCTCTCCATTGCTGTCTCACGCCAGTGGCCCGTTCATCAACTTGATGTCATGAATGCATTTCTTCATGACACACTCTCTGAGATGGTTTACTACAGTCAGCCAGCTGGATTTGTGAGTTCTACTCAGCCGGATCACATCTGTCGTCTCAACAAATCTTTGTATGGTCTCAAGCAAGCCCCTCGGGTATGGTACAACCAGTTTGCTTCTTATCTTCTCACTATAGGGTTTGTTGAGGCTCGGTCTGACAACTCCTTATTTGTGTTCACTCGTGGTACGGAGATGGCATACCTGCTTTTATATGTGGACGACATTGTGCTCACTGCGTCCTTCGTGGATCTTCTCCGACGCATCATCTCTTCTCTGCAGAGTGAATTTGCTATGAAGGATCTTGGACATCTCCACCACTTTCATGGGGTGAGACTTCAGCGTACATCTACCGGTCTCTTTTTGTCCCAGTAGCAGTACGCGTTGGACGTTCTGGCACATGCCGGCATGAACGAGTGCAAACCGTGCTCCACATCAGTTGACACCAATCCAAAACTGGCGGCTGATGATAGTCCCCCTGTGGTCGACACCACACAGTTCCAGAGCCTGGCTGGTGCACTACAGTATCTCACCTTCACTCGGCCCGACATTGCATACGCAGTTCAGCAAATTTGCCTCCACATGCATGATCCACGCGAGAGTCATCTTACTGCCATGAAGCGCATCATCCGCTACGTGCGCGGCACTGTGGGCCTTGGTTTGTCTCTTGGTCCCTCGCCGACTTCATACATGGTGGTATATTCTGACGCTGATTGGGCTGGTTGCTCTGACACACGCCGCTCTACCTCTGGCTATGCTGTGTTCTTTGGTGGCAATCTGGTCTCTTGGTCGTCTAAGCGTCAAAACACTGTATCTCGCTCTAGTGCTGAAGCAGAATATCACCCCGTCGCCAATGCTATTGCTGAAGTCTCTTGGTTACGTCAACTTCTCCAGGAATTGCATTGCCCGTTGCAGAAGACCACGCTCGTTTACTGTGACAACATAAGCGCAGTGTACTTATCCTCTATCATCAACGCACGAAGCATGTTGAGATTGATCTCTACTTTGTGCGTGAGAAGGTTGCTATTGGAGATGTTCGAGTCCTTCACGTGCCGACGACTTTGCAGTTTGCCGACATCTTCACCAAGGGGCTCCCTTTTTCAGTGTTTGGTGATTTTAGGTCGAGTCTCAATGTCCTTCCCCGTGGCTGAAGTGACTGCACGGGGGGGGGGGGGGGGGGGGGGGGTAGACGATGATTATTGTGTACCACTAGGCTTGCAGCCACCTCTAGGGTTGGCTTGTGCCTGTGCGGCTGCCCCTGCTGGCAGCCCTAGGCTAGCGCCTGTGCTGCCTATTTATGTGTGCTACTCACCACGGAATACATCATCTATTCTAGCCCTAGTATCTCTCTAACAGTTAAGATGATGCAGTTTGAAAGAGCCGATGAAGCTAAAACTTGATTTTGTAACGTTATCTTCATTGGAGGTTGATTATCATTAGGACAAATATTGGATTATTAATATTACTCCTTCTGATCGGCACCGGCGAGAGCACCCAAAGCCAATTCTGACCAGACTCGGGGACAACGACATTAGGCATCAGAAGAGTTTGAGGAGATGATGAAGCCGATTATTAGTAAATCAAGACTGAATATGCACGTTTTCTCAAAAGAAAAAAGTGGGGGCTTTGGATTTTTCCTTAGGCAGGGATATTCAAGACAGCTAGTAGTTGTTAAGAGGTGCTGAGTAATAGTAGCCAAGCGGATGCGTGATTACGTCTGAATACATGTTGATTACTGTTCCCTCCACAGATCAGCTGGCTCTTCCATTTTCTTCAGATATTTGGCCTGCACATTGTTTTTGGCCTCTCCTGCATGGCCCGGTCAGTTGTATGCCCAGGCATACCGTTCAGTTGTGCCTAGATACAAAAGAGAAGTTTGATTCTGAAAAAGGGTGGATTGGTGTGAAGCCGATGGATGAGTTTTCTACCTACATCCAGCAGAATTCTCGTTATTGTTTTTCTTGTTGCTGGAGTTATTTAGGAGCAGTGTTTTCTTGGATGCGTTCATCGGCTGCAATAATGGATGTTGGTTGCTATTATCAAAGAGCTTTAGTGTCTACTTGAGAGGGAGTCCGCGAGTTATGTGGTGGCTAAGTTGATTCCCACGTTCTTTCCTTATGGGCAGTATATTACTGGGCAAGGAGTCGATGTCAATGTCCCTGCACAGGGAAGTAGAAGCCTCCAGATTGAAACCTCTGATAAAGTAAGGCATGACAGCAACTATATTGTCATCACAGAGGGTAGAGCTGATAGATGATTGCAAATGTGAGGAGAGACTATCGACATTATAAGCATCGGCTTGCCGCTGTGAAGTACTAAATCCCGGTTTACTCACTGTTACTCTTGCTAGCTTTCTTTCCATCGGTTTTTCTAAGCGTCGGACCGCATGCAAAAGGGTCCCTATCGACTAAGTACATGCATGCAATGTTGAATGCATGAATGTTCGATGCAGGGGAGATATGGCGGGCCATGGAACAGTATTTGTTTGTGGAGTAATTTGGATGTAAAGAAATAGGAGGTGTTTCTGCTGCTTGGTCGATATTTTTCTGGGATTCTTTCTCGTGGGGCAGTAGGGAGATATCAATCAAAAGGGACACGCATCGGCCCTCAATCAGAAGAAGTCGATCTGTTTTGCTTCCTCGTCGGCTGGTTCTCTTCATCGAGATATGCATGGTCTCCGGGCCTCTGTCTTTCCATTGGCCAGTTCCGAGCGTCCAACACATGGCATAAGGTGAACTGAGGATGGAATATTAAAAAACGAAAAAACATCAATTGGGAAATTGGGGAGCCGATGTGGTGACTAGGCTGATAGCAAAGCGTGCAGAAATTGGAATCAAAGGAAGCTGCATACATATGTGGGCATGCAATGGAAGGTGGAGTACACCCATACATACTTGGATGTCTGACACAAAGAGACAAGTAACAAGATGACATTGGTTCAAGAAATGTGTATGCATCGAATCATACATGATTTTTGTGAGCAGTGAAGGAAGCCGATGTGATGGTTGACCTGATATACTATAACTAATTAGAGAAGCAAAGGCTGAATCTGGGCGCGCGGGCAGTCTTGGAGTTCTTGCAGCAAAACCATGAGCATAGAAAACCTGTGATGTACATCATGGCCAAGATTCAGACTTTTGCATCGTTGTGACAGAGAATGTCGAGTGGATGATTCAATAAGCAGTGAATATCGGCTCAGGAGATGTGCAATGGTTACGCATTATGTACAGCTTGGGTAGTCGAAATTTCCAGGTCAATCGGTTTCTCATTGGTTTTAAGCCTTAAGGTCTTCATCATTAGTATCGTTCTCATATATAGCGAGCATGCAAGCGTGCATTAGAAGCAGCACCGGCTATCAATATTAGCTCAACAAGGTACTGATTCACGTGTTGATCCTTTCATAAACTCCGATTTCTTTTTTCTGGGTACTGTCATCGCCCTTATGCTAAGCCAGCACAACATTGTTCACATTGAAAGCAACAACCTGCGTTCTTCTCCTGCGTGCATGTTGTGTTTTCCTTCGGCACTCCTCATTCTACTATATGCATCCCACAATGGTAACTTCTTAGCATGTTAAATATATAGCGCATATGCAGCTATCCTGAACACTCAGCGTGTGCTCCAAGCTTATACAATTGTCAGGTAGGCGGCATCAAACTAACGAGTGGCTCATGGCTGCATATAACATGGATCGTTTTTTGGGTTGTATAATACTTGTAAACCAATATTTTTGGGTTGCAAAGCTCTACTATCAGATGAGTAAGCTCCGTTTATTGTTAGTGCCACATGGTTTATTCATACTAAATTATGTTTCTCTATATATAGCAACACTGATGCACACACTATATATTAGTATAATCTTTTATTTTATTAAAATCTAGACAAACAAATTCGTATGCTAACTGGTGAACTATCTTGTTTTTAAAATTGGAATGGTAATATCATTGATGTGCTGAAACAACCTAATTGCATGCATGGACGGTGAAGTGAATGATTATTATGTGATTAACAATGTTATGTAAATAGATAGTACATGGATGGTGGGATGGTTCAGAGCAGCATATAGCATGGATCATTGGATTTTAATATGCAGTAGCTTAAGTGAATTCGTGAGTATATTATATAATTTTATTGGCTGATCCTTAAGAAAACTATTTATTTTGGTTTGAAGTTTTCTTAATCTGCCCATTGTTTAGCATTGGTACAGTGAATGTTTTTCGATTATAATTATGCCTCTCTTTCTGCTGCACCCGGTTGCCATCATGAAAGTGGCCTGTCACGTTGAGTTCACCTCGAGGATCATCTCCTTGAACCATCAGCAGCGTTTATCTCCTTGAATCATACTCTCTCGTAGCATGTATCTTTTTGCAACAAGTTCACCGATGCAATGATGAAGATGGGCTTAATTCGAGTGTTTACCTGCGGTGATGGACAGTAACGAACAAACTGTAGGGCTGCACAATGACCACCTATCATACTTAATAATTGTTTCTATTGATTAAAATCTATTACTAACAAATAATCATCTATAAAGGACACAATTTTTCTATATTTATTAGCAAACCCATCCATGGTTGTCATAGTTTTTAATTACCCAATTTAATTAATCCATCATCATGCTTCTTTTATGTATAAATAATTGTCAATCATACTTTATCTAAGAAATAGTATATATGTTATGTATGTTTCGTTTTTTCTTTAAATCCCGTAGCAAGGGTACTTTGCTAGTACTATAACTAATTAGAGAAGCAAAGGCTGAATCTGGGCGCGCGGGCAGTCTTGGAGTTCTTGCAGCAAAACCATGAGCATAGAAAACCTGTGATGTACATCATGGCCAAGATTCAGACTTTTGCATCGTTGTGACAGAGAATGTCGAGTGGATGATTCAATAAGCAGTGGATATCGGCTCAGGAGATGTGCAATGGTTACGCATTATGTACAGCTTGGGTAGTCGAAATTTCCAGGTTGATGAATTTAAGTGATATCAAAAGTGTTAGCAGCAAGAAGGTACTTGCAGGATTCGAAGAAAAGATTATGGAGGTGCAAGGAAAAGAATTTCAGAACATATTACATATATTCCAAAACTGGAGGGCATGTGTTGACACCAGAATTTGGTAAGTTGAGAATTAAAGAAGGGAAATTGAAATACGATAGGCATGAATGAATCATATGATGAAATTTTGCCAAATGGAAATAAGGGAGATATTTGACAGTTCCCAAGGGTTGACTAGCGGCACATGATCCAATTCGTGAAGAGGCGAGCGTTGGAGACTTTTGGCAGGTGAGAACCAGACATGACTTTATTGGGCCAAATTACGCATGCATGCGTATGTCTCTGGTTGGAAATAAAGAAGAGGTTGGTAATTTATCTCTACACTTAATTAAACGAGGTGGCGTCGTCCGCCTCGCTTAATCTGCCTTGCATACGCGTTTTACGTTTTTCTTTGTTCCTGGTCTTTGTTTGTTTCCTGGTCATGTACGACTCCTCCAAACAAAAGAAAACAGATCAGACGTCGGAGGAATCTTTTACCTTGGCTCCACATATATGACGGCACCGATTGCCAATGCCGGGTTGGCTCACCCTAAGAATCGGCAATCCAAAGAGCCTACCCCGTGGTCCTTGCCCCATTCACATCGCCTCGTAGTCAAGTGCACACCGCGCACGCGAGGGCTATGTGAGCAGTGAGGGAGCCAGGCATCACAGTGTGTCTCAGCTAGGTTTCGTTCACTGCAGCACAGACGGTGATCAGCAGGTGGATCCGGCTTTAGCAAAAGGTTGCTCGGTGTGGCATATTCTCGCAATTTGGGACTATGAACTGTAGGCAACCATTGTGGCAGTCTGACGTGGTACAAGATGTCGGCACGGGCACACGGCACTCAACAGCGGAAGCTTCACTCCAACTTACGCGGCCGCACGACCGAGATATGGTATCTTTTGTTTGGAGAATTGGTACAACGATGGATTTTTCATGTTCCATTCCGTTCACTGATTTGGCCGCACAAGATTAAGTGAAAAATAAATAGGACCATCGATTCCCTTCAGTTTTTATGACTAATGGAGATGATGTGATTTATGAAAGAAAAGGAAGCTCAACAAGATTTTATTATGCTAGCTAGGAAGGTATTCTATTGACCTTTCATATATATATATATATATATATGAACACTACATATTAATTACGGTGAGAGAATCTCTTCCATCCCAAATCGTGTCCCCTGCCCCCTGCCCTCTGTTCCGTCTTCTCATGTACAGTCAACGTCCGTGAAAGTTAGTCTGAGCTGAGTCCGTGCTTCACACGACATCCTCTCTGGCAGCCCGTAATAAAAGATGAACCCTCCGCAGGACGGCAACCCTCTTTGTTTCTCCCTACCTCGCCTCGCGCCCTAGACAAGAGAGCCACCGCCGCTATTGGAGATGGCTCGACGAGCTTCGTCGAATCACGCAAGGAAGTCGTCGTCGAACTCGCCAAGTCGCCGATGAGAAGTGAAAGAGTACCCACAACCGATCCCGAACGTTCTGGACGCCGTCCCGACATAGTAACTACCTTCACGACGAAGCCCATGACACAGCCCCGCTGCCGTTCCTCATCACCCGTCTTCATGAAGTCGTCCTGGCGCAGCGCATGCACCTGAACACTAAGCTCATGAGCCTCTGCTCCCTAACTTGGACACGCGCATAAACTCACTGTGGAGCTCAGCTCGCGCGACCACTGCGCCATGGCCATCAAGGCGGATGCATCTGGAACTTCGGCGGCGTCATGTTCAGGGTGAACAAGCATGACACCTTCTAGCATGACGCGAGGTAGAGAGGCACATCCCAGCTGATCGATTGGACGTTCCCAACCGCAGGGAATATGCTTCCCCTAGAAGGTGGTCGTATCCTTTGTCAACAAGGATGCTAGCACTGTGGACATTGGTCACACTAGGTGATGGACGTAAACCAAGGTTCTAGGAATCTTCATGGTTGAACGGAGAATCCCCATGGACATGGTGTAAATAATCTTGTCTAGCCGGGTGTGTTCTAGGGTTAGATGCGTGTGGTGCTTTGAGTTCTGGTTTAGGTCCAAGTTGAGTTGTAGGCAGAAGTTCTTCCGCAGAACACGTTATGTTCGTGTTCGGGATATAGGTCAATCAATCAACATCTGTTGTGATCAAGTCAGGTAGGGTTTTTGTTGTTGATGTCCGCCATCGAAGGAGCTCCGCATGTGCAAGGCTCATGGTCAGGTTTGGAGACCGAGTCTCGTGGACGAACGAGTGGCTCCCAAATCGACAAGAACATGTGTAAGCATGCACCGTGAAGACCGCAGGAGCCGTTGCTTGGCCGTTGCGTTGCCATCACCTACATATATAACAAACCCGCTTCAGTAAAGTGTCTAGGTGAGTACAGAACAAGTCCTGGGGCTTTGCGTGCACACATGCGTGCTTTTTGCTTGCGTGCGTGCGTGCGTGACGTGTTTGGATTCATATTTCATCTTTCACCAGCATATATTAGTTGTCCTATACAACTGGACAACCTTTAGGAGAAGTGTCCACTACTCACTCTATGTAGTGTTTATACATTTTTATTACTATATTGTTGCAGGTCAACTTAATAGATGAGAATCAAGTGAAAATTAAATGGAATATTCCATCATGCGTAGAGGAAGAAAGATGAGGCGAGGTGTATGAGCTGGTGAAATCGCTCTTGCTAGGATTCTGAATTTCTGTTCTCCATATTTTGTGCTCGAAAAATGTAACTGCAGATAGTTAAAAATAAAAATCCTTGCTGGTAGTCAGGAAGTTTTAAAAAGCTGGTGTTGCACTTAAGATTAAGAACCAATTCTTAGCCCATCTGTTAGCTTGTAGTCTCGATGAATCTTCATGCTAGAAACACGTTGACTGCATGCAAGGGAAGATCTAATAGGCCAGAGCAAGGGGGGTTCGAAGATGAGGTGAAGAATGAGGAGGAAGGAGGATAACCAGCTCCCCCTTGAATAGTCTACATCCACCACTGACCGCAAGCCTAGCTGCTGTCGATTGCCCGCCGCCCAAGCCTCGGACGTGTCCATGGCCCGCGTGCTCGATCACCCTAAACGCATATCATGACTTGGGATCAACTAATGGAACAACAGTGTGTTGTTGCATGTTGCATTGGCATTTTTGTTTCCTGGAAACATAAACTTAACACATTTGTTTGGCATTCAAGCTCCCGATTTACATTCAGTGTTGGACTTTTATGTTATATTCGAAATATTTTAGCGGTTCGAGCAACCATGATATCAAGTTTCAAACCCGTGGCAACGCACGGGCACTTTGCTAGTATTATTTACAATTGAGCCAATCGGAATAAGGAAGAAGAATCAGCAAGAAAGGAGCAGCTTGGATACGTGAGGCAGGAAAGTGTTGTTTGGCCGGACGGTTTCCAAATCTACATGATCGTCAATGGAAAGTGTGCAAAAGCTAGATCCTTTCTATTGTAGTTAATTCTAGTGATTCATTCTAGTATGGTCTATATATTCGAGTCATCTCTAAATAGATCTTAGCAATTAGATCTAGTGTGGTGTGGGCGTTCGTTCGTTTTAAGAACTGTCTCGGCTTAGGCCGATCTTCTAGAATATCTAGAATTGTCTCGGTTAATTCTGATCTTCTAGTTGGATATCCATGCAAGAACAATCTCGTCGCGAGGGTCTGTTCAAGGTGTCGTCGGAGTGTTTAGCCGATGAGTTATCTGGTTACTAGCAACAATCGATATATTTTCACATACTTAGCTTTTGTATCGGCTGTGGTTTATTGACTCTTTGTTTTGCACCAGTTTATTTGTATAGTCGATGAATCATCATATAGATTATCTATCAATATTGTATCGGCTAGATATTATGATTTTATTAGCTGACCGATATAATATTAATTATTACAATTAGTCTAGTGTGCATCGGCTTGCAGATTTATGGTTTGTATTATTATGATAATGTCGATGCCCAATCATGTACTATACCTGCATCGACTCTATGTTTTCATCGACTCCGCCTGCATCGACCCTGTACCTACATCGACTCTGTGCCTGGAAGCCATCGTCGATTGACTTGCAAGTGCACACCTTGTCAGTTGAATGGTCAAACTGACTGGCACGCCACGCACCGTCTACAGCGCGCCATTGGACCTGCACTGGAGCTAAGCAGATCCCCAGACCTCGTGTTCGCACGCGGAGGATTGACAATCTGTTTTTTCACGTCAACAGCCACTTCTTAGGTTGTTCATCTATCTTCCTCTTAATCAATTTAATCAAGCTCTTGTTAGACGCTTCTGCTTGACCATTGGCTTGAGCATAATGATGTGATAAATTCAAAAGCTTGATTCCCATAGTATCAACAAAGCTTTGAAATTCTTCTGAAGTGAATACAGAGCCCTGGTCAGTTGTAATAGTCTGTTTTACACCAAATCTGTATATAATATGCTCCTTCACAAAGTTGGTCACATCCCCAGTAGTAACATTATTCATAGGCACTGCTTCAACCCACTTTGTGAAGTAATCCGTGGCTACCAGAATATACTAATGACCTTTGCTTGATGCTGGATAAATTTGGTCAATCATATCCATACCCCAACCCTAAAAGGCCACGGCTTAATGATTGGATTCATAGCCGATGACGGTGCTCTCTGAATTGCTTCAAATTTCTAACAATCCTAACACCCTCTATAATAATTAAAACAATCTTCCAGCATGGTAGGCCAATAATATCTAGTCCTCTTAAGCAACCATCTCATCTTATGGGCAGACTGATGCGTACTGCATATTCCTTCGTGTACTTTGCACATAACAACTTTTGCCTCTTCTTGATTTAAACATGTCAGCAATACGCCATCAATTGTTCAATAATAGAGCTTATCTTCTAATAGAACATACCTCAAGGCCATATATCAAACTTTCTGAGGAGTCCATTGATTCAGGTCCTTGAGATATCATACAATTTTGACTCTCCAATCCTCCTCATCAACATCAGCTACATCGATAATAATTCCAGTAGTATTCAATTGATAACCCGATGCCTTCTATGCTAGATCATTTGCTTCCATATTTTGTTCTCTTGGGATATGCTTGAATTTCACTATCTTGAAGTATTGCAACACGTCTTGACACTCGGCATAAAATATTATTAACATGTCATCCTTGCATTCAAATTCTCCTGCTAACTGCCCGAGCACCAGTAATGAATCTCCAACAACTTTGACACAATCGACTCCAGCTTCCTTCAATATTTGCAATCCCTTAAGCACAACTCTATATTCAACTTGATTATTAGTCAATACCTTAACAACAACTGCAAACTCAAATCTTGCCCCCCCCCCCCCACGAGGTGATGTGATCATGAGCCAGATACCACATCCATTCTTGCAAACAGAATCATCAAAGAACAGTAACCATGACACCGGCTCCACCATCGATAGTTCGGATCCGCAATGCTCAACAACCAAATCAGCCAGAACTTGACCTTTAACAGCTTTAGTAGATTCATAAGTAAGATCATATTCGGCCAAGGCAAGCATCCACTTACCAATTCTTCCTTTCAAAATAGGAGCCGATAACATATATTTGATGACATCAGCTTTGCAAACCACCACACACTCAGTCGATAACAGAATATGTCTCAACTTCACACATGAAAAATATAGACATAAACACAGCTTCTCAATCTCCATGTACCTGGTCTCAGCATCAATCAATCTTCGACTTAAGTAGAATACAACCCTTTCTTTACCATCTTTCTCTTGAATTAAAGTTGACCCAATCGACTTCTTACCAGCCACAAGATAAAGCTTCAAAGGTAATCCTTCTCTTGGTGGCACCAACACGGGCGGGGAAACCAAATACTTCTTGATATCATCCAAAGCTTTCTGGTGTTCCGCTTCCCACACAAACCTTTGATTTTCTTTTAATTTCAATAACGGGGTAAACACATCAAGCTTCCCGCACAAGTTTGAAATAAACCTCCTGATGAAATTTACTTTGCTGATCAAAGATTGAAGCTCTGTCTTATTGACCAGTGGCTCAATATCATTAATAGCTTTCATGCTTTTTGGTCCAATTTCAATTCCTCTTTCATGCACAATAAAAACTAGAAACTAACCATTCGATACATCGAAAGCACACTTCTTCAAACCATACTTCCTGGTCCTCTCAAGTACTTCCCACAAATCGGCTATATGATCTTCTACTTCCTTAGATTTAATCACCACATCGTCAATATAAATTTCTATGAACCTACCAATCAGATCATAAAATATGTAATTCATGGCCCTCTGATATGTGGCTCCAACATTCTTCAATCAAAATATCATAACCACCCATTCATACAACCCAATCGCTCCTGGACACCTGAAAGTAGTCTTTGGTATATCTTCTTCTGCCATAAAAATCTGATTATAACCAGCACTACCATCCATATGCCCTGCTGTTGCATCAACCAGAAGATCTGCTATTGGCATCAGGTAGTCGTCTTTTGGAGTAGCTCTATTCAACGGGCAAAAGTCAATACAGACTCTCAACTTGCCACACTTCTTGAAAATAGGTACAATATTTGAAACCCACTCTGGATATCAACAAAGCCTAATAAACTTGGCATCATATAATTTGGTAATTTCAGCCTTGACATCATCATAAATTTTTGGATCAATTCTTCTCGGGGGTTGCTTATAAGGTCGATATCCAGGTTTGATGGGCAACTGATGCTTGACTATGGATTGGCTCAGACCGGGCATCACAGAATAATTCCATGCAAAACAGTCTCGATACTCCTTTAATAATTTTATTAATTCAACTTTAAAATCTTCATCTAACTTCTTACTCATAAATGTCGGCCTCGGTTTATCACCGTCTCCTATATCGACTTCTTGTAGCTCATCGACCGACATGAATCCTTTTCCTAGCTTCCCATCTTCTACAAATTCCATTGGAGAGCCTGTTAGAGAAACAATTTAGAATTTAACCGGTCCACTACCTCAAGACCATGTGTAGTAATCTTAACATAGTCCCCATCCCAGGTCTTGCTAGAAAAACACTCCATATTATCCGCATGTCATGGCATTAAATCGGCCGATGCAATATTGACGGTTTCATAGGCCGGGATTACCTCCACTTGATCGCCAATCCACTGGGCCAAAGACTGGTGAATTGTTGATGGAACACAACAATTCGCATGTATCCAATCATGACCCAATAGAAGGTTGTAGGTTCCCTTTCCATCAATGACGAAGAAAATAACCGATAAAGTTTTACTACCGATTGTAAGCTCCATGTTTAAAACTGCCTTGGCTGCTGCAGTATGATCTGAGAATCATATTTGTATCGATCAAATCTTCTTCAGTCTTCCCCAATTTCCTGATAGTAGAGATCGGCAATATGTTTACTGCAGCGCCTCCATCAACCATCATTTTCCCTATCGGCATCCCATTGATGAACCCCTTCAAGTACAAAGCCTTCAAGTGCTGATGTCTAGACTCATCTGGCTTATCAAACACCACTTGCTGAGAATCAAATATAAGTTGAGGTTCACTTTCTTCAACAGCAAACAATTCCTCTTCTGAAGCCATAAATTTTTGGGGCAACATCATCACCATGCCCACTATAGCACTCGATGCTTGCACTTGTGACTTCACTTTTAGCTTCCAGACCTTCTTCGGCGACTGATCATCATCTTCATCATAATAATATTTACTAGCCCTTATCTGCCTGCACTGCATCCTCTATACCCTGTGCTTCTGACTTCTAGAGAAAATACCAGACAGACTCCATTGATCAGCTTGCTCTTGTCCTTCCCGTATTTCCTCATCGACTTCCTTGTCAAACTTAGACTCTTCACTCGCCTTCCTTGTTCCAAGTCGATCAAACATAGAAACCCTCTGATGTCAATTGGCTAATCCCACCATCGACTCTTTGGAGTCGTTTGCATGATGCTGGTGTTGATGACTTGATGTAGCTTCTCTATACATCTGATCTGTGTGCTTACTACACCCAGGACAATTTTTGATAGACGATAGTTTCATATCATAATCCCAATAGTACTGAAAGCATGAGCACTCCCAATGTCGATCAAACTGTGACTCCTTCACTTCCCTGTCCCTCTTTTTCTGGTACCTTCTAATGAATGCCTCCATATTATTGATACCAGCCATATTGACATTTGCAGGGAAAGGGTGTCCATCAATCTTCATAGTACCTTTGTTGAATTTTATCTTTCCTTGCTCAATTGTCATATGAATCTGTCTCCTGAATACCTTGAAATCATTAGTACTATGAGAAGGCGAGTTGTGCTACTTGCAGTACCTCATCTTCTTCAATTCTTCAACAGGAGGTATCACATAATTGGATGTCAATTGGATGTGTTTCTCCTGCAACAGAATATCGAATATCTTATCGGCCTTGGTGATATCAAAATCATACTTCTCCTCTGGTTCATTCTGTTTCACCTATAGACACGATAAAACAAATTCTTGTTTCTAGTCCACTCAACCATATTAACTTCTTCAATATCTTCATCAGACTCAGATTCATAACCACTATAGTTAACTTGAATTGGCTTTGAATGTGCCCCCTGAGTTAGGTTCTCCTGAATAGACACTTTTTGCACTAACTAAGACAACCTCTCAAACTCGACCGAAGGAAACTTTTCCCTTAGAGGTGCAACTAACCTATTAAATGCTATTTCCGCCATCTGAGTATCAGCCAACTGCAAGTGGAAACATTTGCTACGCACGTCTCTGAACCTCTGCACATAATCATGTATAGATTCCCCAGCCTTCTGCCTCATAGCAATCAAATTGGACAATCTCAACTCTCTAGTCTCAGCAAAGAAGTATTTATAGAATTTTTGTTCAAGATCGGCCCAAGTAATAATTGAATTTGAGGGCAACGATGCGAACCAAGAAAACGCCAATCCAGACAAGAACAACGGAAATAGCCTGATCTTCAATGCTTCAGTATTACCAACTTCTCCACATTGCACTAAAAATCGGCAGATATGCTCAACTGTTGTAGTATTATCCTGCCTAGTAAACTTAGTGAATTCCAGCGGCCTGTATCAACTTGACATAGGAGTCAAATCATATCTGGAGGATATGGAGGCCGACACATTACGTTTGCTGCTTTGGCTTTAGTCCAAACTATTCTCTCATCACCTCAACAATCTTTGAAGCCCAATCATCAGTTGACACATTGACATTCGGGATAGTCGATGCGTGACCAGATGCTGGCATCTGTGGGCCAAAATTAACAATTGTATGTTGGCCTCCTAATTCTCATGGTAGTGCAGATGATTATGGCATTTCAAACATACTCGGCTCAACATTAGGCGCAGTACTGTATGTCACATTTAGCTCTATGGTGTCTTGTCTGTAGTGTTGCGGCTGTGTCTATTGAGTAGTCTTTTGCCATATTATCTTACAAGGTGTCTTTTCAGTATTCTTCGAAGGTAGAGTACTCTCTAAAGGCGTTTGACCTGAACTCGCAGCAGGAGGTGTCGTGCTTGCACTAGGTTGTTGTGTGTTAGGGACTCCACCTGTAGGCGGAGGAACGTTCCCAGACATACGGAAATACACCAGCCCATGATCTAGATCATCAAATATCCAACCCTCTATAGTCTGAATAATCAAGGTACTCAATGTGTTAACCAATATAGGTGACTGGTTAATCAATGCATGATGTACAACCATGTGGATCATGTTACTTAGAGCTTCTTCATCAATAGCTTCTGTTGGTTTATCAGCAATTGACGTCTCACTCTCGTCTTCAATCAAGACAGCAGCAGGTAACTTCCCCTTCTGGATGATGCCATGCCTTGTCTTGCTGAAAGTTCCCAACAAAAGGCTTTCAAACTCAGCAAGTCTTTGATCAATTTGTGCCTTTGCTTCATCACTCAGATCATCTCTAACAACCAGTAGCATATGTTCATTCTTCAGCTCAGCGCTAATATTGTTCTTCGGTTGTGTGGCTTCAGAGTCTTTGGGCATTCCAAGTTCACGCATGATGTAAAGTTTGAAGTTCTTGGTCCCACTAGGCGTGCCAAAAAAGCGTGTTGACATGAAAATCACCATGTGTGACCTGGGAGATCTGTTTAACTCCAATGCAGGCTCAATACAAGAAACCGAGGTGTGCCAGTCGATTTTCCCTGCAAATCGACAAAGAGACAAACGGTCAGAAGACGCGGGTCACCGGCCCAGGACAGGCCGATGAAGAAAGCCGATAGTCACTATTCGTGAAATCAGCCAATGCTATTATGTGAATAAATAAGATAAAAGAAATTAAACTAATTGGCTGATTATATTGGCTTATCGGCAAAATTTAATTCAATAAACAATTTTAAATCATAAATGCCGACAAAGAATCGAGTCGACAGACCAAAGTCGATAAGACTACAACACTCGTAAAGCAACTGACCAAGTCGATGTGAGATACTAGATTCGATAGTGTTGAGTCGATAGCTCTACAATAAACATGCACAGACCCACTCTATCGATGATGTTAGGTCAATAGATCTAATTAGCCGGTATTGCAAATATGCTTCAAAATCATAAATCTATCTTATTTTTAGCAAGGGGGGAAACGACTATCAAATAAATGATATAATCAATTTAAGCATCAGAAAGTCAATTGAACCATGATGACCTATCGACTAAACGTCCCGATAGAACTCTATCGACTCCACCTATAAACAGATCGAGTATAACCATATCAACCCAGTAAGAGATCAAAATTGATGCAGCCTTACTGATTCGAACAGATCGAACTTAATTGAGACAGTGTTCAAACACGGTAGATATAGCTAGATTTAACCTATTTATAGACAAAATAAATAAAGTGACTTGAATAATAGGTCTAAATTATACCTGTAGAATCTACTAAAATCACAATAGATCAGTTTCAACTAAGGCAGTATTGTAATCAGAGTCGATAGAAGAGGTATAAAAAAGATCTAATTACCGAATAACTAGCAATCCTAATGATAACAACTAGAATATCAAATTAATAAGAAAGTACTAGTTGAGATTAGTAGAATTACCGAGGTTGACTAATCCAAACCTCTCATCGAGATTGGAGCCGATGCAGCCCACGCGAGACAAGGATTTCATTGAGTAGGAAATATTGGCGATGTGCCGAATTATATTGAACGAAAGTGTAGTTTTTTTGTATAGACCCTATTACATATTTATCAAACCCCGTGCAAGGGGTTCTGACCCGACTCGGTCAGGACTCTTAACAAACCGACTAGATCTACTTTGAAACAAATCTAAACTAAAATAGAAAGAGATAAAAATGACCCTATCAGACCCACTTTATTCCTTTCGGTCGTTGAGCTTCGTTGACTTTGACTGATTTTAACTCTCCATCTCTAATCAGTGGGACTGGTCCAAATTCTGGTGCCAACACATAGCCAAGGAAGCTTACACAAATTATGAAGATCCCTCATCAACTTCCAGGTCTGCTGCTTCAACTCATTTTGTGGCTCCCCATACATGCCAGTAAACCGCCAAATGAACCCATCAGGTTCAGTCACATCCATATCAATGTGGTTCTGTGAGTAATTTCTAATAATCACATTAATTCCTCTCCTACACAACACTGCAATTCCTCCCCTTTTTCCTCCACCATTCACAACCACCATGTTTCCCAATTCTAACAATTGCTTGAACTTCTGCATTCTTCTCTCATCGAGATGCGTCTCTGACAAGAAAAGAACAGCGGCTTGCATGGACTTCTGAGGTCGAACTGCCAGGGCATTGCCGAGCCCCCGGCAGTTCCAAGTCATTATCTTCATTGATTCTCGCAGGTCCGGAACGCCGGCCCCGCAATCTCAGTTGTACTGGTCACTCCCACCTTCGCCTTCTTATTCCCATCAATCTCCATGTCCTGTGCATGCTCAAGTATTCTCTTTTTCTTGGTTTCCTCCTTCCCCTTCCCCTCCACATTCTTGGTACCTGCAGTCCTCGCAAAACGCTTATAGGTACCAGATTTAATCTTTTTCTCCTCCTTTTCCTCCTCAGCCACATGTTGTATTTTCACATTCTCCTGATCGACATGCATGGGCAGCATGATACTGTTCACGTGTCCTGCCTCCTTGATAGCCAACACATCATCCGCTTTCTTTCCCAACTCAAGACTGAGATTCTTGTTTTTACTTGCCAACACATCACTCTCCTGTGTCTCCTTTACGTCCTCAATCACCTGTGACGAAATCATTGTTTTGCCTTCTATTGAATTATTCCCCTGAGCCAACAGTGGTATCTCCATTTTCTTCCTCCTCTCCTCCTCCCTTATTCCATCTCCTGCTTGTTCCTTGCGCCAGGATGGTACCTCACTTCTCCCCGCCCCTCCCAATCTCCATGGAAGAAAGTTTCTCTTTTCTTGTCCCCTACTAAAAAAATCCTCATGATATCTTCGTTTGGGGGGAATAAAGTGCATCTTTTTGCTGAATTGCTGCACCTGTCCCTTCTCAACCTTCTTGTCACATAGATTACCCGTGTGACCGATGATGCCAAAAGTATAACATAATCCGGAAGGAACTCATATACTAATGGGCACCACACTTCTCTTTCCTTCTCCTCCTCATCCTCCACATACAGCATCACACCTCTCATCAATGGTTTGCATATGTCCAGTCTTACTTTGATACGTAAGAACTGGCCAACCGCAGTGTCATTTTCATCCACCTCCATTGCATGAAAGACCCCACAATATGTCCGATCGACTCTCCCATAAGTTTTGTTCATCATCCCCAGTGGCATCTTCATCACACGCACCCAAATTGGAATAAAATTAAACTCCAATTCATCCACTGTCTTCTTCCCATCAAAATTTGTCATCACAATGATATCCTTGGATATCATCCATGGCCCCTCATCTAATGCCTTTTTCTTCCCCTAGATCCTTGCACTCGATCCCCTTGATAGGGCACCAGATCCTTCCCAAGGCGAGCTCAACCGACTCCGCCCACACTGGTTTGTCAGACATGACTTTGCCCACAGTCTGCACCATCACATCCTTCTTTCTTCCTCCTTGCGCTCCCCCTATCCTGATCCCCTGCTTCTCAGATTCCAGCAACTTCATCTTCTGCATGAGGCCCTCCACCTTCTCCATCATCGATCCCAGATCACCACAGACCCGAACACAAAAGCAATTAGACTACAAACAAAGAGAACCAAGCAGATTTGGTTTAGACTCCAAAACGGAGAGTTTTACATGGACACTGAAGGAACGGGGATGGGGACTCAAGAGGAAACCAGGACAAGAAAGCTTGGACCTGATCCCGAGAAGAATCAGGAACAAGATTTGTTTGGAAAGAGAGAAAATTAGGAAACCCTAATCGCCCACCTATCCCGAGTCGCCACCAGGCACCGGGTACCCTGCTTCGGTGTTTTTTCATCATGGAGGGTTGTTGTCATTGAGATCGTACTACTGCCACTATATTGTTAATTATGAGGATATGTATTTTTATTATGTAAATCATTAGGCAGCTAATAGTGAGTCATTAATTCCATCACTACCAATTAACTGTTGGTTGCTAATTCTTTTGCTAGCAATGCATAGTCGGTCATTAATTTGTTAGCTATATCAACGGACAGTCGGCTGCTAAAGAAGTTGTCGGTCGCTAAAACTTTTAATGACACCACTTACAGTAACCAAAAATATAGGTTGTTAAAGGTCTTTAGCGACCGTGGGTCTTGAAGGCCGTTTTAGTGACCAATCATAAGATGACTATAATGAACCGTGATATAGTATACCACCAGAGCTTGCCCTTGTGCCGCTTGCGTGAATGGTGCCTTCTGATCCGACTTCATGGGCACCACTGCTGCAATGGAGTACATGGACCAAGAACTTCACGTGTATGGCCATGCACGCCCATCTTCCCTGAATTTACACCATCGAATCCTGCTTCGTTCTATTGGCACACAGCGACCATATGATGCCTCTCATCTCCAACAATTTGTCAAGGCTGTTGCAAGCCATCTGCAAGCGTATCACAGACACTGCCAAGACTGTCGAGATCAGCATACCATCTCTTGGGATGGCACACATAACAAAGGTTATCCGATAGCCCAACAAGTATGACATCGCCATCAAAACTCGGCTGCTTTATTACTTGATACAAGAACCACGGCTGTTGCAATGCAACAAGCAAATTAAAGGCACCACCAACAAACTTCTCACAAATGGACTTCCGGCCGGGTGAATCTCTCACAAAAACAAATATCTCGGTTTATCTGGCAGATGCATATTTAGTTACTCTGTTTATTGGTTTATCCTGGATAGTATAACATTTTATTTGTTACATAGTTCCTCTGATGAAGGGATCCAAGCAGCAAAAACTGAAAGACAACGATCCTACATGATAGTCAAGTAGGATAGATTGTTTCGTTTGTTATTATTCCTGCAATGCAACAAGTAGTTCACAGGCTCTATAATCTTTGTACAATATATTATTTCGTTTGTTATCTTTGCAAAAAAAAAATCAGTAGTTATGTGACTCCCCAGATTATGCAATCAAAGACACGGCAGTGGTTATACATCTGAACTGAAGTTTCTAACAGGGTAAAACATGTCAAAGGATAGATTGATTATTAACGACCAACGAGGTAATAAGTCATCCATGTATTTGAAACTATCTCGCTTGAATCATTAGATGAACTGTGGATAAATAATATATCTGAGTGGGTACCTATAATTATGAAGTAGATAACATTCTCCTAAGGAATTTATCTGGAGTATAGGCCATGATGCACTTTTATGATTTAATAGTACCATATGAGTAGTCTAGGAATAACTAGGAATGGAAAGAAACAGAAAAACATTGGAGTTCCATGTTCTCTATAATCCACATGATGAAGTCTAGGAATATTAGAGGAACAGAGTTTGAATGGTTCACAGAAGACATAGATTATCTCAAGCAATGAAATGTAGAGAAAACAAATAGAGAGGGTTCCTAAGAATTTTAGAAAAAAATTTGGCAAAATTCATAGTAATGTATAGATAGTTCTGAATATTCATAGACATTTGTTTTTGGCATGTTCCAATATTAAACTAACATTTGTTCACTATATTCATCTAACATAAAAGCAAAACAAGTCAAAAAATGAAAGAATGAAAACAAAGCTCAACAAGAGCAAAAGTTCAAGAAATAAGAAAAGAAAGCATGCACAAGTATTGCTTTGTTGTGAACATGCAAGTCCATTTGGTCTATAGGACCGAATTCGTACGCCTCTTAGATAGCCGACGAAATGGCACGGGTCACTTGGTCTAATTTATAATAATAGGACAAAAAATGGTCCTGGTACTGCACCAGCGAAAGAGAACCCTCAACTCCTCAGGCATTGGGGTCCCAGTGGTTGAAATTGTACTGAAAGGTTGGTAGACTGGTATCCTTCTTTTGATTTGGATACATGACGACGATTCCTGTATATGATTATCTTTTTTTGTTTCTGATCGATAGATTGAATTTGAAACTTTGTACGACAATAGGTGACACAACAACCAATGTTCAAAAAATCATATATTATTGGTATGTATATATTGTTCATTGCTATTAAACTACGAAATGCTATATCTTTTTTATTATAGGTTTTTTGTGTAAACTATCAATCGGTCGGTGAGGGAAAGATCGCACTCATTCTTATGGGAAATAAAATAATGTTATGCCATAGCTCATCGACTACTGATTATTCACTTACTATTTTTCTCTCGTACATTTTTTTGTTGACTATAGACTAGTAATGCACATTATGTATGTATCTTAAGAGTTTAGGTTCACAATACCTAACAACCACATCTACTACCTCCGGATTTAATGACGTTCAGACAACTGCTTTAACCTAAGTTTGCACCAAATTTTTTGTCTGAATATCAACAAAAGAAATATAGAGGGAACATTTAAAGTTTGGGCATTTTAGGTCGTTTGAACTCATAACCGTATCATGTTGCAACAGACATTGTTATGGGTTGAGAGAGAGAGAGAGAGAGAGAGAGAGAGAGAGAGATGTTACATATAACAGTAGTCATGAGTCATGTTTACTATGCTCTTATGTACACACGAAAGGTTTGATGCAAATACATGCAACAAGCCAAAACCTTGTATGCCAGTCATTACATTGTTGATGAAGAGCACTACGATCCTAAGAAGAACGACATCCTACAGTAAGAGCTCGTTTGCTTGAGAAGGCAGGTCTCATTCAAACAGACCCCCGCAATAAGAGCTCATTTGCTTGAGACGCAGGTCTCATTCAAACAGACCCCCGCAATAAGAGCTCGTTTGGTTGAGAACGCAGGTCTCATTAGTGATAGTACTAATTAACACTTAATTAAACAGGGTCGTCTAGTCAATTAAGATCACATCTAGTAAACTAAAACTAATGCGGAATAGTAGGTTCGATCTGTTACCGGCGCTGGTGGAGGAGTCCATTGGCGTCGGTGCAGAGGTGGCGGAGTCGGTGACGAGGGCTTCGTCGGGGTTGTAACGTAGGCGCTCCTTGAGGATCTTCTTGCGAGGGTGAAGACCTTCGGGACGGTAGTGGCGATGCCCTTGGGCTGGACAACAAGCTTCCGAGTTTTCCAGCGCCTTAGCGATCGGTTGGGTGGACTTATAATTCGATGATTCGATCGGAGGGGGTGACCCTCCTTTTATATGCATTGTAAACTCGGGGCCGGGTCCGTTTCTATCTACAGGTTTTGCTCCTGATCAAGACAGAATCAAAACTAATCATATTGGTCCAGATCCGAATTCCACAGGAAATAGATTTCCTTTCGGTTCTGTTGGTGACCTTATGGTCTACCAAAAATAAAACCAACATTCTCTCCCTGACCAAAAGGTCAACAACTTAATCTTATTCTTAACTTAAGCTCTTCCTCAGAAAATCAGCAAGTACCGGACCAATGCGTCATCAGCAGCACCACGGCATACTAGGACAACATTACCCATAGTCTTACTAAGAAACATTGTCAGAACTCTTACTCTTATTTGGGAAAATTAAAATGGCCCTAAAATCAGGACTGATCAAAAGGTATTTACCAGGCCCATGTCTAGGACATGTTTCTGAAATAGGGTTGGTGGTAAACCTTTTATGAGCGGATCCGCTATATTATCCTTAGTACTTATATGCTTAATCTTTAGCGTATTGTCCTGATTTCTTTCTTTCACGACACGATATTTAAGATCAATGTGCTTAGAAGCACCACTTAATTTATCGTTTGCGTAAAAGAAAACTGTGGATTGATTATCGCAGTATATTGTGATAGGTCTCGAGATACTATCAACAACTCTTAATCCCGGAATAAAACTCTTAAGCCATACTACCTGTCCCATAGCTTGATAACATGACACAAATTCTGCTTGCATCGTAGATGCAGCAGTTACACTCTGCTTGCAACTTCTCCATGAAATTGCTCCTCCTGCTAACGTGAAAACATATCCAGAAGTTGACTTCCTTTCGTCTTCATCACCAGCAAAATCAGCATCAGTGTAGCACTCAATCTCAAGATTATCTGATCTCTTATATGTGAGCATGTAATCCTTGGTGCCTTGGCAATATCTTAATGCCTTCTTGACCCCTACCCAGTGAGCCCATCCTGGATTAGACTGATATCTGCTAAGTACTCCGATCACAAATGCCAAGTCTAGACACGTACAGACTTGTGCATACATCAAGCTTCCAATAGCTGATGCATAGGGAACGTTCTCCATTTTCTTTCTTTCTAAATCATTCTTAGGGAACTGACTTCCATTTAACTTATCGCCCTTTTGAATCAGAACAGGTGATGTGTTGCACTTATCTAACTTATATCTCTTAAGCATTTTCTCAATATAAGCTTTCTGAGATAATCCTAGTATTCCTTGGGCTCTATCTTGGTGTATCTCAATGCCAAGTACATACGAGGCTTCACCAAGATCTTTCATATCAAAATGTGATGACAAGAAATTCTTAGTCTCATACAACATGTTCTTATCGTTGCATGCTAACAGTATGTCATCCACATATAATACTAGACTTATCAATTTTCCACCCTTTTCCTTAATATAGATGCATTTATCTGCATCATTCTCCCTAAATCCGAATCTCTTAATAACTTCATCGAATTTAAGGTTCCACTGTCTGGACGCTTGCTTAAGTCCATAAATGGATTTCCTTAATCTGCATCCCATATGTTCCTTATCCTTAATGGCAAAACCTTCCGGTTGGGCCATATAAATGGTCTCATCCAAATTTCCATTAAGGAATGTAGTCTTAACATCCATCTGATGTAACTCCATATCAAAATAAGCTACAAGTGCCATGACTATTCTTAAAGAATCTTTAGTAGACAGAGGAGAAAAAGTCTCATTGTAATCAACCCGTTCTCGTTGTGTAAACCCTTTAGCTACGAGTCTTGCTTTGAATCTTTCAACCTTCCCTTTGGAATCACGTTTAGTCTTGTAGACCCATTTACAGCCTACTGTTTCGACTCCATTAGGAATTTCTACTAAATCCCAAACCTGATTAGAACTCATAGACTTAAGCTCTTCTTCCATGGCTTCAATCCATTTAGTGGAATTCTCACTTTCAACTGCATCTCTAAAATTTGTAGGGTCATTTATTTTCCTGACATCATACTGATCCTCACTTAAATATGTCTCATAAATGTCAGGAATTGCCCGTCTCCTTTCCCGATGTGAACGTCTTAATGTTTCGTTCACAGCCAGTTCAGGATCAGGCTGAGGTTGTTCTTCTGGCGTAGGTTCCTCCTGAGCTGGATCTTGTGCATCAATGTCTGGTACATGATCCCCGGTAGGCGGTACCTGTACCTGAGCGGCTGCCACGGTGCTGCTAGGTTGAGGAATAATTGGCGGTACAAACTGATATACCTCCGTAGGTTCTAGGAAATTCGGAGTTGGAAGATTAACCCGTAATTCTTCGAGACTTATATCCCTCTTAGCAGAACTTCCACTAGATCCTGAGTCCTCTAGAAACACAGCCTGTCTTGTCTCAGCGATCTTACTAGAGCGACCAGGACAGTAGAATTGGTATCCCTTTGACTTATCTGGGTATCTGATAAAATGACAGCTCACTGTCTTAGAATCTAGTTTCTTATGTTGTGGATCAAATAGCTTAGCCTCAGCGGGACAACCCCACACTTTTAAATAACTTAGTGACGGTTTCCTCCCATTCCACAACTCAAAAGGTGTCTTGGGAACTGACTTAGATGGAACCCGATTGAGAATATGAGCAGCTGTTTTTAATGCTTCCATCCATAGCTCAACAGGCAAATTAGAATGACTAAGCATGCTACGCACCATATCTAATAACGTGCGATTGCGTCGCTCAGCAACTCCATTTTGCTGTGGTTCTCCTGGCATGGAGTATTGCGCTCTTATGCCATTTTCTTCTAAATACTTAGCAAACGGTCCCTTAATTTGACCATATGTTGCATGTTTCCCGTAATATTCTCCCCCATGATCTGATCTAACTATTTTAATGGAAGCTTTATGTTGTTTCTCAACTTCTAACTTATAAATCTTAAATATTTCTAGCGCATCTGGACGCTTCTTAATGGGGTAAATATGTCCATAACAAGAATAATCATCGGTAAATGTTATAAAGGAATCATAGCCATCTACTGATGTTACTAAGAGCGGGCCACAGATTTCTGTGTGTATTATTTCTAATACGCCCGTACTTCTAGTAGCTCCTTTCTTAATTGTCTTAGTGTAGTTTCCCTTAATGCAGTCGATGCACTGCTCTGAATCGGAGAAGTCTAATTGATATAGTATTTCATCTTTAATGAGACGTTCTATTTTCCCCCTCGAAATGTGGCCGAGGCGACAATGCCACAATTTCGAAGAAGTCTCATCATCACGTTTACGCTTATGTGAAATACTAGCAAAATTCATCATAGAATCATCAAGAGAGAGCATATAAAGCTTGCCTTGCCTAACTGCAAGACCGACATTTATTGAATTAAACTTAATAACACACTTATTGTTGCCAAATTCACAAACATGCCTCGAATCATCTAAGGCTGATACAGAAATTAAATTTCTCTTTAAACTAGGAACATAAAGAACATCCTCTAAATTAAGCTGGAAGCCACCCAGCAACTCTAAGTGGAAGCTCCCAACGCCTTCAACTTGGACGACGTTCCCATCAGCCACTCTTAGGCTTCGCTCCCCCCTTCTTATAGTTCGGATCGAACGGAATACCTGTAATGAATTAGAGATGTGCACAATGGCACCTGAATCAATCCACCAAGTATTAGGTGAAAAATCCGCTAAGAATAACTCATCAATAAAAGAAACAACATCAAACTTATCATTACCTTGCTCCTTCAACCATTCCTTAAAGCCTGGACAAGCCTTCTGAAGGTGCTTAGGTGAGCCACAGAAAGAGCATGACTTACCACCCTTAGGCTGGTGGTTCTTGAAGTTGTTGTTATTCTTGGGACCATTCTTGTTCCCATTCTTCTTCTTCTTCCTTTGGCCTTGCTTGTTGTTGCTTGCCTCATGCTGATTCTTAGGAGTGTTGTTGAGACTAAGGTTGCCAACCATGTTCACAACATTCTCCTTCATCTTCTCAGTTTTCAGCCTCTCCTCTTCTTCAACACAATAACTTATAAGGTTAGTGATAGACCAAGTGTTCTTGTTGGTGTTGTAGCTGATTTTGAATGGAGCATACTGAGGCGGGAGTGAGGTCATGATGACATGAACAAGGAAACCATCAGAGATTTCCATCTTCATATCTTTAAGCTTATTGGCCATGTCACACATATGAAGAATGTGCTCCCTTATGCTAGTCTGACCATTATACTGATAACCCACCAACTTCATGATGAGTGTACTAGCATAAGTCTTAGAGGAGATTTTAATGTTCTCCTCAATCATGGCCAGCAGCTCCCTAGCAGTCAGATCAACTCCAGCTGCATTCTTAGTTGGGATTGCACCTTTAATACCAGGACTTACGATCTGAAGAATAACCATAGTAGCCATCCGATCAGATCTCTCCCACTTCTCAAAAGCAGGAGAAGGTGCAGCTCCATTAGCAGGGGCGGCAGGCTTATCCACCCTCAGGGCAACATCTAGATCATTCCATGCCAAGCATGTGATGACCTTACCCCTCCAGTCCGGATAGTTGGCTCCGTTGAGCGGCTCGATGTTGTTGAGGTAGGAAGCAACAACATTAACATTACTCACTGAAAAGCAAAGTAAGAAAGCTCAACTTAGTAATCATATACAATGAAATGCAAATTAGTGCATGAAAATAACCCTACGGTGGTCTGATTATAATCATACAATTAAATTTCAATTTGCATCACCGGTGGGGAAAATAAACGAAATTCATCTAAATACTCATGATTAAATAATGGTGGTGAGAAATAATCACAAGTTTACTCTAAATAAACTTCTCGGTGGTTCCATTTATTTAGAGGCATCTCAAGGTATATTGGTGGATTAATACTTAAAATTAAAATATAATAGCTTAAAACACCAACACTTAAATAATTAAGCTTAAAATAAAATTACTTAACTAAAATAGAATATAAATTAAGCAATTTAACTAAAGGAATACTTAAAACTTAATAGAATGAATTAATAAAATAGATGGGCTCGTTCTGATCTAAATTGGCACACGGCCTTATTGCGCGCAAGCGGCCCAGCGCTTTGCGCGCGGCCCAGTGGCGTAGCACGGCCCAGCAAATGCGCGCGGCCTAGCAGCATAGCGCGCGGCGGCTCGGCTTGGCTCAGCGCAGCGGCTCAGCGCGAACGGCGGCTCCAACTCAGCGCACGGCTCCGGCTCGGCGCGACGGCTGGCGGCCCAGCAGCTAATGGGCCAAGAGCGCCCACGGGCGGGCCGCCAATTCCGCCGAGGCACGCAGCACGCGTGTGGTGGAGCGCTCGATCTGAGCTGTTCGGTGAGATGGATGGCTCACGCACGCTGCCGCTGCCTTAAAAGGGGGAAAATCGGCCGGGAGAAACCCTAGCCTCATTTCACTCCTCTCTCACTCTCTCATCTCTCTTTTGCCACTGTCTCGCCCTCTGCAGCCGGCGACTCGAGGACGACGATTCCGACCGGCCGCCGCAACGCCACGGGGAGCTGCTCGCCGGCCCGCGCGTGCGAGAGATCGTGCGTGGCTCCGTTGAGCTTCTCCACCGTGGTGGACTTAAGGCGGGCCGGTCGTGCGTAGATCGACGACGGCGACCGGAGGCGAGGCAGCGACGATGACACCGGCGCAAGGTCGGGCGCGTGCTGGTGTCCGCGCACGGCGACTGATGCCGTGCGATCGGATTTGATGCTGGTGAGTGGCGTGCATGGTGAGTTCTGACCCCGTGCGGCCTTGTCGGCGAGTGAGGAGATGACGGCGCCGCCACCCACACGTGCGGGATCTCAGTACACGGCGCGGAGCGATGGCGACGAGAGGTGAGTTCTCTCTGAACTTAGGGTTAGGGTTAGGGTTAGGGGATCTGCGGGTGTGTGTTAATTCGATTCGGGTTTTTTGCAAATCCCCTCTTCTAATTTCTGATCTAACTATGACATGGCTTGAATTACTCTTAACCGAAACCCTAGCATATGAAATCTCAGACTAAAACATGATAATTAACTTACTGATCTAATAGTTCTAGGCATGTAAACAATACTGATCCACTCAAAACGTAGCTTAAACATGACTAGAAAAATTAGTATCACCTCTGATCTAATCTAACCAAACCTATCTAACTTAAACTAGTGGATCTAATTGACTAGATTAAGGCTAACTGATACCAATTGATAGTACTAATTAACACTTAATTAAATAGGGTCGTCTAGTCAATTAAGATCATATCTAGTAAACTAAAACTAATGCGGAATAGTAGGTTCGATCTGTTACCAGCGCTGGTGGAGGAGTCCATTGGCGTCGGTGCAGAGGTGGCGGAGTCGGTGACGAGGGCTTCGTCGGGGTTGTAACATAGGTGCTCCTTGAGGGTCTTCTGGCGAGGGCGAAGACCTTCGGGGCGGTAGCGGCGATGCCCTTGGGTTGGACGACAAGCTTCCGAGTTTTCCAGCGCCTTAGCAAACGGGGTGGACTTATAATTCGATGATTCGATCGGAGGGGGTAACTCTCCTTTTATATGCACTGTAAACTCGGGGCCGGGTCCGTTTCTATCTACAGGTTTTGCTTCCCGATCAAGGCAGAATCAAAACTAACCATATTGGTCCAGATCCGAATTCCACAGGAAATAGATTTCCTTTCAGTTCTTTTGGTGACCTTATGGTCTACCAAAAATAAAACCAACAATTAGAACAGACGCCCGCAACTAATCATCATTGATAAATTGCCCTTCGTCTGTTGTACGATGATAAATTGCCCTTCATCTGTCGTCGTGGTACTGTGTACTACCTGTCTTCACCTTTTTGCCGTCTGTACTCTCACACCTACTCGTAATCAACCGGCGGTTTACAGGTCGCTATACATATCTGCTTTTTTTCCTCAGCATATCACAAGAGATCTTTTGTTAAGCGAAGGACGCCTTAGCTTGTCCAGGTACGTTTGAACATATCATCCAAGATCTGGTTAATGACAAAGGCCATAAGAAACACTGCATTGGCGTTCTTTACTAAAAATTGGACACACCTGAGAACTTTCATGATGACTGGATCACATTCATCATCATGTTCGAGACCTTACCAAAGGTTTTTTTTCAAAAAAAAAAGGCTTGAATACCAGTGGACAAATTCTAAAAGCTATATTTGGTCGACTTAATGATTAAGGGTGTGTTTGGCAGGGCTTATAGAGTGGCTTATAGAGTGACTTATACTGTGATAAGCCATAAGCTCTGTCAAATAGCTATTTTGCATAAGCACTTATTGCAATAAGCCCCCATAAGCCATTTATCCTTTTGTACTAGAATAGCAAAGCCAACAAACACTAGGGAGGTGTTTGGTTCAGCCTTTTGTAACGGATTCGCATTGCAGCGTAACCTGATTTTGATAAAACATGTTTATTGAACGGACTCCGTAATCGAATGCACCGTAATCGGAACCGGACCTATTCAATTCCCATACACTCCCTCCACCACCAGAATCACATCCCGATCTCGTCGTGTCTCTCTTCAACCTGCCTCGCGTCGTTAGACTTAGCCCGCCTCTGTTTCCTTAGCGCCGAATAGAACGCCGCCGCCTCATCATCGCCTTTATGCGCTCACAAATCCTCGCCATCTTCCTCCCCTCCTCTAGCCCTCTCTCTCTCAATCCCTTTGCTCACGAATTGGCTATGAGGAAGAAGAAGGACAAGATGGAGGAACAGTAGACTGACAGCCTTTGGTTCCTCATCGCTCAAGCAAGGGCCGCCTCCTCTGACTTGAGGAGCCCCATCTCTTTCTCAACCTCGCATCTAATTTGTGGAAGATTCAAACAAAAAGCTGGATGGCATTGTAATTCGATTCAGATCCCCTTTTTTCAAATATGTGTGTTCTTCAATTTCAAAAGAGCAGTGGAGAAATTACTCTCCATTGACAAGAAGATACGGCTCGTGCTAGTGGCTTTTGGGAGTTGTTGCTGCGCTCGCGAAAGGGTCATGTCGCTGGTGGAGAAATTGCTCTCCATTGACAAGAAGATACGGCTCTCATATTCAGAAGGGTTCGTCAAGGCGGCGGATATCGAATAGCTACGGCGGTGGCAGAGTCTGATTATGTCACTGGAATTAGAACCAAACAAAGTAGGTATTATGATATGTTGTTTATGATTATAGTGCTTGTTGATTCAATTACCGATTGCGATTGCAATCACCAACCAAACACTACCTAGCTTTTTGGGCTTATGAACCATCTCTCCCTAGAATAAGCCATTTCAGAAACAAGATAAGTTATTTTACCAAATGACTTGACAGCTTATGCTACAATAAATCAGATAAGCCAAATAAACACTTTTCACAAAAAACAAAATATCAGCCATTTTTAGCATAAGCATAAGCGTTGTCAAACACACTCTAAATCTCTCACAATGGCATGATAGCCTAATTTACTGTTTGTTGGTTGGTGGTTTTCGAGTTGATCAGTAATGCTAACTTATGTCATGAACTCATGATAAACATTGGAGATGGCGAGATGCCATCATTTGAAAATAAATTCACAAGCCCACCGAACTTGCCATACCGTAACCATAGGAACAAATTGGTGACTATTTTACCACAAACTTTCATTCCTCATCCCACCTAAGCTTCAGCACACGTCCCTGTATTGCACAAGTGATATCGAAGCCGTTTGCATTCCATGTGTGCTCTGCTTCAGTATACGTCCCTGTATTGCACATTAAAGATATTGTGCCAGCCCCTATGTTGCACATTAAAGATATTGTGCCAGCAGCACAGACATAAAATATTGATAGTAAATTGTAATATCCTAGCCCAAGTCTTAATAGGATTGATAGAATATTCATATCAACAAGTGGCAACTTCTTTTCTGGAAACTCATCTCCAAAGGACTCTAAGGTTAAGCGTGCTTAACCCGGAGCAATTTAGGGATGGATGACTGACCAGAAAGTTCTTCCCGGATGCGTACGAGTGAGAATAAAGTATGCAGAAAAGACTAGTGTTAGTCTTTGAAGGCAGTCTTGAAGTCATAGAGAGCTGTCAGGTGTAAAAACGGACCCGACCTCGAAGGGGCAGGATGTTACAGTTGGTATCAGAGCCGACCCTCGCGGTTTCATGAGCGCGTGGGGTCATAGTTGCGCAGGCATGATGTGCATGGCTAGTGTGGGCCCGGAGTAATCACACGACATGGCACATGCGCTAGCACTGGGCACACGGACGTGGCCAGGAGAGGCCATTCCTAGTTTGGGGTTGATCGACGAGGACATCGATCTTCTAAGGGGGTAAGAGTGTAACATCCTTGCTCAAGACATAATAGGATAGATAGAATACTCATACCAATAAGTTAAAACTTTAAAATGACTGAGTGACCGAGAGGGAAGGGGGGTGAATTGGGAACTCGTACTATGTACCAAATTCGCCTATTCCTAAATTGACCACTCAAAACAACTGCTACACAATCCTAGTGATGATCACACTAGCAAGATAATGAACCTATGAAAGGAACAACAACCTAAGCATACTAGTAGATCACACAAAGGCAATACAACTCCTATGCAAGCTAGTTACCAAAGATACGTAGAAGCAAACAACTAGCTAGCAAGGAGTCCTACTTAGGCAAAGCTACTAGATCTTCAAGCACATAGAAAGCATACAAGCATGAGTAGCAAAATACATACTAGGGCGATCAATCAAGCCAAAGCAACTCCTATACATGCTAGTGATCAAACTAGAACAAGACAAGCACACAAGCATAAATAGCACGATATGTAAATGCGGAAAGTAATGCATCAAAGTAAGGAGTAGAGTAAGAGATGGCTCATGATATTTTTCCGAGGTCTCGGAAGGATGGCGCCTTCCCCCACTCCTCGTTGGACCACTCTTGTCGGAGTTCCGGTCCCTCCCGCCATCAAGTGGAGTTCTCACCCACGAGCCCGCAATCACTCCCCGAGTGAAGACATGGTGTGCATCACCACTGCTACCAAAGCATAAGCTCGCCTCCTTCAAGAACTTGCCGGACTCCCCGAGCCGACACGGGTGCTCACTATTGATGCCCCTTTCAGCGGCGGGCTCAAACCGTATACAAACATGTGACGGCCTTCATAACCAATCACGATAGGCTCGATCACTAACACCTAACTAATCTAGGTCTCACCATAGACCAAGAGTAACAACCTAGATCACATCCTTAAGGACACCCTAGCCTTAGATGTGCATCAATGCTCAAGTTACTCTCACTAGCACTCTCAAGATACCCAATATCCTCTCCTAGTGCTCCTCTCCTGGCCCTTCATCTCCCAATAGATGCTCTCAGCAATCCCAATGGCCAAAGGCAGTCTCCAAGACCATAGAAACGAGCTTATATAAGCTTCCAACCTCAAACTAGTCGTTGCTCCACAAAACAGCTCTCTGGACATATTGACCGGACGGTCTAGTCATTGTCCAGACCGAACGGTCTGGTCTCCACCGGACGGCTCCTCCAAAGCCGTTGCTCTCTGTCCACAGCTGCCTCCATACTGACCGTACAGCCCGGTCTTCATCGCTGAAACTCCAAATAGAGCCGTTGCAACCACTTCCTCATTTGTTCTAGAGTTGTCTCTACTGATCGTATAGTCCAGTCTCTACAACTCTGCACCAACAGATTTCCTTGCAGCCAACTTCTCCTCTGTTCTGGATTTCCTTCTGATGATCGAACTATCCGGTCTCTAGCACCTCTTTGTCCGGTCCATTTCTCTCTCTAGTCCTGAAACATTTCGTGCGCTGCTTCCTCGCTGCCCAAGTCCCACTTCTACTGACTGGACTGTCCGGTCACTAAAACTTTCCAGACTTGACAGTTTCCTCGCTGCTCACTGTAGGCTCCAGACAAAACCACTTAGTGACCATACAGTCTGGTCACCACTGACCCCTCTGTCCGGTCTTCATCCAGAAGCTGAAACTCCTCGTCCTCACTTGACTTTGATTCCCGACTTCTCCGAACAGCTCATTAGCTTCTCCACTGTCACCTAGTGCCTGTGATTTCACCGAGCATCCATGCACATCACCGACTAGACATGATCTAAGAGAAATGACCTACACCCCCTTGATAGTCCGGTTTTTCCTATGGACTCAATGCCCTAACAACTAGACAAGAGTTCCCAACACTTGCTCCATAACTTGTCCTTAGCTTTGATCCATCTCCATCAACCCTTGGATTCCATCAAGCTCATCAAGCCTCCTTGCTTATGGTCATTGTCATCAACCGCCAAGGCAACCATCAATAATCATCATAAGATAGATAAGGTTTCCTACACGTACAACACTCGTGTAGACATTAGTCATATTTCATGTTTGTCATTCATCACCAATACAATCATACCTTGGGGTGACCTCAATGGTCATGAACCTTACAATCTCCCCCTTTTTGGTGATGGATGACAACCACTACTTATGATGATCCAAAATGAATGAGTCCCGAAAGAATAAGAAGGAAGGGACAAAAGACTCGAACAAGAACATGGAACCAAGAGAAAAGATAGGTTTGAATGGATCACCTTGGTCCTTACCTTGGAAGTAGTCTCCCCCTTAGAGTGTGCTAGGTGTTGAGGGAGAACTACCCAAATACGTAGCGCACTCGTTATTGAGCATGAGTTGAATTTCGTGCCCGTCATAGTGTCGTGGTAGTCGATCTTGTTGATGTAGACACGCACCATGAATGTAGATGTTCATGTCGGTGTAGATGTTCATTGTTGTTGTAGACATGTACATTGTTGTTCTTCTCCATGTTGGTGTAGATGTTCATCTTGTCAGGATCTTTATATGTACTCCAAGTGAACATGCACTATTGTCTTGATCATCTTCATGTTCTCCATATTCATCTTCTTTTGTTCATCTTCTCGACTTGGCTTTTGGATCTTCATGTTCTTCTCCCCCTTTTTGTTATCCTCAATCTTGACTTGGCTTTCGGATCTTCATGTTCTTCTCACCCTTTATGTTATTGATCTAGACTTGGCTTTTGGATCTTCATGTTCCTTCTCCCCCTTTGTCACCTATCACCAAAAACCTCAAGACAAAGACAAAAAACAAGAGAACCAAGGAGCAAATAATAAATGGCAAGAGTTAGGAAACTCCCCCTTTCATAGTGCTCCTTCTTGGTCACGATGGTGTTCCATCATAGCTCCCCCTACACACATAACTCAACAAAATATTTCTTCAAGAAAGCAATAGTTAGTCATTAGTGTGTTGGGAATGTATGAGTCACTTGTCTTTAAGCCACGCGAGTAGATTTAACCTCGGAGATCATTTGAACATAACTCAATGGACATGAAGCACAACCTTTCCTTTGGTCACACTTATGGAGATGTATTCTCGTATAGATCATGAGACACAAATTTCTTCAAATGTGACAAGCCTCCTTTGTGTTTCCTATATGATGCATGCAACAAGAATTTTGCATATGCAATGAAAGTAAACATGCCATGTGAATGCAATCAATATTAAACAAGATACAAAGGAAACCTAACAATGTCAAGTTTGAATCCCTCCCAAGTTTACTCACTATAAGCCATACCCTTGCCTTGAGAGAAGCCAAACCACCATCTCAAGCACTCCCCCTTGCTTATAGCTATCTTGGATGGATTAGACATTCACTAATTTTTATGTGTTTTTCTTTTAGTTATTTACACATGTATGGATGTAAAGCATACTAGTCACAAAGGAGTCCTAATTACAATGCAATGCAAGAGAAGGAAAAACACACTATAACTACCAAGAACATACACGGTTACCTCCCTCATGAGTAGATATGTCGTTGTGGTCCATGTCATTTGTGGTAGACTTCACATGATCTTCATGAAAGCGCTCGGTCCACCACCACCACCATCTTCTAGGTCTCGTTCTTGGGCACCCACTTGTACTTCATTGACCTCTCAAGATCAACAATGCACTTAGGCACCCATATGCTCTTGACCTTTCTCTTCTTATTTGGTGGTCCCAAAGCCTTAGTTTTCACTTTGCCATCATTGTTCCTAAAAAGCTCAAAAAGTGTGTTCTCATGGAACAAGTTAGCGTTACGTAAAACATTGGAACTTCTCACCATAGGGCAATCCTCGATGGTGTGGCCATCCTGGCAACACCTCTCGCAATAGTAGTCATCAACGAGTAGGGGCTTGATTCATGTGGGGATGGAGTCACTCGTCCCGATGAAGTCGATGGCGATGGGATATGAGCCAAGTCCTTCAAAACAAATGACTCAAAGGAAGAAACCTCGACCGAGGTGATTAATGCATCACACATAGTAGAAGCATCACTCTTAGATGAACTATAGGAGGGAGAGGCAAGGTTATCAACATTGATGACCTCAAAAGTAAGTTCAAGGGCCTCATACTTCTCACGTAGCTCTATATGATTACCCTTGAGTTTGTCAAAACTCTTGTTTAGGGCTTCATGAGATGTGACAAGGTCCTTGACCTCACTCTCAAGATCACCAACGCGGTCCATAGCCAACTTACATTCTTTTCTTACCACTTCCAATATTTTGGATTTCTTGACGGTGATGTCACGAGCTTGCTCAAGCATACTCCAAAGCACGGTGCAGGAGGGATCCTCATCATCACTGTCGTCGCTGCTCTCATCCTCACTCTCTCCAAGTTGGCTCGTGACCATGACGCACATGGGAGGTGGAGGAAGAACTCGTGAAAGTGTGGTCTTGATCATGGCTAGGTCGGCCACTTCATCATCATCACTTGAAGAGGAGGGTGCTTCACTTGAGTTGCCGCTTGTCCACTCCCCAACAAGAGCCTTGCACGAGAACTTCTTCTTGATCTCTTTTCCTTTGCCCTTTTCTTTGTTGAAGTAACTCTTCTTCTTGCACTTGGCTTTGGGGTCTCCTTCTTGAGTGGGAGGAGGTCTAGGTGAAGTATCTTGTGCATCATGGATTGCTTGCTCTCTTGAGATATGAGTGTCTTGAATTTGCAATGAGGTGGGGGAATCACTCATATGCTTTCTTGTCTTAGAACTAGAGCTTGGAGTGGATGTGAGGATATTTTGTGAAGAGTTTTGGGAAGTAGCTTGAGATGAAGTATGTGGAGAGGGTTGTGGCTCACTTCTCTCTTCATTTTCTCATGGCTAGGTGGATGCACTCTCATAGAATCAATATCATCGTCATGTGGTAAGACCTCGCCCATGGGCATGTTCCTCAAAGCTTTGCTCGTTAGTTCATGTCTAATGTTCACTTTATGGAATAGTAGCCCTTCCCTTGCATTCTCAATCATTGCACCATCCTCATCAAATGTGCACTTGAATCCCATGTTACAAAGTTGACCATTTGTGAACATGGTTGGCTTCCCGGTCATATGTTGAGTGCACCCACTATCAAGAGTCCATTAAGTACATCCACCCTTGTAGTTGACCCTGGTGGTAGCCATAAGACAAGCACTAGAGGAAGAAGGGTTAGTATCCAAAGCATTGCTCAACTGACTTGCACTAACCTCAACATGACGAACCATGAAATCATCCTCATAATTAGGGATCTTTGCAATCTCTTCCTGAAGTCTTCTCCTTATAGGATGGCGGGAAGCACGATACCTCCATTGTCCATGACCATCCCTCATGTGCACATTGTCAAGGTCGATGAAGTAATGGGGAGGATCATAGAGGTCAATGACATGCTCTAGCATGTGTCCCACTTGTGAGTGGAGCACAGTATCATCTCCATTGCTCTCTCAATTGCAAGCTCATGCTTTTTATTGATTACCTCCTCAACCAAGAAACCCCTCTCATGAGTTGTGATTTGCATGAGGCACTTGTCAATCACTTCATGTGGTGCAATCCTACGTAGGCCCCTGAAAGAGTTCATCCTACACACAAGATCATAAATGCATAAGAGAGTCTCACAAAGGTCATCATTCGGATTTCTCACAAATTCATCAAATTAGAAGAAGTAATCCTGTTGGTGAGCTCGTCGAAGATGCCAATGTCGAACTTGTGGTGGAGGAGGTGGAGGCGTCGGAGCCAGAGTGGTGAGATCGATCATCTCAAATGATCGTGTGAGCATTGTGGTTGGCGCTCCCCCTACACCATTGTGTGGTCCATCCAAAGTGCTTGGAGTAGAACATAGAATGGCACTTGAGGTAGAGATTGATGATGCGCTTGATGATGAACTTGGTGAAGGTCTTGCTTCGAAGGGGTTATAGAAGTTGTTGCAAGGCAATCTTGTAGAGGGATCAAAGAAATTGAGCTCGAAGCTACTTCTTTCCCTTTGCTTGAACATGCTTCATTGTTTGCCTTGAATGTCTTCTTCCCCATCAAGCTTGTGGTGATCTCCTCATCCTTGAAGAGCAGCCCAATGACATCATCAACAGAAATGTTCCTATCCATGATGAAATCAAGGGCGATGTAGAAGAGCTTGCTGCTAGGGAGCAAGGTGAGAATCTTCTCGACAATCAATAACTTAGAGAGCTCGAAAGTAGTAGCTGCAATTCTGTCCACAATACCTAGAAGGCCAATGAAAGAGTCAAGTAAGTCCTCATTATCATTATCATGAAAAGCAAAGAACTCCTCAACAAATGAGTCACTAGCATCATCAATAAAAAACTCACAATCATCATCAATCCTAGTCATGCTAGTGGAGCAAGCAAGATTAAGAGACATAGCATTATCAATCATCACACTAGGCACACTAGTAGAGAAACCTATCAAGTCAACACTAGAAGAATCTAGGCACATCCACACAATCATCACAATCATCATACACATGATTATCGGTGAAGGTATTGGCGAAGTCCACAAGAGTATCCATCAACTCATCCGAAATCATGACATTTAGGTAGCTTTTAAAGTGATCCTTCCATGAGCCATGACCCGGCCCCGAATGGATGACATCCCAACTCAAAATGGTCACTACTCAAGGTGGTTAAGCCTAATGATGAGCACTTGGCTCTGATAGCACTTGAAAGGACCGAGTGACCGAGAAGGGGGGTGAATCGGAAACTCGCACTATGTACCAAATTTACTTATTCCTAAAACCGACCACTCAAAACAACTCCTACACAATCCTAGTGGTGATCACACTAGAAAGATAATGAACCTATGAAAGGAACAATAACCTAAGCATACTAGTGGATCACACAAAGGCAATAAAACTCCTATGCAAGCTAGTTACCAAAGAAACGCGGAAGCAAACAACTAGCTAGCTAGGAGTCCTACTCAAGCAAAGCTACTAGATCATCAAACACATAGAAAGCACACAAGCATGAGTAGCACAACACATACTAGGGAGATCAATCAAGCCAAAGCAACTCCTATACATGCTAGTGATCAAGTATGAAGGCTTAGCACTACTAGCAAGTAAAGAAGCCTATTCATGCAAGTCTACAAGATAATCAACTAGAACAAGACAAGCACACAAGCATGAATAGCACGGTATGTAAATGCGGAAAGTAATGCATCAAAGTAAGGAGCAGAGTAAGAGATGGCTCATGATTTTTTCTCAAGGTCTCGGAAGGATGGCGCTTTCCCCTACTCCTCGTTGGAGCACTCCCGCCGGAGTTCCGGTCCCTCCTGTCACCAAGTGAAGTTCTCGCCCACGAGCCCGCAATCACTCACCAAGTGAAGACACGGTGTGCATCACTGCTGCTACCAAGGCACAAGCTCGCCTCCCTCAAGAACTTGCCGGACTCCCTGAGTCGACACGGGCGCTCACTATTGATGCCCCTTTCACTGACAGGCTCAAACTGTGTACAAACGTGTGATGGTCTTCACAACCGATCATGATAGGCTCGATCACCGACACCTAACCAGTCTAGGTCTCACCATAGACCAAGAGTAACAATCTAGATCACACCCTCAAGGACACCCTAGCCTTAGATGTGCAAAATGCTCAAGTTACTCTCCTCTAGCACTCTCAAGATATGCAATATCTCCTCCTAGTACTCCTCTCTTGGCCCTTTGGCTCCCAATAGATGCTCTCAGCAATCCCAATGGCCAAAGGCAGTCTCCAAGACCATAGCAACGAGCTTATATAGGCTTCCAACCTCAAACTAGTCATTGCTCCATAAAACAGCTCTCTAGACATACTGACCGGATGGTTTGGTCACTGTCCAGACCGGACAGTCCGGTCTCCACCGGACGACTCCTCTAGAGCCGTTGCTCTCTATCCGTAGCTGCCTCCACACTGACCGTACAGTCCGGTCTACAGACTGTACAGTCCGGTCTTCATCGCTGAAACTCCAAACAGAGCCGTTGCAAGCACTTCCTCGTCTGTTCCTGAGTTGTCTCTACTAACCGTACAGTCCGATTCAGTGACCGTACAGTCCGGTCTCTACAACTCTGCACAAACAGATTTTCTCACGGCCAACTTCTCCTCTATTCTGGATTTCCTCTTGATGATCAGACCATCCGGTCTCTAGCACCTCTTTGTCCGGTCCATTTCTCTCTCCAGTCCAGAACCATTTCGCGCGCTGCTTCCTCACTACCCAAGTCACCCTTCTACTGTCCGGACCGTCCGGTCACTAGACCGGACCATCCGGTCACTAGAACTTTCTATAATTGACAGTTTCCTCACTGCTCGCTGTAGGCTCCGGACAAAACCACTTAGTGATTGTACAGTCCGATCACCATTGACCCCTGTGTCCGGTCACTTTATCCAGAAGCTAAAACTCCTCGTCCTCACTTGACTTTGTTTCCTAGCTTCTCCAAACAACTCCTTGGCTTCTCCACTGTTACCTAGTTCCTGTGATTTCACCGATTATCCATGCACATCACCGACTAGACATGACCTAAGAGAAATGACCTACACCTCCTTGATAGTCCGGTTTTTTCCTATGGACTCAAAGCCCTAACAACTAGACAAGTGTTCACAACACTTGCTCCATAACTTGTCCTTATCTTTGATTCATCTCCATCAACCCTTGGACTCTATCAATCTCATCAAGCCTCCATGCTTGTGGTCATTGTCATCAACCGCCAAGGCAACTATCAATGATCATCATAAGATAGATAAGGTTTCCTATACGCACACCACTCATGTAGATATTAGTCATATTTCATGTTTGTCATTCATCACCAAAACAATCATACCTTGGGGTGACCTCAATGGTTATGAACCTTACAAACTTCTTTTTTCGAAGCTCATCTCCAAAGAACTCTGAGGTTAAGCGTGCTTGAGCCGGAGCAATTTAGAGATGTATGACCGACCAGTATGTTCTTCCCGGGTGCGCATGAGTGAGGATAAAGTGTGCAGAAAAGACTAGTGTTAATATGTGAGAGCAGTCTTGAAGTTTTACAGAGCTATCAGGTGTAAGCGACCTCGACCTTGGAGGGGCGGGACATTACATAAATATTAGAAATAATGTTACTCTCTACTGCTCCCATGAACCCATTGGTCATACACCTGTGGCCTACTGCAGTTCTAGAATTTTCAGAAAATTATTACTATTGAAATTTAAATTAATCCTACACATAAAATCATTTTCTTTGTGCAAGTACAGGGTAAGGCGGCTACAAATCTTTATCTACCACAACGTGTGTTGAATATATTTGGTACTTAGTAAAGGTCTAAAGCTGCTTGTTCCACTAGGTGCGACGGCCACTTGTTGGTGATTGTAGTTTCTAAAAAAACAATATATTTTTATCCTTTGTAGGTTATTTCCTAGGTTATCCACTTGTGCAATACATGGGTTTACTCAGTTATCCACTCTTAAAATTAAGTATTTACTGGACCAAGAGTGGAGAAAGGGAAAAAAATCATACGGGTTTACTGGATGTTCAATAATAGTGGCTAAAATTAGTGCACGCATGCAGCCTCGCCAACACTTTCAGAGTTTCAGTCTACCTGCACGTACGGTGGATCGTGCAGTTTGTTTAGGCGTGTAGAGCGTAGCCATACGTCGCTTCAAGGTGCAAATAGCGGCTAAAAGAACGTTAGATATACCTTACCTTTAGTTACTATAGATGTACAAACCTGTAGGCCTAGTTTGGCAGCTAGGGGTAGGAAACCCGGGGAGGGAGTCCCCGGCGGGGATGTGCCCTGCCACCCCCATCCCCCGACGCGCGCTCCCCCGCGGGGGATTGGGTGACCCTGCTCTTTGGGGCTCAACTACTGCAACGAGCAAACAACAAGCAACACGAGGCGTTCAGCCATGAGGTTAGCGTTGCGATGGCGAAGGAAGCTGGCGGAGAGGCAAACGACGCCGCCGCCTCAGCTGGAAAGGAATCAGTGCAAGGTGTTGAGGATTGACGAATGTAAATCGACGAATAGCTCACCAAATAGGACAGAGTAAAGAAGTTTATTGCACGGCTGCCTGAGCTTGAAGAAGATGGCAGACGCTAGAGCTCCAGTGGCGTGCACCTCCAGATTCATCAGTTGTCGTGGGCGGAGGAGATCACGACTCGGGCCGACCGGAAGCGGTGCCCGAGACCTTGTCGCCCACGGCAAGGGGTGGCGGCGGAGGACTCATCGCGTCTGTCAGGGGATGACGACCGAGGACTCATCGGAGAGACAGCATCACGACTAGCTCCAAAATGAAGGCAGCCGATTTGGGGGAGCCCAACGAGTGGAAGGGGAGGCCGCAGCAGCGACGGTGATGCCTTCTAGCTCGGGAAGCGGTGCCGGCGTCACTGGGGCGGGTGAGACGGGGACTAGCTTCCCTGCCTCACGAGGCGATGGTTTCTCTCCCGGGAAAAAAGGCCGAACCCGGAGGAGGCCATCCCGTGTTGATGGGTTCCCAAACTCCGCAGTAGGCTTCCCCGGGCAGCGTTCCCCACGGGCGGCTTTCCCCAGGATTGAGCCGGATTCCCCCCGGGAAATTGAGTTCCCAAACAAGGCCGTAAAGTTGGAGATCATTATTAACTAGCAATGCAAGTGGCATAGAAGTATATTGAAGTACTTCACTAGCTACCAAAAGCTAGTATACGCGGGATTCATATCCGGCCGGTTGGTTTTTCTTCACGGCGACCTGTCTGCGCCGTCAATGCAAGGATGGCTTTAATCTCCTGTTGCAAGAATGAAAGAGCAACGTTAAGTGGTTATATGGAACTATGGACAAGTCAGGCGATAATGCTAGCGCAAGAAATGTTTTGTGTATACTGAGTTCGTTGGATGTGTGCTCTTGTTGGAGGCATTCCTTAATCACATTCAAATAATCAGATTCTCTGTCATGGAATTTTTTATGAAAGAATTCTCAGTCATTTTTTTATTTTGCCTAAAAATGGAAATATAAATTGTGCGGGATATTATCTAAGCTAGCAGATATTCTTGAGTGCATATCTGATGAAAACTATACAAAAGTTGGAAACGTGAAAAACTTTCAATTGCAACCGTTGGATCGTACATCCATGGATGAGATTGTTGCACATGCATATGGCAATTTTGCAGCTGCCCTCTTCACTTTTTCAGAATCTTGGATACCCTTATAAGATGTGCAATCTCATCCATAGATGCACGATCTAGCGGTTGCAATCGAAAATTTTCACGGATATGCACCCGATATTCTTGCTTTGAAGCCATGATTGAAACGAACTACGTACGGCTTCAGAAACTTAATACTCCTTGACACCATGTAGTATATTGAGAACGCCTGCAATTGATCAAAGTATTCTCTCAGTCAGAGAGAAATTCTAGCTCTTTATGATGGATTGAGCTTGATTGATAATATATTTTTTAAAAATATTAATTTAATTTTTACAATAAGATATAGAGACAAGCCGGTTAATGCGTGGGTAGGTTGAGTACCTTTGTGGTAAGCCCACACTTATCTAGGTCGGTTCAGCGGAAACACCACCAGTTTAGTTGGACTCGATTTTGCGCAGTGTGGCCGTTTCCTACATCTCTCCCATTGGGAGAATTTATCTATGCCAGCCGTTTAAGTTTTGTATAGGAATACACTGGATAGTGTGGCCGTTTCCTACGTCTCTCCCATTGACTGAGAGAATACTTGTATTGTGAATGTGGAGAAAACTTTAAGTTCATTTGAGGAAGTTTTTGGGTCAACCTATGACCCAAGAATTAGAAAACTTGCATCTTAAGTTTTTGTTCGGCGCTGTCCGGCCACCAGATAGGAGGAGTGTCAGCTCCGGTAGAAACATTGTTAATCAAAGTCTGTGCCCATCACAATCCTCGATCCATGCATGTCTGTGCACTGCCAACGCTGCCGTTGAGCCTGATTCAGCTTAGGCTTCTGGTCGACATTGTTTTTGTTTTATTTAACTTTCAAGTAGTTAATCAAAGTCGTTTCTCTCAGAAAAAGGTTTAGCCGCAGTTCGTGCCTTGAAGCCATGAACAATATAATATAATCGAACCGAATCATCGCCAAGGCCAATGGTAAGCTAGTGCGTGCGTCGGCTGCAAGAACTTAAAAGCACATCAAGATGAATTTTTAGATGAATCTTATTAAGCTTGAGTTGTGGACTTACATTATAATGTTGATCTCCTGGCCAATGAGACCATGAGAGTAGTTGCAAGTAGTGCTTCTCTAAGCAAGCTTCATCGTAACTCAGAATTAAAGCGGCGATGAAAGAGATAGGGGTGTCTTCCCCTGGTGGTTGCTTGAAGTTTGATTTCGTTGGCAAGTTGCTCCTCTGTGATTCAGAATTGTTGTTGTCCCATATATTCTCCCGCGATATGACGGCGGCCATGCATGCCTATAAATACGGAGCCTGTCTTGACCCCTCTCCTCACCAAGCCTAACCATCCTAGCTTGAGCTACTCCTTCAAGCACTATCTGACCGCCGTTTCTTCCTGCCTTCTCTCGGTCATCGCCATGGACTGCATTCAGGTACTCATCCCACTGCCCTGCTGCGCTAGTGGTAACAGCTTACGTTATGCAAAATGTACTCCACGGCGATCTGCTGCATCATCACATTGTTTAAATTGGCACTACTGTGACGTGTACGACAGTTCGTAGCATGTCCAAATACTCTCTCTATTTTAAAATTGTTGTCATCATTGACTTTTTTTATAAACTTTGACCATTCGTCTTATTTAAAAAATTATCTCATATATACAAAGTAATTAATTAAATTTTAAGTTTATCTAGTAATAAAACTAATTATGAAAAAATATATGATAATTTTTAGACATGGAATGCATTCAGATACTCGCCCAACCTTTGGAGGCAGTATTGTTGAGAAAATATTGTCTCCACCTTGTTGCGTCGTTATTACAACATTCTTTAATTCTCAATACAATAATAACGTGTACAAATACATCGTATTCTACTTTGCTGATTTCCACCACGTGCATTTTTTTTTTGTGCATGACAATTGACAATCGACCAACAGGAGATCGTTTCCGATGTGAACACCATCCGCTGGGCTCCGTTCGGCTCTGCTGGCACGACGACAAAACTTTCCCTGCACAGCGAGGACGATCCGGCCAGGCTGCCACCGGCCGCTGTCGGGCACAGCCATAAGCCGAGCGGCCGGTACGTCCTGGCGGCTGGGCGGGGCAGCGAGGAAGATGGCCTGTGCCAGGCGATCACCTCGGGTGCCCTGCAACCCCGCGTCACGTACCGTGTCACCGGATGGGTGAGCGTAGTGGAAGGGACTAGCCACCCGGTTCGCGTCAGCGTGCGCATCAATGAGAATGAGGACAGCAGTGTCCTCGACGCCGGGGCTGTCTGCGCCGAGGCCGGAAAGTGGACCGAGATCAAGGGCGCGTTCCGGCTCAGAGAGAGTCCAATGAGTGCTGATGTTTATGTCCACGGGGCACCGGCCGGCGTCGATCTGAAAGTTATGGACCTCAGAATCATTGCCACGGACCACAAGGCGCGGTTCGCCCAGCTCAAGGAGAAGACTGACAAGGTGATGATGATCACTCAAGATTGGACTTGTCGCTTTCCATTTTTCAATCTGCTCACAGCACAACTTTCATTTCTTAAATATAATAATAAGGGACTTGCTAATTTTTAGCTGCCTGAGAGTTTAGGTAACTTTTAAATAAAGTAACAAGATATTCGTCATGTTTCATGCACACACAGTTATCACTCTGCTCATTAGTTATGGCTTTAACAAGATGGATGATTATTGTTCGGTTCCGTTGGTAGTTTCAGTTGGGTTTATTGTAGGGTTTCTCCGACCCATGAATATAGTATCAGCATATTCTATTTCACTAACCAGACATTTTTTTTTTGAACTAACTGGCGGTGTCAAAAGTAGCTGATGTAGTGATATATGCGGTTGAGTTCTATTTTTCAGCATTTTGAATCAACACGGAAATTATTTTTCTTTCCAGGACACTCCCTTATACCAGTTGTGGGCTGCCTAGTGGCAGCTCTAGGTGATGTCACCCCGGGGGCTACCACTGGGAAGCAGCCCACTCCTCGGTGGCGGTGCGTGCTGACATCAGCATCCACCGCCACCAGGGTGGAACTCCCAGTTGTACTATAACTCTTGAACTTGTCCATTGACTGTTGCATCGGGTGGCTGAGATTGCGTGCTATCCTAAGTTTTAGTTGTAAGTATAAATGACAGCATATGATCTTAGTCCAGCTCTGATGAACCGATTATTTTTAGGAGTCTGTCCATATAAGTGGTGACCTCCCGAAGTCAGGATTTGTAGTGGTGACCCTTTATTTCAGCCTCCTCTGAAAATAACCACGGGGAGTATGCCCATTTCATGGATGTAATGAACAATAAGAGCAACAAGGAGGATATCTGATCTTCGGTTAGATTACCAACACTGTACATATTATAGTTGTTGAGCTAAAAGAATACTAAAACTCCGCATATTGTACATATGTGTTGCCCAAGTCATATGCCCATTGGCACATCCAACATACTCTTTTGTGAAAAAAAGGGTTTGCCATTTTATTAGCGATTTCAGAGAAAGATTTCAGAATTTCGCTCTGCACATGCACGTATGTTTCATTAAAACATATCATTATCCTTTTTTCTTTGTCCTTTTACTTTATTGAAGTACAAAGTAAAACATTAGTAGTGCCAAAAATCATGAAACCAAAAAAAAAGAACTATGCAATGGCATGTTTGCATGATAAGGAACATCATGATATTAATAAAGTAAGTAGCTAGGTCCAACATACTTTCAGGATAATGCATGGTTGTATGGTTGTTGATACTTGGCAAAATTCAAATGGCTTTGTAATGTGAGTAACAACAAAAAGAAGTGCAGGAAAGTTGTTGTGTCTATATTATCAAATGAAGTGTGTTCAGAGTGTCATTACAATGAATTGATAACCAAACCAGGACATAGTTCATAGTTCTTGTATTATTACCTGCAATTAGAATTGGTTTAAAACTTATATATTGTTGCAACCTATGTCTCTAAAAATAAATAGAGAGATGTATGAAAAGGAAGCAACTAAATGTTACAATAAGAAACTACTTGATAGGCTTCCATATAGGCTTAGAGCTACAATGCGTTATTCTCAAGCACATCTTACTGCCATACTCTCAATTGTTCTACATTGTGTGCATCATATGGAGGCCATGAATCTGCATTAATATTATTATTAAAGAAAGAGTGACACTATCTATTATATCATTTTATCAACAATAGTTTATTATAAGCTACAAGTTAATGATAGAACTTGTATAGATGTAGATCGCCATGTAAAGACATTTTGGCCTCCATAGAGGTTCTCTTACGAGCATACTTCAGTTTCTAGCGAGCAGCATCTGAATCCTTGTTATTAGAATCCACCCCTCAACGAGCAGTGGCCGGCAACATGCGGTACAATCGAGCTCTTAGATAGCAATAGTGAACTTGCTTCGAGTCGTGGTGGTTTGGTCATCTGACCAATGGGATTGCATTAGAATGGGGGTGATGATGGAAGCAGACAAGTCGTAAAGGCGCTAGATATTGTTGTTGGTTGCAATCAACTCTCTATCTCTCTCCGCTCCACATATTTCAATTCTTCGGTGACACCTGATGTCACCATCTCCATCATTGTAGCAACCTAAATGGAGAAAGCAAGAAGAAATAATAATCCTAAATGCAGCAGTTAGAATTCAAAAATTAATTTCAAATTCAATTCAAACTTTGTTTGAACATAAAGTACAAAACTATTCATACAACTGCAATAAATCAACTTCACATTCGGAATCTAGAGACAAAAATACAAATTTGGAAAAAAATATCAATTTATGAGATTTCTAACTAGGGTAATTAAATCCCTAATGTTTTAGAAATTGTATGATTTTCAAAAATTCGTAATTCAAATTTCACTGGAGAACATTGAAGTTTGTGATCATCAAACATTAGTTCCACTCATTCTAAGCAACACCAAATGTTGGTTTGATTTTTTAGCACTGGAAATACCCTTTTTGGAATTTACAAGAGGTAGCAATTTGAATTGGAAGCCTGAAATTCCTTACCATTGGCCATTTTTTGAAATTCAATGAGTTGCAAATGTTTTGGCCTCTACCTCTACATATACCCCTCAGCAAGGATGACATAATTGGCCCGGACCGGTTTGTCGGTTAACCTGGTTAACCGGGCGATTAACCCCCGTTATGTTAACCCTGCCCCTCAGTGCTTGTTCCCCACGTGAGCTTTGTGTGTGCCAATTTGAAAGTTTTTTGAGCTTAAATGCTGCCCCCAAATCCCTTTTGCAAAGCACATACTACCTGTTAAGCTTACCTGGAGTTTGAAACTAAACGCAGCCCCACCTGTCAACCGCTACCCTGATCCTGCCTCTGCTCGGCATCCCTGCTGCCCGCCTTGCCCCGCGCATGGTTTCAAGCGAGCAATATTTTTTAAGATACATTTTTCAATTCCTGCCAAGTCCACCTGTCAGATTTTGTTCTGTAGTTGAGTGACCACCAAATCACGCTATACTTGAAGTAGTCAAGACGAAGTCCGAATTGAGCACTGCCACTCGAGTGTGTACAAACTACAAAGTTAAAACGAAGAGCAGCACTACCAACCACTGCCGTGTTTCTGTGTTCGCCTGTGAGAAGCCAATTGTTGGACCATGTCCTCACCGGCGCTGCCACCGACTTCTGGTCAGCACCCACGAGGAGAAGCGCCGCCGCACATCGTCCTCCTCCCCAGCGCCGGGATGGGCCACCTGGTCCCGTTCACGCGCCTCGCCATGGCCCTGTTGTCTATGGGCCACGGCTGCGACATCTCCATCATTACGGCGCTGCCCACCGTGTCCTCTGCCGAGTCTCGCCACCTCGCCGCGCTCTTCGCCTCATTCCCCTGCCTGCGGCGGCTGGACCTCAATCTCGCCTCGTTCGACGCGTCGACGTCATCGGAATTCCCCGGCGCCGATCCGTTCTACATCCGGTACGAGTCACTGCGCCGCGCCGTGCCCGTCCTCCTCGGCCCGCTCCTAATCAACGCATCGGCGTTCGTCGCGGACATCGCATTGGCTTCCGTGGCCATACCCGTGGCAAAGGAGCTCCGCGTCCCTTGCTACGTCTTCTTCACCGCCTCGGCCACCATGCTCGCCTTCAAAGCCTACTTCCCCACCTACCTCGATTCCAACGGAGGCGGTAACAGCATCGGTGACATTGAAGTTCCTGGCGTGTACCTCATCCCAAGATCCTCCGTCCCACAGGCACTGCATGACCCAGACAATATCTTCACCCGGCAGTTCGTAGCGAACGGACGGGCTCTCACGGAAGCTGACGGGCTGCTGGCCAACGCCTTTGACGCCATGGAGCCGGAGGCCGTCGCGGCTCTCCAAAGCGCCGCCGTGGTCGCTGGTCTCCCACCCGTGTTCGCCGTGGGGCCCCTTGTTCCGGTGGACCTTCGCGACACAGGGGAGGCGGCGAAGGACGAACAGGGGAGTGGGAACTCTTACATGGCGTGGCTCTACAAGCAACCAGTACGTTCTGTCGTGTATGTCAGCTTCGGCAGCCGCAAGGCCTTGGCCATGAACCAGATACGCGAGCTCGCCGGTGGACTAGAAGCAAGTGGTTACCGGTTCTTGTGGATTGTAAAGGGTGCCGTCGTTGACAGAGAAGACGGCGCAGAGCTCAGCGACATGCTCGGCGAGGAGTTCTTGCTGCGGGTAGATGGCCGTGGGTTTGTGACCAAATCGTGGGTGGAGCAGGACGAGGTGCTGAGGCACCCGGCCGTGGGGCTATTCGTCAGCCACTGCGGCTGGAACTCGGTGACCGAGGCGGCGAGAAGCGGCGTGCCGGTGCTGGCATGGCCGAGGTTCGCCGACCAGCGGGTGAACGCCCGTGTGGTGGCACGGTGTAGTGCTGCCTTGTGGACCGAGCGGTGGAGTTGGGAAGGAGAGGAGACGGTGGTGACCGCGGAGGAGATCGCAGAGAAAGTGAAGGCGGCTATGGCATCCGTGACTTTGACACAGGCTGCAGCGAGGGTTCGCGACGCAGCGGCGAGAGCCACAGCGGACGGCGGCACCAGCCACCGGAGCCTGGCAGAGTTTGTGAGACGCTGCCGAGTCGGAACTGTCGGAAACGCGATGTGAACTCCTCTGCTCTGGAACAAAAGCAGAGCAAACGAGCCACGCAAATGCTGCAAACACACTATACATATTAGTAAGCATACGGCCGAATTATTTCCGGCTCCCACGTTTTTTGACTGTCGTGGATGCCGTACGAAAGCGCCACGTTACTCTTGTCGATGTGGTTGCCACCGATGCTTTTACGTGGCCATCACCTTACGATGGGCTCGCGTCACAGCCCATGGGCTTGTGGCCTAGACGGTCATGTCAAAACTGGCCCGTGTGTCATCACCACTTTGGCTCTTCCTCATTCAACGGCATGGCCATGGCGACTTGTGCAGCTGCGTCAACATTTGTTGGAGAGGGGAAGGAGGAAGGGGTGTGGCTTGTGGAGTGGATATGGCGACCAACCAACGAAGGTGCGTGAAGGGAAAGAGGGATTTGGAAGAGAGTTCTGATGCACAGAAGATTTGCAAGATTTATTGCGGCTCACAGACGTCGGATCGTTGTGTCCAGGGGTGTGGACACTGTGGAGTGGGACGAAGCGCAGCCCAACCAACTTCATGGGGGAGCTGATGATGCACTCAATAGCTTCTTTATATGCAGAAAAACAACTAAATCTAGAGGAGACAGTGGGGGAGAATGAGTCCTCACGGCTAGATCCAACATAGCAGAGCAAGAAGAAATCATAAGGCTATGACAGACTTAATAATGTGTGCATGACAGATAAACAACAGAGAGGAGGCTCCATTTTTGTGTACTTGAACGAGGAAGGAGGAGTTGCGTTGACCTTGCAAGAGTCGATGTGGTGCAGGAGATGGTCGTGGATGGCTCTTGCTTTGCTCCATTGAGGGAAAGGGTGTGAAGGTGAGAGAGAGTAGCAGGGACGATGCCGGTTTTCCCAGCCGAACTCGAAGGAATGGTGACAGTTGAGGAAAATTGCAGGAAGAGCGAAGGAGAAAAGAAGAAGACGATGTCGGATCCATGTGCCGAGTGGCAGAGAGTACGGACGCGTGGTGCTTTTCCTGCTGCATGCGTGCCAGCCTTCAGCGACAACACCGAGGAAGAGAAGGAGGAAAAATAAAAAGGAAGAGAGAAGGAGCGGCACCGAATGAGAGATCCGATTAATCTGGTGGAATTAGCAATGTAGTATATGTGTGTAGGACCATTTTTTCAACCAAATAAAATATAGAATAGAATCACTACTTTTTCTTAAACAGTAAATTATCATGGATGAAAATTAAAGAGAGGTATAGTTGGCGTCCGAGCACAGCGTAGCGCACCTGCTTCGCTAGTTAGATATAAGAGGGAAAGTAAGGGGAAGGCTCTGTGAATGAACAGGGGAGGGGAGCTTTTATTACATTGGCGTAGCTAAACTGTATAAACCGTATATGTTATAATATAACCTGCAAATCTGGCTCTCTTAATCTTATGAGTGTATGAGCATGTGTGCTCCATGCTTATATTCGAATGTATATCTCAAGGTTTAAAAATTTTAAAATGTGATCTGTTATATTAACTATCACGATTAGTTATTTTATACTTATTTACTGAGTCACTCCAGTAAATCTCTACTTCTTCTATTAATTTAGGTGAACACATTCACAATCTGTTATACGCTCATAAAGTTAGAGATTGAATTCAAATCGGTTTCGTACCTTCTATATCAAGCATTGAATTCAAAAAATTATAAATCCCTCATCCGGAGATAAAATGAGGCAAACTCACACTCTATCTCGTAGCTCTCAAAAAGTTTTACAACTTTTATATTCAATGAAAATTAAGATTCTACCGTTTTCATTTCTAAATTTTTGATGCAAAAATATTTATTCTGATTTGGACTCCTTTGTGTAGGTCTATGTGCGGGGCTCATATCTCCTATATCCGGAGTTCAAATAATATGATCCACATATGTTTTGTAAAGGCCTCAACGAGATCTACAACTTTTATGTTTTAACTTTTCTCATTAAAGCATGTTTTTAAGTATAAAATCGCGTTGCAATATAGTGGTGTTTCTATTCTGCGTGAATTGATTTTTTCTATTGAATAAAACTTTTAAAAATCTTTAGGTATTGAGTCATGACCTTGATGTTGCATGTTGGGCTTCATAGAGATCCAGTAATGTCTTGTAGATGTCATGAGCTTGTGAGAATCCCTCTTTACATGGTGAATTGGGCTTTATACCGATATTTCTTATATTTGAGCATTTTTTAATGCCATTTCACTTAATTTTGTAACATAACACTCAAACGACATTACATGTGGGAACCATTAGTATTAGAGGTAAAAAAATATTTATAATAAGAATATAGTAAAATAATAGAAAATTTATTACTTATGACATATAAAATAATATACTAAAAAGTACCAATAATAAAATAAATATGATCTTTCATATAAAAAATATCAATAATTATATTATATAAATAATTTATGTTTAAATTATAAAGAGTGTTTTAGTTTTTTTTTAAACCCGTAGCAATGCACGGGCACTTTACTAGTCTCTACAATATATTAATTTAGGGGGAGACGTTCATGCCATAAAAAAATCTACTGTACGACCACAAAGTTAGAGATTGAATCCAAATCGGTTTCATATCTTTCATATCAAACACCAAAATTAAAAAATCATAAATTTCTCATCCAGAGTTCAAATGAGGCAAATGCAGACTCTATCTCATAGCTCTCAAAAAGTTCTACAACTTTTATAATCAATAGAAGTCAAGATTCCGCCGTTTTGAGTTCCAAATTTACGATGCAAAAATATTTATTCTGATTCGGATTCCTCTATGCAGGTGTCTATGCGGGGTCCATATCTCCTACTTCCGAAGTCAAAATAATATGATTCACATATGTTCCAAAAAGGTCTGACAACATCAACAACTTTCGTATTTTAACTTTTTTTTATTAAAGCACGTTTTTAAGTCAAAAATCACGTTGCAATGTAGTGTTGTTTCTATTCTGCGTGAATTGATTTTTCCTATCGGATAAAACTTCTAAAAATCTTTAGCCATTGGGATACGACTTTGGTTTTGCATATTGGGCTCCATAGATGTCCAGTGGTGTCTTGTAGGTGTCATAAGCTTGTGATGATACCTCTTTGTATGGTAAATTGGGCTTTATATCGATACTTCTCATATTTGAGCATTTTTTTAATGTCATTTCACTTAATTTTATAATATAGCATTCAAACGAAACTACATGTGGAAATAGTTAATATTAGAGATAAAAAATATTTATGGTAAGAATACGATAAAAAATAATAGAAAAATTATTACTTATGACATATGAAATGGTACACTAAGAAGCACCAACAATAATATAAATATCATCTTTTATGTAAAAAATGTCAATAATTATATTAAAAGTGTTTTATTTTTTAAAACCCATAGCAACGCACGAGCACTTTGCTAGTCTTCTATTAATTTAAGTGAAAATATTTATGTCATCAAAAATCTGCCATATGCTCACAAAGTTAAAGATTTAATCCAAATTGATTTCGTATCTTCTATATCAAGTACCGAATTCAAAAAATCATAAATCCCTCGTCTGGAGTTTAAATGAGAAAAACGTAGAGTCTATCTCGTAAGCCTGGAAAAGTTTTGTAAATTTGATATTCAATAGAAATCAAGATGCCGCCATTTTGGTTTTCAAATTTATGATGCTAAAATATTTGTTCTGATTCGGACTCCTCTGTTCAGGTCTCTGTGCGGGGCTCATATCTCCTACCTCTGAAGTCCAAATAATATGATTCACATATGTTCCGAAAATGTCTCGATGAGATCTACAACTTTCGTGTTTTAATATTTCTCATTAGAGCATGTTTTTAAGTCCAAAATCATATCGCAATGAACTGATGTTTCTATTCTACGTGAATTGATTTTTCCTAGCAGATAAAGCTTGTATAAATCTTTAGATATTGGGTCATGATCTTGGACTTGCATGTTGGGCTTTATAGACGTCCAGTGGTGTTTTGTAGACGTCATGAGCTTGTGAGAATCCCTCTTTGCATAGCGAATTGGACTTTATACGGTACTTCTCATACTTTAGCATTTTTAATGCCATTTCACTTAATTTTACAATATAGCACTCAAACAATACTACATGTGGAAATCGTTAATATTAGAGGTAAAAAAATATTTATGATAAGAATATGGTAAAAATGGTAGAAAAATTATTACTTATAACATATAAAATGGTACACTAAGAAGCCATAAAGAGTGTTTTGTTTTTTTTAATAAAATAAATATGATCATTCATGCAAAAAATATCAATAGTTATATTGTATAAATAATTTATGTTTAAATCATAAAGAGTATTTTATTTTTTTAAACCTGTAGCAATGCACGGATACTTTGCTAGTTTCATATAATTATTTATTAATTCTAGTTATTTAAGTTTTATATCCGCTAACCATGTATCATCTGACCATTGTTTGCTCTTGCAGCCCCAAGCAAAACATTATGTCTTTTTATTTTCCGTATAGCAAAAGCTCTTGACATTTTTTTCTCAAGAAATACATGTAATAGGTGAATAGGTGACTCCTCTTGGTGCTGCTAGGACACGATGGAGGTGTTTGACTAGGATGGGTTGTCGTCGAGTGTGGGTGGGTGACTCCTCTTGGTGCCCGCTAAGGACACGATGGTGGTGCTTGACTAGGGCCTTGTTTAGGACAGCTGAAGGCGAACATTTTTTTTTCAAAGCCCGTTTCCTGAAGGAGCGGCTCCCAAAAAAATCTGAAGGACCAAGAAGGCGATCAGAGGGGGTTGAATGGGAGTCAATTAAAATTCTTTCTCAAGAACTTGGACTATATCTCGAATACAACCCAAGCCAACCTCTAAACCTATCACCAAGACTACACACACCAACTTATGATGTGCTAGCCCTAGGAGGGATCAACAATAATAGCGGAAACAAAGGAGAACAAAAAGCGCTCAATACAGATCAAGAATGGACTACCATCGACAGTGTCGATCACAGCCATCGTTAGTACCGGTTGGCACCATCGACAGTGCCGGTCACACTCATCGGTAGTGCCATTGCGGTAGAAAGACAAAAGCTACTAGAGCACACAAGCACAACTCGTCGGAAGTGCCAGTTGATACATCGGTAGTGCCGATGCGGGTTCAGACCTAGGCTACCGGCAGTGCCAGTCCAACCATCACAGTGCCGATCAGGGGTTCTTCCTCGCACACCGGCAGTGCCGATTCAGGGAACGGCAGTGTCGATCGACACTTTCTAGAACCAAAAACTGAACTTGTGAACCAGTTTGGAAAAAGGCAAAACCTAACCAAATGAACTCCAAAAATCACGAAACTTGGACAGAAGGAGTCTCACAGTAGGACGTTCCTTCTCCAAGTGGAATCATATGGAAAGCTCAAGAATTCATCACGAATTTGCAGTTTTACCAAAAACTCTAGGGTTTGAATGCTATTGAGGAAATCCACCAAATCGAGGATGCTCTTGCCTAGGAATCAATCAAGGATCCATCAAGAATGTTTAGGCATGCCCCAGCATCAAGATCCTTCAAGAAATTCATACAAAAACCCACTTAAAAATGAGATCGAAAATCTCCACGAAAATAGCTCCAAAAATAGATAAAAAGAGAAATTCAGGATTTAGGGAGAGATCGAGGAAGATCTTGAGCACGAAAATAAATCTCATATCATAGATACATGCTTACAAGATCTATGGGTACAAGGCTAGGAATCCACCGTCTTCCTCCCACTATTTGGAAGAGCAAGAGATGTCTCTCACACACCCTTTTCTCTCCTCTAAAACACGAAGCACTCTCCTGGCACAAAAGGAATGAAACCCTAGGACAAAGCTAGTGCAAGTTTCCTACCCTCCCACCAGCCCTTCCTATCCTTATATAGGCCCAAGGTCTAAGACACATCTACCCTTGACCTACATAACACTGCCACCTACCATCAGGGGCAAAATCGTCCAACTCATTCTCCATCGCCCAAACGCCATCGGGCCCTTCCCGACTTTGCTTTCCCTCGATGCAAGCTCCACGATGGTGCCACATGCACCTCCAATCACCACCATCGGTTTTGAGGCCCAAATCGAGAAATCATCTTGCATGCTTATCAAAGCGTGACTTCCTGCTTGCTTCCATCGAAACAAGACTTCTTGATCTTGATGCGAGTCATCTCGTCCTGCGATCCTCCTCGTTGGCTAGTTTCTCCTGCTTCCAGTCCATCAGAAGCCTCCACACTTGCACCGACACCCGATCGCCTTTGACTTGGTCAACCCCGCCATCGTGATCAGCACCATAGTTTTGAGGCTCAACCGCTAAACCGTCCTGTTCCTTGCCTCTCCATGTGTACGATGTGGATCACCCTTGACTTCATCCAGCATCCCGATCATTCGATCCCAACTCTCCTACTTGTGCCTGATCCTCTCGCCATTGACCATCAAGTCAACTCCAGTGACCAGTGTTTCATCACTTTTGGAGCTTAGCTTTGAGGTTGTTCAAGGAACTCCCTGGTGCATTACGAGCAATTCATAGTGATAATGGCACTGAGTTCAAGAACTCCTCCTTTGATGCTTTCTGTCTTGAGCATGGCATTGAGCATCAGTTTTCAGCACCTCAGGTTTCTAGCAGAACGGTGTGGTTGAAAGAAAGAACAGAACCTTAGTGGAGATGGCCCGGACGATGCTCGATGAGCATAGGACTCCGAGGCGGTTCTGGGCTGAGGCCATTAGCACTGCTTGCTATATTTCCAATCGGATTTTCTTGCGCTCAATTCTTAATGTGACTTCTTATGAGCTGCGTTTTGGGAGAAAGCCCTCGGTTTCTCATTTGCGTGCCTTTGGTTGCAAGTGCTTTATTCTCAAGCGTGGCAATCTTGACAAGTTTGAGTCGAGATCTTCCGATGGAATCTTTCTTGGTTACTCTCTTCATGGTCATTCCTACAGAGTTTTGAATTTGGAGACTAACACCATCGTAGAATCCTGCGATGTAACCTTTGATGAATCAAACTCTTGTGCAAGGAATGTGATTGAGTCTGCAGGTGACAAGGAGGTGAAGGAGAGCATCTTTGTAGAAGAGGACCTACAGGGTTTGGATGATGATTATGATGAGTTATTCCATCCCACATCCGAGCTTGTTCCTGCTGCTACCACTACTCCAGCAGAGGGTCCAGAAGCTTCTACATCGACTTCAGCAGCTGTCGAGCAAGCTCCAGCTGTGGTTGTGGGGGAGGTACACTCTGAGAGAGAGGCTCCTCACCGCATTCAGCGTCAACACCCACCTCAACAGATGATCGGTAATCTCTATGAGTGGACAACAAGGTCAAGGTCTACACATCTTGCTTGCTTTACCAATTCTCTCTTTGTTGCAACCTTTGAACCCCGGGATGTTGGACACGCACTATCTGATGAACATTGGGTTAATGCCATGCATGAGGAGTTGGAAAAATGTCTTAGGAACCAAGTGGATGTTCAAAAATAAACATGGGGAGGATGGTGAGGTTGTGAGAAACAAGGCTAGGCTAGTGGCTCAAGGTTTTAGCCAAGTGGAGGGCTTAGATTATGGTGAAACATTTGCTTCTGTTGCTCGCATAGAAGCCATTAGGATCTTGCTTGCATTTGCTACCTCCAAGGGCATTAGACTCTATCAAATGGATGTCAAGAGTGCTTTCCTAAATGGTTTCATAGAGGAAGAAGTGTATGTGAGGCAACCCCCTGGCTTTGAGTGCCACAAATACCCAAACCGTGTGTACAAGCTTCAAAAGGCTTTGTACGGGCTAAAGCAAGCACCTAGGGCATGGTATGCTAGGGTTAAGACCTTCTTGCTAGAGCGTGGGTATGTCATGGGGTGTGTTGATAAAACCTTGTTCACTCTCAAGCATGGCAATGACTTTCTAATGGTTCAGATTTACGTGGATGATATCATCTTTGGTGGTTCCTCTCATGCTCTTGTGTCCAGGTTTCAGGAAGCTAAGGAGAGTGAATTTCAGATGTCGATGATGGGAGAGCTCACCTTCTTTCTTGGCTTCAAATCAAGCAGTGCAAGCAAGGCACTTTCATACATCAAGCCAAGTACACGAAGGATCTCCTGAAGAAGTTCGACATGGTCAATGTGAAGCCATTGTCTACACCAATGTCCACTACAACGGCTCTTAACTCTGATAAAGACTGTAAAGCGGTGGATCAAAGGGAGTACAGGAGCATGATTGGCTCCCTCTTGTACCTGACAGCGACAAGACCCGATATACACTTTATGGTGTGTCTTTGTGCTTGCTTTCAAGCTTCCCCAAGGGTGACTCATCGCAAGGCTGTCAAGCGCATCTTCAGGTATCTCAAATATACCCTTGAGTTCGGTCTTTGGTACTCTGCATCTTCATCTCTTGATCTTATTGGCTATTCGGATGTGGACTTTGCTGGGTGTAGAATTGATCGGAAGAGCACTTCTGGTACTTGCCATTTCTTGGGTACTTCTTTGATTTGTTGGTCTTCTCGTAAGCAGTCGAGTGTTGCCCAATCCACCACAGAGGCTGAGTATATAGCTGCTGCTAGCTGCTGCTCACAAATCCTATGGGTTGTATCTACCATGAGAGACTATGGGTTGACTTTTAAGGGTGTTTCACTCATGTGTGATAACTCCAGTGCCATATGCTTAGCCAAAAACCCAGTCCAACATGGTAAGGTCAAACACATCAATGTGTGATTCCACTTCATGAGAGACAATGTTGAGAAGGGGGATGTTGAGCTCAAATACACTGATACCAAAAACCAACTAGCTGATATCCTCACCAAGCCCCTAGATGCTTCGAGACATGCTTTTCTTCGGGGGGAACTTGGTGTCTATCATCCCTATGGCATCATTTGAGGGGGAGTTGGTTTTCTCTTGTATATATGTATCTTACCATTTTCGCATTGCATCTCATATGTAATATATGCATTGGTAGATGAGCTTTGATTCTTATACTTCCTTGCATTTCTCCTTGCTATGATTGAGCTTGAGCTAAGTTGTGTGGATGTGATGGTAATCTCTTATGCTTAGATTTTCTAGATGGCTTGTTATAAACTCATGTGAGCAACTTGCTAATCTTAAAGGTAAACTGAGCTTCTTGTGAACCTTATGATCTAATCTTGCTAAAACTTGCTCACCATGTGTATAATTGCTTTTATCCTTGTTGAAGCTTGCATTGAGGCTAGTCTAGAGGATGTCTTGGCTTTGACACCTTGTGTTTGCGAAATGGAAGGCTTTGCAAATGTTTTGCTCATGATAAAACATTGCGGGAACGCGTATTCCTTTTGCCGCAAAGGCATGCTCTTTTGTCTTGTGCATAATCTTGAAAAAAAATCTGCTAAATGCTTTGATCAAGAACTACTCAATAATGCTAAATCCAAACATTGTGACTTGAAGCCTCGGGGTGTTTGCCGTACCCAGTCGTGCGACCCTCCGCATGGATAAGAGGACACATAAGGATAAACTATAATCACTTGATCAACTGAGTCTCTGTTTCATATGTGAGCGTTTGTAGAGCTCATTTTCTATGAATGCTTGTTGCCCTTATTGAGATTGAAACTGGCTAGATTCTTATGATTCACTTGGTGCTTGTTTTGCCTTGGATGAGAGTACTTACACATGTGGTGGCAGATTTTCTCATGATAAGCAAAGTTTGATTCTATCTAAGCTAATCAATCTTTCTGCCTAGCCTGTATAGCTCATGGTGTTTATGCCTTGCTATCTATTTTTGATCTTTGCATGATTGGGAGCTATTGCCTTTACACTTCATGGCACTATGGTTATGGTTAACAAAGTTAAATGCTTGTTTGCATAATTGTTGAAGCTCCTTAGGTTTGCATTTTCATGCATTGCATGTTTGCTTGTTCTTTTGCCTCTTTGATGAGTTCATTGCCAAAGGGGGAGACAATTTTGGGGTCATGCACAAATAATGCTAACAAACTCATATGATCTGTTTTGCACTACATGAAACCTACCACAACTTGAGGGGGAGCATATCATGATCTTGAGCGGTTTCTTGCGCTTTTCACATTCTTTGTGTCTCAAGTCGTCTTTGTTTGCCAACTCTTGGTTTTGTGATCCCTACTTGCTAGATGGCTTGTTTTCACCTTTTCTTTGGGTTTGGCCATTTGGATGTGCTTATTCGGCTTCACATTTCAATCTCTAATCTTTGTGCATTTGGTGTTGTCAATGTACTCATCAAGGGGGAGATTGAGAAACCATGTGGATATGTGCCATGGTTTGCTATATTTGTGATGAGTAATTGACTTGAGCGGATTTGGTGTTTGAGTTGAAATGCGGGAATCCAGGGATTGCATGGGTTTGCATATCATTGTTATGACTAACCGGAGTTGGTGGAGATATTGGTGATGTTGCAAGAGATGAGAAATGTGTTTTCTTGTCTCATGATGTGTAGGTCACTGGAGTCGACTTGGCGGTCAATGGCAAGAGGATTGGGCACAAGTAGGGGACTTGGGGCCAGACGATCGGGATGCCGGGTGAAGTCAAGGGTGATCCACACCGTACACATGGAGAGGCAAGAAGCACGGACGGTTTCGCGATTGAGCCTCAAAACCGTGGTTGTGATGAAGACGGTGTGTTGACCAAGTCAAAGCGAATAGGATGCCGGTGCAAATGACAAGGGGGCCCGATGGACAGGGACTGGGAGAGACTTGCCGGTGGTCAGGATCGTGGGACAAGGTGACACGCGTCAACATCAAGAAGTCACACTTTGAGAAGCGTGCAAGACGGTTTCCCGGTTTGGGCCTCAAAACCGGTGGCGGTGGTTGGTGGTGCACGTGGCACCATCACGGAGCTTGCTTTGAGATGAAGCAAAGACGTGAAGCGTTCGATGGCATTCGGGCGATAAGGAAAAAGATGGACGGTTATGCCCCCGGTGGTAAGTGGGCGTGTTATGTAGGTCAAGGGTAGAGTGGTCATGTGGACAATAGACCCTAGGCCTATATAAGGAGAGGTGTGGCTAGTGGGAGAGGTGCCTCTCTTCCCATTAGCCTTGTGTTAGGACTCTATTCAAAGTTCTTGGAGAGGACTTCATGTTTGAGAGGAGAGTAGTGGGTGTGTGAGAGACATCTCTTGCTCTTCCAAATAGTGGGAGGAAGAGGGTGGCTTCCTAGCCCTGTACCTATGGATCTTGTAAGCACCTTTTTATGATATGAGAAGTATTTTCGTGCTCAAGATTTCCCTCTTCACTTGAATCCCGAAATTTCCTTTTTCCTATTTTCGGACCTTTTTCATGGTGATTTTCGATCTCACTTTTGGATGGGTTTTTGGCCCGGATTTCTTAAGAACTTGTTGCTAGGATGAGCTAGGATACCTCTATGGATACTTGATGGAATTATTGGCTCTAGCACCTTCGATTTGAAGGATTTCTCAAGTTTCCCCTTTTTGGTGTTCTTGGCACAAGATCTGAAATTCATGATGATTCCTTGAGCCAATTGAGTTGATCTCCTAGTATTAGGGTTGTGATGTATTGAGGATCATCTGATCCAAATTTCGTGATTTTTGGAGTTCGTTTGATAAGATTTTGCAATTTTTTTTTGTGGTTTGTTGTTGCTGTTCTGAATCTGTCGGGCCCGACCGGCAGTGCCGATGGCTACTGCCGGTGGCACCTACTGCCGATGGACCAGCAAGGACCAGCAGTGCCGATGGTCACTGCTGATGACCAGACCAGCACTGTCGATCGCCTGGACCAGCACCGCTGATCGGCACTACCGATAAACTGATCGACACTGCCGATTCTTCGTTAGGACAACTTAATTTTTGAGTCTTTTTCTTCCATGTTTTGTGCCTTGGTTTTCCACCTTTATTAATTGTTTTTTATGTTATTTTTCAGTAGATTTGTGTCTTGGCTGTACTCGATCAATAGCTACAACCGGCACTGCCGATGGCAGGGATCAGCACTGCCGATGAGTGTTCAGCTCTGAACTATTGAGCATTGCTTCTTCCCTTTTTGTTACTGCTGTGTTCCTTTGCTGTGGTTGATCACTCCTAGGGCTAGTACACCACGAGTTGGTGTGTGTAGTCTTGGTGATCAGTTCGGAGGTTGCTTCGGGTTGTTTTTGGGATATAGGCCAAGTTCTCTTTGAGAATTTTGGTTGGCTCCCATTCACCCCCCCTCTGGTCGCCTTAGGTGCAGTATATATATATATATATATATATATATATATATATATATATATATATATATATATATATATATATATATATATATATAGGGATCAACTATTTAACGTGCAACATGCTAAATAGTTATTTAGCACCGTACGTACAACCATATTTGTTTTATCCACACAACCATAAATGTTTCACCCACAACCATAAATGTTTTACCCACAACCATAAAACTTGTGACTCAACCATAAAATTATTCACATGCAAATATATAAAAAATATAATTCATTTTCCAAACCATAAATCTTTCACTCCAAAACCATACCACTTTCCGCTCGTTCCTTGTGGATTTGATAACCTTGGAATACTCTGAGGGAAAAAGGGCTACAACTGTACATCGTCCTCTTGCCATATATAGTGGGTGTGTGGTTACGACCAACAAGCCTTTTTTTCTGGCACCGTTGCCGGGGAGCAAGCCAGTTCTCTTACTATTAATATTTTACTAACGTCTAATCCCCTCTTTTCTAGTTGTTTTTGTTTTCGTGTTTTGTGTGAATTTTCAGGATGAGTACGATAGGACCTTGTCCGACGCTCAGGGAGCTTTATCTACCATCTCCAGACGTGCTGGTGCCTCAATCCTCAGATGAGGAGGCCACGACCTCCTCGTACATGTTGAACCCCATTATCATTAGCACGGCTAAAGCAAATAAGTTCTTTGGAGCGAAAGAGGAGAACCCGTATACTCACCTACAAGATTTGGAGGCACTTTGCCAAACATTCCATCATGAAGGAGTGCCTCAGGATCTTTACAGGTGGCTGCTCTTCCCATTCTCTTTGGGAGGAAAAGCCAAAGAGTGGCACAAAGCAGCGTCTTGAGAAGCAAAAGGTAAGTGGAGTGAGTGAGTTGGAAATTTTTGCCTCCACTATTTTTGTTTACCAAAGGTGCAGAAGTTGAGAAGAGAGGTGGTGAATTTCTTACAAAAAGATGAAGAATCTCTCGCGGTAGCCTGGACGTGTTTTCAAGAATTGTTGAAACAAGGACCTGACCTAGGCATTGATGAGAATAAGTGCGCTCAAACCTTGTACATGGCCATAAACCAGGCATCGAGGATGCATTTGGATGGATCGGTCGGAGGAAGTTTTCAGAGATTAATATCCAAGGTTGGGATTGAATTGTTAGGAAAAATTGCCGAGAATAAAGCTTTGCACAAGCATTGGGAAGAATATCTAGAACCGACTCGGCAATGCCTAGAAGCCATACGGAAGGAAGAGTCGCCGACTGAACATATCTTGATGACCGAGAGTAGAGCAGTGATTACTTCAGAAATAGAGCCCGTCAGACCCGCTTCTATGGATCTGACGTGTGCGCCGATCGGCGCAGTCTCTGAGCCGATCGGCGCAGTCGTGACGACAGGAGAACCGATCACACTGACGACTCCGTCAAGTTGCAAGGAATATGACAAGATAGAAGCTGCAATTCTGGACAACCACCTGAAGGAGTTCGAAGGAAACTTTGCTAAACCAAAGGGGGATAAAACATTGGCGAATGCTAAAGCACTTGACGAATTCAAGCCGATGGGTTGGATTCCTTTTGATTTTTTGCAAGAATTGTTCAATATGAGAAGATCCTTCAGTTCGCAAGACGCTTCTGAAGCCGGAATTGAGTATAATTTCCCAAGTAATCACCTCAAGTCGGAAATTTTCGATCAAGAGATTATTGGAAGAGCTTTAGTGAAAGCTTTACAAAGGTAATATAGAGCTTAATGGAACAGAGGTGAAACAAGCGAAGAGATTACTAGACAGTTGCTTTGAGCCATCTCCCTACGAAGGATTATGTGGTGTGTATGCTATAGGCCTCGCTGAAGAGGAAGAAGAAGAACCGTACATACCATGTGAGATATTGGGGAAGAAATTTCCAAAAGCCTTGTGTGACTTTGGCTCCCGTGTCAGCTTAATGACTTACGATGCATTCATGAGCATGCCTTACGAAACCCAACAGTGGCTGATGGGGACCGAACTGGAGCTCATCATGGCAGATGGAAGGAAGACCAAGCCACTAGGAGTGATCAAGAATGTTCAAATTGAGATCAGCTCAAAAACAATACCGGTAGATTTCTTCGTTCTAACCAATAAAGAAACTGGGGTTGAAGATATCATTCTAGGAAGGCCATTCTTAAAATTAGTACAAGCTGTTCTGGATGCTAGGAAAGGTCAAATTACGCAACACCTAGGAGAAGAAGAAGTGCAATTTCAATTTAACGATTCATCTCATCAATACCCTTCTTACCATCAGGAATTCTACCCAGAGGAAGGTGAGAAGATAGGGATGGATATGGGAGACCCACTGGACCACATCGTACATGGATCTGACAAGAATACTACCAGCACAGATCGGCGTGATGTTTGTGCTGATCGCCTCAACCAGGAGAAGCGTGCTGATCGGCGTGACACTTGCGCCAATCGGCTCGAACAAGAAAATCCTAATTTTGAACGCTCGGGAAGCTGGATCCAGATGAAGCGCCAGAAGTGGAATAGAAGGAACTTCCGAAGGAGCTACGCTATGAATATTTAGGGAAGAATAAAACATATCCAATTGTTGTGAACAACGTCCTGACGAAAGAAGAAACAGAGAAGCTGCTCACTGTGCTGAAAAGGTATAAGAAAGCCATTGGTTACACATTGGATGACACCAAGGGAATTAGCCCCGCGTTTTGCACCCACAAGATTAACTTGGAGGAGAATGCTAAACCAGTGGTTGAAGGGATGCGAAGGTTGAAGGAATCAATGAAGCCAATGGTTAAAAAGGAGATTTTGAAGCTGCTTAATGTAGGAATGATCTACCCTGTTGCTAATAGTGAATGGGTTAGTCCAGTACATTGTGTGCCCAAGAAAGGAGGGTTGACAGTAGTGCCTAATGAGAATAATGAGTTGATTCCTCAGAGGACTGTAACTGGATGGAGAATGTTCATAGATTACAGAAGTTTGAACAACACAAAGAAAGATCACTATCCTCTTCCATCGAGATGCTTGAAAGGTTATCAAAGAATTCATACTTTGCTATTTGGATGGGCATAGTGGTTTCTTTCAAATACCGATAAGACCAGAGGATCAGCAGAAAACCACTTTTACTTGCCCTTTTGGGACATATGCATATAGAAGGATGCCATTTGGTCTTTGCAACGTGCCCGCCATATTTCAAAGATGCATGAATGCAATATTCGCTGAATTCATAGAAGATATTATGGAGGTATTTATGGATGACTTCTCCGTGCATGGTACTGATTTTGATAGTTATTTGGAGAATTTGGAGAAGGTTTTGAAAAGATGTGTTGAATGTGACTTAGTTCTTAATTGGGAGAGGTGTCACTTCATGGTGACAGAAGGGAAAGTACTTGGTCATGTCATATCTAATAGAGGGATAGAGGTTGATAAAGCAAAGGTATCTACAATTGAGAAATTACCTCCCCCTATGGATTTTACAACTTTGAGGAGTTTTCTTGGACACGCCAACTTCTATCGCAGATTTGTTAAGAATTATTCAAAGATTGTTAAACCCTGACAGAATTGTTGAAGCAAGGTACAGAATTTGTCATGGATGATGAAAGACTCTTGGCCTTCAGACAATTAAAGGAAGCTCTATGCTCTGCACCCATTATGCAGCCACCTGATTGGAGTTTACCTTTTAAGAATATATGTGATGCAAGTGACTATGCAGTTGGAGCTGTCCTTGGACAATGGAAGGAAGGTAAAGTACATGCTATTTATTATGCTAGCAAAACTTTGAATGAAGCGCAGATCAATTATACTACAACTGAGAAAGAGATATTAGCTGTTATATTCGCCTTTGAGAAGTTTAGATCCTACATTCTAAATTCTAAGGTAATTGTATATACTGATCATGCTACTATAAGATACTTGGGTTCAAAGAAGGAGTCTAAGCCTCAGTTAATGCGATGGGTATTGATGCTGCAAGAATTTGATTTGGAGATAAGAGATAAGAAAGGAGTAGAAAATTCTGTAACAAATCATTTATCTCGTCTTGAATCATCATCAACTAAGCCAATAACAGATAAAATGCAACAAGAGCAGTTGTTTGCCGCATTTGATCATAGAGAGAATTGGATGATGGATATTATCAAAGGTTTTAAGGGACAAACTGATCTAATGAAGAAGAACACAAGGAAAAGAGTTAAGAGTGAAATGAGAAAATTTATATGGGCCAACCCATACTTGTATAGGTATTGCGAGGATGGAGCAGTACGAAGATGTGTACCTAGAGAAAAAAGAGTGAGCATTTTAGCAAAGTGTCATTCTTCGGATTATGGGGGACATTATGGCTAGTTCAAAACACAGGCAAAGGTATGGGCGAGTGGATTTTATTGTCCTACTATGCATGAAGATGCAAAGAGGTATGTTGCAACATGTGTTCAATGCCCACGAATAGGGAATGTTAACAGTAGGAATGCAATGCCCCTCAAGTACAATCTTCAAGTTGATATTTTTTATGTTTGGGGTATGGATTTTATGATACCCTTTGTCAATTCTCATGGTTTCGAGTACATATTGGTCGTTGTTGATTATGTCTCTAAGTGGGTTGAAGCAATGGCATGCAAGGTTAACACTATAAGAGAATCAAGGAGTATGCTTCAGGAGAAGATATTTCCTAGGTACGGAGTACCTAGGATAATAATTACTAATGGAGGATCCCACTTTATAGGAAGAGAATTTACTAGGTTTTTAACTAAATCTAGAGTTGAACATAGAATTGGAACAACCTACCATCCCTAGACAAATGGACAAGCAGACACGTCGAATAAGCAATTAAAGGGGATTCTACAGAAGATTGTTACAAAGGAAGGAAAAGATTAGGCCACAAAGCTTAATGGAGCATTATGGGCATATAGAACAACATTCAAGATGCCAATTGGTATGACACCATATAAATTAATCTATGGAAAATCATGTCACCTACCGGTGGAATTGGAACATAAGGCTTACTGGGCTATAAAAGAAATGAATTTGGATCTTGATGCCGCCGGGGTGAAAAGAAAGATGCAGATAAGTGAGTTGGAAGAGATGCAATTGCGTGCATATGAAAATGTGACCATATACAAAGAGAGGACAAAGAAGTGGTACGATAAGAAGCTTTTGAAGAAGGAATTCAAGCAAGGAGATCGGGTGCTCCTATTTAATTCGTGATTTAGATTATTTGGTAAAGGCAAACTACAAAGCAAATGGGAGGGACCTTATCTTATGAATACGGTGTTACCTTCAGGAGCTGTGATCATAATGGATGGAAAGAGAAACAAGTACACTATGAATGGGCAACGTCTAAAGGTATATCTAGAACCCGACACATTTGAATTAAAATCTTTTGATATGTATTTCACTACGTAGTGCCCTGTGTGGTCAAGCTTAATGATGTAAGACAAAAGCTCTGTGTGTATTTTGATTTCCGTGTCTAATTTGGTAATTTAGTGTACCGCGCTGATCGGTGCGGTACTGTACCAATCGGCACAGCCCTGAGCCGATCGGCGTAGTAGAGTCTTTTGGGTTTCAGAGTCAGTTTTGGACCTTGCCTTTTTAAGACTCATTAAATTCCATGAATAAGAGATAGAGTCCTAGTCCAGTTGGAAATCAAGGGATATAAATGTGAGAGGACAGCAACCCCACGGATCAACTCGCATTACATCACCACCAGAACAAAACCCTAAGAGTAGAAGCAATGGAAGGCGGCGTATCGGGCAGCAACCAAGGCGGCGCCGATCGGCGCGACCCTTGCACCGATCGGCACGATGCTTGCGCCGATCGGCTCGGCGGTGGGTTTCCACAGCCATCTACAAATTGGTCCTGGGACGAAGTCGAAGTGCTAATGCCAACACCAAATGATCCTCTCTTCTAGTTGAATCTACGGAAGAAATTCATGAAGAAAAGCAAACCTGACGCGTGGAACGCCGAAAAGGTGAAGATGGACGATGAACTTCGGCAGATGATGAAAAGAGTATTGGTGCGCAAGGGAAAATCTGTAGCGCCTATCAAAAGTGAAGCTGTTTCTCAAAGGTATACCATGGAAATTCTTCTTGATCTTGCTAAGCCCTTGTCGTATGAGGATTTCCTATTTTTTGAAAGATCATTGACTAAGCAAGAGAAGGAAGAGCTAGATGAGGAGAGCTTTCTCACAATCCATAGGAACAGACTTTATAGTGAACATGACATTGCCGCCAACTATAAACTCAAGCTGTGAAAGGAAGCCGAAGAAGCCATGTACGAGCTGGATACAGAAAAGGATCTTCAAGCTAAAAGGGATGAATCCTCTCCCGCGGTTCTTACTGATTGGGAAAGTTTTCAAGAAAATAAGATTCATGAAGACAGCCATCTTGAGGGTTGCAAGTGTTTCTTTTGTGCTAAAGCTCTTCAACACAAGGTTGAACTCCAATTGGCGGAAGATCCAACTTTCATACCTAGAGATTTAATATATGATGATGGCTACCGCGTAGTTCCTGGAGGGAACACGCCTAAGGAGATTAATGATGAGACTTTACGAAGGCAGCAGATTAAGGCCATCAATGAGCGTAATCTGGAGCAGATAGCTGAGTATATGGAGAAAGATGCCAGCTGCGCCGATCGGCGTGACACTAGAGCCGATTGGCACAATCTAAAGATGGCTGAATTTATTGATCTGACAGCTCTGCCAAGTGAAAACGAAGAACCTATTGTGAAGAAGTGTAAGACTACAACAGAGGTTCGCAGATCCGCTAGACTATCAGGTAAGCCAATTCGAAAGTATTCTGAGTGGGATAGCGACTTTGATTCATTTTGTTGTTTGGAACCTTAGGAGAGTGGTGATCCTAGTATGTCTGGATATTTGGGTGATGATTCTGATGTGCGAAGAAGCTTTGGTAGTCCTAAGTTTGAAAATTGGGGAACTCCTACAGAATGCAATGATGATAGGGCAGCAGGAACTTCAACAAGAGTTAATGGTAATGCAGCGGGAGGAGGAGGAAGTCACAATGTGAAAGAACACCCCTGCACCGACCGGCTTAGCCTATGCGCCGATCGGCTCAGAGGAGTTTGAACTGTGCCTCCCCTTACAGCGTTGAAAATCATAACCCGCAACTGCCCGCTTGCTGTCATGTCTACCGAAGAAACATTGAGCGATTGTATCTAGACAGAGATCATGCTTACAAGCATGAAAGGGATATGGATCGCAGAATGCTAGATTCAATCGAGATGAACGAAGTGGACTACACTTTTATCATAAGAAATATAAGACGAATTTTCTGAGTCTTGAACAGGCATGGTCTGAATGATTAGTGTGTTGAGTTTCTTCACTTGTAATGAGGACATTGCAAATTTTGAGTGTGGGGGAAGGGCTTTGCCATTAGTTATAGTTTTTAAGCATTTTTGAGTCTAGTTTCTCGTTTGTTTTTCTTATGAGTGTTTATTTAAGTTTGTGTGTGTGCTTAAGAGAGTCATGAGTCATGATGAGAGTTGCTTCAAGGTATTTTATGTAGTTTGAATTAGTGCATTGTCTTTAATAAAGTTAGTGTCGATTGTTAAATTGAAAGTGGCCCATACTATTTATCTTGTCTTTTTGATAATCGATTGGTTGAATACTTGAATTAGTTGGTCACCACTTAACTTTTGAGCTTTGTATTTGTGAAAATATCTTTTGACTCATCATAAAACTAAAGCAAAAGCAAGGTCTAAATATGCCTACATAGCCGAGTGAATGAGAGCACCTACACATTTGAATTAATTGGATTGTAAGTAACTTTGTCAACTTTTTGCTCATGATTTTGACCAAATTAGGAAAAGAATGATCTATTTGTTTATCTCTGTATTTCTAGCCTTTCTTATCCATTTAAATTCCTTGCTATCATGAAAATCATACATCTTTGTTTCTCCCTCCTCCTTGATACAACCTATATTCCCAATAAAAGGGAATTCAGAAAATTTCCGCTGCTATACAAGACAGAAATTGCTGATCATATCAGGAATAGAAAAAGAGTGAAAGAAAAGAAAAAAGAAAAAATATAGATCACGCCGATCAAAGAAAAAAGAAAAAAATATAGATCACGCCGATCGGCGTGATGCTTGCTCCGATCGGCGCTGTTGAAAGAAGATATATATATATAAAGAGATAAAGAGAAAAAAAATACTCCTTAAAGCAGTAAGGTCATCGAAGAAAGCAGCTTTCTGATTATTTCCAATTCTTTCCCATAGTTCTTACTGAAACATGTTTCTTTTTAGATCTTCTATATTCCTCTTCTCCATTAAATTCTTTTCCTAGAAATTTCTTTCTTAGTGGGCATGATTGAGCATATTGTTGACTTGGTTAATCTTATGGTTTAATTTAGTTATATAGCCCTCCAAGATCCACATACAATCCTTGATTAGATAGGAGAGAGAAGGAAATACACTTGAGAGATCTAGAAAGGACCAAATGCTTGATGTTTGATGCTAAAAATGAGTTGAGGAGAACTAAAATTGTTTTTGAAAAGGTTTTGTGGTGATTTGACTAAGTACAAGTATGATATGCCGATTGGTTAAAAAGGAGATGAGAGAAAATCTTTGTGGTGGGTAACGAGTAAAAATGATTATTGAGATTGATTGCATGAGAGATGGTGTGAAGATTCTTGTTACATATTTTATTTTGTATTGCTCGAGAACTAGCAATGATTTGAGTGTCGGGGAACTGTTGGTGGTTTCTAGATGCCCATTTTATCTACCAAAAAGGGATGTTTGGCATCTTAATTTGGTGGTTTGGACTAACAATTAACCCCATATTTGCATATATTTGTAGTTGTTCTGTTTTGGATGTGATTGCAAGAAACAGGTGTAAAATAGGGAAATTATGGATAAGGAGCTAAAGAGTAACGAAGATAGGCCAGATGCGGAGCCGCGTCGATCGGCATGACACCTGCGCCAATTGGCGCAGGAGGAAAAGATGACGAAGACAAGCCCAAGTCCGAGAAAGACGAAGGCCCAACCCAATATGAGTCAGAGTCGGTGGAAGTTGACCTAATCCTGTCGAGTATAAAAGGAAGATAATTATCAAGAGCCAGGAAAAAAATCAGATGAGAACCAGAGACGACAAAACGACGGCAATCACGAGAATCAGTTATTAGAACTAGGGTTCCAGGATATTGGCGGAGGAGGTTGGTCAACACCAACGAAACCCACTAGAAGGGAGGTCACGCTGATCGGCGTGACGCTTGCGCCGATCGGATCGTGCCCGTTCCAGCGCTATTTCTCATCCCCCCTGCTATGTCTAGCGGAAGGATGAGTGAGTAGTCTCAAATTCTCTTCTCTGGTGTGGGGATCTGGTCATGTAACTCTCATACTTATTGATACTCTCTTGATGAATTTAATCTATGTGATGAACTTAATTGCATCCATCTATCTTTTTCATTAGTGTATCGGCCAATACGCTTTTGCCCATTACATAGTGCAAGAAACCAGTGGGGAGCTAATAGCCTCTATAGTGACAGCCGGGGTGAACGAAACCACCATGTCTTGTAGAATATTAGAGTCATCACTTGAGTCGATAAGAATAAGGTTACATGCTAGTGAACCAATCCTAAGGAGAGAATATTTCATTACCCTGTTACTTCTCCAATAACTTTTAGCTTCCACTCTCTCACCGTCATCATTCACACAAACCAACCATTGCAATTTGTTAGTAATGCTTTAATAGTAATTGATCCGCTTGTTCCTTGTGGATTCGATAACCTTGGAATACTCTGAGGGAAAAAGGGCTACAACTGTACACCGTCCTCTTGCGGTATATAAGTGGGTGTGTAGTTACGACCAACAGTGACTACCCAGTTACGGAATAGCATTTGGTAACCCGTAAGTGTTCTATTACACATTCTGGGAATCAATGACAATCTCAGGTCTAAGGATCCCGAAGGTACATCATACAAGAGAACAACTGATGGCATAATAATAACATCTCAGCAGAGTCTATTAGTGGGTCAATCCAACACCAAGTTCGGCAACATGTGTCCATATTATTTGTTTGATATCTCCATATCTATGATCTGTGAAACTTAATCATCAACCAATACATGTGCTAGTCCATGAATCATCATTGTCCCACATAATGATAAGGAACTAGGGATCAATTAGGATAATATTATGAAAGAACAATGAGTTTCACAAACAAGTCATGTACTTGTCAATACATAAAATAATTATTCTCCAAGGAACATAATAACACTTTTTTCAATCACACATAAACATAGACATTACACAATCTCTCATACATTAATAATGTAGATATCTAATACCCATGTGTCAAGGGTAAAAACCGGGGACGCCACATGGCACCTCCTAATCAACTCGGCTACTCGGCCATAACAAAAGGCTCACCAGATCGCTGCCTAAGTACCGCCCACGTGGGGTCCACTTGGCACACGTCCATACGGCGGATCCGCATCAGCCTGGAGGGCCTCGCACAATCCCGACTCGCTCGACCCCTCAAGGGGGTCAGAAGCCAGCCTGAGCCCACTCAACCCCTCAGCGGGGGTCGAGAATCTGCCCCGGCTCGCTCGACCCCTCCAAGGGGTTAAAAGCCAGCCGCGACCCGCATGACCTCCTGGCAGGGGTCGAGCATGGTCCAACCTGCCCAGTGGGACCCAAGCGTGCCTCGCTCCACCTAGGGGGACGGCTCGGCCTCCTTACCAAGCTTATCCACTCCGTAACAGGGACTAGGCCCTCGCTGACATCACGATCACTGTACTAGCACGGGTCTCCCCACAATCATGGGGGGACAGTCACGCTCGCTGGCTCTCATCGAGTGGAGACAGAGCCCAGGCCAAGCGAGACAGCCAGACACTGACAAATCCGGGAGTGGCGGAGCGGAAAAGCTCGATTACCCTGATAAAATAGGGCAGATCCCCCTCCAAACAAGCCTCAACAAACTAAGCTCACCAATGCGATTCCTGTGGAAGGGATCGAGCGAGGCGACGGAAAGTGGATTACCAACCACCCGACCTCAATGTCGTGCCTGACATACAGGCACAGTATCAGGGGGTCAAATCCCCCCGTATACCTGCCCCTGCCATCATCATGCACACCCACTGCATCGTGCAAGCACGGTATCAGGGGTCAAATCCCTCTATACACCTACCCCCGCCCTCATCACCCACCTCCGTTGACGATGGCAGGGTAGCGTGCTTGATGACGCTGACGCCCGATGGCACCCCTATTAGCAGCGATACAGGGCAGCCGATGGACAGCTCGGATGAAGCCCGCACATGCAACGTGACAGAACCCATGATGCAACCTGCCACACTTGACAGAGCACGCCATCCACAGTAACAGGAGGATCTCGCCTCAATGACGGAATACAGGGGCACGCTTGAGCACAGCGCCATCCCCAGACGTGACCACTAGGAAGGCGGGACCCATGATGACCGAGGACCATGCCATCAACCAGAGGTCGCGCCTTCTCGCACACGCCTTCACCAACTGTGCATGGATAGAACACTCTCCCTCTCTTTGCCTCTCTTTGTGTAAACGGGCCCAACCCCTTGAAGTATAAAAGGGGAGGTCCTTCTTCCTGCAAGAGGGCGAACTCAAGAAACACAGAACCATCCCCTCCCTCTCATACGAGACTTGGAGCATGCTCCTCTCTCACCGCCTTTGTACTCCCCAACGAAGCAAGTAACACGAGCAGGCTACTGAACTGGACGTAGGGGACTTCCCCGAACCAGTATAACCCCCGTGTCCTCCTGCTTAGCCATTACCGAACTTGAAGCGCGCACCCCTCGAACAAATTCTACTGGTCGATGACCGAAACGCCGATAGTTGGCGCGCCAGGAAGGGGACTTTTGCGCGCTTTCCATCGTCACCTTTAGCTCAGATGGCCTCTCTTCTTCCCTTCTGGGCTCCTGGTAGCAGCATCTTCTTTGGGAGTCTGGAGTTCATCGCTACCGCCGACCAAAAACTGCTGTGTGAGCATTCCGACCTCCATGCCACACCTGGCCCCAGCGCTCGCCGTCGAGATGGCGCGCTCGTGGCGGCCGGAAGAGATGGGCAACTCTATCGATTTCGAGGACGTGGGGCACGGGACATTGCGGTTCATCGACGAGCCGCTCTCAGACCCCGTCGCGGCAGCCATCGCGGACACCGCCGAGGCCATGCGTGAGGTCCGGCTAGGGCCGGCCAGACCACGCATCGCCGATTACCGCCCGGTGCCACCCGGACATAGCGACCGGTTGTGGCTCCACTTGGAGCGCAATCTGTGCCTTACGCCCAGCCAGGACGACCCGCGCTGCTTTGCGTTCACCTTGGCTAACGCCCACGGTCAACTCCCCGGAGGTGAGCCGCTCCACCTGAGCCCCCTCATCGGACCCATCCTGGAGGGATACCCATACGGCCTACGGAACACCGTATGTTGTTTTTAGGACGCAGTCGCCTGGAGTTTCATCGGTGCGATCGATCACCCAGATGAGTCCCTCTTTGACCTTCTCAACATTGGATCGCTAGAAGACTGCGACTCTTGACTCCGGGAGCCGCATGGGATGCGACAGCCTCCCGCATGGGTGCAACATGGTGCTGCGCGTGCCTACCCCCGAATTAGGGGGTGCCGGGACCTCGGCCGCTGGGGCCTTGGCAAACGCCGCGGCAACTACCCCGACAAACCTGGTGACGGGCGCGGCGATGGGAGAGGCGCTTGTCAACATTCCCGTCACCAACGCCGCCGGGACTCAGCCGACCAGCTGCCCAGACGACCTTCAGCAGCAGCTGAGGGACCGACGGGCAGAGCTGGAAGAATCCCGGCGCCAGCTGGAGCACGAAAAAGAGGAAATAGACCGCGAGCTAGCTCGCGCTGTGGCGCGCGAATGTGCTCGCTCCAGGGCCCGTGATGTCCAACAGCGAATCATCGCCGATGACCAAGGATCCCCATAGTTCACCCATACGGGGTAGAACATAGCGGCAGCTGTTACACTGCTCAAGACTCTCCCCGAGCCCGTGACACAGGAGGCCCAGTGGCCTAGCGAGAAGTCGCCGCTCTGCTGGCCAAGGCTGCCGAGCTCTAGGCGGAGAGCTCACTGAGGCGAGCCGCCAAGTCCAGCCAGCAGATCTCCACGTCTAGGCGTACGAGGGGTGGTGGCGCTGCCGATTCGCAGCAACGTTCGGTCAGGAAGCCGACACCGACCGGGGGCACCCCAAGGAAAGCCTCGGTCCATGACCGGATGGGACCTCACCACGACGCGCGCCACACCCTCAAGGCGCACTGGCGCGAGAAGTAGCACCTGGACAAAGAAAGGGGTCGACAGCCGCACTGCGGAGGCCAGTATGACGACACCAATGATGAGCTGAGTTCGAGCCCAAGCCCTCCTGGGCCTCGGGTCTTTAGCTGACGCATTCATAGCACCGAGTTCCCTCAGCGCTTCCGAGCCCTCACAATCATCACCAAGTACACAGGGGAAACGGACCCGGGCCTCTGGCTCGAAGACTACCACCTTGCGTGTCAGGCTGGGGGAGCCACGGATGACCTTGCCATCATCCGCAACCTTCCTCTGTACCTCACTGACTCGGCCCGCGCGTGGCTCAAGCACCTCCCTGAGGGTCAGATTTATGATCGGGGAGACTTGAGGGATGTTTTTTGTCAGCAACTTCCAGGGGACCTATGTTCGGCCTGGTAACCCCTAGGACCCCAAGAACTACCGACAGAAGGTCGGCGAGTCCCTCCGGGATTACATTCAGCGCTTCAGCAAGAAGTGCAACGAATTGCCCAATGTGGGTGACACAGACATCGTCGGGGCCTTCATCTCCCGCACCACATCGGGAAGAAAGCACCACACAGCTCACGAGCTCCTGGATATTGCCACCAGCTTTGCCTCTGGTGAAGAGTGCGTCGGAGCAGTCCTCCGGCGCGCGCCGGAGGGCAAAGGAAAAAGCAAGCGGGAGGAAGGAGCCGTCAATGGCGCTTCCAACTGACCCAAGAAGAGAAAGAACAAGTCACAGACCGGACGCGACCCCGTCGTGGCCGCCACGGAGCGCAAGCCACCGAGGCCTATGGCGGGGGAGGTGCCCAACCACTTTGAGAAGAAGTGGAATGGCCCGTGCCTGAATCATGGATTCCCCGTCAAGCATCTCCTCAAGGATTGCTCCATGATGAAGAAGTTCATCTGAGAGAAGGCAAAGAAGGGGGACCCTGAGAAAGCGTTGGAACCAAGGGTCCAAGACCCCGTGGATGGCAACGACGAGCAGGAGGGACCATTGTTCCGTAATCCCAAGGCATGTCACATGATATTCATGGGACCCGAACCCCGTGGAAATCACCATGTTGCCAAGGTCGAGCACCGTGCGGTTTTTGCGGCGGAACCCGCCACGTCTACCTTCCTCAAATGGTCTGACTTGCCGATCATGTTTGACCGGTCGGACCACCCTTCGCACATACTCCGACCGGGTCGATACCCGCTCGTAGTCGACCCCATCATCGCCAAGATTCAACTCACCAAGGTGATGATGGACAGAGGTAGCTACATCAACATCTTGTACGCCGACACGCTTGATCTGCTGGGGATCGATCGCTCACGCCTCCAGCCGGTGGGCGCGCCGTTCCACGGAATCGTCCCAGGACGACAAGCCGTCCAACTTGAGTGGATCAGCCTCCCCATCACATTCGGGACGCCATTGAACTTCCGGACCGAGACCCTCGTCTTCGAGGTCGTTGAATTTTTGGGAGTGTATCACGCCCTTTTCGGATGCCCGTGTTACGCCAAGTTCATGGCCGTTCCCAACTCAAGATGCCGGGCCCCAAAGGGGTCATCACTGTCAACGTGTCACTCTCTTGATAGAGAACGGCGACCTCGCCACCGCCGCTGTGGCCTCAGGGGAGCTCGAGGCAATTCGAGTCCACCTCGACGAGGGGGCCCCCGATGCCAGCCATAAGAACGCTTCGTTCAAACTGGTGGAAGACACCAAGGAGGTGCAGATCGACCCCGAGGGTGACAAGGAGAAGACAATGAGGGTCAGGACCTCTCTTGATCCGAAATAGGAAAGCGCACTCGTCGAGTTCCTCCGCGCCAATGCTGACATTTTCGCGTGGAGACCCTCAAAAAAGTCGGCGTACCGAGGGGAGTCACTGAGCACTCCTTGAACATCAGGCCAGGCTCCAGACCGGTGAAGCAACATCTACGCCGCTTCGATGAGGAGAAGCGTAGAGCAATCGGCGAGGAGATCGCGAGGCTCCAAGCAGCCGGGTTCATCAAGGAGATACATCACCCCGAATGGTTAGCTAATCCTGTCCTTGTATGAAAAAAGAATGGGAAATGGAGAATGTGTGTTGATTATACAAGCCTCAACAAGGCCTGTCCGAAGGATCCCTTTCCTCTACCGCGCATAGACCAGATAGTTGACTCGACGGCGGGGTGCGAAACCCTCTGTTTCCTAGACACTTACTCAGGATACCACCAAATCACGATAAAAGAATCCGACCAGCTCACGACATCTTTCATCACACCGTTTGGTTCTTACTGCTACGTGATGATGCCTTTTGGGCTCAAGAATGCCGATGCGACCTTCCAACATTGCATGCAGCGGTATTTCGATCTCCTGATCAGCCACATGATCGAAGCCTATGTGGATGACATCGTTGTCAAATCCAAAAAGACTGACACCCTCGTGGCCGACCTCGAGCGCGTCTTTGACAAGCTCCGTGCAAACGACGTAAAGCTCAACCCCGAGAAGTGCGTCTTTGGGGTCCCGAGGGGAATGCTTCTCGGGTTTATTGTCTCCGAGCGAGGCATCGAGGCCAATCCCGAGAAGATTTCCACGATTGAGCGGATGGGTCCAATCCAGAACCTCAAGGGACTACAACAGCTCACAGGCTGCCTCGCGGCACTCAGCCGTTTCATCTCACGCTTTGGTGAGAGGGTGCTTCCACTATACAGACTCCTGAAGAAGTCCAATCGGTTCGAGTGGACGCCCGAGGCTTAGATCGCCCTTGACGATGTAAAGCGTTCTGAGCAGCCCGCGCATACTGACACCTCCCGTCCCGGGAGAGGGGCTGGTGTTGTACATAGCAGCGACAACCCAGGTCATGAGCTCAACTCTCATGGTCGAGCGGGAAAAAGAGGGGTATGCCCTCAAGGTTCAGCACCCCGTCTACTATGTTAGCAAGGTCCTGTCCGACTCAAAGACTATGTACTCCCAGATCCTCAAGATCCTCTACGTAGAGATGGTGGCAAGGCGCAAGCTCTGACACTACTTTGACTCCCATCCGATTCACATTGTGAGTTCTTTCCCTCTCCGAGAAATCATACAGAACAGAGACTCAGCGAGCAAGGTTGCCAAATGGGCGCTCGAGCTGATGGGACACGACATCACGTACCAACTTCAAGCGGCCATCAAGTCCAAGGCCCTCGTCGACTTCATGGCAGAATGGACGGAGGCGCTACTTCCCCCCGCCCCGGTAGACCAGGAGTACTGGGTCATGTACTTCGACGGATCACTCATGAAAACAGGAGCAGGCGCCGGCCTCGTCTTTGTTTCTCCACATAGGGTACGTATAAAGTATGTAGTTCGATTACATTTCCCTACATCAAATAATGTTGCCGAGTATGAAGCGCTCGTCAATGGGCTCAAAATCACTATGGAGGTCGGCATTCAGCGCTTAGAGATCCGCAGCGATTCTCAGCTCGTGGTCGACCTGATCATGAAAGAGTCTACTTGCCGAACCGACACCATGGCGCTCTACTGCCAAGAAGTTTGCAAGCTCGAGAACAAGTTCAACGGGCTTGAACTCAAGCATATCCCGCGTCGCCTCAATGAACCGGACGATGCATTGGCTAAGATGGCTCTGGTCAGGAGCAGATACCCTCGGGCGTGTTCGCGAACGACCAGTACCACCCCTCGGTTCGACCCAGGGAGCCTGCAACCCCCAGCAAAGGATCGAGCGATCCCGTGCAGCCCGAGCAGAGAGACGCAAAATCACCCCTAGTGACTCCGCCCCTCGCGGACGTAATAGAGGTCAACAGGCCGGATGACTTGGACAAAGCGGACAACTAGTCGGACGACCCAGGGGTCGAGCGAATTGACCCCCAGGTCGAGCGAGCCGAGCCTCACCGCGGCTGGAGAATCCCGTATATCAACTTCCTGGCTCGAGGCACGCTTCCCGCTGATGGGACCGAGGCCAAACTACTTTACTGCCGTGCCAAGTCATTCACACTGATCGATGGAGACCTCTACAAGTGCAGCATTACCAAAATTATGCAGCTATGTATCCCCATCAACGAGGGCATCAAGCTCCTCATCGACATCCACGGGGGGGGGGGGGGGGGGGGGGGGGGGGGTCTGCGGCCACCACGCAGCACCCCAAACTCTCGTAGGCAACGCCTTTTGTCAAGGCTTCTACTGGCCAACTGCCGTGGGCAACGCGACCCGCATAATCAAGACCTGCAAGGGTTGCCAGTACTATGCTCACCAGATGCACATTCCGGCTCAAGCCCTTCAGAGGATCCCACTTACATGGCCCTTCGCAGTCTGGGGTCTAGACCTCGTCGGACCGCTCAAAAAAGCGCCCGGGGACTACACCCATTTACTTGTCGCCATTGACAAGTTCACCAAGTGGATCAAGGCGCGCCCTTTAGTGAAAATTTGATCTGAAGAGGTGGTCGAATTCTTCCTAGACATCATTTACCGATTTAGGGTCCCAAATTCCATAATCACTGATAATGGAACACAATTCACGGGAAAGAAGTTCCTAAAGTTTTGCGACGACTACCACATCCACGTCGACTGGACTGCCGTCGCCCACCCCAAGACGAATGGTTAGGTCGAGCGGGCAAATGGGATGATACTACAGGGACTCAAGCCGCGAATCTTCGATCCGACTATCATTTTTAACCGTCTAAAACAGTTTAGCGGTCGGTAGGCAGCCGAGCTTCACGCCTTGCTCTGGAGCCTGCGCACGACTCAGAGCCACGTGACGGGCTTCACGCCTTTCTTTATGGTCTAGGGTCTGAGGCAATCTTGCCCACCGATCTGGACTATGGGGCACCGCGAGTATGTGCCTACAACAAGCAGGGCAATGAGGCCGCGCTCCAAGACGCGATGGACCAAATCGACGAGGCACGAGGCGTCACCCTACTCCACTCGACGAAGTATCAGCAAGCACTCCGTAGCTACCATGACCAAAACGTAAGAGATAGGGGTCTGCTGGTGGATGACCTTGTTTTGTGCAGGGTTCAAGACAACAGGGGTCGGCACAAGCTCTCCCCGCCTTGGGAGGGACCATACATCGTCTCTCGAGTTATCCGGCCCGGCACCTACAAGCTGAAGACGGTAGAAGGCGACGAGCTCAAGAACGAGTGGAACATCTCACAGCTACGCAAATTCTATCCTTAGCTTTTTTGTTTCATGCGTCCTTCACATGCCTCGCTTGCTCTCAAGTGACACACGACCCCTCTCACGGGGTCGAGTGTCACTTGGGGGCTACAGGGTGCACGCTACCACTGTAGCTTTCCTTTTTCTTCCAAAAGAAAATTGTAATCACTTTGGACTTCTAGGCTCACTATGGCGATGAACAAAGTATGCCATGGGTAAAATAGGTTCACGGTCGAGTCGATCGGACAGTGCAACGTCGTGCTAGCCCCAGCGGCCACGACAATGGCGATCACCAACAAGACCAAACCTCGAATGGCTCGGCGGCTCAAGCTTTGTAAGTCAAAAAATAAGAAACAGAGGTCCGACATTCTCAACAAAACTAAATTTGAATTAAAAGTTTAGGACCAACACGGGCCAACAGAACTAAACAAGCGCTAGTTCAAATTTAAATTATTACATGGGCCCAATGACCCATCACAGCAGTTGAGACAACTAAAGGCAACACTATCTACTTCTCCTACTCAGGCTTAGGTTGCGCGTGCTCCTCATGGGCGCGGGCCAGGACGTCGGTGTAAGGGGCGGTGCGAGCGCGGATCGCCTCCATCTCCTCGGGGTGTACCCTTCGACATGTCCCTCACTCAGAGCCTCGAACTCACGGTCCACCAGCTTGAAGTGGGTCACGAACACGCTGAAGGCTATACGCATACTGAGGCACACGGCATGCCGGATCCACTCGTCGCCCGCCTCCATCAGCCCCCCGATCTGTTCAAGGGGTGCGGCATCGATAGGTAGGTCCGCCCAAAGCTCCCGACCTGCTCGATTCAGCAAGGTGTGGAACGCGTCCCCCTGCTCGATCTCCCAATGAAGGGAGCCCTCGATCGCTGCCAGCCTCGACCCGAGCTCTGCGCACCAATCCACTAAGATCGACAAATCAAAAAAGAGCCTCCTAGCACACAAAGGAAAAAAGCGCGAAGAAAGTTACCTTCCTCCCTTTTGTGGGAGTTCTGCAGCTGCGTCAAGTAGCCCGCGGCGACCGCGGAGGAGTCCTGAGCCGACTTGTCCGCCTCCTCGCGATGCAGCTTCTCCTACTGCAGCGCAAGCTCCAGCCGGGTGACCTCCGCGGCGCTGGACGCGGCTTGTGTCGCGACCTCGTCCCGCTCCCCGTGAACGAGAGCAAGGTCGTCCTCGGCCTTGCCAAGCTTGCAGCTAACCTGCTCTAACGAGGCCTCCGCCTCCGCCAGCCTAGTGCCCACCTCCTCCCTGAGCCGATGCTCCTCCGCCAGCTCCTGGCAGGCGATAGCCAAGGTGCGAAGGGACAACACGGCTGAGTCCACGCACTCGAGTCTTAACACTCGGCATGCATCAAGAACCCGAAGCTCGGCGGGGAGGCACCGCTCCTCCATCGCCTTGAGCTCGGTCTCCACCAGCACGCACTGCTGATCCGGCAAGGGTGGGATCTCGCATTCGCCAGACGTCGCGTCGGCTCCTGTTGCAGCTTCAGCACGTGTCGAGGCAGTCCCCCCATGGCCGGCACCCTCCGAGGCATCCGCCATTGTGGCACCCGCTGAAGCACCACCGCTAGCGCCCCTGGCCTTAGCCTATGCGGCGCCGCTCGCCCGCGCCTCCTCCACAGCAGCGCCCACGGCATCTCACGCCCGAGCTTCATCCGCGACGCCAGTCCTGAGCCGCTTCCAGGCGGACAGCATAGGGGGATGAGGGTCCTGGCCCAAAGCCCGCCGCTTCCCGGTGGGCGTATTGCTGCTCGCCGGCTCCTCTCGCGGACGCATCTCCATGGCCGTCACAGGAGAGGTGGCCACAGCCGTGGCAGTAGTGGGTGATGCCGCGAGGCCCGGCCGCACGACCTCCTGCTCGGGCTCCTCCGCCTGGACCACCCCCTCGATGGGAGAGCCCGGCACCGGGATCGACGGAATAGGAGGGCTCGCCGACGGGGCCGGCACGATGGGAGAGTCCGCCACCGAGGTTGGCACGACGGGAACGTTACCAGCCGGCGCCGACGGCCGAGGGCTCTCGCCCGTCCCAGGCTGACCAGGCGCCGCCTCTTCAACCACCTCCAACCCAGCAGGACACGACGAGACCAGCGACAATCCCGCGCCTAGGGTCGGTGGCGCAAAGGGCACATAGCCGAGGCCGGCCGCCAGACCGGCATCGCAGCCGACACCGTCGTCGTCGTCATTGTCATCATCGTCGCCATCATCACTCCCGACGATGTTGTCGGCACCGCGCCGGTCGTCATTGCTGCTGGCATCCCAGACACCGCTCGGGATCCCCTACTCGTCAAGGGCGGCTCTGCCCTCGTCCTCCTCCTGCTCCTCCTCCTCCTCGGTTGACATGGTGGATGCAGTATCCGGGTCCTCACCCCTCTGCTCCTTCTCCTCTCGCCGCGCCTGCCGAAGGCGCGACCTCTCTGCCTTCGGGATCTTGGCACGAATATCAACATCCTTCCTCTTCCTCGCCTCCCGCTGGGCGTCCCGCCGCCTCACATCATCAAAGCGGTTCACCGCCCTTTGGGCTCCTCCCTCTGGCAGATGGAGGGAAGAGGTCTTGATGAAAATCACCCGTCAAGATTGAAAGCAAAAAGGGGGCAAACAGGCTCCGGAGTCAGAACATCACCAAAACACGAGTAATCAGGAGCAAGGAACAACTCATCAATAAAAAGAAAGGGGGAAGTCCTCACCACATCGACCGCCTGGGGATGAGGGCGCATCGGCGGCACGCTCGAAGCAGGCCACTCCCGGGCCAAGGAACCCAGTGCCGCTTTCACCCGTCTCGCCACCTCGGCGTCGGGCAGAAGCTCTACCACCATCACATTGTTCGGCACCGCATGGCTGCCGTCATCGACGAGGAACATCGGATTCCTGCGGTTGCACAGCGGCGCAAACCACCGCTTGTGATACCACCCAACAACCCCCGCTCCATCAAGGCCGTGCCCCTTGAGGTGCACGATGGCGGCGAGGGCATCGTTCATCCACCTTTGCGCAACCTTCCCCTTCCCCTAGCTCCAGCTTTCCCGAGCCGCGCCAATTTTGCAGCGGGTGCAGGGAGGGAAGGGGTGGAGCTTCGTGTTGCGCAGGTAGAACCACCGCCTATGCCACCCAGAGTGGGCGGTCGGGGTGGGCATCTCGATGTACTGCCTCGAGCGATCACCGCAAGGATGGGTGCACACGCACCCGATAGTGCAGGGAGCCGTCTCGTCGCTGTCGAGCTTGCGCCGAATGCAAGTCGCGATGTTGAAGTAGCACCATAAGTCGAAGTTGGGAGGGATCCTGAGAAATCCTTCGCACAGAGCCACGAAGGTCGAGATATGCTGAACCCCGTTGGGATTTAGATGCTGCAGCTCCGCCCCGTAATGATGGAGCATTGCCTGGAAGAAGTCGTGCGGTGGTCGCCTGACCCCGCGCTTGAATGGGATGAAGGACACCACGTACCCCGACGGAGGCTCCGGTCGCCTCTCATCCCCCAGCACAATCCACTCCTGCGCTCCGGTGAGGGGGGCGATAAGCTCGGCCACAACAAGAGCATCCAGCTCCTTCTTCATCACCTCGGACTTGAAGAACACCGACATGGCTGCAGCAGGGCTATGGCAAGAGCAACTTCTTCGTGAGAGGAGAAGAAAGGGTGAGAGAACGAGCAGGGCGGAAGGAAGGCTGTGAATGCGGCATCGGAAGACTTAAATAGGGAACAGGCCAGGCGCACGAGCGGAACCCGAAAAATCTCCATACGATTCGCCAGGTGATAACTCCTCAACCCCTCATCCCGCACCATGCGCTGGCATGGCTATCCACGTTCATCCATAACTCCACTCCTCCTACTACCCCGTAAACTCCTCGTCTCTCGTGACAACTTTGTATGCTGCAGGCCCACCTCCGCTGCCACCGCTACGGGAAATGTCCCCTCCACTCCCGCGCCACAAAGGATAAGGCAACTGCGAACAACGCTCGGGGCCACCGCGACACGAATGCCAGGTAAATCGCTCAACCTCCCCTATTTACTTGGGCAGCAGGGTTGGCAGCACGCGGTCGATACGAATCCCGCGCCGTGCCTGGAATTTTGAAACAGAGAAAACATGCAAGCTCCGTCACGCATACTTGCCACAATCAACGCGATCGACCTGGGACTGCTCGACCGACCATCGGTGCAGGTAAGACGGGATAAGAGGCTGAAAACTGCCTCGATGGCCCGATGGCGCTAAGATTCTAAGGCTGGCCCCGTGTGTGGGTTCGACAGCCGCCTAGAGCGCAAAGTAGAGCAGGGGGCATGAGCGATGGGCACACTTAGCAGCCAATACCCTGACCCCCGAGGGGTCGAGGGCATCGCGGAGTAGCGTTTGAGTCCTGTTCTGACCCATCCTTTGGTATCTCCCCAAAGAGAGGCATCTAGCCATCATGACCTATCGAATGGTCATGACAACCAGTCGACTCAAAAAAGACGGATTTATGAGGTCGACCACCAGCTGGTTCGCTGGGGCCCCGTCGACGGGGAACCGGAGACCTCACTCAAACAAACCCGATAATAGCTCACTGAGTAACCACGTTTCAGCCATCGAGGCAAAAACACAGCGTAGCTCTATCCTCCGTCCCACGAACAGGATACGGAAGGAGAAAACGAAAAAGCCAAAATGGTCTCTCGACTAGTCTGACTGCATCGAGCGGGGACACGAGGGCCGACATCGCCAAACGAGGCCTGATAGCGGGGTTACATCCATTATTCTTTGTTAATAAGACCTCTTAGGGTTGACCCTTACAAACTTTCTCTCCCTCTCCTTTCTTACAAGGCGAGTGCCAATGACTCGAAAACCAAAAAAAAAGAAAGAAACGAGAGTACTGGCCGGAGGGGTCTTTTACAAAGAAAAAAAGGCGGTACCCGCACCTCGGTAGGTACATATGAGGTGAAGCACCTGTGATGCTTTGTCGTCAGGAAAAGATGCCCTAATTTGGGGCTAGCCTTTTCCGCCGATGAAGAAGACGAGCGGCCCGGAGGCATAGTAGAGCAGCTGCTGGAACTACCCCGCGAGACTGCGAACCTCCATATAGGTGGGAAGCACGGTAGGATGCCTCTTCTCCACCTCGCGCCTACTAACGTCACCAAGGACGAACACGATGGGACCTAATAAGCCATGGAAATCTTCCATGCAAGGCACCCTTTATCTCCACCATGCTCCAACAAAAGGAGAACCTAACTGGAATCAAGTCGACATCCCCATAACCAACCAGGCCCAAGACAGCAGATCTTCCTCCTCATCCTCGTCGCCGAGAGCATCATCGCTCTTAGGGGCCATAAAGGCAGCTAGCCGACCTGCCAAGAGCCGCTCACGCTCCAAGTATCCAAGAGCTCTAGATGTAAGTGCAAGGCATAGGGATGAGGTGGAACGGCGCCCCATGGCGTCCTTAAATAGCCGAACCAGGCCCGGGCCTAGGATATCCAGTGTAGGCACCGAGCCCGATGCGAGTTCACGAGGGAGCACCACACGTTACGTGAAGACAAAAGACTGCCATGATAGATGGCTTCGAGCAGCGCGCCCTGTGCAGAGGGGGGCCGCCGGTCCCCACGGACACGCGGCACTCAGAGCCCACAAGAGATTCGCCTGCCCACCACACGCCGGAAAAAGACAAGCAGCCCGCCGCTCAGGTACCGGCATGTCGCGCCTTTATAGGTAAGCAGGGCAGGCCCCTGTGATGCCCTGCGTCGCCTGCCCGGCACAGGCACAGGACACGATGACTGCAGCATCACAGTATACCCGTGATCGCTCCTAACAAATGAAGCCAAAAAATGAGTCTACATGGACTCCTTTTCTGGCTCGGGGGCTACACCTGAGCGCACCCACATCGAGCGACACAGCGACTTTCCCATGCCAAGTCAAGTCGAGGCACGAGTTTCCCTGAAACTCGCCCCACGGCACGGGGGCTACACCCGTCGGGTGCGCTCATGTGCACCTCTCCTGATTGAACCCAGTAGTTCGCAAGCAACTCTGCCCTCTCTCGACTGACACCAGCGCTAAACCCCCCAAACGACTCTCCGACTTGCTCGGGGGCTCGGGGGCTACTGTCAAGGGTAAAAACCGGGGATGCCATGTGGCACCTCCTAATTAACTCAGCTACTCGGCCATAACAAAAGGCTCACCAGATCGCTGCCTAAGTACCGCCCACATGGGGTCCACTTAGCACATGTCCATACGGCGGATCCGCATCGGCCAGGAGGGCCTCGCACAATCCTGACTCGCTCAACCCCTCAAGGGGGTTAGAAGCCAGCCTGAACCCACTCGACCCCTCGGCGGGGGTCGAGAATCTGCCCCGGCTCGCTCAACCCCTCCAAGGGGTCGGAAGCCAGCCGCGACCCGCACGACCCCCTGGCAGGGGTCGAGCGCGGTCCAACCTGCACAGTGGGACCCAAGTGCGCCTCGCTGCACCTAGGGGGATGGCTCGGCCTCCTCACCAAGCTTATCCGCTCCGTAACAGGGACCAGACCCTCGCTGACATCACAATCACTGTACTAGCATGGGTCTCCCCACAATCATGGGGGGACAGTCACGCTCGCTGGCTCTCATCGAGTGGAGACAGAGCCCAGGCCAAGTGAGGCAGCTAGACACTGACAAATCCGAGAGTGGCGGAGCGGAGAAGCTCGATTGCCCTGACAAAACAGGGCAGATCCCCCTCCAAACAAGCCCCGACAAACTAAGCTCACCAATGCAATTCCTGTGGAAGGGATCGAGCGAGGCGACAGAAAGTGGATTACCAACCACCCGACCTCAATGTCGTGCCTGACATACATGCACAGTATCAGGGGGTCAAATCCCCCCATATACCTGCCCCTGCCATCGTCATCCACACCCGCTGCACCGTGCAAGCACTGTATCAGGGGTCAAATCCCTCTGTACACCTACCCCAGTCCTCATCACCCACCTCCGTTGATGATGGCGGGGTAGCGTGCTTGATGACGCTAACGCCCGATGGCACCCCTATTAGCAATGATACAGGGCAGTCGGTGGACAGCTCGGATGAAGCCCGCACGGGCAACATGACAGCACCCATGATGTAACCTGCCACACTTGATAGAGCACGCCATCCATAGTAACAGGAGGAGCTTGTCTCAACAACGGAATATGGGGGCACGCTTGAGCACAGCGCCATCCCCTGACGCGACTACCAGGAAGGCGGGACCCACGATGATCAAGGACCACGCCATGAACCAGAGGTCGTGCCTTCTCCCACATGCCTTCACCAACTGTGCACGGATAGAACACTCTCCCTCTCTCTCCCTCTCTCTGTGTGTAAATGGGCCCAACCCCTTAAAGTATAAAAGGGGAGGTCCTTCTTCCTCCAAGAGGGCAAACTCAAGAAACATAGCCGTAGCCGCAACTACGACGAACACCCACGATTAGCCATCCCCTCCCTCTCATACGAGACTTGGAGCACGCTCCTCTCTCACCACCTTTGTACTCCCCAACAAAGCAAGTAACACGAGTAGGCTAGTGAACTGGACGTAGGGGACTTCCCCGAACCAGTATAACCCCCGTGTCCTCCTAGAACAAATTCTACTGGTCAGTGACCGAAACACCGACACCATGGATCTCATGTGTGCCTCATGCTTGGGCTGAGAGAGAGGTTTTGTCAATGGATCAGCAATGTTTGAATCCGTGTGCACCTTGCATATCTTCACGTCACCTTTATGAACGATATCCCGGATGAGATGAAAACGCCGTAGTATGTGTTTGTTCTTTTGATGCGCTCTAGGCTCCTTGGCTTGCGCATTGGCACCAATATTATCACAATAGAGGTCCATTGGACTGGACGCACTAGGAATCACAACCAACTCAGAAACAAATTTTCTGATCCATATAACTTCCTTCACAGCTTCTGAAGCGGCAAGGTACTCGGCCTCCACTGTTGAGTCAGCAACCGTGTCTTGCTTGGAAGTTTTCCAGCTCACTGCGCCTCCATTGAGGCAAAATACATATCCAGATTACAATCTTGAATCGTCCTTGTCGGTTTGGAAAGTAACATCGGTGTAACCATTTACATCAAGCTCTTCCTCACCTCCATGAACTAGGAACATACCCATAGGTCCTCTCAAGTACTTTAGGATATTCTTACTAGCCACCCAGTGAGCTTCTACTGGGTTTGATTAGAATCTGCTTGTAGCACTTAGAGCACAAGCTACATCTGGGCGCGTACATATCATGGCATACATGATTTATCCCATAGCTGAAGCATACGGGATCGCTCTTATCTTCTCTACCTCATCAGGTGTCGAAGGACACTGAGTCTTGCTAAGAGTAATGCCATGCGACATGGGTAAGAAACCTTTTTTAGAAACTTGCATATTGAACCGTTTCAATACCTTGTCAATGTACGTGTCTGGCTTAATCCAATTAGCCTTTTTGATCTATCTCTATAGATCTTTATGCCCAAAATGTATGATGCCTCTCCCAAGTCTTTCATTGAGAAACTTTTTCTTAATGAAGACTTAACATCTTCAAGCATTGGAATATTATATCCGATCAACAATATGTCATCCACATAAAGGACTAGAAATATGAGTGCACTCCCACTAGCCCTTTTGTAAACACAAGGCTCTTCTTCATTCTTGATGAAACCAAACCTTTTGACTTCCTCATCAAAACAAAGGTTCCAACTCCGAGATGCTTGCTTCAGTCCATAAATAGACTTCTGAAGTTTGCATATTTTCCCAGCATTTTGTGGAACAACAAAACCTTCAGGCTGTGTCATGTACACATCCTCACTTAGGTTTCCATTGAAGAAGGCCGTTTTGACATCCATTTACCATATCTCACAATCATAGTATGCGGCAAATGCTAGGAGGATCTGAATAGACTTTAGCATAGCGACGGGCGAGAAGGTCTCTAATCAACACCTTGAATTTTTTTTAAAACCTTTTGCCACCAATCATGCTTTATAGATGTGAACATTTTCATCCTTGTCTATCTTTTTTCTTAAAAACCCATTTACACTCAATGGTTTTAACACCATCAGGTGGATTAATCAAGTTCCAAACTTGATTTTCTCTCATGGATTCTAATTCGGATCTCATGGCTCCAAGCCATTTCTCAGAGCCTGGTCACATCATTGCTTCTATGTATGTATTAGGCTCATCATTGTCCAACAATAATATGTCGCGGTGCCCCGTCGTAAGGAGCGTGAACTTTTTAGGTACGCGACATGCCCGTTCAGATATACATGGGGCTGGTGTCTCAACAATAGGTTTTACAACATCTTGTGTAACCTGTTCCAATTGAGGTTCAGTGGGAGAAGAAACATTTTCCAGTGTTTCTTGTACTTATTCAAGTTGCACTAACCTTCCACTTATCTTTCGTGAGAGAAACTCTTTCTCCAGAAAGACACCATTCCGAGCGACAAACATTTTGCCCTCCTCCCGGTTGTAGAAATAATACCCTTTGGTTTCCCTAGGATATCCTATAAAGAAACATTTATCTAACTTGGGACAAAGCTTATCAGACGTCATACGTTTTACATAAGCCTCACAACCCCAAATCTTAAGAAAAGACAGCACGGGACGCTTCCCAATCCATATCTGATATGGTGTCTTCTCTATAGATTTTGATAGAACCCTATTTAAAGTGAAAGAAACAATTTCTAGAGCGTATCCCCAAAAGGACAATGGAAGATCACTTTGGCTCATCATTGACCTAACCATGTCGAACAAGGTTCGGTTCCTCCGCTCGGACACACCATTTAATTAAGGTGTTCCGGGTGGCGTCCATTGTGGAACAATTCCACATTGTCTTAGATGATCACCAAACTCATGGCTCAAGTACTCACCTCCACGATCAGATTGTAGGGTTTTAATTGTTTTACCCAATTGATTTTGTACTTCATTCTAAAATTCTTTGAACTTTTCAAATGATTCAGACATGTGCTTCATTAAGTAGATGTAACCGTATCTACTAAAGTGATCAGTGAAAGTAATGAAGTACTGAAAACCACCTCTAGCAACACAACTCATTGGTCCACATACATCTGTATGTATAAGAGCCAATAGGTCATTTGCCCTCTCACTATATCCTATGAAAGGTGACTTAGTCATCTTGCCAAGCAAACAAGATTCGCATGTCTCAATTGATTCAAAATCGAATGAGTGTAAAAGACCATCTTTATGGAGCTTTTCCATGCGCCTCTCATTTATATGGCCTAAACAACAATGCCAAGTGTAAGTGGGATTCAAATCATTCGGGCGGAGCCTCTTTGCATCAATGTTATAAATTGGCCTATTCTCCATATCGAGACAATACAATCCTTTCACTAATGGACAATTTGCATAGAAAATATCATTCAAATAAATGGAGCAACATTTGTTCCTTATTATAACTTCATAACCATCAACTTCCTCTAAACATGAGGAGGATATAATGTTTTTGCCTAAGGCAGGAATGTAATAACAATTATTTATTTTCAAAACTAATCCCGACGGTAATGAGAGTGGATAAGTTCCGACAGCCAACGTAGCAACTTTTGCACCATTGCTGACACGAGCATCCACCTCACCTCTTGCACACTTCCTTGTCCTTTTAAGACCCTGCAACGATTTGCAAGTATGAATCATTGATCCGATATCAAATACCCATGAATCATCAGGATGAGTAGCAAGACTAATTTCAATAACATTGATACCTGAAGTAGAAGGATCAACAACCTTCTTCTTCTTGAGTTCTTCCAAGTAAAGCTTGCAGTTTTTCTTCCAGTGCCCAGTCTTCTTGCAGTAATGGCAAGGATCGCCTGGAGGCACTCTTGGTCTGGGAGGAGCTGCTACAACCTTAGGCTTTCAGCTTGAGATCTCATTCGCACTCTTAGCCTTTGGCTTTCTCTTTCTCTTCCTATCCTTCTGTACCATCATCACATGATTTGCCCCGGTTTTATTGATGCTCTCCTCGGCAGTCTTTAACATCCCATGCAACTCAGCCATAGTCTTCTCCAGGCTATTCATATAAAAGTTTATTATGAACAGCTCATAGCTCGCTGGGAGCGACTGGAGAACGACATCCATAGCCAAATCTGGGCTAAGGGGACAACCAAGCTTCTCCATGCTGTCAATGTAACCAATCATCTTGATTACATGAGGACTGACAGGACTACCTTCAGCTTACCCGCACGCAAACAATCTTTTGAGATGTTATACCTCTCAGTCCTTGCTTGGTTATCAAACATGCCACGAAGCCTAACAATCATATTGTGGGCATCAGTGTTCTCATATTACTTCTGAAGCTCAGAGGACATAGTAGCAAGCATGAGACAGCCAACATCAAGTGCATCATTAGTGTGCTTATCATACTCCCTCTTCTGGGCAGCACTAGCAATTTCAGGCAGGTCATCAGGATAAGAAAGCTCTAGAACATATCACTTTTTCTCTTGCTTGAGAATAATTCTCAAGTTGCGATACCAATCCATAAAGTTTGTTCCATTAAGTTTTTCTTTCTTAAGGATTGAACGTAAATTAAAACTGGAATAATTATTAGCAGGCGGCATGATCTACAACAGAAAACACATGCAAGTGTATAAGCACTATGTAAATGCAAAACTCCTATTAAACCATTTAAAAAGAGTTTCTTCACTATATGCTTGAAATTGTTTCCCTCAAAATGACATATAGTGATCCAAGATCCTTATTCAACTAGTTCCTAGTGAGCTTTAGCATCACTGCTAGAAATGTAGTATCCTAGGTAAGAAACATTTGCTAATCACATCATATGTGACTCTTGTTTGTTGGGAGACATCATATGCCATGGCGCCCAACACCATGCCTCAATACCCAAAACCGTTTTGATAGCTTCATCAAGCAAACCAATACTATGCTTGTGAATGTACGGCATTCACCCTACTTGTTAAGATAGTTGGAGCACTCTACTTTGGCAGACCTACCACACAACGATCGAAATTATAGTAGTTGCAGCTATTGGAGGGGAATCAATTTTAATCTTCATTTTTCTAAGGGAACCTATACTAGCATGATCTTTATATTCAGCATATAATACATGAAAGAATAGGATGACAGGAACATCATCACATGCAATCATATTAACTGTGAAATAGTATGGCCCTTTCACATGGTCATCTCCATCTCCATTGTTGCAGGCCTCCTCCTGTTCATGTGTCCACCATGCTCCAAAACCGGCCTCTATGAATAAGTACTAAGCTACTACATCTAATATCTAGTAGTGAATTACATGAAGAGATCAAGCATCACAAGTTGACACACAGGTCGTTATATAATAATATGATAGCCTCAACCCAGCTGTTTTAAAAACATGACTCACAGGCCATGAAAGAACACAAGCATGCATCACATACACATTTTAGGCCATATCATTCACAACATTCTCTACAAAAGCAAGTTAGGCGAGAACGAATTCTATAGTGTGAATCAAAAGAGGTATAACCAACTAGGAGTGTGTTCGTACTGCAGTCCCGTTGGCCGGTCAATGGGCGGGGGTCGAGGGGGGGGGGGCCGCCCCCCGCGGGGTTCCAATTATCCAATTCGGCTCGGTCCTGCTTCAGAATTTCTATAGTTGTACACTAGATTCTTCGACAACCTAATTCATTATATTTTATAGTATTAGACAGAACAATTTCCTATATTTATCATGCTTCAGCTTTAATAGTTCATTTGACCATTTTAGGTACAGTTGTATTTCATTGCAGTCTTAATATGTTCCCCACTAGCTACGATAGAGGGGATCATGGATCGTTACCACTAGACGCGCAGGCGAAGCAGAAGCGAGGTTGGAAAAGCAATGTCCAATGTAGTCGCGCGTCGATATAAAGGATGTAGTCATTCATGGCAACCATCTCCTCCTGGTCCAGCCGAAGCACCACAACTACAGCGTCTCCTTGCGGTATCCACACGTACAGGGCAGAAGACCATGCGCGATGTGCTAGCACCGGCAACACGGTTTAGGGTGATGTGGGAGAAAGAGAGAAGAGCGCGGCTGCTAGGGTTATTGACTGCTGGTATCTCGTACCCCTTGCCCCGCCTCCACTTATATAGATCTCTCTAATGGACCTCGACTAGTTGGCCCATTAGTGGATTAATCCCTCACGGATCAATATCGGTATGACCCTGATATACGGATCAAATCCGTATTGTCTCTTGGGCATATCTCCAACACCTTAATCCTTCCATTTGCGTATTTCCAAATTTTCTTGGCCTTAATCTCTCTCTCTCTCTCTCTCTCTCTCTCTCTCTCTCTCTCTCCTCATGATTTATTTAAGTGCCCAAACCTCTAACTCATGCGGCATCTCTCTCTCTGTAGATTCCAATTATCCAATTCGGCTCGGTCCTGCTTCAGAATTTCTATAGTTGTACACTAGATTTTTCGACAACCTAATTCATTATATTTTATAGTATTAGACAGATCAATTTCCCATTTTTATCATGCTTCAGCTTTAATAGTTCATTTGACCATTTTAGGTACAGTTGTATTTCATTGCAGTCTTAATATGTTCACTACGCAAATGGATTGGCGACAATAAGAATTCTTGAAAAAAAATTTTATGTTAATCAATAGAATACTCTTTCGTTTACTTTTGTGGATTCATAGATTGTTATATGAGTTCAGCGTCCACTCTTATCATTCTTTTGTCTAAAGCCAGTATATATTTTGGAGGGAGCAGCCAGCCTCCATGCTAAGTTTTCAAGATCCTCACGCGCTCTACTTATGCGACCCGAGGCACGTCTCATGGGATTTGCACCAATGTTTAGCAGACGCTACTAGGTCTCTCTCTTCATATTTGCAGGCATCCTATCGTGCAGGCTGAGATGGTGGTACTTTTAGGTAAAAGCAGTGAACAAAGCTAGAAGTATCAACAGTTTATATCTGTCAACTGTGTACCTGGAATACAGATCTCTATCATTTTTTTCCTGGGTTCTGCAGCGCAGGTCGAAAGGGGCAAAATCCAAGTGTGTATGCCAAAGACCCATAGCTTACATTGTCGCTGGAGAATTAAGAAATCCATTCTGGCAGGTGACAGGCCAGTGCTGAATTCTTTTTAACTTATTATCACAACATTCTGTCACAACTCACAAAGTAGCTTTTGTTTTCTTTCCTGTGCTGAATTTATGATTTGGGCATTTTCCATTTGCAATTGAGAATATTACAAAGTAGTATTACCTTCCGTCCTTCAGTTAGCACTCTATCTCATCCAGCATACCCCCGTTCACCAAATCCCATCTGGTTATGTGACAAAGTTTATGATAGTTTGTTCCAAATGGCTTAGATGTTTTTTTCTCTTTGTTTGCTTAAGAATTGAATCCATGTTTGTTTTTCTCATTGACCCGCACATATGAAGATGACAGAAATATATAGTATCGAACTTTTGCATGGTCCAGTATTATTTTGTTGACACATGTGACACAAAAGAACTAATTTGTACTGAATCAATTTATGTGTTAATTAATTCGTTTATTTTGTATGAAATATATCCTTATTGTCACGCTTTCAAAATATTGCTTAGGACTTATTTACCTCAACCATACTAAAGCATTTGTTTATGAATCCAATGATTATTTGCAGGTGAATGCTCGGCTTATTTATCACTTTAAAAGTTTACTCCATTCATTCCAAAATTATTGTTGCCATTATTTTTTTTGTTACCTTTGACCATTCATCTTATTCAAAAAATTCAAAAATTATCATATATTTTCTCATAATTTATTTTATCATTAGAGAAAATTGAAATATAACTTATAAATTTTCATATTTAAATAAATATTTTTGATAAAACAAATAGTCAAACATAACTAAGAAAATCAATGATGACAATAATTTTAAAACGAAGTAGTAGCATTTTTGGTGAAGATTTCTCTCTCTTAATTGTTTAGTCATGTCTCATGAAACTTAGACATGTTTGAAACATATGAAACTTAGACATGTTTGAAACATCCGCACCATCACGGGGTATCATCTAGTTGTATTGTATTAGGTGAACCTTACTGAGATAAATAAACAAGCTACTGTATTTGTAATTTGTAATGTTTTATGCAGACACATCGTTATCACTTGGTTCAGTTGTGGGTTTAAGATGAATGATTATTGATCGGTTTTGTTTGTAGTTTCAATTGGGTTTCTTGCTGAGTTTGACTTTTCTCAGCCCATTAATACAGCATCACCATTTTCCATTTGACTAATCATCCAGTTTTAACTTTGCACTAACTGACAGTGTTAAAAGTAGCTGAGGTGGTATATACGGTTGACTTTTATTTTTTCCGTTTTTTAATGAATACTACAAACTCTTTTTTAGATATTTTACTACCCAAAATACTAACCAATATTTTTGAGAAACTATTGGATAATAGTTTGATTCAAGGTATAGATTTCATAATCTGAAATTATAACTACTGGTAGTATTTTATCCATAAAATTATTTCTAAACCATAATTGTTTTACACCCGAAACATGAAGTTTTTACACCAGAAGCGTAAAATTGTTCTGCAAACATAAATGTTTGGTCCATGACCATAAAACTTTGCAAAGAGTTAAATAACTATTTAACACCGGTGTTGCTATATATATATATCCATATTATCCTATACAGAAGTATGAAAAATACATCATCAATTCACATGCTTCACTCAACATACAATTATAGGTTCACTTCAATTGACATACATTTTTCTAACTATAACTTCACTTCATCAGACATAAAATTTACAAACAGTTTGGCAAGTAACATGCTAACTGTTGGACTATTTATATTTATAGCCACCGCTACTAAACATCCTTACTACACATACAACTAGGTTATCTATCATACAACAATACCTACAACTAGGTTATCTATCATACAACAATACCGGAAGAAGCAAAAAAAAAACATAAACCTTCTACCCAACGCTTTGACTTCTCATACTTGTAACTCCTTTGCAACTCTGTAAGGTCTTGTTTGGATACTAAACAATACACTTCAATCCATATGGATTGAGAGGGATTGGAGGGGAATTTAGTTCATTTTTCACCTCAATACACTCCAATCCATATGGATTGAGATTACCCAAACAAGCCCTAAAGGAACAAAAAAGAAAAAGAATAAATAACAGATTTAACAGGTCCATTATGTTTTCTACATATACAAGAACATACAAATAGCAAAGACAATAACAGTCCAGTTTCAACAGGCAAAGAAATATTTGGCTGGCATTTGTATAGCACATCGTCACTAAATGATGGTGTTGCTACAACAATGTCAAAGTCAAAAATCAATGAACATTAGAATAAAAGGAAAGTGATGGCAATCAGTTCAAGTTTGCCTGGCATTTGTATAGCGCAATGAGCTCATAAACTGGCATGGCAAATACCAATAGAAGCATGCAAAATGTTTGAGATTACTCAACATGGAAGGTGTTGTTCTATGTTTCAAATAAAACTGAGAATTAGAATACAAAGACAAAAATCAAAATGAAAATAAATTGAACTTTATGGGTCCATGATGCTTAATAGCTTGTAGGTAGAATACAAAGAACGGAAAAGGTAACACATTAGTGGCATTTCAGGGAACTCTCACCCACGAACTTGCGACCTTGAAGCGAGCAAGACCCGTGTGGTGCCCCTACTCCCATCGTCCTCCCCAACAGAGGCAACGTGGATTACGCTCCTCTGCTCACCATCGGCAGAGAAGTGGATACTACATGATGGATTTACCTATAGCCTTATGAGATCTGGCATAAGGAGGAGACTGCAACAATGGGAGTGATGATCACAAACAAAAATGTACATGTGATAATCCTCCAGCAATTTTTATGGAGAGCACATTCATTGTATTAGCCATTTTATTTAGCAAAAAATGGAGGCATGAGATTCATCATACATACACAATCTACGCTTATGAAAGTAGGCCTTCCAATGTAGCAAGCAATCACTAGAGAACATTGGTATTTTAAGACTCAGGTCAGAGCTAAAGCAATATTCTTTTTTTCATATGAATGAGATTAGCTAATTAGCTAGACAACTAAAGGCCGCACCAAGTTTACAAACTAATCTGCTTCTGTGCAAAACCAAATAAGGATTAAATACATGCACCAAATAAGCAGGCAACACATAGTAATGAAAAGCTAACTGATTTATACACCAATCCACATATGCAGTTTTCACAATTTTAGTTAAACACTGAATCACCTATCACAATGCACCCAGCCAGTGACCAAAGAAAAACTACAACCAGACCCCTGAATACACGCACTGCACTGAACAAAAAAAATAAAACTCATGAGCTGCTACTGAATTATACGACAATAAGCCAAACAAGTGTTTGTTGCCTAGGGAAAGAAAACATGCATAGTAGAACATTGGTACTTGATATATGTTCCATTCATATATAGGAAGTATGAAAATTGCAGATACGCTACATTCATATCCAGTACCATAAATTTAGGCTAATCAGACCTCACTTCACTGCAGAGCTGCACACTAGAGCAAGCAAAAAACATCTTTCTCATAAATATAGGAAGGTCACTACCCTGTATGCAAATTAAACTGATATTGGTGTGCTATAGCATTCATCAGTCTACTGCATCATTACATCGAACACGTAACATTTAGTGCTGGAAAGGTGGCATGAATCCAAATGAATCAAGCCCAAATCTACTCATGGCCCCTAAGCATAGCATAGCTAGCTCACGGGCTGAAACGTTGTTACCTTGAGGCTTAGGAGAAAGCCACGGGAGGAGGAAGGGAGTTTGCAAAAATAGCACAGGCAAAACAGCGGGAGAAACGCAAAGCATTAGTGCAGAAATACACACCACCAGTCTCGGTTTGGTCATTGGTTATGCCGTTGTTGGTTGTATGGCATCAGAAGAGCATGGAGACGCACGCACCCATTTCGATCCAACCAAAGCCACGCAAGAGAGAGAGGGAACCTGCAGGAAAGCAAAAATGTTGTGAGGTGAAGGCAAAATTGATTGAAAGTGCCTTAGATCTGACAGAGAGCACGGGGAGCACCGAGCGCATCGAATAGAAGCGAGGCCATAGTACATCCATACCTGAGGGCTGAGACAAGCAAATGGCAGTGAAGCGAGGAGGAAGTGAGTCTTGCCCCGCCGCGCGAAATCCACAGGAGGAGCCCGCCCACCTGAAGCCCCGTGTCATGCGCCAGATCCACTGAGAGAGGGCCGTCGGCACCGGATCTGCCGCTGGGGATCCCCCGCAGCCAGCACCTTCCAGGATTTGCTGCCTGGGAGCCCCGTCTGGACGCCACCTCGCGTGGGAGGTCAAATCCACCGATGTGGGAGCCTCGCCTTGCCTCGTGCTCACGGGAGACCTGACCTGCATGCCAAAGAGAGGGTGGCAGCCGGATCCGCAGCGCCCATAGAGGAGAGTGGGAAGAGGGAGGGAGGCGAGCTCGATTAGAGGGAGAGACGAGAGGTGTGATGCTGAGAGAGAGAGAGATGGGGGGGGAGGGAGACGAGAAAGAGGGTAGCTCGTGATGGCGCAGACGTGAGCCAAAAGAGCTGGAGCTAAGAAAAATTTCGGGTCCATTATAGTTTGTTGGCGACATAAGTTATTGCAGACTCCAGTATAGAAAACGATTCTGTAATAACATTAGAGACTCGGATTAAAAAATAAAGTCTATAATAGTCTATATTATTGCAGACTTAGATTGAGAAAAAGGGTCTGTAAAATTTTAGAGATGTATTTTATTGAGAAGAATCTATAATATCATTATATCACTGATACATCAATATTTTTACAGACTCTTTATATCTAATAGAGTCTGAAAAACATCAATACAGACGCGTTTTAAGATAGTCTATAATGATAATGTCTTATTTGACCATTTTTTACATAGTGATTATCCGATGTTCCAACAACTAAGTTATATGTTATCTATGTTAACAAAGCAAACCTATAGCCAACACTAGGTATCAACCATGCTAAGCTTGCTGCTTGCAGTGGAAGGACAAGGAAGCTGAGAGGGAATGTTAGCATATCCTTTGTTTATGAAGAAAGCCAATATTATGGTACAGTTAGCACATCAGAATAGTTTTACATATCATGTATATGCACGTATGAGGCCATGTATATAACAATGTAAGTATTATTTTAATATTTTTTCTCTTATTGAGTCTTAGATACATGTCTCAAATCCTACTTTATTTTATTGTCTTTTTTTTAATCCCTTAGTTTTAGCACATGCAATATACTAGTTAATTACTAGTGTAATTATAAAATTATCCTTAAACTACTGGCAATGTTAGTTCTTTAAAACAAGCTACTAGCCAACATAGATAGTACATCACATCTTGTTTGTCGTTTATACGTTCGAGTGTCCAAAATACTAGCTATCCAAAATACTATATGTGTCCTGAAAAAAAAATTACTATCCAAAATACTAGCTAGTATTTTGGACAGTAATTTTTTTTTTCAGGACACATACCATTGTACCAGCTGTTTACATAAGAAAGCAGTTGTATGATATGCGAAGGGCTAGCTGTCTGTGTGTCTCACCTCTGTTGAACTGATTATTTTCTGGAATCTGTGTCCATTTAAGTGATGATCTCCGAAAATCAAGATTTCTAGTAGTGATTCTTTATATCGTCTGCCTCTGAAAATGACCACCGGGCAGGAATAAGAGCAACCGAGGATATTATATATATCTTTTATGAGATTACTAAAACAGTGCAGATTATACTGATTGAGATAAAAGATTACTAAAACTCTGCATGTTGCACTTATGGGTTACACAAGTCCAATGTCCATCACGAAATTTTCATAGATTAAAACGTCCTAAAGTGGCGACTGACAAAACATGTTACCCCATCAAGTACGAACGAAATCACAAGTTCGTTCTTAAGTCTCAATAATCATCGCTTTGGAAGGCTTGCCACAGCACATTTCCAATAGTTCAGTCTCGACACCATCGGTCCGTCACATTTTCAGTTACTTAGAGTGAGAAAACTGACATAGTATAGAATAATTTATTAATACTACATATTATCTTCTCTCTGACAAGACGAGCGAGCTGAGGCATGGTTACATATAATGAATTATTAGCTAGCTCTGAAATTAATTAAACGTGCTAGCTAGTATTTTGGATGGCTAGTATTTTGGACGGTAAATTTTTTTTCAGGACACTCCATTGTACCAGCTGTTTACATAAGAAAGCAGTTATGTGGTATGCGGAGGGCTAGCTGTCTGTGTGTCTCACCTCTATTGAACTGATTATTTTCTTGAATCTGTGTCCATTTAAGTGACGATCTCCGAAAATCAAGATTTCCAGTAGTGATTCTTTATGTCGTCTGCCTCTGAAAATGACCACCGGGCAAGAATAAGAGCAACCGAGGATATTATATATATCTTTTGTGAGATTACTAAAACTGTGCATATTATACTGATTAAGGTAAAAGATTACTAAAACTCTACATGTTGCACTTATGGGTTACACAAGTCCTATGTCCATCACGAAATTTTCATAGATTAAAACGTCCTAAAGTGGCCACTGACAAAACATGTTACCCCATCAAGCATGAATGAAATCACAAGTTCGCTCTCAAGTCTCAATAATCATCGCTTTGGAATTATCATAGCATATTTTCTATAGTTCAGTGTCGGCACCGTCGATCGGTCACATTTTTAGTTACTTAGTGAGAAAAACTGACATAGTATAGAATAATTTATTAATACTACATATTATCTTCTCTCTAAAAAGACCAGCGAGCTAAGGCACGGTTACATATAACGAATTATTAGCTAGCTCTAAAATTAATGAAACTAGCTAGTATTTTGGACAGTAAAATTTTTTTTCAGGACACTCCATTGTACCAGCTGTTTACATAAGGAAACAGTTGTATGGTATGTGAAACGGCTAGCTGTCTGTGTGTCTCACTTCTGTTGAACTGATTATTTTCTGGAATTTGTGTCCATTTAAGTGATGACCTCCGAAAATCAAGATTTCCAGTAGCGATTCTTTATGTCGTTTACCTCTAAAAATAACCACCGGGCAGGAATAAGAGCAACCGAGGATATTATATATATCTTTTGTGAGATTACTAAAACTGTGCATATTATACTGATTGAGGTAAAAGATTACTAAAACTCTGCATGTTGCACTTATGGGTTACACAAGTCCAATGTCCATCACGAAATTTTCATAGATTAAAACGTCCTAAAGTGGCGACTGACAAAACATGTTACCCCATCAAGTATGAACGAAATCACAAGTTCGTTCTCAAGTCTCAATAATCATCGCTTTGGAAGGCTTGCCACAACACATTTTCGACAGTTCAGTCTCGGCACCATCGGTCCGTCACATTTTCAGTTACTTAGAGTGAGAAAAACTGACATAGTATAGAATAATTTATTAATACTCCCTCCATACTTCAAAAGGATGTTGTTTAGTATATGATTTAGCATACCAATGATTCATTAATTAGAAGGTATTTACTCTCTTTGTCCATATTAAAAACATCTTGCGACTAACAAAATTAATAATATGTACTCACCTAAGTAGTTGTTGTTTATGGATAAAAGTGCTCAACCTATGAAATTGCTGGTTCAATTCTCCATAACCATATTTTTGTGTTTTTCAAGAAAACAATTTGCTTTTGTAAAATCAACTATGGATCTAGAATGACTTCTTTTTGATATATGGAGAGAGTACTACATATTATCTTCTCTCTGACAAGACGAGCGAGCTGAGGCACGGTTACATATAATGAATTATTAGCTAGCTCTGAAATTAATGAAACGTGCTAGCTACTTAGTTCCAAGGATCGCCCTCATCGGCGCTGAGATATCCCCATCCGACCATCTGCTCGTTAACGGCATTGACAAGTAGAGTCCGCTGGACGACCTGGTCGACCTCCTTCTTCGTATATCGCACTCTGGGAGTCCCTGGCGGCAACCATCAATCTGCGGATGCAGTTGAAGTACCTGTGGGCCCCCCAAGCACCCGGATCGGCAGAATCATATAGCTCCGCCACGGCATGGCACTCTGGGACAAGCCGCGCCATCGTGTCGTAGTTGATACGACACATGCGGAGGCTGAGCTCCGTGTCCTTGTCCATCTTCTCCTTGAGCACACTGGCGATCCTGGCATCCGCTGCGGCAGCGGAGAGCTTGACGAGGTCGATGGCAAGGAATGTCAGGTCACGGACATCCTTTGCTTGCGCGCTCCGATTATCCGACCGGAGCTCTGACACGCAGGTTTTCTCGGTGACCTGGAGCCGGCAGAATGCCGTCGTTGTGTTAGCGCACGTCTGCCTCACCAGGTCAACGCTGGCCGCCGGCGCGTCTGCTGCCTTTGGATTCTGATTCTGACGATGAACGACGCCATGGCCAGCCCCGGCTCGGGCAAGCCTCATCAGGTAGGCCGCTTTCTCATTCTGATGACAGGCGCCGGCATGGGCAGTCATCAGTATGCAAAGAAGCACCATGGTAGTTAGTGCTGCCATTATTCTTCTTACAACTACTTGCTGCCGATAAGAGTTTGCACTGGATGGATGGATGGCTCTCAATCAGAGACGGTGGATTTATAGTGCAGCTAACGCTGTGAGACACACATTTTATTATTAACTCAATATAATAAAACTAGCAATCATAGATTATTATTTGCAGATGGAGGATTCTCGCGCATTAGTTATTTTTGTTTTTAAAGACAAACTGATGGATCGGATATGGTGATGTGTCCTCTTATTAATGAATGAAATTATGAATCCACGCACGGATCGGATGATGCACCATTTTCTAATTCAAGAGAGGATTCTCGTGCATTAGTATCAAAATAACCCCGCACTACTTATCGTGCGAAATACCCAGAGTAAAGATATTGCCGTGGGTAACACACGGCATACGGCGCACGGTAAAATAGCCGTCGGTAAAGGTCTCTTTATCGTATGTTTTCCTTCGAGCACATGGCAAAGACTTTGCCGTCTCTCCAATCTGGCCAACGGCAAAAAAAAACTGTTTGTCGTGTGTCGATATGGTACACATGACAAACAGTGACACGTGGCTATCATGTGCAGGCTTTGTCGTGTGTGACCGCTGGACACACGGCAAAGACCTCCTGTTTGCCGTGTGCAAGACAAGAGGCACACAACAAAGAATTAACGGTTGTCAGTGTCTCAAGGCGCTGTTGCTCGTCCGTGACAGGAGTCATACTTTGCCGTGTGCCCGCGCGGGAACACATGATAAATATTGCCTTTGCCATGTGTCCTCCGAAAGACACACGGCAAAGGCTCTGTTTGCCGTGTGCTGAATTTTTGTCGTGTGCTTTACTTACGACACACGGCATACCTGTTGTTTGCCGTGTGCTCAATATAATGCACACGGAAAATAGCTAGGCACACGGCAATCATTGGCTTTCCCGTAGTGCCATCCAGCCAGATACTAATTAATGCATGAGAATCCTCCATTGGCGAACATATTTCATTCCTTCCCATTAACACCAACCACATCAATTAGAGCTCGTTCCGTTGTTGTGGAATGGATTCTACATGTATTAATTTTAAGGCATGGATTAAGCGAATCATATATGTCACTCAAATCATGTGAAAAAATGAATCCACAGTTCCTTATAATCTATGTCTTTAATTAAATCATGTGTTTAGTTGAGACACTCAATCCATATGGAATTATTAAATTTCTGTTATCAACTCCAATGGAACTGACTTCATCTTTACACTAGTATTTCTATCAATCTTTTATAAAAAAATAAACAGCACAACTTGTCAAAACAAACAGAACAGTAGGCATGCAATTGTCAAAGGTGTACACATACTAATGAGGGAATGATCTCCAACATTACATCCAAAGAAATAGATACAATTTAGTTTGAACTAGCAAAGCAAAAAATGTATGTGGCTTAGAAAAGGAACTTCAACCAGAATTTGGAAGCTATTAACACTTGTTTCGCTTTCCTCTCAATAACATCCATAGCAAATATCTTTTCACATGTCGAGTAGCCGAATCGACAATGTCACAGGTAATCTCGACTGAGAAGTTACACCATAAAAAAACTAGAAGCATGCTCGATTAAGAAGACACAATGAGATTGACATTTAATTATTAACTCAATATGAATGAAACTAGCAAGCATAGATTATTATTTCCAGATGATAGGTTTTTGTGCATTAGTTATTTTGTTTCTTAAAAAAGAATTTGGTCGGATAAGGTGATGTTTTCTCTTATTAATCAATGAAATTATGAATCCATGCACCGATTGGATGATGCACCATTTTCTAGGTCAACAAAGGATCCTCAAGCATTAGTATGAAATTAACCCCCATCCAGCCAGATACTAATTCATGGGAATCATATGTTGAACTAGTGAACACTTTGGGTTCCTTCATATTAATGCCACCTAGATCCATTAGGGCATGTTCGATTGTTGTGGAATAGATTCTACATTTATTAGTTCTAAGTCATGGATTAAGTGAAATCACATGTGTCAAATAATAAGCCATGTGAAAGAATGAATCCATGGCTCCCCTTTCATCCATGTCTTTAAACCATGTGTTTAGTTGGGGCACTAAAACCATGTGGGATTATTCAATTTCTGTAATCAAATCCAATGAAACTGACTTCATAAATGTGTACACATATACTACTGAGGCATTGATGTTGCGGTTGTTGACATCATCTGCAACATTACATCCAAAGACATAGATGTAGTTAGTTTGAACTAGCAAAGCAAAAATTATATGTGGCTAAAAAAAGAACTTCAACCAGAATTTTGAAGTCATTAACACTTGCTTTGCTTTCCTATCAATAACATCCATAGCAAATATATTTTCACATGTTGAGTAACCTCCACTGAGAAGTTATACGATAAAGAAACTAGAATCATGCTAACGGACAATTGCATTTTACATGATTTAAATCTCCCACAATCAGAGCTTTCTACACACCACAAGGTAAATCACCAAGGTGATTTTTGTCCCTTCTACATTGCACAAAGTAAAATTAAAAGTTAACATTAATGGCAAAATTAGACATCAATAATTTTGATCAACCTAAAAAATACACAAGCAAACAAATATTTAATACTACTACACTCCATGTTTAGTAGCATAAATAAAGTTTCACAGCTAGTGTTACTTGTTGAAATACTAATCAAAGTGATAAAGACAATAAACAAAATGGTCATATTTTTTCTTTCTGTTTTCTTACAACAATTACTGGCTGTAACAAGGAACAAGTGTAGGTATGAATCCACTGCTAGATGTATTATCTATTTTATATTTTTCCCATTGTATAATAAGTTTTGTATATATTTATATACACGTGTATATCTGTATATATTTGGTAGAAGGGTACACCTCAAGATATATGAATCTAATTTATCTTGTTTTGAATATGACTCTAGTACATATGAGTTCCACATTGGCAGCCGATGATTCTATAGGAGTACAAATGTCTTTGTAGCAATGGAGGATGTTGGACTTCACATTTTAGGATGTACCGAGACAATACTTCAATAAATAGTTCGCTTGATAACGCCAAATAACTAAAAGAACATGTATGAAATATTTAAAACATTATTATGTATCTAATAATCTTATAATGTTGCATATTAGAAAAGAGGCATGATTCTAGTATATGTTGTTAAACATATCATAAATATGCATAAACAAACTTGCATACTCACAGCAACTCATCTAGTAACTATGACAATCATTCAACATATTAAGACTCATCATATTCTTAACTTTTGATTAAACTAAAAATGCCCAATCAACACATATTGTCACCGCTGGTCAAGGAGATACAATTTTGGGAACGAAGTAAACCAAATTATGAATTATGACAGTTACATGAAACTCTTACAATATTTAGCAAGTGATGTATAGAATCAGAAAACCAAAAATATCCATTGCTTTCATTGGCAACAACAACAAAAATTATTAATATTGATATGCGATATAACAGATATAATAAGCAGGACATGATATATGAAAATTGTTTTAGCTGTTGACCTCTTCTTTAATATAATAGTTCAATTTGATGACATTAAAAAATTATAATAAACGATGCTAAAAAAATTCTAAAAAAATGGTCCACATGATATCCTAAATTTACCAACTAAGAAAGAACATGTATCATTTATAACTAGCCCCTAGCTACGGTCCTACGTTGTTACCAAGAGGGACAGGAACCGTTCGTTCGTAAACCACAAACAAGACGTGACGTGTCACAATAATAACTAGTAGATTACCCAGTGCGTTGCTACGGAAATTCATGAATGATCAAAGGAAATATAAAGTGAAAAATAAATAAATAAATAAATAAATATATTAACTTTGTGTAAGAATTATTTTTTCAAAAAATTGATAATATCGCAGTCATAATTAGCACATATAAACCCGGTCATTTGGGGTATGAGGGTTAACAACCTTGATAAGAATCTAACAACGCACATTTGAAATTCGATAACTTCTATAATATAACCGAATTAGTGTCACTGAAGGAATAGACCATTGTAAGTATTGCTTCGTTTTTAGTAAGCTAATATGAAGGAATATAATGCCTGTGGAAATTTGAAGTAGTCCCTAAAGTAAATGTTGTTTTCCACATATTGACTAATCACTAAAGTAAAATCTCTTAAAATTTAAAGAGACTACTCAGTAAATCACACAAAGATGTGTATGTTATACAATTATTGTAGTAAGGTCCGAAGTCCTAATGGAAAAGAAAAATATTTCATCAGAATATAGTTGTCTAGAAGATACAATACATAATAACACAATACATGTGATGAGGGCTATTAAAATCATGGAGCCAACACGGCTTAAGAGAATACACTGAAATTGTTAGCGCACGTTAAAAAAATAGAACAAAACTAAGCTATGCAACAAAGGGACAAAAATTAGATTTTTTTTGACGGGAAAACAGTGAGGGAAACCCCGCTGTAAGAAAAAAAAAATAGATTTCTTTGGAGAGGTACTCATACACTGATATTTGGATTGGGAAAAAATTGCAGTATTCAACACTAACAAAAAAAAAATTGATAATATTGTGCAAACAACAGTGATGTCAAGAGATTCATAGTACTTCAAGAAAAGTGAAAATTGATGGAATCCTAAAAAGATATTGGATGGGAAATTTCATCTAATCCAAAGCTAGCGATGCAATATAGATTAGGAGAAGAATAAACACGACTCAAGAGGAAAGTATTAAGTAGCACCCAACAATTATATATGGTTGGACTTGGAGACGTTCCAGTACGTGTTGCCTATGAGAAATTCATCACTTGTGCAGTTGATATGCCCTTGGTGACTGACATGGAAGCTCCAGCTAGGGTGAATGCAGTTTTCTTGGGTTAGACAGTGAAAGATATTCAGAGGATAATGCATAGAATGAAGATTGGAACTGAAAATCATGTTGGTCACTGCTACTGTCCCGAGGGTTGTCGTGTTGGATTTCGGTGCATGCAGTGATGCTTTGGCAGGCTGCAAAAGCTGGAGCAGCTCAGATGCACGGGCGAGGATGGCTAGCCACCAATGCGGTTCCCCGATGAGAAGGTCTTGCAAATCCAGTCAGGGACCGGAGATATAGGTTAGTGGTGAAGAACTGCAGAAAAAGAGTTGAGAACCATATTATATAGAGCGAATTCAAAGTAATTTACAGGAACCTGAACATATTTGCACGAACCCAACAAACTGGTAGTAGACATTCAACTTTATATGAAAACCTATAGAGTATTTAGGGGGCATTGCATCAAACATGTTGAGTCCATGGGACAATGGCCAAGAAAAGGCCTTGCAAATCCAGTCAGGGGCCGGAGATACAGGTTAGTGGTGAAGAACTGCAAACAAAGAATTGAGAACCATGTTATGCAGAGCGAATTCAAATTAATTTATTTGAACCTGAACATATTTGCATGAACCCAACAAACTGGCAATAGACATTCAACTTTATATAAAAAGCATGAACCCAACAAACTGGCAATAGACATTCAACTTTATATGAAAACCTGTAGAGTATTTAGGGGGCAATGCATCAAACATGTTGAGGGCATGAGACAATGGCCAAGAAAGAAGCAATGTAACAAATTGAAGAACCAAAATGGGTGTATGAACGACAATGGCAAGGTGTCCACAATAGCAAATGGCAGGATTGGAAACTGATGCGACAAAGTGGAATGACGATCAGGATTTGGAGGTTTTGTTGAGATCAAATGGTCCAAAAGGTGACGTGGCTGCACCAGAGAGGAGAGAAATAGTCATTAAGGCCTCTTAGTGGGTGGCTTCTTTTATATATATGTAGATTGGATATTTGTGTGAACGCTTTCATAGATAAACAAAAGAATCTAGTATAGATACGAATACAAGGCATTTACTGTTTTGCCCTCTCATTTTGGCTCCAATCCCCATCCGGATCTCATCCTCTCACAAACACTGGATGACAAGCCATCCTAGATCTAGTTTGGGAAAGATTATGAGCAGCTTCTGTTGAATTTAATCCGCAGAGGGAGCCAAACAGCCCAATTCTGAAAGCGCGTTGAGCTAACATGATTTCTTCCTACGCTCGTTTTGTACTATGACGCAGAATCGACCCCGAGGGTCGACTTGATGAAACGTGGCCCGATTCTCCTCCATCCTGAGCTCTGCACCCAGGCCATCCGCCTCGAGCTCCCTTTGCAGCCTTGCCTGGTCGTCTACCCCGAGCTCCGCCCGAGGCCGTCGCACACTGCTTCGTCCGGTCGTGATCTCCGCCCGCAGCCACCGGACATTGCCCCAGCCCGGATCTCTGCCCCCAGCCGCCGCCCGAGCAAGCGGTCGAGCGGGCGTGCGAGCTAGAGCAGGAGGCTACGCGGGCGCGTGAACAAGCGGCGGCGCAAGGGCACACGAGTGGGCCGCAGCACAGGCGCGCGAGCTGGAGCAGGGCAGTGTGAGCGAGCGGGCTACAGTCTAAGCGGGCGGCTATGCATGCGCGTGAGTAGGGGCGACACGAGCGAGGGGCGGTGCGCCAGCCCGATGGCTAGAGCGACGGGGCTGGTCGGGTGTGTGGAGCGGGAAGGCGATTCTCTGAGGTAGCCAAAAGTCACGCTTTTCTGGACACCGATTCTAAGAAACCATGTGGATCAGTGTCATGGTTTATAATATATGATGAGTAATTGACTTTGGATGATTTGTGTGTTTGAAGATGAAATGCAGGAATTTAAGGATTGCATGAGTTTGTGCTTGGTTATATTTGTGACTAACCAGAGTTGGTGAAGCTGTTGGAGATATTGCAGGAGTTTGGAAATGTGTTTGCTTGTCTCATAATGTGTAGGTTACTGGAGTCGACTCGGTGGCCAACGACGAGAGGATCGGGCACAAGTAGGAGACTTGGGGCCGAACGATCGGGATGCCGGGTGAAGTCAAGGTGATCCACACCATACAGATGGAGAGGCAAGGAACATGGACGGTTTAGCAGTTGAGCCTCAAAACCGTGGTGTTGATCAAGACGGCGGGGTTGACCAAGTCAAAGGTGATCGGCCGATGGACTGGACGCAGGAGAAATTTGCCGATGAGGAGGATTGCGAGACAAGGTGACACACATCAAAATCGAGAAGTCTTTTTTTGGTGGAAGCAAGTAGGAAGTCATGCTTTGATAAGCGTGCAAGATGGTTTTCCGGGTTGGGCCTCAAAATCGGTGGTGGCGATTGGAGGTACACGCGGCACCATCACAGAGCTTGCATCAAGGGAAAGCAAAGCTGTGAAGGGCCCGATGGTGTTCAGGCGATGGAAAAAGAGTTGGATGATTTTGCCCTGATGGTAGGTGGCAGTGTTATGTAGGTCAAGGGTAGAGGTGTCTTAGACCCTGGGCCTATATAAGGATAGAAAGGGCTGGTGGGAGGGTAGGCCTCTTGCACTAGCTTTGTACTAGGGTTTCATTCCTTGTGTGCTAGGAGAGTGCTTCATGTTTTAGAGGAGAGAAAAGGGTGTGTGAGAGATATCTCTTGCACTTCCAAATAGTGGGAGGAAGAGGGTGGCTTCCTAGCCTTATACCCATGGATCTTGGAAGCAATGTTTCTATGATATGAAATTTATTTTCATGCTCAAGATCTTCCTCTCCCTAAATCCCGAATTTCTCTTTTTCTCTATTTTTGGAGCTATTTCGTGGAGATTTTTTATCTTGTTTTTGAGTGGGTTTTGGTATGAATTTTTTGAAGGATCTTGATGCTAGGACATGCCTAAACATTCCTTGATGGATCCTTGATTGATTCCTAGGCAAGAGCATCCTAGATTTGGTGGATTTCCTCAAGAATATTTAAACCCTAGAGCTTTCGGTAAAATCTCAAATCCGTGATGAATTCTTGAGCTTTTCGTGTGATTCCACTTGGAGAAGGAACGTACCACCATGAGACTCCTTCTGTCCAAGTTTTGTGAATTTTGGAGTTTGTTTGGTTAGGTTTTGCCTTTTTCTGAACCGATTCACGAGTTCAGTTTTGATTCTGGAAAGTGTCAATCGACACTGCCATTCCCTGATCAGCACTACTAATGGCTGGACTGGCACTGCCGGTAGCCTCGGTCTAAACCCGTATTGGCACTACCGATGTGTCAACCGGCACTGTCGATGAGTTGTGCTTGTGTGCTCCAGTAGCTTTTCTCCTTCTACCGCAACAACACTACCGATGAGTGTGACCGACACTGCCGATGGTGCCAACCGGCACTACCGATGGCTGTCGTCGGCACCGCGGATGGTAGTCTAGACTTAATCTGTATTGAGCGCTTTTTGTTCTCCTTTGTTTCCACTACTGTTGTTGATCACTCCTAGGGCTAGCACATCACAAGTTGGTGTGTCTGGTCTTGGTGATCGGTTTAGAGGTTGGCTTGGATTATATTTGGGATATAGACCAAGTTCTTAAGAAAGAATTTTAATTGGCTCCCATTCACCCCCCCCCCCGCTCTCTCTCTCTCTCTCTCTCTCTCGTCGCCTTCTCGGTCCTTCAATTGGTATCAGAGCCGGTTTGATCACTAGTTGACCTTAACCGGCTTTGTGATCCGAAGGTGACATTGAGAAAGTGCTTTTTCTTGCTTTGGCTATTTTCTAACATTAACCGATGCTTTTACAATGGCACCAAGTGCTCTCTCTTGTCTATCTTTGTCCTTAGGTTTTCAGATGTGCGGAGTTGCTATTGAGGATGACAACAAGCAGAGTCGAAAGGTGAAGGTTGACAAGCGCGATCTCAAGGAGAAGGTTGTAGTTGGCTTTGGGAAGGGTGATCTTGAAGTGATGGATCTTCTCAAGCTTTACAAGGATGAAGAGCTTGTGCTTGGGGATGTTATCCCAGAACTTCAAAAGATGACCAAAGGTAACCTCATCGTGGGCATTGAGAGTTTATTCCTTAGAGATAGTACTTCTGATGTGACAATCACAAAGCTTAGAAAGAAATGAGAAATTATATGCCTAGTGATATGAGCTCGATATCTAGACTTGATGATATGTGTACTCCTATTTCTTGCAACTCTAGAACTTCTTTGCCCTGTGATAAATGTGATGCCTTGCTCAATAAAAATGAATAATTGAATGCCTCCCTTGCTCACATTAAAATCTAAAAATAAGAAATTGATGCATGACTATTCTTCTTGTGAAAAGCTATTGGCTTGTGCTAGAAGTGTTATTGAGAAGTTGGACACTAAAGCTTCTTTTCCTTGTATGTCATGTAAGTTTTGCATGTTGAAATTGACTTGCTGAAATCAAATGCTTCTATACCTTGTGATTTGTGTATTGCCTTGCAAAAAGATCTTGATTGTGCTAGAGTTGAGATAGGCAATCTTATGTCCTTGGCTAGGAAAGGTTGTAATTCTTGCATTGACATGCTTGTTGAAAATGAAAAGTTGACACTAGACTATTCCACTTGTGTAGAGCAACTTGAAAATGCTAGAGCTGACATTGTTGCAATTAAGTCTTTACCTCCTAGCATTTGTTCCTCTACTTTGCATGATGATGCTTGTCTAGATTCTTGTGACAATCATGATGCTTTGTATGACATGCATACAAGTGTTGTGTCCTCCATTGCTTGCACTTCTTGCAATGACTTGAAAAATGAGATTAAGGCTTTAAAGCAAATGCGCGATGATATAAGCGCCAAGTTGGAGTCTTTGGATGTTGGCATTTGTGCTATTGCTTTGGATAAATCTTCTTTGCCTAGTGCTAAGCTTGTTGGCTCTTCTGATGTTGCCTAAAGGATTTCAATTGACAAAGGTGCTTCTTGCTCAAACCGTACACCATCCCCAAAAGGAAAGTACCATTGCACCTTTTGTAAGAAAGATGGGCATGTCATTGAGTATTGCTTTCACCGTGTCAAACATGGGCATCGAGTGTGTGCTAAAGCTTTTAGGAACACACATCATCCTTTTCATGACATGTGTGAACCTAATCTTGATTCTAAGTTGAAAGATGTTTTCGGTTCTCCCTACATGTCCTGAAGGACTTCTCACATGAGCGAGAGTGGTGCTTCAACCTCTTAAATTGTGCCTCCTCATAGGCCTTTGTTCCATTGCTCATATTGTGGGAAGAATGGACATCAGTTTGAGTTCTGCTTTAGGCATGCTAGAGACATGCGCCGATCTTGTGCTTCTTACTCTTTGGGTGATCATAGCTTTTCTCATAGCATGAACACTCATGAGCCTAGCATAAGACATTGATTTATTGATGGATTCTATGACTCATTTTCTTGTGGGTCAGGACGTGCTCGTGGACATGCTCCTACTACTTGTATTGGTTCACGACATTGTTCTCATGATGCTTCTATTGGTTCTGCGCGTGTTGTCCCCTTGAGAGGTTCTCATCGTGGTTCTAGTGGTTGCACTCATTTTTCTTCTCAAGTTGCTAATTTGCGGTATGCTTCTAAGGGTGACTTAAGGTCTTCTCATTCGAGACATAATTTGCATCATGCTAGCCCTCGTGATAAGTTGAGTACATCTATTACTCGTGTGTCCACAGAAGGCCTTGAGACAATCACCGTTATTAGTGTCAGTCGCGCTCAACTTAGAATATCATATCTGAGTGGCAGCGGTACTTAACTCAAGACGATAAGGTCGAGTGAATAAGGCAGTCAAGGTTATTATAGCTGTCGACCGCTGATGAAGTAGGAATCACTCAAAGTCGTGATGACCGAGTGAAGCCGATAGTCTGACATGTGGCCGATCGATGGTGGCGGTCAGATATGATATGGCAGACCGATGGCAGCAGTCGGAGCTGATGTAGTTGACCGGCAAAAGCAGTCGGAGCTGTAAGCCGACCGATGAAGGCAGTCCATGTTAGCATGGCCGACCGATGAAAGCGGTCGAAGCTGGCATTGTCGACCGATGAAGACGAGGAAATCACTCTATATCGAGTGGTGTATCTGCCTATCCATCATAAATGTTTTTGACAATAAAGGAAATTAAAATGATTAGTTACAATTAACATTCTTTGTTTGAAAACTTATATTTATAAGCCAAATAAATCAGTCAACTGAAAAGTCAACTCTGTATCCATTTTTCTCTTTAAGTAGACCGATTGGCGCAAAGCAGCGTATTCGAGGATTAGCAACTAGACTGACCCACCATAGGACACTTAGGAAAAAATATAAAGAGCTCGGAGCTCGGTCTACCGCAACAATATCGGTCATAATTATTCTTGCGTAGCAATCAGAACCAATCGACACATGACCTCTCGCAACTTTGGCTCTGGGTTTAGTGTAGTGGCAGTCTGTCGCGTAGCAAAAAAGTTTTATGACTTAGTCGCTAGTCGGCGTAAGACCAAAAAATAAGACCAAACTACGAATAAAAATGCAATATATCGGTCGAGGCAGAAGCCAAAAAAAGGTGAAACTAGAACAGATGACATGGGTCATATGGTGTCAGGGCTGATGCACTACTGAAAGTTCACCGACCGACATGTGTACTGCTAGATTCACAAAAAAGTGGGAGAACACGTGTATAGATACACAAATATCCCCTTGGCTCGATTGTTTAATATGAAGGATTAAAAAACCGAGGCAACAAAAGGATGAATAAAGTGACAAATAAGAGCACTAATTAAAAAGCCCAACTTTACTCATCAAAATACCTACGCCCTTTTGTTTAGAAAACAGAGATAAGTGATCATGGGAAAAAAGTATGAAGGACATGAGCCCAAAACCTCGAAAGTAAATCGAGAAAGTATAAAGATACTTAGCTTTGATATTCAACAAGTTGAAGATGATCCCCTGAGCGTGCTGATGTTGTTGGTGAGTGGTCGAATGTCGAAGTCGAGCCATCATGTCACCAGATCATTGAAGCTTGGAGTGGTTGACCGAGACACCGAATCGTTGAAGGTGTGGCCGAGTGGTCAAGTGACTGAAGCGCCATGTCATTGCAGGCGTCGTCGAGTAGCCGAGTGGATGAAAACCCAAAGCGTCAAGTAATTGACGGCATCGCTGAGTAGTTGAGTAGCCGTCAAGTCGTAGTGTTGCAGCGATGTCGCCGAGTGACCGAGTCGAGGCGATGTCACCGAATGACCGAGTCGAGGTGATGTCGCCGAGTGACCGAGTCACGGTGATTGCCGATGCGCTGGGTCGTCGAAGATGTCATCGAGCGGCCGGGTAGCCGGGTGAAGGCAGAGTAGCCCCCGGGCATGTACATGTGGCCGTGAGTAGTCAAACCGTCGAGTCGCGGCGATGTCGTCGAGTCGTCAGAATCCACCAAATATTGAGTTGTCGGAAGCATCATCATAATGGATGATGTCACCGAATAACGGTCGTCCTTGTTGAAGGTGTCGTCTTGATGAAGACGTGATGATTTATGCGATGACATGATGCTTCAACATCGGTCTGCTCGTGATTAGATCTTGAAGAAGAAATCTTTCAAAAATGCGGCGACTCGTGCGCTTCAACGCTGGTCTGCTCGCGATGAAATCTTGAAGTAGTAGATTGAAACCACCGATCTCGACGAGCCGATCACCGCGCTGCCCCTACCTGGCGCGCCAATTGTCGAGACTTAATCTCGGCAATATACATAGGGTAGTTCATCTATGACAATTTATATGTAGGACAGGGGTATGCGTGAGGTCGAGAGACGATGGTAACACAAGACGCTGATTTATACAAGTTCGGGCCTCCCGAAGGATAATAACACTACATCCTGTGTTCTATGGTATTTGTATTGATATATCTAGATCATAGATCTAGATGAGGGTAGACCTAGACGAGGATGTCTAGTTGTGTCTAATTGTGCTTGTCTAATCTATGTCCCATTGTGGGATCAATCTAATTCAGCTTGTCTACTTGTCCAGTAGAACTTGTCCCTTGAAGAGGACCTCTGCCACTCCTTATATATCCGGGGGAACAGGGTTACATGGTGGAGTCCTAGTCGGTCTACTGTTCTTATCCTAGTAGGAGTCTACTTTGCTTTCCTTCTATGTGAGGTACCCCGGGTACAGCTCATCGACAGAGGAAAAGATGATGAAAAGCATAACCCGGTCCAAGAAGGACGAAGGCCCAGCCCAATACAAGTCAGAGTCGGTGGAAATTGACCTAATCCCGTCAGTATAAAAGGGAGATAACTATCAAGAGCCAAGGGGGCAACTGGAAGGACATCAATCGCGATATCGAGTTGTTAGAACTGGGGTTCCAGTATATTGGCGGCGACGGTTGGTCAACACCAACAAGAACCACCAGAAGGAAGGTCGCGCCGATCAGCTCGTGCGCGTTCCAGCGCTATCTCCCATCCCTCTGCTATGTCTAGCAGAACGATGAGTGAGTAGTCTCATATTCTCTTCTCTAGTGCGGGGATCTGGTCATGTAACTCTCGTACTTATTAATACTTTCTTGATGAACTTAATCTATGTGATGAACTCAATTGCGCATCTATTTCCATTAGTGTATAGGAAAATACACTTCTGCCCATTACATAGTGCAAAACCAGTGGGGAGCTAATAGCCTCTGTAGTGACAGCCGGGGTGAACGAAACCACCATGTCTTGTAGAATATTAGAGTCATTGCCCAAGTGAATAAGAATAAGGTTGCATGCTAGTGAACCAATCCGAAGGAGAGAATCCTTCATTATCTTGTTACATCTCTAATAACATTCATCCATCACTCTCTCACCATCATTATTCACACCAACCCAACCATTGCAATCTGTTAGTAATACTTTAATAGTAATAGTTCCGCTTGTTCCTTGTGGATTTGATAATCTTGGAATACTCTGAGGGAAAAAGAGCTACAACTGTACACCGTCCTCTTGCGGTATATAAGTGGATGCGTAACTATGACCAACAAGCTTATTTTCAAGCACCGTGTCCGAGGAACAAGCCAGTTCTTTTACTATTAATATTTTACTAACGTCTAATCCTTTCTTCTCTAGTTGTTTTTGTTTTTGTGTTTTGTGTGAAATTTCAGGATGAGTACGACAGGACCTTCTCCGACGCTCAGGGAGCTTTCTTTGCCATCTCCAGACGTGCTGGTGCCTTAATCCTCAGACGAGAAGGCCACGGCCCCATCGTATGTGTTGAACCCCATTATCATTAGCATGGCTGAAGCAAATAAGTTCTTTGGAGCAAAAGAGGAGAACCCGTATACCCACTTACAAGACTTGGAGGCACTTTGCCAAACATTCCATCATGAAGGAGTGCCTCAGGATCTTTACAGATGGCTGCTTTTCTCATTCTCTTTGGGAGGGAAAGCCAAAGAGTGGCACAAGGCAGCATCTCAAGAAGCGAAAGGTAAGTGGAGTGAATTAGTTGGAAATTTTTGTCTCCACTATTTTCCTTTTCCAAAGGTGCAGAAGTTGAGAAGAGAAGTGGTGAACTTCTTACAAGAAGATGTAGAATCACTCGCGGAAGCCTGGACACGTTTTCAAACAGTGTTGAAACAAGGACCTGACCTCGACATTGATGAGAATATGTGTGCTCAAACCTTCTACATGGCTATAAACAAGGCATCGAGGATGCATTTGGATGGATCAGCTGGAGGAAGTTTTCTGAGATTGACAGCCAAGGCAGGGATCGAATTGTTAGGAAAAATTGCTGAGAATGAAGCTTTGCACAAGCATTGGGAAGAATACCTAGAACCAAGCCGGCAATGCCCAGAAGTTATGCAAAAGGAAGAGTCGTCGGCTGAATAGATATTTATGTCCGAGAGTAGAGCAATGATTACTTCAGAGCATAAATTCGAAGAGATAGAGCCTGTCAGACCCGCCTCTATGGATCTGACGTGTGTGCCGATCGACGCAGTCTCTGAGCCGATCGGCGCAGTTGCAACAACAGGAGAACAGATCACCCTGACAACTCCATCAAGTTGCAAGGAATATACCAAGATAGAAGCTGCAATTCTGGACAGCCACCTAAAGGAATTTGAAGGCAACTTTTCTAAACCAAAGGGGGATAGGACATTGGCAAATGCTAAATCACTCGATGAATTTGAACCAATGGACTGGATTCCTATTGATTTCTCCCAAGAGTTGATCAATATGAGAAGATCCTTCAGCCCGTAAGATGCTTCCAAAGCCGGAATTGAATACAATTTCCTGAGTAATCGCCTTAAGTCAGAAGTTTTTGATCAAGAGATTATTGGGAGAGTTTTAGGAATGCTTTACAAGGATGATATTGAGCTTGATGGAACAGAGGTGAAACAAGTAAACAGACTACTAGACAGTTGCTTTGAGCCATCCCCCTATGAAGGATTGTGTGGTGTGTATGTTGTAGGTGTCACTGATGAAGAAGAAGAAGACACATACCATGTGAGATATCAGGAAAGAAATTTTCGAAAGCTTTGTGCAACTTTGGTTCCCGTGTCAGCTTGATGACTTACGATGCATTTATGAGCATGCCTTATGGAACTCAACAACAGCTGATAGGGACTGAACTTGAGCTCATCATGGTGGATGGAAGGAAGACCAAGCCACTGGATTTCTTTGTTGAGATTAGCTCGAAAACAATACCAGTGGATTTCTTCATTCTAAGTAATGAAGAAACTGGGGTTGAAGACATCATTCTAGGAAGGTCGTTCTTAAGATTAGTACAAGCTGTTCTAGATGCTGAGAAAGGTCAAATTACGCTACACCTAGGAGGTGAAGAAGTGCAATTTCAATTTAACGATCCATCTCATCAAGACCCTTCTTGCTATCAGGAATTCTACCTAGAGGAAGACGAGAAGATATGGATGGATATGGGAGACCCACTTGACCACATCATGCGTGAAACTGACAAGGATACTGCTAGCGCCAATCGACGTGATTCTTGCGCCGATCAGCTCAACCATGAAAATCCTGATTTTGAACCTCTGGGGGAGCTGGATCCAGATGAAGCACCAGAAGTAGAAGAGAAGGAACTTCTGAAGGAGCTATGCTATGAATATCTAGGGAAGAATAAAACATATCTAGTTATCGTGAACGACGCCCTAATGAAGGAAGAAACGGAGAAGCTGCTTACTGTGCTCAAAAGGTATAAGAAGGCTATTGGTTACACATTGGATGATATCAAGGGAATCAGCCCCGCATTCTGCACCCACAAGATTATTTTGGAAGAGAATGCTAAACCAGTGGTTGAAGGGATGTGAAGGTTGAAGGAGTCAGTGAAGCCAGTGGTTAAAAAGGAGATTCTGAAGCTGCTTAATGCAGGTATGATCTACCCTGTTGTTGATAGTGAATGGGTTAGTCTAGTACATTATGTGCCCAAGAAAGGAGGGTTGACAGTAGTGCCTAATGAGAACAATGAGTTGATTTCTCAAAGGGCTATAACTGGATGGAGAATGTGCATAGATTACAGAAGTTTGAACAAGGTGACAAAGAAAGATCACTATCCTCTTCCATTCATTGACGAGATGCTTGAAAGGCTAGCAAGCAATTCATACTTTTGTTATTTGGATGAATTTAGTGGTTTCTTTCAAATACCGGTAAGACCAGAGGATTGGCAGAAAACTACTTTTACTTGCCCTTCCGGGACATATTCATATAGGAGGATGCCATTTGGTCTTTGCAATGCGCCCGCCACATTTCAAAGATGCATGAATGCAATATTCGTTGAATTCATAGAAGATATTATGGAAGTATTTATGGATGACTTCTCCGTACATGATACTGATTTTGATAGTTGCTTGGAGAATTTGGAGAAGGTTTTCAAAAGATGTGTTGAATGCGACTTAGTTCTTAATTGGGAGAAATATCATTTTATGGTAATAGAAGGGATAGTACTTGGTCATGTTATATCTAACAGAGGGATAGAGGTTGATAAAGCAAAGGTATCTAGAGTTGAGAAATTACCTCCCCATACTGGTCTTACAACCTTGAGGAGTTTTCTTAGACATGCCAACTTCTATCACATATTTGTTAAGAATTATTCAAAGATTGCTAATCCCCTGACAGAATTGTTGAAGCAAGGTATAGAATTTGTCATGGACGATGAACGACTCTTTGCCTTCAGAAGATTAAAGGAAGCTCTATGCTCTGCACCCATTATGTAGCCACCTGATTAGAGTTTACCTTTTGAAATCATATGTGATGCAAGTGACTATGGAGTTGGAGCTGTTCTTGGACAATGAAAGGGAGGTAAAGTGCATGCTATTTATTATGCTAGCAAAACTTTGAATGAGGCACAGATCAATTATACAACAACTGAGAAAGAGATGTTAGTTGTTATATTTGCTTTTGAGAAGTTCAGATCCTACATTCTAAATTTTAAGGTGATTGTATATACTGATCATGCCGCTATAAGATACTTGGTTTCAAAGAAAGAGTCTAAGCCTCGGTTAATGCAATGTGTATTTATGTTACAAGAATTTGATTTGGAGATAAGAGATAAGAAAGGGGTAGAAAATTCTGTAGCAGATCATTTGTCCCATCTTGAATCATCATCAACTGAGCCAATAAAAGATGAAATGGAACAAGAGTAGTTGTTTGCCGCATTTGATCGTAGAGAGAGTTGGATGATGGATATTATCAAGGGGTTCAAGGGACATACTGATATGATGAACAAAGACATGAAGAAAAGGGTTAGAAGTGAAATGAGAAAATTTATATGGGCTGACCCATACTTGTATAGGTATTGCCAGGATGGGGCAGTGCGAAGATGTGTACCCAGAGAAGAGAGAGCGAGCATTTTGGCAAAATGTCACTCTTCGAATTATGGGGGACATTATGGCTACTTCAGAACACAGGCAAAGGTATGGGCGAGTGGTTTCTATTGGCCTACTATGCATGAACATGCAAAAAGGTTTGTTGTAACATGTGCTCAATGCCAACGAATAGAGAATGTTAACAGTAGGAATGCAATGCCTCTTAAGTATAATCTCCAAGTTGATATCTTTGATGTTTGGGGTATGGACTTTATGGGATCATTTGTGAATTCTCATGGTTGCGAGTATATATTGGTTGCCGTTGATTATATCTCCAAGTGGGTCGAATCAATGGCATGCAAGGCCAATACCACAAGAGAATCAAGGAGTATACTTCAAGAGCAGATATTCCCTAGGTCTGGAGTACCTAGGATAATAATTACAGATGGAGGATCCCATTTTACAGGAGGAGACTTTACTAGGTTTTTGGCTAAATCTGGAGTTGAACATAGAATTGTGACAGCCTACCATCCCAAGACAAATGGACAAGCAGAAACATCAAATAAGCAATTAAAAGGGATTCTGCAGAAGATTGTTATGAAAGAAGGAAAGGATTAGGCCATAAAGCTTAATGGAGCATTATAGGCATATAGGACGACATTCAAGACGCCAATTGGCATGACACCATATCAATTTGTCTATGGAAAATCATGTCATCTACCGGTGGAATTGGAACATAAGGCTTATTGGGCAATAAAAGAAATGAGTTTGGATCTTGATGCCACCGGCATAAAAAGGAAGATACAAATAAGTGAATTAGAAGAAATGCGGTTGCGTGCATATGAAAATGTAGCAATATATAAGGAAAGGACAAAGAAGTGGTATGATAAGAAGCTTTTGAAGAAGGAATTCAAGGAAGGAGATCGGGTACTCCTATTTAATTCGCAATTCAGACTATTTGTTAAGGGCAAACTGCGAAGTAAATGGGAAGGGCTTTATCTTGTGAACATGGTGTTACCTTCGGGAGCTGTAATCATAATGGATGGTAAAAGAAACAAGTACACGGTGAATGGACAACTTCTAAAGGTATACCTAGAACCTGACACATTTGAATTAAAAATCTTTTGACGTGTACTTCACTACTTAGTGCCCTGTGTGGTCGAGCTTAACGACATAAAACAAAAGCCTTGTATGTGTTTTTAGTTTTTGTGATTTTTTTGTTCTTGATTTGGGTAAATTAGTGTACCGCGCCGATCAGCACGGTGCTGCACCGATCGGCACAGTCATGCACCGATCGGCGCGGCTGAGTCCTTTTGGTTTTTGAGTCGGTTTTGGACCTTGCCTTGTTAAGACTTGTTGAATTCCGCAAATAAGAGACAGAGTCCTAGTCCAATTGAAAATCAAGGGATATAAATACGAGAGGGCGGCAATACCACGGATCATATCGCATCAAGTAGTCACCAGAACAAACCCTAAGGGCAAAAGCAATAGAAGGTGGCGCGTCGGGAAGCAACCAAGGCGGCGCCGATCGGCGCGACTCTAGAGCCAATCGGCTCGGCGACGGATTTCCGTAGATCTCTGCCATTTGGGCTTGGGACAAAGTAGATGAGGTGTTGACACCAACACGAGATGATCCTATCGTCTGGTCAAATCTAAGGAAGAGATTCATGAGGAAAAGTGAAGATGACACATGGAACGTAGAAAAGGTGAATATGGACAATGAATTTCGACAGATGATGAAGAGGGTATTGGTATGCAAGGGAAAATCCATAGCACCTATTGAAAGTGAAGTTGTTTCTCAAAGGTACACCGAGGAAGGCCTTCTTGATCCTGCTAAGCCCTTGTCATATGAAGATTTCCTATCTTTCAAAAATTTGTTGACTAAACAAGAGAAGGAGGAACTAGATGAAGAGAGCGCTCTCACAATCCATGAGTGCCGACTTTACGGTGAACATGATATTGCCGCCAAATATGAACTCAAGCTGCGAGAGAAAGCCGAAGCCATGAACCAGATGGATGCGGAAAAGGATCTTCAGGCAAAGAAGGATGGAGCCTCTCCCAGGGTTCTTACCGATTGGGAGAGTTTTCAAGAAAACAAGATTCATATGGACAGTTGCATCGAAGGTTGCAAGTATTTCTTTTGTGCTAAAGATCTACAACATAGGATTGAACTCCAATTGGTAGAAGACCCAACCTTTATACCTACAGATGTTTTATATGATGATGGCTATCACACAGTTCCTAGAGGGAAGACGCCTAAGGAGATTAACGATGAGATTTTCCGAAGGCAGCAGAACAAGGCGATGCATGAGCATAATCTGGAACAGTTGGCTGAGTGTATGGAGGAAGCCGCTGGCTATGTCGATCGGCGCAACGTTGGAGCCGATCGGTGTGAAATCAGAGCCGATCGGCGTGACACAGAGGCCGATCGGCATGATCTGAAGATGGTTGAATTTATTGATCTGACAACTCTGCCAAGTGATGATGAAGAGCCTACTGCAAAGAAGTGTAAGACTGCACCAGAAGTTCAAAGATCTGCTAGACTATTGGGTAAGCCAATTCGAAAGTATTCTGAATGGGATAGCAACTTTGATTCATTATATTGTTTGGAAACTTTGGAAAGAGGTGACCCTAGTATGTCTGGATATTTGTGTGATGATTCTGATATGCGAAGAAGCTTTGGTAGTCCTAAGATTGATAATTGGGGAACGCCTGCAGAATGTAACAATGACAGGGCGGCAGGAACTTCAACAAGAGCTAATGGTAATGCAGAGAGAAGTGGAGGAAGTCGCAATGGACAAAGAACACCACCACGCCGATCAGCTTAGCCACTGCGCCGATCGGCTCAGAGGAGTTTGAATAGTGTCTCCCCTTACAGTGTTAAAAATCATAATCTGCAACCACCTGTTTGTTGTCTTGTCTGTTGAAGAAATATTGAGCGCTTGTATCTAGACAGGGACCGTGCCTACAGGCATCAAAGGATGTGGATTGGAGAATCCAGGATACAATCGAGATGAATGAAGCGGATTACACTTTTCACATATGGAATATAAGACGAATTTTTCGAGTCTTGAACAGGCATGGTCTGAATGATTAGTGTGTCAAGTTTCTTCTCTTGCAATGAGGACATTGCAAATTTTGAGTGTGGGGGAAGGGCTTTGCCATATTAGTCATAGTCATAGTTTTTAAGTGTTTTTTAGTCTAGTTTCTTTGTTGTTTTTCATATGAGTGTTTATATTTAGTTTGTGTGTGTTTAAGAGAGTCATGAGTCATGATTGAGAGTTACTTCAAGGTCTTTTATGTAGTTTGAATTATTGCATTGTCTTTAATAAAGTTAGTGTCGATTGTCAAATTGAAAGTATCCCATACTATTTATCTTGTCTTTTTGATGATCGGTTGGTTGATTACTTGAATTAGTTGGTTACCACTTAACTTTTGAGCTTTGTATTTATGAGAAAATCTTTTGACTCATCATAAGCTAAAGCAAAAGCAAGGTCTAAACATGCCTACATAGCCGAGTGAATGAGAATAAGCTACATATTTGAACTTTGTCAACTTTTTGCTCATGATTTCGACCAAGTTAGGAAAGGATGATCTATTTGTTTATCTCTGTATTTCTAGCCATTCTTATCCATTTAAATTCCTTGCTATCACGAAAACCACACATCTTTGCTTCTCCCTCCTCCTTGATACAACCTATATTCTCAATAAAGGGGAATTCAGAAAATTTTTCCTGCTGATACAAGATAGAAATTACTGATCAATCAAGAATAAAGAAAGAGTGAAAGAAAGAAAACAAAGAAAAAAATATATAGAGAGAGATCACGCCGATCGGCTCTACTCCTACGCCGATCGGCACTGTTGGAAAAAGAAAAAAAAGAGACAAAGAGAAAAAGAAAAAATATATTCCCTAAGAAGAAGTAAGGTCATCAAAGAAGCAGCTTTCTAATTATTTCCAATTCCTTGCCATAGTTCTCATTGAAATATTTTTCTTTTTAGATCTTCTATATTCCTCTTTTCCATTAAAGTTCTTTTCTAGGAAAATTCTTTCTTAGCGAGCATGATTGAGCAGATTGTTGACATGGTTAATCTTATGGTTTAATTTAATTATATAGCCCTCCAAGATCCATGTATAATCCTTGATTAGATAGGAGGGAAGGAAATACACTTGAGATATTTAGAGAAGACCAAATGCTCGATGTTTGATGCTAAAGATGAGTTGAAGAAAACTAAAATTGTTTTTGAAAAGGTTTTGTGGTAATTTGATTAAGTTCAAGTATGAAATGCTGATTGGTTAAAAAGAAGATGAGAGAAAAATCTTTATGGGGGAATAACAAGTAAAAATTATGATTGAGATTGACTGCATGAGAGATGATGTGAAGATTCTTGCTACATATTTGATTTTGTATTGCTCGAGGACTAGCAATGATTTGAGTGTGGGGGAACTGTTGGTGGTTTCTAGCTACCCATTTTATCTACCAAAAAGGGATGTTTTACGTCGTTATTTGGTGGTTTAGACTAACAATTAACCCTATATTTGCATATATTTGTAGTTGTTCTATTTTTGATGTAATTGCAGAAAATAGGTGTAAAACAGGGCATTTATGGATAAGGAACCAAAGAGCAACGAAGTTGGACCATATGTAGGGTCGCGCCGATCGGCTCCAATGCCGCGCCGATCGGCGCAAGGAGGAAAAGATGATGAAAAGCATAACCCGGTCCAAGAAGGACGAAGGCCCAGCCCAATACAAGTGAGAGTCGGTGGAAGTTGACCTAATCCCGTCAGTATAAAAGGGAAACAACTATCAAGAGCCAAGGGGGCAACCGGAAGGACATCAATCGCAATATCGAGTTGTTAGAACTAGGGTTCCAGGATATTGGCGGTGACGGTCGATCAACACCGACGAGAACCACCAGAAGGAAGGTCGTGCCGATCGGCGTGACGCTTGCGCCGATCGGCTCGTGCGCGTTCCAGCGCTATCTCTCATCCCTCTTCTATGTCTAGCGGAAGGATGAGTGAGTAGTCTCATATTCTCTTCTCTGGTGCAGGGATCTGGTCATGTAACTCTCATACTTATTGATACTCTCTTGATGAATTTAATCTATGTGATAAACTCAATTGCACATCTATTTCCATTAGTGCAAAGGCCAATACATTTCTGCCCATTGCATAGCAAGAAACCAGTGGGGAGCTAATAGCCTCTGTAGTGACAGCCGGGGTGAACGAAACCACCATGTCTTGTAGAATATTAGAGTCATCGCCCAAGTCAATAAGAATAAGGTTGCATGCTAGTGAACCAATCTGAAGGAGAGAATCCTTCATTATCCTGTTACATCTCTAATAGCATTCATCCACCACTCTCTCACTGTCATTATTCACACCAACCCAACCATTGCAATCTGTTAGTAATACTTTAATAGTAATAGTTCTGCTCATTCCTTGTGGATTCCATAACCTTGGAATACTCTGAGGGAAAAAGAGCTACAACTGTACACCGTCCTCTTCCGGTATATAAGTGGGTGCATAACTACGACCAACAGTCTCCTCGAGCTCCTCAGACTCGTACTTTGAGCTCTCCTCTAACTCCTCCTCCTCTGACTCCTCCTATTGCCTGGAGGATCCCTGCTCCGCAGGCCTCAACGACCTCTCCTGACAAGAAGTCGGAGTACCCTGGGACCACAGTGTCAGCTTGATCCCTGTGTATAGCTCTGGCCCTGTGGTCCTCTGCTTGGTGCTCCTCCTATGACCCTGGTCGTCTGACTGAGTACCTATGATCAGCAATGATTCAGGTATCCTACGTGACTGCTCCATGGCATCCAAGTGCTGAGCTAACCTCCTGGCCCTCACTGACTCTGGGTCCAGCCTGGCCCTCTTCTTGCTCTTTGGCTTTTCTAGCATCTTGCCCTTGCCCTTGTCCTGACCAGAACCTGCCATCAATGCTTCTGCTTACTGCTGTCACTGCATGCACGTAGGTATAGATAGGATAAGTATAGAACCTATATAAAATCTACAAGCAGAGCACCACTAGGAAAGAATATGCAATAGCAATCCAAGCACTGAATAAAGGACATGACCACTAGACAAATAAAGCAATGTGACAACAGTAATCATCAACTATATGTGGCTGGTGCGAGTCATCTAGTGTGCAGTGAAATAATTGGCAATAAAATCTAACTACAGACTACATTAGAGTCAAACTCTAGAATTGCAATTAACAGATATGAGAGATTAATAGTAACCTAGGTTGAGCCAAATTACCTAATTAATGCAACTAAAATATGGGCAATTAATCTAATTTGCATCAATTAAGGAACTTGCTCAAAATTAGGGCATCAATCAATGAACGGAGGATGAGTACAATACCCTAGGAGAATTGTCGATACACCAAGAACAATAAACACTTTGGAACGCGCTCTGATCACTAAAAAGATTGGAGCTTTCGATGTCGGCAATGGAGGAAAGGAGGGAAAAAGGGATAGCCCTAATCCTTGTGGTGGAGCTCGGCTCTGGTGGTCTGGATGTGCGCACGTGGGTAGGAGGAGCAGGCGGTGATGGCGCTGCTATAGAGAGGGAGCAGAGGCGCATGGCGGCGGCGGAGCTTATACACGGGTGCGGCAGCAGCTAGGGTTCGCGGGCGCACGAGGCTGAGCGCGAGTGCAGTAGGCGGCGAGCACGGGCAGGCGGCGCACAACGAGGGCACGTCACGAACGGCGGCAGGAGAGGAGGAGGAGGAGCACAGTCGCGGCCGTAGAGGAGGAGCTCGGGCACGGTGGCAGAGGAGGAGGAGCACTGTCATAGCGGCGGCGGAGGAGCTCGGGCACGGCGGCGAAGGAGCTCGGGCACGGTGGATGCGTCAGAGTGGGAGGTGGCGGAGGGAGGCGACCAACATGATGGAGTGATGGGTCACGAGGCCTAGTGCTCTTTTTTTGCGTCGCCCGCCTGATGGAACCGAAAATGGGGACCCCGATTGAGTCCTCCATTGCAAGGCAAATTTACCTGTTTAGAGACCCATTTTGGGTTTGGGTCACCGAATGGGTGACCCATTGGAGACAGCCTAATTACCATGCAATGCAAGAGAAAGAAAAACACACTAAGACTAGCAAGAATTAACACGGTTACCTCTCTCATGATTAGATATGACATTGAGCTCCATGTCACTTGTGGTGGACTTCACTTGATCTTCGAGTAAGCTCGCAGTCCACCACCACCACCATCTTCTAGGTCTTGTTCTTGGGCACCCACTTGTACTTCGTTGACCTCTCAAGATCAACAATGCAGTTAGGCACCCATATGCTCTTGACCTTTCTCTTTTTGTTTGGTGCTCTCAAAGCCCACCAAAGCCTTAGCATTCACCTTGCTATCCTTGTTCCTAAAAAGCTTGAAATGTGTGTTCTCATGGAACAAGTTAGCGTTAGGCAAAACAATAGAACTTCTCACCATAGGACAATCCTTGACGGTGTGGCCATCCTTGCAACACCTCTTGCAATAGTAGTCATCGGTGAGTAGGGATTTGATCCATGCGGGGATAGAATCACTCGTCTCGATGATGTCGACGGTGGAAGGATATGAGCCAAGTCCCTGGTGGGAGACGTTGTTCACAAGGTTTCTCCCAAGAATCTCCTTGTGGATGGCTCTACCACATGTGAGCCTCTTAAAGCCATCCATCACCATCTTCCTCTCTTCTCTGAGCTTGTGGTAAGAAACCTCGACCGAGGTGGTTAGTTCGTCACAAATAGTGGAAGCATCAGTCTTAGATGAACTAGAGGAGGGAGAGGCAAGGTTATCAACATTGATGGCCTCAAAAGTTAGTTCAAGGGCCTCATACTTCTCACGTAGCTCTATATGATCACCCATGAGTTTGTCATAACTCTTGTTTAGGGCCTCATGAGATGTGACAAGGTCCTTGAGCTCACTCTCAAGCTCAACAACACGGTCCTTAGCCAACTTACACTCTTTTCTTACCACATCCAACATTTTGGATTTCTTGATGGCGATGTCATGGGCTTGCTCAAGCATACTCCAAAGCTCAGCACATGAGAGCTCCACATCATCGCTGTCGTCGTTGCTCTCATCCTCACTCTCCCCAAGTTGGCTCGCGGCCATGAGACACATGGGAGGTGGAGGAAGAGCTCGCGGAAGTGTGGTCTTGATCATGGCTAGGCCGGCTATTTCTTCATCATCGCTTGAGGAAGAGGATGTGTCACTTGAGTTGTCACTTGTCCACTCTCCAACAACACTACGTCAGGTCAGCCTTCTGGCAACACTTCTATGTGTTACTAGAAGAAGAAAAAAAATGTTACTGAGACCTATAGTAACATATTTAATAAGTGATCTAGGTTGTACTGTTACTAGAGCATGTTTTGTAGTAACACGTTTATGTGTTACTAATTGTGAGAAAATGTGAAACAAGCAAATTCTGTTATAACACATATATGTGTTGCTATTTATAAGAAAAAATGGTACAAATAAAGCCTATTGTAACACATATATGTGTTACTACTCAACAAAAGTGTTACACTTTTGGTATCAAAAAATAGCGTTAAATGTAAAATAATGTGTTGCACTAGGAATTGAACTCAAGTGGCATACTTCAAGATTGATGGCAACACCAGTCCGGCTAGGACTCAATTGCAATTATGATTTCTAAACATAAAATATATAATATAAGGAAGAACAACTAATGTCTATTGTAACACATATATGTGTTACTACTTTAGAGAGTGTGTTACAGTATCTTTGTTTGGTTGTAGTGAATGTTGAATCATATTACTATTGTTAAAAGAACACCAATAACGTTGCTTGATATGTGGATATATAAGGGAGTCTTGATGATCAGCTATTTGCCATCGAAGCATATGCTGCTTCAATAGTACTAAACAAAAATAACTTGTAATGCAAAAACTAAATAATGCATTGTTCATAAAAAATGAACTCGAGAGTTTACTTATTAAACTTGTGACATTTTCACCTAGGCTAAGGTAGAATTTTGATTAACATAAGCATATAGCCATTTTATAATCATTATAGAGGATGAAGTTATATCCCAACATGAAGTCACTACCACACGATTTGAAAAATATTTTGCACCCAGAGCTAAAGTTATTAAAAGATAAAAAATTAAATCAATTATTAAAGTAGCAGGAAAGAGATTATGAGGATCTAACCCTATAACATTTTTGTTGCAACACTATTTTGTGTTACAACAAAAATTTTCGTGTAACTTGTACTAGATATGTTACAATAAGTAATGTTTGTAACATTTTTAATGTAACACTAATTTCTTGTTACTAAAATTGTTTCTTGCAACACATTTTTTGAAAATGAAAATAATGTGTTACAAAGTTATTTGTAACATATAATTTTATGTTCAAATAAAATCTATTGTAACATAAATGTCCAAGTGTTATAAACAAGTGTTACTATATGTATATTCTGTAGTACTGCAAGGGCCTTGCGTGAGAACTTCTTCTTGTGATCTTGAGCTTTGCCTTTGCCTTTTCCCTTGTTTAAGTAATTCTTCTTCTCTTGCTTGGCTTTGGTGTCTTCTTCTTCTTCTTCTTGATCACTTAAGTCTTGGGACTTGAAAGCTTTTATCTTTGGCTTTGGGCAATCTCGAACAAAGTGGTTCTTGGACCCACAGTTGAAGCACTTGCCCTTGGACATGGAAGCAAACTTGTTCTTGAAGGTCCTCATCTTTTTCATGAGAAGAGCCAAGTCCTCACTCAAGTCATCTTCATTATCATCATCTTCTTCAGTCTCTGCCTTCTTCTTGTCTTCTTGCTCTTGATAGGCTCTTGCTTCTCAGTTTGAAGAGCAAGGTTGGATGGTTGTGGATCATCCAAACCCAGCTGGTAGCTCTCAAAGGCAGTGATCTTGCCAAGTACATCCTTTATGGTCTTGGTCTTGATGTCGCCTTGCAAAGTGAAGGTGATGATGGACTCATACTTGGGGTCTTTGAATAGCCTCAAGAATCTTCTTATCACCTTAATAGGCTTAATATTGAAGTCATCCCCAAGAGCATTGATCTCCTCCACTATAACATGAAAGTGAGAACAAATAGTGTTAGCTCTCTCATGTGGTAGTCTAGTGAAGTTATCATACTTGTTCTTCAGCACATAGTATCTTTTCTCATTGACATCACTGGTACCCTCATGGAGACCCTGGATCTCAGTCGAGATACCATGAGATGTAGAACTTGCATCCAACCTAGCAAAGACATCCTTAGATATGCATGCAAATAGAGCATTCTTGGCCTTAGCATTTTCTTAATGAAATCAGGCTCAAGCAGGTTCACAGCCATATAAGACTCGTGAGTGACCATCCATATATCTCGATCAAGGGACTCCAGGTAGGCTTGGATGCGAGCCTTCCAATACCCGTAGTCCTCCCCATTGAATATGGTAACACTCCCCACCTGTCTTGGCATCCTTACTCAAGACAGTGAAGCCTCAAAGATGAGCACTTGGCTCTGATACCACTTGTAAGGACCGAAGGCGTACCGAGAGCGGGGACGGATGAATCGGTAAGCCGCTCATGAATCCAAATACTTCAATTCACACTACTTGAACCTAACAATCATTGCAACCTAAGCAATTCTAGTAGGCCAAGACCCTACACATGCTAGTGTTCATGATGATAGAAAGCATAGAAGCCAAACACACTAGCCTATGAAAGCCACAATTCAACCTAGTTACTAGAGCACATAATTGCGGAATAGTACAGAGGAGCTCAAGAGATGCTCATGATTTTTTCCTGAGGTCTCGGAAGGATGTCGCCTTCCCCTACTCCTCGTTGGACCACTCCTGCCGGAGTCCCGGTCTCTCCCACCACAAATATGGAGTTCTCGTCCAGGAGCCCACAATCACTCCTAGAGTGAAGACACGCTGTGCGTCACTGCTGCCACATAGGCACAAGCTCGCCTCCCTCGAGAACTCGCCAGACTCTCCGAGCCGACACGAGCGCTCACTAGCTATGCTCCTTTCACTGGCGGGCTCAAACCGTGTACAAACATGTGACGGCCTTCACAACCGATCACGATAGGCTCGATCACTGAAACCTAACCGGTATAGGTCTCACCATGGACAAAGACCGGATAGTACGGTCAGTTGACCAGACCGTCCGGTCCGTTTCTCTCTCCAGTCAAGAAACATTTCAGCGCGTTGCTTCCTCGCTGCCCAAGTCTCAGGCCACTGACTGGACCGTCCAATTACTAGACTGGACTATCCGGTCTCTAGGTCTCTAGACTTGACAGTTTACTCGCTGCTCACTGTAGGCTCTGGACAAAACCTCTTAGTGACCGTACAGTCCGGTCACCACTGACCCCTCTGTCTGGTCACTTCGTCTAGAAGATGAAACTCCTCGTCCTTGCTTGACTTCATTTCTCGGCTTCTCCAAACAGCTCCTTGGCTTCTCCACTTCTCCACTGTCACCTAGTGCTTGTGATTTCCCTGAGCATCCATGCACATCACCAACTAGGCATAGCCTAATAGAAATGACCCAGACCCCCTTAATAATCCGGTTTTTCCTATGGACTCAGAGCCCTAACAACTAGACAAGTGTTTCCAACACTTGATCTATATGTTATCCTTAGCCTTGATCCATCTTCATCAACCCTTGGAATCTATCAAGCCTCCATAGAGCATTGCTATGAGTACACACGCACGCGCATGGAGGCTTGATGAGTTTGATGGAGTCGAAGGGTTGATGGAGATGGATGAAGGCTAAGGACAAGTTATAGAGCAAGTGTTTGGAACACTTGTCTAGTTGTTTGGGTTTTGAGTCCATTGGAAAAACTTGACTATCAAGGCGGTCTAGGTCATGTCTCTTAGGTCATGCTAGTCGGTGATGTGCATGAATGCTTAGTGAAATCACAGACACTAGGTGACAGTGGAGAAGCCAAGGAGCTGTTGGAAGAAGCCGGAAAACAAAATCAAGTGAGGATGATGAGTTTCAACTTCTGGACAAAGTTACCGGATAGGGGTTAGTGGAGACGAGACTGTACGGTTATTGGGAGATCAGGGAGAAGTTGCAAGGAATCTGTCTATACGAAGATCAACAGATACGAGATCAGGGATGAGTTTGCAAGGATTCTGTATGTAGAAGGCGTATGATAGAGAGGACGCAGAAATGGTGCTCTCTGGAATCGATGGAGATGAAGAGACCGGATAGTGCGATCTACTGACCGGACAGTCCGGTTAGTGCAGGAAATCAGTAGGACAAAGAGCCAACGGCTCTGGAGGAGTCATTTCTTTGGAGACCGGATGGTTTGATCTGGCAGTGACCAGACCGTCTGGTCAATTGGCCCAGAAAGCTAATTTCATGGAGCAGCGGTTAGTTGGAGGTTGGAAGCCTATATAACTTCGTTGCTGGGTTCTTGGAGACCACTCTTGTCCAGTGGAATAGCTAGAAGCATTTGGTATGAGCCAAGAGGAAAAGAGAGGAGCACTAGGAGAGGATACTGGATATCTTAAGAGTGCTAGAGAGAGTACCTTGAGCATCTATGCACATCTAGGGCTAGGGTGTCCTTGAGGGTGTGATCTAGGTTGCTACTTTTGGTCTATGGTGAGACCTAGACCAGTTAGGTGTCGGTGATCGAGCCTATCGTGACTGGTTGTGTAGGCTGTCACATATTTGTACACGGTCTGATCCCGCCAGTGAAAGGGGCATCGATAGTGAGTGCCTATGTCGGCTCGGGGAGTCCGGCAAGTTCTCGAGGGAGGCGAGCTTGTGCCTTGGTAGCAGCGGTGACGCAACCGTGTCTTCACTCCGGGAGTGATTGCGGGCTCATGTGCGAGAACTCTACTTGGTGACAAGAGGGACCGGTACTCCGGTGGGAGTGGTCTAACGAGGAGTAGGGGAAGGCGCCATCCTTCCAAGACCTCAGGAAAAAATCATGAGCCTTCTCTTACTCTACTCCTTACTATGATGCCTTACTTTCCGCATTTACACATTGTGCTATTCATGCTTGTGTGTTTGCCTTGCTCTAATAGATATTGTAGACTTGCATGAATAGACTTCTCTACTTGCTAGTTGTGCTTAGCTTTCACTTGATCACTAGCATGTATAGGATTTGCTTTGGCTTTTTTATCACCCTAGTATGTATTATGATACTCATGCTTGTGTGCTTATCTTGTGTTTGTTGATCCAATAGCTTTGCATGAGTAGGTTCCTTTGCTAGCTTGATGTATGCTTCCACATATTATTAATTACTAGATTGCATTGGAATTATTTTGCTTTGTGTGTGATCCACTTGTATGTATAGATTGTCTTTCCTTTCATAGGGTTCTCTTGTTAGTGTGATCACTAATAGAATTGTGTAGGAGTTGTTTGAGTGGTTGGTATTAGGAATTGGCGATTAAGTACATAGTTTGAGTTCCCGATTCATCCCCCCCCCCCCCTCGGCCACTCGATCCTTTCACAAGAGTACTACACTTGTCATTTGAACATGGGTACATTTTGTTTATTTCTAATGTACTCTTTGGTTACACCAATCAACTTGTTCTTCCCGTTACCTAAGCCATGGGATCTCTGATAAAAAAGGATAGGTTACTATTGTGGTGAAACTTTTAGATGGGCCTCACACCCATGTTCTTAGACATCACGTTAATCACATTATGTCATAATCCCTTTGTAAAAGGGTCTGCCAGATTATTTTTGCTTTTCACATAGCTCACAGCTATACTCCAGAGGTTTTAATCTCTGACATATATTAGTTTACGCTTGATATGTTTGTTGGATTTTGAGTTATCCTTTGTATGCATAACATGATCTAGCATTGATTGGTTACCGCAATACATTAGGATAGGCGGTACCGGCTTTTCAATGAAAGGCAAGTCCATCAATAGCTCTTTTAGCCATTCAGCCTTAGTAGTAGCTATTTTTAGTGCTACAAGTTCTGCTTCTATTGTGGATTTTGTTAACACAGGTTGTTTACAAGACCTCCATGAAACTATAGCACCAACAAGTGTAAACACATAGCCACTCAAGGCCTTAGTCTCATCCGCATCTGAGATTCAATTGGAATCACTATATCCTTCCAACGCTGGTGGATATCCCGAGTAGTGAATTCCGAGTGAGGTTGTGCCTCTCAAATAGTGCAACACTCGCTCAAGTGCCTTCCAATTATCATCTCTAGGGATTGATGTAAACCGACTTAGTTTGCTCAAAGCATAAGAGATGTCATGTCTCGTGGCACCCGCTAGATACATGAGGAACTCAATTATTTGTGAATATCTCAGTTGATCTTTTCCCCCTCCTTCAAATTTTCAAACTTTGATGCTCGCATCATAGGGTGTTGTTTATGATGATGCTCGCATCATAGGGAGTTGGAGAGATTTTAAAGTCCTCAAAGCCAAAAACAGCTAAGTATCTTCTCCGCATAGTGGGATTGATGTAAGGTAATCCCATCTTCACTTTTGATCAACTTCACATTTAGGATCACATCTGTTGGTCCCAAGTATTTCATGCCAAAACACCTCGACAAGAAAGGTTTGATCTCATCAATTACTCTTGTGCTTGTTCCAAAAATTAATATGTCATTGACATACAAGCACAATACTACTCCCTCACCCTTACCATAATGATAGTACACACACTTAATTGCCTCATTCACGCTGAATCCAGCGGATGTCAAAGTCGTGTCAAAATTTTCATGCCATTGTTTTGGTGCTTGCTTAAGTCCATATAGGGATTTTATCAATATGCACACTTTGTTCTCTTGCCCAGGAATTTTATAACCATTCGGCTGCTCTCTCTCTCTCTCTCTCTCTCTCTCTCTCTCTCTATATATATATATATATATATATATATATATATATATATATATATATATATATCTTCCTCTAACTCTCCATAGAAGAAAGCGTTTTTACATCCATTTGATGGATATGAAGACCATAGGAAGTTGCAAGCACAAGGAGCACTCTAATGGTGGAAATTCGGGCAACAGGAGAGTATGTATAAACGAAATCCTCTCCTTCTCTTTGTGTGAATCCCTTGGCTACAAGTCGAGCCTTGTACTTTTTAATAGTACCATCAGGTCTCAACTTGTTTTTAAAGATCCACTTACATCCACATGGTTTGCACCCGCTTGGACACTCAATGATCTCCCAAGTCCCATTCGACATGATAGAGTCCATCTCATTACGGATTACCTCTTTCCAATATTCTACATCTGGAGATGCGTAAGCCTCTGAAAGAGTGTTGGGCACATCATCCACAAGATATACAATATAGTCACCACCAAAAGATTTCACAATCTTTTGTCTCTTACTCCTACGAGGAGCTTTATTGATGATATTGTCATCTTATTCAAATGGTGTGTATAATTCATCGTTCATCATTTATCTCACATGGTGGTGTGTCATCCTCGGGAGCATGCACATGATTATGATAATTCTCACTCTGAAAAGTGCTACCTACTACTAAGAATCTAAAGACCACACTGTTATGTGCATATCCCAAAAATTCACAATCTATTGTTTTGGGTCCAAGATTTCTCTTCTTTGGCTCAGGTAAATTAACCTTCCCTAAACAGCCCCAAGTCCTCAAGAAATTGAAATTGGGTTTTCTCTCGTTCCATCCTTCATAGGGAGTGACTTCTCTGTTTTTAGGACAAACATAGCTGTAAGATAGCTCCCCCCCACCATTCATACAGCATACTAACACTCTCTAACATGGCATTCACCAAATTTGTTAGAGTTTGGTTTTTCCTCTCAGCCACCCCATTTGCTTCAGGTGAATATGGTGGTGTCACTTCACAGATAATACCATGTTCAACAAAGAATTGAGAGAAATCATTTGAGGTATATTCTCCTCCACGATCATCGCATAATCGTTTGATTTTACTCTCAAGTTGGTTCTCAACCTCGGCCTTATAAATTTTAAAGTACAGTAAAGCTTCATCTTTAGTTTTTAGCAAGTTTTTGAGGTTGTTTTGCTTGCACACAAGATTGACACTTTGATCCTTTGACAATATTAAACTTAGGAATAAGTTCTAATCTAGACATTCTAGCAATAGTGTCAAACCCAATATGACAAAAACGTGAGTGCCACATATCAGCCTCACAAATATTTTTATTAATTATGGATGCAACATTCAGATTATAGGAATAACCAAATTTATTCAAGCGGAATAAGCCTCCGCTTACATAGCCCTTGCCAACAATGTTTCCAAACTTGGACATTACAACTTTATTGGACTCAAACACTAACTTATAATCATCCTGAGACAATAAGAAAACACTAATCAGATTCCTCTTTATTGTTGGAGCATGTTGCACATTCTCCAAAAGGACAGTCTTCCCTGAAGTGAGCTTCAGTTCGACTATACAAACACCAAGAACAGGAGCAGTTGATCTGTTTCCCATCAGGATGGAGGAGGACCGCATCCCCTGGTAAGAAGAGAATATAGACAAATTAGAAAACACATGAACATTGGCACCCGTATCAATCCACCAATCCAAATATTGAACAACTGAAAAAAAAACAAATGGTAAATTACCATACCCGGATGGATCGATTTCATCACCATTCTTTTTGCCAATGGTCACATTGACAACCTTCTTCTGTTGTCCAGCAAAATTGTCTTTGTGGTGGCGGCAATCTTTCGCAAGATGTCATGGTTTGCCACACATAGCATGTTCTGTTGTCATTTTTTGCATTGTTCTTCTTAAAGTTAGTGTTTTTCTTAGGCTTGCCACCAGCCTGCATCTTACCCTTGTTCTTGTTGTAGTAAGTTTACTTTTCAACTACAACATTTGCACTAGCACCATTCTCTGTACCGGCAGAAGTGCTTGGAGCATCTTTAGCCCTGGACTTTTCTTTCACATTGAGAGCTATAATCAGATTCTCGATTGCGATATCTTCTCTCTTATGTTTCAAGCTCGTGGCAAAATCTCTCCAGGAGGCAGGGAGTTTGGCAATATGCTTGCTGCCACAACTCGATCATGCAAAGGACATCCCAAACTTGCAATCTCAGTGGCCAAAATTTGTAACTCGTGAGCTTGAGACACTATCGATTTTGCAACACCAATGCTGAAGTCAATGAATTGCTCACACATGTACAGAAGGCGATCAGCTTCATAAATAGCATATTTGCGCTCAAGTGCATCCCATAACTCAGTGGGATCGATATAATTCATATACATGTCATATAAATTATCTACTAAAAGGGTTAAGATATAGTCAAGCGCCAAATCGTAGCTGTGGCAAACACAGTGATTTGCTCCACTGTGAATGCCATCACTGGGTGGATCATCCACCACGATCCCATTGACATAAGCCAAAATCTGACTTTAGTCTGCCAACGATAAAAGTTTTCACCACCGTAAAACCTCTCAGGTTTCATTGCATCCGAAGCACCAGCCATTGCTAGAATAATAGAATAAACGCAGCCTTAAGGTTTCTGGATTGTTGAAATATGCGAGTTATTCTAATTATAGATTTTAGTTTTAGGCAAATTTTATAAACATTCAAACTTGTGATGCAAACTAACTCTAGGAGCAAGTAGAACAACACAATTAAAAGCACGGGAGACATTGACTCATGTATGGTTTGATGGCGCTTAATTTAGCGTAAATAGTAGACGAAGCAGACCATCGATGTAGATATCATAGTTCGTCGATGAGACAACGCACATCATCATGGATCAACCTCAAGCGGTCGCGCAGATACACTATTCAGAAACCTTATTACCGTCCCTCGTTCAGGCTTCACGAAGGTAAAGGTTCGATGATTCTACTTATCCTTTTCCTCGGTGCACACCGAAGAATAGAACCGGTGAGATGGAAGCAACTCAACACCACAACACAGCTCTCCAAATGATGAAAGAAGAAGTGGAAGGAAATTTTTAGGTTATGGAAACCTGGACGTCTCCAGGGGTCTAATATAGGCACGACTGCCCTCCAGGAGCCATTTCCTCCCTAATTGCGTCCACTAATTAGCATTCAATAGCAAGACTGGCATATTAACTCCAATTATGATAATTAATTATGTATTAATCCTCTTGATTAGTATAAAATAGTTCAGATCATGGAGGATACGAGTGGCAAAAATTCACTTAGACTTACAGACACACCACGCCACGGTCGCGCATTGCAAGTCACGTGGGACAATACAGAAAAAAGCATGTATGCGCGCGTGTGTACTCATAGCAATGCTCTCTTTCTCTCGTAGTATTTTCTTTATTCAGCCATTGTTAAAAGTGCTAGTATTTAAGTTGTTATGCACCACCATTGACTAGGGAGGTGGGACTGAAATCAAGGGCGCAACGTTTATACCTCCTACGACTCTTCCTAATATGAGGTGTGGGTTTCTCAATAAATAAATAAATGACCGTTCCTAGTCGGTTGGTGCATGACCAACTGGTCTCTTGCAATTTTGAAAAACCATATATATCAGATCTGCAATTTTTTTAAAAAAATAATATTATTTAAAAAAAGAAATTCGTGTCAGCATGTCCAAGAACATCCCCCGTGGGCTAGCCAGTCTTTCTTTTAACGGCCCAAATTATTACCTTATACCTCTTCTCAGGCCATGGCCCACCTATCCTTCCTATTCTTTTATTTTGCCCACTTGCACATGGAAAAAAATCAGGAAAACGGAAGTCCGTTCTCCAGGTCTTATACGTAGTGATGGCCAAATGGCCCATCCGGCACGGCCCAGCCCAGACACGAAAAGGAACGACCCATTTCTATTTCAGACCAGCATAATTCGTAATGACATTAGTACCGGGCCGTGTCGGCCCACGGGACGGCCCAAAAAATCCTCTAATGGGCCATGCCGCTCAGGCCATGGCCCACCTATCCTTCCTATTCTTTTTTTGGTCCACTTGCACATGCAAAAAAAAAATCAAGAAAACAGAACTCCCGTAGTGATGGCCGAAAAGGAACGACCCATTTCTATTTCGGGCCAGCATGATCCGTAATGACATTACCGCTGGGCCGTGCCAGCCCACAACATGGCCCAAAAAACCCTCTAACGGGCCATGCGGCCCATTAGCCCATCAAGAAAATTGACCCAATTGGTCCAAGTACCTCTTCCCACCCTTAAATAGGGAAAAAATCAAATGGGACAAGGGTGGGATTTGAACCTTAGATCTCATCTAAACTAATGTGTTGTCTTCCCACCAAACTATGTTTATGTTTGTGATATACTATAAAATATAATTGTACTTATTTTTATTTCATGCCGTGCCGTGCCACCTGTCGGGCTGGCCTCTCGGCCCAAGCATGGCCCGATGCCTCGTGCCGGGCTGGCCTGGGCACGAATTTGAGCGGGCTGGGCCGTGCTCGTGCCGGGCCATTTTTTGCGTGCTTCCGGCCAGCCCAGCTAGCCCGGCCCATTGGCCATCACTACTTATACGGTGCCCCAGTGAAAGAAAAAAAAAACAATGATGTCCAACTTGTAACAGTGATGAATCCTCTTATTATTATAAGCTTTTCCTTGCTGCGAATAGCAAGTCACTTTGCTTGAGACATTTGTGTCAATAAATGGTGAAGAATTCATGCACTGAATGGACCTGTGAAGGAAAAATGGGAGTGTGGTTTCTTCTTACCCCGACTCGCACGTATAGAGACAACTACAGCTCTAATTGAGAGACTGAGACGGTGCCGAGTGAGAACAACGCACAAGTCGCCGTGATAAGCAGACCAGGCCGTGCTTGGGGGGTAGGGGGGGGGGGGGGCTGCAGCACCCCCTTGGCCTATAAAAAATTGATTAATCTCTATGTATTAGCCCCTGAAATTTCAGGCAGGTTTAACAACCCAGCACCATGGTGCCTGCAGCAACGAGTAAAAATAATAGTAGGAAAGGAAGCATAGCTAAGATAACGTGCATTATCGCTGCTTTCTGGTTTGCGTTCCGCTCATTTCTGAATCCCCAAATCAATGCCGACATCGCTTCCTTCAGCTCACAAGCTCCTCCCACGCTACAAAATGCTGAGCGAGAAGCGAGACGGTGAAGTCGTGAGTGAAGGACTGAGTGTCAGAAATAGCTAAAATTTGCCGCCGTGCCAACTACGCAGCCAAAGTCAAAAACAAATTTGTCGCAGTTTATTAGCTCACTGGCCACCTCTGTAACATCCATTGTTTACAAGAATTTTAAGATATTCTTACTCAGCAATCAGCACCCCCTTAGCTTTGTTTCTGGCTCTGCCACTGGTCGTCGCTGCAGTTTTTCTCCGGTGCAGCGCACTGGGACTACCGTCTGGCCTCATGTTTCCACACTCGCCGTGCACGCCGGTGCTTGACTTGCATCAGGATCAAGTCAAGGTCGTCTCCGCAAGGTGTTGGTGGACCAGGACAGCAGCAGCGGAGCTGCAATAATTCCTCGCGTGTCTCAATCAGAAGAATCAAACACATCCATCCAGTCCACGAACTCACCAGAGCCGATCCGTTCCACGCGGTACTCCGCAGGACCTTCTTGCCATTATATAGTAGCTCTGCTCTGTTCCACCCCCCCCCCCCCCCTTCACCCACGGACGCCTCCAGCGAAGAATTGACAATCATCATGACATCAGGCAAGTCTCTCCTCATGTTAGAGCATCTCCAGTAAAGGCTCTTAAATTGATTTCTACTCTAAAAATTAGGAACCTAGGAAAAAAATCTACTCCAGTCGGGTTCCTAAATTTTCTTTCATTTTTCATGTACTCTCAAATTTTGATCTCAGGCTCCCAACAATAGGAGCCTCCTATCCCCCTCCTATCTATGGGCCCCATAGTTTTTTCTGTTTTTTTCTTTTTCTTTTTCCTCTCCTGCCTATCAGCTTCTCCCTCCCGTATGGAGCGTGAGCATGGGCATGGCAGTGGCTTTGGGGGCAGGGCGGCGGCGGAAGCGGGGCGGCTTCGGGTTCCATGATGAGCGGGGCGGCGGCGCAGGCGGGACACCCCAGGCGTAGTGGTAGGTGGGACACTTTGTGCGTGGTGAGAGGCGAGGCGGCAGCGATAGGGGCGGTGCCCGGAGGCGGGCTCGGAAGCAACACGGGCGTGAGAATGGATAGCGCTAGAGGCGCTGGGCGTAGGCTGATCCACCAGCGCCTGCTCATGTCGGAGTAGCAGGTGCGCTCGCCTTCTTCCCCGGCAATATCCGGATTGGCGACCCGTCGCCAAGCTGAGCTCTCCCTTCCAAGCACCCGGTCGAAGTCGTCGGCCGCCTCCGCTTCCACAGCCCACCCCGTTACCATTGGGCCACTGCGCCTCTTCTTCCATGACCCATCGCCTCCCTCCCCTCTGTTCCCCGAGGAGGCCTGCTCGGGGCGCCGACGAACCAGCTCGAGGCGCGCGAGCGCTGGTGGGTGGCGAAGCAGTTGCGCCGTGGCACGAAAAGGTAGGGCACAGGGTCGGGGCGATGACAGGGACAAGCACAGTCGGGGCCGGCTGCAGGGAGCAGCGCGCCAGCGCCTGAGTAGAGGATGGTGGCGCCGGCAGGGAGCAAGCCAGCAGGGCGGCGCGCACGGGGGTACTCGGAGCGCAGAAGAAAAGTTTTTTCTAAACTGGCAGATGGGTCCTACATTATTTAGGAACCCATTTACAGGCCTCCACTGGAGTTGGAGCCAAAATTGAGCTCCCAAATTTTGCAAGTGAGCTTGCAAAATAGGATTTTGGAGGCCAATTTTGCAATCCCCACTAGAGATGCTCTTAGCCATACTAAAAGTCGTTTTGATTTTGAGGTTGACTGTATTTGATTCCTTGTTATAACTATGCAGCACATTTGAGAGATTCTCTTTTAGATTTCCATTGCATGTGGCTCCTTAGTTGCAACACCCTGCCACTCGTATACCTCATGGAATTCAAACAGCGGTGAAGTTACATATATGTGTCGTGGTCTAAAACTATACATAGTGCTTGATGAGACCAACAAAGTATTATTCTGCTTTCGCTTGACTCTAAGAAGAACTTCTCACTGGGTCTGGACGCCAAATACAACCCCTCCTTGTATTTTCTTCACAAAACATGAATAACACATCATAAATTTTGACCCGTGGATGAATCCGAGAACAACAGCGAACTTGATCTGGTAATACTGCATCACTTGGATTGTAGGGTGGTTTTAAACTTAAAAAACCACAATACTTTTATGGATCCTTGACCACATGCAACATGATGTGTGTGTGCATATCAAGATGGCTATGTCGCAAAAGGATTATTGGTGCTTGTCGCGATACACATGGGAAACATGATTCACTGTTACCTTGTTTATTTATTGAGTTATTATAACTCCATCACTTTCCACATTACTCGTCACATTCATAGCATGTGGAAAGCATTCATGAATCATGAATGATAACTATTGTTGCTAATATTCTACATATGCAACTCATGCGTGTAATAATTTAGTTAGCGTGTCATATAAATTTAATATATTTTATTATGGTGCACTTAGAGAGAACTTTAAAATTGAAGAAATTAAGGATGGCTGAAGCTCTACAATCTACTCATTTATTTGTTGCAAAATTAGTGCTCCGCCTACCACTAAATAAGCTAAAGAAAGGTTGCATGTAGACCATGCATAGTAGTTTGGTCACCGGCTCCTCACATATTTCACTGTCCACTTCCTCTGTGATCATTATATATGTCAATGACAAATTGATGCACAAAGATATATGATTGTTAAAGAAAAGTGTTTGCACCTTACATTTACTTGGATGTAACTGTTTCTAGATGTTGAGCCTCTAAGCATCTCGGCACAGTTTGTCGTCTCATCTTTGTATACTGGAGGCAGATAATGCTCATGCATACGATGTTGCGCATGAACCCCCGACAACTAACCATCATTGATCGGGACGATGTGAGCCCTCCTTGCTGCTTTATATGGATTGCATAATCGAGGAAGTGCAAACACCCCTTCTATATATAAGCACTCCAGCAGGTTGTCGGCCTGCTTTCATCTCTCGTAAAATCATCTAATTAACTTCCATGCAAATGGGACGTAGGGCATGGATTAAAATCTTACTCCCTTCGGTTTTAAATTATTGTTGTTATTGACTTTTTTAGTCAACTTTGACCATTCTTCTTATTTAAAATATTATTTCAAATATGCAAAATTACAAACTATGACAAAATATATGATATTACTTTAATTTTTTTGAATAATATAAATATTTAAAGTTAGCTTAAAAAATCAATGACGATAACAATTTAAGAACAGAGGGAGTAGACCAAATTCACCTTCTACAATTCATTGTCTTACATTGTTCACCCGTGTCCTCCATAATCACCTAATGGCTATCATGCATGGTTAGCAAAAGATGTGCATGTGTTTTTCATACGTGAGAAACTTGATCAACTTTATTTGAAGCATATACATCATCCAAACTTTCGTATATATTAAGTATATATCATATATGGAAATGATTGCTTTCATTAGTTTAGCAGTATCGAACGGACACAGACTCCGCATGTCGCATGTTTCACGTATTGATTTTTTTACTAATTCATTGAATTTTCTTATAATAAGTACTACTATTTTTATTCCTAATCAGACTCACTATTTAATCTGGAATGTTGGATTATCATATTTTATTAATCCGAATTTATATTAATTAATTGAAGTGGAACAAGAACTATTTGATTTCATCTTGATCATCCAATCTTCATAAAATCCAACAGTTAATATGTTAGCTTTTTTTTACCTTCAAATAAGAAAATAATAGGTACACGGCAAGGTTAGTTTTTACCGACAGATTTTTTATCATACGCACCGTATGCAACCCACGACAAAGACATTACCGTGAATTTTTTATTATACGCATTTTCCCGTAGTAAGATAGATTGATCTGAGCCCATATGAGCCGGCGTTTAGGCTCACGGGTAAATAATCGTAGGAGTTTACGTTGTGAGGCGCTACTTTTACCACGTTCGAGTTCATATCTGGTGGCATGAGTCAGGGTGGGTGGGACCGAATGGTCGAGGCTGCCTGCCAGAGGCCACATTTTTTTTTCCGGGCTGGGCTCCTCAGCTCCTGTAAACGATATTTCAACGGCTACCATAATAAACAATTAGACAGAGAGACACCTACTTTCTGTTTTATATTGTAGAAAACACACCGGACGCTTTACCAAACGCAGATACAATGGCTGAGCTCCTCCAGTGGCTACCATGGCTTATGTTCTCCCTTATCGCCATCAGCTTCCTCGACATACTCCTACATGCTCGCCGTAACCTTCCGCCCGGGCCACGCCCTCTGCCTGTCATCGGCAGTCTCCACCTCCTCGGCAACCAGCCACACCGCTCCCTTGCCCGCCTCTCCAAAGTCCATGGGCCTCTCATGTCTCTCCGGCTTGGTGCGGTCACCACGGTGGTCGTCTCATCTCCAAAGGTTGCGCGTGAATTCTTGCAGAAGCATGATGCTGCGTTCGCGAGCCGATCGGCACCGAACGCCGCCATCAACCATGCCAAGAATGCCATCGCCTGGCTGCCCAACGGACCACGCTGGCGCACGCTCCGAAAGATTATGAGCACGGAGCTGTTTGCGCCGCGCAGGTTAGATGCTCTCCAGCACCTCCGGCGGGAGAAGGTGCAGGAGCTCGTCGACCACATCAGCAATATTTACAAGAGACCTGGATTTTGGGTTCGTGACGTTCACAACGATGCTCAACTTACTCTGGCGCACAATATTTACAAGAGACCTGGAAGAACTGGACGGCCATGGCGTATCATCAAGGGAGTTCCATGAGTTGGTACTGGAGATCATGGAGGCCGCGGGCAGCCCGAATTTGTCGGATTTCTTCCCGGCACTCGCTGCGGCCGACTTGCAAGGCCGTCGGCGGCTCGTGGACAAGCTGTTTGCGCGGCTGCACAGGGTGTTCGACGTCGAAATCGAGCAGAGATTGCGTGACCGCAGCTCTGGCCAGCCCGAGAAGAACGATTTCCTTGACCTGCTGCTGAACGCCGCGGTAGGTGAAGATGGCACGGCGGTGCTGGACCGCGACACACTACGGGCAATGTTCTCGGTAAGTACGAGACTGGCAGAGTCCGAGTTAATTTCTGGATTATTTGTAGAAAACTGGAAAATCTCTTTAATTTCCTTATTTTTTAAAAATAAACTATTACCGTATGATTGTATCCACCTGACAAACTTTAAAATATTGTGAAAATGAAAAAGGTGGGCCTCTCGATAAGCCACTGTCATGAGATTTTCTGAAAATGAAAGCTAGTACTAGTATGTGATTCCAAAACAAAAACTAATACGTCTGATAGCTCAGTGATAGTGATAGGTAATTTAAGCTTGAGCTAGCACAGTCCAGTGATAAGCATTACAGAGGTTAAGAGTAAGGTTTTATTTCACATATTCACCAAACTCATTGTCTCGTTGAATAGCCACGCTATCCCTCAGAGGATCCCAACGACAGAGTTAACTTGCTAACTCTTTTTTATCTCTTTTAGTATACAGCACTTAAAGTGACACCTTTAACAAATATCAAACAATCTATTTTTGACAATGAACAAATTACTTATTTCTCCCCTAATCTCGAATCTCATCCCTTATTTGTCCCCACCAAAGACAACTTCCATCATATACCCAGAACTTAATGTTGAATCCCTTTTATGCCCTTTTTGCTCTTGACTTTTACCTTGTGGACATGTTTACCCTTAAGAAAACACACCTTATTTGTTCTCAAATTAAACAAATATATAACAGCACTTATACAGCCAATTTTTTCAAGATTGATAAAAAAGTTATATTTATAAAAGTATATTCAATTCTACCAAAAGTACATTTATGTGTAAATATGATATTATTAATTAATTTAGCAAATCTAGAAAAAATGATGCGTATGACATTCTTCATTAATCTAGAAAAGTAACAGACAAGAGTAAGTATGATATTTTTCATTTATCTAGGAAAATAGACAAGAGTGAGTATGATATTCTTCATTAATCTTGAAAATAGATAAGAATGAGTATGATATTCTTTGTTAATCTAGAAAAAATATATACTTTTGATTTCATCCAAAAATATTTTTGTGAATATGATATTCTTCATTAATTTAGAAAAAGGGGACATATAAGTCTTTTTTTTTGTTTCCTTTAGGGACAACTAAGGGGTGTTCTCTTAAGGTTAAACTTGTCCAAAGAAGAAAGATAATTGCAAAAAGGGCATAAAAAGGATCGAGTGTTAAGTTTTGGGCATATACTAGAATTTGGCTTACATTGTGTCGAGGGGAAATACCGGGGTGCCACATGGCAGCCTCTAAAAGCCAAGGAGTCACCCGGATGGGACCCATCTAAAAACATTCACGCGACAGTTCCGCATCACTCGCAGGGCCGCGTCGCGCTCTCGGCTTATCTAGCCCTCAAACAGTCAAAAACCGACGATGCCTCGCTCGACCCTTGGGGGGGTCCGAGCGGCCTGCCACGCTACGCCCTGACCCCCGCGAGCTGGAGTCCTGACCTCCAGTGGGACCGGGAAGGTTTGACCTGGCGTCTCAACACCAATTGGAGGGGAGCGGCCAAGCTAGTTACTCTCAACTGCCAACTACCCGGTCTTAAATGCTGCATCCACCATGATTATACAGTGTCAGGGGGTCAAATCCTCCTGTCTGCCTCGTCATCCCATCATCGTCCATACCCGCTGACGCAACTAGGTGTGACCGAGCATTCATCGGTGCCAACACCGATGACCTCTCTCACAGTGAATGGTCAGGGGCGTCAATGTGTAACACGACCACCCATCATCCGGTTAACGCGGCGGTGCCCATAATGTGTCTCACTGTGCATGACGGGATACGCCATCTACAGAGCCAGGAGGATGCCGCCCATCAACGAAAGGCGAGGGCACGCCCGAGCATAGTGCCCCCCTTTGAACACGGAAGCAAGGAGGAAGGGCCCGCAAGAATTGAAGACCATCTCGCCGACCGAGGACTCCATCCCCTTCAGCATGCCATCAACAACCCCCGCACACGTAGAACTCTCTCTCTCTCTCTCTCTCTCTCTCTCTCTCTCTTTTCTTTTTAAATCAGGCCCATCTCCTCAGAATATAAAGGAGAGGTCCCTTCTTTTCGGACAACAGAACACTCTTCCTACCTCACTCGAACCTGAGACTTGGAGCACCCCTCCTCTCTCGCCACCATTGTACTCCACCCCGAAGCAAGTAACACGAGCAGGCCTAAAAACTGGATGTAGGGGTTCACCCTGAACTAGTATAACCCCTTGTGTCCTCTTGCTAAGCCATTACCAAACCCGAAGTGCGCACCCTGAGAACAAATTCTACTAGTCGGTAATCGAAACACCGATAGTTGGCGCGCCAGGAAGGGGCTTTCGCGCGCTTTGCTTCACCAAATCCTGGTTTGGATGGCCACTCTTCCCTCCTTCTAGGCTCCCGGCAGCAGCATGTTCTTTAGAAGCCTTGAGTTCGTCGCCACGGCGGACCAAAAGTTGTTGTGCGTCAGCACTCCGGCACGTTCGCCGCCTCTAGCCTCGGCGGCCGTCAATGAGGCGGCGCGTCCATGTAGGCTGGAGGACACGACCGACGCGCCCAGCTTTACGATTGCGGATGATGGGATGTTCAGGCTCGCTAATGAGTCACTCTCGGACCCCATCACGGCAGCAATCGCGGTTGCCGCCGAGGCAATGCGCGCGGTTCAGCTCATGCCTGCCACGCCATACATCACCGACCGGCTTGTGGTGCTTCCTGGTCACAGTGACCAGCTACGGCTCCACTTGGAGTGCTACCTAGGCCCTACTCCTAGCCATGACAACCTCCGCCTCTTCGCGTTCGCCTTAGCAAACATCCACGGACAGCTCCTCGGTGGAGAACCTCTTCACCCAAGCCGCCTCACCGAAACCTCCTCGAGGGGCTACCCAAACGGCCTGTGGAATGCCACAGGGTGCTTCCAAGACGCCACTCTCTGACCCGCGCCATCCGTCCTCATGGATTAGGGTTTCGTCGACGTGATCGAACACCCTGATGACTCCCTCTTCAACTTGCTCGACGTCGGATCATTGGAAGACTGCGACTCCGACTCCGATAGCTCTGCAGGGATCTGCGACCTCTCGAGCAGATGCCTTATGGTGCAGCTCGTGGTCGCGACGGTAGCAGGAGACCTCAGCACCTCGGCCGTCGAGGCTCAGGCAAACCCCGGGACGCCCGCTACGGAGAACCCGCCGATAGGTATGAAGGCGGGAGAGACGCTCGTCAACATCCCCATCACCAACGCGGGCAAGTCTCAGCCGGCCCACCACCACGAGGACATCCAATAGCGTTTGAAGGCTCGACAAACGGAGCTAGAGGAGACCCGACGCCAGCCGGAGCACGAAAAGGCCAAAATAGATTACGAGCTGGCCTGCGCCACAATAGGCGGACGGACTCGTGCCATGGATCGCGAAGTCCAGCAACGAATCGTTGCCGACGACCCAGGATCCCCATAGTTCACCAGCACTGGGCAGAACATAGCGGCGGCTGCTACGCTGCTCAAGACTCTCCCTGAGCCAGCTACCTGAGAGGCCCAGTGAGCCCAACGCGAGGTTGCGATGCTCCTGGCCTAGGCGGCCGAACTTCAGACAGAGAGCTCGCAGAGGCGAGCCGCCTAGTCCAGTCAACAGATCTCCACATCCCAACGCGCAGGAGGCGCCAGTGCTGCCGGATCGTAGCAGTGGTCGGTCCAGCAGTCGGCTCCCGCGGGTGGAACGCCCAAGAGGGCCTCGGTCCATGACCGGGTCGGGGCAAAGCGCATCGCGCACCACATCCTCAGAGCGCACGAGTGGGAAAGGGAGCGACTCAACAAGGAGAGGGGTCGTTAGTCGTCCCGTGGGGGCCAGAACGACGACACTAACAAGGAGCGGAGCCAAAGCCCAAGCCTCCTGGGTCGCGGGTCTTCCGTCGGCGCATCCACGGCACCGAGTTCCCCCAGCGTTTTCGAGCCCCCGTGACCGTCACCAAGTACGTGGGAGAGATAGACCCTGGCCTTTGGCTCGAGGACTACCGCCTCGCATGCAAGGCGGGGGAGCCATCGATGACCTGGCCATCATCTGCAACCTCCCATTGTACCTCGCGGACTTGGCCTGCACCTAGCTCCCACGACTAGCTCGAGCACCTCCCCGAGGGTCAGATCTACAACTGGGGCAACTTGAGAGACATCTTCATCGACAACTTTCAAGGGACATACATTCGACTGGGCAACCCTTGGGATCTCAAGAACTGCCGACAGAAGGTCGGTGAGTCCCTCAGAGACTACATTCGGCGCTTTAGCAAGAAGTATAACGAGCTGCCCAACATGGGCGACGCAAACATCATTGGGGCTTTCATCTCCGGCACCACCTCAGAACAACTCATCCACGAGCTAGGGTGGAAGGTGATGTAGATATGGCCCGATCTTCCAAGAGGTAAGGGGATAAACACGAATTTGAGGAACTCGGCATCGACGACCCGGATTGAATCAGACACGATCCAACCCCGCAACCGTTACACCAAGCATAACTTGATTGTTCCTGCAACTGAAATCGAGAACACAGGCAAGAGAGGATAAACATGCAATCTAAAATTGCAAATATGGATGAAGCAAATCACAAGAAAAGGTTCAAGATCTAAACACAAAAGGGCTAATCGTCACAGTGGTGTAGAACAAGAACAGGAGCCCTGGATTACTGTAAAAGGACTTGTCGCCACAGTTACAATAATTCGATCAAGTTTCTCTCTGAAAAACTGAACTAAACAAAACCCCAAACTAAAAGACGATGACTACTGAGTTTATGTAGGAACTAGAGACGTCCTAGGGTTAGGGGCGACCAGGGGGGGCGCCCACAACATGGGCTTAAGGCTTGACATGATACATGGCCAAGTTGGCCCAAAATTGGTGGCCCAGCACCTTGTCATGGTCACATATTATGACTCACGACCCTTCTGGAGCTAGGACCAGAAACAAAACGACGACATTGTTGTCCCCTTTCCAACGCATCAAAGAATGTCTCGTTTGGATATTGGATGTGGGAGATATCATCAAAACCGTCAAGGGGTGTCGGCTGAATCCGAGATGAACGCGATGACCGAGTTGGTGACGACTTGTAACTTGGAGAAGGCCAAGATATGCGCGTATCCAGCATGGTGATGTCCTCATCAGAAGGGCCCATGCACGGCTCGAGAGCTCCTGGACATTGCCACGAGCTTCGCCTCGGGCGAGGAGTGCGTTGGAGCAGTCCTCCATTGCACAACGGAGGGGAAGGGAAAGGGCAAACATGACGAGGGGGGCCGTGGACATCGCATCTGACCACCCAAAGAAGAAGTAGAACAAGTCACGATCGACGCGCGGTCCGGTCGTGGCCGCCACCAACCAAGCTACCCAGGCCCGCGGTGGAAGAGGCGCCGAACCACTTCGAGAAGAAGTCGAATGGCCCGTGCCCCAACCACAGATTTCCCGTCAAGCACGTCCTCAAAGACTGCTCCATGATGCAAAAGTTCCTCTGGAAGGAGGCCAAGATGGGAGACGCTGAGAAGCCGCCAAAGCTCGGGGGGCAGGACCCCACGGGCGACGACGATGACGAGCAAGGGGGTCTAGTCTTCCCTAACCCCAAAGCTAGCCATATGATTTTCACGGGGCCCTAGTCCTGCCGAATCCACCACATGTCAAAGGTCGAGCGGCGTGCGGTCTTTGCGGTGCAGCCTGCTACACCGGCCTTCCTCAAGTGGTTGAAACTGCCAATCACCTTCGATCGGACGGACCACCCCCAACATGTACCACGACCGGGTCGATACCCGCTCGTGGTCGACCCCATCATCGTCGAGGTTAGACTCACCAAAGTGATGATGGACGAGAGCAGCGGCATCAACATATTGTACGGCGACACGCTTGATCTCCTCGGCATCAATCGGTCAAGCCTTCAGCCTGCTGACGCACCCTTTCACGGGATCGTCCCAGGGAGGCAGGCCATGCCCCTTGGACGGATCAGCCTCCCCGTCATGTTCGAGACTCCGTCAAACTTCTGAACCGAGACCCTCGTCTTCGAGGTTGTTGACTTCCTAGGAGTATACCATGCCCTCCTGGGGCGTCCGTGCTATGCCTAGTTCATGGCCGTCCCCAACTACACCTATCTCAAGCTCAAGATGCCGGGCCTAAAAGGGGTCATCACGGTCAACGCTTCTCTCCGCCTTCCAATGCAAAACGGAGAACGGTGACCTTGATGTGGCTGCAGTGGCCTCCGAGGAACTCGATGCGATTCAAGCGCGCCTCGATGAGGGAGCTCCCGATGGCAACCACAAGAACGCCATGTTCAAGCCCGTGGAGGACACCATGGAGGCGCAGGTCGGTGCCGATGGCGACAAGAGCAAGATGGTGAGAGTGGGGGCTTCCCTTACCCACAAATAGGAAGACGCGCTCGTTGACTTCCTCCACGCCAACATTGACATTTTTGCGTGGAAACCCTCGAAAATGCCTAGCATACCGAGGGAAGTTGCTGAGGACTCCTTGAGTCAAGAATTTGCTGTAAAAATTTCAGCCCAATCAGAGCAACGAGCGAAAAGTTATGCATGTTTTACCGAAGGTATGTCAAGATAGGGTTTGAGGGGTGAGGGGGGGGGGGGAACAGAATCGGGTAGGATTTTTATGTTGGCAACGGATTGTGGGTGTGGTGGGTGGGTGACATGATGGTGAATCCAATGGAAAACACGATGGTGATGGTGGTGTGCAGCGAAAATCAAAACACAAACCAAATCAAAACACAAATTCAAACCAGCAACTGAACTCTACTAGGACACAAACTCAACACTACGGACTCTGAAATTAAATTATGCAAAGGCTAAACAGTGTCTAGGATGGTGGGGAATTTTTTTTGTAGGCTTTTTCGTGGACAAAAAGGTGATGAACACAAATGAATCTAAAGGGAAGAACACGATAATACCTCACGGGGAATCTAGAATCTGATACTACTTGATGTAGATATGGCCCGATCTTCCGAGAGGTAAGGGGATAAACTCGAATTTAGGGAACTCGGCGTCGACGATCCGGCTTGAATCAGACACGATCCAACGCCGCAACCGTTACACCAAGCATAACTTGATTGTTCCTGCAACTGAAATCGAGAACACAAGCAAGAGAGGATAAACACGCAATCTGAAATTGCAAATATGGATGAAGCGAATCATAAGAAAAGGTTCAAGCTCTGAACACAAAAGGACTAATCGCCATAGTGGTGTAGAACAAGAACAGCGGCCCTGGATTACTGTAAAAGGACTTGTCGCCACAGTTACAATAACTCGATCAAGTTTCTCTCTGGAAAACTGAATTAAACAAAACCCCAAACTAAAAGACGATGGCTACTGAGTTTATGTAGGAACCAGGGATGTCCTAGGGTTGGGGGTGACCAGGGGGGCGCCCACAACATGGGCTTAAGGCCCGACACGATACATGGCCAAGTTGGCCTAAAATAGGTGGCACAGCACCTTGTCATGGTCACATATTATGACTCACAACCCTTCTGGGGCTAGGACTAGAAACAAAACAACGGCATCGTTGTCCCCTTTCCAACGCATCAAAGAATGCCTTGTTTGGACGTCGGATATGGGAGATATCATCAAAACCGTGAAGGGGTGTCGGCTGAATCCGAGATGAACACGGCGACCTAGTTGATGACGACTTGTAACTTGGAGAAGGCCATGATATGCGCGTATCCAGTATGGTGATATCCTCATCAGAAGGGCCCATGCATGGCTCGAGAGCTCCTGGACATCGCCACGAGCTTCACCTCGGGCGAGAAGTGCGTTGGAGCAGTCCTCCATTGCACAACGGAGGGGAAGGGAAAGGGCAAACATGACAAGGGGGCCGCCGACATCGTATCTAACCACCAGAAGAAGAAGAACAAGTCACGGTCGACGCGCGGTCCGATCATGGCCGCCACCGACCAAGCCACCCAGGCCCGTGGCGAGAGAGGCGCCGAACCACTTCGAGAAGAAGTGGAATGGCCCGTGCCCCAACCACGGATTTCCCGTCAAGAACCTCCTCAAAGACTGCTCCATGATGAAAAGGTTCCTCCGGAAGGAGGCCAAGAAGGGAGACGCTGAGAAGCCGCCAAAGCCCGGGGGGCAGGACCCCACGGGCGACGATGATGACGAGCAAGGGGGTCCGGTCTTCCCTAACCCCAAAGCTGGCCATATGATTTTCACGGGGCCCTAGTCCTGCAGAATCCACCGCATGTCAAAGGTCGAGCGGCGCGCGGTCTTTGCGGTGGAGCCTGCTACACCGACCTTCCTCAAGTGGTCGGAATTGCCAATCACCTTCGATCAGACGGATCACCCCCAACACGTACCACGACCGGGTCGATACCCGCTCGTGGTCGACCCCATCATCGCCGAGGTTAGACTCACCAAAGTGATGATGGATGAGGGAAGCTGCATCAACATACTATACGGCGACATGCTTGATCTCCTCGGCATCAATCGGTCAAGCCTTCAGCCCGCTGGCGCACCCTTTCACGGGATCGTCCCAGGGAGGCAGGCCATGCCCCTTGGACGGATCAGCCTCCCCGTCACGTTCGGGACTCTGTCAAACTTCCGAACCGAGACCCTTGTCTTCGAGGTTGTTGACTTCCCAGGAGTATACCATGCCCTCCTGGGGCGTCCGTGCTATGCCAAGTTCATGGCCGTCCCCAACTACATCTATCTCAAGCTCAAGATGCCAGGCCTGAAATGGGTCATCACGGTCAACGCTTCTCTCTAGCATGCCTTCCAATGCAAAACAGAGAACGGTGACCTTGCTGTGGCTGCAGTGGCCTCCAAGGAACTCGATGCGATTCAAGCGTGCCTCGATGAGGGAGCTCCCGACGGCAACCACAAGAACACCATGTTCAAGCCCGTGGAGGACACCATGGAGGTGCAGGTCGGTGTCGACGGCGACAAGAGCAAGACGGTGAGAGTGGGGGCTTCCCTTACCCCCCAAATAGGAAGACGCGCTCGTTGGCTTCCTCCGCGCCAACATCGACATTTTTGCATGGAAACCCTCGAACATGCCTGGCATACCGAGGGAAGTCACCGAGGACTCCTTGAACGTCAGGCCTAGCTCCAAACCGATGAAGCAACATCTGTGCCACTTTGACGAGGAGAAGCGCAGGGCAATCGGTGAGGAGACCGTGAAGCTTCTGGCCGCTGGATTCATCAAGGAGGTACATCACCCCGACTGGTTAGCTAATCCCATCCTTGTATGAAAAACGAATGGGAAATGGAGAATGTGTGTTGATTGTACCAGCCTGAACAAGGCATGTTTGAAGGATCCATTTCCTTTGCCATGCATAGACCAGATAGTTGACTCGACTGCGGGATGCGAAAACCTCTGCTTCCTTGATGCGTACTCCGGATATCATCAAACCGTGATGAAAGAATCCGACCAGCTCGGGACATCTTTCATGACCCCTTTTGGTTCTTACTGCTACATGACAATTCCTTTTGGGCTCAAAAATGCTAGCGCAACCTTTCAATGTTGTATGCAGCGGTGTTTCGATCACGAGATCGGCCACACGGTTGAGGCGTACGTGGACGACATCATCGTCAAATCCACGAAGGCCGACACCCTCGTAGCCAACATTCAGCATGTTTTCGCCAAACTATGCAAGAACAGCGTGAAACTCAACCCCGAGAAATATGTCTTCGGGGTCCCAAGGGTATGCTTCTCGGATTCATCATTTCTGAGCGAGGCATCGAGGCCAACCCCGAGAAGATCTCCGCAATCGAGGGTGCTCCCGTTGTACAAGCTGCTGAAAAAATCCGTCCGCTTCGAGTGGACCCTAGAGGCACAGTCCTCCCTCAACGAGGTCAAGCACGTTTTTAGCGACGCTCCGGTGCTGACTCCCCCGACCCCAAGAGAGGTGTTATTGCTATACATAGCAGCAATGACTCAATTCATGAGCTCTGCGCTCGTAGTTGAGCAAGAGAGGAAAGGCCATGCCCTCAAAGTCCAGCATCCCATCTACTACGTCGGCGAGGTCCTGTCTGACTCAAAACCAGATACCCCTAGATCTTCAAGATCCTCTACGCCATGATGGTGGGAAGGCGCAAGCTCCGGCACTACTTCGATTCCCACCCGATACACATCGTGAGTTCCTTCCCCCTTTGAGAAATTATTCAAAACAGGGACTCGGTGGGCAAGGTCGCGAAGTGGGCCCTCGAGCTGATGGGGCACGATGTCGCATACCAACCTCAAGGAGCCATCAAGTCGAAAGGCACTCATCGACTTCGTGGCGGAATGGACCGAGGCGTAGCTTCCGCCGGCCCTGGTCGACCAGGAGTACTGGGTCCTGTATTTTGCCGGATAATACTAGGACCAGGAGTACGGGTGCATGGGCCGGCCTCGTCTTCATCTCTCTACTTGGGGTACATATGCAATACACCATTCGTTTACATTTCCCTGCCTCGAATAATATCGCCGAATACTAAGCACTAGTCAACGGGCTCAAGATCGCCATCGAGCTGGGCATCCGGTGGTTAGAGATCCAGGGTGACTCCCAACTCATGATCGACCAGATCATGAAAGAGTCTAGCTGTCGGACGGACACCATGGTGCTCTATTCCCAGGAGGTTCGTAAGCTTGAGGTCGGTTCGATGGGCTCGAACTGAAACATATTCCATGACGTCTCAACGAAGCGGCCAACACGTTGGCAAAGGTGGCATCCGGCCACGGACAGATCCCGCCTGGCATCTTTGCGAATGACCAACACCAACCCTCGGTCCACTCCAAGGGACCCCCCCACCCCCCCCCCCCCCCCGAGGGGCTCAGACGATTGACCGAAGAATCGCCCCCGGAAGTTTCTCCATCCACGGAAATAATGGAGATTGACAGGTCGAATGACTCGCGCGAGTCGGACTACCAGTCGGGCGACCCAGGGGTCGAGCGCATCGATCCCCCGGTCGAACAGAACTCACCCACCTGTGATTGGCGAATCCCATACATTGAGTTCCTGACTCATGGCACGCACCCTGTTGATGCGACCGAGGTAAAATGGCTCTATCGCCGTGCCAAGTCGTTAACCCTGATCGATGGGGAACTTCACAAGCGCAGCGTCACCAAGGTTATGCAGCACTGCATCCCCATCAATGAGGGCGTTCGGCTTCTCATCGACATCCACAGGGGGGGGGGGTCTGCGGCCATCACGCGATGCCTCGAGCTCTCGTGGGCAACACCTTTCATCATGGCTTCTACTGGCCGACTGTTGTGGGTGACACAACCCGCATAGTTAAGACCTGCAAAGGTTGTCAGTATTACGCTCGTCAGGCACACCTCCCGGCCCAAGTTCTTCAGACGATACCCCTCACATGGCCCTTTGCAGTCTGGGGCCTAGACCTCGTCGGTCTGCTCAAGAAAGCGCCCGGGGGCTACACCCACCTGCTTGTCATGGTCGACATGTTCTCCAAGTGGATCGAAGCACGCCCGTTAGTAAAGATCCGCTCTAAAGAGGCGGTTGAGTTATTTCTTGACATCATTCACCGATTTGGGGTCCCAAACTCCATAATCTCTGATAACAGGACACAATTTACATGGAAGAAATTCCTGAAGCTTTGTGATGATTACCATATCCGCGTTGACTGGGCCGCCGTTGCCCACCCCGAGACGAACGGCCAAGTCGAGCGAGCGAACGGCATGATACTTCAGGGATTGAAGCCACAAATCTTTAACCCCACCGTCGTATTCAACCGCCAAAAGCAGTTCAGCGGCCGGTGGGCGGCTGAGCTGCACGCCTTACTCTGGAGCGTGCGCACGACAAAGAGTCACACGACAGGCTTCTCATCCTTCTTCATGGTCTACCGGTCCGAGGCAGTCCTGTCCACCGACTTAGACTGTGGGGCGCCACGAGTCACGCGTACAACGAGCAAGGCAACAAGATATTCTCCAAGACGCGCTGGACCAAATAGATGAGGTGCGAGACGTCGCGCTCCTCCATTCGACCAAGTACCAACAGGAGCTCCAACGCTACCACGACCAAAACATCAGGGACAGGGGCCTACTCGTGGATGATCTGATTTTATGCAGGGTCCAAGACAACAAGGGTCGGCACAAGCTCTCATTGCTCTGGGAAGGATCGTACGCCGTCTCCAGAGTCCTTCGACCCGGCACCTACAAGCTGAAGACCATGGATGGCATCGAACTCAAGAACACGTGGAACATTTTATAGCTACGTATATTCTATCCTTAGCATTCTGTTTCATGCAGTCTTTGCAATCCTCGCTCGCTCTCAAGTGACACCCGACCCCTCCCTAGGCGTCGGGAGTCACTCGAGGGCTACAAGGGGCACGACACCACATGTTTCCTTTTCAAACTATATTGGACCTTGCGGCCAACTGTGGTGACAAGAAAAGCAAGCCCCGCTCCTGGCAGGTTCATGGTCAAGTCAGCCGCGACGACGATGCTCACCGACGAAACCAAACCTCGAAGGGCTCGGGGACTCAAACTTCGTAAATCAAAATAGGAATGGCAAAGAGCCAACACTTCAATAAAACTAAATATGAACTAAAAATGTTTAGGGCCACCACGGGCCAACGAAACTAAGCAAGCACTCGTTTGAATCTAAATTATTACATTGGCACGATGACCCACCAAAACAATCAAAACAACCAAAAGCAATCACTAACAGTTCTCCTCTCCAGCTCTTTGAAGCACTTCCTCCTCGTGCGCGCGGGTCAGGGTGTCGGCGTGGGGGGCGGCACGAACCCGGATCGCCTCCATCTTCTCAAGGGTATGGCCATCAACGTGACCCGTGCTCAGGGCCTCAAACTCAGCCTCGACCAAGTCGAAGTGAGTAGCGAGCACGCTGAAGGCAAGGCGAACGTTAAAGCGCACACCCCGACGAATCCACTCGCGTCCCGCTTCCATCAGCCCCCCAACTAGCTCAGCAGGGGCGGCGTCAGGGGGAAGGTCCACTTGAAGCTCTCGCGCAGCTCGGCCCATCAGCATTCGAAGTGTGCCTCCCGCCTCGACCTCCTGGCGGAGTGCGTCCTCGACCTTCATCGGCCTGGAGCCAAGGTCTGCGCAAATCCACCAGAGTTGACAAAGCTAAAGAGAAGCAAACAACGAGAGATAAAGAAACGCGAAAAGGACCTCACCTTCCTCCCTCTTATGGGTCCTCTGCAGCTGCAGTAGATGATCGGCGGCGGCCTTCTCCACCTCCTCCGGGCGCCGCTCCTCTTGCCGCAGCACCAGCTGCAACCTGCTAAGCTCCTCAGCGCCACAGGCGGCCTGTGCCACCGCCTCATCCCTCTCCCTCTGAGCAAGGGCAAGATCATCTACCGCCCTCCCGGCCAGCTCAAGAGAAGCCACCAGCTCGGACACGCGTGTCCCAAGGTCCTCCCCGAGCTGACACTGCTCCTCCAGCTGCCAGCGGGGACCAATCAGGGCCTGCTGGGACGCTGTGGCCGAGGCCTCGCACTCGAGTCGCAGCGTCCGGCAGGCAGCAAGGACACAAAGCTCGGCGTCTTCCATTGACCGGAGCTTGCCCTCCAGCGCCGCGCACTCTTTGGCCGATAAAGGGGAAGCCTCATGACCGAGAGCATCCGCAGCGAGCCCCGCACTGATCAGGGTGATATCCCTCATTTCAGTACGGCCGGGGATGGCGAACACATCACTTCTATGCGCTGCTGCGCCCGCCGATGCCGCGTCGGCCGGAACGGCGCCTCCGACAACTGCTGCCGTCGCCAAAGCCACAACCACCACTGAAGCGGCAACAAGAGCGGGGTCGCGCGCCAGCGCCTCCTCCGACAAGGCAGCCACGGCATCACATGCTCGAGCGTCCTTTGCTACGACGGTCACAGCATCGCGCGCCCTCGCCTCCTCTGTGGCGGCGGTCGTGGCATCACGCACTCATGCCTCCTCCGCCACGTGAGCTGCCGTATCACGTATCCGCGCTTTCTTTGCGGCACCCACCTTCAACTGCTTCATGATAGTTAGCTTCGTACGACGAGGATCCTGCCCCAGGGCCCAGCACTTCTCGATGGGTGTGTCATCACCCTCTCGCTCCTCGTGAGGACACTTCTCCGTGGCTGCGGTTGAGGACGCGGTCCTGACTGCATCGGCCGTGATCGGCATTTTGACCCGCGCCGACTCGACCACCCCCTGCATGGGGGAGACAGCCGCTAGGGTCGGCGCAACAGAGGCGTGCCCGACCGGTGCCACCACCTGCAAGCTCTTGACCGAGCCAGACGAACTCAACATGCTCGAGCCGACAGAGGTCGACGAGACTAGGGATGAGCCCACCCCCAGCACCGGGCGTGCGAAGGGCACATACCCCAAGCTGGCCACCAAACCAGAGTCGCCACCAAGAATATCGTCGTTGTTGTTGTCTTCATCATCGCCACGGTCATCGCCCTCAATGCCAATGTACTCTTCATCGTCAGCGCCATCATTCCCAGTGGAATCCTTGAACCCGCTCAGGCCCTCTGAGTCATCGGAGTCCTCTTCCTCAGTCGATTCAAGTCGATGGGTTGTTCAGGTTCTCCCCCCACCACTCCTTTTCCTCTTGTAGGGCCTGGCGCCGCTGTGACCCCTCCTCCTTCTCAAGCTTGGCTTGGATGTCAACGTCCTTCTTCCTCCTCGCCTCCCTCCACGTCTCCTGCTGTGCCACGTCCCTGAAATGATGGGCGTTCCGATCCACCACCCTCTCTGGCAGTTGGAGGGAGGGGGTCCGGATGAGACACACCCATTGGGACTAAACACAAAAAAGGTGAGGATTATCCGACAGAATCAAATCACAACTGGAGCAAAGAAGAAAGAAAAAGGGGGCGAATCCATACCATATCAACCACGTGCGGGTCGGGGCGCATTGGCGGAGCACCCAGTACGGGCCAGGCTAGCACAGACTAACCCAGCACTGCCTTCACCCACCTCGCAACCTTAACATCGGGAAGCAACTCCTCCAGCATCACATTGCCTGGCACAGCATGACTATCGCTGTTGACGAGGTACATCGGGAGGTTGGGGTGGCACAACGGCGCGAATCGCTTCTTGTGGTACCACCCAACAACCCCCACATCGTCGAGTCCCGACTCCTTAAGGTGGGTGAGGGCCGCGAGCAAGCTCCCAATCCACTTCTTCCCGTTCTTACCTATCCCCCACTTCCAACATCCTGGGGCCTCGGCGATGTCGCGCCCGGTGAACTCGGGGAGAGGGTGCAACTCCTCGTTGCGCAGGTAGAACCACCTCCTATGCTACCCGGAGTGGGTGGTCGGAGTCGGCATCTGGATGTACCTACCCGCGCGATCATTGCGGAGGTGAATCCCCACGCACCCGATGGTGCAGAGAAGCGAGGTGGCCCTGACGGCCTTGTGCCTGATGCAGACGGTGAGGAAGAAGTAACACCACAGATCGAAGTTGGGCGCGATGTCGAGGAACCCCTCGCACAAGGCCACGAAGGCCGAGATGTGCTGGACCCCGTCAGGATTCAGGTGCTGCAGATCCAACCCGTAATGATGAAGCAGGGCCCTGAGGAAGTCATGCACCAACCTCTCCAACCCCCGCTCATGGAAAGGGATGAACAAGACCGCATAGCCCGTTGGGGGCTCCAGCCATAGCTCATTTCCCGATACGATCCACTCCGCCGCCATGATGGGGGCGCGAGGAGTCCGGCCTGGACGAGGCCCTCCAACTTCTCTTCATCATAGTGGACCTAGAGAAAACCGACATGGCGACAACGAGGTGGTGGCAAGGAGGGCAGAATGGGAAGGAAAGATGAAGGAGAGAGCGTGCGAGCGAAACTAGCAGAAGGAAGATGAAGGATTCGGCGACAAAGGGTTTAAATAGGGGTCCGCGCCTGGCACACAATCGTAATGGACCGTGGGGATCCCGTCCGTCAACCTCCAGGTAAAGAATCTCTCAACTCCCCACTCCGCAACGTACGTGCGGGCGTAGCGCCCCACGCACCTCCATAACTCCAACCACCCACCGCACCAAAAACTTCTCGGCTCCCGCAAACAGCTCCGTGAACCATGGACCCCACCGCAAATTCCACTTCGGCGGAAAAGAGCTCCCTCGACTACCGTGACACGGAAGACAGAATGGTAGCGCGCCTTACCCGAGACCACCACGACATGAGCGCCAGGTAAATCGCTCTCATTCCAACTTCTCCCTATTTATTTGGGGAGTGGGGCCGGCCACGCAAGGCCTATACAAGCCCCACGCCACACTCCAGGTTCTAAAGTAGGAAGGACATGTGGGTCCCACCTCCCAGGCCATGTCGCGATAGGGTCCCTGACGAGCAAGGACAAAGAATCAGAGGGACGAATCACAAGACTCCGCCACGGGACGGACGACACAGGTAAGATGGGATAAGGGGCTGAAAACTGCCTCGACGGTCCGACGGTGCTATGGTTCTAAGGCTGGTCCCACAAAGGGGTTTGATAGCCGCCGAGAGCGCAAAATAGAGTGAGGGGCATGAGCGATGGGCACACTCAGCGGCCAACACCCTGACTCCCGAGAGTTGTGGGCATCATGAAGTAGCGTTTGAGTCTCATTCCGACTCGCCTCTTGGTATCTCCCCGAAGAGAGGCATCTAGCCATCATGACCTACCGAATGGTCGCGATAACCAGTCAAGTCAAAATGACGGATTTATGAGACCAACCACTAGCTGGTTTACCGGAACCTCGTCGACGGGGAACCGGGGTCTCACTCGAACAAACCCAATAACAGCTCACCGAGCAGTCGTGTTTCAGCCGCCAAGGCGAAAACATGGCCCGACTCTATCCTCCATCCCACGAACGAGACGTGGAAGGAGAAAACGAAAAAAGTCGAAATGACCCCTCGACCGTTCCCTCCGCATCAAGCGGGGACACGAGAGTCGGCATAGCCAAACGAGACCCAACGGCGGGGTCACAATTCTTTACTCCTTAAACAAGACCGTTTGAGGTCAACTTATACAAAAACTCACTTCCTTCCTCCCCTCATTACAAAGGACTAGAAAAAGGAGTTGGCCTAGGAGGCCTAGTACAAAGGAAAAGGCAGTACCGACACCTCGGCGGGTACATACGAGGAGAAGGAGCTGTGATGCTTCATCATCAGGGAAAGATGCCCTCATATGAGGCCAGCCATTTCCGCCGACGAGGAAGGCGAGCAGCTCGGTCGCGCTGTACGGCTGTTGCTGGATCTGCCTCTTGGGCCTAAGGACCCTCCCAACAGCAGGGAGTCCGACCTGGCGCCTCTGTCTTGCCTCATCCCTACGGATGCCATCAAGAACGAACACGATGGGACCTAATAAGCCATGGAAACCTACCATGCGAGGTCTCCTTAAACATCACCCTGCCTGAATAAGGCGGGGACATAACGGATGTCAAGCCAACTTCCTCACGGCCAATGAGGCGGCCACGCCGGAGTGGTTGAAAGTCTATCGCCATTGGATCCCCCTCCCCGTCCCCGTCACCTGGGGCATCATCACACTCAGAAGCCATAAAGACAATGGTCTACTAAGTGGGAGCCACTCACATCCCAAATGTCCCGAAACTTGATGTGTAAAGCTTAGGCATGAGGATGAAGCAACAAGCTACTCAGTGGCACCCTTAAATAGCCGAGCAGGGCCATCCCCACAGACACTCTGCCCAAGCAACAAGCTCGAGGCAGCATTGAATGGGATGCCGGCACGCCGCAAGAGGACAAGAGTTTGACACCGTCGGTAGCGCTAGGTGTTGTGCCCTGCGCAAAGGGAATCCCGCCTCAGGTTGGGTCAGTGACCAGAGACCTCCCGAGCGGCCGCTGCGACAGACGGCAGACCCATGAAAAGATGCCCCTGAGCACCGCACGTCAGAAGAGGACAAGAAACTCGCTGCTCGGGCTATGTCAAGTCGTGACTTTTTAGATAAAACACAGCGAGACGTCCCGCAGTAGCTTTGCAGACCGGGTCCTCCCCTTCGCCGGCACTCCACGCCGCCCACTCTGCCCGAGGCCACGAACACCTAGATTCCCTCATAAGTCATGTCCGATAAAACAAAGCCAAAGAATGAGTCCGCAAGGACTCCTCTGACTTGGGGTCTACACCCGATGGGTGCGCTCGCACGCACCTCTCTCGCATCATGGAAGAACCCACTAAGGCTACATCTAGCCACGGCGTGAGTTCTTGTAAAAACTCACCCCCCGGCTTGGGGGCTACACTCGTTGAGTGCGCTCGCACGCACCTCGAAAGAGTCGGGCAACATCAACAGCAAAATCCCCTGAACGACTCTCTGACTCGCTTGGGGGCTTGGGGGCTACTGTTGAGGGGAAATATCAGGGTGTCACATGGCATCCTCTAAAAGCCAAGGAGTCACCTGGATGGGACCCATCTAAAAACATTCACATGACAATTCCGCATCACTCGCAGGGGCCACGCTGCGCTCTCGGCTTATCCAGCCCTCAAACAGTCAAAAACCGATGGCGCCTCGCTCGACCCTTGGGGGGGGGGGGGGGGGTCCGAGTAGCCCGCCTCGCCCGACTCCTCGTCAGGGGTCGAGCGGCCTCCCGTGCCATGCCTTGATCCCCGCGAGCTGGAGTCCTGACCTCCAGTGGGACCGGGAAGGTTTGACCTGGCGTCGCAACACCAATTGGAGGGGGGCAGCAAAGCTAGTTACTCTCAACTGCCAACTATCCGGTCTTAAATGCCGCATCCACCACAATTACACGGTGTCAGGGGGTCAAATCCCCCTGTCTGCCTCGTCATCCCATCATCGCCCATACCCGCTGACGCAACTAGGCATGACCGGGCGTTCAATGGTGCCAACCCCCGATGACCTCTCTCACAGTGAATGGTCAGGGGCGTCAATGTGTAACACGACCACCCATCATCCGGTTAACGCGGCGGTGCCCATAACGCGTCTCACTGTGTGCGATGGGATACGCCATCTACAGGGCCAGGAGGACGTCACCCATCAACAGAAGGCGGGGTATGCCCGAGCACAGTGCCCCCCTTTGAACGTGGAAGCAAGGAGGAAGGGCCCGCAAGAATTGAAGACCACGTCGCCGACCGAGGACTCCATCCCCTTCAGCATGCCATCAACAACCCCGCACACGTAGAACTCTCTCTCTCTCTCTCTCTCTCTCTCTCTCTCTCTCTCTCTCTCTCTCTCTCTTTCTTCTCTGGGGCCCATCTTCTCATAAAATAAAGGAGAGGTCTCTTCTTTTCGGACAATAGAACACTCTTCCTACCTCACTCGAACCTGAGACTTGGAGCACCCCTCCTCTCTTACCACCATTGTACTCCACCCCGAAGCAAGTAACACGAGCAGGCCTAAGAACTGGACGTAGGGGTCCACCCCGAACCAGTATAACCCACCATGTTCTCTTGCTAAGCCATTGTCAAACCCGAAGCGCGCACCCCGAGAACAAATTCTACTAGTTGGTAATCGAAACACCGACACATTGGGACAAATAAGGGATGAGATTCTAAATCGAGGGAAAATAACTAATTTGCTCTTTAACAAACTATAAGACATGATGTGAAAGATAGAATGGATGGAGATAAAAAGGTAATTTCTATGAAAACATAAGTATATAGTGCATTCGAAATCTTTTGGTTTAAATAACCTATTAGATTTTTTTTGAAAATCAATTCCCTATTTGATGGGGTTCCTATTCATTTGTATCCTACAGCTAGTCCATCGGAGAGGTTATCAACTGTTTAACCATAATACAATATTATGTATCTTCTATGTGTCTAAATTTTTCACATGAGTTAGCAATTCTTGGAGTTCATTTAATCTATTCTATATAGGACTACCCCTGACAAGGGCATGCATACTTATAGCTAGCCAAGGTGCCTTCTTTGTGCATTCTTAGTTTAGTAAAGACAACATGGTTTTCTTTTCGCACCACGAGTATGGATGCAACAGTCAATAATAGGAAGATTGAGATAGCCAACCGGACTTCAAGCCCTCAGCAACCGCATTTTCCACGTCTATATAATACTGTTCATAATTATGATAATCATGAAGAGACAGTGGACGTCATCTTGATAGTGTATCTGACAGCAGATTCTTTTCTCTCTTTGTTAACTTAGATCTTTCTATTGTAAGAGAAGTAGTTCAATAATTGTATACTCTAATTATGACAATGTCACTGATATTTGTACAGCTCACGCTATATCTACTTTACAACATAATTAGCAAACACATATAGTACAGTTTCACAGATATTTGTACAGCTCATACTTTATCTACTTTACAACATAAATTAGCAAACTCATATCATTTATGTCTTCTAGGATTTGTTTGCTGCCGGAAGCGACACAAGCTCTAGTACAGTGGAATGGGCCATGGCTGAGTTACTTCAAAACCCTCTTTCATTGGCAAAAGCTTGTGATGAGCTTAGAAGAGTCATTGGCTCAGGAAGAAACATTGAAGAAACAGAAATAGGCCAGTTGCCCTACCTCCAAGCTGTGATAAAAGAAACATTTAGACTGCATCCTCCTGTTCCACTGTTATTACCACGACGAGCTGAGAAGACAACAAAAATAATGGATTATACAATTCCCAAAGGCTCTCGCGTGCTGATAAATATATGGGCAATAGGTCGAGATGCAAACATATGGTCTGAACCAGAGAAGTTTATTCCTGAGAGATTTTTGGTAAAAACAGTTGATTTTAAAGGTGGAGACTTCGAGCTCATCCCGTTTGGTGCAGGCCGTCGTATCTGTCCTGGCATGCCATTGGCAGTTAGGATGGTACATCTGGTTCTTGGATCGTTATTAAACCAGTTTAAGTGGAGGCTCCCAGATGAGATGGAAAGGCACGGAGTTGATATGAGTGAAAAATTTGGTGTGACACTGGTGAAGGCTGTGCCACTATGTGCTATACCTGCACATGTTTGAGTCATCACCAAATTGTCTTCTCGAAACATTGCTCCTACACTACTTATTGTGTAAAACTTTATCATGCACGTTCCATGTCTATCTGCTAGTAATAAATAAGAAGTTACGAAGGCTTACCATTTTGTATTTGAAACGAACAGCGAACGTGTCTCCTCGCGCGAGCAGGTTCTAAATGTTAGGTTTAAGAACAATATTCATCTCTATATACTATCTCTACTATATATACTGTCTAACGTGGTGGTGGTTCTGCCATAAGTAGTCAAATCGGACTCCATAACCAAACAGCAAATTTTTGAGAAAACAGGTTTCATTCTGGGTCATTTTGTTCCAATCGGATTGGGCCTCATTCCGGCCCAAACCGCTGGAACCGAACAAGGCCCTAAGCAGTTCCTATCGACATAATGCCATCGTGGCAAGAAGTCAATTGACGTAGTCTGGCCGTGCACCACTGCTGTGGATGGCGGCCCACTCGCCCTCAGCCTCCACATGGCCCAGTGTAGGTCATTGCCGGTCTTCCACTTGGAGATCTTGTCGTTGTTGAGGCCTCGCTGGTGACGAAGCTAATGAACTCGGACACACGCTCCTCCATCACTTTCTTCATCATGGGCAACACCTTCGTGGTCTGCACGAATTCAATATCCTAATCAACAACAAATTCATTTTGTTATTCTGCTTGGTCTGATCACGAATTTACGAGGTATCAACTAGATTCATGTTGGCTAGATGTGATGTGTACAAGGATTCCCGACCTTCCGAAAGGTTCTGGATACGTTGATTTGGTCGGAGGCGACACACAAATCGATCCGGCTTCAGAACAGCACATTCTAAACCCCGCAATCACAGTACGACGTCTCCTCTGGTTATCAACCGTCCTAAAATGATTGACCTCGCCAAGAAGGCTAATCCCTGCCTGCGAATCAAGAACACAAGCAAGAACAAAGAAGAAAGCAACACAATTACAGATGTATTATGAATCTCACGAAGTTGGGGTCTCACAAACCGTGATGACGGTGAAACTGTTATGAACAGAATAATCTAAGCAAAACCCAGACCCTAATAAAGAGGCGGCGGCTGTATATGAGGACCCTAGGGTCATGCAAGACCTCCTGGACGCAGCCCTAAGTGGGCTCAACTCGATACATGGCCCAAAGACCGATTACCGTGTCGCAGCACCAGGACAGATTCTGTACATCTACTTGTTTCGACGATTGCCGATGGCTACGAATTTTGATATGGGACCAGTTGGGTTGGAAAGATCTTTTCGTTATGTTTCCAGGCATATGTAGAACGTCCAAATCCGAGTCCGTATGCGTCCTGGGCGTCTGTTTTAGTGCAGACTGGTCCTGGGCTCCGAAACAGACTCGAAGTCGGTTTTGGATTGGGCTTCCACCTTGGCTTGGACGTCCTTGCTGGCCCATCACGCCTCCAATCACCTCCTCAGCTATATCATCATCATCTCCATGGTTTCTAACAATAATTAAATCATTAGATAATAATCTATTCTCAAAATCACATAAACAAAACATTAGAAACGAAGTCACCTGTAAATTCAGGTGATGCACATGAACTTTTATCTTAGTTGGAGGAGTATTGCGTGTATTCATAGGTGTGATGTTCTCATTATTCTCCCCCTTTTGAATTAGAGTCGTCCTCGACTCGATCCCATCTCTTTCTCCGAATATTTGTCTCAAATCTGAAATATGAAATATAGAACTATTCCCAAACTTGGGATGCACCTCATGTTTATATGCGTTATAAAAATTATCATTAGAATGTGAAACTATAGTAGAAGGCATGTCACACAACTGAACAACATCTTTGAAAAATTGGCCAGTAGTATGAACATCATCCTCACTCTTATGACAAGTTAGAAAATGTGTGATCTTAGAAACAGTAGAAAAACTTGACATGACATGACAATTTTTATTGCAGTTTTCTAGTGTCTCATTGAGTTGCACAACACAAGGAGGTTTCAATATTGAAAAAATATAAACTCTATGAACCATAAACAAACCTCTATGATCATAATAGCCAATAGCATGAAAATTATTTCTTGTTAATAAAGGAAATTCAGTTTGAGAAAAGATTTTCTTCTCAATGGCATTTAGATCACAAAGAACATCAAATTTAATATAACCCAAAGTGTTTAGAGAAGTCAACAATTTCTACTCATCCTTTTCACATGTAACTAGAATCAAATGTTTTATTTCAGCACCATTAGGTGAAACATAAGCAAAAGCATCAAGCTCATTTATTTGTTGTGGCAAAGGTATAACTGAAGCATTTGCACACAACTCCTCTTTATCACAAGGACCAATAGATAAATCAACTTATAACAAAGAAACATCATCATAAGGTTCCAATACAGCAAGATTATTGAAACAATTTATCACATCAAGAAAGCTTTTACCTGAAGCAACAACCTGTTCTTTATCTTTCCCACTATCATCTTCTTTATGTAGATGTTCAAATGTATTAGTTGCAACAAGAGGCAAAGAAATATGTTCATCCTCTGGTAATTTAGATTTTGATGGAAGTGTTGCAACATTTGAAATAGCCCATTCTATCCTAAATGGTTCATTCTTTCTTCTCTCAAATCTTTGTTGGTCCTCTTCTAAAATTTCAGCAGCAGTCATAGGTTTAAGAGTAACCCTTCTACCATTGTATTTAAATGAGTAGCTATTAGCAATGGTATTATGTGAAACATTATTTGTAGAAATCCAAGATTTACCTAATAACACATGACATGCTTGCATAGGTACTATATTAAATTCTGCACTATCCTTGTAAGAACCAATAAAAAATTCAATGCGTGCAATTTGATCTACCTTTATCTTACCACAAGAATTTACCCATTGGATGTAGTATGGGCATGGGTGTGGTTGTGTGGTCAAGCCAAGCTTCTCGACCAACTCCAAGCTTGCAATGTTGTGGCTACTCTCTCCATCAATGATGACACGACAACGTCGATCCTTCACAACAAAGTTAGTCTGGAATAAATTGTTCAATTGATTTTGCTCTACCTTCTCCATTTGAGAACTGAACACTCGTTGTGCTACACCACTTTTATCATCATGAGATGCCATCAATTCATTCCCATGAATATTGGAACCTGTCATTGTTAGTAGCAAACAAGAAAACACACAAGAGTATATTTTCCTATCACTACTATGTAATAACGGTGGAAACTCTCAACAAGAAAATAGAAGCATCTCACCAAGCCCTTACAAAGTTCTTAATTACAGCAAGCAAAGGATACCTTGGAGAGTGTGAACTGACAATTGCGAGAGTCAAAAATTTGTGCCTGTTCAGAAGGATATATATGGAGCTTGGATAGGCAATATTAGGTAGCAAGGATTAGCAAGATCTCAATTCAGAAATTGCAAAACTGAATAATAGTCCCAAGCTAGTCTATGTCACCGGCCTAAACTTGTCTCGGACCTAGTTCAAGCAAGCAAGCGAATGACTTAACAAAGAATGCAAAGGCTGCAAGCAATTTCTGAATTTTTATCTTTGCCTTTTTCTACTTCTCTTTTTTGTGCGGCTTTTTTCTCTTGTACACTTTTGCCTTTTTCTTTTCTTTTCTTGTGAATCAGAACTGCATCAAGGTATTAGTACTAGAAAGAAAAAGGAAAATATATTCTAACATAAGCAATATTATGATTTGAATATGATAGTCACAGAGATAGATAATATATTATTCCAAAACTCTCAATGTGTGTAACAAACTGAATTTTTTTTTTCTCTTGATTCTCTATGAACAAGGACATGCACCACTCAAACAAGACCAAAGAACAAGCACTAGACCAGCAATACAATGATCTTGTAGGGACTAAAATTCATAGAAGCAAACTAAACTGAAAATTGCATAGCACAAGGGGGATATAGGACAGCGGAAACACGACGAACAAATATTTTTGTAGGGTAGTTTTCTGGAGTTTAGGACTGAACAAAATAACAGAGATAAGGGTGAACCTAACGGTGTACCTGAAGCTCTGATTACCACTTGATGTGGACAAGGGTTCCCGGTCTTCCGGAAGGTTCTGGATACGTTGATTTGGTCGGAGGCGACACACAAATCGATCCGGCTTCAGAACAACACGTTCTAAACCCCGCAATCGTAGCACGACGTCTCCTCTGGTTATCAACCGTCCTAAAACGATTGACCTCGCCGAGAAGGCTAATCCCTGCCTGCGAATCAAGAACACAAGCAAGAACAAAGAAGAAAGCAACACAATTGCAGATGTATTATGAATCTCACGAAGTTGGGGTCTCACAAACCGTGATGATGGCGAAACTGTTATGAACAGAATAATCTAAGCAAAACCCAAACCCTAATGAAGAGGCGGCGGCTATATATAAGGACCCTAGGGTCGTGCAAGACCCCCTGGATGAAGCCCTAAGTGGGCTCAACTCGATACATGGCCCAAAAACCGATTACCGTGTCGCAGCACCAGGACAGATTCTGTACATCTACTTGTTTCGACGATTGCCGACGGCTCGCGACGAATTTTGATATGGGACCAGTTGGGTTGGAAAGATCTTTTCGTTATGTTTCCAGGCATATGTAGAACGTCCAAATCCGAGTCCGTATGCGTCCTGGGCGTCCGTTTTAGTGCAAACTGGTCCTGGGCTCCAAAACATACTCGAAGTCGGTTTTGGATTGGGCTTCCACCTTGGCTTGGACGTCCTTGCTGGCCCATCACGCCTCCAATCACCTCCTCAGCTATATCATCATTATCTCCATGGTTCCTAACAATAATTAAATCATTAGGTAACAATCTATTCTCAAAATCATATAAACAAAACATTAGAAACGAAGTCACCTGTAAATTCAGGTAATGCACATGAACTTTCATCTTAGTTGAAGGAGTATTGCGTGTATCCATAGGTGTGATGTTCTCATCAAAATGTGCTTTTAAACCATGTCTAGCGACAGCCTCATGTAAAATTTATTTAGTTTGAGCTATGCATCAATCAAAATAATATAGTCTCTTATATGCATAGTGGTTTTTTTCATTTACACCCTTTCTTGGTGTGTTAATTCAAGCAAATTCAAAAGAGGCAAAAGTTACGTTAGGAACAAGCAAAGCCGTTTCATAAGATTTGCAACACTGCAAAATGGTTTTGAGGATCAGTTGTTTTGGCCTCCCATTATTTGTTTTAGCACATTTCTTTATTTTGAAGTAATTTTGTCTCTTTCACTATTTCCACGCACTCCAGTCCTCAATGTTAGTTTTTAAATAATTCATTCATGTCAGTGTCATACATTGTTTCTTGTACATGAGTGAAGATATATAGTAGCATTTGTTCTTCAGAATTATCCATGCAAAGTACCTGGACAAAAACTTACTGTTGTAATTGAGATCTTTGGCATCCGATTAACCACCCTTCACGAGTTGATTTCAGCATATTGTTGATTATGAAGCAATTAGAGTGTGTAAACGATGATGATAGTTTGGTAAAAGAAGCGCAGTGCATCATTTATTACAAAACTATTAGGTGAATTAATTAGAGAAGACACTACCGGAAAATCAACAGTTGCCGAGTGCAAGGTACACTCGGCAACATCAGAAAAAACACTCGACAAAGTATTTGCCGAGTGCTGTACTCGGCAAAGGCTGCTCAGTAAAAAATCGCTCGGCAAACGGTACTTTGCCGAGTGTCTTACATCACGCACTCGGCAAACATTTTGCCGAGTGTCATAAAGCGTTCTCGGCAAAAAAAAAAGAGGGACGGTAGAGACCGACGGAAACGAGCGATTTGCCGAGTGTCTTTCTACAACACTCGGCAAAGCTAACATATTTTACCGAGTGCCTTTTATCGACGACAAAGGTGACAGATGTTGCCGATTGCCTTTGCTAACACTCGGCAAAAGGTCTCATATTTTGTCGAGTGTCTTGTTTCTTCCACTCGGCAAATGTGACATATTTTGCCGAGTGTTTTGGTCTTCCCACTCGGCAACTATTTTAACCTTTGCCGAGTGTTTTGGTAGTGACACTCGGCAAAGAGGCTGTCCAGAATCAGCATTTTCTTATTTTTTTTAAACTGACAAACATTCATAATTTTCATCATAGGTAATTTATATACATGAGAATAAGCATCACAGGCAGTTTATATAGAAGATCACAATAGGAAATCCATAATTGAACATACTAGGTCACTTCAAATTCACAAATTTCAAAAGTTTGACAACCCATAATCCACAATCTCATAAGTTTGTTCACAAACAACACTTCAAATATACATGTCAAAATCATAATTCATAAGTAATATAAAAATTTGTAGTTAGGGGACGATGTATAGACTGGTTGTAGCATACCTGCTTGCTGATGACCTACTTCATGTGCAATTCCTGTTCCAGAAACCCCCGCATCCCTGTCATCATCTTATTGCCGATATATTGTGTAGCGGAGTCATGGTGGGGTCCTGTAGTAAGAGTGACAATTATTAGAGAAAATAATGTACATTATCAAAGCAAGGTTTTATTGTTATTGCAGTTACCGTTAGGCTGAACTGACTATAGATCACCCGGTGAAGCTGGTTGTACAAGAAGCCAAATTGGCCATATGTTCAATAGGGAAACAGAGTTTCTGCAGATGCCAATATGGGCCATCCAAGGTATAGTTGATGGATGCGCATATATTAAAAAGCTGAATGTGAGATCACTATGCCTGAATTTGACTTGGCTAACTTCACATATGTTAGTGAAGATTCTATGTATTAGGCAGCTGTTGGTCCATAAGCATGGTGGCAGTCCAGTTATGATAATGTGTAGTGGTTGGTAATTTTCGATAATTTGTGGGGCTGTATAGTGTTTTTCCTGACTGGGAACTGTGGGATCAATGGGTACTTACCCAGACGTCATTGGTAACATCGAAATGTGATAGCCGCCAAGTTTAAGGTCATTTTTCGCATGATCTTATTGGCTAACTCGAATGAGGAGGTCATCACGACATAATCATTAAGGTACCGGTTGATCAGCTCTATCACAAGCTCCACACCCGTCTGACTCTCTAAGGCTAACTTTATTGTCATGCCATCGATCTGAGTGTAGACAAATTGAGATTGGCTCTTCATAATTACTACGAGACCTAAAAAACTTGGGTTATTGTATCTGACCTCGGCCTCATCAAAGATTGTGAGGTGGTTGCAATGGAAATGTGCCATCGTGGTCGGGGGCGCCGGATCGGGGTGCCCGGGGTCGGCTCGGAGGCGCCAGGGCTCGGGGGCGCTAGGGTCGGCGGCGCCTGGGCTGTGGTCGGGGGCGCTAGGGGTCGGTGGCGCCCGGGGTCGGGGTCGGAGGCGCCCGGGCCAGGGTCGGGGTCGGGGTGGCCAGGGTCGGCTCGGAGGCGCCCGGGCTCGGTGGCGCCCGGGGTCGGGGTTGGGGGCGCCCGGGCTCGGCGGCGCGGGGTGGGGTGCCGGCAGTGGCGGGCGCGGTGAGAGACAGAGAGATCTAGAGAGCACACGCGAGTGAGATAGTAGAGAGAATGGATCGAGCGGGTGCGGGTAAAAGTCAATCGAACAAATGAGAGGATTTGCCGAGTAGCACTAAATACTCTCGGCAAAAAAGCACTTCGCCGAGTGTATCCCATGACACTCGGTAAATACCAAGCACTTCACCGTGTGTTCCCTCAACACTTGACAAAGGGTGACGAAGAAAAACGGAAGTAACGGAAGCCGTGTGCGTGTTTGCCGAGTGGGTGGTGTTTACCGAGTATAGTTTATATACTGAGTGTTTTGTTCTATTTTGCCGAGTGTTCTTCTTCAGACACTCGGCAAAGGGTCCTCTTGCCGTGTGTCTAAACTTTGCCGAGTGTTTCTCTGCAGATACTCGGCAAAGAATATTTTTGTCGAGTGCCCGTGATAATACACTCGGTAAAAGAACCTACACTCGACAACTACAGGTTTTCCGATAGTGAGAGCAGTGGAAGATAGAAATAATTTGGATTTGCAGCAGAAACTCCAAGGGGACTTACGTACGTTTCCTGAATCAAGATGATTAGATGAATATGGATTGCGGTCTTGTAGATCTACCCCTTTTAATTAGTTTCATGGGAACCTATGATCGAATAGTACAGACCACTAAACACGTGCATTTGGTGAATTATTTTTGGATGCTTCACTTAAGTCAATTACATACTCCATCATATATCGTATAAATGTCTGTTTTTGTTCCCATAGCAACACACGGTCACTCATCTAGTACTTATTATTATTATATAATATTTATTAATTTTCTTTCTCCTATGCAGTCTGCCAATGTGGTTGTTCTGCCGAGTAATATGCAGTAAAAATATGGGACTCACACGTACGTAAGTTACAATCCAGCAATAAATAGCAAAAAGCATCCAGTCGGACTCTGTTTTGCGTATGTCCGTAAGTTCCAAAATGTGAATCACATGTTTGCCGTTCAAAAACGTAAATTCAATTTCTCCATCAGACATTTTACTCGAGAGTATTGACACAAAAGCATTGCTCGCGCCATGGCTCACATGTTTGTGGCAGCTTCGTTCTGTGGGGATGCCGGAGGAGAAGATGGTCAAACCGTTATTTGGGCTTCATTTAGATTCTGGGCTGTGGGCTGGGGCAAGAGTTGGTGACTGAGACGCTTGTGCGTCGTGGGCTCGCGGTCGATGTGTCACTCCCTCCCCGAAAAAAAAAATCCCGTTGTTCCTAATTTCTCCCCTACAATTCTTGACTTCTTTTTTCTCAACCAGTAACAAGTGGACAAAATTTGAAAAAAAAAAACATAGTATCGCAACAATGATGTGTGGGCAACAATTTGACAAGAAAACATGGTCAATACAAGATACACATGGCCAACAATTTAACAAGAAAACATGGTCAACAATTTAATTACAAGATACACATGGCCAACAATTTAACAAGAAAACATGGTCAATACACTACCAGAAACTGAGAGATTTGTAGTTGTCTGCTCTGCAGCGCAAACTAGACGCGCCAACAACATTAGAAGAAAAGACGATTACTTGCCACCTCCTTGTGACAAAGCAACAGTTCATACTACCATACAAACTACACTTCTCTAAGTTATCCTCCGTGAAAACCATTCCTTTTCTAAGATATCAAAATCTGAATTTTTAATGACGTTTTTAGATTCCACAATATCTGTTTACTGTTGAGGATATTTAATTTATTAATTCCAGATAGTGTGATTTCACCAACGAGTCTCCAGGAAAATGTATCATGTTTCGCGGCCAATACTGTGTTACCAATACTCGTGAAACCAGTTCATTCCCTGGTTCTAACTTGTGTATAAGATATTATTCACAAGCATTGTAGTACCTAGCCATCTCCTACAATGTAGTCTTGGTTCGTTCTTTGTCGATACATGCAGTTTCTAAGTAACTCTATAACAGCGTTATTTTTATGGTTTATGAAAGGATAAAATGAGCAATGGAGCTAATGTTCATAGGGATGAAGGAAGCCTATAAGAAACTCAACAGCTTTCAGAACAAGACAAAGTAACCATTCAACAAGCCACAAGTGAGCTGTATATATAGAGAAGGAACCAGGAATAGATATAGATCATTACTTATGTCAAATATGAGTTTACACAACAGTATACATTACTTTTAGAAGACCGATGGAAGGTGGTTTGGATCGACAACCCCAATACAATACATTATGTGACATCCCCGCTCCGCGAATGAGGGGTAGTCGAAGGATCGAACATTGGGTGATATCTTGATAAAGAAATAGTCCAAAAGTACACACATATGAGCATAATAAAATAGTGTGAAATATTAAAATTTAATTATTATAACTTTGGTTCAGATTTAAGTATGTAAACACATTGGGTGATATCTTGATAAAGTAAGAGTTCAAAAGTACACACATAACTTTGGAACCGAGGGGTAGGCAGGGTGGGCAGAGACCACCACCGCCGCCATGGTTCAGGGGCGCACAAGGGGGTTTCAGACCCCAGATGCCTCAGGGGACGCCACCGCCACCGCATCCGCATCAACAATAGCAGCAGTCTCAGACCAGGACACAGATACAACGTCAAGGTATGATCCAGCAGCATCTAGCGTAGGCCAAACCGTGTCAAGTGCAGAAACAACAACATGGGGTTAACAAACAGAGCAATCAGAAGGAGCAGACTGTTGGTGGCTCTCCCAAGACCTCCCAGCAAGGTATCGATCCGCGATATAGAAATATGACGTGCTATAACTGTGGTGAACCTGGTCATTTTGTGGGAACATGTGATAAGCCAAAAGTCTGCTTCATCTGTGCAATTCCTGGCCATTATATGACTGCGTGCCCAGAATGGAAGAGAACTCAACCTATAGCTAATTTACTTGGAAGTGGTAGCAAAGGATTGGGGTTCTACCACATTGACCTACCAGAAATGGAGACTACAAGATGGTTGAATATCAGTAACTGTGGGGTGGTGCTGATAAGGAAGGGGGAAATATCTCTGACTGAACTAGAACAGGAACTGTCCAATATATTTTGCAAAGATTGGCCATGGCAGATCAGAGAACTGACCTCCAGCAAGTTCTTAGTGAGGTTCCCACCACATAAGAGGGTGTCTGATATCAAGAACTTGCCATCTTTCAACTTAAGGAAAGAGGGAGTGCAAGTAGAAGTCCTGGAATGGATTGGGGACCTGGATCATTTTAGTGTGTTGACAGAGGTGTGGGTTCAGGTTGATGGTATCCCTCCCAAATGGTGTGATTGGAAAGTTTTTGCTCAAATTGCATCCAGTTTTGGCTTACTGCTGGAAGTTGATTGGGCTTCTCTTTTCAAATCTTTCTATGAAAACGTGAGAATTAGGGTGGCATGTAGAGACCCTAAGCTGATTCCTGAAGAAAGGATGTTTGAAATGGACAGGAAGTTGTACCTGGTAGCTTTCCTGGTGGCAGGAATAGAGAAATTCATGGAAGAGGGAGAACAGGGAGGGGATGAAGATGATGATGATCCTGAGGACAAGGACTAGAACAAGGAGGAGGATGAAGCAGATGATCTGGACCCATTGGATAATATGGAGGTAGATAGGCAAACTAATTCATCAAAACCCTCCAAAAACACCTATGAAAGGTGGCAAGAAAAGCAATGCTGGAAGTAAATCTGTAAGCCTAAGCGAGCAGGATGAGGAGGCTGACCAAAGCCCAACGGAAATTGCTAAGCTGTATGAGATTGAGGGAACTCAAAAATTCCTTGAGGAGGAGGCCAGAAAGAAAGGAGAAAAGAAGTATACCCCAGAAATCATCACTCAGGTGCATGAACAGTTGAGTGTAGATGAGACTAGCAGATGCAAACAGTTCTTGAATGAAAATAGGGACAACCAGGTGGGGTTTGCATTACTCAGTGCAATGGATCTGGAGGAGGAGTGGTCTGAGGAGGGTGATGACCTGGAAGATCAAGTGCAGCTGAGTACCCAAATGGTAGAATCCATAAAGGTAGCAAGAGAAGAGTTTGAGAAGGAGAATGTGATGATGAAGCCATGTAACAACAAGAAAGAAAACCATAAATGGGGTCCAGCACAAGTGGACAAAGACAGGAGAAGGCAACATGATGGCTTGACTGTAATGCAAAGGGCAGTGTCTCTCAAGCAACAAAAGAATCTAGAAGTTCAACCTTTTAAAGGTAACTCTTTTACTGCCCTTGATAATGATCTTTTAGATCAAATTTCTAAGGATGCAGATGTATGTGAAGGTGCATCTAGGCCCCTAACTTTATTTTGGTGATTGACGCCAATACAATTAAGAATGGACTAATATTTCAATGAGCATGTGTGTAGAAGATGATTCAATTATTGATGACAAAATGCATAGAAGCTCAAATACTCAAAGAAAAGGAGAAAACAAAGTGGCTAAGAAATTTCAAGATGATACTCAAAAATTTGCTCAAATATGAAGCTCATGGAGTTTGTACTTTATTGAGTATAGAAAAAGCCGTACTATTAAGAGGGACACAAAAGTGTGAAGCAATGATGAACTAAGAGCAAAATCCAAAATTCCACAGCCAAAACACTTTTCCAGGGCAAAATCATCGGACTTGTCCGACCCATCGGACAAGTCCATCGGACTCCAGAACCTTTGCCACTCTGGGTCGTCGGACTTATCCGATGGTCATCGGACATGTCTGATGACCAGCAAGTCCGACCCATCGGACTTCACTGTCGGACTCCAGTATCTGTGTCAAACCCTAGCCATCGGACTTATCCGATGACCATCGGACTTGTCCGATGGTCAACTTGTCCGAGGCATCGGGCAAGTCCCTCGGACTCTAGAAACGATGCCAACTTGTTCCATCGGACATGTCCGATGACCATCGGACTTGTCCGATGGAGATCTGAGAAATAGCCATCCAAATGGCTCCTTTTCTTCTTGAGCTATAAATAGACCCCCACTTCGTCCCTTGTCTGGTTGGTCACTCATTCCACTCAAAAACACTCTCAAGCTCACTTTGCTCTCCAAATCTCTCCTCCCTTACTTCCAATCTTGATTTGTGAAGGGATTGAGAGAAGATTCAAGAGCTCTATCAACTTCAAGCTTCCATTGTCTCAAGCTCTTGGTTCATCCTCACCGCCGACCACGTTTGTGTTTGTTACTCTTGGGGATTCATCCCTTAGATGGTTAGAGGTACCCGTAGAGCTCCCAACTTGTGTGGTGACGCCTCGGGAAGTTTGTATTGACCCCTCCTTCGTGGAGTTTGCTAGTGGAAAGCCAAGTTTGATCTTTGTGGTCACTTGGAGAGGTTAGGGTTGAAAGAAACCCGGTCCTTTGTGGACCCCTCAACGGAGACGTAGGCTTCTTTGTAGAGCTAAACTTCGATGAACAAATATTGTGTCTCCCCTTGTTCTCTTTTGCATACTTGTTATTTACTTGCTCTTGCTCATAACTTGCTAGATAGGGTTTGCCTCGTTTCTCTTAAATTAACTTGTGTAGGTTGCTTGCTAGTTGTTCCCCTCATTTCTACAACTTCCTCTAGCTTGTAATTACTAGATCCTAGCTTGCCTTCGATTAGTTTAAAGTTTTAATCGGCCGATCTACTTTTCTAACTCGTGCCATCGGACAAGTCCATCGGACTTTCCTCACTATCGTCGGACAAGTCTGACACTGCGCATTTGACTTTTATTATTAAGTGATTTTCAGGGACAATTGCCTATTCACCCCCCCCCCCTCTAGGCACTTTCAGTATGGATAGGAGATAATAAACTAGACAAAACTACTATTATAGATAGACTGAAAGAAATTGAAATTTTAAATATGAAGAAGTTTGCAGTGGAGAATCCTAAGATTTTCCTACCTGACAACTTAAATGTTGATATAGATATACCCACGAGTAGAACTCCAGAAATCCTCCTTAAAGAGGACCTAAGGAGCCCACCTAAACAACTTTGGTTTGAGGTGGTGAGAAAAGGTAAAAGTAGAAGTAGGATTAATAAACAAATTATTAATGATAGGTGCTTTTTGGAATATTAGAGGCCTAAATAAAACAGGCAGGTTGAATTGTGTGAATGACTTTATCAGGGATAACCATTTGGATTTTGTGGGCTTCCTAGAAACTAAGAAAGCTATTTTTAATGATAACTTTCTTAATTCGGCTAGGAAAGGTTTCTTTCGGAATTATGTTCCACCAGTAGGGACTGCAGGTGGGATTTTGGTTGGCATCAAGGAATACAATTGTGAAATTCTGGAATGGCAATATTTTAAATATTGCCTGGTTGGAATGATCAAGTCTAAGAAGGATAATGGTATTTGGAGATTAATAACCATTTATGGATCTCCATACGGTGAGACCAAGTTGGAGTTCATTAATGAACTGCATCAAGTTTCACGCTTATGGGATGGTCTGACCCTTTATGCGGGAGATTTTAATCTGGTGAGGAACCAGGATGAAAAGAGCAATGGTGTGATTAACCACCATTTTGTGGAGAAGTTTAATGAGTGGATCTAGCAGTAGGGGCTAATAGATATTAAAGATCATAGTAGATCCTTTACCTGGTCAAACGACCAGGATAGACCTATCTTAGCAACCCTAGATAGAGTACTAGCCTCAACTGGCTGGTCCACTAAGTATCCACTGGTAGCAGTTAAACTGTTGTCAAAAGGAATTAGTGACCATAACCCTCTACTAAATAATTTAGGCCTAGATTATGAAAGAAAAGAGAATATTTTTAGATTTGAAAAATGGTGGCTAGAAAAAGAGGAGTTTGAAGACCTAGTAAAAAAGATTTGGGCCACGGAGAGTTATGACACAAATCCTATAGAGGTCTGGCAGTTTAAGATTAGGCTTCTTAGAAGGATAGTTAAAGGTTGGAGTAGAAATGTTGGAGCTGAAGTCAAAAACAGAAAGGAGGACTTGTTGAGAACAATAGATGGGTGGGATGAGCTGTCTGAGCAGCGTACTCTCACAGGCGAGGAGAATGAGATCAGGAAGGAATGTGTAAGAGAGCTGGACTCAATTTGGCGCATGGAAGAAATCAAGGCAAGACAGAGATCAAGAGATAGAGAAGTCAAGGAAGGAGATAATAACATGACCTATTTTCAAAATAAGGCGAGTCAGAGAAAGAGGAAGCAAACTATAACAAAGTTGGAAGATGGCTTAGGCAATGCTATAGAGGAAACCAAAGACATGCTTAAGCATGCAGTAGATTTCTATAAAGACCTTTTTGGTAAGGAAACAATACAGAAGGTTAGATTCGGGGGGGGGGGGGGGGGGAGGATTTCTAGAAGGTGGAGGAAAAAGTGACTCGAGAGGAGAATGAGATGTTGGAGGCTGACTTCACAGAGGAGGAAATCAGGGAGGCTATCTTTGGCTCGTATGCTGAGGGTGCCCCAGGTCATGGCTTCTCTTTTCTCTTCTATCAGAAATTATGGGGGACCATCAAGGACGATTTTATGGCGCTAGTTAGAGATTTTGAAAAAGGGAAGTTGAACATTGCTAGGCTTAACTATGCAATGTTAACACTCATCCCGAAAGAACAAGAGGCTAAACACCTTAGGAAGTTTAGACCTATTAGTTTGTTAAACTGTAGCTTTAAAATTTTCTCCAAAGCCATTAATAACAGACTAATAAAAATATGTGACAGATTGTTGGCAAGTAACCAAACAGCTTTTGTAAAAGGGAGATACATTCTGAAGAGTGTGGTAACAGCTCATGAGATTATTTATGATGCAATTAAAAGTGGTAGGGAAGGTGTAGTGCTTAAGTTGGACTATGAAAAAGTTTATGATAGAGTAAGTTGGGACTTCTTGGGAGAAACCCTTCAAACAAGAGGTTTTAGCGTGAAATGGATAAGCTGGGTTTTGAACCTAGTGGAAGGAGGATCCATTTGCATTAGAATTAATGATCAAAACACTAGCTATTTCCAGCCAGGGAAAGGTCTGAGACCGGGTGCCTCTATCTCCCCTTCTCTTCAACCTGGTGGCCGATGTGTTCACTAGGATGCTAATGAAAGCAGCTGATAAGGGATATATTAAAGGTCTCATGGAAGACCTGTACCCTAGGGGAATCATTAGCTTGCAATATGTGGATGACACCCTATTGTTTTTAGAAAACAATATGGAAAGTGCTCATTGTTGGTGGTTCCTAAGTACCCGTTTTATATGCCAATAACCACCAATATCGTACCATATTGTTGTCATAATCATAAGTTTTACCTCTAATATTGATGATTTCCACATGTAGTATCGTTTTAGTGCTTTATTGTAGAAATAGGTAAAAAGATGACAAAATAGCTCTTATATGAGAAGTACCGATATGAAACCCAGACTCGCCATGCAAGGAGGGCTTCCCACTAGCCCATGAAGCTTATAAGACACACCTGGACGTCCATGAGGTCCAATGTGCAAGCCCAAGGTCGAGACCCAATGCCTAAGGATTTTTAGAAGGTTTATCTGGAAGGAAAGTTTAATTCGCGGAGTCCAGAAACAGCACTGTATTGTTACGCAATTTCGGAGCCCAAGACCTAGTCAAACAGGAAATCTCAGAATACCAAAGTTGAATATCTCGTTGAGAGCTTTCTGAAACATATATGATTTGCATTTATTGGACTCCATAGCTGGGAGATATGGGCCTCGCAAGGCAGGCTGCGTAGAGGAATCTGAATCAGGACAGATATTTTGGCATCGCAATTTTGGTTATCTAAACGTCCGAATCTGAGGATCCAAATAATAAAAAAGTTGTAGATGTTTTCAAGTGCTACTAGATAGAGTCTAGGCTTGCTTCATTTGGACTCCAAAAACATCGGTTATGATTAAAGTAATTCAGTGCAGTTTATAGAAGGTACGAAACTGACTTGGATTCAATCTCTATGAGCTAAACTTGGAGGCTAAGCAAGGGAGGACGTGACCAGAGGCTATATAAACACCCATATGACGTCCAAGGTGGGAGGACACAAAGGATAAATGGGATAATTAGGCTATAGGAGTTGCTGCACATTGCCAGGAGGCCGTCGGAGTTGAAGAGCCACCAAATTGAAGAGATGTAGTCTAGTCGGGTAGGGACCCTGCGTGGTGCACTACACTGGAGCTAGGAGAAGTAGAGCTATGTACCTTAGGAGTCGTCAACGATGCATCAAGGTGGCACTGATCGGCGCACCAGTTGAGTCAATCGGCGCGCCCTCGACGATGATGAATATTGGTATAAGTTATTGATCTTTATGTTATTTATCTTAATTCTATCCTTGGCTGCAATTTGTGTTCGTCTGGATTGATTGATCTTACATGTGCTTATTCAATTGCTTAGTTCTAGGCTAAGTATTTAGATGCTCTCTTAATCGTGGTGATTAGGCTACTATTTGGATCTTGTATGAATCATGATTACTTGATGATGCTAGGGTGTGGTTTAGTTGTGATAGAGCTAAGCTTGCGCAACACTTTTAGATAGTCAAGTAGGGTTAAGATACTCGCGCGATTAAGGGTTTCCTCTCGGCAGCGATAAATTGGGAGACGCTCGGAAAGGCGGGTGGTCTTGCTCATCTTCGATGTTTACCGATTATTTAAAGTGCCAAGTAAGCTAGGATTAAGATGATAAAGACTACTGCTTCAGTGTCGATCGGCACACCAGTTGCATCGATCGACACAGCCTTTCTCCAACTGCTAGATGCATATAGACTAACTCCAGGTGATACTCCTTGGTCGATGTATATGCTCCTACTCCCACAAGCCTTGGCTAACTAAGCATCAAGCGCACTTTGGCCCAGGTAAGCCTTCGCGCCGATCGGCGCACCTGTTGAGCCGATCGGCGCAACCTTCAATTTTCACTTGTTTTTATGCTCACGTATGTGCAATATGTACTTTATACTAGGATTGATTTGTTAGATAAAATAGTAAACTCTAAACATCGTTCTCTTGCTGATCCCTATGGATTCGATTAAACCTTGGAATACTCTAAAGGAAAAAATGCTATAATGTATATCGTCCTCTTATGGTATATAAGTGGGTGCGTAGTAACGACCAACACTCGTCACTTAAAGTGGCTCCTGATCTGTTTTGAACAGCTCTCAGGCATGAAGATCAATTATAATAAGAGCGACATGACTCCTATTAACCTTGATGAGAATCAGACAAAAGATGTGGCATCGCCACCTCAAAATGAGGGGTTAGTCAAGGATCGATACTCGGGTGACATTTGACGAAGCAAGTGTCCATCAACACCCCAATGAACATAGAAAATAGAGTGCAATGTTGAACTTAAGTTATTACAATTTAGGTTCAAATTTAGGATACATAAAAGAGTTTGAAGTTCAAAAATGAAGTCTTAGCGGAAGCGAATAATCTCAATGATACATATCTTACAATAATTCATGGCAGCTCTTAACCATGAATCATCCATCGTGCTCCTCTAGAGTAGGAGAAACGGGAACCCATTCCATGGTCCATCCCTTCGGGGGTTCACCATCCCACTTCATGTGATTTCCACTCTCAGTGTACACAACATGTGACATACCTGCACAAAAACTTAAACAATAAACCCTGAGCACCTAATACTCAGTAAGACTTACCCATCAAAATAGCACGCTAAGGCCGACACCTAGCATGCAGGTGGGCTGACCAGAGGTTGTTGGAATAATTGCAAAAAATAGCACTAATAATTTGATCCTTAATTTTCATATTTTAGACAACTTAATAGGGTTCTTGCATAAAATAAATGTGGTATAGCTATACTATAGCAATCATGGTTGAAATATAATTAATAGAAATACAACAAGTATAATCATCATCATCATCATTTTACTTTCTTACTACACTAGGACAATGACAACGATATGACAGCGATCATAAGTGGTACTTAATAACCGCGAGGGACGGCGACTCGAATTGATTTACATCCTGCAGGAGAAACCCAAATACACGACGCACGCACACTCCAAGGAGTTACGTACGATAACCTTTCACAAGATACAACAGGGTCGGTCTGGGTCCCACTTTTCCCAAGTACACGTCACCCCATGCAATCCTTCCATTGAAGCAATCCATGGGTAGCCCATGCACTCTCCCTTCCAACACAAACCAACATTCCACCATACCCGCTTCATCACCAGAAGAAGAGTAGGGTATCGTCCAACCACTGCGGTAATCAAGCTACATCGGTTTACTAGTGCCCATATCACTAACATGCACTTGGTTCCCAACCGACACAAACAGGGCTATGGCAACCAAGGTCCAACCTTGTCACCTCAACCTACACATGTACTTCCCCATTCAGTCTCAATTTAATTCCTTTCTCAGCTTAAGAGGGTAATAGTGATTAACTACCATATACCGAGTAATCCCCAGACTACTCGATGGTTGCTATAGAGACCCACAATTAAGTCTAGCATTTCTAACGAGGCTTGTACAACTATACTCATGCCCATATGATTTATTTGGTCTACATGCAACTAGGCTTCAATCAATTCCTACACGTAATGCATAATACATGACGCGCATACAGGTGATACAAAATAAAACTTTCAAAACATAGGAGTGCACCAGGGCTTGCCTTGGTTCAGATCATAGTTAGCACTCTCGGGAATATTTATCTCAGCTCCGGGCTCCTCCGGAACTATCTCCACCTCCACGTTCCCGTCGTTGAGTCCTATTGGATGAAATGCAATGCAAGTAAGGATAGAGAGGAATTCATAGCACTTCCTTAACAAATGCATGCAATGATATGATGCATGTATAAAAAATGCATGGGTGCATTAGGATATAATATTGGTGACTCTTTATTTTTATTTCATATTGTTTTACATGAGAGTGGACTTTATAGTGACAACGGTGCAACGGTGAAGTATGTTTAAACCATCTAGGTGAGCATACATGATGATCAGGGTCAAATCAATGTAATAAAACTTAAAATGACAGGGAGAAAAGTATGCATGTGATCATCATAAAAAGGTACATTCTCAAGTTAATTATATTCAACATTTTGTCATTACTAGAAACAAATTAAATGTTATTATAGCTAAGCATGGATCTGAAAGACAAATGCCAGTGAGAAAAATATATGTTGTGCAGGACAGTATGTAAGGATTTTATAACAAAGCTCATGGCAAGAAAAGGTACCAATGTTTTCTATTAATTAAAATAGTGCAAACACTAAATTATTCTTTACAGATAAAATATTTGGAATTTAAATATGCCACTTGATGTGATGCACGTAAATGATGAATCATATATGCATGCAAAATTTGAGATTTATATTATTAATTGTTAATTAGTTATGATTTTATGTTTATTTTCAATCATTAAATACATGCATAAATAAATAAGCACTTTCAGGTGTGATTTATAACTTTTCTAAAATACTAGACAAACATATGAACCAAACAAAATTTAGTTTGCTCCTAAACTCGAAGTATAAATTTAGTTATGAATTTTACAACCGCAATTTATTACAGGCAGTATTTAAATGAAAATATAATAACATAAATGGGCCTGACCAATAGAAAACGAGCCACACAGCACCATAGAGAGGAGGACACAGGGGATCCCGGCTGGAGCTTAAAGCTCCCAGGCACGAGTCGCACGGGGCTGACGGCAAGCGGCGGTGCTCTCGCCGTACTTGGCCGGAGTTGAGCTAACGGCAATGCGAGGCACACCGACGTGAAGATCTCGAGATGGCAAGTGCTATGGAGGTGACGGTGAGGCAAGAACCCGGAATGGCCGGCCGGCGAGCGACGAACTTGAAAAATGGCTTTCAGTTTTTGAATATTTGCGGCTTGCTCGGTGACATGCATGGGTCGTGATGGGGTGGAAATGAAAGAGGAGGACGATACGAAGAGCTTTTAGTCGGACGATCTATGCCGGGAAGGCTCGAGGCGGCTGGCGGCGAGCTCGCCTTCCGACTCCAATGGTGGACGGTGGTGGAGGAGAAAAAAGAAGAAGAGAGAGAACCCAAAAAGGAAAAGAGTGGAGGGCCAAAAACCGGGGTGCCGACCACGGTTTTGCTCACGCCGGGCCGACCAGGGGCCTCCTTGCCGGTGTACGGTCGCCACGTGGCGTAGTGGCGCCAGAGGGTTGGGCCCGCGCCAGAGGTAGAAGAGAGAGGCGAGGCTGACAGGCGGGTCCTGCGGAGATTTTTCTTTTTCGTTGGTTTTTCGAAGTATCTTCTCTTCATAATTTCATATCTTTATTTCTATAGTACCACTGAGAAAACTAAAAATATGTACGTGTTCGTAATGACTTGCTCTTAATTTAGAAAATGAGTTTATACTCCAAATTGATTTCAAATTGGAACAGGAATTTTACCAATTGGACATGTTTTTTAGTACTTAGAGATTTATTTGGGGCACTTCTGGTTACGAAAAAATTATAGAATTTTGTCCAAAATTTTATTTCACTTAGTACAACATATATTTTTGGTGGTCATAGGTGTTATTCAAAAATTGTGACTCGCAGTTCAATGTCATTTATATTTGAGCAAAATTTAGTGCAAAAGATTTCAAATTGCTCTCAAAATTTTTTTGGATGAACTTATGCTGTGTTGGGTTTGGTTCCTAGGATGCTAGAGTGACACCATGGGTGTCGCAAAAGACTTTGCAAAAATCTTTTGCTGCAAGATAGGGAGCTTCCCCTTTACGTACCTAGGTGTTCCTCTCCATTATGATAAGTTAAGGAGAGAGAACATTCAACCTATAGTTGACAAAGTAATCAAGCGAATTACAGGTTGGAAGGGTAGGCTCCTATCCTATGGGGGAGACTTACTTTGATTAAATCATGTTTAGTCAGTATCCCTATTTATCTTCTGTCGATAATCAAGTTCCCCAAGTGGGTTGTTGATGTTATCAATTCACATATGTAACACCCTGATTTTTTCAAAATTTGGAATATTTTAAAATTTTCTTTAATTAATTAAGTTATTAATATTTTGCTAAGAGAAAGAACTATTTTCTAAAGAAGATAATTAAATATAGGTTATTTTTAAAAATTTTGTTTGTTACATTTATGTTGATTAATAGTATGTAGGATTTTATTGTGTGCCAAAATTCTTTCTAAAGTCGTGTAGAATTTGTTTTTTTAGGAGTAAGTATAGGAATTAGAAATAGGAATTAGAATTTAGAAAGGGGAAAGAAAACCCCTTCAGCCTGTTGGGCCAAGCCCCTTCTCTCCCCCTCTCTTTTCGGCTTGGGCCTCAACCCCCACCGAAGCCCATCTCCCCTCTGTCCTCTCTTTCCCTCCCCCTCTCTCGGCTGGGCCGAAACAGTCCCGCGGCCCAGCGGCTCCCCTCTCCCCTTCTCCTCCTCCCTCCCCCGAGGCCCAGCATCCCCTCCTCTTTCCCCCTCCTCCTCTCCCCTCCTGCCTAGGGCCAGAACGCCTCGCTCGGCCCACCCGCGCGCGCAACACCCCGGCCCACACCGCGCCTCGGCTCAGCACCCGCACCCGGCGCCCACGACGCACGCGCCTGCCCGGAAACCCTAGCCGCCACCGCCGCCGTGCCTAGCTGCCCTCGGCGTGCACGCCAAGGCAAACCTAGGGGCCCGTGCCCATAAATAGCGAGCCCCCGCACCCCGTGCCGCCTTTTTCCCCACCCCACTGCCTCACCACGTCTTGCTGTCGCGCCGCACCACGCTTGTTCCGGTGAGCTCCCCTCCATGCGCCGCCCTCCCCTCTATCCTCCTCGTAGCCTCCCGCACGCGGGAGAGCCTCCCCGGCGAGCTCCGAGAGCCGGCAATGGCTGCTGCCGCCGATGGTCCACGGTAGACCCATGGACCACGGGTCAACACGGGCCCACACACCCATGGACTTGGTCCATGGGATTTTTAGACTTTAAATTAAATAGATTAAATCCCAGTAAATGCCAGTTTTGCAATTAGGCCCTTGGATTTTATTTAAATTATATTTTGAACCTCAGTTTTATGCAAAGCCCTACCATTTTATATCTAGGCCCCTGAGCTTATAAATAATTATATTTTGCCCTGCAAATTTTATAGTTAAGCCCCTGAACTTTTCCAAAATTACTTTTTAGTCCCTGAATTTTACACAAAGTATATTTTCACTGGATATTTTACAATTTAATCCCTATACTTTTTATAAATTACTTTTCGGTCCTTTTCACTGGATATTTTCACCTGGATATTTTATACTTATATTTTACAGTTTAGCCCTTTTATTTTTCTAAAATTACTTTTAAGCCATTTAATTTGTTATTTTTATTATTTTAACCCTAGACCTTTAAACTTATGTAACTTTTTACTCGTAACTCGGATTGAGGCGATTCTTGCGCTCACGCGATCGTAGCAACGCATACTTTTTCATAGTATTGTTTTGCTTGTTGTTTGTTACTGTGTGGTGTGTTGTTTCTTAGTTTGTTTGTATACTTGTGTTTCCGGTGTGACGTTGAGTAGACGAACCGCTGTTAGAGAACTTACGGGATCTCCATCTTGAAGACTTTGAGCAGCAGCAAAGGGAACCAGGCAAGTGTCCTTGATGCATATTGAACCTATGTTTTACATTCTCTCTATCTCTATGCATGCTTGTTAATATTGAATCCCATGTGTCATATCATGTTCCATATTATTCCTTGTCGCCTGGGTTCTGGTGTAGCTTATTAGTATGGGTACGTCATGCTTAGTTTGCTATATCGGGAATGGAAGCGTCTATTGTTAATCTTGACTAAAGATTCACTTCAACATAATGATTATGAGGGATGGGTAATCCTTCGTAGCAACATGGAACCTAGGTGATCCAAGCAGGAGGATGGCAAGGATGGTGCGGGTATGCACGTGTACTCGGTATAGTACTGTGGGATTGTAGTGGTACCTACTTGGGATCACAAGAGTAGTTTGTGGAGCGGCCACCTAGGAAAACAGCGCAAGGCACAGGGCTGATATGGGTAGGCTTGGTTTAGTATCGAGATGTCTTCCCAGTTTTGTGAGCAGTCGAGGAAGGAGGACGGGAGGGTTTACTCTCGGACTCAGGCGATGGACGGTTTACTCCTAGCCACGACGCCAGAGGGGGCTTCTATAGGAACGGTTTAATTCCGCTATGGTGAAACCTTAGCGTGGATTGTTTGCAAGCTGGGAAGCGCTTTGAAAGACCTTGTGGTGATCTCTTGGCCTCACACCTACGGTAGTGTGATTTGGGAAACATGGAGACTCTCTAGTCACTGCATAGTGATGAAATCACCAACCTATGGGTAAAGTTGTGCAACCTCTGCAGAGTGTAAAACTATTATAACAACCGTGCTCATGGTCATGAGCGGCCTGGATCCTCACACATTTAGGATGGTGGTTTATGGGTGAACTTGGTGGGTAACCAAGTTTGGTTTGGGCGGTGTAATCCTTGGTTTGCTACAGGCGGTGTAACCTGTAGTGTAGTTTTTCATGGGCGGTTTAACCCATGGTTTGCTACAGGCGGTGTAACCTGTAGTGTGGTTTTCTATGGGCGGTTTAAACCATGGTTGGCTACAGGCGGTGTAACCTGTAGTATTGGATAATTAAGACAACTTGGGGGTACCTTTCACCTAGTAAATAGGATGGTTTTTTCTACTAGGTGTAGGTGCTCATTTATGCAAATGAACTATTATTGTTAGCCTTTCTTCTATTAAGCTTGCATGTCATACTTTTTCCCACTTGCTGAGTACGGCATGTGCTCACCCTTGCTATTTCCCTTTGTTGTTGTACTTTAAACTGCTGCTCAGAAGATGGAGAGATGGACTACATTGATGAATTGATGAAGACTACTACTAGGCATGCGTGCCCCCGGTCGATTGCCTGTGGTATTATAGAGTCTTCCGCTGTTATAGTTCAAGAGTGTCATTCTTAGTCTTTTCAAGACATTATTTACGTAATAATGGTATGCTTTAATAATGACATTGGTTATACTGTTATTCACTTTACTATCAATATGTGTGAAACTTGTTCCTGGGCACACATATAATAAGCACTTGGTTTTGTCCTTAAAACCGGGTGTGACAACATATTGCTAACTTCTTCTGGGATGACAAGGAGCATAAGCATAAGTACCATTTGGCTAATCTCCAAAGAGTCACCCAAAGAAAAGAACATGGAGGTGTGGGGATTTCAGATATAAGAAACTTGAATCTTTGCCTTCTAGCATCCTAGGTTCAAAGGTATTCCAATGGTGAGGGTAAGATGTGGAAGAAGGTGATTGATCATAAGTATAATTCTGAACACCCAAATCTGTTTTGTTGTCCAGAGAGAGGGGCTTCCCCCTTTTGGAAAGGGGTGCTTTGGGCAACTAAGGCGGCTAAGATGGGTTATAGATGGTTAGTAGGAAATGGTAGAAAGATTAGATTCTGGGAGGATAAGTGGTTTGGGTCTTGTAGCCTGGACATTTAGTATTGGGAGCTTTACTCCATTTCAAATGAGCAGGACATCACCCTAGCTGATGCTTGGGATGGTAGTGACCTTAAGCTTACCTTCAGGAGGACAGTGTCATCCAGAGTTATGAATCTCTGGCCTGAACTGGTGATGATTGTCGGGAGTGTGAGTTTTAAGGACGAAGAGGATGCTATTGTTTGGCAATTTAACTTTTCAGGGGTATGTACAGTGCAGTCATCAACTTTAGAGGAATTAAACAGTTGTACACTCCAGTAATGTGGAAGCTTTTAGTTCCTTCTAGGATTCATATCTTTTTATGGCTTTTGGCAAATAACAAGACTCTTACCAGGGATAATCTAGCAAAGAGGAGAGAGGTCTCCGATGTCACTTGCTTGTTCTGTGAAGAACAAGAATTAGTCATTCATCTTTTCTTTGATTGTTGTGTGGCTAAAGAAACATGGAACAATATCTCAGAAATATGTAGTAAATGGATGGGTGCAGACTTTGAGTCTGTAGCCCAGTTTTGGGTTAGTAATGAGAAGAATAAGATTTGAACATGCTGACATCAGCAACCTTGTGGTCAATTTGGAAGTTAAGAAATAACCTTTGTTTTCAGGGAGGAAGATGGTGAGGAATGCAGGTGGTGTTCGGAAGAATCGAAGCGTTGATGAGAACATGGAAGGTGCTGGCGTCAAGGGAAGATGCTGCAACAGTGGAAGAGATGATTCAAGAACTGGATGCAAGAGGTTCAAGGCCACCTAGGGTGACAGGGGTTTCGCCTTCCAGTGGCAGGGTGCCGATCCGAGCTTTTGAACACAACACGCTAAATGAATCTGAATCTGACGTATATGCCCCCTGTATGAATCTTGAGAATGTTTGCTCTCGCTGTGAGGGTAGTAGCGATGGTTGTAATCCCTTAGAGGGTGCTACTAGTAGTTGTTCAAGGCTGAACAGGCGGACTAGAGCTCATTGCTCCGATGTGTTGCTTGAATAAAGCGTTGGGACTCCCTTTTGTCTAAAAAAAAATTAAGTATGTAAACAAGTTTGAAATTCAGTAACATAAATAGCGGGAGCAATATATATCTTATGTTAGAATCCTATCATGAAGCACATCAAGCCCCTATACGTGCCTCATTATCAAGAAAAACACCTGCACAAAACTACATAGAGCAAAGTCACTCGGTAAGACATCCGTCAAAATGGCACACTAAGACTGACACCTAGTATGCAGGGTGGCTGACCAAAGGTTATTGGAAAAAACAACACTAATAATTGATTCTTAGTTTTCATATTTTAGCCAAGTTAAGAGGGTTCTTGTATAAAATAAATATTCAGTAGCTATACTATAGCAAATATGGTTGCAATACAATTAATAGAAATACAACAAGTGTATCATCATCATTATTTCACTTCTTAATTTGATGTGGCGGCAATCACAAATGGTACTCAATAACCACGAGGGATGGTGACTCGAATCGATTTACATCTTGCAGGAGAAACCCAAATACACAACGCACACACATTCCGAGGAGTCACGTACGATAACCTTTTGCGAGATACAATAGGGTTGGTCCAGTCTCACTTTTTCCGAGTACATGTCACCCCATGCGATGCTCCCATCAAAGTTATCCATGGGTAGCCCATGCACTCTCCCTTCCAACACATACCCACATTCCACCATAACCATCTTCATCACCAATAGAAGAGTAAGGTATCGTCCAACCACTACGAAAATTAAGCTACATCGGTTTACTAGTGCCCATGTCACTAGCATGCATTTGGTATTGTTCAAACTTGCTTAACAAAACCACACTCGAATTGCTTCTTAATCGACACAAACAGAGTTATGGCAAACAAGGGCCAACCTTGTCAGCTCTATCTACACATGCACTTCCCCATTCGGTCTCATTTATGTTTCTTTCTCATCATAAGCTCAAGAGAGGTAATAGGGACCAACTACCATATACCGAGTAATCCCCGGACTACTAGATGCCTTCTATCAAAACTCACAATTAAGTTTAGCATTTCTAATGGGGCTTGTACAAACTGAACTCATACCCATAGGATTCTGTTTTGCCTACATGCAACTAGGCTTCAATCAAATTCCTACACACAATGCATAATACATGACACACATCCATATGAGACAAAATAAAAACTTTGAAAACATAGGAGTGCACCGGGCCTCGTCTTGGGGCCGAGAAATGTTAGCATATACAAAGCTATAGCATATTTATCATCTATCTCTGCAGCACCAATCTCTTCGTTCGACTCGTTTTCTAGTAAAATGATGCATAATGCAAGTCAAGAACATGACATGATAAGGAGGCTCATAGAACTTTCTTAATTAATGGATGTAATGACATAATACATATAAGTAGATATTCAGTGTTACTATAAAATGTTAAGTTATTTTACTATATAAATTTCCTCAGGGACAATGCGAGATTTACTATGCATTGCAAGTAACAATGATGCGAGCAACTTGACCAATGTAGGGCAAGACATCACAATAGAATAAATAATTAATATTAGCATTGTGCTAAGATGATGCCATGATGCATGCAATAAAAATGTAGTGTGTTCAGTAGAAGATACCATGGATGATTTTTCACATTTTCTTCATTTAGTCTGTTACGTTAATAGGTTATGTGTGTACGTAAAGTCCATATATGTACCAAGTTCAATACTAAAATAGGTACATGCAACATGATTAGAGGTTAAACAACTAAACATGATACTAATACGTAGAAACATGTTGCTAAATTATTTGGGCATGCAAGTGATCAACTCCGAGTCAGATGACTATATAGTTAAATGTGTTATTCAGAGATATAGGACGGGTTTCTTTGGTATATTTCCTTAATTGACTCCTTTACATTAAAGCAATGTACATGTAAATAAAGTATGGTGTGGGTGTGAGTCGATCGCGATCAAGATGATTGCAGATGGTGTTTGGACAGTGGTTAAGTGACCAATAATATTTGTAATGCGATGAGCATGTTAATTGACATGAAATGCTTGCGTGTAAAATAGAGTTAAGTGTACAACTATAGAGTTTATTTCAAATATTAAACCTAAGAGGCAAATAATAATTTGGCATGGTTTTTTGAAAGACCAATGCACATAAGCAATTACAATAGGTAGAAAACAGCAAAAGCCAATAGGCATTGACATGCAATGAGTCATTTATTTTAAATATTCATTTTAGTTTAAAAGCTAAATAATTAATTCTGACAATCATGAAATTTTTACATGGTCGTCAGGGGTGGTGAAAGGATCATACACACCAATTTAAATGGGTTTACCATTTAGAGAGACCCACATATGAAGTTTTAGTGTTGGCCCTATTTATTTTCACACTGGTAAAACTAATAGCATGCATGAAGTGTTTGCATTTCACTAAAATACTACACGTCCAGATGGACCAAACAAAATTTAGTCGGCCCCCAGACTCCACCTAAGATCATTAGTTATGAATTTTTAAAGAAACAGTCGATTTACAGTCAATTTCAACAAAACAGAGAAAAACAAGATGTCCGCTACTAACGCAGCTTACGGTGCATTGCTAGAAATTTGTTTCCTAGTAGTGATTCAAAGAGAAGATACTTAGGGTGTATTTGGCATTGCTTATACTTAAAGTGTTTATAGTGCTTTTAGTGCTTATAGTGCTTATTTTTTAAAAATTACTTATAGTGCTTATTGTAACATAAGCAGTCAATTCGTTTGACAAAACTGCTTATGCTTATCTATCAAAACTGCTTATGCTGACCCATAAGCATAATAAGCTACGTTTTACTGCTTTGTCCAAAGTGCTTATGACTAGTACAAAATAGTAAAGTGCTTATAGGTGCTTTATACATCATAAGCACTTTGATATTTTGCTGTTTGGCAGTTCAAACTGCTTATTGACTATAAGTACTTTCAATAAACAGTACCAAACATACCCTTAATTGTCTAATCTTGTGAGAAAGCAACAGTTCATACCAGCATACAATTTACACTTCGCTATGTTATCCTTGGTGAAAATCACACCTTTTCAAAGAAACCAAAAAAATCTTAATTTTTTATGAGGCTTTTAGATTCTGGAATATCTGATTAATGTTGGGGATATTCTCTAATGTATCACTGACAAGTCTCCCGCAAAATATATCATGTTTCGGAGTCAATACTGTGCCAGCAATACGCATGGAACCAGTTCATTCCCTGCTACTAACTTATTGTGTTCTGTATAAGATCCTGCACCATAAAAATTTGGAGGTGATGTAATGAATATTTCTGCTAACTAACAATATTATACAAACTAGGGCATTATTCACAAGGATCGCAGTACCTGGCCATCTTCCTAGAAAGTAGTCTATGTTAGTTCTTCACCAATATATGCAATTTCTAAGTAATTATAAAACAGCGTTATTTTTATGGTTTATGAAGAAAGGATGAACTGAGCAAATAGAGCTAATGTACATAGGGATGAAAGAAGCCTACAAAAAATTCAACAACTTTGGGAACAGCATTACAAGACGGAGTAAATTGAATATTAGACAAACCACAAGTGAGCTGTATATATGCATAGGAAACGAGTAATAGATAGGTCGTTACTTTATTTATGTCAAATATGAAGTTCACCCAATACAGTACATTAGTTTTACAAGACCAATCCAAGGAGGTTTGGATCGACAACCCCATTCCAAACATGTGCCCCGGTGTTTGCACATTTGGAAGAGAAGATTGCTTGGTAATTTGTAGGACCTATAGCCCTTCATCAAAGTACTTGGTTCATCACACGTAGATATGTATAGGATAATTATATATGATCGTGGGACGAATCTTCAGAGATTTTCCATGTCCAGCACAAGAGGCGCATCCCCTTTGCCGATGGTGAACGTCTTGAGCATCTTCGTCCCCGTCGGTGTGGTGAGCTGCACGATGTAGGTGCCGTGGAAACCCCTGAATTTGAACTGCCCCTCGGCATCGATGCGCCCGCGAGCGTCCGATAACCACTCCCTTCGGAGGTCAATGAACCTGCAAATCAATATGCACATAGGTAGATTGTCATATCGCAATCCTGAGACGAAGCTAGCGGAGTAGTATTCATGAGATGATCGACGGCAGTGGCTGACCTTTGTCCTGCTTCATTGACACTGCCATCGGCGTTGAGAAGGGCGGCGTTCTGGCGCCACATGTGCCCCTGCATGATCCCCCAGAAGATGACGCCCTCGACGGCCGGGTGCGCGTACGCCTCCCGGAGCACGACCTCGAGGTCATCCGCACGGAGTCCCTCATCTTGCTCGCCGACGTCGAGCTCGGTGATCCAGATGGGCAGGTCGGTTGTGGCCAGCTTGTCGAGCGCGTCGCAGATGACCTCGCCCACGGGGTTGCTGACGTGGCCCTGCAGCCCGATTCCCCCCACCTGCGCGCCGCCGCGCCGGAGCTCGTCGATGAGCGCCATGTATTTCTCCGGTGTGGCGTTGGGGTCGTTAGCGCACTCGACGTTGTAGTCGTTGACGAAGAGCGCGGCGCCCGGGTCCAGCTGCGCCGCCTCGCGGAACATGAGCGCCGACACGTCCTCGCCGAGCCGGTCACGGTAGAACCGGCCGTGCAGCATCTCATTGTTCACGTCGTAGTGAGGGAACCTGCCGGCGTAGCGGGAGAGAAGGCTGCGGAGACGATCCTGGACCACTGACATGAGCTGGTCACGATCACCACCAATGTCCTTGACCCACTGCTGCACGGCGCCGTCGACGGCCCAGAAGATGCAGTGGCCGCGCACGGGCTTCCCCAGACGGTCGCAGAAGTCGAGGAGGCGGTCCGCGTCGTTGTAGTTAAGCTGCCCGCGCTGGGCCTCCGTCCAGTACCACTTGAGCTCGTTCTCGAAGACGGCCCAGTCCATGTGGTTGGTGAAGAAGTCCACGAACGCCGGGTCCTGGATTACGTTGCCGTTGATGCAGGTGCCCAAAGGGAAGCCGTTGTCCAGCTGCACCACGCGCACGGACGCGCCACTTGACAGCTCCGCGCCCAGCAGGGCGCCACCGCCGAAACTCAGAACCACGTCGCGCTTGCGCACCTGCAAACATTTCATGTCTCATTATTATTACATGTTTTCTAGCTTTTAAGTGACTGAAAGCTTTCAGTCACTAGTTTGTTTCTTTGTGTTTTGATTTTTATTTTGTAGAATTATTTGTATAATAATTATAAATTCTTAGATCTAAATCTGATAGCTCAAAATGGTGATTAAAAGTTACCTAAACTCTCAGGCAGCTAAAAATTAGCAAGTCCCTTATTATTATATTTAAGAAATGAAAGTTGTGCTGTGAGCAGATTGAAAAATGGAAAGCGACAAGTCCAATCTTGAGTGATCATCATCACCTTGTCAGTCTTCTCCTTGAGCTGGGCGAACCGCGCCTTGTGGTCCGTGGCAATGATTCTGAGGTCCATAACTTTCAGATCGACGCCGGCCGGTGCCCCGTGGACATAAACATCAGCACTCATTGGACTCTCTCTGAGCCGGAACGCGCCCTTGATCTCGGTCCACTTTCCGGCCTCGGCGCAGACAGCCCCGGCGTCGAGGACACTGCTGTCCTCATTCTCATTGATGCGCACGCTGACGCGAACCGGGTGGCTAGTCCCTTCCACTACGCTCACCCATCCGGTGACACGGTACGTGACGCGGGGTTGCAGGGCACCCGAGGTGATCGCCTGGCACAGGCCATCTTCCTCGCTGCCCCGCCCAGCCGCCAGGACGTACCGGCCGCTCGGCTTATGGCTGTGCCCGACAGCGGCCGGTGGCAGCCTGGCCGGATCGTCCTCGCTGTGCAGGGAAAGTTTTGTCGTCGTGCCAGCAGAGCCGAACGGAGCCCAGCGGATGGTGTTCACATCGGAAACGATCTCCTGTTGGTCGATTGTCAATTGTCATGCACAAAAAAAAAATGCACGTGGTGGAAATCAGCAAAGTAGAATACGATGTATTTGTACACGTTATTATTGTATTGAGAATTAAAGAATGTTGTAATAACGACGCAACAAGGTGGAGACAATATTTTCTCAACAATACTGCCTCCAAAGGTTGGGCGAGTATCTGAATGCATTCCATGTCTAAAAATTATCATATATTTTTTCATAATTAGTTTTATTACTAGATAAACTTAAAATTTAATTAATTACTTTGTATATATGAGATAATTTTTTAAATAAGACGAATGGTCAAAGTTTATAAAAAAAGTCAATGATGACAACAATTTTAAAATAGAGAGAGTATTTGGACATGCTACGAACTGTCGTACACGTCACAGTAGTGCCAATTTAAACAATGTGATGATGCAGCAGATCGCCGTGGAGTACATTTTGCATAACGTAAGCTGTTACCACTAGCGCAGCAGGGCAGTGGGATGAGTACCTGAATGCAGTCCATGGCGATGACCGAGAGAAGGCAGGAAGAAACGGCGGTCAGATAGTGCTTGAAGGAGTAGCTCAAGCTAGGATGGTTAGGCTTGGTGAGGAGAGGGGTCAAGACAGGCTCCGTATTTATAGGCATGCATGGCCGCCGTCATATCGCGGGAGAATATATGGGACAACAACAATTCTGAAAAATCAAACTTTAAGCAGTTCGGAATTACTAACGAGCAACTTGCCAATTAATTCAAGCTTGAAGCAACCACCAGAGGCAGAGAGACCCTCTTGCTCTCTGTCGCCGCAGTTTAATTTTGAGTTACGATGAAGCTTGCTGCATGCCAAGCACTTTTAGCCACAACGTACTCTCATTGGCTAAGACATCCGTATAATTGTGGCCACAACTGAAGCTTATTTCATACGATTGAACCTTGGTGTCCTTTTCTTGCAGCCGCATTAGCTACCAATTGGCGTTGAGGATGATGCAGTTCGATTATATTCACTAACGTTTTCTTTTCCTTTTTTCCTTTTTGAAAAGAGAAACGTGGATATAACTACTTCAATCAAGGTTAAATAAAACTAAAACAACGTCGGCCGGTGGCCTATGTAGAATCAGGCTCAACGACAGTGTGCGCACAGACATGCATATTTGGATCAAAGCCTTGGGTTGGGCCGGTAGTACGTGCGTATCCACCGGAGCAGATTCTATATTATTCCAATTATAGACAATGACCTAGTCTCACTATTATCAAGCTAACAAACTCGCCATCCACCAAACGAGAGGAGATTAAATCCATCCTTACGGCGCAGAAAGGTTGCCGTGAACAGAAAAGAAGCGACTGAACTGAGTAATAGATTAACTGATATGGATTACTCAGCTTCGATAATAGTGAGAGGGTTCTTCAGTTTTTCTTTATACCACTTTGCAACGCTAGTTAATAATTAATGATCACCAACTTTAGACAGATTTGTTACATCCATAATATAACTTGAGTTAAGATCTCCAAGTTTTGCTTTGAGGTTTGAGCCGCTATTCTCGCCTTGAAGCGACGTATGGCTACGCCCTACGCTACAACGAGCAGCACCCTCCAGCGTACGTGCATATAATCGTGCACTTATGTACTACGTACGCGTTGTTGTCTTTTGACGACCCAATTCGATCGACACGAAAGCCGCGTCTCGCAGAGAAGGCCAAGAAAGAAACGAACGCTCACTACCAAAGCATGCGTTATATTGCCCTGACGGCCTGACGTCCCAATTTCTGGTGAAGCCAGGGGAACCGTGTTTGTTCAAAGAACAAAATGCATTTCTAAAAAAAAGAACCAAAAAGCAAAGCAAAACAACCAAGCAATCAAACCATGGGATACTTGTGCTATGTCATGCTTGAACACGTACTATGCTTATTTCAACACAATCTGAATTATGATCTACAATTCTTGCACTACTTTCATGTTATTCATCATACATATATGACGGTGATTATAGAGATGCTTAAACCACGTTACATAAGACCCCAGGTCTTGAAGGTACAGTTATAAACTTGAATCAAACAACACAATGACATCCATTTCGATCTGTTTACTGGAGAGGATAGCATAACCCAGAAAGTAAAATTTGGGTATCATTGCATAGGGCTAATCCCCTAAAAATGTATCAATAGAAGTACTGATATTAAGATTAAGTTTTCAGGAAAAAAATGCCAAAAAGAAACAGCTGCGAATCAAACCCTTGAGTCAACAAAATAAGCAACCAATTCATATTAGAACAAATGTCGTAGAAACAGAATGAAACGATTACTGACATACTAACAGACTGAACAATTTAACCAGGGAAATTCAAAATACAGAGGCTACATGAGATTAACGAGATGTTCAACAGCTTCAATAGCTTCGCAATAGGCAACACTAGTGATGAACAGCCAGGCATTTCTACACCACGCATAACAAACGAACAAGAGCGATATGTAGAAACGAATAGGCGTCAGGAACTAGAAAACAGGAGCTCAGATGAGCATAATAGATAGCTGGAGGCGATAGCTACAACATCCAAGCTCAGTTGATATGTTCAAAGCTCTCCAGATCCTTACTCGTTAGTTCACATGCTCAACAAAATAATCCAGCTTCACAAGCCATCTTCTGGATAGCATAGACCGACAGTAGTACAGTCATTCTGTTAAACAAAATAATATAGAAAGGTAAGGAGGAAGAATTATGTAACTTAATGAATGCAAGATTCAGGTAATATAACACTGAGCTAAATATCTAGTAATAGTTGAATAGATGGGCAGTAAAATACAGCTAATAAGGTTCAAAAATGTTTACTGAAAATATGAAACAACAAAAGAAGGGAGGACACCTACCTAGAGGAAGTGAAAAGTTTTGCAGCTGCATAATGACGGGTCAAAGGGGTCACTAACTGAAAGATCATGGATATGGCAGATATGCACTTCATCATCACGGTAAGAATGAATCGAAATGGCAAACTTAACGTCTTGAGAAGCTCTGTTCTTCAGGTCCAGCATGGTACGCTGTTTAGTCAAATATTTGGCATCACAGCTCTGATGGTGGGTGGCGAGCTCCATCATTTGGAGCACTCTAGCATTCACCAGGAAGAACTTGGCAAATTCAACATCTGTCTTCACCCCTCGATAATTTATCAATACAAATTTCTTCAGATGGGCATCAAGGCATTCGATATAATCACGTGGATCATGAAGCTTCGTTCTTCTTGCCCTCTCATTTGGAAACACCTGAACATAAAGCATAAAAATAAGAAAACTAATTTCTTTCAATCAAGAATAATGAGCATAGAGATAATGGGTAGAGTATAGAGAAGTACAACAAAGACAGTTGAGGAAGAATATGTACAAAACTGAAAGGAAGAATGCATCACCACAACATATAGATTCTCCAAGCAAGGAAAACATTTCATGAGGCTGATAGCATCATCAATGGTAGGAGGGGCCAGACGCACAACCAAAGTTTTCATTGTACGCACCACAGTTGTTAAGCTGACAGACATCATTTCCTGAATTAATTATTAGACAACGCAGATGCCAGTAAGGAGAGATCAAACTGGTAACTTTATAAAGATATACTATAATAAGACATGAGAGTAATTATATGAGCAATGTGATTATGTGAAGCATGAACCACCCACCACGAAAACCGTACTTCCAAGCTCCAGTTTGGTAATGCCATATGTAAGGGATCCCATGACCTGAAGTTTGGGCGTGCCAGAAATCCGAACCAACAGACCATCTTCTTCCGGATGCCGGATTATAAATCTTTCCAGGAGAAGGGCATCCTCGACAATCACCTGTTTCAACCTGTCAGTTTCCATCAGTTCTTCACAATCAGCCGACACGGCAAAGCTTCGAAGGGTAGGGGAACTAATCCGGAGACAATGGAATCCCTCATTCTGGCTGAGCACCAAGCTCTCGAGCACAGGGCACTTGGCCAACAGAGTGTGGATCGAGCCCTCCTCAATGGTGATGCACTGAATCGTGAGCTGCTTGAGATGCGGAAAATGGAACTTGTCGACATCTTCGGAGGGGAACTGAACGAACTCGCCGCCGCCGAAGACGCTCCCGCCGGCGCTGAGGGTGAGGGCGCAGAGGGATGAGGCAAACCGGAACGCGGCCGGAGGCATGGCAACTGGAGAGAACCCGTAGCAGAGCTCCAGCTCCCGGAGGTCGTCCAGCTTGGGGGACCGGAGCCAGCCGTCGATGTCGAGGTTCTTTCCCCTGCTCCGCCGCCTGACGGAGAAGCGACGGACGGGGCCCGGATGGCTGGAGAGGATGCGGGATACAATGTCGGCGCGATCTAGGCCGTGGGCGTGGAGGTCTTCGTCGCAGAGGTTCAGCGGGGCGGAGCGCCATAGGTGGCGCCAACGAGTGGCTAGAGCTTGAGTGCGGGCGCCGTCGTCCGTCGGGAGGAGGGAGATGATGGAGACGATAGTGGCGTCCGGGAGGCTGCTGAGGCGGTCATCTCCGCAGATTGGCTCACGGCGGCGGCGGCTTCTTCCTGGAGCCTCGGTTTCTTGGTGGAACGAAGCGTCGCCATTGAATGCCGAGTGTGGAGGAATGCCAGGGGGGTTCTGGGTTTATTGGAGTCTTTTTCTTTTTCTTTCGGGTGCATGGTTTCGACCTCTATAGTGGTTTGGACCAGGCCGGGCCAGGCCTTGATAAGCCTACCCTTCTTTGTTTTTTCAGCGCCAAGGTCAAATGAAACATAACGCCAGTTAGGATAAATTTCAGGAAACACTAAGTGTCGAAGTTATTAACTTAATAATTTTGTTGCTGGATCTATACGAGCAGATTGAAATTTTGCGGACGTAGCAACACTACGGACCTTCAAAATGTTTTCCGGTTTTTATGTGACATGGTATACCATGGTCCATGGGAAGAGGTAGGTACTGAAACTGCCTTTGCAATGTGTCGTTCCTCCTCCGGAGAGCCGACAACGCTTTTTTTTTTTTTAACAGAAAGAGCCGACAACGCTGACATGAGAAAGAACTGTCGTAAGAGCAGGGCTAATGATCTCGCCCACTGCCGGCGAAAAGGCGATGCTATGTCACACAGAGTCATCATCTAAGCACAGACATATAATGGGCAGACTCTTTAGCTTACTATTTAGTCCCATTAATTAAGGATTTACTCCCATGTTTATTAGGCAAAGAAAAGAGAAGCCAGGGCATGCAAACATTTTTTCTTGGAGCTTGCACATGCGCTGCCGACTCATGAGAGCAAGTATAATGGGTCACGGTGTGCCGGCGAAATCAATTGCCATGTCATAGAAATCTGAGGTGGAGGAAAGAGAAAGGTAGAGAGATAAGAGGGCGGGCGACTCATGAGTCGGCAGCGCATGCGTAAGCTCCAAGGAGAAATGTTTGCATGTATGGTTTCTTTTTTCTTTGTCCAATAAACGTGGGAGTAAATCCTTAATTAATGAGACTAAATAGCTAGCTAAAGATTCTACCTATTATATGTCTGTGCTTAGATGACGACTCTATGTGACATGGCATTGCCTTTTCGTCGGCAGTGAACGAGATCATTAGCCCTGCTCTGAGTCGCCCGCCCTCTTCTCTCTCTACCTTTCTCTTTCCTCCACCTCAGATTTCTATCACATGGCAACTGATTTCGCCGGCACACCGTGGCCCATTATACTTGCTCTAAGGGATCAATGCTTTATACTCCGTTTTCTGTGTTGGCCAACTCTTTGAGAACTACTCTCTCCATCCCAAAATATAAGCATTTGTTGATTTTAAAAATCACTTTTGACTTTTTGTCTTATTTAAATATTTTTTGTTAAAAAGTATTTAATTTATTATAATATAGTTTATTATTAGATATATTTCAAATATAATTTATTTGTTTTTGTATTTATTATAATAAATTTGAATAAGACAAAAGATCAAAGTTGATTTCTAAAGTCAATAAATGCTTATATTTTGAGATAGAGGAAGTATTTGTATTCGCTAACTCTGTTGTCGTCTCGTCACATTGATTAATACTTTATACTCCGCTTCAGTGCCCCATCTTGAAACTAGAGTTTGTTATACAAAGCTCCAAGTGATCATATTTGAAGTTTTGAACTAAATAATCCAGAAAAACCTCCGGTGAAGCTATTCTCATCAACACATGCAGACTAATAAGAGTCCTGAAATGCACTCACTTACCTTAGCGTGGGTGTTTCCTGAGACGAGTCCATCATTTTTTTCATAGCGTTTGATGTAGAGACAACCGGATGAGTCCATATCCCATAAAAAAGAATATTTGTTGTAGATCATCTCTAGTAAGGCATGTAAGTTTGGATAAATTTAATATTGCAAGCCAGTTTGTATAAATTTGAGAGTCCAAATTTACATCCAACTCCACTAGAAATATGCATATAGTCTCCTATTCATCTCTAGACATGAACTTGTCATGCACGTGTCCCGCGCCTCTGCTCTGGACTGCCGCCGGCCACCCGTGGGCACTGCTCCGACGCCGGCCGCTGCTCCGTCACCCGCACGTGGCAGCTGCTCTGCCACCCGCCTGCATATGCGCTACCACTCCCAAGCAACTCTAACGCTGTTGTCACCAGATTTTGGCAGGATCTAGTCGTCAGTGGCATGGGATCCATATCGGTTGTGTAAAAAGAAAATGAAGAGCCAAGGTTTGAAAGCTGGACCCGTTAGGGTTAGTTTCTTTTATTTCCTTAGAGATAGATTTTATTATTTTAAGAATAAATCTATAGGATTTATACTATAATTTTTTAATACATATTTAATATAATTCAGTACGTCGCCACCTTAATCTCGTAGGACCCTAGAGCCTGCAAGGGCAACCAGTGCACGCCACGCGCGCCCACACCCGAGCTGCCTTACTCCAGCCAGCGAGCTGCCTTACTCCAGTCAGGCCCACGACAACTGTCCACCTCTTCTACCACATCTTCACTGCCTGCCTCCGGCTCCGTCCGCTTCTCTGTTGCCCGCCGCTACGTCTCTCTCTATTGATGGATAGTGAAGATCAAGTCCACGGACGGGCAATATAAGAGCTTATCTACTCATCGGTAATTAAATGACTGACTTCTTTCTAGTCGATCGGTGCATGACCGACTGACCTCTTAAATCTGTAATTTTTTAAAAAAATAATATATTTAAAAACAAAATTCATGTTAGCATGTCCAAGTACGTCCTTCCGTGGGCTAAGCCAGTCTTTCTTTTGGCGGCCCAAATTATTACCATATACCTCTTCTCATCTATCACGGGCCATGGATGGCCCACCTAGCCTTCCTATTATTTTCTTTGGCCCACTTGCACATGGAAAAAAATCAGGAAAACGGAACTCCGTTCTCCAGGTCTTATACGGTTCCCCAGTGAAAGTAAAAAAAACAATGATGTCCAACTTGTAACAGTGAGAAATCCTCTTATTAGTATAAGCTTTTCCTTGCTGCGAATAGCAAGTCACTTTGCTCGAGACATTTGTGTCAACAGATGGTGAAGAATTCATGCACTGAATGGACCTGTGAATGAAAAATGGGAGTGTGGTTTCTTCTTACCCCGACTTGCACGTATAGAGAGAGACAACTACAGCTGTAATTTAGAGACTGAGACGGTGACGAGCGAGAACAACGCACAAGTCGTCGCTGCAGTTTTTCTCCGGTGCAGCGCACTGGGACTACCGTCTGGCCTCATGTTTCCACACTCGCCGTGCACGCCGGTGCTTGACTTGCATCAGGATCAAGTCAAGGTCGACTCGGCCAGCTGTTGGGTGGACCAGGACGACGACAGCAGCAGCAGCAGCGGAGCTGCAATAATTCCTCGCGCGTCTCAATCAGAAGAATCAAACACGTCCATCCGGTCCACAAACTCACCAGAGCCGTCAATCCGTTCCACGCGGTATTCCGCAGGACCTTTTTGCCATTATACATTATATAGTAGGTCTGCTCTCTGTTCCACCCCCCCCCCCCCCCCCCCCGCCGTCGTCTCCCACGGACGGCTCCGGCGAAGAATTAACGAGCATCATGGCGTCAGGCAAGTCTCTCCTCGTCCTCGTCTCGCTGCTCCTCCTCTTGTTTGTTTCCACTGTTCAAGGCTACGACGCCGGCCGCCATGCTGCTATTGCGCGCTTGGCCGTGTCGCGCCGTTCCCGGGTGGGAACCCGGCACTTGCAGCACGGCCGGACCACATCGCCGCACCGGTACGTGCTTGCGGAGAAGAACGGCAGCTCATCATCACCACCCGCGACATCATCCAACACCACCTCGCCCCCTGCGGCCGAGCAGCAGGGCAAGCGCCACCGCAGCCACAAGCACCGCGTGCGCAACTGGATCATCGGCTTCGTGGTGGGCTCCATCGCGGGGGTCATCTCCGGGCTGGTGATGTCCGTGCTGTTCCGGCTGGTTCTCAACTGCGCCAGGGGCCGGTACCGGCGCCGCTCCGGCACGGTGATCTTCACGCCGAAGCTGATCAAGCGGGCCGACCAGCTGGCCTTCCTGGAGAAGGAGGATGGGCTGGCGTCGCTGACGGTGATCGGGAGCGGCGGGTGCGGCGAGGTGTACAAGGCGCAGCTTCCCCCCGAGCGTGAGGGCGAGGAGCCCAAGTTCATCGCCATCAAGAAGATCAAGCTGCAGCCCAGCAACGAGAGCGCCCCGCCGCAGAACCTGAGCGACGAGGAGAGCCGGCAGCTGGACAAGTGGTCCCGCCAGATCCAGTCGGAGATCCGCACCGTGGGCCACATCCGCCACCGCAACCTGCTCCCGCTGGCGGCCCACGTGCCCCGTCCCGACTGCCACTACCTCGTCTACGAGTACATGAAGAACGGCAGCCTGCACCACGCGCTCAGGGCCCATCATCGTGCACCGGGACCATCAGAAGATGCCGGAGACACTAGCACTAGCAATAATAGCAGCAGCGGAGGAAGCAGCGTCGGCACGATGGTGGCGACGGCGCTGCCGTGGCCGGCGCGGCTGCGTGTGGCGGTGGGCGTGGCGGCGGGGCTCGAGTACCTGCACCTGTCGCAGCGCCCGCCGATCGTGCACCGGGACCTGAAGCCGGCCAACATCCTCCTCGACGACGACATGGAGGCCCGCATCGCGGACTTCGGGCTGGCCAAGGCCATGCCCGACGAGCACACGCACTTCACGGCGTCCAAGGTCGCCGGCACGCTGGGCTACATCGCGCCCGAGTACCACCAGACGTACAAGTTCACGGTCAAGTGCGACGTGTACAGCTTTGGCGTCGTGCTGGCCGTGCTCGCCACGGGGAAGGAGCCCACGCACGACTTCTTCACGCAGGTGGACGACATCGGCCTCGTCAAGTGGCTCAGGCGACTCATGCAGGACGGGGACCTCGCACAGGCCATCGACCCGGCCATCGCAGGACAAGGCTTCGAAGAGCAGATCCTCCTCGTCCTGCGCATCGCCGTCTTCTGCACCGCCGACGACCCAAAGGAGCGGCCCACGGCCAAGGACGTACGGTGCATGCTCGCACAGATCAAGAGCTAGTCCTCTCTGCTGCTGGTGTCTGGTGATTGGTGAGCGAGTAAATTAATCAACTAAGCAATTACTAGCAGTAAGTTTTTGGAATAATGTTGCTAGTGCCGGGTCAACGTCAACTTTCTGGTGGGCCTGTTCGATTAGGACTGATATATATAGTGTGTGATGAAAAGTTTACTCTTTAAATCATTAGATCTAGATTTAATAGTTTATAATTATTATACAAATAATCCTATAAAAGAAAAATTAAAATTCAAAAAAATAAACTATTAATTAAAAAATTTCAATCAGCTAAAAGCTATGAAACATTCTAAAAGAAAGAAAAAGGAAATCAACGCACGCGCTGGATATCCGTGTTCTCCTTTTCACTGCGCACATCCACACCACCTAGTGAGATTCTTCCGAGCTGTGTGAGAGCTTTAAATGGACATATATTCCAATAGTTTTCACGTGGTCTTTTGGTATCTTGCTTTAGTAGTTCAGAGTAGAGAAAGAAGATCACAATAGCTACCAAATAAGAAGAAGATCATCATTTGTTTCAGGAGAAGGAAATAGTGACTGATATGGTGGTTGACTACTAATTAATCCAGACAAATCGGAAAACTATTTCATTAGTAACATGAAAAACTAATACCGTTACGTTCTATGTCCAGTTAAAAAAATAGTTTTTGACAAAATTTTAACTCATTGTTTAGAGTCCACAGTATCATTATCTACTTGTTTGTTCTGGCCTTTGAATATATTTTTGCAATCTAGCTTTTCTTAAAATAAAAAGGCCCTAAGAATCTGATTCTACTTATCAAGATTGTGCTTGTAGTCTCTTAAAAAATAATCATGTAGATTCACCATCCATATGGTTCCACTGATCAAACGACATGCTGGGGTCCATGTCAGCAAATCAATGACAGAACCAGTGTTGCAAGAGGATGACGAGCCCGGCCGTTGTCTTTGTTGGGTAACAGAAGAGTGCAAGCAATGGATAGAAAACCTGTACTATTTAGGGATGCAATGCGCAACAAGCACTGATAGAGCTACTTCAGGGGGGGGGGGGGGCAAATACTGAAAAAATGTTGTTAATTAAGTGGGCCAAATTGAATTATATAGTAAAATCATGTGTGCAATAGTGATGTAGACCAACCGAGGGGAGGGGAGACCCCTGCTCGCCCCCCTTGTCTCCGCCCTGCAGCGCAAGTGTCCATTCATCTTGGGGAATGCTTTATACATGTACAAGAGGCGACTTCATAACCGATGATCCTCCCATCACAATCCGCTAGACGTGGAAGTGGTGATTGGAGGTTGTGAAATGCGTTGTGGTTATAACCGAAAAGTAGCAACAGAAATACAAGATTTTGTTGGCTATTTCTACGCTTTCCTTCCAACAACTGATACACAATTGTACGCACGCGTGAGCTTTCCTTCCAACAACTGACACATAGTTGTACGCATGCGCGAGCTTGACATGAGATGGTTTCTTGCCAAACTTCTTATTGTTGAACCAGTTAGAGAGCCAGATGCCTTGGTTGCTGACATGCTATTGTTGTTGCACCGGTTATAATACCTTCGCATACCCGAACACAATGTTATCTCTATAATCTATTAATTTAGGTGAATATATTCAAATTTGTCATACGTCCACAAAATTAGAGATTGAATGCAAATCGGTTTCGTACCTTCCATCAAGCACTAAACATGTTCAAATCTGTCGTACGCCCACAAAATTAGAGATTGAATCCAAATTGGTTTCGTACCTTCCATCAAGCACCAAATTTAAAAAAATCATAAATCTCTCGTCCGGAGTTCAAATAAGGTAAACTCGGACTCTATCTCGTAGTCCTCGAAAAGTTCTATAAATTTGATATTCAATAAAAGTTAAGATTCTGCCATTTTAATTTCCAAATTTAGGATATAAAATATTTATTTAGATTCGGACTGCTCTCTTTCTCTACAATCTATTAATTTAGGTGAATATGTTCAAATCTGTCGTACATCCACAAAATTAGAAATTGAATCCAAATCGGTTTTGTACCTTCCATCAAGCACTGAACATGTTCAAATCTGTCGTACGCCCACAAAATTAGAGAGATTGAATCCAAATCGATTTCGTACCTTCTATCAAGCACCAAATTTAAAAAATCATAAATCCCTCGTCCGGAGTTCAAATAAGGTAAACTCGGACTCTATCTCGTAGTCCTCAAAAAATTCTACAACTTTGATATTCAATGAAAGTCAAGATTCCGCCGTTTTAATTTCCAAATTTAGGATATAAAAATATTTATTTAGATTCGGACTGCTCTCTTTCATGTAAAAAATGTCAACAATTATATTGTGTAAATAATTTATATTTATAAATCATAAAAAGTGTTTTATTTTTTTTTACCCGTAGCAAAGCACGAGCACTTTGCTAGTCATTACATATTTTCAGCTAAATTGTCAATAAACCAAAAAAAATGTAAATACTATATATAACAAACTTTATTGTTATATTTCCATCCATGGAGATGAACAACTCCAACAGAGTGGTCTCCAATCTTTTGCTCGTCATCCAAAATAACTCATTTGTCTCGTCTGTAGCAGCGCTCAAAACATATTTTCCATAAAAAATAGTCTACATAAGAGATAAATATTTATAATTTTCAAAGATTAGATCACTACCGTATATATCTAAATTATCCAATATAGCACACGCCCCAACTAAAAGGCTGGCAATAAAATAATCAAGCAAAGCCATAGTTTTAATAACTCAATCTATTGTGTTAAATCTCCACCTATGCTATCCTATAATTGATTACTCCTTCCGTTCCAATTTATTTGTCATTTTAAGAGGCTTTTAAGATGTTTAGATTCATAAAATATTGAGTAAATTTAGATATACAGGATATTCAGGTTTAGAGAATGTTCAATTATTCAGATGAAAAAATAAAATAATTATTAATTTGGGACAAAGAGAGTAGTAAATTCTGAAGAAAAAGTTTGTGCTGAGTGTTTTATTTCAGTTTTTGTGTTCAAGTTCTCTAAACATCAAAATGTTCGTAAAAATTTAGTTGAGAAGCCATCACTGATAATTATGCACTTGAGCAGAAAAGGCATGAAATCGTGAAACAGAGCAATATGAATAAGCATCCTGAATCTGGAGCCGTGTCGGAGTCTAGACAACGCCCAAGATGATCCTGTGATTCTCTGCATTCAATTGATGATCCCAACTTTTGCACCTTGGCCGGGTTATCAACTCTCCTTTTTGGGTAACTCCCGTTCCCCGCGTCGCCCACGAGGGGTGACTCGGGCAGAACCGCCGCCGCCACCGTGTGCTCTCACAGCCGCCACCGTTCGCCTCTAGCCCCTGTTTTCCCTTGTCTCCGACCTCCTAGCTGGTGGCAAGGGGAGCGGGGGTCCATCCTTTCTTTAGTAGATCGAGTCCTTCTAGGTCTAGGGTTTGCTCGTCGCTGATGTTCAGCGGTGGAGTTAGGTTTTGGCGGAGGAGCGTGGCACCTTTGCGGCTTGGTTTTCTTGACGACGCCGGCGATGCGAAAACTACGGCGTTGCAGATGAATAACTTCTCCCAGCTTCTTTCGTTCTCCGGCGGCGTCCTCTAACGCCAACGGAGAGGCTGGGGAGACCTATCTAGGAGTCCGGGGCCGGCGCGTGGTCGTCATCTTCAGGTGATGATGTTGTACCCTGTTTATCTCAAGGAAGATGATATTTGATAAAAAAACTGAGCTCTGCTCGGGTTGTCGACGTTGGAAACAAAGGTTGCGTCATGGGTGCCGAAGTTGGCCGATGCGCCTGGGAGGCAGTGTACTCGGTAGATTCGCCTAGCAGTAAGCCCTCCTCTGCGGCCTCCACCCTGTAAAGTTTGGCTCTGGTGTTGGACGACGATTGGAAAGCGGCTTTGACGGCGGTGACAAACATATCCCTAAGAGCTTCGCGAAAGATGATCTTGAATTTTGAAACTCGTTGTATTTTTTATTTTTTTTAAAGTCCTGTTTGTAAACGGGCCGGTGTAATATGCTAAAATCAATATATTTTCCTTTAAAAAAACTTTTGCACCTTGGCCGTTCGGCACTTCTTTTTCTGCCCGTCTCATTTTGCCTTAAGGAAGCCGACCTGCTGTGCGCGCGCCGCCAGATGGCAAGGCTGTTCAAGCGTGTTCGATGCGGAGATGGCCCAGAGATTGCGGAGCCGTGGCGCCAGCGAGCAGCAGAAGAACGATTTTATCCACGTGCGGCTAGACGATGCCAATTGCCAAGGCCGGAATTGATGGCGACACTCTTCGGTCACTGTTCACGGTAACTAAAATTATTTGTCTCGTGTAGCTATGCGTGCGCAGCCGCCAGCAAATAAGACGCGTGGTCCATTGTTTAAGGATTTTTCTTTCATTTTTTTATAAAGAATTTTACAAAGTTTATAAGAGTATGTTTGACACTGTTTATTAAATTGCTGATTAGAAGTGCTTATGTTTAATAAGTAGTTTAGACAGTTAAACAATAAAATAGAGAAGTTCTTATGAGGTATAAGCACTTTATCATTTTTTACTACCAATAAGCACTTTGATCAAAGCAGCAAAATATAGCTTATAATACTTATGGTATTTCTTTCTCTTAGCATAAGCAGTTTTACAAAAATATGATAAATAGTTTTATCAAATATACACTATAAGTACTATAATTAGTTTTAATAAAGAGAATAAGTACTATAAACATTTTAAGTATAAACAGTGCCAATTACACCCTAAGTCAAAACATGAAAAGTTTTACAAAATTGTTTTTTATTCATAACCTGCAAGTAGCTGGAATGAACAATATGGCTCATCATCAATATTTATTCGACTCGTATGGTCGTATCCGCAACACTATTCACATATGACTCTATTTTAGGGGGAAAAAATATGAAAAAGGACACGGATAGGGTGATTTCCATCCAATTTTAGCCTTAGTGCAGAATGAGAACTGATGTCAATAAAGTAGCAAAGGAGCGAGGGGAAGAGGCGGTGCGAGGGAGACAGAACCTCACGGGGCTGGGCTCCTCTACTGTGCAGCAGTTACTGTCGTCTAAACATCGGAATAAAGGAAGAAACCATCTTGGGGCTGGGCCTGGGCTCCTATTATTCTGCCTCTCATTTTATTATAAATAATTAGTGATGTACTGTTTAGGGAGGCGAACATCGGAACAGAGGACGAAAAATATGATGCGAGACTATAAATCAGCAATTTAGTCTCTCTAAGTCTCTATGTAATATAGTGCATAATTTTCTTGATATATTTCATGTTAATTATCTTATCACAATGTTAGAAGTACCCCAATGCCAATAAGGCTCCGTTTGGATGTTAGAATTGAAAGAGTGGAATTGAATTGGGATCCAATACCAAATCTACGATGAAATTGAAATTGAGCACCAATTCAATGTTTTTGTTTGGTTGCCAAAGGAATTCTTTGAAATGGAAATCGGATCAAATCAATTTCATTTGACGTTTGGATGTAAAATCTTGGATGTAAAATCTGATGAATTGGAAAGCAAAAGGTAGAACAGTACCGTGTGTACTACTAAAGAACAAGAAGGGTGGTCGCCAGAACTAGGGAAGAAGAAGAAGGGTTGTCGTCGGACCTGGGGAAGAAAAGAAGAAGGGCAGCGGTCGGTCCTGGGGAAGAAGGTGAGCGCTCGATCTTGAAGACGTCGTCGTGGGGGCGGCGGTCGGTCCTGGGGAAGAGAGCGCCTGAGCTAGAAGACGCCATCGCGGAGGCCGGCGGGGTGGCGGTCGGTCCTGGGGAAAAAGACGAGCGCCCGAGCTCAAGACGCCGTCGCGAAGGCCGGTGGAGCGGCGGGCGGGCCACTGTGTCTGAGCTTGAAACCGCCGTCGTGGGGGACCGGTGCTTGGGACGAAACGCGGGGAGGTGGGGGCGGCGTGGCCGGCGTGGCGCCGACGCTCGAGAGAGGGAGGGTGCAGCGCTCAGAGCTGACGGGTGTGGGGGCGACATCGAATTCCAATCGATTCCGAGTGGGTGGGTTCCGAATTGTGGAAGGGGTAAGTAGGCAAGGAGAAAAACGGTTTGGAATTGGGCTCAATTCCGTGAGTAAATTCATTAGACGTCCAAACATCTGTATTGAATTCAATCGAATTCCAATTTCGAATTCTGACCCTCAATGCCAATATCCAAACACAGTGTAAGCAAAATTTGGTTTAGCCTATGTACAAGAACACAATAAAATGGAGCTCAGATTCCATAAACTGACCGGTTGTTGAAGGTTAATGAAAAAATTTTAAAATGTAATCAGAGGACATTAAATGGTGTTAGCAAGCAATTTTTAGTTGCTACCCGTACAGTAATTGTTGTACAGTAGAGAAACCCAGCCTTGATGAACCACTCCCCTTCACACACCCACAGACACAGAGAGAGAGAGAGAGTACTAGAAATCCGTTCCTTGCACTTTGGTCGCCTCACCATCTCAAGTTGATCTCCTCTCGGATTCGTTGTAGAGGTGATGGGCAAGAACGTCTCTGAGATCAGTGACGTAGCTGCTACTGTTGCCAAGCGTGCCAAACTCCACCTCCTGTGGCTGCTACTACTGTCACAACGATTAACAACGGAGGGCGCGGGAGGTCCCCTGAGACTCGGGAAGAGATTGATGATGCAATAGGTGACATCACTTTTATGGCCGAATACTCTCAGTTGGACATCCAATTTCAATGTTATACCCATTTTATCAAGGATTTTCGATGCTTCTTTTTTGACCCGAACTGATCACAGAGCACGAGCTGCATATTCGGGTGTTTTTGTTTTAAGAGCAATGTTGGATTGAATATAGTCATCCTCATTTTTCTGAATGAGATAATCTAAGTTATGTGTTTGATTAGGTAGATGAGATGATCCAGTTTCGTGTTTGGTTGGATGGATAAGAATGGAATAAGACAAGATGAAATAATAAAATTAAATATCTTATTATTAAATAATAACAATTAATTATACACTAATTAATATGATCTAATATTTATTGGTCTTAATCATATCCTAATAATTTTAAATTAGTAATAAAAACATTAATCATTATTAATCTCTACAATCTATTAATTGAGGTGTGGTGGTCCACTTCGTGTCCACAAAGTTAGAGATTGAATTCAAATCGGTTTCGTACCTTCCACATCAAGTACTGAATTTAAAAAATCATAACTCTCTTGTACGGAGCTCAAATGAGCCAAACTCAGAGTCTATCTCGTAGCTCTTGAAAAGTTCTACAACTTTGGTATTCAATGGAAGCCTAGATCCTGCCGTTTTGACTTTTAAATATAGGATGCAAAAATATTTGTTCTGATTCGGACTCCTCTGCGCAGGTCTCTATACGGGGCTCATATCTCTTAGCTCTGAAGTCCAAATAATATGATCCACATATGTTTCGAAAATGTCTCGATGATATATACAACTTTTATGTTTTAATGTTTTCCATTAGATCAAGTCTTCAAGTTCAAAATCATGTTATAATGCAGTGTTATTTCTCAACTGCGTGAATTGATTTTTCATTTCGGATAAAGCTTCTAGAATATGGTAAAAAATGTAAAAAAATTGTTACTTTGACATATAAAATGATATACTAAGAAGTATCAACGATAATACAAATATGATCTTTCATGTAAAAAATATTAATAATATTGTATATATTTAATAATTATATTATATAAATAATTTAGATTTAAATCATAAAAATTGTTTTATTTTTAAGTCCATAGCAACGCACGGACAATTTGCTAGTTCTTATATAATTGAGCTCTCATCATGTACTAATCAATATCTTATTATTTATCAATAATAATATCATAGTAAATCATGCTTATAATATCTAATTATGTAAGAATCATCATTGTTATATAAGTTGGACAGGCTTATCCGGTCATATTTGCCGAACAGACTCATCTAACATCTTAAAAATGTATTCTCATTCCAGTCCATCACTGTCCACCCTGACGATGAATCAAACACTGAACTGGATCGTCATGTCTAAACCTATCCAATCCAATTCAGCAAATTCAGAAGATAGAGCGCATAAATTAGTAACAAGCAGCGGCACCATAATCGTCTGTGAGGTCAGGAATGATGTCTCATTGTCAACAAGATCACTTGAGAATTGACACTGATTTGGTGTGGGGCATCATTGATCAAAGATAGATCCCTGTAATTCATGCTCAGGCAAGGATTCAGCTACGTCTTTGGTCGTTTGACATTTGCAATACAGGATGATTTGGGTGTGCATCCACTTCTCCACGCAGCATGTCAAACTTTGCCACCTCACCGTCATATTGAAGTACAATAGTCTTAAGCCGTGGAAGGTGCTTAATATCAACAATCCCTGATTCCAACCTGCAACCGTAGATTTCAATACTTCCCATCTGAGGTGCTGTGCCCTCTTCAAACCTGATCTCTCTAAGCTGCTCTGAAAAATAAATATCAACTTCTTTGAGTTTTGGAAATTCCCCCCTTTTAAACACTAATTTCTCCCCAACATAAGCATTCCGATAAAGACGAAGGAGCATGAGATTAGGAAGTGCCCCAAGTGTCTCCATCATTTTGCCATCTTTTAGTCTGCTCCTTGATAACTGCATCTTCACTAGCTGCTTAAGGTTGCCAAACCAATCTGGCATATCTGCAAGAGATCCATTCAACTTTAAACTCCTTAGGAGAGGTGGAGGACAGGAAACAGAATTTAGCCATTCAATTGTTCCAACATCCAGGGATCCCTCAGCATCCACATAGAGAGATTGGAGGGAAGTGAGTTTTTCAATAGCGGCACAAAATATCTTGTGTTTGTTCTCAGTGGCACCTTTTGATGTCACACTTAATTTTCTTAGCTGACTGAGATCCCCTAACTCTTCAATTGTTTTCTTACTAGTTCCTCCGATGTCCACAACCTCTAGTATCTGTAACTGTTTTAGGTGATTCATTCCTCTAGGCATCCTTACACCTTTTGTGTCAGACCAACGAACAGAGCAGGCCATCTGTATCTCGGAAATTAGGTTGCCACAATCATTGAAATCAATTAATGGTGTGAATATCATGGGCAAGCACATAGTCATACTTATGCACTCTTTCGGATTTTTTATTATGTTGAAATAACCAAAATTAAACCTTTTGCTGCACCGGAGGCTACGGAGATTTCGCAGTTCAGTTATGTCAGGTGTTACTGCTGAAATATTTGCCTCTCTCATGTCCAAACTTTGTAAAAATCGCAGCTTCCCTATGGATCTCGGAACTGCAAAAATATTGGAAGCTCCTGCAATGTTCATATACTTCAAGTGGTGCAACAGCCCAATGTTGTTGGCATCCTTTTGCCTGATTCTAAATTCTGCACCTTTTAAATCCAAGACTCAGCATTCTCAATTGTGGTGAACAAAATGAAGGTATTGACCCCATGGGCCTGTTGCCAAATATTGATATTGAACGGACACAGCTCCAATCCAAGCATATTTCTGAGCACTTGCTTCCATGGAATGCGACATGACGTATTTTCTCCTCTACTAGAGTACTGGTGTTATCTTTAGCCAAGAGTACAAAGTTTTCCTCTTTAGAAATTGAAACTGTGATATCACGCATGATATCATGGATTCTGCAATTTTTAACCAATCCTTCTACATTAACCTTTGATGGCTGAATCATACTTCGGTTTATTAGCTCATTGAAGTGACTATTTCCAACATCCTCAATGTTCAATCCATCCCTGGCTCTAACAAACCCCTCCGCTGTTCATCTATCGACCATGCAGCTCCTTTGAATTTCAAAATCCTCTGGGAAGATGCTTAGGTAGAGAAAACATGGCTTAAGATGTGATGGCAAGTGGATATAGCTTAGCATAACCATCCTCCTCATTGCTCCGAGGCTTGGATTGTTCTCAAGTTCTGAAGGGAGTTCTTTATAAAACTTCTCCCACTGTGCTATACTTTTAGTTGCAAGAATACCTCCTATACTGACCACGGCCAGTGGTAAACAACCGCATTTTTTTACTAGTTTAGTAACTATGCTCTTCATGTTTTCACCAATTTCCATGCCTTGGTGTTTTATGTGTGCCTTTTTTAGTAGCAAATGTATAGCATCATCTATTTGGAGAGGTTCATGGTGGTAAATAAGTGTTCCAGAAGTACAATTCTCAGCTAAGCCAGCATCTCGTGTTGTTATTAATATACAACTACCTCTATTGTTATTCTTTGGAAAAGCAATATTATTAAACCAATCCCATGCATCCCTGGACCATACGTCATCAAAGACAACAAAATACCTTTTCTCCTTCAAACCTTCAACCAAGCAATCAGCAAGATGCTGCACTTGAACCATCGAATTTCCTTGAGACTCTTTCAAGAGTTTGTCCAGCAAACCAGTACCCAAAAGTTGCCTGATCATATCTTTTAGAATCTCCCTCCTATCAAATGACTGTGACACAGTGATCCAAGCACAGCATGAAAAGTGTTTGCGAACATCTTCCTTACTTTCATAGGTCTTCCTTGCCAGAGTAGTCTTGCCTAAACCACCCATACCAATGATACAGATCACCTTTGCTGGACCATAATCAGTGCTAGGATCTATCAACTTAAGCAAGTCATTTTTAGGTGTAGCAAAGCCCACAAGCTCTGACTCATCCATGCTGTTAGCTGATTGGTTGCAAATGTCTTCCATGTAGGAATCCCTCTCATCTGTACTGCTAGAAGAAATGGGCTTTATCAGGCTGTACCTTGTGTTTCTGTTGCTGACTTCTTCAACTCTTGATTTGAGGTTACGGATTCGGACAGCAATTCGATGGCGGTCACCAAGCTTAATTAGTTGGCGTGACAGGTTTTGGCTCTTCACATGAACTTTAAACTCATCTAAGCAATCTTCAATGTCATAGGACAGATCCTGTACTTGTTCCGCCCATACTTTTAGCAAGTCATCTTTCTTCTTCGCCACTTCAGCAGCTCTCAGGAATGCCTGAATTGTTTTTAACTCATCTTTGATGTACCTATACCAAACATAGGTTCGACAGTAATTTAGAACAGTCTTTAACATAAGTTCAAAATCAATTCAGAACTGCCTTTGAGATTGCATACCATAAGAATTAGATTGTCAGAGGCCCAAAAAGGTAATAAACAGTATCTACAACAAAATAGAACTAAATGATAATACCGTTTTACCTATATATACTGTGATCATACCAAATTTTACACTTCACACTTGTGTCAAGCCCAAATTACCAATCTGCTGTATATGACTACTGTTTTACTAGTCCAATATGTTGCGTATGACTATAGCATTTCCTCTTTTGATAATATTGTAGTATTCTTGCTTAACAGGGAAGCGTGAGCTCTTTTTGCTAATATTGTAAAATTCTTGCTTAACAGGGAAGCGTGAGAGACGGACACATCACGCATAACCTCTGCTTTTGCAATAGTGTCGTCAATGTATTCCATCAAAGAAAAAGTATGTCAGAGTACAATCCAGCTGTTTCTTCCCATCAGCACCATATTGCCTCTGATCTTACTTCCCAATTCTTCCCCTTCATCATATTTGCATACATGAAAGATGGCGCCCCCTTTTTTTATAATGGCTAGAGGATGCGAGCCGTGCGGCAGCAGCGGCGACAAGCAAGGTAGGAGGCGAGACGTAAGGGGCATGGCGCGCGGTGCAGGACGGGTCGTACGTACCAGATCTCCTTCTGGACGCCTAGCAGGAGACTCGCCTCGTCGGCGGCGGCGGAGGCAGCCTTGCTGACGGCGGTACCCACCAGCGCCCGCGCCATGCTCACCACCGTCTCCGCCATCAGTTGGTATCCCTCTCACTTCTCTCCTTCGCGCTCGAGGCAGTCAAATGGATTAAGATATTTTCTTCTGATATGCGGCTAGCAACCCTGAACCTGAAGCCGCTGATCAAGTTCAAGACTGACCAGTACACACACTTGCATTGACTTGCTCGTGCACGCAAACCCCAAATTACATTATGCTGGTGCACACATTTGCGCTGACTTTTCTCTACGATTTATTCTTGGATACAGCTGAAACTGTGTCACGCAAATTATTTTTGTAGCATTGAAAATTACCTTAAGCATGGAAAAAGAAAATGCAGTCTACGGAAAAAGAATAGCATCAGGTCAGAGCAACGAAGTAGCTCACGGAGAGGACTCCCCTTGGATTTCGTTACCTCGGTACGAAATCAGAGATAGTTTTGTAAGTATGGACCGAAGCTAAAATGTCCAGCTACCAGTGAAGTCAAAATTGCAACATGAATCTCATAACGACGCAGATACACAGAATACAGGAAACAGCTGAACAAGATTGGATGTGACTATTCAATATCCATGAACTTTCAACATCGCCTTAGCCATTCTTGTCAATTTCTTGACACTCTGTAGACATCATTCACAAACATAGCAATGCGTCAATGCACTCCACTCACATTACTAAATTGCCGATTTTGAGACAGACATAAGCAAGATAAGAATTGCATTCAGAAGTCCACTTTTACAAATGACGACCACTTATCCAGCTGTGTTTGATAACCCTCACAAATACATACACACACTTCAGAGTTTATGAGGCACCCATCCCAGAGGCCCAGAGAGCCACGGCTACCTCTACAAGGACTTATGGATAGTATGTATAAAGGGAAAAAAAAAGCCCCGTATCTTCGCTACTTTCACGATCATCTTCCTCAGGATTGTGTGGGACTGGACGTCACACAGCAAAACCATTTCTTCTGCACATAGGATAGCATGATTAGTGACAGGTCAAATGGCTCATGGTGTTTCTTCAAAGAAATTCAACAAAGCGCATTGTTCCAAGTCATGAAGGCACATACCGAGTTTGGCTTGGCATTATAAGATTCCACCCTCTCAGTCCTAGTGTCCTTGCAAGGTGAATCAGTGTCTTGCCCATTCCCACCCTTCTTCTCATCTCTAGCTTTGTTGAATATCACTGTGAATCCGTCTGCAGAAGCTGGGTCATTGACATCCCACTCACCAAACTTAGGTAAAGGGCGACCTGATTCCTCCTATTAAAAACAAGATTATCCATGTTAACAAGTGAATCCACTAGTCTTTTTTTTTTTGTATAAACAGTAGCATAGAAGTCAGATACTAGCATACTCAGTGAACTGAAATAAAAATTTGTCAAGTAAGTTATGCCAGCATACAAGATAAATTATGTGTGACCACATTATCAAATATAGTGAAAGCTTTAGCAAGCACCATTTACTGTAGCAAAAGCTACTGTGAGATGGAAAAAACAGAAAGAGAATCAAATATTCCGTAGGCAACCTTTAGTGGCAGACAAAGTAAAATGTTCAGAGTACAGTGCAGCATCATTTTAAGAATCAAGAGTTGCAAAACAGGCGATAAAAATAGTAAATCAGTATGAATGATTTCACTGTTTAATTGCAGCAAGTATGTGCATCTAACATAGTAGTAAACCAAAGAATACTTCTTTAGATCTCATAGTTCATAGGGAACAGATATAGAGCCAACCAGCAACATGAAAAACAAGCAGACATTTAATAGTATTATAAATTTCATGCATTGAGCTGTTAAACAGACAATGAAGCTTGGAATGGATTTTCAGCAGCCTTGCTGACATTTCCTGACATGATTGGTTTGGCAACCTTTTAAAAAAGAAATTAATCAATATTTAATACTCCCTCCGTCCATGTTTAGAGGGCGTATACGCAGCAACAAAATTTCCACGAATACAATGCGCATTAGGGTCGGCCTCCTCGTTGCTCGTGTGCAGCTGTTGCGCTTGACCAAAAGTAAATACGAACTGGACTCTTAGCCTACCTCGTGATTATACTTATAGGCGTTGTTTTCTTTCGATTGGTGGCCTCTTCAATTGTAGAACATGCTTTTTATGTGGAACGAAGCATAGCTAGGTGTAGTTGTTGGAAATAACGGAGATTTAATGGGTAGATGGTTGTTCCTTGGTCTCTGTACCCACATGTAATATGCCTTGTATACATGGACAGCGGGAGTATTAGGGATAGGATGAACAATTTGACATGCATAGAAAGCTATATTTGAGCCTCACTGCAACTTTGACCAAAATATTTCAAATATTTAATGATATTAATATACAATGTATGTAAAATTCTAAGCAATAATCACCAAGGGCGTATTGACACCATTTCAAGTTAATAAAAATCACTTTTTGTCTGTAGGCATCTGATCCTTTGTACTATTGAACTACCGTTGTACATGGTTCTGCATTAGAGTAAAGAACTCATTCTCTTTTATCGTAAAACCAGTAACGATATGCCTAAATAAATACATCAAACAATAAGGTTGGCAATAAAAATTATTGTTTAGTGAAAAAAAAATCATCCTCATCAAATGGATTGGAGAATCTGCCCTAGCTGTCTTCTCATCTCCAATCATTCAAAGTTGGTGAGTTTTATCAATCAAGCATCATGCTCTAACAGACAACAGTATTGATCAATCAGCAAACAGATTAGACCCAAAAGGCAAAACTACATTCCAAGCATCTAGTAGTAAAAATAAAATCTAAGATATTATATATGGGTTATTTCGGGAGGCCTTACATTTTTCATACACCTCATATATCGCCCCTGTAGAACAAACCAGAACCTAATTTTACATTGGCAATAGTCGTCCGCAAATGAAGAACCCATCGCACCAAGGATAAAGAAATTCATCTCTACAGTCGGGTCCGCGAGGATTAGACCTCATAGAATCATGAATCATCTAAAGCCAGCATAATTCCAGGAGAGCGAGCTATCGCACCACACCAGTAGTCCAACGGCAACCTGCGGAAGGCACCATGTCCCCTGCCTTCCCCATAAACCAGCAGGGCTGCTAAATCTCAAGTCCAAATTTCCCTTGCTAAAATTCAAGACAAAGGCACAATAGAGCTAACCTCGATCGAGACCACACATACACACCAACTACACAAGTCGTAACAATCAGATGAAATCAAGAAGAAGCAGAGAGCAGAGCTGCACGTACCGACATGGATGGGTTGCTTTGATCCGCCGGGGTGTGTGTGTGTGGGGGGGGGGGGGGGGGGGGGAGTCTCCTGTTTGCTGGTGGACTGGGAGAAGAGGAAAGGTGCGGAGATAAGAGTAGGAGGGGGAGAGGAATCGCGGTGGAAAAGCGATTGATTGAGGGAGAGTATTCTCTCCTCTTCTCTCCTCCCCGTAATAAAGGGAAAAGAGAAACGGAGAAAAAGGCGCTTAAAAATCGTTTCTTTTCTGCGTAGCTCGCCGCTCCTTCTCGGAGTCCGGGAGGCGCGCATGTGAGCCGAGCGGCCGCGAGGGCCCGCGTGTCGGCCGGTGCCACGCAGAGTTGGGGCCCAAACGGCAGCGGCGCTGGTTGTGGTGGGCTCCACACGGCAGAGGGAGTGGTGGCGGGGCTCGTCGTTTGACCCGCCGGTGGGGGTGGGGACAGGGTGGAAACGCGAGTGGAGCGGGGTGCACGTCGGTGACGCGCGCGCTTGCTTAGCTGGCGCGCGGAATCTGCATAGCCTGTGTGGCTGGCGGGAGATTGTTTACTCCTCCTTGCCTTGCCCTTGGTAAAAGAAAAGAAAAAAAAAAACAGCTTGTTGCTTTGTTTGAGGTGAAATCAGCTGACGTTTGTTCTAACGTCTAGTTCTTGCTGTCAAAAAATAATGCTCTAGTTCTTGCTGTCAAAAAATAATGCACGTACTACTGTACTAGCTGCTCATATAGTATCTATTTAAAACGTTTTGAAACGGAACTCAAATCCTTCATCAAATTATTACCATCCGTCACTGGTAGTTCTTGTGTGGCCGTGGATCATCCGAGCTGGCTGCTGAATTATTAATGATTTTTGGATTTCTCCAATCCGGTTCCGTGTGCCGAATGTCAACTGCCTATGATATCCTCTCCCTCTCCCCAAACGATATGATATGACAGCTCGATATGTCCGGCGAAAAACTAACGGATTCCAAACAGGACAATGCTTCTTCTCACTGATTAAGAAAAACCGGGCCAGAAAATGTAGACACGTCCACCGTCGTGCGTTCAGACTGTCCCGTTCACACCCGTTCCTTCCTTCACGACCGAGTCGTGGGAGAATATCATATTATTATTATCATCATTATCATTATCCCCGTCAGGTTTGCTGGAGTAAAGTGAACGGCACATGAGTCATTAGGCCTGCATGAACCGAGTAATTAGCCGAGGTGATTGCGATCGTTGCAAGCGTGAGCACTCACGTCGCGTGTGCTCTCTCCTCTTTGGACTCTTGACTTCCATTGATTGATTCTAGAACAGCAGTAGCGTCCGCGTCGTCCGTCCAAAGGAAATGTCAAGTGGGACGAGAGAGAAGAGATTGGTGGTGCGGGTGCATCTTCTTTCTCCCGGGAAGAGGCCCTTTGAACTGGTACATCATGGTTAGCTGGAGCCAGCTCGCACTGTCTCCATCTCCATTTTGTCGTTTCTCTACCCATGGGGTCCCCGTCTCACGTGGCGCCTTCGTTCCGGTCCAGCGTGGACCTGCCACACGTGCTTACGGATTCCATGTCAGCCGGCAGAGGAGAATCGTTGAGCTGAAAAGATATTTTCTTTTTCTTCTGTTCGCTTGACTAATTACCCGACGAACCATGCGACGGGATTTATTTGTTTGGACACCGTGCTTTACTAGTTCGGCCAGTTTGTACCGTTGCCGCACTGCCGCTGGACGGCGCACATGTGCCCAGAGCCATAGCCCTTGTATGAAAGTGACAAAAATTGGGCAGCTGAAATGGGTAGTAGTCTTAAGCTGTGATGGATACTATTACGATGCGTCACAATATTGGCCATTTGCATCACGATGCAAAAGGCTGGAATATTTTTTCCCAATAATAAAAAAAAATATGAAACCATAAATCATAGACCTAATGTTGTTACCACTACAATATAATAATATTTATAGTTTTGAGTTTATATTTTTGTGCAGAGTCAATAGAAAATAGATATTGATTCTATTTGTTTAGCTTTTACAAATAGGACCTTTGAAAAAGTTGGTTGTTGGATTTTGTAATATATTTTTTTAACTTCTCTGCAACGGCCTGAAAAGCAATTATGGGTGTGTTTTTCAACTTTTACTTTATTTTCTTAAAAGTTGGCTTTTCAGCATTATTCAAAAAAACAGATAAAAAAGTTGTTTGTTTGTTAGGGCTTATGGCCTTTTAAGTTGAAAAGCAATCCAAAAGCCCAAACAAACAGGCCCCAAATCTACAAGTTCATATATTACCATTTTTCACTTAAAGTCGTATTGAGGTCCAAACAATATAGTAAAAGATTCATCCAGAAGAACTTGAAAAATTACTACTAGTTGAAGCTAGTACACATCAACATATAAATAGTAGGTCTTGATTTAATTACTCTGTTTGTAAGAGGTACTTAAAAGTTTAAAAAACCAACTTAGAAAAATATTATTGATCTCCACGATTGCTTCCCTTCGTAGTTGACAAAATTATTTTCTATAAAGACAAAATATAACTACTGGATACTAGAATGATTTAGACAATAAAATATAAATTAATAAATATTCTAGCAAAGATCTATTATGGTAAGATTACTATAGATTGATTCTCACAAAGCCATGTGCTAAGTATTAAGAATAATTACACTTTTATGTGATGTGATGTGCAATGGGGAAAGATTGTACTACTAGCAAAAAAATAATTTTTAACATTGTAAACTGATTGTTCTTTAAACATATTTTCTATCATGTTCAACCACAGATTTTGTATCGATATGAACAATTAATGATGCATGAAGTGACGATATTATCTCATGTTTGCAAACTGAAATCACATATAATATCATTATGGATACAACTATTATCACTGATAAACAATAATCTGTGATAGGGTGATGTGAACTCCGAAGCGCAAAGATTAGTGTCCTGATAATGAGGATTTCAACATAGAGGTTGAATCTTCAAATCAAAGGAAACCAAGATCAAAGTATGCAATTCAATATTTTAGTGATAGATGTCCTTTGTGAGTGTTTGATGTCTGTTCACCTTCTTCCTCTTTGCCTTTGTGACCAGGTCCACGTATTCAATCACCAGCTCCTTGTCTAATTATAAAATATATTTTCTCCAAAAATACACGCATACGTTACTACCGTAAATCAGAAGCAAACGGCGCTAATGAGTAATGCATCTATTATATTCTCCATGAATTATATAACGAATCACCTGAGGCAAAGCAGACACTCAATTGTTTATGCTATGCAATAGTATATGCTTTATACAATGTGTTAGAAAACCAGGCGCGAAAACGATACCCCGCGACCAGCAGCCAAAACATAAGATCACAGAAAAGATAATGATGTCAAGACACAATGTTTTTAGCGAGGTTCAACGATGTGCTTATATCCTTGGGGCATGACTACGGGCGCTCCTCCCTATAATATCAGTAGCAATATCGGCATCAAGAGCACACCAGTGCATGGCCTGGCCGCCCCTTGGGTGCATCGCTCCAGCTGCCATCGCCCTTTGCCTACTATATATGTCGTCTCGCAGTTACAACGGTGGTACCCCCTACGTATATATAAGACCTAGAAATACAAGTCCGACACAAACTCTATTCCTAACCACCTAATACGACTCAAGTCTAATTTATAGCCGACTTGTGTATACATATTCGACACAAATACAACAAACTTCACCTTGACGAATATGCACGCCATCCTGAAGTTGTCCATGCTCGAACCTCCGTGTACGCAGATTTGAGTCGCCTCCTCTGCTGCTCACTTCGAATAGCCCGGTGAGACCACCTCGCCGCAAGGACCAAACACCACAACATGTGTAACTCCATCCTCTATGACTCCACCTTAATCTTGTAGTGATGTGCATCCGACTTCCGACTTCTCACCTATCATCACAGTCTTACCATCCTGCATCACTTTCAAGATCCTCCTATCAGATATTGTCTGATATAACCAACCTTCTCTATGTAGAACACCAAGCGAGATTAGATTCTTTCTAAGTTCTGGTACATGCCGCACACCCTCAAGTAGCCTTGTCTTCATCATCAAGCTTCACGTCCACCTTTACAAGATCAGTCACAACTTGATTGAAGACATTGATGTGCTCAGCAATATCTGCTCCCTCCTGCATCTTCAGCCCATATAACTTTTGTTTCAAATATAACTTCTGAGTCAGAGTTTTAGACATGAACTGATTGTCCAACTTATCCCAAATTGCCTTCGGTGACGTCTCCTCCATGACATGGTACATGATCTGATCGGAGAGACACAACTTGATTGTTGCCACTGTTTGCGCTTGCATCTCCTCCCACTTCTCATCATCTACCTTGGTCGGCTTTTTATTGCTCAAAGCCTTCAGGATCCCCTGCTGCGCTAATAAGTCCTTGACTCTTATCTGCCAAAACCCATAGTTGTCAGTCCCGTCAAACTTAGTCACCTCGAATTTGGACGACATCAACGCCATCCGCCTGTTGCCACGGACCGCCGAAAAAATCTTCATACGTACACCACGTCGCCACACGCACACACCGCACGTCGAAGTCGCGTGCCTGCTACACGCTCGAGCACGTCGCCGCATCCTCCCGCGTCCCGCCTGGACACGCTACCGCGTACGCTTGCCGCTGAGTCGCTACGCCTGTCCGTGCACAACTCTCCCGTAGCTTGTACACCCTTGTCGTACACCGCCTGTGTCCAGCCTGCTGCTCTTGAGCCTCGTCAACCATCACGCCCCTTGCACACGACGAAGTTGACCCGCTCGATCGCTGTCCGTCGTTCGCCGTCAACCGCCGCAAGATTTCCAAATTGCCGTATGCATGCATGCCACCTCTGACTCCAACTCCTGTCACATGCAGACTCCACCATGGACTCCCTAATCTTGCATGCATCAGCTTGTTCGCGGACATTGCACCCTGTGCCTAGGCACTCCGTTGGACGCCGGACGCGCTGCAATATATTCTCGCCGAGTATAGTCCACGAACTATCACCACCACGTAACACCAGGAAACAAGCCATCTCAAAAAAAAATCAAACACTCGTCCAGTCCACCGTGGCTTTAGCCACCACTATCGCTGCTCTGCATTGAGCACGCATCAGCCGCTCCAATCAAACTGACCACACATCAATCTGACCGTGAGTCGAAGCTGTCGCCATAGTCCACGACGTCTTCCAGCCGCACCGTCGAACTTGGCTATCACGTCTAATCAGCCCCTATCGAACAGCAGCCTCTAGCCATCATCTACCCGATCTCCACATCTGGACGGATCCTCGTTGATACAGCTCATCGGACGGTTCGAGCCGCCATGCTCGAAATGTCCAACTCCACCGATCGAATTGTCGATCGCCACCATGCTTCACCTTGCGCCATGTCCCTCTCGGACACCTCGTGCAAGCTTTGCGTGGTGTGAAGCATCCCATCATGCCTCTCATGATCTTTTACCATATATCCAACTCTGATACTACTTGTTAGAAAACTAGGCGCAGAAGCGATACCCCAGGATCAGCAGCCAAAGCACAAGATCACAGAAAAGATAACGACATCAAGACATGATGTTTTTAGCGAGGTTTAGCGATGTGCTTATATCCTCGGGGTATGACTACGGGCGCTCCTCCCCATAATATCAGTAGCAATACCGGTGTCAGGAGCACATCAACGCACGGCCTGGCCGCCCCTTGGGCGCATCGCTCCGGCCGTCGCTGCCCCTTGCCTACTACATATGTCGTCTCGCAGTTACAATGATAGTATCCTCCGTATATATGAGGCATAGAAATACAAGTCGACACAAACTCTATCCCTAACCACCTAATATGACTCAAGTCTAATTTGTAACTGACTTGTGTATATATATACATGACAATGATAATGCCGGAGATGTAAATTTCTGCTGAGTGCTGTCATAGTATCTAATCAGCTGTTGTCACTTTGTCTACAAAACCTAAGAGCAGCCTTCACATTTCTTATACCATGACCGGTCCTTTTTCACCGACAGATACCCAGACATCACCTTCCCTCCGGTGTGTTGCTCATCCCGTCGATAAGGTAGCACGAGGTGGATCCCAGTGCTCCGACAAAAAAGTCCGCTTCGTTGGCCATCATGAAATTGACAAGGGGGGTTGGCCATCATGAAATTGACAAGGGGGTTGTTCGTGCTGGTTTCACGGCCGAGGCTGGCCTCGTACGCGGCCATGGACATGTTGCCGCTGCTACCTTGTCGCTTCACGCGGGTGAAGTGGAAATTCCAGTCAGTGTAAAGTTCACTTTTGTCGATGACTTCCTGGTGGTACAGAGACAGCAAAAGTTGCACATATCCAGAACAAAATTAGTTTTTTCAGAAACATATAGTAATAATATCGTCATGATAGAATATAACCGTTGATAATTAAAATAGTACTATTAACACTGAACAGATGTGTCATCAGTTAAACTAGATGAACAGGGGGGTTGCCTTGCCTGCGGAGGCGGCGAGCAAGCTCCATGTATTTTTCGAAGCCGACCACCACCATTTCGCAGGCCTTGTCTCCCATCCTTACGTGCATTCTGAGAAGAGGCCTTGGCAGATATGGCCTGTGATCTGACCAAACGAGCCGTTCAATGTCAGTGATATCAGCCTGCAATGTGTAAACATCCGTTCAATGCTTGTTCCGTTTGGATCGCCCTCGCAGGAAGGAATAATGAGATAGCACATCTGTACAAACCTCTGGTGAGTCGCTCTGGAAACTTTCAACAACCAACTCTGCAGCCTGCTTGCCAAAAGCAGAGTGCCTGGCCATATTCAGTAGCCCGCACATGTACGCGGTTGGGAACCTCATTAGGTATCTGGTGGCCTGCAAGGCCAAGTTTAGGTTCCGTTGAGGACTACAGTCTAGAGGCAACCTCAATCAGCAACATAGGGCCTGATTGGTTGTCTTCTCCCCCCAACCTGGTTTGCATTAGGGAGCTAGACTCTCACCAGTCAGGCTGAGTTGATGCAAGAGGGTCATGTTTGGTTGTCATTTTCATGCATGCAGGCTGGCTAGAGATGGTGATTGGTTTTCTGGTTACATATAGACATTCAAATATGAGATATAAGGATATTATGTTTGGTTGGCTACATTAGGGTGGTGTGTTCATCTCATGTATGGAATGGTGAGGTTACCATGCAACAAGTTACATATATCATATATAAAAAATATTTAAAATGAAAACATAATTAATAAAACTATAAATATTTTTTAATTATTAACCTAGAGCGGTTTTCTATTAAAGAGCAAAGATACAAAATTTTTGAAATATTACACAATTCTTCACGGACTGTTTTGTAAAATAGTGCAATCTTATCCCTTTTTTCTTCCTCCCTCCCTCCTCTCTTCTCTCCCTCCCTCTTTCTCTCTTTCTCTCCGAACACACGACACCGATCTGCCTCCCGCCGCCGTGCTACCTCCCCGCGCGCCGCCGCGCTGCCTCCCCCGTGCGCTCTCGCGCCGCATCCACCGCGGGCCGCCTCCTTAGTGCGTCGTCCGCACCGCGTCCAGCAGGGGACACCTCCCTCGTGCGCGCCAGAAGCGGCACTGGCGAATGGGCGTGTCGGTCGTCCGTTCTCCCCAGTGCGCCGCCTATCCCTTCTCCCAAGCGAGCTCGGCACGCCCCCTCCGCGCCATCTCGAGTGCCGCCACCGCGGCGGTCTCCGGGACGGGGCGCACGGTGGATCGGGATGGCCTCCCCACTTCTTCTTTTTCTTGGTGCCCTCATCCTCCAGGAGCGCGGCGAGGAGCCAAGATCGCGTGGGCACAATTTCTATGGCGGATGGCGCGAGTGGGGGACGGTGACCCTAGCCTTCCCACCTGCACGCGCCGCTCCTCCCGCCTGCATCTGCGTGCGTTGGCCGCTGCACCTCGCCAGCCAGGCTCCGGAGAAACGAAGAAAAAAGCCGCATCCCGGGAGCCAAGCTCTGGAGCACTTTTTGCATCTACCGGGTCAGACCCAACGGGGCACTCAGGCAACCAAACACGACCTACCTGCATCTGGCGGGCCTAGTTCCACCAGATGCAGGTAACCAATCGCACCCATAAATTTCACGCACCTGTGCAACCCACCATCTCCTTTCCATTCTAAGATGATGCGTGATCAAACTACCGCTTATCACAGTTGTTGGTTGCATATATTTCCAAGGTTTCCCCCACACCCTGCAGCAGAACGAATTGTTACTGAACGAACTAGAAGCTGATGCTGCTAATCAAGATTCAAAAACAGAAAAAAAAAATGCAGCACACTGAACCGCTCGTGCCTAGATATCTGCCCTGCCCATATCTTCTTTGAGGTGTATTTTTCTTTCACTTTCACAACACCGTTAGCCAGAGAAGCATTGCTTCGCATGAACTCAAGAGCCTGCTTCTGGCAGTCTAGAGACGTCTCTGCGAAAAAGTAGCAGGACCAGCTAGATCCGGAGGCGCCTAACAGTCAAAACTAGAAAGTTTCAGAGGTTTACCTTTTCTCCACGGAAAAACAGAAGCAAAAGAATTGTTGTAGCTCATGACTCGGCGAATGTGCAAGGAAAACAGTACTTGCACCTTTGCAACAATCGTGATCGGCACGGTCCCTCTTACCAAATGCATTCGTCAACTGTATCCGGTTGTAGTATCTACTCTCTCCATCTCAGAATATAGCTAATTCTGGGTTTATCTAAGTTAAAATTTTCAACTTTGATCAATCATAACAAAAGATTATAATGGTTATACGACTATTAGATTGATCATGAATCAAACTATCATAATATATAACTCATATAATCAAATTTTATAAATCTTCTATAATAAATTATTAAAGATAATAAAAGTTTGACTTAGGACAAACTCACTACTAGCTATATTTTGAAGACAGAGAGAGTAGTAACAAGAAGCCTCTTCTCCTTCAAGGCAATAGCAAGAAGCCCCGTCATTCCAGCGATCTGGGCGCCGATTCCTTATCTGGGTAGCCTCTCCTAGTCTGCAACCAGGAACCACAAGCTCGGGTCGCTGCAGTCTGGAGGATGCTGATGAGTCCATATGTCTCGCTGCACTTGTCTGGTGAATGAATAATTTTCTTCATCTGATCCTACAGTATTTTTTATTTGTAGTTTCAAAATAAGTAAGATTATACATATCACATATTGATCAAGTGAAAAAATAAGTTACAAATCCAGGCTGAGTTTGCATGTTCAAGGAGGATATTGTCCATCTGGATTTTTATTTCGAATAATCTATCCTTTCCATAATGTCCAAGGAGGAAATGTGTTGTTTTCTCCGTAACCGTCAAATTTCATGTTCTTTTCCACGTTAAGCCTGCAGTTCTCCAGATGAGGCGGTTCCAGCACGTTCAATTTTTTCAGAACATGATACTCTCCAGTGATATTCAGCATAATGCTCCAGGCATTGTACAAGCGTGTTACCCCAGCTTTGCCACTGCGCTCCTTTCCAACCAGTCGTTCTATCTTTTCATCTTTAGCAGTTAGTTCTTCTTTTACTGTGACTGGACATAGCAAAACAGAAGTGTAGACCTGAATTTCATCATAATTGACTGCTTGAGCTCATCAAAACTTTTGTTGCACTAGGAATGATAATAGAAACTTGGTCATATGGGTAAATTCAGGTGAAAATAGCTTATGTAGAAGCACTGGGTTGTTAGGAATTTGATAGGATGCCACAGTTACCGGGTCCTGCCGAAGCCGCATTCCCGAAACTTGCTAGCCACAGCGGTGGACAGATAGATCGTAACTGTGGCAGAGCAACACCAGACAGATACATGATGCAGACGCCGCAGAGGAAGTCAATCGCCCATGATTTATAGTGTGGAGAGCCGGAGCCCCCAACCTGTGCAGCCTTGCTGGAAATGACCCTCCCAAGGCTACCAATGCAATTGTGGCTGCCATTGCTTTCCATCCTAACTCTGTGCCATCTGCTAACAGAACCTCGATTATATACGCAAACATTCTTGGATTCTGAACATTGCTCGAACAAAAGAGGTTTACAAAGACGAGCTGTAATCAAGCACGTTTGTCAAGTCATTGAAGCATAGTTGGATAACTGATCTCTAATCGCATTAAGGATCCAAAATTTTAGTCCAAGCATGCAGAAAAAAAACCAAACATGCTATCATTATGAAGTACTAGCAAAGTGTCCATGTGTTGCTATGGGCTTAAAAAATAAAATATTCTTTAAATCATATAAATAATTTATATAATATAATTATTAGATATATATATATAATATTATTAACATTTTTTACATGAAAAGATCATATTTGTATTACCGTTAGTACTTCTTAGTATACCATTTTATGTCCAAAATAATAATTTTTCACCATTTGTTTACCATATTCTTATCATAAATATGTTTTTAACCTCTAATATTAATAACGATTTTCACACGTAGCGTTGTTTGAGTACTATATTATAAAATTAAGTAAAATAATATTAAAAATACTCAAATATGAGAAGTATCAATATAAAAGACAACTTTCCATGCAAAGAGATTTTTCACAAATCTATGACGCCTACAAGACACCCTTGGACCTTCATAAAATCCAACATGCAATTCATGTAATCTAGAAATAACACTATATTGTAACGCGATTTTGAACTTGAAGACATGCTCTAATGTAAAAAGTTAAAACACAAAAGTTATAGATTTTGTCGAGACTTTTTTTGAAATATATGTGGATCCTATTATTTAGACTTCGGGGTTAGAAGATATGGGCCCTACACAGAGACCTACGTAGAGGAGTCTGAATCAGAACAAATATTTTTGCATCGCATATTTGGAAATCACAACGATGGGATCTGGACTTTCATTAAAAAATCAAATTTGTAGAATTTTTCGAGAGCTACAAGATCGAGTTCGAGTTTGACTCATTTGAGCTCCGGAAGAGGGAGTTATGATTTTTAGAATTCGGTGCTTGATATGGATGGTACAAAACCGATTTCTTATTTGACTCATCAGTATCAAAGGACATGTAGGTGGAGCCATAGAGCAACCAAAAAGGATATGCACCAATCCAAGATCTCAACAAGCTGCTCTCTAGAAGAAGATGAAGAAGGGTGAAGAATGACATACCAACTGAAAGCTTTCTCACGAAGAGTAGTCACCTCAGAAAAAGGAAAATACATCATCCCTAACAAAGCTGATTAGGTTGCTTACCATGGATAATTCTATATTCAACGAAACAATTTAGTAGTCTTAGAAAAGAGGAGAGTCAACTGCGATCAAGTTACTTAGAGCATCTCCAAGAGCTCTCAAAAAAGTTAAAAAATAGACCCTAAAAATCTCTTTTTGAGAGCATCTAAAAAATAATGAGGTCATCTTTTCTCTCCTCATCCAATAGCTCCCCTAAAGATTATACGCTTGTAGGTATCAAGTGAACAAACATTGCAATTGCTACAATATGTATGTGTGCTATACTGTTGATGGATTTGGTAGGGGAGTGTTCATGGCTACTGCTTGATTAAGAGAAGTTTTATTGTACATATTACAACCAGTAAATTACTGGTTGCAAAGATAAGGGTAGTAATGTAACTAGCCAGCAAATTGAAGGACTAAGAAGACGATCAGAGGGGGGGGGGAGGGGCGGTGAATGAGAGCTAATTAAAATTCTTCATAAGAACTTGGCCTATTTTCCAATTACAACCCAAACCAACCTCTAAAAAAATTATCAATGCCACACACACCAACTTATGATGTGCTAATCCTAGGAGTGATCAACCACAACAGCAGAATACAGTGGAAACAAAGAAGAATAACCAAGACTTGGAACTGCCAAAAACTAGACTCAAAACAGACTACTCTGTTAGTACATCGGTAGTGCTGATCGTGAGTTGGAACAAGCCATCGGCAGTGCCACTAAGACCATCGACAGTGCAGATCAGTAAATAGAGCAGGACCTCGAGAAAACACAGACGAAGCATATCGGCAGTACCGGTCAGCACATCGGCAGTACCGGTCAGGAGATGACCCAAGCCACCGGCAGTGCCGTCGTGGCATCGGTAGTGCCAATCCGGGTTCTAACTCCCACACCGGCAGTGCTGGTTCAGAAATCGGCAATACCAATCGACCCTTTCTAGAACCAAAAATTAAACTCGAAACTTAGGAAGGAAATTGACAAAACCTATGCAAATGAACTCCAAAAATCACGAAACTTGGACAGAAGGTGTCTCATGGTAGGAACTACCTTCTCCAAGTGGAATCACATGAAAAGCTCAAGAATTCATCATGAATTTCAGGTTTTACCAAAAAAACCTAGGGTTTGAATGTTTTTGAACAAATTCATGAAATTAAAGGTGCTCTTACCCAGGATTCAACTAAGGATCCATCAAGGAATGTTTAAGCATGTCCTAGTACCAAGATCCCTCAAGAAATTCATTGTAAAACTCCCTAAACGAGATTGAAAATACCCACAACAATAGCTCCAAAAATAGCGAAAAATTAAAATTTAGGATTTAGGGAGAAGAGAAGATCTTGAGCATGAAATTAAATCTCATATCATTGATCCTTGCATACAAGATTCAGGGATACAAGGCTAGGAATTCATCCTCTTCCTCCCACTATTTTAAAGAGCAAGAGATGTCTCTCACACACCCACTACTCTCCTCTAAAACATGAAGACTCTTCTAGCACTTTGAAATGAAAACCTAGCAAGGTAAGGGAAAGAGAGGCACCTTGTCCACCAACCCTACCTCTCCTTATATACACCTAGGGTCTAAGACAATTCTACCATTGATCTATAGTACATTGCCACCTACCATCAGGGGCAAAATTGTTCAACTCTTTTTTCCTTCGCTTGAACGCCATCGAGCCCTTCACAACTTTGCTTCGTCTCGACGCAAGCTCCGTAATAATGCCACGTGCACCTCCAATCGTCGCTACCGGTTTTAAGGCCCAAACCAGGAAACCGCCTTGCACACTTCTCAAAGCATGACTTCTCAATCTTGACGCGTGTCACCTCGTCCCATGATCCTCCTCGTCGGCAAGTCTCTCCCGCTTCCGGTCCATTAGAAGCCTCTACTTGTACCGACACCCGATCACCTTGACTTGGTCAACCCTGTCGTCTTGATCAATACCCACGGTTTTGAGGCTCAACTGCGAAACCGTTCGTGCTCCTTGCCTCTCCACGTGTATGGTGTGGAACACCCTTGACTTCACCCAGCCTCCCGATTGTCCGGCTCCAAGTTGCCTACTTATGTTCGATCCTCTCGCCGTTGACTGCCAAGATGACTCCAATGATCTACACATCATGAGACAATCAAATAGATTTCCTATCTCTTGCAACTTCACCAATATGTTCACCAACTTCAGTTAGTCAAAACCATAATCATGCACACACTCATGCAATCCCCAGATTCTCGCATTTCAAGTCAAACATAAGTTCCGCCTAAGTCAATTACTCATCACATATTACAAACCATGACACTTATCCACATCGTTTCTCAATCTCCACCCTTGATGAGTACATTGACAACACCGAATGCACAAAGACTTGAGATTTAAAATGTGAAACCAAATAAGCTCATCCAAATGGCTCAAAACAAAAGAAAAGGTGAAAAACAACCATCTAGCAAAGAAGGGGTCAGAAAACTAAGAATTGGCAAAGAAAGCGACTCGAGGACGTAAAGATTGTCAAAAACGCATAAAACTACTCAAGCTCATGATATGCTCCCCCTAAATTGTGGTAGGTCTCATATAATGCAAAAAAGAGTCATCTTAGATTTCTTAGCATTATTTGTACATGACCCATTATTTTCTCCCCCTTTGACAATGAACTTATCAAAGAAGCAAAAGAACAAGCATGCAATGCATAAAAAATATAAACCTAAGGAGCTTCAACAATTATGCCAATAAGCATTTAACCTTGCTAATCATAAATATAGAGCTATGAAGTGTAAAAGCAATACCTCATAATCATACAAAGACCAAAAAGGATAGCAAGGCATAAACACCAAGAACTATACAAGTTATGCAGAAAGATTGACTAGCTTAGATAGAAATATATTTGCTCATCATGAGAAAAGCTGCCACCACATGTATAAGTGCTCCCATCCAAGACAAAATAAGCATCAAGTGAATCAAAAGATACTAGCCAGTCTCAATCTCAACCAGGACAACAAACATTTGCAGAAAATAAGTGAAAGGATCGTAGTGACCGAGAGGAGGGGGGGGGGGTGAATGGGGAACTACCACTATGAACCAATTTTACCAATCACAAACTACCAATAGCACTCAAAGCAACTCCTACACAATTCTAGTGGTGCTCACACTAACAATATGCTCCTATGAAGGAAGGGCATCCTATGCATACTAGTGGACCACACAAGTCGATATAACTCCTATGCACTTCTAGTGATCAAGCATACCAATGCAACTCCTACTCATGCTAGTCATCAAATGTGGAAGCTTAAACACTACTAGCAAGTAAGGAGTCTAAACATGCAAGTCTACAAGATAGTCAACGAGAACTAATAGAACACACAAGCATGAATAGCACGATATGTAAATACGGAAAGTAAAGCATCATAGTGAGGAGTAGAGTAAGGGGTGGCTCATGATTTTTTTCCTGAGGTCTCGGAAGGATGGTGCCTTCCCCTAATCCTCGTTGGACCACTCCCGCCAGAGTCCCGGTCCCTCCCGCCACCAAGTGGAGTTCTCTCCCATGAGTCCGCAATCACTCCTAGAGTGAAGACACGGTGTGCGTCACCGCTTCACAAAGCACAAGCTCGCCTCCCTCAAGAACTTGTCGGCTCCCTGAGCCGACATGGGCGCTCACTAGCGATGCCCCGTTCAACGGCGGGCTCAAACCGTGTACAAACGTGTGATGGCTTTCACAACCGATCACGATAGGCTCGATCACCGACACCTAACCAGTCTAGGTCTCACCATAGACCAAGAGTAACAATCTAGATCACACCCTCAAGGACACCCTAACCTTAGATGTGCAAGATGCTCAAGCTACTCTTCTCTAGCACTCTCAAGATATGCAATATCTTCTCTAGCACGCTCAAGCTACTCTTCTCTAGCACTCTCAAAAAATGCACCCTCTCTGTCGTTCGTGCACTCCTACTGACCAGACCGTCTGGTCAGCAGACCGGACCGTCCGGTCTGTACAGAGTCTCCTGCTGATAGACTTCCTGCTCCTCGCGCTAAGTCCTGGACAACTCCACCTAGTGACCACACAGTCCGGTCTCCACTGATCCCTCTGTCTGATGTCTATGTCCAGAAGCTGAAACTTGTCGTCCTCGCTTAACTTTGTTTCCCAGCTTCTCCGAACAGCTGCTTGGCTTCTCCACTGTCACCTAGTGCATGTGATTTCACCGAGCAACCTTGCACATCATCGACTAGGCATGACCTAAGAGAATGACCTAGACCCCCTTGATAGTCCGATTTTTCCTATGGACTCAAAGCTCTAACAACTACTCAAGTGTTCCAAACACTTGCACCATAGCTTGTTCTCCGCTTTGATCCATCTCCATCAACCCTTGGATTCCATCAAGTTCACAAGCTTCCATGCTTGTGGTCATTGTCATCAATCGCCAAGGACACCATTGAGAATCATCATAAGATAAAAAAAAGGTTTCCTACACGGATAACACTCGTGTAGACATTAGTCTTATTTCATGTTTGTCATTTATCACTAAAACACCATACCTTGGGTGACCTCAATGGTCATGAACCTTACAATCTCCCCCTTTTTGGTGATGGATGACAACCACTACTTATGATGATCCAAAACGGACGAGCAAGAAAGAACCAAAGGAAAAGAGAAGATTGAAAGGCATACCTTGGTCCTTACCTTGGACGTAGTCTCCCCCTTGGAATATGCTAGGTGTGGAGGGAGAACTACCCAAATATGTAGCGCACTTGATATTGAGCTTGAGTTGAATATGCGCCCGCCTTGGTGTCGTGGTAGTCGATTTTGTTGATGTAGACACACACCAAACACGTAGATGCTCATGTCAGTGAAGGTGTTCATTGTCGCCGTAGCCATGCACCATCGTTGTTCTTCTTCATGTTGGTGTAAGATGTTTATCTTGATGTGATCTTCATGTTCCTTCTTCATGTTCTCCTCTCCATCAAATCTTCACGTTTGTTCTTCACGTTCTCCTCTCTCTTTATGTTGTTATCGATCGTCTTCATGTTCCTTCGCCCTTTTTGATCTAGACTTGGCTTTTGGATCTTCATGTTTTTTCTCCCCCTTTGTCACCTATCACCAAAAACCACACAAAAATGTAACAAAACCAAGAGGCATAAAATAGTTGGCAAGAGTTAGAATAACTCCCCCTTTCACGGTGCTCCTCTAGAATAACTCCCCCTTTCACGGTGCTCCTCCTTGGTCGAAGTGGTGTTTCACCGTAGCTCCCCTACACTTATGACTCAACAAAAGATTTTCTCAAATGTGCAAGGGTTAGTCATTATAGAGGTGGGAATGTATGAGTCACTTGTCTTTGAGCCGCGCAAGTAAATTTAACCTCAGAGCTCGGTCGAACATGGCTCAATGGGCATGTAACGCACATATCACTATATGATCATCTTGAGAGTCATGTACTCACATTGTAAATGAGTAATTCCCCCTAGTCACATGCTTGGAAGCATGCATGGTATCATAATGCAAGGATACATAAAATGCAAAGAATGCAAATGCAACAAGTATACAATGCATGATGCAATACTAAAGAAAAGAGAGAGAATCGCTACAAACCAAAGTGTCAACAACGAGTTGTCCCCTTCTCAATCTTGCTCACAATGGATCATTCTTCAAAGCCTTGGGTACACCATGAACCACCTTCCCGAGCTTAACCCATGTCCATTGCTGTCCCAGGAAGGTCCAAAGTCAACCTACAAAAGAAAAGAAACAAGCACAAACAAAACACAAACAAGAACAACCAAAACACTATACATATGTACAAAAGACAAGCTCAAGGATTACTCATGTGAAGTTGGAGAGGTCGAGAACATTGAGTTCTCCCCTTAGCTTGTTGAAGGTCTTCTCATCGAGTGGCTTGATGAAGATGTCCACCAATTGTTTATGAGTTCGCATGCTCACCAACTCGATGTCCTTCTTCTCAACATGGTCTCTTATGAAGTGATGTCTCACTTGAATGTGCTTTGCATGACCATGATCTCCCGTCTTGAGGGCCATCTTGATTGCCGCCTCACTGTCACAATATAGTGGCATTTGAGTTAGTTGAGGCCATAGTCCGAGAGTGTTTGCCTCATGTATAAAAGTTGTGCACAATATGCTCCCGCCACCATATACTCCGCTTTGGCGGTAGATAGAGCCACCGAGTTTTGCTTCTTTGAGCTCCAAGGTACTAGAGATCTTCCAAGAAATTGGCAACCTCCCGATGTACTCTTTCTATTCACTTTGCACCCCGCGAAGTCCAAATCCAAATATCCAAGCAACTCAAAGTTTGTTCCTATAGGATACCATAAGCCCATTGTAGGTGTGTACTTGAGGTATCTCATAATTCTCTTCACGGCCTTCAAGTGTGACTCCTTTGGATTTGCTTGATAGTGTGCACACAAGCACACACTAAACATGATGTCCGGTCTCGAAGCGGTGAGATAGAGCAAAGACCCAATGATTGACCTATATAGCCTGGGGTTCACCAGTTTTCCTTTCACATCATCATCCAAGGGTTTGCTAGTAGCCATAGGTATGTGCAAAGGCTTACAATTCTCCATGTTGAATCTTTTGAGAAGGTCTTTAGTATATTTATCTTGATAGATGAAGTTTCCCTCTCTCAATTGCTTGACTTGGAATCCAAGGAACATATGCAACTCTCCAATCATTGACATTTGGAATTCCCTAGCCATCATCTTCCAAAACTCTTCATTGAACTTCTCATTGGTTGACCCATAGATGATATCATCCACATAGATTTGGCACACAAAAGAGATCCTTCCCAACATGCCTCATGAACAAAGTGCTATCAATGCTTCCAATGGTGAATCCATTTTTAAGTAGGAAGTTCCTCAAATGTTCATACCATGCCCTAGGTGCTTGCTTGAGGCCATAGAGAGCTTTCTTCAATTTGTACACATGTCTTGAATGTTTTGGGTCCTCAAACCCCGGAGGTTGTTCCACATAGACTTTCTCATTGATCTCTCCATTCAAGAAGGCACTCTTGACATCCATTTAAAAGAGCTTGAAGCCATTGTGTGATGCATAGGCAAGTAAGATCCGAATAGCATTAAGACGGGCCACGGGAGCAAAGGTCTCTTCAAAGTCAATTCCCGCCACTTGAGAATATCCCTTAGCCACTAGGCGGGCCTTGTTCTTGATAATTGCTCCTTTCTCATCTTGCTTGTTCTTGAAGACCCACTTGGTGCTAACCATATTATGATGCTAGGGTCTCTCAACCAATTTCCATACTTTGCACCTCTTGAAGTTGTTCAACTCTTCTTGCATGGTAATAACCCACTTGTGATCATCCATAGTCTCATCAATGGTAGTGGGCTCAATCATAGAGACGAAGGAGAAGTTCTCAATCTCAACATTTGCCTCATCATCATCCTCTTCACTAACATAGTTGGGTTTATATTGATTCCTCCTTGTTTTTATCCCTTGAGATGGACTCCCAATGATCAAGTCTTGTGAGTGATCTTTGTTGATGGCTTTGGGTCTAGGATGGTATTTTCTTTGAGTGGAAGAAGCTCTAGGTGAAATATCTTATGCATTATGGATTGTTTGCTCTCTTGATATATGAGTGTCTTGGATCCTAAGAGAGGTGGAAGAGTCACTCTTATGGTTTCTTGTTTTGGACTTTGAGCTTGAGGTGGATGGGAGAGTATCTTATGAAAAGCTAGGAGAAGTGGCTTGTGGTGAATTATGTGCGGAGGTTTGTGGCTCACTTCTCACTTGGGTTTCCTCATCATTTGGTAAGTATACTCTCAATGAATCTAGGTAGGAGCTTGTGGGAGTATTTTTGGCATCTTGGGTTGTTTGTTGTATCTCGGAGGAGGGGGTTGGTGGAGGTGGTGGAGTGGATGGCTCATCAATATCACGATCATTGACCTCATGGGGTAAAACCTTGCCCATGGGCATTCTTCTCAAGGCTTGCCTCATAGGCTCATCTCCAATGTTCACTTCATGAAATTCATCCTCCTTTTGGGACCCATTTGACTCATCAAATTGCACATCATATGATTCTTCCACACATCCTGTGGCTGAGTTATAGACCCTATAGGCTTTAGAAGTCCGAAGTACCCAACAAGAATGCCTTCATAAGTTCTGCTTTAAAACTTCCTAGGCTTTCTCCTCTTCTTGAGAATGTAACACTTGCATCCAAAGACTCGAAAATAGGAGACATTGGGTTTCCGTCCCACCAATAGCTCATATGGCGTCTTCTTCAACAACCGGTGGAGATAGACATGGTTGGAAGTGTAGCACGCCGTGTTGATTGTCTCCGCCCAAAACCTCTCATGAGTTCCATACTCATCCAACATGGCACGAGCAAGAGTGATGAGCGTCTTGTTCTTCCTCTCCACTACTCCATTTTGCTCGGGAGTATATGTAGTGGAGAATTTATGTTTGATCCCTTTCTTGTCACAGTATTCCTCCACTGTGGTATTTTTGAACTCCGTCCCATTGTCACTCCTTATCTTCACAATGCTAGCATTGAACTCATTCTTTGCTCTCTTGGCAAACTTTCTGAAGATACCACTGGCTTGAGATTTGCACACAAGAAAGAAGGTTCAAGTGTATCTCGTGAAATCATCAACAATCACCAAGCAATATAGATTGCCTCCTAGACTCTTGTAGTGTGTTGGCCCAAACAAATCCATGTGCAAGAGCTCTAGAGGACGAGATGTAGACATGAATGACTTGGCGGGATGTAAAGATGCAACTTGTTTTCCTGCCTGACAAGCACTACACAGTCTATCCTTCTTAAAGGCCACATCTGATTCCTTCAACTAGATTCCTCTTGACAATCTTCTTGAGCTGATTCATTCCAACATGTGCCAGTCTTCTATGCCACAACCATCCTTTGGATGCCTTAGTGAATAGGCAAGGGCTTGGTGGCATGTTTCTTGAGTTGAAGTCCGTGACACACAAGTTCCCATGCCTTACTCCATGAAATACTAGCCCTCTCTTATCATTCTCAATCTTTGCACCATCCTCATTAAATGTGCACTTGGAACCCATGTCACATAGTTGACCAATAGACAGAAGGTTGAAGTTGACGATTTCCACAAGAAAGACCTTGGAGAGATGGAGGTCATTTGTGATGGCCACCTTGCCCGAGCCTCTAACTCTCCCCTTTGAGTTATCCCCAAAAGTCACCTTCTCACTATCTTCGTCTTCATCGATGGTGGTGAACATGGTTGGCTTCCAGGTCATATGTTGAGTGCACCCACTATCAAGAATCCAATGAGTGCCTCCACTCTTGTAGTTGACCCTGGTGGTAGCCATAAGACAAGCACTAGAGGAAGAGGGGTTAGTATCCAAAGCATTACTAGATTGACTAGCACTAACATCATCGTGTCGAGCAATAAGACCATCCTCATAGATAGAGATTCTTGCAATCCCATCCAGTAGTCTCCTCCTAATGGGATAGTGAGGAGCATGATACCTCCAATGTCCATGACCACCCCCCATGTGTACATTGTCAAGGTTGATGTAGTAATGGGGAGGGTCATAGAGTCCAGTGATGTGCTCAAGCACATGCCCCACTTATGAATGGAGCACGAGTATCATCTCCATTGCTCTCTCAATTGAGAGCTCATGTCTCCTGTTGACTACCTCCTCAAGTAAGAAACCCCTCTCAGGAGTTGTGATTTGTTGGAAGAGCATGTCAATCACTTCATGTGGTGCAATTCTCCAAAATCCTCTAAAAGAGTTTATCCTACACACAAGATCATAGATGCTCAACAGATTTTTACAAAGATCAACATTCGGATTTCTCACAAATTCACCAAGTTCAAAGAAGAGATCCTGTTGGTGAGCTCGACAAAGATGCCAAAGGTGATCTTGTGGTGGAGGAGGTGGGGGCGCCAGAGCCGAAGCCGCAAAATTGTTAATCTCAAATGATCGAGCGAGCATTGTTGTTGGTGCTCCCCCTATGTCAATGCTCGGTCCACTCAAGGTGCTTGAAGTAAAACAAGGAATGGCACTTGAGGTAGAGCTTGACGAAGTGCCTCGAAGAATGTCTTGCCCCGAGGGGATTGCAGAGGTTGTTGCAAGACAATCTTGTGGAGAGATCAAAGAAGTTTGAGCTCGAAGCTACTTCTTTCCCTTTGCTTGAGGATGCTTCAATGTTTGTTTTGGATGTCTTCTTCCACTCCATGCTCACGGTGATATCCTCATCCCGTAAGAGCAGCCCAATCACGTCTTATAATGAGCACTATAATGAGCACTTATACGGTCACTACTCAAGGCGGTTAAGCCTTATAATGAGCACTTGGCTCTAATACCACTTGAAAGGATCGTAGTGACCGAGAGGGGGGGGGGATGAATTGGGAATTACCACTATGAACCAATTTTACCAATCACAAACTACCAATAGCACTCAAAGCAACTCCTACACAATTCTAGTGGTGCTCACACTAATAATATGCTCCTATGAAGGAAGGGCATCCTATGCATACTAGTGGATCACACAAGTCGATATAACTCCTATGCACTTCTAGTGATCAAGCACACCAATGCAACTCCTACTCATGCTAGTCATCAAATGCGGAAGCTTAAACACTATTAGCATGTAAGGAGTCTAAACATGCAAGTCTACAAGATAGTCAACGAGAACTAATAGAACACACAAGCATGAATAGCACGGTATGTAAATGCGGAAAGTAAAGCATCACAGTGAGGAGTAGAGTAAGGGGTGACTCATGATTTTTTTTCTAAGGTCTCGGAAGGATGGCGCCTTCCCCTAATCCTTGTTGGACCACTCCCGCCAGAGTCCCGGCCCCTCCCGCCACTAAGTAGAGTTCTCGCCCACGAGCCCTCAATCACTCCTAGAGTGAAGACACGGTATGCGTCACCGCTGCACAAAGCACAAGCTCGCCTCCCTTGAGAACTTGCCGGACTCCCCGAGTCGACACGGACACTCACTAGCGATGCCCCTTTCAATGGTGGGCTCAAACCGTATACAAATGTGTGATGACCTTCACAACCGATCACGATAGGCTCGATCACCGACACCTAACCGATCTAAATCTCACCATAGACCAAGAGTAACAGTCTAGATCACACCCTCAAGGACACCCTAGCCTTAGATGTGCAAGATGCTCAAGCTACTCTTCACTAGCACTCTCAAGATATGCAATATCTCCTCCTAGTGCTCTCCTCTTTTCCTCTTGGACCATATCAAATGCTCTCAGGTATTCCACTGGCCAAGAGAGGTCTCCAAGACCCCAGCAACGAAGTTATATAGGCTCCCAACCTCAAACTAGTCGTTGCTCCACAAAATTGCCTTTCTGTACATCTAGATCGGACTGTCCGGTCACTGCTTGACCGGACCGTCCGGTCACTCTGGTAACGGTTCCTAGAACCGTTGGCTTCTCTGTCCAGGCAATTCCTCTGAACTGACCAGACAGTCCGATCACTGAACCGGACCGTCCGGTCCACTTTCTCTCTCCATTCCAGGAGCCTCCGCGAAATGCACCCTCTCTGTCATTCGTGCACTCCTACTGACCAGACCGTCCGGTCAGTAGACTGGGCCATCCGGTCTGTACAGAGTTTCCTGCTGACAGACTTCCTGCTCCTCGCGCTAAGTCCTGGACAACTCCACATAGTGACCATACATTCTGGTCTCCACTGACCCCTCTGTCCGGTCTCTATGTCCAGAAGCTGAAACTTGTCGTTCTCGCTTGACTTCGTTTCCCGACTTCTCCGAACAGCTCCTTGGCTTCTCCACTGTCACCTAGTGCATGTGATTTCACCGAGCAACCTTGCATATCACCGACTATACATGACCTAAGAGAATGACCTAGACCCCCTTGATAGTCTGGTTTTTTCCTATGGACTCAAAGCCCTAACAACTAGTCAAGTGTTCCAAACACTTGCACCATAGATTGTTCTCCGCTTTGATCCATCTCCATCAACCCTTGGACTCCATCAAGTTCACAAGCTTCCATGCTTGTGGTCATTGTCATCAATCGCCAAGGACACCATCGACAATCATCATAAGATAAAAAAAGGTTTCCTACACAGACAACACTCATGTAGACATTAGTCTCATTTTATAATTGTCATTCATCACCAAAACACCATACCTTGGAGTGACCTCAATGGTCATGAACGTTACAATAAGCTCTACAAATACTCATATATGTAACAGAAACTCAAAAGAGAGGCAGAAAGACATTATTATTAGATATCCTGATGTAACTTCTAATCTGTGTGGAGGGTCGCACGATTGGGTATGGTAAACATCCCGAGGCTTCAAAGCATAATTTTTAGATTTAGTATTTTTTATGTAACTTTTAGTCCATACGGAGGATCGCACGACTGGGTACGGCAAACACCCCATGTTATACTAAAAAATAGATCCCAAAAATGTCTTTTTATGAGCAGTCTAAAAAATAATGAGGCCATATTTTCTCTCCTCATCCAATAGCTCCCCTAAAGGTTATATCCTTGTAGGTATCAAGTGAACAATATTGCTATTGCTACAATATGTATGTGTGCTATACTGATGATGGATTTGGTAGGGGAGTGTTCATGGCAACTACTTGATTAAGAAGAGTTTTATCGAACATATTACAACTAGTAAATTACTGATTGTAAAAATAAGGGTAGTAATATAACTAGCGTCCATCGCCTTTCCCATCGAGGCAGTGCTCTCATGACCCTCTCGTGTTGTGTGCGTCATTCCCTATCAGGTTGATGGCCTCACGAACCCCCTGCTCGCGTCCATCCTCTGCTGCCTTGCGGTGGCATTGTCGTCCTACATCCCGACGCTGCACAGTCTTCCGACAATGCCGCGTAGTCCTCACTCCTCACACATTTCGCAGCTGCCGCGCAACGTAGGTGAGGACTATAGAGTTTACCATTCACCGCATACTCTCACGGACCCGACTCAAGGAGCAGAAGGCTGAAATCCATTACATCGGTGGAGGCCTTCTAGCTGTTCGTAGACACCTATCTTGATTCAAATCTTATAGTGCAATGACACATTCGCGCTCCAGCTTTCTCAAGGCCGGTAGGATGGTACAATAAAAACAATTATAGTGCTCTATCCTCTGCATTTGTTTACTGGGATGTCAAACAATTGCCACCGGTGCTTCTGATTTCAAATGAGAAATTAAATGGGGAACAAACACATAGATTGGTCTGATTCATAGGATCAAAATATCCCAATGTTATCAATAAAAACAAATATAATTATGTCATTAACTTTCTTTCCGAAAATACCCTAGTAAACATTTTACTACTTAAATTTACTGGAAGTAATTCGGGTGAGGAAAAACTAATCTGGATCGTTGAATTAAAACTACAACCAGTATAATATGCATCATAAAACTCCTCTTGATTAACTGCAAACAACTTGACTGCACACATATACCCAACACGACAGCATTTCCGAAGGCCCATCGATTCCTAACTAATTAACCAAACTCTGATGCAGCAGGTAATTGATTGTACCTTGAATCAGATGAGCGCAGACGGGAGCTAGCTGATTGATGGCGCGGGCGTTGCAGCAGGGTCAAGCGTCAGGATTATTGAAATGGATTGGAGGCAACATCAAGGCTACCAAGATGGACGATGCCATGAGGAATGATGTCGGTGTTCAGAAGGAGGGCAAAAGTAGGGATTCGCGGCGGGTGTCGACGCGCTAGAGATTGAAAGCAGCGGAAATTCCTAAAAGTACTGGATGAGCGGCAGAGTTTTTGTTGAGCATGCGCCGTAGAGTTCAGCGGGGCATGACTAAATTTGGCGGAAAAAGTTGTTGCTGAGGCGGGAGAGTCCAATTTGGGGCATCAAATTATCTCCGTTTCTAGCTACAAACAAGATGGGTTTAGGGGAGGAAATAAATTTAGGGATTGTTTAGAGAGGCTGTTTAAATCCCATTAATTTGATTTAGAAAAACTTTATGAGGTTCTCTTGAAGATGTTCTTACCATGGATAATTTTAAAAGTGCATCTCAGTACATTAATGGGCTAACCGTGCATAGAAACTGAAAGTTTCTTGGAATGAGGGTCGTGCATAGAAACTGAAAGTTTCTTGGAATGAGGGCCGTCCTAGGCCAAGTGCAACCAGTGCGATGGTATAGGCCCCCAAATCTTTGGGGACCCCAAGTTAATCAAGGTTTTCTATACATAAGTGGCCCAAAAGCAGCGGAAGCCCATAAAACAAAATTCAGAGATCAATAGTTAATCTCTTCGGCTTCCAGTCCTATGTACGAACGTCAATTACTCGATAGTCTCGCGACTCGCCGCCTCCCTAGTACATGTCATCCAGCACCAGTGTGCACTCGCCCTTCCTCCTCGCTGTGCCATTAGCTGTGTGCAAGTGGCTGGGCTGCCCCTACACGTGGGAACTCATCTAATCAAGCAATTAGTCAGTCCAATTAACGTACAAAGTAAAGCTCCCTTGTCAGTGGTTGCATGCCCTTTTTTATCCTTTTCTCCATCGACTATATTGGTAATTGATCAGTGTGTAATCACTTTTATTTAGGTCAAGAGATGTCTTCTTCAAACCGGATTAGAAAATATGATTCTGGTTATGAAAAACATAGAAAGGAAAAAAAAATAGAAAGCCAAACTCAATTTCAGAAAGGAGCTATGGATAGATTTGTTTTGAAAGAATCACAAGGTCCTTTCGCTAATCAGATTTTATTTCAAAGAATGCACATAATGCACTTCAAGATACATTTTTGTCCTATTTTTGTCATTTTTTTAGGAATTCTATTCTTATCACTTAAGGTAAAAGCCTCGGTCATTATTTTACATAGGGCCTCCAAAATCCTTGGGAAGGCCCTGCTCGGGAGGTGAATGATGTCTCATAGTAAATGTCTTGATTCTCATTATGGTGAACTAGTTACAATGCCCGTGCGGCACGCACGTGCGTATACGTCGCAACACGATATCATGCTAAGGAAGATAAGATCCGTGATGGATAATAAACATGGATCTAGATCAAAGAGGATTTGAAATGTATATATATATCCCAAAAAACAAATACCTTGAAAAACAACTCATAATCATGAATCTAAGCTAAACACACTTTGACAATTCCCAAACGGCTATCTCCAATACTGTTGAACTCCATCAACAATGTTTTTGACATCTTCTGGTATGTTGCCTTCACACTCATTTCCTTGTAGGTTTAACATGTCTATAAAAAAGTGAGCCCTTGCAATGTGTGGCTCCTGAAATTAAAACATATAAATTATGAGTGGTGAAACTCAGCCAAGAGCGAAACAAGACTCGTAAAAATAACGTACCCTACAGAACCTATCGTATATAATCCTATCTACAGTCCAGAGGTGCATGAATTGAAGAACAAAAAGTCCGGATGCTTTTCTACAAATCACATCTATGTTATAATGAAGTAGGTTATTTGATGTCAAATAAAGTTGAAGTTCTTATATTCTACATACCTACTATGGCTTCGTGTATGACCATAAGGCAGACTAAGAGGCCATGATGAAATATCAATATTAGACCCCGGTACTGCAATTTCCATACCTAGAGCAAAGTTCTCACTTATCAAGTTTTGCTTGTGCTTGTAGTTCAAATGCATTGGATATGTATAGTATGATGAAACAGGAAGTGAGTCTTGTACATGTATAGTTTTTTTTTCATGTTGATACAGAACACCATATACTTAGGATCACTTGTTATATGAGGCAACAAGATCTATAAAATAAAAGAGTGAAAAATACGAAACTTCAATTATATACCAAAATAACATAGAACAGTAGTAAGTTTTCAAGTTATCTGTGTTTACCTGTTCGACATCAGAGATATTGTACTCCATAATGGGCCAGTGGTTAAGGGTCTTTGATAATTCTACAACATCAAGCTTCTTACGAAAATCAGGATGTGTGTAAAACTGGGATAAGAGCTGCAAAGGTATAAATGAAGATTACAAAACAAAAATAAACAAATGAGCGTGCAAGTAGGTTTAAGATAATAGTGTGCGTACTGAAAAATGTAAATTCATAAAATGATCTAGATATTATACAAAAAGTTGAGATACATGACATGTTATTTCTTGAACTCCCACATTGAAACAATCAATATGGAGGTTTTTGTTAATCATCAATGCATCTTGAAGCTTTCCAAGGGTTAATGTAATAGGATAAGGAGAAGAATTCCATACCCATTCCGTCCTGGTAAAGTAATGTGAGATCCTTATAAAAACACAATCACATGTTATATTATAATAAGTATAGAGGACATAATGCAAAGCTTTGGCATCATCAACAGCTAGAATCCCCTAGCACAGAGCGAGGATGCGATCATCCGGAGTCTTCAAAGTATTTATAATTGATGGAGAAACCAGAGAACTCGCAATGGTCATGCAATCATTACCGAACTGTTCAATTTGTTTCATCTTCTTTGGGGTGGCACCAATACCTCTAAACAATAAGAACCTTGATCAATGCTAGAAGTCCGACATGAACCTAGGATTTCTGTTAGTTTAGGATGTCTCCATTGTTCGGTATTTTGTTCATGGCCGAGTAGAATAGCAGCCAATTTGAGATGAAAGTTGGACATGTAGACCTGCATGGGAGTTTGTATGGTCAAAATGAGTATGGATAAATCAGTTACTATATAATTAGGTTGAGTGTCCAAGAAAATAGATCAACTGTTGTACACAGAAACTTCACCACATTGCCATGAATATAAGAAAATGGGTAAATTAACAGAATATATTTTCTCATTTCACCTGCGTGAAAATTTCAGACATAGTTTCTCCATTCCAAAATTCCATGAACGAAACCATGAAAAGCCTGCATGATGCGCTACAAGACATTTACCTCATCAGTAGATAACTATCAAGTTGATATCCAAAATTCTAAATCTTACCCGTCAGTTTGCATGACTATAGGGAATTTGACTTCTATTCTCTGCCAGCCATAGACCTCTAGGTTCGGCCACCTATTCGGTTCTAGGCCTCCATTGTCCCTAGCGATGTCTATTTGCCTTTGGAGTCCAGTTAACTGTCACAACAAATAAAAATTGCCAACTATGATGGAAATCTAAATTAAAATTGGTAGACTGTATTGTTTTGTGGCAAAAGGTTATACCCGTGCATTCTAGGTCATCTCTGTCGAGGGTTTGACCAATGGAGTCTAATACCTGAACGACGCCTTTTCGTGCATTTATAACAGCCAGGTACCAATATGCATCGGTCTTGTTAATAGGAGAAAATACCTGCAGAAATACCAGTGTTTAAGAAAAAAAAGGGCTATAATTACCTAGACGTGTAAACCAATTGCCTTTATTACCAGATCGTGCTCGAGGTATTCCTTAATCCTTCTTCTTATGAACCGACCATCACTCTGAAGCACAACATCAAGAGATATCTCTCCATCCTTTTTTATAATACTGGTGACAAATGTATCTTCTAGATACACCTTTGCACCATCCCTGATGAGCAAATGTTCGTGCATCCTTAACAGTTCTATATACAGACTCAATACTTGAACGCAATTAAGAAAATGTCAAGCATTAAGGAGTCGCTTGAGGCACAATATTATAATATCTTTATATCTACTTCTATTGATGAAAAAGAATGAATAAATTTTTTAATTATTAAAAATAAAAATGTTAGAAAATAAACTACAAAAATTTAGGTACTTGCATCTCCCCATATGAAAGCATGATGCCGAAAAAGACATTCAAAGTTTACTTTTGTGACTAAAGCACCATATATTTCTACCACTAGTGTTTCAGGCTTGTACAAGATAGACATGTACTCTTTAATCAATTCATATTCCTTTGGTGTGTTGATGTAGTCTGGAAGTTAGAAAATGAAGAGAATATATGAGATAAACAAAATACATTGCATTATAACCGCAATACTAACAAAGTTTGTAATACAACAATTGTGTACCTCCGGGGATCACTTGGATAGAGTCTGCTCTCTTTGGCTTGTTACAAAGATACATGCTACGTGTACTCGACAATACCATGAACAAGTCAATATAATCTTAACATATAGTATTGCACAACTACATGAATGAACGACAACCCAACAATTTGCTCTATAGAGAGAATGAAGGCATACTCATGATTCCCGACGATAAAGTTTCCAGCGCTTTCACAGCCCCTTGGCGCAGTCTGCTCCCCATCAATTGTCGAACCCTTCGTGGTCTAGGTTGCGGCATCAATTGAAGGGTCAGCCATATCGGTCCGAGACGTACCCACAATCTGCAACCAGAACAAGAGATGAAAATTAATGAACTTGTCACACAATTTTAGAAATTGGCATAAGTGGAGAAGGACGAGCAAGCTATAGGTATGTGCCGCTCAGAAGAGATGACGATGGCAGCGCGAGAAGAGCCCCTCCCTCCCTCCCTTTTCTACCGTGGACAGATTAAGTGCAGAGATATCGGATCCAGAATTGTAGATCATTATATGGTAACAAAATTTGTGCTGAGTGATATTTGCCTTGATTAGCTAGAAGCACCATCCTTGTTTGTACAGTTTGCCCGCACGACAAGATTATAATGAGGTATGTAATAAAATTAGATCAGAATAGGAGTATTAATTAGGGGTATCATTAACAAAGGAAATTAACGATCCACATGGCACAATGGTGATATCTGAAGCTTGAAATCCTCAATGCTTGTCTCGTGGTGAGGTTTTAATCAGCGTGAGTGTGTAGAGAGATAGACTTCTTTGAGGCAATGTCATATGTGAAAATATTCTATTGTTATCTCCTTCCCTTTTTTACATTTAATGTTTTTCTAAAGAAGTATTGTTCTTTGTTAGAAAAATTCTATATTGTTAGAAAAATGTGATAGAGTACTGTTCTTTGTACAAGAAGAAACGAAGTGCAGTTGCCATCATATAACTAAAATGTCATGTGAAAAGAAAACGTTCATATAGAAGCAGTGCACTTATAGATCAAAATATTGTTTATTAAAAACTACACAACTCTGAATGACATGCTCTAATTGATTTTGCTTTATATAATCCTCCGGCTCATACTTGATCTGACTCCGACCAAGTGAATAGAACTGCGATAAGCAGAAAGATTTGGTCCGAACGGACAACAAAAAAATGGAACGGAGTAGTAGTTTGAAACACATTTTGGCCTGCACTGCAGGGTGACTTAGAGAACATTCATATCCAGCAAGTGATCACGGGCGTGTTGTCGTGCTTGATGCGGTGTTAGAAAAATGTGACATAGTACTGTTCTTTGTGCAAGAAGAAAGGAAGTACATTTGCCATTGCATAACTAAAATATCATGTAACGTTCATACAAAAGCAATGCACATATAGATCAAAATATTGTTTATTAAAAAACACACAGCCCTGGCTGACATGCTCTAATTGATGGTGCTTTATATAATCCTCGGGTTCGTACTTCATCTCACTCCGACCAAGTTAATAGAGCTACAACAAGCAAAAAATAGTTTGAAACGCATTTTGGCCGGCACCGCAAGGTTATTTAGAGCACATTCATATCCAACATGTGATCACGGGCAAGTTGTCGTGCTTGACGCGGTGCATGCAGTAGATGGTTGTGGAAGTTTGCAATAATATATTATATAACGTGCAAATAAATAACTAATAAACTGATATGAGGAGATAAACTAAAAGAGTATTACCTTCCATGCCACTAGCTTCTTGCCTCTCAGGTGATAATACAATGCTGCTATAGCGAGTGGTCGACAGAAAGAAGCGACCTATGTGAAAGCCAGTAGAAAAGAGGCGTGGATTTAAATGATATTCATATTTGCAACCAACTTTGCAGTCATGCAGGAAAAACTTTATTATATATTTTGAGTAATAATAGAGTAATATACACCTCTTCTCCTGAATACATTGACATGGATGGTTGCAATAGTGCAAAAACCTTGTTGTGCTCGTCGCCATTCCCCGGCATGACGCGAAACATGTGGACTGCGCACATGGATTACGAGAATCGGCATTTTGTTATATTAAGGAAGTAAAAATATAGAGACACAAATATATAATGGAATGTCAATTTTGGTTGAACATGTAACAAACATCTATAACACTACTTACCTAATGTTTATTATGGCAATGTACCTGCTCGGTCGCCTCCAAGAGCATTCTTTGTCATGAACATCGGATATGTAGACAACCACGCCAATAACATCTGTTAAATGGATCAAGTATTATATATTAATAAGCTGATAAGATGACACATTGCTAGTAATATATGTTACACAATGGTCCCTATTTTATGAAATGGCATATACCCGTGAAGTTTGGTGTGGGCAAAATCACACTTGGTGAAATCCCATGAAGAATCGTGGAAACAAAGGAAAGGTCATCCTTTGTTCAGATAGAGAAACTCTACTTTCAGAGGATATGCTCACATAGAAGTTTGCGTCTACAACAAATAGGTTGCATAAGTATCTATCAAATCTGTCTCCAAAAGACACCTCATTGACATCATATGCCTGTCATCCACGGCCAAATGCTAGAGCCTCCATTCTGCTCCCCTACAAATCATTTAATGTGCATAATACATTTGACCGATAATAAACACACACTAATTTGGTGCCTACTCAGATTCCATAAATAAAATTGTTTTTGATATAAATTTTATAGGGTCGTTGCACTGACCTCGTCGTCAATCAAAATAAACCGTATGTAATTTGTGGCCACGTACAGTTCCTTTAAAGAAAAGGGACAATTACATAATAACCATTGTTTCGAATCCCAATTGCGTTTTCACCATCGATTTTGAGATTTTACAATTTTACCATCAGTTTTTGAATCTGAACAAAACTTGTACTATAAGCCGAGGACAGAGCCGAGAGAGAGAGAGAGAGAGAGCAGAGAGAACCTCCCTGTCGCTTCAGATTGGAATGGAGAGAGAGAGGGGGGGCAATTATGTCCTTTCCCTCTTTGAAATCTTATTTTTCATTTTTTTGTTTTATTAATTCAGTTCCAGCTGACGCCGGTTATAATCCATGGTAAACGGCAGCTTCGGGTTGAAAAAATTATGGCTGGAATGCAAAATCTAAAATTTAAGGTCTATTTCACCATTAGATTTCAAAATCATGGCTAAAACACTATTGTCTCTAAAGAAAACCTTGGTAGTTATATTCCATCTATTGGTCATGTGTTCCATCTAAACAACGTGGAAATGTATCATACTGCAATGGTAAATGCAAGTGCGTAAGGAATAGAGAAACTTTTTGTTTTTAAAATTTATCATCAATATCAATATTCTCCAATTTCATCCAAAAGACAACACACACATGCCCAGATTTCACTCATGACCCTAAGTAAGTTAAGGCCATATAAACATATGAACAACTGCCTTATCAAGGATGAATTCAATCGCGCGCAAGCAAACCAAGCTACTTGAATGATATATGCATATGCAATGTGTTATTTTTTTAAAAAAGTTATTGTCGGGTAAGAATTTGTTAGAACAAAAGGTAACCTTGGTTTGAATATATAGATAGAAATGTCGTATTGAAATTTTTTTAAAAACTGCCATGAGCACCTCTATAGCAAAATTATTAAATCATAAGCACAAACCGATTATTATCTTCGACTCTAGCGTCATCTCTATGGGTCGGTGTTTGGACCACCTCAGGTAGCACCGTTCTATCCTGGTGCAAAGAAAATAACAATTAAAACTAATTTAGTGCATGCGTAAGATGAAAATATAAATTCAAACATTCCAGTTTCAGATCAGTTATGTACAGGACCATCTAAGAGCAGCTCAATCAGCCTAGCTAAAAATAATCCTAATGTTCCAGATTTTAGCCATTCTCTAAAATAGAAATACCTCCTAAAAAATTGGAGTAGTCCAAGAGACTCTCTATACTTTTTATTAATCTCTAAATTCAAATCTATCATGTTATTAATTGGGCTTCTATTTTTTCATCCTCGGCCCAATTAACTACCCTACCGAGTCAAAAGTTCATTGCTTCCTTGACCCTGGAGGCTTGCTCGTCCATGTATGTTAGGCTAGAGCATCTTTTGCTTTGGTGTTCAGTAGCAGACATTTCTTCTCCAAAGTCAACATGGCTTGCATATTCGTAAGGAATAAACTGACTGCACGAGAGATCCTCTCCTGCTGGATCATCGGCTCCTATCGAGGCTTAGCTTCCTTGCACTGAAACGGGAGCCCTCTAAACTCCACGAGAAAACAGGTTAAATTTTTTCATGGCGCTATCACCTGCTTCTTACGACTGATATTAAAGCACGACGATCAGGCGCATTCGATAGGCTACTCCATCAGAGCTTGCAGCATGGCCGGAGGGGCTACAGTGATTTGCAAGACGAGAGAGCGCAAATACAGATGGCGAGCAGATCACACTCGGCATAGAGGAGAATCTAATTTGCAAATTGGTATAGATATTTTGTTGGACGACCTCTTTTGAAAATTTCAGCCAAATTTAGAGAAACACAAGGTTTTTAGAGACTCTTGGAGTTGCTCTAACAAAAGAGGTAGATCTTAAACTAACAAAATTTGAAAGCACATGACCCAACTCTAAGAGAGAAAAATGTATTGAAGGATTTGAAAGCACATGACTCAACTCTAATATAATGTATTAAAGGATGTATGGGCCACATCAGTTTGCACAGTTAAGTGATCGAACAAAAAAGCCAAGAAGGAATCACCTGCATGAAGGGTGCCATTGAGGAATGGCCACGACGTGACCATGAGGCAATAGCACCAGTGCACCATGCACCCGATGAGGTGGCGAGGATGAACACCTGAAGCAACCTGGGCGCACAACAGCCTCTATCATATGACATGACATGGTCAATACTCGCCCACTTCAGAACATGCAATCTTTGATGAGAGTTGATGTTGAGAGAAGGGGTCCACGAAGAGATCTCTTCCAATGGGGATAAAGTGTAATATTTGCTGGTTACCCAGGAAATTGCATGACTGTCACATGGTAAGTATTGGGACAAATATGGAAGAAAAATATAACCACAAAATAATACTTAGAATCAGGGATATTATTTGGAACAATTTCCAGCCAAGGAAACAAAGGATCTGCATGGTTCAAAGCGTACTGTGGGGTCCATGTTTTCTTTGCCAACACAATCATCAACTTGATGTCTGCATGGTGCAACAAGGACAGGGGAGGCACCTACAATTTCATAGGCCCATCCAATTTAGGAACCAAAGACCTACAGTACAATCATCATGATACATTTAAATGTGTTTGGAGGTTACCATTGTCTTTCAAATTTCCAATGTCGCTCAGCGGGCTGGTCATCGAGTGAATGGCCTTCTGCTAAGATCACCTTCTCGTTTGCGATCTCCCATGGTAGACTCCCTGTACAAAAATAGTGATGATAGACAAAAGATTAATAGTGATAGAATATAGGTGGCACCATGAGTAAAATTACCAATGGAGTATATACTCACGCATGGGCGAACGGTGGAGACCGGTGGATAACAGGAGCGCGACGAGGATAGGTCGCACTATGCACTCATGCGCAAGAAAACTTGAGCTCAACAATGGCGGGTTAGACCACAAGGCAGCCCAAGAACAAGGACAGGTAGCGGTTGAAGGAAAGTGCCCATTGCATGGAAGGTGCAATTTGAAACACGAGCTATGATTGGAAATAATAGTAAAGATGGAAGGTGCAATTTCAAAAGGGTGAGTTTATTGGAAATTATAGGGATGGTATGGAAGGTTTATGTCAATATGGAATGAAACATGCGTAGATTAAGGGATTTATTGGAAATTATGGGGAATAAATTTGAATTTCGGGATGGTATTGAAGGTTTATGTCAATATGGAATGTAACATGCGGAGATTAAGGATTTATTGGAAATTATGGGGAATAAATTTGAAGTTCTGGATGATATGGAAGGTTTATGTTAATATAGAATATAACATGCATAGATTAAGGGATTGGAGGAATCAATGTGCCATTCACAAACGTGTGTGTGGGTCAGATCTTATGATGTAAATAATCTCAAAATCAAGTATCCCTTGAGTGATTTCGTAGTACAAATTAGGTGTAACAAGTGTTACATGTTAACATCTAGTGGGACCAGGTTTTAATCCAAGGGCTACATTACTCGGTCCCATTTAGATCTAAGGATCCAGATTAGTGGGTATCAGCATTTTGTTGGTAACATAGAGATAACAGAAACTCCTTCTTTACTAGTTTAGATTATGTTGCATAGAGAATGGAACTACATAATCCAACAAATTACAAATTGTGCCACTGTAGGATAGACCGGTCATTCAGATGAGGGTCGAATACTTGGATCATTAAACTCAGCCACCCGTTTAACCACCGCTGCAAAAACGCAAACTCTCCCACCATAATAGAAATCCTATTGTGGACCGCTATGGAGCTGAGCTGCAGAGGGGAAATGGAATGGCTTGGTGATGTATGAAAAATGTATGAGTTTTTATATTTTGTTTAAACAAATGATTGTTTTGTTTCATCCAAAAAGATCTATGAAATTACAACTGTCACTACTTTTCTTTCTCATAATACCCATAATAGTTGATATTACTTCAAAATATTAGTTAGAGAGTTAAGATAGTATAAAATATATCTAAATCATTAGATTAAGAAAAATGGAGGGCTTGCATTGATGTTTTTTTTCTAGACATGTGTCTATACACAAGACTTGGATTGACATTGAGTCTACCCTCTAGTCGCACTGTCTAATAACGTTTAAATAGTCTTTGATCATCTAAATGTGGCTCCTAGACATGTTTTGGACATTTAAACAGTGTGTTGTGCGTCTAGACTAGTTATTAGCAAAAGAAAGTGAGATATATTGATGATTAATGATTCATTTAACCAACAAGTATTCATGAACTTGCAATTTATAATTTAGGATGCTTTAATGTTTATAATTTTTAAAAAATATAATTATTAGTGTATTTAATTATTAATTTATCTATCTATCTTCGATGTTGCTATTTGGCATACTATATATTTGTTATTTTTTTGCTATTATAAAAGAAATTATGATATATATTTGATTTTTTTACCGCTTATGTTCTAATATATGCTATATATTTACTTATTTAGTGTCTGTTGTATAAAATACACCTATACATCTAATATGTCTAGACATCATCTAGACTATCTAGACTCTAGTCACTAGCTCTTCGTATGTCTAGAAAAACACTGACCTCAAAGTAAATGTGCTCAATTTCTAACGAAAGAAAGCGGATTGTCTCCTAATTAGGAAATCATGTTGTCAGCCTGAGATAGACAGTCTAAAAGATGCGTGTAGCAAGTCTAGACTTTTTCTATGATTTTTTGAAATTAGGTCCAATTTGGAAATCGTTTGAACCGTGAGGAATAAAAATTAATTGAACCAAAAAGATCAATCTAATTGATACTTGAATTATCTATGTTTCTTTGCAAAAACTAGTATGAACAAATCAAGACACACCTAAAAGAATGACAAGTAAACATTGGATTAGGCCTCAAAGATTGTTTTATATACATTCCAGAAATATGCGTACAAAAAGAAATAGTTAAGCCTTTTCTAGTAGTTGGATTATGATTCATAACATTATCCCTATAAGTCTTTCAAAGTAGGTTCATGTTAAACAAATAAAATAGAAAATAAGTTCAATGGAATAAAAATATAATAATATCAAAGTAGCATAAATAAAGGAAACTATACTATAGGAATAGAAATAAAGTAGGGAATAATATTAATGGAATAAAATAAGATTTTTTGGACTTTTCTGCTCCGTTAGGTTTTGAGCAAAATGAGTTGTGCACCCCTAAAGTTTGCGAGTGCACTGCAAGGAAATTTTCTCCACTTAGAACATAGTTGAGAAATTTTCTTATTGAAGACAAAAAAGAATCAGTGATATTCACAACAAGACAAAATCTATGAAACAAACTAAGAAGACATGTGACATTGTTGAATGTCTGTTATTTTGCCCAAGTATGATAACTTGATTAGAATTGTTTTGCTGACCCATTTGCACAATGTATATGGGGCATATATGTTTGTAAATTTTCACTGGTTGTCATCTTTCCATATCAACTAAACCGAACTCAAGATACAACTTACAAGAGCTATCTAAATTTAGTTAACAATCTCTCTTTTCATGCATGTAAACCCAAACTAAATAATGCCACAATTTTATGGTCTACGAATGGCAGAGTTATCGATGATCTAATCAAGCCGGCAACTGGATCAACAAGAATTGTGGTGTTAAGAGTGTTTATGTGACTTGAGATTGCTAAAATATTAATAAACATTAACATAATGATCATTTGTGAGAAGACATTTTTTTGGCTCAAGAACTGAAATTTGAAATCTAATAAATTACTCCTACCCTCCGCAAGGTAGGAAGGCATGAACTGAACTAGGGTATTTTGGTACACTAATAACCATTCAGTGCATGTCTCCATGAGTCAATCATCAGTACTTATGTCTAAGGTCCGACTCTCAATCCATATGTTTTCAGTCGTACACCCTCTTCGGTCGTACAAGATTTGCTCATCTCAAACTGGGTTGTGGCTTGCTATTCCATCGACTCAACTTCCTTCTGATTTTCCTTCACGGGCTCTAATAATGCCCATGGGAAGACTAGGTGGTGAGCTTCTGTTAACACTCTGTAAGTAATCAAATTAGATAAAGCTAAATATTTTTCATTGTAGTTTTGGTTACAAGTTTTCTGGTCAACATAACTTGGTTTATGTTTACAGTTAGAATTTTCGAACAAGATTGTTATCCCCCCCCCCCCCCCCCCCACCCAACACACACACACACGGTCTCTTTAGTGTGGGTGAACAATGATTAACATATGAATTATATCTTAATCATATTTAAGATTTCACCTCACATTGCATCAATAAACACCATCTCAAACAATTTATTGTGATATTAAAATGTTCTAATTGAGATCTACTAATCAAACAAGAGATATTTCTGTAACTACAAAAGCAAAAATGTGATTTCATATCACTTAGTAAAAAACAATTTGAAGTAGTATTCATGAAATATAATGAAACTAACAACTAGTTGATCTAGAAAATATCAAAAAATCTAATTGAGCTCTACTAGTCAAAAAAGATATATTTCTCTAAAGGACAACATGTGATTTCCATATCATTTGGTAACAACTATTGGAAGTAGCATAAAAATAATAAAACTAACAAATAGTTTTTCGCGCAATTGTGATGCATCATTGAGCCACTCAAATGTATGGATAACTGGGATCTTACCTCAATTTTGTTGTTCAGTAATTAATGCATTGTTGGTGCATCATTGAGTCTGATGCTACTCGGGTAATAGTAACACATTGTAATGAATGAAAACACACTGAAAATAATCTCAAATGTTTGAAGTGTTATGGAAAGTTAGATGATTATGATGCACTCATGCTCAAAACCAAATTACAAATAACTACCATGAGTGGACTATTGTATAGTGATGGAATTTACCATGAGGACTATCGGTATTATCCATTCAACCAAACATGAAACTGGATCATCCGATCCATCTAATCAAACACATAGCTTATAGCACACCATTCAAAAATATATAAATGACTATATCGCATCCAATCTTATCTTCAAAATAAACACATTCTAAAGTAGCAGAAGCAATACATAAAGACAATCCGATCCAAACATTATCTTACACGCTAATAAATCTCTCTAGACCATTTTTTCACGTATAACTTATGTGTATGTGAATATTGGGGCATCCACAATGTATATCAAAAGCTGGTAGTAAGCAATAAATGATAGACAATAAGCATTGTGGAACTAAGTAGTAAGAAAAAAATAGTTGTTGCCAACATTAGCACTACTACTGGATAAGAAAATAAAAAATTATTTGCTGAGAGACAACGTCGCTTGGTGTGAGAAAGATGAATATAGTGGTTGGTGGGCTGCTAATTTTTTACTTTGCTATAATACCCACCTTATTATAACATGCATTATGAGATTCACAATAACTAAAACCAACTTTGGCTGAGTCCTACCTTATAATTGAGTTGGATAGTATACATCGTGGTCACCCGTATAATAGATATTTTTAGATTTTATGAAAAGGTCCTTAGTCTAGTGGTTACAAGAGTCTCAGTAGCACCTTAGGTCCTGGATTCGACTCTCCGTGGGAGCGAATTTACTAGGATTTAATAACATTGTACTTTCAGTGGTAGGCAATGCTCCCGTCGACAGCGAGGCGCCAATGGTGACTTCATCAATCTCAAGAATTTGCCGGCTCAGTCTTCGAAGATGCTCATAGGGGTAGGGTTTGCGTATGTATGTTCATAGGGGTGAGTGTGCGTGCGTTGTGAGTATTTGAGTTGTACTGTGTAATCTAAAAAAAAAATTATATTTTTTTCTAAAACATACATAAGTGAAAGATCCCATTGAAGTTATATAGTTTTCGTCTTTAACCCATGGATTTGTGTTTTAAAAAAAACTCATGGATTTGTAGTGGAGCTCTGCAACCCGCTTGAAACTCACGTAGCAACAACAGTCCTTAGTGATTGTAGCAATGGTACTGGAGAGTGGAGACGGTACATGTACGACGGCATTACCGCAGTTTAACGCCTGCACCGGAATCTTAACGCTGTCCTAAAACGGCCTCATCCAACCCACCCCCACCATCCCCAGACCCGCCTTAACACACTACCATGTGGGCCTCCACAGAATGCCAGTCCCACTTTTCAGTCACGTACGGGAAACATCGTCGCGTGACATACGGACGAGATCTCTGCACCGGTCGGAGCGTGGCAGCATGCGGGACTCACACACTCCGCCGGGCTGGAGCTGGACTCTCCTCTCCAGACCCAAGACCAAACCCGATCCCGACTCACCCTTGCTTGACATTCCGCTCACGAGCTCTCCGCCTCTCCTCTCTCTCCTCACACCAATTTCGAAACAGCGAGCGTGAGGGGGAGAGCTGCCAAAAGCCGAGCCCTTCCTCAGATTAGAAACAGCGCTGGAGACAGAGCTGGGAGAGCTTCGAGCACGGCGAATTCAGCGTCGATCCGGCGCGGCGGCGGGCCGAGGATGGCGGCCGAGGAGCAGGTGCGCGAGCTCGGGGAGAAGCTGCAGGCGGCGGCGCCGGCGCCCACGGACGCCCTCGCCAAGCTTCTCGAGGTGAGAGCACGTACTGAAAGAGAGAGGCTTCTTTCTTCCGAAAGCTTGTTTTCTCATGCCGGGGCTGCCTGCTCTCGCCCGCGCCGAGAACGGGGGCGCGGGTTCTGGGTGGATCTGTGGCTGAGGCGCGGCAATTCGGCAGGTTTAGGGTTTAGGGCGGTGCCAGGTGCGGTGCTAGTGGTGCGGGTTTCAGGTGCTGAATACTGCTCGGGGTGCTTGGTTACGCTGCTTTGGCTCAAATGAGCTGCGATGATGGCTCAAAGGCACGCCTTTTCTGTGTTGGGTGGGTAATTAGGAATTAATTGGCTAGGTTTTGCCGAATTTGTGTTGTTGAGGTTGCTATACTTACTGAATTGGTGCTGTGCTAGATGATTTGTGCTGTTTCTGGCTGGAATTGGTTAGGTTTGGGTGCGGGAAGTGCTTAGTGCAGCTTCTGGACGTGTGGACGGGAGGTGCGTTGAAGCAATTGAGGACTCCCTGGTTGAGTTTCCGTGTTCAGGATCTTTACTTGTTGTTATTATGGTTTATGGGGTTTAGTGTAGGAGCCGTCGTATGTTTCTGGTCGTTGATGGTTGCGTTGTGTCCCTTGTACTCGAGGAGTGAGAGTAGTTATGGATAGACAAGGTTTTGGTCTGCAGAATTCTTAGTTTGGCAGTTTATGTGGAAACGATTTTGAGACCTGGGGTGTGTTGCATGGAGTGGCTGCGATGAGAGTTGTGTCTTGTTTTGTAGTGATTTGAACGTGCTGCTTATATGGTAGTTATCGTTGGCGAATAAAATTAATTTGCTTGGTTTGTTGTGGAATCATACAATTTAGAACTACCTGGATCAGACTCCTACGCATATGTTGGAGCATGAACCCAAAAAATGCCTGTCCAACAACACATACATACACAAACAAACTATGTAGTATGTATTACTTCCTTTTTGTTCTTGTCTGGACTGGCCAGGCGAAAAAACAGGTAGTGGATCTTATATAACCAGGGTCACACTTTTGGGCTCAGAGGCAGACCTGCCGGTCGGGCCACACAGGCCATGGCCCGAGTCTTGGACTAGAAATCAAAGGCTCCATCATTGTTTATTAGCAGTGCAACACAGCAAAATCTCATACATGCCTGTAAATACAGCACTAAGTGCAACCCACATCGGACAGAAAAAAACAACACCACACCACACGAATGCTAGACCCTGGCATCTGCTCTGATCACTATTTTCTACACCAGTTTTGGCCTGAGTCTTAACCAAATACAAGGTCTGCCACTGTTTGGGCTTAGTGTATTTTGGTGTCAATAGCTCTATCTTAGGAGGTTGTGGAGAGCTATATAAAGATGTATAGTTTCTGGATATTTACTTATGCTGCTTTCCAATTTTGAGGTTCTTCGAAGTAAATAGCATAATCCATGAATGAAGTTCTGTTGATTTTTGAACTTTTGATGTTAAATAGCTGGCCTGCACTCAGCCACAAGTCCACAACTATGCTACATCCAATGCTGCTGCTGTTACCTGGATTAGGAATTTCTTATGCTTGTGTATGGATTTGTGCACTTTCACAGAGAGCTGTACTAGATTGGAATAACTTTTACGGACTAGAAGCAAATTAACTAGTCTAGGGTTTATTGGGCACAAATGTTCTGATCGTCATCTAGCTGAACCATTCTTCTATAGATTTGTTAGTTTGGATATTTCATCTAGCATCTAAAGTTAAATGTTCGGAAACAAAGGCTTTTAGACTTGTTTACCTGTGAACTGTAAGAATCTGATATCAGACGTTGCACTCGAAAGACCAGTTATTCTTTTAAGAATCAGAGTAGCAAATATTTCCTAGGATCACAATTGATCTATAGTTTTAACATGCATTTCCTCTTGGTACTCACAGACTTTGAACAGTGTTTCATTGGTGATATTAGTTCCCTAATAAGTTATCACTCATGCTCTGTGTCATGATTAATCATTGTTATGATTTAATTTTTCCTGTACAATTAGCCTTGGTGGTTCCTGTTGTGGGATATGGGTTTGAAAGCTTAAAAACGCCAGACCATTTTGCATTAATTGGGAAGCTGACAATGTGGTCGTTTAATGTCATAATGCTTTGGAAAATTACTAATTGGTTTTCTGCCTTCTATGTCCTAGAATATGGGCTACGAGGACAAACTATGCTTGCTGGATTTAACTGCTTGCCCTTTACTATCTCTTAGAAGCTGTCTCTTAATATCTTGTTTTAGTATTAAATAGTTTGCCTGTATTATCTATTTATTTGAAATACTTTCCTTTATAAGTATATTCTTTCATATCCTATTTAGTATTAAATTGTTTGCCTGTATTATCCAAAATCCCTAAATACATCATAATTGCTAAATGTACTGCAGGAAGCTGCGGAGTGCTTACATGGTATAGAACAGTCGCCGGGCTCCGCCATGATGGATGCGATACAACCATGTTTAAAAGCTGTCACCAGAGAAGAGTTGCTGAAACATGAGGATGAAGACGTCAAAGTTCTGTTGGCAACCTGCTTCTGTGAAATTACAAGAATAACTGCCCCTGATGCTCCCTACAATGATGATGTTCTAAGGGTAACTCATATGGAATGGTTATAGCATCAAATGACTGAACCATAAAAGTCTATAAATATAAAATTTTATTATTTCTTTCTTTTTGCAGGACATATTCTACCTCATTGTGGGCACATTCCATGGACTTAGCGACATTAATAGCCAATCTTTTGGCAGGAGAGTTGCTATTCTTGAAACAGTTGCTAGATATCGAGCATGTGTTGTAATGCTAGACCTTGAATGCGATGATCTCATCACAGACATGTTTAAAGGGTTTTTAGGAGTTGTCAGGTAATTCTATATCTCTACTGTGTCAACATCTTTGTTATTGCATGGTGCTAGCGTGCGATCATTCAAATACTACTGCTCTGTAGTAGTGTTTTACCTTCCATGAAACCTAATTAATAACAAATGCTGGAATATTTTTGTCCCCTTGAAACAGAAACTTGAAACATTTCTTTGCACCATAGGCCATAACGGTAGATGATTGCCCCACACTAGATTTTTCACTAGTCATTAGTTCTAGGAAAGTTTGGCAACACAAATAGTTCATATTTTGTTTTCTTTCGTGTTTTCCGTTGTGTTTGACTTTCTCCTGTGATGCAGTGACCGTCATGAACAAAATATTGTAAAGTCAATGGAAACTATAATGACCCTTATTATAGATGAGAGTGAAGATATACAGGAGAGCCTTCTACATGCACTGTTATCAGCTTTAGGGCAGAGGAAAACTGTGAGTACCTTTCCATTTTATGTACCTTTCCTTTTCAATATGTTTTGGTGCTAGTCTGTAAATATGTTAGAACATTTTGTCTCTTTCTTCATGTACTGTGCTGACCGATTCTTATATCAATTTCTTCCTCCAAAATATTGATTCTGTTACTTTTGGCAACTAGGGTGCTGCAATGTTGGCGCGTAAACTTGCTCACAATGTTATTGAGCATTCCGCAGGAAAACTTGAACCATACATAAAGAAGTTTCTCACATCATCCTTTGCTGGAGATGGCAGTTCTTCGAATGATCAAGTTGATCATCATGGAATCATACTTGATTTGTATCAGTGTGCTCCGAAGGTTGTCAAGGTGGTCGTGCCTTATATAACTGGGGAATTACTGGTATGATCCCACTCTGGATTAATAACATGAAATGGAAGACACCTTTGCTTTTGAAAATAGAAAGTGTCCTAATTTTTCTCAAAAATCAATTTAAAATTAAAGTGTGGTACATTTGGATGAGTGACTCCTAGATGGTTTTCCCTTGTTTATTAAAGTTTCTGCTTTATATTTCTAGGCAGACGAAGTGGATATTCGGTCTAAAGCAGTTGAATTACTTGGGGAAATTTTTTCTTTACCTGGAGCACCTATCCTGGAATCTTTCAAGTCACTTTTTGCCGAGTTCCTGAAGAGGCTGGCTGATAGGGTGGTTGAAATTCGTGTTTCTGTGGTCGGGCATTTGAAGAGATGTCTAATGTCAAACCCTTCCCGACCTGAAGCTCCAGATATTATCAGTAAGGAGTATATATCTATTCATTTCGTTTGATTAAGTAATAAACTATGCTATCGCTGATGGTTGTCTCTCTGGCAGAGGCCCTATGTGATAGATTGTTGGATTATGAAGAAAATGTTAGAAAGGGAGTGGTGGCTGCACTGTGTGATGTAGCTTGCCATTCACCTGATGCTATTACTACTGATACTATTAAAGTCATAGCAGAGCGTGTCCGTGATAAATCGGTTAGTTTTTTTTTTTTTTTTTTGCTTCCACGTTTCATTTTTCTCTTATTTATTTTGATCTGCATGATTTACTTTCAAAATATGAATCTACAGCTGGCTGTGAAGTGCTATACCATGGAGAGGTTGGCAGACATTTATAAGCTATACTGCCAGAATGATGTCTCAACAAATGCTGATGATTTTGAGTGGATACCTGGAAAGATATTGAGATGTCTTTATGACAAATATTTTAGGTAACAACAGAACCATTCTTGAGCCTTTCTTTCCCCTTTGCTTTATAGGTGCACAATGTGGAACCAAAGTTTAGCATTCTTAAAAGTTTACCATATATTCTGTAGCCACAATTGAGTTGTAGCGTGTCACAGTTACTTAGCATCCTGATCATTTGTAACAGGCAAAATTTCTGTCTGACTTTCATTGTTCTATCTTTTTTTGAAGAATGTACAGTAGGGGAAACCCCTACTGTTAGATTTTATTATAAATAAAGGAAACAAGAAAACAACATAAATTCATTGTTCTATCTGATTTGGTCATTGTATAAGTCGTGTCTTTCGCACTTTGTTATTGCTACAACTTAGTGTAGCCAAGTGTGACAAGTGTTGAAGTTTCAAATAGTACCATTATTCATTGTTTTGTAGTTACATTAGCAAATGTGTCTTCCACACTTCGCTAAATAAAATTGTTTTCCCTGGAAGCAAAAGTGATAATTTTGACATGGATTGTTGTTAATGTAGTTTGACTTTCAGCCTATGAGAGTTCTGATGTGATCACTTTATTTATGTGGTGCAGACCGGAGTCAATCGACTCAATTTTATGTTCTTCATTGTTCCCACCAGAGTTTCCAACAAAGGGAAGAGCAAAACATTGGGTAATGGCTGTTACACACTTTGATAAAGTTGAAATGAAAGCTCTTGAACAGATATTTCTGCAAAGGCAAAGGTCTGATAGTCTACCGAGGTTGCATATTTTGATACTTTCATTACTGAGCTATTTCTATAAAATCTTATGATATGGTTTCTCCCTGAATCAGATTGCAACAAGAAATGCTGAAGTATATGTCACTTCGGCAAATAAGCCAGGTTTGTGTGAATTTTAAGTATGGTTATTGAAAAAGTCACTTTTAATTATTGAACACATTTCTAATTCTACATCTAATGTAGGATGACAACCCTGATCTGCAAAAAAGAATCCTGGGGTGTTTCCGGAGCATGTCTCGCTTATTCAGTGACCCTGCAAAGTGCGAGGAGAACTTGAACATGCTTCATCAGCTAAAAGATGACAATATCTGGAAAATATTCACTAGCTTGCTTGATTGTTCGACCACGTTTGAGGAAGCTTGGTCTCTTCGGGTACCTTCTCTTGGATTTATCTATAGTCATTCTGTTTCTCACTTGGGATATAAAATAGAAAGAGAACTCTGAGAAAAGATGCATCTGGTGTTGGCCTCTTTCTGGTGCAAGCCTTTTTCTGTTTTGTTTCACCAGTTGCTAGAGCAAATATGCTTGCCGTATAAGCTCTAGTACTTGTTTTTACTATCCACACACACACACACACACACACACACACACACACACACACACACACATTAAAAGAGAATCATGATTGATTGTCTTTCCTGAACTTACCATAATTAAAATAATGTTACCTTGTCTGTAATCTGCAGGCTGATTTGCTTAAGCTAGTTGGTGAAAAACATGTGCTTTATGAATTTGTGGGTGCATTAGCAATGAGATGTTCATATTTACTCGTGAACAAGGAGTATGCCAAGGAGATTCTCTTAGAAGCTTCAGAACAAAAGACTTCTGGGAATACAAAGCTCATCTCAGCATGTATGGATCTTTTAACGGTAAGATAACTTCTTTAATCAATTACATTTCACAGATGAATTATTCTTTTGTTTATTTTGGGACATTGATATGAAACAACACCAGGAGTTGCTTTTATCTTAGATTTTACAATTTTTTCTTTCATGAGATTTTCCTGATGTTTGAAATCTTTAGGTGGATTCATTTGCTATGGTCTTGGCTTAAAGTTAATGTAATACAGAGCAGGAAATTGTTAGTTTGATACCTACTAGTTTTAGAAAATTTGATACAACATTACACTAGCTACCTGCACCTTCTTTGTTCCATCTTCCATCATAATGTTAACACAGTGAACAGTGATGACTAGAATTAAACATACTGCAAACTGACATTAGCTCAGTTGGTTAGAGCCTCTGGGTGTGAGGCCTCCCACCAGGGTTCAAATCCTGGTGCACAATTTGTGGAATTAAAAAAATCCACTCTCCACCTCCCATTTGCTTGATTGAACTGACCTATGGTGGGTGGGCTGAAAGCATGAGTTAAGGCCTGAACCATAGGGATCCTCTACCTGACGATGGGACCAGGGTTTGTGGATTTGCTCAACCGGAGAAGGTTGAGCTTCTCTAAGCCGTGAGGGTGGTCTTATACTGTCTTACTCCCACTGGTCGAGTTTTTTTTAAAGATTTTTTTTTCTCGAATACGAACGAGACTTCATATCTTTGTATTATAGAGAGAAAAGGGTCAGCCTCTTACAAATTCACCACCTCAGTCTGGGCCGGACCATGAGTGGTAGAGATTACATGGAAACAGTGTGCTCTATATTGAAACAAAAGAAGGTGAGACCTGAGCTAACCTATTACCACTACAAGCTAAGGTAGTCCCAGCTTGTCTCCCTGCCCTTGACCCAACGTCCACAGACTTTTAGCCCTGGGAAAACCCCACAGCTGTTGTTCATCCCTGAAAGCTTGCAGGAGACCGTTGATGCATGGCCGAGCTCTGTCAAAGACGCATGAATTCTGATGTTTCCAAATCATCCAGGCTCCCAATATAATGATCAAGTTCAATCCTTTCCTTGTGTCTTTTGGAACTCTTTTTACTGCTTTTCTCCACCAGTCTGCAAAAGATTGTTCATGACGGCCTGGAGCTCGAGCTTGCAACCCCAGTGGTGCAAAAACCCGAAGCCAGAACTCTTGTGAAAACACACATGTGGTGAGCAGATGCTGAACGTCTTAATCTTCTTGGTCACATAAAGGACATTTGGACGGGTGAGGAAGGCCTCGCCGTGCTAACCTGTCTGCTGGTTGTTCCGTAACGTGCCGTGACACTGCAGAGAATACTTGAAGTGGCGCAGCATGTTAGCTGATGTGTGACGACAACACCTGTGACATGAAAAGTTGTATAATTTGCCCATATGGGTATCATGAGAGCAGGTCAGGTTCTGGGTGGACTGATTTTAGTGATGTAGCTGCTGTTCCCAATTTACAGGCCTTCCTCAGGTCTCAGGATTGACTTACCTGAATGCCTGTTTGGTGTCTAATTTTTGACTGAATGAGGACCGACATAGTTGAAGTGTCTCGTGACGCACTCCACATGCAACCTCTAAGGCTAACATTAGGCATACATGGATGATTTTACAACAATAGTTGCTGATGAATAATAATTTAACATTTCTGCTGATGCATCCCCTGTTTTCTGTTATGGTATTGTCATTGATTAGATTGCTCATGTTTATATATATGACACCTGCATGTAAATGTAATCAATGACCTTGTTCAGTAGAAGTACCTCTTGCATCCCAAAGTACTGAACAGTCTGATGTCATGTCTCTTTGTTCTGATATTTTATTAAAACTTCTAGCCTCTTAACACTTTCTGCATACAGGCAATATCTAGCTTTTTTCCTTCACTTTTGTCTGGTCTTGAAGAAGATATCGTCGAACTCCTGAAGGAGGATAATGAGCTGCTTAAAGAGGGCATTGCTCATGTTTTATCGAAAGCCGGTGGTAATATTCGTGAACAGCTAGCCTCGTCAAGGTTCAGATCCTTGAGAGCCTTTTATCTCCAATACAAGTTTTAAATACTATTATTATGAAACTAAATTAATGTGGTTTCTATTTTCAGTTCCCTTGATCTTCTATTAGAGCGTTTATGCCTAGAGGGCACACGAAGGCAGGCTAAATACTCTGTTCATGCACTTGCTGCCATTACAAAAGATGATGGTCTTATGTCACTTTCTGTTCTTTACAAGGTAACAGCCTAGTTATTTCTTGGGTCTGGACCTGATCTAGTTTGACTTTTGAACTTGGTTATCAATAAATTCTAAAATACTTAGTTTGGAATCATATATGTAGATTTATCTTGAAAAGGTGCTTTCATAGTCCTATAAAGGCATTGCATTTCATAAATTTATTCCAATAGAAGTCTGGTTATATATATTTGATAATTCTGATACATTGCATTTGTAACTTCGCAGAGGCTTGTGGATTTATTGGAGGAAAAGAAAGTGCATCTACCATCCATCTTGCAGTCTTTGGGGTGTATAGCTCAGATAGCGATGCCAATATTTGAAACTCGGGAAGAAGAGATAATAAATTTTATAACTAAAAAAATTCATGAGTGCAATGATGTAAGACTTATTTTCTTCAAATTTTCACTTCTGTTTCCCTTTTGGAATGTTATTACAATTCCGAGTGTCACCAGGATATGGATGAAGATTCTTCTCACAAATCTGAATGGGGTGATAGTCCACAGAAATGTCTGCTCAAGGTTTGTGAAGTTATGGTATTTGAGGTCCGACTTACAATCCAGCCAGCAATGTTCCTTGACTGCTAATTCTTCCCTTTTGTTTTTTATTCTCTTGTAGATTTATGGTATTAAGACTTTGGTCAAGAGCTATTTACCTTGCAAAGACGCCCATGCACGTCCAGGAATAGAAAAATTGATTGATATTCTTAAGAATATTCTTACTCATGGTGATATTTCTCCAAATATGATTTCAAGGTATCTCAGGCCCTTGTATTGTGATGCAGGCATCCATACCAATATACGTGGCCTTATATAATGAATTCAGGCATTCTGATAATCCTTTCTTCCTGAATGGTCTACATGCAGTGCTGTTGATAAAGCCCATTTAAAGCTTGCAGCAGCGAAAGCTGTTCTCCGCTTATCAAGACAATGGGACCACAAAGTGCCTGTTGATGTGTTTTATCTGACACTGAGAATTTCACAGGTATTTCTTGGAGATGTTGTACATTGTTCCAAATTGCTGCCCTCTTTTATACTATTTTACCTTCTTTTGACGATTCATATTTCCTTTGATTTCCAGGATGATTTTCCTCAGGTGAGGAAATTGTTTCTTTGTAAAGTAATTCAATATATCAAAGAGAGAACATTGGATGCAAAATATGCTTGTGCCTTATTGTTAGGCATTGATGATTATCGTGCACCGCAGTATGAAGAGGTTCGGACTCTGAACACTCTAATCTCTTTGTTCTCTCTGTTTGGAAGTTAATCAGTTATTTCTCATTGGCCTACTGCTTCTCTTATTTCCGTTTGTTACTCAGTTCAAGCACAGCCTTATTGAAGTCGCCCAGATATGCCAACAAATTAAGATGCGCCAACTTTCAGTCCAAGCAGACGTGAATTTACTGACAGCTTACCCAGAATATATACTTTCCTATTTGGTTCATGCCCTTGCTCATGATCCTTCATCCCCAAACATCGAGGAACATGAGAATGTCAAAGCATTTGGTCCAGTTTACTGGTATGTATCACTTTCTATACCATTCCCTTGTATTATTCTAGGTTGTTACTAAATAGTGGTCCTATTTTGATATCACTGCATGAAAAAAGAGTACTTTGTGGCACATATATGTTATGTTAACACCATTACTTGAATTGAAATTGTAATTCTGATTTCAACATATTTTAACATTATAACTTTATATTTAATGAAAACTGTTGGCTGTGAAATGGGCTTAAGTTGTGAAGGATTTGTTATGGCAAAGATCATATAGTGCTGAAAACTTGGATTTTAACTGGTATTTTCAATTAGGCACTGTTACCTGTTAATGTAATATCTATTTTTGAATATGTTTTATTTTGCAACTGTAAAGTTTCATTTTTTACTTTGCCCCTTCCATCTGTAATAGTCATGCTTGCACATGCATATATTAATCAAAAGCTTTTTTCCAGGCGATTGCATCTGACTCTTTCTACTCTCCTGGGAGAAGAAGGATTGCAGCATATTGTTCCAGGCATGAAAAAAGAGAGCTTCACCACAATAATATCTATATTCAAAAGTATCAAATGTTCTCAAGATGTGGTTGATGTAAATAAGACCAAGGTTGGAAGGCGCTAAATTGTTTGTGTTGCTTTAAATAATTAGCTTTCTTGCTGTTAACTATTCAGTATAGACTTAATATTTGGATATGCTGTTTGCAGACTCTGCATGCTATATGTGACCTTGGTGCTCTTATCGCAAAGAGGTTAAGCCAAGACCAAATGAATGTATCAGAACCTAAAGTGGTTCCATTACCTCCTCAACTTTACACACCCCTTGAGGATAATGAAAATGAAAATTCAGTGGTATGTGCTTCAACGAAGCAAGATGGAAATGAAGCGCTCACATTATTTTTGTTATATTTCTTTTACTGATAAGTTATCTGGTATTATGTAGGAGAGCAATGAGAAAGTGTGGTTGGGATGTGAGAAAGTACTTGCCCATTTTGAGGCTCTAATGAAATCTAACAATGATGAGGTACACAGTACATATTTAGCTGTTTATCTGTAGTGCATCATCAGTTGTCTGTTGGACCTTAACCGGGCTATGGTTTTCTGCCTGTTTTTCCAGGTTGAAGCTCCCAAACAAAAGATGCTTATAGAGGAGACTGATGAATTTGGTAATGAAGTTCCTCTTGGGAAAATTGTCAAACTTCTTAAATCTCAAGGACAAAAGATGGGGAGAAAGCAGAAGATACCATCAGGCTCAGTAAAGGCAGAGAATGATGATGATGTGCTGGGTTTGGTAAGAGAAATTAACCTGGACAACCAAGAAGATCTGGGGGAATCTGAAAAGAGCAAATCAAAGAAGTGCCAGACGAATGGAAAAGAAAGCAACGAGAAGCAAGTAGATTTTGCTACACCAAAACGCAAACGATCAATTTCTAATAATAGACCACACTCTACAAAAGGCAGTAAAAGTAGTGATGAGCTTCTATTGCATACCCCAAACACAGATGGAACCAAGAAATCCTTGGAAAGTAAACTGAAAAGGGAGAAAGGCAGAAATGAATCAACTGAAACAGATCAATTAGTATCTCCTTCCAGTAGTAAAACTACTGTTTCAAAAGGAAATAAGGGTGTTAAGAAAACCCATAATGACATCGTAAAAAGCAGTCCAAAGGTAATTTCTTCTGTCATCACAGACAAAAAAAGGTTTATTTTCAGATTTGGATTTATTCTAATTTTTTTTCACCTATTTTCAGAAGTCTGCTAATACAGACAGTAGCAAGAGAACTTCTGAACTGGGAAGTCTAAATGGGTCAGTCAAAAAGCATAAGCCAACACTGGTTTCTGGTTTAACAAAGGTAATAATAATATTTATTCTCTAAACAGCATCGAATTAGTCATGTGCTTTGTGCAATATCATGAATCCTACAATTGAGTGTGCATATTTTAAATTTGTGCAAATAAATTTCCTTTTAGTGTATGCTGAGATGTAATCTATGCCTGCAGTGCTCAACACATGACCCAAAGACAGATGTGATAGGACACCGAATAAAAGTTTGGTGGCCTTTGGATAAGAAGTATGCTCTCTACTTCTTGTAATCTGAATAAATTAATTGCTATATTCGATTCCTGAAGATGGTGTGTGGATTCTAATTGATCTTTTTTTTAGATTCTATGAAGGCGTTGTGGAATCATATGACCCATCAAAGAAAAAACATACAGTAAGCTCCCTGTCACGGTGGATTAAGTGATGTTGATATTCTGCTATTTGTTTGATTCCATTTTCAGTGTTGTAAGTTCAAGCAGCAAAAATAATGCTCTGCTTTTCTTGTCACCTTTTCTGTTCTGTTATTTGTTTGATTCTATGAAGGTGTTTTATATTCTATTTCCAGTCTGTCTGGCTTTTGTTTCTGAACTATTGGTATAAAAGAATTCAGATGCTCTGCATTATTATTATAATACTCTGTAGTCTCTACAACCTGTTTATAAACTATTTGAAATTGCAATTTTAATGTTGACATGCCAAATAACATTATTTCAAATATCCCAGTGATTATCTTTGTCATTTACTTTATGTAACACTAAAGAACTTTAATTTTCTAAAACAAAATGAGAATTATTTTAGATGACACTTGTTTTTGAAAGATGACATATCAACGAGTGTAAGGTCAGGTTGTATACATTTTAAAGTTTTCAGCAAATTCTTTTGTTGTGGAAGCATAATTCTTTTCTCAATATTTGAAATTCAACTCTGAAAATAAATAGAGAATACATGTTTTCAGTTCTTTTTATGACAATATCTATTTAATCTAATAATGGCATTTCTAATCATCCACACAACTAGGTTAAGTTAGTTGCTGATATTTCATGAACCACAAACTGCTAATATAGCACTGTATTAGGCCCTAGCTGTAACAATGTTTTTTAATCCCGCCTTAGCTTTTTGAGGAAAAGCAATGCTATAACACCTGTAAGGCTGTAACACAATAGTGTAGTGGTCTAGGTGCTTATATCACTGGTTTTTACAGAAACGCTTGGGGCTCACAGTAGCTGTTTTCGGTTCTGTTTAGTACATATATGAGCACTTGATACATGAAAAAGTTGAAATTTGTAATCATATCGACCGTACTAAATATGACCCTATATTCTTTCATAGGTGCTGTATGATGATGGAGATGTTGAGGTTCTTAACTTGGCTAAAGAGAAGTGGAATCTGATTGAAAGTAACGATTCATCAGTAAAGGTAACAGTGCTATTAATTATTGTCTCGTACTTATTCAACATTAGATGATAATGTTTGATTTACTAAATATTGCAGAAGCAAAAGAAGGATCATCCAGGAAAAAACGAAGTGCGGTAAGCTAATATTTTTATGGGATTATTCACTTAGAATCTACTCTGTTGATTGTAGAGTAAGGTACTGTAGTAGAATAGTGGAACCACTGGAAACAGGCCAATGGTGAATATAAATTATTAAGAAAAAAAATATTCTTGCAAGCGTTCTTCCTCTTAGACAGAAACTGAAGTGCTATGTTTTTTTTTTAATTTCAATACTCCCTCCAATTTTCTTTTGTCTTCACTACAAGCTAGTTAAATTTGTGCTAGGTAGCATGTCTTACATCGACAAAAGAAAACTGGAGGTAGTTGTGGTCGACTTTTCTTTTCTGATATATTGCATATGTATTTGTCAATATTTGCACTCCCAAATCTATTCAATGTTTTTATACCATGTTCATTTGACAGATGCTTTCTGAAAAGCAGTATTCAGTGTTAAATAATTCCCTTTTGTGCAATAATTGATCAACTTCTAATTTGATGTCATTTATACATTGTGATCTGTGATCACACAACCTTCAGATCGCAGGAGAGAACTAGCACCAGCAAGCAAACTCCGCCAAGCAAACAGAAGCCAAAAAAGAGGCAGGTCTATGTGGAACTTGTCTAATGATTTGTCCTTGGTATCTTGGTACAGTTCATCTGATTTATCGATCTTTGTAGATCATCACCTCCAAAGACGAAGGGACAGCCAAAAAATAAACGTAGGAAGATCTCGGGAGGTAAAAAGTTTGGTCAAGAGAATAGTGGACCTGGTCTTAATGATTCAGGTTCATCCAGTTCTCTTGCTCACTCAGACGTTGACAAAGATGTTAACTCTGGTATGATTCTTGTGGTTGATTATATGGGACCATGTTTTATTTATCCATAATATGCCTGTCTTTGTTCATCGATGTGCTTAATACATTATTGGTCTTTTATATACTAGATGACCACATGGAGGAAGTAGCAGTTAGCTCACCTGAGAAAGATAAGGCAGGGAAGGAAGACACAAATATGGAAACAGAAGGGAGTGGGAAGGTGGATGGCCATAGTTTAAACAGCAAGGAGGAATCTGACAGTGAAACTCTTGTAAGTGCCTGTTTTCAGAGCCTATGTTTGGATACTGCACCTAATCTGCTCATCTTATGATTCTCATCAATTGTTTTGTTTTGAATGCGCAGAGCACGTGGAGGAAACGCACAGCAAAAGCAACATAGGCGTGCTTGCTCAGTTGACCATTCTTAGTAGGATGCAGATTTACAGGCAGTCTGTTTCAGAATGTGGATATCTCATTGATTGACCCTTGCAGTTGACAGTTGTAATGTAGAAAATGTTCTTTCTCGATAGCAACAGACTAGTATAGAAGAGCACTGGAATAGGATTTGCTTGTAATCTTATTAGATGCCAGAATTTGCTGCCCATTAGCTATGGGCATGCCTTCCCAGGTTCTGTCGTGTATATCTTTGAGAGGGTTAGAGGTTATGTAACATATCTCAGTTCTTTTGCCGGAGATAGTGCTTTGTTGTTAAGCTTATGTAGGAATGTTGTAGGCAATAAAAGAGTGGCTCTTGTGTTGTAAAACTAGCAGCGGGCATCCAATTTTGGCCCGTGCCATTAACCATAATTTGCTTTCTCTAGGGTGTCAATAGGATGATGTATTTTGACTAGACAAAACATCGTATCTTTTTGTTCAATACATTTAATATCTAGTACCAATATACTTGCCTACTTTTAGCGGCATGCTACTCAAAGGTTGCTCAATTCACGTCAAAAAAAAAAGAAGTTGCTCAAGGTTTGTTCCTACTTAGTGAACTTTCCTTGATGCTATTGATATACAAGTATACGTTTCATGATGGGCTTAAGAAAGCAATCTTTTTACAAAAACTACAGTATCTTGTTTGTGTGTTGGTAAACTTCAGAAATATTTTGTGGATCATGTCGCACTTTGCGTTGTCTAGTGATTTGAGTTAGCCGATAACATCTGAGGAGAACACACGCCCGTACACAAAATGGGTGACACGGATACACGAAATTAGATAATCACACAAGTTTTCAGTGACGGGATTCGGGGACCGTCGTACTTCACGGCAGGAAGATTTTTTTAGCTTAACACACGCCGGAAAGTGAGATTGATCCTGGGCGAGCTCGCTTTGGCTCGCTTCGGCACTGAATGCAGCCAATCCCGCTGAGTGAAGCCTCTCATCACAAGCAGTGATCCGTGCTTCAGTAGAAAAGAGTACTGTTGTTGAGGAGTGATCTTAAGCCGCTTACGAGCACCTTCTCCGCCTCCATTAGCAACTGGAAACGTTTAGCTAGATCAACATGGGCTCGGTTATGTGCTTACAACAAGACAATAGCAGTGCACCAGTGCCCGTTCAGAACTGTCACGGAGATGCTTCATACCTTGCGATTTGGTAGGTTTCTTCCTCAGCAAGAAGTCGCGTTCACATCCCAAAGTGACGGATGCTATCTCAGGAGTAGGCCCATAGAGCGGCTCGTCATCAGCATGCCATGAGACGTAGTCTGAACCGTTCTTGTATCTGTTCAGGAGCAAGCTGTTAAAATAGCTGCCTGGAAGGGCTTCATGCACCTAATGAATATACAGAACCAGCAAGTCAAATAGAAATGATGAATACTGTATTTTATACTGCCCTGTCCGTCCGTCCGACTGCATATAACAATTGAGAAATCTTATTGTACGTCTTACCGCTTTCAAGATATCTTTGAGAACAGGGAATTCATCCCAAGAATGTGCGTGGGGCTGATGACCGCTATACTTCAACTCTGTTAGTCCTTTATCTGCGACATAACATGTATCTCTGGGCTGCAAATACTTCGATTAGCAGGTTTCACAAGGAGTAGATAGTTTCATTTATTAGAGAAAATTTCATTATCATATTAGTAGCCCCAATTCCATTCTCATCCTATAATCACACATCTCTTCTGCCACCTAACTGGTGTTTGTGTTTTTATTGCCTAATTTGTTAAGTTGAATGTCGTTGACACACTGTTTAAAGAAAAGAGACAAGAACGCCCTAGGATAAACACCGGGTACTCAGGCTGCATCAGTAGTTTCACTGACACTGAGAACCTACATATCAGTTCCATCCTTAACCTAGTCTCCAACACCTAAAGGTGTCCTCTACTGCTTTGACATTGGTGTTTAACACTTCAACACCTGTGACTCTCACCACTCAGGTAAAACAGCGGGTACTCATGATGTTCGATGTTCCATAGGTGCACATTCTCAAGAGGAAAAAAACGGGGGAAAGATCTTCGATGACCCAGGTTTGCTTAGCAAAGTCCTTGGTATTAATCCATTTTCAAAATAATCACAACTGATTCACACAGTTAAGCTAATCTAATGGTAAGAATGCCACAATGTGCAGCCGTAATCCCACTTGCACGATAAGGTTTTGCTAGGTAGACTGCTAAACCATAGACAACATAGTTCTCTCGACAAACTGCTAACACAGGATGAAGCTCTATGCCGCAATTTCCATTTTTCACTAAACAATAATTGGGAGTCATAGCGAAGCGATTTTTTTTAAAAAGTTATCACATAAATACTTTCGTCCAAACAACAGCAAGCCTATCGTTTTGAGCATCAGGGCCAGAATCTCAGCGTCCTAGCGCTCGGAAGCTCCCCAGTGATTAATCAACCTACTAGCCGAACACGGCGAAAAGAAATAGAAAAAAAAATCAGTGGGACACGGAGAAGATGCGGACCTGGGCGGCGGTGCGGCCGAAGACGCGGATGTCGGGGCGCGTCCAGGGGATGGTCTTTTCGAGGCAATCGAACCATTCCCAGGCGGTCTCGCGGGTCGCCAACCGCGGGATGTGCAGCACTTCGCTGCCGCCGCCAAGATCCATCACCTCCCGCCGCAGCGGTTCTGGTCCCTTCGCCCCTCCCGCTCTCTCTTCCATTGATTCGACGGCGGCGCCGGGTTTGTAGTCGGAGGCACGGTCTGGGTCTGGGGTTGAGGCGACGAGGCGGAGCCGCGAGGCCATTTGCGATGTCGGAATGCGGAATGCGGTGGATGGGTAGGAGGGCGGGAGTCCCGGGATGCGGCAGATGGCGGCGTTTAGAGGAAGACGTGGAAGAGGAAACGGCTGCCAGTACATGTCCGACATTCAGGATACGTGTTAAGCAAATTTACGTTTTCCCACTTTTATGGTTTAAGCCTCTTTTGTTTTAGCTAAAGATTATAAATTATAGATTTTTGATTATGGATTATAAAATTTGAGATTAAAAAAATCTGAGAATCATAATCTAAGTGATGTTTATCTGTCTAGATTATACAATCTAGCTTTTCAGTCACTTACGGTGGAATATAGTGATAATAAGGTAAATATATGTGTCATAATCTGAAATGAATATGGAACATAAAAATCATTGATATGAAATGGTCTTAACAAATTGGTGAAGTCATTATAGTCAAGAAAAGAAAGTGATCAAGTGCTACTCATCTATGATAACAATTTTGGAAGCAACTTAATCAAATCAATATTTCCAACAAGAATTCAAATGAAGGCATAACGATGATAAAAAGTTTTGTAAGGCTCAAGATAGCAAGATGATGAAGGATTGGCATGACTTGACTACGACGGACCATGCAAGGGAGAAGGGCGAGAAGGAGTGTTGGCACCGAAGGGCCTAAGCCATGGTGAAGGGTAGGTGGAGCGCAATCACCATGGACCAATCAAGCTACAAGTGGTCATATATTTTCAAATATTAATCATTATTGAAATATGAAGACATAATGTTATTTGTGAATCAAAAGGTGCAAATAGATCTCATTAATGAAGAAATTCCAAATCTTAAGCTCTAGATGATGATGCTTAGCAAGAGCACATATGGCAACCCTCAAGAAGCATAAAAGAGTATAAGAGGCAAAATTGGTTATCATGCAAACTCAAGAAGAAAAAATGTTTTTTATTTATATCTTGAGTTTAGGCATATCGCTCTATCAAGAGGAATGTTGCATGGTTTACTCATAATGTCTTAATGCTCAAAGAAAAACCCTAGTAAGGTGAGAGAAACACAGTGGCCACACAAACCACAAGTTTCACTAACTCTGGGAAATCGGTTGGTCCGGTTTACCAAACCGGAGGGATCCGTTTGGGTTCAAATCTCTAACGACTAGTTCAGGAAACCAGAGGGACCAATTTGTAAAACCTGAAGGACCGGTTTTGACTAGTTCAGTGTAATAGCTAGTTTTTGGGGGACAATTATAAATACTTCCTTTTCTCCTCCTTTGAAAGATGCTGATCATGTGCACGAAGAAAATACATCCAAGCTTTGTAGAGCTCTTCCTAACACCTTTTTGTGAGATTTTAGTGATTCGTGGAAAATCCAAAGTATTAGGTTGAGAGAGAAATTGAGATAGAGAGCGCAGAAGAGAAAATCTCACACTTGAGCATTTAAGCATTGTGGTGTTCGTGAAACATTTGTTACTCTTGGAGGTGAAACCTCCTAGATGGCTAGGCGTTGTCCTAGAGCTCCCAAGCCAGTGGTGAGCCTTGGGAAACTTTATCAAGGTCCACTTCGCTTCTGCAAGGAAAGAAGCAAAGTTAGTGGACTTGGGAAAGTGGTTGAAAGAGACCCGACTTGGAGTGTGTTGTTGAGCAGCTCAAGCTTCCTCAACAGAGACGTAGCCGACAAGCTGTTGAACTTTGGCAAACAAATCCCCATGTGTTTCATTTGGTTTGCTTTCTTGAGTTCTTGCTTTATTTATTGAGATTCACTAGGTTGCATGAGTAGTTGTGCTTGTCACCTTTGTGGTTAGATGTACTTGATCTTGTGTGACTTATTAAAATCTATGAGGTTGCTAGAACTCATTGGGACGCTGTTATTCTTGTTTTAGTCTCTCTATTCTGAGAAAAACGGAGGGTCCAATTTCCTAAATCGGTAGGTCCGATTTTGAACTTTGTCTTTTAGGATTGATTCTCAGTAAATCAATTTGTTGTGGTTCCTGTGCTTGTTTAATTAGCTTGCTTGTCTTTGGAGCTTGACTGTTTTTCTTAATAGCTTGTTTTATCCTAAGATCTCTAACAAAACCAGAGGATTCGGTTTGCCAAACCGGAGCAACCGGTTTTAGCAGTTTTAATTCCGCTATGAATTCTGTAATTTTTCAGGAACGCCTATTCACCCTCCTCTAGGAGACATCTAGGGACTTTCAATTGGTATCAGAGCCTAATCTCCTCATTAGGCCTAATCGCTTAGAGAATTGATCATGTCAAAAGTTATAATATGTCAAATTCCATATGGTCGTTCTAGTGCTTCATTTTCTTTCATTTTACAACCTTCATGCAAGGCACTTTATTTCAATGGCACAAATTATGCTAGTTGGAGACAAAAAAATAATCTCATATTTTTAGGAGATGAGTCCCAATCTTTGGTGGATTGTGGTTGTAGGTTTCTCTAATAACCCAAGCTACAACTCAAGCACAAGAGAAATGCCTACATATCCAAACCCATGCTACCACTGCCTTATTTGGTGCATTGAGTAGGGATGTTTTCGATAAGATATACAAGTTGAAGAGTGTTCATGCTATGTGGATTTGAATTCAAGAAATATATGAGGAATACAACATCACAAATGATGTTTCCAACAATAGCAAGTCGAGCATTTAAGAAGACAAGACTCAAATTGCAAACCTGGAAAAACCAAAGGCACCAGTTTCCCAAACCAGAGGTACCGGTTTTGGCAGAACAACAATCATATCTGTTGACAACCCCTATTGCAGGTTTAGACCAAGTGAAGAGTCTATGTCACCAAGAAGCTCATTCTCAAATAATGGAGACTCATTTTGTCTGTAAGATTCATGACCATTAATAGGATCCCCAAAGTATGAATGTTTTGGTGATAGATGACAACTATGAAATTGTCGACTAATATCTACACGAGTGTTGTCTATGTAGGAATCATCTCTAAACTCTACTACAAATCATATGGATGATGGTTGCCTTGACGATTAATGACAATGACCGCAAGCATGGAGGCTTGTGAGCTTGATTGAGTCCAAGGGTTGATGGAGATGGATCAAAGCTAAGGACACGCTATGGAGCAAGTGTTGGAAACACTTGTCTAGTTGTTAGGGCTTTTGAGTCCATAGGAAAAACCGGAATATCAAGGGGGTCTAGGTCATTTATCTTAGGTCATGTCTAGTCGGTGATGTGCAAGGTTGTTCGGTGAAATCACATGCACTAGATGACAGTGAAGAAGCCAAGGAGCTGTTTGGAGAAGCCGGGAAACAAAGTTAAGCGAAGATGACAAGTTTTAGCTTCTGGACATAGTGATTGGACAGAGAGGTCAATAGTGACCGGACTATACGGTCATTAGGTGAAGATGTGTGGAACTTACAGCAAAGAAGCGAGAAAACTACCAGGTCTAGAAGACCTAGAGACCAGACGGTCCGGTCTAGTGACCGGACGGTCCGGTCAGTAGGTCTAGGACTTGGGCAGTGAGGAAGCAGTGCTAGAAATATTTTTGGACTGGAGAGAGAAACGGACTAGACTGTTCGGTCAGTAGGAGATCAGTAGAGGCAGAGCCGTTTGTGCCAAGGATTGTAGTGATCGGACGGTCCGGTCAGGCAGTGACCGGACAGTCCAGTCAGTAGGCCCAGAAAGATGATTTCATGGAGCAATATCTAGTTGGATGTTGTAAGCCTATATAACTTTGTTGCTGGGGTCTTGGAGACCACTCTTGGCCAGTGGAATACCTGAGAGCATTTGGTAAGGTCCAAGAGGAAGAGAGGAGAGCACTAGGAGGAGATATTGTATATCTTGAGAGTGCTAGAGGAGAGTAAGTAGATCATCTTGCACATCTTAGGCTAGGGTGTCCTTGAGGGTGTGACCTAAGCTGTTACTCTTGGTCTATGGTGAGATCTAAACTGGTTAGGTGTCGATGATCGAGCCTATCATGATTGGTTATGAAAGCCGTCATAAGTTTGTACCTGGTTTGAGCCCGCCAGTAAAAAGGCATCAATAGTAAGCACCTGTGTCGGCTTGGGGAGTCTGGCAAGTTCTCGAGGGAGGTGAGCTTGTGCCATGATGGCAGCGGTAACACGCACCGTATCTTCACTCTGGGAGTAATTGCAGGCTCGTAGGCGAGAACTTCACATCGGTGGCGGGAGGGACCGGGATTCCGGCGAGAGTGGTCCAACAAAGAGTAGGGGAAGGCGCCATCCTTCCGAGACCTCGAGAAAAAATCATGAGAATTTCTTGACCCTTTTTTTACTATTCCACAATTGTGTGCTCTAGTAATTAGGTTGAATTGTGGCTTGCATAGGCTAGTGTGTTTGGCTTTTGCGCTTGCTATCATTGTGAACACTAGCATGTGTAGGGTCTTGGCCTACTAGAATTGCTTAGGTTGTAATGATTGTTAGGTTCAATTTGTGTGAATTGAAGTATTTGGATTCGTGAGTGGCTTATTGATTCACCCCCCCCCCCTCTCAGTACGCCTTTGGTGCTTACATGTGGTATCACAGCCAAGTGCTCATCTTTGAGGCTTCACTGTTTTGAGTAAGGATGCCGGGACAGGTGGGGAGTGTTCCCATATGGAATAGGGAGGACTACGGGTATTGGAAGGCTCATATGCAAGCGTACCTGGAGTCCCTTGATCCAGAGATATGGATGGTCACTCACGAGACTGATACGGATGTGAATCTGCTTGAGCCTGATTTTATTAAGTGCAATACAAAGGCCAATAATGCTCTGTTTGCTTGCATATCTAAGGATGTATTTGCTAGGTTGGATGCAAGTTCTACAACACATGGTATCTGGACTGAGATTCAGAGTCTCCATGAGGGTACCAGTGATGTCAAAGAGAAAAGATACTATATGTTAAAGAACAAGTATGATAACTTCACTAGATTGACACATGAGAGATCTAACACTGTTTATTCTCGTTTTCATATACTAGTGAAGGAGATCAATGCTCTTGGGGATGACTTCAAGCTGAAGCCTGTTAAGGTGATAAGAAGATTCTTGAGGCTATTCAAAGATCCCAAGTATGATTCCATCATCACCTTCACCTTGCAAGGAGACCTCAAGACCAAGACCATGAAGGATGTACTTGGCAAGATCATAGCCTTCAAGAGCTACCAGCTGGGTTTGGATGATCCTAAACCATCCAACCTTGCTCTTCAAGCCGAGAAGCAAGAGCCTATCAAGAGCAAGAAAAGTAAGAAGAAGCCAGAGGTTGAAGAAGAAGATGATGATGAAGATGACCTGACGGAGGACTTGGCTCTTCTCATGAAGAAGATGAAGACCTTCAAGAACAAGTTTGCCTCCAAGTCCAGGAGCAAGTGCTTCAACTGTGGGTGCAAGAATCACTTTGTCCGAGAATGCCCCAAGTCAAAGAAAGAAGCTTTCAAGTCCCAAGACTCAAGTGAAGAAGGTGAAGAAGACCCCAAAGCCAAGCAAAAGAAGAAGAAGTACATCAACAAAGGCAAAGGCAAAGCTTAAGACCACAAGAAGAAGTTCTCACGTAAGACCCTTGTTGGAGAGTGGACAAGTGACAACTCAAATGACACATCCTCTTCCTCAAGTGATGATGAAGAAGTGGCCGGCTAGCCATAATCGAGACCACACTTCCACGAGCTCTTCCTCCACCTCCCACATGCCTCATGGCCGTAAGCCAACTTGGGGAGAGTGAGGATGAGAGCAGCAATGACAGCGATGATGAGGAGCTCACATGTGCTGAGCTTTGGAGTATACTTGAGCAAGCCCGCGACATCACCGTCAAGAAATTCAAAATGTCGGATATGGTAAGAAAAGAGTGTAAGTTGGCTAAGGACCATGTTGGTGAGCTTGAGAGTGAGCTCAAGGACCTTGTCATATCTCATGAGGTCCTAAACAAGAGTTATGACAAACTCAAGGGTGATCATGTAGAGCTTCATGAGAAGTACAAGGCCCTTGAGATTACTTATGAGGCCATAAATGTTGAGAACCTTGCCTCTCCCTCCTCGGGTTCATCTAAGAGTGATGCTTCCACTATGTGTGATGAACTAACACCTCGGTCGAGGTTTCTTCTCTTGAGCCATTTGTTTTGGAGGAATATCACAAGCTCAAGGAAGAGAGAAAGATGGTGATGGATGGATTCGAGAGGCTCACACGTGGTAGATCCATCCATAAGGAGATTCTTGGGAGAAACCTTTTGAACAATGTCTCCCATCAGGAACTTGGCTCATATCCCGCTGCCATCAACATCACCGGGATGAGTGATTCTATCCCTGCATGGATCAAACCCCTACTCGCCGATGACTACTATTGTGAGAGGTGTTGCAAGGATGGTCACACCATCAAGGATTGTCCTATGATGAGAAGTTCCATTGTTTTTCCTAACCCTAACTTGTTCCATGAGAACACACATTTCAAACTTTTTAGGAACATGGATGGCAAGGTGAATGCTAAGGCTTTGGGACCACCAAACAAGAAGAGAAAGGTCAAGAGCATATGGGTGCCTAAGTGCATTATTGATCTCGAGAGGTCAACGAAGTACAAGTGGGTGCTCAAGAACAAGACCTAGAAGGTGGTGGTGGTGGTGGACCATGATCTTACTTGAAGATCAAGTGAAGTCCACCACAAGTGACATGGACCTCAACGTCATATCTACTCATGAGGGAGGTAACCGTGTTTGTTCTTGGTAGTTGTAGTGTATTTTTCCTTCTCTTGCATTACATGGTAATTAGGACTCCTTTGTGACTAGTATGCTTTGCATCTATGCATGTGTAAATAACTAAGAGAAATAACACATAAAAATTAGTCAATGTCTAACCCATCCAAGATAGCTATAAGAAAGGGGGAGTGCTTGAGATGGTGGTTTGGCTTCTCTCAAGGCAAGGGTATGGCTTATAGTGAGTAAGCTTGGGAGGGGTTCAAACTTGACATTGTTAGGTTTCTTTTATGTCTTGTTTAACTTTGCTTGCATTCACATGGCATGTTTACTTTCATTGCATATGTAAAATGCTTGTTGCATGCATCATATAGGAAACACAAAGAAGGCTTGTCACACTTGGAGAAATTTGTGCCTCATGCTCTATATGAGATTACATCTCCATAAGTGTAACCAAAGGAAAGGATTGTGCTTCATGCCCATTGAGCAAGCTCTTATGAACTCCGAGGTTAAATCTACTCGCGAGGTTCATGGACTAAGGCTCATACATACCCATTTGGCTCTTATTTGCTTTGGTTCTTATTTGCTCGATCTTCCATTTGGCATTTGCGAAAATTATAAGGCCATAAAGTGCCACTATTTGAAAATGAGTGTTTGAGAGTTCTATTCCAAGTGCAGTGTTTATTTAAGTGTTAAGCAAGGGCACTTGGAAAATGAAGAAAATTCCTTGTTTCAGTGAAAATCTGGTAGTGACCTTACAGTCCGATCTTCGGACCGTACAGTCCGGTCAGTGTCCACGGGCACAGTGTTCTAGAGATTCTGGTCGTAGAGACCGGACAGTACAGTCCTAGTGACCGGACCGTCCAGTCTATATGGAGTGCCAGCAGACCCAGAGCAGACCGGACCGTCCGATCCAGAGATCGTACCGTCCGGTCACTATGTTGAAAACGCGAGTCCGCCCTTCTCCAGTGATTGTTGATCTACCCGGATCTCGGCCGTCGATTACCTTTTTGACCTAGGTCAAAATCAGAGTTGACTCCTTCGTCTTCTTCCTCGTTCAGCCTCCGACGCCAAGATCATGTCCACAGCACTGCCGCTTCCTCCCGACCTCGCCGACCAAGCACCCACCAGTGAGCCACCATACCTCCTTGCCTCGCTCCAGCAGTGCCACCGCTCACCCCCACTCGCCCTCACGCGCAGTGCATGCCTCTGCGCAAGCTGCCGCCGCCTCCATTTGTCGTAGCTCCGCCACCGCTCATCGCCACCGCACGCGCATGCCTCCTCGCCGCAATCAGTCGCCGCTGCTACTTCTCCCACGTGTGTGCACGCTCTAGAGCCACCTCTGCCAAGCTCCATTGCAAGAAGCTAGGGCATAGCTTTCCCCTTTCCTCCACCTCTATTACCGGTGATGAAAAGCTCCAAGTTTGATGTTTTAGGCGATCGGTCGCGTGATTCTCCTAGTTTCAGCTTTGGACTTCCTCAGGGTATTGAGCCTATCTCCTATTCATCATTATGTGCCCTAAATTCTGAGTAATTAGTTTAATTGATACAGTTAGAATTGACTACAATTAATTAATTTCTAATTAGCTCAACCTGGATTGAATTTACAACCTTGCATATATGTTAATTACATGTCTAGGGTTGTCTCCTATCTAGTCTACAATTAGATTCATTGTCTATTATTTGACTGCACACTAGATGACTCGCACCAGCCACCTATAATCGATGATCACTATTGTTACTTTGCATAATTGTCTAGTGATCTTGTCCTTCATTCAGTGCTAGGATTTCTATTTGCACATTCTTACCTAGTAATGCTTTGCTGGTAGATTTATACATAGGTTCTTTGCTTATCCTGTCTATACCTATGTGCGTGCAGTGATAGCAGTCAGCAGCAGCAGAGATGACAGGTTCAGGTCAGGACAAGGGCAAGGGTAAGATGTCAGAAAAGCCAAAAAGCAAGAAGAGGACAAGACTGGACCCAGAATCAGAGAGGGCCAGGAGAGTTGCACAACACTTAGCAACCATGGAGGCTTCACGTAGGATGCCTGGATCACTGTCGATCACAGGTACTCAGACAAATGACCAGGGTCGTAGGAGGAGCACCAGGTAGAGGACCACAGGGTTAGAGCTGTACACAGGGATCAGGTTGCCACCATGGGCGCAGAGCACTCCGACTTCCCGTCAGGGGAGGTTGTCGAAACCTGCAGAGCAGGATCCTCTAGGTAGCAGGAGGAGTCAGAGGAGGAGGAGACCTCAGAGTCAGAGTCTGAGGAGGAGGAGCTTGAGGAGCCAGCACAACCAAAGTAGACAGGACCCCAGAGTTCAGCTCACTGGGCAGGAGACCTGTAGTGCACCTGTGCAGTGTGCACTAGGAGGCTGCAGAGACTGGTTCAGGCAGCCGGAGAGCAGACATACTTAAGGTTCCTACAAAGAACCTTAAGGCTCTTCGTCTTGTCTCATTTGAGTAGTGGGTTCCAGTCCCTAGGGATCCCACTATAGGAGAGAGGTATTGGACAGGCCTGTAGAGGAGGATCCGAGAGGGTTTGAGATGCTGCCTCTCCCTAGGCAAGGATAAGGTGTTTGTGCTACAGCAGTATACTACCTACCAAGCCATGAGAAGGGTCACTGGGATAGACATGGAGCAATATTTCACATACTTGCCTGGTCTTGCAGAGCTGGTCATAGAGTCCTATAGGTTCAGAGAGGATGTTGTGCTAGAGTTCTACGCCACACTATGGATAGCCAGAGATCGCTCAGAGTTCTGGTTCTTGTTCAGGGGGGATCTCATAGCCAGCTTTGGTTTTCTTACTTCTGACCTTCAGCTCTATAGGAGTGCCTACCCTTCCCTCGAGCCACCTCGCAGACCACAAGGAGGGAAGCTACCTTCAGACGACATGGTGTCGATTGCTTTTCCACCACCACACACCCCAGGCTTTGAGAGAGGCCCTGCAAGACTCACTGCAGAGGTCAAGGTGGTTAGAGCGATAGTCACCAGGACTGTCATTCCGAGGTCTGGCTACAGAGAGGAGTTTACTCTACTTCACCAGTGGGCAGTAGCTGCTATATTGAGGAGACAACCGTTTGATCTGGCTGATTTACTGATTGGAGAGATGGAGGAGGTTATTTCTGAGAGGGTTGGAGGACGTCACTTGGTCTATGCTCCCTACATTTGCTATCTCCTGAGGAGGATGGGCCTAGTGACCGAGGAGCAGTACAACACATTCCCTAAGGTGACCACTAGCTACGCGCTTCAAGTCCCCAGGGGATCGCAGTATGCCTCTAGTCAGCAAATGAGAGAGGAGTAGGAGTCACCGCTGGTCACTCACGAGAAGGCAGCTCATCCAAAGACGATGGTTCCTGAGTCAACTAGTATTGGAGCACCTCCCCAGCCTATGGGATCATAGTCAGAGGACGCTATCACCATGGTAGCACTAGTAGGACGTCTGAGTGAGTTCATTCAGAGCACAACTTAGGATAGATGTTAGATGATGGAGGACATCAGGGGACATGCATAGCTTCAGAGACAACAGATGATGATGATGACCACCCTGATGACTCAGATGGCAGAGATGACTCAAAGGCAAGCCAGCCAGCGGCAGGCACAACCTTCACTTCCACAGTTTCAGCCACTGCCGACACACCCAGGACCCTTCACAGCTTTGATGACAGCTCAATCTAGCGGGCTGTCACTCTCAGGGGTGTTACCGACAGTGGGAGCAGGACAAACTCACTCATCATACCAGCTCTCCCTCGTGTCGGCCTTCTCAGTGTCTGCGTTGTTTCACCTCACCGACACACTCCTCTACCTCGTAGATGGTAGGACCTTCCACCTCTCAGCTACCAGTTAGGAGTTTTTTCTCAGATATAGTGCACACCACACGTGCAGATTCCTAGATCGCCCCAGAGACAGCTACAACTCCACCTTCCACTGCTACAGTCAGCACTCTCACACCTCAGGTAGTAGAGGATCTGGTCCGCGGAGGCTTCACACAACAGGATGTGGTGGATCTCGCACTTCTCCAGGCATTAGTTGCTTAGGAGACTGCCACAGTCACATCCGCAGAGCGTGACAGAGGGTTTGAGTCGCCTGTAGACCTTGACTTCTTCGAGTAGATGGATGCTCAGGCGGCACAGGCTCAGGGAGCACAACAGGATCCAACACAGGAGCAGCCAGGAGCAGAGCCCTCAGAGGACATCGCTGCACCACTTCCTTCGACAATGAGCGCGTAGATGTTTATTTTTCCACTTTTTGGTGCTTGTTGCCAAAGGGGGAGAAGTAGTCATAGGTCTAGGGGGAGTTGGAGTGTGATCCTGTGCGATCGAGAGTAGCTTGTATCTAGGGGGAGCATATGTGTATATTGGTTTTTTTGGAGTTAGATACATTTGGATCTTATTTTGATGGAGTTATTCGATATTCGAGGATTTTGATGGGTCATGGTTTTCATTCACTTGTGTTTGACTCATCTTGATCTCACTTGGTTTATTTTCATACACAGTGCTTTGTAATCCCTAATTATCATGTATGCCTATGTATGATTCCATGATGATGATTGCTTGTTCTTAATTCTTATGCTTTGCCATGCTAATCTGTTGCACTTCATCATTCATGTCTCACATTGCATGTCCTTATGTTTTTATTAAATATCTTCACATGACATGCATGCATATCATCTAGAGTGTGGTTTTTCTTCTTATTCCTCTTAGCTATTGATGATGCTTATTTGAGTCGGACCTTGTTCATTTCTCTCTTATGCTTTTGAGATTCCTCTCGATCGTAGTGTAGCTCTTTTAACCTTGATGTTCATTGATAAGATTATGATAAGTAGCGGTTGTCATCAATCACCAAAAAGGGGGATATTGTAAGCTTCTTGACCATTGATGGGATCTCCAAGGTATGAATGTTTTGGTGATAGATAAACAACTATGAAATTCTAGGCTAATATCTACACACGAGTGTTGTCTCTGTAGGAATCATCTCTAAACTCTACTACAAATCATATGGATGATGGTTGCCTTGGCGATTGATGACAATGACCGCAAGCATGGAGGCTTGTGAGCTTGATTGAGTCCAAGGATTGATGAAGATGGATCAAAGCTGAGGACAAGGTCTGGAGCAAGTGTTACACTTGTCTAGTTGTTAGGGCTTTTGAGTCTATAGGAAAAACTGGACTATGAAGGAGGTCTAGGTCATTTCTCTTAGGTCATGTCTAGTCGATGATGTGCAAGGTTGCTCGGTGAAATCACATGCACTAGATGACAGTGAGAAGCCAAGGAGCTGTTCAGAGAAGCCGGGAAACGAAGTCAAGCGAAGACGACAAGTTTCAACTTCTGGACATAGTGACCGGACAGAGGGGTCAATAGTGACCAGACTGTATGGTCACTAGGTGAAGATGTCTGGAACTTACAATGAAGAAGCGAGGAAACTGCCAGGACTGGAATAGCTAGAGACCGGACAATGCTGATGCACAACACAATCTATTGTTTTACCTTGTGCTAACACTTGTTGCCCTCAAGAAAAGCCATGTGCAAGTAAAAATGATTACCTCAAAATAGAAGTTAAGAGGCTAAACATGGACTTAAATTGGTTGAAAGGCAAAGGCCATGTGCAATCATCTCAAGGTAACCATGATAGCATGGTGAAGAAGCTTGAGAAGGGGTCAACAACCACGTGTGCCAAAAGCCTTCCTACTGACTTAAAAGAAATTCATGATAAGATAAATAACCAAAAGATCAAGAAGAAATTACACATCAACTACTTTGAGTGTTCATCAATGGGACATTTTGCTTCGGAATGTCCATCAAGGAAAAATGGCCAATCTACACTTTCTAGAAGACAAAGAAGTCTTTCTCAGAGAAGATGTTTTGGATGCAAGAAAAAAGGGCACAAGATAGCCTCATGTCTAGGACAATCCAAAATGGAGCAAGTCTATCAAAATCGGAGGGACCGATTTCTATAGAAAAGCTCCATCCCATTAAGCAACGGGAGAAAGGTTTTGTGTCAACTTACAAAGGACACATAAACAAGAATGAAAGCATCAAGAGGCAAATCAAAGACAACTCTAAGAGGATCAAGCATCAAATATGCTTCACATGTCGAGACAAAGGACATATTAGTATGGATTGTCCTATGACTCAAGTTTTAAATTCTATGTTCGTCGATAATGATTATCTACCCTCTAAGGCCAACAGTGGCCCCTGTGCTATCAAGGTGATGAGTTCACCCATTGATAGTGCAAAGTCAATCTGGATGCCTAAAGCCTATGTGACTAACCCTCTAGGACCCAACAAGCATTGGGTACCGAAATGTGCTTGAAAGTGTTCATAAGCTGCATGTGATGCATTGATGACATGGCATGCACAATAATAGTATAATAACATACAACTTGCCAAGTGTAGAGACATTCAAACACTATCTACATCAATACATCGAGGAAGAGAATAAAGATTGATGAGCACAAACAAGAACCGAAGAAAACAACTCAAAGCAAGAAGAAACAAAAATCTGATGAAAAACCTGAAAATCAAGAACTTAGGAAAACTACTTGGTCTGTTTTGCAAAATTGGATGGTCCGGTTTCCCTGACATATCTAACATCATTGGATAAAATCATCGAATTCCAGAGAGCATGGCACTCTGGGGCCATCGGACTTGTTCGATGGTCATCGAACAAATCTGATGGGTAGAGAAAGTCCGTGGACAAGTCCATATGGGACTCCAAAGAACTCGACACTCTGGAAAAATCGGATGGTTCAGTTTACAAAACCAGTGGCAACGGTTTTGACCAGAGATCATATGAGCATCCTGCAATCAATACCTTGTGAGTATTCCTTGTTTTCTTCACTTTCATAACTATATTTTTTGTGCCTTAACTAAGGTATAGTATGTATCTCCTCAACTCCTCAACCGAGCAAAATGCACATACACAATTATTAAATAATTTGGTGCATATATTAAGGGGGAGATTCATCCTATGTCTAAAGTTAAGAAGAACTAATGTCTACACTCCAACTTATCATGTGAGCAACAACTACATGGAAGATTTCTATTGAAAAATGATGCCTCAACCTGAGTTCAACCAAAGAAGATGTCTAAATTACATCAAAAGTTATTTTTGGAGAGTAGGCATCAATGGTAAAAGAGAAAACAAGCACAAGAAAATTTGGATGTTTCTTTTCATTAGTTGAAGAGAAATAATGGTTGCAAAAGGTAAGTCCCCCTAAATTGTTTGTCCTTATTACTGCATATAGAATTCATGTGGTAGGATGTGCTTTGGGATGTGTATGACTCATGTCATAAGCATACTCTTTGTGAGTTAGGATAGATTTTCAAAAAAAAAAATTAATAAAAGATATACATATATATAATATCTTGCCCCAAGTGAATTTCTAAAATTATTTGTCTCTTGATCTTTGTGATCATGTTGATCTACTTGTGGTTATTGTTCACATTGATTGTTTGTTGGATAACCCCAATTAGCAATACCTTTTCTCACAAGTCCAAATTTCCATCAATATCTAATCTTGATCAATTTCACATTCATATTCAATATCAAGGATTTGATCTACAAAGGAAGGAGTAAAGAATTCAAGCTTTCAAAGGAATCAAAAGTCAAAATCTTCCATCTTTCTGGTTTTGTCTCTCACCTGACAAAACCGGTTGCACTGGTTTGGCAAACCGGTGGGTCTGGGTTTGTCGATTTAACCAGCCTAAGCCCAAATCTTACCCCTTCGTTCTCATTTGATCTCCCCCTCCAAAAAAAGACTATCATGGTGCTTCTCCTCTCCTCTCCATGGGATTATTTGTTTCTTGGGTGAATCTTGGTGCTCCAAGATCAGAGACTCTGATTCCTCCTCTGGATTTGAGTTTCTTCTCTCTAAAGGTACCTTTGGCTTCAAGTTTCGATCTCTTAGTGCCTTTAGTAGATTCAAATTCCCTTGTAATATATTGCGCCTAGATCGACCTAGAACCTTTATCTACAACCTACCCCTCAATACTTGGACAAATCAATTGTTTTCCTCACCTAGGTTTTCACTGGGAAAACCGGTGGCTCCAATTTGGCAAACCGGTGGGTTTGGTTTTACAAGAGAAGCCCTATGTCATGAATTTGGTTGATTTATCATTCCTAGATTCACTATATTTGTTTCCAAGTATATCCCTTGCCTAGAATCAATCAAAGAACAATTTTAGATAAAATTGTGGACACTGGTTTTCTTTGTGAAAACCGGAGGCACCAATTTTTCCAGAGAACACCCGTATCCATTCTGTTACCTCTAATTGTTGTTCGAAGCCTCTTTTTCCCTTCACAGTTGTGTCCTAAGACCTTGTTCATTCGTATCTATCATAGGGTCAGTATGCCATCGGATGAGGAAAGGGAAAGGAATGTGAAGGCAAGGCATGATGGTGGCCAAGGAACTTGGCATGACACTATCTATCAGAGATGGAAGCAAATAGTTCGAAGGCTGCCCAGAGGTATTGTGACTATAGATGACACTCCTGCAAATCAAGTGCAGGAAAACAAGTCCTCCTCCTCTAATGATGATGATGTGGAGGATTGTCACACCCGGTTCCAACGACCAAAACTGAATGCATCTGTATGCGTGTTCAGGATCAAGTTTTCACACACACAGGACAATTATTATGATAAAAGAACAATATCTTTATTAAATTGATAATATTGTTACAACAGCGACCCGTAGGTCAAAAAGAAAAAGATTACATTGTAGCGGAATAAACTAAGCGTTGGCATCCTTCAGCTCCCACAGGAAGTCGACCGGAAGACCGCATGCCTAGACTCCTCCATCGTCTTCTTCGTTGCACCTTCATTCTCCTGTAGCTGAGCAGCAATGTGGGATATAGCAAGGGTGAGTACGTGTTGTACTCAGCAAGTGGGGAAAAATATGACATGGGGCTAAAGACAAGGAAGGCTTTAAAGGGGTTCATTGCATGAGCTTTTAATTTCCTACGCATCCTAATTACTAAGTGGGGTCATCCCAACCCTCAATCCACAAGGTACTATCCAAGTCAAGTCCGACATCATCCACCAACCATTCCAACCATCCCAACCATTCCCACCCATAACCAACTAATCTTGTGAGTGTTGGTGGCCCTTAAAACCCAATATCGACCACCAACCGGTCGGGAAATGCAAGGTAAAGACCAAAGTTTCATGAATATTTGTTTAAACTAATAAAGTTCCATGAGTTTTGGTGATATATGTGTTTGTAGGTTCAAAAGGGCCAAAATTAGGTATAAACATGAAGAAACGCCCCGTCGGCCGATCCTGCCGTAAAACAGCCGGCCGACAGGGTCGTATGAGGCTGAAATCAGGGCCCGGGCAGGGTCGTGACGGCTGAAATCAGAACTCAGCCAACAAGGTCATATCAGGCTGAAATCAGCCCACCCGGCTGGTTAAAACAGAGTCTCATCAGATTGAACCATCCGATCCAGCCGACCCTACAAAACACTCCACCATGAGGTCATTTTCCATCCCCGGACTAAGGAGGGTAAAAAGTGGAGAAGTAAAGGAGGCATCCATGTGGCACAACTTGGATAAGTGAAGACATGACCCGGAGGGGGTCGGCACCAAAAATGGGCCGTCGCCCGGCACAGGCTGCCGCCCGGCCTGCCAGGCCGCTCGGCCTACCCCGCCGCCCAGCCTGGGACTTTTCCTCCCGAGGTGTCCAACCCACTTGGCCCATCATGCCAACCGACGCCAAGTGGATAAGGCAGTTGAAAACCGACCCAACAATCGTCATCCGGACCAAATCTGAGCCGTCTGAGAGAAGGTGATCAGAAACTGACTCAATCGTGTGGCCGCCTGGCCTGGGTTGCCGCCCGGTGGTGCATGCCGCCTGGCATGCCCGGCCGCCCGGCGTGGCCTGCCGCCTAGCGGGGGAACTTTTGCCCACCGACTCTCCCTCACCTACAAGTACCCGCCAAGTCTTTGCCACCTATAAATAGAGGGGGAATTCGGTAGAAGTGAAAAAAAATAGAGAAGAAATAAGCATTAGTCCCAAGTTTTACCCAAGTAGAAGAGTAGAGGTGTAGGAGGAGGAGTTCAGGATGCTGGCTCCTTCAACTTGTGCCTCGGGGATTGAAGCTCCTGCGTGAGTAATCTCCCTCATGTTCGGGGCCGGGTAACATGTAGTATAATTCTTGCCCAAGTAATAAAGTGAGTATTTCTATCCTTTTATTTTGTGGGATCCTCGTGCATAACTGTTTATTGCTTCGTAGCATTATCTTGTTATGCTTACCAATTCTAGAACTGGTATGAAAGTCTATGTTTAGACGTGGTGTTTAGACTTAGCTTTCCTGGGATTGCATTCGTCCCCACGGGCTGTGTGGTAGGCGGAAGGTGGTGACAGTCGTGTCCGTCCAATATTGAATTCCACCACGTTCGGGAAGTCTCAAGCAGGGTTGTCTAGCGTTAACGTGCCCACTAGTACATGAGGTTAGTTACCGACCCTTACCTGTGGATCGTTTTCGTGCCCCAAAGCAGATATTTGGAAATAGAATTCTCACTAAGTTACTTGGAGAAGGTTCACTACATTAGATTGCCTGGCCCGGGGACTTCTTCTCCCTACAGAGTACACTTTGTTCTGCACCCTCATCACTAGGACTTGATAGATTAGGAGTGACACTTTACTCGTTCCTTGTGGAAATTGATACTCTGGAATACTCCTGGGTGAAAGCTACGTCGGCATCTGTACGCTTGCAGATATTCCCTGTTAGGCCTAAGAATCGCCAATAGTGAGGATTCCAGGCCGCTCTTGACCGTGAGCACGGCTATCATGATAATTTGATGCTCTACAGAGTTTGTACCACTTTACCCACAAGTCGTGATTTCATCCCCTGTTGTCAGGTGGACTAGAGTCTCCATGTTGCCATGCCGGCCAAGCACAAGCACACTTCCTTAGGTGTGCGGCCAGGAGATCACTACGAGGCTTTTACAAAGGGTCTCCCAGTACATGCTAGCAACTAAGGTTCCAGTCCCGTCCATAAGTGATAGCCCATCAACAAGCAGCTCATCACCCTAGGAGCCCCCTCTTGAGCCATTCGGATACAAGGACAGTCCTCTCGACTTCCATTCCCCGCTCCACCAAAATGCTGCACCAACACTAGGAGAACTCCTAATTAATCAGCCAAGCTATTCCATAGCAGCCTTGTGATGGCACTGTTGTCCTGGGTTACCGCTCCAAGAACCGGTTCCTAGGATCTACAACAAGCCTACCACCACCAATCATGTGCCCACGACACCACATCCATTCCATCCGGCTTGCATAGATCCCTAAGTCTATGTTGCTAACATCAATTATCATTCCACCCATGAAGTGACATAGTTCATTAATCAAGATTTATATCAACCCCAACATCCCATAAGCAACCTAAGCATCATCAACCCACAACCAACCAACCAACTAGTTCAAGGCGACAAGGAAAAGGATAAAGCAATACTAGGGAAACCCTAACAATAGGTACCTATTCAATTGACACAAGTATGCATTTCTACAATAAATGTTATAATAGGTACAAGATGCATCAAGGACACTTGCCGTAAATGATGTTGCTGTTCTATGACTACCGATTGTCTGACTTTATCTTCACGATTCCTTCTCTTGTTTTCAAGTGCACACCTATTCACACACAACAATGACAATGATACGGGCTAAGGATAATATGCAACAGCAGGGGCTAATTACAAGATATGAAGTGGGTCACAAGGAGCTCACCAATGTTTATGCAATGGCGGAGAGCCTCGCTGCCATGGGTGATGGTGCAAGGTGGATAAAAACATAGCAAGGAGTGGGGACGTCGACATCGACGATGTCTAAATGATATGATGATGGCATCCTGTAGAGCTTGGAACAGTAAGTTTAGGGGTGTTGTTTGTTATAACTCGAGTCAAATGAAGCAATAGCAAAATGCTTACAATTGGTGGAGAGATTTCAGGCATGGCAGAATAGATATTCATGCAAAGACAAACACGTTCCCGGAGATTGGCTGTAGGAATCAAGGAAATAATTTTATAAAAATATGTACAGAGATCGGGAACATGACAAGGACATAATAAATGATATGGAACGCAAACTGGAAATGAGATCATGGGGTAGAATCATGATGAACCTTTGCAGCAGCAGCTGACATGCCAACCATGTTCCTGGGAGAATAGGACATGATATTGATTAATCCTCTGGTGGAGATGGAAAGGACTTGTGGGAACACATGGTCATGTGATGCATGCATTCAAAAGATCAATTAATGTCTTAGAAATCATCGGGGAAAGACAGTCATGCGCATTGAACGTGAGCAGAACACGCAGCAGTGTCCTATGTGCAGACGCCATGACAAAGACGTGCCTGTTCCCGAAAATAGACTGCTGGTCTCAAGAAAATAGTTGATCAGAAACATCTATATGTATCAGGAACATGACATGAAGAAGATGATTGCATCAATAATTCACCTGAAAAAAAAGATCAGTGGGCTGGATTGTGATGATGTCGTGCAGGGGCAGATCAAACGCCAAACGCGTTCCCGGAGGCTTCAGCCCTGATCTCGGCGAATCCTCCTATGGTGAGAACCTTGGTTTCCTGGAACACATGATAGTATGAAGTTTGTATCAAGGGCGCAGCAGGATTGGCAGAAAAAGGGGAGGAATTACCAATGCACATGCTAGATGCGCCCGGAACAGAGATCAGTGGCAATTGCAAACAGGATCCCCGTCGCGTATGAAATCCAATAGATGTGATTTTTGGATATGTTTTTGGTAACATCATGGGTCGTCGTATTGGAAAATTTCGTGGTGTTTTGTGGGATAGATCAGCGGGAACACGGATTTCAATTTGGGGCGTCATGGCTGAACAGGGATATGAACAGAGATGAACTTGACACTAATGGTTGGGAATGAAGGGGAAAGGGCAAGGGATTTCGTGAGCCAGCAAAAGGGGCATCCTGGTGTGACTTAGGAGGCCTAGGGAGGGGAGAGGAAAGGGTAGGGAAGGGAGGAGAGGGGCCAAGAGGCAAGTAAAACTGCCAGGCATGAATATTGGCCATCATGTTGATTGTTTCATCTCCTTTTTGGTAGGGATTGATAGATGAGCTAGTGACCAATAAAAATTCCTCATTAAATGGTATGTGGGTGATGTTTATTTGACCACTAGCATGAGCCTAGTTTGGTGCATGACCCATGGGAACAAATGAAAGCGTCGAGAGGAAGTGAATGAACATGATATTGTCAAGTTGGACATTGGGTGTAGTTGGAATACTAGCATAGTCTAGATTTTGTTGGACTTGGTATGAACAAGACCAAGAAGAAGAGAAGACTCATAGACTCACAAGGATGGATGTATTCACGAACAAGTTTTTGTAGTGTGCGGGTTCGATTGGGACAACATGTCGGATAAGGTTTTGAGCTGGCTATTGATCGTTAGGTTAGTTTACGCTTGATGGGAAAAGATATTAAGCAAAGCTAGGAAAATCATGGTGTGGGGAAAAAATGCCACTCAGTGTTTGGATAATCATAAGGTTATGGGAAAAAGTGACGTGTGGAAGGGTTCGGCTAAGAATATTATGAGAGTTATGCCTTTTGAGTGTCAAAAAGACTCACAACCCAAATTCAGAAAATATAGGGTGTGACAAACTACCCCCCTTAAAAGGAATCTCGTCCCGAGATTCAAAGATAGTGGGGCTCAGGAGTTTGAACATAGAAGGAAATAATTTTGGAAGATCAAAAGGAAATGATGGAAGAGGCAATGAATGATGAACTGAACAATTATGAACATGGAAATAGGACCACAGTATATGCATCAAGGATTACAGATAGGGTTCAAGGATAAAATTTTGGCCAAGGAAAGATAGGCTCAAACAACCTAAAACAATCATAACACACAATCACTCATTACTCTACAAACAATAGTCTACGCTGACATCCATTGCTTCGTGTCTTATTGTGGCTGAAGTACTTCACTTCTCTTATTGAAAGTCTTTAGCGCCTTGTCTTATTGCTCTTGTTGTCGTGATGATGACCTTGGTGGTGGTGATTTGATCAAACCGAAAAAAGTTTTGGAGTCAACATACAAAATATTAATAACCTAAATTAATTTATTTAATTTAGAAATAGCCCTTTTGCCTAAAATAAATTATAATTCTCTAATTAATTTATAATAAAATTTTAATCTATTATAAAAATGTTGAAATTTAGTGGAATTGGGTCACAAACCAAAATTTGAAATTTTGGGGTGTGACAAGGATGAAAAATATAATCCTCCTAGAGGTGCTTCTAGGGTTGCTCCTAGGACAACATCTGGGGGCTCTAGCATAGCAGCAGCTAGCAGCTCAAAGGACAGTGAAGAGGAAGAGTAGGAGGAATTGATGTCCATGAGATCATCCCTCAGGCATATGTCAATCTTGGAGCTCTCTTCTTTCGGGATCCTCAAAACCCGGGATGGAGACAGAAGGTGAACTACAAGGGTCAGACTGATTTAGTGAGGGACATGGAAGCCAAGGACCCTAGACCACTTCCTAGAGAAGCCACTGACTACAAATTTCACACGTTATTTCAGCAGGATTTCTATGAGTCGGTGATCTTGACAAAGAAGAATGCTTTGGTAGCTATCTCTTAGTGGATTGATTGGGCTCACATGGAAAGGAAGAATGATCCCATATTTAAGCAAGTTATTGCAGCTTGCAAGGAAAAGCATGTGAGGGATATTCTTGGCTTCAAGAAAAATTGGTGCGATGAGATAGTTGCTCAATTTTATGCCACTTTGTATGTGGAGGAACATGGGCATACAAGCAAATTGCATTGGATGACAGAGGGTATGTGGTATGAGGTGAGCTATGCTCAATTTGCTAGACTTCTTGGTTTTGGGAGGAATGATGCCAACCGTCCCAAACTTCACCTTGCCACACGTCTTGATGCAAGAGGATTGAGGTATATGTATCCAGCAGGAAAGCAAGGGAATTATGGTACTATCATAGATTTGCTTCCCTTCTTTGCATAAATCAACACGCTCTTCTAGAAGACTATTACTCCTAGGGAGGGAGATGGCACAAAACTCCCCTCCTACAACAGAAACATCTTTGCTGCCATGGCATCAAATAGGCATGAATTCTCAGTGTTTGATTTCATTTGGGAAGAGATAAAGGTCATTTCTAATAGCCCATTCAAGAGTTGTGTATATGCACCCTACATTACGCATATTGAGAGGGTGACAGGTCATACCTTTGGGTGTGACAAGGAGCACCTACCCCTAAGAATAAAAAAATGACTTGAAGAATCTAGTTGAGGGCAGCAATGCAGCAGCACCAACTCATGATGCATCCACCTCGCTCTGTAGCAGCTAGAGGGAGAGGTCAGCAAAGGGACAAGCCTCCCTCACCGGTATGGAAATTCTTTGGGATGCTTTTGGGCTTTGCAAGTCCCAACATGATGCTGATGTGAGAGCACATCATGAGAGGCATGTGAGGAAGAAGGACACAAGGACAATGAAACTTCTCCATAAACAAAACAATCTTCAGCCACCTTGCTCTTCTATTGCCTCCAAGGGTGAACAAAGTCTAGAAATTGAATCGTTTGAGGCTACGTTGAGTCGCTATGTGCAGGAGAACCCCTATACTTCATGATTTGGTGACACTAGCTTCAACGGGTCTACTTTTGGCTATGTTGGAGGTGACTCTTCACAAGTTCCACCCTCTTTTGCTCCACCTCCTCCACCCAACAATGAAGTAGAAAATGATGAGGAAGACGACGATGAGGAGATCGAGTGATCAATCAAGCTTGTGGATACCCCCTTTTGGTGCTGGATAACAAAGGGAGAGAGGAAGATTAAAGCTCCATGTTGGGATTGGTCTCTATTTTTTTAGTTCTGGTCTATCTGGAAAGATCGGAGGCTCCGTTTTTCCAAACCGGAGCAACCGGTTTTGGCTAGACTGAACAATGTATGACCTTTCTTTTGTTTTATCTCATGGACTTGAGAACTATTTCTAATGAGTATGATTTGATGTGTTGAACTTTGTATTAATTTTTCCAAGACATTTTTATTGTGCTAATGTGTGATGCTTGATGGATTGGTTTAATATGTTTTAATGAATGCGTGAAGTGTGGAAAAGCCGAAGGTACCAAATTGGCAAACCAGAGGAACCGGTTTTGCCAGACAACACATATGATTCTTTTGTTTACCCTTTCTGTGGTTTTCTTGTCATATGCATCACGTACTATTTGTTCACACACACTTGTTGCACCCTATAAATGCACACATTCAGGGGGAGCTCTCATAGTTTTATTACAAAATGTACAATTGGCATTTGAGGCCAAATTTTTAGTGAGTTTCATTCATATGCATAGTTTTAGGGGAGCTCAACCTAAATGTTTGCATTCAAAACTTCTTTATGAATATCATTTGTAAGCTTTAATCAAGGTCGTCATTGTTGGTATTTTTTAGCGATCATAGATAAATCCGCAAGCGCACGGAAATACCGTTGTAGCACTTCACCAACGGAGTATTCCAAGGGTTATTAATCCAAGGAATAATGAGGTAAATCCTAAATTCTTGTCAGTTCAAGGACACAAGAAATAAATGTTGGTGTAGGATAGAGAGGTTTATCTATGGATAAGCTACTAAATAAATGATGTTGAGGCTTTAATTACTGCTTCGTGTATGGATTCATGCCCGGCATACACAAGGCAACTTCGTCTTGGACACATGTTACAACCGAACATGGAGGAGTACAATAGACAGATAGGACTGTCACCACCTACTACCTACCTCTACAAACTGTGGGTTACGAGGTGATCAAAGATGATTTCTAACCTAAGCACCATGCCTAAGTTATTAGTCACTATTTAGCTAAGCCGTCACTTAGAATAAACAACCTATATAGGATATAAGACTTTGAAGCCACAATTAAATAAACATTCAACTTATTTAAATAAGAAAGCTAAAGAACATAAATAAACTCAAATACTTAATTAATAAGGCAAGGCTCCGCCGAGGTACAAGATTAGAGTAGAGGGCCCACAGACAAGGCTCCACTCCTACAATTCTCTTCACTCTACACCTATTCTAAGTACTAAACTAGGTAGTACTAGCACCTATGGAGTGTGGCTCTCTTCTCTTGGATGTGTGTGTGAGTGTGAAGCCCCTCCTCTCTTTATATAGGGCTCAGAGGTCGGTTTTCAGGAGTAACCGCCATGGAACTCACATGCACCGCCTTCAGGAAATGAATGAGGAAGTGACACATCGAAGCGTAGGTGAAACGACCGCAAGACTGGGTCGGCCGACCTTGCCCTGGGCCTATTTGCCCTGTCCTTTTGTTGGGCCACTGATAGGTGGGTCCACTCCTATTTAAGCTCGGTGTTCTCCTGAGTTGCATGAAGGAATCCCGTCCATCCACATATGCAACCCTTGTGTTGGCTCATGATTGGTCGGATCGGTATTTTCTTGGATTGATGACATGGAATTGCCCATAATTCATGGATAATTCACCTGCACTCAAATATTCACCAACTCTTGTGGAATTCATTAGTAATAAATCCCTACCACTATGTTGGTTTATTATTTTAGCTCCTTATGCAGGTAATTGATGGTCAATTTTGGTATTTAAGAACAGTCAACAAGTCCCCCACACTTAGCCTTTTACTCGTCCCGAGTGAAAGCAAGGACTAAGGTGATACATGGACTTTGATTGAACATAGATGACACACTTATATTTCTATATCATACCTATACTTGTGTCATGTAAAGTGGCTAGCATGCATACCTTGGATAATAGAGAATTGGAATGGTCTTGACTCCAGAAAATTCCTGTTCATGTTAGCAGCACACCCTTGGTTTTCAATATATTTTGCAAAGTGAAAACTGAGTCTTACTCCTCATATGATTTCTTTCAATCGCTCAAGTGGTTGTATTTTCCTTACCAGGGCATTGCAACTTGCCTCTTTTCCTACTTCTACAATTAGGCTTTTTGGTGTTGCTCAGGGTAGGGAAAATTGAGGCATACTTGTGCTTCATGTATTACTAAGTAAAAATCCGGATCCATGGACAGAAAGCAAATCATGAATTATGGCTAATTGTGTGCACATTGATGGAATGAAAAATGGGGACTCTTTCATGCTTCTCTTTTTATTTAGGAGGCATATGGCTATCTCTCTTTTTTTTATCAAACTCTTCATGGAGCATGAATCTCTTTTGTCTCTTTTTATTTGTCACACTCTTCATGGAGCATGAATCTTTTCTTTGTATTTTGTGATAGGTATATTCCTTCTTGAATAGAGAGCAATTGAAATGATGGAGTCCTTTATTTTGTGGATGATGACAATGGGGTGTGCACATGACTTAGGACATAAAGCATAATGGTCAACTGTCTAGGGTCACAACAATTTGATAAAGTTCAATGAAAGCATCAAGCAGCATATGCAATAGGTTTATTCATTTAGAACATTATATGGCTCCGATAGGTAATTTAAACCACATGAGGAGTAAACTTTATAGATTTTATATTTTCAAAAATTTCTAAGGGTGATTAGTAACATGAAGCAAAGAATTCCTAAAGTCTACCATATCACAACAATCAATTATTTAGGTTGCATGGGTTTCTAAAGAATAATTGACACAGGCAATGGGCATGATATAAAAATAAAAGGTATGCAAATCTTATCAATCTTAGTCATGTTTTGATTTTAGGAGTTTCCACATTCCTGTTTCAGTTGATTTTAATTATTATGCAATGGTATGATACGAATCAAATTAATATAGGGGAGGATAAGAGAGGGGAACGAGCAAATCAGACCGTGGTAAAAAGTTGGACCGGATATGGGCCAAATTTTGGTCGGGCGACCAAGAGTCCTGGTCGGCCAACCAGGGCGCCCATCTAAGCTCCTCTTTTGCCAGGTGGCCGAGGCAACGGTGTTCTCTAGATATTCGTGTGTTTTCATCATATTTGTTCATCCTGAAGTCGTGAGTCCTCCCCCACACTTGTTTCTGTGCCTTCCTTTATCACAAAAAAGAACCAGTCTTATGGACCGGGGAGCCTAACATTTACTGAAATAAAACTACAGGTGCTTACATGATTGAAAGGGAAATTAAATGAAACAGGGGGAACTAAACTAGGCACTTATTCCTAAAGATAAATACTCAACAGGGGTCGGTGCTCTATTTAACTTAATATTCATCTTCGAACCCTGTGAGCTGATAAATCCATTTAAGCTTAATGAACAAGCTAGCATGTTTCTCGAGTATAGAATGTCTGAATTCATCGCACTCAACTTGAGTTTCTGCTAATTTCCTAACCAATTTTTTATTAGCGACTTGCAGCTTGGCGAGATTCTTGGCTAGGTCGGCGACAATGATCTCCTCCTCCTCTTCATTGTCCTTGTAGCCCCCCCGGTGGCCTGCTGATCTTAGGAGGGGGCAAGTGATGCCTAATACGCCCTCGTGTTGGTGAAGAATCCACTGACTCGTTTCCAGTGCAGTCGAGGGAAAGACGCCACATGTACCCTTTTCTAATCCTCGGGCCAGTGGGGGCCTTCATGGTGTTCTTTTGTTGTGCAGTAGATGGAGCTTTAGTTGCCTGGTCATCCTTCTCATCAAAGAGATGCTTGGCTAGCGAGTTCTTCACTGATAGGGCCTCGATAGAGGGGTGCTTTGTCGGTGTGCTGGAGAGGGGCCTGAGCATCTTCTGAGAAGGAGAGGGGGACCGATGGTAGAGAGGCAAAGCAAGGCAGCCTCTCCCCATTCGCGAAGGTCCCTCTAATGGCAAGATGGCAAGGGGACCAGCGGTGATGCACTTGACTTCCTCCATGTCAAGGTCCTGCTTGGGCAAGATGATTTAATTGGTCGGAGTTGGGACACCCTCAAGGTTGAAGGTGTCTGTGCTGGTGGAGTCAATGGGAGCACCGGACTTGGTCATGGCGGCATGGTGGAGAGGTTTAGAGGAAAGGTGTTTTGGTGCAGAGAAGATGAGAAAGGCCGGAATATATGGGTTTCGCTCCTCTGCACCGCCATAAAACCTAAGCGCATAAACCTCAGCAGAATTTGGGACGAGAAAGTTCTAGACTACGCGCACCGGAAAGTTGGGAGGCGGCAGCACAAATCCCAGGTTGGGCGACCAGGGTGGTTGGTCGGCTGACTATCATTGATGATTTGACATGAAGAAGTGTTTAATATTTTACCTGTATAGAAAGAGCAATAATTTATATAAAATCAGGGCCCAAAATTTAGGCTTGCTCCGGGCCACCAAAATCTCAGAACCATACGTGTAAAAATACAACAAAGCATTTTCTACAAGAGCAAAAATTCATAAAAATATAAAATATATAGCATCAAAGCATTGCTTAGAGCAATATGTGATTAATCTGTAAACCTGAAATTTCAGCTTTTCTTGGTTGCCTAAATCTGGATCCCATGGTACAAAAGTATAAAATTATATAGGTTTGGCATGTCAAAAAACATGGGCTATTGCGTGACGACCTTGCACACCATCTAGTGCATGCTGTAATCCAATAATAACGCATGAGAATAATTAATTCATTTAGGTCTCATAACGGATCCAACGAACAAATAACACTCTAGTTGCCCATCATACTGAAACTGCTGCCCACTATTTGCTAGTGCCTACCGCACCCAACCATTACGCGAGCTCACATGCTGGTATCTCAAGGCGCCAAACACATGAGAACAAAACTCAGAATGGTGCCGACGACGTGGCAGCCAGCAAAGGCCGACGGCGCACGCACGCCGGCAGCGCTGTCGGTGCTATTGTGCGGCGGCGGCGTCCTCGGTATCGACACGGAGCCGGACGCGGCCCCGGGCGTTGGCTTGGTCTCGCTGATGTACCCTCCCTCATCCTCGTCGTCGTCGCTGCCAGGCGACATCGCGGCGGCGGCGGGCGCCCTCGCGGGTGGGGTGGCTTCCTGCTTGGCCATGACGCGCGTGGCCAACCGCTGGCCGGCGTCGCAGTGGCCTGGCGCGCCGCTGAGGAAGTAGAAGAACCCGCTTCGGTCGAGCCGGAACCGCGTGTCGCCGCCCTCGAAGTGCTGCATGGGCCGCGCCGCGCCGCAGAGCTTGTAGTCGTCGCGGGAGATCACCAGCACCGAGTCGTTCTTCTCGTACTTGAACTCTGCACATTATATTGCAGAAGCAGATGGGCGGCGAGCGAGTCAGATATATATGCATCGGAAACAAAATGTGATCGATGCGAAGAGTGGAGTGTGAAATGGTTACGGAGGAAGTCCCCGATGTGGAATCGGTTCCTTGCAGCCCAGTGGTTGTACGTCTCGTCGTTGGGCTCCGGCTTCCTCCACCCCCTCGGCTCGCCGCCGACCACGAACACCTGCGGCGTAGCCCACGCGGAGGAGGAGGCGAGAGCGACGACCAGGAGGAGAATGCAGGAAGCGGCAGCAGGGAAGGAGACGCCGCCGGATGCCGTCATGGTCTGCTCGACGCACGCTCCTCAATCGATGCAACCCTCGATCTCGTGGGCTGTGATCGGATCAGCCTCGCCTGCGCGCTCTTCGTGGGGAGGAGGTTATGTAGGCAGAGGACTGATGGGAGTGGCGCCGGTAAAGCGGGATATGAGAGTGGTTTAGCGCCGAGACGTGGCTCGATCGAAGGCCGTTGATGACTGGGGCTTGGGAGGCATGGACGACGAGTGATAAGGTGCTTGCGCGCGTGCGACTTGGTCCACTCTACGCGTGTGTGCAAACGTCTCCAGGAGAGGCGGCATGTCGTTCCTAAAAGAAAAGGTTTAGTGATTCCCATGTTTGATCAACATCTCATGTCTATATAAAAAAACGTAAAGTGCATGGTCAATCTTTAAACTTATTCAGCTGTGTTATTTAAATTTACATATACTCTCAAATTTTAGTTTTGACTTTCTAAACTTAGGTTCGGATGTCATCTAGGTTCCTATATTTTTAAAAATATAAATCTAGATCTCTAAACTTAGTTCCGAGTGTCATTTAGATCCAATACTCTTAAAGTACATTGTATTTTTAATTAATTTGATTAATATATATTGTTTCCGATATTTGATCAACATCTCATGTCTACACAAAAAATAGTGTAAAGTGCATGATCTGTTGTTTAACTTGTTCAATTATATTATTTAGGTTTACATACTCTCAAATTATAGTTTTAACTCTCTAAACTTAGGCTCGAGTGTCATCTACATCCCTATACTCTGAAAATATAAATGTAGATCCCTAAATTTAACTTCGGGTGACATCTAGATCTAACTAGTAGATGGGGCGCGCCCTTGCGTGCCTATCAAACAAAAAAGGGCGTAGAGAATATGACATAAGAGCTATTAATGTCAACCATGATATGTGTTAAACATAAACATAGATATTAACATGTGAAGGTAACGAGACGACATATACATAAAATAGATATTTATAAGGCACTGAATAGAAACATGTTTGACTAAGTAAACTGTTTTCACAGTATACTGATGTGACACAAGCCATCTAGAGCGCGTCTACAACGGTAACATAGCAACTAAAGCTATTACTGGCATCCAAGAGCGATGAATATTTACAGAGCATTCCCATTCACAAGTACCAGCAGGGCTAAGTTTTTTCATGCTGTTGAGCATATAAACTAAGAAAGGTAAGCATGGGCTTTTCTTTACAATCTATTAATTGAGGTGCGGTCGTCCACTTCGTATCCATAAAGTTAGAGATTAAATCCAAATCGGTTTCGTACCTTCTATAAGTATCAAATTTCAAAAATCATAACTTCTTCGTCCGGAGCTCAAATGAGGCAAACTCAGACTCTATCTTGTAACACTCAAAACGTTCTACAACTTTGGTATTCAATTGAAGTTCAGATTCTGCCGTTTTAGTTTTCAAATATGCGATGCAAAAATATTTGTTCTGATTCGGACTCCTCTATGTAGGTCTCTATGCGGGATCCATATATTCTAGCTCCAAAATCCAAATAATATGATCTATATATATTTTGAAATATCTCGACTAGATCTATAACTGTTGTGTTTTAACGTTTTCCATTAAAGCAAGTCTTCAAGTTTAAAATCGTGTTGCAATACAGTGCTAGTTCTAGACTGCGTGAATTGATTTTTCCTTCCGGATAAAGCTTCTAGAATATGGTAAAAAATTGTTACTTTGATATATAAAATAATATACTAAAAAGTACCAATGATAATACAAATATGATCTTTCATATAAAAAATCTTAATAATATTATATATATCTAATAATTATATTGTGTAAATAATTTATATTTAAACCATAAAGAGTATTTTGTTTTTTTAAGTCGATAGCAACGCACAGACACTTTGTTAGTTCATTCATATATACACTAAAATAGTCGCGATGGAGATCACGAGGGATGGAAGACGTCTGGCCAGCTATCCACAACAGAATAAGTTCCGCAGCAGAAGGTCATGATCATTCTGCAACATTTATTTTAACAAATATCAAATTAACACGTGTAGCAATGAAAAAAAAGACTATTTCATCATAGCAGAATAATCATTGTGACATTAAGCTCTTTTAATCCTTTTTTGTGGTGTTGTTTTCTTTTAGGTCCACACCAAGTTTTTTCAGAATCACTAAGGTGGTTATACCATGTAATAAGATTAATGCATCAACAAAAGCGTTTAGAAAAATAGGACGCACCTATTGATGATATCAACATGAGTTGAAAATAGTCAAATAACTAGTTACATGCCCGTACGTTGTAATGGAGGATAATAAATTTTATAAAAACACAAGAAAAATCATAATGCAATATTTTTATTTCTCATCTTATGTTACGTACACACATAGAGATTCAAGCTAACACAACATGATCATCATACTTTCTACCTCACCCATGAATCTATTGCTTTGCTTGACACATTCATGGATCATTTTCTCCATTCTTATTATCAAGTTTGTGCAATGCGCACTGATTGACAAATGGTAAATGGTAACATGTTCACTACGGAAATCTTCTTCATCAGGTGAATCAGAAAATGGTAACATGTTCATTCCGAATAAATCTTCCATATCTCTACTATTTGCATGTATTGGCAATAGACTGAAGTTGTATCCAATCAATAACTATTAACATTACAAATACTATAAGAAAGGTTTTACAGATGGGAGGAGGAAAACTAACATATATATCAACCTTCTACGACCTAACTTCCAAGGCAAATCGACTCTTCCTTTGACATTCATGAATTATGAACACGTATTCAAGGAGGAAACAAAAATAGTAGCACTGGGTTACTCCTTAGCAAAAATGAAAAGTTTCTTTCAAGGCATACTTGACAAAACGAGTGCCTTCAGACCTCTCGTTTCAAGGCATCGTAGATTTTACTACCTATTACGCAAGATTATTTTTGGCTTAAATAGATAAAACCATTTGTATAGATTTTATAGATAAAAAACAAACACTGACAATTAATAAATAAAATGCTTAACATTCTACAATTATAAGGCAATTTTTATACAAAATGACACAACGCACATCTACAAACAGGAGTATTGATAGTACTCTGACAACGCAAGTTTCTTTCACCCGCCTACATACTAATCATTTCTATTTAAAATTTTAAACTGATGGTCTACTTTGGATCTGTACTAAGCTAAACACGTTTTAAAGAGGGGATGGTAGTCAAATATCATACTTAGAAGGCTATTTCTTTGTAAAATTTTGAAGCAAGGCCAGAAAAACAACACAGGAGCATGATTTAGCAGGGCACAAAAAAAAAATTTAGAGTGGCTGACCTGAATACCAATGTCTAACTGCCTTTGTCAAAGAAGTTTACAGGTTAAGGTAGATCATAAGGAAAGTTACGCAAAATACAAAATGGAATATTTTACCATGCCGGGTGAGGGAGCGAAAATAAAGATAGTAGAAGCTTAGAACAAACTACGTTTCGGTTCAAAAGAAACAAAGAACTTACTCATAGTTATATGCCCGTGCTGCCGTGTGTTGCAATGGAATCAAAAATTTTGTATAACAATGCAAATAGTTACATGCTTATGTGTTGCGAAAAAGGAAATGCCATACATCCAACTGTTGTGTCGGACCATGCCATTTGACCTGGGTGCAGTGATTTTTCGGATCTAAAACTCTCATAACTCCCAAATAGTGCTCTTTTCCATCTAACACTGAAACATACTTAGTACTCCAAAAATCCATAGTAGCTTAATTTACTTGCCATTATGTAACAAAGATTATTCTATTTCCCAGCAATTCTGGAACACATTTCTTTTAAAAATGAATTCAGATTCGTGCAGTGGATGGATAGATAGTGCATGAAAGTGAGATTGTTGGTGCCTCACGTTTGAGCAGTGAGAAACTGATATGGCATGTCGTCAGAACATGTTCTGGTAAGAGCATATGGCCAGGCCAGCATGGCTAGACATATCAGATTATTTCTTAGACGAAAAAACAACTGGATACGTACTTCATATCCTGTTACAAGAAAAGACGAACTCAATGCATTGAAGCCCAAAACATTTTTTGTCAAACCGTCCAATTCATGTTTCAGAGGCAGACAGTGCTCTGTTCGAAACAGATAATCAAACGCATAATTTCATTTTATTTTGCTCTAAATACCATTAGACTTAAGAGGCAGCATAACAATGGTTACGAGATACAACCAGACGAACATGAATAAGATCTGAATCATAGGCAACAGAAAAGCAAAATTGAAAAAGGGTGGGCGAGCGCGATGGTTTGAGATCTGTACCTGACTTCTGGGTTGGTGGTGATGTTGCAGATGAGCTGCATGGCGCAAATGCCAACGGCCACACCCATCGCGGCGAACAGCGAGTACACCTGCCATGCATCACTCGTCACGAGAATGAGCTTCCGATCCAAAGATCGTGGTAGAAACAAAGAAATCGAAGCCGGAAAACAGAGGAAAACGGCAGCAGCGGGACAGGAGGGACGAAACCGAAGAGGATCGACAACTTCTTACCTTCGGGCGGATCCACCGCTTGGACAGGCGCCGGCAGAGGCCATGGATATGATCTCCTTTTCCTTCCTCATGCGAACGGAGAAAACGAGACGAATTTGCATCCCTGTTTCATGACTGCAAGGTGAGACGTGCAACTGGCAATGACAAACCGCCGGCCAGGAGAAAGTAGAGGCATGGTGATCGGAGGAGTGGGCGGACATGGGGGTTGATTCAGCGGAACGGCCGAGATGCGCGCATGTTTGGCAGGTGCGGACGGGGGATCGCAGGGAGTGAAGACATGCATGGGTCGTAGGTGTGGACGACGCAGAGAGGTGAGAGATAGAATGCATTTGGGATTTTTAAGTAGTAGAGATAGGACACACCTATTAGTTATAAAAAAAAATAGGACACACCTATTGATGATATCATCATCATCATCATTATCCAGATTTTGATCCGTGTTTTCTGTTTCCTGTTGAAACACAGAAAGCAAGCAAATAGAAACCATGAACGAAATGCAGACACAAACAAGAGGGAGACATGCAGTCTGACAGTAGCGAGAAAACAACCTTGTCACTTGTTCCATCATCTTTGAACAGTTTACGACCAGATGTTTTTTTGCCCAACTCATGTGTCTTCCCATAAATCAAAGATGCTGCAAGATAATATAAGAATACAATATCAGTGTTTGAACAAAATAGTAAGGAAAAAAGGTAGAATAGAGTAACTCACCCGGACGGCTCATTGATTACATCAGGTGTCTTCACTGGAGATACACTTGACAGAGGTGTTAACACATTTTCAATCTGAATTAATGGAATTGATATTAACATTGAAATACAAGGTTGAATAGTACATTAGAAACTGATTCTGTGTCATTATAAAAGAAAAGGCACACATATCATACCTGGAGTTTGGTTTACCTGAGACTGGGGAGCATAAGCTACAAGCTCTGAATGTTTTCGCTGTCCTAAACTCTGAGAAGCAGAGGATCCTCCAGCTTCACTATGATTCTTATCTTTATGAGCATCGTCACTGTAACGACCAATGCAATGCCAATCAATGCTATCACCAGGCCAGAACGCCGAGTAAACACCGCAGCAATGATCAAGCACACACAACATGCAGAACCAATAAAACAGGCAGTTGCTAAAATAAATGGCTGAATTTTTTTTACTATTAAACTAACAGGCAAGTAGCTGATGGTCCACAAAAGGCATGCATAAATCAAAATATGTACGGTCATTTAGTTATCCAGATTTATCCATGTCATTCTTGTTAGTCTGCAGCATAAAATTAGGCTGACTTTGTTGTAGTGCTTCTCAAAACATAAGGAATAAGACAACAAAAAATGTACTGTATATTATACAGTACAATACAATATAAGGTACTTCCTCCATTCCATAATATAAACATTTGAAGCATTCAAAAATTTGTCCACAATATAAGCATTCCTAGGAATAAGATAAAATATGATGGGTTGGTGGGTAGGTGGAGAATTGATGAGGTAGTGTGAAATGAAGGGTATATATAACTTTTTCTATGTTGACTAAATATGTGTTTGAATCCTAGGAATCCTTACATTATGCAATGGAGGAAGTATATAGTTTCCCTAACATTAGCAATCCATACAGCTAGAGTAGCAACACATAAATAGTGGTCACATACAATGCGCTACAATGAATTGACCATCCTATTATTTTCTTGATCAGTGAAAATCACATGCAAATAATACAATAGAATGTAGCGATATAGTTTCCCTAACATTACCAATCCAAACAGCTACAGGAGTATCAACACATACATAGTGGTCACATACAATACGCTACAATGAATTGATCATCCTATTATTTTCTAGCTGAGTGCAAATCACATGCAGATAAAATAAATAATAGTAATGCATACCTACCTTTGCGATTACACCATTTGTGCAGCACCCAGAGCATAATAAAATGAAGCATGGTCAAAGCCTGAGATTCCATAGCAGTAGCTCCCTGGCAAATGTGAATAGAATTTCGATCAGTTACCAGCTCATGTCACTTTTAACAGTTCAATATTCCATGTCTCATCCAAACCAAGGATGGTGGAGAATTCCTTTTGTAAAGCATAGACAAAAGAGTGCTAAATGGGGAATGATTATTAAAAAAAAGTTGTAAATCATAGACAGAAGCGTTATAAATCACAGACAAAAGAGTGTCACTTTTAACTGCACGCTAGTATTGATGGACAGGTAGTGAATTGAGAGCATTCGAGCACCACAAATATCATATTAATGATGAAATGGTGCATGCACATAAAAATTTGTAAAGGATAAAACAGATAAAATGAAGGATCAATCTAGTGGTAAGTAGATAGATGGATGGACATGTATAGATCCACGATTTTAAGTCGTCCAACATATCGCGATTTATCGATGATTAGTCATCGTATCGGTCACCCGAGCTCGATCAGGGAGCATGACGCGACTCGAGTGATTAGTTTCCAAGTCGTCCGCCTAATCATCCAACTTAGGCGATTAGTCGCCGATTTAAGTCGTGGACGACTTACTGGGCCCAAACTTCATTTGGGCCAGGGGTTCCAGCTTCAGCCTATTAGGGTTGCTACTCTCCACTTCTCCAGGCATGTTTTTTTGCCTCCTCCCCTATCCAGCCGCCACTACATCGAGCAGAGCAGGAGCAGAAAAATTCTCCCGCCCAGCTTCGCCACCAGAGCCGGCGCAACGCCCTTGCTTGCCGCCGCCCGCCACCATGAGTCAGAGCTCGTCCTCCAGTGCTGGTATGTGCTCCTCCCCTTTCCCTTCGTGCTCCTCCCCTTTTCCTCCATGCTCCTCCCCTTTCCCTCCATGCTCTGCCCCTTATGGCTGCATTTTGTTCATGATCTATAGAAGAACATGCTCAGCGCCGGCGGGCAGAAATGGTGGAAACGGTGTTTCCTTCTGCAGAAGCTGCTGCTCAAGCTGAGGAAGAAGCTAATGGTGGTTCTGTTCAAGCTTCATGTGGATCTGGTAATACAGTGGATGTAGATGCTATAGCTGCAAAAGCATTAGATGAGCTAGGGCCAGAACTTGCTGCACTAGCTAAAGATCCTAAGCGACATGCTCATTCAAAGGACCCAGGATGGAAGTACGGGTTCTGGCCCTATGAAGGGAAGAGGGACATGGTACAATGCATATTCTACAAGAAGATAGTGCCTACGGGAATTAAGAGATTCAAGCAACATCTTGCTGGTGGTTATGGTGATGCCGAGAAGTGTCCTAATGCTGTTGCAGTAGTTAGGAAAGAGATGAATGACTAGTTGAAGAAAAATGCAAGGATTCAACCCTCTACTACAAAGGCTGATCATGAAGCTGAAGCAGAAAGTGAAGGTGAAGTTGAAGTACCAGCAACACCAATTCCAAGTTCAGGGACAAAAGTTAAGGATGCAAAAAGGAAGGCAAAGATGCAGCAAGCATCAATTTCTGCTTACATGGGTGTAGCAAAGGCACAGAAGAATTCAAAATCTGTGAGCTCCATGCTATGCAAGACACCAGAAGAAGTTGTTGAAGAAAGACATACCTCAAAGAGTTCTCAACAGACAATGGAACATTGCACCAAGAAATCAAAGGAAGCAAAACAGATCATTGATGATCATGTTGCTGATTTCTTTTATGAGAATGGGATTCCACTTAATGCTATTAACTCAAGAAGTTGGGAAATTATGTTGGAGTCCATTGGACAATATGGTCCTGGATATCGATCACCTTCATATCATGAATTGAGAAATCCATTACTTGAAAGGGTAGTGGACAAGACAAATGATTTGAGAAAGAAGCATGAGGAGGCGTGGAAGGAGTATGGTTGCACTCTTATGTCCAATGGATGGACTGATACATGCCATCGTCATCTCATCAACTTCCTTGCCAATAGTCCAGCTGGTACATTTTTCCTTGGTTCAGTTGATGCTTCAAGTGAGGTAGCAGATGGCCTCATGCTTGCAAACTTGTTGGAGAAACAAATTGACAAGATAGGAAGAGAACATGTGGTTCAGATTGTCACAGATAATGGTGCTAACTTCAAGGCAGCAGGCAGAATTTTAACAGAGAGGATTCCTACACTATTTTGGACCCCATGTGCAGCCCACTGTTTGGATTTGTTGCTTGAGGATCTAAACAAGATAAGGGGAATTAGCAAATGCATTAATAATGCCAAGAAGGTCTGTAGGTTCATCTACAAGCATGGGCGGCTACTTGATCAAATGAGAGAGAAGCTAGGAGGAGATCTTGTGAGGCCGACAGTAACACGCTTTGCAACTACTTTTCTGACTTTGGCAAGTATCCATACACACAAGCAAGGACTATAGATAAGTAATTTGAAACATGAAATAAACTACGTTGCTTGAAGATGCATTTCAGGAGAGAGAGAGAGAGAGAGAGAGAGAGGGAGAGAGAGGGAGAGAGGGAGAGAGAGAGAAAGAGGGAGGGAGGGAGGGAGAGAGAGGGAGAGAGAGGGAGAGAGAGAGAGAGAGATCCGCCAGAGGGCTGAGCCTCACTCGGCTGCCCCGCTCCCGCACCCCTGCACCGCCTCCTCTCTCTTCACCTCCTTCTGTCGCCCGGCCTCCACTCGGCCGCCGTGCCCCGCCGCCTCGTGTGTGGAACCACCCCCGGCCGCCGCCTGAGAGAGAGAATAGAGAGAAAGAAGACGAGGGGTGCGTGGAGAGAGAGAAGCGGGGAGAAGGAGACGGTAAGGCTGACTCCAACAATAACATGCATTTTTTAGGCTGTCCGTAATGGAACCCGCCAAAGGCTCTTGCAGTACTATTTTATAGGAAAACATGCTGCACCGCCGTACTCTAAATGCTACACTACGTGAGGTGTGCCTTCCGCTTACTCTAAATCTAGCGTGGATAGAGAAGGAATAGTGGATGAATGGTAAGGGGTGGGGTCCAGAGAATAGAGGAAAAAATAGTGAAAATAATAGAAAAAAATAGAGGAAGGTTGGTATAGAAAAAAATTTAGTATATAATATATGATAGTTGGGATAGAGGATGGATATAGAGTATGAATAAGTGTGAGAAAACTAAATATAGAGAAGAGAACCTTGTTAACCAAGATAAAATATTCTTTTTAAAGGATAAATTTAGAGTACGATGAGTGTCGTTAGTCTTAGACTCTAACAATAACATGCATTTTTTAAGGCAAATGAAAGATTGCCTGACGTGTACAATGAAACAATCGGAATGTATTTGGTGAAGTCTCCAAGAGACAATGCTTTTGTCACTCTCCCGCCACGAACCGTTTACTTTCCCGCGAAGTCCCGCACTCCTGGCAGGAGCAATATCTTTTCCGGCGAAGTTCGTGGTTGCTACTGCTAGGACCGCGCATCGCCCATCACCTGGACGCCAGCTCCGCTGCTGCTACGCCCGCGCAAGCACCGGCCGCCCCGCGTGTCGCGCGCTGGTCGCCGCGGTCACCGCGCGTTTGGTCGAAGCGGTCGCCGCGCGTCCGGTCGCCCGCATGCCGCTGGGTCCGCGTGCCGCTAGCTGGTTGCTACGGTTGCCGCGCGCCGGCGCCCGCGTGCCGCTAGGCCTGCGTTCTGCTCGCTGGTTGCCCCGCGCGCCGGTACTGCTCGAGCCTGTATATCAGGTAACAATTGTTCTTACAATTCATTTGATAAATATTAGTTCTGTAGATTAATTTTCTCATTTGTTCAATGTTTGTTCCATTGATTATATGGTTATAATTTGAAGGATGACTATGAGGTATATTAAGCTTTCAAATTATGGGACTGCTAGTCACAGGAGAGATGTTGATGATATTGAGACAGCTGCAGCAATTTTGGCTGTTCAGGCAAAACGTCAATGGGAAGGTTCAAAACCAGGTCACCGCTCTCCCGGCACCCGCGTGCTGCTTCTTCCGCGTGCCACCGGCCGCTCAAAAAGCATTCGAGGAGAGAGGGAGTCTATTTTTACATCATCTCTCTCCTTGAAGGCAATTGCTATTGCCTCTGCCTACTCTGTTGGAGGCTTGTTTGTTATGCACAGTACCCACTTGATAGGTAATTTGGATTTGCATCTCCTGATACATAATGTTGTTGGAGTCAGTCTAAGGGCTGGGCAAGCCATACAGTAATTTTGTTTTCATCACTTTGCTTTCACCCACACGAATGCATATGGCAAAGATTTTGATCGCACGGTTAAATTTTTTTAACTAACGTGGACAACGTGTCTGCGCTGGGACGAGCAGCCATTTACAGGGTTATAAATACGCTCAAATACATTGTCTTTCTAATTAATTTGGTTCTTATATATTAGTTTATAGATATCCTTAATTATAATTAATTAAATAGAAATTTCAGCTCAAATGTGTATATAGAGAATACTGATAGGTGAAGATGATAGTGCTTTATTCTTGAACAGAATGGTGGATCTAGGTGCTAAATGATGTGGCGATCAGTTAGGATGAGTTAGGCTATACAACATGATGTTAAATCATAAAACTTATTTTTTTTATATGTTAACTAGATATTGCCGGTACAATTGTTTAATGCTCTTCAATGTGTTTTTTTCTAATAAATATCTTTATTGATCAATGCTAGCATGTATAATGGTGGTTAGATTTGCATTCATTCTTTTAATTTTAACCAATTAATCATAGACTAAATCAAAATCCTTTTACACCACTACAAAAACGACTTTCAGTAACAGAAAGACTAATTGACATTAGCAGCGGGCAAACTGAACCCACTACTAAATTCAGCCAAGGTGTGTGTGTGTGTGGCGGGGAGACGGAGGAGGGGTCAATGAGTGGCCAAAATTAGTGGCGGGCACGTCTTTGCTCATCACCAAGTGGCGCGGGGCAGATTAGTGGCGGACCAAAACATAGTCGGCCACTAAGTTTCGCCACCTCCTATATAAGGAGGGGTGCTAGGGGAGCGTAACCCTATCTGCACCCCTTTTGTCGCCACTTCTGCTCCCCTTCTTTCCACTACATCTGCTCCCATGGCCCCTCCCCGCCTCATCGTCGGTACGTTGCATCAAATCTGGGTGTAGCGTCATCGCCGCTTCCGCTAGGCCGTGGCCCAACACATGCCACCGACAAAGGCGGCCCGCGCAAAGAAGTAGAAGACCGGGCCTCCGCCTTCTGGCCGGTGCTGGTTGTTCAGGCGCTATGACAGCCGCCATGATGACAACAGCCGTGGAGCTGCCGCAATGCTTGGCACCTCTGCCTCCTCCCCATCGGCCCCCTCCGTGGCGGATATGAGGGAGGGAATGATGGCCACGGTGGCGGGCACGATGGCCGTGGTCGCCATGGCCATTGCCGACACCCTGGGGGCAGTGGCCGGCACGGCAGCGGTTGTCATGGACGCTATCCGCATCGCGGTGCAGGCCCTTAGCAACCTCCCAGACAGCTCCGAGTTGGCGGGAGATGCCCCCGCCCCCGCCTCACCAGGCACGCGCGACACCGAGGTGACACCCTGGGGGCGGTGGCCGGCATGGCGGCAGTTGTCATGGACACCGTCTGCATCAGGCCCTTAGCAACCACCCAGACAGCTCTGAGTTGGTGGGAGATGTCCCCCCCCCCCCCCCCCCGCCTTACTAGGCACGCGCGACACCGAGGTGTTCAAGGCGGCGGAGGAGACGAGGATGATATCGGCCATGGTGGGGATGGTGGCGGCGGCATAAATCACCGTGACCTAGGGTTAGAGCTTGGTGCAGGCCCCACTTTTTTTTTTGGGTCGGTTGATGCTGCAGTTACTACCGCACTTTTTTTTATGTTGCTAACCATGTAGTTAATGACAGGCTTGTAGCCCGTCACAAAAAAGTTATAAAAATGAGTAACATTCTTTTTTTGCGGCAGACAACACGTCCACCACAAAAGCCTCTTATGGCATGTTACTAAAAGTGATTATTGTAGTAGTGTTAGTGAGTCTAATTGAACTTGTATTTTGAGAGTATATGGATTTAACTGACAGCCAAGGCTATCTTTAGGATGTAGAAAATGAAATTTAAGAGTATAGGGACCTAACTGACATCCGAGCCTAAATTTAGAGTGTCAGAACTATAATTTAAGAGTATGAAAAACTAAGTGACACAACAAGACAAGTCTAAGGACCGGTTAAAAAATTAGTTTTGGCCCCTTACAAATTATGTTTTTACAACTTAACTCTCCTCATGGTCAGATCCTAGCTTTGCGTCTGATAACTCCACTCTCCGCCAGTACTAGGAAAACGATTTTCAACAAGGCATAACAAAGCTTGTTACAAACCGAGCCCGGGCAGGGGAGGGGGGATCCATCACTAAATGGTAGAAATTAGTGACGGGCGCCTCATCGCACACCACTAATTGGTGTACATACATGTTAGGGGCGCGCAAAAAACATGGCTCGCCACTCACTTGCGCCACCTCCTATAGAAGGAGGGGTGCGGGGGACCGTAAACCCTATCCGCTCAACCTCTGCCCCTCCTCTTCCGCTGCCACACTTCCCGTCGCCTCCCTTCTGCCCCTCCTCTTCCGCCTCATGGCTCATCCGCATGGCGTTGTTGGCCGGCTACATAACATCTAAGTGTGCGTTGTCACCGCCTCCACCTGGTCGTGGCATGGTACATGCCACCGATGGTGGATGCCCATGCGAAGAAGCGAAAGGCCGGGCCTCTGTCGCCATCTGCCGGGTGTTGTGACGCCCACCATGACGATGACGGTCGTGAAGGTGCCAATGTTCTAGTCGCCTCTGCTTCCTCATATCTTCCCCTCGGTGGTGGATATGAAAAAGGGGATGATTGCTGCCAAGGCGGCCACGTGATCGCCAAGGCCATCGCCAACATCACAGGAACGATGGCCACCACGATGACGGTGGCCCTCGACACCATTTGGATTGCTTCATGGGCCATCGGTGACCTCCCGGACGGCTTGGAGCAGGTGGGGGACACCCTCCTCCTCACTAGGCATGCCGACGCAAAAATCTTGCAGTGGTGACAGAGGCGGCGGAGGTGACGGTGAGAATGACGGCCATTGCCAAGACGATGACGGCGACGTACACCATAGTGGCCTTGGCTAGGGTTCAGGTTTGAAAGCGAGGCCCAACACCATTTGGTATGGGTCTCACTTTCTTTTTGTGTCGGTTGATGGTGCAGTAGTGACGGGAGGGGCTCATCACTACCACACTATTTTTATGTTGCTAAATAAGACCTTTAGAGCATCTCTAAGAGTTCCCCTAAAAGTGGATCCTAAAAAACTTGTTTCAGGGACAGCCCAAAAACTATTGGGACTAAAATATATATCCTTCTCCAATACTCCCTCCGGTCCATTTTTGTTGTCGCCGCAATTCACTTCAAAAGGTGCGGGAATTGTTGTCGTCGGCGCTCCTGTCCTACATTTGCTTCCGATTTTGCCCCTGCTTTACTCTATCGTCGCACCGTAGTTCTTCCTGGGCATCGCCACCGCCGATAGCACCTTCCACCATGGACGCCGCCACCATGGACGCTGCCATAGACAACACCTGCCGCCATAGATGCTGCCGCGGACAGCACCTGCCGCCATAGACGCCGCTGCCATGATGCTGCCGCGGACAGCACCTCCCGCCATGGACGCCGCCGCCATGGATGCTGCCGCGGACAGCACCTCCCGCCATGGACGCCGCCGCCAACGCTGGCCTGCGCGGCGCGACATGGCTGTCATCAAGCACGGAAGACGCTGGCCTGGGCGGCGCGACCTCGACGCTGGTCTGGGCGGAGCGACATGGGTGTCGTCGAGCACGAAAGATGAACAGGAAGAGTGCGGGAAGCTTGGGAGAGACGGCGGCCATGGTGGATTGGTTTGGTCCTGTGTCCTCTGTTTTTTTTGTTTCATTTGGTGTCTTCTGCCGTGTTGTGTAGGGTAGTTTCAGAGGCTTTGATTTTGAGAAGTTCTGCCATACAGTATGCAGTTGCAAGACGCCATAATCTGAATGTCACTTGCTCAATTGGCCTAATTTCATTTCGAGAAGAATGGCTTCAGTTTCCTCAAAAAAAAAAAATTATGATTTTCCTCAAAAAAAAAAGAAGAATGGCTTCAGACCTGCTTTTGGGTTACAAGATGGTGTTAAAATCTCAAGAGTACAGTAATCTGAACTCACATGGAGTTCTTATTCAGAGGCCAGAAATTGCAGTTATTCAGAGAATGACTAACTACGGTACTGCTGTCAAGTTTCTCAAGAGTACAACTTTCGGTAACAGCGAGAGGATGAGTGGCAGAGGGATGACCGCTGGCACTGCTGCAAATTTCTGAACCTCGAATGGTAAAAAAAGGGGAGAGTATGTACTCCGCCTGTGTACAACATCGATGCAATTTCTACATTTATCAGGTCAAGTGGTCACCTGTTGTTGGACCAAAACTAACTTGGTCAAGTGCAATTTCTACGTTCATCAGGTTACTGAAAAAAAATTGATGAACTGAACTCTAGTGCTGTCAAGACGACTTGACCGTGGTGCCGAAGAAGCTGCCCATATGTCTGTCAAAGTTCTGTTTGGAGCAACAGTTGATTTAGAGTTCCTTGAATGGCTGGTTTCTCCATGGTAGTAAGCTCAATGGTTTAGTATAAACCTGCAATCAGCAGATAATTTAGAGTTCCTTCAATTGAAAAGAGAAACAAAAAAAAATTAGTGGTGCTGCTGTTTCACCGTTCATCCCAGCACTTGCCGTTTTGGGTAGCCCTTTCAATTTTCATCAAGGAACTGAGTTTCACCAACAGGAATTCAATGTTTAGAGTAATAATTTACCAGAATCGTGCTGCAAAGATTCAGGATGACAGTCCAGCTCAAAAAATCTCAAAACAAGCAACCTCTCATAATATAGAACAATTGTTATAAAGATCAAACTAACACAGTTCGATCAAGTCAAACAGGTACACATAACTTGAGGTAAGTACAGACTTGAGTACAGTAAACTGCTAACTTGAGTAAACTGCATCACTACCAGGACAACACTTGTAACTACGTTACAGAAGTACAAAGTATGTGATCACAATATCTCAAAATACTACAAGATTTGGTAATTCCAGAAATCTCTGAACAGCATATCTCAAAAATACAAAGTATGTGACCATATAAATTACAGAATTTATTCACTAATGCAGAATTTATTCTTCTATTTGAGTAAGTGCCTCGTTGACCAATGCAGCATCACAACTGAGTTGAACTGGTAGACGATACAAGCTGATGCGCTCTTACACTAGTCCTTTTCACATAACCCTACAAACCCTCTCTTGCCGCAAAGTTATTTCAAATGAGCTACAGCAGTAGCACCTGCCAGTTGACGACCACAGCATGTCAAGTTCCTGGAAGAGAGAAACAGAATAAGATACAACAATTATACTGACAAAAAGGTTGAGTAAAAAAAGCATAGCGAGAGAACATATTCATACCGCAACACTATCACACTATTCCTAAAAATGGAGGCCAATATCCCTACTCAGTTTTCCCTTTGCCCTGCTCTGCGAGCTTAGCTGCCACTTCCTCTTCTGATAAAGGCAGATAATAAATCCTTGGAGAGGCTTGTGTCTTCCTGAACAGATCATCAAGTGTCACAACAGGTGGTTCTGGTTTCTTTGGAGTGGGTGGAAGCCTCTCTCTTACTGATGCCGGATCAGATGTAGGGGGTTTGGCAAGGAGCGGCGGTGGTGGCAATTGCTCCCTTGGACTTGCTGCCTGGTGTGGCACACTTGGATTAGCCTGAGCAGGTTGAGCAATAGGTGTCTTTGAGGCAGTAGCTGGGATAATAGGTCTTGCTGGCGGGGGAGGAGGTTCAAGCTTGAGCTTCACCTACTGAGGGTAAAAAATCAGCAACCAAATGATTGACATTGTTCGGGGGCCACTGCAGGTTGTAGACAACATTCCTCATGGCCACAGCTTCATCCACCCAGGAGAACTGCACATTAACAATCAGCATACATAATTAGTCTGAACATACATACTATAAAACAGGCATCACACGAGCTGCTTTCTAGTCACCTAGTAGCACAACATTATCATTTCTCAAGCTCGCAAACACTGATTGCATTATGTACAAAAAATTGAATAGACTTCATTAATTCACATTGCAGTACCCAACATCAACAATATAAATCGGAGGGAGTACTATTTGCAATAACCAACATCAACATAAACCGGAGAGGGTACTATTTACACTATGCATGATGAATTTATTTCAGATGTGCACAAATGAGTTCCTTTTAATTTTTTGTACTGCAACGTGACAAAATAACAACAAAGATAAGAAAACAAGTCTTGGAATACAAAGAGAACATACTGTAACATAGCAATGAGTTTTGATATGATCCATCCAGAAGTTTTGTACTGATCCATCTTTACCAAGAAGCTCTTGGATAACTTTCAGGGTAAATGGACGTACAAATCGGTCAATTCTCAAGGAAGTTGTCGTAGTTTTCTGGGATGGTGGCACTGGAACACAAATACAAAAGGCAAATGAGGTTCACAATATTCATTGATCAAACTGGACATGGGAACAAGGGGATCAGCAAGGAGAGAGACTCACCAATCCGCTCCTTCGGAGACCCTCCACTGGCAGTTGAATCAGATCTCCCAAAAGAACGTTTTAAAGAAGGCTTAAAGGGATAGACTTGTGTGGTGCAGAGGCGATGTTGAGGTGGGAAGGTGGGTCGGAGAGGCAGAGCAACGGGGCGGAGCCAGTGTCAACATGGAGAGGCAGGTCGCAGATGTGGCTCCAGCCCGGTGTGACGCGCCGTTGACAAGGGGAGGCGGGACGAAGGAGGCGTCGACGAGGGGAGGCGGGGCGGAGGCAGCACCGACGAGGGGAGGCGGGGCGGAGGTCATGGCAACATGGGGAAGCGGCGTCCACCGACGGCAGATCCAGGTGCGGAGAGGAGTGGGGTGAGGTGGGGAGAGGAGCGGGGCAAGGTGGAGCGATCTAGATCAGTGCGCCGGTGCGTGGGGAAGTGATGCGAAGGTGTCGCCGACGAGAGGAGGCGGGGCGGAGGCGGCAGCGACGTGTGGAGGCGAGGCGGCGGCAGGAGAGGAGTGGTGGATCGGAATCGGCGGAAGAGAGACCGGTACGGAAAGACGGGGGCAAAATCGTCTTTTCATGTATTTCTTAATTTTATCAAAACTGTCGGAAACGACAACAAAAACGGACCGGAGGGAGTAATTCCCTAAAAGTGTCCGTATAGTAATTTAAATTGGGCCAGGCCACGTGTCCTCTTAAAAGTGTTCGTATCATAATCGTAGCCTAGGTCCTCTCGCCGCCGTAGCCTGCGAGGCGATCGTCTCCACCTTATCCAAACGACGAAGCAGGAGGGCGACGACAACCAGCGCCGACGCTCTCGCGACTGGCGCCCTCGCGCACCGTACGCTTCACTGCCGCTCACGTTAATTGGTGTAGCAAGCAGCTGGCCGCTCCGCTGGATTCCATCTGCACCTCGTGTTAATTTCTGCCGCGTGCACCAACGTGTTCCAATCAACAGTTACGAACGTCGTCCTTGAGGATTCTCACAATCATTATTTGGATTTTATATTCAACTGAATCAGTAATCATGGCTTCAGATTAGTGGCGCCTGGGTAGTAATCAACGTCCGTTGGTCATGAGCAAATTGTTGCAACTAGTATTAGATTCATCATCATCTGATGATGATGATTTTTTAATTGGCTCAGCTCAAATCATGCATACTCATTATCAGTCTACTGGTAACCGCAAACATGGCAGTTCAGTCCCCAGACATAAAGTTGTTCATCGTAAAAGAGAACTAGGTCACTGGAAGCTATATGAGGATTACTTCTCAGAGGATCCAACTTACGACGCCGAGTTTTTCAGACGAAAGTTTGTAATCAGTTCATATTTTTTCATTGAAGTATTTTACCAATAATTGTAGGTTTAGAATGAGTCGTTCCCTGTTCTTGCGTATAATGCATGCGGTGGAAAACTATGATGACTATTTTGTGCAAAAAAGAAATATAGCAAATATTCTTGGATTAAGTTGCTTACAGAAGGTGACTGCAACTTTTCGTATGCTAACTTATGGAGTAGCAGCAGAGTATACAAATGAATATGTTTGTATTGGAGAAAGCACTGCTATCGAGAGTATGAGAAGACTTGTCATAGCAGTAGTTGAGATTTATGAAGATGAGTACTTGAGGTCTCCTAATCAGAACGATATTGCTCACTTATTGGCCATTGCAGAGGAAAGAGGTTTTCGAGGAATGTTAGGATCCATAGACTATATGTATTGGAAGTGGAAGAATTGTCCTACAGCATGGCACGGTATGTACTCCGGCCACATTCGTGTTCCAACAATAATCTTGGAAGCCGTTGCTTCCAAGGATCTATGGATTTGGCATGACTTTTTTTAGTTTACCAGGATCGCATAACGATATTAATGTCCTACAATGGTCGCCACTATTTATAAAGTTATGTGAAGTAAAAGCGCTAGAAGTCAATTATACTATTAATGACCATGATTATGAAATGAGTTACTATCTTACCGATGGCATATATCTATCTTGGGCAACATTTGTGAAGACCATAGGATAACCACAGGATAATAAGAGAAAATATTTTGTAAAAGCACAAGAATCAGTAAGGAAGGATGTGGAACGAGCCTTTGGAGTTCTACAAACTCACTTTGCCATTATTCGAGGTCAAGCACGTCTATGGGACCAAGAAACATTAGGATATATTATGAAAGCTTGTGTCATCATGTATAATATGATCATTGAAGATGAGGGAGAGGTGGATGTAGAGGAACGTTTTGACCCTGATGAAGACAATGTCAATGCTTCACATCATCATACACCGGATCTTCTAGAATTTATCGAGACACGAAAAAAATTAGAGACAATGAAACTCATCATCAACTACAAGAAGATCTAGTGGAGCATCTGTGGCAACATAAGCCAGACAAATATTGATTAACTATGTACTTTTTCCAAACTTATATTTAATTATCATATCAGATGATGTATTTAATAAATGCAACAAGATACTATTATCATGAAGTAAGTTGTTGTGTTGTATGTATTAGAAGTACAAGCAATGACATGAAGACAACAGAGTTGCACAACATGATTACAACTATAGGTCGAAAACAAAATAAAGTATTCTAGTTATTGCATTCTGGCACAAGGGCACAATGTGACCATAACTAAACAACGAAAGTCTGAATCAAATGTGATAGAAAACATAGAAGAGTGCTCATGACTAAACAACAAAAGTCTGAATCAAATGTGATAGAAAACATAGAAGAGTGCCCACGACTAAATAACAAAAGTCTGGTAATTGAAAACATAGAAGAGTGCCCACAACTAAATAGGAAAGTTGATTCCTCGACGGCTGCATATCTTAGCACGTATGCTACTATAGTATAGCTGCTCCTCCTTGGACATGCCACTAATGTCCATAGTCATTATTCTTTCTTCTTCTAACATTCTTCTCAGTTGTGCCTGGTCTTGCTCACTTGCAGCTTTTGTTGCTTCTATGCGAAGTTTTTCCTTCTCAATTTCAAGTGTTTTATAGAACCTTTCATCCTTCTTTGCTTCCTTCTCTACATCGGCCTCCTTCTTTTTCTCCCACAAATGATCAAATGCTTCTATGCATGAGTCCCCTCCACTTCGACATAAAAGTTGTTTAGCCTTCTTCCTTCCCGTTGGCCTCTTAGGTGCATCACCTTCTGTAGTTGCATTCACAATATTATTAGCATTTGCATCATCATTATTTGGAGAACCAGTCAAATCTAGGATTGAATCTAGAGAAGCCTTGTGTTTCTGATGAGTTGATTTAGGTGATGTCAATTGATTCATCTTATCATGCCATTTGGGTTCATGCTGTAATAAATTCCAGCAATGTAAAAGGTGAAAATACTTGTGTTCCTTGTCTTCTTCCTTATATAAAATGCAAGCATCCATAAGCTGAAAAAAAAATTAGGCAATTGTTAGTTAAATGAGTTACACTAATAGAAAGTATGTATGTATCACTGACCTTATTTTCAAAAGTCTTTCCACTCTGATTTCTACCTTCAATAGCGGTGAGACATCCACAAAACTTATTTACTGACTCTTGAATGTTGGTCCAACGATGAGATAATGAGTTAGGGATACATAGTACCGTAATGTCCTTCCCAGCATGATAGAAATTATGAACCCTTGTCCAGAAAGCACCACACTTTTGGTTGGTTCCTGGAATTGCATCACTGCTTGTACCCAACCAAGCCTTTACAAGTGCTATGTCTTCTTTGTTACTGAAATTCTTGTTCCTTGTCTTCTTGTTTAATTGTGTGGTGGGAGTAGTGTGTACAGTATGCTCTTCTGGAGGGCTACCTAAACCATCCCACTGTGTTCCATTTTGATCGAGAGTTTCATTCATCATGCCCATAAAAAAACCCTCTGACGTCATTGTCACAAGTGACTGTACCACTAAGTCAGGAATAGAGGATATATTAGTAACAATGATGAAGACATGATAGAACAAGTATCGATGCAGTACCAAGCAAAGAATTGTCATACAGATGTAAAGTATCAGACCTGGTCCCATACCCTCTGTAATATGAATACCAACAGCAAAAGTAAGGACTACTCAACAGAATTGACTGAAACGTAGAAATGTACTGATGCAAGTTAAAAGAAGAAGCTCATGATCAAGGAAAAACAAGCACAAGACTGGACCCATATCCACTGTAGTACACTCAATTCTCAGATTGTCCTCTACAACTAATAGGACAACAATGAGTTATTGTTCTAAATTGTCAAGAAAAAATGAGTTATTGTTCCAAATTGTCAAAAAAAAAAAGAGTTATTGTTCTGATCTTGGCTCTTATATTTTCTAGAATATTAACTTTAAGGTTCTATATTGTACTGTGTAGTGTAGTGGCCGTGGGGCTAGCAGCATGATATGGAATGCTACACAAACTGTTGTTTCAGTTCATTTGAGAAGGGAGATCACAGGACACTCGGTCCATCATCAAAATCCTGATACCAAAAGCTGAAATGTTCTTCGTCAAGGGTGGTGTTCAGTTTCAAAAGAAGCACATGGAAAGTGTGCCAACCAAGTTAACCCCAGAAGAAGCAAAGATCAGTGTTGGGTTCACAATAATGCCTGGCTTTAAGATAGGATGCACTGTCATCAGGTGCAGTGTCTATGTGTCCATGCTCAATACAGGGGACCTCTAAAATCATCATTACACAGCTCATTATGTATGCAGAATCTGAAGCCTTGTCCTAGTTCTACCAAATAAGCTTATGTTGATGTCTTCCAGCATTATGTCAAGGAAGCAAGCCTTGTAGTAGGTATGATAGCTCAGGGCTGCTATACAAAATACTTTTAACTGTCTGTTCTGATTATAGTAGTCATTCCTCTGTTCACGCCCTACTTAAATCCATTGAAGATATTCCATTTTGGAATGTGCATGTGCTCATTGTATACCGTTTCATTTGGAAAACTGAACACATGCTTTGAGACTATTATACAAAAAATTCTCGGTATGGGCATAACAGAAATTTATCTTGAGAAGAGTTTAGCGAAGTTGTTTGTTTGCTTTGGGTTTTCTAAGCATGCGACATGCGCATATCTTCCAAATTTGTCAACCTGCCTAAGAACAATTTTAGTTCACCCACTGAAACCATACGCACTGTTTATACTAAACAGTAAAATGGCTGAAGATTTTTGGCAGAATTCATACTTACCGAGGACTCGAGGACACGGTGGCAGATCGAAGACATGAGGACACGGCGGCAGATCGGAGACGGTGTGACAGGACTGCTGGCGGACGACCCCGACGACCCTGCTGGCGGACGGCTGAGGCGGCGCTGCTGGCGGAGGACCGAGGCTGCACTGCCGGCGTACGACCAAGGCGGAGATGCGGTGCTGCGGGAGAACGTGGTGGGGGATGGGCCGAGTCACGCAGCGGCAGGGGACGGGCCGAATCGCACGGCGGCGGGATGGGGGAGGGGGGAGAGGGTGGGGTTCAGCGAGGTGTCGCTTCGGGGAGGGGCAAGCAAGGTGACGCGCGACAGGGAAGGGGCGAGTGAGGCGGCGCGCGTCGGGGAGGGGGCGAGCAAGGCCGCACGGTGGGCGACCGAAGACGTAGACGAGCAGAGGCGGTGTACCGCCCGAGTGAGGGAAAATGGCAGCCTCAATTTCGCTGAGCGCACAGTGGCGCCAAATCGTGCCGCCGAAGCGGGAGGACGGGATCCGGACCCCGAATTTTTTCCTTGTTTTACCTACGTTTGAGGATGATTTAGGGAAGGGATAAAAACAGGGAGATATTTAGGAGAGTTGTTGGAGAATGATTTTTATAATAATTCATAATAATTTGATTTAGAGATACTTATTAGAGAGCTTTTGGAGATGCTCTAAGCAATACGTAGACATGGGACATTGAAACAGGTTCTCATGTATCGCCTTGCGTCGGGCATGCCAAATCGTCCACAACTTGACCACCACCCTTCTCAGCTCATCGTGCGACAATGTTTCCACTAGGGTCACCAGCCATCCTTTTGCATTGTCGTTTTGGTTAACACAGAGGTATTCCACAATCTCCTCTCCCTCTAGCGCCCAAACACATCTCGCCATCCAACATTCCAATAGCGAGTGTCTCCATGAATCTTGCGCAATATGTGATGACCCAAATTGAAGGGATCAATGCACAGGCCCATGATAAAAAGTCATGTGTAGATATGTGATATGTCCTACCTCAGAACAGACTCAAATGGCCCATTGAGTATTGGATGGTTGTCCAGCTAATAGTATACATCTTTTTTCTGTCGTTTATTTCTCAAATCTTATCGTGCACTAAGGTTTATACTAACCTAGTTCCACGGATGTGACATTTTACACTGGCCATAACATCTGTGAGCATGATTAACATTTATAAATCTGATATAGTCATAAAATCAATCTGACTCCAATCCCAAACGATTTTGGATGCAGTTTTGGATGTTGATATTGAAGCCCAGAATTTGGAATTGGCATTGGATGCAGTTAATATCAGCTGTTTGGATGATCTAGGAATTAGAATTGGAATCTGACTCCAATACCAAACGAGATTCAGCACACTAGCGTACCCCCTTCCCATAATTTCGAGCCCTCCTCCTCCGTATTCGGCTGGATCAGCCTCCCTCGCGTATCTTGGTCTCTCTCGCTCTCTCACAGCTCTCCCCTGGATTGCGCTGCCGCTCCTCTGCGCTCCCTCACCACCACCCGCTGCTCCTCTCCACTCCTCCACCGGCAACTCACGCACCACCGCCCCTCCACTGGTGACTCCCGCGCTGCTCCCCTGCACTCCTCCACCATTCTTTGACTCGCATGGGGGCAGGAGTTGGCGACACAAGGTGGCAGCCGTGGACAACACGAGGTGGCGGCGGTGGGCGACGCAGGCAGCGGCGGTGGTAAGCGATGCAGGGCAGTGGCGGGGGTGATGCAAGGCGTGGGCGCGACGATCTCGGGGGCATCGCGGACTGTGGTGATGGCGGGCGGCATGGCTGGGTGGGGAGTCGGAGTGGGAGGAAGAAGATGCAGGAGGAGGAACAAGGAGAGGAGGAGCTATGAATTCCAAATTCTAGGTCATGTTAATCCAAACGTGAATTGATATTTTCCATTGTGTTCAATTGCATCTTGCAATTTTATCTGCATTCAAACAATTGTTTGCCATTGAACTCAATTCAATTTCTTGACTGAATTGGTATTCAACTCAATTGAATTCCAAGGCCTCCAATATCTACATCCAAACGAAGCCTAATCATAATTTGATGTCATCATTGTGAAAGAAATACCATAGATTAATAGTAACTTTAGTTAAATAGTTGATATCAAGCACACATCGGATCTTGTGACAATTTCTATTTTTACTATGCTTTAGAAACATGAAATTACATTAATATGAGAATTTAATATAACTTCATTCAATAGCAACCATTGTACATTTGTGATAGCAACTTGAGTACTTGTCTTGTAACCAGTTATTGATGGCTGGTGCATATATATATGACATCTAATAAATTAGTGCATTTTATTATTATAGCAACGTATTGTGTTTAATAACCATATTAAACTCTATTCTTTAAACTCCTTCAAGAATTTTAAAGGGTTACACTTCACAACTTTTATAATGAATATTGATAGTGACAATAAAATTTGTAACACATCTAAATGGGATCTAGTACTGCTCATCCCATACGACATTACAGCATCTCCAACGTCTTCCAATACTCCTCTCTCTAAAGAAAACAGTCATATTGAAAATTAAAACTGTTCCAACAGTCTCTCAATATGACTCAAGAGTTAGAAGGCTAAAAAAAAACACATTCTAACTCCCAATAAAATTGGAGTCCCTTTCCTAGTCTCAATAACTGAGAAATATGTATAACATGTGGGTCGCCTGAAAATCGATTGAGATGGAGAGAAGAGAGAAATGTGCATGACAGGTGGGTACTGTAGTTTATTGTTGGGAGTTGTTTTTTGGAAGACTGCTGGAGCAAGCTTTCTAATACAGTAAAAAGTGCTATTGGAAGGCTATCAACACCACTATATTGGGAGATATTTTATGAAAGACTGTTGGAGATGCTCTTATAGCACAGATGAAATCGAAAACGGATACTCTATTTAGAAGTTATGATGTTTTAAATATAAATGAAACCTTTTAATACATCAAGTGCGTGCACTCCTCCATCGTGCAATGCACACATGTTACAGCTTTTAATACATGTCATTATCTCTATTTTAGATTCGATCGGCCATTTGATACATGCCATTATCTCTATTTTAGCATATACTAGAGATAAACTACCTTTTAAGAACGTACTATCTACATATATATAAAAGATGCAACCCACTAAGAGTCATAGCTTCTATTTCTCTTCAACCACATTGAGCCACATCATCACTATTATTTAGACCATCTGATCCTTATGTTGATTAGCCATCAGCCGTTGAGACATCGTCAAATAGAAACTGTTGCCTCATAAACTTCGTTAACTAGCAAGCACTCCACCACCTCACGTCCACCAGAAACCGTTGCCTCATAAACTCCCTTAACTAGCAAGCACTAATGCACTAGAATGTAGTGTCAACTTCATTTACCTCTGTCAGTTTCCTCTACCTGTTGCAACTGCAGTCTATTATCTATTCAGCTTCCATATTTTATTTTTCCCAAAACCCCCACACTTGCATATAAATATATCCTATACCTGTTGTACCCGCAGTCTATTATCTATTCCCCTTCCATATTTTATTTTTTCTAAAACCCACACACTTGCATATAAATGCGGCAGGAACCTCCTATGTACCTCAACCAAAACGCCTCCTGCGCATACTCATTTCCTCTAATCCGTGATGCATACAAGATTTGTCCCTCATATTCTTATCTCTCTCTCTCTCGATTACGGCAGGAATCCCATAAAGGTTGCTACAAGCACTAATATTATATTGTGTGCATCATTTTATTTTTTCTTCTGTTACTTTTGTTGTGGATTACTTATTTCTTCCCATCATTTGCAGGTCATGTAGGTGATTAATCAATCATCTCTGTATGTATTGGATTTTTTTTCTTTTGTTGTTTGGATTTTGTTTTGTCCTTCACATTCTTAGATTTCATAACCAGAATGCAATGACCATAATTTGTATCGCCGGTATGTTACTTTACATATGATGTGGAAATGTGTCTAATATTTTATTTGGAACACAAACAAGATTTTATTTTGCATCTCTATCCTAATTTTCATTTTAGCGTCAGATATATTTCATTCATGTACAGATATAGTTCATCATCTCTAGGATCTTCCAATAGTTTTTGAATTTTCAAGGTCAACCGTTACATTTTACATTATTAATGAAGAGTGATGAACTATTTTTCACATTAGAGCCACATTGAAGAAATATTTCAGTAATAAACACAACATAAATGTTTGTTTAATATGTTTAGTCAATCTTTCAAAACTTAATTTGAATCCCCGTAGCAACGCACGGGGTATCCATCTAGTTAGATATACACATCATGCCGATCATTCTTTAAAAATATGTAAAGAACTATTAGTAAATACTGCAAGCTCACGTTTTTTCCAAATACTGTACAAAACCCTGGTTTCAAAATACCACAGTATTCTATGGATGAGGTTTTCTAAACTATAGTTTCTGAATACCAAAGTTTTATAAAACTCTAACATCCAAACGGGCCCCAAGTTGTAAGTTAGGGGAGAACTTTCCCATGGGTCTAGTGACACGTTTATCCATGCATTATTTCATCAGTGTTAAACTGGATGAATATGCATTCAGTCTTCAGATAGATATGCATTAGTCAACAGATAGCCATGTCGGCAAGCATTCAGTCTTCAGATGAACATAAGTTAGACTCAACAGCCTAATAAAAATAATAGAGTATCAAACTCCAACAAATAATAACTGAAAGTTGCCTAGGGGGGGAGGGGGTGAATAGGCAATCTAAAAATAATCCTAAAAAAGTACTAAAGGATAATCAAATAACCAGGAATGACGGAACTTCCGCCGGGGTCGACGGAACTTTCGTCTCACTACCTTTCCTCTAAGCAATGAACAACGCGGATAACAAGGAGAAAGAAATACTAGCTTGGTAGAAGTGAAGCTAATATAATGTAAGCCCAGAATTCTTGAATGAAGACTAGCTACATAATTAACAAATGATACAAGCACAATAATATGAAAGAAATAAGTAAGCACAAATATAAGAGCGGGAAAGTAAAGAGAGACACAAGAATTAACCTGAAGTTCAGCAACCACACTAAGTAGTTCCTACGTCCTTGTTGAGGAGCCACACAAAGTGGCCGGGTCTCTCTCAACCCTTTTCCCCGCCAAGCAATCACAAAGATCGTGCTTGGATTTCTTTCTCCACTTGATTCTTTTCCTCCAGAGGCAAATCACACCTTGACAAACGTCCCCGACTCACCACACAAAGTTGAGAGTTCAAGGGCAATGCCTAGCCGTCTAGGAGACCAAGTCTCCAAGAGTAACAAGCAGATCAAATCTTGATGGGGAGGGAAAGTTGTGCTCAAGCTTTTGAGTGGATGGATTCAATCTTTTTGTGGTTGGATCTCTCTCACTTGGATTGGAATCTCAAGAACAAGTCTAGGAGTAAGAGGGGAGAGCTGTAGCTGAAGAGTGAGTGAAATGGCAAAGAATCCAACCCTTCCCACGGGGGACGGGGTACTCTATTTATAGAGAGAGCTCAAAAACTAGCCGTTATAGTATTTTTCTGGGTCTGACGGAACTTCCATGGTTACCAAAGGAACTTCCGTCAATTCAAATTTAGCCGTTGTAAAGCACTGAAAGTGAGCAAAAGATGATGTGACGGAACTTCCGTCAAAAGGTGACGGAACTTCCGTCACTCTCGGTTTAACAAGAAAAAAAGGCTCACAGAACTTCCGTAAGTGCCACAGAGGTTCTTGGTGACGGAACTTCCGTCACTCTTGGTTTGATAAGGAAAAAGGCTCACAGAACTTTCGTGAGAGCCACGGAGGTTCTCGATGACGAAACTTCCATCATGGGGTGACAGAACTTCTATCACTCTCGGGTGTACAGAAGGTAGAAACCCGACGTTGACGGAACTTCCATCACTAGGTGACGGAACTTTCGTCACCCTCGGGTTAACATCAAAGTCGGACCCGACGCTGGCGGAACTTCCGTGAGAGGACTCACAGAACTTCCGTCACTCTCTGTCTTGCTAAGTAAAAGGCTGATTCTTAGGCTTTGTTGGCTAGATTTTCAGACGAATTGATTTAGAGCTTGAGCACAATGTTTCCCTTACTAGCAAGATAAGTTTTACCCCTCTTAATAGTTCGGCATACCTATGACTCAAAACAAATAGCATAAAAACTAAACTTGAACCACCATGAGCCATTTTCTTTTCACTTTTATTGGAGGATAGACTTTCTCACATTAGTGGGTAATTAACTTTTCTCTTGATGATCTGCACATCTTCTTCATAAGCATGTTAGTATAATTTTAATCTTTTGTCATTAATCACCAAAACCCACTAGGGAACCTAGATGCATCTTCAATCTCCCCCTTTTTGGTGGTTGATGACAATAGATTAAAAGGATATAGAAATATAATCAAGAGAGAGAACAATAAAATATAGTGAGGCTCCCCTAAAGATATGCAAGATTCACAAAGACATGTGAAGGAGCTCCCCCTATATTTTGTAAAAAGTGGGGTGTCTAAAAGGTGTATAAGTGTGAAGCAAAGTGATAAAGCAATAAACAAGCATCACAACCAAACTATAAACTAGAAGAAACAAGCACCACACATGACATAAGAACAATAGAGTTATTACAAAAGGTTCACAAATATGTTTCGCACACAAAGCAAATAGAGAGGGGAACTAGTCCATAGGTTCATCACTATCCTATTACAAAGCCTCTGAAACAAATATCCTTTTCACTCATCTCTCCCCCTTTGGCATCAAGGCACCAAAAAGAATGAGAGGAGGAGGAGATAAGAGAAAGGTATTACTCATCATCATCGGTGCTTTCATCATTGTCCTTGTCGTCCTTTTCATCACCCTCTTCTTCTTCGTGGCCTTCGTCCTTGCCTTCCGCGCCTTCTTGTTCATCTTGTGCAGCTTGTTCTTCGTGAGCGGGAGTGGGTGGAGGAGCAAGATCATCCCAATCATAGCCGGCAAGGGGATCCTCAAAGACCGGTGGCTCACCATCGGGCTCACACTCGGAGCCATCCAGAGACACCTCATGGCCTTGAGCTCTTTGGTCTTTCTTGTAGCGCCGCACTTGCTTCTTAATGCATTTCTTGTTCTCCCAATTTTCCTTAGCATTGAAGCAACAAGCATTCAAGATGCTCTTGAGCATAGTGGCAATGAGTGATGATGGACGACGGCGAGATGCTTCAGGTGGAGGAGTGGGGGCTGAAGCACGAGGGGCGGCTGCTTCCGCCCTAGCTACCCGTTCCTCTTCTAACTCCCTCCGGATAGTCTCATGATGAGGGTGAGTGAGCTTAGGCACACGAGGTCTCAACGACTGATGCTTGCACTCCTTCTCAAAAATCAATCCAGTCTCAGCCTCGATCATCTTCATAAGATAGGGAGCAAAGGGTAGCACCTTCCGAGTGTCCAAAGAGGCCGAGTAGATTTCCTAAGTAATGAGGTCCATCACACTGAAGGCTGTAGCTCCATCACTAAACCTAGCAAGAACATTTCTGGAGTGCTCAACAAGGGAAGTGGCATACCTAGCCTTAGGAGCAATAGTCACCCGGAGCATCCTGTTGAGTGTGAAGTAGAAGTTGTGTATTCCATGAGTGGTTCCCAGATATTTGGGTTGAAGGTCCTCATACATGAGTCTCAGCTCAGAGTCCTTCAACGCAGGCTCACAAGAGAGCCTGTCCCTTGCATCATCTGCCTCAGCATCTTGAAAGAAAAAGGTAGCCAAGCGAGAAGGGGATACAACATACTGCACACCTTGTGTCATCCAATGAACATAGTCTCATCCATCAATGTACAAGGTGGAGTAGAGCTGACAGATGACCTCCTCATTCCAATCATAGTTGAACCCCATGACGTCATACATATGCCGTGCCTTGCAGGCTCCCACTATCTCATTGAAGGTTGACACATTCTTGTCCTCCATGTATTTCTAGTCAATCCACTGATGAGTGACCAACCGATTCTTCTGGTTCGTGTCAATCATCATAGACATGTAGTAGTCTTGGTGAAACCAAGTGAGGAACCGGGGGTCACTGGCTTCTTTATCAGTCACAAGATATTGATTTTGCCTTCTTGCTGTATGCAGTGCCTCGGCATCCTTCTTGTAGTCCTTGAAATCATAGTGAGGGGGGTAGACGGGAGCATGGACTCGAAGATCTCTCACAATGTTCAAGGGCTCATTTCTCTTTGACTTGCTCTTGCGTGGTTTGGGGCGGGGTTTGGGGTGGGTTTCCTTGACTGGCTTCTTCCCTTTATCAAGTGCCCTTCTAGGAGGAAGGGCGCCTCCTTGACCAACCGAAATGGTTTGAGCCCCGGAACTACTTCCCTATCCTATCCTTCTCTTGATCACGGCTTTTCTTCTCTTGGCAAGGGGTACAAGATCCTCGTGGGAGGAGGAGGACGTGTAGGCTTGATGTTCCTCTTCACTTGATTCCTCACGAACGGATGGATCATTGGAGGCAATCTTGGTGTGGGCCATGTTCACACACCTAAGAGGCAGGAAATAAGAGACTATTTAGGAATGAGTCACAAGTAGGAGTGAGAAAGGAGACAGATTCAGGGCACTGAACTACAGGTGACAAAAGTTCCATCGTGATGGAAGTTACCACAGAACTTCTGTCATTTTGCAATTTGCCCATGAACTTACCCCCAAACTCCCAAATCCCATGGAAAGAGTCCAAATGCTGCATAGAGAAGGTAGAACAACCACAAAGGAACTATTCTACCTAAGCCAAAGTGACATTAGGGAGCATTTGAACATTTGACCTAAGGACCAAGATCTAGGGGTCAAATTTCATACCTAGTGCAATGGAGATGAGAAAGTTGATGGAGATCGCGAAACTTCCATGGGGAAGGTGTTGAATCTCCACCAAATCCAAGAGAAACGCCGGTTGAACCTCCAAATCACCACAAATTACCACTTGGGGTTTAGGGAGAAGAGAGAGAAAGAGAATAGAAGAATGACCGAGTAGGGAAGAAGAAAGAAGAGACTGATGGAAGTTCCATCGTTAGGCAACGGAAGTTCCGTCAGTCTCGGGTTGAGACAGACAGGAATTTTGAGTACGCGGAAGTTCTGACAGAACTTCTGTGGCGACGGAAGTTCCATCATTGGGTGACGGAAGTTTTGTCGCTCTCGGGTCTGAGACAAGTGCCCAAAACGGATATGACGGAAGTTCCATGAATGGGTCACGGAAGTTCCGTCAGCCTCTGTTTGCAACAAAAACCTCTCTCTCTAAACAGAACTTTTGGACAAGTTACATATGGAATATAAAGCTTGTCTCAACTTGTGAATAGTAACAAATCAACAGCCAAAACTATATTCACAAGCATCAATAATATGATCTAGTGATCAAAGAATTTTGTTTGAAAACAAAGACAATATGAAATTTTTGAAAAGATTTTACTTTCAAGACATTTTGCATGATCAATACACCAATCAAAGCACAAGATTCTACTCCAAGTTAGATGAGTCAAGAATATTTAGTTCACTCCTAAGTTCACAAAACCGCTTCTCATCTAGGGGTTTGGTAAAATTATCGGCTAGTTGTTTGTCGGTTCTAACATAGATAATATCGATGTCCCCCTTCCGGCTGCCACGTACTCTGCTTCGGCTGTGGATAACGCAACGGAATTTTGTTTCTTGGATGACCATGACACAAGGGACCTACCCAAGAATTGGCACGTCCCGGAGGTACTTTTCCTATCCACTTTACATCTGGCGTAGTCGGCATCGGAATACCCGACTAACTTGAACTTGGAGCCCTTGGGATACCACAATCCTAAGTTTGGGGTGTGAACTAAATATCTTAAGATTTTTTTCACCGCCATGAGGGGGCTTTCCTTTGGAGCACTTTGGAATCTTGCACACATGCACACACTAAGCATGATATCGGGCCTAGATGCACAAAGATAAAGCAAGGAGCCAATCATGGAGCGGTATACCTTTTGATCCACGGGTTTACCATTTACATCTAGCCCAAGGTGTCCGTTTGTCTTCATGGGAGTCTTGTTAGGTTTAGCATTCTCCATGTCAAACTTCTTGAGTATGTCTTGTGTGTACTTGGTTTGACTTATGAATGTCCCCTCTTCAAGTTGCTTAACTTGAAAGCCTAGAAAGAACTTCAACTCCCCTATCATGGACATCTCAAATTTCCTAGTCATAATCAATTGTGAAGCTCTTATTGATCAAGTATCCCTTGAGGTGTTCATACCAAGCTCGAGGAGCTTGCTTGAGGCCGTAGAGAGCTTTGTGAAGTTTGTACACATGGTTTGGTTTCTTTGGGTCTTCAAACCCGGGAGGTTATTGTACATACACCTCTTCTTGAATAGGGCCATTAAAAATGCACTTTTCACATCCATTTGAAAAAGCGTAAAGCCATGGTGAGTAGCATAGGCCAGTAAAATATGAATTGACTCAAGCCTAGCTACGGGTGCATAAGTTTCACCAAAGTCCAAACATTCTACTTGTGAGTAGCCTTTTGTGACGAGCCTTGCCTTGTTTCTCACCACCACACCGTACTCATCTTGCTTGTTGTAGAAAACCCATTTTGTACCTACAACATTTTGCTTGGGTTTCTCCACTAATGACCACACCTTGTTTCTTTCAAAGTTGTTTAATTCTTCTTGCATAGCCATCACCCAATCCGAGTCTTGAAGGACTTGTTCCACCTTAAGAGGTTCCAAAGAGGAAACAAACGAGTAATGATGACAAAAGGTAGCCATTCGAGATCTAGTAGTTACCCCCTTTTGGATGTCTCCGAGAATGTTGTCTACGGGGTGATCCTTTTGAATGCTTTGTCGTACTCATGGATGAATTGGCCTAGATGCATCTTCTTCTTCTTGATTGATATCATCTTGAGTGTCTCTATCCCCACCATCTTTAGCTTGATCTTGGTTGTTACCTTGACCATGATCGTCACCATGATCTTGGTCTCTCCCTTGATCTTGTTAATCATGTGGCTCTTGTGGAGATGGTTCATCTTGCCTTGAGTTTGGGTCTTGTGGTCTTATCTCTCCTATTGCCATGTTCCTTATTGCATCACAAGGAGCTTCATCACCTACATCACTTGGATTAACTTTCTCTACTTGAGAGCCATTAGATTCATCAAATTGCACATCCCGGGTGATTTCAACAACATTGGTGTCTTTGTTAAAGACTCGATATGCATAGACGTTAGTTCCATATCCAATGAGAAAACCTTCATGTATCTTAGGGGCAAACTTAGAGGATTTGGGTTTCTTGTTAAGAATAAAGCATTTGCTCCCAAAGACACGAAAGTATGAAACATTTGGAAGGTTACCGGTGAGAAGCTCATATGGTGTTTTCTTCAAGATCTTATGAAGATATAATCTATTTGTTGCATGGCATGCAGTGTTGATGGCTTCGGCCCAAAAAGTGTCCGGTGTCTTGTACTCATCAAGCATTGTTCTTACCATTTCTATGAGTGTGCAGTTCTTCCTTTCGGCTACCCCATTTTCTTATGGAGTGTATGGAGCGGAGAATTCATGCTTGATGCCTTGTTCATCAAGATATTCTTCAACTTGTGTATTCTTGAACTCGGTTCCGTTGTCACTCCTTATTTTCTTGATCTTCACTTCATACTCATTTTGGTCTCTCCTCAAGAACCTCTTTAGGATACCTTGTGTTTCACTTTTGTCCTTCAAAAAGAATACCCAAGTGAAACGAGAATAATCATCAACAATTACAAGGCCATATTTGTTACCGTCAATGCTTATGTAGGTGACCGGTCCAAATAGATCCATGTGAAGCATTTCCAATGGTCTTGTTGTTGTCATCATTGTTTTTGAGGGATGTGCCGCTCCAACTTGCTTTCTGGCTTGACAAGCGCTACATATTTTATCCTTTTCAAAAGCAACATCCTTCAGTCCAACAACGTGGCCGTCTTTTAGGAGTTTGGAAAGATTTCTCATCCCAACATGAGCTAGCCAGCGATGCCATAGCCAACCCAAGGTGGTTTTAGCAACCAAACAAGTATTTAGGTTAGATCTCTCTTTGTTGGTAAAATCAACAAGATATATCTTCTCCTCTAAATACCCTTTGAAAGCTATTGAGGAATCCTTCTTCCTAAACATGGTCATGCCATCATTGTCGAAGAGACAACTAAGGCCCATCTCACAAAATTGTGAAACGGACATCAAGTTGTATCCTAGACCATTCATAAGATAAGCATTACTAATTGAAAGGTCATGGGTGACGTCAATCCGTCCACGGCCAATTACCTTTCCTTTGTTGTCATTTCCAAATGATATGCCTCGACCTTGGTAGATTGTCATGATCAACTGTGGAGAACATTGATCTCTCTCTGGTCATATGATTTGAGCATCCACTATCAAGCACCCATATTGCCCCACCGGAGGAGTATTCCTACAAAGAAAATCAAGCACGTGTTTTAGGCACCCAAGTTGGTTTGGGCCCCTTAACACTAGACACAAAAACCTTGGGCACCCACACACAAGGCTTCCACCTTGCATCATGTGGCCCAACAAACTTAGCAATCACTCTACCATAAGCATTACGGGTTAGCACATAAGAAGCATCAAAATCATTAAAGGATATGGTAGGGGTCTTCATGTTCTTGTTGACTTGGGAAGCATTCTTGAGCTTGATAGCGTTTTCTAGCACCACTTGCTTTCCCTTGCTTTCATGCACAAAGTTGATATTCTTGTTGTGCCTTCTTTTGGGTACACCATTGTTGTACCCCAATCCTCTCTTGTTATGAGAAGCTCTTGGTTCACAAACCAACCTTGGCGTGGTCTCCACTTGAGCTTTCTTCTTGAGCTCATTGACTTGGTTGGTTAGCTTTTCAATGATTGCATCTTGCTTGGCAATCATATCAATATCAATGTTGTGGCACCTTCCACAACCCTTGCTTGTTGAAGCTTGTGAGGATTCAAGCTTCTTCAACAATGATTGTGATTTTGTCTTGAGATCTTCAATGGCCTTTGTTAGGGCCTTTTTCTCCTCTTGCAAGGCATTGCACCTCTCTTGATATTTCTTGGAGGTTGAGGTGCTTGATTCACTTGACTTATTGACTTTTGCATGTTCTTTGGTCAAGGTTTTGTTCTTCTCCTTTTCTTGCTCTAGTTACTTGGTGAGCTCTATATTCTTGCTTTTCTGTTCATCAAGCAACTCTTCTTGCCTATCAACGATCCTCTCTTGATTTTCCAGCTCCCCTTGTAGTTTATCTAGCATTTTCACCATTTCATGCATAGAGGGGACCAAGTCCTCCTCTTCATCACTACAATAAGAGGGATTGAAATCGGTGAGAGGGGCTACCTTGCTTTCCTTGGCCATGAAGCATCGAGGGGTGTTGTCTTTATCGTCGGTGAGGTTGTTGAAAAGTGGCTTCTTGGCCGGTGGAAGACCAATGGCAATATTGGCAATGCCACCCTCGTCATCTTCATCATCAACATCGGAGATGTACTCTTGACCAATGTGAGCTTGCTCCTTGATGTATGGTTTCTTGTAGGGCTTTGACTTGTTGTTGTACTTTTCATTCTTCTTGCCCTTACCATTTAGCTTTGGACACTCGACAATCATGTGCCCTTGTTCATGACACTCATAGCATCTTCTACTTGTTCTTCTAGCTTTTGTCTTGTCAAAGCTTCTTTTGATGAAGCCATTCTTAATCATATATTTGCCAAATTTCTTGACAAATAAGGCAAATTCTTCATTGTCTTCTTCAACCTCATCATTGTCTTTATCATCATCATTGTCATTGTCATCTTGAGTTTTCTTGGCTTTGAGTGCCAAGTCCTTCTTGCTTGTGCTCTCATCACCAATGAGCACGTTAACTCTTTTGCCCTCATCATCTCGGCTCTTGTGGGCATTGATTCTTCCAATGACTTCATTCGTTGTGAAGCCATCAAAACCATCCTTCTCTTCAATGATGGTGCAAAGTGTGGGATTCCACATTCTAAGAGCCATGAGGAGCTTGTAGTTGACCTCCTCATCTTTGATGTTGTCTCCATAAGATCTTCTCTCATTCATAATGTCCATGAGCCTATCATGAGTTTGTTGAGGCTCTTCTCCCTTGTTCATTACGAAGAAGTTGAATTGATTTTTGAGAACTTGAAGCCTTGACTTCTTCACCACATCTACTCCTTCATGAGCACATATGAGCTTCTTCCACATTTTGTGGGCATTCTCAATTCCGGTTACTCTTGAGTATTCCTTAGGATTCAAGGAAGAGAGAATGGCCGACACCGCTTGAGCATTGCGATGTATGTTTAGTTGGTCCGATGTTGTAGGGTTGTACTTGTCTTCCAAGATGAACCCCTTTTCCACAATTTCCTAAATTGGTGGACCAATGGACATGAGGTACATTTTCATGCGGTGCTTGTACCAACTAAAATCTTTGCCTTCAAAGTAAGGCAGTCTTCCACTTCCACTACCATGTATGTTGCCATATCAGCATAGTTGAATGCCATGCCGGTGTTCAAGCTACTTCCTTTGCTTGCCGAGGCATGATCACCTTCTCCCGGCTTTGACATCTTATAATCTTCAAGCTTTCAAGCCTTGTAGAAGATTTCGGCTCTGATACCAATTGAAAGTTGCCTAGAGGGGGGGGGGGTGGGGGGAGGTGAATAGGCAATCTAAAAATAATCCTGAAAAAGCAATAAAGGATAATCAAATAACCAGGAATGACGGAACTTCCGTCGGGGTCGACGAAACTTCCGTTGCCACGGAAGTTCTGTCAAGTGACAGAACTTCTCACTACCTTTCCTCTAAGCAATGAACAACACGGATAACAAGGAGAAGGAAACACTAGCTTGGTAGAAGTGAAGCTAATATAATGTAAGCCTAGAATTCTTGAATGAAGACTAGCTACACAATTAACAAATAATACAAACACAATAATATGAAAGAAATAAGCAAGCACAAATATAAGAGCGAGAAAGTAAAGAGAGACACAAGAATTAACCCGAGGTTCGGCAACCACACTAAGTAGTTCCTACATCCTTGTTGAGGAGCCACACAAAGTGGCCGGGTCTCTCTCAACTATTTTCCCCACCAAGCAATCACAAAGATCGTACTTGGATTTCTTTCTCCACTTAATTCTTTTCCTCCGGAGGCGAATCACACCTTCACAAACGTCCCGACTCACCACACAAAGTTGGGAGTTCAAGGGCGACACCTAGCCATCTAGGAGACCAAGTCTCCAAGAGTAACAAGCAAATCAAAGCTTGATAGGGAGGGAAAGATGTGCTCAAGCTTTTGAGTGGATGGATTCAATCTTTTTGTGGTTGGATCTCTCTCACTTGGATTGGAATCTCAAGAACAAGCCTAGGAGTAAAAGGGGAGAGCTCTAGTTGAAGAGTGAGTGAAATGGCAAAGAATCCAACCCTTTCCACGGGGGAAGGGGTACTCTATTTATAGAGAGAGCTCAAAAACTAGCCGTTATAGTATTTTCTGGGTCTGACGGAACTTCCGTGGTTACCCACGGAACTTTCATCAATTCAAATTTAGCCGTTGTAAAGCACTGGAAGTGAGCAAAAGATGCTGTGATGGAACTTCCATCGAAAGGTGACGGAACTTCCGTCACTCTCGTTTGACAAGAAAAAAAGGCTCACAGAACTTCCGTGAGAATCATGGAGGTTCTTGATGATGGAACTTCCGTCAAAAGGTGACGGAACTTCCGTCACTCTCGGTTTGACAAGGAAAATGGCTCACAGAACTTCCGTGAGAGCCACGGAGGTTCTCGATGATGGAACTTCCGTCATGGGGTGACGGAACTTTCGTCACTCTCGGGTGTGTAGAAGGTAGAAACCCGATGCTGACGGAACTTCCATCACTAGGTGACGGAACTTCCGTCACCCTAGGGTTAACATCAAAGCCGGACCCGATGCTGATGGAACTTCCGTGAGAGGACTCATGGAACTTCCGTCACTCTCTGTCTTGCTAAGTAAAAGGCTGATTCTTAGGCTTTGTTGGCTAGGTTTTCAAACGAATTGATTTAGAGATTGAGCATAATGTGTCCCTTACTAGCAAGATAAGTTTTACCCCTCTTAATAGTTTGGCATACCTATGACTCAAAACAAATAGCATAAAAGCTAAACTTGAACCTCCATGAGCCATTTTCTTTTCACTTTTATTGAGGGATAGACTTTCTCACATTAGTGGGTAATTAACCTTTCTCTTGATGATCTGCACATCTTCTTTATAAGCATGTTAGTACAATTTTAATCTTTTGTCATTAATCACCAAAACCCACTAGGGAACCTAGATGCATCTTCAATAACACCAATAGTTTTGAGATCACAAAAGATGCAAGGCCATTGTGGGATACTTGCTTTACGGGTATCCTCATACAAGACAAAGTCGGTAGCCGACCGGGTACTTCATCAACAAGGAAGCCGATCGACTCGGCTTGGAGCACAAGGCATTTAGAGATAGACTTTCTATGTAAATCCTTAAGAGTTACAACTAGGACTCTTCAAGTACCCCCTGCCGACTGGATATATAAGGCGACAGGGTATCCCCCATCGAGGGACAGAGCAACACAAGTTTCACAACATCAATACTATACATACAACACTGGACGTAGGGTTTTTACTCTCATCAAGAGGGCCCGAACCTGTATAACTCGGTGTCTTGTGTAACCATCATAGTTCTTAGTCTCGACGTAGCCCTATATATTTACTGCCGATCTCAAGCTTCGACAGCTGCCGATCTCAAGCTTCGATTCTGTATAACTCGGTGTCTTGTGTAACCATCATAGTTCTTAGTCTCGACGTAGCCCTATATATTTACTGCCGATTCTTCATCGACTACGATGTCCGAAATTCCCACCATCCAGTAATCGCCGGACTTCAAGATCTCCTTCGGATCGCTCGACTTCACGGTCGGCGACAACGGAGCCCTAGGTTTGGAAAACCACAGATCCGACTCGGCCGCAGCCAGGCTCATGACGTGATCACCGAGGTCGTCTGATATGATCCCTATATTGGTTCCACTCGGATCCGAGGAGGAAGATCCTTCCTTCGGGAACGATTCAGATCGGTCCTTTGATAAGGACTCGATCGGATCAGCTTACCCATATCCCCATACTATCAACATGGTCGATATAGTAGATCCTATAGATGGGTACCACGAAGGTGGCCAGGATGATGACCTAGAAGATGGCCATGAAGATGATGGTCATGAAGAAGAACCGGTCAAAGAAATTCCACAGGATGTAAATCCTCCGGCCAATGATTTATCGATCGGTCACCACCATCGAGCAAGAGGGTTGTGCGGTTCACGCAACGCACGCCGATTGGATCTCGGCCCCGATCTTGGAAGTTGATGGTGTCAAGGTCTACCACACCCCTTAGAACAACATCACTGGGGCCAAGACGTTGCTCGACACTCTAATGGTCGATGCGCATTATCAGACTCCTACGATGCAGAAGGCGGTAGCTATGCTGAAGGCTGCTGCAGCTCAAGATGCTGCAAAGTCTCAATCGGCCACAAGTTCTAGCCACGCATCTTCGCGAGGTCGACATAGGTGTGAAGATCTGAGAAATTCTCTCAGTATCCGTGATGGACAAGACACCATCAACTCTCATTATGAAGAACACGCTCAGGATAACCGACGCTATGAGGAAGAACGTCATGATCGGAGGATGGACGACCGACGGGACAACCGACGAGAGGACCACCAAGATCCTCCTCCAAGAGAAGACCGCCGGGGTGACCGACGGGACAACCGACAAGAGGACCACCAAGATCCTCCTCCAAGGGAAGATCATCGGTACGAACGACGGGACAGCCGACGAGAGAACCGTCAGGATCCTCCTCCAAGAGATATCCGCGACGACCATCATCGACATGACGAACGGGATCGGCGCGATAACAATAACAATGACAATCGACGATGTCATCATGATGATGATGCTGGTCCGTGACACAGCCGCCGCCCAACTCCGTCCCCCGACCGGCATATGCGGTCGCCAACGCCAACCGATGACGAGATCGATGGTATCAAAGCTTACATCCCGAGGCTTCGCATAGCTCGATGGCCAAATGGATTCAAACCGGTCCCCATCGAAAAATACGATGGTCAGACCAACCCTCGAGAGTGGCTGCAGCTCTACAGCACGGCGATTCGGTCAGCTGGAGGTGATTCATATGTAATGGCTAATTACCTTCCGGTCTACCTGGATCCAGCCGTTCGGATATGGTGCACGTCTCTTCCAGAGGAGTCAATCACGTCTTGGGGAGACCTCAACAAGAAGCTCATACAAAGCTTCCAAGCTACCTGTAACCGACCGGGCAATTACTTTGACCTCACTCGGATCAAGCAGAAGACTGACGAACCCCTTTGCGATTACTTCAAGCGTTTCTGCGCCAAGAAGACTGAGATTCCCAATGTTTCAGATCAACAAATCATTGCTGCCTTCCAAGGAGGCATCCGCAGTGATGATTTGGTCCGAGAGATCAGTCGGAGGAATCATGACCTCAAGCTGACTGCTTAGGAGTGCTTTAAAATCGCTGACAAATTCGCATCGGGAGAGTCGGCATTAGATGACATCTGAGGAAAAGGCAAGGAGAAGTGGTCGGACAAGCATGAATCTTCCAAGAAGGACAAGAAGAGGAAGTCTGACAACACGGTTCACACAGTGGACCGATTTCAGAAGAATCCTCGAACAAACCAACCGTCCACAAAGCAAAGGATTGCTATCGGCTGAAGGGTTTTGCAACAGCTACGCTCAAGGTGGCCAAAGATCACCTAAGGCGCAATAGCAAAGACAAAGCCAAGGACGAAGACGACAAGGACGACTCAGGAGAGTTCCAGGAGCCCCGTAAGGAAGTCAACTTCATCTTCGGAGGCCCGGCTGCCTATGTGTCCAAGCGCAAGTAGAAGCTGGAAGTTCGTGAAATCAACTCGGTGGAACCAGCTGCGCCTCAATTCATGTGGTGGTCTGAAACACCAATCACCTTTGATCAGTCGGACCACCCCAAGCATCTACCGAAGCCGGCTCGATACCCGCTGGTGCTTGCTGCCATAGTGAAGGAGGTTAAGTTCAACTAAGTACTCATTGATGGAGGAAGCAGTTTAGACTTAATTTTTGCCAAGACTCTTCAAGAGCTCGGTCTAACAGTTAATGACCTTCAGCGAGTTCTTCACCTTTCCATGGGATTGTGCCTGAAAAGACTTCAGTTCCTATTGGACAGATCCGTCTGCCAGTCACCTTTGGTACCCGTGAGAACTTCAGGACCGAGCGCATTCTCTTCCAGGTGGCCGATTTTGACTCAACATATCATGCTATCATTGGTCGACCGGCAATGGCTAAATTCATGTCAGTCCCGCATTATCCGTATCTCACCCTCAAGATGCTAGGCCCAAACGAAATCATTTTCCTCCACTCTGATCTTTGGAATTCTGTTGATTGCGATGTACAGAGCTGTGAGATGGCCACTAAACAACTGGTGCTATCCAACCAGAAGGAGATCCAGAAGGCAGTCGGCATGGAGGAGCAGACTGAAGTAGCGGTTCCAATGAAGAAGCTTGCCAAGGACAAAATCCAGACCGATGACATCCAAACCAAGGAGATTATGCTCGATCCAGAAGACCCCGATAAGGTTACTTATGTTGGGGCCAACCTCGACGAGAAATAGGAACTCGCTCTCACTCTTTTCCGCCAGGAAAATAGGGACAACTTTGCATGGAAACTATCTGACATGATAGGAGTTCCTAGGGAAAAGATTGAGCATGAGTTAAGGGTACCTCCTAGGGCTACCCCGGTTCATTAGAGGCTTATAAGATTCATGCAAGATCACAAGGATGCCATGAAGAAGGAGATAGTTAGGTTATTAGATGCTAAGTTTATAAAGGAGGTGTATCATCCCGACTGGTTAGCAAATCTAGTCCTTGTACCCAAGAAGAATAAAGATTGGAGGATGTGTGTTGATTATACCGATCTCAACAAGGTCTGTCCTAAAGACCCCTTCGCTCTTCCCCGTATTGATCAGATTGTAGACTCAACAGCCGGGTGTGAGCTTTTAAGCTTTCTGGATGCCTATTCAGGCTATCACCAGATCCTACTGAGGGTCCAAGATCAGATCAAGACTTCCTTTATAACACCCTTTGGCGCCTATTGCTATATCACTATGTCATTCGGTCTGAAGAACGCTGGCGTGACTTACCAACGAGGTATTCAATGCTGCCTTGCTACTCAGATTGGTCGAAATGCGGAAGCATATGTTGATGACATCGTCGTCAAGACTCGGAACATTAAAGACCTTCTTTCTGACCTAGCAGAAACTTTTGACAATCTGAGGCATTATTCGATGAAGTTGAATCCTAAGAAGTGTGTTTTTGGGGTTCCTTCGGGAAAGCTACTCGGTTACATCGTTTTGAAACGAGGTATAGAAGCTAACCCGGATAAAATCAAGGCGATCCTTGATATGGGGCCACCTAATTCTCAAAGGGACGTTAAGAAGCTAACTGGATGCATGGCATCCTTGAGTTGCTTTATTTCCCGACTGGGTGTTAGGGGGTTACCACTTTTCCGACTGCTTAAAAAGCAGGATGACTTCGTTTGGTCTGAAGATGCGCAGTCGGCGTTGGATGAATTGAAGGTTCACCTCAGCAATGTTCCAGTATTGGTGCCTCCGGAGCCGGGAGAAAAACTTCAACTCTACATATTGGCCACAACTCAAGTTGTGAGTACTGTTTTAACAGACGACCGAGAAGAAGAGGGACATATACAAAAAGTACAACACCAGGTCTATTTTGTGAGTGAGGTCCTCGGTGCCTCTAAAACAAGATATCAACAGATCTTGAAGTTGTTGTATGCGTTGTTGATCATCTCCAGGAAATTGAAGCATTATTTTCAAGCTCATCCAATTGAAGTCCAGACTTCCTTCGCACTCGGCATGGTGCTGCACAACCGAGAAGCCGAAGGAAAAATTGCCAAATGGGCAGTCGAACTTGGTCAATATACCATTATGTTTGCGCCTCGGTCGGCTATAAAGGGACAAGTGTTAGCTGATTTCGTTGCCGAGTGGACAAAGATACAAAATCCTCCAACTGCACAAGATGTCGAGTACTGGAAAATGTACTTTGATGGGTCTCTTCAATTACAAGGAGCTGGTACGGGGGTCGTGTTTATCTCACCTACTGGAGAGAAGCTTCGATATGTCCTTCAGGTTATGTTTCGCGCGTCTAATAATGTTGCGGAGTATGAAGCCCTCCTACACGATCTGCGCATTGCCGCATCACTCGGCATCAAGCGCCTTGATTTCTTTGGTGACTCAGCTCTGGTTATTAATCAGGTCACCAAGAATTGGAACAGTGTAGATGATAATATGAGTGCTTATTGTTAGGAAGTACGAAAGCTCGAAGACAAATTTGATGGATTGAAGTTCACACATGTTCTTCGAGTTAATAACCAGGCGGCTAATGAATTGGCTAAGATGGGATCGTCTCGGTCTGAAGTCCCGTCAGGTGTTTTCTTAGACACTCTTGATTCACCCACTATCTCTCCTCGGTCGGATGTCTTAACAAGCATTGTCACTGAGCTTGTTAGCGATGACAGCACGGAGGCCGACTGGCATGATCCACTCATTCAATATTTGGATAAGGGTACGTCGCCTTTGGATCCAAATGAGCAATAGAGATTAGAGACCCCATGCCACGGATATCTATTGGTGGGAGACCAACTCTATAAAAGAGGAGGTTCAAACATCTTGATGTGATGCATCTCGATTCTAGAAGGCCAAAAGTTGGTAGAAGAAATTCATTCTGGGATATGTGGCAATCATGCAGCTTCTAAGACTCTGATCGGCAAAGCTTTTCGGTAAGGGTTTTGTTGACCCACAGTGGTCGAAGATGCACACCAAGTCGTTCAGAAGTGTGAAGGTTGTCAATTCTTCGCTCAGCAAACGCATGTGCCTTTACAGCAACTTCAAATGATACCTTTGACTTGGCCTTTTGCTGTCTGGGGCTTAATATTGTTGGTCCTTTCAAGAAAGCGTCAGGCGGGTTCACTTATTTGTTTGTTGCTATCGACAAATTCACCAAGTGGATCGAAGCCAAGCCGGTCGGCAAGATAACATCGAAGAAGGCAATTGAGTTTGTCAAGGTTGTCTTTACTCAGTTTGGGGTTCACATCAGTGGAGTTCCGTGACTTTGCCGATGAGATAGGAATAAAAATCCACTTTGCATCAGTGGCTCATCCTCAAAGCAATGGGCAGGTCGAACGGGCCAATGGTATGATTCTTCAAGGATTGAAGCCGTAGATATTTGACAGACTTAAACCTTATGCCGATCAGTGGATCAAAGAATTGCCTTCAGTTCTTTGGGGGCTCCGCACAAACACCAGTCGGGCTACTGGTCAGTCACCTTTCTTGTTGTTCTATGGCTCAGAGGCTATGCCGCCAACTGAGGTCAGTCTGGTTTCGGCACGAGTTCAAGCGTATGACGAGCAGCTTTCTAAGGAAAACCGAGAGATTGATTTGATTGCAACAGTGGAGTTGCGTGATCATGCTCTGTTTCAGTTGACACTTTACCAGTAAGGCTTGCATCGTTATTATGATAAAAACGTGCGCAATCGCCAATTCAAAGTTGGAGATATAGTGCTTCGCCGAGTGCAGTCAACAAAAAAACAGCATAAGCTTTCTCCAAAGTGGGAAGGACCATATGTGGTGAAGGAAGTCACTCGCCTGGGGGCTTACCGACTGATGTATGAAGACGGCGATGATATACCAAACTCCTGGAACATAAATCAGCTATGTCGTTTCTATACTTAGTTATTCTTTTACATTATTTCTGAATGAAACTTCGGTCTTTTAGATGAAAGATTTTTTGATGATTTTCATTCTGAATTGTCTCGATTCCTTAATTCATTTTATTGAACAATCGAACCAGAGGGCTAGCAATAATGTCCCACCTTGGTCTAACCTTATTTTGGTTCTAGACTATTTTCTGACCGATTTTTATAATACGGTCTTTACTTTTTTGGTCTAACGCCTATGCATCATGGTTATACACTTTATACTGCACATCAGACTACCACTACACTAAACCGAGAGCCAAAGAGCGAGAGGTCATGTGTCGATTGGTTGACTCTGCTTGTTACGCGGTTACGAGTCACAACCTAATATGTTATGGTAGACCGATGCAATTCTTGTTTCTCATGATAGAAACGTATTTTTGATATTCTTATAAGACTTCTACGCTATTCAACATGAAATTAATTTACATATAGGAAACATTGTATCATTACATAGATACTACTAATGTTCTCTACTATTACAGAATTCTAGCTCCTTTGAAGGAGAAGAAGAGTCAGCCTGTAGTTCAACTTCTGGAGTTGCTGGAGGAGTAGGCACGGTCGGATTAATCTCTATGTTGTCGACGAAGGCCTGGGAAGTCTCCAGCAAGGAATCTAAGAGTAGCTGGCATTGGTCATCGGTCAGGTCTGGGTTGAAGCCCTCCTTGATCTTGTCCAATGGCAGAGCAGGAGACCAAGATTGGCAAATCGCTAGAACCTGACTCCCGGCTTCGGTCGCCACTCGCCGAGTATTATAAGCGATAGCATCCGATGCATGCTCCAGCAAATAATCCAGAGAGTGGCCAGTCTGCTCCACTCGGTTAGCATGAACATATTGATGACGACATCACCATGTTGGATACGCGCATATCATGGCCTTCCCCAAGTTACAAGTCGTTACCAACTCGGTCGCCGCATTCGTCTCGGATTCAGCCGACACCCCTTCATAGTTTTGATGATATCTCCCACATCCGACGTCCAAACGAGGCGTTCTTTGATGCATTGGAAAGGGGACGACGACGCCGTCATTTTATTTTTGGTCCTAGCTTTAGAAGGCTCGTGAGTGATGATGTGTGACCATAACAAGGTGCTGCACCACCTATTTTGGGCCAACTTGGCCATGTATCGTATCGGGCCTTAAGCCCATGTTGTGGGCGCCCCCCCCTGGTCGCCTCCAACCCTAGGACGCCCCTAGTTCCTTCATAAACTTAGTAGCTGCCATCTTTTAGTTTTGGGTTTTGTTTAGTTCAGTTTTCCAGAGAGAAACTTGATCGAATTATTATAACTGTGGCGACAAGTCCTTTTACAGTAATCCAGGGCCCCTGTTCTTGTTCTACACCACTGTGGCGATTAGTCCTTTTGTGTTTAGAGCTTGAACCTTTTCTTGTGATTTGCTTCATCCATATTTGCAATTTCAGATTGCATGTTTATCCTCTCTTGCTTGTGTTCTTGATTTCGCTTGCAGGAACAATCAAGTTGTGCTTGGTGTAACAGTTGTGGGGTTGGATCGTGTCTGATTCAAGCCGGGTCGTCGATGCCGAATTCCCCAAATTCGAGTTTATCCCCTTACCTCTTGGAAGATTGGGCCATATCTACATCAAGTGGTATCAGATTCTAGGTTCCCCACGAGGTACTATCATGTTCTTCCCTTTAGATTCCTTTGTGTTCATCACCTTTTTGTCCACGAAAAAGCCTACAAAAAAAATTCCCCACCATCCCAAACACTGTTTAGCCTTTGCATAATTTAATTTTAGAGTCTGTAGTGTTGAGTTTGTGTCCTAGTCGAGTTCAGTTGTTGGTTTGAATTTGTGTTTCGATTTGGTTTATGTTTTGATCTCCGCTGCACATCACCATCACCATCGTATTATCCATTGGATTCACCATCGTGTCACCCACCCACCACACCCATAATCCGTTGCCAACAAAAAAAAGCCCTACCCGATTCTGTTCCCCCCCCCCCCCCCCCTCACCACTCAAACCCTATCTTGACATTCCTTCGGTAAAACAGGCATAACTTTTCGCTCGTTGCTTTGATTGGGCTGAAATTTTTATAGCAGATTCTTGACTTAAATTTTTATAGCAGATTCTTGACTCAAAAAAAATTATGAAGTCAAAAATAGTGCTTTCGGTGAAACTTTGTGATTTTGCCTACCCTTTGTTTTCCCTCTGTTTGAGTTGAAACTTCTTGTGGTTCCTCCCTTTGTGTTCCTCTATCACAGAAAAATAGTGGAAAAATTATACAAAAAAAATCAAGATTTTGATTTGCACCCCCCCACCCTGAAAATTCTAAGTCTGTGAAGTCTGTTTTGATACTTGCTGCCTTTGCCATTGTTCTTGCTGTCACAACTGTTTTTGAACACGATTCTTTTGCCAGTAATTAGGACACTGCTTTGTACATTTATTCAGTGCTACTATTTGTTATTGAATTGTGTTCCACTGACATACATATTAGCCTTCCAAGCGATACATATTGCAGCACAGGTCTCTTTCTTGCAACTGTTACACCCAAGTTCGACTACAGATTGTGTCGACCTGTTTGCCTTTGGTAAGAACACTTGCAAGATTGTGATACATTGCTTCTGATATTGTTTCCACATTCTACACCCTCTACTACCTGCTAGTTGATAGGGCTAATCCTTTTGTTTAGTATTATCTTTTGCTTCTAACCATGTCAGAGAAAGGGAAAGGGACACCTGGAGAGTTGGAGTCCCGTATAGACTTCAATGATTGCGTGTCCAAGGTCGAGCTAACGAAGCTTCTTGCGGACCAGCGTACATTCATGGAAACGAAGTTTGCCGAGTTGATGGGTCACATCAACACTGTTACCCACCGAATTGAGGATGTTGAACGACGACCTCCACCTCAACGAGCTGCTGCTGATGATGATTTTGACCGTGATGCAGACTGTCTTCGCCGTAATCGACACGTTATGGGAGGTAATAACAATCGTGGTAATTCTGATACTTTTGTTAAGCCCAAATTTAACATACCACCTTTTGCTGTTAGTACTGATCCTGAAGCATACTTAGATTAGGAACTTGCTGTTGAACAGAAATTTAATTCTCATTTAGTTCCTACTGAACATAGAGTTAGACTTGCTACTAGTGAGTTTACAGGTTTTGCTCTCTTTTGGTGGAATGATCTTTGCAATACTAATGCTGCTATACCTACCACTTGGCCTGTTTTGAAACAATGCATGAAATCTCGTTTTGTTTCTCCTTATTACCAACATGATTTACGTTTGAAATTTCAATCTTTGACACAAGGTAGTAAAACAGTAGAGGAATATTATCAGGAATTGTTTATTGGTTTAGCACATTGTGATATACATGAAGATGATGTTGAAACTAGTGCTAGATTTTTTAGTGGTTTGAACTGTGATATCCAGAATATTGTTGACTATAAAGAGTAGAATAGGTTCAGCCAATTATATCATATTGCTCTTAAGGCTGAACGAGAAGTATAGGGACGCCTTCCACAACAATTTTGCAGGTCCAACACTAAGCAATCTCTCCAGCAATGCACTGGAGTAGAGAACTTGAAGAGTCAGGTTGCTAAGCCACCAGCAACAACTCTTCCACTTGCGCCTATTTCTGAAGCGCAATCGTCTAGTGTGCAGCACCAACACCAGAAGAAGGTTGCTACTTCCGGTGCTAGGAGTGGCTCCTCCACCACCATTATTTGCCACTGCTGTAAGGGCATGGGACATGTCATGAAGGATTGCCCTAGTCATCATGTTTTCATTGCAACTGCTGATGGGTATGGAAGTTCTAGTGATGTTGAAGATGAATTTGCTCGTATGCCTAACCTTGTTGCAGATTCGACGGAGGAGCAGGAGACTACCGCCATTGATTCCATTACTGCCACCGCAGGCTTTTCTAGTCTCATTGTACAGCGTGTGTTGACCACTCAGGTGAGACAAGAGGAAGAACAACAACGCAACAATTTATTCTACATGTACCTCATTGTCGCGGACCGCCGTGTTCTCACCATCATTGATACTGGGAGCTGTAACAACTTGATAAGTTCTGATTTGGTAAGCAAACTTGGCTTGACCAGGCATGCACTACATCAGCCCTACCACATCAAATGGTTCAACAATAGTGGTACGGCACAGGTAACTCGATCAGCACGCATACACTTTTCAGTAGGTTCTTATCAAGACTCTGCTGATTTTCATGTTGTACCTATGCAAGTATGTTCGCTTTTATTAGGCCGTCCATGGGAATATGATACGGATGCTGCCCACCATGGTAGAACTAATACATATACTTTCATGCATAAGGACAGGAATATTACTTTGCATCTATTATTGCCTGCTGATATTAAAAATCATTTTAAACTGCTTGCTAAAAATACTAAGAATAAACATGATAACAAACAATATTCTGATGTTAAACATAAGGCTATTCAGTTAAAGGGAGACGCTTTTCTTGCTATGACATCTACTATTGTTGAACTTGCTGAACCTTGCTATACTATGCTTTGTCGTGATATATCTTCTATCGATGATCATGTATTTTGTACTTTGCATTCTGCTAGACTAACCTTTTGCAGGAGATTGATGATGAGATGGAGTCAACGGTGACTCTAATTCAAGAAGGGGAGGATGATGAGGACATCACCATATTGGATACGTGCATATCATGGCCTTCCCCAAGTTACAAGTTGTCACCAACTCGATCGCCGCATTCGTCTCGGATTCAGCCGACACCCCTTTACAGTTTTGATGATATCTCCCACATCCGACGTCCAAACGAGGCGTTCTTTGATGCGTTGGAAAGGGGACGACGATGCCGTCGTTTTATTTCTGGTACTAGCTTCAGAAGGGTCGTGAGTTATGATGTGTGATCATGACAATGTGCTGCATCACCTATTTTGGGCCAACTTGGCCATGTATCGTGTCGGGCCTTAAGCCTATGCTATTGGCGCCCCCCTATGGTCGCCTCCAACCCTAGGACACCCCTGGTTCCTACATAAACTCAGTAGCCGCCATCTTTTAGTTTTGGGTTTTGTTTAGTTCAGTTTTCCAAAGAGAAACTTGATTGAATTATTGTAACTGTGGCGACAAGTCCTTTTATAGTAATCCAGGGCCCCTGTTCTTGTTCTACACCATTGTGGCGATTAGTCCTTTTGTGTTCAAAGCTTAAACCTTTTCTTGTGATTCGCTTCATCCATATTTGTAATTTCAGATTGCGTGTTTATCCTCTATTGCTTGTGTTCTCGATTTCGCTTGCAGGAACAATCAAGTTGTGCTTGGTGTAACAGTTGCGGGGTTGGATCGTGTCTGATTCAAGCCGGGTCGTCGACGCCGAGTTTCCCAAATTCGAGTTTATCCCCTTACCTCTCGGAAGATTGGGCCATATCTACATCACATAATTCATTGCTTTTCGAGTGGCGTAAGATAGAGCTGATGAATGAGGATTTTTGGTCAGTATGATCAACAGAAGATTCAAGCAGATGTGAGAAGTAGTGAAGGGCTTACTGGCAAGATTACATTTGAAGGATTTGGAGACGCTCTTAGCCTGCTCTATCTTAGCCTCGGACTCCTTCAACTCCTTCTGTAGCCGAGTGATCTCGGCCTTCTGGTCCTCGACCGACTTGGAGAGGTTTTCCTTCTCAGCTTTCAAGGCATCAACAAACCTTTGCTGGTTGAAAGTCAACTTCTCCAGGTCGGCAATCTTTTGATCACGAGCTGAAAGCAAGCACTTGTGCTTTTAGCGCAAGAGTGATTAGTTGATTGCTAAAATACAGATGGTAAGTGATCTTATCGGCTATATCTGTATGGCCTTCGTCTAAGGCCTTGGTCATCTCTTGTCGGTCGGTCCGCAACTTCTTTATCTCCTCTTGGGCTTTGGAGAATTGCTGACCGGTGACTGGCATAAATATCAACAATGTGTGAGTCTTAAACATAAAGACATGAAGGCTAAAGAGTTTAGGGCATACCAAAGGTTTCGGCTTCAAGGTATTCCACCCTAGCCTGCTTCCTCTCAACAAGAGCATACATTTTCTGATAACAAGAAGATGGGTAAGTCAAATGATGAGATTGAGATAAAGTTAAAGCAGAGTATTGAAGTACCTTGCTAGCTTCTCGATGTTGGTACATAATCTCCGCATCCTCCACTTCGGGCCAACCGAGTGTGTCTGCAGACAAGGTTGCCTTACCTTTATCAAGAAGTGAAGGGACGACGATCGATGTAGGTTGGGGTGCAGGCTCCGGAGTAGAGGCAGGAATTGTCTTTTCAGATGGCTTATCCACCTCGGTCGGCATGTTTGAGGACTTGCCGACCGGTTTAGGCGCATCAGTCGGACGAGGTGGAAGAGCCGATCGAGTGTCCTTGGATCCTTGAGCGCTCTGAGAGTCGCTCGTCCGACTACTATCAAAACAAAGACGAAGGAGATTAAAAGGTGTTATGATCGGTGATAAGAGACAAGGAATATAAGGTTTAAGATTAAACCTGGGGGCCTTCTTGAGCTTGATTTGGCACAACCTTTTCTTTGAAGAAGTCGACTGAGAATCAGTCTCCTTCCTCTTCTGGGAAAACTTGTCTGTCGTGTCAGTCTACTCCACCACCCCAGCATCACTCTGAGTTTGGCTTGGAAGTTCCGATTGATTTATAGGTTGGTCGAAAGGAGCAGGAATGGGTTGACCGGCATCAGCAGATGGTGTCCCTTCGTCGTCATCCTGATCACCAACATATTGTCGGCGGCGTCCGATAGTTCGCTTCTGAAGTTGACTGGGGGTAGCCAAGGTGACAACTGGATCAACACGTACCAGTGGAGAGCCTGTAGAAGAGCTAGAGCCCCCAGGGCCGGTCTACGGTGGCTTCTCCACATAGTCCGGTCCCTCGGTATCGGTCGGAGGGAGCGGAGGATGGAATACATAAGTATCCAGAACCTACACAAGAATCAAGACATTCAGCGGGACATCAAAACAAGAAAATAAGGGATTGCTCAAGGTAGACTGAGGCTTACTCGGGCTCATATAGTGCCCTTGTTATACGCCTTTTGAACCAACAAGTGATCCTGAAGGATGTCTCCTTCAAACATCTTCAAAAGGCATTTCCGACGGAGTTCACCATTCGGTGGGTCAGGCACTTCCCTGGTTTCATCATCATCAGCATAGTTCCACGCCGGGTGACTCTGAAGCTTCAGGGGCTACACTCTGCGTATTATAAAGCTTTTTGCGATGGTGATACCATCAATGCCTTCAGCTTTTAAATTTGAGATTTTCTTCAGCAGAGCGACCACCTGAGGGTTGGTCAAATCAGGCTTCTCTGTCCATTGCGGCTGGGGAATTGCCTTAGCACCCGTGAAGTCGGAAAGGATCGAGGAGGGTTGTCACAGTAGAACCACTCGTCCTTCCAATTCTTGTTCCCGGTCTTCAAGGGCACGTGGATGTAGGATTCTTTCTTGCGCAACTGAACACCGACACCGCCTATAGCCACTTGATTCTCCTTAGTCGGTAGCGGTCGGAGGATGAACAAATGGCGGAAAAGATTGAAGTAGGGGAGAGTGCCTAAGAATGCTTCGCACATATGCACGAAGATGGCAATGTAGAGAATAGAGTTGGGATTGAGGTTGACAAGCTCAATCCCATAAAAGAAGAGGAGCCCGCGCAAGAAGCTGCAACAGGGGACTCCAAAACCATGCTTGAAGAACGAGCAGAACACCACGATCTATTTATGAATAGGGATGGGGCAAGATTCACGGGGTACCTTCCAGTCTATCCGAGCTTGCTATGGAAGGATGTCGTCGATCACCATCTTGTTCATGTCAGCCTGGGAGAGGTTGCACTTTGAGAACTCCCGAAGCTGCTCCGGGATCTCGACCTCCGATGAAGAGGAGGCGGTGGCGGCAGCGAAAGTGGCTGGAGATGAAGTGGCAACCCTCTTGCGACCCATCTTTGTGATTTGTGAGCATGGTGGATCGAGTGCTGAATCCTAGTGGAAACTAGGGGGCTGAGTGCGGCCAGATCTGTGGCGGCCGAAAGCAAAATGCTAACCCTAGCCGGAGAAGCAGAGAAGTCGCTGAGAGCAGAGGAGGTGCAAGGAAGACAAACAATTCGTGCGCAAGTGCGGCGTGGACTGAGAGTCAACCTGTTGCAGCCTTTTATACTCTCGCTTTTTGACCTAAGGGTCCCATGGGCCGGAAGTGGGCCGTATAGTGCGCCACCATTTGATTAAGCATCAGATTAATTAAGGGCCTTAAACCTATTTAGGATTTAAAACCCTAAGAATTAAAAACTTGAGGGCTTCTTTGATAAGAAGCATTGGTTAATTAATAATACTTCGTCGTATCTATGTGATTTGATGATCATGTAGCATAGGACTTGATGGTCATACGGATATAAGTTCAAAGGTTATGGTATTGATTGAAGTCAATAACTAAAATTGTCAAAATTGTACTTATTAAAAGATAGAGTAACCAATTATTAGGGAAAAGTTATATTATGATTGATGTCATTTAGCTTAATACCATTATATGATTGATGTTATACTATTTTACATGGATTTAATATGATTGATGTCATGCAATTCAGATCGACCAGTCACTCGAAAATAGTATACATCACTCGGCCTTTTTGATAATCGGTCGACAAGGTTGAAACCTTGCAAAATGACCTACTGGTTTGATGACCAGAGGTCTACTAAACTTAGACTTGATAGTTTGAGTAAATTATATACAAAATAATAAGAGCTAATATAATTAGACTCTTACATTATTTGTCAGTTTTCAAATTATACAAGAGTCAGGGGCTACACCTGATCAGGTGTACTGACCGGTGCACCAGATCTATCTCGAACGTCAATAAAGAGGTCTTCCTAATTTATGATCTATAGATCACTCGGAGAAAGCACTCGGAGGCTGCTGTGGGATACTTGCTTTACGGATATCCTCATACAAGACAAAGTCGATAGCTGATCAGGTACTTCATCAACAAAGAAGCCGATCGACTCGGCTTGGAACACAAGGCATTTAGAGATAGACTTTCTATGTAAATCCTTAAGAGTTATAACTAGGACTCTTCAAGTACCCCCTACCGACCGGATATATAAGGCGGCAGGGTACCCCCTATCGAGGGACAGAGCAACACAAGTTTCACAACATCAATACTATACACAGAACACAAGACGTAGAGTTTTTACTCTCATCGAGAGGGCCCGAACCTGTATAACTCGACGTCTTGTATAACCATCGTAGTTCTTAGTCTTGACGTAGCTCTATATATTTACTATCGATCTCAAGCTTCGACAGCCATGATCATCACCAGAACTTAGAAACTGCTTCTTGCACACTCATCCTCTGCCAGATTGTCTTGGACGAACCTTGGCCTCTTTGCTCGCTTTGAGAATGAGGCACTAGATGACGTCTTCTTTTTGCTGAATTGCCTTTGTGGTGGCTCTTCATCACTTTTCTCACACTCTTCTTCGGATGTTATATATTCCGCATCATCCCACAATTTATTTGCTAGCTTTAATAGCCGTCGTTCATCCCTGCTGTTCGCCCGTGCCAAAAGTAAAGCTTTGTTTTCAGGTAGTTGGGAGAAGAAGCGAAACATGCCCACCAGCCATTCAAATGGTTCATCTTCACTCGGAAGGTATGCACGTACAGGATCCCTGTCTCCCATTTGAGCTTTCCCTTGAATCCTTCTGTTGACTGTCACAAACATTGAATCCTCAAATTGCTTATGCTCAAACCAAGATGGCTTCTTTTTATGGATCTGAAAAGGGATCACAAAAAAGCATAGCAGAGCTTCTTAGTTTTAAAATGAAATAATGTTAGGTAGAAGAAGTGATGAATGAATGTTCGACACTACAAACTAGCTTTCACAGATTACCATTTCAATCCAACTTTGCTCATAGGCCAATGAGCCACATGTTAACCTCAATATCCTCAGCGCCATTGTGCTCAATTCCTTTGCTGCACCACCATGTAATTCCCACCAGGATACTACATGTAGAAGAACAGTTAATTTAAATATTAGACTAAAGAAGAAACTACAGCGTGAACTATCAGAAATGAACTAAAAACACCTATATTTTCAACCCAGAGAAAACAACCTGGATCATTATTCATTTGAGTATGAATGGCCACAGCCGATCCAAAACTCTGTGAAGCAGTCCTGTAAAGCTTCAATTGATGCGCAATTTTCTCTTGAGTGGACTCATCTTTGTACATGTTATGAATACACTCGACAATTGCATCTTTGAATATTTCTGTCATTTCAATTTCACTTCTGTTTGGGTAGTAGAACAAGGGATTCAAATAGTAACCAGCTAGGTGCAATGGATTCTTCATGTATTTATCTACTCTAAAATCTATATGGTCCCATATTGGCAAATAGTGCTCTTCCTTGTTATTGAAGCGGAATGCAATTTCCCTTTTAGCATTCACAAGTTCACCATATATACATCCCATCAAGGGTCTGCCACTGCCTATCCTCCTCAGAACCTCCACTAGTGGCTCAAAACTGTTTATAGCATACATCACACTATCCCAAAAGTCGCTGCTTACTACTAGATTATAGAATTTCTTGCCCACTGCTTCCTTTGACCATTTGGTGTCCTCCCATTCTTTGGAAATAAACATAGTCTTCAGCTCGATCCGCTTGCCATAAAGGTTTTTCATGTTTAAGTAGCAAGTGGTGTAATAAGTTATTCCAGCATGAACCAAATCCCGTTGATCGGTGAACTTGTGCATCATGTCCAACAAATTTGTTTGTCCATAAATAAAAGCAACGAGTGACCTTGCCTTGCTGATTGTATTCTTGATCAAAGGAATATGGTCTATGTCTTCAAGCATCATATCAATGCAATTTGCAGCGCAGAGAGTCCAAAATATAATGGGTCTCTTTGTAGCAAGCATTTTTGCCAACGTCGTTTGTAAACAAAAATTAGTAATGATCTGCACCACATTTTCATGTCCAATTTCTTCAATGCAAGAATCAATTAGTTGACAAACAAATGTGTCATCATAACTGTCTGAAGATAGTTCGATGGAATGAAGGAAAGCCACACCCTGTGAACATTGGACTGCAAAGTTCAATGTGCGCCTTGAATCATCATCAACGCTTAAATCAACCAGAATAGAGCATCCTTCTGATGCCCATAATTTCTTCAGTGCATTAATTGAATCATTGACTGCTCAAACTTGACTCTGCAGTAATGGCCCATCAAGCTCATCGAGAGAGGGTCCCCGTAAACCAGGGCCGCACTGTCCAATGGCATCAACCATTACATTGAAACTCTCTAGACAAACAGTATTAAAAGGAATCCCAGCTTGATTACACCATGCGGCGATACACTCAATAGCCCTTCTCTTCTTCGTTTCCATCTCTCGTGCATTGTAGGTTGTTTGTGAATTTCGTCCTTTCTTCATTGCCTGTTCTGTAGCTGGCATACAAAGCATATCAACTGGTCTGTTTTGATCCTTGAATTTGAGATCTCTATATTCTGATGATGTATCTCCACAGAAGATGCCATGAGTGTCGCCTTTAGTTCTGCATTATTCACTATTTGTCAATGGCAAGTAATTTTACTGAAGAATGACGACCACCTCGAACATGCAAGAGAGCTTCACATATTGTATCAAAGGGAATAAAAAATACTAGTACACAACTTATTGTCATGTTTGAGTTCATACAACGGAGAAACCACTCAGTTTGTCATCACAGATTTTCTAATTCTCATCTGGCAAGCAAATTAACTAGCTTTTGAGGGTTTTCGGTTTGCTGTCTTGCTGCATGAAATAAATTTGAGCAAATTGACTTCATGAGGAGGCAAGTCTAACACAACACGAAAGCAGTCGACATTGGAGCTTATTCAGCACAAGAGCAAATGCATCATGGAAACAAAGAGTACACAAAATTGGTGAAATTGTTGATAAAAAGGATGGAATTGACATGGAGAAACGGATTATGACAGGTGACAGCACATGTCGAATAGCAATTTTGCATCTTTTGGATGTACTTAATATTTTTATACAGCTAATTGTGCCATGTCTGAGTTAAGGAAGGGCAATTTTCCATCATTTTGGTGTACTCAAAATTTTAGATTTCAAATCTCCAAGCAGATAATCGTCCCAGACCCTGGCAGTGCAAGCAGTAATCATGAATCTCGGCAGAAAATCCTCCTGTGGACAACTAATAATAGAGCTGAACAACATCATCTGTAGCCCAGGAGTCCAGGACAGCTATAGCATCCGGTACCTACTAATCAACGTAAAAAATGGAAATGGCCTACAACAATGAACAACAGCATACAGTGTAGTTGCTACTCTAATTCTTTCATACGTTCCTCCGTTCAATGATATTCCAGTCAACTCGGCAGGACAAACAAGCAGCACTCGCAAATTAACTCGCCCTAATCCGAATCGGCATCCAAACCGACGGACCTAGCTCCAGTGGGAGAAATGAAAAAAAAATGAAAGCTTTCTCTCGGGGATCCGTGCAGGTAACATGCGAGATTGAAGAAAGAGACCTGGAAAAAGAACTGGCAGCCCCCATCGCAGCTCTTCCGCACCTAAATGAACAAACAGACAGAGCAGAATAGACCAGTCCACTGAGTGACTAAGCAAGGGATACGGGAGGGGCGGGGTTCTGAAATGCCGAGACGGCTGCTGCGGGGCAGTGGAGGTGGAGACCCAGTGCAAGCCTAAAACCTGAGGCCCCCTCTATATAATTTTTTTTTCTTACACACGCAGAATCTTTATTTGAAAATAAATATATTAGAGACTACTATTATCAGTAAAATCAATAGTATATTAAAACATATTCATATAAAATTAGTTTACATATTACTTTAGAAGTTTCTTGTAACATTTTTTGATGTGAAATCAGTAACAATAATGCAATTGATGTCAACTTCATTCAATAATTTTTTCTCAATGCATAAAGTGGTCAAACCATTCAACCGTTCTTGAGACATTTTGAACCTAAAATAATTTTCTTTTCTTTTATATTCTTTTTTGGCTGTCAGATACAAACTTTCTAGTCATGGTGACTCACGTTGCTGAAAATTATAAAACATAATAAAGAGAATTAATCTACCTATAAATTATGATATGAGGACTTAAAGCAATTAGAATAAACATAAAGGTAGAGACTATTCGCTCCTACATCGAATGTCGTCGGGGTGACTCAGGCGCCGGCCGTGATGCCGTCCGCTGCGATGGATGCCAACACAATCAGGATCAGAATCTTCGGTCCTGGAGTGCGCTGCAACTGCAATCTCCTGCCTCCCGCCTGTCGTACTCGATCAGGTCATCAGGATCAGGGTCTCCTGCACGGCGCCGTCGCTGTGATGCAACTTATCTGCCGATCTCTTGACTTATGGGCTCCTGGCGTACTCAGTACTCCTTGCGTTGTGTGCGACGGCAAAGGGCGGAACTGCAGAAGACAAAAGGGCGACCTCCAGGCTGTTGGACAGGGCCTTCACGATTGGGAAAAATATGTTTACTACCTGCTGGTTGTAATGGGCTTTGTGATAATATGTAAACACGGTATGGGGTGAGGCCCCCCAAATTTGGAGGCCCTGGGCTGTCGCCCTGGCAGCCCTCCCCTCAGGGCCGGCCCTGGATGGCGGCGGCTGCGGGAGGGTGGCCGGACGCCCGGAGTGACAGAGTCGGAAGGGCTCCTTCCTTTGTTTTTTTAATCACAAAATAAAAGAGATGATTGTCTGCCAGAGAGGGCGCATTCCGTCCTTTTTTGGTTTCCCGTCGTTTCGGCAATGGATATCTCTGTTTCCCGCCAGAAGAAGCCAAGCCGGAGTTTTGGGTTGGCGGGCTCTATGGGTGAGCCCGAAATCGGCCTGGTCCATGGTGAAACTGACAATTGGATCCAACCAGGTCTAAGCTACGGGGAAACATGTCAATTTCCTCGTGAAATCAAAGGGTACTAAGGTCATTTCTTTTTTGCTGCCATATATGGTGTGATTAGGTGTGATGTTGCAACACCACACACTTGCTCCCTTCGGATTTCTTTGCCGACACTCCAAAAAGATATTACAAATAGATTTTAGCTAAAATGTTATGAAAAACCACACCCATCGAAAATAGCGTAACATATAGGGGACCTGATTTATTTGAACCATTCATGGTTTATATTATTAATGTACTGTGGGAACCGTTCATTGGTAGCTTGATTATTTTCATAAAAACAATAAAAGCCGCTCGATTGACCATTTGTAATTAAAAATGAATTTCAAACAAATTTTGTTGAGATAGAAAAATTCCATTTTCTCGCATTCACTTGAAAAGACAATATTATAGCTCCTCCCTCCACCATCTACCTTTGTACTGTGTTATTTTTTTTCTGGCTTTAAAACTAAACAAGGGGTGGGATCTTCATTGCATCCAATTCAAAACAATATTCCAATGTCTATCTTTTGAATGATTTGAGGAAAATAAGACAACAACGATACTCTAGAGAGCTGGAATATGATTTTTTTTTTCAAACAAAAGAAAAAAACATACACCATCGCTGCAATACTCGATTGGTCGGAACAGAAGAGGTCATTGTATAGATTTTTTAGATAACGAAAAAAGATTATGGCCTTTTGCAAAACTTTACATACAATCGTACATAATTATTACAGCATTGAAACACCATCATGTGGCTGACTATATAAAAAAAGAGAAACTATAAGCATACCCTATGCTGTGATGGACATCCATTCATCACCAAGATGCTCATGGCCATGACCTCCAGCAATGACATGTTTTCATGATGGCGTCCCTGTGGATATTCTTTTGCAAGAGCCTCTAGTATCGAAACCAATACAGGTTGCTTTGAAACTTTCCAACAAACATAGCCAATTCAGAGTGATATGATGAGTATTGTGTGGTTTGTGGATGTCAGTGGGTAGTAAAATTCTGCACACATTCTAGGCTACATAACACAAAAAAAAACCCAATGATATATTGTTTTGATGATTACAAAAGCTACACTTTTGATTTCTCTCTTCCAGTTTTTTTGATAAGTTGTCTTTTATCATCATCACTCCTCTGGCAAGGTACCATAAAAGATTTTGATTTTGAGGGGAAGCTTGATTTTTCATAGATCCCTTAGCCTGGACTTAGCGTGAAGGAGTATCGCTTGATACATGGAACAAACTGAGAATTGAGAAGATACCATTCTCTTATAGATTCCATGTTAATGAATCATTCTCATTGCTAAGTACAATGGTTACTTTACTTTTACCAATTTATCATCAATCCATGTGTCTTTCCAGAATCTGATTTGGGTTCCATCATTAATTTTGAACGACCCCAATTTAAAGATTTTATCAAGAAGTGAGAATCACATGATTTTCTTTGTGTTTGTATGAGAGATTTATTGCCGAATCATTTGTTCTTGAGCAACCTCTAGCACACACCATCTTCTCTAAGTAGTCTAAAGAGCCACTTAAGTATTTCCCAAGTCTCCCTTGATCTTTAAGTTGACAAAGTATTTCCCATTTTATAAGGTGGTATTTTTTTTATATCCTTCTCCCTCCTAATAGAATTTATAGCTAATGGTGTCCAAACCCTAAGAATGATTATGTATACTATAAAGGCTAAACTTCATGACTATTTCAGCTAACCAAATAAAATACCCAGCCCCTGTACAATCTGCCGTGACTAACCCTGGTTAATGGGTCCAATCAATCCATAAATCACACGGTTTCAGGAGGTTTAGCACTGACTAATGGGACCAGGGAGAAAATGTTACGCTGTCCACGCCATTTAGAACTGTGTGTCGTCCTGTTATCTACGACTTTTTGCACAGCCGAAAGTTTCTACCCGGCCGCTAACAGGGGTACGCTGCTTTCCTTTTTATTCGGCCTTGATTGAATGATTGTTTGCTTCGTTAAGACGTATTTCCTGGTCATTCAAAATTATATGGGGACTGCTCGAAGGCGGACTCATTGCAGAGGGATTCCGGTGCAGTAGGTTCCAGGCCGCCGCCGTCCCTGATCGCGCGGTGCCGATTCCACGCCCGTCCTCGCTTCCTCGCCTTATGCGCCCTATGCCGCCACCACACCGGCGCGCTCGACCCCAGCGCTGCTTCCACCCCCGCCTTCGGCTCATCACCTTCTGATCTTGACAGCGAACCCGTAGAAGAGCTGTGCAAGGTAATCTGATCGAGATTTCTATTACCAATTCTTCCCGCTTGGCCTTGGTTTTGATACATATATATTATGCCATTTAGTTTGGACGATCCAATGGGAAGTTCATTCAGGCCGTTGATCGATCTAACAGTTGGGGACAATGTTGACGGTGTCAAGAGTGTTACCCCGATGAAGCGGGGGCCTCTGGTTGATCTAACCAATATCCACGATCAAGAGGGTAAGTGTCAAAGTTTGATGCGTTCTTTGTTAATATAAGTCATCTTTTTGAATGTTTGTCGATGACCAGAGGGTCATGACGATTCTGCCAAGAAACGAGAACAGAGCAGGGAACGAATGAAACGGATGCGGGAACGGAGGAAGTCCGAAGTGGCGTCAGGTTAAGCTACGCATATTTTTTTAACGTATGCAGTATGGATCATGACATATCTACGGGTGCATATTCACCGGCTCTAAACTTTTATGCTTACAGTTGGAAAGGAAAACATGCCGGTGGTTATGATGCCTCTCTCGTTACCTCAACCAGGTGCGTAACAAGTACATGCACCAGCTGTATTAATGCTATCTCCATATCTGATCCTGTTTGTCACGGCGGCAGTGCCTACACAGCAGTCACAGCTGACCAGTGACACCGTAACCCATGCTCGTGGGCGTGATGATGATGACAACCATAATTGGCTGCGAAGAGTTGAGTTCCATGATAACTTCCAGGATCAATCTCAGCCAAATGAAACCCCGGGTGAGTGTGTAACTCAGGCGGACATGAAACTTGCGTTATGGCGTCAGAAAAACCGGGAATACCAACAGGCTTACCGAATGAGACGACAACAAGAAAAATTGGCTGCTGGAAGTACTGCTGAATTGGACATTGGACGTGGTTAGTAAGACACGTCCTTTGATCATGAATATCATAGTCTGCTTTTCATCCAATTTTTGAGTTATCAGTTGGATTCATATGACATCACTTAATTCTCTATTTCTCTTTTTAGATAACACCGCACCTATCAAGACTGATAGACAAAGACAAAGATACACGGACATGTCGGAACTTGATAGATCTACACTACGTGCCAAGAAAAGGCTGTATCAAGGAGACTACCGGTCAGGGAATATCAGCAAAAATAGACAAAACCTATCAGGTATGGGCCTGATTGTCATTTGTTCTTTCTGGTATGTTTTGCATGCATGGGCAGGCTGAAACTATTTTTCTTGTATCGTTAACCTGACTGCCTGCTTTTATCGAGACAGATACCTGCTGAACTTCACTACCCGCCGCTGGGTCCTCAGCCGGCGGTTTGACTTTTGATTCTTGTCTTTGGGAGCCACATGACGTGAATGAAAATATTAATGGTGAGTTTTGGGTCTGCTTCCAACATTTGATTTTGCCATATGTGTCGATACTAATTCACATGGATTCTTTGGTTGTCCCCATTTTTTTAGAGGAAGAATTAGATCTGTTGATTCCTCCTGATCATACATCTCATTATTGTTGGGACGAGGATGAGGAGGAAAGAATTTTTAATGGCGGAGGTAATACATGACTGGTGGTCAAAATTTGTTAATTTCAGTTTTTATCAAAGAGTTTTAATTTCACGTCGTTATATATGTGCAGCGGTACGATATACTTCTTACAGGGAGGATAGACAAGGTGCAAGTGTAACTGATCCTTTCGATCATGTCTACCATAATTTGCCCACAAAGCATCACGTGCTTCGAAAGGTTAAACCATGTGCTTTCTGTGGCGCCAAGCGATTCCCGGGTGAAGGGAAGTCGTTTTGCTGCGGGCAGGGTAAGGTTAGGATACATATTCCTGACATTCCTGATGACCTCAAACTGCTATACACAAGTCAGACCAACCGTGACGCCCTGTACTTCCGCAAGAATATACGTTACTTCAATTCACACTTTTCTTTCACCAGTCTTGGTGCAAATATTGATCGACGGTACAGCACGCCTGCTGGCTCGGGTGTTTATACTTTCAGAGTGCATGGAAACATATATCATTGTCTTGACCAGTTGGTTTCTGGACATAAAGGCCCACGACACATGCAACTATATTTTTATGACACCGATGAGACAAGTTAACATAGATTGGTAAGGTCGCCTCGTCTGGATCAGCAGGTTGTCAAGAGAATTCTAGATATTCTTGCGAATAATCCATACGTTCGGGTGTTCCAGCATGTTGGTGTGGTGGATAAGTTGGATGAGTATAGGATTGAGCTTAACACAGACATAAACGTCGATCAACGGCGGTATAATGCACCGACCGTGTCACAGGTGGCTGCTATATGGGAAAACAGGAGTGATCCGAGTAAGATGTTTCAGAGGAGCATCATGGTTCGTGGTTTGTCTAATAAGCCACAGTATATGAGGGCTTATTTTGGATGCTATGACCCATTGTCTTATCCATTGTTCTTTCCAAACGGGGAAGCTGGATGGAATAAGAAAATTCTATATGACGGTCCTGTGGACTAGCCTCATGAACCGATATTAGTCGATAGTGTCACTGGTACGAAATTATGCTTGTATCATTTGCCTCCCTGGATGAGGTTGTTTCAATTTCACGCCGATCTGAAATATTGGTGCATAATTTGCAGGTGAAATTGATTTGAATGCGGAAGCTGATGAAGGAGAGGGATATGACCAGCAAGGTTAGTTAGCTAAATTTAGATTGTTGCTTAGGGCCAAGTCACGCACTTGCTGATATTTATAAACTTCACTTCTGTAAAGATGATGATTTATGCATAGCCGATCATGGGGATGATGATGACGATGAGGAAGGCGGCCAGGTCAAAACAGGTTAGTCGTCCATGAGCACCCATTAGTCAAGATTAATTTTCTCTATGTCTGATGTTTTATGTGATCTAATTTTCAATTGCAAAAGGCGGGACTAGAAAATACGTGGCTGCCAGGGAATATTATTGTTACAAGTTGCAAATGAGGCCAGATGAGTTCAATGTGTTGTTCTACGGTGGAAGGCTGCTGCAACAGTTTCTTGTTGACACTTATGTTAAAGTTGAATCCATGCGGTTGGACTGGTACTCACTACCGGCGCATCAAAATCTCATCCGTGCGGATCTATATCAGGTATGCAATAAATTTTGTACTTTTATATTATTGCTTAATTTGAACAATATTTACGAGTTATAATATTTTCTTTATTTTTAATTTACCTTATGTTTTTCATAGGGCATTGTCGACACTCTGGCCACGGGTGAGTATCGAGCCTCAAAAGCTGGGAAGAGAATTGCCCTCCCTAGATCTTTTCCAGGAGGCGATCGTGATGTCCAAGCATGGTTTCTTGATGCAATGACTTTGGTGCAACGTTACAAAAAGCCGGACTATTTTGTAACGATGACATGCAATCCATACAGGACCGTGTGGAAATCTAAATAGGAAATGTCAGTGTATGATTGATGGCAAGTGCCACTTTCGCTATCCTCGGTCGTTCTGCAATACCACACAGCAAGGTAAAGATTCATATCCAGTGTACAGAAGAAGGGATGATGGGCAAGTCATCATTGTAATGCGAGCTAAATTAAATAACAGATGGGTTGTTCCTTACAACCCGGCACTGCTGATGATATACAATTACCACATAAATGTGGAAATTTGTTCAAGTATTAAAGCTATTAAGTATTTGTATAAGTATATTTCTAAATGTCCAGATGGAGGCTCGTATGCTGTGGAGCAATCAGTAACAAATTGTGACTCCGATCGGGTGAAGCGATCAAAGGAGGTAGGGAATCCCGATAAAGAAAACAGTAATGGAAATGAGGAAATTGTTACAAATGAGATCAGACAATATAGAGACGCAAGGGTTGTCACACCCTCTGAAGCGGCGTACAGGCTATATGCATTTCCAAGCGGCGTACAGGCTATATGCATTTCCTTTGTATCCGGTAATAGTAATCTACAAACTTAAATTTAAACTAAATTGTTTTTATAACTCATCCATTCATTAGAATATTTTAGGATTGCGATGGGAAAGGACATATCTATTTTAGGATTGCCGGAATTAGAGAAACAAGGTGATTTCATCCCTCTTACACTTGTTTTTTATAAGCTTGTCTGAATACACCAGCGAAATCCTGTACAGTATCCCTGTCTCATATTCTACACTATCAAATTTGATATACAATGACTATATGCGTTCGACCCTCAATATGTTTTACAGTATACTTCTTTCATCAATTTTGTCAGATTCAATTTGCACACTTATAAATATATTATATTCTTATTTTGCAGATAACCAGTATGGACATTTCAATAGAGAGATAAATGATCAGTATGATTTAGGTGTTAACAATGAAGACCTCTGTAGTATTGACAAGTTGAACAACGAGCAACGAGCCGGTTATGATCTCATCATGGAACATATAAGAAAAAGAAGGGGTCAGGTATTTTTTGTTGATGGGCCAGGTGGAACCGGCAAAACTTTCTTATATAAGGCAGTAATTGCCACAGTTCGATCCGAAGGCTTAATCGCACTTGCCACTGCAACCTCCGGTATTGCAGCAGCCATAATGCCAGGCGGGCGTACAGCTCATTCTGTGTTTAAGATTCCTATCAAGATCACGAGTACTAGCACCTGCAACTTTACTAAAATTGGCGATACAGCAGATCTCCTTCGTGATGCTTCACTAATTATATGGGATGAGGTGGCTACACTACAAGAAATTTGACATTCTACGACGTTTCAGTTTTGTTGCAGAATATAAAGAAATATGTCGCAGTATAGAATTTATGACATTCAGATGACGAAAACATGTTCGTTGCTGAATGTCAGTTGTAAAAGATATTCAACGACGTTCCTATCCTTTTTTGTTGCAATGTTACCATGACAATCTTTTCTTCGTCACTAAATTATGATATTGTATTTTTGTCACTATCAACCTTCAAAATGTCATAAAGTACATATGTTATGTTGCTGTTGATTAGGCCCATTTAACACTAAGGGCCAAAACGAATTAGTATTTTAAACCAAGCCCATTTCATGTTATGACCCTGTCCAATTTCACGTATGGGCCAGGCCAATTTTGCAAAGCCAAGAGTCAGATTTGTATTCCACATGTCAACATACGAAGCAGCCACATGTCAAACAATCATTGCAACATATGTTCACCACTCATTCAACCACGTGTTAACAGATCTTTTTGCCACATTGCATTATTCATTTGCCAGAAGTGGGGCCAGCATATAAGTATCCAATTTGGTCGTACAATACAGATTTTATTTGCCTATCATGATAATTACATGCAACTATACCTACATATGCATTACAGGACCCAACACAGTAGTGTTTTATATTTACAGTCATTCCAAATATATTGCTTCTGTACCAAATAGAAAATCTAGAGGCTCCATTGTATTGAGGCTCCCTTGCAGAAGTTAACTGGAAAAATAACAAATTTATGTAAGTCAGAAATCGGATAAGATTACACAAGCAAAGAGCAACTCAATACACTTTAGTATATAACCTAAACGGTTTCAAAGTAATAAACTATTATAGTTGATGACTGTGCCAAAGACTAATCATTACGCACTTACTAAAGCTAAAGCTATCCTTTTACCCAACTGCTCGACCCATAGTAAATGTCAGAGTCAAATATCAAATTGAAAGACTAGAACACAATAAAGGCTCATGTCGTATCAAGTACACTGATCAATTCATGTGTAGCAACTACTTGTGAGGAAAACAGAAAACATAAAACTATATGCTGTCGCATTAGTTGAGACTCGCTAGATAAAGAGCAAATTAATTTGCAGGTACATTGATCAAAACATGCATGATCAATTAGCCAGGAGAACCAAAGAGCTAATTAACTGATTTCGTAGCCACCTAGCTAATGGGTTATGTCAGAATTTTCTAACTACCTGAGCGGATAGCCAGGCCTCAGAACAGGGGGAAACTATATTGATTGGGAAGTAGGCACAGATCAGATTTGCAACAAATTTAAAGTGCAGCAGCATTGATGATTAAACAAAGCTTGTATCAATTAAGCTGTGGTGCTATTAACACTCAAAGCATATCAGTAAAGAAAAATAAACTAGAAGTAACCCACTACTGCAACATTGCTACAATGAACCGATGCTAGGCTTCTTATCAAGAACAAGCCAATTCAGATCAGTGAACAATCCAAGTATTGTTGTACCTGAGAGAAGGATGCCACTGAAGATCTGAAGCTGGATTCAGAAGCTCAGCGAACCAAAGAAAGACACATCATGCGCCCCTCATTGCTGGCTCGCTGACCTGTTAGAGTCGGTTGTCTTTCCTTAAGACCTACAAACCACTTTGTTGTACAATATACTGTAACACTTCTGTCAATGGATCATGACAGCATCATATCCCTTACATATTGTAGCAATGAATCACCAGAAGAGTTGGTTCTTCAGTTTTTCTCCCTGAAATTAAGAGAGAATAGCTAGAAAATAAAAGCACAGAAGTATAGAATAATGTGTCTAGGCGTACAACAGATGAATCAAAACAAACTACCACATGTTTTGTCAAAGATAGCATCTAGTAGAAGTAATCGAACATAGACCCTCTACACTCTGAACAATAGCAGCTGCAACACGAACTCAATCTGTAGTAGTTACAGTAGATCTTTCGTACAAGAGAACGAAGTTCAAACAGATGCAACTGTGCTGCTAAATATGCTATATGAAGATGACTAATTTGGTGTAATAGTTTCTAAGAAATAGAAGGAAAAAGGTTCTAGTAAATTTGACGCCCTTACGAACTAGTAATGACGCTTTCAGTTCTCGCTATTTACATGAGATTGTTCAAACTAGACACAGAATACGGGGACTTTTCTGATGCCGAACACAAATGCAGGATTATACAAATGCTACCGGATCTGCGTTCCAAACCAGGGGAAGAGGGTGAGTGGGAAGAACAAACTGGATGCAGAAAAATCATGTAATGGGAATAATAAACTCATTCATAAATGGATCTGCTGACCAGCGTGCCTAATAATTAAGTTACCAGAAGTAAATGATGAATGGGTTGGTTACCTGAGGAGCTTGACCTTGCGCACAAGCCTCCGATTCTGATGGATGGGAAAGCAGCGTGTCAGAAAGGAATTGTGCGGCAGTGCACCATCCTTCGGGATGGCCATAGAGGAAGACAAGTCGTCGCCACCGTGAGGAAGGAAGATGTCATCATCTTCTTTGCCTCGTCAAAATCCGAGGAGTGGATCCAGCCTCAGTGCTCCATCGCCGCGAGAAGTGGATCCGGCTGCGCTGACTTCAAAGTGCCTCGAGCTTCCGCTACCGAGCAAGCCTGAGGTCCAGAAGCAGGCATGCCGTCGTGTAGGCCGTGGGGAGGCCAAGAGCTTGGGGTGTCTGGATTTGGCGGCCAGGAGTTGAGAGAGAGAGAGAGACGGTGACGGCTTTTGGATCTCAATAAAGAGTGTAGAGAGTAGAGACTCGAGAGTGCGAGAGAGATAGAGGAGCTAGGGTTTGGTACTATATAGAGAGCTCTGACTGATATTAACCGTTGATTCACATATTCAACGGTTGAGGTTCAGGCAGTGTTACATTGGGCCTATCTATTTAAAGCCTTCGTTCAATTGAAGTCATCCGGCCCAATAGTATTTAGCACTTTTTTATATTTAACAAATAAAAACATATTTATAAAATAAAATGCAAACAAAAGAATCTTATGTATCCCAAAATATTTCTAAAATCAATTATACTATATACAGGTTATTATGTAGGAGTTTTAAGAAAATGAAACTAAGTTAATATTTTTCTTGGTTTAAATGAATTTCTACGAGCTTATCGAAAGTAATTATAAATTCAACTACATCTATCTCAAATAAGATTCAAACAATTTCACCAAAATCATATTTAGACTCAGGTATTGCATAATAGTCTATGTCCTAGATATAGATGATCAAATAAATTATTTTCTATGAATAATTCAATATTTTATCTTAACAATATCACAAAATAATTTTATTAAATCAAAATTTTGTCAAAATATCCTACAAATTTATAGGAAAGCATATTTTAGGTTCATAAGCATGTTATAAAAATTACATGAGATTTTAATAAAATAAAAATATACATTGTTCACAAAATGATACATCTCTCACATAGTTTTATATAACTCAAATGGAACTTTAAAGTTCGGACACTTAAAACATATTTAAACTAATATGAAACTAAAATTTTGTTTACATGTGCAATATAGACATCCTAATTTAGTGTTATGTTGGTGGAGGTTTTCTCAAAAGTTTTTATATCCATATAATACTTATGAAAGAATCAATTTATACATCAAGCGACACTTTCCGATATTGAAAACGTATTTTCTTGATATCGAGTATGCTTTCCAGTATGAAAAACATAATTCTCAGAAATACGTATTCACTATAATTGTCTTATCGTGTTGTGTCTGGGTTGAACATGGTCCAATCCACCTCCCATTTCTTTCTTTATGAAGACTTCATAATAGAAACAAATTTATTTCCTTCAATGACTATGTGTTATTTTACAATTGTCTATTTTAGATCTTCAATCCTTTTTTTCTTGATGACTAAACTAAGTTTCATTCCATACCAGAAACTTCAAACTTGGTACCTTATTTATCCCTTTTTAGTTATTGCTATTATATTTTGCTCTCTTGACCATTATACCCTTAGGGCATGTACAATGCGGTGATGTCAGCCGTCTGGGAAAGAATCCAGCTAGGATTTTGTCTGAGTTGGAGGTGAGAGAGGCAGGAAAGAGAATGGAGCCGTCGAGTGCATGCTCGACGATCTAATTCCAAAAATTTCGGCGTATATAGATGGTATGTGTTCCATTTTATCGATATCGTTGGTAACATCACCCTATTTTGCCGACCAATGCGATTCGTCGCTCTAATATTCTTCTCTTCTACCATGGTTCTGGATCGCTATTTCTCCACATCCTTGTTTCTCTCTCCATCGTCCATCTCCACATCCTTGTTTCCCTCTCCATCGTCCATCAAAATTTGGTCAAAACATCCTACAAATCTACATGACACCATGTTTTAGATTCATAAATAAGTTAAAAAAGTTTCAATCTTGACCTTGTCGTAATATAAGAAAATACGAAGTTACATCTACAATTATTATGAAAAAATATAATTTTTCACTTTATAATTTTTAGAATAAAACAAGACATACAAAAAGATCTAAAATAATAATAAATAAAATACAAAACAAAATGACAAAGTATGAAAGAGCCTCATTTTAGAGAAATTTAGAAAAAAATGAACCATCTGATTTGGTGTTAGAACGAGTGACTACATGTTTTAATTTCAAATAAAAAAGAGAAGTGTAAACTGTTGGAGTGTTCTTTGAATCCGAACTTCATAGTATAGTTAATAAATATGTTAATTCTACTTGAGACATAACTCAGTCATTGGTCTGGCGGTAAAATCATGTGTAATGGTTAGGTGAGGTCCCTGTTTCCATTGTTAACCCCTATTACTCCTATTTTCAATTTTTTTTCTTTGTTGCAAAAAAGAGCAAAAAAAAGGCCACGGCAGAACGCACTCGAACCTGCGACCCAAAGGTTGAAGCGTTAAGAAACTTCCACCAAATCAGATACGTTCGACGTTGGTCGTCAGGTTTTATATTCTTAGAAGTAGATGCTCCAGGACACTCTGCAGTCTACACCAGCACGGTTCCATCCTTGGCGGGAGATCCATTCGCCTTGGCGCGAACTCAATTCGCAGCGGCGGGGAATAAAGGGCGCGAGAGAAAGATCGAATTAAGACGAGGTAGCCGCTCCGAGCATAAACAAGGCACCCCGATACTCCAGGATGGCGAGCCTCTCTGGATGCTGTCGCCCCGGCCCCAGTCCACCCACCGCGTCGCTCCTGCTCCAGCAGGAGGTCGCCTGAGGCTCACAGGACATGCGCTCGGCGACATGGCCAGTGATGCGCGGCCTCCGTGCCTGCCAAGTAAAACGAAGAGGACAATCCTCCGTCCCAAGCCACCACCATGCCATGGAGTGTGATGCCGGCTGCCTCAACCTGCTCTATCGGTGTCAACATGAATACCGTAGTGGACGACCACGAGGTGCTCCATGATTTGCCTGAAAGGTATAAACTGAACCACTCTTCCAAATCATTGTAAAAGTTGTTGGTATATATTTCTACTTCTTAGTTTGCCATCGAAATACAATGCAGACTTTTTGTAGATTAGTTGAAGCAGCAGTTAGCTATGTTCCACTTTGAGAGCACTACGACGTGGTTGAAGAGAATTAAGTAAAAACTAAGGACCTTAATTTTTCTCGTTGATTTTCATATTTCAGTAACACACAAAGAGAGCACACATGCAATTTTCAGGGTAAGAAGCTTGAAAGACTGGACATGATTATTGATGCTAGTAGAAGAAAATGTCCACTGTCATTTGCATGGTGTTCTAATGTGAATTTGATCACTGTCGACTACCAAGGACCCTATGCTTTATCATTAGTACAACTAATATATAGGTGGTAGTGGGTAGTCCAAAGTAAGGAGAGTTCAAATTTTAGCCTTTCTTGTTTCCATCGAATTTAAATATAAAAATGAATAAAAAGAAGCAAATATATTATGAAGGCCATCCTGTAGTTTGTGGAACAAATATTAGTTACTTATTTTATTTTTTTACACCAAAGCAATCTTTGAGTAATAGAAAGTTTTGTGACGAAAATCCTAAATTATGACGATTTAGTAGTGTCATAAAATTGTGACATTCTTACTTTGCCTCTAGCGACACACAATAATACGTTATAAAATGACATTTATTTAGTTTGCGATGATTTCTGTTTGGCTTTTATGACGCACCTGAAATCCTTGTCACTAAAGTGAATGGATCGTTGTAAAATTGTTTGCTCTACGATGTTTTGACTAAATGTCATTATATAATCGTCGTAGAATGTCAATTTTCTTATAGTGCTATGACTAAGAGGCAAACTGTTAAGACACTTGATCGATCACTCCAAGATATTATGGATTGCGACAGGCCTTTCGGTGGCAAGGTTGTTGTTTTTGGAGGGGACTTTAGACAAGTATTACCGGTTGTAGCTCGTGGCACTAGGGCATAAATAACAGATGCAACATTGTTGAGATCATATATATGGGATAATATCAGAAAGATCAGTTTGACCCAGAATATGAGAGCTCAGTCTGATCCTTGGTTTGTCGAATACCTTCTTCGGATTGGGAATGGTACTGAAGTGGCAGTTGTCGATGATTATGTTGCTCTCCCAGAAGGCGTAACCATTCCCTACAAAGACGAAAATTCCATGGACAAGCTGATAGAGTGTGTATTCCCCGACCTACAAGAAAATGCCACATGTTCTGGTTATATGAGCACTTGGGGCATTTTATGCACAAGGAATGATTACGTGGATGAAATAAACTCACGGATGATTGGAAAATTCCCTGGGCAAGAAAAAGTGTTTTACAGCTTTGATTGTGTCGAAGACGATTCAAGAAACAATTATCCATAGGATTTTCTTAATTCAATCACACCTAATGGGTTGCCTCCGCATGAGCTCAAGATTAAAATCAATTGTCCTTTTATCCTTCTGCGGAATCTTGATCCATGTAGCGGTATGTGCAATGGAACAAGACTTATTGTTAGGGGTTATGATGATCATGTTATTGATGCTGAGATGGTTAATGGAACACATGCTGGTCATAGAGTGTTTATACCACGCATCCCTATGTCACCCTCAGAAGATCTTGCTCTTCCCTTCAAGTTCAAGAGGAAGCAATTCCCAGTGCGTCTGAGCTTTGCCATGACTATTAATAAAGCTCAAGGACAAACGGTCCCTAACGTCGGTATATATCTCCCCGAACCAGTTTTTGCGCATGGCCAGCTATATGTGGCTTTATCTAGAGGGGTGTCTAGACAAACAACATGGGTCCTTGCCAAGCCGAACAAAGACTTTGATGCAGATGGCCGGACCACTAAGAACATTGTATATAGGGATGTATTAGAGTCTTGGTAAAATTGATGTATTGTTTGTTTACTCCATGTGCGTGCTCATTAACTATTACTGTTTGGGGGATCATTGTCCCTCTATCAGGTTGCCATGCCTAATTAAGCCATGTCCCTTTGTCATCACTCTTTGTTATCAGATTGGTTGCAGTTGATCACTCTCCACTTATTCCATCAAATTTTAAATGATCGATCACACTGTTTCAACATTGTATATGAATGAAAGCTTTGAAGTCGGTGAATATAGTTAGATATACTTATAGAATTCCAATTTTGTTATTGAGGAAAGTGAAGAGTAATCGTAGTCTATCTGGCAGCAAATGTCTGTTGCGCAACCGACAACAGTCTCACTGCTCTGGATCCGACAACAGGGTGGACGATGATGCCAGGCAAACCAATTAAAAAAGGAATGGAAATATGTGAAATATTACTATCCGTATTCACAGTTGTATGAATTTTCTAGCTTGTAGATATAGAAAGTGAACCACACTACCAATATAGGCGTGGTATATGTTTTGAAAGTTTTAGAACATTGCTGTCATATATTATTGTGTGTAGGAGCAATCATGGTAATTCAATACTGCATCCCCTAAATGTGCCACCATATCACGTTACCATATTTACCGGGAAGGAAATTTTCAGATATCTGGCGCCAGATAGGGCAGTACTGTTTAAAAAGGTAGCGGGAGAGTAGATGGCATCATGAAAGCATTATTCCTCTCATCTTATATAATGGTGCGACATCCACCCTGATTTATATCAAACTATGCTAAGGAACCTCTACTAAGTTGTTCTAGATTTAGGTACAATGGCCGGACCAAGGGAACCTCCTACCCCTATGGCCGCTGCCGTAACCTATGCTACCACAAGGTCCAGGTTCGTGGACATCAGTAATAGTTAATTATTGGTAATTGGACAAAGATTATTTCCCCCTTTATTTTCCAGCAAAGACACATAATGTTTGGGGTTTTATTTTCCAGTGAAGTTGTGTTCAACAGACTTTCTGATCGTCATATCAGCAACCTCTGGAAAGTTCATGCCCGTGTAATCTACATAGACCCCGGCAACCCCAGGGTAGCTGGTCTTCCCAATCCAGCGATCAGCCTCATCCTGATTGATCAAAATGTAAACATTAGAGTCAAATATATGTTATTTGATTACAATCAAATATGGTTTTGTTTTTTGCATGCATAAAAATTGTGACACAATGTTTCACTTTCTGTAGGGGACAAAGATTGTGGCACTCGGGTTTGAATGCCCATGGCTTACGAAGTACCTCCATGTCGGTCACATACGATTTCTGTAACATTGGGTTCAAGCCCACCTCATATGGTGTGTTCAACTGGGCGTTGCAGTCAACTTATTTCATGCAGATATTTCCCATGAGCATTGTTGCCCTAGCCAAGCCATGAGCCGACCAATTAATTTTGTACCGTTTACTTTAAGATATCATTGTGGGAATTCGTGATCCCTTTGTACCGATGCACCAGGAACTATTTGGGCACATCAGTAATACATGCAATATATATATAAGAATTATGGGTGATTTGATTTGATGTTATTATTGCAGACGGACCTTTTGCTGTCATTAAACTTTCAATTTGTTACATTTTCTGATTTAAGAATTTTTTTTAAAAACATGGGATTGGATGGGATATATACCAAACGACCAATACTTAAAAAGGAACATTTCTCCAGTTGTCACGTAACATTTTAAAAATAGCATGGCAACTCTAAAACTATCCATGAATTTCTATGTAGACAAAACACGCGTACTATCATATCTTCCTTAAATAGCACAATGAGAAAATGTTGGATTTAAGGAATAAAATATTTGCCTATAAAATTAGTACTTATTTCCGTTTTGAATGGCACAATGCTGCCACGGCCGAGTTTGTGATATGGGCTTTTGTGGGCTGAGAACATGTGCCACATTCACTATGCATATGAGGGCCTCGTCTTCTCCTCGTTAACTTCTCCGTTCGTTCCTCGCACGATTCGCCTTCTCTCGAACCTCCCCCTTCTCACTGTTCATGTCTTCCCCAACGGAGATCGCCGCCGCACCACCTTTGATTCGTGTCCACCTTATCACTGTCCTTCATCAGCGGCTGTTAGGCTCAACTCCCGGTATCGTTGAGCACCAGGTTTCTTGGTCGAAATCCTTTTCAACCCGATGAATCACTAACCTCTCTGCTTTCGCATGTACAGGTTCATGGAGCGAGACGAGGGAAACTTGGAGATGCTGATGCTCATCGATGAAGACGCGAGCAAACCCAATGGCTTCGCCATGGATTATGAACTCCAGATAGTCAATCGCACTGGAACTTGGCCTGATGGTGAGAAGGTTAATAGCAAATCCTTGGAATATTTCTCCACCTGTTCCCGATTAGGAGACGACGATATAGCCAAGAAGAAGCAGAGAAGGTTTCATTCACGATCTGTTCCCACTACATGTTTCATTAATGCGACGGCATTTTTGCATGTTTATTATCATAATATTAATTGAAGTGTGGTGTGCTTTCGTGACCTTGTTTGGCCGTAGATGTTTTAGATTTTGCATCTTCTGATTTTAAACATGTGAGATTAATAATAAATATAATACTGAAATACTAATGTTGCCTCTTTAGTAGAACTACAAAGCTTTGGCCATCGGTAAAATTATGGTTGGGATTAATATATAACATCATGCTCTACTATTGTAAACTATTTATGTAGCATCATGTTCCATTAATATATAATGGAATCTGTAAAGTCAGGTAGCAGTCCTTGGGTCTCTGTTTACACATTCAGTCTCACATACTTATTGAAATTTTTTTATATAGCATCATGTTCCATTATATGATTCATACATGCCACTGGGAATTGATTAATTAACTGACTAGCCTTACATGACTCATACGAACAATTATATGGTCATCTGACATGTTCCCTGCGTTTTCTGTTTTTGCTATAGGAGCAGCAAAATCACGGACTTACCGTTTGACCCGTGGTGGCTCATTGTTCGTGTGCTCAATGGCATGACATATTCAGAATGCTTAAATTCTGCCACACTGCAAAAGAAGCTTGCTTTGCAGCTCACCGTGTTTCACCTGGTATTCCAATGCTGATAACTTCAGCCCTTCATGGTGGAGGCTGGGACAATGAGCTTAATGTTGATGCCGGCAGATATGGTATACATGTGCTTGATGATATTAGACTAGGTTCTTCATATGGTAACTGGTGTCATTCAGCAGCGAACGATGTCGGATTCCAAATGCAAACTTCCAGTTTGCAGTGTCGTAGTTGGTTAGGAGGTAGGGATGACTGGCTTGTCATATCTGATGAACACTTCCAGCTAGAGATTTATTGTGCATCGACAAATGTCACTCATATTTTGCCTCCTCTGTCAAGAATGGCTGGCACTAGAGTTGATGTTTTGTCAAAGATTAGGGGATATCATAACTGCAATCCGTGGTATTTGCAGAGGGCCATTCTTTGCCAGACTCCAAGTCATCCACAGGGACATATAGTTGTTGTTATATTGTCAACTGGGTTGATAGCTTACACCAAGCATGATGATGATTGCTAGTCTACTTTGACACTTGATGAGGGTGGGTCCAAACACCTATATTTTTGTGACGTGATATATGTAAACCAAAACGTGGTAGCTGTCACTGCAGAAGGTGACTTGTGGTCATGGAGGATTTCTAAAGGGCCATGCAGCACTCCTGGCTTTGTTCGGGGCCCGTCAATGGACGGTCTTCCGAGCTGGTACGGTTCTTGTTTATATCTTGCACGTAAGCCAGAAGGGAAAATTGTCATGGCACGCGTGTTTGGAGACCAATGCCACATGCGTCTGGATAGGCTATATGTTAATGATAAGGTCATCTTCAGTCCTGCCAGGGGGTTTCAGATGTTTGAGCTTGACCACCTGACTATGACATGGAGTCTATTGCAGCAACTAGGCGGCCGTTGTGCATTGTTCCTTGGTTCCGCCTACCCTTTTTTCTATAAAGTTCCACTTCACGGCTCAACCAATAGGCCTGAATGTGTATATATCTCCGATGTTCATGAACATCACGTGGCGGTCTTCCACATCCCTAAGATTTATGACATGCCCTTTTCATATCATAAACTGGATTACCCTGTTGTTGGAAGTGCTAAATAAGTACCAATGTTCTTCCGTCCAAGTAGTTTAAAATATTAGGTTGACAGTTGCTCGTATCTGTCGGGTTTTTATGTGTTGTATTGGACCCTATCATGACTTTTCTTATGATATCATGTATATATAAGATTGTTGAGAGATATTCTCGATAGTAGATTCAGATGTGCGTATGAGTAGGAAAGATCGATAGACACAGGACACAGGGTTTATACAAGTTCGGGCCTCCCGGAGGATAACAACCCTATGTCCTGTTTGGTGTTATATATTGCTAGGGTTCGCACTGGAATTAGGGTTCCAATACGAGTCTGCCTTTCGACGAAGGCCCCCTGCCTCCCTTATATATCCGAAGGGCAGGGGTTTACATGGTAGCATCCGAGTCGGTTACAATAGATCCTATCTATTCAATATATCTGCTAACCTAACTTGCTGCTTACTCAAAGATATATTTACGTAAATATCTCCTGGGCCGAATGCACCATAACCGAGCCCCCGGCCCACTCGGCCATATAGCCGAGTGGTTAGGTATCCCGGATACATATATCCCACAGTAGCCCCCAAGCACTTTCCATCTTGAATCATCGCCTTGATTTGCCTCGACATCTTATGAAATTTGAGAAGTGTTTTTTCTATTGTTTCTAATAACTCTTCTTTATAAGCACCTGAAAAAGGCATAGCTTATGAGTATAGCCCCCAACTTAGAATGATTGTTGAGTCTGTACCGAAGCAACTTCTGAGTTATTGAAGAATATCCAATAACTAAAATCAAACATAACCCTCAAATCAAATGAACATAATAATATCCAAATCTTCCGCTTTATCGAACTAAACCAAAGAACTCCATATTTAGCTGAACTTCCCCATTCACCGAGTGATGCATCACCAAATTAATATTGACATCCATAATGCTGAAGTGCCCTTAATCTGAGTGATTTACCACGAAATTCAATTGTCATAGCCCCAAGATTGGTGATGTATCAATAGTAGTAATACAAAAAGACAGCCCCCAAGATTGGTACTGAGATAATATAAGTGATCTATCACAGAATCTCAGAAGATGCAATTTTCAAGGTTAAAACCACAACAATCCGAGTGATTTATCACAGAATCTCGAAATGTGTAATTTCCAAGATTGAAACCGCATCACTCTGAGTGATTTATCACTTATTTTAAGATCCTCAACATCCAAGGTTAACGCTTAAAAATAATCTCAGTAACATAATAAATGTGCGTACCAATTTAACAAAACTAGACTTGACGGTATATGACAAACTTCGGCCCACTAGGTTATCGAACACTTATAAAGGCGCCATCGAATAGTCGCATCCCTTCGTCTTCACTTCTTTGCCACCATCTTCCACATACAAACCCTAGATCGCGGGCTTCCATATCACCACCGCCGCCGTCTTACACGCACAAACTCTAGATCGCGGGCCTCCATTTCACCGCCGCCGCCGTCTTGCACGCACAAACCCTAGATCGCGAGCCTCCATTTTGCCGCCGCCACCGTCTTGCACGCACAAACCCTAGGTCCTAGGCCTTCATTTCGCCACATACTCGCCCTCTTTGCAGGCTCTGAAAACCCAAATGGCCAACAAGAGTAAGCTTCTGCAACTTGCCGAAAGGCATTGTGCAAAAGCCGTAGACATAGAAGATCAGCTTGCCAAAGAAAGATTGGAAGTCGGGCGCTTGTCAATCGATCTAAAGGCCCGTTCATCCCAAGTTGATGAACTTCATTTTAAGCTGCAAGGTACGAAAACCACAAACACTATTCCTCACATGCTATCTCTAGAATACGAATATCTGACCTCTTCCATACAGAGGTATCACGGGTGCTGGAACTAAAGCAAAAACAAGATGCTCAGTCGGCCACTCAACTTGCAAGTCTACAAGGCCGTATAAAAGAACTGAAGTCGTCTGCCCATGCTATTGAAACTTTGAAGTCCGAGAATCAAGGATTAAAGAAGCAGCTTCAGGACTCGACAGAGATCAAGAAAATTTTTGAAAAGCTAAAAGACGACTTCAAGACAATGCAAGAATCTCAAAATTTGTGGAAGAAAAGGGCTGAAGGTGAAAATGTATGTACCTATGCATACAAAAATATATATGTGTACTAAAATGTTTTTAACTGACAGGTGCCGAAGGAACAATAAAAAGCCAAAGAGAGAGAAACACAAAGCTGGAAACCGAACTATCCAAGGCTGAAAAGATCTTCAAAAAGGCTGTGGATGAGCTAAACCAATTCTAGAAAGCATTCAAAGAAGTTGAAAAGCTTAAAGAAGAGTATAAGGAAAAGGTTGCCACCCTTGAAGCTGAAAAGGTAGAGGCTGAGAAACGCCTAAGAGGTAAGTGTTTATTCATTTAATACCTTCATATCCAAGTTCATTGTACCAGATATATGTGATTATTGTACTCCTGTAGGATCAAAGAGGTCCTATGAGCTTTTGCAGAAGAAATTTATAGAGGGTGATGAAAATCTTCGATAGTCTCTTGCAGCTCTTCAGAAGGATGCAGAGGTGGTCGCCCAATATGTATACCCTGAAGAAAAACCACCTCAGTGTCGAGACCTGATGACTAGGCTACAAGGGGCACCCGGCCAACTAAAAGAACATGCTCGACATGTTGCAGAGCTGGCCAGCGCACAAGTCCTGGCAATATCAAAGTCCCACATCCCTAGCATAGATCTAGATGTGATGGCAGAAGGTTTCCACGAAGATCTCTCCGACGGGTAATATGAAGCCCTTGTTGCTGAAGCGCAAAAAACGGCGTATATTTTAGCTGACCAAATAGAGCTAGATCTCTTACCCAAAATGTAAGGTGTTGTAAAGATTAAAGTACTATATTACATCTCTGTTGCTGTAATATAACTAAGGTTCAATAGACCGCTGAGGTCTAGATTCATTACCTGGATTGTAACGAATTCTTGGGTCGCGCTGCTTCATATATGTATTGTATGAACTCGTGTTAAACACTCACAACTAATACACCACTCACGTCAGCCCTCTAAACAATGCTCCTAATAACCGATATGAACCATGGAGACTAAGAACTCACTCGGTCAAGCATATACGAATTAGGAGAATTGCGTTGGTCCCCAACAGACGGCAAGAATCTTGGGGACTAAGTAACCCGCTTGGTCGACATGCACGAGTTGAGGTGATACCAAGTTTCAGAATTTGAGCCATGACTTGAACAATAACAACAATTATTCACATAAATCATAAATTGCAAAACCAGATATCATGACCATAATGTATGTAACTTCAATTAATGAAATAAAAATAGTTACAATAAACTATAAATACTAGGCATAAAAATGACGTAGCTGGGATATGTTCCAAGAACTCTGAAGGTCCGACCCGTCCTCACGCATCCATCGATATGCACCCGGCCGAGTGATTTCTTTTACAATAAAGGGTCCTTCCCATGGGGCCGATAGCTTGTGCTTACCGACCGTGGATTGGACTTGCTTCAAGACCAAGTCGCCGACTGAAACGTCTCGTGTTCGGATGTTTTTGTCATGATAATGTCGCAAGCTTTGCTAGTAATTTGCCGACCGCAATAACGTGGCATCGCGCTGCTCCTCTAACAATAACAAGTCATCACACCTGTGGTCATTGGAGGTTTTTTTTCTACATACGCTGCCACACGGGGGGAGGCGAACAAAATCTCGGTTCGTAACATGGCTTCCGAGCCATAAACCAGAGAAAAAGAGGAGTGCCCAGTGGCACGACTTACATTGGTTCTAAGTACCCACAATACAGATGGTAATTCTTGAACCCAACGTTGAGCATACTTTTCCAACCGGTCAAATATACGGGGCTTAATTCTAGAAAGCAAGAGGCCATTTGCCCTCTCAACCTGGCCATTACTCTGTGGATGGGCGGCCGAAGTGTAGCCAATCTTAAAGCCTACTCGGCCCATAATCTCTTTGAACTCCTCTGATGTGAACTGATTACCATTATCAGTGATGATCTTGTGTGGGGCACCAAACCGAGTGACTATTTTGGTCATGAACTCGATGGCCTTCTTTGCCAAAATCTTACTGACTGGCTTTGCTTCGATCCATTTAGAGAACTTGTCCACTGCCATGAAAAGGTGAGTAAAGCCCCCTTGAGCCTTCATGAAAGGTCCGACAATGTCTAAACCCCATACTGAGAATGGCCAAGTTATTGGGATATTTTGGAGCTCTGTGGCAGGTACGTGCATCTGGCGGGCGAAGAACTGACAACCTTCACACTTTCGAACAATTTCCTTGGCGTTAGCACCAACGGTTGGCCAATAAAACCCTTGCCTCATTGCTTTGGCCACAATTGTGGATGGGCCTGGGTGATTCCCGCAAATACCAGCGTGGATGTTTCCTAATATAGCTCTGCCTTCATCTTGAGCTAAGCATTTCATCAGTATCCCATGTGGGCTTTGCTTGCACAGGTGATGGTCAACTATACAATATGAACGTGACTTGCGAATAATTCGGAGGGCTTCATCTTTGTTGGTCGGTAGTGTGCCACGATCCAAATACTCAATGAAGGGAGTGCGCCAATCTACCTCAATGACAGCTACCTATGGTGCTGCCCCCGCCTTTAGTGACGACTGCTCCATAGTTTGCTGGGTTAGTACAGATGGCTTATGCAGATCGTCGAGGAATACTCCGTCAGGTATTTTAGATCTACTAGACCCAAGTTTGGCCATTTCGTCCGCCTCTTCGTTATACTTGCGCAGGACATGTTTATACTCGATGCCATCAAACTTGTCTTCTAGCTTCCGAACTTCAATGCAGTAGGCTGTCATGCTCTCGTGGGAACAACACCACTCCTTTGTGACCTGATTAATTACTAGTGCCGAGTCACCGGAAACACTTAATCTTTGGACACCAAGTGAGATAGCTGTCCGAAGTCCATGCAATAGTGCCTCATACTCTGCGGCGTTGTAAGACGCGCGGAAGTGCATTCGAAGGACATACCACAGCTTGACTCCATCAAGAGATGTTAATATAACCCCTGCTCTGGCACCTTCCAGTTGCAAGGAACCGTCAAACGCCATTTTCCAATAGCTTAATTCATGCGGGCTGGGCGGTAACTCGCATTCTGTCCACACGGCAATGAAGTCCGACAAAGCTTGACCTTTAATCGAGTTGCAGGACTTAAAGGTGATATCATATGATCCGAGCTCAACGGCCCATTTGGCAATTTTCCCTGTGGCCTCTCTGTTGTACAGCAATTCGCCTAAGCCAAACGACGTGTGGACTTCAACTGGATGATCCTCAAAGTAATGCTTCAACTTTTGAGATGTCATCAGTAATGCATAAATTAGCTTCTAAAGCTGGAAATATCGTACTACCTCACTGACCAAGTAAACCAGTCGTTGCACCTTTTGAGCCTTGCCATCTTCCACTCGTTCCACCGCCAGCACGGTGCTGACAACATGTATGGTTGCAGAAATGTACAGCTGCAAAGGTCCCTTCGGTTCTGGAGGAGTTAACACCAGAGGACCACTAATGTAGGCCTTGAAATTATCCAAGGCTCTCTGGCGTCATCATTCCAGATGAATGATTCTTACTTCTTGAGTAGCCGAAAAAGGGTAACCCTCAAACACCGAGTCATGATACAAACTGACTGAGCGCCGCCATACAGTCAGTGAGCTTTTGAATGTCTTTTTGCGAATGTGGAGGTCCCATTCATAATATGGCATTTATCTTTTCTGGATTAGCTTCAATCCCTCTATGTGATACCAGAAAACCGAGTAATTTTCCTAATGGGACCCCGAAGACGCATTTTTCCGGATTTAGCTTGATATTGTATTTCCGAAGGTTGCCGAATGTTTCGTCTAGGTCGGATATCAAGTCGGTGGAAATCCGAGTCTTGACTACCACGTCATCTACATAAGCTTCAACATTCCTTCCTATCTAGTTGTCCAAACATCGCTGCATAGTCCGCTGGTAGGTGGCACCGGCGTTTTTCAGGCCAAAGGGCATCGTTGTGTAACAAAAGGCTCCAAACGGCGTGATGAACAAGGTTTTAAGCTGGTCGGATTGGTTTAAGAGAATCTGATGGTACCCTGAATAGGTATCTAAGAAGCACAACAAAGCACATCCAACCGTCGAATCAACCACTTGATCAATATGTGGGAGGGTGAATGGATCTTTCGGGCAGGCTTGGTTAAGGCAGGTGTAATCCACGCACATCCGCCACTCCTTATTCTTCTTCCGCACCAGAACTGGGTTGGCCAACTAGTCGGGGTGGAAAACTTCTTTAATAAAACCGGCTGCCAGCAGTCGGCCGATTTCTTTCCTAATCGCATCCTTTCGGTCTTGCGAGAATCGTCTAAGCCGTTGCCTTACCGGCCTGGCGTTTTCGCAAACGTGAAGTTTGTGCTCAACCTTTTCCCTTGGAACACTTGGCATGTTAGAAGGTTTCCATGCAAATATATCTTTATTATTTCTGAGAAAAAGGATGAACACGCTTTCCTCTTTATCACCTAAATTGACCCCGATATTGGTGGTCTTGGATACATCACTATCATCTAGGCTAATCTTCTTGGACTCCATGGCGTCCGCCTGTACCGTAGTCTTCAGCGCCTTCCTGGGAGCAAGGTCAAGCATGGCCTCCTCAGCCATTGCGATTGCTTCCTTCAACTCGGCCAACTCTGATGCCGCTACTATCTTCTCGGTCAACTCGCAATTGCCGTTGTCGCAGTCGTATGATGTCCGCACATCCGAGTGGAGTGAGATGACTCCGTTTGGTCCTGGCAGCTTCATCATCAGCTAAGGATAATGAGGTACTGCCATGAATTTGGCGATGGCTGGCCACCCTATGATGGCGTGATAAGTAGAGTTGAGGTTGGCGACCTCGAAGGTGATGCGCTCCGTCCTATAGTTCTCCCGAGTGCCGAAGGTCACAAGCAGAGTGATTTTCCCCAGAGGGACTGTTTGCATGCCCAGGATCACGCCGTGAAATGGCGACCGGCTTGGCTTGAGGTCGGTCAAAGGTATGCCGAGCTCCTTGAATGTTTTCACGAAGAGGATGTCCAAACTGCTACCGTCATCTACCAGTACCCGATTTAGCCGAACCCAGTTAACATTTGGTGTTTGTACTAAGGGATATTTCCCGGGCCTAGGGATGTGATCCGAGTGGTCCGACCAATCAAAGGAAATTGGGACCTCTGACCATCGTAGATATTGAGGTACTGCTGGTGAGACCGAGTGGATCTCTCTGTAAAGGATCTTCTGCTGGCATTTCGAATCAGCTGTGGACCGGCCACAGATATAATTGACCTCGCGTTCGGGATCTTGGAAGTCTTCCTTATCCTCGTCTTGGTTATCCTTATCCAAGTCCTTCTTGCCGTCCTTGGAGACCCAGGGGCGTTCCTTGTAGACTTTCGGGGCATGATGGGTGAAGTTCTTCAACTTGAAGCATTCCCTGGCTTTATGAGCTCCATCATGAAGTAGGCAAGGGCCATCGAGCATCTTGTCGAAGTCATCCTGAGTGACTGGTTTCCTCCTGGTTGGACGCTCGGTGTTGGCCACCGTTCGGTCTTGCTTGTGCTTCCTGTCGCCATCTTTACTGTAATTGGTTGAGCACGACTGGTTCCTTGGGGTCGCTTCCTTGTACTGGCGAACTTGGAAGAGAGCCGAATTGCCCGCAGCATATTTGTCAGCCATGGTGAACAGTTCTTTGGCTGACAATTCACTGGCGGCATCTAACCTCCCAATCTTCTTTATCAGATCGTCATCACGAAGGCCACCTTGGAAGACAGCGATGACTTGAGCATCCGAGATATTGGGGATGGTATTTTTCACTCGGCAAAAGAGTTGGATGTACTCTTGAAGTGGCTCCTAGTCCTGCTGCTTGATCCGGCCGAGCTCCCAGTGGTTTCCTGGCCTGTCGAAGGTGGCTTGAAAGTTGGCGATGAACTACCGACAAAGATCCGCCTAGGAGCTGATGGAGTTGTCGGGCAGATTGGTGAGCCAGGTTCTTGCCGCTGGGGCTAGGCAAACATGCAAGTAGTTGGCCATGACAAAACTGTCACTGCCGAGAGCTCGTATGGTTGTCGAATTGACGTGAAGCCAGTCACGCGGATCCGTCTTGCTGTCATACTTCTCGACGCCAATTGGCTTGAAGCCGACCGGCCAGCTGACGGTTCGAAGCTCCCGTGTGAAGGCTCGAATGCCATCCTCCTCGTCATAATCATTGGTGATCGGGGTCCGTTCTCGTTCACGGCCAGCTTCTCGGCGAGATCTATCATCACGGTAATGATCGTCTCTGTGTGGCTGCCGCCTGTTGTCACGTTCGTAGTCAACATAACCGCGCTGGCGCCATTCATCTTCGTACTCTCGACGGGCCGCATTGTCACGCTCCTGGTATCTGTTGTCCCGTCGGACCCGCGCATCACGTGGTGGTATGCCATTGTGCAGGTTGGCGCTCGGATACCGATCATGGTATTCTACAATGGGCCTGCACCTAGGGATAGTAGGCGGGGTTGCCTCCCGGTTGGAGCGCTATCGGTCTCTTCTCTCCTCCCTGGGTACCGAACTGGCGGCCCCAGAAACTGACTTACTCGGCATTGATCGTGCTGCATGCATCTCTAGTATAGCCGTGGCCCTGATGTGCGCTTTTAATTGGTTGACCTGAGGTGTCAACTCTGGGGAGACTTGGAGCAAGGGCTCTATTGTTTGCAGGAGGGTCGCCGCGGCCGTGATGTTATGCTGTGGGGTTTTAAAGACATCTTCACCATCAAGTTTTAAGGTGAGGTCACCCATGTCTAGGTTTCTTATGAAGCGGGATCTTTGCTGGGCATCCGGTCTACGGAGTGGAGGAGTGGCGGCATCTGGATCACCATCTTCAAGGTCTGTTTCATGTCCGTCTACACGCGGTACGGTACCACGCACAGCAGCCGCCGCCGATGTTTCTCCGTCGGCTTGTCCCTGGGCAGTAGGTGCCACCATGAATACCTCGTGGAAGTCCGAGGAGCAACTCTCTAAATCACTCTGCCCTTTAGTCAAGTCCAGGAGTGACTCGCTTTCAAGGCCGATTGTTGCAACGAATCTTGATTCATCGAACAATTTGGGATCTTCGTCCGACTGATCCATGTGATGAGCCGGGAGATCAACCGTAGTGTAATCCAAGTCGACCAAGGTTGTCGATCGAGGCGTTGCGGGCAATGTTGAGTTGTCGCCCGAGAGGGTTTCCGCCTGGAAAGCTGTTGCCGCGTTGACGAAGCCAAGCGGGAATCGGTTGGCCGGATCACTCTAATTGGCCGTGGCAACGACTGAGCGGGCCACACGTTCTTGCTTGACAAGGTTCCCGTGCTGATCGGTAACGAGGTTGACGGTGCCAAAGCAGATCTTGTCTCCCGGGCGAAACTTGATGTTGAAGCTTGAGATCGGTAGTAAATATATAGGGCTACGTCGAGACTAAGAACTACGATGGTTACACAAGACGTCGATTTAGACAGGTTCGGCCCTCTCGATGAGAGTAAAAACCCTACGTCCTGTGTTCTGTGGATTGTATTGATGTTGAGGAACTTGTCAACTTGTCCCTTGACGGGGGGGTACCCTTCCTTATATATCCGGTCGGCAGGGGGGTACATTAAGAGTCCTAGTCGTAACTCTTAAGGATTTGTATAGAAAGTCTATCTCTAAATGCCTTGTGCTCCAAGCCGAGTCGGTCGTCTTCCTTGTAGATGAAGTACCCAATCAGCTACCGACTTTGTCTTGTATGAGGATACTCATAAAGCAAGTATCCCACAGCAGCCCCTGAGTGCTTTCTGATTTTGAACTTTGATTCTCCGATTGATTTAAAGATCATAAATTAGGAAGACCTCTTTGTCAAAGTTCGTGGTAGATCTAGTGCACCGGTCAGGTGCACCTGATCAGGTGTAGCCCCCGACTCTTGTATAATTTGGAGACTAACAAATAATGCAAGAGTTTAATTATATTAGCTTTTATTATTTTGTATGTAATTTACTTCAAACCATCAAGTCTGAATTTAGTAGACCTCTGATCATCAAACTAGTAAGCCAATTTGCAAGGTTTTAATCTTGCCGACCGATCGTCAAATAGGCCGAGCGATATACACTGTTTCTGAGTGACTTGTCGGTCTGAAATGCATGACCTCTATCAGATTCAGTCCATGTAAAATAGTATGACTTCAATCATATAGTGGTATTAAGCTAGATGACACCAATAATAACATAGCTTTTCCCTAATAATTAGTCACTCTATCTTTCAATAAGTCCAACTTCAGCAAATTTTGTTATTGACTTTAATCAATACCTTAGCCTTTGAACTCATTTCCGTATGACCATCAAGTCTTTTGCTACATGATCATTAAATCATATAGATACGGTAAAATAATTTTTAGGTGTTTCTCATCAAAGAAGCCCCCGAGTTTCATTTCTCTGGGTTTTTAACCCTAATAGGCTTAAAGCCCTTAATTAACCTTTAGGTTAATCTTAAGATTAAGCAATAGTACGGCCCACCCCGGCCCATGGGACCCTTAGGTCAAAAAGGTGAAGGTATAAAAAGGCCGCCCCAGGTTGACTTTCAGTCCACGGTGCAATTGCACGCAAACTCTTCGTCTTCCTCGTGCTTCCTCTGTTCTTGCAACTCCTCTGCTTCTTCGGCTAGTGTTAGCTCATTCGCTTCCAGCCACCACAGATCCAGCCAAGCTCAGCCCCCCAGTTTCGGCGAGGTCTTTCAAACTCATCCACCACGTCCAAATCCTCTGTCACGATGGGTCGCAAGAAGGTTTCCATTTCAACCCCTGCTACTTCCTCCGCCGCCATCGCCGCATCGTCCTCGTCGGAGGTTGACATCCCGGAGAAGCTTCAGGAGTTCTCGAAGGGCAGCCTTTCCCTGGCTGACATGAATAAGATGGTGGTCGACGGCATCCTTCCAGAGCAGGCTCGGATCGACTGGAAGGTACCCCGTGAATCTTGCCCCATCCCTATCCATAAACAAATCATTGTGTTTTGCTCTTTCTTTGAGCATGGCTTTGGAGTTCCCTGCTGCAGCTTTTTGCACGGGCTCCTCTTTTTCTATGGGATTGAGCATGTCAACCTCAATCCCAACTCCATTCTTCATATTGCCATCTTCGTACACATGTGCAAAGATTTTCTGCGCACTCTCCCCCACTTCAATATCTTCCGTCACCTGTTCGTCCTCTGACCGCTGCCGACCATGGATAACCAAGTGGCCATAGGCGGAGTCGGCGTCCAGTTGCGCAAGATGGAGGCCTACATCAATGTGCCATTGAAGACTGGAAACAAGAATTGGAAGGATGAGTGGTTCTATTGTGACAACCCTCCCCCCGTTCTTGCCGACTTCACTGGTGCTAAGGCTATTCCCCAGGCTCATTGGTCAGAGAAGCCCGATCCGACCGATCCTCAAGTGGTTGCTCTGCTCAAGAAGATAGCTGATCTGAAGGCTGAAGGCATCGACGGAATCACTGTCGCCAAGAGTTTTATCATCCGCCGAGTTCAGACCCTGAAGCTCCAATGTCACCCGGCATGGGACTATGTTGATGAAGATGAAACCAGGGAGGTGTCAGACCCACCGAATGGTGAACTCCGTCGGAGACGCCTATCAAAGATGTTCGAAGGAGATATCCTTCAAGACCACTCGTTGGTCAAAAAGGCGTATAACAAGGGCACTATGCGAGCCAGAGTAAGCCTTAGTCGGCCTTTAGCTATCCCTTGTTTTCTTATCTTGATGTGATACTCAAGGTCTTGATCTTTATGCAGGTTCTCGATACTTATGTATCCCATCCTCCGCTCCCTTAGACCAATTCCGAGGGACTGGATTATGTCAAGAAGACACCATAGACCGGCGCTGGGGGTTCAAGCTCTTCCGCAGGCGCTCGGCTAGTGCGTGTCGCTCCAGTCATCACTCTGGCTTCCCCCAACAAACTCCAGAAGTGAACTATTGGGTGTCGGCGCCGATATGTCAAGGACCAAGATGATGATGAAGAAATACCTACTGCTAACGCTGGTCAACCTGCTCTTGCATTCTCCGATCGACCCTTAGACCGATCAGAGCCCCCAAGCCCAACTCAGAGGTCGGCAGGAGAGGTGGTGCAGACTGGTAAGGCAGACCAGCCTCCTCAAAAGGGGAAGGAGACTGATTCTTAGTCGACTTCTTCCAAGAAGAGGTTGTGCCGAATCAAGCTCAAGAAGGCTACCAGGTTTAATCTTAAACCTTATTCTCCTTGAATCTTATTGTTGATCACAACACCTTTTAACTTCTTCCTTCTATGCTTTGTTGGTAGTCGGACGAGCGACTCTCTGAGCGCTCAAGGATCTGAGGATACTCGGTTGGAGCTCCCGCCTCGTCCCACTAGTTTGTCTCAGTCGATCGACAAGTCTTCAAACACGCCGACCGAGGTTGATAAGCCGTCTGAGAAAGATCACTGCCCCCACACCAGAGCCTTCACCTCAACCAGCTCCAGTTAGCGTCTCTTTGCCTCTTGATAAAGGTAAAGCGACTCTGCCTGCAGATGCGCTCGGTCAGCCTGAGGTGGAGGATGTGGAGATTATACACCAACATCGGGAAGCCAGGAAGGTACTTCAATACTATGCTTTCACTTTGTTTCACTCTCATATTTTAGTTCACCTATCTTCTCTATATCAGAAAGTGTATGCTCTTGTGGAGAGGAAGCATGCTAGAGTGGAATATCTCGAAGCCGAAACTTTTGGTATGCTCTTAGTTGCATGATCTTCTTGTCTTTATGTTCCAGACTAACACTTTACTGGTCATTCTGCTAGTCACCAGTCAGCAACTCTCCAAAGCTCTAGAGGAGAACAAGAAGCTGCTAGCCGATCAAGAAGAGATGAACAAGGTCTTAGACCAATGTCGTACATAACTTTCGATCGCTCGACTTCATGGTCGGTGACAACGGAGCCCTAGGTCTGGAAAACCACAGAGCCAACTCGGCCGCAACTAGCCCCATGGCACGATCACCGAGTCCGTCTGACATTATCCCTGCATTGATCCCACTCGGATCCGAGCAGGAAGACTCTTCCTTCGGGTATGACTCAATGTCAGATCGGTCTTTTGATGAGGACACGATCGGATCGACCTACTCATATCCCCATATAGTCAATATGGTGGATATAGTAGATCCTGCTGATGGAAACCAGGAGGTGGATCCAGATGCCGAAGAAGAAGGAAATCCAGCTAGTGGTCGCCAAAACCAGCCGGTCGAAGGAGGCCGATAGGGGGATAACCCACCAGCTGATGAATTATCGGTCGGTCACCGCCGTCGACCAAGAGGGTCGTGCGGATCGCGCAATGCGTGCCGACTGGATCTCGGCCCTGACCTTGAAGTGGATGGTGTTAAGGTCTACCACACCCCACAAAACAACATCACTGGGGCCAAGACATTGCTCGACACTTTAATGGTCGAAGCACAATATCAGACTCCTGTCATGCAAAAAGCGGTGGCCATGCTTAAGGCTGAAGTAGCTCAAGATGCTACAAAGTCTCAGTTGGTCGCAAGTTCAAGCCATGCGTCTCCTTAGGGTCAGTGTAGGCGTGATGATTTGAGAAATTCTCTTAGTATCCGTGATGGACGAGATACCATCAACTCTCATTATGAGGAATACACTCGGGATAATCGGCGCTATGAGGAAGAACATCGTGAACGGAGGACGGATGCCCGACGAGAAGACCGACGGGACGACCGACAAGAAGACCGATGGGATGACCAACGGGAGGATCGCCAAGATCCCCCACCCAGAGAAAACCGCCGGGAAGACCGACGGGATAACCAACAGGATGATCGATCGACATGACGATCGGGATCAGCGTGACAACAATAATAATGACAATCGATGATGTCATCATGATGATAATGTTGGCCCACGACACAGCCGTTGCCCAACTACGTCCCCAGACCGGCATAGGCGGTCACCAACACCAACCGACAATGAGATCGATGGCATCAAAGCTTACATCCCTCGGCTTCGCAAGGCTCGATGGCCAAAAGGGTTCAAGCCGGTTCCCATCAAAAAAATACAATGGACAAACCAATCCCCGAGAGTGGCTGCAACTCTACAGCATAGCGATTTGGTCGGCTCGAGGTGATTCCTATGTAATGGCCAATTACCTTCCGGTCTGCTTGGATCCTGCCGTTCGGAGATGGCTCACATCTCTTCCAGAGGAGTCTATCACATCTTGGGGAGACCTCAACAGGAAGCTCATAGAAAGTTTCCAAGCAACCTGCAACCGACCGGGCAACCACTTCGACCTCACTCAGATCAAGTAGAAGGGTGACGAGCCCCTTCACGACTACATCAAGCGGTTCTGCGCCAAGAAGATCGAGATCCCCAACGTACCTGATCAATAGATTATTACTGCTTTCCTGGGCAGAATACGCAGTGATGACCTGGTCCGGGAAATCGGTCGGAGGAATCATGACGACAGCTGCGCCCAAGGATTGTTATCGGCTGAAAGGTTTTGCGACAGCTGCACCCAAGGTGGCCAAAGATCCCCCGAGGCGCAACAACAAAGACAAGACCAAGGACGATGATGACAAGGACGATTCAGGAGAGTTCCAGGAGCCCCGTAAGGAAGTCAACTTCATCTTTGGAGGCCCGGATGCCTATGTGTCCAAGCGCAAGCAAAAGCTGGAGCTTCGGGAGATTAACTCAGCGGAACCAGCCACACCTCAATTTATGAGGTGGTCTGAAATACCAATCAGCTTCGATCGATCGGACCACCCTAAGTATCTGCCAAAGCCGGGTCGATACCCGCTAGTGCTTGCTGCCACGATGAAGGAGGTGAAGTTCAACAGAGTACTCATTGATGGAGGAAGCAGTTTGGACTTAGTCTTCACTAAAACTCTACAAGAGCTCGATCTGTCTACCCATGACCTTCAGCCGAGTTCTTCACCTTTCCATGGGATTGTACCTGGCAAGACTTCAATTCCCATTGGACAGATCAGTCTGCCAATCACCTTTGGCACACATGACAACTTTAGGACCGAGCGAATTCTCTTCCAAGTGGCCAACTTCGATTCAGCATACCATGCTATTATCGGTCGACCTACGATGGCTAGGTTCATGGCTGTTCCACACTATCTATATCTCACCCTCAAGAAGCCAGGCCCGATTGCAATTGCGATGTACAGAGTTGTGAGATGGCCACCAAACAGTTGATGTTGTCCGACTAGAAGGAGATCCAGAAGGCAGTCGGCATGGAGGAGCAGACTGAAGCGGAGGTTCCGGCAAACAAGCCTACCAAAGACAAGATCCAGACCGATGATATTCAAACCAAGGAGATCTTGCTCAATCCTGAAGACCCCGATAAGGTAACTTATGCTGGGGCTAACCTCGATGAGAAATAGGAAATCGCGCTCACTCTTTTCCTCCAGGAAAATAGGGACAACTTGGCATCGAAACCATCTGACATGCCGAGAGTTCCTAGGGAAATGATTGAGCATGAGTTAAGGGTACCTCCTGGGGCTACCCCTGTTCGCCAGAGGCTTAGAAGATTTGCACAAGACCGCAAGGACGCAATGCAGAAGGAGATAGTTAGATTATTAGATGCTAACTTTATAAAGGAGGTGGATCATCCCGACTGGTTAGCAAATCCAGTCCTTGTACCTAAAAAGAATAAAGAGTAGAGGATGTGTGTTGATTATACCGATCTCAACAAGGTCTGCCCAAAAGACCCCTTCGCTCTTCCTTGTATTGATCAGATTGTAGATTCAACGGCTGGGTGTGACCTTTTAAGCTTTCTGGATGTCTATTCACGCTATCACCAGATCTCACTGAGAGTTGAAGATCAGATCAAGACTTCCTTTATAACACCCTTCGGTGCCTATTGCTATATAACAATGCCTTTCGGTCTAAAAAACGCTGGCGCGACTTACCAACGAGGTATTCAACGCTGCGTGGCTACACAGATCGGTCGGAACGCAGAAGCGTATGTTGATGACATGTCGTCAAGACTCGGAACATCGAAGAACTTCTTTCTGACCAGGCAGAAACCTTTGACAATCTGAGACATTATTCAATGAAGCTAAACCCTAAGAAGTGTGTATTTGGGGTTCCTTCGAGAAAGTTACTCGGTTACATCGTTTCAAAATGAGGTATAGAGGCTAACCCAGACAAAATCAAGGTGATCCTTGATATGAGACCACCTAATTCTCAAAGGGACGTTCAGAAGCTGACCGGGTGCATGGCATCCTTGAATCGCTTTATTTCCCGATTAGAGGCTAGGGGATTACCACTCTTCCGACTGCTTAAAAAGCAGGACGACTTTATTTGGACTAAAGAGGCGCAGTCGGCACAGGATGAATTGAAGACTCATCTCAGCAATATTCTAGTATTGGTGCCACCGGAGCACGGAGAAAAACTTCAGCTTTACATATCGGCCACAACCCAGGTTGTGAGTACTGTTTTAACTATCGACCAAGATGAAGAGGGACATGTGCAAAAAGTACAGCATCCGGTCTACTTTGTGAGTGAGGTCCTCAGTGCCTCTAAAACAAGGTATCAACATATCTTGAAGTTGTTGTATGCATTATTAATCACCTCGAGGAAGTTGAAGCACTATTTTCAAGCTCATCCGATTGAAGTTCAAACTTCTATTGCACTCAGTACCGTGTTACACAACCGAGAGGCTGAAGGAAAGATCGCCAAGTGGGCAGTCGAACTTGGTCAATATACCATTACGTTCGCACCTCGATCGGCTATAAAGGGACAAACGCTAGCTGATTTCATTGCCGAGTGGACAGAGATTCAAAATTCTCCTACTGCACAAGATATCGAGTACTGGAAAATGTACTTTGATGGTTCCCTTCAATTACAAGGGGCAGGTGCGGGAGTTGTATTTATCTCACCTACTGGAGAAAGGCTTTGATACGTCCTTCAAGTTATGTTTCGCGCGTCTAATAACGCTACAGAATATGAAGCTCTTCTACACGGTCTGCGCATAGCTGTGTCACTTGGCATTAAGCACATTGACATTTTTGGTGACTCGTCCCTGGTCATTAATCAGGTCACTAAGGATTGGAACTGTGTAGATGATAATATGAGTGCTTACTGTCAGGAAGTACGAAAGCTCGAAGACAAGTTTGATGGATTGAAGTTCACACATGTTCTTCGAGATAACAACCAGGCGGTTGATGAGCTGGCTAAGATGGGATCATCTGGGTCTACAGTCCCGCCAGGAGTGTTTCTACATACTCTGGATTCCCCAACAATTACTCCTCGGTCGGATGTGCTAATGAGTATTGTTGCTGATCTTGTTGACGATGACGTCTCCAAGGCTGACTGGCGCGAACCACTCATTCAGTATTTGGAGAAGGGAACGCTGCCCTCGGATATTGATGAGCAACAAAGATTGGAGACTCGATCCCGAGGATACTTGTTGGTGGGAGATCAACTTTATAAAAGGTGTGGATCAAACATCTTGATGCGCTACATCTCAATACCTGAAGGTCAAAAGTTAGTGGAAGAAATTCATTCTAGGATATGTGGCAATCATGCAACTTCCAAGACTTTGGTCGACAAAGCTTTCTGGCAAGGGTTTTATTGGCCCACGGCGGTCGAAGATGCACATCAGGTCGTTCGGAAGTGTGAAGGTTGTCAATTCTTCGCTCAACAAACGCATGTGCCATCACAGCAACTTCAGATGATACCTTTGACTTGGCCTTTTGCTGTCTAGGGGCTTGATATTGTCGGTCCTTTCAAGAAAGTACCAGGAGGGTTCGCTTATTTGTTTGTTGCCATTGACAAATTCATCAAGTGGATTGAAGTGAAGCCAGTCGGCAAGATTATATCCAAGAAGGCGATCGAGTTTGTCAAGGATATCTTTACTCGGTTCGGGGTTCCTCATGATATCATCACCGATAATGGCACTCAATTCACATCAGTGGAGTTCCGTGACTTTGCTGATGAGATGGGAATAAAAATCCACTTTGCATCAGTGGCTCATCCTCAAAGCAATGGGCAGGTCGAACGGGCCAATGGTATGATTCTTCAAGGGTTGAAGCCGCGGATAAGTGACAGACTAAAACCTTATGCCGATCGGTGGGTCAAAGAGTTGCCTTCAGTTCTTTGGGGGCTTCGTACAAACACCAGTCGGGCTACTGGTCAGTCACCTTTCTCATTGGTTTATGGATCAGAAGCTATGATACCGATCGAAGTCAGTCTTGTTTTGACACGGGTTCAGGCGTACGATGAGCAGCCTTCTGAGGAGAACCATGAGATTGATTTGATTGCGGCAGAGGAGTTGCGTGATCGCGCTCTATAGGCACTTTACCAACAAGGCTTGCATCGTTATTATGATAAAAACGTGCGCAATCGCCACTTTCAAGTTGGAGACCTAGTGCTTCGCCGAGTGCAGTCGACGAAAAATCAGCTTAAGCTTTCTCCAAAGTGGGAAGGGCCATAGGTCGTAAAGGAAGTCACTCGCCCGGGGTCTTACTGACTGATATATGAAGACGGCGATGATATTCCGAATTCCTGGAACATAAATCAGCTACGTCGTTTCTATACTTAGTTTTTATTTTGTATATTTATACATTATTCATGAATGAAACTTCGGTCTTTTTAATAAAAGATTTCTTGATGATTTTCATTCTATACTTAACTCGATTCCTTAATACATTTTATTAAACAATCGAGCCAGGGGGCTAGCAATATTGTCCCACCTTAGTCTAGCCTTATTATGGTGTTTGGACTATTTTTCAAATGATTTCTTCTCTTTGAATACGATCTTTGATTTTTTGGTCTAACGCCTATGCATCATGGTTATACACTTTATACTGCACATCAGACTACCACTACACTAAAACCAGAGCCAAAGTGCGAGAGGTCATGTGTCGACTGGTCGACTCTGCTTGTTACACAGTTACGAGTCATAACCTAGTATGTTATGGCAGACCGATGCAATTCTTGTTTCTCATGATAGAAACACATTAATGATATCTTTACCAAGCTTCTAAAGCTACAAAGCATGAGATTAGTTTATATACAAGTATCATTACATACTATTAATGTTTTCCACTATTACAAGATTACAACTCCTTTGAAGGAGAAGAAGAGTCAGCCCACAGTTCGACCTCTGGAGTTGCTGGAGGAGTAGGCACGGTCGGATTAATTCCTATGTTGTCGACCAAGGCCTGGGAAGTCTCCAACATGGAACAGCTGGCATTGGTCGTCGATCAGGTCGGGGTTGAAGCCCTCCTTCATCTTGTCCAATGGCAGAGAAGGAGACCAAGATTGGCAAATCGTCAGAACCTGACTCCCGGCCTCGGTCGCCACTCGCCGAGTGTTATAAGCGATAGCTTCTGATGCATGCTCCAGCAAGTAGTCCAGAGAGTGACCGGTCTGCTCCACTCGATTAGCATGAACATAGTTCATTGCCTTTCGAGCAGCATAAGATAGAGCTGCAAGTAATGATCTTCGGTCAGTATGATCAACAAAAGATTCAAACAGATGGAAGAAGTAATGAAGGGCTTACTGGCAAGATTACATTTGAAGGATTTGGAGACACTCTTAGCCACCTCTATCTTCGCTTCAGATTCCTTCAACTGACTTGGAGAGGCCTTCCTTCTCAACTTTCAAGGCATCAACGAACCTCTGGTGGTTGGAAGTCAACTTCTCCAGGTCAGCAATTTTTTGATCACGAGTTAAAAACAAGCATTAAAACTTTTAGCGTTAGAGTGATTAGTAGATTGTTTAGATACCAATGGTAGGTGATCTTACCAGCAAGTTTTGTATGACCTTGGTCTAAGACCTTGTTCATCTCTTGTCGGTCGGCCAGAAGCTTCTTATTCTCCTCTAGAGCTTTGGAGAGTTGCTGACTGGTGACTAGCAGACTGACCAGTAAAGTGTTAGTCTGGAACATAAAGACAAGAAGATCAGGCAACTAAGAGCATATCGAAAGTTTTGGCTTCGAGATATTCCACTCTAGCCTGCTTCCTCTCCATAAGAGCATACACTTTCTGATATACAGAAGATAGGTGAGCTAAAAGATGAGAGTGAAAGAAAGTGAAATCATAGTATTGAAGTACCTTGTTGGCTTCCCGATGTTGGTGTATAATCTCCACATCCTCCACCTCAGGCCGACCGAGCGCATCTACAGGTAGAGTCACTTTACCTTTATCAAGAGGCAAAGAGACGCTACCTGGAGCAGGTTGAGGCGAAGGCTCTGGTGTGGGGGCAGGGATCATCTTCTTAGATGGCTTATCAACCTCGGTCGGCGTGTTTGAAGACTTGCCGACCGACGGAGACAAACCAGTGGGACGAGGCGGGAGCTCCGATCGTGTATCCTCAGATCCTTGGGCGCTCTGAGAGTCGCTTGTCCGACTACCAACAAAGCATAGAAGGAAGAAGTTAAAAGGTGCTGTGACCAACAATAAGAATTCAAGGAAAATAAGGTTTAAGATTAAACCTGGTAGCCTTCTTGAGCTTGATCCGGCACAACCTCTTCTTGGAAGAAGTCGACTGAGAATTAGTCTCCTTCCTCTTTTGAGGAGGCTGGTCTGCCTTACCAGTCTGCACCACCTCTCCTGTCGACCTCTGAGTTGGGCTTGGGGGCTCTAATCGGTCTGAGGGTCGGTCGGAGAATGCAGGAGCAGGTTGACCAGCGTCAGTAGTAGGTATTTCTTCATCATCATCTTCGTCCCCGACATATTGGCGCCGACGCCCACTAGTTCGCTTCTGGAGTTTGTCGGGGGAAGCCAGAGTGCTGACTGGATTGACACGCACTAGCCGAGCACCTGCGGAAGAGCTTGAACCCCCAGCACTAGTCTGTGGTGTCTTTTTGACATCATTTGGTCCCTCGGAATCGGTCTAAGGGAGCAGAGGATGGGATACATAAGTATCCAGAGCCTGCATAAAGATCAAGACCTTGAGTATCACATCAAGATAAGATAACAAGGGATAGCTAAAGGCAGACTGAGGCTTACTCGGGCTCGCATAGTGTCCTTGTTATACGCCTTTTTGACCAACGAGTGGTCTTGAAGGATATCTCCTTCGAACATCTTTGATAGGCGTCTCCGACGGAGTTCACCATTCGGTGGGTCTGACACCTCCCTGGTTTCATCTTCATCAACATAGTCCCATGCCGGGTGACATTGGAGCTTCAGGGGCTGAACTCGGTGGATGATAAAACTCTTAGCAACAGTGATTCCGTCGATGTCTTCAGCCTTCAGATCGACTATCTTCTTGAGCAGAGCGACCACTTGAGGATCGGTTGGATCAGGCTTCTCTGTCCAATGTGCCTGGGGAATAGCCTTAGCACCAGTGAAGTCAGCAAGAACAGGGGGAGGGTTGTCACAATAGAACCACTCACCCTTCCAATTCTTGTTTCTAGTCTTCAATGGCACATTAATGTAGGTCTCCTTCTTGCGCAACTGGATGCCGACTCTGCCTATGGCCACTTAGTTATCCTTGGTCGGCAGCGGTCGGAGGACGAACAGGTGACAAAAGAGATTGAAGTGGGGGAGAGTGCCCAGAAAAGCTTCGCACATGTGTACGAAGATGGAAATATAAAGAATGGAGTTGGGATTGAGGTTGACAAGCTCAATCCCATAGAAAAAGAGGAGCCCGTGCAAAAAGCTCCAACAGGGATCTCCAAAGCCATGCTCAAAGAAAGAGCAAAACACAACGATTTGTTTATGGATAGGGATGGGGTAAGATTCACGGGGTACCTTCCAGTCGATCCGAGCCTGCTCTAGAAGGATGCCGTCGACCACCATCTTGTTCATGTCAGTCTGGGAAAGGCTGCTCTTTGAGAACTCCCGAAGCTGCTCTGGGATGTCAACCTCCAACGAGGATGATGCGGCGACGGCGGAGGAGGAAGTGCCAGGGGTTGAAATGGAAACCTTCTTGCGACTCATCGCGACAGAGGATTATGACATGGTGGATGAGTTTGAAGGACCTCACGAAAACTGGGGGGCTGAGCGCAGCTGGATCTGTCGTGGCTGGAAGCAAAAGAGCGAACCCTAGCCGGAGAAGCAGAGGAGTCGCAAGAATAGAGGAAGCGCAAGGAAGACGAAGTGTTTGTGTGCAAATGCGGCGTGGACTGAAAGTCAACCTGGTGCGGCCTTTTTATTCCTTCGCCCTTTTGACCTAAGGGAAAAGCTATGTTATGATTGGTGTCATCTAGCTTAATACCACTATATGATTGAAGTCATGCTATTTTACACGGACTGAATATGATAGAGGTCATGCATTTCAGACTGACCAGTCACTCGGAAACAGTGTATATCACTTGGCCTATTTGATGATCGGTCGGCAATATTAAAACCTTACAAATTGGCTTACTGGTTTGATGATCAAAGGTCTACTAAATTCAAATTCGATGGTTTGAAGTAAATTACATACAAAATAATAAGAGCTAATATAATTAGACTCTTGCATTATTTGTTAGTCTCCAAATTATACAAGAGTCACGGCCTACACCTGATCAGGTGCACCTGATCTACCACGAACTTCGACAAAGAGGTCTTCCTAATTTATGATCTTTAGATCACTCGGAGAATCAAAGCTCAAAATCAGAAAGCACTCGGGGGCTGCTGTTGGATACTTGCTTTACGGGTATCCTCATACAAGACAAAGTCGGTAGTCGATCGGGTACTTCATCTACAAGGAAGCCGACCAACTCAGCTTGGACCACAAGGCATTTAGAGATAGACTGTAAATCGTTAAGTGTTACGACTAGGACTCTTAATGTACCCCCTGCCGACTGGATATATAAGGCGGTAGGGTACCCCCCGTCAAGGGACAAGTTGACAAGTTCCTCAACATCAATACAATCCATAGAACACATGACGTAGGGTTTTTACTCTCATCGAGAGGGCCCGAACCTGTCTAAATCAGCGTCTTGTGTAACCATCGTAGTTCTTAGTCTCTACGTAGCCCTATATATTTACTACCGATCTCAAGCTTCGACAGAGTTGAAGGAATCTGAAGCAAAGATAGAGGAGGCTAGGAGTGTCTCCAAATCCTTCAAATGTAATCTAGCTAGTAAGCACTTCATTACTTCTCACATCTGTTTGAATCTTTTGTTGATCGTACTGACCGAAGATCATTACTTGCAGGTCTATCTTACGCTGCTCGAAAGGCAATGAACTATGTTCATGCTGCTCGAAAGGCAATGAACTATGTTCATGAAAATCATCAAGAAATCTTTCATTAAAAAGACTAAGGTTAGACTAAGTTTCATTCAAGAATAATATATAAATATACAAAATAAAAACTAAGTATAGAAATGACGTAGCATATTTATGTTCCAGGAATTTGGAATATCATCACGGTCTTCATATATCAGTCGGTAAGCCTCCGGGCGAGTGACTTACTTTATGACATATGGCCCTTCCCACTTTGGAGAAAGCTTATGCTGATTTTTTGTCGACTGCACTCGGCGAAGCACTAGGTCTCCAACTTGAAAGTGGCGATTGCGCACATTTTTATCATAATAACGATGCAAGCCTTGTTGGTAAAGTGCCGACCGAAACAGAGCACGATCACGCAACTCCTCTGCCACAATCAAATCAATCTCATGGTTCTCCTCAGAAAGCTGCTCATCATACGCCAGAACCCGTGCCGAAACAAGACTGACTTCGGTCGGTAGCATAGCTTCTGATCCATAAACCAATGAGAAAGGTGACTGACCAGTAGCCCGACTGATGTTTGTACGAAGCCCCAAAAGAACTGAAGGCAACTCTTTGACCCACCGATCGACATAAGGTTTTAGTCTGTCAAATATCCGCAGCTTCAACCCTTGAAGAATCATACCATTGGCCCGTTCGACCTGCCCATTGCTTTGAGGATGAGCCACCGATGCAAAGTGGATTTTTATTCCCATCTCATCGGCAATGTCACGGAACTCCACTGAAGTGAATTGAGTGCCATTATCGGTGATGATGTCATGAGGAACCCCGAACCGAGTAAAGATATCCTTGACAAACTCGATCACCTTCTTGGATGTAATATTGCCGACCGGCTTCACTTTAATCCACTTGGTGATTTTGTCAATGGCAACAAACAAATAAGCGAACCCTCCTGGCGCTTTCTTGAAAGGACCGACAATATCAAGCCCCCAGACAGCAAAAGGCCAAGTCAAAGGTATCATCTGAAGTTGCTGTGATGGCACATGTGTTTGTTGAGCGAAGAATTGACAACCTTCACACTTCCGAACGACCTGGTGTGCATCTTCGACCGCCGTGAGCCAATAAAACCCTTGCCGGAAAGCTTTGCTGACCAAATTCTTGGAAGCTGCATGATTGCCACATATCCCAGAATGAATTTCTTCCACCAACTTTTGACCTTCAGGTATTGAGATACAGCGCATCAAGATGTTTGATCGATCCCTTTTATAAAGTTGATCTCCCACCAACAAGTATCCTCGGGATCGGGTCTCCAATCTTCGTTGCTCATCAAGATCCGAGGGCAGCGTTCCCTTGTCTAAATACTGAATGAGTGGTTCGCGCCTGTCAGCCTTGGAGACGTCATCGTCAACAAGATCAGCAACAATACTCATTAGCACATCCGACCGAGGAGTAATTGTTGGGGAATCCAGAGTATGTAGAAACACTCCTGGCGGGACTGTAGATCGAGATGATCCCATCTTAGCCAGCTCATCAGCCGCCTGGTTGTTATCTGGAAGAACATGTGTGAACATCAATCCATCAAACTTGTCTTCGAGCTTTCGTACTTCCTGACAGTAAGCACTCATATTATCATCTACACAGTTCCAATCCTTAGTGACCTGATTAATGACCAGGGCCGAGTCACCAAAAATGTCAATGTGCTTAATGCCAAGTGACACAGCTATGCGCAGACCGTGTAGAAGAGCTTCATATTCTGCAGCGTTATTAGACGCGTGAAACATAACTTGAAGGACGTATGAAAGCCTTTCTCCAGTAGGTGAGATAAATACAACTCCCGCACCTGCCCCTTGTAATTGAAGGGAACCATCAAAGTACATTTTCCAGTACTCGATATCTTGTGCAGTAGGAGAATTTTGAATCTCTGTCCACTCGGCAATGAAATCAGCTAGCGTTTGTCCCTTTATAGCCGATCGAGGTGCGAACGTAATGGTATATTGACCAAGTTCGACTGCCCACTTGGCGATCTTTCCTTCAGCCTCTCGGTTGTGTAACACGATACTGAGTGCAATAGAAGTTTGAACTTCAATTGGATGAGCTTGAAAATAGTGCTTCAACTTCCTCGAGGTGATTAATAATGCATACAACAACTTCAAGATATGTTGATACCTTGTTTTAGAGGCACTGAGGACCTCACTCACAAAGTAGACCGGATGTTGTACTTTTTGCATATGTCCCTTTTCATCTCGGTCGACTGTTAAAATAGTACTCACAACCTGGGTTGTGGCCGATATGTAAAGCTGAAGTTTTTCTCCTGGCTCCGGCGGCACCAATACTAGAATATTGCTGAGATGAGTCTTCAATTTGTCCAGTGCCGACTGCACCTCTTTAGTCCAAACGAAGTCGTCCTGCTTTTTAAGCAGTCGAAAGAGTGGTAATCCCCTAACCCCCAATCAGGAAATAAAGCAACTCAAGGATGCTATGCACCCGATCAGCTTCTGAACGTCCCTTTGAGAATTAGGTGGTCTCATATCAAGGATCGCCTTGATTTTGTTTGGGTTAGCCTCTATACCTCGTTTTGAAATGATGTAACCTAGTAACTTTCCCGAAGGAACCCCAAATACACACTTCTTAGGGTTTAGCTTCATTGAATAATGTCTCAGATTGTCAAAGGTTTCTGCCAGGTCAGAAAGAAGTTCTTCAATGTTCCGAGTCTTGACGACGATGTCATCAACATACGCTTCTGCGTTCCGACCGATCTGTGTAGCAAGGCAGCGTTGAATACCTCGTTGGTAAGTCGCGCCAGTGTTTTTCAGACCGAAAGGCATTGTGATATAGCAATAGTCACTGAAGGGTGTTATAAAGGAAGTCTTGATCTGATCTTCGACTCTCAGTGGGATCTGGTGATAGCCTAAATAGGCATCCAGAAAGCTTAAAAGCTCGCACCCAACCGTTGAATCTACAATCTGATTAATATGAGGAAGAGCGAACGGGTCTTTTGGGCAGACCTTGTTGAGATCGGTATAATCAACACACATCCTCCGCTCTTTATTCTTTTTAGGTACAAGGACTGGATTTGCTAACTAGTCGGGATGATACACCTCCTTTATAAAGTTAGCATCTAATAATCTAACTATCTCCTTCTTCATGGCGTCCTTGCAGTATTGTGCAAATCTTCTAAGCCTCTGGGGAACGGGGTTAGCCCTAGGAGGTACCCTTAACTCATGCTCAATCATTTCCCTAGGAACTCTCGGCATGTCAGATGGTTTCCATGCAAAGATGTCCCTATTTTCCTGGAGGAAAAGAGTGAGCGCGATTTCCTATTTCTCATCAAGGTTAGCCCCAGCATAAGTTACCTTATCGGGGTCTTCAGGATTGAGCAAGATCTCCTTGGTTTGAATATCATCGGTCTGGATCTTGTCTTTGGTAGGCTTCTTTGCCGGAACCTCCGCTTCAGTCTGCTCCTCCATGCCGACTGCCTTCTGGATCTCCTTCTGGTAGGACAGCATCAACTGTTTGGTGGCCATCTCACAACTTTATACATCGCAATATAAAGAATTCCGAAGATCAGAGTGGAGGGAGATTATTCTATTCGGGCCTGGCATCTTGAGGGCGAGATATGGATAGTGCGGAACAGCCATGAACCTAGCCATCACAGGTCGACCGATAATAGCATAGTATGCTGAATCAAAGTTGGCCACTTGGAAGAGAATTCGCTCGGTCCTGAAGTTGTCATGTGTGCCAAAGGTGACCGGCAGACTGATCTGTCCAATGGGAACTGAAGTCTTGCCAGGTGCAATCCCATGGAAAGGTGAAGAACTCGGCTAAAGGTCATGGGTAGACAGACCGAGCTCTTATAGAGTTTTGGTGAAGATTTAGTCCAAACTGCTTCCTCCATCAATGAGTACTCTGTTGAACTTCACCTCCTTCATCGTGGCAGCAAGCACTAGCGGGTATCGACCCGGCTTTGGCAGATGCTTAGGGTGGTCAGACCGATCAAAGGTGATTGGTATTTCAGACCACCTCATAAATTGAGGCGTACCTGGTTCCACTGAGTTAATCTCCCGAAGCTCCAGCTTTTGCTTGCGGTTGGACACATAGGCATCCGAGCCTCCAAAGATGAAGTTGACTTCCTTACGGGGCTCCTGGAACTGTCCTGAATCATCCTTGTCGTCATCGTTCTTGGTCTTGTCTTTGTTGTTGCGCCTCGGGGGATCTTTGGCCACCTTGAGCGCAGGTGTCGCAAAACCTTTCAGCCGATAACAATCCTTTGCCTTGTGGTTCCCCTTCGGGTGCAGAAGGCAGGTTCCACTCAGCAGCTCGTCTGTGGACGGTTGGGCCATCCAAGGATTCTTCTGAAATCGGTCTACTGTGTGGACCGCATTGTCAGGCTTCCGCTTCTTGTCCTTCTTGGAGGACTCGGGCTTGTCCGACCGCTTCTCCTTGCCTTTTCCTCGGATATCGTCAAGCGCTGATTCTCCAGATGCATACTTATCAGCAATCTTAAAGCACTCTTGAGCGGTAAGCTTGAGGTCATGATTCCTCCAACCGATTTCCCGGACCAGGTTGTCACTGCGTATTCCGCCCAGGAAAGCAGTAATAATCTATTGATCGAGGATGTTGGGGATCTCGATCTTCTTGGTGCAGAACCGCTTAGTCCGAGTGAGGTTGAAGTGGTTGCCCGGTCGGTTGCAGGTTTTTTGGAAACTTTCTATGAGCTTCCTGTTGAGGTCTCCCCAAGATGTGATAGACTCCTCTGGAAGAGATGTGAGCCATATCCGAACAGCAGGATCCAAGCAGACCGGAAGGTAATTGGGAATTACATAGGAATCACCTCCAGTCGACCGAATCGCCGTTCTGTAGAGTTGCAGCCACTCTCGGGGATTGGTTTGTCCATCATATTTTTTGATGGGAACCGGCTTGAACACTTTTGGCCATCGAGCAATGCGAAGCCGAGGGATGTAAGCTTTGATGCCATCGATCTCGTCGTTGGTCGGCGTTGGTGACCGCCTATGCCGGCTGGGGACGTAGTTGGGAAACGGGTGTGTCATGGACCAACAACATCATCATGGCGATGTCGTCGATTGTCATTATTATTGTTGTCACGCCGATCCTGGTCATCATGTCAGCATCGGTCGTCGCGGTTGTCTCTTGGAGGAGGATTCTGATGATCGTCCCGTTGGTTATCCCGTCGGTCTTCCCTGCGGTTTTCTCTAGGAGGGGGATCTTGGTGATCCTCCCGTTGGTCATCCCGTCGGTCTTCTCGTCGGTCGTCCCGTCGGTCTTCTCGTCAGGCATCCATCCTCCGTTCACGACGTTCTTCCTCACAGCACCGATTATCCCGAGCGTGTTCCTCGTAATGAGGGTTGATGGTATCTCGTCCATCATGGATACTGAGAGAATTTCTCAAATCATCATGCCTACGCCGACCCTGAGGAGACGCATGGCTTGAACTTGCGACCGAATGAGACTTTGCAGCATCTTGAGCTGCTGCAGCCTTAAGCATGGCCACCGCTTTTTGCATGACAGGAGTCTGATATTGTGCTTCGACCATTAAAGTGTCGAGCAATGTCTTGGCCCCAGTGATGTTGTTTTGTGGGGTGTGGTAGACCTTAACACCATCCACTTCAAGGTCAGGGCCGAGATCAAGTCGGTGTGCATTGCACGATCCACGCAACCCTCTTGGTCGACGGCGGTGACCGACCGATAATTCATCAGCTGGTGGGTTATCCCCCTGTCAACCTCCTTCGACCGGTTGGTTTTGGTGACCACCAGCTAGATTTCCTTCTTCTTCGGCATCTGGATCCTCCTCCTAGTTTCCATTAGCAGGATCTACTATATCCACCATGTTGACTGTATGGGGATATGAGTAGGTCGATCCGACCGTGTCCTCATCAAAAGACCGATCTGACGTTGAGTCATACCCGAAGGAAGAGTCTTCCTGCTCGGATCTGAGTGGGATCAATGCAGGGATAATGTCAGATGGACTCGGTGATCGTGCCATAGGGCTGGTTGCGGCTGAGTCGGCTCTATGGTTTTCTAGACCTAGGGCTCCATTGTTGCCGACCGTGAAGTCGAGCGATCCAAAGGAGATCTTGAAGTCCGGTGAGTACTGGATGATGGGAAGTTCAGCCATCATAGTCGACGGAGAATCCCGGCGAGCCTTGTCCCCTTCCTGGCGTGCCAACTATCGAAGCTTGAGATTGGTAGTAAATATATAGGGCTATGTCGAGACTAAGAACTACGATGGTTACACAAGACGCCGATTTAGACAGGTTCGGGCCCTCTCGATGAGAGTAAAAACCCTACATCCTGTGTTCTGTGGATTGTATTGATGTTGAGGAACTTGTCAACTTGTCCCTTGACTGGGGGTACCCTGCTGTCTTATATATCCGATCGGCAGGGAGTACATTAAGAGTCCTAGTCGTAACTCTTAATGATTTACATTGAAAGTCTATCTCTAAATGCCTTGTGCTCCAAGCCGTCGGTCGGCTTCCTTGTAGATGAAGTACCCGGTCGGCTACCAACTTTGTCTTGTATGAGGATACCCGTAAAGCAAGTATCCCACACTTGATGTCGATGAAAGCCATCGATTTCGATGAAGCTACACTCAACGCTCCCCCTTCCTGGCGTGCCAACTGTCGAGAGATATTCTCGATAGTAGATTCAGGTGTGCGTAAGAGTAGGAAAGATCCATGGACACATGATACAGGGTTTATACAAGTTTGGACCTTCCAGAGGATAACAACCCTATGTCCTGTTTGGTGTTATATATTGCTAGGGTTCGCACTGGAATTAGGGTTCCAATATGAGTCTGCTTCTCGACGAAGGCCCCCTGCCCCCCTTATATATCCGAAGGGCAGGGGTTTACATGGTAGCATCCGAGTCGGTTACAACAGATCCTATCTATTCAACATATCTGCTAACCTAACTTGTTGCTTACTCAAACAAATATCTATATAAATATCTGCTGGGTCGAATGCACCATAACCGAGTCCCCGGCCCACTCGGCCATATAGCCGAGTGGTTAGGTATCCCGGATACATATATCCCACAAAAATATCCCGGAATAGTTTTCATGGTTTAACTTGTTGTATCAAGTGCTGGTTTATGTGTTATAATGGTGTAGAATTTTGTTATTTTATATTTTGTTTTCTGTTTTCAAATTCAGTTTAGATATACGTCCCAAATGCCAGATAATTGCCTAAGTTTTGTAGAGATAGATTAGTTGCCTTTGTTTAATATACTTTGATTCTTTGGCAATGAGACAGTATTTCACTTACGAGTCGTTGATGAAAACTGAATTTCAAAAAATATTTGTAACAAAACTGAAAGAGTTCCAGTTTATTAAACGACCTCATTTTTCTGATGTTTTGGTATTAAACCAATTTTGTAAAATTCAGTTCACTCCAATACGAGCGTCTCACACATTCAAGGTTCTAGACATGATACATCACCAGAAACACATGATATTGTCAGAATTTTTGAAAAGAACATCTTTGATTTTAGTAAGAAGTTGCCTTTGAACCACGTTCAGTTCACTCCAGTACAAGCGTCTCGCACGTTTTTTATTGTTTAAATCCAATTGCATCTTTTCTATGACTGTGTTGCTGAGCTTTACCGAAATCGATGAGAAGCACTTCCTAGCCAATTGCATCTTTTCTATGCCATTTTTTTGTTGCAGAACTTTCAAACTGCAGGTAACTGAACATGAATTATGTCAGTCTGAACCAATTGGCAAACATGACTAAAATTTTTTGTCGTTGCTAATTCTTCCATGCACATTATTTCTTGGTACTTCACGCGAGTCAGTTAAATATTTCAAATTATACGTCACTGTGTTTGGCTAGATTCAGTTCCCTTTGTGCAGTAAATGCAACTACTACAGAGGATGAGCATATATAAGTTAGTAATACCCTTCTTCATCACTAGTTTAACTTGTGAAGGAGGTATCACTTGGACACAACAACACTTGGCAGCACTTTCTACAGACATAGAACCCCTGTTTCAAAATAATTGTCATTCTGATTAAATTGGATACACATTTCAAAACTTTGTAGCATAGGCACAAGGATAGTTATTTTGAGATGGGGGAGTAGATAATTATTTTGATGTTCTCGGTGTGGCACCCTGGGTAGTAGCACTTGTGGCTTAATTTAGATAATTTTATTGAATAACAACATAACATTGTACCATTTTCATGTTCATCAAATACACGTAGATGTTCATTAGTTTCCTAACGAAGCACTAACATGACTGGTAAAGGTAAGACGGTTGTGAACAAGAAAATTCATAGTACACAAAGCTCTCCGCATTTTGAACCTTCAGTTTGAAATCTGTTTTTCTTCCTCTTGTTTTGATATTTTAGGTCTTCCTGGTTCTTGAGTTATGAGTATATGTTTTGAAAAAGAAATATAGAGTATCAACTCAAAAAAATGTTATAACATGATAAATAGTTTTAGTCTTATGTGGCCTAAAAATTTATCAGCATGTGTGTGAGCTTGCAATGGTATTTTAGTTCTGTGTTAGAACCATAAACTAAGTTTTAGCTGTAGTGAATTTGTTTAATATGACTTTCTGCCAAATTTTTGCTCATTCATCTTGTAGGGTTGAAATCGTAAACATCTTCTCAATGGATTGCGCAGGCCACCATATATACGGTCCCATTCAGAGGAAACAAACTTAAAGTTACCGCGTACGTTACCTGCCTCATTTACTTTCATTCCAATAATTCTATATATCTGTGAAGCTAATTCCATGTATGAAGCGATTACCTTCCTTCTCAGCCACCATGATTCCCTATATTAAGCGATTACCTTCATTTGTGATTCCATATATAATATACACCCATCAAGAGGTCTCATGCAATATATGTCATCTGGTCTCCTATTTTATTGTGTCCCCACGTATATAGATATTTTTCAATGTTACTTCCAAATAATAAATCGCCTATATATATGGCCGAAAATTTGCTTTCTATATTACCTCTCCCTCATTGACGGTAAGATGTGGATGCGCCATGGATTTCTAGATTACCAACGTCTATAAATTAAGAACCTGTACACGTATCTGATATCCTGCCTAGAGCTACTAAAAACACCATAGTTCTTTCACCCTAATACCACCTCATCTTGAATATAGACGTATCTTTGCTCCTTTGAACCATGAATATAGGGTTGATAACAACAGCGGCACCTGTGTCGTTGCAGGATGCAATGCTACTTCCTCATAGTAGTATAGTTGACATTGTGGCTCTTGTCGCTGATGTTTCAACCATGGATCCATTTCACGGGTTCCCTAACACATTCCGTGAGATTGCGCTTGTTGACCACAGCAGGTAACTCTGATACAACCATTTATTTTTTCATTCACGTTCCATCCCTTGTCGCCGCGTGATAATATATGTGTCATGATTTATTTCGTGTTACAGGAAAATTGCATTTATTCGAGTTTTCTACCATAATGGAAATGAGAATCATCGTGAAATGTTGGTGGGAGCGGACATGAACAATGATTTTGTAGTTGCCACGAAAGTGTTTGTTAATCGTGAGAAAGGTAAGTATCCTTTGGGTCATTAAGCCAACTGTTTAATTTTTTTTCATTGGTTTTTGATATCATATGAGCTTTGAGTCCTTTAACTGAAATTTTCATATGTGCAGAATGCTTGGAAGCTCACATCAAGACATGCATGACATTTGTTGCGGCTGCGTCTATCCCTTTATTCAAAGCACTTCATGGTACTGAACGATGTTTCTTCTTTGTCATGATCAATTCTCAATTAAAGGATTTCTCATTCAGTCAATATTAAGCACCTAAGCAAGCAACCTTTTCTTCATTGTACAGATATAAGGCAAGAATTTCGTGGACCTTCTACTCTTCGCGATCGAGTCAAACATTTAATTCACAACCGGCCAGATCAGATCAGGAGGATGGATAATTCGGAGGGAGAGAGAAATCTCATTATGTTCTTTGATGCGGATTCCAGTGATGAAACATAGAAACACTCCATCATGCTTCCACTATGCACACCTATAAAAAATAAATGTTCAATGCTATCCTTATTAAATTAGTTTAATATTCAATGCTCAAGACTCAGTTTCCCATTTTCATTGTATTTTCACATACAAGAACTGCTCCGGTTAGCCTTGTTCATAATTTGCATGAATCTTATGTCCTTATGTGTCCTTGTGGTGAATTAAACAACTCAGTTATCACACTAAACTCTCAGGCCCCGCCTAGCCCTTCTCTGATCTAAACCCTGCCCAGCGAATCCAAGCTGAGAAACGTGGATCCAAAATGACCAATGGTGGAGGCCCATACGATTCAGGCAAAGTGACTCCCCTCCTTCATCAATGAAAGAAGGCACACGCACCCGCTCATCATCGTCGCAAACATGCTCACTCACTTTCTGTGTAGCAGCGTCCCTGGCGGTAAAGATCGCCCCTACAAATGAAGACAAGGGTGAACATGGTCGTTCCAATAAGAATTTCATGCCTTGAAGTAAAAAAAAAAAAAATGCCTGCCTTCAGCCAGGCAATAGAAAATAATCGAGCGGCATGCCGGCAACTGATCATTTACTTGACTGGATGTGGATGTTATGTTAACCTATATTCCCTTCTATATGAAACATATCACGGTGATGGGACATATTTCATAAATTTAACATTTTGTCAACAAGGTCTATCCTAATAAATGTTATGTGATATCCGGTATATTATTCCGAACACTTATGTATAGCCTTTACGGAGAATATCAATTTCATTTCTATGGATATGGATTAAACATATATGGAATGTGGATATTAATAAATTATTTGTTGCCATTTTTTGACTAATAATATATATATGGATAGTAGGCCAGGTTGTGTTCCCTATGTATACATATAATCCTTATAAGTACAAGGGTTTGTACTTCAAATTTAATTGTGATTCAATCGGGTACAAGGTTTGAAGCGTCAAAACAATGATCCCCAAATTGCCTCCTCCATTCGGCGGTTCAATACTCTTCAGGGTCATGTGCTGCAGGTATTTCGTGATCATGTTTCAACTGCATGTTGCCATGTGAGTACACATCTCAAGTTTTTTATCTTGCGTGTTTTCATTCCTTTGCCATTTAACTATTGCACATGACCGATCATTTCCTTCATTTTTTATTATTATTCAGAGCTCCTGAAGATCAAGGTCAGTGGGAGCCAATGGTGTCGACCTACTATCGCCTTTTTGCAAGAGCAGACATGCCATTCATGGTGGGATTGTCGCGCTTCATTACTGAAGTGGAGAAAGAGCTCGGCCTTGATGCAGATCACAAGCAAGATGTAGTTCGTCTTCTTGACAAAATAGACTGAAAAGTTGCTCAGACCATGAAGATCAAATAAATAAACATGCTCGTAGTTCATATGTGTTTGATATCTTTTCCCTGCATAAGTCTTCCTGTTATACTATTTACATTCCGGATGCAGGATATATCTGCACGTAAGGGAAATATATGTTGTTGTTTATGCGCTCACTTATATACGATGTCTCATTCGACAAAAGAAGCGATTATATCAAATGCACGCGCTACAACGTGACCTCTGTTAACCATTGACAGTCGAACAAAATGTGTTAAAATTATAATGTTCCCTTTAGCACCTATATAAACCAGGTCTTTCTTGATTGGATGTACAACAATGGAAAGCTGGAAAGAATAGCCCATATAAGAATTCTCTCCAATAAAATCAACGACGATTCACAAAGGGATCAATCAAAATTGCAAAACCATCCCGCCGCCTTTTGTTAGCCTAATTTTGACCCCGGAGATGTATTTCACATCCTAAGACGCCGTGTTTGCCCGAGATCAAAAAATTTTTTCCCTAAATAAGCATCCATGTGTTTAATATTGTAAATAAATAAATTTCATACAAAATGTCCCGCCAATTTCTCTAAACATATTTGGAAAGAAATAATTCGTGTATGCAGGCGGGTACATGATTTTGTCAGCGTCAAAAATAGGAAAAAAAATTAGTAGAGTCATTGCAGGTTAGGATTATCAGACTCCACTAGAAAAAAGAAAGGATAGTAGAGGAAATAGAAAAGCCCTAACCTTTAGGGGGGAGCGAAAAGGAGAGCCGCCACTACCTTTGTCATCAGAGAGGCTATGAACTCTGCTAATGGGCAGCGAGATCCACCGTGCATCATCGACGGTCCTAAAAACATAGTCAGCCGGCATGGAGAAGGCAGCCAAAGGACGTGTCCTGCCCAATCAGTTGTCCATGAAGAATGTGTCGATCATGTAGTTGAAGACCCTTCAGATCCATTGCACGAGAACCGTGCAACATTAGATGATTTCATGTCATTTGCCGCCGGAGACAGACATATGTAAGTATTGTTTGCCACATATGCGATCACTAACATGATAGGCCGACTATAGAGAATCGTATTATATTCGCCACAGTCAAGTTTGTGATTGAATCTTTGTGTGCTTCGTATGATTTAACAGTCTGAATCTAGCTTTGTTGGGTTTTTTTGGTATAGGAGCGTTCACCTCTATCGTATCTCCAGTGCAAACACTAAGGGGCTGTGGGATGTGACGGCTATGGTTTTTTGGAAAGGTGGAGTCCGAGTTTTGGATGGAAATTCATATATACGAGTTATACTATTAGATCAAGAGGTATGTTGGTTAGTTTTCCCATTCAATTGGTTTGAAAATGAAAATATATAGTTGCCTTGTCAAGTTCATATACCTACAAAATGTAGCGCAGGGTACCAGAATGGAGGCAGTAGCATTAGGAGATCACTGTATGACTCTGAACCATGCGTTTGTTGAAAGAAAAATATATCATTTCAAAGGAGTGTCATTTAGGTCAACGACGTATGATGCACATTGGTCACCAGTATGGGCCTTAAGAAGTGACTTCTATGTCTCGATGACTAACGACACTCTGGTACGAGCTGCAGAGAGGACTGTACAGGTCACAATGTGTCCACCTGTATTTTTAGAATTTGATAATATGGTTTTGATGCCACATAACACTTTCACAGGTACGGTCCTCGTCTTTGTCATAGATTATTCACATGCCTCTTTTGCCTATCATGTTATTGAACTGATTGTTTGAAATATTATGCATTTTCAGATGTTATAGGGATGGTTGTCTATGTGTCTAAAAGACAAAATGGACTAAACTTCCGACGTCGTCCAAGCAGGTACATTATAATCATGAACCCCTATGGACAGATGCTCATCATACACGTCAAAGGTTCAAAACAGCTTACTCGGCACCTTGCAGGATTACAAGAGGCAGGTTCTGAGTTCCACACGATTGCTGCAGTCCATGTCAAAGTTGATTGGTACAGAGGTATTGTATATTTTTTAATATATATGTGCATTATTTAATGATTTATGATATAAACCTGAATTTTAATTTGTAATTTGCAAAATTTAGATGTATTGTCGACAACATCTTATAGCCACTTAATATTCGGACCACAATGCATAGAAGCTACTGAGTTACAAGGCATAGCAACTAAAGTTTCACATGAAATTATATTTTACCTTACTAAGTTGTTGACGTAGTATTACATATTATAATTTATGTTGCCTATGCAGGTCTACGAGACCTCCTACTCCCGTTCCATCGGCAAGCACGTCGAGATGCTCATGCTTACTGTTCTCATGTTTTGAACATCATATAGAACTTATTAAATGCTTATGGGTATGCATAGGGCATCCATATGAAAAGGAATTAGAGATACACTAAATTGAATAAAAATCTTAGCAAATGGTGCGAAGAACCGGTGTAGTTGAATTTCTTTGTTGCCATGTGATCATGAATGTAGGTAATAATGTAGCACTAAGGGAGATTACGTATGATATGCATTCTGAGTCTTTATCTTTTATTTTGCTCAACTTAATAAGTAGTGGATACACAATTTATTCTGATGTGACCAACCCACGGTTTGTGAATGTGTCAAACAGATTTAATTATCTCTCTACTGATCCTTCAAACGTTAATAACAACTATTTGGTGGGAATTAAAAATACATCCCTGCGACCTGTATTCCACCCGTTCACCCAATAATACACAAAATATCTAAGATACTTGATTCTCCTTTATAACGTTGCCATGTTTTTTGGGCTATTTTTAAGCTCACATTTCCATATCAAAATATATTATGTTGTGTGTTTTCTAAAAGTAAGTCACTTACTCACACGGAATTTTCTCTACAAAACTACCAAATTTGATTAAGACTGAAAATCATAGATGGAAATCTACCATCATTTTCCACATTTATAGCTAATATTTCAATAAACACATTTCCTTGATTGGCACCTAATTTCATTAATATGTCTGACATGGGTAGCCATATTTATAAAAACATGATCACGGGTTGCCTTGCTCGGTCATAACTGGCAGACAGCACATCACAGTTTTCCTTGCTCCGTGATTCAGTGATCCGTGATAACTAAGGCAGGCATATAAACACGTCCATTTGAGCTAAAACTTTCTTCTGACCCTTCATCTCCACACTAAAGTCTGGCGGCCATAGGGCTTGCTCCTTCGTCATCCTCAGATCCTGCCTCTTCAAGTGCCGTGCAACGAAACTAGCACTGAGGTTATGTCTTCATCCTCCGTATTATATTTATAGTGCAGTCATCTCTTAACAAGTGTTGGCCTGTATCTTGATTGTGCCCTACTGTTCATAACCATTGACGACGCACTTACTTTACCATGCATTTTTTCTACCACCCTTGTTTATTGAATATAGATTATGTGCTCTGGTGTTTTCTACGTACACAGATATGGGCACGACAAATGATGTTGATATTGCTTATGTTGTCAAATGGTGATAAGCATTACGACCAGCTACCACAAGGTTTGTGCTTTCATATCTATACTATAAAGACACGTTTTTTTTTGGTAATATTTTTGTCGCATCACTTGTTTGTGCCATGCATGGAAGATTATGTATTGAGCAAAAATGATGAGATGGCGGTAGAGTTCATAAAAAAGTCTGCAGAAGACAGAACACTAGTCGACGTGGATGGTGAATGGCTTAAACAGTACCAGATGTGTTGCCTGATAGAGCCAACTGCCTTTTTGCCACATGTTGTAAGTACATGCATTTCATTTGGTTAAATTCAAGCATAGAATAATTCTGCGAGTATATAAATGCACTTGTTTGACGTGCAAATAAGTTAATTTGAGTTAAATCTACAGGTCATAAATGCATACATCATCTGCATCAGGTCCCAGGAACATCTTCGTGACCGTGAAGATGGGAAAGTTTCTTTAGAAGTTACATTTATGTCTACCATGTTCATGGAAGCTGGTAAACAACTGTTAAAGGCAGCCAATGAGGTAGATGAAGTACTTGTGGACGTTACTTTAGACAAAGTGATTATTCAACAGGCCAAAAAATACCTGGAGCATGACATGGTAACATAACGATTATGTAGATGCAGGTTAATCTTTATCTGTTTGAACTACTAATGTTTGATTATATGTTAATGTTAATTTTCTTCTAGATTTTCGTTCCAATCAACATAGATGAGACGCACTGGTACATGGCCATCGTCAATTCTCGAAAGAAAACCATACAAGTACTGGACTCACTCTTCTGGACTAACCGTCGCCTCGAACTGCAGCAAACTGTTAGTAACTTTTTGTGGATGATATATTTACACTTTACGTTGATCTAGGCTCTTATCTAATTTTTTTAATAAACAACCGCTGAGGGGGTTATCCGAATCTTTACATTTTGATCAAGGAAACGGCGATTTAGTACACGGTTGGGATTCTATAGATGTGGATAAGTGGGAAGTAGATGAGATCTTCTCTGTACCCCGCCAAACAGATTGGTACACATTTTTTTTCTATGTTATGTTAGTGTTTCATTTTTTTTAGTTGAATGCAGAGTGTTCATTTTGAACTCGCCATTCCCTTCTTAATAATTTAGTATCAGGGTGTATTATATGAAATTCCTTTTGTTACCTCAAAACAAAAAAAAAGTTATGAGCCTAACTTCTGTTACAACGACAGCTTCTCATGTGGTCTTTTCGAACTGAAGTTTTCAGAGCTATGGACTGGAACCAAACTGGCTGTAGATATGACACAGGTCTTTTCTTATGCTTCTATATTGATCTATATTGTATAAGCAAAGCTAACATGATCACCATCTGGAATGCATCACAATATTCATCTATATTGTTGACAGGACGAAATATCAGCGTTTCGGTTGAAGCTAGCATCTATTTTGGTTCTCTGGAAGGCCAATGTGGCTAATTTGGAAGAGAACATAGCTCAAGAGGATAATGGGGCACCTCATGATCCTTCTGAATGTGTCATTGTAGAGAATGACCATCAAGGTCTGGAAACTCCACAAACAACTAAATTTGCTACTGCTACACCCAAGTGTCCGAGATCGCTTGGCAAAAGGAAGAAAGTTACATGTGACAAAGGGGAATACAGTGGACTTACACATGAGGCAATAAATAATAAAGGTCCCCAACTGGATTATGACGCACAAGAAGACAAATTGGAACGCAAGGTACAAAAAATTATGAACAATTTATGTCAATTTCATCACATGTCTCATATATTGCGATGTTTTATCTTATGTCTTAAGACTAATTCATAAGTCCACAATTCAGAAATGGGCAATTGAAGATATAAAGAGGAACTTGACGCCAGAATTTTGGGATAAATTCTTTGACATAGAAGCAGACCCAAGGGACGAACAGAATGTTCACAATGATAGCCCCAAAGAAGAGATTATCAATGTAGTGGCGCCCAGCACAGAGCAACTTTTTCAAGATCTATGCATGAAGATATTGTTAATAAATGACCATGTGCAACTCGAGTAAGTATTTTTACTCCATGTAAAGGCAAAAGATAATCCTAAAAAACCTTTTGCTGTTTATCTAGATACACTAATTGTGTTTTTATTACAGGACACTATGGGTTATAAGCGTGATTCCATACCGGCTCAGGTTTAGTTTGAGAGAACTCCAAGATTCTCTAAAACTGAAAGAACCCATGCCCACCACACTGTTTAATATGGGTCTGAGAATGGTAGCATGCCGTCGACATGAGCGACAGGACACAGTTTTATTGACCTTACTTTCAGCATAAGTTTAAAAAAAATATAGAACCATATTTTCCTTATACACATGAGCGAACTATCTTAATGGTGACTTGTATATCTATATCCTGAACCATGAAAGTATTATTTCTTTTATCCAGACGGACTTCAATTGGTGGTGTCCCACCATACACCGTAACGATGCTGAGGTTAATTTAAAAAAATTGGCAGAACTATTCAGCTATGGACCTAGCAAACAAAGCTCTTTCTCATGTTGCAAATCGGTAGGCCTAAAACACTTTTATGTAGTTCTAGCCTGAGATATAACTTATGTAATACGTAATCAAAATTATGCACTCTTTTTTTGCAGATTTATCTACCATTCCATATAAGTGGGTCATACTTTGTTATTATAGTTCAAAATAAGGATCAAAAGCTGTTTATGTTCGATCCTAACCCTATTCAGTCTTGGGCCACAAAGTATGACTTCAAACGGTTTGCTCGAAAATTAAACTTAATATTCCCTTTCTTAAGGCTTGCTAGACAGGCGTTATAAAACAAAGATCTGCAAGACTAGGAGTATTGGCAAACCGAAGTTTTAGACGAGGGAATGGTAACCAGGGAAAGGTGAGTACAAATATAAAACGCCATGTTTTTGCAATGGATATTATATTCTATAATATGACAAACTCTGACTAAACCATATCCATGCTGCAAGTGTAATATCGGGTCATCAGGTGTTGTCTGCATTGGCCACTTGGAATGGAATTGACACTCTTCTCCACATGGATCAAGTTAGCATGCTGGTTTTTTCTATCTGTGGATTTATTAATAATTTTATTATTTTTGATTATTAGGCTAACTGACAATACCATGCAGGATGCAGCAAAACTAAGAATGCAGTTCCTCGTCAACTTGTTGTCTTTTGAAGGCAATGGAGCACGGTCATCCTTACCTGAAGATATCAATAGTTGTCTTCAAGGAATCAAGAATACAAAGATGTAAAAAGGAGTTTGTCTTTCGAGAATAAAAAAATGTATTCCTCATAATATTATATCTAAAATTCATGTACTGATCACCATGTGGCATAGAATATTAATATCACAGATGTTAAACCATTGTGCATTATGTTTCACCTAATACATATTTTGATCATTCTATGTTCAATTTGAATAATCCAAAATATTTTATTTTATATACATGCCCACTCACAAATAGCACGTGCGTGTCGCACGTGCAAAGTACTAGTTCCCATAAAGAAATTGACCTTCAAGAAATTCTTGAAGAAACTGAAAGCCCGAAGATGTTCCCTTCGCCTTGTAATATTAATTCCAACTGAAGCCCAACAATTCCAGACAAAACTGCAGTGCAGAAAGAGATGATGCATAGATTCCACCCTCTGTCTAATGCATAACTCACTGGTATATGATTCAATCTTCATATTCTTATTCAGTTTATTTTTAAGAAGAAGCCAAAATAAAACCTTACCTCTTAACTGATAAAGCTCAGCCAAAGCCAGTTGTATAGTAGATGAACTTCACGTTAATCAAACATGGCTCCAGGAGATGCGCAGGTGGCTGTCATTGCCGGCCACCCTTGCTGCCTCTGTCACCTACCATGTAGGCCTCAACCTGCTCGGCGGCTTTTGGCCGTCCAACGATACCTAGAGACACGTCACCGGAATGCCCGTGCTCGAGTCCAAGTTCGCCAAACGGTAACCAATTCATGAAAATCGATTGATATGGCCACTACAAATCTCTACAATCTATTAATTGAGGTGTAATCGTCCACTTCGTGTCCATAAAGTTAGAGATTGAATCCAAATCGGTTTCGTACCTTCCATATCAAGTACCGGATTTCAAAAATCATATCTCCCTCGTCCGGAGCTCAAATTAAGCAAACTCAAACTCTATATCGTAGCTCTAGAAGAGTTATATAACTTTGGTATTCAATGAAAGTCCAGATTCTGCTGTTTTGGTTTCCAAATATGGGATGCAAAATTATTTGTTCTGATTCGGACTCCTCTGCGTAGGTCTTTATGCAGGGTTCATATCTTCTAGCTCCGAAATCCAAATAATATGATATACATATGTTTCAAAAAGGCCTCGACGAGATCTACAACTTTCATGTTTTAACCTTTTCCATTAGAGCAAGTTGTCAAGTTCAAAATCACGTTGCAATGCAGTGCTATTTTGTAAACTACGTGAATTGATTTTTTTCCTTTCGGATAAAACTTCTAGCATATAGTAAAAAATGGTGAAAAAATTGTTACTTTTGACATATAAAATGGTATAGAAGCACCAACGATAATACAAATATGATCTTTCATGTAAAAAATACCAATAATATTTATATATCAAATAATTATATTGTATAAATATTTTATATTTAAATCATAAAGCGTGTTTTGTTTTTTATGTCCATAGCAACGCACAGACACTTTGCTAGTTAAATGGATATTTGAGCCTGATTAGTTAAGCTTAAGCATTATTATTTGCTCACCTGGTACACCGTGTTCTTCTACTTCGGTGGTGATCATTGATCATCATTCTTCTCATGAACGAGTCGTTCTACCACTCGGAGGCCAAGGCAGAGGCGCTGGAGATCATCATTGTGCTCGACATGGCGACCCTCATGGGCGCCTACATTGCCCGGAGCACCCGCGAGGTGTCCCTGTTCATCTACATCATCGTGCTCGCCACTGTCGTCTACACGGCACGGTTCTTGCCCAAGCCCTGGACCCTCGTCCTCATCAAAGTGCTGGCCTGCACCAGGCAGCCCTGGACAGTGTGGTGACTGTGCCACAACGTGTCCTTGACGAGGTCAGGTCGCTGTTGGAGCGCAGATCAATGTCAGCAGGACCAGATCGGCGCCGCCGTCATAAGGGATTGTTCTTTTCCTAGAACTAATTGGCTAAAACTAAACTTTAGTACAAATTTTAGCTCTAGTGAAACAAACAGGAGGACTAAAAGTAGAGCTAAACTTTAACTCTAAAAAAGAAAAAGGGCTAAAAGGAGGGCTAAACTTTAGCCCTCCAAAAGATGCTAAAGTTTAGCTCAAATTTTAGGAGCTAAAGTTTAGCGTTTAATGAAAACGAACACCCCAAGCAAACGTGTAGGACTATTCAGAACAGAGGACGGGACCCTCCTTTGATCGACAGTGAGGAAATAATATTTTGTCACTTCAATTGTTACAAAACGGAGAAGAACATTCGTTTGTATCAGGAACAAAAAAACCATTTCCTTAGAGTCAAGAAAATTACTTTGTCATTACTAAGGGTAGATACAATAACGGTGGTCATCCCATGCAATGTCACATGTATAATCTTCGATGTGAAAGAGTGAAAGAACTAGTACTTGTTTCGCAAAAACAATCGTCTCAAGCGCGAAGGAGCATGAGACTAGCTACTAGCGTTCACAGTACTAGTTGCAGATAATCTTTCACAGGGTCATACTTTTGTGACTTGTGAGTGTCTTGACCACACCAGGATAGGAGAAACAGAATATTGTTGTTTTCAGGATACTCCCATGACATCTCACCGTTCAAAATCTCAAAAAATAAAAATAAAAAAATTAGTGTACTCTTAAATTACTATTGTTAGAGCAACAACTTTAGTATATTTTTAACCAAGAATTCTTTGTCCTGAGAATAATAATTTTAAAACAGAGGTAGTAGTTAATTTTGTGCCTTGGTGGCCACTTAAGCATATATAGTGAGTGCTTAGTCGTTGAGGAGCGCCCCCCTGGACTGCTTCTACCTCTTTGTGTCGAGGCGAGAGAGCATGTTAGCAGCTCGTTCGAGCGGCCTAGGTCCAAGACTCCAAGCAAACCTTGATGTCCCCTGACATGGTTCTTCAATGTTTGAGCCCGTACATCTCTTCTCTCAGAATCTCTTTGTCCCATCATCAACCAAACGTAACATTACTGCCTTACTGGGAAGCATACTTGGCGCCTGCTAGAAAAGAGTGTTACCCCGATGAAGCGGAGACCTCTGGTTGATCTAACCAATATCCACGATCAAGAGGGTAAGTGTCAAAGTTTGATGCATTCTTTGTTAATATAAGTCATCTTTTTGAATGTTTGTCAATGACCAGAGGGTCATGCCGATTCCGCCAAGAAACGGGAACAGAGCAGGGAACGGATGAAATGGATGCAGGAACGGAGGAAGTCCGAAGTGGCGTCAGGTTAAGCTACGCATATTTTTTAACGTACACAGTATGGATCATGACATATCTACGGGTGCATATTCACCGGCTCTAAACTTTTATGCTTACAGTTGGAAAGGAAAACATGCCGGCGGTTATGAGGCCTCTCTCGTTACCTCAACCAGGTGCGTAACAAGTACATCCACCAGCTGTATTAATGCTATCTCCATATCTGATCCTGTTTGTCATGGCGGCAGTGCCTACACAGCAGTCACAGCTGACCAGTGACACCGTAACCCATGCTCGTGGCCGTGATGATAATGACAACCACAATTGGCTGCGAAGAGTTGAGTTCCATGATAACTTCCAGGATCAATCTCAGCCAAATGAAACACCGGATGAGTGTGTAACTCAAGCGGACATGAAACTTGCATTACGGCGTCAGAAAAAAACGGGAATACCAACAGGCTTGCCGAATGAGACGACAACAAGAAAAATTGGCTGCTGGAAGTACTGCTGAATTGGACATTGGACGTGGTTAGTAAGACACATCTTTTGATCATGAATGTCATAGTCTGCTTTTCATCCAATTTTTGAATTATCAGTTGGATTAATATGACATCACTTAATTGTCTATTTCTCTTTTTAGAAAACACCACACCTACCAAGGACGATAGACAAAGACAAAGATACGCGGACATGTTGGAACTTGATAGATCTACACTACGTGCCAAGAAAAGGCTGTATCAAGGAGACTACCGGTCAGGGAATATCAGCAAAAATAGACAAAACCTATCAGGTATGGGCCTGATTGTCATTTGTTCTTTCTGGTATGTTTTCATGCATGGACGGGCTGAAACTATTTTTCTTGTATCGTTAACCTGACTGCCTGCTTTTATCGAGACAGATACCTGATGAACTTCACTACCCACCGCTGGGTCCTCAGCCGGCGGTTTGACTTTTGATTCTGGTCTTTGGGAGCCGCATGACATGAATGAAAATAATGACGGTGAGTTTTGGGTCATGGGTTGAAAACCCATTGACAACCGGCCGGTTTTCGTGGTTTTCGACAAAACTAGTCCGGCTCGGTTTTATCAGACGTCCGGTTTATTGAAAAAACCAAATCTAGGCACTGTAGCAAAAATGGTTTTCGGTCGATTTTCCCAGTTTACCCATCGGTTTTCAGTGAGAAAAAAACCTGCTACTGTAGTGGTTTTTGAATCCCTGAGCATGGCAACATACATAAATGAATTGTCTGAGGTCATGCATGGATGCACTGACAGGCGACAGAACCATGCATGATAGTCTGGTCTCATTCTACAAGAAAACGAACTGTTTTCCTGTTTCTGAATATCATCATGTTTCTTTCCCTAAAGCTGAAAGTCGAGGACCTAAAATTAAACATGCTTCATTTAATACTGGTATTTCTGGTCAACATTCCCCTCGCCCTCGAGGACCAACCAGACTTCAACTTGCATTGTCAAACAAAAAAAGCAATTAACAGTAGCTGAAATTAAAACCGAAGATTCCAAATGTATACCCTTATTCCCTTACATACATCCAGATTTCAAAATACACCCTTCTCGGAGCAGCAATCTGTTGACAGTTCGACAGTAATATGCTGGTCCGGTTGTCCAACTTTGGATGAAACCCTAATTATAAGAGATGAATTAACAAACAGTTACAAAGTCCAAAGCCTATGTAGGGCACAATGCAAATTCAGCTAACGACAAAATGGTTGTAAAAATATGCTCCAGCAATAGAATGATGATAACCCCTACATTCTCAATTCCAGATCGAGTCCCATGCGGACACCAGATGGCGCTTGATGGGGCTTCCTGCTGTATATTGCGTCTGAGAAGGTGTCGGCCACCTGACTGGCGAGGCTTGCAGGATCATCAATGAGACTATCCACAAATGTACCGACTGTTCTCCTTTCATGTGGGGTAGCACGTAAGGAGAACCATGTCAAGAACTTCATCCTGAACATGGCTTCAACGTGACCCTCGCATTCCAGCTGCCTGATCACCTTGATACAGTACTCATAAGATGACGCTCCTGAGAGTGCATCTTTGTTGCCAATGACTGACAGTTTTACACAGGGGCTTTTGTTCGATGAATTCCCAGGTTCTGTTTCAGGCTTTGAAGGTCCAGTTTCAAAAATATGGCAGTCAGCTTGTGGATTGAAGCATGTTGCACTGGCTCCATTGATTTCATTCTCAGCTATGGGTACCAATGAGCCATGGTTTAGCTGTCGACAAGCCAAAGCACTTTCAGTTTGTGCACCTGATTCATTCTCCAATTGATCAGCATCTGCATTCAGGTTTTGCAGATTTCCCACATTGTTGAGGATCAAGTTCAAGGAATCCTTATGTGAAGGTGCTTCAGCAGGTGAATTGGGCACCGAAAGTCCATCCTTGTCTCCACTGTCCTTAGATGTTCCCGAAGTTAAAGCTGATTGCGCACATGGCCTGAGAATTTCTCGTTCTTCATGTGACTTATTACTCGTAGGTTCATCACAATTAGCAATACATGATCCTGAATACAAAATTACACACAATATTAATTCCAATTACAAATAAAGCTACAAAATAAAAGGCATAGAAACTTACTTTGAGTTTTCAAATCAGCAGTTAAAGCACTAGAGAACATTGATTGGAGGGTCTCCAGTGCACAAGTACAAAGCTTCCGAACTTCGACACCTATAGGAAGACGACCAACAATTTCATAACCCACGTCGTCTGGAATGCCAGTAATGGGACCAACCTCGGCCTCCAACTTCTTCATTGCTGTATCCACAATCGCATGCAGGACCAAGTATTTCTCAGTGGATATGAGGATCTTATGACTCAAAAAAATCCTATAGCACAACACATCCAGTCGCCGAGCATCTTTTGCTATCAACAGTTGTTTCTTCCAGCACCTGAGAAAAATAAACTGCAAGGCTATTCTTGCTAGGAGGATGCATGCTCTACTAATTTCTTCATAAGAATTTCTGGCTGACAGGAACAATTGACATTTGAAAAAGATTTATTCTTTGCACCAGGATTCAAATCATAATGCTGCAACGATGATTTCCTAAGATGGACAATACCATCCATGTTTCAAGGGAAGTAAGAGATCACATCGATGGTTACATGCATTTTGTTTATGCAGTTGCTGCATGCATATTTAGTGCAAATAAACTACATTGGGGCTTGAGAAATGCAAATAGATAGCACTGCTATTTCTGGCATATGGTATACATGTCTTTACTGATTGGAAATGAAAATGCCTGAGCCTTAAACCAAAGTACATTTGCAAGTTATTGAAACAAATTAGTACAATTAACATCAAATAAACAATAATGCTGTTTTACCGCCAGCAATATATTTAATGCACTACAAAACCTTGTGATTTCACTGCTACCTGTTACGTTTGGCTAAGGGAAAAAATTCTTAAAGTTCCATATTTTCTAAAAGGTCGGATAAGTGGAAAATAGGCCCTTATGAAAAAAAAGCTAGGAGAGATGCAATAGTAAATTACTAAAAGTAGTGATAACGTGCTAGGATAAATGTAATGTAGCATGACGGCTACAAAGTAGGGCGGGACATAAAAGTGATAAATTATATGTAACCACCAGATCAACGTAAGAAGATAAAATGCATATAATAAAAAACAGTATTCCAGAAAAATTACCCAAGAAGATCATTTTGTTTCCCACAGTGAGTACAGTAATAACCACCATCGAGTTTCTTTGACTGTCCACTTTGTAGAATACCAGATCTTTCATCCTTGAGAGCACATTCAAGGTGACAGGACAAACCACATGAATCTCCCTGCACAGATTCATCTGAAGTGCAGAACAGCCATAGGCTAGGGTCCTTATCATCATCATACTTGAAACAAATACAGCATGAGCAACGTTTGCAAAATTTGTATTCTGGATTAAGTGTAGCCCTACAAGCAGAATTTTGGCAAAGTTGAGCATTCTTTGTCAATGCCCCACGAACTAGAAGTGGTGATGAACTATCATTTGTTCTCTGTATTTTGCAAGGGGACTGAAGGTTATTTGCATCCAAATCAGGCATTGACTTCATTCCAACATCTTTTTGTTGTTCACACTTTTGTCCATTAACAACTTTGAAGAGACGATCTAGCATCCTATCTTTTGACAGTCCGGTGAATTTTATGCCTCTCTTTAACTCAACACACAGAAGAATCTCATTTATACCACGGCGACTCCAGTTTTTGAGCCGTTCAAGTGCAGTACCAGGAGAGTTTGACAGTTCACGAACAAGTTCTTTCTTTTCATGAAAACACAATAGACGGCACTTAGCCGGGTCAAGCACAGATCCTGGAACACAACAAAGGTACTGTTAGTTTTTGTAACAATGCAAACTCAAAAGGCATCATAAGGTATTGCTGATACACAACAATTGATGGCAAGATATTATGCACCAAATGTGAAGACAACTCCACGAAGAAGTTGTCAGCGGGTGCATTGTTATATTTCCCGCAAAAGGGTGCATTGTTATTTCCTCATAATATCACATGATTTCTTACAATACATAATGGTCGAAGGTCCTAAATTAATGCACACTTAACTGTCAAAGTTAGGATGCAAAAACCAAGTCAAATAAATTTGATTTTAAGAAAAGATCAGATAAACTGAGGCATAAATAGCAAGGTATGCATTAATAACAAGATATGTTGCACTTTTATATCCACATACTATTTTGTATGGAATAAGCACTGGTCGTCAAGACAACGGCGGCCGAAGAAGAAGGACGGCGGCATCCGAAGGAGGAGAGTGTCAATTTGAAAGCTCGGAAGTAGACAACGACCTCGATGTCAACGGAAACTGCAGGCCACTGAGGAAGAACAGAACGGCAGCGACGGCAAAAATTCCGACCAGAAGAGGCAACCAAACCGCGCACAGCCTTCAAGTGATCCAAACCAGAGGAGGCGACCGTGCTCAGGACGAAAAACAACAGCAGCACGTGGCTTCAAGGATCAAAAGAAGAAGGAGAAGAGGCATGAAAGTGCAACACGTAGAGAAAAACAAAATTTGTGGAACCCTTATTTCGACTCTATACCATGTTATGAATAACATTTGTATTCATAATGAGGGCACTAGGCCCAAATATATATATGTACATGTATAGGTAAATATGCACAAAATCCTTTATACAATGGGAAAACTACAAGAATACATATATATCTAATAAGAAAGAGGTATTACAGACCAAAGTTGGGTGTTTTATCATACATTCAGTAGAACATATAAAACATTTGATGTGTGACTATCATGGCCATGAATGTGGTGGAATTTATTAAAGAAATCTTGTGCTTGCCTGGATATAGTTAGACTCTAATTGTTAAATATGCACATAATTTTTACCACGGAAGGTGGTGCCCTCCTTTAACATCATGTATACATGGGCAAACAAAAAAGTCTGATAATGAATGACCCAAACAGAATGAAGAAACAAGTCTCAGTAACAAACGGGAAATACAAATATACTCTGAAAACAAATAAAAATAAACTTTTCCTTAAAAAAATCAACTATTGACCTCCTGGCAAAGTCATGGCTCACATGAATTGTGTGCCACTTAACCATATCGTCCATTATGACTGTATGCATAAAAAAGAAGCTGACATCGGATCCAACTGACTTACCCTATACATAAACATGCCACCTATAGCAAGGCCCATGCGCTGTCTATGCATGCAAGGTGAAAAAATGGCATAATGGCACAAGACCAATTTTACTCAGTACACACACTCATAAAATAAAACCGTAATGCAATATATGAATCTATATATATGGCTGAGGAAAAAATTAACCCTTTTTAAATCTTTTTTTACTTCACCATGGTAACAACATATGAAAAGCCATTAACCTGCGATCAAACAGTGATGGGATCACAAAAGAATTTCTCATAGCCTAAACTCCGGAATCAAACAAGGGAAAACCACGCGCAAATGCAGGTAACAAGAAACAAGATTTACTGTCCAAACCCCCTAATCACAGAGATGAGAAACCATAGGGAATGATTTCCCCAAAAAGGAGAAAAAAAAGATTAAACCTAGATTATATCAAGAGCTATCCAATTAACATGCAGATCCGCAGATCCTTACATGTATAAACATGTCTAGGAAACGATTGGATAAACTAAGACATAATTAGCAAGGTATGCATCTATAACAAGATATGCTGCACCTATGAATAAGCACTGCTTAGAAAGAGGTGTGAATTAAAAGCATTTGACGTGTGACTATCGTGACGTGTAAAATTGTGCTTGCCTGGAAACAGTTACTCTAGTTGTTAAACACACACATAATTTTTACCAGAAAAGGTAGTGCCTTCCTTAAGATCACCTATCAGATACACATGGGCAATCCAAAAACTCTGTTAATGAATAACACTAATAGAAAGAAACAAGTTTCAGTAACTAACAGGAAAAACACAAATACTCCGGAAACAAATAAACGATCAACTTTTCCTCAGATAATAATAAATAAAAGAATCAATTATTAACCTCCTGGAAAAGTCATCAAGGCTCCCATGAATCGCATGCCACATCCATTACACCAATATTCGTCAAAAGGAACCGCCTACTGTTTATGCAATAGCCTTACCCTATATCCAAACATGCTACAAACAGCAAAGCCCATCTACTGTTTATGCATGCAAGGTGAGAAAATGGCACATGACCATCTTACTCAGTATTAACACTCATAATTTTGAGAAACAAAACGCAACAACATATGAATTATGAACCCTATATGGTTGAGGAGAAAGGTAACCTTTTTTGTTCCTTTTTCACTAAACTGGTAACAGCATATGCGGATCACAGAAACAATTTCTCGTAGCCTAATCTCCAGAATCGAACAGAGGAAAACCACGCGGATGCAGGTAACAAGAAACGAGATTTATTTTCCAAACCCCCTAATCACAGAGATGAGAAACCCTAGGAAAAGATTTCCCCCAAAAAGCAGCCAAAACAAGATAAACCTAGATTGGATCAGGAGCTATCTGACTAACATGCAGATCCGCAGATCCATACATGTATAAACACATCTACATCCTCAGGCAAAGCTATACCCAAAAGTACTCCAAAAATCGCAAGGGAAAGTTACGGGAAGGAGCTGACCAGAGGAGGGGGATGAGGAGTTCATGGCGCAGGAAATTCGGGCTGTGGAATGGATCGGAGGAGGAGGAATGAACGGGTGGAGAGAGCTCGCAGAACTCCCCCACTCGCTTCACTGTCTCGACAACAGAACCCCCCAGTCGAAGCGAATGAGGAGTCGGAGACTTGGAGTGGCTTTCCTTCCCCTATATGAAGCGCAGAACAGATGGTCGTTGGCCTTTTACGGTAAGACCCTTGGCTTTTTTCAATAATCAACTCTTAAAAACTGTAAGATATTGCATTACTCAAGAATAGCACCAGTGGCATTTAAGGCTCCTAAACTGATGCGGCTCAAGAGGAATTAATCTGAAAAACGAAGCTTGAAAACTCAAAATGTTCCTAAAAAAAGTAATAGAATGGATCACTAACTATTTCTATTTGGCTGACGAGATGAATAAACGATGGGTAGCATGCTCAATGGAATAGCGGTGATTGTGGATTTCAAAATAGTAGATAAATAATCCTTGAAGTTATTCTGTAATATCATCCGGGTCCATAAAATTACAAGGTGCACAAACGTATCCTTGAAATGTTTTGCAAATTACAGCAACACATCCTTAAACTTCTCATTTGATATTATTTTGGTCAAAAATCTGTATTATGACGCAAAAACATACGTAATGGCATGCCATGTGGAGCTCGGAGCCACCATCTTTCACTATCGACAACATGTCATGCTTGTCTGTCTCATCTACCTCTCCCAGATGCTCCTCCCCCTTTCGCCTCTCTCCACCGGACTTCTACCATAGCTCAATGGTCCATCACATGTTCTTAGTCATTGCAACTATAGTTGTCCTCGTTCGATCAATAGTGAACATTCGGGTGACATATGCACAACCTGTAACTTTTCGTTGATCTGTCACTACAGAAAAATCCATCTTTACCGTGTGTCCGAAACTTTGCCGTATGTTTTGTTTCGGGCACACGGTAAAAGGTGGATGTTTGCCATGTGTTAAATTAAAATACACAGTAAAATCTTTGCCGTGTGTAAAAAAAAAAGTTGACACACGGCAAAGGTGAGTATTTGCCGTGTGTTTTTCTTAGCACACGACAAACATGTTATTTGCCGTGTGTTTTTTTCTTGGCACATGGCAAATATGAATTTAAATTATATTTAAAAACCGTAAATTAATTTAAATCAAATTTTTTTGAACTACAAAGTTGTATAACTTGTAAATACCTACAACTTTTATTTGAATTATTTTTTTATTACTATATTTGATCTATAATATTGTTCACAAAATCAAATAGTATCATATAGTTTCATGAAACATTTGGTGAGACATATAAGATTCATAAATGATGTTACTATCACTTTGTCAAATGAACAAATCACCAAAACAAATATTGTAGATCTTCATAAGTTATACAACTGTGTAGTTCAATACTTTTTTATTTAAATTAATTTTGTCAATGAAAAGCACATTTGAATTATGAAAGAAAATATTTGCCGAGTGCAAAATATAATGAACACAGCAAAGTAAATGTTTGTCATGTGCATTATATTTTGCACTCGACAAATAAGCTCTTTGCCGAGTGCCTGATAGATTGCACTCTACAAAGAGGTAAACTATAAAAAAAGTGAATGCGGATTATAGTCACAACTTAGTGTGTGGTGCAGTGGTAGAGAAGGCTACGCGTGAAGATGAGGTTGCGAGTACAAATCTTGGCGGGCACACATTGCGCGTAGCGCGTGAAAAAATATTATGACTTGTGACCTTTTTGGACACCAAAAAAATTTTTTTGCTGTCTTTTTTAGGTTTTATACGATTTATATTTCACCGGCTTTGCCGTGTATATTTTTGACACACGGTAAAGCCGGCTTTGCCGACAGATATTTTACCATGCGCGCTTTACCGTGTGTAACCCATGGCAAAAACAACTGATTGTGTGGTGCAGTGGTAGGGGAGGCTACGCGTGAAGGTGAGGTTGCGAGTACAATTCTTGGCGGGTGCACTTTGCGTGTAGCGCGTGAAAAAACACTATGATATTTTATCGTGCGCGCTTTGCCGTGTGTAACCCATGGCAAAAACAACTGATTGTGTGGTGCAGTGGTAGGGGAGGCTACGCATGAAGGTGAGGTTGCGAGTACAATTCTTGGCGGGTGCACTTTGCGCGTAGCGCGCGAAAAAACACTATGACTTGCGACTTTTTTGAACACCTAAAATTTTTTTTGCTATTTTTTTTAGGTTTTATACGATTTATATTTCACCGGCTCTGCCGTGTTTATTTTTGACACCCGACAAAGCCGGTTTTGTCGACGGATATTTTGCCGTGCGCGCTTTGCTGTGTGTAACCTATGGCAAAAACAACTGAGTGTGTGGTGCAGTGGTAGGGGAGGCTACGCGTGAAGGTGAGCTTGCGAGATCAATTCTTGGCTGGCGCACTTTGCGCGTAGCGCGCGAAAAAACACTCTGACTTGCGACTTTTTTGTATACCAAAAAATTTTTTGCTGTTTTTTTAAGTTTTATACTATTTATATTTCACCGTCTTTGCCGTGTATATTTTTGACACACGGCAAAGCCGGCTTTGCCACCGGATATTTTACCATGCGCGCTTTACCGTGTGTAACCCACGGCAAAAACTTTGCCATAAGTACTTAGGCTTTTGCCCGTAGTGTGTATAACCTCATGCCGAATTCCTTTTCATATTATTCCACGTGGAATAATGCCACATAAAAAGATTTGTGTATTAGAATAATTATTTAGACCTAGCTATGACACTACAAGACAAGTCTCAGGATGTGTTTCTGCCATTTACAAATTTATAGACTGGATGATACCGCAAAACAAAGTTGAGGGATGTATTTGTACAATTTGAAAGTTTATTGACCCAGGTAACAAGTTCAAAAATAGCGAGTGTATTTTATTTGCAAACAAACTAGTTCTGGTTCATTTTTTTAGATAATGGAAAAGTTCCAGCCTTTTGCAACTTGCATATGGCCAACAAAGACTCCGAATTACAGCATTAGACGCTTATAAAGCGCGTTGAAAAAAGGATAAATAGCAAACTAAGAAAGAATTAATAGGAAAGCCTATGTCGCATTGGCCACCCATGCATGGAGAAGACACTCATGGCGACCACTTCCAACGTCATACATGCTTTCATGATAACCTCCTGTGGATATCCTTCTACAATATTCTCCAAAAGCGACACCAGTAAGTTGCTTTGAACACCACCTGCATCAAAGAGATCATTGGTTTTTTGTTAAATACTATATCATTCCTGCGAAGCCATATCAACCAGAAAATGGCTGCAACCCCAATGATGATCAATCTTTTTTCTTTCACTCCCTTCGAAATTAGCCAATCCCCAATGATGTGATTAGTATTAAGCAGTCTTTGTAAACCAGTAGCAATGGTAAAAATCCACCAAACATTTTGAGCGATATGACATTCAAAGAAGAGATGTTGAATAGCCTCGTTACAATTACAAAAACAACATTTTTGGGAGCCTTTCCAATTTCTTTTCGCCAAATTATCTTTGGTCAAGGTTACTCCTCTTGAAAGATTCCATAAGAAAATTTTGATCTTTAAAGGGAGCTTGATCTTCCACAGGTGTCTCAATTTGGACTTAGTTTGGAGCATCATAGCATTATACATAGAGTGGACCGAGAATAGGCCACTTTCATGTAGATTCCATTTGAAACTATCCAGTTCGTCTCTAAGGAGCACGGTGCTAAGCTTAGAGACCATATTGTTCCATTCTACTAACTTTAAGTCAGTTATGGGTCTTCTAAAAGTGAGGTTAAGAGGGGTAGACTGAAAGACATGGTGAACAGTATCATTCTTCCATCTTGCCACATTATACAAGTTTGGAAATTGTTCACTTAGAGGTATATTATCTACCCAAATGTCTTTCCAGAATCTAATCTGCCTTCCATCCCTAATTTGAAATGAGCCCCATTTGAAAAACTCTTCCCTTACACTTAGTAACCCAACCTAGAAGTGAGAATCACTCGGTTTTCTTTGAATCTGTGTGAGGGGTGTTATGAAAGTATTTGTTTCTAAGCAATCTTTGCCACATCCCATCTTCATTCACCAGTCTAAAAAGCCATTTACTGAGAAGACAAATGTTTTTAGTGCGAAGATTAATCACCCCAAGCCCCCCTTGGTCTTTGGGTTGACATAGTATTTCCCATTTAGCAAGATGGTATTTCTTTTTATGTCCTTCCCCCTCCCAGCAGAATTTGGAGTGGATTGCGTCTAATTTCTTCAAAACACCCTCCAGAACCTCAAAGAAGGACATCATGAATAATAGTAGGTTGTTGAGCACGGCATTAACAAGAATTAGCCGCCCCCAGCAGACATAACTTTTCCTTTCCACTTATTCAATTTCTTTTGAAATCTCTGGATCACGTCAATCCATTCACTATTCCTGAATCTCCTGTGGATCATAGGAATGCCCAGATATTTAAATGGTAGTTTTCCAATGTTGCATCCGAACAAAGTAGTATACTCATCCTCAAAATCTTTTGCTTCTCCAAAGCAAAAGGGTTCGCTCTTTTCAAAGTTGATTTTGAGGCCGGATAATTGTTCGAAGACGCATAACAAGAGCTTCATCTTATTAGCCTTTTGTATGTCATGATCCATAAAGATGATGGTGTTGTCACCGTACTGTAGTATCAACAAACTCAGATGGGTATGAGCCTTTCTAACTCAGATTTGATTACCTCTGCCGTGATGTTACCTTGCTTGATGGTGATATGTGCAGTAGCATTTTCTCGCTTTGGGGTCTTGCCAATATTGCCATCAGTCGGGATTTGGAAGAAGCCCAAATCGCCGGCGAAACCACAGAAAATTGCTGCCGGCTTCGGCCCCAGGTAGATAGGGCACTCCGTGGTGAGGTGTTCCGCCTCACACACTTCACCACAGAGCTCGTCTCGTTGTTTCTTTCCCTTGTCATTGTTTACCAGTTCAGGATCGGCTGGCCTCTTCTTGCTGGGATCCTCCCCCTGCTCCTCCTCGGCAACATGGTGCGCACGACTACCACCCCGGCTGCGACGCACATCGTTGCCTCGGCCAAATTGGTCTGCACCGTGGCCACGGCCGCGCCCAAGATTGGCTTCATCATCACGTCCGTGACCATGGCCGCGACCAGCATCGTCATTCCGTCCGCGACCATGGCCGTGACTGGTACCTCGCGCCTGTCCTCGGCCTCCACCTCCCGTCATCCTACGACCGCCACCACCACCATGATCCTGACCAGAATGGCCAAAAGACCGCAGGGTGGGGCGTCCACGAATGTAGCCACAATCATCAAACCTGCCTCCGACGTCCTTGCCGCCCCCAGCCATGACCACCTGTGCGTACGATCGCCGGGTGGATCTTGGTTCAGTGTAGCGGCGGCTGCGCAGAATCGCGATTCCTCTGTGTTTGGACGATGTTTGGAAGGTTTGTGTGGTGGGCCTATGCTTCGTGGGCGTAGGGGATAGCCCAGGATGGCTCAAACTAGAGAGGCACGGAAAATGCGGATCAGACGAAATTTGTGTTCGGGATTCCGCCGCTGGAAAGTCTCCAGCAACAGGATCGCCGGAATTACAAAGATGGGGAGGGAGGAAATCAGCGAGCACCTCTGCTTGGACGTCGAGGTAGCCTTTAGGAGTTTCTTCGCGGCCGACGCGGCGCAGGATGGTTGGAGGATTCCCTGGAGATCCTGTTCGCTGTACCCAGCTTCCCTCGCATCCGAGTAGAGTTGATCATCCACTGTGATCTTCCGAGTTCCCGCTGGTCCGAAGATGGCTGCAACTTCCGCTGCCTCACGTGCCATCTTATCCGCCTCCTTCTTCCACTTTTCCTCCACACGAATGGCTTCCCGACGGTGCCTGGCACCCCTGATCACTTCCGTCCAACGGAAATGACCCGGCGTCACCGATCCGGACAGCCCGCCGCCGGTCATCACCACTGCATCGCCCTGTTATATTCTCCGGCCAGCTTATAGCTAATAGGAGCTCGTCTCTAGTTCTGGTTCATGGTGCAAGGTTGCAATAAACCAACGAACTATTACAGCGAACAAGGTTGCAATGGAGAGTGAAAAGAAAAAAGGAGAGAGAGAGAGATTAGGAATATTAGCTACCAAAATATATATGCCCTGTGATAATAATGCTCTGTACGTATGCATGCTTAATTCTAGACATTTTGGCATCATCGCTGCATACTTCCAAGACACTCCAGTGTCAAGTGAGAATTAAGCGTTGGCAATAGGGACGGATCCATAAATTTGTAGAGACTGGGCGAACATCACAGTGCATATATAATAAATTCACATAAACAAACCAATTACTAACATAATCATATGTCAAAGGAAGCTAATGAACTAAAGAATTTTGTATTACTCAAAGCTCAACAGACACTAATCACTAGCTTAGCACTGAAAAAGTGCTCAGTAGATGAGAGGCGTCATCAGGAACTCATTCGCAAGGAAGAAGAAGACAAAAAGATGGAAGATCGGAGGAATCGTGTAGCAGAAGAAAAGTCGGCCATCTTTGGTCCGGCAGGGCAATGCAAGAAGATTGTTAAGGACGATGATCTCTACGCGGACGCTCTCACGGCCGGATACAAGATGGAGGAGCTCCGGGGAATTCTGCAGCCATCTTCTGCCACGATCCAGTTCAAGGCTCTATCCTCTCAGCAGCCACAGAGATCGAAGCAGAAGCCATGGTCCGGGCCTCTGCCAAAGCCCCGAGTGTCTCCTCTGTGAATGCTTGGTGACTTCCTCCCTGGCAATCGTTCCTCTACTGGCAGCGAGGCCTCAGCGCGCCCGGCGGCGCAAATCCGGACATCAAGGCCATCAAGCCCCGATCCGGTTTTTTCGCTCCAACCGGATTTGAATCAACATGGGCTGCATCTACGCCACAATAGGCCCAGGCCTGCAATACGGGTCCTAGCTGTGGCTGTCCAAACCCTTTCATATTCTACCCTACGCAGCCGCCGTTTCCTCGACACATCATGATCACCTCGTCGATCTTACGCCCAGGTGGTCATGGCTGGCGGCGGCATGGGGTCGGGCAAGGAAGAAAGACGCAGAACTACTCAAGGCTACAATCGTGGTCGCTCCACCCTGTAGACATACAATCCTGGACACAATCGTGGTCGCGACGATGGATGGGGATCTTCGAGTGGCGTTGGCTGTGGCCAGGCGGGAGGTGGAGCAAGCCATGGGCAGGGAGGTGCCGCCTTTGGCCGTGGCTAGAATGGTGGTCGAGGAGACGATGGTCGCCGAGGTCGCGGTGGCCACGGCTGGGGAGAAGATGGTGGTCGTGGCAATGCTGGTCGGCGTGGTCGCAAGGGCCATTTTTTTGATCGACATGAGGAGGACTATGCTGAAACCGAGGAACTGAGGAAGAAGAGGCCGGCTGATACTTCAAATGATCAAACCAGTTCCGACAAGGGGAAGAAGCAGCGGGAAGATCTTTGCTGCGAGGTGTGCGAGGTGGAGCATCTTACTACTGAGTGCCCTATCTACCTCGTGCCTAAGCCATCTGCCATTTTCTGTGGTTTTGTCAGAGACTTGGGCTTCTTCCAGATTCCTACTCACGGTCCTGCTGGACACCAAAGAAAGAGAGCGCTATAGCCCTCATCACGATCAAACAAGGCAACATTACAGCCGAGATAATCAAGACCAAGTTAGAGCGGCTCATCCCAACCAAATGGTCTTGGTTGGTTCAGCGGCATAGTGACGGCTTCCTCGTTCTGTTTCCAAGTAAGGTGGAGCTGCAAAGGATGGTGGCGATGAAGTATGTGCACACCACTAAAGGGGATGGAATTCTGATTTTTCAGGAGTGGAACAACAAAATTGAACCACACTGCTTCTTAGAAAAAGTGTGGACCAATGTTTATGGTATCCCGTATGAAATTAGATCCTATCTTCCACTTTGGGTAGTTGGAACTATTTTGGGAGCCACCCTCAAGGTGGACATGAAGTACACGAGAAGGATGGGAGTGCTCCGAATACTGGTGGGGGTCATGGATGTTGGAAACATTCCCGATACTACGGATATTGTTGTTGGCGAAGGCATATACGACATTTTTTCAAAGTGGAGAATATATGCAAGGATGGCTCTTGGATTGATTTCAAGAAGGAGGGGGACAATATGGAGGATGATGACCTCTTTGATGATTTGGGACCAGAGCAGGAGCCGACTCATAAGCCTGATATGGAAGATACTAAAATGGCTGAAGACACGGGCAATAAGCAAGAGGATGCAACACATGACACTATGGCTAGACTTAAGAACAAGACCATGGATCAGAAGCTGAGACAAATGGTTGAGGAGACCATTGATAAGGCGGCATTCTCCATCATTGACGAGATTGCGGCCAAGGTCGCAGCAGAGGACGATGACTCTCTGATTGATGACACTTATTCTGATGGCTCGGGGCAGTCACCTCACAAGGTTTTGCATGGGTTGGAGGGTACAAACACTAAGATGGATACGACAATGCTAACAGCTGGGGCAACTATACACTCACCGTTAACGCCCTTGTCTCCGTCTGCGGGCAGGACAGATGGAAACAATGCCTTGTTGGTAGCTCGGTAGCAGCGGACACTACCGCCTCGCCAACTGCAACCTCGGTTTCCCCACATGTCGCAGCCAGGAAGGAGTCCAAGCAAATAATGCACACAGCTGAGATGGTGTCCGATGTGGAGCTTCACGTGTCAGTGACACAACTGTCGCTTTAGCAGGTCGCAACTATAGTGATTGTGAGGTCAGGACTATCAATTCCATTAGTGCTGCATGCTGAGCCCCAGGAGGAGGAGAACATTGAGCAGCTCACGCCGACTCAAGAGGGTGGGATGAAGCTGCACATGGAGGATGGCTCTACCCCGAGGTTCGGCAGCCCCACCGTTGGTGCACTTGATGGAGGGAGACCAGGTCACCATATCCACCAAGCCATACACATACCTCGGTGGGCTACTGGATGGCCTTATTGGGAAGATGGATTCTAAGCTTTCTACGTTGCCACGTGCTTCGATTCTCCGACGCTCAACCTCTATGGCTGACATTCTACCGGTGTTGCTGCCGAAACCCAAGTCAACAGAAGATGTTAAAAGTGGTGAGAATACTCATATTGATTTCCACTCTCTTCCACGTCGTATGCTGCAGGAGGTTTGCAAGAAGCACGGTGAGGCGCCCCTTCCCGGAGGATTGAGGTCCCGAAGGTGCTGATAACGCAGACACTTGATAATACAACAATGATCCAAATTTAAGTTTAATTATTACATCAAAGTATAGCAGAATTACAAGTTCATGATGTTTTTTAAAAAAGCGGAAGCAAAATAATAATAAGATCTACAAGCTCGATGATACAACATGCTGATGATTCATGCCCGAAGAATCAACACCCTAGCAGCACTCACAATCACTGCGGCGGTAGGTCAGACTCCCAGTGGGTAGTCCAACCCTCAGGGACTTGCACGTCCCAAGGCAACACATCTACAGGCAAATCTATCTCTTCAGTACCTGAAACCACAGAGGCACAAAGCCTGAGTACTAATTACTCAGGAAGACTTACCCGTCAAAAACCTAGACATGCAATGGCTCTAATAGGTGGTTTGTTTAAAATGACTCGCACTATGCAACCTATTAGTTCTATCAAGTTTTATTTTTTAGATTAAATGGGTTGAGCTAGAATATAACTTTAGTTGCAACGATAAGATAATAAAACAATACATAAAGTAAGTACCACAATAGAGCAATAAAAATAATCAGTAATAACAATTACAAATCCATATCCATGATATTATGTGCAACTACGTGATTGGCGTGGTGAACAAGCGGTACTCATTACTGCGAGGGACAACAATTGCAATTGATTTACACCAGCTGGGAAAACCTGAATAACACGACACATACGCACCAATTAAGGTCGTATATGGCAACCTTTCACAAGAAAAACCACTCACATCCCGGCCCGGGTGTGGTGACGTCGAGTGGGCATGCTGTCCTGCCAGCACTACTTCATGGTATGGACCACCCACTCCAGCAGCCGAGGGGTCCTAAGACCAACGCACCTTAACCGTCCTTGATATGAGCAGCCTTTAATGCTACATCGGTTTACTAGTGCCCATGAAACTAGCATGTATTCAGTACTATTCAAAACTTGATCAAGGGGCCGATCACGGATGGGTCCTAGGGTGGGTAAGACAGCGCTACCGTAGCCAACACCCATGTGTTGCTGCAAACCAACACATGCATAATCCCTGCCCGGCCATACATCAAAGTAAATTTCTTTGACAAGTTCCATTTTAGTGATTAATTTTATTCCATAGCAATAATTTCTACCAAAACTATTAATTACTAAGCATAGCAGTTTAGTACCGAGCCTACCAAGTTTCTACTAGAGGCAACATAGGTCATTTGGGTAACATGCAAGGTGGGTTCCAATCAACTCCTATGACCTACTGTAACAATTTAAACATAGACACTAGCAATGATATAAACTAGCAAAACATTATAAAGAGGCTAATGCAAACTGGGGCTTGCCTGGATCCACGCAAGTGTTAGCAACTACAGTCTCTTGCTCTTCGGGCTCTTGGTCCTGCTGGACATCGGGGTCCTGCTCCTGGGCGTCGTTACCTATTCACGAACAAGGGTTTAACGGTAGTGTTGAAATACCGTTACATGCAATGACACGATGAATGCAATGAAATGAGGGATGCATATTGCTTTAGAGTGTGGGTGCTAACAACCTTATTAAGAAGTTCTTGAAGCCATATGCTTCAAAGAAACAAATTAGATTTCCATTATTTTATGTGTGTGAATCATTTAATTAGGGTTGTTATAACTTAGAGAACAATTAAGCAATTGAAATAGTAACCAAATGATTCTGGACTTGAGTGATTTATCATGAGCAAAGACATATTTGAATTGTATTTTCACCAAGTTACAGCCTCTGGATAGTATTATTTCATTTACTAGCATTTATTCATGTTAAAGCATTACTTAATTAATAGAATATTAAATACTGCAGATTTGACTTAGCTAAAAATCAGGGTGGTGTATTAACATGAAATAACAGTGTATGCAAAAGATTGGAATCGAATTTCTTGTACAGAATTAATAAAGATTTAATTAGTGTATACACAAGTTAATTAATTAACTAAAGTATATTAACAGAGGCAGCTGGTTATTATTTTACTAAAATAAAGCGCATTACTATGAAACTAACAGAATTGGTTTGAGGTCAATTGGACTTAAAAGGAATTTACTATGCATTTTAGAAGTTTTAGCATTGTTCTGGTATTTCTGGGTTTAAACAATTGCCACGCAGGGCCAGATCAGCAGCCACGTCAGGGCCACGTCGGAGCCAGTAGGTTCCAGCTCGGCGGCCAGTCGGCTTTGCTGGAGCACGGCGGCGCGCAGCCGGAGGGCTTGCCGTAGGGCACTAGGGTGGCCGAAAGTTCGCCGCGGGAGAGGGGAAATGATGCGCGCGGCGAGGCGTGGAGGCTAGGGGTGTTCGCGAAGTGGAAAACTCACCGGAGGGTAGTCGGCGAGGAGCGGCAGGCGAGGCAGAGGTTCGGCGGCTTCGCGCTTCTGCTACGAGGCACGAACTCGGACTCCGACTTCGCTTGGAGCTTTACGGGGGCACAACGGGGATCAGCATTTAGTCGGCGCTCGTCGATGATGGCCGGAAGGTGGAGCTCACCGTGGAGGCGACTCGGACACGGTGGCACAGAGGGGGGTCAGCCGGGGGAAAGTTCATTTCTGGCCACCTCAAGTCATGGAACAAAGAGAGGGGGCGTTAGCTGGGTTCGCAGGGGAGTTGAGCATCGTTGCGAAGAGAAAATGAGAGGAGAGGCACACCGGAGGGGACGAATTTCAATGTTCGGTCGAGGTTGATCAAGAACAGGACTGTCGGTGTTTCTTCGAAATTCAGTGGGACTCAAGACATGGCTGATCTTGGAATGGCTCGGGGAGGTAGAGGGAGTTGAGGCGCGGCTGAAAGTGCTCTGGGTTCAGGGCGAGAGGCAGTGATGGCCGGGTATGGAACTCGAGCTCAGAGCTTGGTAATGGCGGAATGGTGAACGTGGAGGAAAAGCAGAGGGAGGGGGGGGGGGTCTTATAGGCGGACGGGGTCAGGTTTGAGCAGCACGGTTTCGTAGAGGAATCGCGAAGGGTTTGCGCACACGCGGTCGCGTGGCCGGGTGCAGCAGCGGCGCGGAAAAAACACGGAGTATGGCATGGACGTGGCGCTTTTGGGCAGAGCGTGGCAGAGGGGAAAGGAAAGTGACTCGTTCTCGCATCGGGCAGCAGCGTGCGGCGCGGAAGGGAGGAGGGGTGAGAGGACGGAGCGATCACGCACGGGCGGGAGCAGTCTACGGAGGAAACAGGGAGCTGCTGGCCCAGGAATCAAGGGAGCAGTGGTGAGGCGAAGTGACGTAGCGGGGCAGCAGGGTTTTGGGCAGAGGCGAAAGAGACCGGGGTTCTTGGTCGCTAGCGGCGAGGCGAGCCTGCACGGATGCGCGTGTGGTTTCTGAGGCTGTCGGGCGATGGGGAGGGGGCCGCGAATCAGGGAGCTTGGCCACTGGCCATAGCGGCAGGACTGCGCCGGCTTCGGGCATGGTGAAGGGGACGCGGAGCAGCGGCGGCTAGCGGCCGGACGGCAGCGGGGTACGGCGACGGCGAATGCGGAGGTGCGGTAGTGTGGGGTCGAGTATCGAGGCGGCCAGGCGGACGCGACGGCAGAGACGCGGGCGCGTGTGAAGCCGATTCGCGGGAGCACGCGCGACGGGGGGAAGAAGACAGGAGTTTTGCAGAAAAGCCCTCAGGATTTCAAAAAGCTTGCAAAGAAGTCCCTGGTTCTGTTTTAATTGATTTAAAATACTTTCTTAAGTCCAATTAAGCTAAAATTTTAAAGGTGAGCTATTAAGGTTATGGACAATTTATTAGTGAAGTTTAAATGACCAGAATAGAAATAATTTAATTGGAATAACTAATTAAAGTTAAATCAATTCTAGGGTTAAACCAGTTAATTGATTGATTTCTTAATGGAATAAAATTCTGGTTTTTGGCCCAAAATTCTATTTTGTTATTACCATAATTCTGGTGTAATTATTTGGCCCATGTTTCATAGAAAGTTTTATTTGCTTTAAATTTTTACTTGCAAGGTTTTATTTAGTTTGAGGAAATTCCATTTTTAACTTATCCCTATTATTTCATGCTCCTAACTTGAGCCAAAAATTGTGGCCATTTGTGCTAAGCAAGAAAAAGAGACACCTGGGTGTCACACACGGTATTCGGGCTAACACCTCAAACAAGACCATGGCGGATTCTATCCGCGATTTTGGTAACAAGAATGGAGAAGCTCTGGATAGGAAGGATTCTTTGACCATGGTGCCTGGTCCCCAAACATCTCCAAGTCATCATCTGAGGCAAAAAGGAGATGAGGACATGATGATCAAAGCTGAGAAGCTGGCGGCTAAGCTAAACTTGGAAGAAGGTACATCTTTTACCACTTTACCTTCCAGCAAACATAGAGCCCAGATTAAAAATTTGGGGGGTGTCTTTGGGTACAAATAAAAAGGAGATCACTTATGCTGTTACTTCTTTAAAAAACATTGAAGTAGATAGATTATCCCTGTCTGCTTCTAAAAAAAATAGAAAAGTTTCTTCTCTGAACAACATAGATGCTTGTGGTGAGAGAGAGGAGGGTATAGATGATCTAGACCTTAACCTTAGCCACGTGTGCAAGGAGTTGAACAATGAGTTTGAATATGATGCAGCGGATCACATTCTTTATGATCTCTCTGCTGTTCAAAGATCAAAAAAAGCTAAAAGTCGGCTAACCAAAGGAAATAATTCTCATCTTTCCAAAAAGCCTAAAACACCCTCAAAAATTGTTTTAAAAGGAAAGGCATCGTTTGGAATACCAGAGGTCTAGGTGACTTGGGTAAACACAATAGAATAAATTCTTTTGTCAAGGAACAACACCTGGACTTTCTCTAGCACACTATGCCCCCTAGGGGCAGATCTAGGGGCATGATCCTTGGGGTCAACTTGGCTACTTTTGAGGTAGGAGCCATTGACGAGGGGGATTTTTACTCAAAATTCCTCTTATGAAACAAGGATGATGGTTTCACTTGGGCTCTCTATGCTATGTACGGGCCAGCTCAAGAAGAGTATAAGACTCATTTCCTCACTGAGTTAGCCCACATTTGTAGTAAATAAACCCACCCAATGCTTATCGGGGGTGACTTTAATATTATAAGATATCCCGAGGACAAAAATATTGCTGCTTTTGCCACCAAATGGCCACGACTCTTTAACTCAATCCTCGATACCCTTGAACTTAGAGAGATAGAGATGACTGGCCGACAATATACTTGGTCCAATAACTTAGACCCACCAACTTTCAAAAAACTTGATTGAGTTTTCACAAACACTTCTTGGGAAGCCAGATATCCCAAAGTCACGGTTAATGCTCTGGATCGTGGCAAATCGGTCACAACCCTTTGTTATTAAATACTAGAATGGGTAATTCTGGTGGGCAGTATCAATTCAGATTTGAGTTGGGATGGCTCATTCGGGAGGGTTTTTTCGATATGGTCGCAAATTTATGGCAGCAAGATCATGGGGGTATTACAGCGATAGAAATTTGGCAACATAAAATCAGAGCCTTACGCCAATACTTACGGGGTTGGGCCAAAAACACCGCTGGTTCTCTCAAGAAAGAGAAAAAACAGGTGATTACATGGATTGATGAGCTAGATAAAAAGGCGGAAAACAATGCTCTAACGCCTGATGAAATAGCTCTCAAACATTACCTAAATGATAGACTTTCTCACATGCTTCACGAGGAAGAAATTAAATGGTACCAAAGGGCAAAGGTGAGAGACCTTCTGGAGGGGGACAATAATACTCAATACTTCCACTTGGTTGCCAATGGCAAACATAGAAAATCCAGAATCTATCAATTAGAAACTGGCAATGGGACTATAGAGGGTGATGCTAATTTAAAGCAGTATATTACACAATACTATAAGGGTTTATTTGGAAAGCCAGAGAACAACACTATAACTCTGGAAGAGAATATGACCCAAGATATACCGCAAGTCCAACCGGAAGAAAATAAAATTCTAACCACGCCCTTTGAGGTTGACGAAGTAGAAAAGGCTATGTTCCAAATGGAACACAACAAAGCTCCGGGTCCGGATGGCTTCCCAGCCAAATTCTATCAAGTAATCTGGGAAGTCGTCAAGCATGATCTAATGGCCCTTTTCAAAGATTTTCATGATGCAAAATTGTCCGTCTATGGCCTCAACTTTGGGATTATTACTCTTTTGCCGAAGAGAGGCAATGCATATAAAAACCATGAGTACCGACCCATTTGTCTACTTAATGTCAGCTTCAAAATTCTAACTAAGGTTGGCACTAATAGAATGGGTCTCATTACTGATAGAATAGTCCGTCATTCCTAAACAGCCTTCATGACTGGGCGAAACATAATGGAAGGGGTGATTATTTTACATGAAACCATTCATGAACTGCATCGGAGACACAAGAATGGAATCATCCTAAAGCTCGATTTTGAGAAAGCCTATGATAAGGTAAAATGACCTTTCCTTCAACAAACTTTGAGAATGAAGGATTTCACTGATTCCAAGTGCAACTGGATACATAATTTTGTATCCGGTGGTCAAGTGGGGATCGAAGTCAATAATGATATAGGACCATACTTTCAGACTTACAAAGGACTTAGACAGGGCGATCCTTTATCACCCATTCTTTTTAACTTGGTGGCAGGTATGCTCGCAATACTGATAGCCCCAACAAAAGTGAATGGCCAAATAAAAGGTGTCCTACCAGATCTTGTAGATGATGGCTTGTCGATACTACAGTATTCTGATGACACCGTCATTTTTATGGATCATGACATTCAAAAGGATACTAACATGAAACTTTTGTTATGTGTCTTCGAGCAATTATCTAGCCTCAAAATCAATTTTGGAAAAAGTGAATTATTTTGTTATGGTGAAGCAAAGGACTTTGAGAAAGAGTACTCGACTCTGTTCGGGTGCAATATGGGCAAACTACCATTCAAATACTTGGGTATCCCTATGATCCACAGGAGACTCAGGAATAGTGAATGGAGTGACATGATTCAGAGGTTTCAAAAGAAATTGAATAAGTGGAAAGGAAAACTTATGTCTGCTGGGGGACGGTTAATACTCGTAAATGCCATCCTTAGCAATCTTCCAGTATTTATGATGTCCTTCTTCAAGATTCCGGAGGGTGTCTTGAAGAAACTAGACACAATCCGCTCCAAATTTTATTGGGAGGGGGAAGGACACAAAAAGAAGTACCACCTTGCTAAATGGGAAATACTTTGCCAACCCAAAGATCAAGGGGGGCTTGGGGTGATTAATCTTCGCACAAAAAACACATGTATTCTAAGTAAATTGCTTTTTCGGTTGTTTAACGAGGATGGGGTGTGGCAAAGATTACTTAGGAACAAATACTTCTCTAATTGTCCTCTCACCCAGGTCCAATGAAAACCGAGTGATTCTCATTTCTGGGCTGGCTTACATAAAGTAAGGGATGCATTTCTCAAATGGGGCGCATTCCAAGTAAATGATGGAAGCCAAATACGATTCTGGAAAGACACTTGGATGGATAATACACCTCTAAGTGAACAATTTCCGAATTTGTACAATGTGGTGAGATGGAAGAATGCTACTATTCAACATGTCTTTCGGGACATCCCTCTCAAACTCACTTTTAGAGGACCCATAACTGGTTTGAAGCTAGTAGAGTGGAACAATATGGTTCCAAAGCTAAGTTCTATCCTCCTCAGGGATGAACCAAATAGTTTCAAATGAAAGCTACATGAAAATGGCACATTCTTGGTCTATTCCATGTACAATGCTATGACTCTTCAAACCAAGTCCAGATTGAGAAATATGTGGAAAATTAAACTCCCACTAAAGATCAAAATTTTCTTGTGGAACCTTTCAAGAGGAGTAACTCTGACCAAGGATAATTTGGCAAAAAAAAATTGGAAGGGCTCCAAGAAATGTTGTTTTTGTAACTCTGATGAGTCGATCCAACATCTATTTTTTGATTGCCATATTACCCAGAATGTGTGGCGGATCTTTACCATTGCTACCGGTTTACAAAGACCTCTTAATACTAATCACATTCTTAGGGACTGGCTAACTATGAAGGGAGTGAAAGAAAAAAGATTGATCTATGCTGGAATGGCAGCCATATTATGGTCCATATGGCTGTGTAGGAATGATATTGTTTTTGATAAAAAAAACCGATGATTTCATTGATGCAGGTGGTCTTAAAGTGACATACTGGTGTCGTTTTTGGAGAATATTGCAGAAGGAGATCCACAGAGAAATTTTTGTGCAAGCGTGACAGGCCTTGGAGGTGGTTGCCATGAATACCTTCTCAACGCATGGGTGGCCATTACGGCATAGGCTTTGCTGTTAATTCTGCTTTTTGTACTTCACTTGTATCAACGCGCTCTTAGAGTACATCATGCTGTAATAAGGAGCTTGTATTGGCCGTATGCACTTTGCACCAGGCTGGAATTTTCCATTATCTAAAAAATAGCTTAGCACTGAAATATAAGAAACAAAAAATATTTAGCACTGGCATCGGGTGCTGGCTCTGCCGCTAGGGCCTGGGCAGGTGCCCAGGGTCGCCGGGCCTTGGGTCCATCCCTGGTTGGCAACTTTGCTGGCTGCATCGTCCCCTCCCACCACCCGACATTCGAGCCAGCTTGGCACAGGTTCTCTCCCTCTTTCTTAATTAATGACTTTGGCAGTGTTCCAGACCATAGCGTCAGGGCCATGTATTTCATTTTCTTTACTAGCTAGGAGGTAGTCTGATTCACCCAAACCAAGCAAGAAATACACCCTCTGGTTCTATCCAACATGTCATGTCTTTGTGAAGATACCAGGACTCTTTGTGCACCCCACTCCCAACCGCCTACCAACTCTACCAACTCGCGGATGAGAGGCGCCTAAACGCTCTTTGGGAGCAATGTAACCCACATGCACTTAGGGGCTCTACTTTAGGGGTGTATACACTCCTGTGTTTGTATTACTTCATTTCCAATGAATACAGACACGAACTATTATATATATATATATATATATATATATATATATATATAATTAGCAAAGTATCTGTGCGTTGCTAAGGATGAAAAAAAAATTGTCCACGCATAAAAAAATTGTGTGAATTTTCTAACTCTTTTTCACAAGTGGGCGGCCGTGTGCAGCAGGTGGAGGAAATAGAAGAGGTTGACTTCAGGAGCTGCATGGCTGGCCCACATGATGCCGCTTTCTTTCATCCGGCCTCAACTCGCCCGGCGACTTCTGAAAGGCCAACGACACGATGAGGGACATGCCACCGGCTTATTCATGCTCGAGTCCAAGTTCTCCAAACGGTAACGACTTCCTTAGACTGACTCCAACCACAATATCCATTTTTGAGAGGCAAATCATCTTTTGCCTTACGTGTACATTAGCTGAAAAAAGAGGCAAATAAAGGTGTTCTCCAACAGCAATAGCCATCCGTAATTGCAAATCACCCCGTCGCTACCGCCGGTCGCCCCGCGCGAGGTCGCTCCGCCGCCCCGCTCTTCGCTTCTTTGTGCTTTTGTGCAGGATGAACGTGTTCTTCTACTTCAATATGACACTGGAGAAAGATGGACAATTCACTTATGGTTCAACACTCCCTCTCACGTGCAGCTCCCTCGGGGCACAAACGTGGAAATAGGAGCGGTGCAGCGGAAAATGCGGTCGCCAGGATTCGAACTTGAGACCTCTGACCTGATACCATATTAAATTACTATGTACCAACCAGTTTACCCAAAAGGCTAAGCTGTTAGGGAAAGGTGAACAATTTACTTATGGTTCAGCAATCTACATCATCGTGCTCGCCATCGCCATTTTCCACTAGGGCACGGTTAACGCGTGACCCATCGTGCGTTGGCGTAACGCGCGACCCCTACTATTGCCGTTTTGCAAGAGCAGACATGCCATTCATGGTGGGTTTGTCGCGCTTCATTACTGAAGTAGAGAAAGAGCTCGGCCTTGATGCAGATCACAAGCAAGATGTAGTTCGTCTTCTTGACAAAATAGACTGAAAAGTTGCTCAGACCATGAAGATCAAATAAATAAACATGCTCGTAGTTCATATGTGTTTGATATCTTTTCCCTGCATAAGTCTTCATGTTATACTATTTACTTTCCGGATGCAGGATATATCTGCACTTAAGGGAAATTTATGTGGTTGTTTATGTGCTCACTTATATACGATGTCTCATTCGACAAAAGAAGTGATTATATCAAACGCACGCGCTACAATGTGACCTCTGTTAACCATTGACAGTCGAACAAAATGTGTTAAAATTATAATGTACCCTTTACAACCTATATAAACCAGGTCTTTCTTGATTGGATGTACAACAATGGAAAGCTGGAAAGAATAGCCCATATAAGAATTCTCGCCAATAAAATCAACGACGCTTCACAAAGGGATCAATCAAAATCGCCAAACCATCCCGCCGCCTTTTGTTAGCCTAATTTTGAACCCGGAGATGTATTTCGCATCCTAAGACGCCGTGTTTGCCCGAGATCAAAAAAAAAATTCCCTAAATAAGCATCCATGTGTTTAATATAGTAAATAAATAAATTTTATACAAAATGTCCCGCTAATTTTGCTAAACATATTGGAAAGAAATAATTCGTGTATGCAGGCGGGTACAGGATTTCATCAGCGTCAAAAATAGGAAAAAAAATTAGTAGAGTCACCACATGTTAGGATTATTAGACTCCACTAGAAAAAAGAAAGGATAGTAGAGGAAATAGAAAAGCCCTAACCTTTAGGGGGGAGTGAAAAGGAGAGCCGCCGCTACCTTTGTCATCAGAGAGGCTATGAACTCTGCTAATGGGCAGCGAGATCCACCGTGCATCATCGACGGTCCTAAAAACATAGTCAGCCGGCATGGAGAAGGCAGCCAAAGGATGTGTCCTGCCCAATCAGTTGTCCATGAAGAATGTGTCGATCATGTAGTTGAAGACCCTTCAGATCCGCTGCATGAGAACCGTGCAACATTAGATGATTCCATGTCATTTGCCGCCGGAGACAGACATATGTAAGTATTGTTGCCACATATGTGATCACTAACATGATAGGCCGACTATAGAGAATAGTATTATATTCGCCACAGTCAAGTTCGTGATTGAATCTTTGTGTGCTTCGTATGATTCAACAGTCTGAATCTAGCTTTGTTGGGTTTTTTGGTACAGGAGCGTTCACCTCTATCGTATCTCCAGTGCAAACACTAAGGGGCTGTGGGATATGACGGCTATGGTTTTTTGGAAAGGTGGAGTCCGAGTTTTGGATGGAAATTCATATCTACGAGTTATACTATTAGATCAAGAGGTATGTTGGTTAGTTTGCCCATTCAATTGGTTTGAAAATAAAAATATATAGTTGCCTTGTCAAGTTCATATACCAACAAAATGTAGCGCAGGCTACCAGAATGGAGGCAGTAGCATTTGGAGATCACTGTATGACTCTGAACCATGCGTTTGTTGAAAGAAAAATATATCATTTCAAAGGAGTGTCATTTAGGTCAACGACGTATGATGCACATTGGTCACCAGTATGGGCCTTAAGAAGTGACTTCTATGTCTTGATGACTAACGACACTGTGGTACGAGCTGCAGAGAGGACTGTACAGGTCGCAATGTGTCCACCTGTATTTTTAGAATTTGATAATATGGTTTTGATGCCACATAACACTTTCACAGGTACGGTCCTCGTCTTTGTCATATATTATTCACATGCCTCTTTTGCCAATCATGTTGTTGAACTGATTGTTTGAAATATCATGCATTTTCAGATGTTATAGGGATGGTTGTCTATGTGTCTAAAAGACAAAATGGACTAAACTTCCGATGTTGTCGAAGCAGGTACATTATAATCATGAACCCCCATGGACAGATGCTCATCATACACGTCAAAGGTTCAAAACAGCTTACTCGGCACCTTGTAGGATTACAAGAGGCAGCTTCTGAGTTCCACACGATTGCTGCAGTCCATGTCAAAGTTGATTGGTACAGAGGTATTGTATATTTTTTAATATATATGTGCATTATTTAATGATTTATGATATAAACCTGAATTTTAATTTGTAATTTGCAAAATTTAGATGTATTGTCGACAACATCATATAGCCACTTAATATTCGGACCACAATGCATAGAAGCTACTGAATTACAAGGTATAGCAACTAAAGTTTCACATGAAATTATATTTTACCTTACTAAGTTATTGACGTAGTATTACATATTATAATTTATGTTGCCTATGCAGGTCTACGAGACCTCCTACTCCCATTCTGTCAGCAAGCACGTCGAGATGCTCATGCTTACTGTTCTCGTGTTTTGAACATCATATAGAACTTAGCAAATGCTTATGGGTATGCATAGGACATCCATATGAAAAGGAATTAGAGATACACTAAATAGAATAAAAATCTTAGTAAATGGTGCGAAGAACCGGTGTGCTTGAATTTCGTTGTTGCCATGTGATCATCAATGTATGTAATAATGTAGCACTAAGGGAGATTACGTATGATATGCATTCTGAGTCTTTATCTTTTATTTTGCTCAACTTAATAAGTAGTGGATACATAATTTATTCTGATGTGACCAACCCACGGTATGTGAATGTGTCAAACAGATTTAATTATCTCTCTGTTGATCCTTCAAATGTTAATAACAACTATTTGGTGGGAATTAAAAATACATCCACCGGTTCACCCAATAATACACAAAATATCTAAGATACTTGATTCTCCTTTATAACGTTGCCATGTTTTTTGGGCTATTTTTAAGCTCACATTTCCATATCAAAATATATTATGTTGTGTGTTTTCTAAAAGTAAGTCACTTACTCACAACGAATTTTCTCTACAAAACTGCCAAATTTGATTAAGACTGAAAATCATATATGGAAATCTACCATCATTTTCCACATTTATAGCTAATATTTCAATAAACATGTTTCCTTGATTGGCGCCTAATTTCATTAATATGTCTGACATGGGTAGCCATATTTATAAAAACATGATCACGGGTTGCCTTGCTCGGTCATAACTGGCAGACAGCACATCACAGTTTTCCTTGCTCCGTGATTCAGTGATCCGTGATAACTAAGGCAGGCATATAAACACGTCCATTTGAGCTAAAACTTTCTTCTGACCCTTCATCTCCACACTAAAGTCTGGCGGTCATAGGGCTTGCTCCTTCGTCATCCTCAGATCCTGCCTCTTCAAGTGCCGTGCAACGAAACTAGCACTGAGGTTATGTCTTCATCCTCCGTATTATATTTATAGTGCAGTCATCTCTTAACAAGTGTTGGCCTGTATCTTGATTGTGCCCTACTGTTCATAACCATTGACGACGCACTTACTTTACCATGCATTTGTTCTACCACCCTTGTTTATTGAATATAGATTATGTGCTCTGGTGTTTTCTACGTACACAGATATGGGCACGACAAATGATGTTGATTCGATATTGCTTATGTTGTCAAATGGTGATAAGCATTACGACCAGCTACCACAAGGTTTGTGCTTTCATATCTATACTATAAAGACACGTTTTTTTTTGGTAATATTTTTGTCGCATCACTTGTTTGTGCCATGCATGGAAGATTATGTATTGAGCAAAAATGATGAGATGGCGGTAGAGTTCATAAAAAAGTCTGCAGAAGACAGAACACTGGTCGACGTGGATGGTGAATGGCTTAAACAGTACCAGATGCGTTGCCTGATAGAGCCAACTGCCTTTTTGCCAGACGTTGTAAGTACATGCATTTCATTTGGTTAAATTCAAGCATAGAATAATTCTGTGAGTATATAAATGCACTTGTTTGACGTGCAAATAAGTTAATTTGAGTTAAATCTACAGGTCATAAATGCATACATCATCTGCATCAGGTCCCAGGAACATCTTCGTGATCGTGAAGATGGGAAAGTTTTTTTAGAAGATACATTTATGTCTACCATGTTCATGGAAGCTGGTAAACAACTGTTAAAGGCAGCCAGTGAGGTAGATGAAGTACTTGTGGACGTTACTTTAGACAAAGTGATTATTCAACAGGCCAAAAAATACCTGGAGCATGACATGGTAACACAACGATTATATAGATGCAGGTTAATCACACTACCACAAATAGGCTCTATAACGGCGGCGGCCCAAAGGTCACAGCGGCGCGGCCCAAAGTGAGCCTAGGGCGCTTGCCGCGGTTTAAGCCGCCGCTACAGAGCCCCCTATAGCGGTGGTTGACAAATGTCAACCGCCGCTATAAATGGCCCAATTTTATAGCGGCGGTTGACAATATCAACCACTACTATTTAGGGTATAATAGCGGCGGTTAAAAATTCTAACCGCCGCTATAAAGTGCCCAGCCTATAAATATCGCGTTCCGACAGCTCCTCTGTTCACTCGAACCGTGGCGGCCCAAAAATTTGGGCAAATCATGAAAATCAAGAAGGGAAGGTTTTGAGTTTGTTTTTTTTTGCAGAAATTTGATCTTTGAGGTAAGGGAAACTCATCCCATTGGATTTTTTGTGTTCTCATTTTGAAATCAAGTAGAATTTTAGGATTAAGTTTGTTAGGTTTTCATCAAATTTTCGCTAAATTCGTTTGATTTGGATGGTTCTATTTAGATATAGTTGAAGTTTATGAAGGCATACATCATCTCTTTTCATCACTACACAAAAAAATTATTATATCTAGCTTGTTTTATGTCAATGGGAATCTAGATCTAGTTTGGTTTTTAGAAGAGAGAGAAGGTAGTATTAGGGCAAGAGGGATGCTAATTATTTTATTATTTCTTGATAAAAATTAGATAATATATAAAATAATTTTGATGCCTGTTTGATTTTACCGTGCATTATATTTCTCACTTAATGTATATTACATTTCAATGTTTAAATATTTAGTGAATATTTAAATTTTTTGTTACACATAATTAATTATTTAATTTGTAATATTTTGGATAGATTGTGGTAAAATTTAAATAATATATAAAATAATTTGATGCTTGTTTGATTTTACCTTGCATAATATTTCTCATTTAATCCATTATATGATGAATCTAAGGGATGTGGTAAAGAGTTTACCGTATTGCGTACTGTACTTGAGCTAATGAAGCTGAAGGCCATGCATGGTTGGTCGGACGCTAGTTTCACGGATTTGTTGGAACTTATTTCTGATACGCTGCCGAAGCCCAACTTGTTGCCAAGGACAACATACCTTGCTAAGAAGCTAATTTCCCCACTTTCGTTGGGCGTTCAAAAACTTCATGCGTGTCCAAATCATTGCATATTGTATCGCAAGGAGCATCAGGACGTTGTGAGATGCCCAAGCTACAAACGCAGTCGATACAAGAGGAACAACGATTGTGACACCGATGGAGGCGTGAAGAATACAAGTAAGGGGAGAAAGAACAAAAGGAGTTCTATCGTTGATGACAGTGATGACAGTAAGGTTCCTGTCTTAGTCATGTGGTACTTACCCGTGGTTGATCGCATCAGACGCTTGTTCGCCAACCCTAGGGATGCGGCAATGATGACATGGCATGCACGCGAGGGAGACGGTAAGCTCAGGCATCCCGCAGATGGAACATAGTGGAAAAATTTCGATGAGGATCATTGAGACTTCTCTAATGAGAAAAGGAATGTACGGTTTGCATTGAGTACAGACGGGATGAACCCATTCGGTCAAATGAGGAATCCGCATAACACTTGGCCAGTGATACTAGCAATGTACAACATTCCACCATGGTTATGCCATAAGCGTAAGTACCAACTACTGACCACTCTTATATCTAGGCCCAAAGAACCTAGTAACGACATAGACGTGTTCTTAGTACCATTGTTCGAAGACCTGCAGAAACTATGGTTGGAGGGGGTCCGTATATGGGATGAGTATCTAAGAGAGTATTTCACGCTCAGAGCAATTATTTTTTGCACGGTAAGTGATTCCCCGGCACTAAGGGCGTTATCGGGACAAGTCAAAGGAAAGGTGGCATGTTTCGTATGCGTTGATGATACATCCCATGTGTACCTTCTAGCATCCCAGAAGCTAGTGTATATGCGAAGCCGCCGATTCTTACCAGCAAAACACAGGTATCGCGTGATGGCTAGACACTTTGATGGCAAAGTTGAGAATGATATAGAACCTTGCCATTGTACAGGCATGGTCGTGTTTGACCTTGTTACAAACATCAGTGTTGTTTTTGGGAAGCCGGTGAAGGGAGTCAAAAAGGCAAAAGGTCTCACGCCATTTAAGAAGAAATCCATTTTCTATGAATATTTCAATCACTAGAAAGATTTGGAAGTGAATCATGCATTCGACTGGATGCATATTAGGAAGGGTGTATTTGACAGTAGTAGCGGACTTATACTCGACCAACCCGGTAAGACAAAGGATGGACTCAGCGCACGTAGAGATCTTGTAGTGATGGGAATAAGACCAGAGCTCCATCCGCAAGAAAGAACAAATGGAAAGTACTTTCTACCCCCGACAGCCTACACACTTACGATTGAGGAGAAAAAAGCATTCTGCAAGTGCCTCAGTGGGATTAAAGTACCGACGGGTTTCTCATCGAATGTCAAGAATCTTGTAAACATGGAAGAGTTAAAGATAAGTAGGCACAACACTCACGATTGCCACATAATGCTTTCGGTGTTTCTCCCTATTGCTATCAGAGCTGTTAAATCACCATGGCTGAAGTTGGTTGTAACTCGCCTTTGCTACTTCTTTAACGCGGTATCGAAGAAGGTGATAACTGAAGACGAGTTAAATGACCTATGGACCCACATGAAAGAAACAATGTGCATACTTGAGATGGTCTTCCCTCCATCATTTTTTGATACGATAGAACACTTCATGATTCATATTGTTGACCAGATCTCTGCATTGGGCCCCGTCTACCTACATCAGATGTTTCCATTTGAGAGGTTCATGTATGTATTGAAACGCTATGTACGTACTCGTTCACATCCAGAGGGTTCTATGATCGAGGGCTACGCAACTAAAGAGATCATTGAATGTTGCTTAGATTACATTAATGATGGTAGCAGATCAATTGGACTCCCCGTGTCTCGTCATGAGGGTAGATTATCTGGAAAAGGTACGAAAGGACGTAGATCGTTCATTGACCATGACTTCAAACGAGTGGACCAAGCACATTTCAGTGTATTGCAACAGACGCAGATTGTGGGATTGTACTTTGAGAAACATCTGTTAGAGCTCCGTCAGAACAACAAGGATGCGATGGATAAATGGATCATAGACGAGCACAAGCGCTCGTTCACATCATGATTTAGGTCCCTAAACCTTCCAAGTGGCGAGTCTGTGGAAGAGAAAATATTGAGAAAGTTAGCTAACCGCCCAAGAAAAACCGTGGTTACCTTTCAGGCATACGACATCAATGGTTTTACCTTCTACACCCAACAGAAGGATAAGAAGAGCAAGTGTCAAAACAACGGTGTACGAGTAGAAGCCATTGACGAAGAGGACCAGGCGACCTCATATTACGGGTACATTGAGGAAAAATGGGAACTAGACTATGGTGCAAATTTACAGGTTCCCATATTTAAATGCAAATAGGTGAAGCATCCTAATGGCATCGAGGTAGATGAATATGGTTTCACAATTGTTGATCTTAACAATGTTGGTCACAAAGATGACCCTTGGATACTTGCCAAGACCGTGGAACATGTGTTTTATGTACTTGATCCAAAGGACGAAAAGAAATACATTGTTGTTCCTGGTAAACAAAGAATCATTGGAGTGGAGAATGTGGAAGATCGAGATGACTACAATCAATATGACGAGGTGTCATGTTTCATAGATCCAAAAAATTTTAAAGTCTTAGAATCAAGACTCTCATTTGCCGACGGAATGCCCTACATGCGCAACGATCACTGCCAAGGAAAAGTCGTTCAAGGCTAACTCAAGCATCATGTAATTTTGTTTTGTTAAGTACCTTTTATTATTCGAACCTTGTATTATGTTCTATGTAATTTATGCTTATTTGAATATAAAGATTGTGTAACTTATTTAAAAAAGAGGACTAATACTATAATTTTTAAATAGAGGACTAAGATTGTGTTTCTGCTAATTGACTAATATATTTCTAAATAAATAATATATTTCTTAGTGAATAAGATATTTCTAAATAATATATTGCTAAATGACTATGTAACTTTTTTGAGTATAAAGATTGTGTAACTTATTTTGTTAAGCATCATGTAGTTTGAAGTTTTAGGGGCTAAAAGGTAAATATAAAAGAGTTTAGGGACCAATTCATAAAATGACAAGAAGTAAAGTGTAAAAATATTAGGCCTAACTGTAACTAATAAAAAGTATAGGTTGTTTCTACAAAATTTTTATTAATTTTGGGACCTAACATTATTTTTTATTAAGTACATGGGCCTAATTTTTATTAAGCATGAATAATACAATATAAAAGCAAATAGCATGGCTTAGCGGCGGCTCACAAAGCCAACCGCCGCTACTCCTTTTTAGCGGCAGCTCACAAAGCCAACCGCCGCTATTCCTTTTTAGCGGCGGTTGGCTTTGTGAACCGCCACTAATAAGGACTCCCCCCTATATTAAGCAATGCGCAGCGGGCCCCTAACCCTAATCCCATAGTTTGCTTTCCTACGCCGTGAGGCTGCCCTATTCCGTCGCCATCTTTGTCCCCGAGCACCGCCGCCATCGTCCCCGAGCACCACCGCCGCCGGCCTCCTCCCCGAGTGCCTTGACGGTCCCACGCGGGCCTCCTCGTCCTTTGCCGAGCACCGTTGCCGCCGCCCTCCACCTCGTCCCCGAGCACCGTCGCCGTCGGCCCCCTCGTCGCCCTCGAGCTCCACTGCCGCCGGCCTCCTCCCCGAGTGCCTCGATGGTCCCACGCGAGCCTCTTCGTCCTTCGCCGAGCACCGCTGCCGCGGCCCCCCCCCCCCACCTCTTCCCCGAGCACTGCCGCCATCGGCCCCCTCGTCGCCCCCGAGCACCGCTGCCGCCGGCCTCCTCCCCAATGCCTCCTCCCTGACGCCTCTGCGAGCGCCACCGTGTGTGCTCTCCGACACCTCCCCAAGCGAGCCGCGTCGTGCCCTCCTCCCCGACGCCTCTGCACCAGGTGCGCCCGGCCCGTTCCCCTCTCCCTCTCCCCCTCCTCTCTGAGCTTCATCGCCGCAGGTACGAGCCACCCTCCTCATCCTCCCCTCTCCCCTCCTCTCTGATGCCCTCCTAGCTCTATGCTCACATGCTCTATGCTCTGTGCTCTGTGCTCACGGCTACCTATATATGTGAAATGCTTACTATGATCTTGTGCTCTTGTGCTCAAGTGCTCTGTGCTCTTGTGCTCCGTGCTACCTATATATGTTAAATGCTCTTGTGCTCTTGTACCTATATATGTTAAATGCTTACTATGATCTTGTGCTCTTGTGCTTAAGTGCTCTGTGCTCAAGTGCTCTGTGCTACCTATATATGTTAAATGCTCTGTGCTCAAGTGCTCTATGCTCTGTGATCTTGTGCTACCTATATACGTTAAATGCTTACTATGCTTACTACCATATTTTTCTTGGATCATGATGTAGCATCTACTGTCTGTTTAGGTAAATATGACAATTCACTTTCTAATGATCATGCTCATATGCTCACTATAGTTGCTTATTTTCTGAATGTGGTATTTCTTTTGGTTCCATATCTGAATCTGTTAGCTGTCCTATATGCTTAATTGTTTGCTCACTGTCATGCTCACTATAGTTGCTTATTTTCTGAATGTGGTATTTCTTTTGCTTCCATATCTGAATCTGTTAGCTGCCCTATATGCTTACTTTTTTCCTCAGTCATGCTCACTATAGTTGCTTATTTCTGAATGTGGTATTTCTTTTGCTTCCATATCTGAATCTGTTAGCTGTCCTATATGCTTACTTTTTTGCTCACTGTCATGCTCACTATAGTTGCTTATTTTCTGAATGTGGTATTTCTTTTGCTTCCATATCTGAATCTGTTGCTCGTACTTAGTGCATAAAAAGTCTGGAGAGAATGCTTGTTTGCACCTGGTGCACACAAGCATTATCACTAGGCTTTTTATTCAGTAAATTACATATAAAAAGTCTGGAGAGAATGCTTGTGTGTACTGGGTGCCATAGTCTCTCCGTACTTATTATTTACTTGTGGCCATATATATGCCATATTACTTACTGCCCTATAGTCTCTCTGCCCTATCGGCTTTTACGTAGGCGATCGATGCTCAATGATGAAAGCGGGCTAAGTGAGGCTAGTGTGGCGACATGGACCATATCCTAGGATATTGGATACATGCTGCTGTACAGGTCAAGGATCTTAGAGCGTTGGGAGGCCGTTGATTCAGCAACCCGCACTGAGAGCAAATTTTTGATTTTTCTATTCTTCTCCTTGTCTCTCTGTACTACTTATCTATTCTACGTAGGCATTCGACCTATGCTCAATGATGAAAGCGGGCTAAGTGAGGCTAGTCCAGCGACATGGACCATATCCTAGGATATTGGATATATGTTGTTGTACGAGTCAAGGATCTTAGAGCGTTGGAAGGCCGTTCATTCGACAACCCGCACTGAGAGCAAATTTCAATTTTTCTATTATTTTCTTTTGTTTTCTTTATCTATATGCTCAATGATGAAATGTGCATACTCCTTGTTTTCTAACTTAGTCATCATATCTAACATTAGTTGTCAAAGTCTTCTCATCATGACGGACAATATGCCCTCTGAAGAGGAAGACGCCCTCAAGGCGCACTCACAAGCGAGGTCGTCTTCAGACGATGAAGGATCAAGCGGACATTGGGAAGAACCAGAAGATCCGCATCCTCCTTTACCAAAGGAACGTTGATTGGGGAGCCCGGATCCTGATTTCATGCCTCAAGATGAGGTATCTTGTCAAAGATAATTCTCTCATTTGTTCAACTAATTTGTAAACTAAAATCTACTACTTATATCCTAGGGCCCCCAACGAAGTGCCCATCGGCTATTTGTAGCTGAGGCTATGACAGACGAGGCCCTCGAGAAGCAAGTGGAAGAGGTGCCTACCCAAGTTGCCACACAGAAATGCAAGCACAGTCAGCGCTCCGTGAACAAGGCAGAGGGCATGTATGAGGTTACTGCACTAGACCCCAAAGATGGAGAAACGATTGAACCCGCTGGTGTCAATGCCAAATGGCGGAACCGTTAAGGCAAAGTCATGAGGGACCATTGCAAAATCACGTGGCAAGATTGGCGCCAAGTCCCGGATGGTAGAAAAGATGATATGTGGGCTGACGTCACGGCAACCATCTCGTTCCAGCCAGCAGATCTCGAGAGAGCCAAGAAGGCCACAATGTCCACTCTCAATCATATCTTTTGAGATTACAAGTCCGAGCTCAACTGCCAATACGTCAAGAAAAATCAAACCCCATTCGACAAGCATGGAAATATTAGTCAGTAGGAATGGGATGAGTTTGTTGAGCAGAAGTCGAGCAGTGCTTCAAAGGAGCTCAGTGAAAAGATGGTTGAGTTAAACAAGTGAAACAAGTTCAAGGCACGGTTAGGTCCAGGCGGATATAAAAAGAAGATTCCAATTTGGAGAGAGCAGGAAGCCAAGCTCGGCGCGGAAGGAAAACCTGATCCATTGCCAAATACCAATGAGCGTACCAGGAACTGGGTGTATGGTCGCTCTGAATTAACTGAAAAAGGAGAGATCATTGTGAAGGATCACACGACAAGTGAAGTCGTGCAAGCCTTGAAAGGCCCCATCGCGGCGCAAACGGAGGCTGGTCTGTTTACACTGGAGTATCACAAGGATGAGCTAGCGAAGGCTATTGGGACCAAAGAACATGGTGGTCGGGTACGAGGAGTGTCATCATCAGCAACATGGAAAGAAGGTTTCTCTGAAATATCGTCACACCTCTATAAGAAGCATACATTGCATAAGAAAGAGCAAGAAGATAAAGCCAAGGAGGACTGGAGGCGACAACTTCTTATGTTTGCTATCGATAAAGAAAGTAGTTGTTTGGACCCCAACCTGCAAGCTGCGGTGGATGCCTTCATACGTGGTTTGTCCACATCCACGCAGCCATCCGTCTCCACGCGACCATCAGTCTTCGGTCAACCATCAGTCTCCATGCAATAAAAAATGGATGACATCACTGAGGATACTCCTTGCGAGTTACATGTGCCATTTGGTTACAAGGGCAAGACGATGAAGGTTGCATTGGGCACGGCATTTCCAGGAGAGACGCTCCATAACAAGGATATCCCCCTAGGTTACGTGCGCATCATCGTGTTAGAAATAGTACCTGGCTATGAGGACAACGAGATCAAATGCCCGATACCTGAGGCGGGTATAGAAACACTCCAAGATGCCCTCGGCTCTTTCATTATTTGGAAACGTCGTGAAGTTGTCCTTTCACCACAAGTTTCTCCACCCCCGTTGTCTGGGCACGGGTCCTTTCATACGAGCCAGCCAGCCAATACAGGTGGACAACCGTCTCCTATGTCTGTGGCAGCCTTGGGAAACAAGCCTCAGTCTCCTCATGCGGAAGCCGACTCGACTCACAGTCCTATAATCTATAGTGACAACGAGCCTCTTCCGCAGATTGTTCAGCCTTGGGAAACAATCCAAGTCGAGCCTCCATCAATAGCTGCTGCGGCGGTTCAAGTTCAGGCTCCGGTAATCCAAGTCCAGCCTGCGCCAGTCGTCGTCAAGGCTTCGGTAATCCCAAAGACGATTACCGGTTTTGACAAAGAGCCAAAGGACCCAAAAGTAAGAAATGATGTTGATAAGTACTTGGCTGGATTGAAAAAACGTCTAGCAAGCACCGGTAAGCTCATCATCGAAGAACAAGATCCTCCGGATAAAGTGTCGTACGACGATCACATTTTGGACAATCCCGTGGACGATGTTGACTACCTGACATTCAAATTGGGTAAGCCCCTTATATCAAACAACATGTACAGAACCTACCGTGGGAGATGCGAAAGTTGCATGACTGATACATGATGGCGTCGAAGGAAGAGGTCACCGCAATCACTTGTAGGATTCCAACTGAGGTGTTCAATGAAGAGGACGATGAACAAACCTTAGGCCTATTTTGGGAGGATGTCCACTTAATGTTTTGCCTAGGCAGGATGGACATCACCTTCATCACCTTGTGGTGCATGTAAGTTTCACGTTTGATCTACTTCGAATTTCAAGCACACTTCAATATATTACCTTATATCTTTTTTTTATAGCATGAACTCTTTTTATCAAAGAAAGAGGGTTGATAGAAAAGATTGGAAGGTGGCCTATCTCAACCCGAACCGCATCAACCAAAGCAGTATAAACCCAACGGTAAATCCGGATCACTATCCGGATAAGACACCGACATTATGAGAAATAAAGCAAGGACTCGGGTTATAAATTATTTATGCGAGTGCTTCTTGAAATGGCAAGATAGACAATGTATCTTAGCCCCCTACAACTTCAAGTAAGTTGGACCACTACTGCCTTCGTCACCTATCATATAATGAAGTTAAATCCAATCGTAAGTAACTTGTTGTCAACATTTTTGTAGTGATCATTGGATCTGTTTTATGATAATTCCCAAAAATGGGTACCTTCTCGTGCTAGACAGTCTCGACTACGACAAGAAGTTGTACAACGACATGGTGGAAGTCATATATAGGTAACAAATTACTCTATGTGTATATGAATTGATAATGTTAATATCATCTAATAATGCTTTTGTCGACCATTTAGTGCTTACGAGAAATATGTCATAGTGGGAGGGGAATGTCATCCAAGACGGAAAAAGAAGATGTACTTCCATCATAAGTTTTGGGTAAGATTTATATGCATCACATACATGTCTTTATCGTAATATCCATCATATAAAGTATAACTAACTTGTGTTCTCTACTACATAGTGCTTTAAGCAACAAAAGGGTAGTGTGCATTGTGGCTACTATACATGTGAGCTCGTATCTAGCTCTTCATCTTACCTAGATCATATCGTCGAGGAGTCTATTGAAGAGGTAAGTTGATTTTGTTTATGTTCATTTTACTTTACTCGAATAGTGAAGTTTTGAGATCTCATATTAACATACTCTACTCATGTGACACAGAAGGCCATAAGGGAAAAGGCACAATGGGCTGCAAAGATGAAGAGGAACGCCGAGATCAGAAAGGGCATGATTCCTCAATCACTCGTTCACTTGAGTACAATTGACATGTATCTAGTTGTAGCTTCTCTTTGTCGTTTTATGTTGAGAGAGGTGATTAGTCCAGAAGGGAAGTGCTTTGACTCAAATAGTGAACTAGTAACAAAACATAGGTCCCTTTGTGAGTGGGCTGGTTCAAGAGCACCATATGAGCCTAATATATCAAAAAAAGATGATGACTATGCATTAGGGTTCATATAAAATATTTTGTAAGCTCAATTGAACATTTTGATGACAATGTTGTATATATTTTATGATGAGATGTAAATATCTGTGATGAGATTGTAAATACCTATGATGAAATGTTGTAAATATCTATGATGAAATTTATAAATTTTTGTGTATGCAGAATCTGTGATTTCTATATATTTGCTAAATTTTTTTTTTTGGAAAATAACAAGTAGCGGCGGTTGATGTTGTGAAACGCCGCTAATAGAAAAGATCCCTTGTTCGATCTGGTTTAGTATCAAGGTTCTTCTTTTCTGTTTCTACATATATGGGTCCATGCTGCATTTTCACGATATCGTTATGATCAATCAATGGGACTTGGCCGGAAAGTGTTCTTGCCTCTATCATTAGCTCGGGTAGTCCCCGTTTTAGGTGTTTCAGTCACCTTTCGATGGCTACCTTAATGGAAGTTTCTTCTGAAGGGGGCTACTCCCCAAAAATGCCCCGCCCCTTGTTCATTTGTCGTTGGGGATTCATTGCTCGTTCTACGGTTATTAGTCACGTAGCCAGCCTAATTTCTAGAATAAGGCTGCTGGCGGGAGGGCTTTGTTTGTGCAATCTTGCTCGCAACACCCTCTCCTTCGACGAACCTGCGATCGCCGTCTCTAACTGAATGTGAATGCTCAACTGAGGTCGTGTACAACAACCTTAACCACACATGCCTAGGCTGGGCCTACCCCCATCCCTAGAGGAGCCGTATGAGGCGGAAGCTCCATGTACGGTTTTGAAGCCGAGCCTTTCCAGCAATGGGGCCTAGGGACCGATATGATCATTGGTTTAGGTAGGGCGGCCGGCCTACTCTGGGCACCTGTAGGGATTAGTGCGTGAGACCGCTCATCGGCCTGATAGGTGGTGGTATCACACCCTTCTCAAAGAACCGCCGCTACTGATGGCTTACAATAGAGGCAGTTGACATCTTTAACCGTCGCTACAAATATATCTATAGCGGCGGTTTGTGCGGGCGATAGATCACCCGCCGCTACAAATGCATATTTGTAGCGGCATTTGCGTAACGGCGGGGTGGCCTGCCCGCTGCTATAGGCCCTTTCCAACCACCGCTACAGTGCTTTGTTGTTGTAGTGTCTTTATCTATTCAAACTACTAATGTTTGATTATATGTTAATGTTAGTTTTCTTCTAGATTTTCCTTCCAATCAACATAGATGAGGCGCACTGGTACTTGGCCGTCGTCAATTCTCGAAAGAAAACCGTACAAGTACTGGACTCACTCTGCTGGACTAACCGTCGCCTCGAACTGCAGCAAATTGTTAGTAACTTTTTGTGGATGATATATTTACACTTTATGTTGATCAAGGAAATGTCGATTTAGTACACGGTTGGGATTCTATAGATGTGGATAAGTGGGAAGTAGATGAGTTCTTCTCTGTACCCCGCCAAACAGATTCTGTTGTTTTGGTTTCCAAATATGGGATGCAAAATTATTTGTTCTGATTCGGACTCCTCTGCTTAGGTCTCTGTGCAGGGTCCATATCTTCTTGCTTCGAAATCCAAATAATATGATATACATATGTTTCAAAAAGGCCTCAATTAGATCTATAACTTTCATGTTTTAACCTTTTCTATTAGAGCAAGTTTTTAAGTTCAAAATCGTAGTGCAATGCTGTGCTATTTTGTAGACTTCTAGCATATAGTAAAAAATGGTGAAAAAATTATTACTTTTGACATATAAAATGGTATAGAAGCACCAACGATAATACACATATGATCTTTCATATAAAAAATGTCAATAAGATTTATATATCTAATAATTATATTGTATAAATATTTTTTATTTAAATCATAAAGAGTGTTTAGTTTTTTATGTCCGTAGCAACGCACGGACACTTTACAAGTTAAATGGATATTTGAGCCTGATTAGCTAAGCTTAAGCATTATTATTTGTTCACCAGGTACATCGTGTTCTTCTACTTCGGTGGTGATCATTGATCGGGCATCCATCCTCCGTTCACGATGTTCTTCCTCATAGCGCCGATTATCCCGAGCGTGTTCCTCGTAATGAGAGTTGATGGTATCTCGTCCATCACGGATACTGAGAGAATTTCTCAAATCGTCACGCTTACGCCGACCCACGCATGGCTTGAACTTGCGATCGACTGAGACTTTGCAGCATCTTGAGCTACTGCAGCCTTAAGCATGGCCACCACTTTTTGCATGATCGGAGTCTGATATTGTGCTTCGACCATTAAAGTGTCGAGCAATGTCTTGGCCCCAGTGATATTGTTTTGTGGGGTGTGGTAGACCTTAACACCATCCACTTCAAGGTCAGGGCCGAGATCTAGTTGATGCGCATTGCGTGATCCGCGCGACCCTCTTGGTCGACGGCGGTGACCGACCGATAATTCATGAGCTGGTGGGTTATCCCCCTGTTGGCCTCCTTCGATCGGTTGGTTTTGGCGACCACCAGCTGGATTTCCTTCTTCTTCGGCATCTGGATCCTCCTCCTGGTTTCCATCAGCAGGATCTACTATATCCACCATGTTGACTGTATGGGGATATGAGTAGGTCAATCCGATCGTGTCCTCATCAAAAGACCGATCTGATGTTGAGTCATACCCGAAGGAAGAGTCTTCCTGCTCGGATCCGAGTGGGATCAATGCAGGGATAATGTCAGACGGACTCGATGATCGCGCCATGGGGCTGGTTGCGACCGAGTCGACTCTGTGGTTTTCCAAACCTAGGGCTCCGTTGTCACCGACCGTAAAGTCGGGTGATCCAAAGGAGATCTTAAAGTCCGGCGAGTACTGGATGATGGGAGGTTCGGCCATCATAGTCGACGGAGAATCCCGACGAGCCTTGTCCCCTTCCTGGCGCACCAACTGTCGAAGCTTGAGATCGGCAGTAAATATATAGGGCTATGTCGAGACTAAGAACTACGATGGTTACGACGCCGATTTAGATAGGTTGGGGCCCTCTCGATGAGAGTAAAAACCCTACATCCTGTGTTCTGTGGATTGTATTGATGTTGAGGAACTTGTCAACTTGTCCCTTAACAGGGGGTACCCTGCCGCCTTATATATCCGGTCGGTAGGGGGGTACATTAAGAGTCCTAGTCGTAACTCTTAAGGATTTACATAGAAAGTCTATCTCTAAATGCCTTGTGCTCCAAGCCGAGTCGGTCGGCTTCCTTGTAGATGAAGTACCTAGTCGGCTACCGACTTTGTCTTGTATGAGGATACCCGTAAAGCAAGTATCCCACACTTGATGTCGATGAAAGCCATTGATTTCGACGAAGCTACACTCAACCCTCCCCCTTCCTGGCGCGCCAACTGTCGAGAGATATTCTCGATAGTAGATTCAAGTGTGCGTATGAGTAGGAAAGATCGATGGACATAGGACACAGGGTTTATACAGGTTTGGGCCTCCCGGAGGATAACAACCCTATGTCCTATTTGGTGTTATATATTGCTAGGGTTTGCACTGGAATTAGGGTTCCAATACGAGTCTGCCTCTCGATGAAGGCCCTCTGCCCCCTTATATATCCGAAGGGTAGGGGTTTACTTGGTAGCATCCAAGTCGATTACAACAGATCCTATCTATTCAACATATCTGCTAACCTAACTTGCTGCTTACTCAAACAAATATCTACGTAAATATCTCCTGGGCTGAATGCACCATAACCGAGCCCCCGGCCCACTCGGCCATATAGCCGAGTGGTTAGGTATTCCGGATACATATATCCCACAAAAATATCCCAGAATAGTTTTCATGGTTTAACTTGTTATATCAAGTGCTGGATTATGTGTTATAATGGTGTAGAATTTTGTTATTTTATATTTTGTTTTCTGTTTTCAAATTCAGTTTAGATATACGTCCCAAATGCCAGATAATTCCCTATGTTTTAGAGAGATAGATTAGTTGCCTTTGTTTAATATACTTTGATTCTTTGGCAATGAGACAGAATTTCACTTACGAGTCGTTGATGAAAACTGAATTTCAAAAAATATTTGTAAGAAAACTGAAAGAGTTCCAGTTTATTAAACGACCTCATTTTTCTAATGTTTTGGTATTAAACCAATTTTGTAAAATTCAGTTCACTCCAATACGAGCGTCTCGCACGTTCAAGGTTCTAGACATGATGCATCACCAGAAACACATGATATTGTCAGAATTTTTGAAAAGAACATCTTTGATTTTAGTAAGAAGTTGCCTTTGAACCACGTTCAGTTCACTCCAGTACAAGCGTCTCGCACGTTTTTTATTGTTTAAATCCAATTGCATCTTTTCTATGACTGTGTTGCTTAGCTTTACCGAAATCGATGAGAAGCACTTCCTAGCCAATTGCATCTTTTCTATGCCATTTTTTTGTTGCAGAACTTTCAAACTGCAGGTAACTGAACATGAATTATGTCAGTCTGAACCAATTGGCAAACATGCCTAAATTTTTGTCGTTGCTAATTCTTCCATGCTATACATTATTTCTTGGTACTTCACGCGAGTCAGTTAAATATTTCAAATTATACGTCTATGTGTTTGACAAGATTCAGTTCCCTTTGTGCAGTAAATGCAACTACTACAGAGGATGAGCATATATAAGTTAGTAATACCCTTCTTCATCACCAGTTTAACTTGTGAAGGAGGTATCACTTGGACACAACAACACTTGGCAGCACTTTCTACAGACATAGAACCCCTGTTTCAAAATAATTGTCATTCTGATTAAATTGGATACGCATTTCAAAACTTTGTAGCATAGGCACAAGGATAGTTATTTTGAGATGGGGGAGTAGATAATTATTTTGATGTTCTCGGTGTGGCACCCTGGGTAGTAGCACCTGTGGCTTAATTTAGATAATTATATTCAATAACAACATAACATTGTACCATTTTCAAGTTCATCAAATACACGTAGATGTTCATTAGTTTCCTAACGAAGCACTAACATGACTAGTAAAGGTAAGACGGTTGTGAACAAGAAAATTCATAGTACACAAAGCTCTCCGCATTTTGAACCTTTAGTTTGAAATCTGTTTTTCTTCCTCTTGTTTTGATATTTTAGGTCTTCCTGGTTCTTGAGTTATGAGTAATTGTTTTGAAAAAGAAATATAGAGTATCAACTCAAAAAAATGTTATAACATGATAAATAGTTTTAGTCTTATGTGGCCTAAAAATTTATCAGCATGTGTGTGAGCTTGCAATGGTATTTTAGTTCTGTGTTAGAACCATAAACTAAGTTTTAACTGTAGTGAATTTGTTTAATATGACTTTCTGCCAAATTTTTGCTCATTCATCTTGTAGGGTTGAAATCGAAAACATCTTCTCAATGGATTGCGCAGGCCACCATATATACGGTCCCATTCAGAGGAAACAAACTTAAAGTTACCGCGTACGTTACCTGCCTCATTTACTTTCATTCCAATAATTCTATATATCTGTGAAGCTAATTCCATGTATTAAGCGATTACCTTCCTTCTCAGCCACCATGATTCCCTATATTAAGCGATTACCTACATTTGTGATTCCATATATAATATACACCCATCAAGAGGTCTCATGCCATCTTTGTCATCTGGTCTCCTATTTTATTGTGTCCCCACGTATATAGATATTTTTCAATGTTACTTCCAAATAATAAATCGCCTATATATACGGCCAAAAATTTGCTTTCTATATTACCTCTCCCTCATTGACGGTAAGATGTGGATGCGCCATGGATTTCTAGATTACCAACGTCTATAAATTAAGAACCTGTACACGTATCTGATATCCTGCCTAGAGCTACTGAAAACACCATAGTTCTTTTACCCTAATACCACCTCGTCTTGAATATAGACGTATCTTTGCTCCTTTGAACCATGAATATAGGGTTGATAACAACAGCGGCACCTGTGTCGTTGCAGGATGCAATGCTACTTCCTCATAGTAGTATAGTTGACATTGTGGCTCTTGTCGCTGATGTTTCAACCATGGATCCATTTCACGGGTTCCCTAACACATTCCATGAGATTGCGCTTGTTGACCACAGCAGGTAACTCTGATACAACCATTTATTTTTTCATTCACGTCCCATCCCTTGTCAGCACGTGATAATATATGTGTCATGATTTATTTTGTGTCACAGGAAAATTGCGTTTATTCGAGTTTTCTAGCATAATGGAAACGAGAATCATCGTGAAATGTTGGTGGGAGCAGACGTGAACAATGATTTTGTAGTTGCCACGAAAGTGTTTGTTAATCGTGAGAAAGGTAAGTACCCTTTGGGTCATTAAGCCAACTGTTTAATTTTTTTTTCATTGGTTTTTGATATCGTATGAGCTTTGAGTCCTTTAACAGAAATTTTCATGTGTGCAGAATGCTTGGAAGCTCACATCAAGACATGCATGACATTTGTTGCGGCTGCGTCTATCCCTTTATTCAAAGCACTTCATGGTACTGAACGATGATTCTTCTTTGTCATGATCAATTCTCAATTAAAGGATTTCTCATTCAGTCAATATTAAGCACCTAAGCAAGCAACCTTTTTTTCATTGTACAGATATAAGGCAAGAATTTCGTGGACCTTCTACTCTTTGCGATCGAGTCAAACATTTAATTCGCAACCGGCCAGATCAGATCAGGAGGATTGATAATTCGGAGGGAGAGAGAAATCTCATTATGTTCTTTGATGCGGATTCCAGTGACGAAACATAGAAACACTCCATCATGCTTCCACTATGCACACCTACATAAAATAAATGTTCAATGCTATCCTTATTAAATTAGTTTAATATTCAATGCTCAAGACTCAGTTTCCCATTTTCATTGTATTTTCACATACAAGAACTGCTCCGGTTAGCCTTGTTCATAATTTGCATGAATCTTATGTCCTTATGTGTCCTTATGGTGAATTAAACAACTCAGTTGTCACACTAAACTCTCAGGCCCCGCCTAGCCCTTCTCTGATCTAAACCCAGCCAAGCGAATCCAAGCTGAGAAACGTGGATCCAAAATGACCAACGGTGGAGGCCCATACGATTCAGGCAAAGTGACTCCCCTCCTTCATCAATGAAAGAAGGCACACGCACCCGCTCATCATCATCGCAAACACGCTCACTCACTTTCTGCGTAGCAGCGTCCCCAGTGGTAAAGATCACCCCTGCAAATGAAGACAAGGGTGAACATGGTCGTTCGAATAAGAACTTCATGCCTTGAAGTAAGAAAAAATGCCTGCCTTCAGCCAGGCAATAGAAAATAATCGAGCGGCATGCCGGCAACTGATCATTTACTTGACTGGATGTGGATGTTATGTTAACCTATATTCCCTTCTATATGAAACATATCACGGTGATGGGACATATTTCATAAATTTAACATTTTGTCAACAAGGTCTATCCTAATAAATGTTATGTGATATCCGGTATATTATTCCGAACACTTATGTATAGCCTTTACGGAGAATATCAATTTCATTTCTATGGATATGGATTAAATATATATGGAATGTGGATATTAACAAATTATTTGTTGCCATTTTTTGACTAATAATATATATATGGATAGTAGGCCAGGTTGTGTTCCCTATGTATACATATAATCCTTATAAGTACAAGGGTTTGTACTCCAAATTTAATTGTGATTCAATCGGGTACCAGGTTTGAAGCGTCAAAACAATGATCCCCGAATTGCCTCCTCCATTGGGCGGTTCAATACTCTTCAGGGTCATGTGCCGCAGGTATTTCGTGATCATGTTTCTACTGCATGTTGCCATGTGAGTACACATCTCAAGTTTTTTATCTTGCGTGTTTTCATTCCTTTGCCATTTAACTATTGCACATGACCGATCATTTCCTTCATTTTTTATTATTATTCAGAGCTCCTGAAGATCAAGGTCAGTGGGAGCCAATGGTGTCAACCTACTTTCGCCTTTTTGCAAGAGCAGGCATACCATTCATCGTGGGATTGTCGCGCTTCATTACTGAAGTAGAGAAAGAGCTCGGCCTTGATGCAGATCACAAGAAAGATGTAGTTCGTCTTCTTGACAAAATTGACTGAAAAGTTGCTCAGACCATGAAGATCAAATAAATAAACATGCTCGTAGTTCATATGTGTTTGATATCTTTTCCCTGCATAAGTCTTCCTGTTATACTATTTACTTTCCGGATGCAGGATATATCTGCATGTAAGGGAAATATATGTTGTTGTTTATGCGCTCACTTATATACAATGTCTCATTCGACAAAAGAAGCGATTATATCAAACGCATGCGCTACAACGTGACCTCTGTTAACCATTGACAGTCGAACAAAATGTGTTAAAATTATAATGTACCCTTTAGCACCTATATAAACCAGGTCTTTCTTGATTGGATGTACAACAATGGAAAGCTGGAAAGAATAGCCCATATAACAATTCTCGCCAATAAAATCAACGACGCTTCACAAAGGGATCAATCAAAATTGCCAAACCATCCCGCCGCCTTTTGTTAGCCTAATTTTGACCCCGGAGATGTATTTCACATCCTAAGACGCCGTGTTTGCCCGAGATCAAAATTTTTTTCTCTAAATAAGAATCCATGTGTTTAATATAGTAAATAAATAAATTTCATACAAAATGTCCCGCCAATTTCTCTAAACATATTTGGAAAGAAATAATTCATGTATGCAGGCGGGTACAGGATTTCGTCAGCGTCAAAAATAGGAAAAAAAAAATAGTAGAGTCACCGCAGGTTAGGATTATCAGACTCCACTAGAAAAAAGAAAGGATAGTAGAGGAAATAGAAAATTCCTAACCTTTAGGGGGGAGCGAAAAGGAGAGCGGCCGCTACCTTTGTCATCAGAGAGGCTATGAACTCTGCTAATGGGCAGCGAGATCCACCGTGCATCATCGACGGTCCTAAAAACATAGTCAGCCGGTATGGAGAAGGCAGCCAAAGGATGTGTCCTGCCCAATCAGTTGTCCAATAAGAATGTGTCGATCATGTAGTTGAAGACCCTTCAGATCCGCTGCACAAGAACCGTGCAACATTAGATGATTTCATGTCATTTGCCGCCGGAGACAGACATATGTAAGTATTGTTTGCCACATATGTGATCACTAACATGATAGGCCGACTATAGAGAATCGTATTATATTCGCCACAGTCAAGTTTGTGATTGAATCTTTGTGTGCTTCGTATGATTTAACAGTCTGAATCTAGATTTGTTGGGTTTTTTTGGTATAGGAGCGTTCACCTCTATCGTATCTCCAGTGCAAACACTAAGGGGCTGTGGGATGCGACGGCTATGGTTTTTTGGAAAGGTGGAGTCCGACTTTTGGATGGAAATTCATATATACGAGTTATACTATTAGATCAAGAGGTATGTTGGTTAGTTTTCCCATTCAATTGGTTTGAAAATGAAAATATATAGTTGCCTTGTCAAGTTCATATACCTACAAAATGTAGCGCAGGGTACCAGAATGGAGGCAGTAGCATTAGGAGATCACTGTATGACTCTGAACCATGCGTTTGTTGAAAGAAAAATATATCATTTCAAAGGAGTGTCATTTAGGTCAACGACGTATGATGCACATTGGTCACCAGTATGGGCCTTAAGAAGTGACTTCTATGTCTCGATGACTAACGACACTCTGGCACGAGCTGCAGAGAGGACTGTACAGGTCACAATGTGTCCACCTGTATTTTTAGAATTTGATAATATGGTTTTGATGCCACATAACACTTTCACAGGTACGGTCCTCGTCTTTGTCATATATTACTCACATGCCTCTTTTGCCTATCATGTTATTGAACTGATTGTTTGAAATATCATGCATTTTCAGATGTTATAGGGATGGTTGTCTATGTGTCTAAAAGACAAAATGGACTAAACTTTCGACGTCGTCCAAGCAGGTACATTATAATCATTAACCCCCACGGACAGATGCTCATCAAACACGTCAAAGGTTCAAAACAGCATACTCGGCACCTTGCGGGATTGCAAGAGGTAGCTTCTCAGTTCCACACGATTGCTGCAGTCCATGTCAAAGTTGATTGGTACAGAGGTATTGTATATTTTTTAATATATATATGTGCATTATTTAATGATTTATGATATAAACCTGAATTTTAATTTGTAATTTGCAAAATTTAGATGTATTGTCGACAACATCATATAGCCACTTGATATTAGGACCACAATGCATAGAAGCTACTGAGTTACAAGGTATAGCAACTAAAGTTTCACATGAAATTATATTTTACCTTACTAAGTTGTTGACGTAGTATTACATATTATAATTTATGTTGCCTATGCAGGTCTACGAGACCTCCTACTCCCGTTGCGTCGGCAAGCACGTCGAGATGCTCATGCTTGCGAAGAACCGGTGTGGTTGAATTTCTTTGTTGCCATGTGATCGTCAATGTATGTAATAATGTAGCACTAAGGGAGGTTACATATGATATGCATTCTGAGTCTTTATCTTTTATTTTGCTCAACTTAATAAGTAGTGGATACACAATTTATTCTGATGTGACCTACCCACGGTTTGTGAATGTGTCAAACAGATTTAATTATCTCTCTACTGATCCTTCAAACGTTAATAACAACTATTTGGTGGGAATTAAAAATACATCCCTGCGACCTGTATTCCACCCGTTCACCCAATAATACAAAAAATATCTAAGATACATGATTCTCCTTTATAATGTTGCCATGTTTTTTGGGCTATTTTTAAGCTCACATTTCCATATCAAAATATATTATGTTGTGTGTTTTCTAAAAGTAAGTCACTTACTCACACGGAATTTTCTCTACAAAACTACCAAATTTGATTAAGACTGAAAATCATAGATGGAAATCTACCATCATTTTCCACATTTATAGCTAATATTTCAATAAACACATTTCCTTGATTGGCACCTAATTTCATTAATATGTCTGACATGGGTAGCCATATTTATAAAAACATGATCACGGGTTGCCTTGCTCGGTCATAACTGGCAGACAGCACATCAAAGTTTTCCTTGCTCCGTGATTCAGTGATCCGTGATAACTAAGGCAGGCATATAAACACGTCCATTTGAGCTAAAACTTTGTTCTGACCCTTCATCTCCACACTAAAGTCTGGCGGTCATAGGGCTTGCTCCTTCGTCATCCTCAGATCCTGCCTCTTCAAGTGCCGTGCAACGAAACTAGCACTGAGGTTATGTCTTCATCCTCCGTATTATATTTATAGTGCAGTCATCTCTTAATAAGTGTTGGCCTGTATCTTGATTGTGCCCTACTGTTCATAACCATTGACGACGCACTTACTTTACCATGCATTTTTTCTACCACCCTTGATTATTGAATATAGATTATGTGCTCTGGTGTTTTCTACGTACACAGATATGGGCATGACAAACGATGTTGATTCGATATTGCTTATGTTGTCAAATGGTGATAAGCATTACGACCAGCTACCACAAGGTTTGTGCTTTCATATCTATACTATAAAGACACGTTTTTTTTTTTTGGTAATATTTTTGTCGCATCACTTGTTTGTGCCATGCATGGAAGATTATGTATTGAGCAAAAATGATGAGATGGCGGTAGAGTTCATAAAAAAGTCTGCAGAAGACAGAACACTGGTCGACGTGGATGGTGAATGGCTTAAACAGTACCAGATGCGTTGCCTGATAGAGCCAACTGCCTTTTTGCCAGATGTTGTAAGTACATGCATTTCATTTGGTTAAATTCAAGCATAGAATAATTCTGCGAGTATATAAATGCACTTGTTTGACGTGCAAATAAGTTAATTTGAGTTAAATCTACAGGTCATAAATGCATACATCATCTGCATCAGGTCCCAGGAACATCTTCGTGATCGTGAAGATGGGAAAGTTTTTTTAGAAGTTACATTTATGTCTACCATGTTCATGGAAGCTGGTAAACAACTGTTAAAGGCAGCCAATGAGGTAGATGAAGTACTTGTGGACGTTACTTTAGACAAAGTGATTATTCAACAGGCCAAAAAATACCTGGAGCATGACATGGTAACACAACGATTATATAGATGCAGGTTAATCTTTATCTGTTCGAACTACTAATGTTTGATTATATGTTAATGTTAATTTTCTTCTAGATTTTTCTTCCAATCAACATAGATGAGGCGCACTGGTACTTGGCCGTCGTCAATTCTCGAATGAAAACCGTACAAGTACTGGACTCACTCTGCTGGACTAACCGTCGCCTCGAACTACAGCAAACTGTTAGTAACTTTTTGTGGATGATATATTTACACTTTATGTTGATCTAGGCTCTTATCTAATTTTTTTAATAAACAACAGCTGAGGGGGTTATCCGAATCTTTACGTTTTGATCAAGGAAACGGTGATTTAGTACACGGTTGGGATTCTATAGATGTGGATAAGTGGGAAGTAGATGAGATCTTCTCTGTACCCCGCCAAACAGATTGGTACACATTTTTTTCTACATTATGTTAGTGTTTCATTTTTTTAATTGAATGCAGAGTGTCCATTTTGAACTCGCCATTCCCTTCTTAATAATTTAGTATCAGGGTGTATTATATGAAATTCCTTTTGTTACCTCAAACAAAAAAAAAGTTATGAGCCTAACTTCTGTTACAACGACAGCTTCTCATGTGGTCTTTTCGAACTGAAGTTTTCAGAGCTATGGACTGGAACCAAACTGGTTGTAGATTTTACACAGGTCATTTCTTATGCTTCTATATTGATCTATATTGTATAAGCAAAGCTAACATGATCACCATCTGGAATGTATCACAATATTCATCTATATTGTTGACAGGACGAAATATCAGCGTTTCAGTTGAAGCTAGCATCTATTTTGGTTCTCTGGAAGGCCAATGTGGCTAATTTGGAAGAGAACATAGCTCAAGAGGATAATGGGGCACCTCATGATCCTTCTGAATGTGTCATTGTAGAGAATGACCATCAAGGTCTAGAAACTCCACAAGCAACTAAATTTGCTACTGCTACGCCCAAGTGTCCGAGATCGCCTGGCAAAAGGAAGAAAGTTACATGTGACAAAGGGGAATACAGTGGACTTACACATGAGGCAATAAATAATAAAGGTCCCCAACTGGATTATGACGCACAAGAAGACAAATTGGAACGCAAGGTACAAAAAATTATGAACAATTTATGTCAATTTCATCACATGTCTCATATATTGTGATGTTTTATCTTATGTCTTAAGACTAATTCATAAGTCCACAATTCAGAAACGGGCAATTGAAGATATAAAGAGGAACTTAATGCCAGAATTTTGGGATAAGTTCTTTGACATAGAAGCAGACCCAAGGGACGAACAGAATGTTCACGATGATAGCCCCAAAGAAGAGATTATCAATGTAGTCGCGCCCAGCACAGAGCAACTTATTCAAGATCTATGCATGAAGATATTGTTAATAAATGACCATGTGCAACTCGAGTAAGTATTTTTGCTCCATGTAAAGGCAAAAGATAATCCTAAAAAACCTTTTGCTGTTTATCTAGATACACTAATTGTGTTTTCATTACAGGACACTACGGGTTATAAGCGTGATTCCATACCGGCTCAGGTTTAGTTTGAGAGAACTCCAAGATTCTCTAAAACTGAAAGAACCCATGCCCACCACACTGTTTAATATGGGTCTGAGAATGGTAGCATGCAGTCGACAACAACAACAACTAAGGGATTCTGCAAACTTGACTGACAGTTTTATTGACCTTACTTTCAGCGTAAGTTTAAAAAAATATAGAACCATATTTTCCTTATACACATGAGCGAACTATTTTAATGGTGACTTGTATATCTATATCCTGAACCATGAAAGTATTATTTCTTTTATCCAGACGGACTTCAATTGGTGGTGTCCCACCATACACCATAACCATGCTGAGGTTAATTTAAAAAAAGTTGGCAGAACTATTCAGCTATGGACCTAGCAAACAAAGCTCTTTCTCATGTTGCAAATCGGTAGGCCTAAAACACTTTTATGTAGTTCTAGCCTGAGATATAACTTATGTAATACATAATCAAAATTATGCACTCTTTTTTTTGCAGATTTATCTACCATTCCATATAAGTGGGTCATACTTTGTTATTATAGTTCAAAATAAGGATCAAAAGCTGTTTATGTTCGATCCTAACCCTATTCAGTCTTGGGCCACAAAGTATGACTTCAAATGGTTTGCTCGAAAATTGAACTTAATATTCCCTTTCTTAAGGCTTGCTAGACAGGCGTTATAAAACAAAGGTCTGCAAGACTGGGAGTATTGGCAAACCGAAGTTTTAGTCGAGGGAATGTTAACCAGGGAAAGGTGAGTACAAATATAAAACGGCATGTTTTTTCAATGGATATTATATGCTATAATATGACAAACTCTGACTCAACCATATCCATGCTGCAAGTGTAATATCGGGTCATCAGGTGTTGTCTGCATTGGCCACTTGGAATGGAATTGACACTCTTCTCCACGTGGATCAAGTTAGCATGCTGGTTTTTTCTATCTGTGGATTTATTAATAATTTTATTATTTTTTATTATTAGGCTAACTGACAATACCATGCAGGATGCAGCAAAACTAAGAATGCAGTTCCTCGTCAACTTGTTGTCTTTTGAAGGCAATGGAGCACGGTCATCCTTACCTGAAGATATCAATAGTTGTCTTCAAGGAATCAGGAATACAAAGATGTAAAAAGGAGTTTGTCTTTTGAGAATAAAAAAATGTATTCCTCATAATATTATATCCAAAATTCATGTACTGATCACCATGTGGCATAGGATATTAATATCACAGATGTTAAACCATTGTGCATTATGTTTCACCTAATACATATTTTGATCATTCTATGTTCAATTTGAATAATCCAAACTCTTTTATTTTATATACATGCCCACTCACAAATAGCACGTGCGTGTCGCACGTGCAAAGTACTAGTTTCCATAAAGAAATTGACCTTCAAGAAATTCTTGAAGAAACTGAAAGCCCGAAGATGTTCCCTTCGCCTTGTAATATTAATTCCAACTGAGGCCCAACAATTCCAGACAAAACAGCAGTGCAGAAAGAGATGATGCATAGATTCCACCCTCTGTCTAATGCATAACCCACTGGTATATGATTCAATCTTCATATTCTTATTCAATTTATCTTTAAGAAGAAGCCAAAATAAAACCTTACGTCTTAACTGACAGAGCTCAGCCAAAGCTAGTTGTATAGTAGATGAACTTCACGTTAATCAAATGTGGCTCCAGGAGATGCGCAGGTGGCTGTCATTGCCGGCCACCCTTGCTGCCTCTGTCACCTACCATGTAGGCCTCAACCTGCTCGGCGGCTTTTGGCAGTCCGACGATACCCAGAGACACGTCACCGGAATGCCCGTGCTTGAGTCCAAGTTCGCCAAACGGTAACCAATTCATGAAAATTGATTGATCCGGCCACTACAAATCTCAACAATCTATTAATTGAGGTGTGGTCGTCCACATCGTGTCCATAAAGTTAGAGATTGAATCCAAATCGGTTTCGTACCTTCCATATCAAGTACCAGATTTCAAAAATCATATCTCCCTTGTCCGGAGCGCAAATTAAGCAAACTCAAACTCTAAATCGTAGCACTCGAAGAGTTATATAACTTTGGTATTCAATGAAAGTCCAAATTCTGCTGTTTTGGTTTCCAAATATGGGATGCAAAATTATTTGTTCTGATTCGGACTCCTCTACGTATTCTAGCTCTGAAATCCAAATAATATGATATACATATGTTTTAAAAAGGCCTCGACGAGATCTACAACTTTCATGGTTTAACCTTCTCCATTAGAGCAAGTTTTCAAATTCAAAACCACGTTGCAATGCAGTGCTATTTTGTAGATTGCGTGAATTGATTTTTTTCCTTTTGGATAAAACTTCTAGCATATAGTAAAAAATGTTAAAAAAATTGTTACTTTTGACATATAAAATGATATAGAAGCACCAACGATCATACAAATATGATCTTTCATGTAAAAAATGTCAATAATATTTATATATCTAATAATTATATTGTATAAATTTTTTATATTTAAATCATAAAAAGTATTTTATTTTTTATGTCTGTAGCAATGCACGGACACTTTGCTAGTTAAATGGATATTTGAGCCTGATTAGTTAAGCTTAAGCATTATTATTTGTTCACCAGGTACACCGTGTTCTTCTACTTCGGTGGTGATCATTGATCATCATTCTTCTCATGAACGAGTCGTTCTACCACTCAGAGGCCAAGGCAGAGGCGCTGGAGATCATCATCGTGCTCGACATGGCGACCCTCATGGGCGCCTACATTGCCAGGAGCACCCGCGAGGTGTCCCCGTTCATCTACATCAACATCATCGTGCTCGCCACTGTCATCTACACGGCGCGGTTCTTGCCCAAGCCCTGGAGCCTCGTCCTCATCAAAGTGCTGGGCCTGCACCAGGCAGCCCAGGACAGCGTGGTGACCGTGCCACAACGCGTCCTTGACGAGGTCAAGTCGCTGTTGGAGCATGGATCAATGTTGGCAGGACCAGATTGGCGCCGCCGTTATAAGAGGTTGTTCTTTTCCTAGAACAAATTGGCTAAAACTAAACTTTAGTCCAAATTTTAGCTCTAGTGAAACAAACGGCAGGACTAAAAGTAGAGCTAAACTTTAGCTCTAAAAAAGAAAAAGGGCTAAAAGGAGGGCTAAACTTTAGCCCTCCAAAAGATGCTAAAGTTTAGCTCAAATTTTAGGAGCTAAAGTTTAGCTTTTAATGAAAACGAACACCCCAAGCAAACGTGTAGGACTATTCAGAACAGAGGACGGGACCCTCCTTTGATCGACAGTGAGGAAATAATATTTTGTCACTTCAATTGTTACAAAACGGAGAAGAACATTCGTTTGTATCAGGAACAAAAAAACCATTTCCTTAGAGTCAAGAAAATTACTTTGTTATTACTAAGGGTAGATACAATAATGGTGGTCATCCCATGCAATGTCACATGTATAATCTTCGATGTGAAAGAGTGAAAGAAGTAGTACTTGTTTCGCAAAAACAATCGTCTCAAGCGCGAAGGAGCATGAGACTAGCTACTAGCGTTCACAGTACTAGTTGCAGATAACCTTTCACCGGGTCATACTTTTGTGACTTGTGAGTGTCTTGACCACACCAGGATAGGAGAAACAGAATATTGTTGTTTTCAGGATACTCCCATGACATCTCACCGTTCAAAATCTCAAAAAATAAAAATAAAAAATTAGTGTACTCTTAAATTACTATTGTTAGAGCAACTTTAGTATATTTTTAACCAAGAATTCTTTGTCCTGAGAATAATAATTTTAAAACAGTGGTAGTAGTTAATTTGGTGCCTTGGTGGCCAGGTAAGCATATATAGCGAGTGCTTAGTCGTTGAGGAGCGCCCCCTGGACTGCTTCTACCTCTTTGTGTCGAGGCGAGAGAGCATGTTAGCAGCTCGTTCGAGCGGCCTAGGTCCAAGACTCCAAGCAAACCTTGATGTCCCCTGACGTGGTTCTTCAATGTTTGAGCCCATACATCTCTTCTCTCAGAATCTCTTTGTCTCATCATCAACCAAACGTAACATTACCGCCTTACTGGGAAGCATACATGTCTTTACCGATTGGAAATGAAAATGCCTGAGCCTTAAACCAAAGTACATTTGCAAGTTATTGAAACAAATTATTACAATTAACATCAAATAAACAATAATGCTGTTTTACCGCCAGCAATATATTTAATGCACTACAAAACCTTGTGATTTCACTGCTACCTGTTACGTTTGGCTAAGGGAAAAAATTCTTAAAGTTCCATATTTTCTAAAAGGTCGGATAAGTGGAAAATAGGCCCTTATGAAAAAAGGCTAGGAGACATGCAATAGTAAATTACTAAAAGTAGTGATAACGTGCTAGGATAAATGTAATGTAGCATGACGGCTACAAAGTAGGACGGGACATAAAAGTGATAAATTATATGTAACCACCAGATCAACGTAAGAAGATAAAATGCATATAATAAAAAACAGTATTCCAGAAAAATTACCCAAGAAGATCATTTTGTTTCCCACAGTGAGTACAGTAATAACCACCATCGAGTTTCTTTGACTGTCCACTTTGTAGAATACCAGATCTTTCATCCTTGAGAGCACATTCAAGGTGACAGGACAAACCACATGAATCTTCCTGCACAGATTCATCTGAAGTGCAGAACAGCCATAGGCTAGGGTCCTTATCATCATCATACTTGAAACAAATACAGCATGAGCAATGTTTGCAAAATTTGTATTCTGGATTAAGTGTAGCCCTACAAGCAGAATTTTGGCAAAGTTGAGCATTCTTTGTCAATGCCCAACGAACTAGAAGTGGTGATGAACTATCATTTGTTCTCTGTATTTTGCAAGGGGACTGAAGGTTATTTGCATCCAAATCAGGCATTGACTTCATTCCAACATCTTTTTGTTGTTAACACTTTTGTCCATTAACAACTTTGAAGAGACGATCTAGCATCCTATCTTTTGACAGTCCGGTGAATTTTATGCCTCTCTTTAACTCAACACACAGAAGAATCTCATTTATATCACGGCGACTCCAGTTTTTTAGCCGTTCAAGTGCAGTACCAGGAGAGTTTGACAGTTCACGAACAAGTTCTTTCTTTTCATGAAAACACAATAGACGGCACTTAGCCGGGTCAAGCACAGATCCTGGAACACAACAAAGGTACTGTTAGTTTTTGTAACAATGCAAACTCAAAAGGCATCATAAGGTATTGCTGATACACAAGAATTGATGGCAAGATATTATGCACCAAATGTGAAGACAACTCCACGAAGAAGTTGTCAGCGGGTGCATTGTTATATTTCCCGCAAAAGGGTGCATTGTTATTTCCTCATAATATCACATGATTTCTTACAATACATAATGGTCGAAGGTCCTAAATTAATGCACACTTAACTGTCAAAGTTAGGATGCAAAAACCAAGTCAAATAAATTTGATTTTAAGAAAAGATCAGATAAACTGAGGCATAAATAGCAAGGTATGCATTAATAACAAGATATGTTGCACTTTTATATCCACATACTATTTTGTATGGAATAAGCACTGGTGGTCAAGACAACGGTGGCCGAAGAAGAAGGACGGCAGCACAGACGCGTCCGAAGGAGGAGAGTGTCAATTTGAAAGCTTGGAAGTAGACAACGACCTCGATGTCAACGGAAACTGCAGGCCACCGAGGAAGAACAGAACGGCAGCGACCGCAAAAATTCTGACCAGAAGAGGCAACCAAACAGCGCACGGCCTTCAAGTGATCCAAACCAGAGGAGGCGACCGTGCTCAGGACGAAAAACAACAGCAGCACGTGGCTTCAAGGATCAAAAGAAGAAGGAGAAGAGGCATGAAAGTGCAACACGCAGAGAAAAACAAAATTCATGGAACCCTTATTTCTGACTCTATACCATGTTATGAATAACATTTGTATTCATAATGAGGGCACTAGGCCCAAATATATACATGTACACATGTATAGGTAAATATGCACAAAACCCCTTATACAATAGGAAAACTACAAGAATACATATATATATCTAATAAGAAAGAGGTATTACAGACCAAAGTTGGGTGTTTTATCATACATTCAGTAGAACATATAAAACATTTGATGTGTGACTATCATGGCCATGAATGTGGTGGAATTTATTAAAGAAATCTTGTGCTTGCCTGGATATAGTTAGACTCTAATTGTTAAATATGCACATAATTTTTACCACGGAAGGTGGTGCCCTCCTTTAACATCATGTATACATGGGCAAACAAAAAAGTCTGATAATGAATGACCCAAACAGAATGAAGAAACAGGTCTCAGTAACAAACGGGAAATACAAATATACTCTGAAAACAAATAAAAATAAACTTTTCCTAAAAAAAATCAACTATTGACCTCCTGGCAAAGTCATGGCTCACATGAATTGTGTGCGCGCTTTACCATGTGTAACCCACGGCAAAAACAACTGCGTGTGTGGTGCAGTGGTAGGGGAGGCTACGCGTGAAGGTGAGGTTACGAGTTCAATTCTTGTCGGGCGCACTTTGCATAGCGCGTGAAAAAACACAATGACTTGCGACTTTTTTTAACACCAAAAATTTTTTTGCTGTTTTTTTTAGGTTTTATACGATTTATATTTCACCGGCTCTGCCGTGTATATTTTTGACACACGGCAAAGCCGGCTTTACCGATGAATATTTTGCCGTGCGCGCTTTGCCGTGTGTAACACACGGCAAAAACAACTGAGTGTGTGGTGCAGTGGTAGGGGAGGCTACGCATGAAGGTGAGGTTGTGAGTTCAATTCTTGGCGGGCGCAGTTTGCGTGTAGCGCGCGAAAAAACACTATGACTTGTAACTTTTTTGTACACCAAAAAATTTTTTTGCTGTTTTTTTAAGTTTTATACTATTTATATTTCACCGGCTTTGCCGTGTATATTTTTGACACACGGCAAAGCCGGCTTTGCCGCCGGATATTTTATCGTGCGTGCTTTGCCGTGTGTAACCCACGGTAAAAACTTTGCCATAAGTATTTAGGCTTTTGCCCGTAGTGTGTATAACCTCATGCCGAAGTCCTTTTCATATTATTCCACATGGAATAATGCCGCATAAAAAGATTTGTGTATTAGAATAATTATTTAGACCTAGCTATGACACTACAAGACAAGTCCGGGGTGGTAGTCGTGCGCACCATGTTGCCGAGGAGGAGCAGGGGGAGGATCCCAGCAAGAAGAGGCCAGCCGATCCTGAACTGGTAAACAATGACAAGGGAAAGAAACAACGAGACGAGCTCTGTTGTGAAGTGTGTGAGGCGGAACACCTCACCGCGGAGTGCCCTATCTACCTGGGGCCGAAGCCGGCAGCAATTTTCTGTGGTTTCGCCGGCGATTTGGGCTTCTTCCAAATCCTGACTGATGGCAATATTGGCAAGACCCCAAAGCGAGAAAATGCTACTGCACATATCACCATCAAGCAAGGTAACATCACGGCAGAGGTAATCAAATCTGAGTTAGAAAGGCTCAAACCCATCAAATGGTCTTGGATGGTTCAACAACATGGAAATGGATTTCTCGTTCCATTTCCTAGTAAAGTGGAGTTGCAGTGGATGGTAGCAATGAAGTTCGTGCACACTGCTGATGGGGACGGCATTCTGATCTTCCAGGAGTGGAACAACAAAATTGAACCACTGCGATTCTTAGAAAAGGCGTGGATCAATGTATATGGGGTCCCATATGAGATCAGATTCTATCTCCCTCTCTGGGCGGTAGGGACTATCTTGGGTGCCACTCTCAAAGTGGATATGAAATACATGAGGAAGACGGGTGTGGTCAGAATTCTTGTTGGAGTCATGGATATTGCCAACATCCCCGATACTACCGACATTGTTGTTGGTGAAGGCATATACAACATTTTCTTCAAGGTGGACAAGATATGCAAAGACGGCATCTGGACCGACTTCAAGAAAGGGGAGGACAATTTGCATGATGATGATGATCTCATGGATGACCTGGGGACAGCAGAAAAAAAGGCCAATACACCGACTGTGAATGATACTGCAGTGGAAGGAAAGGACAAGGGAACGGCTGCGGATGATACTGAAATGGATACAGATAGTGGCAACACTCAGCACGATTCCGATGCTGCTGCTAGCGAGCATCACAAACAAGTGGTCGAAGAAAAGCTTAGAGCTATGGCCGAAGAGATGATTGATATGGTAGCATTCTCTATAATTGATGAGATCACCGCCAAGGTAGCTGCCGAGGATGATCATCTGGAGGATGGGGCTTTTAACACCACTGAGGAGGAGGTGGGAAGAATTACAGGGGAGGCACTCAGGCATGATTCTGTAGCAGAAATGAATAAGAAATTGCCACACATCCCTGAGATGTCGACCGAAGAAGAGTGCCCTCTACCTGGCTCGCCTGACATCGACGACACGGTTGCTTCTGTGTTAGCCCCATCGCCCCAGCAGGATGCTACTGCACCCACGGCTTTGACAACCCTGTCGAGTCCGCAGATCACGCTGGCGCCTGTCGATGCACCGACTGTGGCGGAACAGCATGTGGTTGCTGATCCGCTCGTGTCGCACCTGGAGGGCATGTCTGGTCTGCGCCAGGAGGGCGGGCCTGTTCATGATGATGATGCCACTACTCTGTCGGGTGGGTCTTTTGTCCCACCGACAGAATCTCTGCTAGAGGGAGGTCTGCCAACACAGCCGGCAGAATCAATGGACCTTGGTGGGCTTCTGGTTGGCCTATTGGGGAAGATGGCGCCCCCAGACTATTCACCGCCACGTGCTACGGTTCATAGGCGTTCGGCTTCCATGCCCGATACCCTTCCGGTGCTGCTGCCAGAACCTGTGACAACTGAAGAGTTTAACATCATCGGGCTGAAATGTGGTGAGAATACTAATTTCGACTTCCATTCTCTCCCACGTTGTGTACTGCAGAAGGTCTGTAAGATGAATGGGATACGGGCGAACACTACGAACAAGGTCATGGCAGATTCTATCCGTAACCTTGCTCGCAAGAATGTAGCCGTCCTCGACCAGGTGACAGATGCTATGGATAGGAAGGAGTCCCTGTTCACGGTGCCTGGTCCACAAGCTTCTCTGAGACAGCAACTGAGGCAACAAGGAGACGAGGACATGATGATCAAAGCGCAGAAGCTGGCAGCTCAGTGAAACTTGGAAGAAGGTACATCCTTTACCTCCTTACCTTCCAGTCAACTTAGAGCCCAGATAAAAAATTTGGGGATTTCATTGGGTACTAAGGACAAGGAAATTGACTATGCTATTACTTCCTTAAAAAGTATAGAGGTAGATAGATTATCTTTGTCTGCTTCTAAGAAAAATAGAATTCTTTCTTCTCCGGTCATAGATCCTAGTGCAGATAGAGATGAGGGTATAGACGACCTAGACCTCACCCTTAGCCACGTCTGCTGTGAGTTGAACAACGATTTTGAAGATGGTGCGGCAGATCACATACTCTATGATCTGTCCGCTGTCCAGAGATCAAAAAAGGTTAAAAGCCAGCTTTCTAAAGGAAATAATTCTGATCCTTCTAGGAAGCCTAAAACTCCTTCCAAAATTGTTTTAAAATAAAAGGAATCTTTTGGAATACCAGAGGTCTGGGAGACTTGGGTAAACACAATACAATTAATACTTCTGTCAAAGAACAACACCTGGATGTTCTTGCTCTGATTGAATCAGGTGGCAACCACTTTTCTAATTCCTTTCTAAAACACCTAGCGGCGGGTCAGGATTTCCTCTGGCATACTATGCCTCCCAGAGGAAGATCCGGTGGCATAATCCTTGGGGTAAACTTGGCTACTTTTGATGTGGGAGCCATTGATGAGGGGGATTTCTACTCAAAATTCCTTCTACGAAACAAAGATGATGGATTTACTTGGGCTCTATATGCTGTATACGGACCAGCTCAAGAAGAACATAAAACTCAATTTCTCACTGAGTTAGCCCATATTTGTAGCAAAGAAACCCACCCAATGCTCATCGGGGGGGATTTTAATATTATGAGATAACCCGAGGACAAAAATATAGGTACTTTTGGCACAAAATGGCCACGGCTCTTCAACTCAATCCTTGACACCCTTCAACTTAGAGAGGTAGAGATGAGTGGCCACCAATATACTTGGTCCAACAACTTAGATCCGCCAACGTTCGAAAAACTCGATAGAGCTTTCATGAACACAGTCTGGGAAACTAGATATCCTAAAGTCACGGTTAATGCTCTCGATCGTGGCAAATCAGACCACACCCCTCTGTTGCTCAATACTGGAACAGGAAATCTAGGAGGGCACTACCAATTCAGGTTTGAGTTGGGATGGCTAATTCGTGAGGGCTTTTTTGACATGGTCGCCAATATTTGGAATCAAAACCATGGGGGTATTTCAGCTATAAAAATTTGGCAAAATAAGATCAGGGCCCTTCCTCAATACTTACGGGGTTGGGCTAAAAACACAGCTGATTTTCTCAAGAAAGTGAAAAAGCAGTTCATCACGCTGATTGATGACCTAGATAAAAAGGCAGAAAATAATGCTCTAACTCCTAATGAAATAGCTCTTAAACATTACCTAAATGATAGACTTTCTCATATGCTTCACGAGGAAGAAATAAAATGGTGCCAAAGGGCAAAGGTGAGAGATCTCCTCGAAGGAGATAATAATACTCAGTACTTCCATTTGGTAGCTATTGGTAAGCATAGAAAATCCAGGATCTATCAACTAGAAACAGGTAATGGAACCATAGTGGGTGATGCTAATCTAAAGCGACATATCACATGATATTATAAGGGTTTGTTTGCAAAGCCAGAGGCTAATACTATAACTCTGGATGAAAATATGACCCAAGATATTCTGCAAGTTCAACCAGAAGAAAATGAAATTCTTATTGTCCCCTTTGATGTTGAGGAAGTAAAAAGGGCTATCTTCCAAATGGAACACAACAAAGCTCCGGGTCCGGATGGCTTCCTAGCTGAATTCTATCAAGTGTTCTGGGAAGTCATCAAGCATGACCTGATGGCCCTCTTCAAAGATTTTCATAATGCAAAATTATCTGTCTATAGCCTTAACTTTGGGATTATTACTTTATTACCAAAGAAAGGAGATGCATCAAACATCCATGCGTATCGACCCATATGCCTATTAAATGTCAGTTTTAAAATACTAACTAAGGTTGCCACTAATAGGATAGGTCTGGTTACAGATAAAATAGTTCGCCAGTCCCAAACAGCATTCATGACAGGGCGACACATAATGGAAGGTGTCATTATTCTACATGAAACCATCCATGAACTGCACCAGAAACATAAAAATGGAGTTATTCTAAAGCTAGATTTTGAAAAGGCTTATGATAAGGTCAAATGGCCTTTCCTTCAGCAAGCTTTGCGTATGAAGGGCTTCTTCGATACTTGGTGCAAATGGATCCAAAGCTTTGTTTCTGGTGGTCATGTGGGGGTTAAAGTCAATAATAAAATAGCACCTTACTTCCAGACATACAAAGGCCTCAGATAGGGCGATCCTTTATCCCCTATACTGTTTAATTTGGTGGCAGATATGCTCGCAATACTCATCACGAGAGCTAAAATTGGTGGCCAAATAAAGGGTATTCTACCAGATCTTATTGATGATGGTTTGTCGATACTACAGTACACTGACGACACCATCATCTTTATGGATCATGACATACAAAAGGCTAATAATATGAAGCTCTTGTTATGCGTCTTCGAACAATTATCCGGCCTCAAAATCAACTTCGAAAAAAGAAAACTCTTTTGCTTTGGAGAAGCAAAAGATTTTGAGGACGAGTATACTACTTTGTTCGGATGCAACATTGGAAAACTATCATTCAAAATCTGGGCATTCCTATGATCCACAGGAGACTCAAGAATAGTGAATGGAATGACGTGATCCAGAGATTTCAAAAGAAATTGAATAAGTGGAAAGGAAAACTTATGTCTGCTGGGGGGTGGCTAATTCTTGTTAATGCCATGCTCAGCAACCTACCATTATTCATGATGTCCTTCTTTGAGGTTCCGGAGGGTATTCTGAAGAAATCAGACACAATCCGCTCCAAATTCTACTGGGAGGGGGAAGGACATAAAAAGAAATACCATCTTGCTAAATGGGAAATACTATGTCAACCCAAAGACCAAGGGGGGCTTGGGGTGATTAATCTTCGCACTAAAAACATTTGTCTTCTCAGTAAATGGCTTTTTAGACTGGTGAATGAAGATGGGATGTGGCAAAGATTGCTTAGAAACAAATACTTTCATAACACCCCCCTCACACAGATTCAAAGAAAACCTAGTGATTCTCACTTCTGGGCTGGGTTACTAAGTGTAAGGGAAGAGTTTTTCAAATGGGGCTCATTTGAAATTAGGGATGGAAGGCAGATTAGATTCTGGAAAGACATTTGGACGGATAATATACCTCTAAGTGAACAATTTCCAAACTTGTATAATGTGGCAAGATGGAAGAATGATACTATTCACCATGTCTTTCAGTCTACCCCTCTTAACCTCACTTTTAGAAGACCCATAACTGACTTAAAGTTAGTAGAATGGAACAATATGGTCTCTAAGCTTAGCACCGTGCTACTTAGACATGAACCGGATAGTTTGAAATGGAATCTACATGAAAGTGGCCTATTCTCGGTCCACTCTAAGTATAATGCTATGATGCTCCAAACTAAGTCCAAATTGAGACACCTGTGGAAGATCAAGCTCCCTTTAAAGATCAAAATTTTCTTATGGAATCTTTCAAGAGGAGTAACCTTGACCAAAGATAATTTGGCAAAAAAATTGGAAAGGCTCCCAAAAATGTTGTTTTTGTAATTGTAACGAGTCTATTCAACATCTCTTCTTTGAATGTCATATCGCTCAAAATGTTTGGCGGATTTTTACCATTGCTACTGGTTTACAAAGACCGCTTAATACTAATCACATCATTGGGGATTGGCTAATTTCGAAGGGAGTGAAAGAAAAAAGATTGATCATCATTGGGGTTGCAGTCATTTTCTGATCGATATGGCTTTGCAGGAATGATATAGTATTTAACAAAAAAAACAATGATCTCTTTGATGCAGGTGGTGTTCAAAGCAACTTACTGGTGTCGCTTTTGAAGAATATTGCAGAAGGATATCCACAGGGAGGTTATCATGAAAGCATGTATGACGTTGGAAGTGGTCGCCATGAGTGTCTTCTCCATGCATGGGTGGCCAATGCGGCATAGGCTTTCCTATTAATTCTTTCTTAGTTTGCTATTTATCCTTTTTTTTCAACGCGCTTTGTAAGCGTCTAATGCTCTAATTCGGAGTCTTTGTTGGCCATATGCAAGTTGCAAAAGGCCGGAACTTTTCCATTATCTAAAAAATTTACAAATTTATAGACTGGATGACACCGCAAAACAAAGTTGAGGGATGTATTTGTACAATTTGAAAGTTTATTGACCCAGGTAACAAGTTCAAATATAGCGAGTGTATTTTATTTGCAAACATACTAGTTCTGGTTCATGGTGCAAGGTTGCAATAAACCAACGAACTATTACAGCTAACAAGGTTGCAATGGAGAGTGAAAAGGAAAAAGGAGAGAGAGAGAGATTAGGAATATTAGCTACCAAAATATATATGCCCTGTGATAATAATGCTTTGTACGTATGCATGCTTAATTCTAGACATTTTGGCATCATCGCTGCATACTTCCAAGACACTCCAGTGTCAAGTGAGAATTAAGCGTTGGCAATAGGGACGGATCCATAAATTTGTAGAGACTGGGCGAACATCACAGTGCATATATAATAAATTCACATAAACAAACCAATTACTAACATAATCATATGTCAAAGGAAGCTAATGAACTAAAGAATTTTGTATTAATCAAAGCTCAACAGACACTAATCACTAGCTTAGCACTGAAAAAGTGCTCAGTAGATGAGAGGTGTCGTCAGGAACTCATTCGCAAGGAAGAAGACAAAAAGAAGGAAGATCGGAGGAATCGTGTAGCAGAAGAAGTGTCGGCCATCTTTGGTCCGGCAGGGCAATGCAAGAAGATTGTCGAGGACGATGATCTCTATGCGGACGCTCTCGCGGCTGGATACAAGATGGAGGAGCTCCAGGGAATTCTGCAGCCATCTTCTGCCACGATCCAGTTCAAGGCTCTATCCTCTCGGCAGCCATAGAGATCGAAGCAGAAGCCATGGTCCGGGCCTCTGCCAAAGCCCCGAGTGTCTCCTCTGCGAACGCTTGGTGACTTCCTCCCCGGTGATCGTTCCTCTACTGGCAGTGAGGCCTCAGCACGCCCGGCGGCGCAAATCTGGCCATCAAGCCCCGATCCGGTTTTTTCGCTACAACCGGATTTGAATCAACATGGGCTGCATTCACACCACAGTAGGCCCAGGCCTGCAATACGGGTCCTAGCTGTGGCTGTCCAAACCCTTTCGCATTCTACCCTGCACAACCGCCGTTTCCTCGACACATCATGATCACCTCGTCGATCTTACGACCAGGTGGTCATGGCTGGCGGCGGCATGGGGTCGGGCAAGGAAGAAGGACGCAGAACTACTCAAGGCTACAACCGATGGTCGCTCCACCCTGTAGACATACAATCCTGGACGCAATCGTGGTCGCGATGATGGATGGGGATCTTCGAGTAGCGTTGGCTGTGGCCAGGCGGGAGGTGGAGCAGGCCGAGGGCAGGGAGGTGCCGCCTTTGGCCATGGCTAGAATGGTGGTCGAGGAGACGATGGTCGCCGAGATCGTGGCGGCCGCGGCCAGGGAGAAGATGGTGGTGGTGGCAATGCTGGTCGGCGTGGTCGCGAGGGCCGTTTTCCTGATCGACGTGAGGAGGACAATGCTGAAACCAAGGAACTGAGGAAGAAGAGGCCGGCTAATACTTCAAATGATCAAACCAGTTCCGATAAGGGGAAGAAGCAGCGGGAAGATCTTTGCTGCGAGGTGTGCGAGGTGGAGCATCTTACTACTAAGTGCCCTATCAACCTCGGGCCTAAGCCGTCTGCCATTTTCTGTGGTTTCGCCGGAGACTTGGGCTTCTTCCAGATTCCTACTCACGGTCCTGCTGGAAAGACAACAAAGAAAGAGAGCGCTACAGCCCTCATCACGATCAAACAAGGCAACATTACAGCCGAGATAATCAAGACCCAGTTAGAGCGGCTCATCCCAATCAAATGGTCTTGGTTGGTTCAGCGGCATAGTGACGGCTTCCTCGTTCCGTTTCCAAGTAAGGTGGAGCTGCAAAGGATGGTGGCGATGAAGTATGTGCACACCGTTGAAGGGGATGGAATTCTGATTTTTCAGGAGTGGAACAACAAAATTGAACCACGCCGCTTCTTAGAAAAAGTGTGGATCAATGTTTATGGTATCCCGTATGAAATTAGATCCTATCTTCCACTTTGACCAGTTGGAACTATTTTGGGAGCCACCCTCAAGGTGGACATGACACTACTACAGAACATGCATATAGTAACACATGCTTGTAACACTTGGGCATTAGTGTTACAAAATATTTTATAGGAACATAAAATTAAGTGTTACAAATAACATTATAACACATGATTTCTATTTTTAAAAAATATGTTACAAGAAACAGTTTTAGTAACAAAAAATAGTGTTACATTAAAAGTGTTACAAACATTATTACTTAGTGTAACATATCTAGTATAAGTGTTACAAGAAATTTTTTGTTGTAACACAAAATAGTGTTGCAACAAAAATATTAAAGGGTTGGAGTCTTATAATCTCTTGGCTGCTACTTGAATAATGCATTCATTTTTTTATCTTCTAATAACTTTAGCTTCGGATACAAAATATTTTCCAAATCATGTGGCAGTGACTTCATCGTTAGGATAATACTTCATCCTCTGTAATAATTACAAAATGACTATATGCTTATTTTAATCAAAATTCTACCTCAGCCTAGGTGAAAATGTCACAAGTTTGAAAACTAAACACCTGAGTTTAATTTTTTAGGAACACACTACAAGTTACTTTTGTTTGGTAAAGATGCAATATATGCTTCTATGGCAAGCTATTGAACATCAAAACTCACTTATATATCCACATCTCAAGCAATATTATTGAATTTCTTTTAGCAATAGTAATATGATTCAATATTCACTACAGTCAAACAAAGATATTGTAACACACTGTCTCAAATAGTAACAGATATATATGTTACTATAGACATTAGTTGTTCTTTCTTATATTACTAGTTTTATGTTTAGAAATCATAATCACATCTGTGTTATAGCTTGGCTGGTGTTGCCATCAATCTTGAAGTATGCCACCAGAGTTTAATTTCTAGTACAAGACTTTTTTGTTACATTTAACACTATTTTTTAGAATAATAAGTGTTACACTTTTGTTGAGTAGTAACACATTATATGTGTTACAATAGGATTTATTTGTATTATATTTTTCTTATCAATAGTAACACGTATATGTGTTATAATAGAATTTGCTTGTTTCATATTTTCTCATAATTAGTAACACATAACTATGTTATAATGGAACATGCTCTAGTAACAGTACAACCTAGATCACTTAATAAATGTATTACTATAGGTCTCAGTAATATTTTTTTCCACTTCTAGTAACACATAAAAGTGTTACTAGAAGGCTGACCTGACGTAGTGTGACGTACACGAGAAGGATGGGAGTGGTCCGAATACTGGTGGGGGTCATGGATGTCGGAAACATTCCCAATACTACAGATATTGTTGTTGGCGAAGGCATATACGACATTTTTTTTCAAAGTGGACAAGATATGCAAGGATGGCTCCTGGATTGATTTCAAGGAGGGGGACAATATGGAGGATGATGACCTCTTTGATGATTTGGGTCCAGAGTAGGAGCCGACTCATAAGCCCGATATAGAAGATACTGAAATGGCTGAAGACACGGGCAATAAGGAAGAGGATGCTACACATGACACTACGGCTGGACATAAGAACAAGGCAACGGATCAGAAGCTGAGACAAATGGTTGAGGAGACCATTGATAAGGCGGCATTCTCCATCATTGATGAGATTGCGGCCAAGGTCGCAGTGGAGGACGATGACTCTCTGATTGATGACACTTATTCTGATGGCTCGGGGCAGTCGCCTCACAAGGTTTTGCATGGGTTGGAGGGTACAAACACTAAGATGGATACGGCAATGCTAACAGTTGGGGCAACTGTACACTCACCGCTAACGCCCTTGTCTCCGCCTGTGGGCAGGACAGATGGAAACGATGCCTTGTTGGTAGCTCGGTAGCAGCGGACACTACCGCCTCGCCAACTACAACCTCGGTTTCCCCACATGTCACAGCCAGGAAGGAGTCCAAGCAAACAATGCACACAGCTGAGATGGTGTCCGATGCGGAGCTTCACATGTCAGTGACACAACTGTCGCTTTAGCAGGTCGCAACTGTAGCGATTGCGAGGTCAGGACTATCGACTCCACTAGTGCTGCATGCTGATCCCCAGGAGGAGGAGAACGTTGAGCAGCTCACGCCGACATAGGAGGGTGGGATGAAGCTGCACCAGGAGGATGGCTCTGCCCCGAGGTTCGGCAGCCCCACCGTTGGTGCACTTGATGGAGGGAGACCAAGTCACCATATCCACCGAGCCATACACAGACCTCGGTTGGATACTGGATGGCCTTATTGGGAAGATGGATTCTATGCTTTCTTCGCCGCCACGTGCTTCGATTCTCCGATGCTCAGCCTCTATGCCTGACATTCTACCGGTGCTGCTGCCAGAACCCAAGTCAACAAAAGATGTTAAAAGTGGTGAGAATACTCATATTGATTTCCACTCTCTTCCACGTCGTATGCTGCAGGAGGTTTGCAAGAAGCACGGTATTCGGGCTAACACCTCGAACAAGACCATGGCGGATTCTATCCGTGATCTTGCTAACAAGAATGGAGAAGTTCTGGAACAGTTGACAATTGCTCTGGATAGGAAGGATTCTTTGACCATGGTGCCTGGTCCCCAAACATCTTCAAGTCATCATCTGAGGCAAAAAGGAGATGAGGACATGATGATCAAAGCTGAGAAGCTGGCGGCTAAGCGAAACTTGGAAAAAGGTACATCTTTTACCACTTTACCTTCCAGCGAACTTAGAGCCCAGATTAAAAATTTGGGGGGTGTCTTTGGGTCCTAATGAGAAGGAGATCACTTATGCTGTTACTTCCTTAAAAAACATTGAAGTAGATAGATTATCCCTGTCTGCTTCTAAAAAAAATAGAAAAGTTTCTTCTCTGAACAACATAGATGCTTGTGGTGAGAGAGAGGAGGGTATAGATGATCTAGACCTTAACCTTAGCCACGTGTGCAAGGAGTTCAACAATGACTTTGAATATGATGCAGCGGATCACATTCTTTACGATCTCTCTGCTGTTCAAAGATAAAAAAAAAGCTAAAAGTCGGCTATCCAAAGGAAATCATTCTCATCTTTCCAAAAAGCCTAAAATACCCTCAAAAATTGTTTTAAAGTGAAAGGCATCTTTTAGAATACCAGAGGTCTAGGTGACTTGGGTAAACACAATAGAATAAATTCTTTTGTCAAGGAACAAGACCTGGACTTTGTTGCTCTGATTGAATCAGGTGGCAACCACTTCTCTAATTCTTTTCTAAAACACTTAGCGGCAGGTCAGGAGTTTCTCTAGCACACTATGCCCCCTAGGGGCAGATCTGAGGGCATGATCCTTGGGGTCAACTTGGCTACTTTTGAGGTAGGAGCCATTGACGAGGGGGATTTTTACTCAAAATTCCTCTTATGAAACAAGGATGATGGTTTCACTTGGGCTCTCTATGCTGTGTACGGGCCAGCTCAAGAAGAGTATAAGACTCATTTCCTCATTGAGTTAGCCCACATTTGTAGTAAAGAAACCCACCCGATGCTTATCGGGGGTGACTTTAATATTATGAGATATCCCGAGGACAAAAATATTGCTGCTTTTGCCACCAAATGGCCACGACTCTTCAACTCAATCCTCGATACCCTTGAACTTAGAGAGATAGAGATGACTGGCCGACAATATACTTGGTCCAATAACTTAGACCCACCAACTTTCAAAAAACTTGATCGAGTTTTCATAAGCACTTCTTGGGAAGCCAGATATCCCAAAGTCACGGTTAATGCTCTGGATCGTGGCAAATCGGTCACAACTCTTTGTTATTAAATACTAGAACAGGTAATTCTGGTGGGCAGTATCAATTCAGATTTGAGTTGGGATGGCTCATTCGGGAGGGTTTTTTCGATATGGTCGCAAATTTATGGCAGCAAGATCATGGGGGTATTACAGTGATAGAAATTTGGCAACATAAAATCAGAGCCTGATGCCAATACTTACGGGGTTGGGCCAAAAACACCGCTGGTTCTCTCAAGAAAGAGAAAAAATAGTTGATTACACGGATTGATGAGCTAGATAAAAAGGCAGAAAACAATGCTCTAACGCCTGACGAAATAGCTCTCAAACATTACCTAAACGATAGACTTTCTCACATGCTTCACGAGGAAGAAATTAAATGGTACCAAAGGGCAAAGGTGAGAGACCTTCTGGAGGGGGACAATAATACTCAATACTTCCACTTGGTTGCCAATGGCAAACAAAGAAAATCCAGAATCTATCAATTAGAAACTAGCAATGGGACTATAGAGGGTGATGCTAATTTAAAGCAGTATATTACACGATACTATAAGGGTTTATTTGGAAAGCCAGAGAACAATACTATAACTCTAGAAGAGAATATGACCCAAGATATACCGCAAGTCCAACCGGAAGAAAATGAAATTCTAACCGCGCCGTTTGAGGTCGACAAAGTAAAAAAGGCTATCTTCCAAATGGAACACAACAAAGCTCCGGGTCCAGATGGCTTCCCAGCCGAATTCTATCAAGTGTTCTGGGAAGTCGTCAAGCATGATCTGATGGCCCTTTTCAAAGATTTTCATGATGCAAAATTGTCCGTCTATAGCCTCAACTTCGGGATTATTACTTTTTTGCCGAAGAGAGGCAATGCATCAAAAATCCATGAGTACCAACCCATTTGTCTACTTAATGTCAGCTTCAAAATTCTAACTAGGTTGGCACTAATAGGATGGGTCTCGTTACTGATAGAATATATAGTCTGTCATTCCCAAACAGCCTTCATGACTGGGTGAAACATAATGGAAGGAGTGATTATTTTACATGAAACCATTCATGAACTGCATCGGAGACACAAGAATGGAATCATCCTAAAGCTCGATTTTGAGAAAGCCTATGATAAGGTAAAATGACCTTTCCTTCAACAAACTTTGAGAATGAAGGATTTCTCTGATTTCTGGTGCAACTGGATACATAATTTTGTATCCGGTGGCCATGTGGGGATCAAAGTCAATAATGATATAGGACCATACTTTCAGACTTACAAAGGACTTAGACCGGGCGATCCTTTATCACCCATTCTTTTTAACTTGGTGGCAGATATGCTCGCAATACTGATAGCCCCAGCAAAAGTGAATGGCCAAATAAAAGGTGTCCTACCAGATCTCGTAGATGATGGCTTGTCGATACTACAGTATGCTGATGACACCGTCATTTTTATGGATCACGACATACAAAAGGCTACTAACATGAAACTTTTGTTATGTGTCTTCAAGCAATTATCCAGCCTCAAAATCAATTTTGGAAAAAAGTGAATTATTTTGTTAAGGTGAAGCAAAGGACTTTGAGAATGAGTACTCGACTCTGTTCGAGTGCAATATGGGCAAACTACCATTCAAATACTTGGGTATCCCTATGATCCACAGGAGACTCAGGAATAGTGAATGGAGTGACATGATTTAGAGGTTTGAAAAGAAATTGAATAAGTGGAAAGGAAAACTTATGTCTGCTAGGGGACGGTTAATACTCGTAAATGTCGTCCTTAGCAATCTTCCAGTATTTATGGTGTCCTTCTTCGAGATTCTGGAGGGTGTCTTGAAGAAACTAGACACAATCCGCTCCAAATTCTATTGGGAGGGGAAAGGACACAAAAAGAAGTACCACCTTGCTAAATGGGAAATACTTTGCCAACCCAAAGATCAAGGGGGGCTTGGGGTGATTAATCTTCACACACAAAAACACATGTATTCTAAGTAAACTGCTTTTTCGGTTGTTTAACGAGGATGGGGTGTGGCAAAGATTACTTAGGAACAAATACTTCTCTAACTGTCCTCTCACCCAGGTCCAACGAAAACCGAGTGATTCTCATTTCTAGGCTGGCTTACTTAAAGTAAGGGATGCATTTCTCAAATGGGGCGCATTCCAAGTAAATGATGGAAGCCAAATACGATTCTAGAAAGACATTTGGATGGATAATACACCTCTAAGTGAACAATTTCTGAATTTGTACAATGTGGCGAGATGGAAGAATGCTACTGTTCAACATGTCTTTCAGGACATCCCTCTCAAACTCACTTTTAGAGGACCCATAACTGGTTTGAAGCTAGTAGAGTGGAACAATATGGTTCCAAAGCTAAGTTCTATCCTCCTCAGGGATGAACCAAATAGTTTCAAATGAAAGCTACATGAAAATGGCACATTCTCGGTCCATTCCATGTACAATGCTATGACTCTTCAAACCAAGTCCAGATTGAGACATATGTGGAAAATTAAACTCCCACTAAAGATCAAAATTTTCTTGTGGAACCTTTCAAGAGGAGTAACTCTGACCAAGGATAATTTGGCGAAAAAAAATTGGAAGGGCTCCAAGAAATGTTGTTTTTGTAACTCTGACGAGTTGATCCAATATCTATTTTTTGATTGCCATATTGCCCAGAATGTGTGGCGGATCTTTACCATTGCTACTAGTTTACAAAGACCTCTCAATACTAATCACATTCTTAGAGACTGGCTAACTATGAAGGGAGTGAAAGAAAAAAGATTAATCTATGCTGGAATGGCAGCCATATTATGGTCCATATGGCTGTGTAGGAATGATATTGTTTTTGATAAAAAAAAAACCGATGATTTCATTGATGCAGGTGGTCTTAAAGTGACATACTGGTGTCATTTTTGGAGAATATTGCAGAAGGAGATCCACAGAGAATGCAAGCTTGCCAGGCAGGTGGTTGCCATGAATATCTTCTCAACGCATGGGTGGCCATTGCAGCATAGGCTTTGCTGTTAATTCTGCTTTTTGTACTTCACTTGTGTCAACGCGCTCTTCGAGTACATCATGCTGTAATAAGAAGCTTGTATTGGCCGTATGCACTTTGCACCAGGCTGGAATTTTTCATTATCTAAAAAAAGCTTAGCACTAAAATATAAGAAACAAAAAATATTTAGCACTGGCATCGGGTGCTGGCTCTGCCGCTAGAGCCTGGGCAGGCGCCCAGGGTCGCCGGGCCTTGGGTCCATCCCTGGTTGGCAAGTTTGCTGGCTGCATCGTCCCCTCCCGCCACCCGACATTCGAGCCAGCTTGGCACAGGTTCTCTCCCTCTTTCTTAATTAATGACTTTGGCAGTGTTCCGGACCATAGCGTCGAGGCCATGTATTTCATTTTCTTTACTAGCTAGGAGGTAGTCTGATTCACCCAAACCAAGCAAGAAATACACCCTCTGGTTCTATCCAACATGTCATGTCTTTGTGAAGATACCACGACACTTTGTGCACCCCACTCCCAACCGCCTACCAACTCGCGGATGAAAGGCGCCTAAGCGCTCTTTGGGAGCAATGTAACCCACATGCACTTAGGGTCTCTACTTTAGGGGTGTATACACTCATGTGTTTGTATTATTTCATTTCCAATGAATACAGACACGAACTATTATATATATATATATATATATATATATAATTAGTAAAGTATCTGTACGTTGCTAAGGATGAAAAAAAATTGTCCACACATAAAAAAATTGTGTGATTTTTCTAACTTTTTTTCACAAGTGGGCGGCCCTGTGCAGCAGGTGGAGGAAATAGAAGAGGTTGACTTCAGGAGCTGCATGGCTGGCCCACATGGTGCCGCTTTCTTACATCCAGCCTCAACTCGCCCGGCGACTTCTGAAAGGCCAACGACACGATGAGAGACACGCCACCGGCTTATTCATGCTCGAGTCCAAGTTCTCCAAAGGTAACGACTTCCTTAGACTGACTCCAACCATAATATCCATTTTTGAGAGGCAAATCATCTTTTGTCTTACGTGTACATTAGCTGAAAAAAGAGGTAAATAAAGGTGTTCTCCAACAGCAATAGCCATCCGTAATTGCAAATCACCCCGTCGCTACCGCCGGTCGCCCCGCGCGAGGTCGCTCCGCCGCAGCCCTGCGCACGCCGCCGCCCTCGCGCTCCGCTGCACCCGCCCTGCATGTCGTAGCCCCCACACTCTGCCGCCTCTGCTGCGCCCGCCCAGCGCATTGGGAGAGGAGGATCCCGGCGCAACGACCAGGGTGGAGGAGGAGGAGCCCAACGCCGGGGAAGGAGGAGGAGCTCGGCGGCGCGGTGGCTTGGGGAGGAGGAGGACGAGACCGGCGCCGCCTCCGCGCACGCCGCCGAGGTCGAGCATGGCCGAACTCTGCATCTGCACCTGTGCGTTGTCCGTGCCGCCGAGCTCCGCCTGGCGAGGCCGCGCCCGCGCCACCAAGCTCCGCCTCCGCATTCGTGCCGCCGAGGTCTGCGCTCGCGCTGCCGAGCTCCGCACGAGGTCAACGCCCTGCCTTCCTCCTGCCGAGCTCGAGCCGCCGCTTCGTCCATGCCCTGCCTCCGTCCGATCGAGCTGCAGCTGCTGCTCCCGGTGGTGGGCTCCTCGTGCACAGCATTGCATTGGAGGAGAGAGGTTGTCCAAATTTACCTCCCTCCTCAAAGGCAAAAATGCCTTCTCATCTGCATTCTCGGTTGGAGCCAAAATGGAATGCACAGTAGTGATTGGAGAGCTATTTTTGCCTTTGCCTACGGCGGTTGAAGTCAGCCTCAGAAGGCCAAGTTTGATTGACTCTGCTGTTACAACATGCATGGTTCTTTGTGCTTTTGTGCAGGTAGAACGTGTTCTTCTACTTCAATATGACACCGTTCGTGACGTTGGTGGTGATCATCCTTTTCATGAACGAGTCTCGTTCTACCACTCTACCACTCGGAGGCCAAGGCTGTCGGGAGCACCTCATGGTTCTATTTGGAGATCATCGTCGCGCTCAACTTGGCAATCCTCATGGGCGCCTACATCACTCGGACCACTAGAGCGAGGGGGAGTGTTGAACCATAAGTGAATGCACCAATCAGTTCACCCAAAAGCCTAAGCTGATGGGGAAAGATGGACAATTCACTTATGGTTCAACACTCCCTGTCACGTGCAGCTCCCTCGGGGCGCAAACGTGGAAATAGAAGCGGTGCAGCGGAAAATGCGGTCGTCAGGATTCGAACTCGAGACCTTTAGTCTGATACCATGTTAAATTACTATGCATCAACCAGTTCACCCAAAAGGCTAAGCTGTTAAGGGAAGGTGAACAATTTACTTATGGTTCAACAATCTACATTATCCTGCACGCCATCGCCGTTTTCCACTAGGGCGCAGTTAATGCACGACCCATCACGCGTTGGCGTAACACGCGACCCCTCCTCCTTTCCTTTTTCGTCGTGGTCAGAGATTCCATTTCCATCGCACCGCAATCCAAAGTCCGAGCATCGCCCAGGCCGACCTCCTGCCCGCACACGCGCGCTGCCATGGCCGTCTTACTCCTCCGTGCGCCCATGAGCCGTTTGCCATCCACGGCTATCTTCTCCTGCCCACGAGCCGCTCCCTGCCATGGCCGTTCGCGTGACCAGGAGCGGCTGAGCGCCGCGGCCGATCACCTCCCCTGCACGCCCAAGAGCGGGCCGCGGCTGACCTCCTTCCCCACGCGCGCCCAGCGGCGGCTAGCTGCTGCTGCCGCCCACCTCCCCTACACGTCCAGGAGCTGCTCATCGCCGCTGCAGCCCTCCTTCCCCGGGCGCTCTGGAGAAATTCCTTGGAATTGAAAAAGGAGAGGAATGGTGGAGAGGAAGATAAGATTTAGGCATATTTAACAATTAAGACCCTGTTTTGTTCTTTATTCTGGCTGACTAGTGGTGGATGCTGATTTTGCAAAAGAGAACCTATATTATTTTATATTATACACAAACTATCATACATATCTATTTCCTGCTCTGTACAGTATCATTTAGTCACCTATACTATGTTAAAGTCGTTTTGTCCCATCATTTTCAGCTTCTTTTAATCTCAGAGTGTATTTCTTAAGAACTTCTATATTATTTACAAAATTTACGAGTTGTTTCACTAATTCGTGGTGTGATAGCAACTTATAATCGTACTGCAATAGCAAATTCTATCATTAGCAACTCCCGTACATGCTAAGTAATAGTATGATGATCATATAAAATAGACCCATTGCCATCTTTTATGGATTAGATTTGCTAGTGTTGCATGTAGCTAGTAAATTTGCTAGTGTTTTATATATCAAATTTCCCAACAACGTGAGTGTAGCCATGCTCATCCATCTCTTAATCCTATCAAATCATATTTACATAAAAAAACTATCGAAGCAAAGAATACAACAGTACTAATATACTAGCAAATTTAATAATACAGTACTAGCATATTTTATCAACGGAGAAGAAGGTGTTGGATTTAAAGTGATCAAACCATGTGGTAATAAATGTGAGTGTAGTCATGCTCATCCATCTCTGAATCCTATCAAATCATATTTAAATAAAAAAAACTATGGAAGCAAAGAATACAACAGTACTAATAAACTAGCAAATTTAATAACACCAACAGAGAAGAAGATGTTAGATTTAAAGTGATTAAACCATATGGTAATAAACACTAAATTTTCAGCTTTTTTTGCATACTAAATTTAACAAATTCTTTGCACACTAAATTCTCCGGTGAGCCATTGATTTCTATCATTGAAGGAGAAGGTGTTGGATTCAAAGGGTCCAAACCATGTGGCAATTAATAAACACTAAATTTTCTTACTCCTTTGCACACTAAATGAAAGAGTTGCTACACGTTATAATACCAAATTTGAAAGATTTGCTACATATTATGGTATAAGATTCACCATAATGATGATAAAGTAATTTGCTACAATAGATAAGACAAGTATTCTAACAAAAAGATAAGATAATTTGCCACTTCACATAGTATAGAATTTGTCACATTAATGAACACATGCCTTGCTACAATGGATAAGATAAATATTTCAACAAAAGAATAAGACAATTAGGTTTGTCACTTAATAAATACATGAGTTGTTACAATAATGAACACATGAATGCCATAATGGATAAAACATGTAAGAGAAAGATAAGACAATAAATATTTGCCACATATTATAATGACTAATTTAGCACATATTATAATGAAGGATTTGCTACACATTATAGTACAAAATTTGCCAATGATGAGAAGAGATTTGCTACAATGGATAAGGGAGCCGGTTAACGTGTGATGGGTCGTGCGTTAGGGGATCTTACGACCCATCCTGCTGCGCGCCACGTGCCCTCCCGCCAGCCCTGGCCGCCACATCCGCCTAGACCGCCTCGGCCGCATCCGCCTTGCGCTCCCCCACCGTCAGCCTCGCTAGTCAATGCCTTGCCCACCGCCTCCCCCAGAACGTTATATGTCCATCGGATTGTCTCGGCTCCTTGCAACCCAGACCCTCTAAACCGCCGAACGGTGTCACGGCAACGATTGTCGTGACGCACCACTTGCACAGCCCGCTCTCTGCCACCGTCCCATGCTCTGCCGCCATCGGCAATTGCCGCCATCGCCCGCATGAAACCGCCACCGGCCGCGTCATGCAAAATGGTCAACACATGAGTTGTTTTAAAATATACTTCCGTTTGACATAAAATGGTAAAGGTTTTCCATTTAACATAATACATGATTTCTCAAAATGGTCAACATGAGTTGTTTTAAAATATATTTCTATTTCTAAAAAATGAGTTGTTTTAAAGAAAATTATAAGACAATAAAATTTATCACTTAACATAATACATGAGTTACCACAATGATAGACATATGAATTGCTGCAATGAATAAGACATGTAAGAAATGGATAAGAGACTAAAGCTTTGAGACATATTATAATACAGATTTTGCTACAATGATAAAATAAATGATTTGCTAGAATAGATAAGATATGTATCTAACAAAAGGATAAGAGATAAGGACAATAACATTTGTAACTTACCATGCTGATGAACACAAGAGTTGCTACTATAGTTTGGACGAATTGATCAAAACATTATATTAAACATTAGTTGCTATCATATTATCATATAAATTGCTAGTATATTATTTATCTTTTTGTTGAATGGATGACATATTATCACATAGTAGCGAAGATGTTGCTACTACAATTTCAGAAGAAGTTGCTACTACAATTATGAAGAAGTTGCTATCAGAATATGAACTGAAATTTCTAATGTGTGATTTTTTTTTCTGATGATCATCATCATACTATCACTAGCATGGACTAAAGTTGTTACTGCAGTACCAACAGGAGATGCCATCAGAACATATATATGATTGTTTTATTTGTTACAATAGATTAACACAATATTATGGAACATGAATGGAAATCGCTATCACAGTTAAGACAGAAGTTGCTATCGGATTATGAACTAAAGTTTTTATCATATCAAGAACCAAGTTTGCTACTGTATTGTTTATTGTTGGTACCTATCACATAAAATGGATAGAAGTCATATGAAGTTGCTATCAATTTTGCATCAAAATTGCTATCATTTTATGAATCAGAGTTGCTATTTATATCAAACTTTTTGGTGGATGTCCATCTCTTTCACATATCATGGAGAAATGTTGCTACTATAAATGTCACATGAGTTGCTATCATATCATAAGCTAAAATTTCTAGTGTATCATTTTGTTGTTTAAATGGATGGACACAACATTTCATAGAGCATGGACACCAATTGCTGCCGCTAAAGTTTATACATGATTTGCTATCATATTAAGAATTAACATTGTTGTCATATCATTATTTTTTTTATCAAATGTGTCGAGCTACTATCACAGAGCATGTTACTGCAATTCTGACATGAGTTGCTACTATAATTATTTTTGCTATCATATTATCATAATGTTATTTCATTATTATTTTTGAATGGATCAGCTCACTACCATATAACATGGACAAAAATGGAGTGAAGTTGTTATCATTGCACGTATCTAAATTGCTACTCCCTCCATTTTGGAAATCTTGTCATTAGGACAAGAAAGCTAGTGCAAATTTGCACTAATAAGTTTATTTTTAGGATAATAAAAACAAAACAGAGGAGTAGATACAAATTGGTATAGTAGCAATAAATAGGTTTATATGAAACGGCAGACAAATTACTAACAAATTACCCACAATAATTTCAAAGCTACTAATATCCTGTCACAACGTAGACAATTAGCTAGCAATTTACCAACAGAGACTAGTAGCAAGTAGCTACTTTTAACTGTTTCACCGTAGCAATTTATCAACAGAGACTAGCATTAAGCGGCAGCCGGCAGACCCCAGACAGCTCCTGTAGTGTCGCAGAGACAAAATGAAAAAAAGCAAGGTGCTAGCTCCTCGGTCGCAGGTGAGGTGAGACGGGGCGGCAAGGGAGGATGGCGGCGTTCAAGAGGCGCTCCTAGGCCGAGGGAAGGGGGCGCCTGGGAGCGGCGCCGCCGAGGTGCTTCTCGGCTGTGGGAGAGGGGGCGGCACCGGCGAGGTGCTCCTTTGTCGCGGGTGAGGCGGGGCAGCGGCGCGAGGTGCTTCACAGTCACCAGGGAGGACGGAGGTGCTCCTGAGGCGCTTTTTGTAACAGAACCAGCTTACCACGGAGCCGGCTCCATTCTAGGATCATGCTCGGGTGACGTCACGCGCAGTAACGTCCAATAGTACAACATATGACAGATGAATATAATTGTAAATAGAATATAGATAGAGTACAGAGTTTTACATAAATCTAAATTTAAATTACAAACCAGAGTCTTTAAAAGTACGGGAGCGAATAGCTCAACAGAAATAAAATGGTCCAACGGAATAAGTAAGATACAATCGCTCTCTCACGACGATTCACACAGAACATCCGGCTTGTAGGTGCTTGCCAGAACACCGTGTCGGCAATCAATGATCTACTCCTCCTCATCATCGGTGCACCGCTCCTACTCGATGTTCCAGCAATCAGGTCGCTGGCCTTCCCAGTGGAATCTCCCACCACAGTGGCAGTCCCCACCCTGGTCATCTGAAACCACATAGAACGTTGCCATGAGTAACTAGTTTACTCAGCAAGACTGACCCGTCAAGGTGGCCAACTACAGCCGACTCCTAGACATGCATAGGCTAAGGTACGGTTCATGTTGCCAAAAGTCAGCCTAATAGTAAATCCCTAGTTTTTCAAGTTTTAGCATCAAGTTTAGTTAATAGGTGAATAGTAAATTTAGTTTGCACTATATCTACAACAATCATGGTTGCAATACAATTAATAATAATTTCCAAACAGTAATATTAAACCCTTTCAATAAATTAATGGCTTCCAACACTATTCCGGAGCAACGATCAAGTGGTACTCGTTACTATGACGGGTAGCGACTCGAATCGATTTACATCCTACAGGAGAAACCTGCTTGCACGATCCATACGGGCTTCCTGGAAGCCGCATGGAGCAACCTTTCGCGTACGGTACCGCAGGGTCTTTCAGGTCCAGACTCCCCCGAGGAGGGTCCCCCAACGCGATGCGCCCCGTGCCGCCATCCGTGGATAGATTCCTCCCTCCTCTCAGCCCCAGTTCCACCAAAGAAGGGAGAAGTCTATCTTCTGACCAGGCAGTAGTCGTAGCTACGTCAGTTTACTGGGCCAATAACTCTAGCATGCAAACAGTACGTTCAAACTAGACCTCATAGGACCGGACACGAGACGTAGCCTTAAGTGACTCGAACGGGGCTACCTGCATGAAGACAAGCTGTCCTTCCCTTTCCACCTAGTTGCCCGTCTGGTCTTCATTTGTTATCCCATTCCAACTTTCCTTCCTCTTTCATCATTCCCAAGTGATAATATTTCCTGATCTACTAGTGGTCTCTATACCACTCGACGAATGATCGTCCTAAATTAAGCAGAGTGACTACCGTCCTGAGGCTATTATCAGCTATGCGAAACCTATTGCAATTCTAGGTTTTCAAACAACTCCTACAAACCTAATGCACAGGCAAGACTATGACATACTAACTTGTGATAAAATAAAAAGAGTAAAACTTGGTGGGATGCACCGGGGCTTGCCTTGAGCTTGTTCCTGGTTAGCGGGGTCAACTCCTTGTCCCTCTGGCTCCTGCTCCGGTCCTGGCTCCACGTGGTTCACCTCGTGACCTAAATGATGGAGATGATATGATGCATGAGGACGTCATTCAATTCACGGCACTTCCTCAACAAATACGTTATAGTACAATATTTCATGTAAAAGGGTACGGGGGTGTGTCGATTAGTTCAATAAAGTAACCCGTATGGTCGAGGCATAAAGTGGATGCATTTAGTGTATTTCCTTCATGGGCTCCAGAAATTAACAGTGGAAAATGGGTACAAAAAGTACGGGGTGTTGCCCACCGAAAAGTACGGGGTGTTGCCCACCGAAAATATCAGGGGTGATTTATTGGCAAATTTTCACTTACATGCATTGAGCCATTAATTTTAAATATTTAAATCTATGCTTAGGGTTGAGTAATTAATTGTGACTAAGTTGCAGAGAACTGGGACTCATGGTTTTACAGGAAAGTCCAACAACTCAAAACATGATATTTCTCCAAGTATCAAGAATTTACTAAACATGTATAATGAAAACTAATTTTATTAATGTTTTGGCCATTCAATTTAATATGGATAAAAATTACTAACATGCAGCGAGATTTACTAATTTTGTTAAATAGTACATGCCCAGAGAATTCTACTAGATTTTTGCCCTACCTCAAAATTCGTAGTAAATAATTTACTATGCATTTTCTATGTTTTTCCCATTTCCTGAAAATAGATTCTAATCGAAAACTAAAAGGAAAAATGAATTTCTGGCCTCGTGGGCTAGATCTACCGTGGCCCATGTCCAAACGCGCGCGCGGAGACAGCCTTCGGGCCAGATCTGGCCTAGGCGGGGTGCGGCCTAGTGGCCTGCCTGGCCCATTGGCCAGCTCGGCCAAGTCGAGCGCGCGTGCGGCGGCGCTCTGGCCACGCGCGACGGTGGGGGCGAGGCTAGCGGCTAGGGCAACGGCGGGGCCCGCCGTGAGTGGAAGAGTAATAGTGAGGTGGCGGCGCTTAAGCGGCGCACTGGCTAGGGGCAAGTCGCTTGCCGGAGCTTGGGCCTCACCGGCGGTGGTGGAAGGTGGCGGATGGCGATGGCATTCCGACAGGAATCCCACACTGACCCGAGCCGAGTGGGGCCATGCGGAGGCGCCGAGACTAAAGGGTCATGCATGTGAGAGGGATTGGCCGGGGGCTTACCGGAGAGGAAATGGGAGTCGGCGGACAGACGGTCGAAGGTGGGGAAGAAGCTTGAAATTGCTGGTGGCTCGGTGCAGAGAAAGGGGGGCGGCGGTGCGAAGAGCTTGAGGGCGTCGAGGCGGAGCACAGGAGGTCGTCGGCCGGGGCGGGCAGGCAGTGCAGTAGTCAGTCGCCCGAGCTCGGCCCACGCGGCATTGGCGAGCGAGGGAGCAGGGAGTGAGCGCGGGGAAGAGAAAAGAGAAACGGAGGAGGGGGGGATGTTCCGACCGGATAGGGGGCAAAAGGGGATGTCAGGGCGCTGGTGGGGGCGTCGATCCGTGGAGTTCCGCTCGCGCCCGTCGTCAATGCCCACGCGGCGTACGGGCAGGCGAGGACCGGGGCAGCGCCGGTTTGTGCTTGTTCCGGATGGCTGACAGGTGGGGCCCCGGGGAGTTTTTCTTTTTCATTTCTTTTCCAAACCTGTTAACTGTCTGTATTTGTTATTTTTGTGGGGATTAATCGGTGGCAAATCAACACAAACCAAAAATATGGGCGAGTTAATCCTGATGTGCTTCAATTTATAAAAATGATAAAGCTCAGTGTTTGCAATTTGAATTTAAATGAGAAATTTTCAAAGAGGGGCAGTTTTTGACTTTTTGACATTTATTTGGGGTATTAAACAATTGGATAAAAATCTGAGAAATTAACCAAAATTCTAATTGATCATGTCCAACAACATATATTTTTGGTAGGGGTGACCTATGTTGAAAAATTGAGACTTGTAGTTTAAATGCCATTCAAATTTGCTTAAATTTGGTTTGAATTAGGCAAATTTCAGTTTAACTTGGCCACAAGTTCATTTTCCTGGTGATTCTAACCCCAATTCAGTGGCATGGGAGTCACAGCCCTCCTTCCTTAAAGAAATCTCGTCCCGAGATTAAGAAAAGGTACAACGGTTTACCTAGGGGTTGGTGTAGGAATTCGGGTAGTGGCTTTGTAGGAACTCTTCCGTCTCCCAAGTAGCCTCTTTCACGGTGTTTTTGCTCCATTGGACCTTGTAGAACTTGAGCGTCTTTTTTTGAGTTACTCGTTCCTTCTCGTCTAGTACCTTCACCGGGCGCTTAGAATATGTCAAGTCAGGTTGTAGCTGATCAGTATTTTCCAAAGGAACATCCACTAGGGTCTTCAAACATTTATTAAGCTGGGACACATGGAATGTGTCATGCACTCCTACAAGTTCCACTGGCAGTTGGAGCTTGTAGGCCACAGGCCCACATCTTGCAATGATCGGATAGGGGCCGATATAGCGGGTGTTAATTTCCCGCGAATCCCAAATCGTTGTACCCCTTTGGTTGGTGAGACTCGGAGATAGACCATATCACCGACTTTAAACTCCAACGGGCAATGTCTCTTATCTGCATAACTCTTCTGTCTGGATTTAGCTGCTCGTAGATTAGACTAGATTTCTAGTACTTTCTTTTCAGCTTGTTGCACAAATTCTGGGCTGAATATTACTCTCTCCCCTGATTCTGACCAACTCAATGGTGTGCGACATCGGCGACCATATAGAGCCTTGAATGGCGCCATTTTGATGCTCTCTTAGTAACTATTGTTGTATGCAAACTCGGCCAATGGTAAACACTCATCACATCTCTTGCTGTGATTTAAGATGTAGGCTCTCAACATGTCCTCTAATATTTGGTTCACCCTTTCTGTCTGATCGTCTATTTGGGGGTGGTATGCAGAACCCCAGATTAACTTGGTGTCAAGTGACTCGTGTAGCTTTTCCCAAAAGCGTCCAACAAACTGAGGGCCCCTATCGAATACAATCGTTTTGGGCACACCGTGTAAGCACAGGATCCGATCTATATACAATTGTGCATACCTCTCTGTTATGAACCATGTCAATACAGGGATGAAGTGTGCAACTTCAGTCAACCGATCAACAATCACCCATAAAGAGTCCAATTTACGTGAAGTGCGGGGAAGACCAACAATGAAATCCATGTTGATATCCTCCCATTTCCAAGACAGAACACTCAAGGGTTGTAATAGACCTGCCTTCTTCAGATGATCGGCCTTGACTCATCAACAGGTATCATATTCTGCGACATATCGTGCTATTTCCCTCTTCATACGAGTCCACCAAAATCTGGATATCAAATCGTGGTACATCTTGTTGCTTCCTGGATGCATAGAGTACTTCGCGACATGAGCCTTGTCCAAAATCTTCTTGCAGAGTTCCAGATTCTTAGGCACTACTAGGTGATCCTTGAACCATAACACACCTTCTACATGCTCCCAAAAACACTAGACTTTAGCATTGCCCTCCTTAAGTCTCCTTCTAAGGTGTGCCATGCCAACATCATTCTTCTGGGTTTCTACTATCTCTTCTCACAAAGTAGGTACCAATCCTAGGTTATAGAGAGCTCTGTGGGTGTTACCTGGACATAGTGACCATCTTGCGCTTGTGGGCTGACCATGACATGGTGGCACTGAGCCTTACGACTTAGTGCATCAGCCACGACATTTGCTTTTCTGGGGTGGTAATGCACTTCCAACTCATAGTCTTTAATCAATTCCAACCAACGATGTTGCCTCATGTTCAGATGATCCTGAGTGAAGATGTACTTCAAGCTCTTGTGGTCGGTGTAGATACGGACTAGATTACCAAGCAGGTAGTGTCTCCACATTTTCAATGCTAGTACCACTGCTGCTAATTCCAGACCATGTGCAGGATAATTCTGCTCATGCTTCCTTAGTTGCCTGGATCCATAAGCGATGACTCTACCATCTTGCATGAGCACGCACCCCAATCCAATACCTGAAGCGTCGCAATAGACATCAAACGGTTTCCCCAGGTCCGGTTGAGCTAATACTGGGGCAGTCATAAGATGTTTCTTTAGGGTTTGAAAGGCGTCCTCGCAGCCGTGATCCCATACAAATTTCTTTTCTTTCTTCAGTAGCTCCATCATGGGTTTTGCAATCTTGGAGAAATTTGGGATGAAACGACGGTAGTAACCAGCCAATCCAAGAAAACTGCGGATGTGAAATACGGTCTTTGGTGTCTTCCAGTTCAGTACATCTTTCACTTTGCTAGGGTCTACGGCTATGCCTTCTTCTGAGATGACATGGCCCAGAAATGGTACCTGCTTCAACCAAAACTCGCACTTGCTAAACTTAGCATATAGCTGGTGTTCCCTTAACCTCTATAGCACAATGCGGAGATGCTCTGCATGTTCTTCTTCTGACTTGGAGTAGACTAGGATTTCATCAATAAACACCACTACAAATTTGTCCAGCTCTAGCATGAACACCGAGTTCATGGGATACATGAAGTGTGCCGGTGCATTTGTCAAACCAAAGGACATCACTAAGTACTCGTAGAGTCCGTACCGAGTGGAGAACGCCATCTTGGGGATGTCGTCCGCACGGATCTTAATTTGGTGGTATCCAGATCGCAGATCGATCTTAGAGAAAACCTTCGCTCTAATTAGCTGATGAAAAAGAATATCAATGTGGGGCAGTGGGTACTTGTTCTTGATAGTCACGGCATTGAGCGGACGGTAGTCCACACATAGCCTCAAGGATTCATCCTTCTTCTTTACAAACAATGCCGGACAACCCCAAGGCAAAGAACTTGGTCGAATAAATCCTTTATCTAGCAACTCTTTCAACTGCTCCTTCAGCTCCGCTAGTTCCTTGGGTGCCATTTTATATGGTCTCTTGGATATAGGTGCCGTTCCTAGCTGAAGCTCAATCTTGAATTTGACATCCCGATCCGGAGGTAGTCCAGGGAGATCATCAGGGAACACGTCCGGGAACTCGTGAACCACTAGGATGTCTTTTAATTGTTTGGCTTTGATGTGATGACTTACAGGTGCAGCCAGTTGTGGGGGTACTACTCGGAAACTGGTGTTGCCGTGGGTAGGAGAATTTAGGTGTACGGTGTAGGCGTCTATGTCTAACACCGCCTTGTGATGTCTCATCTAAGGCATGCCCAAAATAACGTCAATATTGCTCCCATATAAAACCATACATTTTGTAGAGTAAACCATTGTTCCTAGGGTTATGGGGAGTTTCTCAATTTCATAGAGAGCAGGGGTTTGCCCACCAGTGGATCTAATGGTATATCTTGTTTTCATAAGGGTGCGAGGCAGCTGGTGTTTATCAACGAAGAACCCACTAACAAAACTATGCGATGCCCCTGAATCGAATAGAACAAGTGCAGAGTGGCCTCGAACAGAGAACGTACCAGCGAGAATGGGGTTGTTCTCCGGAACCTCCTCTAGAGTGGTGTTGTTCATGCGGCCAGTACGGACGGTTCCCTTGTTGTTGCGATTGTTGTTGTTGCTACTGTTGCTATTCCTTTGCTGGCTCTGGCCCATGTTCCTCTTGGGGAAGGTGCACTCCCTCAAAAAATGCCCAAGGCGACCGCAGTTGTAACAGGGAAAAGGCCCCATCTGAGTGTTCTGCTGCTGAGGTGGGTGATACCCTCCTTGGTTTTACTGCTGATGTGGTGCCTGGGGTTGCGATTGTGGCTGCTGGGGTGGACAGGAAAATGGTGCTGACATGGGGGTGGAACGATACCTCTATCCAGAGGGATCCGTGTACACCATGCGATACTTTTGTGGGGGTCCACCGGATGATCCCACGGCACTAGCGGATCTCTTCCGCTCCGCCGTCATCTTGTGATATCCATCTTCTGCCATGATAGCATTGTTAAGGAACTCCGCAAAAGTGCCGCCCATGTTAAGGTTGAGGCGGTCCTGTAACTCTGCGCTGAATCCCTCCAAGAATCGGTCCTTACGCTTGGCGGGGGTGTCTACTTGTTCGGGAGCATAGAGCGCCAGGCGGTTGAACTCCTCGCAGTATTCTTCGACACTGTGGTTGCCTTGTTTCAGAGCTACGAACTCCCGTGCCTTCTGGTGGATGAGCCCTGCAGGGATATAGTGGGCACGGAACGCGGTCTTGAATTCATCCCAAGTAATCTGTTGGTCTGCACCAACTGAAGCGGCATGGTTGGCCCACCATGCCCCAGATGCTCCATGCAGCTGCTGGGCTGCATACAGAGTCTTCTGCACCGGTGTGCAGTTGAGGAGCCCAAACTTGGACTCAAGCATGAGCAGAAAATTCTCAGCTTCCATGGGCTCAGCGGTGGAGCTGAACGTAGGTGGCCTGGTGGTGAGGAAATCAGCGTAGGTGCTGTTCTGTGCCGCACCGTTGTTGTTGCCCCTAGCATTTCTATTGGCCATTTTTTGTTGTGCCAACTCCCGCATGAACTCCGCTTGCTGCTGCTGGTTCTCCATCATACTGGCGAAGAACTGCGCCATCATCTGCATGAGGTTAGGAGGTGGGGGTGGAGCCTCGTGCTGAGTGTCGTCCTCCCTAGCCCTGGAGCTTTCGGGCTGCTCACCGTGGAGCTCGTTGGTGTGGCGGGTGCGAACCATTCTGAAATGCAAGAATAGAGATTCCAATTAGCCTCTTTTCCAACAACATCATTGCATAAATGAATTCATATAACATCGCAACATAGGTAATAATAAAACAGTCAACATTCCGACAAGTTTTGCATCCATAAACTAACATAAGTGCAAGTACAAGTCATTCAGGTCTGTTGTACATGACTTGGAATATGTGGCCGTCAAGTCATAAAAGAAATTCACGTGGGTGATCCCCAAAATACAATAACCACGCGTGGATCGACAAAAGCTACCTACCCTCCCTGTCCTACCTTCCTGACCTCATCATGCCTACTACGACCAACTACGCCCTGCCACCAACGGTGCCGGAGGGTCCTGGACGGTCCACTCCCATCGGCGCCAGTGGCTCGTATTCTACATCATACTCCTCGTCCATGTCCTCCTCTGGGTCCTCCTCCTCTGGTGCCGCCGGTGGCGCCAGAGCTACCTCCAGCTGCTCCTGCAGACCCTGGTTCTCGTGGGCCAGGGTCTCCAGGTCCTCTCCCATAAGCTCCATCTCCTGCTGGGCAGCCGCCAACTACTGCTGCAGGTGCTCGTTGTGGTTGGCGCGCTGCTGTATAATCACACCGCGTCTATCCACCTCCTGCTCCAGAGTGTCATGCTGTGTGGTAACCTCGGTCACGCGAGTCTCGCTCGCCTGAAGAGCAGCGGTTAGCCGCTGAATCTCACTCTGCTGTGTGTCAACCTACCCCCGCAAATCGTTCTGCTGCTCCCATACCTGTCCAGCCTCTGCCAGAAGGATACTGTTGCGGCTGCTCAACTCCTCATCCAAGTTGAGGAGGCACTCGGCGTAGTGAGATATGCGGTGATATCCCTCATGGTACTCCGGGTAGTCGTCACGGGCAATGCGCCTTATGCGCCTCTGCTAGACCAGATTGGCCTGGTGCCATATGGGAATCATCTCGAACGGGTCCCAGAGAGTACTGTAGTGTGGCGCCCGCAGAAGTGGGTGAGAGCCCTATGGGCGGCTCTCTCCAAGCCCTCCCGAAGGCTCCCGCACGTCACCGTGCTCTCCATCCCCGGCAGGGTGGGGCTGCGGGGGTGGGTGGACACGCTGATGTGCACCTCAGCGAGGGTCAGTCCATGGCGGTGGACCTCACGCCCACGGTAGGAAGGCGGTTCCATATAGCCCAGCAAACACAGCAGGCCCCACAAAAGAGTAGGGAAACCGCGGTGGTGAAGACCGGTGGTGTAGCATCACCCGTCATGTGCTAGCTCCTCAAAGCTGTGGTCGTCTATCTGGAACAAAAACCCAATGGTGAGTGTAGTGTTCCACAAGCTGAGAATGCATATTAATAACAAGTGATATGACGCTGGATATGATAGAAAATTTTTAACCGCAAGGCTAGATTAAGTTTCGACTCACGGAAACGAATAATCTGTCCTAGCATGCAACCGTCATTGAATTAAACTTTAAGCTATCTTAGATACCGAATCCGGACTGCCACTGAACATCAATGTTTGAGATAACTTAAACACCTTTCCAACGCATATTTACACGCCATCGTAGGATAAACGGTTTAGGAGCTATGAATTTTCGAAGTTATAGGTCAGAATCTGAAAGTTCAATATGACAGGGCTATATATGGTGTGAAAAACGGATCAAAGTCCAGTTTTCTTTTCATCTAACCACAGAAGTAATCTACCAACTTTGTGGAGAGTCGTACTCTCTTTCTAACATATATTTACATGTCTCCAACAAATTCTTAGAGCTCCAGATATACAATTTACACTACCGGTAACTTTTCTGAGCTGAGCTTCGGGACAGAACTGGGTTACCCTGAAGATTTGCTCATAACACTATTTTTCAGATTCCAAACTCAAAAACTTAAGCTACCAAAGTTGTAGCGCATTTCATAATATTTCTAGAGAGTACTCATCCAACCTTAGAGGTGGTCTGAGAAAGTAGTTATGAATTTTACAAGATAGGTGATAAATCTGAATTTCAGTTTGTCACCAAATTGTTGTTCTGACTCGAACGAACCATAACGGTATTGCTCGGTAATCTTTAAACCCAAATTTCTTGCTGGAAATACAGAGAGTTTGTTCATGATTCCAATGAATATTTATTTGCATGCTTTTGATTCTCGAATGAGAAGATATCGATTTTTATGTGCATGACATGCTAGCTGAAATTTCAGTTTCGTCAAAGTGACTTGATGTTCTAATATTTTTCGTGAATGCATATGCTTGCGGCCTATACGTCCTCAGAAATTAAAAATTGGCCATGAATAGGACCATATGCATAGTCGGTGGCTGTCGGTCTCTCAAGTCAGTCGTATTCTACGCGTTTCTTACGCAATTCGTGGTTAGCGTACCTGCAGAAAAATTCCATCCAACCATCCACATTTTAGGCAATTGATAGATAGATAATGTTTGACAGGAATTTAAATACCCCATATCATTCTGTATGGGCTGCACCCCAGATAGGCCACTTCCTGGAGAAAAGCGTCCACGATCTACATCACGTGGCAGGACGTTCACCATGGCGTCGATGACCTGGACGGCCCCATATGTTTCGAAGAACTGGGACTCCCTTTAACCCGCTTGGGTAGGGACCCTCGTGACAATCCGGAAACCAGAGAGTACGAGCATTTCGCAACTTACCTTCTTACCTGAGCGTAGGTGCGTCATTACAGAATAGTAAGTTTTGCATTAATGTAATCTAGGCCTATGTTGCAGTCAGAAGTTAGCTTGCCACCTGTTCATAACCACTATAGATCTAATGGGCACGTCCTCACATGTTCGTAACAGTGTTTTTGAAAATATGTCTTTGAATATTGCACTATTACCGAGATGGCTCTGATACCACGCTGTAATAGAACCGGCTTACCACGGAGCCGGCTCCATTCCAGGATCATTCTCAGGTGATGTCATGCGCTGTAACATCCAATAGTACAATACATGACAGATGAATATAATTGCAAAGAGAACATAGATAGAGTACAGAGTTTTATATAAATCTAAATTTAAATTACAAACCAGAGTCTTTAAAAGTGTGGAAGCGAATAGCTCAATAGAAATAAAATGGTCCAACGGAATAAGTAAGATACAATCGCCCTCTCATGACAATTCACACAGAAGATCTGGCTTGTAGGTGCTTGCCCGAACACCGTGCCGGCAATTAATGATCAACTCCGCCTCATCATTGGTGCACCACTCCCACTCGATGTTCCAGCAATCAGGTCGCTGACCTTCCCAGCAATCAGGTCGCTGGTCATCTGAAATCACATAGAACATCGCCCAGAGTAACTAGTTTACTCAGCAAGACTGACCCGTCAAGGTGGCCAACTACAGCCGACTCCTAGACATGCATAGGCTAAGGTAGGGTTCATGTTGCTAAAAGTCAGCCTAATAGTAAATCCCAAGTTTTTCAAGTTTTAGCATCAAGTTAAGTTAATAGGTGAATAGTAAATTTAGTTTGCACTATATCTACAACAATCATGGTTGCAATATAATTAATAATAATTTCCAAACAGCAATATTAAACTCTTTCAACAAATTAATGGCTTTCGACACTGTTCCGGAGCAGCGATCAAGTGGTACTCGTTACTGTAAGGGGCAGCGACTCGAATCGATTTACATCCTGTAGGAGAAACCTGCTTGCACGATCTATACGGGCTTCATGGAAGCCGCATGGAGCAACCTTTCGCGTATGGTACTGCAGGATCTTCCGGGTCCAGACTCCCCCGAGGAGGGTCCCCAATGCGATGCGCCCCGTGCCGTCATCCGTGGGTAGATTCCTCCCTCCTCTCAGCCCCAGTTTCACAAAAGAAGGGAGAAGGTTATCTTCCGACCAGGCAGTAGTCGTAGCTACGTCAGTTTACTGGGCCCATAACTCCAGCATGCAAACAGTACATTCAAACTTGACCTCATAGGACCGGACACGAGGCGTAGCCTTAAGTGACTCGGACGGGGCTACCTCCTTGAAGACAAGTTGTCCTTCCCTTTCCACCTAGTTGCTCGTCTGGTCTTCATTTGTTATCCCATTCCAACTTTCCTTCCTCTTTCATCATTCTCAAGTGAAAATATTTCCTGATCTACGAGTGGTCTCCATACCACTCGACGAATGATCGTCCTAAATTAAGCAGAGCGACTACCGTCCTGAGGCTATTATCAGCTATACGGAACCTATTGCAATTCTAGGTTTTCAAACAACTCCTATAAACCTAATGCACAGGCAAGATTATGACATACTAACTTGTGATAAAATAAAAAGAGTAAAACTTGGTGGGATACACCGGAGCTTGCCTTGAGCTTGTTCCTGGTTAGCGGGGTAAACTCCTTGTCCCTCTAGCTCCTGCTCTAGTGCTGGCTCCACGTGGTTCACCTCGTGACCTAAATGATACAGATGGTATGATGCATGAGGACGTCATTCAATTCATGGCACTTCCTCAACAAATACGTTATAGTACAATATTTCATGGAAAAGGGTACCGGGGTGTGTCGATTAGTTCAATAAAGTAACCCATATGGTCGAGGCATAAAGTGGATGCATTTAGTGTATTTTCTTCATGGGCTCCAGAAATTAACAGTGGAAATTGGGTACAAAAAGTACGGGGTGTTGCCCATCGAAAATGCTACTCAATGTTTAATAGGGTTTACGGAACCGTCGATTTTTAGAAAAGAGTTGACATATTAACATGGTTCTGGAAGTCAATTGTATATGGTTGATTTACTGCAAATAGAAAATATCAGGGGTGATTTATTGGCAAATTTTCACTTACATGCATTGAGCCATTAATTTTAAATAATTAAATCTATGCTTATGGTTGAATAATTAATTGTGACTAAGTTGCAAAGAACTGGGACTCGTGGTTTTACAGGAAAGTCCAACAATTCAAAACATGATTTTTCTCCAAGTATCAAGAATTTACTAAACATGTATAATTAAAACTAATTTTATTAATGTTTTGGCCATTCAATTTAATATGGATAAAAATTACTAACATGCAGGGAGATTTACTAATTTTGTTAAATAGTACATGCCCAGAGAATTCTACTCAAAATTCGTAGTAAATAATTTACTATGCATTTTCGATGTTTTTCCCATTTCCTGAAAATAGATTCTAATTGATCATGGCCAACAATATATATTTTTGGTAGGGGTGACCTATGTTGAAAAGTTGAGACTTGTAGTTTAAATGTCATTCAAATTTGCTTGAATTTGATTTGAATTGGGCAAATTTCAGTGTAACTTGGCCACAAGTTCATTTTTCTGGTGATTCTAACCCCAATTCAGTGGCATGGGAGTCACACTTTTTGGCTGCGGTTGAGGGCGCGGCGCGGAGGAGCTGCTCTCTTGGGCCGCAGGGAGAGGGGCCGGCGGCCGGTGAGCTGCGCCTGGGCCGCAACGGCGAGGTGCCCACGGGGCGCGCGCGGAGGATGGATTTCGCGGCGGCGAGCTGGCCCGGGCCGCACAGAGGAGGAGGGTGGCAGAGGCGGTGAGCAGCTGCGGAGGCGTGCAAGGAGGAGAGGCGGACGCAGCGATGATTTGGGGAGACGGGGCTCTGTTCTGCCGATCTGTTCTTTCGAGGAAGAAAAGATTGTGGCTGTTTTATTGGAGGATGGGCCGAACACAATAAGCCCGCACGCGGGGCAGGCTAGGCCGCGGGCGACGGGTCGCGGAATAGACTTTCCGTTTCCACTACGTCGACTGCACGCTCTGGGGCTGGGGCGTCGTCCTCAAGGTGCCATAATGTGTGCACAAGGCGGCCCAGGATATGGTGCGGTTGTCCGTGCTGCAACGTGTCCTTGATGAGTTGAGGCCGTGGTTGGAGCGGACTGATCCGGCGTAGGACCAAATCGGCGGCGCTACCGTATGTAAAACTGTCCGACTATTCGGCGCAGAGGACTGTAGTCCTCTCACGCAAAAATAATATTTGGTCATTGTAGGTTTGTCCCAATTAGTGCACGGGACAAAACAATATTTCGCCACTACTTATCGCTCATGTTACGTTTACTTGTGGCGCAGAGCTTTTCCTGCCACTGATTAGCGTTGATTGTCTAACTGGTCAGTTAGCTATGAGATCGTAGGTATTAATCAAATATCAATCCCTTAAAAAAAATCTCATATCAATCATCTCTTGACTAGTAGAAAATGCTTCAATTGTGGGACACCAGTGATAAAATGGTAACAACACACAGGAGCAAATACACCGTGTCATGGTAACATTTTATAAACACAAATCTTGGATATGCCTACGCGTTCATGGGGTGGGGACTGGGGTCTTGTGGAGTTCTGACCCAAGACATATCCAATAACCCCAAGAACCTAAAAGGCACGATTTAGCAACCCAAGCAACATAGGCACAACAGGGCACAACATCCTCTGTTCTCATACATGGAGATGCACCACAACATGGAGGTGGCGACCGCTCATGGCCCGACTATTCCTGATACTTTAACAAACGCTTCTGAGGGGCTGTTTGTTTCCCAACCAGATTATATAATCTTAGTAGTACTAGATACATAATCTTAATTATATTACTCAGATTATATAATCTAGATGGGGGTGTTTACTTACCCAGATTATTGGTTTTAGGTGTCAGAAGACAAAAATATCCTTTACTGTTTAGATGAATTAGTTTTCTTTTTGTCGACATTTGAATTCTTTTAGGACTATAAACAAATTCAATAAATACCAAATTGCTTGGGAGATGTTTTCCTTTGCATCAGCAACGTTGAGAGGATCTATTTTCGCCAGATGGGATGTGGATTTGCTGGATTTGTGGCTAATATTTGGATGTGGAGGAGACGTAGATGGAAGGGACGCCGGGGATGGGGCTGTGTATGGCTGGAGGAATGGGCTCAGTGGAAGTTTTTATCCGATAGCAATTGTGGGTAATTTCTCTCAAGTTATCATGGGTAGTGGGTATTTTATAAAAATAATAAAAAAAATAAGCACCTCTTAAGGAGGTTGTAGGATTACTATAATTTTGGCATCTATATTATATAGTCCACCCCAATAATCTGGCTTGTTTATTCGTCATTTGGACTATTTAGTCTAGATTATATAATCTCGATGGATTATAAGTTGAAACAAACAGCCCCTGAGTCTTGCCTTACTACCCTTATTATAGCAAGCTATGATAGGTATGGCACTTGCTTTTACATTTATAGAAAAAGACGTCACTAAATAGTAGACCTCGTGTAACTGTCTTTCAGTATCAATAGTATCTATTATTGACATGATTTGTCTTGCCACTACTAGAAAAACAACTTCTAGTGACAAAAGTCGGAACATGCGTGGTCAGGCATCTTAGGGCCTGTTACCAAAGTGTGATCATAGGATGCTTATTCTAAGTGACATAACTTAGCGATGGACAGATCAAGACCCCTCACAATTTTCGCTATAGAAAAATAGTGATGGCCCAGGCTGTGACCCATTACTAAATTTTGCCATCATATAATTAAAAAGGCAGGTGTGGGTGGCGGTGCAACCCTAAACAGCCTGCCTCATATCCATTCATGTTCCACCCCCTACAACCACCCTCAACCATTCTCTCTCCGCCCTACCCCTTCTCCTTGTGGCTGATGGCCTCTGGTCGTCGGAGCCAACGGGACTAGGTGCGCATTGCCAAGTTGCAGCGTGCTACTGGTGTATCTTCACTCAGCAGACCATGCCGTCCGACGCAGCCCACACGAAGAAGTGCAAGGCGACGCCAGCCGTCGGATCTGGCAACTGCCTCCCTATCCGGTGATGCCACAACGATGGTTTCTGAGACAACGGCGCCTGCCTCCATGATGGCCACAGCATTGGATATGGCAGAAGCGAGACCGGTGGCGAAGGAGATGGCGGCAATAAACATGGCGGCCGCTCTGGTTTTTTAACGTAGATAGTGCATACTTAGCAAAGGATTAGCAGCATATTGGTAGTAGCGGATGAAAGACCCGGTACTAAGACCACTTACGGCCTATTGCTGAAAATCACTATTGTAGTAGTGTGCATCAGTGAATGAAAACAACAGTTGGACTGTCGATAACATGAGAATGTCTACCAAGCTTCATTTGACAGACCTGACCGTTCTGCACTAGCAATGAGACATGCAAGCGAGATTTGCATCTGAGACAGATGTTGACAATGCAACGTATATTAATATTAACAATTCAAATATCCTTTTGCACGTGAAGAAAAAACTCTATTTAATCATTTAATGCATCAGTAGGTTAGAACTTGATTGTCAAGAGGCCCTAGTGTCAATGGCAAACATGGAGCAAATTTATATTTTGATTGGCGGTAGGGGCTTGTGCCTCCATCTTACCTGTTTCTCGATCTGCGCTTGCTTATTTTCACTTCACAATCCTCGATAAATTATAGTGATTATATTATTTTGTTTGAATTTCTTCAGTTTTTAAGAAACTGAAGAGACTCCAAACATGACGTAATATGACTATGGCGAATTTTGCTGTAGGACACCGTTCTTTTGTGGTATTTGCTGGTTCACACTCAACTTTCTCTATTTAGCCAAGTCATATTACAAAATAGCGGTTCTTTGTTAAAACACACTACCGCTATTAGAATAATATAAATTGCAATTCTAGGGAGATAAGTTTTTGTAAATGATAAAACTGCCCCTCCTTGAAATAGACCATATTTGGTCCTGCCCGACTGAGAGTGTGTTTGATTGGACTGTGGCTGTGAAAAAAGCTATTGTGGGCTGTGAGTTGTACGAAAAGCTGCTGTTAGATCCGAGCTGTGAAAAAGCTGAAAGCCGTTTGGCTGAAAAAACTGTGGTTGTGGAAAACCTGTCAAAATGACTGTAATGCCCCTAAATGTTTCAGGAACAATGTATATGCAAATTAATCGTAATTGACTATTCGGTTCATATATTGAAATGTAAATGATCATGTTGGTAAGGAAATTTTAAATATTTTACATGTTCCATCTTTATAACATGATATCCCACATAAATACAATGATAGCATTGTCCAAAATATTCCTAGTTCATAGTGCTAGCCTCTAACAATAAAATTATCTTCCTCTTGCACTAATCAAAGCATCAACTATCCTACTCCAAATGGTATTCATGGTAGCCTCGGTCTCCTCTTCTGCATTCTCATCTCCTTGCACATGTGTTGTGTCACATGCGGCACGTGGTAGGTAGTCCTCATCTGCATCACATCTATCGAAAAGTTTATCTCTCAAGTTGTTATCACGAATAAAATTATGCAAGGCAATACAAGCTATAATGACTTGCTTCTGAGTATGAATAGGAAAACTTGGTATGCCCTTCAATATACGCCACTTCTGCTTCAAGACTCCAAAGGACCGCTCAATGACATTGCGAAGGGATGAATGCAAGAAATTGAACAGCTCGTACTTCCCTTGAAGAGGACGACCAGCCCGAGCTTGAAATTCTGGTATATGGTATGTGCTTCCTTTGAAAGGTGCAAGGTATCCAATTTGATTTGGATAACCAGAGTCCACAAGGTAATATTTTTCTGTAAAGTAGGATCTCTCATGGCCCAATTTTCATGTTGTCAGTAGAGAAAGTAGGATCTCTTCCCAAGCCATATGATGTGACAAGCAACTTATGAAATGCCCAAAAAATATTTGGACTCATCCGAAATATTTTATAGAAATATCTCGGTCTTCCCAAACACCTTTGAACCCATTGAATTCCAGTTTCTGGTGTCTCCCTATATTCGCCTTTGTTGAAGTAACGATCAGTGTACATGTGAGTCATTTCACCAACTACAACAGCTTGTTGTGAAAGATCAGCTAGCAATTGGAGTCCCTCTTGACCCTTTTTGGTCAAATCTGCAATGTTCACATCCATCTGCACAAAATATGCACATATTAGACGTTCTGGCAGCAAGATAGTGAGGAAAATATGACAACAATATAGTGAGAAAAGATGATAATAATATAGTGAGAAAAAAATGACAACAATATAGTGAGAAAAAGATTACAGTAATATAGTGAGAAAAAGATGATAGTAATATAATGAGAATTGTTGCACCTCTGAATTTAATTGAAATGAAAGTGAGCAAGACACACAATATTGTTACAATCAATACTAACAACCAATAGTAAAACTTACAGCTACGTATTCATCCCACCATGACTTGGAGCACTCAATAGTTTGTTTTGCCTCGTTCCAACCAAGACCAGTGGCACAATTCCTCAACTCCATGAACCAAGTGTACTCCTTTTTCATATTATCCAGCTTATTCTTCAATTGTTTCTTTGTTCGCTTGCTACCAGACTTTTCTTCAAATTTTAAGACAAGGTTTGATGTAAAAATTCCATTAACCCTATTCTCAGCTTCAATCTCTCCTTTGCACACATTAATCAAATGCCTCACATAGGCATCAGCCCAATCCGCCTTATCAGTCATTCTTCAATTCATGAAAAAAAAAATGTTCAGGCTACCTACTAACAGGTTGCTACAATTCGTTGCTCATAGTCATTCTAGTTGCAAAGTTTTCTACCTATTTTTTCATCTCTCAAAGCATGTAAGATAGATATAGGGCCTGTTTACAATCAAGTGTACAATAACGAAGGAAAATCTTTACCTGCGGTGCACAACTGGCGTGCAGGGCCGGAGCAAGGGCAAATCATGGCCGGAGGGGGCGCACGATGAAGATTCCTGGCTGGAGGGTGCTCAGCGATGGTGAATCCTGGCCAGAGGGGGAGCACGCCGACGAATCCTGGCCGGAGAGGGCGCGACGACGATGAATCACCCGGGCGAGCCACCGAATCCTTGATTTCAAGCCGCGCATAGTCAAGGCGAACCCAACTCGCCTGGGGTCGCTGCCATGTAGATGTGCGGCCGCTATTCATCAGGAATACAGAAGGGCGGGGGGGGGGGGGGGGGAGCGGACAATGCCAGAGACAGCGTCGGGGCTGCCGAGGGCCGATCAGGGGCGGCGCGCCCTAACCCTAGGGCCGGAGCTGTTCGCCTGCTGGAGAAGACGAGGGAGAGAGAGAGGACAGGAGGTCGCGTGCGATTGCGGAATTTGGGAATAGAATGACGAAGGGGTATCACTTACCGATGGCAAAGCGGGTAAATTCCGGGAAGTTGAGGAGGCCGCAGCCGGGGAAAGCAAGGGATACCCTGTAGCGGAAAATAAATGTAGCGGAAGCAGCTTTTCTCATAGAAGGCCGGCAGAAGCTGCTCTGTTTTCTTGGGCTACTGACTTTTTGGAAGCAAAAGCAGCTCCAAAAGCCGAACCCCTAAACCTCTCTGTTTTGGCTCCCTGTTTTCCTCCCGCCGCCTGCGCTCGTTGACGTGAAGCGCCGCCGCCTTTCGCCTTCCGGCACGTCGCGTCCTGGCCTTGCGCTCGTGGCTTGTTCCGGCGTTCCGCAGCGTCCGGCGCAGCCGCGCCCTGGACTTGCGCTCGCGGCTTGCGGCGCGCACGGTGCGCTCGCCCCTAGCCCTCTGCAGTCACTCGCCCCTGTGCTGCCACTTTGCTTGCTCTCTCCATCTCGTTGAATCATGGAAGCTCCAGAAGTGCCTTGCTTGGAAGGTCCACCAAGAAGGCTACGAATTGGTCATGGGTGCCTAAAGGGTATGTTAACTGCTCTCAATGTTCAAAATTTGGTTGTATTTGCAGTAGTATCTCCAATTGTGGTTGATTTCTTTTCAATTTCCTTTAGGATGGACCGTGTGAATGCATGCAGAATTGTTGTGACTGTAGGACCGTATGTTGAAATTTGTGAGGATGGGAAGGATGACTACCATGTGACTGATAATTAGAAAATCAGACAGGTGCATTTGATTCATTCAGTTTTTGCTTGTTCCATTTTACTTGCAGTCGTACAAGGCTACTGGAACTTGAAGGTTGTGGTACATCCTATGCTAGACAATTAGAATTTGGTCCCTCTGCTGTCTCACCACAACATGCAAAAGGGAAAGCAGAGAAGCTCAAGCCAAGGAGAAGGGCGGCATGAATTTGACATATTAGTCTATTTTGTGTCAGTTTCGAGAACACATGGCCATGTTTATCTTTTTTTGTTCCTGCCAAACTTTTGGGCATAGTACTCGGTTGTAGCAAACGTGCAAGTGAATCAATATGTTATTATCGTATTTCTCCTTGAGATGCTCTAAGGGTAAAATGGTCTATTTAACATCATGTATCCACTTGGAACTTATGTTTATACTATTTTAATAGATGTAGTGTGTTTCAGCAAATAGCCACATTTTTGTAAAGGTACCTGGCTAATTACTGAAAGTTGAGTGTGAATCAGCAAATGCCACAAAAGAGTAGTGTCCTAGAACAAAATTCGCCAGACTATGACTATTCATTGTCCAACCCAGCTAATCTATCCCAATTTTTATTTCGTAAACAACATGTTGCCCTGGAAAAGTTTAAGGAAATTACATGAGATTGCGACCACCTACCCTCATGTATGTTTCAGCTTGAAAGCTTGATCATTTTTTTCTTTGGTGCCACGACATGTCCCTTTTGCTTGGCAACATGCACGTTTGAGGTTGCTAGTTCGATCTTTTAATCTTGTTGGCGCAAAAACAAATGGCGGCAGCAAGCAGTACAATATTTTCAAACACTAAAGGGTCATTAGCAGCAACAAAAAACTGAGTAACAGAATTTAAGAAACTAGTATCCAATTTTAAGAACCAAATTCTAGAAATAAAACATAAAAATCAGTTTTTAAGAAACTAGGGTGAATCTAACAGAAGCCTGTTCTCAAAGTAGCAAAATGCATGATTATTTGTCCAGTTGGCTACTTTTGATGTATATTATCATTTGCGGTTGCAATGTTTGTTTTGCATTTTTGCGTTTATTATGTATGTCATATATTGCAAACCAGTTATCTAGTTGAACAATGAATAGTCATATGATATTATTTTTAACAAGGACTGCGGAACAATGCAACAAAAAAGGTGTCATATGGTATTATTGTTAACTTGTCTGCTACTCAATACTGCTGGAACAAATTGTGCTTGAAGAACCTGTATGGGACCTTAGTTCTTTATCACAGAAACGTGCCTCACATTTGTTCTTTGCTTCCGTGAACCGTAAAGATAGTTCTCTCAGTATTGAGTGGAGATCTGCCGCTTATTGGTTGCGGTAGAATATAAGATTTCCCACACAGTTGACGAGCATAAAAAATTCCTACTCCAATTTACATGGGTAAGGCCCAAGCAGGTGGGATGCGGTTAATCATATAGCTTCTCGTGCAGTTTTCTGAATATTGTTCATTGGTATGGTACTGGTGGCGTGTACTAAAATCAATATACAAAATCAGAAAATAAAGGCTAGCTGGGATTGTTCCTAGCTTGACCCTTCGGCAAAGCCAGACAGACATACTCCTATATGTTGTAATCCCACAAGCACGAGAATATTCCCTGCCAATCAATAATTTCCATGGGAAAGCACGCAAATGTCAGGTGCTTTTATATATAACACGACCTTGGACGACATACCACTCAGCGCGCTCATCGGACACGCAGTGTGACCTTGCCATGTCGGACCACCGACGGCAAGCAGCCTCGCCGGGACGGGAAGATAGTAGCACTGAGGTCCCCATCGTCGAGTCAGACGGCGACTCCGCAGCGGAGCACAAGGAGTGGCTCAAGGAGATGCGCGGGTGGCTGATCGTGCTGGCCACCCTGGCCGCGTCGGTGACCTACCAGGCCGGGCTGAACCCTCCCGGCGGGTTCTGGCAGGACGACAATAATAAGGACAGAAAGCACGTTCCCGGCAACCCGGTGCTGCGCGACGGCAAGTTCGTGAAGCGCTACCTCACCTTCTACTACTTCAACGCCACGGCGTTCGCGACCTCGCTGATCATCATCATCCTGCTCCTCAACAAGCGGTTCTACATGTCAGAGGCCAGGGTGGCGGCTCTCACACTCACCACCATGGTCGACCTCATGAGCCTCGTCGGCGCATACATCGCCGGGTCCACTCGTGATATGCCCGACTCCATCTACATCATCGTGCTCACATGCTTCCTCTTCGTCTGCGTCGTCTACATGGCCAGGTATTGTATAAATATACGCGTTCTGCCTCAGAAGTTCTACTTGATTGCACTCCTTGAAATAATGGTCCACTATATTCAAGTGCTGCTTCTTCCTCTTCCCCATTTTTGTGCATATATATATATATGATATGATATGAAGGGTCCTGCCGAACCTGTGCTTCATCGTGCTGTTCATGGCGCCACCACTATTCTGGCTGGCCAACAAAGGGTGGCTACCTGTGCCGATGCGCATGAAGCAGAGGGTGGAGAGGGCCAAGAAGCGGGAGGAAGAGGAGGCGAAGAAGCAGAGCGCCGAAGACAAGGCCAAAGCAGGGAAGACGCGGTGCTACTGCTGCTCGTGCGGCAGAGCGTTCAAGTACGACGCTGAGGAGGAAACGGGCCACGGAGCTGCGTAAAAACTACGGAAGTGTCACTTCTTGATTGGATGTATCTGGTTTTGGTCTTCGAGAAAAATTGTGACAATTTCGTCTGTGGTGGTCTTCGGCCTTTAATTTGGCGGATGGATAATCTGCAGGGCCTAGTTGAAAACGAAATGCATTTGTAATGCAGCCCCATAACAAGGAACTGAATATATTTTCTTTTAAAAAACACTAGTATTTTGCACGTGCGACACACACATATGCTATCCTGGCACAAAAAATATGTTTAATATAAAAGATCACTTATGAGAAAAATATATCTCATGCACGATGAAAATATATATTATGGTGTCAAATATAAGGTAGAATGATTAATATAAAGATAAAATATTACACATATGTCTAAACATATCATCAAACAACTCACATCTAAATCTATTAAAAAAGCACCCCTGCAACTTTAATTTGGCCATCACTTGTAACTTTAATGGCATGCTAGCCTCATAAAAATGTTGGATACACAGAGAATAGGTAAAAATAATCAATCTACGAATTTTCATATCTGTAGAATCTAACATCATTGCAAAGACCAATCCTTTCATCTTTTTACAAATCATTAGAATCTGATATTCTGATACATGAAAGCAAAACAACATAACATCTTGATCCTTAATCTTCTACTTAAAATTATTATAATTTCTCTACAATCCTTTTTTGTTCCCTATAAACAATAAAAATCTGACTTGTTGTCCATGTGGTATCAAACAAATCTTCTTTGTGATTCTTCTTTTATTAGCTGGAGATCCTTACAAATAGTTGCATACATGATCTAAAAGCCTGCAAATATGATTCAAAAAGAAAAAAAAACAATACACCAATCAGAGGAATATTTTTCTATCTAAAGTAATCAATGGTTGATGCAGCACCCAAAAGTACTCTATTTACTTTATAAATTATTACGTGAAATCTACAAAACGAAGGAAAGTAACAGTAGATCATAAGACAACACAATCTTTGTAAAAGGATTCAAATACAGCACACAAATAATGTTGAGTTTTAGAAAATAGATTTCTAGGAAATATGAATGAGAAAATAAAGTATTTTCCAAGTGGCAAGTGTGGGCTTTGATGTAAGGAAGACAAGTTTTCTTGAAGCCAGGTTACTATACCTATTATTTGTAAAGAAAAGGATATTATGATAATGCTCAAAACTTCTGCCAATCCAAATTTTTATCTTTTATTTTTCTAGACTATTCGCAAATTATCAGAATGTACCATCCACACATGTTTTTGTTTGGTACAATGATATAACAGCAGGTTTTCCTTTATCACAAACCCTGGCTGAGCATATAGCAAGCATATCAACTACACCAGTTTTTCAAAAAAAAAACTTAATTGTCATGTTGTAAAAGACACCTATGTCAGTTTCTCCTCCTAGCTGGTCCATGATTTCCTGATGAATAAGTTTAGCCTGATACCAATTGTTTGTAAGGTGGATCAAACTGAGCACATAGATACATTATATTTGGGTCGAACATTAGTCGTTAGTACCATGAATAATCTATAAAACTGATCAGGTTTAACACAGATTGATCTATTAATTGATATTCTCTTTAAGTGAAAGGTCCAATATACTGAAAACAGAACACACTGCTATAATTTCAAATATTTCTACTACCACGTCCTTATCAGACTTTTCCATTTTCAGAGTTCAGCTTGCGTGGGGTAGAGATAGCTCCATGATGTAGTCATTATTAGTACCATAAATGTCAGCATTTCTTCCCTGTAAAACAAAATCCAATAACTGAAAGTTATTACTATAATAATTGTACATAAGCACCATTAATCAACCCATGCTTATAAAAATGTAATGTAAGAGGTGTAGTGTAAGTTCAATAATTTATTTGGAGTACAAAAATTTCCACAATTTGCCCGCAAAGAAAAAAGGTAGATTTCCATATTAGTTGTCCCTTCAAACAGTCAAATTGTTAAGTGCCCCATTCTGAGAGTCTACATAAGGTCTCACATGGATTTCAATTTCATTATATTTGTCTAAATAAGCACTATAGATGCAAGTGATATAGACATAATATAAGGACCCATGTTTCATACTACTCCAGCAATCTTTAAATTCTGCTCAGTTCTATTCCGCGCAACACCTTCATGTCATCTCTCTCTAGCTTGTTCCCACTGAGACTGTACTCCAAGAGTTTTCGCATGTGTTTTCAATCTATAGTAAGGACATGTGCACACAATTACAGAGAAACATTGACCCTATATTTAATATTTTCCAGAACAGTATGGGAACAAACACATGATATAATCAAGTGTATGGCAGGCAAAGGCCAAGGTCGACCTGCCCTCACACATTAAACATACAGAAACACACCTGCGGTGATCCAATCAACAAGCACACGATGGGGATTGATCTTGGAGCAAGCGGCCGCGTGGTCCGAAATTTGTGGTAAAACTGCAAAATTTTAAAATCAGGGTCAAGATCAGAATTTGGCTCCAAAACCGTGGTCAAACCGCTATTGCTCTGATTTCAAATGCATTCATGGTTTGCATATTTACATCATCACCAATTAATAATAAGTATAAGAGAGACATAACATCTGGTATTTGTCATAGATTAGTTACCATGATCTACAAGTCTGGATTGTACTAACCCTTGTTAGTAAAGGCACAATCATTTGCTAGAAACACTATGGAGGCTAAAATCAAAAACACAATGTACAAGGACTCTTATATACAACCAGACATTCCTTAAATTCTTAATTTTTTTTTTCAATTAACTGGCAGGAGAGCCGCCATCATTGTGTTAAATAGAAGGATTTGTTACGGATAGGTATATATAAAGAAACATAAACAAGATGGATGGCTTAGGCTGCAATGCAAAATAACAGCACAATGAAACATAATGAAAGAATGTAAAACAACGTACATTAAGCATATCTGAAATAACTTGTGACTCAAACATCTTCTTATCTGCCATTTGAAATATTGTCACCTGGAAAGGGAGAAAAGAATGTAACGCAAATGACAATTCAGTAAATGCTAAGAAACAGACTCACCGGGAGAAACTGTGAAGGGGTATGAGCATATGCTAATTAACGGATACACATGGAAAGAAAATTGTATGCAAAAGGTCACCACACTTTAGTGGCTGTACAGTAAAGCGGTGATACAGTGAAGTGCTAATAACTGAATACCTAACTATGGACTCTAAGCTCATACATAAGAGATACTGGTACACTTTTCTTCCTGCATCTTGCCCCTAAAGCATAAAATAGTGGATCAAAAAGAATAGAGCTATTAAAAGATAAATTACCTGAACTCCACCTTACTGCACCTTTGCTGAACCGTCCGTCTCAAACACGAGGTCAGGAACTGATCTTGGTTATTGATGCTTAATGGAGACTATATAGCAAATGGACTTCATAATTTACTAACCTGTCAGATCGAGCACAACTTTGTTAATTATCATAAAATAACATATTTCGAAATTAGAGTGTTAGTATGTGTACAGCACAATAAATAATAATAATCATTCATATTTAGAACATACAGAAGAGTTTGGTGAGAATATAATAACTGAGAAATGTTTAGTTCTGATATAAATTAATTAACAGGCAGTTAAATTGGTATCTCAGTCATTTTGTGTCAATTAGGATGTACACAATATATTTTGAGAGAGATTTATTTCAGTAGAGAAAGTTATTCGGTCAGTCCAAAGAGAGAGAGACAAATACTCATGTGAAAATCTCTTTGTGTAAAGCTTGGGCACTATTATGCTCTGAATTTGGATCTCAGGCAACACGGAGGCATGGGTATAGTTCAATCTGATGGAGGGCGTGGGGATTTGGGCAAGCAGCAGGAAGGCCGTCGAGTTCCATCACGTGATGGCGCGAGCGGAGGACGGCAAATCCGTCAAGGTGCGAGCTATCCGTGCTCTAATCACTACTAACCATCAGAATTTTTGTACCTCAGTTTCAAAGAGATTGAGAAAGTCCCGAAGTGGACCTTAAGACGACGACGAATAGGATTACACCCATGGCTGCTGGAATTTCAAATAGATTCAAAAATACTAACAGCGAAAAAGACTGATTACCTTCAGTTTCTTTGATTTTATTGGGGTTTGCCGCCCCCAATATCCCCAGCTCGACCGACCTCGAAGGCGGAGATCTTGAACCGGCACCAAGGCCTACACGTTGGCATCGAATCGTACAATGCTATTCCAAGAAATCAGAAAAAGAAAGACCCAGGCAGAGAGAGAGAGATGTACCTCGGCAGTGACGGTGTCCTTACGGTAGAGCTCGTTGCACTCTCAAATCCTTATGGCGACATCCTAATTTTGTTAAACATCAGCAATACAAACTTACCTGCATGGCACTACATAAGGGAAAGGTGAAGAAATTATCACTAATACAAGTAGTAAGGATTGACGACCAGTATGATAGGAATAGATTGAACACATGTCCGTACCCTTGAGGTGGAGGAGGGTTCCTAGTGAATTTAGTGCCCTGACGAGCCCATGGAACTGCAGAGATACAAACAAGCGTATGAAAAAACAATGCATTTGGTTTCCACATCCCAAATATAGATCATCATTGTTCAGGAAGATCACAGCGTACAGTCAAAAATCTCCTCAAGCAAGTTCTAAACATTTCTAGTGGTCAGCTTATCTAAACTGCAACCTGAACCAGAACATGATACCATTTGAAACAAATAAATATAATATAAATAAACATGTCTCAAGTCCATATATCAGTACAGTGACACCATTATATTTGTGATATAAGTGAAATAAAACAAGCAATATAATGTTTATCAAATCATAATATTTCAATTTTTGACTGGCAATACTGCTCAAACAAATACCAGTCTGATACAACCACATAAACCAAAAAAAGGATATGGTAGAATTGGCATGTGAAGCATAATTTAATGGTGTTCTAGGTAAACTATATGTAATTATAGGCTGGGTGACTACAACAAACGCCACAGCTACATAGAAAAGACCATATACTCTACTGAAACAACAAGAGACTTCTCCTCTCAAGTTTGGTAATCCGTACTCATTTGTATATCAATTTGCAATACTTCTGGAGTTCTGAACACTACGAACTAATGGCAAGATTATTAAATGTCCAATAGCCTAATTAAACAGAAACAATAACAGCGTACACGTACACGATTAAACCAAACTGAATCATTCTGCCGGTTTCTCAGAGCAGAACATACCAATCCAGGGTCGGTGTGCTGGAAATTCGTATATTGCGCTTCCCCGTCATCGATTAGCCTATCGATCACGTCCTCCTGCACCATCCAAGAGCACAAATAAACTATCATCAGAAGCTGCTCGCGATTTCAATCACCCACCGCACCAAAGGCGTGGAGACGCGAAGATGCAGCAGCAAAAGAGGGCGTTACCATGTTTCCGTTAGCCTCAAACTTGTCTCTGAGATGTGACGGCTGTGCAGGAGAGGAAGATAAGATCAGTTTCGCGAGGACGAGGAGATCGGGAAGGTAGAGGAAAGGGGAGGAAGCTCACATCCTGGTAGAAGAGGTGGCGGTGGGCGGGCCAGGGTGCGGCGGCAGAGCAGGCGCATTCGCTCCTTCTACGCCGCCCGCCGCGCAGAGAAGGCGGAGATCTTGAACCAGAGCCAGGGCCTCCTGCTCGGCGTCGAATCGTACAATGTCTTCCCGGCGCGATTCACGGCCAAGTCGTTGAGGACGTAGATTGCGAGCGCGGGCGAAGATCGTCCTGCCCCGCCCAGATAGCAGCAGCCGCCGCTGCCGCCGCCGCCGGCCGCTCTGGGTCGCCCAGCGCTGCCACTGCATCGCCTGCGAAGGGGCCGTGCCGCCTTGCCCCGCGCCGTCGCAGATGGGGAAGTGTATAGGGGATGAGAGGAGGCGGTGGCGACGTGATTGATGGGAGAAGACGAGGAAGGAGGCGCGTGAATAAGGGCGGGCACAGCGGGCGGGTATGTGCGCTCGTTGGTAAAAAAAAATCGATGAATCTCGGACGACACGCAGTGTTAAACAGCGTGGACAGCGTTACATTGTAACGCTGGACCCATTAGTCAGTTTGGTAAAAAAAATCGATGAATCTCGGATGACACGCAGTGTTAAACAGCGTGGACAGCGTTAAGGACCCATTAGTCAGTTTGTATAACTCTGGAGCTGCGGGATTTTGATAGTAATAGGGCCCACAATCTGGTTCTAATCAAGACAGATTACATTTAGGTTGGTATATTTTCAGGTTATATGAAATAGATAGGATGTTTATCCTTTATAGTAGAGAAAAAGAATAAACCAAAGCATCACTGTCAAGGGACTCACAGATTACCCAAAGTGCATCCATCATATGACAGCTTAATTGACATAGTTTTTACATAGCGAAATCAAGAAATAGCAATCAAATCTGAAATTATGTCAGCTTATGTCAAACTTTTTCTGCCGTGTTAGGGAATGGATAATATACAGGATGAAGTTGAAAACCAAATGCATATGTAATGCAGCTCCATAACAAGGAACTGAATATTACATAACCAAAGCATCTCTGTTATCAGGGACTCACAAGTTGTCCAAAGTGCATCCATCACATTGCAGCGTAATTTTCATAGTTTTTATATAGCACAATCCAGGACTAACAATCAAATCTGAATATAAAAGTTTGACAACGGTATATACCGCCACCTCAGTCTAGAAACATTATTATTTCTATGTATGTTTTGGTCAAAGTCAGCTTTGAACTTTGATTGTCAGTAAGAGCGTGATTGGTTACTTGCTCCAACGCTAACCAGGCTCGCGGCATGCAGCTTCACACTGATTGGATGGTTGTGCGTGGTCTCCAGCCATGCTCTACACATGCATTCTGCCCCTGTGACGCTAAACTCGTTTACATTTGACAGCTCTCTAGAATCTTAAGATTTCTTTGTCCTTACTCGTGCGCACCCGGGACAAACTTTTCGGTTGGTCACCCATTTCTAAATTGCTTGAAGCCAAGAACACTTAACCTTAGAGTTTTTTAGGGATGAGTTTCCGACAAACAAATTACAACTTGTTGGTATAAGTATTCTATCAATCCTATTAAGTCTTGGATCGGAATGTTACATGTGTAATCAACTATCATAATATTTCTATTTAGAATATATTTCTGGACAGTAGTAAGTGATCTCACGGTAAGATTAATTATATCTTACTAGAGCAAGGCTAACGATGAAACAGAATACACTTCTAAGGAAAGTACATCGGTATGTGTGAGCAATCGTGTCATAAGCTAAATTTTTGAACTATGAGAGGCTAGACTCGTACCATTAATTGTACGAGTTGTTGTTGCCATACAATCAGGTTTTCCTTATTTGGTACTATGTCAAAACCAATAAAAGTATAATGATTATTATATTCACAAAAATGTTGCAAGTACCCTCTTCGCCCTAAAAAAGGCCAATTTTATACTTTTTTTGACAGATTAAAGAATCAGATAAAAGGCTAAATTGTACTTCATAACAGCATTCTTCGTGAACGCACTTGTTCGGTTTTCACATAGTGATCATATTTCTATGGTCCTGAATGATATTTCGATGATGGTGATTTATTTAGCGAGGAAATAGATCATGATTAGCTTGGCCTAAATTAATGAAAATATATTGTAAAAGATATGTGGCACTAGATTTGGCATTAATTTCTCAAAAAAAATATAGTTAGGTAAGGAATTGTCGACTAAAATCATCCTTGACAATGCATAATTGGCTATATTCCAGAACATATTTAAATGCTAATAGAAACATTATTCTAGGACCGAGGGAGACTAGTTATAAAATATCTTAGATTTGAGAAATAACACGAGCTACAAATACAAAATCTGAAAATAATTTTGCTTGCCACCCATATATACCAACCTGTTACATCAAAAAAATCTATACCAACCTGAAGAGAAGTATGAAGACTCATCATGAGGCCCTGAATAAGTTATGATTTGCTCACTCAATAACGGAACATGTGACGGGACCTGTATTCCATGCAAAAGGTTAAGACCAAGGAAGAATGACGTACAATGTTGGTACTAGCTCCATTCTTTCGATGTGTGAATCAACAGTTCAGGAGCATATAGTTGATTCGTTCCTTCAAGGTAGCAAGAAAAAGCAACCAATCAAATCAGTCGGTGTTTGTTTAGGTCTCTTTTGATTTACATTTGCCGGCAAATTCGTGTCGGGCTAACTTATAATATTACTAGCAAATTGTTTGTGTATTGCTACGGGTTTAAGAAAAATAAAAGACTATATATAATTTTTAAAAAATTATTTACACAATATAATTGTTAGACATATATAGCATTATTAACATTTTTTACATGAAAGATCATATTTATATTGTTGTTGGTATTTCTTAGTATACCATTTTATATATCAAAAGTAACCATTTTTCCACCATTTTTATCATATTCTCATTATAAATATGTTTTTTAACTTTAATGTTAACGATTTTCACATGTAGTGTTGAGTGCTATGTCGCAGAATTTGGTGAAATCACACTAAAAAGACTCAAAGAAAAGAAGTAGCGATATGATATGAAGCCCGACTCGCCATACAAAAAGTGCTTTCTATATGCTCATAGCACCAACAAGACACCTCTAAATATCCATGAAGACCAACATGTAAGATCAAGGTTGTGGTCCAATACCTAAGAATTTCTAGAAGGTTTATCCGGAAGAAAAGATCAATTTACCCTTTTCTAGAAACAACATTGCATTGCGACACAGTTTTAGACTTCAAGTCATACTCTAGTGGGAAAAGTTTGACTATGAAAGTAGCTTTCTGAAACATATATGCAACATATTATTTGGACTCCAGAGCTATAATATATGGGTCTCGCAATGAGACCAACATAAAATAGTCCAAATCAGAAGAGATATTTTTGTATCGCATATTTGGATACAAAGACGGTTGAATCTGTAGATCCATTGAATATCGAAGTTGTAGAACGTTCCGAGAGCTATGAGATAGAGTTGGAGTTTCTCTCATTTGAACTCTGGACGCGGAAGTTATGATCTTGAAAGTTAGTGTTTAATATGAAAGGTATGAAATCGACTTAGATTTAATCTCTAACTTTGTGAACACGAAGTGGACGATCGCACCTAAATTAATAGATTGTAGAGATTAAGTTAATTAGATATATTTCATTATAATTTTGCTAGTTTTAAAATGTACCATTGCAATTCAATAAATCCGACCAGTACCATTATAGTTTTCATTTAGTTTGAAATCTGCCATGCATATACGTATGGTGCATGTATTATGGCCTCCCTTTCATAGAAGTTCTGGTTTCGAGAAAGGTGGCAAAGGAGCTATAGGAAGCAACGCAGCAGGGACAAGGACGAGATCCCCATGCCCACGCCCAAATAGAGGTCTTGAGCAAACAGTAAAAAGTTGATTTTCCTAAAGAGCAGAAGCAAACAATCTGCAGCCCACCTATTCGAAGCCACCTTTGCTGCTTCCAATCGGAAAAGATCACACCAGACCTGGAGCTTTGCCTGACGCGACGGTGGTGATATAGTGGATGTGGAGATGAGGATGGGAGTGAACCTGCAGTGAGGAAGATAAGGGGAAAATTGTCTAAAGTTCTATATACTGGCATAATTCAAATTAGATGAAAATTGTAATGGCACTAGTCTGTTTACATGATTGAAGTGGTATATTTTAAAATCAATAAAATTATAATGACATATATCTAATTAACCCAATATTTATATCATGCACGCATACATACAAGGATATTTATATCTGTACAAGCTGAAACATAGATACCATGTAGAGATTCAGCTAATAATTATCCAATTTTTTATACTGCATTTTTATATGCATAAAATCTGCTTTGCAATGACAGACAGCGTAAAAAAAGTGTTTAGACTGAAGAAATAAAGCAACTTCAGATAGAAAATATGAAGAATTTTTGAGTGTCATGGCAACATGAAGTGAACTTCCCTTGATCGTTAGCTATGCTGACGTACGCCACGACGGAACATGTGACGGCCGTTGTTCCGAGCACGCAGCATACAAATGGCTAAAAGAATCGACTGCCGTCCAACGTTAACATTGCTAACTACGTACTTTCTTTTCCACTACAATTAACAATTACGTACGGAGCATCACATTCGTTCTTTCCTCGCATCCAGCTAGCCAAGAAAAGCACCCATTCATGATAGCAAGTGTTTACTTTAACCCTCCTTTAATTCACTTTTGCTCGGCAATCACGTAAGGGGGGATGACTACACTACACTCTATGTGTCGTGCATTCGTACAGTAAAAACAAAAACATCTGCGCAAAGCAGAAAGAGCTCAGAGGCCATTCCTATTCCAATATCAAAATTAAAATCAAATTATCAAATACATTATTTTGTATTTTTTACGATGGCTGGATCCTGTTGCAATTATCATTATTTTTTTGGTGGCCGATCTAGGATTTCAACCAATCGTGGAACAAAAAGCATGTGGTCAACTAAAAATTATGTGGATGTAGGAATAAAATTTAAACACCATTTATTTCTTCTGTTTGAAAAGATTTATGACATATGCAATATGCTACTCGGTAGTTTTCCAAAAGTTTTGGAAAGGCTGCCGGTAGTTCCTCTGTCTCTCTATGCATCTATCTAAATCCGTCCCTGCTTTTTGGAGTGTCCATCATGCATGTTGTTCGTTATCGTTCCATCTACATGGCGCATATCCAGCTTTTTGTTCTCAATTAAAGATAGAATACGGTGCGAAAAAAGAAGAGCTTGCTTGGAATGGACGCAATGCTCACAAGATGCTCCAACAGGAAGAATCAGGACCGGCTCTTGGGCCATGCACCCGAGTGACAGCCAGGGGCCCATAGCCTAGAAGGCCCATCATGAAGTATGTTTCCTATATCTAGGAATAAAATTTCAGTAAAATTTTACCGAAATATTCGATATATCGTATTTATCAGTAAGGTCTGATATATTTTTTATCGTCAAAATTTTATCATTGACTATGTTTATTTAATAAAAAAAACTTTAATTATATATGTAACTATGATATTTTATAGATTTAAGACTATTTTTTCTCAAATCATACAAATGTTTTAAAAATAATCTATTTTATTCACCAAAATTATCGATATTTTCTGAAATATCGTGTTTATCAGTAACCACCGATTTTTTTTACCGAAATTTTTTTACTAGCCCTACACTACACCTGTATGTATCATGTATCCGACAGCCTTGTGGATCAGATGACGGTTCGATTTGACGAGTCACGAACTCGTGATCCGAGGTCATAGCGCCACGATCGATTCGAGGTTTGAGGAGCGGAGGAAGCGATCGTCAGGGGATGGTGCACGCTGACGCCGCCGCTCGCATGGGCGCCTGGCCTGCTGTCGCTGGCCGTCTCCGATAACATTGGTTCGCTCGAGGGCCCTTGGAATCATAGAACCAGCCCTGGGAAGAATCGATCAAACCCAGTATACATATGGCGTGCATAGTTGTGATGCTCACATTTATTTGACACACTGACACTCCTGTTAGTTAAACCGACACCAAAAAAATGTCCCAACAACAGATCAATGAAGCACCACCCCAAGAGGCTGCCAGTGCCGCTAGCGCCCCCCAAGAGGCTGCCAGTGACGCTGAAGCAGACGCGGTGATCACAAAGATCAGTGGGGAGGAGTGGGGCATCAAGCTGCGCATCACGCCAGTCCAGAGCCAGCAAGGCGATGGGCAATCCAGCGGCGCCACTGCACAGGAGGTGAACCTCTCATTCAAGGGCATCCTCCGAATCCTGGACGATGACGGCGCGGAGGCGCAGCGCAGGAAGTGGTTCAAGGAGATGCGGGGGTGGCTGATGGTCCTCACCACCGTTGCGGCGTCGGTCACCTACCAGGCCGGCCTCAACCCGCCCGGTGGGTTCTGGCAGGACGACCCGAAGAACAAGAGCCACCACGCTGGCGACCCGGCGCTCCACGACGAGCACCATTCGCGTTACATGATCTTCTACTACTTCAACGCGACAGCGTTTGTGACGTCTCTCGTAATCATGGTGCTGCTGATGAGCGAGAGATTCTATCACACGGAGGGTAAAGTGTTGGCGCTCTTGCTCGCCACCATTGTCGACCTTGCCAGCCTCATCGGCGCCTACATCGCCGGAACCACATGATACTTCTCCTCCTGCATCTACATAATCGTCATTACCTGCGTAGCTTTCGTCGCCGTCATCTATATTGGAGAGTACGTGTTATCGTCTTCTACCTTATCATCTGACAAAAATGCAGATGTGTACACATATATTGGCAGGTTTCAAAATAAAGGATCTTGATTTTGCAGGGGCATGACCGAGATCTGCATCTTCATCATGAAAATGCTTCCTTGTATGGAAAAGCTGGCGGAGAGCAAGTGGTGCCCGATCCCAGCACGGGTGGTGACAAAAGCAAAGATGTTGAAGGATGACAGGCAGCGGCGCAAGCACAATCCCGGGAACACCAGAACTTGCTGTCTGTGTTGCGCGTGAAGGGGAATGAAAGCGGAAACATTAATGAAGGGGCAGATCTGGTGTCAAATTTTATTCCATTGATGAAGCTTTTGCACTTTTATGGTTTATATATATTCTTCCTATCCTATGTGTGTTCAGTGTTCCTATTGTTTCGTGAATAATTGAACTGGAGCACACAGGCCCAATAACGTTTCGCTCTAAAGAGAATTTCCAATCTATGTTTTTCTCTTGGTATTGTAGTGGGCATTGGTCAGACAAATGAGCCTCCACATTTGCTCCCAAGATATTAAAATTCCCACATTAAACAGAGAAAAAATAAAAAAAAGTATCCACATCATTTTTGACAAAAAAAAAAACAAAATTGCCCATCTTTGGCTTTACAAAAATAATATAAATTACTTATTATACAAAATGCTGCAACAGGAGAATAAATTCTATTGGCGATGTTCGTCCATGAGCATTTGGCATGGCATTAAAAGACTGACATTGGAGGGAGTATGATAAGAAAAAGATCTAGCACGCATGCAGATTCGAGCCGTTGGCATCAAAGCAATCAACCACGCATGCCTCGTGTGATCATATTATCCCAGTAGAAGGGCATGCTCTTTCAGAACATTTTTTAGCACTTTTACAGTAGACCTAAATAAATACACACCGTCAATTTTCTTCATCTAATGATCTAGATCATAATCATGATACTCTCTCGAGTCACTAGTAACATAAGCATCATATAGAGGTATCATGAAATTATATGAGCAATTTAAGTATTAAGAAGTATGATAAACTTTCAAATTTCATATGAATGTGATTCATTTTTATTTCTCCTCGATCATAGGCTCGTAGCTTTGGGAGTAATGACTTATGAGTCTGTGGCCGCTGCGGCAGAGGTGCACCTTCGCCCGAGCTAGGTTCCTTGTGTCGGTTCTTGGCTGTTGTGGCTTAGAGTTAGGTTCTTCCTGGCTTCATCAGAGCATGCAGGACAGCAGGAAGACAGAGATGCGCCGAGTTGAAATCAACAATTAATTCCTAGGATTTGTTTTCCATTCAATGCCAATTTCAAATACACCATGTTTCCAACACTTCATGAACTAAATACAAAGCACAAAATCAAAGGCCATTCAACAGGAACAAACGAGCGCTTAAGGTTCATTATAGATCTTCATTTTTAATGGAACACGAGTAGGGAACCAGGGTTCGACATACTAGCAAAGGCAAATCTAACGTCGTCTGTTCTAGTGTGGGCGGAAATTGACGACACCGGCAGAGCCACGGACCCACGGCCTACCCTAGAGAGGATGCAGACTGGCGACTGTCAATTCAAATGTCAGGCAACAAAACTCCCAACCATACGACAGTTTTCTATCGAAAGGGTACGAAGAGATCAAGTCCTTAATCACTAAGAAATTACAAAAATACATAATCAAATGAATGGTTAGATCTAATCCATGATGCCTCAACTAATTGGTATCATGGTCTACTGTAAAGGTCCTCTTTTTTTTTTGAGGGAAAGCTCTTTCAGAACTTCATGTAGGACTATTTGTTTGTACGAGTCCACCTAACAACCATCACTTGTTGTTCCTTCAGAATCAAACACAGCAGGTGTATGCTAGAGCATAGATGGCCAGTGGGGAGAGCAAAACCAACATGAGACACCAAACACTTGATGCCACCCAGCAATCAGGCATTATAATTTTCAACTCTCTTCTTGCTCCTCATCAGTGTCTCCATGTTTTCTCATGGAGAAAATAATTAATAACCAAGAATTATAAAGATATGAAAATAACAATAATTATGCAATAATGAAGTAATAAGACATATAACTCAATACATCGTTAGCTATAGTTAAACTGTTGATATTGGTCATGTAAATGCATGTACCAAACTGCTAATTTTATAACAATGCGTATAAATTTCTAATAAATTAAGAGAGGGGGATATTATAAATGATCTCACTGGTCAAGATAAGCATTTACATTGGATTATAATGCATGCATAAGAAGAATCCTAAAATATGTAGCTGAAACAAATATTTTGATTGATCAAAATAAAAGAAAGCATTCATCCGCTATGATAGATTATGCTTTTAATGAAGTGGTTCAATTAATTTGGTTGACACAGTGTGTAATAAAAATTTTAAGAAGATTATCTTAGTTAATGTTTACAACAATATATTAGCCATGTAGTTGCACGGGTAGGCTAAGGTTGACTCCAACAAAGGCATGCAAATCCATTTTTATTTGCCTGTCCAAATGCTACTGTACATGATGCATTCTTCTCCAACAGAGGAGGTAAAGTGGAAATGCATTTTGCATCGGAGGAGAGAGGCAAGCCAAAATTGCAATCCCTCTCTCCTCCGATGCATTTGTTTGGCGCGCTTCTCTCCTCCCGCGCAAGATGACGACCTGGTGGGTGGCTCGAGACCGGAGGTGGAGGAGGGGCACTCACATTGAGCTAGGGCGAGCGGAGCGTGAGGGGGCGGCAGCGGCATGTAGGTCGAGCTCGACGACGCATGGGCGGATCTCGGCGGGAGGAGCTTGGCGGCATGAAGGTGGACCTCAGCAGGAGGAGGGCGGTGGCTCCAAGCGCGACCTGGCGGGGAGCAGGCCGGCGGCGTGCAGGGGGGGGGGGGGGCGGGCTTGCGCAGGGACCTCCGCCTCCTCCTTGCCACACTGCCTCCTGCTCTCGTCCTCCATGAGCAGCCCGTCCCAGCTCTCCTTGGAGAAGCCATCGGGGTGCATGGCGAGTGGAGCGTGGGGACGGCGGCACGCACAACAGGCGGAGGCGGCATTGCCGACAAGCGTGTGAGCGGCAGCAATCGCTGGATCTGGGGCTAGCTCCGAGTGCGGGCAGCCTGGAGCGCGGGAGGAGGCGCGGAGACACCAGCAGCGAGGTGCGGCTCGAGCAGCTACACGCGGCGCCACCAGCGACTAGGCGCGGCCTGAGCAGCTGCGCGCGGCGCCATCAACAGCGCGGGACGACGCGAGCGGCAGGCAAGCGCGGGGGCGGTGGCGCGCGAGACCAACCCATCCTGTCCGCCTCCAGGTGGAGGAGCCCAGCGCTGGCGCGCCGTCTCGTCGGCTTCCGCGTCTTTTGCCTATGCACTCTGCCTACTATTGTTGGAGATCGCAAAAAATGTATTACTTTTTTGCTATTGTAGATGCTATGCAAATGAACTTTTGCCTCTCCAAAATGCATTGTATTGTTGAAGTCAGTCTAACTATAGATATATTATAAAATAGACGTCCCAAATGCATCTAGCATCTAGCTTACTGTGCATGCTTTTTACAAAACGAAATCCAGGACAAACAATCATATCTTGGAAGATGATCAGATTATGATGTTGATTTTAGACAGCCGCCAAGGTTCTAGCTTCCGCTAGCTCGGGTGTCCAGTTTCGGGTTAATCTCGTAAGGGGCTAAGTATATGCACAATTCATCCATATCGTAACAATAACATCCGCAACAGAAAACAGGTTACTGTTTTGTTTTGCACACAGAGGCCATCATTTTCTGATATCCATCATTTTCATTTCTATATTTCTGTATCTGCTTTGTACATAGTTATTGTTCCACCTTCCTATAAATTTTGTTGTCAAAGTATGGAAGTAGCGTAATGGATTCTTATATGATTCGTTTCTTTTCATTTGAGAGTAATGGATTCGTATATGATTCCTTTCTTGTACATGTTCGCACGCACATATGTGATGATCGTTCTTTTGTCGTCTTCACTAAACATAGAATATTATTTTCGTGAAAAAGCTTTGTGTCTGTCCTCTTGCTTGCAGTGGAGACAATGCGCACACAAGATGTTAACTGAAAGACACATACCCCAGTATATATATGTGGCATGCATACTAGTTATGTTCACCTTGTCCTGGCAGGTGAGTGAATTGAAACCAGCAGCCATTGCAAAAATGTCCCAACAACAGATCAACGAAGAGCAAGAACCTCGAAACGTCAGCGTCGTCCAAGTGGCTCCCGGCGACGCGGCGCCGGTGATCACCAAAACCAATGGGAGGAGTGGCATCCCAGTGCTCATTGCACCGTTCCGTGGCCAGAGCGGTGGGCAAACCAGCGCCGCCGACACGGCTCAGGAGATGACTATGGCGTTCAAGGGGTTCCTTCTCCTGGAAGAGGAGGAGGAGGATGACCCGGTGACGCAGCGAAAGAAGTGGTTCAAGGAGATGCGCGGGTGGCTGATGGTGTTAGCCACAGTCGCAGCGTCAGTGACCTACCAGGCCGGCTTGAATCCTCCCGGCGGGGTCTGGCAGGACAACGATGCGAACGGGACCCACCACGCCGGCGACCCTGTGCTCCGCGACGAGCACCACGCGCGGTACCTGACCTTCTTCTACTTCAACGCGACGGCGTTTGTGACGTCGCTGGTGATCATGGTGCTGCTGATGAGCGAGAGATTCTACTTTACGGAAGGTAAAGTGTTTGCGCTCTTTCTCACCACGATTGTGGACCTTGCCAGCCTCATCGGGGCCTACATCGCCGGCAGCACACGCTACTTCTCCTCCTGCATCTACATAATCGTAATCACCAGCGTCGCTTTCGTCGCGGTCATCTACATTGGAGAGTATGCACCATCATCTACTACTTTTATTTCCTCCAGCTTTTAATTCATGATGTTATAGGAGAATAATCTTAGTTCATGTATTGAGCTAAGAAAGTTGTCCTATATATTCAATCGTTGTAATTGGGAATAGATATAGACATATTGTTGCATGTTCGGCAATAAGGGATCATGATTTGCAGGGCGATGACAGAGTTTTGTGGCTTCATCATGAGAATGTCTCCTTGCGTGGAAACGCTGACGCGGAAAAGATGGTGCCCGATCCCGGCTGTGGTGTTGGACAACGTGGCGAAGAAGAAGGAAGCGAGGAAGCAGCGCAATCCCAACACGACGAACAACACCAGAGGTTGCTGCGCATGTTGTGCACAGCCGCGAGTAGCGGCATAAACTAGCGTCCCGGCTCAACAGTGGAAGGCTCAAGGCATCTATCTCATGTGACCATAATGGTTTTGTACCTTGCAAGCATGGAGGCTTATCTGTATTTCACATTCTTTGTTATGTGTACTGTGTTTGGTCAGTGTTTTTGTGTCTTAGATACTTCACGTGGAGCACATGCAGGCCGTGTCCAGAGCATAGTTTCAGCCGTCATAATATTTCATACCGACCCCCGTCAAACTTCCTTGTCTCCATGTATGAATAAAAACTCGTGGGGGTTGAGGCTTAAAAAAAGAACTCGATGGTTGTGCTTAATACCTGTGAAAATATTTCAAACCAAGGAACAAAGACAAAACTGTCTCTAGGTGTTTTTTCCATGTAAAAGATAATGTTTTATACTAAAGGATTTCGGTCCACAATCATGGTTCCAATGCATTAGATTTTATTTGTGTTTTGCCCTGTCTATTATTAGTATTCCTGAGTCCATTATAGAAATTTATACAATTATAGTTGAAACACATGAGAAAACTTGAGGTTTGAGATCCAAGAAGACCAGACCGGATGGAGATCATGGGACCGTTTCCTTTTAGATAGGAGAGGATCTTGTATAAAATAGACTTCTAAGTATTAACCTGGTTGATCCTAGGAAGCATATTATTCGTCAGGGTGTCAAATGTGACTGGAACATATGCTTGACTTCATTAGCGTGCTACATGTCGAGAGATGCATGCAACTAGAAAAGGAACCTCCTACTACTTTTCTTTATTCCAAAACTATGCACATATACCAAACAAATTAGGCACCTCTCTGGCCTACATAGTCATGGCGCCAATTCAGTACACTAGCCTATCAACTCCGTGCACGTGCACGGACTAGTAATATTTTTAAGGTTTCATTACCAATATTTACTTCATTGGGTTTGTAGCTTCTACATTTTTCTGCAGTTTATTTTGAAAGTAAGAGGGATAACTTTATCTGGTAACAACATTGTAATAATATTCAATAAATATGTAACAATTACTTTTCTTAGTTATATAAAATTCGAAATTTGGCTGGTATATATAATTGTGCAAACTAATAAAAAATCATTGTATTTATGACACAGTGAAACCTATAAAATAAATGTTGTTTTTCAATGGATATAAAAGGCACACTAGTCTTTTGTGACACGCACGTGCTATTATTTACCGCATAACACACTAACAATATTTTATTGGGAAAAATGTGTATGACACAATTTTTTTTGCATAGCTGCTTTGTTCAAAACATGACTCGCACATGCAAAGATCATAACACTAAATATAACATCATTCTCAAAATTTGCAGTTACATAACATTATGATCTCCATATAATATTTGTGCACTTGCGGTGCACATGTACGATAATTTATTCTCACAATATGCACTAAAAATCCTTTATTGACAAAGTTGCACATCAAACTATCTAAATTTCCTTTTTTTTGAGTCACTCTTGTCAAAACATGACTTCTGTCCCAGAATCCAACTCCAAACATTTATAGTACAGATTGCTACGACACACATGTGCAATTATTTCTCAATGGTTTAATTAGATTGGTGCCATTGAACAATTTGATTAGAAATATGCCACTAAACTTTATAAAACCGGTCCCATGTCATTGTAATAATTTGTTCTAACTTTGAACCATACCAATGATACATCATCAATTTTTCCTTAGAGAATCTGGAAAAATAAATGCTCTCACGAGCTGACAGAGTAAAATAAATCTTTCATAGCTCAATCCTATTTTGGAAAATATAATTCAGTTTAGAGAAGAATAAAAAATTTCTTCATGTAGCTTGAATCTAATTGCTGAAAAGCAGAGCAGTAAGCCAATAGAGAGTAACAGGAAGCCAATTCGAATATGAATATCAACTAATCAACAAATGATGAAGTCCTAGTTGCTGGAATATCAGTCTAGTAAATCTCTCATTAACATTTTAAGAGTTTGAAATGTTCAAATCCCCCTCCTGGTGCTCAGCTACTTCAAGTTCCATCATCACAGTTACCCAATAAAAGGGATAGTGTAGGAATATTTACAAAAAAAATGTTTTCTGAACTGGGATTTTCTGTAATGTTCAGTTTTATATTCATCACCATTAACATTAGTTTGTCAGGATGATAATAAGCTTATAAGAATAAGTTGTAGTTAGGTACATACAGGTGATAATCTTTTCCAATGAATCTGATCAGAAACAGATGTAAAACTACTTGCTGAATTGAAGAAGCAACCATGGTAAGGCTGAGATAAACCAAAGCCTCAAATAGCGTTGTTCAAAAAAAATATTGTCACTTCAGGCAATTGAAGAACGTAGTACATGTTGTCTTGAATCAGAGAGATATGAACCTCTGACTCAAGGCAACACGTACTATATCTACCTTTTAGAGCTTTAGAACTGTAAAGAGAGAAAAACAAAATGGAAATCTAATAGTCAACCAACTCAAATGTGTTACCAAGGAAAAATTATGAAAACACTATTGGAAGACGATGAGCTACCCTTGTTCTTGCCTTTTGGTTTGGATGTTTTGAGCCATCTTTAGTGTCTCACGAACCTGCACAAAGTAGTGTAGTATAGTCAAGATAAAAAAAACTCGACCGCATAGTATAGCCAAGATAATAATCTTGAAGCCAACATTTATCCAAAATCATCCGAAGGGCAACACCAAGGTCCAACAACAATATCTCACAGTAATAATCTTCCTTGCTCTGATAGATTTTGGCAAGGCTGTCCATGGCGTCCATCGTGTACATTACAGCAGTCACAAGAAAAAAAAGGATAGTACTGTTTATGACGCATCTACAAATAACTTATGCTCCTTGCTAGACCGTGTCCAAGCAACTCGTTTACCTTGATTCAAATAACTGTTACACTTCATTTGACTACCTCATTGTTGTCACAGTTATTGAAATAATGGAAGGAAAACAAATGTAAGAACACAGAAATAAAAATTGCAACTATTGCAGCTCCTACAACATCAGGACAACAAACTATATAAACAATCCTCCTACAAAGAACTGCTTCACGACGGCTGCCAGGAATCCTTGCATAGACCCCGGAGAATGGCAATTCTAGATGAGCTTGTGGTCGAGCTGTGTATCATGCTTGGTCCCTCCCGTCAAGGGTCTCAAGGGATGGAGCAATGACCTGTAAGACTTTTACAATTCAGCATCCAATGCATTGGTGGTGGTGTTACCCAAAACGACATAACAACTATGCTATTCCAAGCACCAACCAGTAGACCTGGAAGGCTGGAACCATAAATATGTAAATCACACTATACTGAAGATAGACCATAAGTGGCTAAATTTTTTCTTTTCGCTTGACAAAGAATTTACATTGTCTGAGATGACTAAATAGACCACATATACCTGAAAGGGGTAAAAGAAAAATATAGAAAGGATTTTCTTAATCTGGTAATCTTAGCACATCACAAGAACATTTCCCCACCACGCAGAGGAAACAGAGCAGAACCAGATGGTACTTTCTAAAAAACAAATCCACCAAATACTTGTGACTAAACCAAAACATCTACCCATATCGAGACCAAATGACGCAAATCAGAGCACAAACGCTGCAAACTGAAGCTCGACCGCTTCGCCTCAAATTCAGAAGGTTTTAATTGAGCCTCCTGCAGTGGGAATCGAAGCTTCGTGGTGACTCTCCTAGTGGCATGAATCAAACGTAGGCAGGAAAGTTAAATGAAGCTCTAAGAATTGAAAATGAAAGAGGATAGCAAGACACCGCTGGGGAAATAGAAGAATGGGGAGAAACGAATGCACCTGACAGCCATCTCAATGCTAACTCCACGCAAGCGAACGCTTCAGTGCAGATGTGGATTTGTTAAATTTTGTGACGGACCTTGATGCTGCAACACCAGTAGGTACCCTGTTCCATTGGCGGACAGTAGGGAGGAGGCAATATACGATCTGAAAAGAAAACAACGATGTGTTGTTAGCAATCTAAACAGCAAAAGGGTTAACGCATCCGCCGCGGCACCAGAGCTTCTATTGTAGCATGTATGACAATGATCGCAGACAACGGAGGTCAACCATGGAGTCCTGGCAATGGCATTTCAGTTTATGAATCTTTGAATCACGACGCCGTCATTGTGAATTCACGACGACAATTCACATGATCAGAGACCAACTACAATAATCACGGAAGCCTGCACAAAGGATGTTTTAATTCACGAAGACGACACACACGATCGTGGACCAACTAATCGTTAAGACAAATTGATTTTGTGAACCTGCATGAGGGAAAATCAAATCAAATTTGTAAGCCAAATCGCATACAACCTCACCTGCGCTGCCAAGGAACCCACGAAATCCGGTGAATTGGAATAAAGCCGTCACTGCAAATTCATGAAAACGACGGACTGGAAGCCGTCCGGCGAGGCGGACGACTGAGGGCACCGCTGCATGGAAGCTAGAGGTCCCACATCTGCTGTTCCCAAGCACAGCCACTGCCGTGCTCGCGCTCGCGCCAGAGCTGCACCTCGTCAGGGTCGCCCACGCGTGGTCGCCACAGCACCCGCCCCCGGTCGCCCCACACCGCCACTGCTGCGCCCGCGGTGGGGTCGTTTTGCCTCGCCTCGCGCAGCAGCCGCCACCGCCGTCTTGCCTCGCCCGCCTCGGGTCGCCCCGCGCAGCCATGCCCCGCCATCTTGCCTCGCCTGGCCCAGCGCGGCCGCCGCCACCATGGCTGTCTCGCTTCGCCTGCCCCGGGTCGCCCCGCGTAGGGGGTGCGATGAGGATTGGCGGCTGACAGTGTTTTGGATGGTGCGAGACAATCACGCCAGGAAGAAAGAAAGTTTGAACGATCTGAACGCGGGCGGGTATGATCGAGACAACGTGAGAAAAGTCGGGGAAAAGAGGACGAAACTGACTGGGAACCGTGTAAACAACGTGACGATCGTCACGGTGGTCTCACATGATCCATTAATACGGCTGATCAAATGGTTAAGAATAAAAACGCGATTAAGATCAAAGGCTGAGATTAAAGGGGATAGATTGCGGCAGGGTAACAAGTTTTCGTAGAGATGTTTAGCCTTTATAGTAGAGATACATTCATCTAATATTTATTTCCCATTTTAATTACTAAATGCTTTATGTTTCTAAATTAATGTGACAATCCAGTTTTCTCATTTGTTTCAACTACTAGAAACCTATGGAACTAATTGAATCATGTGTAAGTTAAAAAAGATTATATCACGTGGAAGTTATATATTTGAGGAACTAATTAAGTCATGTGTAAGTTAAAAATGTTAAATCATGCGTAAATTAGATATATTTCCATCTGCAATGAATATTTTTCGTGCACAGTACTTATAATTATAGAATATAACACAAATTAGGTGCCACAAATATGATAGATTATTAGTTTTTCTGCAGAAATGTGTCGCAGTTTGAGCCTTGTTTTTGAGGGACGTGTCATCAGCCTCCATGGTTCTCTATATATTACACTTGAGGAATTGGATTCCTATGGAGAGCACAGACCAGGATTATAATTAGGAAAGGCTTATGAGAAACCATATAGATATGTGTCATGTTTACAATATGTGATGAATAATTGACTTTGGTTGATTCGATGTTTGAGTTAAAATGCAGGAATCTGGGAATTGCATGAGTATGTATATTGTTATGCTTATGACTAACCGGGAGTTGATGAGGATGTTGGAGAGTTTATAGGAGAAGAAAAATATGTTTGCTTGTCTCATGATGTGTAGGTCAATAGAGTCAACTTAGCGGTTAACAATGAGAGGATCGGGCACAAGTTAGGGATTTGGGGCCGAACGATTGGGAGGCTGGACGAAATCAAGGGTGATCCACACCGTGCACGTGGAGAGGCAAGAAGCACAGATGGTTTTGCAGTTGAGCCTCAAAACCGTGGAGGTGATAAAGACGGCATATTGACCAAGTCAAGGCGAATGAAATGCTGATACAAGTGACAAAGGGGCCCAATGGAGCGAGACCGGGAGAGACTTACCGTGGTCAGGATCGTGGGACAAGGTGACACGTGTCACCATCGAGAAGTCGCACTTTGAGAAGCGTGCAAGACGGCTTCCCGGTTTGGGCCTTAAAACCGGTGGCGGTGGTTGGTGGTGCACGTGGCACCATCATGGAGCTTGCGTCAAGGCGAAACAAAGTTGTGAAGGGTCTGAGAGAATTCGGGTGACAAGGAAAAAGATGGGCGGTTGTGCCCTTGGTGATAGGTGGCAGTGTATTATAGGTGAGGGGTAGGATGGACTTTAGGACAATCCCTAGGCCTATATAAGGAGAGGTAGGGCTGATGGAAGAAGTGCTTCTCTTTCCCTTAGCCTTGCCTTAGATCTTCACTCAATGTGCTAGGAGAGGTGTTCATGTATAAGAGGAGAGTAGTGGGTGTGTGAGAGACATCTCTTGCTCTTCCAAATAGTGGGAGGAAGAGGGTGACCTCCTAGCCATGTATCCATGTATCTTGACTTGATAAATCAATGATATGAGATTCATATTCGTGTTCAAGTTCTTCATCTCTCCCTAAATCCTAAATTTCTCTTTTTCTCTATTTTGGAGCTATTTTTGTGGGAATTTTCGATCTCATTTTTGAGTGAGTTTTTGGATGAATTTCTTGGGGGATCTTGGTGCTAGGACATGCCTAATCATTCCTTGATGGATCCTTGATTGATTCCTAGGCAAGAACACCTTTGATTTTGTGGATTTCCCAAAATCCCCTTTTTGGTGTTCTTGGCACAAGATCTGAAATTCATGATGATTTCTGATGCTTTTGAGTGGATATCTTCAGAAGAGAGTCGTGATGTATTGAGGATGATCTGATCCAAATATCATGATTTTTGGAGTTCATTTATAGGGTTTTGAGATTTTTCTCTTCAAAACATTGCCTCCGATTTGACCCTAAAGGAACTTCTATTGATGAAGGAAGTTCCGTTGTGACCCTGAAGGAACTTTCATTGACGAAGGAACTTCTGTCGTGATCCTGAAGGAACTTCGGTCAAGGTCTAGAAATTTTTCCCTTTTTGACTCTCTTGAGCTTTCGCTATGTGTCCTATTGTTTTAAATCATTCCTAGGGTTAGCACGTCACAAGTTGGTGTATGTGACCTTGGTGATTTGCTTAGAGGTTGGTTTGGGTTCAAATTGGTATATAGGCCAACTTCTTGAGAAGAATTTTAATTGGCTCCCATTCACCCCCCCCCCCCTTCCCTCTGGTCGCCTTCTCGGTCCTTTAATGTAATAGAGCCAGTTTGATCACTAGTTGACCTTAACCGGCTTTGTGATCCGGAGGCGACAAGGAGAAGCGTGTGGTCAAGCTTTGGATGTTCGATGGAGAAGACTTTCCCTACTGAAAGTCATGGACCAAGGCTTATCTCTTAAGCCAAGGACGTGCAATTTGGGAGATCATTGAGTAGGACTACGCCATCCCGAACGACCTCAACACCGTGCTAGTAGGTGAGTTGAACAAGTATGAAAACAACTCCAAAGCTGTCAATATTCTACTTTCTGCTCTAGGTAGAAGTGAACAGGATCGTGTTGCACATCTTGATACTGCTCATACAATTTGGGAAAAGCTTTGCACATACCATGAGGGTATCAATCAAGTCAAGTCTATGCGTAAGGACTCTTATAATAGACAGTACCAAACCTTTGCACAAAGCTGGCGAGTCACTAGATGAAACTTTTCATAGGTTTGAGGCAATTGTCTGCAACTTGAGGGCTTGTGGTAATCTTGTCTACAATGATAGTGATAGAGCTAAGGAACTGCTATATTCTCTCGATGAAAATGTTTGGAGGGTTAAAATTGCTGCTCTAGAGGAAACTGTTGATTTCAATACCCTAAACTATGAGCAACTGTATAGCAAGCTGAAATCTTATGAACTGTCTAGGAAATCTCGTCCTAATCATGTTGATCCTTCTTCTAGCATGGCTTTGCTTTCTAGCTTTCAAAAGGGTAGTCACAGTGGTGCCTCTTATGGAACTAACCCCTCACATGACAAGTCTTTCTTGGAGTTTATTTTGTCTTCTCTTGTTGCAGCTTCTGATGAACAGATGGAGTGCATCTCAGATGTGGAGTTGTCCTTGCTCGCAAGGAAGTTCAGAAAGTTCTACAACAACCGCTAGGAGAGAAGAGGAGGTGGTTTAAGAACCTGCTTCGAGTGTGGTGAATCTGGACACTTCATTGCTGACGGCCCCAAGAAGAAGAAGAAGGTCGGGTACCACGACAACAATACTGAACACTTCAAGAAGAAGAAGAACCACTTCTACAAGAAAGGCAAGAACTCCAAGAAGTTCACGAAGGCGATCACATGTGCCTGTGTTGCCACTCTGAGAAACGTCGACCTCACATCAAGCGAAGGCCTTACAAGCTCAGAGGAGGAGGTTAAAAAAGTCACAAGTCAAGATGAATGACGACTTCACCAGGCTTTGCTTCATGGCAAAGAATGATCACAACACCGACTCTGGCTCTGACTCTGACACAACATAGGTAGCAGGTGGAGGCTTGGAGAACAAATGGTTGATAGACTCTAGGTGTTCGCACCACATGACCGGAGATGCAAAGTGGTTCTCCAGCCTCACTCCCTTGAAGCGCCGGGAGTTTGTGACCTTTGGAGATGACAAGAGAGGGAGAGTGAAAGCTAGAGGTGCGGTAAAGGTAAATGAAAACTTCACTCTCAAGGATGTTGGTTTCGTTGAGCATCTCAAGTACAATCTTCTCTCTATTTTTCAGTTGCTTGATGTTGGTTTGGAAGTGTGCTTTAAGAAAAATGCTTCTTGTGTTCTTGATTTGGATGGTTCTTTGGTTTGTGGTATTTCTAGCATTAGGAGAGTTTTTTCAGGCTGATTTTGCTATTTCTCATGGTTCTCACAAGTGCTTGTTTGGTAAATCATCCTCTAAGCTCTGGACATGTCATAGGAGACTAAGTCACATGAGCTTTGACTTGCTTTATTGCTTGAGTGGCCTAGGTTTGATCCGAGGATTGCCTAAGCTCAAATTTGATAAGCATTTGGTTTGTGCTCCTTGTCAGCATGGTAAAATGGTTGCCACTTCTCATCCACCAATTAATTTGGTGATGATTGAACACCCTGGAGAGTTGCTTCACATGGACATTGTTGGTCCTTCTCGGGTTCGTTTGGCGGGTGGGAAGTGGTACGTACTTGTGATTGTTAATGACTTTTCTCGCTACTCTTGGGTTTACTTTCTTGAGAGCAAGGATGAAGTGTTTCATCACTTTTGGAGCTTAGCTTTGAGGTTGTTCAAGGAACTCCTTGGTGCGTTACGAGCAATCCGCAGTGATAATGGCACCTAGTTTAAGAACTCCTTCTTTGATGCTTTCTGTCTTGAGCATGGTATTGAGCATCAATTTTTAGCACCTCGTGTCCCTCAACATAATGGTGTGGTCAAAAGAAAGAATAGAACCTTGGTGGAAATGGTCCGGATGATGCTCGATGAGCATAGGACTCCGAGGCAGTTCTGGGCTGAGGCCATTAGCACTGCTTGCTATGTTTCCAATGGTGTTTTCTTGCGCTCAATTCTTAATATGACTTCCTATGAGCTACATTTCAAGAGGAAGCCATCTGTTTCTCATTTATATGCCTTTGGTTGCAAGTGCTTTATCCTCAAATGTGGCAATCTTGATAAGTTTGAGTCGAGATCTTTCGATGACATCTTTCTTGGTTACTCTCTTCATGGCCATCCCTACAGAGTTTTGAACTTGGAAACTAACACCATCATGGAGTCCTGCGATGTAACCTTTGATGAGTCAAACTCTTGTGCAAGCAATGTGGTTGAGACTACAGGTGACAGGGAAATGGAGGAAAGCATCTTTGTAGAAGAGGGCCTATAGGGCTTGGATGATGAGGATGATGATGAGTCAACACATCCTACATTTGAGCCTATTCCTGCTACATCCACTACTCCAGCAGAGGGTGCAGAAGCGTCTACATCAACTTCTGTCATAGTCGAGCCAGCTCCAACTGTGGTTGAGGGGGAGGTATGCTCTGAGAGAGAGGCCCCTGGCCATATTCAGTGTCAACATCCACCTCAATAGATGATTGGTAATCTCTATGAGAGGACAACAAGGTCAAGATCTGCACATGCTCTCTCTTTGTTGCCACCTTTGAATCCTGGGATGTTGGACACGCACTATCTGATGAATATTGGGTTAATGCCATATTTGAGGAATTAGAAAACTTTGAGAGAAACAAAGTGCGGACCCTAGTAGAGCCTCCTGTTAGTGTGAATGTCATTGGAACCAAATGGGTGTTCAAAAACAAGCATGGGGAAGATGGTGAGGTTGTGAGAAACAAGGCTAGGCTTGTTGCTCAGGGTTTTAGCAAGTGGAGGGCTTAGACTACTGGGAAACCTTTGCTCCTGTAGCTCGCATAGAAGCCATTAGGATTTTGCTTGCATTTGTTGCTTCTAAGGGCATCAAGCTATACCAAATGGATATCAAGAGTGCTTTCCTAAATGGCAACATAGAGAAAAAGGTTTATGTAAAACAACCACCTAGCTTTGAGCACCACAAGCACCCAGACCAAGTGTACAAGCTTTAGATGGCTTTGTACAGGTTAAAGCAAGCACATAGGGCTTGGTATGCTAGGCTTAAGACCTTCTTGCTAGAGCGCGGGTATGTCATGGGTGTGTTGACAAAACCTTGTTGACTCTAAAGCATGGCAATGACTTACTAATGGTTGAGATATATGTGGATGATATCATCTTTGGTGGTTCCTCTCATGCTCTTGTGTCTAGATTTTAGGAAGCTATGGAAAGTGAATTTCAGATGTCGATAATGGGCGAGCTCACTTTCTTTCTTGGACTTCAAATCAAGCAATGCAAGCAAGGTACCTTCATATATCAAGCCAAGTACATGAAGGACCTCCTGAAGAAGTTTAAGATGGTCATTGTGAAGCCGTTGTCAACACCAATGTCCACCACAATGGCACTTGACCCACACGAAGACTGTGAAGTTGTGGACCAAAGGGAGTACAGGAGCATGATCAACTCTATTTTGTACCTAACGATGACAAGACCCAACATACACTTTGCGGTGTGTTTTTCTGCTCTCTTTCAAGCTTCCCCAAGGGTGACTCATCGCAAAGCTGTCAAGCACATCTTCAGGTATCTCAAGTACACCCTTGAGTTTGGTCTTTGGTATTCTGCATCTTCATCTCTTGATCTTATTGGGTATTCGTATGCAGACTTTGCTGGGTGTAGAATTGATAGGAAGAGCAATTTGGGGACTTGCCATTTCTTGGGTACCTCTTTGGTTTGTTGGTCTTCTCGTCAGCAGTCTACCGTAGCCCAATCCACCACAGAAGTCGAGTATGTTACTACTGCTAGCTGCTATTCTCAAATCCTATGGATGCTTTTCACCATGAGGGACTATGGGTTAGTGTTTAAGAGTGTTCCACTCATGTGTGATAACTCCAGTGCAATTTGTTTAGCCAAAAACCCAATTCCCCATGGTAAAGTTAAACACATTAATGTGAGATTCCACTTCCTGAGAGACCATGTTGAGAGAGGAGACATTGATCTCAAATACATTGACACTCGAAACCAATTGGCTGATATCCTTACCAAGCCCCTAGATGCTTCTCGATTCGCTTTTCTTCAGGTGGAGCTTGGTGTTTGCCATCCTTATGACATCATTTGAGGGGGAGTTGATCTTTTTGTACATATGTATCATACCTTTTTGCATTGCATCTCATTTGTAATATATGCATTGGTAGATGAGCTTCATCTTTTATGCTTTCTTGCATTCCTCATTGCTATGATTGAGCTTGAGCTAAGTTGTGTGGATGTGATAGCAATCTCTCATTCTTAGATTTCTTAGATGGCCCATTATAGACTCATTTGAGCAACTTGCTAATCTTAAAGGTGAACTTGGCTTTTTCTGAACCTTATGAACTAATCTTGCCAAAACTTGATCACCATGTGAATAATTGCTTTTATCCTTGTCAAAACTTGCATTAGGGCTAGTCTAGAGGATATCTTGGCTTTGGCACCTAGTGTTTATGAAATGTGGCTTTACAAATGTTTAGCTCATGATGGAACATTGTGGGAACATTTGTTCCTTTTGCCGCAAAGGCATGCTCAAACTTCTGCTTTTTCTTTGCAAGTTAAGAATAATCAAATGAAAAATTATACTTCGATTCCTCGGGGTGTTTGCCATATCCAGTCATGCGACCCTCTGCATGGATTAGAAGTTACATAAAAATTCTAAATCCAAAAATTGTACTTAGAAGCCTTGGGGTATTTGCCGTACCCAGTCGTACGACCCTCCGCACGGATTAGAAGATACATGAGGATCACATAAGAATAATGCTTTTCTCCCTTCCTTTTCGAGTCTTTGTTCTATATGTGAGCATTTGTAGGGCCTGTTTTCTGCGAATGCTTGTTACCTTGGTTAAGATTGAGACTGGCTAGTGTCTTTTGATTCACTTGATGTTTGTTTTGCCTTGGATGGGAGTACTTATACGTGTGGTGGCAGCTTTTCTCATGATGAGCAAATATTATTCTATCTAAGCTAGTCAATTTTTTCGCTTAGCTTGTATAGCTCTTGGTATTTATGCCTTACTATCTATTTTTGATCTTTGTATGGTTGGGAGCTATTGTTTTTACACTTCATAGCTCTATGTTTTTTTATTAGCAAGGTTAGATACATATTGGCATATTTGTTGAAGCTCCTTAGGTTTGCATGTTCATACATTGCATGTTTGTTCTTTTGCTTCTTTGATGAGTTCATTGCCAAAGGGGGAGAAAATATTGGGTCGTGCACAAATAATGCTAAGAAACTTAAAATGATCCATTTTGCATTACATGAGACCTACCACAAGTTGAGGGGGAGCATCTCATGTCCTTGAGCGTTTTTCATGTGCTTTTCAAAATCTTTGCGTTCTCAAGTGGCTTTCTTTGTCAACTCTTGGTTTTGTGACCCCTACTTTTCACCTTTTCTTTGGGTTTGGCCATTTGGATGTGCTTATTCGGTTTCATATTTCAAATCTCTAATCTTGTGCATTTGATGTTGTCAATGTACTCATCAAGGGGAAGATTGAGAAACCACGTAGATATGTGCCATCATTTGTAATATGTGATGAGTAATTGACTTTGGTTGATTCGGTGTTTGAGTTGAAATGCAAGAATCTGGGGATTGCATGAGTGTGTGCATTGCTATGGTTATGACTAACTGGGAGTTGATGAGGATGTTGGAGAGTTTGGAGGAGAAGGAAAATGAATTTGCTTGTCTCATGATGTGTAGGTCAATGGAGTCAACTTGGCGATCAACAACGAGAGGATCAGGCACAAGTTGGGGATTTGGGGTCGGACGATCGGGAGGCCGGGTGAAGTCAAGGGTGATCCACACCGTACATGTGGAGAGGCAAGAAGCATGAACGGTTTCGTGGTTGAGCCTCAAAACCGTGGAGGTGATGAAGACGGCGTGTTGACCAAGTCAATGCAAACAGGATGCCGGTGCAAGTGACAAGGGGGCCCAATGGAGCGGGACTGGGAGAGACTTGCCAGTGGTCAGGATCGTGGGACAAGGTGACATGCGTTGACATCAATAAGTCATGCTTTGAGAAGCGTGCAAGACAGTTTCCCGGTTTGGGCCTCAAAACCAGTGGCGGTGGTTGGTGGTGCACGTGGCACCATCACGGAGCTTGCGTCGAGGCGAAGCAAAGTTGTGAAGGGCCTAAGAGTGTTCGGGCGATGAGGAAAAAGATGGATGGTTATGCCCCTGGTGGTAGGTGGTAGTGTATTATAGGTGAGGGGCAGGATGATCTTTAGGACAACCCCTAGGCCTATATAAGGAGAGGTAGGGCTGGTGACAGAGGTGCCTCTGTTTCTCTTAGCCTTGCCTTAGGTCTTTATTCAAAGTGCTAGGAGATGTCTTCATGTATTAGAGGAGAGTAGTGGGTGTGAGAGAGACATCTCTTGCTCTTCCAAATAGTGGGAGGAAGAGGGTGGCTTCCTAGCCATGTATCCATGTATCTTGACTTGATGAATCAATGATATGAGATTCAAATTTGTGCTCAAGTTCTTCCTCTCTCCCTAAATCCTGAATTTCTCTTTTTCTCTATTTTTGGAGCTATTTTCATGGGAATTTTCGATCTCATTTTTGAGTGAGTTTTTGGACGAATTTCTTGGGGGGTCTTGGTGCTAGGACATGCTTAAACATTGCTTGATGGATCCTTGATTGATTCCTAGGTAAGAGCACCTTTGATTTCGTGGATTTCCCAAAATCTCCTTTTCGGTGTTCTTGGTACGAGATCTGAAATTCATGATGATTCCTTGTGCTTTTTGAGTAGATCTCTAGGAGAGTCATGATGTATTGAGGATGATCTGGTCCAAATTTCGTGATTTTTGGAGTTCGTTTGATAGGGTTTTGAGATTTTTTCTCTTTGAAACATTGCCTTTGATTTGACCCTGAAGAAACTTCTGTCAACGAAGGAAGTTCCATCGTGACCATGAAGGAACTTCCGTCGTTGAAGGAACTTCCATCGTGACCCTGAAGGAACTTTCGTCAAGGTCTAGAATTGCAATTTCTTGGATCTCTGTTGTTTCCCTTTTCGACCCTCTTAAGCTTCCGCTATGTGTCTAGTTTTGAATCATTCCTAGGGTTAGCACCAGGGCTGGCCCTGGGGGAGGGCAAAGGGGGCAGCCGCCCTGGGCCCCCAAAACTCAAGGGCCCCAACTCATAGTATGTATGTATATATGTCCAATAAAATCAAGTCCATTTGTTGTGATCTGCAGGCTTTACTCTATGAGAAAAAATCTAGAAGCCCAATAGACCGATACGCTAATCCGGCCAGGAGAATCAACATAGTATACAATCCTCTGATTATATGAACACAAACCGTCACATTGGCAGTTCAGCACAACACAATTCTTGTTTGCTCATCACCACACATGGCAAGTCGTCGACCCACCGGCGCGCGTTACTGCTAATTGTTGATCGAGGTCGAGGTTTCAGGATCGCGCCACACATTGTTGTAGCCTTGTTCTTCCAATCACAAATAAAGGACTATGGATAAATTTCTTAAAATTAACACAAACGCTTCTAGTAGTCGGTGCCACACATCGTTGTAGCCTTGTTCTTAAATTTCAAATAAAGGACCATGGATAAATTTCTTAAAATTAATACAAACACTTCTAGTTCAAGGATTCCAGATCAAGACGAGTTAGCGATAGTTGTTTTTCATGAAGAGGAACATGTTGATAACAAAACTAAAAATATATTAGTGGAAAAGGGCCCTATAAGCGAAGAAATTTTAGTGCTTATTATTTGTTACTAATAATATTTTCAATGATATATATAAAGGGACCCATCTTTTAACTTTGCCCCGGGCCCCAAAATACACATCATAAGTTGGTGTGTGTGTGTGTGTGTGTGTGTGTGTGTGTGTGACCTTGGTGATTTGCTTAGAGGTTGGTTTCAAGTTCTTGAGAAGAATTTTAATTGGCTCCCATTCAACGCCCCCCCCCCCCCCCCCCCCCCCCGCCCCTGATCACCTTCTCGGTCCTTCAGCTTGATCAACATGGAGTGCATCCATTGAAATGCCCATCTTTTCTACTATGGTTCACGACAACGGAATATGTGGACTCTTTGTTTTGGTGTCATCAGTGGTTAACATGAGGTATTATATTAATCATATATCTTAAATTAAAAGGTAGATGTTTTTCTTCTCTTTTTATGAATTTTCAGAACTTTTGTATGATTAATACTGGAGGTCTTAAATGGAGTCTCCAATTAGTAAATATAAGATAAGATAGACTTGACTTTGTACATCTGATTTAAAAATCCTGCGTCCACCACTGGCTCGAGAGGAGACTCTCGAGTCGAGCTGAGCCAAGTTTCTAGTTAGTTTGTTTAATGAGCCGAGCTTAGCCGAGCCAATTTTCTAACAAGCCAATATGACCCGAGTCGAATCAGCTCGACATCCACCCCCGGTTTGTACCATGTCAAAGATATGTGTGCACAGGTTCAAACAAGAAACACTACTAGAATCAACAAGTACCCCTAGGTGTACGACATCGGCAGCAGCAATGCAGGGAGGCAGCGGTGGTGCTCGGGGCGGGGCTAGGTGGCGACATGCGGCAGTACTGGCGGGGCCTCATTTATTTATTTTTTAATTTTTTTGCCACAGTTTCCCTACGGTTTTTGTTTCGTAGGGAACCCAAACTTTTCCTACGGTTTTCAGTGAAAGGCCATAGGGCACGGCTGATTCCCCGTCACCTTTTCAATACCACTCTTTCTCTAGTAAATATGGTAGGGGAACAATTTCCCTAGCATTTTTTCTCTTCTTTCCCTATGATTCTGGTCCTAGGGTAAGTGTTTGATTCCAGTAGTGAAACAACATAAATGCACAGGCTTCTCTATAATCTATTAATGTAGGGGCAGTGGTTTATTTCCTGTCCACAAAGTTAGAAATTGAATCCAAGTCAGTTTCATATCTTTCACATTAAGCACCAACCTTTTAAAATTATAACTCCCACGTCCAGAGTTCAACTGAGACAAACTTGGACTCTACCTCGTAGCTCTCAAAAAGTTCTATAACTTTGGCATTCAATGAATCTACAGATTCAGTCGTCTTTGTGTTCAAATATGTGATGCAAAAATATTTGTTTTGATTCAAACTCCTCTACGTAGGTTTCCTTGCCGGATCCGTATCTCATAGCTCCGGAGACCAAATACTATGATGCATATATATTCCGGAAAGCTCTCGACGAGACCTACAACTTTCATAGTCATACTTTACCCATTAGAGCACGTATTGAAGTCCAAAACTATGATGCAATACAATACTATTTCTAGAATAAATAAAATAATTTCTCCTTTCAGATAAACCTTTTTGAAGTCCTTAGTCATTGGGTCACAACCTTGAGCTTCCATATTAGGCTTTATGTACGTCTAGGGTGTCTTGTAGATGGCATGGGCTTGTGAGAAGTCCTACTTGCATGGCGAGTCGGGTTTCATATTGCTACTTCTCATCTTTAAACCTTTTTAGTGTTATTTCATATAATTATGTAACATAGCACTCAAATAACACTAAATGTGTAAATTGTCAACATTAGAGATAAAAAAACATATTTATAATGAGAATATAGCGGAAAATGGTTGCTTCTGGCATATAAAATGAAGCATCAATAATAATATAAATATAATCTTTCATGTAAAAAAATTAATAATACTATATATGTCTAACAAATATGTTGCATGTTTTCTAACTTCCAATCGATTGAAAACTTTCCATCAATAGTTTGTTCCTTTGTGTGTTGATTTTTCTGTTATAAGATTTTTTTGTATAATAATCATAAACCATTGGATCTTGGATCTAGATCCAATGGCTTAAAGCAGTGATTGAAACTTGCCCAAACTTTTAATCAGCTGAAAATTAGCATGTCTCAATATATTGTGTAAATAATTTTTTATTTAATTCATATAAACTGTTTTGTTTTGTTTAAGCCCATCACAACGCACATGCACTTTGCTAGTGTTCCTATATTGATGGTTAGCCACTTTCTTCTTCTTTGATGTATGTGCTCTCAACTCATGGTTGTGCACCATGCCCATTTCTAGTTCGGGACTCAAATGCACTGCTGGCCAATGTTGGAAGTTATTCCTCGATCATCTATATTATCTAGTAAAATATTCAATGAAAACCATCTATTTGGTGGAATCGTGAAAACCCTCTAAAAAATTATATCTAGAAGTTCTAAAAAATTCTAAAAATTGGCATACATGTAGATGACATAATGAGAAATATACACACAAAATTTCAAGTCCAAATTCAACTTCACTAAAAAGATATAAAAATAATAAATCATGAAGAAAGAGGGAGAAAATGACAAAATAGCACATGTCATCTATTTTTTGTCATCTTTTTCATGATTTATTATTTTTATATCTTTTAAATGAATTTGAATTTGGACTTTAAATTTTGTACGGGCATGTATCGTCATGTCATCTACATGTATACCAATTTTTAAAAATTTTAAAAACTTCTAGATACAATTTTTGAGAGGGTTTTCATGATTCCACCGAATAAGTGATTTCCACATAATATTTTCCCTTATTATCTGCCTCAGTTCCTTGTCGATCTAGCCACAGTGCCACACCGTCTTATTCTGGTTGCATAATCATTTGTTTGGATAGCTGGAACATACTCCTGCCTTCGTCAGCGTGAAATAGAAGTTAAGGAACTTATTTTTATTCCTCCCATGCCTCAGATTCATATATGCAACATAAAACCTATACCGAGCTGCAAGTGTGGTGAAGGTAACTTCGATTCAGCGAAAACCTGTCCTCAAGTGCATTAGCATGTACTGTATTCAGAATGTTCCATGCAGCACGCAAAGCCTGACGGATAGAAACAAAAGTTGGCATGCCGATTCTAATTGTTCTTTTAGAATATAAAATATTCGAGCATCGCATTTGTTTACACCCCCTCAATTCACTTTTGACCAGCCACCTTGTACGGAGCTAATTATCATTGTATTGCCGTCATTTACTCGATCTGCCGTTCACCCAGGTCTCCTACCCTTATTTAATATGTATAGGGAATTGTTTGGAATCCAGAAATCATCGATTCCTACTCTAATTCTGGACACAGGCAGTTTAGAAACAATCCATTCCTACTCTAATTCTAGATAGAGGGAATCTTTCACATGTAATCCCAAACAGATGGAACACGGACAAAGGGAGAAAATCAGAAAAAACATGTTGAGAAAAAACGTAGTCCTGCCATTGTCCATCATCCGGTAGACAAACTGAATGTGACGCTTTGAAACTTTGAAAAAGGTGTTGGATCGATGAAAAATGCCGGCCTGCTAACACCATGCCATGGCTTGCCAGGGACAAGGACACCATGCATGCTGGTCGTGCCACATGGTGATCACCATTGTCGTCGCGTAGTCCAACCCCTACGTGAGGTGGCGGTGGCGCCGTTGTAGCTGCGGGCGTCAAGACGCCAGTGGGCGGAGTCAGGGGGGGGGGGGGGGAGGACCAGTTAGCATGGTGGCGATTCGGTGACGGCGGCAGCAAGGTGGCCGGTGTGGCGCCTCCTGCCATGGGAGGTGGTTGCGTGCGGGGGAGGGGCCAGTGCAGCGTGTAGTGTCATCACCAAGATGGCGACAGAGGCGTAGGGGAGGCGGCGCACTGGGGCGGGTGTGGTGCTCGGCAACGAGGAGGAAAGTATCGTGAGCGGAAGTGTTGATGCGAAAAATCATCACGCGTGACCTAGAAGATCTGCTTAACTCTAGTGCAAGTTATATACAAAAAATTGGGACGTGCCAGTTAATTTTCCCTGTAAATCGACAAAGAGGCGAATGGTCAGATGACACGGGTCACCGGCCCAAGATAGACCAATGAAGAAAGCCGATAGTCACTATTCGTGAAATTAGCCGAGCTGTTACATTGACAAAGAAAATAAAAGAAATTAAACTAATCGGCTGATTGTATCGGCTTATCGGCAAAATTTAATTCAATAAATAGTTTAAAATTATAGACATCAATAAATGATCGAGTCGACCGGGCAGAGTCGATAAACCTACAATATTCATGAAGCAACTGTCCAAGTCGATGTAAGATGCCAGAGTCGATAGATCTACAGTAAATACGCATGAACTCGCTCTATCGATGACGTCAGGTTGATAGATTTAATTAGCTAGTATTGCAAATATGCCTCAAAATTATAAATCTATCTTATTTCAACAAGGGGGGCAAACGACTATTAAGTGAGTGATATAATTAATTAAGCATCAAAAAGTTGATTGAACCGTGGTAACCTATCGGCTAAATGTCCCGATAGAACTCTATCGACTCTACCTATAAACAGATCGGATCTAACCCTATCTATCAAGTAAGAGGTCGAAAAACGATGCAGTCTTACTGGTTCGAACAGATCGAACTTAATCGAGACAATATTCAAACACGGTAGATAGAGCTAGATCTAACCTATTTATAGATAAAATTAATAAAGTGACTTGAATAATAAATCTAAGTAATAATAGAATCTACCAAAATTATAATAGATTGACGTCAACCAAGACAGTATTACAATCAGAGTCGATAGAACAAGCATTAAATAGATCTAATTACCGCAATTGAAATATCAAACTAATAAGAAAGTACTAGTTGGGATTGATAAAATTACCGAAGGTGACTAATCCAAATCTCTCGTCGAGATCAGAGCCAATGCAGCCCGCGCGAGACGAGAGTTTTGTTGAGTAGGAAAGGTTAGCGATGCGCTGAATTATATTGAACGAAGGTGTTGTTTTTCTCGTACAAATTCTATTACATATTTATAACCTTATGCAAGAGATTTTGACCTGACTCGGTCAGGACTCGTAAATAAACCGACTAGGTTTTAAAATAAAATCTAAACTAAAATAGAAAGAGAGAAAATAATCCTATTGGGCCCACTTAACTTCCTTCAGCCGTTGAACTTCATTAACTTCGGCCGATTTTAATTTCCCGTCTCTGATCAGTGGGACCGGTCAAAATTCTGGTGCCAACAGGAAGTGACGGTTCTCGGCATCGTGGGACAGTGGAGCGCGGACAGGGGTGTCGTGCGATAACCGCCCCCTTCTTTTATTGATCCTTTTTATTTTTGGCCTATTTTTTCTTTTCCTATTAAATTAAATTCAAAAATAGAGAATCAATGCAAACCAATAAAAACATATTACAAAAATGGCACAAAATTGAAGGATGAAACCATGTAGTTGGTTTAAGTTTTACTAGCGAAGTGTCCGTGCGTTGCTACAGACCTAAAATATTGACAAACTATAGATACTATAAATTTAATAAATATATTATAAAATATCTTATTTATATATATACTAGCAAAATACCCGTGTGTTGCTACGGGTCTTTGTTAAAAAGTTTTATGGTTAAAATGTTTTTTTAACTGTAAAAGATTTTCAATTAATTTTTTGTGGCTTGAACATTTACTCTATTTTTATTTTGCTTTATCTTTTTGAGTTTTAAAAAGAATATTTATTATAATAATTTTGAAGTGAGTTATTATTAGAATTCTTGTTATTAATTTTCATCCAAAATATGATGTTTAGCAATAGATGATTAATTGTTGTTAGTATGAAATATCAAATTGAAATCAGAGTCCGATTCAACAAATGATTAGAAAATGATTCAAAAACGACTCAAACTGATTGGTGAATCATTGTAGAATACAAACTAAATACGATAACATTACGGACATATATAGACATGAAAAAAGTGGTCTAGACGACCTCACCTCAATTAATAAGTTGTATAGATTCTTCCTGTTCAAAGCTCTGTAACATGCTATGGCAATACTCGTGATATGTTGCCAAATTCTATTTTTTTAATCCGTAACAACGCACAAGCACTTTACTAGTGATACATATAATTCACCTAATCTTCCTCTGCTCTAGGCCTAAAGAAAACGTCCCACATATGTCGTCGAATGAGATCAATGAAGAAGCACTGGGCGGTCGAGAAGTAAGAGTCCTTGTCAACAACACGGCCCCTGAAGACACGGCCCCGCCGGTGATCATGATCAGCAACTTGGGGATGCGTGGCATGCCGATTGTCATCACCCCGTATTAGAGCCAGAGTGACCGGCGAACAAGTAGCAGCAATTGCTCGCAGGAGATGAGCATAGCGGCGTTCGGAAACAGAAGAGACCACAAGGCGTACCGCAAAAAGATGGTAAGGGAGACGCGCGCATGGATGATGCTGTTGTCCACCATCGCAGCTTCGGTAACCTACCAGGCCGGCCTCAACCTGCTTAGTGGGTTCTGGCAGGCGGATGACAGCCAGGGCCACCGCGACGAGCACTGAATGCGGTACCAGACGTTCTACTACTTTAACGCCACGATGTTTGTGACATCGCTGGCAATGATCGTGGTGCTCTTGAGCCATCAACTCTTCTTCTTTAAAATTAGGGATGGCAATGGGGCGGGTTCGGGGTGGGTGGAGCAAAAGTCCACCCGCGATAAAAGATATTGCAGGTGGAAATCTCCACCCGCACCCGCACCCACGGGTAAAATTTCACACCCGCGCTCGTATCCACCGGGTTTCAGGTGGGTGACGGGTCCCCCGCGGTTTTTTTATATATAGAAAAATATATCTTTAATTTAATTTTACATAATTTTTACATATTTTATATAATAAAAAATACTATTTCATTCATAAGTTGATAGTTAACACAATATGATAATATATATACATGTAAAAATTATTAGACTCATATAATTTTTACTCTCACAATAAAATATTAGACTAAAAATATTTATATGCCTTTTATTTCGGGCCCTGCGGGGCACCCGTGGGTGGGAAAAAAACCGGGAGAAAAAAACCCGCATCCGTCCCGCGATTATACAGGGCGGGTGCGGGTGAGCCCTGCGGGTGAGAAAGTGCAACCGCACCCGCACCTATCAGGTGTCAAACCTGACAGGGCCCCGCACCCGGGACCCGAATTGCCATCCCTATTTAAAACAGAGGGAAAGTTACTTGCGCTCGGGTTCACCACGAGTGTCAATGTCGCAAGCCTGCCTTATTGGGGCATATATATGCCGCTGGCAGCATGGTAAGAGGAAGGCTTACAATGTCGCCGGCTGCTGGCTAAATAAAGGCCACGGTGGAGATATTACGCATGTAGCAGCAGCGGTCCCCACTGATTTTTAAAACTCTCTGTATTTGCACAAAGGAGTGTAGCCAATGGCAGCTCCCACAGAGTGTAGTCGCCCATTCGAGCTGGTGATTCGCGAATCGTCCGATCAACACTCTCTCTTCCTATCTCTTTCTGCCAGTGGTGAATTGTCTAACGTGGATGAGCATTTCGCCAGCTGATCATCTTCATAATACTTGCTCTAAGCTCGACGCCTCGACGTCAACCATATCCGTTGTTGCTCGTCATCACCAGCATCCCCTTTGTCGCCTTGTCGGCATCATTTTCATTGGAGTACGTGCCCTCTCTATCGTCTATTGGTCTGTCGCTGTGCAGATACGAATCTCAAGATATGCAGTAGTGTCTTGTGTATGGATTCTTATAATGATCTGCTGGGTGATGGCTAAGATCGGCTTCTTCGTCCTTTCAAGGGTTACTTGTATGAAAAGTCTGGCTATGTCTAGGTGGTGTCCGTTGCCACATGGTGCTCTGGAAAAATTAAGGCTGAACAGGCCTGAGAGGAGTGCCCTTGTTGTGCACAGACACGAGTACCGGTGTAAACTGGCGGCCGGATCTACAGTGAACTTCTGGAGGGTCGACAGTGAACTTCGCCGACCTGGTCATACGATCGCTTATACTATGTTTTCAAATGCCCCTGATCTGCTTAGGAATGATTTTGTATCAAGTGTCCTTTATCTCGTCAGTTATATATAGCTGTTCCACTTCCACCTTCCAACAAAGTTTGCTGTCAATCAACTTAGTAATAGTTTCATGCTGCTACTCCGGTTTAAAATTATTATCGGTATTGAATTTTTTTAGTTATAGTTAACTAATATGAAAAATAGAAGTTATATTTAAATTTTATCTAGCAATAAATAAATCATGAGAAAATACATAATATATTTAATATTTTTAATAAAAATAAATAGTTAAATATATAAAAAAAGTCAACATCAACAAAAATTTAGGAATGAAAGAGTACGTGTCATGCGATAGTAGTAGTGGTACAGTAGAACCCGACTATAATTTTTGCATGGGGTTTGGACAATTTGGCCAGAACCAAGACGAAGACCTTTCTTGCAACTTTGGTCACCATGGCCACCACTTGCCACATAATGATCATCTGACATCATCTCGTCTCAAATTAGATTGGTGGAGCTAGGTGTAAGATTTACAACAGCACCTCAACAACTGGTGTCCTGCTCAGGTGGGCTTAGCCATGTTGTCTATGGTCTCACTTGCGTCGCACTTCTAGAATGACAACCTACCGTCCATTTCATGATCTAACCAGCCATAGCTATAGATGGCCAAATGGACATGTGGGTCTTATTGGGCCACGCCGTGGCAACCCATGAGCTCTGCTGCCTGCCTCAAAGTATGGCAGGAATTGGCTGGCCCGTTAAAACGACGACCCATTAGAAAATTTGCAACCCATTAATACTGTAAATGTAGATCTAAAATAAGTGTTGTCAATATAAATGATGAAAATATAAAAGAAAAAAAATATCTAAGTTGGGGTTCGAACTTGTAAGCTGCAGGAATCAAGGCAGCATTGGCACCGGTCCACTCAGTCTCTATTATTTTTATAGCTACTGCTGGCCTAAAAAATAGCATGCAAGTATATCTTCACAATTCCTTTTCTTCTTCTAGACTAGATTGGAAGTCACAACATTTGGATGAGACTCAACTCGAATTTATGGATTGATGTTTCAAAACAAATTAGGAATACCCAGCTGCTTAATCATGATAATACCAGACTGCTTGCATGGAAGAGATGCGTTTTTTGTATTTGAAAAAACAGAGACAGGCTGCTGCTCTGCCCTTTCTATCCGTTAGCACTGATGTCAGGCGAGCGAGCTTTTTGGTGTAATTTCCCCTATTATGGCACGGGACAAAGTGAATGCACGAGGCTCAATGTCGTGGCAAGTGTACCCGATATGTGATATTAGACGCACAACAATGCAATGTACTCCCTTCATACCTAAAATAAACTGTGTTCTAAGGTGTTGGCAAGATATCAGATAACAATATGTTTTGGAAAGTTTTTTTTGCTACTCCTGATGAAAATAACCTCAGCGCATGCATAACTGTCGCTTGTTTCCAAGACTACGACGCCCCCTTCGCGTGTTGCTGAGAAGAATTTATGACATTCGTAACCCATCGTTGCCCCGCCTCCTTTGATCCAGCGGCAAACAAAAAAAAATTTGGAACAGCGGCCGAGCGGCATGCAAAAAAATTGGAATAGCACGCCGTGCGAAAAAAAATCTATCAGAACAATGTCATGCAAAAAAAATTGAAACAGCTCCCATGCAAAAAAAAAAAAATACCTGCATTGCTGAAGTTTAGAACTCAAGATCACCTACGCAAGGAAAAGAGATAGTAACCAGTAACGCCTTTTCGATTTTATGAAACAGTTGGAGGTGGAATAGTATTTAATAAGGGTAGATATAAAAAAAATTTCTAATTAACTGCTCCTTGGTTTATGAAATACTGTCTAAAATACAGTTTATTTTAGATATGGAGGGAGTATAGAGTAATAAAAGCTGGTAAAATGTCCAGAGGTTAATGTCACGAGGCCGTTGATTTGAAGTTGCACAGGTTCTGGCTTTTTGGACTGAAGGCTTGACTGCACAAACACGCTATAGGTTCTGCCTTTTTCAACAGAAGAATCACACCAGCAGCAAGTAATTCATTAAGGGCCTCCACAATGGTGTTGTATAGTGTTGACAAGGGCCTCCACAATGGTGTTGTATAATGTTGACATAAAAATCACCACGCATGATCTGGGAGATCTGGTTAACTCCAGTACAGGCTCAATACGAAAAAACCGGGATATGCCAGTCGATTTTTCCTACAAATTGATAAAGAGGCAAACGGTCAAAAGACGCGGTTCACCGGCCTAGGACAGGCCGATGAAGAAAGTCGATAGTCACTATTTGTAAAATCAACCGAGGCTATTATATCAACAAAGAAAATAAAAGAAATTAAACTAATCGGCTGATTGTATCCGCTTATCGGTAAATTTTAATTTAATAAACAAATTAAAACTATACATGTCGATAAAAGATCTAATCGACTGGCCAAAGCTGATAAACCTACAATATCCATAAAGCAACTGGCCAAGTCGATGTAAGGTGCCGGAGTCGATAGATCTACAGTAAATACGCATGAACTCGCTCTGTCGATAGTGTCAGGTTAATAGATTTAATTAGCTGGTATTATAAATATGCCTCGAAATCATAAATCTATCTTATTTAGACAAGGGGGTCAACGACTATTAAAATAAATGATATAATTAATTCAGTACCAGAGAGTCGATTGAACCATGATAACCTATCAGCTAAATATCTCGATAGAACCCTATCGAATCTACCTATAAAGTGGTCGGATCTAACCCTATTTACCTAGTAAGAGATTAAAACTGATGCAGCCTTACCGATTCGAACAAATCAAACTTAATCGAGACAGTATTTAAACACGGTAGATAGATCTAGATTAACCTATTTATAGATAAAATCAATAAAGTGCCTCAAATAATAGATCTAAGTAGTATCTATAAAATCTACCAAGATTACAATAGATCGGCTTCAACAAGGACAGTATTGCAATCAGAGTCGATAGAACAAGCATTAAATAGATCTAATTATCGGATAACTAGCAATTCTAACAATAGCAACTAAAATATCAAATTAATGAGAAAGTACTAGTTGAGATTGATAGAATTATCGAGGGTGACTAATCCAAGTCTCTCGCCGAGATTGGAGCCAATGCAGCACGCGCGAGACAAGGGTTTTGTCGAGTAGGAAAAGTTGGTGATGCGCCGAATTATATTGAACGAAAGGTGTTGTTTTTTCGTACAGATCCTATTACATATTTATAACCTCATGCAACAGGTTTTGACCCGACTCGGTCAGGACTCCTAAATAAACCGACAAGGTTTTAAAATAAAATCTAAACTAAAATAGAAAGAGATAAAATTACCCTATCGGGCCCACTTAACTTCCTTCGGCCGTTGAACTCTATTGACCTCTGCTGATTTTAATTTCCCGCCTATGATCAGTGGGACCGGTCAAACTTCTGGTGCCAACACATGCCCCCCGAGGCCGGGGTGCGAAAATGCTTTGTGCGCCGAATTTTATCTCCTCGTTTATCGTGCATATTTACTGGTGAATCATCCACCATCAAACTTCATCTTATAGTATACGTCCCAACCACTCATGCTCTTCTTAATTGTAGCTCACCGTCTTCCTGTGCCGTCTCGACTGCTGGTCTTCTTTTTTACCGTCCTCATTTTTATCTTTTCTCCTGGAACCTTTCCACTTCTTATCCTCCCTAATTAATGTAGAGCGGCGTCTGGGTTCTTCAAAGGTCACGTGCAGATCCTATAAATAGCTCCTTCGACTAGCTCCCCTTCATCTCAACACCTTCGACCATGGGTCTTCTTTTGAGAGCTCTGATAGAAAAATACCACCTATCTCCAAATCTGCTAAGTTCATTATGGCGAATACTCTTCACCTCTTTAATCCCCAGAGTGATCCTTTCAATCCAAAATCCACAGCCGCCTTTGCGCCAGAAATCAACTTACGAGTTGCCTTAGGGCGACCCAATTATGAAGAATGGCATTGGCGATGCAACCCTCTCTTCCCCTTGTCCGTCGGGTAATGTCTGATGACAGTGTTGTTCTTTCGGGGAAGAAGAGGAAGCTGCTGAACCATCTTTTTTCTTAATCATGTGTCTTTTTCTTGTACTTGGGATAGTAATAATTACATCTTCATCCCTTAGCTGTAATAGGAGAATAGGTCTCTTCTAAAATTGATTACCTGCGAGTAATCAGTTCACCTGCACCTTGTACTGATGACCACTTGTAACTTTTCCTATTATCATTGAATAAATATATATTATCTATACTTTATGCTCAGTGATGATATATTTTTTCTGCTAAGGGCGATATTCGAATATCGGCCATCTTAAGTCGATGTATCACCATTGGCTCTTATCACTGAAGCGCGATACTTAAAAATATCGGCTATCAATTAACAACGAAATCATGTATTTGTTGGTCATAACTACACATCCACTTATATACCGCAAGAGGACGGTGTATGATTGTAGCACTTTTTCCCTTGAATTGAGTATTCCAAGGTTTATTGAATCCACTGGGACCTTAGGGATAATTAAACAAAGTTAACACTAAAAGATCTAGTCAAAGCTACTGTCAAATTCAGGTTGCATGAGGGAAGACTGGCCAGCGCAAAGATGCACCAGGCAGCAAATCTGTCATTGCGCCGATCGGTGCAGGAGTTGAGTCGATTGGCACACTGGTGGATCTAAGCCAAAGTGCGCCAGATACCTTATAAGCCTAAGCTATTAAGTGAGTAGCCAAGTATCTACTAGTGAGATCGTAACCAGAAAGTCTAATTGAATAGCATCATACTAGGTAATTACATGGATCAGTGAAAACCTATAATCAATAAGACCACCCTGCTTTCTAAGCGGCTCCTGATTTATTGCTGCCGAGAGAAAACTCTTAATCACGTGAGTATCTTACCCTACTCAACTATCCAGTAGTGTTGTGCAGGATTAGTGCTGTCACCGCTAAACCACACTACTAGCATCATCAAGCAGCCATAACCAATACAATGTCTAAATACTATCCTAATCACCAAGATCAAGATAATATCTACCTACTTAGCCTAGAACTAAGCAATTGGAATAAGCACATGCATGATTATAGAATCAAGATAGACAAATCACCAAAACCATCATCAACATATTCAATCATCCTTGAGATACATAAAGTAAGATTCATCCCCGTCGATATGGCCTACCTTGACGGATCAACTCTAAACACCAATGGTTCTTGAAACTCAACTAGAGATCTATTCTAACGGGGCAAGCCCCGGTGACTCTAACTCACGGATCTATTGTCCCTCTGTCACCTCTGCCTCCCTCTTCTTCCGAGACTAGGGTTTACAAGTATTTATAAAGGTTCTACTCGTAGAGAACTCGGTTTCTAGCAAATAAGGCGGTTGCGCCGATCAGCGCAAGCCGTGTCTTCTCTGGTTTCTCCTCTGAGTCAGTTCCTCTGCCTTCCATAGCTGCCATGTGTGCCTTTTCCTTAGAGATAAAGTCTTGTATCGTACATCGAGATCTTGAAGTTCCATAAATCTTCTAGGCAAATATCTTCAAGTGTTTGCGCAGATAAACTTCCATAAACATATGGAATGGGCCTTGGTCACTTCTGTGGGCCAAAACACCCTTGCGCCGACCGGCTCATGGACTACGCCGATCAGTGCACTGGGCTTCTTCAGTGCTTTTCATCAGTTCTAGATTCCTGTCCTCTTCAGCATCACTTTAATCACCAATTTTACCTGTTTCTGCAATAAGGCTCTAAAACAACGCATATACAAATATATATAGGCAATATCATAGGTAAATGGCCTAAATTAATATCAATTATGCTCTAATTGGGGTAATATTCACATATAAAAGGGGCACTTGGGGAGTGCCAATAGAATCCACCCAAACACTCGGATGATAACATTTCAAATATTTACCATTAATCGCTCTTCCGAACTCTTCTCCATCCAACCCTTGTAGGAAATATGCATTTCCAGGTGCACATCGGCTCACTTTGAATGGACCTTCCCAAGTTGATGACCATTTCCCAAAATGACTATCTCTAGAGCCGATAGGCATGATTAATTTCTAGACAAGGTCTCCTTCCGAAAAACTTTTAGGCACCACCTTTTTGTTATAAAACTTAGCCACCCGAGACTTATTCTCTTGAATCTTTTCCAGGGCCTTCATCCGATGTTGTACGATGTCTTCTACTTCATCTAACATAACTTGCCTATAGTCATCGGCTAATAACTGATCTTGCATCTCCACCCTTCTAGATCCCAGATTCATCTCCTATGGTAAAACTGCTTCATACCCATAAACCAGCTGATAAGGGGGTACTTTAATTGACCCATGACAGGCCATCCTGTATGCCCATAAGGATTCAGCCAATGTCGTATGCACTTCTTAGGTTGTTCATCTATCTTTCTCTTAATCAACTTAATCAAACTCTTGTTGGATGCTTCTGCTTGACCATTGGCTTGAGCGTAATATGGTGATGAATTCAAAAGCCTGATTCCCATACTATCAGCAAAGCTTTGAAACTCTTCTAAAGTAAACATAGAACCCTGGCCATTGGTAATAGTCTGTGGTACACCAAATCTATATATAATATGTTCCTTCATAAAGTTAATCACATCTCCAGTAGTAACATTCTTCATAGGCACTACTTCGACCCACTTCGTAAAGTAATCTGTAGCTGCCAGAATATATTTATGACCCTTGCTTGATGCAGGATAAATTTGGCCAATCTATCCATATCCTAACCTCTAAAAGGCCACAGTTTAATTATTGGATTCATAGCCGATGTTGGTGCTCTCTGTATAGCTCCAAACTTCTAACAGTCCTGACATCCTTTATAACATTTGAAACAATCTTCCAGCATAGTCGGCCAATGGTACACATCAATCGGCTCATAAGATGAGGTGGTTATCAGGAAAGCTTTGAAACTCTTCTAAAGTAAACACAGAACCCTGGCCATTGGTAATAGTCTGTGGCACACCAAATCTATATATAATATGTTCCTTCATAAAGTTAATCACATCTTCAGTAGTAACATTCTTCATAGGCACTACTTCGACCCACTTCGTAAAGTAATCTGTAGCTGCCAGAATATATTTATGACCCTTGCTTGATGCAGGATAAATTTGGTCAATCATATCCATATCCTAACCTCTAAAAGGCCACGGTTTAATTATTGGATTCATAGCCGATGTTGGTGCTCTCTGTATAGCTCCAAACTTCTGACAGTCCTGACATCCTTTATAACATTTGAAACAATCTTCTAGCATAGTCGGCCAATGGTACCCAGTCCTTTTTAACAACCACATCATCTTATGAGCCGATTGATGTGTACCACATATACCTTCGTGAACTTCACACATAACGACTTTGGCCTTTTCTTGATTCAAACATCTCAATATAACACCATCAATTGTTTGATAATAAAGTTTTTCTTCTAATAAAACATACCTCAAAGCCATGTAGCAAATCTTCCGAGGCACTCATTGAGTTGGATCTCTAAGATACTGAATAATCTCAACTCTCCAATCTTCTTCATCGACATCAGCTATATAAACAATAACCTCTCCATCGTCCAATTGATAACCTGATGCCTTTTGTGCCAGATCATTTGCCTCCATATTCTGCTCTCTTAGGACATGCTTGAATCTTACTGTTTTAAAGTGTTGCAATATACTTTGACACTCATCATAAAATAATCTTAACATATCATCCTTGCATTCAAATTCTCCCGCAAGTTGCCCGAGCACCAATAACGAATCTCCTATGATTTCAACACAATCAACTCCAGCTTCTTTCATCATCTGCAACCCTTTAAGCACAGCTCTATATTCAGTCTGATTATTGGTCGATACTTCAACAACAAATACAAAATCAAATCTTGCCCCCCGAGACGATATGATCATGAGCCCAATACCACAACCACTCTTGCAAACAGATCCATCAAAGAATAATAGCCACGGCACTAGCTCCACCATCAACACTTCAGACCCGCAGTGCTCAACAATCAAATCAGCTAGCACCTGACCCTTAACAGCTTTAGCAGATTCATAAGTAAGATCACATTCGGCTAGAGCAAGCATCCATTTACCAATTCTCCCTTTAAAAATAGGAGCTGATAGCATATATTTGATGACATTGGCTTTGCAAACCACCACACACTCGACCGATAACAAATAATGCCTCAACTTCACACATGAGAAATATAAACATAAACATAACTTCTAAATCTCTGTGTACCTGGTTTCAGCATCAATCAATCTTCAACTTAGATAAAACACCACCCTTTCTTTGCTATCTTGTTCTTGGATTAAAGTTGATCCGATTGATTTCTTATCTGCTGCAAGATAAAGCTTGAAAGGCAATCCTCATCTTGATGGTACCAACACTGGTGGGGAAACCAAATAATTTTAAATATCATCTAAGGCTTTCTGGTGTTCTGCTTCTCACACAAACCTTTGATTCGCTTTTAATTTTAACAATGGGGATAAACACATCAAGTTTGCCAGATAGGTTTGAAATAAACCTCCTGATGAAATTCACTTTGCCGATTAAAGATTGAAGTTCTGTCTTGTTAACCAGCGGCTCAATATCATTAATAGCTTTCATGCTCTTCGGCCCAACTTCAATCCCTCTTTCATGCACAATAAAACCCAAAAACTGGCCAGCCGATACACCAAAAGCACATTTCTTCGAATTCATCTTCAAACCATACCTCCTGGTTCTCTCAAGTACTTCCCGTAAATTGGCTATATGATCTTCTACTCTTTTAGATTTAACAACTACATCATCAATGTAAATTTCCACCAACCGGCCAATCAGATCATGGAATATAGAATTCATGGCCCTCTGATATGTGGCTCCAGCATTCTTCAACCGAAACATCATGACCACCCATTCGTATAACCCAATTGCACCGGGACACCTGAAAGCAATCTTTGGTATATCTTCTTCTGACATGAAAATCTATTTGTAACTAGCATTACCATCCATAAATCTAACAATTTTGTGTCTCGCGGCTGCATCAACAAGAAGATCTGCTATCGGCATTGGATAATCATCTTTTGGAGTAGATTTATTCAATGGACGAAAGTCGATACAACCCACTCTGGATATCGGCAAGGACTAATAAATTTAGCATCATATAATTTAGTAATCTTAACCTTGACATCATCATATATCTTTGGATCAATTCTTCTTTGAGGCTGATTGTAAGGTTGATATCCAGGCTTAATGGGCAATTGATGTTTAACTATAGATCAGCTCAGACTGGGCATCTCAGAATAATCCCAAGCAAATCAATCCCGATACTCTTTTAATAACTTTATCAATTCAACTTTATAATCTTCATCTAACTTTTTATAGATAAATGTTGGGCTTGGTTTGTCACCATCTATGTCAACTTCCTGTAACTCATCAGTCGACATGAATCCTTTTCCCAACTTCCCATCTTCCACAAATTCCACTGGGGTGCCTGTCAGAGAAACAATTTAGAATTTGATTGGTCCACCACTTCAAGACCCTGTGTAGTAATCTTGACATAATCCCCATCCCAGATCTTGCCAGACAAACACTCCATATCATTTGCACGCCATGGAACTAAATCAGTCGATGCAACATTGATGGTTTCATTGGCCGGGATCACCTCTACTTGATCGCCATTCCATTGGGCCAGAGATTGGTGCATCATAGAAGGAACACAACAATTAGCATGTATCCAATCACGTCCTAGAAGAAGGTTGTAGGTTCCCTTTCCATCAATCACAAAGAAAGTAATCAGCAAGGTTTTGCTGCCGATTGTGAGTTCCACATTTAAAACTCCCTTAGCTGCTATAGTGTGACCACCATAATCCCTTGGAATCATATTTGTATCAATCAAATCTTCTTTGGTCTTTCCTAACTTTCTAACAGTAGTGATCAACATGATATTCACTGTAGCACCTCCATCGACCATCATCTTTCCCATCAGCATCCCATTAACAAAACCTTTCAAGTATAAAGCCTTCAAATGCTGATGCCTAGACTCATCTGGTTTATTGAATATTGCTTGCTGAGTATCAAATATAAGCTATGGTTCACTCTCTCTATCAGTAAACAACTCTTCTTCTGCAGCTATGAATTCTTGAGGCAGTATCATCACCATATTCACAGAGGTACTTGGCATTTGCTCTTACGATTTCACCTTTAGCCTCCAGACTTTCTTTTGTGGCTGATCATCTTCATCATAATATTGGCCAGCCCTTATCTACCTACAACGCATTCTCTATATCCTGCGTTTCTGACTCCTAGAGAAAATACCAGACGGGCACCACTGATCAGTCTGCTCCTGTTCCTCTTGCATTTCCTCATTGACTTCCTTATTGAATTTGGCTTCGTCACTTGCCTTCTTGGTTCTGAGTCGATCAAATGCAGAAACCCTTTGATGTCGATCGGTTGATCCTACCATCGACTCTTTAGAGTCATTCACACGATGTTAATGCCGATGACTTGTTGTAGCTTCTCTATACATATGATCTGCACGCTTACTGCATCTAGGCAAATTGTGATTGATGACAGTTTCATATTATGATCCCAGCAATATTGAAAGAAGGGCACTCCCAATGTGGATCAAACAATGACTCCTTCACTTCCCTGTCCTTCTTCCTCTGATATCTTTTTTATAAATGCCTCCACGTTGTCGATACCAGCCATGTTGATATTTGCAGGGAAAGGATGCCCATCAATCTTCATAATAACTTTAGTGAATTTGATCTTGCTCTACTCAATCGCCATCTGAATCTATCTCCTAAACACTTTGCAATCATTAGTATTATGAGAAGGAGTTATGCCACTTGCAATACCTCATCTTCTTTAATTCTTTAGCAGGAGGTATTACATGATTGGATGGCAACTGAATATGCTTCTCTTGTAATAACATATCGAATATCTTGTTGGCCTTGGTGATATCAAAATCATATTTTTCTTCAGGTTTGTTCTGCTTCACCCACGGGCACGACAACACATTCTTATTTCTAGTCCATTTGGCCATATCAACTTCGGTAGTTTCTTCATCAAATTCAGATCCATAATCATTATAATTAATCTGAATCGGCCTTGAACGTGCCCCCCGAGTCAAATTCTCTTGAATAGATACCTTCTGCACTAGCTGGGACAGGCTTTCAAATTCAGCCGAGGGGAACTTTTCTCTTAGAGGGGCAACCAAGCCATTGAATGTTATTTCTGCCATCTGATTATCGGTCAACTACAGGCTGAAACATTTGCAGCGCACATCTCTAAATCTCTGTATGTAATCATGCACAGATTCTCTAGCTTTCTGCCTTACAACAATCAAATTCGATAACCTTAATTCTCTAGTTTCAGCAAAGAAGTACTTGTGGAATTTTTGCTCGAGATCGGCCCAAGTAATAATTGAATTTGGGGACAACGATGCGAACCAAGAAAATGCCAATCAGTACAGGGATAACGAAAACAACCTGATCTTCAATGCCTCAGTATTACCAGCTTCTCCACACTGCACTGAAAATCGACTAATATGCTCAAATGTAGTAGTGTTATCCTGTCCAGTGAACTTAGTAAATTCTGGAGGTCTGTATTGGCTTGGCATATGAATCAAATCATAGCTTGGAGGATACGAAGGTCGATCCATGTATGTTTGTTGCTTAGGCTTCAATCCAAATTGTTCCCTCATCACTTCAGCAATCTTCGAAGCCCAGTCATCAGTCGACACATTAACATTTGGGGTAGTCAATGCAGGACCAGATGCTGGTGTATGTGTGCCAAAATTAACGGCTGTATGATGACCTCCTAATTCTCCTAGTAGTGCAGATGATGTTGGCATTCCAAACATACTTGGCTCGACATTAGGACTAGTATTGTATGTCACATTCGACTCTGTAGCGTCTTGTCTGTAATGCTATGGTTGTATTTATGGAGTGGTTTTCTGCAATACGCAAGGTGTTCCAGTAGGAGCTATAGGCCGAGGAACATTTCCGATCACATGGAAATACATTGGCCCACGAATTGGATCATCAACTACGCAACCCTCCATAGTCTGAACAAGCAAAGCCCTCAAAGTATTAACCAATACATGTGACTTGTTAATTAATGCATGATGTACTGCCGTGTGGGTCATGTTGCTTAAAGCTTCTTCGTCAACAGCTTCTATTGGTTTATTGGCAAGTGACTTCTCCTCACCTTCAACCAGGATAGCAACAGGCAACTTCCCCGTCCAGATGACACCATTCCTTGTTTTGCCAAAAGTTCCCAACAGAAACTTTTCAAACCCAGCAAGCCTTTGATCAATCTGTGCCTTCGCCTCATCACTCAGATCATCTCTGACAACAGGTAGCACATGTTCATTCTTCATATCAGCATTGATGTTGTGCTCTGGTTTGAGACTTCAGGGGCTTTTGGCATCCCAAGTTCAGGCATGATGTCGAATTTGAAGTTCTTGGTCCCACCGAACGTGCCAAAAAGCGTATTGACGTGAAAATTACCACGCGTGACCTAGGAGATCTGCTTAACTCTAGTGCAGGCTCAATACAAAAAAACCGGGACGTGCCAGTTGATTTTCCCTACAAATCGACAAAGAGACAAATAGTTAGAAGACGCGGGTCACCGGCCTAGGACAGGCCGATGAAGAAAACCGATAGTCCATATTCGTGAAATCAACCAAGGCTATTACATGAACAAAGAAAATAAAAGAAATTAAACTAATCCGTTAATTGTATTAGCTTATCGGCAAAATTTAATTTAACAGTATAAAACCATAAATGCCAATAAAAGATTGAATCAACTGGCCAAAGCCGATAAACCTACAATATCCATGAAGCAACTGACCAAGTCGATGTAAAGTGCCGGAGTCGATATATCTATAGTAAATACGCATGAACTCGCTCTGTCGATAGAGTCAAGTTAATAGATTTAATTAGCTCGTATTGCAAATATGTCTCAAAATTATAAATCTATCTTATTTAGACAAGGGGGCAAACGACCATCAAAATAAATGATATAATTAATTCAGTACCAGAGAGTCGATTGAACCATGATAACCTATCGGCTAAACGCCCCGATAGAACCCTATTAACTCTACCTATAAACTGGTCGGATCTAACCCTATCTACCCAGTAAGAAATATAAAATACTTTTAGGTGAGACCCACACAACAGTAGAAAAGATATGCTCAAGAAGACTAATCTTTAGCTTGGTATCTATAACCAAACACCATTGAGAAGGCCCTTATCCGTGAACCGATTGTTTAGACGAATTGATTGATGTCGGCTCCTTCCAACTTGGGTAGTTGCCCCGAAGATCCAAACAACAGCACTTGAAGACTTTTAGTACAAACAGCAGGGATTATTATAGGGCAGCGCTAATTCACACCCTGGATGTTGTATAATAAGTCACACTCTAACCCACCACCCACGATCGAACCTGTGCACCGACCAGCCACAAACGGCCATGCATGCACTCACCCCTTAATGACAGCATGCAGCCACTCTTAATTGCGTGCATGCGGGCGCACCTCTTAATCACAGCAATCAATTACCTTTTTTATTCCTATTTTTACTGAGGAGCTCAAATTACATCCAAATGACGTGATCACAAAACCTCATGCAACATCCGCAAAAAACAACCCTCTCATGCGACCATAAGAACTATGCATGTACAATTGTAAAATTTCATTTGATCACAAAAACTCTATCAATTTTTATGGTTAACGCACAGCACATCAATGATTTATTTTTTAAATTAGCATAACTATTTACATACAGTCGTAAATAGTGAGCTATGTGATTGTAAAAAGATCCGATAACCTATTCGCATGGTGACCCACCTCCTCAATTATTTAATTTGCATACTCGGTAAATAACATGATCGTAAGCAATGTTTTATGTAATCATAAAAAGTGAACCATATGACACCATAAGAACTTTTATCTTTCTAGAATTTACAAAACATCCATTGAACAATCATGCATCTGTGCGAGACTTTTGCTGCAAATTAGGCAGATTGTCATGATCGAACTTGTACACTCTAGAATGATTTTTGCGGACTTTTGTGGTTGCATGCACGAGTTTTGTGGTTGCATGCACATAGCTCATCCGGTCATTAGGAAAATGATTAATTGTGACCGTATATATGAGCAATTAATTGCGTTTTTTAATTCCATCTAGACCATAACGCATCCGAAAACTGGGGCATCCAATACGGCTGTTAAGGCAAGGCAATCGGAGCCCAGATAAAAAAAAAAACTGCCTTGCTCTGATGTTTGCTACGCTGAGTTATACGTGTAAAACCAAGAAGTGATTTGCACATGTGTGCCTGCATTTATATGGTTCAAAAATAACAAATTTGGTGAATCATGAACATATAAGGTATTGTTTCACCACAAGTAATGCAGACGATGCATGCAAAATCTTATACTATTTGCAATTTAACATCAAGCTTCCTGGTAGCAAATATTGCTATACTATTTGCTGAGGAAGTAGTCTAGCAACAAGTACTGCCATTAGTTTTCGCTACTCATGTAAACACAAATTTTAGCTACTCATGTAAACACAAATAATAAACGGTAACAACACACAAAATATTTCTTTAGTCTGCAATCCAATGACACCACCTTTTTGTTTTCTCCACTCATAGCTCTTGGTTTTACAACCTTAGGGTATACGTCTATAATTTTTCTCGAGGAACATTAATGTAGATTGATTTTCTATACTCAAATGAATGTTAGTTTACGATTGCAAGAATATTTTGTGATTTTGTCGAAAATTATTTATCTCAGTGAAACGTATGGGCATAAATATCTGGTTGAACATGAACAATGAGGATAGTACAATATGTTCAGTTGAGGAAGACATATCTGAAAATGAGCAATGGTATGCATGCATGCATGCCCGGATCGGTGGGTTACATGGGTGTGAGTTGGCTTGTGTGTAGTCTGGCTAGAGTGTGAAATATTAAATCACACATAGGGAGTGATATAGTATAGTATATATATATATATATATATATATATTACTTTTGAGGTAACTGGAGGGGCAAAAGCCCCTACAGAATTTTGTTAATTAAAGGAACAAAGAGTAAAAAAGTTACAACAAAAGAAACAAAAGAAAAAAAATAAAGAAGATCTGAACTACTCTCTTTCCGCAATCCATGAAGTTATCCTATTTGCAGTTTCAACATTAGTTTTATGGACTAGCATAGCCAATTCTCTGAAAATTTTGTTTATGCGGTTTTGAACATTTGCAGTTTGTCTTTTAGAAAGCTGAAAATCTAATGCATAGTGAGGCCTGTTGGGATTTGAATGCAAATGGAATCCCAGCACTGCTTTGCAAAGCTGCATCTTATGAATAAGTGCTTGAGTGTTTTCTTCTCTCTATATAATACACATGTCACATGTATAGGAGTCTAGTTGTAACATATTTCTAGTGTTCAGTCTGTCCGGTTTGTCCGGCAACAATAGCCAGAAGAAAATTTTGTGCTTTGGCTGACAAGAGCAATGCCACATCCACCTGAAAACAGGATGCATCAAAATATGACCTATTAGTTATTCATATACTTTTGAGCTAGCGTATCTGTTGCTCTGTCTCATATGTTTCCAAACATTAGGATGCTATGAGCTCAATGCCATTAACTGTTAGAAGTTTTGGGCTTTGGCCCAAATTAATAATTACAATAAATCCCAAAGGCCTATGTGCACATGCATGACATGGTGGGGGACTTTAGTCCCATACTGCTAGTCTAGGGAGGAGAAGAACAACTTATATACTTGAGTTGTTTTCACCTAGTTGAACTAGTAGGAGAGAAGAGGAAGAACACACGCGCACACTCGCTCGCCTCGCCTCGCCACACCACGTCTCGCCTCGCCTCGCGGGGCGGGGCGGGGTGGGGCAAAGAGCGCGGGCGCACGACATGCGCGTGAATGGTCCGGCAAAATTCCGAGCCTTACGTGTGTGGGGTCACAACTTCCTTTTGCTACTCAGATTTTTTGTTATGCAAGAGATAATTGCGCTGACCAAATATGGTAAGCAATTAATCTCTCTTAATATTGATTAATGCATCTGCTTAATTGCTGATTAATTACTATAAGTGTGCTATCGCTGTGTGTATATATATGGCGAGATGTCGCCTCTCCCTATACACGAATTTTTGCCTCTCGCCATTCTCTACTGTGGTGCCGCATAATCTTCCCTATCCCGCCGCCGACGTGCCATCGGTGCCGGGAGAGCAGGTCTCCAAAGCCTATGTCTTCTCGTGTCCTTGCATGGGGTAGGGGACGTATCAGGTTTTTGGAAAGCGCTGTCACGACTGCTCGCCGGTGATCTGATCCGCACCCTCTTCATCGATCGATCATCTACACCAGCATCGCCTTCTTCATTGATGGATCAGACTCTACTACAACCATCGTTAGAGCACTTCCCTATAAGACATCTTCTTACCTCTCTTGATGATTAGATCGAGTGATCTAGGCTTTGTTCTTAGGTGGTTGCTACTCGCTATCAGTAGCATCTGTTCTTTGTTTATGTCTCATGATTTAATAGTACATGTAATTGTGATAGGGGCTTACTTGTTGGTTTGCATGCCTAGATTACGTGTAGTATATCTAGTATTTGTATCTACTAGAATTAGATATATCATTACTAAACTGCTTTTATTTCCATCAATCCAAAAACCTGATAGGCGTTTAGTGATGGCAGACGAGAGTCCAGTTGTGGCTCTCAGCTATGGGCGTGTTTTGGGTCATGGGGAACCCTCCCGTATTACCTCTTGGTTCCGAGAAAGAGATGCAGGAGTTCTCTGCAGCCACGACGATTTTTGTCGGATGCGTCCTTAGCGTTCTCTCTGACCAGCTGTGTGATGTGTATATGCACATCAAGAGTGCTGCTAAACTTTGGGAGGCACTTGAACACAGGTTTTCGGCCTCGGATGCTGGGCGTGAGATGTATGTAATGGAGCAGTACCACGACTTCAGAATGGCTGATAACTGTTCTGTAGTCGAGCAGGCCCATGAACTTCAACTCATCGTAAGGGAGCTCGATCAGCTTGGTTGCAAATTGCTAGACAAGTTTGTGGCTGGGGGCATTATTGCCAAGTTACCTTCATCTTGGAGGATCTATGCCACATCTCTGAAATATAAAAGACAAAACATATCCATTGAGGATTTGTTGGCGGGTCTTGATGTTGAGGAGAAGGCTCGGGCAAAAGATACACCTCCGAGAGCACCCAAAGGTCAGTCCAGCGCCAATGTGATGCAGCACGCTGGAAAGAAGAACCAGAAGGGAAAAGGAAAGGCTATTCAGAATACTCAATTCAAGAAGAAGAAGAAGAATATGGATGAGATTGTCTACTTTGTGTGTGGCAAAAATGGGCATTTTGCCAAGAAATGTCACAACCGCAAAGGCAAGAAAATCCAGTAAGGGCAGAAGACTGCCAATGTGACTATTGGTGACTCTGGTGGAGCATCTGGGTATGGTAATCTACCTAGTATATTTTCTGTATATCAATCTAATGATTGGTGGATAGATACAAAAGCCAATATTCATGTTTGTGTTGATATCTCCATGTTTTCTTCTTACCAGGTCGCATGAGGTTCATCCGTCATGATGGGAAACGGCTCACATGCTACTGTTCTTGGTGTTGGTTCGGTCAATCTGAAGTTCACTTCAGGAAAGATCGTGCGGCTGAAGAACGTGCAGCATGCCCCCTTAATAAACAAGAACCTCGTTAGTGGATCCCTCCTCTGTCGAGATGGATTCAAGCTGGTCTTTGAGTAAAATAAAGTAGTCATTTCGAGGTTCGGCCAATTCATTGGCAAAGGCTATGATAGCGGAGGCTTGTTCCGCTTCTCCCTTTCTAATTTTTGTAACAAGGTTGTGAACCATGCATGTGATTCAAACAATTCTAAGGCTAATGTTTGGCATTCTCGTTTGTGTCACATAAATTTTGGTTATATGAATTGGCTATCCAGTATGAGTTTATTCCTAAGTTCTCTGTTGTCAAAGGTTCTAAGTGTCAAGCTTGTGTGCAAGCAAAGCAACCTCGTAAGCCTCACAAAGCTATAGACGAGAGAAACTCGATACTGTTAGAACTCATACATTCTGATCTATGTGAGATGAATGGTGTGTTGACAAAAGGAAGGAAAAGATACTTTATGACATTAATCGACGATGCAACTAGGTACTTTTATGTGTTTCTACTAAAAACTAAAGATGAGGCATTTGAATGTTTTAAGACCTACAAGGCTGAGGTAGAAAATCAACTAGAAAGAAAAATAAAACGTGTTAGGTCTGATCGTGGAGGAGAGTATTTTTTCAATGAGTTTGATCTTTTCTATATGGAGAATGGAATTATTTATGAACAAACACCTCCCTACTCACCACAATCTAATGGTGTTGCTGAAAGGCAGAACCGGACATTGATGGACCTGGTGAATGCCATGTTAGGAAAATCTGGTCTACCAAAAGCATGGTGGGGGGAGGCTGTTTTGACAGCATGTCACGTTCTGAATAGAGTTCCCACTAAGAATAGTGATATCACTCTGTATGAAGGATGGAAAGGAAGAAAACCCTCACTCTCATACTTGCGTACAAGGGGTTGTTTGGCCATGGTTAGCATACCAATAAATAAGAATGCAAACTTGGACCTAAGACAGTTGATTGTGTTTTTCTAGGATACGCGTCCCACAGCACAACATATAAATTTTTGGTGATAAGGTCTGAAGCACCTGATGTCTTAGTTGATTCACTTTTAGAGTCTCGTGATGTAACTTTCTTTGAGAATATTTTTCCTATGAAAGATACATACTCTGTACCTAGTTCCTCTACTGATTTAACCCTAGAACCCTCAACTCTACTTGAACATCCACATGAGAGCGACAAGGATGATAGTGAAGTAGCTCCTCGAAGAGGCAAGAAACAAAGGGTTGCAAAATCCTTTGGTGATGACTTCACTGTGTACCTTGTTGATGATACTCCCACGTCTATCATGGAGGCATATGCATCGCCTGATGCAGAATACTAGAAGGATGTAGTTCATAGTGAGATGGACTCCATCATCTCCAATGGAACATGGGAAGTAACTGATCGACCAGTTGGCTGCAAACCAGCTGGTTGCAAGTGGGTATTCAAGAAAAAGCTCAGGCCTGATGGTACTATTGAAAAGTACAAGGCAAGGCTTGTAGCTAAGGGATATACGCAAAAAGAAGGCGAGGATTATTTTGATACCTACTCACCCGTTGTCAGATTAACCACCATCCGAGTATTACTATCATTGGCTACCTCACATGGTCTTCTAGTCCATCAGATGGATGTGAAGACAACTTTCCTTAATGGAGAGTTGGATGAGGAAATCTACATGGATCAGCCAGATGGGTTTGTAGTACCTGGACAAGAGGGCAAGGTGTGTAGGTTAATTGAGTCCTTGTATGGCCTAAAGCAAGCACCCAAGCAATGGCATGAGAAGTTTGACAAAACTTTAACATCTACCGGGTTTGCTATAAATGAGGCTGACACCTGCGTGTACTACCGCTATGGTGGGGGTAAAGGAGTTATATTGTGTTTGTATGTGGATGACATACTAAATTTTGGGACTAGCATCGATGAGATAAATGATGTAAAATTATTCTTATCCCAAAATTTTGACATGAAGGATTTGGGAGAAGCAGATGTGATCCTTAACATTAAACTTAAGAAGGGTGAGGATGGGATTACACTTATGCAATCTCATTATGTTGAGAAGGTGTTGAGTTGTTTCGGCTACTTAGAAAACAAACCTTCTCAAACCCCCTATGATCCTAATCTAATACTTTGAAAGAATAAAGGACTAGGAAAGGATCAACAACGATACTCTCAAATTGTTGGCTCACTGATGTATCTAGCTAGTGCAACCCGCCCTGACATCTTATTTACCGTTAGCAAATTGAGCCGGTTTAATTCTAATCTGGAAGATGATCATTGGCGTGGTATTGATCGAGTCTTGCGCTATCTTAAAGGCACAATGAGTTATGGAATTCACTATTCAAGGTACCCTGGTGTGCTTGAAGGATATAGTGATTCAAACTGAATAACAGATGCTGATGAGCTGAAGGCCACTACTGGATACCTATTCACGCTTGGTGGCGGTGCTGTCTCATGGAGATCATGTAAGCAAACAATTTTGACTAAGTCAACCATGGAGGTAGAGCTCACTGCTTTGGAAACAGCTGCCACTGAGGCAGAATGGTTGAGAGAACTTTTAATGGACTTGCCGATGGTTGAAAAACCAATCCCTGCTATTCTCATGAACTGTGATAATCAAACAGTTATCAGGAAGGTGACTAGCAGTCAGGATAATATGAAGTCCAACAAATATGTAAAGCGCAGATTGAAGTCTGTCAGGAAACAAAGGAGCTCCGGAGTCATAGCTGTGGAATACATTGAAACAGCTAAAAACCTGGCAGATCCCTTTACTAAGGGATTATCACGCATTGTGATAGATAATGCATCAAAGGAGATAGGATTGAGACCCACATGAGTTACACTACAGTAGCAACCCAACCTATGTGATTGGAGATCCCGTAAATTAGGACCTAGGAAAAACAAGTTGTTAGTTAACTGGAGAGTACAATCAATATACTTAACCCACCCCGTTGGAGATGCAGTACTCTCATATCTATAAGGAAGGATGAATTTGTCTTAATGTGTTCTGAGGCTCTTTCATGAGCAAGATACTGCCCTACAGAGTATTCTTGCAAGAACACACCTATGTGAGCTTGATCGTTAGTCATGATCTATAAGAATTAGGAATTCTTTAACAAGCTCATGAAGTGAGACAGGAGTATGACTTATATGCTCCACCCACGGGGCAAACTTTTGGCAGCCAAGTATTAGTCAAGGCTACAAGTAAAACTTGTTCATACCAAACTGTCAATTCAAGGCATAGTCCATTGCACAGTTGTGGATGAGTGTAGCTTGTAGCTCTAGGTGGATGTTCAACCTTCATCGGTCTCCACCGAAAAGCTAGTATATCAACAGTAACTTGGTATGATGGGCAAAACAACATGAGCCTCTAGGATCTAGTGAGGGATTGTTAGAAGTTTTGGGCTTTGGCCTAAATTAATAATTCCAATAAATCCCAAAGACCCATGTGCACATGCATGACATGGTGGGGGACTTTAGTCCCATACTGCTAGTCTAGGGAGGAGAAAAACAACTTATATACTTGAGTTATTTCCACCTAGTTGAGCTTGTAGGAGAGAAGAGGAAGAACACACGCGCGCGCTCGCTCGCCTCGCCTCGCCATGCCACGCCTCGCCGGACCGGGCCGGGCCGGGCGGGGCGGGGTGAAGGGCGCGGGCGCACGACATGCGCGTGAATGGTCCGGTAAAATCTGAGCCTTGCGTGTGCGGGGTCGCAGCTTTCTTTTGCTACTCAGATTTTTTTGTTATGAAAGAGATAATTGCACTGACCAAATATGGTAAGTAATTAATCACTCTTAATGGTGATTAATGCATCTACTTAATTGTTGACTAATTACCATAAGTGTGCTATTATTGTGTGTATATATATGGCGAGACATCGCCTCTCCCTATACTCGAATTTTCGCCTCTCACCATTCTCTACTGTGCTGCCGCATAATCTTCCCCACCCTGCCGCCAACGTGCCATCGGTGCCGGGAGAGCAGGTCTCCGAAGTCTACGTCTTTTCGTGTCCTTGCATGGGGTAGGGGACGTATCAGGTTTTTGGGAAGCGCCGTCGCGACTGCTCGCTGGTAATCTGATCCGCACCCTCTTCATCGACCGATCGTCTACACCTACATCGCCTTCTTCATCGACGGATCAGACTCTACTACAACTATCGTCGGAGCACTTCCCTGTAAGACATCTTCTTACCTCTCTTGATGATTAGATCGAGTGATCTAGGCTTTATTCCTAGGTGATTGCTACTCGCTATGAGTAGCATCTGTTCTTTGTTTATGTCTCATGATTTAATAGTATACGTAATTATGATAGGGGCTTACTTGTTGATTTACATGCCTAGATTACGTGTAGTATATCTAGTATTTGTATCTACTAGAATTAGATATATCATCACTAAACTGCTTTTATTTTCATCATTAACTTCATCATTTAGAAGTTGCAACTGCTGATATGCTTCCATGTTGATTATTGCCTATATTCCCCTTAGTTATAAGCACACAACAGAAACAAATTCGTATAAAGAATCAGGCAGGCTAGTGGCAACAACAATCCGTGTGTCATATCATCAGCACTCAATGTCGCCGTAATCAGACTTTGGTGACATCGCCGAGTTTAGCCACCTCGGATGTTGCAGACCTTCTGCCTCATTGTCTATGGCATCCTCGAGCTCCTCCCCATGCCTGTCTACCATGGATGGCGCTGGATCTCTACTCTAGCCTCCTCCCTACCATGACATAGTTCAATGTCGCCACCACCGATGTGGAGCTTGTCGGGCACCGCCAGCCCGCCGTGCCCATCTTGTGAGGGAAGAAGCGGATCGCATCGCGAGTATTTTTCTATTTTGAAAACATATTTAAGGTCATACTCTTTCTTATTGGGGATGAGCTATTAGGGAGCTAGTGGAGTGACGTTCCCCAATATTTAGAAATTTATTTTTATTCATCTCTAATAGCATCATATTGTGGAATGGATTATCGGGAAACTGTTGGAGTTGCTCTAAGTTAGAGTTGGAACTTGTAAGCTACAGCAATCAAGTCAGCCTTAGATTGTCTACACTGGGCTACTTCAAACGAACCTGTAGTAGCAATTTGGCGGACGAGACACTGCACCGGCGAATGCTAAAGGCCACGCTACAAAGCCGGATGACCCCGCGTCCGCTACTCCTAGCGTGTTTGTCGTCCGCCCGCTATCGCGCCATGTCGGACGGGGCCCACCACCGGAGCACCTGCCACCCAACCACCCCCGACCCTCCCGCCAGCACCCGGGTCACCGTGTAGAGCGAGAAGAGGGAGGGAGGTGGGCTCGGCGGCGGGAGTGCACGGGGGAGGTGGGCTCTGGCACTGGGAGCGCGCGGGGGGAGGCGGGCTTCGGCAACGCACGGGGGAGGTGGGCCCGGAGGTGGCGCAGGGGGGAGGAGGAGGACCGCACCGGATCTTGGAGAAAGAGGACCGTGCCGCTGGATCTGGAGAGAGGAGAGCTCCACTTGGGTACCTCAACGATGGTGGCGGCGCACGAGGGAGGAGGAGGGGCGCGGAGGCAAGCGCGGGGGAGGACAAGGCGAGCCCCGGCGGCACGTGTGGAAGAGGACGTGGCAAGCTTCGGTGGCGGCGGAGCTCGGCGCGTCGGTGAGAGAGAGAGAGAGAGAGAGAGAGAGAGAGAGAGAGAGAGAGAGCTCGGCGGGGGACGGCGCGTGGGGGAGGAGGAGGCGGTCCTCGGCGGCGGCGCCTACGGGGGAAGAGGATGCAGGCCTCGGCGGCGGCGCAGGCCTCGCGCTGTGGTAGAGGAGGACGTGGGCCTCGGCGGCGGTGCCCGATGCATGGAGCTCAGGAGAGAAAAGAGAGATTTGGGGAGGGAGGAAAGAGAGAGAGGAGAGAAAAAAGAGAGGGAAGAGGGTTACATGTGGGTCCCATACAGAGGTAGTTGGTATAGAGGATCAAATATAGAGTACGACTGGTGCGGAAGAAAAAAATATAGAGGAAGGAATTTTGATAATTAGGATACATAGAGGATGGATTTAGAGGAACATGAGTGCAGTCAGTCTTAGCACTGGTCCACTCAATCTCTATATATTACTAACAAATTGCCCGTACGTTGCAACGGGTATTTTCTACAATTTAAGTGTCTGATATTATCCAATGTACTTTGATAAGTATAATCTCAATAATTGTGGAAAATTGGTTTGTAGGGAATTATTTGTTTTTGGTTAATTGTTAAAGCTGTAGAGAAATACATCCATTTCTATTTGGAGAACTGTCAGATACTCAAAAGATAAAGACCAAGAATGTCTGAAATTGTAGGGTATTCTATAAAACTTGTAGGCACTTGGTATCTAAATAGTCAAAAGATACAGTTTACACTGCAGTAAAGAATATCAATATGATTTCATGTTATATATATGCTGCAAAAAATTAATTTATTTCCTGCAGGAGCTAAGATAAAACGACATGTATGTGCCCTTTTTTTTCAACTTGCAAATATAGGTAGCAGTTATTAAATTAATAAATACTACTGCACTTGTAAACATGACCTTGACAGAATGACGCTGTGAACAAATCGAGGGAGGATTTACCTGCTATACCATAAGAATTGTTAAATACAATAATCTTCTATTTTGTTGTCTTGTAAGGCAACAGGAACAAACGTAGAAAAATATATCCTTCATTAACGTGGTTCAAAGTGATCTCTAACATCTACTTTTCGTATCAATTGATGCCATTGTGAGAACTACAGTCTTTTATTACAGCGATCACATAGGCATCACTTCGAAACAGCATATACTTGGCGCTTATCGTTTATATGTATTCATGAATTATTAATCAAATACTTTCCATAGGTCTTTTCAAGGATGACCTCGATTAAAATATTTCTTTAGCTTTTCACAACAACGAACGACGCCATGCCATCATGATGCAACACCCCGCTTGCACGTTGCAGTGGATAGTGGTCTCTTTGCCTTTGCGTGTCACCAATATGTTGGATTCACCTTTATTCTTGTGCAGGATCGACAACAGTCCAGTCCTTTTTTTTTTTTGAGCCGCTCCACAATTCGTGATTTCGTGAATTGTCTTCCTGTAAAAACCGCAGGTAGTCCAACAACCCAACACAACGCAGCAGCTCGGCCCAAGAACCGGCCCAGTTAGCCCGATTGTTCTACCCAAACAGTGTCCTCTTCTTCCTCTCGCACCTCTTCTGCCTGCCATGGATAAAATACTCTAGCTCTGTTCAACACATCCAAAGTGTCCCAAGGATCATAAACAAGCAAAATGGGTCCTTTAAAGCCTCCTCCCTTGTTTCCCTCAATCAAAACATGAAACTGCCATGTGTAATAGATGTAGCTTTGGAACCGGCTGACACACAAAGACAGAGACTATGAGTTTACAGGAACTCCAGAAGATTATTTAAGGGATCGAATCAGTTTTTTTTAGAAGTTGTATTGGGAATTTTTGTTTTTGAAACCAACAACCTGATTGAAGCGTTATCAAAGTCTGATTAGACTCAAACAAAAACATAAAACCAAAGTGCACAAGAAACGGAAAATCAAGTTGGAAACGATGGAAACCCCGAGTTGCACATGCTTTACGGACACAAAAATTCTAGTCTAGACGACCTCTAATCTCTTAATATATTATAGAGATTTTATATAACAACTTACACTACTGTTGAGCAAAAAATAGCATGTAAGTAAATCTTCAGAATTCCTTTTCTTCTTCTAGACTAGATCGGAATTTGAAGTCACACAACCTTTCGATGAGGCTCAACTCGAATTTATGGATTGATGTTTCAAAACAACTTAGGAATACCCAGCTGCCGCATGATAATACCAAACTGCTTCCATGGAAGAGATGCATTTTTTTTTAAACACACACACACACACACAGGTTGCTGGCTGCTCTCCCCTTTGTGTCCGTCAGCACTGATGTCAGGTGAGCGAGATCTTTGGTGTAATTTCCCCTTTTAAGCCCGGGGACAAAGTGAATGCACGAGGCAACACTGTCGTGACAAGTGTACCCGATGTGTGATATTAGACGCGCAACACTGCAGTGTATAGAATGATAAAAGTTGCATGTTGTTGATTTGAAGTTGCACAGATTCTGCCTTTTTGGACTGAAGGTTTGACTGCGCAAACACGCTACCACCAGATGCATATAATACGAATCACAGCAGCAGTAGGTAATTCATTATCAGTGCACCGATTGCTTAGAATGAGTGTTCCATTTGCGACGACTTACGTGGTTGCCTCAAAGAATGCAACAACAGCATTTGAAGACGTGTAGTAGTACAAACAGCGGGGATTATTACCTATATTCCCCTTAGTTGTATTGTAATCACACGAAACGAAACAAATCCGTATAAAGAATAGTAGTACTAGTAGCAGTAACTGGTGTCATCAGCGCTCAATGTCACCGCTCTCGGACCTGGGCGACGTCGCCGCGTTGGTGGCGGCCGCATAGCCGCCCCTGACGTCGTCCCCGCACGCGAACGCGATCTCCTGCAGCTTCATGGAGGCGCTGGAGCTGAAGACGAGCAGCGGCTTCTTCCGCGGCACCTGCGGGGGCTCGGCCTCCCTGTTCAGGATCTGCACGACGCGGCGCATGGCGGGGCGCTCCTCGCAGTTGGGGTTGGCGCAGCTGAGCCCGACGAGCAGCAGCCGCATCATCTCCTCCCTGTCAAACTCCCCTTGTAGCCGCTTATCAGCCGCGTCAATGAGCCGGTCCTCCCCGTGGAGCCGCCACACCCAGTCCACCAGGTTGACGTTGTTCTTGCCTCCCATTTCGTCCCGGTCGATGGGCCGGCGGCCGCAGCAGACCTCGAGCACCACGACGCCGTAGCTGAACACGTCGGTCTGCTCGGTGGCCTTGCCCGACTGCAGGTACTCGGGTGCCAGGTAGCCCATGGTCCCCGCGGTGAGCGTGGACACCGGGCTCTTGTCGCCGTGGTCCACGAGCCGGGCGAGCCCGAAGTCCCCCAGCCGCGGGTTCATGTTGCAGTCCAGGAGCACGTTGCTGGTCTTGACGTCGCGGTGGATCACCCTGCGCTCGCACTCCTGGTGCAAGTACGCCAGCACCGACGCGACGCCGGACGCCACCGCGTACCGCTGCGGCCACGTCATCGAGCAGTGGTCGACGGAGTTGTACAGAGCCTTGTCGAGGCTGCCGTGTGGCATGTACTCGTACACGAGGAGCAGCTCCCCCTTCTCGTCGCACCAGCCTTCCAGCTGTACCAGGTTCTTGTGGCGCAGGCACGCGATGACGCTGAGCTCCGACACGAACTCGGTCCGGCTCGCGTGCGCCTGCGTCGACCGCTTCACCGCGTACACTGTTGCTGCTGTTGTTGTTGTTGAGGCCGGAGCGGCGGGCATCGTAGCCTTGTACACCGTCCCGAACGCGCCTTTCCCGATCACGCGGCTCGCGTGGAAGTTCCTGGTGGCGAGGCTCAGCTCCTTGTAGCTGAACTTGCGCGGGCCCTTGAGGACCAGGTCCGCGGAGAAGCACCCGGTGCCATCGTTGTGCCTGGGCCTGGAGGAGGTGAGTTCGAGGAGCTTCTTCATGGAGACCCACGCGAAGAACACGAACGCCACGGCCAGCGCCACCGGGCCGAGGATCCCCAGCGCGAGCCCGACCTTCTTCTTCCGCGGCGCCGCGACGGCGGTCACCGGAACGTCCTGCTCCGACACGTTGTTGTTGGTGATCGTGGTGGTGGCCGCGTCCACCGGGACGCCGAAGGTGCGGAAGGTCCAGTCCGTGATGGTGTGCGTCTGCGTGCTGCCCTCGGTGGACGCCGAGAACCCGACGTAGTACATGGCCTCCTTGGCCAAGTACGCAGACAAGTCGACATCGACGGAGAGCACCGGGCGCGTGGGCTTCGGGAAGGGGGAGTAGCTGAGGAAGACCTCGAGGCGGCGGTCGGCGGCGCGGTAGTCGATCCACGCGGTGGTGAGGTTGCCGCTCTTGAGGTCGATTCCGGCGTCGGCGAGGTCGGCGGCGGCGACGGAGGTGGGGGAGCCGAGGTCCAGGCCCACGTGGTTGTCGCTCGGGTCGTTGAACTCCGGGTTCGCCATCGTGTCGAACTCCACCGCCAAGATGCTGCTGCTGTTCCTCGAAGCGGAGGAGGAGTTGAAGAGGCCAAGGTAGCCGCCGGTGGCCCCGAGCGTGGCGCGGTACGGGGACACGAAGAAGGCCACGCCGTCCCCGCCGTCGGACCCCGCGTTCGGGTCGGAGATCACGAACGAGAACCGCGCCGCGAACGACGCCGTGCTCGTGGTGTTGCCGGCGCCAGCAACACGGAAGACGACGGGCTGGGTGCAGAGCACGGAGCCGGCGCTGGAGGACGGCACGCCGGTCTCCCGGGTCAACCCCACCGACCCGTTGCGAAGGAACGAGTCGCCCAGCAGCGTCAGGTCCGCGAGCGACAGCGTCGCGGAGTCGATGCTCACGTTCTTCGCCGCCGTTTTCGCCGACGATACAGCCAGCGCCGCGGCGGCCGGCGGCGCAAGCAGGACGACGAGCAGAAAGAGGAGAGGAGTCATCGGCGGTGGTGGAGGAAAGAAGAAGGAGGTGGGCGTGTGGTCATGGGAGACGGCCGGGTGCGCGGGAAGAAGTGTGTTTAATGCGGCAGGCGTTTGCGAGCACGAGGAGCAGAGGAAGGCAGAAGGGAGCAGAGCATGGCGGGACGCGAGAAGCAGAGTGTCGTGGACAGGGCGGAAAGAAGTGGGAGAGAGATGCGTCATGCGTGCGCGCGGTATGTGTGTGCCTTGTTTTTTATGAGCCCAACGGTCGGATCGGCGCGTTTGAACGTAACGGTCGGATTGGGGAAGGAATGTGCGTGCGGCCAGGTGGTGGGGAATCCCGTACTTTTCTCCTATGTCGGCCGGCTTCGATCCGGGACCAACGGATAGAGAGGACCAGTACACATCCCAATTTTTATTTTTCTTACAAAAAAAAAAATCTGGCACACTTCCGAACTCGTGGTGCGGCGCACGGTTCAGTTTCGGGTTACCAACTCTGCTTTTGTCAATGATAATGACATGCCTCTTTATATCACATGTTCAAAAAAACATACAAATGATGACATGAGCAGCAGGAGGTCCACGCCTCTACGGCCTACGGGGACGGGGGCCAACGTCGGCCGGGGACTCGTGCACGTGGTTAAGAAGCAGCAGAATCACCGCTCGTAGAACGGGTCTCAGATACTGCACCGTATGAACGGGACTGGTGCGCGTGGCCAAGTACGCATTTACAGTCTCTAATGTAATTGATTTTTTATTTTCTTTATATAATAATTCTATATTAAGTTTTATTGAAGGTATTTTTTTTGCTGAAACTTTTCTGGAGTTGGATGGCAGTTTGGAACTGTGATATGTTAGTAATGATCACACTACGTGCACGTACGCAACGACGGAAGCATATATAGCTCTTACATTTTTTTTTTTGCATGTTCCTTCCATTTTAAATATATTTTCAGAGCCAGGTGATAACGTAACAAGTGTGCAAGCTTATTTGGATGTCTATAGAGTTTACTCTCTCTTTTTCTAGTCAATAAAAAATATATATAGAGTTGGCTCTTCAAACCAAAGTTTGGTTCAGCATATTCACCATGTTTCACAACAGTTTCCCCATTTATAAAATACAACCCAAAAAAAGATAACTCGTCATTAAGTAGGTGGTGTTCCACTCAAAAGTACTTCCGAATAACCTTTTTTTTTACTGTAATGTCTTTTTTTAGATTTACTGAATTATTACCAGAATCTCATAAATTTCATAAACTTGTCAAACATTGAGCATAGAAAAACTCATTTTTCATCCGTTCCACACACGAAATATGTGTTTTTCATGTCTTGGTAATACGAAAATGTAGAACGTCGGGCGTATATATGAAAGCTACATATTTTCATGTGTTGAATATACGAAAACTCTATTTCACTGGTGTCACTGACAAAATAATGACAGTGCTATCGAAAGTAAAAAATCTTCTTTTTGGCAACTACATAGAGGTAGAATTCAATCATGTCAACAACTTGATGTGAGGAATTGGGAAGGAACGTGTTGAGCTATGGAATCAGCTAACCACACTATGTTTAACTGCCCTATAGCCACCTTTTATGTGGTGTGTTAATAGACATGCTTTGAATTGGGAGGCAATCACAAGCAGTTTAATGTAACAATTAGAACTAGACACAATATGCACGGTCATATTCTATAACTATCTTGCTTGCAGTTGTAATTTAACCTGGTCCCTATGGAATATGGAATACAAGAAATAACTTGGGATGTGTTTGGTTGAGATTTTTCTGGTTTTGATATTTTAGAAAGCCAAAAGCCCAACCAAAAGGGTTGTCTTTCAGAAAAAGTCACAGCCAAAAGCAGCTTTTAACTAGTTCATTTCTAAAAGCAGGTAGAAAGGTGCATTTCGGGCTTTGGCTTTTACAAGTTTGGATCTTTTAAAAAAAATTTAGATAAAAAACATTTAGAATTTCAAACACTTTTAAAATTAAAAAACTTATTTAAATTATTAAAAAATACATTATTAAAAAACTTTTGAAATTTAAAAATCTTTTTGAATTTTTTAAAAACTTTTTAAAATAATGAAAACGTTTTCAACTTTTATAAAATTGATTTTTTTAAAAAACTTTTTAGTTTTTTATAAAATTGATTTTTTTAAAAAACTTTTTAGTTTTTTATAAAATTGATTTTTTAAAAAAACTTTTTAGTTTTTTATAAAAAACTATTTGGAAAATGTTTTCAATTTATTTTTTGAGTTTTAGAAAAACTTTTTAAGAAACTTTTTAAATTACATGTAAATTTAAGAAAATTAAGACAAAGCTTCTAAATTATATGTAAATTTGAATAAATAATACATTATTTTACAGTTATCACCTCACAATTAGTTTTTCACAGTTGTTTGGTAAACTTTCAACTTTTTCACAGCTTATATCTCATAACAGCTTTTTTCACAGCCCATAGCCCACAATAACTTTTTTCACAGCCACAGCCAAACCAAACAACTTATTCGGAAACCAAGTGACCATGATTCCTTCTACAGTTGCTTACAAAATGTTACCAATGTTGCAGCGGTGGTGTGCACTCAGTAAGGAAGGCAATCAAGACAAGATTATTGATGTAGTCTCAAGCATCAAGACTAAGCCGACGGACTTGGCACTACTACAAATATAGCCTACAATACCGGTCAATAACATCCTATAGTATCGGACAATACAACCTATACTGCTTGAACGATACAGCAGTAGTCGAACATCAATATCGAACATCAACTGTATAAAAAACGAAGTGACACCTTAGGCTTCTATTATAGTAGTACGGGTAATTCAATTCCCAAACATTAGCGTAGGGTTGATCCTGCTAAATTCCCGTGTTAGAGTTATGCGTGGATCCTTTTCGGGCAGCGAAGTCTGCAAGGTATGCGCAAAAACTTGTAAGCTGGCAACTCCAGCAATTGCTTTCTATAAAAAGCAAGGCTGAGGCCTTCGGTCTGAAAAAAAAAAAGAATCACTGGAGCGCGCAGTGACACCAGCAGGCAGGTTGTTGGTCGCCGCTCTCCCCGGTACATCGACTCTGCCGCGCGTGACAACGCTCCGTGACGCCATCCGCACAACCGCATCCGCGTCAAACGCGGCAGTTTCCTCTTCATCGCCCCGGCATGCTGTCGTCGGACCACGTACGTGACTCCACGCTTGTTCAAGGTCAACTATTGACGAGCGAGAGACGCGAGTCTTGCATGCATGCACTTGACGCCAGTCGTGATGAAACGAACGTACTGGCGTGCAAGTGCAAGGTATACAGTCGTCAGTCAATTAATAAGCGCGTAATAATGCAGTGCAAGGTATATAGTCAATTAATAAGAAGAATGCAGTGCAAGGTATGTAGTCAGTCAATAAGTAATAATTCATGGCGAGCAACAGGGTAATCATGATGCAGCATAGTTTCGGAATTCCTTGCTTCATGAAAATGGAACAATGGATTACAGAAATAGAAGCCTAATTATACTAAATGGATATAAATGGACAGCAAGGAAATTAAGCTAGCTAGCAGACGGTCGAAGTCCATGCCTATCTCTCCTGACGACGACGGCGACGGCGTGAAGGGAGAGCGGCGTCGACGCTTCTTATTGGAATCTTGAGACAGGATCTAGTTTGGGTACTGCAGGCGCGGGCTAGTGCCTGCCGCCGGCTGCTCCTCGCTCGATGATGAGCTAGTCCCCTTGCCGCAGCCTCCTCCATTGTTTCCGTCCGTCAGGGGCTTCGTTGCGCCGTAGTAAGCAGCAGCCATAGAACGCTCACCGCCAAGCATAACATGCTGATGAGCTCTGAAACGCGGCGCGACGCTGAACGGGACCTGGACGGGCACGCCGTACCCGTGCGCCAGAGCAGCGCTCGGGAACGCGACGTGCTGCGCTCGCATCCCGTGGAGCGCGGCCATGGGCACAGGTTGCGGCGGCGCCCTGCTGGTCTGGTGGGCACGATCACCACGGCCGCCGAAGACGCGGCCTGTGCCCTCGCTGTCGCGCATGCGCTGGAGGTAGGATTTCAGCGGCGCGACGTAGTTGTCGAAGCCGAGGCGCTCCATGGCCCACACGATGTCCTCGGCGGTGACCGTCTTGCGGTGCTCGCCGTGGCACCGCTCGTTGGCTTCGCCGGTGACGAAGCTGATGAACTCGGACACGCACTCCTGGATCACCTCCTTGGCGTCGTCGGCGACCTTGGCATGGGCAGGGAGCATGCGGCGCATGACACGGACCACGTTCGCGATCGGCATCAGCCGGTCTTGCTCCCGGATCACCGGCTCTGTTGACTCCGGCACCGGCGCCAGCTCAGTTTCTACCACAGCTTCCGTAGGAATGGTGGGCTCCATTGCCAAGGTGCTGGGAGCATTGGCTTTCGGACTCGGGGGATGTGTGGCCATTGTTGTGCTGTGTAGGTTGGGTGTTTGTGCTTGTAGTTCGGGTGTGTTAAATAGGGAAGGGTAGCGAGCCCTGCTGTTCTCATCTTGATTGCTTTAGAAATCCAGATGCATCCACTCTACCAGGCTTTCTTTCATTTATGATGTTCCATAAAACATCTTTAATCGGGGTTGATAGCTACATATGCGACAACGGTCCTCGCACCGCTAACGCATTGTCACTAGAGCGCTGCTAGACGCAGCAGCCCACAAACAGCTCACCGGGCCACTTGATTACTTCCCGGCGGTGTTCGCACTCTCTATCTCCTAGGACGGGGTCTGGTGCGGTACTTGATCGGGGATACACGCCTCTGATCTTGTTCGTCAGTTAGGGCAGCAAGAGAGTCGGACATGGAGCTGGACACACTCGAGCTCCCGGCCATGGCGGCTAGGGTTAGGGTTCACACCAACTCGGGAGCCAGAGTGGAGATGCGGGGGAGAAGACCATGTCGAGCACACCTCCTTTTTTTATTCAAATCAAGGTCCCTAGCTGAGTCAGCAAAGGACGTGTGCCCGTTGCTGATGTGGCAGCTGACAGCTGGGCCCGACAAAGCTGAGTCAGCGAAAACTGCTCGAAATACCACAGAGGGAGGAGATTTACACCTAACCCAAGAGTTCAGGGAGTCGGGCTACCCCATTTTGTAATTGGAGGTACGATCTACGACTCACCCAAGAGTTGAGGGAGGAAAATAAGACTTCTTCCATGCTAATAACAATGTGACATGTTATATTCAGCCCAACAGCTTGGTTCTGCGCCCCCCCTAGCCTGATAGCCATGCATCTTTTTTTCCTTTTTCTACGGGATCATCAAGCTTGGCGACTCCTTAAAGAGCCGGGCTCTCTGAGCAAGGGTCCTAAAGGATGTTTACTTCCCTATCAACGAATTCCTGGAAGCTGAGCTGGGAACACGCCCATCTAGGGCGTGGCAAGCCATCCTGGACGGACAGGATATTCTGAAGCAAGGGATTATTGGACGGATAGGCACTGGTGAGACAACAAACATTTGGTCCTTGAACGGGTTGCCTAGGGATGGTATGCTCAAACCCATCTGTTGTACATAATGCTCACCAGACACAACAGGTGCATGAGCTAATTGATCAAGGAACTTGCCCCTAGAACCACCAGATGTTGGAAAATTTCTTTACTCTGATGGAAAGGGAGGTTATAGCGAACATCCCGCTAAGCACTCGACAGGACTTCTGGGCGTGGCACTACGAACGCTCTGGGACCTTTAGTGTTCGATCAGCCTACAAAATGATTATGAGCAATCATGTTCACAGGTCAGTGTGGATAGAAAATGAGGCGGACAAGTCAGAATACAAAGCGGAAGAATCAGAGTGGAAGTTGCTATGAAAAGTCAAAGTCCAAACAAAAATCAGAGTTTTCCTATGGAGATTAGCTCGCCTCTCTCTACTTACAAGGGATGTTCTTCACCACAGGCATATGGCGCCCCAAGACGTGTGAGTAATGTGTGGGCCATGGATTCATGGCGACACACTTTGCTGGACTGCTTGTAGTTCTGGTGTGTTAAATAGGATAGGGTAGCCAGTCCTGTTGTTGTCATTTTGATTGCTTTAGCAATCCAGATGCATCCACTCTACCATGCTTTCTTTCATTTATAATGTTCTATAAAGCATCTTAACCGGGATTGATAGCTGCATATAAAACAGCGGTCCTCGCACTGTTAACGCATTGTCACTAGAGCGTAGCCAGACGTAACAGCCCACAAGCAACCCAACAAGTCGGATTTAGGCGTTTTTTTTCTAGTGAGTTCTGATAATGCTCGCAGAGTCATATTTTTTAAATGAGGACCTCAATTACAAGACATGACGATGAGTGTGTAAGAGTCCGGTTTGATGGCTACAAAAAAATAGATAGTAGAACCAACCGACTTAGGGCCGTCATCATGAGTTTAGTAGGAAGAGATTGAGATTATTAATACATTCAAATAGTCCTAAAGGTACAATGTTTAACCTAGTAACTACTGATACAAAGCAAGGCCAAATAAAAAGCTATCACAATGATAGAGGAGCTTCATTATGACTTGTAGGCCACTTTTCATGTTGATGAACTATTTTGTATGCTTTTGTTTAATGGAGTGTTGAGCCACGTGAGATATGTGTAAGATGTTGAACCATAAGTGAATTGTTCACTCTTTCTCATCAATTTAGACTTTTGGGTGAGGTCTTGAGTTTAAGTCCTGATGACTGTATTTTCCGCTGTGTCACTCCTATTTCTATATTTGCGGCCCGAGAGAGCTGCACATGAGAGGGAGTATTGAACCATAAGTGAATTATCCACCCTTTTCTATTAGCTTAGACTTTTAGGTATAATTGGTTGATGCATAGTAGCTTAACATATGAGGCCCAAACTAGTGCCTAAAAATCCATTTCATTGTCACATCCCTATACCAAAATATAGAGTGTGCCGTACAGGATCGCCTCGGGAGATGATTACCAAGATAACCATACATAGCATACACACAAGAACATTCCATCATTTACAACAATACATCATTAAGTGCATAATATTATCCATTACAAGTTCAAGAATCACAGCAGAAGCAAATTAAGTTACATTAAAATACATATGTTCTTGGTTCGGTGCACAAATAGGCGGAAGTAAAGAAACGGTAACTCAACGATAGATAGCCTAAGTAAACCATGCCGGCCCTGTGGTGATGGCTCACTCATCATGGATAGACGAGCTAGGAACCCACTCAATGGTCCAATCCTGTGGTTCCTCACCTTCCCACACAATCTTGTTACAACAATCATAGTAGGTAGCCGGGGGAATACCTGAAAGTAGCATAAATCGCAAAGTCTAAGTATCTAACATACTCCGTAAGACTTACCGGACAAACGGTTTTCTAAAACCAACTCCTAATATGCAGGGGGCTGACTGGGCTTATTTGACATTTGCATAAGAAGGCACCTATTAGTTCTATGCTGCAAATTGATTCTTTAAACAAAATTTAATTTGCTTGTTGTAGAAGAATAACTTTAGTTGAACCTAGCTAGTTGCTAAGATTGTACAATATAAAGAACAATACAACATAGCAATATATAGCCATAGAGTAAATAAAATTCAGAATCATAACCAATCTTCTCTACTTAAATGTCATTGTCACTGCTCAAACAAGAGGTACTCATAATCGTGAGGGACGGCAATTTGAATCGATTTACATCCTACAGGAGAAAACCCAAGCACACGACATGCGCATCATTTAAGAGTATGTATGGCCACCGTTCACAAGGTTGCAATAAAGTCGATCCGGGGCCATCGATCCCGAGTACACATCCTCCCCGCGATACAGTACTTCGTATTCGAGGGTTAACCCGTCCACTCTCTAGCGATCCTCCAACCCGTGCATCAACCGTGCCATTGACATCACCATTGGATCGATGAGTATATCCGTACAACAATACGGCACCCAAGTTACTAGGTTTATCAATTCCTATATAAAGATATGCACTTGGTACTGTTCAATACTTGCTCACAAAGTGGCAATGATAGGATCTCACTTTTTATTCAAATTCATCTTTTCATGTGAATCATAAGTGTGTCAAGTGATCCCATAACCTATCCTTAACTCGACTAGATTAAGCATAGCAAGTTCTATCGAGAGGCTTACCAACCTAGACTAACATAGGTCATTGTTTGTTGATGTAGGTGGTTTTCATCTAATCCTTATACTTAATACACAATATAAGATCCCTATGTTGTGATTAAACAAAAAGGACTCTTAAATAATAGATGTGCACCAGGACTTGCCTTGGGAGTGATCGTAGTTAGGGTCTTTGGTGAAGTTCACATCAGCACCGGTCTTCTCCGGTGTGGTCTCCTCGAGTTCGTGTCCTATATGAAAATGGAAATGCATGAATAAGAGATGAATGCTCAAGGATTTATGGAAATTTCTTGAATAAATATGACATGTATGGTGATGTACATATGATGATGAACACTTAAACCTACTGATATTCATGATCTAAACATACTGCATGAACAGTAACAAGGAGCTAATAACGGTAAATAACCTATGCAAGCACATAAGCCAATATTTAGCTAATAAATTCCTAGGTGATTTGTTAACTTGGCAATTCGACAGTAAAAAGTATACTTCTGGTGTTAGAAACTTAACATGGGATTTTTACATGAATGTATGAAAGCATAAATAACAACCATGTAAAGTTTCATAATTAAATTCCTAATAGAGAATTTATAAAAATTCATTTACTATAAATAATGAATATGCAATAAATCTAAAAATATACATAAAATGGAGATGTGCTTTTGTAGAGCGTTTATAGATGCCTTGAAATGCTTACTGACCAAATTTCATAATTTTACCAGTTATGTAGATTTAATTATAGATTTATTTCTCTTAGAAAGGTTCTAACTTTGGTGAATTATTTTAATACACACTTCATAAATTTGGTTCTCATCTTACTTTTTGGATAGAAGGGAATTTTCTGAGTCAAACAAAATTGGTTTCATAATTTTCCCTCTTTTAGTCTTCAAGTTATGGATTTTTGAATATTAATCAAAGTTCACACTTATTTACAGAATTACCATCGGCATTTTTCAAACTGACACAGCCGCACGCGGTGGCCAGGCTCGCCGGAGCATCGCTGGAGGCTCGCCGCTAGCCTCTTCAGAGGGAGATGGGGGATGGGGCCACTACGGCGGGGTTGAGCGCGTGACGGTGAAGTGGACCCGAGGGTCTCCGGCCATCGGCGATGGCCGGAACAGCGGCGGCGTCGACGGCGGGGGTAGGGGAGACGTTCGGCGGCGTCGTGCACTATGCACAGGGGACGAGAAGGGGAAAGAGTTGGTCGAGAAGCTTCACCATGGCGTGGAGATCACCGGCATTGAGGAAGAAGACGACGGGGATGGTCAGGAAGGGGGTCTCGTCGTGGGGGGGGGGGGGGGCGGATTCTGGCACAGTGGCGCTCTTCTCTTCCCGAAATCCGGCGAGATCACTGTACGAAGTTGGGGGAGCGTTAGAGGGATGCTAGAGGAGGTTGTTGAGCACTGATTTGAGGAGGAATTAGAGGAGGGGCGCTGCCTAGCCGGAGGTCGACGCGGCGGCGTCCATGGCGGTTGGAAACAGAGGAGCGGCCGAATTTCTTCTTCTGCACTTGCTGGGAGAGGAAGGAGAGTGGAGCTGGGGACTTGGAATGTTGAGAGAGGTCCAAGGGAGAGTGAGGGAGCGCTGGAGGGGTGGGGCTCGGCCTGCTGCAGTTTACCAGGGAGAGGCGAGCTCGGCAGTTTAAGGGCAGGGAGAGCAGAGGGGAGTCGCTCGGTGGATAAGAATGGCTTCATTGCATTGCCGGCTGCTCCGGGGAGGTAGGCAGCACAGTGGTCGGCATGGATGGACGTCGAGGCGGCGGTTTGGCTGGCGGTCCACCAAAGAAGAAGGACGACGGCGCGGTCAAGTGGCCGATGGGCAAAAACCGAAGTTGACCCCACTTTGACTTAGAACAGGGCTTCGGTATATAGTCAAAAATACAAAGTTACCTTGCTCCAATCATTGTGCCATTTTTGGTGCGTGCCCAGCAAACTATTTGCTCCAACTTTTCTTTTGGGCTCAGGTTACAATTCCTGCTGGAAAAAATTATGAAAAATCCAGGAACAAAGGAACCTTTTTCTATATTTAGTGAATTTTTAAGGGTATTAAACCTTTACCAAAATTTCTGGTAACTTTTCCACAAATCTTTCTTGACCTGACCCACTAGAATATGCAAAAACATGGCACACTTTCATTGAGTTTTGTGATGTTTGTGAAATGCTAGCATTTGACCAATTTTGGATTTAATTAATTAAATTCCCTTTTTCTTTGGCAACTTAATTACTTATATTTTTAATTAGCCAGTAATTAGCATTAGGGTTAGGTTAATTGCCTTTTTGTGACATGGGATGTCACATTCATCTCCATGCCTCTCTCTACCACCTCACCTAAGTTCCTGAGCTTCTCCCTTCCTACCACCATAAACCATAATCATGTCGCCACCGACACCCTACCCTGCTTCTTGCACCCAATCCTACCATCTTTGTTCTTTTCTCATCATCACCGGATGAATGGAGGTGACCCGGATGCTGCTACGTGGGAGTTTGCCAAAGGAGAAGTGGTTGAGCGAATTCCTAAAATTTATCTAGTTTCCTATGTGACATAAAAAAGATCAAAGTTACATCTATGCCATTAGTAAAATTTTTGATGTCTTACATGCACTACAGTTAGCTTTTCCATCTAAAAACATTAAATAATGGGCATTTTACTCCTAACAATTCACTTTATCTAATTTACACCCTGAACAAAATATTAGCTCAATTTACCCTCTCAAACAATTTAAATCAGTGCAATTTACTTCCTAATGTAATTTATCTTTTTTGTTTCTATTTGAACAATGTGAATTTAGTGCTAAAATTTTGCACAATGATAGTTTTTATAGAACTTTACGCTAAAAAATATAAAGTATATTTTATACATATATTATATAGTTTAACAATATCTAATACTATTTTAACTATAGAGATCTAAAATTATATACAAAATATTTATAAAAAATAGAAAAATATATTTTTTTATATAGTGATTGTTATAATCTTTCATAGTGCAAAATTTGAGCATTAAATTCTAAGTGTACAATGAGAAACAAAAATAACAAATTACAACAGGGAGTAAATTGCACCAACTTGAATTGTTTGAGGGAGTAAACTGAGCCAAGATTTTATTCGGGGAGTAAATTTAATAAAGTGGATTGTTCGAGGGAGTAAAATAGACTTTTCCCTTAAATAAGAAGACAAAAATACGTACCCTTATAAGGCAATCATGAAAAAATTACTTACATTTCTTTTATGCCACTACACACATACACAAGTAATATCATAAAAATGATATCTTCAAATAAAATTTAATAAACAACGTACACAAGTAGTATCACAAAAATAATATTTTCTAGTTGGACTAGTAAGAAAAATTCTAAAAATGATCTTATGTATTGCCAAATATGATAACATACGCAATTATTTTGAAAATTTCCTACATGTTCGAGTATGTTGGAATTTTGCTTGAAAGTATTATTTTTACTATACTACTTTGTATACGTGTCTAGCACTATAGGAATGTAAAAAAAAATCTTCATGTATGCCTCATAGAGGTATATTTATCTTTTCCACGCTGTTAGATGGATAAACTGACGGTAGTGACACATAAGACATCAAAATTTTCACGGATGACATAGAGGAAACTTTAACATTTTTCATGTTACAGAAGTAACTGAGTAAATTTTCACTGATAGGGAATTCGCTCTTGAATCTATTGGTACACGCTACATTATTGTTACACACATATGATAGGTGTTTATTTATGTTTCCAGAAAACTGGCCCAATTTTATTCTTGTTGATCCATTAGTCATTTCTTGCCTATCAAATCCCGAATTTAGCTCAGAGCACATTTTAATAAAGTTGTGGTAAATAGTGATAGGAGGAAACCCTGTATTTTATGATATATCAAATCAGAATTCTTAAAACTTAAACATCGACCTCAAATAGGTTGGATTTTGATATCGGTCCCTCTTTGGGAAACAAATTTACAGAATTATTTCAAACAAACTAGATAAACAATATTTTGTATAAAATTAATCCACTAGACCAATTATATAGCCAACATAAATTTTACCATCTCATGCATGATTAGATCAAGAAAAACATGCATCTCTTTAATTAATGGATTATATAACCCGTCCCCCACTTTCAGAGTCTATTTTTCTTTTGGGATATGATCAATATTCACCTCCTATAGATAAACCAGCACTATCCCATGCATCAACCTTGTCATCAATTTTTTTTACAATGGTTCCCAATTTTCAATACTAAGTGTCTTCTCGCAAAGGTACACCTATGTTTACTCAAAAGATAAATACACTATTTTGATGAGTCTATTCGTTGGATCATTGCCACCTTTTAGGATATAGTTATTTACAACCAAAAGGAATTTGTCTTTATATGCTATCCATGTCTTTCTTTAGAATATTTTTTGTGTGGTTATCTTTAGATCATTATGTTATTAACATCCTTGACATTTTTATGATTTATCAAGCATATTAAGTACACGTGTTGAGAATATTATAGAACACTTAAGTAAATAAAGGAGTATTACATTTTATTAAGATAATTTAAAATACATTTTTAGGGTGTAAACTATGAATGATGAGCTAGTAAGAAAATTTCGTCCATACATTTTTTTACATTTTATGCGAAATAAATTATTTATATTGATTTTACATAAAACAAGGAACTTCAAGTTGTTTTAGTCTAGATTAATTATTTATTATTAAAATAGTTTGGAATTAATAATTTGGTTTGATAAAACTATACTATCTAGTTGAGGACTAAAAGAAAAAATAAATTAATGTCTTCTCAAGCGACTAAAACTATATATGCTAAAAATCCTCAAATACTTTTTATAACATTTAGATCACTCTATTCACTTTTAACTTTTTGATGTTCATTGAAAAAGGTTATATTGTTGTTGTTGTGATGTTTATAAAACTTTTTTTTTGAAGCAAACTGGAGGAGCCTGGGCTCCTATAGACTTTTATTAAACATAGGAGACAAAAGTACAACAAAATGCGAAAAAAGAACAAGGAAGAAAGGAAAAAGAGGTTACAAATGTTGCTGAATCCATGATTCTAGTGGCTCTATTTCATTCTATTTCACTTTCTAGCACTTCCTATCATTTAATATCCATCCCTTTGGTCTTATTGACATAAAAGATGCCATTTATAGTCTATCTCTTTCTATATATGGAAAGTCAAGAAATTCTCATCAAAACATCAGAATTGAGTTCTTTGAAGAAGTGAATTCTTATGGCTTGCACAGTTGGGTCGATGTGGTTGAACACCCATCTGTTTCTTGTAACCCAGATACTCCAGGTCAGGATTATAACATCCATGAAGAACGGAATTTGTAATCTCTGCTTGAGCCATTGTATGATTTGTAGTGTTGATAAATGTCTCGGAATATTGATCCCAATTGTTTCCCAACATCTTCGAGCAAAGTTGCATCTAATGAAAAGATGCTTCTGTGTTTCCTCTCTCTGCAGAATACAAAGTTCACAAGCATATGAATCAAGTTCCATTTTTCTCCTCCTCAAAACACCTTTTGTGTTCAGCCTGTCTTGCAGTAAAAGCCAGAAGAAAACTTTATGCTTTGGTTGGCAGTTTGATCCCCAGAGCTAGTGGAATGCTGGGTGTATTGGGGTGTGCCCCAAAATGTGCTTGTACATTTTCGAGGAGGAATACCTTTGATTTTGACCCAAATGTTTCCATCTATCATTCTGATGGCCAAGGTTTAGGTTTTCCACAATTTGGGTGAAGCTCTATAATTGATCAAAAGCCTCCTGACTGAGAGGTAGGTGAAACAGAGTTTGGATGTTATTTGTTGCTGCTGCTTCACTGAGGATCATGTCTTGTTTCTTAGCAAATGAATACAGCTGAGGAAATTGCATATTCAGTGGGATTCCAGAGAAAGAGTCTAGCCAGAGCAGGATAGTGGATCCATTTCCTACCTGGACCGATACTAGTCCTTTGTAAGTGCTTAATAACTTGACAACATCTTTCCACCAAAAGGATCCCTTATTTGTGCTGCCTGGAAGTTTGCCCCGTTGATAATAGTTATCCCAAACCAGACACACCTATGGCAGGTTTTCTTTGTTGTAGAATTTGTGTAAATTTTTCATCAACAATGCCTCATTCTGCACTCTTAGCTTTATGATTCCTAAACCTCCTTTTTTTTGGCTTAGTGACCAATTGCCAAGCCGCAAGTGGGGCTTTCTTTGCATTCAAATCTGAGCCCCTCCATAAGTAGTGTCTTCTATATTTGTCTATTTGATTTATGATTGCAGCTGGCAGTTTTAGTGTGCACATATAGAAAGTGGGGAGTGAAGAGAGCACATAGTTTACCATTTCTAATTTCCTTGCTTGGGTCAGGAATTGTGCACATCCCACCAACCTTCTTTCCACTCTTTGGGCTACTGACAAGAAGTCCTCCACTACAGGTCTTGTAATGCCCAATGGGAGACCTAAATAGGGAAAAGGCATTGTCCCTATTTTACAGTTTAGAGTTCCAGCTAGGATTTCCATCTTTTCTGGGTCCACATTGATGGGTAAAATAACAGACTTACTATAGTTTACTTTGAGTCCAGTTGAGTCTGCAAAGGTATTCGGTAGAGCTTTGAGGGCATATAGTTGTCTTGGGCAGGCTTGCATGACGAGTAGTATGTCATCAGCATATTGTACAATAGGGAAATCCATTCCTGCACCCAAAGGGATGGGTAGTTGAAATAATCCATTATCTTTGCCTTTATTAAGGATTGATTAGAGAAGGTCTGCAGCAAGCACAAATAATAGTGGGGAGAGAGGATCTCCCTGCCTTACTCCTCTTTTACAGTGAAAAACTTTCCCTAGAACACCATTCAATAGAATGGAAGAAGTCTTTGTCTTCATGATTAAGTCCATCCAACTGAGCCACTTTTGTCCTAATCCTTTTTTTCCAGAATATTGAGAATGACTTGATGCTCCACTTTATCAAACACCTTTTTGAAATCTAGTTTTAGAAGCACTATTTCTCTCTTTGACTTGTGACATATGTGGAGGTATTCATATGCCCATGCAAGGCAATCCTGTATGCTTCTTGCCTTTATAAACCCATATTGGTTTTGGTGGAAGAGCTGTAGGATGATCACTTGCAGCCTATTTGCCAAGAGTTTAGTTATGAGTTTGACTGTTGAGTTTAGTAATGAGATAGGTGTGAAGTCATTCACAGTCTCAGGGCTTAGTCTCAGGGCTTTCCTTTTTTGGGACTAGTGTGACAAAAGAGCCATTAATGCTTTGTAGACATATCTCACCCTCATAGAATTGGGCTATCAAATCGTAGAAGTCTGCTGCAATTATTGGCCAACATTTCTTGATAAAGTCACTGTTGAAACCATCTGGCCCTCGAGATTTGTTTGAGGGTAGATCTTTTACTACTTGATTGATCTCTGCCTCTGTGAATGGTGTTTCTAGCCACTCCAGGTCCTCTCTTCTATCAAGCAAGTTTTTCAGATCAAAATGCATAGTTGTGTATTCTGAGGTACCCAGTCTTTCTTTATAAGAAGCCCATAGTACCTATGCTTTCGCTTCATGTTCCCAGTGGTTATTTCCCTCATCATCAGTTAGGCAGGAAATGGTGTTTCTCTTGTGATTGATAGTAGCTCTTGCATGGAAGAAATTGGTTGGAGCATCACTAAATCTTGTCCATTTAATTGTTCCTCTTTGCTTCCAATAGATGTTCTGCTTATGGAGTAGATCCTGTAGATGATTTTGCAGTATTTGCCTAAAGTTCCATTCCTCTATGGAAAGATCCCTGCATTCTTCAATAACGTCTAGGAAAGTAGTTGTTACTTGCGTGTTGTTAATGGCTGTGGACAGATTGGATAGGGAAGCTGCCCAAAGTTTTAGAAATTTTCTCAGGTTTTTAAATTTGGCAGTAATGATCTTTGGTGCATCTGTATGCGGTGTATGAATGCCCCATCCTTCAACCACTTTCTCCATAAACTCTGGGTGTTCCATCCAAAAGTTTCAAACCTGAATATTTTTGGTTTTGGAATGGTGGTGTGTATAGAGATAAAAAAAGGGACATGATCTAAGGTCTCTCTTGTTAAGGCTTTGGCTTCAGTGCATGGGAATTGGATGGCCCAATTTGCAGAGGTAAATACCCAATCAATTTTCTGAAGGAGTGGATTTTCCTGCATATTACTCCATGTATATTTTCTTCCTTTCAAGGGGATCTCGAGTACACCAAGAGCACTGATGGCCTCATTGAAAGCCAACATCTCTATCACACTACCACCCTATCTGTTTCTATTTTGCTGTAATCTGATCAGGTAGAAGTCTCCTGTGATTAACCAATTGCAATCCTCTGGCATGTCAATGTTTTTCCACCATTCTAAGAAAGGTATATTTAACTCTGGTTGACATGGGGCATAAATATTTGAAAGAAACCAAGTCTGAGTAGTGTGAACCGATTCTAATTTGACAGTGAGCCCATACTCATTCATAAACACTATATTTCCTTTAAACTGAGTACTTTTCTAGACCGTGATACACCCTCTAGAGGCCCCTAGAGAAGGAAGGAATTCAAAGCAATCGAAGCTCGGGGTGCAAAAGTTTTTTATGTACGCTCTATCAAAGTTTTCCTTTTTTGTTTCTTGCACACAGATTATATCGTAGCCTATTCCTTGGACTTTTTTCTTGATGGCTTCCCACTTTACTTCTGCATTAATACCTCTAACATTCCAGTTGAGAATCTTCCACTGTTTATTATTAGTTATGCGTGGATCCATTTAGCAACCTAATATGAAATGACAGTTGCCCCTGGAAGGTGTAACCTTCGGGGTATTTTCCAACAGCAGTCAGAAGACCATGTGGTCGGCACTTAACACTATGACATTGATAGGGGACGATATGCCACAAGAAATATTTACTGGAAGGGACCAGATTTATGACAAAGTTGGAATCCAAGGCATAAATTGACAGGTTTTTCCTACAAATAAAAAGAGAAGCTAGAAAGATGCCATTCCAAGCATCAGGAGAAGTGTTCACTATTGGACAGATTATTATAGCAAAATAGATAGATAATAGGATGGGGGTCCGCCACTGAAGTGTAGGACCTCATTTCTTCTTTTGTTTCTTGTTGGTCTTGGCGACATTGTTCACCTTTTTGGACTGTTCTGCCTGGTTGGAAGAGGATGGTCTCGTGCCCACATCTTTAGTTGTCTTCTTCCTTTTGGACAGGACTTCATCAGAGAGACCCACAGGATCTATCTTATAGAATGTTTCTCCTAGATTCCTAATAACTTTCTTGGAAAGAGTGGGAGTTGTTACTGAGCAACAGAAGCAATCTCTTTCCTTGTAGGGATTTCCTCTAAAACCTTTGTTAATATCTTTAATTCTCTGAGTCCTTCTAACATCTATTTCCACAAGTGCGGCTCTATGGATTTTCTTTTTCTTGATATGCAGGAAGGTGGTGCTGGCTGTGGCTGGGTTGGTGTGAACATGTTGGGGACTGTCTGAATCTGGGTGAGTTACTTTATTTTCATAGTCTTCCTCCATCTTGTCACAGTTATATTCGAATTGCTCCATAACCTGAGTTGTGGCGTCATGGTTTGTGATACAGAGAGGTTTGTCTTCAAGGGGACATTTGAGAGGCAGAGAGAAGCTATAGTATCCAGTATGAGGTGATTATGACACTAGCTTCGAAGCCTATGAAGTTAAGAATTTCTTTGCCCATTCAAAGTGAGTGGGAGATAGAAGCAGAACTATGAAGAAATCAGACCAACTGTCTGGAATGAGAACCAAAGGTGACGATTTTCCCCCTAGTGAGAAGTGCTTAGCCCAAATCCTAATGACATTTGCACTTCTCTTGAAGCTATGCTTGGCCCAGGGATTTACTGCTTGCAGTGCCCCCAACACTTGGTCTACCTCACTGTTTTGCTGATACTGCATCAACCCAATATGCAAATTTAGATTGTTAGGGAACTGTACTTGCTGATCCATAAGGTGATCTTCCTGATCTTGATCTTGTTGTTGTGCTTGAATCCGCTGCTCAACTTCTTGATCCTGTTGCTCCATTGGTACTTCCATATCAAGTTGTTGCCCTACTGCTCCCTGGATTTCTTGTAGTAGTGCTTCCAGATCAATGTTGTTAACAGAATCATCAGTAAGGTTTGATGCTATAGGGGCATCTGTGGAGCCACTTACACTTTGTTGCTCAACCTCATGTGCAGCATGTTGAATGAGGTCATTGAGTTCCAGGAAATGTTCTTCCTGTCCCATAGTTAAATCCATTGGCTCTGGTTGAATGTTAACATCAAGTACTTCTCTAACATCTGGTTGCATATTCTGTTGCTCATTCATCCCTCCTTGCACAGCTACTTCTTGCTCAGGGAGAGGGTTGGGGGGAGGAGGTTCATTCAGAACAGGTTCCAGGTTGAGATTAGGTAGGATAGGTGGAGCTTCCCGAGGGTCTATTTCCATCTCAATTTCCTATAGATCAGCATTGAGATCTATGTGTTGGTTAATTATCTCTTCATTCACATGTGTCATAGGGGCAGCATCAGGAATTTGGTTTTGTGGCCATAATCCCCACTGTGCTTGATTTCCATTTTCTTCAACTATGTTTTGATGATTTTGTTCCTAATGGATGTTTGCATGTGGCCCTGCTCCTGGCTGCCCATATCCAAAGAAGTCAAATGGGACCCGTAGCCCATCTGCATTATCTGGTGGAACATCTTCATCTGCAGGGAAGCCACCAAGCATTTGCTGCTGCAAGATCTCACATTGCACTATCCATGAGAATCCCTGAAAGCCTTCAGCCTCTGTAACAACAATATATTGGGGTGCATCCTCCAAGTCTGTAACACGGGCTCTTATGATAAGCCTTCCTAGGTTGCCACGATCTTCTTCCCAAAATGTGACCCAGCCAAAGGAGGTGACAACATTTTCAATACATTCTATATTCCAGTGATCCAAGGGAAAAGCAAGCAACATCAACCAGCATTCTTTATAAGTTAAGAGCCCTAAAGTTTCTCCCCTCATTGTGTTTCAGAAAGTTGATGGAAAAACCTCCCAAAGGATGTGGTCCTGACTGTACTAGGTTAGCACGATCATATCCAAACTCAAACTAAACTAGGGCTTGCCCGAGATGCGTGCGTTGAATATCTTTGATTCTAATACGCAGATGATCAACTAAAAACTCTCTGATTGACTCTCTAACTTCATGAAAGAAAACCTAATGCTGTGGAGGGGGGGGGTCGAAACTTACTATTGCCCAGTCTTCATGTCGATGCAGAGGTCTTCTTGAGACAGAGCGTACCACAAACTGACGATTTGGCACCTCCAAATTCTAGAACCCACTTGGGGTGAAGAGGCTTGGGTCTGCTATCTGAAATGCCATTTCCTTGAAGGTTCGATCAAGAGGTGCAGGGAGGGTAGCTGAGGGCGGCGGCGGCTCTGATGAACTCAGAGCGGTTCTAGGTTGGGCAGGTATAGTCTATTGATGATTGCGAGAAAAAAAATCTCAAGTTGCAGATTAGTTTCCACCTGAGAAGCGGAAGAGTCGGGACTGTGTCGATGCTGGCCTAAAATTACTCGGCAAAAGTCAGACCAAGAATGAAATTCCGATGGACCACTTGCACTAGCCCCATCCGACCGTGGTGGAGGGGGTCGAAACCAGGTGTGAGTAGGGTGTTCCTGCCATTTACTTCCATCGATACACCCCGCGAGTGTATCAGTTGCCATTATGCGTTCAGTTGTTGTATTCACGGTCGGACAGTCAGCGGCCAAATGTCCCTGACTCTTGCAATTCTGGCATCTAATCGAGCCTTTGCATTACATACTGATATGGCCCCATTCCAAGCATCTTGCGCAAATTTGGCCCAAGTTGCCAGGCCTACTTAGGTCCTTTCTGACCCAGACCATATGTTCTGATTTTTTGAAATTTGAAGCCCCGTAATTGTCGCCCTTGTTCTTTGCTAACTGACTATGCTTGATGTTGCGGATAAGATCTGAACTATTGAGTCTAGAGAAAGCAGAGATCCTAGGCAGGAATTGAGAATTGGTCTGATGCTGGGGGGGGGGGGGGGGGGGAGGGTTGTGTGTTCCTTCTTTGGCCTTGAGATTGGTTGAGCTGATATTGATTCTGTTGGCTCCTGTGAGCGGGATCTTCTTAGCTACTTCAGCGAAGCTTTGCGGCTTTTTGTCTTTACGCACCACTCTCTGCCATGAATTTTCCTCTTCGTTATCAAATGCTTGGGATTCTTTTTCCCACGAAGGGCCTCCCTCATGCCAGAGTCTGAAGTGAACTTTGAAAAGATCACACTCAAAGAATTGGAGATTGTAGATGTGCAGACCTATAACTTTGCACGAAACAGAGAACTTAAAGTCTCGATCCCTGATATGGATCGGTTCTAGATCCAAATGATTACCACCAAGACATGATTGGAGGATAAGACCAACTGATTCATTCGTGAGTCTGAATTTGCAGCGGCCAAAAGAGGCTAAGAGGTGGAATGGTTTGAGGACTGAATTGCTAGCAGAGGAAGTAGAGATCCCAAATTTTTGCCAGAGCGAAGATTGAAGATCAAGCCCTGGCTCGAAATCTAACCCCGGGAGGAGGGGTAGGGGGGAGAGGAAGCCATGATTACTGACCTAGGATCCTGAGAGCGTGGGGATCGCCGGAGTCGCCTCGATCGCTGATCTCATTGGTGCTTCTCCTCGATCGCCATAGTCATCATGTTTTAAAACTGTTCTGCCTTCAATAGTAGACTCTTCCAGTTTATGTGGATGAGAAATGTGCACCGCCTCTGAATAACTTAAAACTAAAGGGATAATTATGCTCTAAACCTAACTCTTAACTCTAGTTGTGATTTAACTCTTACTTATTTAACCTTGTGATTTAACCCACACTTTTTCAAATTGAAGACTCAGTTTTAATAGCTGGTATTAGCATCTGAAACAAATGAATTAATGAAAACAGAACTCCAAGAAAAAGCCTAGTGACCAAACTACCTTCTTTGTTCTCTCTTGTGTGACATTTCCAGTTCTTAGGCATGAGGCACAAGAACAGCCTTTTTTTGTTTGTTGAGGCCAACCGCCCTGCTTTATTGAGTACCAAGGAGATAAGTATTACACATTCCATCAGGAGCTAAAAACCAAACATGTCTACCTATGTTATTATAAATAGAGCCCTTTGCTAATCTATCAGCATCAACATTCGAAGTTCGCCATTCATGAACCAGCTCGAATCTACTAAACCTCTCCTTCATCGCTTGTATTTCCTGAATCACATATGTCCGTAGGGTCCCATACCTGGCCCCTTCAGACTTCTGACGATGTTTAGGGAGTCACTAGCAATCCTCAAGTTCATCAGGTTGAGGTCAAGTGCAAGGCACATACCCTCCCGATAAGCCATGACTTCTGCAACCTCTGGATCGAGGATGCCCTCCACCACCAGAGCAGCTGAGGCCCCTAGAAATTGTCCTTCTTCATCCCGCGCATCCACATTAACCTTGGAGATCCCCGCTGGAGGGGAAATCCATGGAGGCCCTGGAGCTCGACTTGTTTGCTGTTCTTGCGTCTTCTCACCTGCGTCAACTCCAAGTCTGCTATGAAACGCTCCACAAAAGAGTGTGTGGATAGGAGATTCTGAAATACTTCCTGATGGGTCGCTTTGCGCCTACACCTACAGACCATGCCGGCACATGTCCATGTGTTCTGCGGCCCGTGTCATGCTCGTGCTGGCCCATGTGCTAGGTATTGCCAAATGTTCTATTCCCCAACATTTTTCATAAAACTAATTCACCATTTCTTTTCTAATGATCATTTCTGGGAATTCAGGAAGCTGCCAAAAAGTCCATTTTAATGAGGAATTAATTTAGGCTTCACCGCGGTTGAAAACTTGGCTTCTCAATCTCCTCATTATGGGCTTATAGCGATGCCATTGCCACTGCTGTCAAAATTCACGCTATTGGACACAATGCTGAGTTTGTGTTCTCAAAAGTAGGAGATGTTGTCCTCGATGTCCATATAAAGAGCATGACTGTGGAGAAGTGTATACCGAAACACCAAAGGAATATTGATTTTGGACCAAACTGATTGAGCAAATCAATTGCAGCGTCAGTTACAGGAAACTGTCGCCACGAGGGCCGGGGATGAGCAGTCAGCCGATCGATGCGCTGCGGTTGATCCATGCTAATTGCCACAGGATTTGAAATATCAAGTGGGAAGGGAGTGGTGGCCCAGGATAGGAGCTCTAATTTAACATCACTCGTGGTCCTCACCAGCGGCAAGTGGAACTCGTTGACTGAAAATTCTTTCGTTTGGTCACAAGACATGGCACAAACTCTCAGTTCTTTGTGTACAAGAGATAAAAATTTTATTTTTAACTTAGAGAGTTACCAAAGGAGAGAATGCATCATTTATCAATACACATTTGGAAAGGCTTAATTTCAGCCATATGGATCCAATGAAGCAGGTCTATCTCACCTCACCGAGCGAGGTTTCACAATAACATCGATCTTTTATTCCCTTTGAGGATTCACCTCAACCTAAACGATTCACTGGTCATCACCGGCTGGTGGTGGCATCCGGCAGCTCTAGCCCATATTAGTAAGCTGACATAGGAAGGAATTCCAGTTCTGTGGTTGATTTCACTGCCATGGATGCCGTCCGCACTCGTTCGAACATCATCGCTCGTCTTCTGGCCCAAACCCCAAACGGCCCGTGTGTGGGCCTCTTTTTAAGTTTTCCTCGGGCTGCCACCGTTTTCATTCGTGTCGGTTGCCTTATGTGGCCCATTGGACGACACCAAGGTGGTTCTCTTCGTTGCACTGGATTCCTGACCGGCGTCGACACGTGCCGCAGACGGACCACCGCGTGTCCATTGCTTCCTGACCGCCGTCCGTTGCCTTCGCGTCGAGCAGCTGCCTCCTAGTTCCTCCCTTTCACTTCTCTCTTCGCCGTCGTCCTGCGGGGCGTCGCTACTCCTCTGGGTTTTGATTGCCAGGTTCGTCTGCGTCCTGCTCTACTGTGTCGCTTTCCAATCTTTCATTCCATTATGGCCTGCCTCTTCCTATTCCGTTTTTGGTTGCCTATGCCTTCTCGCTAATGCATCTCCCTGTTTTGTTGTGTTATGTTCGTGCCTGCTTTGTTGCTTCCGCTGGTCTGTCTTTCCCCAATCTATATTGCTCTGTCTTTTTTTTGGCGTGCATGTTGCACCAGGTGAGATCCCCATTTTGTTTCTTCTCCTTTTAATCTTAGTTTCTTACTGTTTTTCTTCACCTTTCGTTGCTTTCTGATGCTGCATTGCATGTTGCCATGGATGTGCTTTGCTCCTGCCCTATTCCATAGACAAAAGGTCAGACTGGTTCCTCCTTTTTGTTTGGTGACTGCATTGCATCTTGTTCTGTGCTCTTGCCTGTGTACTTTGATTTCTCCTCCTGATTAGATAAGGTGTTCCCTTGTTTTTTTTAAAAAAAAATATATACAATAGACGACTCTATCTACAATGATTTAGGCTGCCTGTTGTGTTCCTTCACGAATTGTTAACAGCAGGTACAAAATTCGTCCTGATTCTAGGATTATTGCGGTTCTTAGACTGCCCTTCATTCTGGTTCTTTCACTGTTTTTTAATACACATTTGGACTACCTGTCATTTTCGTTTTTATATGTTTGTTGACCATTTTAGTTGTTGTTTCATTTTCCTATATATTTTCGTTGGGTACTATTTTATCTCTGCTTTACTCAGCGAAAATTGTTTGTTGGGTGTGATTCGTTGTTTTTTCAGTGCAGTACCGACCCTCATTGACGGTCTCGGCTTCGTGAGAGGTTCTGCCTTACTGTCTTTACCTCACACCAGATTAGTCTTCCATGCTTTACTTTCTCTGTTGATTGTTTACTTGCTTTGTTGTTCACAATTGTCTTTGCATTTTCTTCGTTACATTTTATTATGTGTAACTGTCAACATGTGTCCTACCATTCTTCCATATCATTTCCCCTGCTAATTGTACTATGTTCCTAACTTTTCATTTGGCGCTTCCTTGCTTCTCCTCATTAGCGATGTTGTTCCATAGTGTTTTGTTTCATGTATTATGGATCGCCGTCGTCGTGCACGGCGGCAAGAGGCAAGAGAGCATGCAAGGAATGTGCGTCAGTGACGCTCTATCTCCAACTTAACTCAAGAGGCACTCATTTCAGAATCAGCTGCCCTCTAATCAGTCGGATAATGGACACACTGTCACTTTATCTGCTCCTATTTCCATTCAGAATCAGCCTATTTCTCTTCCTGTTCTGGCCGAATGTCAAAATGTTCGCCCACGTTGTGGTTTGTCCTCCTACCCGTTGGCACAGGCAGCCTCAGTCAGTGTGAAAACATATAGTACCACCCTTCAGACTCCTGTTGTGCCTTTCTTTGAAGGTTAGCCAAACCATCCCTGCAAATACCAGTCCTTATTCATTGCCCCACTTGCACTCCTACAGAATCAATGTCGCCCACGGATCATCGAAGCGGAAAACGACCCAGGGAAGAGGGACCAAAGCCTCCATTCTGCACTCCAGAAATTGAGGCAAGAACCATCGATTCTCTATTCTTCTCAACCTATGGTATTGCATTGCCATTCTTTAAATTTTGTTTGCCAAATCTTTGAGGCAGAAACATGTTGTTAAGATAGAAGATCAGCCCAAGATAAAAATGGAGCATCCAGAGAGCCATACCAGCACCTCTTCAAGCACGATCAGTACTCAAGTGCAGCAGCCACTCGAGGTTAGCACATATTTCTCAATACCATTAATGAGATGTGTACACATTATTTCTACTGTCTGATTAACAAATCCAGATCTTATTAGCAAAATAGTTAAAACACAGCCTATCAGTTCTTCGTTTACATAGAAAGTACAACTCTATACTCTGTTATCTCTGACACTTCCTGTGTACGACTCTCAGCTTAATAGAAACAACGCTTTTTACCAAATCCATCTGGCCCTTTTTTAGTGTTTTCTTGGTTTGCCCTTCTTTCCTCTAAAAATGTACTAATACCACTTTAATTTAAAAAAACAATAGCAGATTAACATAAGATTGCTCAGTATTGGTAATGTAATGAAGTATCAGATTCTTTCTGACAACACAACTAGACTATCAGTATTCTTTATATGGACCAATCTCCATGTTATATTTCTGTCAACATATTACAGAATTGATTTTCATGATCTGCAAACAACAACAGTTTTTAAAGCATGATTGCATAAAAAAAATTACAATACTTTTTTTTCAGAATAACCTTAGTACAGTCTCAGATTATCTACTTAGTGTATTAAGACTGTTTCATCTCTATTTTATTACCATATCCGTTAATACAACGTTTTAAACAACACCTATAGATTACTTCAATGACCTTGAACACTAATTATTTTTCCTCACTATAGATATTCCATACTACGGTTGTGCCTCGGCATATCATGCTGCCCTACATTCTGCCCAGCCTAAAACTAAAGATATTAGCATCAGGCGTTCATGACGAAGGATGCAATATAATTATCGGATGGACACACATTGAGCTGCCACCTACTACAGCTGATTATATAAAGGCAGACCAGAAGATATATGGACCGATAGAAAACACTGAGTATCATACAAAGGAAAGCGCTGCCCAAGCAGCCATCGATGTTCTATGCCAGGGGTACAACATGAAGGTGAATGATGTCAACTATGACGCGCTGGAAAAAATAAAAAATGGACCACCTTGCAACAGATTTCTGGGTTAATGTATTCCAGGAGAAGACTCCAAGTTCTCAAGTCTCTCAAACACGTGCAGAAAAAAAAAATGAGATGGAACACATGCATACCGTTATATTCACTTCCAAGAAAGGAGTGGAGCACATGCATAGCGTTATATTCATTTCCCAAGTTAACCACACAAACAGTAAAAGCACAATAAAAAAATGTCTAACCAACAATTAGTGGCATAACATCAGTTAATTTGTTACCCCAAATCTGTGCTGCGTAGCGCGCCTCCTTAGCTAGTACCTTGTACACATCCTCGTGCAGCCCCAATTCTGTGACATCACGTGGCGCTGGCAGCGCCAAGCCTAGCGTAAGATCCGGCTCCGGCTGCTGCACCATCTCTTTTACACTGACCGCGATGGCCTGCGGTATCTCCACCTGCTCAGCCGCCATGGCTGCCAGCTCTGGCGGAATCAGCTCAGCCTGCCAGCCACGTGGCACAATTCCCTGGGACTCACGGTAGCGGTGAAGCAGCAGTGAGAGGGAAGCGACGTACTCTGTGAGACCGAGGCGGCCTAAGGCGGTGATGATATCCTCGCCCGACACCGTCAGACGACTTTCCTCCCTGCCCACTCGCACGGCCTCGTGCATCAAGACGGCGGCGAACAGAGAAACGCAGCGGCTCATGGCTTGCTTATTGTCAGCGTTGATCGTGCTGTTCATAGGCAAGGCTTGATGCATGATACGCGTGAGCACGATCGTTGGGATCCTTGTGATCTCTTCCACTGCTTCTGTACCTGTTGAGCCGATGTCAATATCACATCCATGCGTATTAGTACTATGCTCAAATATTCAATACGGAACCCAATTTAAACGGGGAATCGAAGTCTACATGGACTAGGCTAAATCGAAATCGTAAGATTCTGCATTTTTACAGAGCATTTACTTAAAACTATAACTATGCTTGAAACCGAATCCGAAGCGGTCTGAAATTTAGATTTTAAAATGCTATAAAACAGGATTCTCTGCCAGCCCAACCTGAGACGTATCTCTGTTATCCAATCCATTACAAACGGTTTCGCTACTTGGTATGTCAAGACGTCATGTAGGCTAGTCTAGCATTGATGTCTTGTGACGGGCTTCATTGACAGAGTGTTGTTGTGTTTTCAGCTCTTTGTGTCTTATTTTTCTTGACCACTGAAAACTTTAGTTGGTTAGGTTTCTTTTTTTTCTTTTCACTTCGTCTTGTATTTACAACATCTTTGTGTCATACTTTTCTTCTAATATAATCACATCCACTACATGGCTTTCAAAAAAAAAAAGACATACCATTGGCATTCTATTTTATTCCAAACTCTCATATTGATTGATGCACATACGAATGAAGTCTAAAATTTACTCACCTTTGGAGGCAATGGTACCTTGTCCTTCAACACCTTCCATTATGTGTAATGTGCTCTTCTCTTGCAGCCCTCCATTCATTATTTATAATCGCGAGATGCATGCAAAGACATGTACATTTGGCATGTCCTATAGAGCGCATTGGTGACATGTGTCAAGCGTAGAATACTATACAACAAAATACAAGACTTGGTTCTCTCTAGAAAACCAAAACACAATACAAGACATGCAGGAAAAGGAATGAAGATAGGTACCTGTTTTGCATTAATTTTAAGTGTTTGGAAGTAAAATTTAATACCTTATAAGATATCTGGGTAGATTTTAATGTTTTTTTTTCTGGATAGAATACTCTGCATGCAGTTCATTGTTGCTGCAGACGTGCTTCTCCTCCTGACATCTTTATCAATATATTATTATCATAATTGTCATTTTATTTTACCTCAAATATATTCAAACACCTGCGTTTTATCACAAATGAGAGCCATGACATGTCAGTCACTGATTATAAGCCGTTGGATCGTCTTCTTGAGGGATATTGGACATTGGATATCCACATGCCATCATACATCTAGACCCTCTCCTTGAGACAACAAATAAACTCTACTCCTTCCACCATTCCTCCACATCATTGCGTCTAGAATCTTACAAGTAAGTTTACGGCCGTCCACGATGCATTCTGTGCTGAGGCACAGCCGCACAGGCAGGGTTGATATTTCTTGAAGCGGCAGTTGCTAATGGCGTAGTTGTTTTGTGAAACAACTATTCTCAGAGCAGGAATTGTATTAGTTAAATGCCGTACAACTCAAGGGGTAGTTCCCTAGTTTTGTATAAATTATGGAAAGTAGAATTAGAAACTTGTTAATTTTCAGCTGATTGAAAGTTTGAACTTTTAATCACCGTTTTAAGCCATTAGATCTTAGATCTAATAGTTTATAATTATTATACAAATAATTCTACAAAATAAAAATTAAAACTCAAGTAACAAACCATTGATTGAAAGCTTTCAATCAACTGAAAGCTAGAAAACATTGTAGAATTAATACGAAAACATTGAAGAATTAATACGAGATAACTAAAAAGACCACCAGTTAAAGAGGTTGCCCAATAAATTATCTCAAGAATTTCTAACATGCATACATATGTGTCAGACTACTTATGAAACAAAACATCGTTATACTTGCCCTGTCATATATAATCAAAGAAATCAATTAACTTAACTGTTCACACATTTGTAAAAGAGAAAAACGATGCAGCTTTATTGTCAAAGGTTTTGATCTCATCATCTAATGAGGTAGTTCTAACAGGAGCGAGGTTATTAGGCCTCATTTGACAATAGTGGAACGATTCTGTATAAAGATCGATCCAAGCCATGGTTAAAATGATCCACATGTGTCACTCAACAAGACCCAATAATGGTTGCATTCTATTAGATTGACGGACAAGTTTCGTTCCAGCCTATGGAGGTGTGGAGGACAGAATGGGCCGAATTTCAGACCACGGTAGGCCTAATCAACTTGTTGTTTCCATGTCACACCAAATTTCCATCCATGTGCCTGATAAATCTGCATGGATTGGGCTGGCCATTCCCAGCCCATCGAAATGAGGCCTTATTTGATAAGATTCTTAAGAAGCACTAGAATTCTCATGCAGCATGGTCGCGCACTCGCGCTTGTTTTGCTCTCCTCTTGGTTAGGTGACCCATTGCCTCGGTCTCATTCTAACAAGTTAACTACCACATTACAAATTACAATATCACTAATAGAGAGCATGAAAGATGTTTCAATGAATCTTAAAGATTTTAAACATAAATAGAATTTCATGAAGAGCTGATGACTAAATCAGATTTTTTTTTCAATGATGTTTTGTACTATTTGTATGGGTTTTTTTGTCTACAGGACATGGTTAAAATGTGGTTTTGTCTTCTGGACACCGCGTATGCGTTTTTTGCCTACTGGACATAAAAAAAACTTGGCTTTGTCCCCAGGACACCGTATTGATTATTTTAATCATTTCCTGAGACGGGATGAGAGAGGAAGGGGAGAAATTTTCAATAAAGACAAGTTTGCCCCTGATCATTTTGGTTGAACCAGACTGAACCCCTCCTGCCACACGCGACCGCACCAACCTCTGTGCACTGCCGCTGAGCTTCTTCTCGCTCCGTACGCAATTGCCAAGCACACTGATGAGATCTGAGCCTGCGTCGACATCAACCAGAGAGGATGCTTTAGATGGTGAGTAGTTGACATGGTGATGGCTTCCTGTCAGTCTCCAGGCGGCCGCTGAATCACATCGAGGCTCTACGGGGTTGATTCCCCAACAAAGCCATTGAATATGTTGTCATGGATCCCCGTCGGGTAAGCCTCAAATCGAGCTCGTTGTGTCATTTCATGTGCATGATTTGGTAGGATTTTGTTGGCACTCCCCAAGTGCCCCTTTTATATGTGAATATTACTTTAATTAGAGCATAAGTGACACTAATTTAGGCCGTTTACCTATGATATTGTCAATATATTTGTATATGCGTTGTTTTGGAGTTTTATTGCAGAAACAGGTAAAATTGGTGATTAAAGTGATGCTGGAGAGGACAGGAATCCAGAACCAACGAAAAGCACTGAAGAAGCCTAGTGCACCGATCGGCGCAGTCCATGAGCTGGTCGGTGTAAGGGTGTTTTGGCTCATAGAAGTGACCAAGGCCCATTCCACATGTTTATGAAAGTTTATCAGCGCAAGACACTTGAAGATATTTGCCTAGAAAATTTATGGAACTTCAAGATCTCGACGTGTAGTACAAGACTTTATCTCGAAGGAAAAGGCCCATACGGCAGCTGTGGAAGATAAAGGAACCAACTCGGAGAAGAAATCAGAGAAGACATGGCTTGCGCCGAATGGCGCAATCCTGCGCCAATCAACGCAACCGTCTTATTTGCTAGAAACCGAGTCCTTTACGAATAGAACCCCTACAAATACTTGTAAACCTTGGCCGCAATAGAAAAGGGGTGACGGAGTGACAACAGATCCGTGAGTTAGAGCCACTAGGGCTTGCCCCGTTAGAATAGATCTCTAGTCGAGTTTCAAGAACCATTGGTGTTAAGAGTTGATCCGTCAAGGTAGGTCATCTCGACGGGGATGAATCTTACTCTATGTATCTCAAGGATGATTGAATATGTTGATGATGGTTTTGGTGATTTGTCTATCTTGATTCTATAATCATGTATGAGATTATTCCAATTGCTTAGTTCTAGGCTAAGTAAGTAGATATTATCTTGATTGTGACGATTAGGATATTATTCGGATATTGTATTGATTATGGTTGCTTGATGATACTAGTAGTGTGGTTTAGCGGTGACAACACTAAGCCTGCGCAGCACTAATCCATGTAATTACCTATTATGATGCTATTTAATTGGACTTTTTAGTTATGATCTTACTAGTAGATATCTGGCTACTCACTTAATAGCATAGGCTTACAAGGTATCTGGCGCACTTTGACTTAGATGTACTAGTGTGCCGATCGGCTCAATGCCTGCGCCGATCGGCATAACGACAGGTTTACTGTCTGGCGCATCTTTGCGCTGGCCAGTCTCGCCTCATGCAACCTGAATTTGACAGTAGCTTTGATTAGATCTTTTACTATTAACTTTGTTTAATTATCTTAAAGGTCCATGTGGATTTGATAAACCTTGGAATACTCAATTCAAGGGAAAAAGTGTTATAATTGTACACCGTCCTCTTATGGTATATAAGTGGGTGCGTAGTTACGACCAACAAGCCTTCTTTTTCTGGCGCTGTTGCCGGGGACCATAGCAGGTTTTTAAACATTGTTTGATGTATTAGTGTTTAGTCATTGTGCTTTATTTTACTCGTCTCTTTAGTACATATATTCTGTTAAGTGAAACTAACAGGTATGGATGGTCCTAAGTCAAACAAACCCTCTAATTACACCGATGATCCAGAAAGACTCTTTCACAAGAAGAGAACAGCGGAGAAGAGAAGCAAGTCACTTGGAGATTTAGTTGGAGAAGCAGTCCGCGCCACCCCTCAAGCATTATTCACAATAGAAGCCCCAGTTCAAGATCAAGAAGAAGAGGAGATGGCAAAGGTACCTATGATTAATCATCTCAAGCCTCAATTGACTAATGTTGTCAAGATAGATTTCCAAGAAGCTCAAGATCAACTCCCGTACCAATTGGAGTGATATGTTGGAATAGTGGCGCAACAACCGTTCACACGTTCGGAAGATCCCAATCATCACTTGCAACACTTCCTTGAGGTTTGCAGTACATTCAAGATAACAGGATTGGACGGAGACCAAGCACGTGTGCGGTTGTTCCCCTTCTCTCTAGTTGGATGCCCCAAGCAATGGTACAATGGATTGGATAACCCAGTAAAGATGGTGTGGAACATGTTAGCAGCTGAATTCTTAGCCAAATACTTCCCTCCTGGTAAGGCACAAGCTTTGAAGAATAAGATTATTGGATTTACACAGAATGTTGATGAGGGCATTGGAGAAGCATGGGAGAGATACAATGAATATATGGATGCATGCCCTCATCATGGTCTGACGATTGGAGAAGTTGTTGAGAGGTTCTACACAAGATTGAATCAACGATCTCGTCAACACATGGATGCTTCAGCTGCAGGTTTATTCATGTCAAAAACTCCCACCAAAGCTAAGAATTTAATAAAGTTGCTAGTTGAAAATCAATCATGGGATGGTGAGAGAAGTTCAAGGAATTTGCAACCTTCAAAAGGAGGGGCAAAGAGTGTGATTGAGAGGACTCATGAAGACTTGATTATAGATCGCCTCGATGCTATTCAAAGGAGATTGGACAATAATCTTTATATCCCTAAGGATGAGCCACTCAAGCTAGCAGAATCACGCTCCACTTGTGGTGAGTGTGAAGAATTTGGTCATGTGCAGAAAGATTGCCCTGACGAGATAAAGATGCTAGAATATATGAAGAATAGTGGATGGAAGCCCCAATATCAGTAGCAAAGGAGTTCTTTCTCTCCTAGTTCGTCCATGCAAAATTCTATCCCACTTCATCTCCAAGGTGATGAGTTCTTTCAAGCTCAAGAGAAGATCAACAAGGACAATCAAGCTAAATTCAAGGAGATTGATCATGTCCTTGAGGGAATTAATGACAAGGTGATAGAAATTGGGAGCTCCAATGAGCAGATTTTGAAGCATACCAAGATTATGGAGCAATAGATGGGACAGTTATCGCAAGCCATTCAAGGCAACGAAGGGGCTATTCCTGGCAATACGATGTCTGTAGAGCAGTTGAAGACAATAGCTATGCAGTCAGTAAAACAAACAGAAGATCCAGAGCACCATGTGGGAGCAAGGAGGCCCCGCGCCGATCAACGCACACGTGGCACCGAATGGCGCGATGGCCCTGATGGCACCGATCGGTTTCCTGAAAGCGCTAATCGGTGCGAGGAGGATGTTGACCTCTCTGGTCTGAAAATGGGCATGGAGACAAAGGAGCATGGCCCTGCCACGTTCCTGGATACTCAACTGCTGACGAAGACAGAAAGAGCACGACAACACGACAAGCAATTTGCAAGGTTTATCGATATTATGATAAAGCTTTACATCAATGTTCCTTTTGTTGATGCTATTCAAGTACCCACCTATGCCAAGTACATTAAGGATATGATGCAAAACAAGAAGTCTCTAGTTTCTGAGGAGGTTGTGAAGGTTACTAAGGAGCTTACAACGGCAATCAATGATGTTGCACTTGAGAAGAAACCCGACCCTGGATCACCAAGCATCAAATGCATGATTGGAACAAGGATATTTGATAGGTGCTTGTGCAATCTTGGAGCAAGTGTAAGTATTACGCCCCGTCATATATTCACAAGTCTCAATTTGTCTGAATTGGAGCCTACGGGTATGTGTTTGGAGTTAGCCGATCAATCGGTATGCTTCCCTGTTAGAATTGCTGAGGATGTGCCTATTCAAATTGGAGATCATATCGTCCTTGTTGATTTTATTGTGCTTGATATGGATAAGAGGACGAGGACCCTGTTGATCTTAGGCAGACCCTTCTTGAGGGCGGCAAGAGTAAGTATTGATGTTGGGAGTGGTGAGATAAGCTTCGATATAAGTTGGACCCCCTACTCTTTCAAGTTTCACCCAAAGGAAGAAGAGTGTCGTACTGTTGATGAAGTGAAGAGATACAAGACATCATGGCAACATGGCATCAAGAGTAATTGGAGGGGATGTATGGATAGATTGTTCGAGCTATATGAACCTTGGAGATAAGAGAACCTTGTAGTGTCGCGGCCTCACATCCCGCACCGCGACACTAAGGATTAATTGTTTGCGGGGAGGTCAAGCTCTTTGACCTCTAAATAACTAGAGCGCTCTTGGGAGCCAACCCAATGATCAGGGGGTTTAGAAGTTAATTAGTGTTGGCCGGGAGGGCAACCCGGTGTTTTTAATTTTCTTGCTTATAATAAAGACAATCTCCCAAATAAAAGAAATAGAAAAAGTGTATGCTTAATTCTTGTGTGCTCTTGTGTTGTCTGTTTATTTGTGCAAAACTATGTATATACATACTGTAGACTAACAACGTAGGAATAAAACAAAAAAGACCAAAAATAGGAAGGAACAGTGCTTGTGCCAATCGGCGCACATCTGCGCCGGTCGGCGCATTATTGCCCAGGTCAGGACAGAAGCCTGATGACGCCCATAATTGAAGGGGTGCTAAAAATCAACCAGCATAGTAATTTTCAGAGATAGAGCTATTTTCAAGGGAATTAAAAATCTTTTTGAATTAATTTTTGTGTGCAAAATGGTTGCTAAATAACGCAGGAAAGGATGAAGAGCAACATCTAGCAAAGAAGCGAGGGGCCGGAGCAAAAATGGACGTTGTGCCGAACGGCGCGCGTCAGCGCCATTCGACATGGTCACTAGATGGGTCACGCTACATATGTCAATACTATAGAAACATTAGAAAAATTGAAAAATTAGATGAAAGAAATGAACACGAGACATCAGGATCAGCGCCGGACCAAAAGACGAGGTGCAAAGGACTTGTGCTGTTCGGCGACCAACTGTGCCGACCGGCATAGGTACCCATGCGGTTCCCAAATGGGCGACAAAGGCGACAGGCATTGATTTTGAGGGACAGGTATGATTGCTATGCAGGTGTGGGGTGCAGAGGAGACACGTAATTGACCAATAGCTGAAAAAGAGACGACGCGTCGATCGGCGTGGGCCCACACTAATTGGCGCAGTCAACAAGACATCAGGATTCCGTGTTGTTCCCCTACCAACCAACATGATGTACCGGTAAGCGACATAAAGGATAGGAATCAAGCGCCACAGTTATTAGAGTATTCAAAATTTGAATTGTACCGAACGGTGCACCACCGCGCCAATCGACGTGCTTTCAAATTTTGAAATTTCCGACGGTTCCTTCTCCTGGAAGTTTCCCACACTATAAAAGGGAGGCCAGGTGCCCGCAGTTTGGCACACCATCCCGGTAATCTCTCCACATTCCCCACTACCCACGATCTCACACACGTTCCACAATCCTCGTAGATAGATCATCTCCGCTCCTCTGTCGGCAAGTTGAGCAAGAGGCTGCATCGGAGAAGCAGTTCTGGCGGCAGCGGCGAGTCAAGCGGTGACTCCTCGATGAGGGGGAGCTGCGGCGCTCGCAATGACATGTCGGTGGGTGATGCATCCACCGGCTCGGCGGTGGTGACCTACGAGATCCACGCCCGTCAATCCGTCTCTGGCGCGCCCCTTCCAACAGGGCATGCTACGAGGAGCCAAATAGCGGCAAGCCATTGGGTTCCCACATCACCACCACCATCGGCATACGTGCTGCGCATGGTGGAGGAGGGTTTCACCCTCCAGAGCACGGAGGAACAGCAGCACTACCTCGCGGTGAAGGGAAGGTTCATCCCCAATTTCGACTTGGACGAGACCTTCCTCACCACGATTGGCATGTGGGAGAACATACGGAGGATGCTCAACAATCTCGGCTGGGTGAACTTCCACATCCTTCCCATGGACTACAACCTCGATGTCATCACCGTGGTTGCCTCTACGATAAGGCTCGACACCGATGATGACGGCAACGAGGCAGTCAACCTCCGCGTCCGTGACATCAGCTACATGGTGACCATGGAGACGGCGGCTCAAGCCTTCGGCTTCGACGCCAACGCCATCGTCGCCGGCATCTTGGGACGTGGGGAGTTGGACTCCTTTTGGAGGCGGCTCTTACTCATGGAGGAGATGAAGTGCGACAACATCCACAACTCGACCATTCAAGTCTTCCATCGGTGGTTGGCGGCGCACACATGTGACAAGGTCGACTCCAGCAACGTCACCGATGTGGACTTGCGGTGGCTCTACAACGCCATCGTGAGTCTGTCCCATTGCAACCCCATGTCGGTGATTGTGCGGGGTTGGCTCAACAAGAGGGGCAAGGCGAGCAAGAAGTTGGCCTTCGAGGCCTATCTTCAACGCCTACTAGCCCTCGTCTGCGACGGCGACGGACCGGGAGGGCGCAACAACAAGTCGGAGTACAAGACGGAGATCAGCGAGAATATGACTCGTGGCAATATTGTCACGGGAAGTGTTCACGTCGGCTTCCATGTCGGCGGCACCAACATCAAGCTCCCGTGTATGGAGCTAGGAGTTTTCCTCCATCACAAGCTAGAGGGAGGAAATTGACTTGAGGAAGGTCTCCTCGAGGGGGGTCGAGTTCTCAAGGATCGCCGTGGGCGGGTTTGACAACCGGCGACATCTACAGCTACCGGCGACGAGTGGGACTCCTGAGAGTCAGGCCGGGAGCCTCAACAGTACAAACCAGGGTGAAGCGACACAGCGGGCGGTTCACAGCCCTTTGCAACGGTTGGCGCAGGCGACGCGCCGATGGGCGCTCCCTACTTCAGCGCGGGTATCGACTATAGGTACCAAGGGCGTGTACCTGTGGTGCCTCCTGTGCCCGGTGCAGACTTTTTTGTGCCCATGCATGGGTACATCGACAACAATGTGCACTACATCGAGCACGTGGAGGACGCCACGTCCCAATGAAGGAACAACCACGAGGCGATGGTGGAGGTGTTCGAGCGACTCCAGGCGCGGTGCTATGGCTTCCATCAGCAACCGCCTCCACCTTCGTTTGACTAGAGTGCCTAGGAGTTGCCACGTGTATCGGTTTCCTGGTTTGCGTTTTCTTTTATTTATTTTTTTGCAATCTTTTTCCTTATTTACTTATGTGTGCATGAGCGGGTTGGAAAACCATGTATTGGGGGTGTTTACTTTCATGCAAGTGTGTTAGTAGTAGTTAGTAGTAGTTTTATTTTTATGCAAGTATGTGCAAAAATCATCACCATGTGTTCGAGTTTTGATCTTAATATAATGGTGGCGGTTATGCTCTTTTAGGAGAATTTAATTATTTATTCTTTCTTGAAAAGTGCTGATGAAGACCAAATAATGTTGAGCATTGAATAAAATTTCAAACTTACACTTAATGATTATTCGGCAAATATGTCTTATGTAGAGCAATTTTGAGTACCCATGTGCTTCATTTGTATTGTCCAATTTGTGATGATAACTTAGTACCAATCTTTTCATAAATAAATTTTCATGTTGTGAACTTTGGAATTTATTCTTTTCAAGATCCTTACCTACTAATGCCATATTATGAGCAATTCTCATGAACCTTTGATTTGTAGATAAACATTAAATTGATGGTTGAGTTCGGTTAGGATTTAATTCTTTTTGGTATGAACTTTAGTAAGATGGTAAATCTTTGTGTATCTTTTTCTAGCCTTGAATTACTCATGCAAATATTCAATTCCGCTGAGTATCCTACCATAAACCCAAAATATCTTGTTGAGTATCATTCCTTGACCACATCCTATATTTCTGGCTATATTTGATTCTTGAATAAATGTTGAAGCCAGACGAATCAAATACCAGTAAATGTCGGTGAATTCGGGTTGAGAGCCGATAGGCGCACCCTGAACCGATCGACACAGCAGAGAGCAAAACAAAAAAGGGAGAAACAAAAAGTGATAAAAAAAGAAGAAAAAAAAAGCTCTGCTGTTTGCTAAGGGGCTAGCATAATTTTATGTGTGGGGGGATGGTATATGACATGCTTATTCTCGAAATTCATTCTAATACAACCATGAATCATTCCAACCATGTGCAATTTGATAATGGGAGTTCTTTTTCTTCCAAGATCAAATTTTTGCTATGCGCATGTCCACATATCCAAAGTGTGAGTCCTTTCTTAAATTGTTCTTTCTTAATTGCCATCTTGATAAGTTTCTATAATTCCAACGATGAATAATCTCCTAGCTTTACAATATATTATTGATTTATGTTTGCAATCCTTGAATTACCACACCTAGCTACTCATATAAACCTTACACAAATATTATTTGATTATTATGATGTAAAATATAGGTTGAGTGATTTGAAAGATGAGTTGTTGCCTTGGATTATTTGGAAGATAGATTTTTTATGTTCACAACAATCTTTTAAGTGATTTACATGTGTGAAAAAGTTATAATTTGTGAGTTGGACATGATTTGTTACTTTAGGGAGAAACTATAAGCTTTATACCCATATTTGAACTATTTTGCTGAATACCAATATGAAATACACCACAATAGAACAATGCTCAACATTTGCTGATTTGAGATATCTTTTATGATAGAAAGAGTATGTTCTTTGATTTTTCTTTCTTTAATTTTACTCGGGACAAGCAAAGGTTTAAGTGTGGGGGAACTGTTGGCACTCCCCAAGTGACCCTTTTATATGTGAATATTACCCCAATTAGAGCATAATTGATACTAATTTAGGCTATTTACCTATGATATTGTTTATATACTTGTATATACGTTGTTTTGGAGCTTTATTACAGATGCAGGTAAAATTGGTGATTAAAATGATGCTGGAGAGGACAGGAATCTAGAACCGATGAAAAGCACTGAAGAAGCCTAGTGCGCCGATCGGCGCAGTCCATGAGCCGGTCAGTGCAAGGGTGTTTTGGCTCACAGAAGTGACCAAAGCCCATTCCACATGTTTATGGAAGTTTATCTACGCAGGACACTTGAAGATATTTGCCTAGAAGATTTATAGAATTTCAAGATCTCAACATGTAGCACAAGACTTTATCTCGAAGGAAAAGGCCCACATGGCAGCTATGGAAGACAGAGGAACCGACTCGGAGAAGAAACTAGAGAAGACACGGTTTGCCCGAATGGCCCAATCCTGCACCGATCGGCGCAACCGCCTTATTTGCTAGAAACCGAGTCCTTTATGAATAGAACCCCTATAAATACTTATAAACCCTGGCCGCAACAGAAAAGGGGTGATGGAGGGACAACAGATCCATGAGTTAGAGCCACTGGGGCTTGTCCCGTTAGAATAGATCTCTAGTCGAGTTTCAAGAACCATTGGTGTTAAGAGTTGATCCGTCAAGGTAGGCCATCTCGACGGGGATGAATCTTACTCTATGTATCTCAAGGATGATTGAATATGTTGATGATGGTTTTGGTGATTTGTCTATCTTGATTCTATAATCATGCATGAGCTTATTCCAATTGCTTAGTTCTAGGCTAAGTAAGTAGATATTATCTTGATCGTGGTGGATAGTATTCAAATATTTTATTGATTATGGTTGATTGATGATGCTAGTAGTGTGGTTTAATGATGACAGCACTAAGCCTACGCAACACTATTGGATAGTTGAGTAGGGTAAGATACTCGCGCGATAAAGGGTTTCCTCTCGGTAGCGATAAATCGGGAACCGCTCAGAAAGCAGGGTGGTCTTATTCATTATAGGTTTTTATTGATCCATATAGTTACCCATTATGATGTTGTTTAATTAGAATTTTTTGTTATGATCTTACTAGTAGATATCTGGCTACTCACTTTACAGCATAGGATTACAAGGTATCTTGCGCACTTTGGCTTAGATGTACTAGTGTGCTGATCGGCTCAACGCCTGCGCCGATCGGCGCAACGATAGATCTACTGTCTGTCGCACCTTTGTGCTGGCCAGTCTCCTCTCATGCAACCTGAATTCGACAGCAGCTTTGATTAGATCTTTTACTGTCAACTTTGTTTAATTATCCCTAAGGTCCCTGTGGATTTGATAAACCTTGGAATACTCAATTCAAGGGAAAAGGTGCTACAATCGTACACCGTCCTCTTGCGGTATATAAGTGGGTGCGTAGTTACGACCAACAGATTTGAGTGGTAGTGTAAGCAATTTTTTTGGTCGGATGCGTACTAAATAGGATGCGGTAGAGCTGTTGTAAACTCGTCGATTTGGATATGACCTTAACTTAGCTTCATTTCTTGATTAGGATGGATTGCAACTCGGCTGTCAAAGTTGCAATTTGTATTGTTGCTTACGAAGAGTTGATTGCGACCGATAGCAGCACTTACCATGTTTCCAAGGATGTGATGTGGGTTCAAGACAAGGATAAGATGTCTTGGATGGATTTCTATGATGAACTGAGTGCAGAAATCAAACGAGCTAGTTGGCAGGAGTTGAGTATTACATTCTGGGACAAGAAAGCTAGTGTTTATGCAACCATTGACTTTGATCCATCTTTGCTTGCTACAATAGACCAGTATTGGGAATTCGAAGGCTTCTACTTTCAATTGTTGTCCTTGAAGATGTGACCACTCAGACGAGCATGCAACATAGCTCATCTATTCATGTCCCTCATCTCACTATTGATGATGATGTTGTTCATCTTGCTCATGTCCCTCATCCCATTATTTCCTCCTCTGTCATGGCTGTTTGCTCCAAACTGATTGTTGGTAATGTTGTTGTGAATGCTGAGGTTGCTAATGTTGTAGTGGTAGATAAAACTGATGCTACTTGTGAACCTTAGCCTACAGATAAAGAGGTTGGTCCATCTAACCCTACTCTTGATGATGATCCTTGGAGAGAGCTAGATGAGGTAGAGTATGTTGGAGTGGATGATGAAAAGGCATTACATGGTGATCTTGTTTCTGATAGTGGTAATTGTAAGCTTCATAACCATTGATGATGGGTTCCCTAAGGTATGAATGTTTTGATGATAGATGACAACTATGAAATTGTGGGCTACTATCTACACGAGTGTTGTCTGTATAGAAATCATCTCTAAACTCTATTATAAATCATATGGATGATGGTTGCCTTGGCGATTAATGACAATAACCACAAGCATGGAGGCTTGATGAGCTTGATAGAGTCCAAGGGTTGATGGAGATGGATGAAAGCTAAGGACAAGCTATGGAGCAAGTGTTGGGAACACTTGTCTAGTTGTTAGAGCTTTGACATAGGAAAAACCGGACTATCAAGAGGGTCTAGGTCATTTCTCTTAAGTCATGTCTAGTTGGTGATGTGCATAAATGCTCAGTGAAATCACATGCACTAGGTGATAGTGGAGTAGCCAAGGAGCTGTTTAAAGAAGCCAGGAAATGAAGTCAAACGAGGACGAGGAGTTTCAGCTTCTGGACGAAGTGACCTGACAGAGGGGTCAGTGGTGACCGGACTATACGGTCACTAAGGGGTTCTGTCTAGGACTTACAACGGGCAGCAAAGAAGCTATCTGTGCTGGGAGCTGTAGTGACCGGATGGTCCGGTCTGTATGGCTTAGCACAGGGCAGAGAGAAAGCAGCGCTGAAATGTTTCAAGACTGGAGAGAGAAATAGACCGGACGGTCCGGACAACTGACCGTACGGTCCGGTCAGTGGAGAAGTCAGTAGGGGCAAAGCCATTGGAGCTGAAGATTGCAGTGACCGAACGGTCCGGTCAGGCAGTGACCAGTCAGTCCGGTCAGTAGGCCCAGAAAGCTGATTTCGTGGAGCAACGGCTAGTTGGAGGTTGGAAGCCTACATAACTTCGTTGCTGGGGTCTTGGAGACCTCTCTTGGCCAGTAGAATTACTTGGAGCATGTGGTGAGAGCCAACAGGAAAAGAGGAAAGCACTAGGAGGAGATATTGCATATCTTGAGAGTGCTAGTGAGAGTAACTTGAGCATTGATGCACATCTAAAGCTAGGGTATCCTTGAGGGTGTGATCTAGGTTGTTACTCTTGGTCTATGGTGAGACCAAGACCGGTTAGCTGTCGGTGATCGAGCCTATCGTGATCAGTTGTGAAGGTCGTCACACATTTGTACATGGTTTGAGCCCGCCGGTGAAAGGGACATCAATAGTGAGCACTCGTGTCGGCTCGGGGAGTCCGGCAAGTTCTTGAAGGAGGCGAGCTTGTGCCTTGGTGGCAGCGGTGACGCACACCATGTCTATACTCCGGGAGTGATTGCGGGCTCATGGAAGAGAACTTCACATTGGTGGCGGGAGGGACCGGGACTCTGGCGGGAGTGGTCCAACAAGGAGTAGGGGAAGGCGCCATCCTTTTGTGCCCTCAGGAAAAAAACATTAGCATTCCTTGACCCTCTCTTTACTATACCGTAATTGTGTGCTTCAGTAACTAGGTTGAATTGTGGCTTGCATAGGTTAGTGTGTTTGGCTTCCACACGTGCTATCATCATGAACACTAGCATGTGTAGGGTCTTAACCGACTAGAATTGTTTAGGTTGTAACGAATGTTAGGTTCAAGTAGTGTGAATTGAAGTATTTGGATTCATGAGAAGCTTACCGATTCACCCCCCCCCCCCCTCGTGGTACGCCTTCGGTCTTACAGTAGTGACTCTGAGTACATCCCTGACTCTGATGATGAGGATGAAGATGATTGTGTTGTTAATGATGAAAAGGGTGTCCATGTATTGACTCATGTCATTGATTTAGAAAATCCTAGAATTAAAGTAGGAGTAACATTTGAGGATGGATATACTTTCAAAAGATCTATTAGGCAATATGCTATTCTCAATGAAATTGAACTTGTTGTTCCATATAGTGAGTCTATAAGATATAGAGCATACTGCAAAGGCAAGAAGTGCAAGTGGAGAATTCATGCTTCACAGCTATAGGATGGGAAGATTTGGATGGTAAAATTGTACCTAGTAATTATTTTGTTATATGTTGAATATGGATGCTAACTTTTTTTGTTTATTGTTTCTTTGGCCAGACCAAGAAGATACCAAGGAAACATTATTGTTGGAGCACTAGTGAAGTTGAAAACAACTACATGGCTAATCAGTTTTGGTTCAGAGATAGGGTAATTGGGTGGCTCAGGGATGATCCAAGTCTTGGACCAACAGCTCTCCTAAGGAAGCTAGAAGAGAAATATCTGATCAAGTTGTCTTACTGGATTGTGTTCAATGGAAGATGTCTTGCTTTAGATGAGATTCTAGGCAAACGGGATGATAGTTTTGATTATGCTTTTGCATTCAAGGCAGAATTGGAGAAGAAGTGCCCTGGAAGCATAGTTGACATTGATTATGAGTTAGTGGGCTGTAAGTATAGATTCTCCAAGATGTTTATTGCCCTGAAACCATGTATAGATGGCTTTCTCAATGGATGTAGACCCTATCTTGGTGTGGACTCCACAGTTTTGAGTGGGAGGTGGAAGGGACAACTAGCATCTGCCATAGGAATTGATGGCCATAACTGAATGTTCCCGGTGGCATATGGAGTTTTTGAGTCAGAGCGTAAAGACAACTAGATTTGGTTCATGAGGAGTCTATCAAAGGCAATTGGATCACCACTAGGCCTTGTCATATCTACAGATGCTGGTAAGGGAATAGATCAGGCTATGACTAGAGTATTCACAAATGGTGTGGAGCACAGGGAGTGCATGAGGCACCTTTTCAAGAACTTCCAGAAAAGGTTTCATGGTGAGTTGTTTGAAAGGAACCTTTGGCCTACTGCAAGGGCTTATAGGAAGCATGATTATCTAAAAGCATTTCAGTGCCATGAAGGAAGCATCACCAAAAGCCCTTGAGTGGATTGAAGAAAATCACAAACACTTATGGGTCAGATGTGAGTTCTCTACAGCCAGCAAATGTGATTATGTCACAAACAACCTTGCTAAAACCTTCGATAACTAGATCAGGCATGACAAGTCACTGCCTCCAATTGACTTGTTGGACATAATAAGACAAAAATTGATGGAAAAGCTATATGTTAGAAGAGGACTAGCTGCTAAGTTGAATGGAAAAGTGTTGCCGCATATCATGAAAGAATTGCATGCCAAGAGCAGAGGACAAGTGGGTTATGTGGTGCACAAGGGACATGATCTTACAGCTGAGATCATAGGTGTTCATAAGGATCTCAGTCCTTGGAGGCACACTGTGGATCTGAAGATGAGGAAGTGTAGCTGTAATAGGTGGCAACTCACTGGTATACCTTGTACTCATGCACTCAACTTGATATGTGCTCACAGGAATCTAGTAATTGAAGATTATGTGGACAACTTCTACTCTGTTGCGAAGTTGAAAGCAACATATGAAGGTTGGATTCCATCTATGCCAGACAAGACTCAGTGGGAGCAAGTGGATGTAGGATTCAAGCTATGGTCTCTACTATTGAAGACATCAGTAGGCCGCCCAAGAACTAGAAGGATTAGAGGTGTAGAAGAAGGAGGTACTAGGAGGAAGACAAAGTGCGAGAGGTGCGGACAATATGGGCACATGCAGAAAATCTGCAATGAAACAGTATATGACCCTGATGCACCACCCCCAGCTCCACCAAAGCTGAAGAGGAAGAGGACCAAGAAGCAAAAGGAGGTTGCCCAAGTAGTGACTACACCAATAAGGCTTACTGCACCGTCAAATTCAAGCTCAATGGACCTCAACAATAGTCCAGGAGCACTAACTAGAAGGTACACTACCACTTTGTTTCACACCTTTGTTACACTACCAACAACGATCACTTCAGTTTGTTTCTCACCTTTTTCAGCACACTAACTACAACTTTGTCATGTAAATAGCCGCTGACGAGCTCTGCTACAAGAAGGGCTGCTAGACGAAGAGCAGCAAGCTAGGGACATCACAAAGAAGAAGAAGCAGAAGACTACCTAGAAGATAGAGTCGCAGAAGGCATAAACTAAGAGATTGTCAAATTTTGGACTTGTGCCATTTTGTTGTACTTTGGTTGTAACCAGTAGCTTGTTTCAACCCCAAAACTAAGGGATTATCAAAACTACTTATGATGTACACACTGGTACTATTGTCTTGGTGATGTAGAAACTGCTGCTATTGTGTTTGTGTTGTAGAAACTGCCACTATTGTGTTTGTGATGTCGAAACTGCTATTATTTCTGCCCTTATTTCTACTAAAATTCCTTCATTCAACATGGAAACTGGAACATCGATGTTACTGATTAAACATGCAAGCTGGTACAACTTGGTTGTCTCCATTCAGTACAAACCTTACTCACTTTAGCATTGCTACGATCAAAGCAGCTACAACTACAACTACATTCAAGCAAACTATAACATAAATCAAGTCTACCGACACGGCTACCATGCTGCATCTTTAGTTCATTGACATCACTTCCAATCTTCTCCACCCTTCTCTGCAAATCTTCAAGGGCTCCATGTGCCACATCTTCAGCAGCATGACGTTCCTCCGTTCCAGGCCCTTGGGCGACTCTATCTTCAACTGCAAGACCAAAATCTTCCAGGAATCCATTATCCACCAAGTACTCATTCTCCCACATGAAGATTCCACATGCATTCGGCCTCTGGTTAAGGAATTTCAACAAATCAATAATAAATGGAAACTAAAAGCAAGAGAGGAATGAATCAAGAAACAACAACCAAAATCTTACTCTTGCATTCTTCATACAATGGAAGAAGTTCCTTCCTCGATTGCATTCTATGTTCGCAGTGAATAGGACAAGCTTGCATTCTAGATGCTCGGGGCATTCAATCACAGGGAAGTCCTCTACTGGAATCAGGCTCACCGGGAATGCAGGTACGCTTTGAGACGTCGAGCATGATGCCGATGCAGCCATGCTCTCCTTCCTCTCCACGCCGATATCCTCTCTGTTTTGGTGGATGTGGTTGAGTAGGGTCGACTACTATGGCGTGTGGGCTCACTCTGTATTATAACTCAAGATACTACATCTAATATAGTGCACACTTCAAATTTGTTAACAACTATAGTGTTGAGTTAGATCTAAAATAGGTTTTATAGAATATGCATAAATAAGTTATGTTCTATATTTTTCCTAAAATGAGGCACATGGAAAACATAAGTTAACTCCTAGCTATCACATGGTTTGTAGAGGAGTGATTGGAAGTAAATTGTAAAATAGAACTAAAATGAGAAAAATATTATAAGTTCATATAGTGGAAAGAAAAGAAAACCAACATATTCACTTCATTATAAGTACTCCTTTGTCATTGTTAAATTTTCAGTTGTCAATCAATGATTTTTTAAAAAATCTTTGAAATATCTTTGTTGTTTTATGCATTATTAACTTTACGGAATAAGAAACATCTATAAAACAAAAAAATATATGTTGAACTACATATATTTTCTTTACAGGACTTTCTGATGCAAGCTCCAACATAAGTTAATTATTATTCATTTATATAGTTAATTGCTTATGAATAATAAGAAATTTTATGAATTAAAATCTAATCATCAAAACCACTTATGCCAATTATTTATGACAACCATATATGGAAACGTGTGTAAATGTGTATATGTAAATCAAACTTAATTGTATGCTTGTTGCATGTTTACATCCTCTTATGTATTGGGATTATGTGTTTATGTAAATCAAACATAAGCACATTATTACCATAATTTTCTAGATTATGGTAATAATGTGCTTATGTATTGCAATTATGTGATTGTTTACCGATACACAGTAGGTCGGTAATTCAAGTATTAGCGATGGACAGTCGGTCGATATTGCTCTTCTCAATAGCAGCAGATAGTTGGTTGCTAAAAAACTGGTTGGTCGGCAAAAGTTTTACCGACGCCACTTATGCCGACCAACGTTGTTGGTCGGTAAAAGTCTTTACCGACCAACAATAAGTTGGTAAAAGCGCTTTTACCGACCAATGGTAAGTCGTTAATATTGAACCCGTGTACATTCATGAGTTATTTTTTAAAGTGGAATATGATCATGTATTCAAATTTTAGTTTATATTCCTACTAACTCAAAACAAAATTACTGGTAGAAGGATATGGCAAAAATAACGTGATTCACGAAGGATCTGGATGCAAGGTTGTAGAGCGGTGGGAGTACCGTAACAGAAAGTTTTATTCATAAAGGATCAAGTTGAAAGCTTGTTCAGCAATGGTGGGAGGTCTGAAAACGAATACCTTTAGTTTCTGTTTCGCAAAGGGTCTAGACGTAAAGATATCCAAGTGCACAACCAAAAGCTGCTATTCTTCAGATGAGCCATCCTATGGCTGGAAACTTGGATGATGTGGAGTGGCTATTTTATGGAAAAACGTATGCGTTTTCGATATATAAAGAACTGGCTTTTAATACGAGACTTTTACAAAAGTCTTGCCACAAATACAAAACATGGTTTTGGTAGGTTGTCAAGGAAATCCTGAAACGTTTGCATCTATTTTCATATGTGTTCAGTTTTTGAACGAAAACAAAAGAGCAATGGGTGGTGGTGATGAAGAACTCGAATACGATAGCGAAAAGCATACACTAGCCACGGAGAAGAGAGGAATGATTAGAGAATCGTCATGGCACAACAACAGTTTAAGAGACACAAGCCACCGGATCATGTTATTTTTGGCCAAAGATGTAGCTTGTAGCAGCCAATGATTATCATGCCAACAGACATTTCTTTCAGTCGAGTAGTAAGCCCCAAATCAGCATCAACAATTCTAACTACGCATCAATTCAGTAATAAGCCCCAAATCACAGCACCAACACGATCATCGCCGGCAGGGCGGCCGCCACTCCGAGAGTCCACGACGCCGTGCCCCTCGCACCACTGTTCTTCTGGTCTGCCGGCGGCGTGTCGTCCGCGTCCGCGTCCGCGTCCGGCGAAGGCGCGGTGGCGCTCTCCGGCTCCGGTGCGGGGCGGCGCCTAGGGATAGGCGTGGTCGCCGGCGCCTCCAGGGGAGCGGGGGCAGACGGCGTCGCCTTCGGGGTTGCCGGCGCAGCAGGGGCAGGCGTTGCAGGTGCCTTCGCTGGCGTCGTGCTGCCCTGGCTGCTGCTGGATCTCGATGCCGGCGCCGGAGCCGGAGCCGGAGCCGGGGACGAGATCAGGGCGTTCACCTGCAGGACGGAGATGTCGTATGGCGATTTCTGGACGGACTTCTCGTAGAACGTGACGCCCGACGCCGCCGCCGCAGCCGTGAACGCGACGCGGCCGCCCTGGCGCGCGGTGATGTTGACGATGCCGTCGGCCCCCGCGGCGTGGCCAGAGGCCTGGAAGAGGCTGGCGGCCTGCGCGAAGCCGGCCTGAAGGCTGCTGAGCTTGGCGTCGTCGAAGTAGTCGAGGAGGACGTGGAGGTAGATGACGCGCTTCAGGTCCTCGGGACGGAGGCCCCGCGCCGCCGCCATCGCCGCGTCGTCGACGGCGAGGACCGTCACGGTGTTGCGGCGGTCGATCTCCGCCGCGGCGCCGGTGCTGGACAGGACGGCGCTGAACGCGGCGAACTCCGGGTGCGCGGCGAGGATGCCCGTGATGTTGTGGCTCGAGGCGCCATGGCACATCGGAGACGCGCAGAGCACGAGGAGGAGGAGGGGCAGGAGGGCGCCGCCGCGGAGAGACATTGTGCTGCGCAGGGAAACGAAAGGTTTGGCTGTGTTCAAGGGTGGGTTTAGGCCCTATACCCCCCATATATGTAAGCACACCGTCCGTGTGCTACCCAGTACGCATCCTGCCGTTCAAACGGTTTCACAAATCACGAGGCCCACACCTCTCAAGTCAAATCGAATGTGAAAAGAAACCAGGTATGATCTTTTTATTGTCAAACCAGATGTGATCTCACAAGTCACAGCTCACTACAAGGTCTCTTTTTATTTGCAAATTAAGATAAGAAATAAACTGGGTATATATGACCGCCGTTTTGATGCAATCCAACAATCCACGATCACAACATCATGCATACTACAACTCGACCGCGTTGATATATAAAGTTTGCATACTAAATGCACATAAATAGGTGCTAGTTTTGCCGTGTGGTGTTCAAATAATGCATATTTTGCTACTCCTCATGTTTAGCTGGTGGTCGGTTCGTCGTTTTTGCCATCCTTGCAGGATGACAGTGGAGCAAACAACTGGAAGTGCTAGTAGAGGAAATGCTGATGTTAGGTGGAGTGGAAAATGTGAGATGTAGCCTTGTTTGTATCACAATATGAGTTCTGCTATCTGTGAGTTGGGAACATCTTTACTGCTATATATGTATGGTAAAACGTAGCTGGCTCTTGGAGATTATTGCAAATATAAATGTATGGCTACAGAAGAGATATGGACAAATTATCCAGAGAAAACAATGCTGGAAAAGGTTGGACAAAGGATTTTGACTGGCAGCATGTAGAGAACCTATATTGGAACTTCACAGCTGTAGTTTGGGTGCTTTACGTCTCTGCTGCCAATACAGCACATGATGTCTAGGTAAGGCTCTTTGAAGATTTTGTTCCTCGTAACCCGTCAATGATTTCTACCTAAATTATAATAATTAAGTTGTGCCAAGAAATTATGAGGGAACTTTTTTACGAGAAAAGAGAAATCAGTTTTATTGATCTCATAAAAAGTAAAATCGTGAGTTACTGAATGCTTGGCACAGCAGAACCTGCACGTGCCAAACTGCTGTATCGATTCTACGTTTCGCCAACTGTGTGGATTCATGCCCTACAAGATCTTGGTGATCTGATCTCGGATGATAACACCCATGCCTGTTTGGTCTGTGTCCTGTGTGTATCCACTATCCCCGATTGACATTAATCTTGATCTAGCCTTGCGGGGGAAGTTCACATCTTTCTTTGATTCGACTCAAAAGAAACAAACATCTTTCTTTGATTTTGCTGCCCAGCAATTGACCTGTCGCCGGTTTCTTGTCGATGCCTTGTTCATCATGCCTGTTGTTGGACCTCCAAACTGTGAGAAGCCACATAACTTCAAAAGAAACAAAATGAACCTGTGTAAATGTGCATTGTAAATGGGCATACTAAATACTAGGTGCTAGTTTACAGGATGACAGTGGAGCAAACAACTGGAAGTCCTAGTAGAGGAAATGTTGCTGCTTGGAGTGAAAAATGTGAGATGGAGCTTTCTTTGTATTACAATTATGTGTTCTGCTATCTGTGAGTTAGGACCATATTAACTACTATGTATGGCAAAAGTAGCTGGCTTTAGGCAGTTGTTGCAAAGATGTATACGGCTACAGATGGGATATGGACCAAAATGATCCAGAGAATACAATGCTTAAGAAGGATTTTGACTGGTGACTTGGTGATAACCTATATTGGAACTTCACATGTGTAGTGTAGGTGTTTTAATCAACATTGAGGTGCTTTACGTCTCTACCAGCAAATATGATTCTATTCGCAAAAGAAAAAATGATTCATCATATTTAGCTTAGCCCTTGGAGATCTTTTCCCTCCTCGTCACCCGTCAATGATTTGTACCTAAATTATAAGAAACTGTGCCAAGAAATTCCGAAGGAGCTTCATGTATTGTATATGCTTGCATCATTTCGTATGTTTGCAAATGGATTATTTACTCATAAATACTAAGATGATATAAAAATGTGGGAGGAAATGTTGGTGATAGGTAAAAGCGATCCTTCAAAGGTACATATTTTTTAATTAAACAACTAGTTAAAGATTCTTATTATTTTTAGGGTAAGTTAACAATCATCTTAACCCTTGCGAAGAATAAGTCAATAGATCCATGACACGCAGAAGATGTATCAATTAAGATTCATTCATTCAGATAAAATGATTGACCCCGTAGTGTTGCAACAGCACATGAGAAGAGCGAAACAAATAAGAAACACTTGATCCCTCCTGTCCGAACGAGCAATAAGGTGCAGTCAAGATCTCCTTCCCCTTGCCGTACGTGTCCACCCTAATGGATCACCACAGTACAGCTCCGAGAACTTAGTAGAAGAGGATGGATGCAACGGCAGTGGCGGCAACGATGGCAACACCGCTCCCAATGGTAGTAGCACCAGAGTGGTCAGCATCAGCCGGTCCATCGGCAGGTCCATCAGCAAAAACAGGGGATGCTGCAGAGGTGGATGGTTTAGGAGGGCTCGACACCTCGCTCTTAGTGGATGGTGCGGCAGCTGGGCTTGACTTCCTTGACACCGGGGCAGCGGCAGCTTTGGGCGCCATGGCTGGGGCAACTTTCTTGGCGGCCTCAGGTGACTTGGCAGGACTCGCAGCCTTGGATGCCTTTGGTGACTCGGCAGGAGCCTGGGCTGCCGTACTAAGGGCAGCGACGGCGAGGATGTAGAAGAGGGTTGCAACCGTGGCACGCGACATCTTTGTAGAAGGGTTTGGGGAGAGGCGATGTCGCGGCCACGAGCAAAGTATGGGTTTGGTTGAAGGAGGTAGGAGTGTTGGGATTTATTTCTTGCTTTGCGGGGTGGGTTGGAGAGGAGGAGAAAGCAATTTATAGTGGTCTTGTTCATGGCAAAGACGAGGAGATCGAGAGGATGGGAGGATCTCGTGGGGGACTGGTGGTGGAGATAGGAGCTTTGGGCATTGGTGGTTGCCCGGCTGTTGCGCGCCAAGTTTTTGAAACGATCAGGCAACCACTGGTTGTTTTTGCGCAGTCTGCCCAGTTGTCACGTATGTGTTGGCTGTTTCAGCCTGTTCAAGCAGGTGGACGGCCCATGGGTGCCTATATATATTTTGCGTATCCAACCAATGGGTCTTCTCCTCGTTCAAATCAAGCTATGCAATTTGTTTATGATGTATCCAAAACATACTGCAAGGGTTCAATGCAGTTTTCTGCAGTGTTTTATTTACCAACCTTTTGATATTATGCACTATACTGAAATATTACTTAACAGATTCTAAAATATTACACAAAGAGATGTAATAGTTTTGTACCAAACGAAAAGCATCAGCTCATTTCTCATAACCTTTATTAGGAACAATTTTTGGATCTATGGAGACATCTGATAAGAACAACTTGCATTGCAGTACTTCACATTCAAAATAAGTACAAACCGAATAATTGCCTTTTAGGAAAGCAAAAAAGAAACTATACTTTTCCACTGATGGAACGAATATACTTGCACTGGTTATCAAGAGGAAAAAGAAAGTTTGTCGATCAACAACGGAGAGCTCAACACCAAATAAATATGATTACAAAATGAAATACTGTCGATTTACAGTCCTGATCCAATACCACCAGAACAGTACACACACCTCAAAGCCCACACTTACAATTACATCAGCAATTCTCATCATACACTAAAATTAGAACAGGCACGCCGGGCACTATAGTACAAGGATCTGCAGCCTCAACCGTGCCTCCACAGCTAAATTTAGGAGCTCCTCGTTAGGGTTCTCTCTAGCAGCTGCAAGAGCTTCAGCATATATAATCCTTTCCTGTTCTATCTTCTCCACCTCAATCTTGTCGATTTCACTCTGAGAGATCAGAGATATGGATAAATGTTAGCTGAATTGACTCAAATCCTCGAAACAAAGCATCTTCTCGGTTTTTCATTGTGCATTTCCATAGAAGCACCAGTAACAATCACACAAGATGAAAACACTACCCCAATTATGTTTTGTGCATAAATCATTATAGTACTTTTCAAAGTAGGGAGTCAGGCAAGATGAAAACATCTGGTTGATAGATGATAGTAGGGAATAATTGTATACCACGCGTGGCATATTTAAAAATTATACAAATTGTAGAAATGGCATCTAGGTTTTCAGCAACAAGTTAGAAGTAGTTACAATATCATATCACCAGTTTATACCACAGCACTAAGTTTAATTTAATCCTTTAATCAGAAATGTATAGTTTAAAAAGAGATCAACATCAAAAGTAAAAGGTGCTTCTGCTTCAAGGATGGGTCCTTACCGTTGATTGAAGTGCCTCTAATTCATGTGATGATGGTATACTACCATCATAACAATCACCCGAAACATTTTCGGAGATTTTTTCAAATAAAGCCATCAATGAACTTATCTCGAATTCCATATTGGAAACATCCCCTAGAAGATCTTCAACTTTCTTCTTTGACGTATTTACCTCCCATTCCAATTTTTCCAAACATGCTTGTTTATCTGCAAGTATAATCTAAAAACAAAGATGATAAAAGGTCAAATAAAAATTAGAGGAAATCTAGATAAATATTTAGCATATTTATCAAAATACATTGAAAAGTTTGGCATAAAAGTATACAGGGAGATAAACATTACTTGTGAAATGAAGGGGGTTAAGTTCAAGCAATAGGACTTAGATAAGGATTAAAACTATTTCAGCAACTCGCACATCATACTACTAGACAATACTCAGCATCTCAAAGATATCAACCTCAACTACCCTACAGCATAACTGCATGAGCACGAGAATGAAATTTCTTTCAAGAGGAGAGAAATATCATCGTCAGCTAGCTGGCCGGCCGTATGGTTCCAAAGAATAAGCACAAGAGGGCAAAATAGCAACAACATAATAGTTTCTCATCGGAATACTAGTTCATATTTCATAGACACAAGAATACTGCATATCTACAATTTCATCAGAATCATAGCCAAGCTAACAGTGGTATGCCAGCCAAAAAATTCCAATTTGTAATTAAGCTAGAGAAAATTACTTATATGTTCCTATCAAAGTCTAGTTCCCATTCATGTCTACATTCTGAAACTCAATCCCTTTTCTGCCCTATTTGGTTGGTCAACTAAGAAATCCATGTTGACCATGAAACATTTCATGGTGGATTCCATATTACTTTCTGAAAACCCAAAATGCCCTTGTTTCACTTCCTTTACCCAGGCTAACTGACTCCACACGGTGAAAGGCAAATAGTAAAAACAAGAAAAAAAATTAGGAAATCACCGCTCCTGGCCTCCTGCTCATATGGCAGTGACAGTAGAGTATGGTTCAGTTTAGCCTCCAGGACTGAGGGTGCCTGAGGTAAATTTCATCCATTTATTTCAGTTTAGTAAGCCTAGCATTGTTGTCTAACTACATTGTGCTATGTTGCATATAGGAGGAGAACCAAAATGGCATCAAATGTTGCTGCCTCAAATCAGTTGGAGGGTACTTCCTATCAGCTAGAAGGAGGTTCTACTTCATTTGTCACAATAAAACAACCTCTGTGCCATGTGGAACCAGATCAAGAAAGAAGTTAATTGGAAAGTACTAAGTGGTGCAAGTGTAATGAAATTTTGTTTGTTCCAAAACTGTTTGAATGGCTGGAATGGAATGGAATCAAAATTGGCATTTCAAATATGTTTGCATATAAGGACGTGTGATCCTATTTTGTTCCAAAACTGTTTGAATGGCTGAAATCCAATCAAAACTTGTATCTGATATATATGCATGTAAAGACGTGTGACATAAGAATTCCTTAGTCAATATAAACAAAAATGAGTTGGTCAAATTACCTTTTATTATATCATGGATTTGTCATAATATTATTGCGTCATGTTGGTTAAAATATTATTACTCTTGTTGGATCTGTACAAACATAAGAGAAATTAAGGGCATTGATGACCCATCTCCAGAATAGGGGCAAATAAGGGATCTCTCGTTAAGGGTACATCTGTCCATATGGCAAAAACTAACTACATAAACAGAAAAGGGCAGATAAGGGATTGAGTTTCGGAATTTGGACATCAATGGGAACTGGTTTTTGGCAGGGACAAATAAAGGATAAGCTCTTAAAACAGGGACAAATAAGTAGTTTGCTCAAGAAGCTATATTGCAAAAAAAAATATAAATAATAACTATCTAAAAGGAAGAAGCTCAGTGTTTTATGACATATTGCAGTGTAGGATCAGTAATTGTTAATCACCTTTGCATCTTGCAACTGAGAATTGATAGATCTGATCAAAGATTCTTTGTCCGCCACCTGTCTTCTCAACACATCAATAGTCGAATACGCTTCATTCATCTCACTCACTAAGCTCTCAGCAGACCTCAACCCCTCCTCCTTCTCAAGCAGCTTCTTTTGCAGCTCATCGATTTGCTCACGCAATACAGCCATCTCGTCCTTAGGTTTATTGTCTGCCCCAGACAAAGACAGAGCAGCAATGGAGCCATTTTCCCCATTCAAATCCGGGTTGCACTTCTTGACTGTGTCTCCCGGATCCCTCCGCTGCTTCGCCGACACACTTTGTGGTGTTTTCACACTTTTCAAATCACTCGCCTGTAAGAAACAACTGTCCATCCTTAGGTTCATCGTTAAAACTGATAACAAATGCCCGTGGTAGTTTCATTGCTCATCAGATACAAGGAAAATTGTCTCCACAGAAAAATAAAATACAAAGAAGATTGAGCGGAGTCACTTCTCTCAAGAAATGAGAATATTGAAGATCTGCATATACTACTGTATGTTATAGTGCGATATTGGGAATGCGTAATCTAAATGTTGCAGCAAACGAGGGAGCCTAATCTGACGGGGGAAAACTGCAGCTTTGACCGTATTTTATCCCAAATCCTACCAACTGAACACCGGAGACGAACAATTGAAGCAAACTCCGCAACTAAAAAACCGTCTAGATTCGAACACACGCGACTAGCACGAGAATAGAATTAGTCAATCCACATTCCAAATCACCCACGAAACGAACACGTGGCTAAGATAGAGAGAGAAGAAAAGCGCTGTCACCTTCTTGGCCGGCGCCGTCGTGTACACCATCGACGCGCGCCGCGAGTAAGCCGGGTTCGCCCTCCGATCCTTCTGCAGCCAGGAACCAAGAAAAAAAAAAGGCAAGCTGAGGTCAGACAGCGCACGAGCCCAGCGAGAGGGAAGAGGCCGCGGAACCCCGGCGGCGAGATCTGCGCGCTCACCGCACTCACCATGAGCGACTCGACGAGCGGTACCATCTCGACGAGGTTCCTGTAGAGAACCCGATCCACGTTCCCGCCGCCGCCCTCCGCCGCGCCGGGCTCCGCCGGCTGCAGCGTCTGCGGCTTCTGGTATCGGTCCAGCATTCCCTTTTTGAAAAATGTAATGGAATTCGAGATAGGAAGAAATTGATGGCAGGATTTGGATTTCGAGGGCGCTGGGAACGGTCCACGGATGGAGGGACGAGGAATGGTCCGGCCGGCCGGCCGGGTCGGGGTTTAAGGCCGTTTAAGGCCGGCCTCGGCTTTTTTTCGTGACGTTGGGTTCGGTCGGTGTTTTCAGTTGCGACCGGGCCGTTTTTCAACAACGAAGAACGGAAGTGATTTTTTGAGAAGAAAAAAAAAAGAATTGCCAGACCAAATGCTGAGTACTCCTTCCATACTGTAAAAGAAAGTCATTTTGAACATGATTTACAATATTAAAGAGTAATTAATTATAGGATATTTTCTCTCTTTATATTTATTAAAGATATCTTGAAACTAATCTAGTCAATATGAGATTGATACTTCAATTCCCTATAACCATAATATTTTTTGTTTTTCGAGAAAACAACTTATTTTTATAAAATCAGGTATGTATCCAAATGACTTGTTTTTGAAGTATGAAGGGAGTACAAACACACATTAGAATTAATAATACAATAGCACATTGGCTCTATATTTTCATGCATATTAATAAACCTACTGTGGTAGTTCCCGATTGTATTACACAAATAGTGGTTCGATGACCCACAAGACAATTACTTATGCTTCAATTTTTATAATGCAAACATTTTTGCTTTTGGTTAATTGTTTGGAAACTGACCCATAAGACAATTACTTATTCTTCTATCTTTTGATTTTTTCCCTTCTTTTGACGTGTATTCTACAAGTAGACACTGATAGGCCTCCATTAGATTAGATCAATGGGACCCGCCGCCGTAATTTCCTCACGAGGGCAGAGTATCGGATAATCACTACACCAAATGCCATGCAGATTCTCCACAGCTCAAATCAACGAGGACAAACCGACAGGGAGGGGACACGCTAACTAACGGCCGTCGGGCGCCCGTACACGTCCTCTTTTGTCATTCCGCTTCAAATAAACGGCTTTGAAACCCTCGGCCGGCGATGGCTGGCTGCAGGGCCGGTCCTGTGTTTTCGGTGGTCAGGGCAAAGCTCAAAGCCGGGGGCCTCTATATGTAAATATATATAGGAATTATTTTTTTTCAAATATATTGTAATAGTTTTACTCATTAAAATAAATGACATGTCAAAGTGAAATTTAATGCAAATAATTGTTTATATTATCTTAAAAGTTCCTTTGGATATTTCTAGCTGCAAAATCAGTAATGATAGTGCCGATATCAATCTCATCTAATAATTTCTTTTCGATATACAAAATGGCTAAATCATTCAATCTTTTTTGAGACATTGTAGACTTTAAATAGTTTTTCAATAATTTCAATCTTAAAGTGCTTGTATTAATCTTAAGCAAATTAGCCGATTAGGGGCAAAAAAAGAAAAAGAAAAAGGTACAGGGCGTTGGGCGCACAAACCTGATTGTGAGACAGGCCTGTCGCTGGATGGGAGCGCTAGTGCAGTACTGTTGTCCGCTGCCTCACTTGCCTGATGGCCAATGCGCAGATCGCACTTGGTAGATGGCAACCCTGATCGTTGATGGCTGGAGCCGTCGGCACTTGCAAAGAAACAATTGACGCCAAATTTGGAGGAAAGCTAGAAAGGAAAGAAATAACCGATGCCAAAATGACACTTCATATTGCCTTAAAAAAAATACTACATATATAACATACAATCCTGATCGGATTTGTGGATTGATTTTGCTTAAGTTAAAACGTTGTGGGTCTTATTTCCCTTATAGACATTTTTTTAAAATTAATAAACTAGGTTAAATTATGATATACATATATCGGGTAGAGCCCCTTAGTTTTGGGGGGCAGGGCGTGGCCCCCCGCCAGGGCCGGCCCTGGCTCCCTGCACGGTGCGCCGGCACCCGGCAAGCTGGTGCCCGCCCGAACAAGTATGAATTCCTTCGCAGTGGACGAGCCAAACCAAAGAGGTGGTTGGGGGTGGGGGCCATCACCACCGTGTCCATTTGTATGATGAGAGTAGAGACGATGGCCGGCAGAGAAGAAACGGTCGCTCCGCGGCATCAGTCACTCGCGCACGTCGTGCTCCGCTCTGGCCTCGGGCAACCCAACAAAAAATGTGGGGCGTGAGGCGTGGACCACCGCTCGCTCTTACTCACATTACGTGTACTCCACCCGACGCATCCGTAGGTCGGTGTCACGCTCTTTCAACGTCGTCTGCTCTGCTCTGGGCCCTCTCCAATCAAAGAGTGGTGACCTAACCTCGTACTGTACTTGCCCCGTATAGTTTTCAAACTCTTGTTCTCCTTGAAAAAAAAAAAGAAAAAGCAGTGTGTGAGGTAGATTTGAGCTCCAGAAACTACCGACGGAATTGGGCCAGAGGAAGATTCCGTCCAAGACGGGCCAAAGAGCAACTTCAACAACCTATAAAATATTTTTCTCTACTCTTAATAATAATTTAGATGAAGTTGTATTTTCATAAACTCACATGAAGTCCTAAGGAAATAAACATCAACCTCAATCTTCGCCACGCTAGTGAAATCACTGGCCTCCTCTGTGTCCGTGCACATTTGTCCGGCTACAGGTGTAACACTACTAGCCCACACCCCGGTCACATGCATCGCCAACCACGTGTTTTATTATTGATGTTGACGATTCACACGTTCTGCACGCAATGATGTTAGCTTACCTCAGTGTCATGGCCGACATGCCCTACACATAACGCCGACATCAGAACCCATCCACCTCGACACATGACGTCAAAAGCCCACCCCGTAGTCGCATGCATTGCTGCTGGGCTTTTTTTTTTTTTTGCTTTGTACATCAACGCCAAAACCTGTTATATCTTTCATACAACTCTACCAGTTTGCCTCACAGCCACAAATGTTGTTAGTCTTGCGTCCATGTGGGATGAGCAACCCAGATGTAATGCCCATCATTACCTCCCTTCTTCGAATCAAGGGTTAATTTGTTCATTATTTTCTTCTTCTATGTCCTCACCTTGACAATTTCGTCCGTCGTAACGACATAGAGAAGAGGAAGAGGATGGGGGCACATGTGAGCCTTGTGAGAAAAAGCTTTGGAGAATGTGAATAAACACCATGCAATTTTCAAAAGTGAGTGATAAAAGAGTTAAAAAGTATTTCACATTAAAAAACATGTTTGTTTTATAAGCTCATAACAACGCACAGGCAATTTATTAGTTTTTGTTAAATTTGTCTATTATTCCTCAAACCCATGCTCCAACAAACTCTCTAAACCGTTCTTCAACATAGCTTCGCTTCAATCCCACTATTATCGCTAGCTGGACATGGAACGTGCTCCCTCGCCATTGCCGCTTTCGCGTGCTCAATCTTGCGTCTCGTTTCCTATTTCCACGCTCTCCAATGTGTGCTGGCTCTGACAACATAAATCTCGCATGCTCTTAGTCTCCAAAGTCCCTCTATTCCCTTCATTGCTAATAGAGCTCGTCGCTGCAAAACCTCACAAAAATCCGCAAATTGACCTATGAAACAAAATAGCAATCAAATCCATCTTCTCTAGCTTCCATTTGGGTCTTCACCACTTCTGCAATTATGATTTTTTTTCCTAATTTTTGGAGCCCACTCGTAAATTCAAAAAATCATGGATTAGGCAAAATTGATGGATTCGTAGTTCACATCCTAGATGCTATATTTTAGGGGCAATTGCATACTCTGATGTGTTTGTGTCCTAATATTGAAAAAGGACATCTTTCTCAGACTTTGCAAAATTAGACCTCTTTTTTAAATCTCAAGCAAGCAGCAACCCCTATTCCGCTTGGTGGTCTTAGAGCATCTCCAGAGGGACTCCTAAATAGGGGTCCTACTCTAAATTTTAGGAGCCATAGTAAAAAACACAAATTCAGTGGGGCTTCCATCTATCCTTCTATTCTGCAGGTCCTCCTAAATTCTAGCTTCAAGGTCCCAGGTTTGGGAGCCTTCTATCCCCCCTCCTAAACCCGTGGGCCCTACCATTTTTTTTTCATTTTTCTATTCTTTCTTCCTCTTTTTCCTCTCTTCTCCTCCCCTTTCTCTCTCTTCTCCTTGTTCGATGCCACACCGTCTCCTTTCCTCAGCCGTAGTCCAGGAAAGTTGCTAGCTGTAAGGATCGAGTGACCAAGAGGGGGGGGGGGTGAATTTGAAACTCACTATATGTACTGCCAATTGGTAAAACCGATCACTCAATCAACTTCTAGCAAGATAATAATCCTATGAAAGGAAGGACATTCTATGCATACTAGTAGATCACACAAAACAAGCAATTCCTATGCAAGCTAGTAATCAAAGACACGCAGAAGCAAACAACAAGCTTAGCAAAGGAGCCTACTCATGCAAAGCTACAAGATAAAGAGTTAGAGCACACAAGCATGAGTAACATAATACATATGTGGGTGATCAATCAAGCCAAGACAACTCCTATAAATGCTAGTGGACAAATGCGGAAGCTAAACACTACTAGCGAGTAAAGAAGCCTATTCATGCAAGCTACAAGGTAATCAACTAGAGCAAGACAAGTACACAAGCATGAATAGCACGGTATGTAAATGTGAAAGGTAAAGCATCATAGTAAGGAGAGGGTCAAGGAATGCTCATGATTTTTTCTCGAGGTCTCGAAAGGATGGTGTCTTCCCCTACTCCTCGTTGGATCACTCCCACCGGAGTATCGGTCCCTCCTGCCATCAAGTGAAGTTCTCGCACACGAGCCCACAATCACTCCCAGAATAAAGACATGGTTGTGTCACTGCTGCCACGAAGGCACAAACTCGCCTCCCTCAAGAACTTGTCGGACTCCCCGAGCTGACGCGGGCGCTCACTATCGATGCCCCTTTTAACGGCGGGCTCAAACCGTATACAAACGTGTAATGGCTTTCACAACCAATCACGATAGGCTCGATCACCGACACTAAACCGGTATAGGTCTCACTATAGACCAAGAGTAACAACCAAGATCACACTCTCAAGGACATCATAGCCTTAGATGTGAATAGATGCTCAAGATACTCTCACTAGCACTCTCAACATATATCCATTATCTCCTCCTAGTGCTCCTCTCTTTTCCTCTTGGCTCCCTACAAAAGCTCCCAACAATTCCACTGGTCAAGAGGGGTCTCGAAGACCCCAACAATAAGTTTATATAGGCTTCTAACTTCAAACTAGCCGTTGCTCCATGAAATCAGCTTTCTGGGTGAACTGACCATACAGCCCGGTCACTACCTGACCGGACTGTCCGGTCTCCATCTGAATGGCTCCTCCAGAGCCATTGCCTCCTCGATCGCTGCTGATTTCCCACTGACTGGACCATCCAGTTAGTTGACCAGACCGTCCGGCTAGTAGACCAGACCGTCTGGTCTCTTCGCCTTCATCGATTCTAGAGAGCATCCAAAATTGCTCCTCTCTGTCCCGAGCCTCATCCATACAGACCAAATTGTTTGGTCTGTAGACCGTACCATCCGATCTCTATGAGCCTTCGTGCTGATAGATTCCTCGCAGCCCATTCTCTAATCCTCTAATGACCGTACAGTCCAGTCTCTCCAGACCTTCTGTCCGGTCACTCTATCTAGAAGATGAAACTCCTCGTCCTCGCTTGACTTTGTTTCCCGGCTTCTTCCAACAGCTCCTTGGCTTCTCCACTATCACCTTGTGCCTGTGATTTCTCTGAGCATCCATGCACATCACCAACTAGTGTGACCTAAAGAGACATGACCTAGACCCTCTTAATAGTCTGGTTTTTCCTATGAACTCAAAGCGCTAACATCTAGATTTGTGTTTCAAATACTTGCTCCTAGCTTGTCCTTAGACATGATCCATCTCCATCAACCCTTTAAGTAGAAAAGGTTTCCTACACGCGCAACACTTGTATAGACATTAGTCATATTTCATGTTTGTCATTCATCACCAAAACATTCATACCTTGGGTTGACCTCAATGGTCATGAACCCCGTCACCCCGCTTCGGATCTCCTTTGCCTCATCATCGACCTCTTCCACGTTGTTGGGGCGCACCTAACCTCGTACTCCTCCTCCTCCATCTACTACCTCATCTGATATCGATTCTGCACCTCATCCGCTACCTCGCCTCGCCAGATAATTGATTGTTTGTTGACAACTTTAAGAACCTCTAATAATTGATTATGAGCGAGAGCATGAGGCCAGTATCAAGGATAATCTTAGAAGAATGGTAGATTTGGGGCTTCATGATTTAGCGACATCTCTTAAACTATCATCAAATCCATTACTGGAAGGATCTAACTCATCAGATTAGCTTCCTGAAGCTGAAGAAAATGTTCAGGGGGATGATGATACAAACTTAGAGGTGGAGGAGCCCCAAACCCTTGCAATCGAAGTAGATGTTTTGCTTATTCTGGTGGTGGTGGGGAAAAAATGATTTCTTCAGTGTCATTAGCTTGCACTTGTCATTAGCATGCATTATTGTTGTATAACACACTTGTCATTAGCATGCATTACTTTTGTATCACACACTTGTCATTAGCATGCTTTATTGTTGTATGACACAATTGTGACAAATATACTTTTCCTACAACAGGCTCCTCCTATACAAACTAGGCATCGTAAGGTTTGTGCGACAAGGTCGAGAGGCAATGTCGACATGCTTGGAGGCACTCGAAGGAAAAGAGTGAGGCCAGCCAACCCATCAGAAGCCGTTGGCGGTGTTAGAACAAGGTCATCCAAAAGACTACATACTAAAGACCAACACCAACACCTGCATATAGTTTAGAGGAGCCTAGCACTGAAGGTCTAGAGGGGAACCCTGAATCAGCAATTCCTGCTAGCCCTTTTCATGACTGGAGACCTCTAGAGAACCTTGTTGATGTTGTTGAAGAGCAGCATGATGATGTTTTTCAAAAGCAACATGATGATGTTGGTGAAGAGCAGAACCCATCAGCATATCAAGGTTGGTAAATATCATCTGTATTCTCAATCTTTCAATTATATAAGCAGAAATATAACAATTGAATGCGAACTTTGTAGCCTCAAGGAAAACTAGGTGACCGAGGGGCCATACCAAGGGAGTTCTATGCGACCGCATGACTAGTTCTATGGGGCTAAAGCTACATATCTTTGTACCTAAGGGCTTGTCAAGGCCCTAGCAACCTATACAAGCTTCCAAATTTGCATCCAAGGCTAGAGTTATTATTAGGTATCAAGTCTCTATCTTGCCCCACATGAAAGATTACAAGAATACTAAGCACATTGACAGTTTTCTCATGAGGCATTCTGTAAGTACGTATACTACACCCTGTAGTTTTAAAATGAACTATGACAATTGATGTAACTCACAAAGAATTTCAATTGACATGACTGGGGGAGGTTGGCGATGAACAAGGACAGGGCAACAAAGAATGCTTGTTCCAGTGGGTTCACATCTGCGGTATGTCAGGCCCACTACAGGTTGAAGCAGTCTTACTTCAACAATGTCCCTGTTGATCAGATCAGAACCACCTCCCCTATTCCTTCTATGTCTAATGAATAGTGGTGCCAGCTTGTTGAGAAGTGGTTGTTGACATTTCTTAATGTCATCACAAAGTTGCCTTAGCAATGAAGCAAGAATTATATGTTGGTAATCTTTAACGAATGCAGAGAGTCCACAAGTGCACGGAGAATACCGTCGTAGCATTTTAGCCAGAAGCATTCCGAGTATCGTATTTATTTTATCCCAAAGGAAGGCAGGGATTTTTTATCAGAGTAATTAGCATGTTTTTAATCAAGCATAGAGGATTATGAGACAAAGTACTCACAGGGATAAGGAAAATGATAAACATTGGTAGTCGACACACAGATAGCTTACTCAAGATAATTAAATACTAGTCTAGTGGAGAAGGACAAAGAAAGAACTAAGTTCCTATCACTACAACAAAAGACTACTATAGCGGTGGAGGCAATATTTGATTAGCGGCGAACAAATCTTCCCCCGCCGCTACAGTGCACTACAATATTAAAAAACCCAATTTTAAGTCGAACTGCTGCTAATATAAATTAATAGCAGCAGTTCAATAAGTGGGCCGCCACTGATAATTTATAGCGGCAGCCCATGTTGTCACCCGCCGCTACTTGTTGGCCCATCAAACATACAAGCTCACTAGCCCAACAAAAGTATAAAAGAAAAACTAACCCTAAACCTAGCCGTATTCCACTTCTCCTCTCCCAGCCGACACTCTCTCTCTTCTCTCCTCTCCTCCCTTCTCCTCTCCCTTGACTGCCCCGCCGCCCCTCCCTCTCCCACGAGCGCTGCCCCCTCCCTCTCCCGTCGACTGCCCCGCCGTCCCTCCCTTTCCCGCGAGCGCCGCCCCGTCCCTCTCCTGTCGACTACCTCGCCGTCCCTCCCTCTCCTATCGAGCACCGCCCCCTCCCTCTTCCGTTGAGCGCCGCCATCCCTCCCTCTCCTATCGAGCACCGTCCCCTCCCTCTTCCATTGAGCGCTGCTGTCCCTCCCTCTCCCAACAAGTGCTGCCCCCTACCGATGGCCACCCTTGCCTCTCCTCTCCGTCTCCTCGGCAGCGCACGGGGAAGGGACCATGGCGCCAGATCCGGGGCGGCGGCTTAGCGGGTGGCGACCGACGGCCCCAGATCTAGCCTCGAGGCAGCCAGATCTGGCGCGGGTGACGGTCGGCAGCCCGCTCTCTGGGTGGATGGGCCCCGACAACAGGCGACGGCCGGATCCCAGACTGGTGGGCCCTGACGACGGGTGGTGGCGCGTGAGGTGAAGGAGGCGGCCCTTCTCCACGTGTGGCGGCGCAGCGGCGACCCTTCTCCACGCTTCGTGGCACCTCTCCCTGGCGGCACGCGGCGGATCTAGCCTCCTCTCCCTCTCCCCGGTTGGCGATGTGGTCAGGCGGGCTCGAGACGATGGATTATGGGCCGGCGTACCCTTTTTTTTTGGATTTGTGGGTAGCGGTGGGTGAAGTTGTCACCCGCCGCTACTATGTCCTTATTATCGGTGGTGAATTCAATCTTCAGTTCATCCGCCGCTAAAACTCCTTTTTCTTTAGCGACGTTAGCGTAGCAGCCGGGCGGCCCACCCACCGCTATAGTGGGTTTTACCCCACCGCTACATGCCATCTTTGTTGTAGTGTATATTGTTTTTATATAGTTATATAGTCTATAATATATACTATTATATAGATACATAGACAATGCAAGACAGTCCGATCATCACACCCTGGGCATCTAGTTTTCCCCTGCATCCACAGTACAATTCCAACCAAGAGCCTACTACATAGCTGAACATGGGGGATTTCAAAGGACAGATAGGGCTGTCACCACCTATTGCCTGCCCCAAGCAATCTATGGGCTACACGACAAATAATGCATTCTATCGATCTAAGAACCACGCTTACATGTCTAAAACAATACCCCTAATTCCGTAGCGATGGATCAGAAAAGGAGTAATCACATTGAAGTGAACACTAAGCACATGGAAATGATCTAAGTCAAACATTAGTCATGCATCATTATAACGATATAAATAAAGACTATAGTAAGGGCTTATGTCTGCATGGTTATATAGAATAACTACATTACTAACATGCAAGCATAACAACCACATACATAAATGGATCATATAATCAAACAAGAAACACATGACCCAAGCATAACTATAAAGAAAGACTAAATATATTAAGTAGAATAAAGTCTTACAAAATGAGAAAGATACAAGAGCCGTACCACAACTCCAAGGAAGACTTGAAACTAAAGAAGACTCTATTCTAGGCCTAACTCCACTAAAACTAGAGAGTAACTTGAAATACAAAGAGGGTGATGCTTCTTGGTGTGTGTTTTGGAGTGAGGCCTCTCCCTTCTATTTATATGGCCCAAAGTCGGTTCCTAGAGTTGGTAACCGCCGCCTAACTCGCACAACCGCAATTGGGGAGCCACCAGGAGCCAGCACGTGGTAGCCATGCACCAGGGGGCCACTCCCTATTTGGCCAAACATGAGGGAGTCCCCTCGGGTGCTGCCAACTCTTGTGCCTTGGAAGGTGGGTCCCTATGCCCAGTGACACTGTAAGGTTGGTTGTTGAGGCGGTTTGCTGTTGTAGGTGGGCTAGTCAATCTGTGGGAGTTCCTATTGGCAAGTTCTAATTGGTGGGAATTGTGTTTTGTTGCCAACTAGGTGTTTTCCCTCCTCCATTTCATTATTTCTCCTGCATGTGAGCATTTCTTCAAGCACAAGTGGATATCTACTATTTGTAACTAACATGCATGGTGGGAATGTTGAATCCTCCTTTATTTTGAGCAATATTGATGGTCAGAAATGGTAGTTAACGACCATCAACAAACTCCCCCAAGCTGAACCTTTGCTCATCCCAATGCAAAGGTAGAACTTTAGGTTGTTGATCAGGAGTTGCTACAATGTTTTATATTCCCTCCATAGTACCAAATACACAAAAAGTACTCTACTTTTAATTGAATAAGTTGGCAATTGGTAACTCACTCTTTTTACCGTAGTCCCTGTGGGGCTTTTGGCTTTTCTTCATCTTGGGTGGTTGAAAGATAGAATAGTCTTTTGTAGTACACCATTCCCTCATCCCTGTGTTCCACTTTTCATCCAAAGGTTTTTCAAAAGATTTTGCAAATAAAACTTAAGTTCCTCCAATGATTCTCTCGATTGCTCAATGTGTATAATTCCTCACCGAGGCATTAAAGTTGACTCTTTTTGTTCCTACCTCTAAATAAGGATTATGTGGAGCTCTGGGTAGGTAACAATTGAGGCTTACTTGTAACACATATATTTCTAAACCAAAATACTAAACCCACAGAGAAACAAGTCATATAATCTGATCAACATATGCATGTGTGTGGAATGTGGTGGAATGATGATGAAATGGTGGATACTCCTTTTGTGTTGACTCTCTCTTTCTTTAACAAGCACTTGGGCATGGCTATTTCTTTTCTTCTTCTTTTCTCTTTTCTTTTCATCAAGCTCAAGATTGAGAGCAAGTATTTATTCTATTTTTGAAAGCCATGTGTGGGATATATATACCCAGGATGCTTCACCACTCGGATATATTGCTGAGTGGGCCGGGGTCCAATGAAGATAAATCCCATAAGAATAACTACTCGGATTATTACTTGGAGTAGACAACAAGTCAATACTAGAGATAGAAAGTTAGAGATAGAATCCTAGCCGAAAATCATGTTGCAACCGGCTAGGAGACTTGCCATGTAAACCTGCCCCCCTCCCCTCCGGATATATAAGGAGGGGCAGGGGCTCTCTCATAGACACCACATCATACCGCATAATACACCATAAAACACAGGATGTAGGGTTGTTATCCTTCGGGAGGCTTGAACCTATCTAAACCTTGCATCTTGTGTGTCCATTGACTCTCGGTCTCGCGCTTGCCTTTAACGATAAATAAGGATCATGGACTACCCTATGATCCACTACCTATAATAGTATCGATACTATGTCTTCCATGCAACCAATTGAGAGAGAGAGAGTCATGACATGATATTCATGGAGTATTTATTTTGCTAACTTTTGGGATAGAAGTTGAGCATGTGGTGTAGGAGTATTAGCAAATGATGGTGGATGTGTACGTTAATCTTGATAACAAAAGCATGAAATGGATCTCACAAAGGTTGCAAACATTTTGATAAAGCTTAATGTGAAACAAGCAACATATGTAGAAGGTTTTGTATTGAAGTACAACATATGGCCGTGGTAGGAATTTTCATCATTGAGGAACTTTTTAATTTTATTATTTTGAAAAGCAAAATCTTCAGATGTTAAGCTTCACTTGGGGACAAAGATCATAGCAGCTCTATTCTAACCATATCATGTCTCACAACAACCTAGATATAGATTATGCACTTTTGCAACCCACAAGTATTCAAGTTGAAGGAAAGCATGTTTGGCCAACAAACACAAAAATTGGGAGAGTACTAAGTTGTATACGAGGGACTAAAGAAAGATATGAAACAGAGCAGCTATTCATCATCTCAACATGAAGGCATGAACATCCTTATCATGCATGACAACCTACTATTTTTTTTAGTTTTGCAAATTTTTATTTGGTTTGGAGGGTAAGTATGACAAAGAAAAAATAAAGAAAGGAAAGATACAAGTGACCTTGGCGGGGTGCTCCCCCAAGCTTGCTCTTGCTCATGGCTGTTGGTTTGGGTTGAATCCCCTCCAACGGTAGTATGCCGCCGTATAGTTGTGGTGCTCTCGTAGCTGCTCCTGGAGGTGACGAAACTAGTCGTCACTATGTTGCTGCCACTCACTCGTGGTCTGGGCGTGAGTAGCAAGGGTGTTTTGCATTTCTCTTGTTCTCATGTCCAGATCATCCATCCTCCATGTAAGGTTCCTCAATTCCAGACCATAGTCATGATGACCGAAGCACAAAAAAGAGTGATGTCCATCGTGATGTGGAGGCCTCCGAATTGACTCAGGGCCATGTCCCTATTGTGTACTACTAGCTTGCTGCCAAGACGAACCTCTTGTCTCATACTGTTGTGGCGTGAGCATCCAAGCGGGGTCACCCGAATGCTCAGAGCCTGCAGTGTAATCATGGACTAGTGATGTAGTCTTGGCTGCGCTAGTGGTGGCATGATTTGTACTTTGTTGTGTGCGTTGATTAGTGGACCTGCTAGGCATTCCTTCTCTCTACAGTTGTATGGTTAGTTCCCAATAACTATACAAATGATACCCCAGGATGGGAAGCAGGATTTCATTTGTATAGCCAGGGTAGTAAAAGATAATAGAACCATTGGGGACCTTCTTTAAAGTGTGACCTTGCTCAACAATTTTATAATCTATCATGGGATGGGGCTTAGAAAGATAATCAAATCTAGCATTAGATAAAGTCCTGACCCCTGCAGCAATATGGGTCACTAAAGAAGTGCATTCAATGGGTCCCGATCTCCTAATGTAATCTAACCATTGACTAATCATAGCTTCAACAGAAGCAATAGGAATTTTAGCACTAACAGCAACAAGACATGCAATTCATCATTACGAACAGGTCTAGTGTCCATTCTAAGTAAACAAGTCATAACAAGCCACCTATGCCACAACAATAGAGTTGGGTTGTGAATGTCACTAGTCCTAAGACGTTCACAAGAAAACACTTTTGAAATCCTTTGCCAAAAAGAACCCTTTTCAAAACCCGTGGTTGCACCTTCTAAGTTAGTGTTGCAATAATTTCTAAACTTAACAATGATGCTAAGGTCTTTCCAAGTGAGACAGTATTCTTTCCAGAACAAGCAGAAAAGTACCCCGTCATTATCTTTTAGCAAGGTGCACAAAAACTGGATAGTGAGGAGGCGTGAACCTCCTTTAGTGATGTGTGCCAATTCGGTCCAACCTAAAACTTTCCAAATAGAAAGGAAGTCAAGACCGTACCTATAGTGGAGAGTAGGTCATCGTCATACACCCTGGTGTGGACAAAACTGTGGTTGCGTGGGCGGTGGTAGACTCATTTCTCCCGTTCATCCAATAGCTCGAGGTCGGTGTCAGCAAGAAGAACATGTGGCTCATCCTCCTCCATGTCGTCCTTAACGGATGCGTACCTCGTTGGTTCATGCTCGATGGAGAGGTTCGTGCTCAAGCTACCGTGTGAACGGCGTGAACTTGAATGTGTCACTCATTATTGGAAATAAGAGCAGTTTAGTGATGATATATCTAATTCCAGTAAACTCAAATACTATATACGCTGCACGTAATCTAGGCACGCAAATCATCAAGTAAGCACCTATCTCAATTACGTGTACTAGCAGATCATCAGTCATGGACAAAGACCAAACACTAAACATAGCGACTAGCATTAACCTAGGAACAAGGCCTAGATCCATTGATCTAATCATAGAAAGATGTTAAAAGATGACTTACCGGGAAGCGCTCCGGTGATGGTCGCAGTAGAGTTAGAACCGTCAATGAAGAAGACGAAGCAGATGTAGACGATCGGTTGATGAAGAAGATGAGGATCACCAGTGAGCAGTCGCGACGGTGCTTCCCAAAAACCTGATACGTCCCCTACCCTGTGCAAGGACACGAGGAGACGTAGGCTTTAGAGACCTGCTCTCTCGGCACCGATGGCACGTCGGTGACGGGATTTGGAAGACGATGCGGCAGCACAGTAGCGAATGGCAAGAGAGGCTGGAAAACTAGTTTCTATAGAGGTGACGTCTTGCCATATATATACACACAGCAATAGCACACTTATGGTAATTAATCAACAATTAAGTAGGTGCATTAATCACCATTAAGAGAGATTAATTGCTTACCATATTTGGTCAGCGCAATCATCTTTTGTATAACAAAAAATCTGAGTAGCAAAAGGAAGCTACGACCCCACACATGCAAGGCTCGGATTTTGCCGAACCATTCACGCACATGTCGTGCGCCCGCGCCCTTCGCCCCGCCCCGCTCGGCCCGGCCCGGCGAGGCGAGGCGAGGCGAGCGAGCGCGCGCGTGTGTTCTTCCTCTTCTCTCCTACTAGCTCAACTAGGTGGAAACAACTCAAGTATATAAGTTGTTCTTCTCCTCCCTAGACTAGCAATATGGGACTAAAGTCCCCCGCCATGTCATGCATGTGCACAAGGACCTTTGGGATTTATTGGAATTATTAATTTGGGCTAGAGCCCAAAACTTCTAACAATCCCCCACCAGATCCCAGAGGCTCATGTCGTTTTGTCCATCATACCAAGTTACTGATGATATACTAGCTTTTCGGTGGAGATCGATGAAGGTTGAACATCCACCTAGAGCTACAAGCTACACTCATCCACGACTATGTAATGGACTATGCCTTGAATTGACAGTGTGGTGTGAACAAGTTTTACTTATAGCCTTGACTAGTACTTGGCTACCAAAAGTCTACCCCGCGGGTGGAGCATATAAGTCGTACTCCTGTCTCACTTCATGAGCTTATTAAAGAATTCCCAATTCCTATAGACCGCGACTAACGATCAAGCTCACATAGGTGTGTTCTTGCAAGAATACTCTATAGGACAGTATCTTGCTCATGAAAGAGCCTCAGAACACATTAAGACAAAGTCATCCTTCCTTACAGATATGAGTGTACTGCATCTCCAATGGAGTGGGTTAAGTATATTGATTGTACTCTCCAGTTCCTAACAACTTGTTCTTCCCAGGTCCTAATTCACAGGATCTTCGATCACATAGGTTGGGTTGCTACTGTAGTGTAACTCATGTGGGTTTCAATCCCATCTCCTTCGATGCATTATCTATCACAGTGCATGATAATCCCTTAGTAAAGGGATCTGCCAGGTTTTTAGCTGTTTCAATGTATTCCATAGCTATGACTCTAGAGCTCCTTTGTTTCCTGACAGACTTCAATCTACGCTTCACATGTTTGCTGGACTTCATATTATCCTGACTGCTAGTCACCTTCCTGATAACTGTTTGATTATAATAGTTCATGAGAATAGCAGGGATTGGTTTTTGAACCATCGACAAGTCCATTAAAAGTTCTCTCAACCATTCTGCCTCAGTGGCAGCAATTTCCAAAGCAGTGAGCTCTGCTTCCATGGTTGAGTTAGTCAAAATTGTTTGCTTACACGATCTCCATGAGACAGCACCGCCACCAAGCGTGAATAGGTATCCACTAGTGGCCTTCAGCTCATCAGCATCAGTTATCCAGTTTGAATCTATATATCCTTCAAGCACACTAGGGTACCCTGAATAGTGAATTCCATAACTCATTGTGCCTTTAAGATACCGCAAGACTCGATCGATACCACACCAATGATCATCTCCCGGATTAGAATTAAACCGGCTCAATTTGCTAACGGTAAATGAGATGTCAGGGCGGGTTGCACTAGCTAGGTACATCAGTGAGCCAACAATTTGAGGGTATCATAGTTGATCCTTTCCTAGTCCTTTATTCTTTCAAAGTATTAGACTAGGATCATACGGGGTTTGAGAAGATTTGCTTTCTAAGTAGCCGAAATGACTCAACACCGTCTCAACATAATGAGATTGCATAAGTGTAATCCTATCCTCACCCTTCTTAAGTTTAATGTTAAGGATCACATCCGCTTCTCCCAAATCCTTCATGTCAAAATTTTGGGATAAGAATGATTTTACATCATTTATCTTATCGATGCTAGTCCTTAAAATTAGTATGTCATCGACATTCAAACACAGTATAACTCTTTTACCCCCACCATAGCGGTAGTACACGCAGGTGTCAGCCTCATTTACAGCAAACCCAACAGATGTTAAAGTTTTGTCAAACTTCTCATGCCATTGCTTGGGTGCTTGCTTTAAACCATACAAGGACTTAATTAACCTACACACCTTGCCCTCTTGTCCAGGTACTACAAATCCATCTGGCTGATCCATGTAGATTTCCTCATCCAACTCTCCATTAAGGAAAGCTGTCTTCACATCCATCTGATGGACTAGAAGACCATGTGAGGCAATCAATGATAGTAATACCCAGATGGTGGTTAATCTGGCAACGGGTGAGTAAGTATCAAAATAATCCTCGCCTTCTTTTTGCATATATCCCTTAGCTACAAGCCTTGCCTTGTACTTTTCAATGGTACCATCAGGCCTGACCTTTTTCTTGAATACCCACTTGCAACCAACTGGATTGCAGCCAATTGGTTGATCAGTTACTTCCCATGTTCCATTGGAGATGATGGAGTCCATCTCACTATGAACTGCATCCTTCTAGTATTCTGCATCAGGCAATGCATACACCTCCGAGATGGATGTGGGAGTATCATCAACAAGGTACACAGTGAAGTCATCACCAAAGGATTTTTCAACCCTTTGTCTCTTGCTCCTTCGAGGAGCTACTTCACTATCGTCCTCGTCGCTCTCATGTGGATGTTCAAATAGAGTTGAAGGTTCTAGAGTTAAATCAGTAGAGGAACTAGGTACAGAGCATGTATCTTTCATAGGAAAAATATTCTCAAAGAAAGTTACATCACGAGACCCTAAAAGTGAATCAACTAAGACATCAGGCGCTTTAGACCTTATCACCAAAAATTTATATGCCGTGCTATGGTATGCGTATCCTAGAAAAACACAATCAATCGTCTTAGGTCCAAGTTTGCATTTCTTATTTATTGGTATGCTAACCATGGCCAAAGAGTAGTTTAGTGATGATATATCTAATTCCAATAAACTCAAATACTATATACGTTGCACATAATCTAGGCATGCAAATCATCAAGTAAACACCTATCTCAGTTACATGTACTAGCAGATCATCAGTCATGGACAAAGACCAAACGCTAAACATAGCGACTAGCATTAACCTAGGAACAAGGCCTAGATCCGTCAATCTAATCATAGAAAGATGTTAAAAGATGACTTACAGGGAAGGCGAGCGAGCGTGCGCGTGTGCTCTGGCGATGGTCGTAGTAGAGTCAAAACCGTCGATGAAGAAGACGAAGCAGATGTAGGCGATTGGTCGATGAAGAAGATGAGGATCACCAGCGAGCAGTCATGATGGCGCTTCCCAAAAACCGGATACATCTCCTACCCCGTGCAAGGACACGAGGAGACGTAGGCTTCGGAGACCTGCTCTCCCGGCACCGATGGAACGTCGGCGACAGGATGGGGAATACGATGCGGCAGCACAGTAGTGAATGGCAAGAGAGGCTGGAAAACTGCTTTTTGTAGAGGCGATGTCTCTCCATATATGTATACACACAACGATAACACACTTATGGTAATTAATCAGCAAATAAGCAGACGCATTAATCACCATTGACAGAGATTAATTGCTTACCATATTTGGTCAGTGCAATCATCTCTTGCATAACAAAAAATCTGAGTAGCAAAAGGAAGCTGCGACCCAGCACACGCAAGGCTCGGATTTTGCCGGACCATTCACGCACATGTCGTGCGCCCACGCCCTTCGCCCCGCCCTGCCTGGCCTGGCCCGGCGAGGTAAGGCATGGCGTGGTGTGGTGAGGCGAGGCGAGCGAGCGTGCACATGTGTTCTTCCTCTTCTCTCCTACTAGCTCAACTAGGTGGAAACAACTCAAGTATATAAGTTGTTCTTCTCCTCCCTAAACTAGCAATATGGGAATAAAGTCCCCCACCATGTCATGCATGTGCATCAATGCCTTAACTTTCTCCATCTGCACCACTTAAGCAAAAACACAAGAACAACTGGAACACGGGTTATGTGTTAGCAAATAAAATCCACCGGTCATGTTGATCTTGCCAAGATTTGGAAGAACTTGAACAATCCAAAAATAAAGCAAACTAAAATGGGAAAAATGTTTTTGGTGTTTTTGGAATGACAACTTTGGAGAAGCAAAGTGAGAGCTCAAGAACAAATGAGTGAAGGAGGGAGTGAAATGAGAATTGAACTTTGGATGTCCAAAAACTCTCCCTCGGGCACTCAACTTATTGGAAAAATTCCAAACGGTCGAAAACGACTAGTAGAGAGCCAAATCCAACATTTGGCAAAAGGCCAAGGTTGGTGGGGCCCACTCCCCTTCGGCCGACCATGGGTGTTCGGCAACCAGGGGTGGGTCCCACTGGTTCCCCACTTTGGCCCACAACTCCCTAACAGTTCTTGAGCTGCAGAGGTTAGGTCCAAAGTTTCGACAAAATTTTGCTCAAAAAAATATTTTCTCAAAGATGGAAACCAAAACCAATTTTTGAATTATTGTATTAAAGAAGGGAAAAGGTTGGAATAAATTCTAACATGCAGGTGTGAAATCCAAATATGCAAATGCAAAGACAAATTTGAAAAATAAAAAAATTAGAAAATTCAAATATGCAAAAATTGAAAAAAATTAAATATGAGATAAATACCAATTTACCTTTGGCAAGAGCTCACCAATTTTTAAAGTCGACGAGCGGGACATCCCTCCATCGTGTTTAGCTTGATGTCGCTGCGTCCAGTCCGGGAGAAGTGGACGCCGATGGCTGCACTTCCTTGACTCGCCGCACCTTCTTCATCTTTGGTGCGGTCAGTGGCTTCTTGAATTTAATAGGCTGTGGCTTTGCCCACAGTCCTGGCCTCGCCATAGGTGGGTTCCTCTTCTCGAAGCGGTATGGCATCTCCTTAGCCATGATCTTCTTCATGTAGAGAATGAGGCTATCCTTCTTCGGGGGTGTTACTTTGACCTCTTGAATATTCTTTCGGTTTGACCCATACTTGATCTTGATCATTGAGCATTGCTCTCTTCCTGGCCAAAAATCAAACCTCTCCTTCTTCCCATTGATGAGAAAATGGATTCTCCAGCCACAACATCAATGTGTGCATCTGCGGTGCTTAGAAACAGGCACCCAAGAATGATCGGCGTTTCCTTCTCAACATCCATGTCGAGCACCACAAAATCCACAGGGATGAAGCAATCCCAGATTTTTACCGGAACATCTTCTACAATTCCCTCTGGATAGCGGACTGATGAATTGGGCAACTGAAGTTGCATCAGCGTAGGAGATAGAGCAGTGTAGTTCAGCTTGTCAAAGATCGCCTTGGGCATGACGCTTATGCTTGCACCAAGGTCACACATGTCTTGGTTGAATTTCTACACCCCAATCGAGCAAATGATCATAGGGCACCCCGGATCTTTCTTCTTTACAAGAAGCTGGTTGAGTATAGTTGTGCTACTCTCTTCTGTCAACTTCACAACTTCTTTGGTGGGCATTGGATGCTTGTTGATGAGGATGTCCTTGAGGTAGCGAGCATAAGTTGGAACTTGCATCCCATCCAACAAGGGCACATTGATGTGGATCGTCTAGATAACCTCAACAAAGTGAGCGAATTGCCCATCCGCAGTCGGCTTCCTGTTTTGACGGGGAAATGGCATGGCGGTGGTGTCAAAGAACACATGCCGAGCCATCTTCCCGTCAAGTACTACTTCATCCTTGTCAGAGGGTCCTACCTTTTCAATTTCCTTGTCCTTCCCTGTAGTGTTAGGATATGGTGGGTCCCGAGTGGTCTTACCCCCTCTCGTGGTCATCGCATGTTGGTCGTTGCTATGCACCCACTTATATACCGCAAGAGGATGATGTATATTGTAGCATTTTTCCCTTAGAGTATTTCAAGGTATAATTGAATCCACAGGGATCAGTAAGAGAATGGTGTTTAGAGTTTACTATTTCGTCTAACAAATCAATCCTAGCATAAGATACATGTTGCACATACATCTGCATGAAAAGAGGTGAAGATTGAAGTTGCAAACCTGAGGTAAAGTGCGCCTGATGCTTAGTTGGCTAAGGCTTGTGGGAGTAGGAGCATACACATCAACCAAGGAGTATCACCTGGAGTTTGCCTACATGCATCTAGCGGTCGGAGAAAGGCTGTGCCGATCGGCGCAACTGGTGTGCCGATCAGCACTGAAGCAGTAGTCGTTGTCATCTTAATCCTAGCTTACTTGGCACTTTAAACAATTGGTAAAGATAAAAAATGAGCAAGACCACCCTGCTTTCTGAGCGGCTCCCGATTTATCGCTACCGAGAGGAAACCCTTAATCACGCGAGTATCTTAACCCTACTTGACTATCTAAAAGTTTTGCGCAAGCTTAGCTCTATCACAACTAAACCACACCCTAGCATCATCAAGCAATCATGATTCATACAAGATCCGAATACTAGCCTAATCACCATGATTAAGAGAGCATATAAATACTTATCCTAGAACTAAGCAATTGAATAAGCACATGTAAGATCAATCAATCCAGACAAACACAAATTGCAGCCAAGGATAGAATTAAGATAGATAACATAAAAATCAATAACTTATACCAATATTCATCATCGTCAAGGGCGCGCCGATCGGCTCAATCGGTGCGCCGATCGGTGCTGCCTTGATGCATCATTAATGACTCCTAAGGTACATGACTCTACTTCTCCTAGCTCCGGTGTAGTGCACCACGCAGGGTCCCTACCCGACTGGACTATATCTCTTCAAATTGGTGGCTCTTCAACTCCGGCGGCCTCCTGGCGATGTGCAACGGCTCCTATAGCCTAACTCTCCCTCTTGTTTGTAGCTTGTTTCAGTCTTGGACGTCATATGAGTGTTTATATAGCCTCTGGTCACGTCCTACCTTGCTTGGCCTCCAAGTTTAGCTCATAGAGATTGAATCCAAGTCGGTTTCATACCTTCCATAAACAGCACCGATTTACTATAATCATAACTGATGCTTCTAGAGTCCAAATAAAACAAACCTAGACTCTATCTCGTAGCCCTTGAAAAGATCTACAACGTTGGTATTATTTGGATCCCCAGATTGGGACGTTTAGATACCCAAAATTGCGATACCAAAATATATGTCCTGATTTGGATTCCTCTGTGCAGCCTACCTTGCAGGGCCCATTCTCCCAGCTCTGGAGTCTAATAAATGCAAATCATATATGTTTAGGAAAGCACTCGACGAGATCTTCAACTTTGGTATTCGGAGGTTTCCTATTTGACTATGTTTTAGGCTCCAAAATGGCGTGACAATATAGTGCTGTTTCTAGACTCCGCGAATTTAACTTTCCTTCTGGATAACCCTTCTAGAAATCCTTAGGCATTGGGCCTCGACCTTAGGGTTGCACATCGGACCTGATGGACGTACTGGAGTGTCTTGCATCCTTATGGGCTAGTGGGAAACCCTCCTTGTACGGCGAGTCGGGCTTCATGTCCGTACTTCTCATATAAGAGCAATTTTGTCGTCTTTTTACCTATTTTCGCAATAAAGCACTAAAGTGACACTACATGTGGAAATTGTTAATATTAGAGGTAAAAAAACACATGATTATGACGAGAATATGGTACAATATTTGTGGTTATTGACATATAAAATAGGTACATACGAACCACCAACACTGCATTAATACTTTCAACAGGAGACTTAGTGAAAGGATTGAGTGACCGAGAGTAGGGGAGGGTGAATTGGGAACTCAAACCATGTATCTAATTTGCCAATTACTAAAACCGACCACTCAAACAACTCTTACACAATTCTAGTGGTAAACACACTAGCAAGATAATCCTATGAAAGGAAGAAAAACCTAAGCATACTAGTGGATCACACACAAGAGCCAATCAACTCCTATGCAAGATAGTAATCAAGGACAAGTGGAAGCACACAACAAGCTAGCAAAGGAGCCTACTCATGAAAAGCTACTAGATCATCAAGTACAAGATAAGGACACAAGCATGAGTGGCAGCAAGACTATCCGGTATCTACAGGTCTTCATGCTGACAGATTTCCTCGCAGACTTCTCTCTAGTCTCCTAGTGACCGTATAGTCCGGTCTCCTCTAACCCCTCTGTTTGGTCACTCTGTCCAGAAGCTAAAACTCCTCGTCCTCGCTTGACTTCATTTCTCGGCTTCTCCGAACAGCTCCTTGACTTCTCCAGTATCACCAATGCCTATGATTTCACTGGGCATCATGCACATCACTAACTAGTCGTGACCTAAGAGATGTGACCTAGACCCCCTTGATAGTCCGGTTTTTTCTAGAACAAGCAGAAAGTACCCCGTCGTTATATTTTAGCAAGGTGCACAAAAACTGGATAGTGAGGAGGCGTGAACCTCCTTTAGTGATGTGTGCCAATTCAGTCCAACCTAAAACTTTCCAAATAGAAAGGAAGTCGAGATCCATACCTATAGTGGAGAGTAGGTCGTCGTCATACGCCCTGGTGTGGACAAAACTGTGGTTGCGTAGGCAGTGGTAGACTCATTTCTCCCATTCATCCAATAGCTCGAGGTCAGTGTCAGCAAAAAGAACATGTGGCTCATCCTCCTCCACGTCGTCCTCAACGGATGTGTACTTCATTGGTTCATGCTCGATGGAGATGTTCATGCTCGAGCTACCGTGTTGTCACACCCGGTTTTAAGGACAAAACCAAGTGCTTATCATATGTGTGCCCAGGAATAAGTTTCACACATATCGACAGTAAAAGTGAATAACAGTATAACAAATGTCATTATTATAACATACCGTTATTACATAAATAATTGTCTTTAAAGACTGACAGGACTCTCAAACTAAATAGCAGCGGAAAACACCGTAACTCCACAGGCAATCGACCGGGGGCACGCACGCCTAGTAGTAGTCTTCATCAATGTAGTCCATATCTCCATCTTCTGAGCAGCAGTTTATAGTACAACAACAAAGGGAAATAGCAAGGGTCAGCACATGCCGTACTCAGCAAGTGGGGGAAAATATAACATGCAAGCTTAATAAAAGAAAGGCTAACACAATGGTTCATTTGCATAAATGAGCACCTACAACTAGTAGAAAAGCCATCCTATTTACTAGGTGAAAAGTTCCCACCAGTTATCTCATTTGTCCAACGCTACAGGTTAAACCACCTGTAACCAACCATGGGTTAAACCGCCCATAGGAAACCACACTACAGGTTACACCGCATGTAGCAAACCATGGGTTAAACCGCCCATATGAAACCACACTACAGGTTACATCGCCTGTAGCAAACCAAGGGTTAAACCGCCCATATGAAACCACACTACAGGTTACACCGCCTGTAGCAAACCACACTTGGCTACCCACCAAGTCCACCCATAAACCACCTTCCTAAATGTGTGAGGATCCAGGCCACTCATGACCGTGAGCATGACTATTATAAAAGTTTGACACTCTGTAGAGGTTGCACAACTTTACCCACAGGTTGGTGATTCCATCATCCGTCAGTGACTAAAGTCTCCCTGTTGCCCAAATCACACTACCGTAGGTATGAGGCCAAGAGATCACCAAAAAGTCGTTCAGAGTGCTTCCCAGCTTGCAAACAGTCCACGCTAAGGTTTCACCGCTACGGAATTAAACCGTTCCTACAGAAGCCCCCTCTGGCACCGTGGCTAGGAGTAAACCGTCCATCGCCTAAGTCTGAGATTAAACCGTCCTGTCCTCCTTCCTCGACTGCTCACAGATGGGAAGACATCTCGATACTAAACCAAGCCTACCCATATCAGCCCTGTGCTTTGCGCTGTTTTCCTGGATGGCCGCTCCACAAACTACTCTTGTGATCCCAAGCAGGTACCACCACAATCCCACAGTACTATACCGAGTACACGTGCATACCCGCACCATCCTTGCCATCCTCCTGCTTGGATCACCTAGATTCCATGTTGCTAAAAAGGATTAACCATCCCTCGTGATCAGTATGTTAAAGTGAACCATTAGTCAAGATTAACATTAGACACTTCCATTCCTGACATAGCAAACTAAGCATGACGTACCCATACTAATAAGCTACACCAGAACCCAGGCGACAAGGAATAATATGGAACAGGATATGACACATGGAATTCAATATTAACAAGCATGCATAGAGATAGAGGGAATATAAAACATAGGTTCAAAATGCATCAAGGACACTTGCCTGGCTCCCCTTGCTGCTGCTCAAAGTCTTCAAGATGGAGATCCCGGAAGTTCTCTAACAGCCGTTCGTCTACTCAACATCACATCGGAAACACAAGCATACAAACACACTAAGAAACAACACACCATACAGTAGCAAACTACAAAGAAAGCAATGCTATGAAAAAGTACGCGTTGCTACGATCGCGTGAGCGCGAGAACCACCTCAATCCGAGTTACGAGTAAAAAGTTACGAAGGTTTAAAGTTCTAGGGTTAAAATAATAAATTAGTAAAATATTATAAAATAGTATGAATAATTAATATTAAACACTATGATTGCTCTGGTGAAAGAATTTCTTAAATCAGAGCTACGATTAAAAAGTTATGAAGATTTGAAGTTTCAAGAGTTAAAACGTCAAAACAGACAAGTTAAATGGCCTAAAATTAATTCTAGAAAAATATAAGGGCTAAATTGTAAAATATACGTATGAAATATAATTTATAAAAATTTTAGGATTCAAAAAGTAATTTATAAAAAGTATGGGGACTAAATATTAAAAGATACATATAAAATATAATTTATAAAGAATTGAAGGACTAAAATGTAATTTTGGAAAAGTTCAGGGGCCTAGCTGTAAAATTTACAGGGCCAAAATACAATTATTTATAAGTTCAGGGGCCTAAGTGTAAAATGCCCAGTCTAAATTATTACTTACAAAAATTTAGGGCTAAAATAAAGTTACTAAAAGATATAGGATTGTTTTTATAAACTTATAAGATTAAAATATAATTAATAACATGTACAGGGGTGTTTTTATAAAATTCAAGGGTCAAAATATAATTTAGGAATAGGCTAGGGGCATTTTTGTAAAAATACAGTGCTAAAATAATTACAACTAAGATTAGGGGTCTAAATATAATTAAATATATATTCTACAATGAAATTAGGTTTGAAATATAATTTAAATAAAATCCAAGGGCCTATGTGCAAAATGAACTTTATTCAGGATTAACCAGATTTATTTTTAAACCTAAAACCCTAAAATCCATGTGGACCGGGTGCATGGCCTTTGTGGACCGGGGTCAACCCTGTGGTCCACGGGTCCACAGTGGACCGAAGGCGCCAATGGCCATGGGAGCCACCCGGAGCTCCACCGGAAAGGAGCTTCAGCGCACGGGGCCGAGAGGGAGGGGTGTGCCGGCTGTGACGCGGGGAGGAGGCTCACCGGGGCGCATGATGAGCGGAGGAGGGGCTGAGGCGGCGGCGCGAAGCGGCGGTGGTGACGGCTCGACGGCGGCAGCTGCAGCGGTGATGCGCGTGCGGCAGTGAAGCACGGAGCACGGCGGCGGCAGGGGAGGCCGAAGGGGAGGCACGGGACATGGGGACCGCTATTTATAGGGGTGCAGACCCCTAGGCGGTCGGGCGCGCTCGCCTAGGTGGCGGCGGCGGCGGGGCTAGGGTTAGGCGGGGCGGGCGCGGGCGCGTGGTGGGTCGAGGCGAGGGAGTGGGCCACGGCGGGTGCGTGGGCGCGGTGGCTGGGCCGTCGGAGGCTGGCAGGCCGGGAGGGGAGAGGGAGCGTGCTGGGCCGCAGGATGCTGGCCCAGGTGGGAAGAGGGAAGAGGGGGAGGTGGGCTGCGGGGAGAGGATTTTGGCCCACTGCCAGGGAGGTTTTCCTTTCTTTTTTTCTCTCTCTTTTTCCTAATCTAATTTCTATGAATTCCAAAACTAACCCGAAACGATTCCTAATCGGATTTTTAAATACCTTTTTTGCACTCAAGAAAATCCTAATGAAACTAGGGTAGCATGAATGCAACACACAAATTTTAAAATTACCTAAACATGATTATTTTCTTTAGAAAATAATTCTTTTTCATAATAAAATCTTAACAAGCTAATTAATTTTAGGAAATTTTAAAATATTCAAAACTTTGAAAATCAGGGTGTTACAAACCTACCCCCCTTAAAACGAATCTCGTCCCGAGATTCGGAGAGGATCAGAAAGAAAGAGGGAAACTAGGCTCTCACTTCATTGGGTGCATCCTTGTCCAACCTTTCTTGTCGTGTGGCAATGCTTTTGCCACATATTCCACCTTTGCTCCATTAGGATGCGTCAACTTGACAGCCTTTCTAGTACAATCTATGATTCCCTTGTGCTTGGTTAACAAATCCATTCCAAGTATCACATCTATACCCTTGGAATCCAAAACGATGAAACTCGTAGTAAAGTCTACCCCCCTTATGCTAATACTTAATTTATGACATCCATGTTCTGCTTTCAATTCCCCTCCAGGTGAACTAACTATCACCTTATTCTGGAGCAAGGTGATGGGAATGTTGTGCTTGGCCACATATTTGGATGATATGAATGAATGTGATGCTCCAGAATCAAATAAAACTACAGCGGGGTTTGAGTTTACGAGCAACATACCAAGAACAACGTTTAGAGATTCCTAAGCATCTTCAAGAGCAACCTGGTTGACTCGACCTCTCGCATAGTTCTGCCTGGCTGCTGTCGGGGCAGAGTTTCCATTGCGGTTAGGTGTTGGGGCAACATCTTGGGTTGGAGGTTGGCGCATCTGCGGATTTGGGCATTGGTTAGCAAAGTGACCCTTTTCTCCACACCTCTAGCAGTTCCTATTGGTTATTGGGGTTTGATTGCCATTAGTCCCCTGCTGAGTTTGAGCTGACGGGGGAGGCGTCTGAGAGTTAGCACGTTGAAACTGACGTTGAGGGGTGACAAAACCCTGACCTGTAGGTTGAGTTTCTTCCTATCCACTTCGCTGTCCAGAGCGGAACACGGGTCCACCAGAAGATGATCCAACGCGAGGCCTAGTGTTGCTTCCTCTTTGCTGACCTTGATGCTCTCGCTTGCGCTTGCCATCCATCCTCGACCTTCTGTTCTCCAGGACTAGAGCTTTATCCACCATCTCTTGAAAGTTCGCATAGTTACGAGCCTCAAGTGCATAGGCGAGACCATCATTCAACTCATCAAGAAAACACTCACACTTCTTCTCATCCATGTCCACTTCTCCTAGGGCATACCTTGACAACTGGGTGAAACGAGCAACATACTCACTTACGGTCATGGATCCCTACTTCAGATTCTGGAACTCCTTCTTCTTCAGCCTTATTACCACCTGAGGCACATGGTGATACCTAAAGCTGTTCTGGAACTCATGCCAGTTGATACTACCAGGCTCCTCATGGGCTGCAACATAAGCATCCCACCAATCAGCAGCGGGTCCAACAAGCTGATGTGAGGCAAACAACACCTTCTCCCTGTTATTGCATTGAGTGACTTGCAGCTTCTTGTCAATAGTCTTTAGCCAGTCATCTGCATCCATGGGCTCCACAGAGTGAGAGAAAGTTGGGGGCTTGGTCTATTGGAAATCTCCAAGCTTGTCTCTAGGCTAGGGAGCAGCTCCTGTGACATTGTTGGGCGGTGGCTGCACCAGGGTCTGGTGCATGTTCTGGAGAAGTTGTGTCTGCATAGTCATGAGTTGTTCCATGGAGATCTGCGGGGGTGGCTGCTCCTGTTCCTCATGGTTGTTGTTCATGTTGCGGTTCCCACCTCTCACCATCTGATGTAGGTCGGGATACGGTAAGCAAAAATGGGTGGCAGATATAGGTAAAGTGCAAGGATATGATAAGGTCAAATAGGAAAGGTGGTGTGAAATTAAAAGATAGATAAAGAGATACCCCAATTAACTAATCTCTAATAAAGTAGGAGTAAAAGTATAGTATAAGGATGTGGTTGCAAGACAGGCCTTGCATCACATCGACACTCATTACAAAAGATTCACATCACACTCATCACACCAATCAAACTAGCAAACCAACCAAAGGACATGCAAACACTAAAATTCTCTCTTGCTATGCTATTACATTTATTCGACTCAATATAACTACTCGATGCCTATGAAGCTACTCGGGGATAAACTTCCTAATCCTCGTCCTGGTTGGGGATGACGTAAGCTGGTGGGGCACGACTAGCCATTTTGCGAGGTGGTGAGGAAGGAGTCGCATCCTTTAGCTCTTCCTGCAAAGGTAGGTCCACATCGTCCGACAAACATCGCTTGAGCTGGCGAACTGTCTTCATTGCCTCCTCATATTTCTCCTGCCAAAACCCTAGTTCCTTTGTGGTTGAATCCAACTCCCTGGAAATCACCGTGGTAAAAGTGACTTGCCTCTTAAACTTTGCGTGTCCTTGTCTAGGTACAGGCTCTGCGTGAATGTAGGTGGATCCACTTGCGCGCTGAGGGAAATAAGCATACTCTGTATCTTCAAAATACTGGCGATAACGGGAGTGAATGACTATGCAAGCTTGACGAGCGGCATCACGAATCCCAGCGGAGAAAGTCTTCCGTGGAGCAATGGCCTCATGAATACTTTCCACCTCAAAAGTTCCTCTGAGCGGCCTCGGGGCAAAAATATGAACTTCAACCTTCCATGCAGGCTCCGAACCTTCATAGGTCACTTGGGTACCACAATACTCTGGTGGCTTCTCGTAACCTAACCGTTGTAGCATCTCCCAAAGCATGTGAGGTGACCTTCCAGCATTATTTCCCGCATCCTTGAAGAGCCGAGTGTCACGATAAGGTGGTGGACTCGGTGATGGCACCATCTCTTGTTCAGCCTCTTCTGTCCCAAACTTTTCATCAGATCTGAGTGGGACAAGCGTTGGTGAAGGCCAAACACGTGGGTACTGGTCACACCTGTGGCAAGTCTTCTTGGTACGGACCATCTAAGCAATTTTGGATAGGAGAGATGAATTAGCAAAGAGTTTTGTAAACCAAATGGTAAAACATGACCAACAACAGAAGTGAATAAACAAGACTATAATTTTAAGTCAAAGAGTTTTGAAAATAGTTTGTAGTTTGTAAAATAGACCTTAGAACACAACCACTCTATCTAAGCTAGCATCCTACGGTTAACACGGCTCTGATACCACTTCTGTCACACCCGGTTTTAAGGACAAAACCAAGTGCTTATCATATGTGTGCCCAGGAATAAGTTTCACACATATCGACAGTAAAAGTGAATAACAGTATAACCAATATCATTATTATAATGTACTGTTATTACATAAATAATTGTCTTTAAAGACTAACACGACTCTCATACTAAATAGCAGCGGAAAACACCATAACTCCACAGGCAATCGACCGGGAGCATGCACGCCTAGTAGTAGTCTTCATCAATGTAGTTCATATCTCCATCTTCTGAGCAGCAGTTTATAGTACAACAACAAAGGGAAATAGCAAGGGTGAGCACATGCCGTACTCAGCAAGTGGGGGAAAATATGACATGCAAGCTTAATAAAAGAAAGGCTAACACAATGGTTCATTTGAATAAATGAGCACCTACAACTAGTAGAAAAGCCATCCTATTTACAAGGTGAAAAGTTCCCACCAGTTATCTCATCTGTCCAACGCTACAGGTTAAACCACCTATAACCAACCATGGGTTAAACCACCCATAGGAAACCACACTACAGGTTACACCACCTGTAGCAAACCATGGGTTAAACCGCCCATCTGAAACCACACTACAGGTTACACCGCCTGTAGCAAACCAAGGGTTAAACCGCCCATATTAAACCACACTACAGGTTACACCACCTGTAGAAAACCAAACTTGGCTACCCACCAAGTCCACCCATAAACCACCTTCCTAAATGTGTGAGGATCCAGGCCGCTAATGACTGTGAGCACGGCTGTTATAACAGTTTGACACTCTGTAGAGGTTGCACAATTTTACCCACAGGTTGGTGATTTCGTCACCCGTCAGTGACTAAAGTCTCCCTGTTGCCCAAATCACACTACCGTAGGTGTGAGGCCAAGAGATCATCACAAGGTCGTTCAGAGTGCTTCCCAGCTTGCAAACAGTCCACACTAAGGTTTCACCGCTGCGAAATTAAACTGTTCCTACAAAAGCCCTCTCTAGCGCCGTGGCTAGGAGTAAACCGTCCATCGCCTGAGTCCGAGATTAAACCATCCCGTCCTCCTTCCTCGACTGCTCACAGAACTGGGAAGACATCTCGATACTAAACCAAGCCTACCCATATCAGCCCTGTGCTTTGCGCTGTTTTCCTGGGTGGTCGCTCCACAAACTACTCTTGTGATCCCAAGCAGGTACCACCACAATCCCACAGTACTATACCGAGTACACGTGCATACCCGCACCATCCTTGCCATCCTCCTGCTTGGATCACCTAGGTTCTATGTTGGTAAAAAGGATTAACCATCCCTCATGATCATTATGTTAAAGTGAACCATTAGTTAAGATTAACATTAGACACTTGCATTCCCGACATAGCAAACTAAGCATGACGTACCCATACTAATAAGCTACACCAGAACCCAGGCGACAAGGAATAATATGGAACAAGATATGACACATGGGATTCAATATTAACAAGCATGCATAGAGATAGAGGGAATATAAAACATAGGTTCAAAATACATCAAGGACACTTGCCTGGTTCCCCTTGCTGCTGCTCAAAGTCTTCAAGATGGAGATCCCGGAAGTTCTCTAACAGCGGTTCATCTACTCAACGTCACACCGGAAATACAAGCATACAAACACACTAAGAAACAACACACCATACAGTAGCAAACTACAAAGAAAGCAATACTACGAAAAAGTACGCGTTGCTACGATTGCGTGAGCGCGAGAACCGCCTCAATCCGAGCTACGAGTAAAAAGTTATGAAGGTTTAAAGTTCTAGGGTTAAAATAATAAATTAGTAAAATATTATAAAATAGTATGAATAATTAATATTAAGCACTACAATCGCTCTGGTGAAAGAATTTCTTAAATCGGAGCTACGATTGAAAAGTTATGAAGATTTGATGTTTCAAGAGTTAAAACGTCAAAAGAGACAAGTTAAATGGCCTAAAAGTAATTCTAGAAAAATATAAGGGCTAAACTATAAAATATACGTATGCAATATAATTTATAAAAATTTTAGGATTCAAAAAGTAATTTATAAAAAGTATGGGGACTAAATATTAAAAGATACATATAAAAATATAATTTATAAAGAATTGAAGGACTAAAATGTAATTTTGGAAAGATTCAGGAGTCTAACTATATAATTTACAGGACCAAAATACAATTATTTATAAGTTCAGGGGCCTAAGTATAAAATGCCCAGTCTAAATTATTACTTACAAAAATTTAGGGCTAAAATAAAGTTACTAAAAGATATAGGATTGTTTTTGTAAACTTATAAGATTAAAATATAATTAATAACATATACAGGGATGTTTTTATAAAATTCAAGGGTCAAAATATAATTTAGGAATAGGCTAGGGGCTTTTTTGTAAACATACAGTGCTAAAATAATTACAACTAAGATTAGGGGTCTAAATATAATTAAATATATATTCTGCAATGAAATTAGGTTTGAAATATAATTTAGTCCTTGACGGATCATCGCGCGAAGCGACAGCGATGACGGCTCGACGGTGGCAGTTGCGGCGACGATACGCGGGCGGTGGCGGAGCACGGAGCGCGGGGACGGCAGGGGAGGCCGAAGGGGAGGCGCGGGACATGGGGCCCGCTATTTATAGGGGTGCGGACCCCTAGGCAGCCGGGCGCGCTCGCCTAGGTGGCGATGGCGGCGGGGCTAGGGTTAGGAGGGAGGGCGCGGGCGCGGGGTGGGCCAAGGCGAGGGAGTGGGCCGCGGTGGGTGCGTGGGCGCGGCGGCTGGGCCGTGGGAGGCTGGCAGGCCGGGAGGGGAGAGGGAGCGTGCTGGGCCGCAGGAGGCTAGCCCAGGCGGGAAGAGGGAAGAGGGGGAGGTGGGCTACGGGGAGAGGATTTTGGCCCACTGCCAGGGAGGTTTTCCTTTCTTTTTTTTCTCTCTTTTTCCTTATCTAATTTCTACAAATTCCAAAACTAACCTGAAATGATTCCTAATCGGATTTTTAAATACCTTTTTTGCACTCAAGAAAATCCTAATGAAACTAGGGTAGCATGAATGCAACACACAAATTTTAAAATTACCTAAACATGATTATTTTCTTTAGAAAATAATTCTTTTTCATAATAAAATCTTAACAAGCTAATTAATTTTAGGAAATTTTAAAATATTCAAAACTTAGAAAATCAGGGTGTTACACGTGTGAACGGCGTGAACTTGAATGTTTCACTCATTGCATCAATGCCTTACCTTTCTCCATCTGCACCACTTAAGCAAAAACACAAGAACAACTCGAACATGGGTTATGTGTTAGCAAATAAAATCCACCGGTCGTGTTGATCTTGCCAAGCTTTGGAAGGACTTGAACAATCCAAAAATAAGGCAAACTAAAATGGGAAAAATATTTTTGGTGTTTTTGGAATGACAACTTTGGAGAAGCAAAGTGAGAGCTCAAGAGCAAATGAGTGAAGAAGGGAGTGAAATGAGAATTGAACTTTGGATGTCCAAACACTCTCCCTCGGGCACTCAACTTATTGGAAAAATTCCAAACGGTCGAAAACGACTAGTAAAGAGCCAAATCCAATAGTTGGCAAAAGGCCAAGGTTGGTGGGGCCCACACCCCTTCGGCCGACCATGGGTGTTCGGCCGACTAGGGGTGGGGCCCACTGGATCGTCACTTTGGCCCACAACTCCCTAACAGTTCTTGAGCTGCAGAGGTTAGGTCCAAAGTTTCGACAAAATTTTGCTCAGAAAAATGTTTTCTCAAAGTTGGAAACCAAAACTGATTTTTGAATTATTTTATTAAAGAAGGGAAAAGGTTAGAATAAATTCAAACATGCATGTGTGAAATCCAAATATGCAAATGCAAAGACAAATTTGAAAATTACAAAAGTTGGAAAATTCAAATGTGCAAAAATTGAAAAAATTAAATATGAGATAAATACCAATTTACCATTGGCAAGAGCTCACCAATTTTTAAAGTTCGGCGAGCGGGACTTCTCTCTATCGTGTTTAGCTTGATGTCGCTGCGTCCAGTCTGGGAGAAGTGGACGCCGATGGCTGCACTTCCTTGACTCGTCGCACCTTCTTCATCTTTGGTGCGGTCGGTGGCTTCTTGGATTTAATAGGCTGTGACTTTGCCCACAGTCCTGGCCTCGCCGTAGGTGGGTTCCTCATCTCGAAGCGGTATGGCATCTCCTTAGCCATGATCTTCTTCATGTAGAGAATGAGGCTATCCTTCTTCGGGGGTGTTACTTTGACCTCTTGAGTATTCTTTCAGTTTGACCCGTACTTGATCTTGATCATTGAGCATTGCTCTCTCCTTGGCCAAAAATCAAACCTCTCCTTCTTCCCGTTGATGAGAAAATGGATTCTCCAGCCACAACATCAATGTGTGCATCTGTGGTGCTTAGAAACGGGCACCCAAGAATGAGCGGTGTTTCCTTCTCAACATCCGTGTCGAGCACCATAAAATCCATAGGGATGAAGCAATCCCAAATTTTTATCGGAACATCTACTGCAATTCCCTCCGGATAGCGGACTGATGAATCCACAGGTCACACATGTCTTGGTTGAATTTCTGTGCCCCAATCGAGCAAATGATCATAAGGCACCCCGGATCTTTCTTCTTTTCAAGAAGCTAGTTGAGTATAGTTGTGCTACTCTCTTCTGTCAACTTCACAACTTCTTTGGTGGGCACTGGACGCTTGTTGCTGAGGATGTCCTTGAGGTAGCGAGCATAAGTTGGAACTTGCATCGCATCCAACAAGGGCACATTGATGTGGATCTTCTAGATTACCTCAACAAAGTGAGCGAATTGCTCATCCGCAGTTAGTTTCCTGTTTCGATGGGGAACTGGCATGGCGGTGGTGTCATAGAACTCATGCGGAGCCTCTTCCCGTCAAGTACTACTTCATCCTTGTCAGAGGGTCCTACCTTTTCAATTTCCTTGTCCTTGCCAGTAGTGTTAGGTTATGGTGGGTCCCAAGTGGTTTTACCCCCTCCCGTGGTCACCGCATTAACACTTTCATCATGAGACTTAGTGAAAGGATTGAGTGACCGAGAGTAGGGGAGGGTGAATTGGGAACTCAAACCATGTATCTAATTTGCCAATTACTAAAACCGACCACTCAAACAACTCTTACACAATTCTAGTGGTGAACACACTAGCAAGATAATCCTATGAAAGGAAGAACAACCTAAGCATACTAGTGGATCACACACAAGGGCCAATCAACTCATATGCAAGATAGTAATCAAGGACAAGCGGAAGCGCACAACAAGCTAGCAAAGGAGCCTACTCATGAAAAGCTACTAGATCATCAAGTACAAGATAAGGACACAAGCATGAGTGGCAGCAAAACCATCCAGTCTCTATAGGTCTTCGCGCTGATAGATTTCCTCGCAGACTTCTCTCTAGTCTCCTAGTGACTGTATAGTCCAGTCTCCTCTAACCCCTCTGTTTGGTCACTCTGTCCAGAAGCTGAAACTCCTTGTCCACGCTTGACTTCATTTCCCGGCTTCTCCGGACAGCTCCTTGGCTTCTCCAGTATCACCAATGCCTATGATTTCACTGGGCATCATGCACATCACTAACTAGTCGTGACATAATAGATGTGACCTATAACCCCTTGATAGTCCGGTTTTTCCTATGGACTCAAAGCCCTAACAACTAGACAAGTATTCCAAATACTTGCTCCATAGCTTGTCCTTAGCCTTGATTCATCTCCATCAACCCTTGGACTCCATCAAGCTCACCAAGCCTCCATGCTTGTGGTCATTATCATCCATCGCCAAGGCAACCATCATCATCATAAGATTTATAGTAGAGTTTGGAGATGATATCTGCATGGACAACACTCGCGTAGATATTAGCCCACAATTTCATATTTGTCATATATCACCAAAACATTCATACCTTGGGGATCCAATCACCAATGGTCATGAAGCTTACAATCTCCCCCTTTTTGGTAATGGATGACAACCACTATTTATGATGATACAAAATGGACGAGCAACAAGGAACCAAAGGAAAAGAAAGGATTGAAAAAAATACCTTGGTCCATACCTTGGAAGTAGTCTCCCCCTTGGAATATTCTAGGTGTTGAGGGAGAACTACCCAATCACATAGTGCACTTGATATTGATCTTGAGTTGAATTTTGCACCCATCTTGGTGTCGTTGTTGATAATCTTGTTGAAGTAGACACGCACCAAAGAAGTAGATTTTCATATCGGTGTAGATGTTCATTGTTGTTATGATTTTCATGTGTGCTCTAATTGAACATGCACCATTTCCTTTATTATCTCCATTTGATAATCATATTCTCTTCCTTTTCATCTCATATCCTCCTTGTATCTATATGTCCTTCTCGTTCTTCTTCTCCCCTACTAGACTTGGCTTTTGGATCTTCATATCTTCACGTTCTTCTTCTCCCCCTTTTTGCTATCCTCAATCTAGACTTGGCTTTTGGATTTTCATGTTCTTATCCCCCTTTGTCACCTATTACCAAAAACCACAAACTAAAGGCGAAACACAAGACAACCAAGAAGCAAATAATAAATGATAGGAGTTAGGAAAACTCCCATTTTCATGGTGCTCCTCCTTGGTCATGATGGTGTTCTACCATAGCTCCCCCTACATACATGACTCAAGAAAATATTTTCTCAAGTATGCAATGGTTAGTCATTTGTGTGATGGGAATGTATGAGTCACTTGTCTTTGAGCCGCATGAGTAGATTTAACCTTGAAGCTCATATGAACATGACTCAATGGGCATGAAGCTCAAGGAACACTATGTGATCATCTAGAGAGTCATATACTTACATTGTAAATAAGCAACTCCCCCTAAAAACATGCTTAGAAGCATGTAAGGTATCACAATGCAAGAATGCAAAGAATGCAAATGCAACAAGTATACAAATGCATGATGCGATGCTAATGGAAAGAAAGAGAACGGCTACAAACTAAAGTACCAATGATGAGTTGTTCCCTTCTCGATCTTACTCACAATGGACCATTCTTCAAAGCCTTGGGCACGCCATGAACCACCTTCCCAAGCTTAACCCATGTCCATTGCTATCTCAAGAAGGTCTGAAGTCGATCTACGAGCAAAGAGAAACAAGCACAAAACAAGGCACAAACAAGAAAACAAAACAAACAAGAGCTATACATTTTTACAAGGGACAAGGTTTAGGGTTACTCATGTGAAGCTTGAAAGGTCAAGAACATTGAGTTCTCCTCTTAGCTTGTTGAAGGTCTTCTCGTTGAGTGGCTTGGTGAAGATATCCGCTAATTGTTCATTAGTCCGCACACTCACCAACTTGATGTACTTCTTCTCAACATGGTATCCTATGAAGGGAAATTCTTGACTTGAATATGCTTTGCATGACCATGATCTCTGGTTTTGAGAGCCATCTTGATCACCGCCTCACTATCACAATATAGTGGCATTTGATTGTAGTTGAGGCCATAATCCGAGAGTGTTTGCCGCATATAGAGAAGTTGTGCACAAAAAGCTCCCGCTGCCATGTACTCTGCTTCGGTTGTAGATAGAGCCACCAAGTTTTACTTCTTTGAGCTCTAAGATACTAGAGATCTTTCAAGAAATTGGCAACCTGTGCTTTTTCTATTTACTTTGCATCTCGCGAAGTCCGTATTCAAATACCCAAGTAACTCAAAGCTTGTTCCTCCGGGATACCGTAATCCCAAGGTGGGTGTGTACTTGACGTATCTAAGAATCCTGTTCACAGCCTTCAAGTGAGACTCCTTTGGATTTGCTTGATAGCGTGCACACAAGCACACACTAAACATGATGTCCGGTCTTGAGGCGGTGAGATAGAGCAAGGAACCAATCATTGATCTATAGAGCTTGGGGTTCATCAGTTTTCCTTTCACATCATCATCCAAGAGTTTGCTTGTTGCCATAGGTGTATGCAAAGGCTTGCAATCTTCCATGTTGAATCTCTTGAGAAGGTCCTTGGTGTACTTTTCTTGATAGATGAAGTTCCCTTCTCTCAATTGCTTCACTTGAAAACCAAGAAACACATGCAACTCTCCAATCATTGACATTTGGAATTCCATTGCCATCATTTCCCGGAATTCCTCATTGAACTTCTAATTGGTTGAGCCGTAGACGATATCATCCACATAGATTTGGCACACCTTCCCAACATGTTTTGTGAACAAGGTGCTATTAATGCTTTCAATCTTAAAACCATTCTTGAGAAGGAAGTTCCTTAAGTGTTCAAACCATGCCCTTGGTGCTTGCTTGAGGCTATAGAGAGCTTTCTTCAATTTGTATACATGTCTTGGATGTTTAGGGTCCACAAACCCCAGAGGTTGTTCCACATAGACTTTCGCATTGATCTCTCCATTTAGGAAGGCACTTTTGACATCCATTTGATAGAGCTTTAAGCCATTGTGTGATGCAAAGGTAAGTAAGATCTGAATCGCTTCAAGACGGGCCACAGGAGCAAATGTTTCTTCAAAGTCAATTCTCGCCACTTGAGAATATCCCTTGGCCACTAGGCGAGCCTTGTTCTTGACAATTGTCCCTTTCTCATCTTTTTTTTCTCTTGAAGACCCACTTGGTGCCAACCACATTATGATTCTTGGGCCTCTCAACCAATTCCCACACTTTGCATCTCTTGAAGTTGTTCAGTTTTTCTTGCATAGCCATTACCCACCCACTTGTGATCATCCATAGCTTCATCAATTGCCATAGGCTCAATCCTGGAGACACATTGGCCTCCTCATAATTTCCTTCACTCACATAGTTGGGCTTGTATTGATTTCTCCTTGTCCTAACACCTTGAGATGGACTCCCAATGATAAAGTCATGTGAGTGATCCTTGTTGATGGCTTTGGGTCTAGGATGATGTTCTTCTTGAGTTGGAGGAGCTTTAGGTGAAGTATATTGTGCATCTGAATTGCTTGCTCTCTTGAGATATGAGTCTCTTGGATTCTTAGTGAGGTGGGGGAATCACTCATATGCTTTGTTGTCTTGGAACTAGAGCTTGGAGTGGATGGGAAAGTATCATGTGAAAAGCTTGTAGAAGTGGCTCGAGGTGAAGTATGTGGGGAGGCTTGTGGCTCACTTCTCAGTTGGGTTTCCTCATGGGTAGGTGGATCCACTCTCAATGAATCTGAGAAGGAGCTAGTGGGTGTTTTTATGGCCTCTTGGGTTGGTTCTTGCACCTTAAAGGAAGAGGTTGGTTGAGATGGTAGAATTGATGGCTCATCAATATCACCATAATTGGTCTCGTGGAGGTAAAACCTTGCCCATGGGCATGTTTCTCAAAGCTTCCCTCATGGGCTCATCTCCAATGTTCACTTCATGAAATTCATCTCCTTTATGAGAACCATTTGACTCATTAAATTGCACATCATAAAATTCTTCCACACATCATGTGCCTTCATCAGTTCTGTTCTCAAACTTCCCGGGCTTTCTCCTCTTCTTGAGAATGTAGCAAGTGCAGCCAAAGACTCGAAAATAGAAAACATTGGGTTTCCATCCAACCAATAGGTCATATGGTGTCTTCTTCAACAATCAGTGGAGATAGACACGGTTTGAGGTGTAGCAAGCTGTGTTGATTGCTTCAGCCCAAAACCTCTCATGAATTCCATATTCATCTAACATGGCACAAGCAAGGGTGATGAGTGTCTTGTTATTCCTCTCCACTACTCCATTTTGCCCGGGTGAATATGTAGCAAAGAATTCATGCTTTATCCCCTTTTTGTCACAATATTCCTCCACTATTGTGTTCTTGAACTCAATCCTATTGTCACTCCTAATCTTCACAATGCTAGCCTTGAATTCGTTATTTGCTCTCCTTGCAAACTTCCTGAAGACGTCACTTGCTTGAGACTTGTCCACAAGAAAGAAAATCCAAGTGTATCTTGTGAAGTCATCCACAATCACCAAGTAATATAGATTCCATCCCAGACTCTTGTAATGTGTTGGCCCAAATAAGTCCATGTGCAAGAGCTCTAGAGGACGAGATGTAGACATAAATGACTTGGTGGGGTAAGATGATGCAATTTGCTTTCCAGCCTGACAAACACTACACAGTCTATCCTTCTCAAAGGTGACATCCTTGTTTCTTTGAACTAGATTCCTCTTGACCACTTTTCTGTGTTGATTCATTCCAATATGTGTCAGTCTCCTATGCCACAACCAACCCTTTTGTTGCCTTAGTGAATAGGCAAGTACTTGGTGGCATGTTGTTTGATTTGAAGTCCATGACATACAAGTTCCCATGTCTCACTCCATGACATACAAGCCCTTTCTTTGCATTCTCAATCAAAGCACCATCCTCATCAAATGTGCACTTGAATCCCATATCACAGAGTTGACCAATAGACACGAGGTTGAAATTGAGGGTTTCCACAAGAAAGACCTTGGAGAGATGTCTGTCCTAAATAATGGCCACCTTGTCTAAACCTCTAACTCTCCCTTTTCAGTTATCCCCGAAAGTCACCTTCTCACTGTCTTCGTCTTCATCAATGTTGGTGAACATGGTTGGCTTCCCGGTCATATGTTGGGTGCACCCGCTATCGAGTATCCAATGAGTACCTCCACTCTTGTAGTTGACCCTGGTGGTAGCCATTAGACAAGTACTAGAGGAAGAGGGGTTAGTATTCAAAGCATTGCTCAATTGACTTCTACTAACCTCATCATGTCGATAGAGATCATCCTCATAGTTAGGGATCCTTGTAATCCCTTCATAAAGTCTTCTCCTTATAGGATAGTTGGGAGCATGATACCTCCATTGTCCATGACCATCCCTCATGTGGACGTTGTCGAGGGTGATGTAGTAGTGGGGAGGATCATAGAGGCCAGTGACGTGCTCAAGCACGTGCCCTACTTGTGAGTGGAGCACAAGTATCATCTTCATGGCCCTCTCAACTAAGAGCTCATATTTTCTATTGATCACCTCCTCAAGCAAGAAGCTCCTCTCAGGAGTGGTGATTTGTAGAAGGCACTTGTCAATTACTTCATGTGTTGGGATCCTCCATAGGTCTTGAAAGGCATTAATCCTAGACACAAGATCATAAATGCTCAAGAAAGTTTCATAGAGGTCATTATTTATATTTTTCACAATTTCATCGAATTGAAAGAAAAGCTCTTGTTGTTTAGCTTGACAAATATGCCAGAGTTGATCTTGTGGAGGAGGTGGGGGCGCCAGACTGTTATGATTGATCATCTCGAATGATCGTGTGGGTAATGTAGTTGGCGCTCCTCTCACCCCAATATGTGGTCCACCCAAAGTGCTTGGAGTAGAACTTGGAATGACACTTGGGGTAGAGCTTGATGAAGCACCTGATGAAGAGCTTGGTGTAGGTCTTGATCTGAAGGGGTTGTAGAAGCTGTTGCAAGGCAATCTTGTGGAGGGATCAAAGAAGTTTGAGCTCGAAGCTACTTCTTTCCCTTTGCTTGCGATGATCTCCTCATCCCTGAAGAGTATCCCTATCACATCATCAATAGAAAGATTCTTGTCCATGATGAGATCAAGGGTGATGTAGAGGAGCTTGCTGCTAGGGAGCAAGGTGAGAATCTTCTCAACAATCAATATTTTGGGATGCTCGAAAGTAGTCGCCGCAATTCTGTCCATGGTACCTCGCAAGCGAATAAGAGAGTCAAGTAAGTCCTCATTCTCATTAGCATGAAAAGTAAAGAACTCCTCAACAAGAGACTTGCTAGCATGATCAATAAACGACTCACAATTATCATCAATACTATACATGCTAGAAGAGCAAGCAAGATCAAGAGACACATCATTCTCAATCATCTCTTAGGCACACTAGTAGAGCAACCTAACATGTTATCATAAGAAGAAACTAGGCACTTACTAGAACTAGGCACAGTCACATAATCATCATTATAATCATACACATGATTATCGGTAAAGATATTGGCAAAATCCACAAGAGTATCCATCAACTCATCCCGAAATATGGCATTTAGGTAGCTTTTCAAGTGATCCTTCCATGAGTCATGACTCAGCCACGAATGGGATGACATCCCAACTCCATACGGTCACTACTCAAGGCGGTTGTAAGGACCAAAGGCCTACTGAGAGGGGGGGGGGTGAATCGGTAGCCGACCACGAATCCAAAAACTTCAGTTTCACGCTTCTCAAACCTAATGGATCGTTGCAACCTAAACAATTCTAGTAGGCCAAGACCCTACACATGGTAGTGTTCATGATGCAAAGCAATGCGCGTAAGCTATTCACACTAGCCTATGCAAGCCACAAGTTACCCTATCACTAGAGCACACAATTGAGGAATAGTAAAAAGAGGGTCAAGGAATGCTCATGATTTTTTCCCGAGGTCTCGGAAGGATGGCGCCTTCCCCTACTCCTCGTTGGACCACTCCCGCCGGAGTCCCGGTCCCTCCCGCCACCAAGTGGAGTTCTCGCCCACAAGCCCGCAATCACTCCTCGAGTGAAGACATGGTGTGTCACCGCTGCACAAAGCACAAGCTCGCCTCCCTCAAGAACTTGCCGTACTCCCCGAGCCGGCACGGGCGCTCACTATTGATGCCCCTTCCAATGGCGGGCTCAAACCATGTACAAACTTGTGACGACCTTACAACCAATCATGATAGCCTCGATCACCGACACCTAACCGGTCTAGGTCTCACCATAGACCAAGAGTAACAACCTAGATCACACCCTCAAGGACACCCTAGCCTTAGATGTGCAAGATCACTCCATGTTACTCTCACAAGCACTCTCAAGATATCCAATATCCTCTTTTAGTGCTCTCCTCTTTTCCTTTTGGACCTTACCAAATGCTCTCAGGTATTCCACTGGCCAAGAGAGGTCACAAAGACCCCAGCAACGAAGTTATATAGGCTCCCAACCTCAAACTAGCCGTTACTCCACGAAATCAGCTTTCTGGGCCTACTGACCGTACAGTCCGGTCAGTACCTGACCGGACCATCCAGTTACTTCAATCACAAGCCCAACGGCTCTGCCCACTGTGTTGAACTCCTGCTGACCGAACTGTCCGGTCACTGGACCGGACCGTCTGGTCCACTTTCTCTCTCCATTCCAGGAAGGTCCGCAAACTGCATCCTCTCTATCCTATGCTTCACCCACACAGACTGGACTGTCCGGTCTGTAGATCGACCGTCCGGTATCTATGGTCCCTCGCACAGACAGAAACCTTGCTCCTCACTGGAAGTCCCAGACATACTCCACATAGTGACCGGACAGTCCGGTCTCCACTGACCCCTCTGTCCGGTCTCTACGTCCTGAAGCTGAAACTCATCGTTCTCGCTTGACTTGATTTCTCGGCTTCTCCGAACAGCTCATTGGCTTCTCCACTGTCACCCAGTGCCTGTGATTTCACCGAGCATCCTTGCACATCACCGACTAGACATGACCTAAGAGAATGACCTAGACCCTCTTGATAGTCCGGTTTTTCCTATGGACTCAAAGCCTAACAACTAGACAAGTGTACACAACACTTGCTCCATAGCTTGTTCTCCACTTTGATCCATCTCCATCAACCCTTGGACTCCATCAAGCTCATCAAGCCTCCATGCTTGTGGTCATTGTCATCAATCGCCAAGGCAACCTTGAACAATCATCATAAGGTAGAAAAGATTTCCTACACGGGCAACACTCTTGTAGATATTTCTCACATAATTTCATAATTGTCATCTATCACCAAAACATTCATACCTTGGGGATTCCACCATCAATGGTCATGAAGCTTACAACGGTTAAGCCCTATGATGAGCACTTGGCTCTGATACCACTTGAAAGGATCGAGTGACCGAGAGGGTGGGTGGGGGGGGGGGGGAGGGTGAATAGGGAACTCAAACTATGTACCTAATTTGCCAATTACTAAAACCGACCACTCAAACAACTCCTACACAATTATAGTGGTGAGCACACTAGCAAGATAATCCTATAAAAAGAAGAACAACCTAAGCATACTAGTGGATCACACACATGGTCCAATCAACTCCTTTGGAAACTAGTAATCAAGGACAAGCAGAAGCACACAACAAGCTAGCAAAGGAGCCTAATCATGTAAAGCTACTATATCATCAAGTACAAGATAAGGACAGGAGCATGAGTGGCATCATACAAACTAGGGTGATTAATCAAACCAAAGCAACTCCAAAACATGCTAGTGATCAAGTGAAAGCTAAGCACAATTAGCAAGTAGAGAAGACTATTCATGCAAGTCTACAAGTTAATCAACTAGAACAAGGTAAGCACACAAGCATGAATAGCATGATATGTAAATGCAAAAAGTAAGAAAACTTAGTAAGGAGTAGAGTAAGAGATGGCTCATGATTTTTTTCCAAGATCTCAGAAGGATGGCGCCTTCCCCTAATCCTCGTTGGACCACTCCCGTCGGAGTACTGGTCCCTCCCTCCACTAATGTGGAGTTCTCGCACACGCGCCCGCAATCACTCTCGGAGTGAAGACACGGTTATGTCATGGCTGCAACCAAGGCACAAGCTCGTCTCCCTTGATAACTTTCCGGACTCCCCGAGACAACATGGGCGCTTACTAGCAATGCCCCTTTCACCGACGGGCTCAAACCGGGTACAAACATGTGATGACTTTCACAACAGATCATGATAGGCTCGATCATTGACACCTAACCAGTCTAGGTCTCACCGTAGACCAAGAGTAACAACCTAGATCACACATTCAAGGACACCCTAGCCTTAGATGTGCAAGATGCTCTAGTTACTCTCACTAGCACTCTCAAGATATGCAATATCTCCTCCTACTGCTCTCCTCTTTTCCTCTTGGCTCTCACCAAATGCTCCAAGTAATTCCCCTGACCAAGAGAGGTCACCAAGGCCCCAACAACAGAGTTATATAGGCTTCCAACCTCAAACTAGTCATTGCTCCATGAAGTCAACTTTCTGGGCATACTGATCGGACTGTCCAGTCACTGCAGATCTAGCTCCAATGGCTCTACCCTACTACTGATCCTTGTACTAATTGGACCATCCGGTCTATACATTATCTCTCCATTCCAGAGAGCACCACTTTCTGCGCCCTTCTGTCCCGAGCAACTTCCATACATACTGGACCGTTCGATCTGTAGACCGGACCGTCCGGTCTCTACAGGTATTTGCGCTCACAAATTTCCTCACAGACATCTCTCTGGTTTTCTACTGACCGTACAGTTCGGTCTCCTCTGACCCCTCTGTCTAGAAGCTGAAACTCCTCGTCCTCGCTTGACTTCATTTTCTGGCTTCTCTGAACAGCTCCTTGGCTTCTCCACTGTCACCTAGTGCCTGTGATTTCACTGAGCATCATGCACATCACCGCCTAGTTGTGACCGAATAGGTATGACCTAGACCCCCTTGATAGTCCAGTTTTCCTATGGACTCAAAGCCCTAACAACTAGACAAGTGTTCCAAACACTTGCTCCATAACTTGTCCTTAGCCTTGATCTATCTCCATGAACCCGTGGACTCCATCAAGCTCACCAAGCTTCTATGCTTGTGGTCATTGTTATCCATCGCCAAGGCAACCGTCATCATCAATAACATTTGTAGTAGCGTTTGGAGATGATATCTGCATGGACAACACTTGTGTAGACATTAGCCCACAATTTCATAGTTGTCATCTATCACCAAAATATTCATATCTTGGGGATCCAATCACCAATGGTCATGAAGCTTACACTTAGGTTGCCCTAGAATCTTCCCTGACTCTAAAGGAGGAACAACAGTAGCTAGCTGGGCTAGTTGGGTTTCTAGCATTTTACTGGAGCTCAGCTGATTTTTAAAGAAAGAAGCAAGACCTTCTAACTTAGCATTAACACTTTCTAAAGTCTTGCCATTAGCCGAAAGCTTTTTAGTTAAGGATTCATTAATTTTAGCCTGGCCTAAGATAGGATCTTTAAAGAAGGGTTGATTGTTTGAAGAGTTAAAGTTGTTACCTCCTTGATAATACGAGTGTGGTTGATTCCAGCCGTTGCCTTGTTGTGGACGATAGCTGTTGTCATTGTTATTCATGTACAACACGTCCTCACGAGTCTCAAGACAGTCATTGCTTGAGTGACCCATGTTGTCATAGACCTCACATGTCATGCGAGCGTCTAAGGCATTGATGGTGACAACTTCATGTCCTTTGGCCTGCTCATTCATCTTCTTCATAAGGAGGTCCATTTTAGCAGCTCACATGACCACCTCCTTAGCGGTGTGCATGCCCCGCTGGTGCGGGTGAAGGCAATCTTCACTCCATCCTTGGTTGGAGACCATCTTCTCAATATGTTCTTTGGCAATTTCAATGGTAAGTGAGAAGAAGGTTCCTCGCGTAGCAGCATCAATATGATCACGAGCTGACAGAGTCAGCCCATTATAGAAATTCTGGATGATAAGCCATTCATCCATCCCGTGATGAGGACAAGCGACAATGTAGTCTTGCAGCCTATCCTAAGCCTCGGGGATCGACTCCTTGTACTCCTGCTGGAAGCTTGCAATTCTCTCGTGAAGGGCGTTAGTTTTGCCCAACAGAAGAACTTGGCGAGGAACGCCTTTGAACACTTTTCCCGGGTACTCACAACATCCTTGCTCACGTAGAACCACTATTTTGCACTCCTAGAAGGGAGAGCAGAAATAGACGAAGTTGAATGGCATCTTGAGAGACATCAATCATCTTTATGGTGTTGCAAATCTCCAGAAATTGCTGCAGATGGGCGCTAGCGCCCTCATTGGCCTTCCCACAGAATAGGCTAGCTTGCACCATGGTAATGAGACCCGTCTTGATTTTGAAATTCACATCACCCATGACGTTGGGTGCAACAGAAATGTTAAACATCGAGGGAGCGGAGAAATCATGAAGACTCTTCTAGGCCATGACCTTAAAGCTTGATGGTGCGATGATGACTGGTTCACTTGCAGACACGAACTTCTGAGGAGGGACGAGACGTGCACGTACCCTTCTCAAGAGTTGTTCGGGATCTTCGATATAATTTTTAGGCAAGGTGAAGCTGGTCATGCACTACCCTGTTTACACACAAAAAAGGAGAAAATAGACAAGTTTAGCCTATTTGGGCGAATGCCAAATAATCTCATTTGCAAGAATAGAACATAGGCAATTTGTCTAATCAACTGCCTTCCCCAGTAGCAGTGCCAGAAATGCTTGTTGACATTTCGTAACATCGTCACTAAGTTGCCTTAGCAACAAAGCCAGAAATGTTTGTTGATAATCTTTAAGGAATCCAGAGAGTCCACAAGCGCACGAAGAATACCGTTGTAGCATTTCACTTGGAAATATTTAGGGTATCATATTTATTTTATCCCAAAGGAAGGTGGGGATTTATTATCAAAGTAATTACTATGTTCTAAATTAGGCATAGAGGATTATGAGGCAAAGTCCTCACAGGGGTACGGATAATGATAAACACTGGTAGTGGACACACAGATAGCATACTCAAGATAAGTAAATACTAGTCTAGTGGAGAAGGACAAATAAAGAGCTAAGCTTCTCTGTTGCTTTTATATAGTATAGTCTACATTATGTACTATTATACACATACATAGACAATGCAAGACAATCATATCATCACACCATGGGCATCCGGTTTTCCCCTGCATCCGCAATATGATTCCAGCCAAGAGCCTATTGCATAGCTGAACATGGGAAATTTCAAAGGAAAGTTAGGGCTGCCACCACCTATAGCCTACCCCTAGCAATCCGTGGGCTACACGACAAATAATGCATACTATTGATCTAAGCACCATACTTACATCTCTAGAACAATACCCCTAATCTCGTAGCAATGGATCAAAAAAGGAGTAATCACATTGAAGTGGACACCAAGCACGTGGAAATGATCTAAGTCAAACATCAGTCATGCATCATTAGAATGATATAAATAAAGACTATAGTAAGGGCTCATGTCTAACATGGTAATGTAGAATAACTACATTACTAACATGCAAGCATAACAACAACATACATGAATGGATGATATAATCAAACAAGAAACACATGACACAAGCATAACTATAAAAAAATACTAAATATACTAAGTAGAAGAAAGTCTTACAAAAGGAGAAAGATACAAGAGCCATACCACAACTCCAAGGAAGACTTGAGAACTGAAGAAGACTCCATTCTAAGCCTAACTCCACGAAAACTAGAGAGTAACTCAAAATACAAAGAGAGTGATGATTCTTGGTGTGTGTTTTGGAGTGAGGCCTCTCACTTCTATTTATAGGGACCAAAGTCGGTTCCTAGAGTTGATAACCACCGCGTAATCCACATAACCGCCATTAGGGAGCCACCAGGAGCCAGCACATGGCAGCCATGCACCAGGGGGCCACTCCATGTTCGGCCGAACACCTCTGTTCGGCTGAACAGGGGGGAGTCCCCTCGGGTGCTCCTGACTCTAGTGCCCTGGCAGGTGGGTCCCATTGCCCAGTGACACTGTAAGGTCGGTTGTTGAGGCGATTTGCTGTTGTAGGTGGGTCAGTCAATCCGTGGGAGCCCCTATAGGCGACTTTTGATTGGTGCCAGTTGTGTTTCTTTGCCAACTAGGTGTGTTTCCTCCATTTCGTTATTTCTCCTACATGTGAGCATTTCTCCAAGAACAAGTGGATATCTATTATTTCTAACTAACATGCATGGTGGGAATATTGAATCTTCCTTTATTTTGACTAATATTGATGGTCAGAAATGGTAGTTAACGACCGTCAACAAACTCCCCCAAGTTGAACCTTTGCTCATCCCGATGCAAAGATAGAACTTTAGGTTGTTGATCAAGAGTTGCTACAATGTTTTATATTCCCTCCATAGTACCAAATGCACAACAAAATACTCTACCTTTAATTGAATAAGTTGGCAATTGATAACTCATTCTTTTTACCTTAGTCCATGTGGGGCTTTTGGCTTTTCTTCATCTTGGGTGGTTGAAAGACGGAACAATCTTTTATAGGACACCATTCCCTCATCCCTGTGTTCCACTTTTCATCCGAAGGTTTTTCAAAAGATTTTCCCAATAAAACTTAAGTTCCTCCATGATCACTCAATGTGTGTAATTCCTCACCGAGACATTGAAGTTGCCTTTTTTTGTTCCTACCTCTAAATAAGGCTTATGTGGAGCTCTGAGTAGGTAACAATTGATACTTAATTGTAACACATATATTGTTAAACAAAAGACTGAACCCATGTAGAAAAAAGTCATAGAATCTGATCAAGATGTGCATGTGTGTGGAATGTGGTGGAATGATGATGAAATAGTGGATACTCCTTTTTGTGTGGACTCTCTCTTTCTTTAACAAGCACTTGGGCATGGCTAATTCTTTTCTTCTTCTTTTCTCTTTTTTTGTCATGCTCAAGATTGAGAGCAAGTATTTATTCTATTTTTGATAGCCATGTCTTCCATGCAACCAATTGAGGGAGAGTCATAACATGATATTCATGGAGTATTTATTTTGCTTACTTTTGGGATAGAAGTTGAGCATGTGGTGTAGGAGTATTAGCAAATGATGGTGGATGTGTCTGTTAATCTTGATCATGAAAGCATGAAATAGATCTCACAAAGGTTGCAAGCATTTTAATAAAGCTCAATATGAAACATGCAGCATATGTAAAAGGTTTTGTATTGAAGTACAACATATGCCCGTTGTAGGAATTTTCATCATTTGGGAACATTTTAATTTTATCATTTTGAAAAACAAAATCTTCGGATGTTAAACTTCACTTGCGGACAAAGATCATAGCAGCTCTATTCTAACCATATCATGTCTCACAACAACCTAGACATATATTATGAACTTCTGCAACCCACAAGTATTCAAGTTCAAGGCAAGCATGTTTAGCCAACAAACTCAAAAATTGGGAGAGTACTAAGTTTTATATGAGGGACTAAAAAAAGATATATAATAGAGCAACTATTCATCATCTCAACATGAAGGCATGAACATCCTTCGCATGCATGACAACCTACTATTTTTGTTTTTTTAGTTTTGTAGATTTTTATTTGGTTTGGAGGGTAAGTCTGACAAAGAAAAAAAAAGAAAGGAAAGATACAAGTCACCTAGGCGGGGGTGCTCCCCCAAGCTTGCTCTTGCTCATGGTTGTTGGTTTGGGTCGAATCCTCTTCAACGGTAGTATGCCACCGTATAGTTGTGGTGCTCTCGTAGCTACTCCTGAAGGTGACGAAACTAGTCGTCACTGTGCTGCTGCCACTCATTGGTGGTCTGGGCACGAGCAGCAAGGGTGTTTTGCATTTCTCATGTCTAGATTGTCCATCCTCCTTGTAGGGTCCCTCTATTCCGGACCATAGTCATGGTGACCAAATCCCGAAAAGGAGTGATGTTCATCGTGATGTGGAGGTGTCCCGATCGACTTAGGGCCATGTCCCCATTGTGCACTACTAGCTTGCTGCCAAGACGAACCTCCAATCTCATACTGTTGTGGTGTGAGCATCCAAGCGGGGTCGCCGGAATGCTTAGAGCCTGCAGTTTAATCATGGACTGGTGATGTAGACCTGGCTGCACTAGTGGTGGCACACTTCGTATTTTGTCGGGTGCATCGATCGGCGGACCTGCTAGGCATTCCTTCTCTTTGTAGTTGTATGGTTAGTTCCCAACAACTATACAAATGATACCTCGGCTTAGGAAGCGGGATTTCATTTGTATAGCCAGGGTAGTAAAAGATAATAGAACCATTAGGGACCTTCTTTAAAGTGTGACCCTGCTCAAAAAAATTCTAATCTATCCTGGGACGGGGCTCAGAAAGATAGTCAAATCTAGCATTAGATAAAGCCCCAACCCCTACAGCAATATAGGTCACTAAAGAAGTGCATTCAATGGGTCGTGATCCCCTAATGTAATCTAACCATTGACTAATCATAGCTTCAATAGGAGCAATAGGAATTTTAGCAATAGCAGCAAACATGACACACAATTCATCATTACGAACAGGTCTAGTGTCTTGTCTAGGGAAACAAGTCATAGCAAGCCACCTATGCAATAAATGTAGAGTTGGGTTGTGAATGCCACTAGTCCTAAGATGTTCACAAGAAAACACTTCCGAAATCCTTTGCCAAAAAGAACCCTTTTCAAAACCCGTGGTTGCACCTTCTAAGTTAGTGTTGCAATAACTTCTAAACTTAACAATGATGCTAAGGTCTTTCCAAGTGAGATGGTGTTCTTTTCTGAACAAGCAGAAAAGTAACCCATCGTTATCTTTTAGCAAGGTGCACAAAAACTGGATAGTGCGGAGGCGTGAACCTCCTTCAATGATTTGTGCAAATTCGGTCCAACCTAAAACTTTCCAAATAAAAAGGAAGTCAAGGTCCATACCTATAGTGGAGAATAGGTCGTTGTTATACGCCCTGGTGTGGACGAAACTGCGGTTGCGTAGGCAGTGGTAGACTCGTTTCTCTCGTTCATCCAACAGCTCGAGGTTGGTGTCAGTGAGAAGAACGTATGGCTCATCCTCCTCCATGTCGTCCACAACGGGCGTGTACCTCGTTGGTTCATGCTCCATGGAGAGGTTCGTGCTCGAGCTACCGTGTGAATGGTGTGAACTCAAACGTGTCACTCGTTGCACCATCGCCGTAGCTTTCTTCATCTACACCACTTAAGCAAAAACAAAAGAACAACTCGAACATGGGTTATGTGTTAGCAAATAAAATCTGTCGGCCGTGTTGATCTTGCCAATTTTTGGAAGTACTTGAACAATCCAAAAATAAAGCAAAGTAAAATGGTAAAAATATTTTTGGTGTTTTTGGAATGACAACTTTGGAGAAGCAAAGTGAGAGCTCAAGAGCAAATGAGTGAAGGTGGGAGTGAAATGGGAATTGAACATTGGATGGCCAAACACTCTCCCCCAAGCACTCAATCTATTGGAAAAATTTCAAATGGTCAAAAATGACTATATTTCTTGCCTGAGTGACCCGTGTTGCTGTAGACCCCGCACGTCATGCGAGCATCTAAGGTGTTGACGGTGCTGACTTCATGTCCTTTGGCATGCTCATCCATCTTCTTCATAAGGTGGTCAATTTTAGCGGCTAGCATGTCCACCTCCTTAACGATGTGCATGCCTAGCTGGTATGAGTGAAGACGATCTTCACTCCATCCTTGGTTGGAGACCATCTTCTCAATGAGTTCTTTGGCCTTTTCAACGGTTAGTGAGAAGGAGGCTCCTCCCGCAACAGCATCAATTTGATCACGAGTTGATGAAGTCAGCCCATTATAGAAATTCTAGATGATAAGCCATTCATCCATCCCGTGATGAGGACAAGCGGAAGTATACTCTTGCAGCCTCTCCTAAGCCTCAGAGATCGACTCTGTGGACTCCTACTGGAAGGTTAAAATTCTCCCATGAAGGACATTGGTTTTGCCTAATGGGAAGAACTTGGTGAGGAAAGCCTTTGGACACTTTTCCCAGGCACTCACAACGTCCTTGCTCGCGTAGAACCACTGTTTTGCCCTCCCCAGAAGGGAGAATGGAAATAGACGAAGGTGAATGACATCTTGAGAGACATCCTTCATCATGATGGTGCTGCAAATCTCCAGAAATTGTTACAGATGGGCGCTGGCGTCCTCATTGGCCTTTCCATATAATGGGCTGGCCTGCACCATGGTAATGAGACCCGTCTTGATTTGGAAATTTACATCTCCCATGATGTTGGGTGCTACAGGAATGTTGAACATCGAGGGAGCAGAGAAATCACGAAGACTCTTCTGGGCCATGACCTTAAAACTTGATGGTGCGGAGATGACAGGTTCACTTGCAGACATGAACTTCTGAGGAGGTACAAGATGTGCACGTTCCCTTCTCAAGAGTTGTTCGGCATCTTTGATATAATTTTCAAGCAAGGTTAAGCCGGTCATGCACTACCCTATTTTCACACAAAAAAGGAGAAAACATACATGTTTAGCCTGTTTGGACGAATGCCAAATAATCTCATATGCAAGAATAGAACATAGGTAGTTCTTCTGATCAATTGCCTTCCACGCCAGCTACGCCAGAAATGCTTGTTGACATTTCTTAATGTCGTCACTAAGTTGCCTTAGCAACAAAGCTAGAAATGTTTGTTGGTAATCTTTAACAAATGCAGAGAGTCCGCAAACGCACAGAGAATACCATTGTAGCATTTCTTGTTAGAGAGATTCCCAAGAGACATTACGGATTTGATCCGTATGTGAGGGTCATATGGATATTGATCCATGAGGGATTAGTCCACTAATGGGCCAACTTGTCGAGGCCCATTAGAAGAGTCTATATAAGTGGAGGCGGGGCAAGGGGTACAAGTACCCACCAGTCCATAACCCTAGCCGCCGCGCTCCTCTCTCTTGCCCACAACCCTAACCGTGTTGCCAGTGCTAGCACGCCGCGCACGGTGCTCCAACCCCATACGTGTGGATACCGCAAGGAGGCACTGCTGTTGCTACGGTGCCGGACGGCTGGACTAGGAGGAGACGATTGACGTGATCGACTACTTCCTCTACACCAACGCGCGATTTCGTTGGACGAGCTGCTCCAACATTTCGCTTCGGCTCCGCCTGCGCATCTCGTGGTAACGATCCATGATCCCCTCCTTACAAGGTTTCCTGGTTGAATGGTAGAAATTATTATATGCTATCATAGCCTACTCGTTCCCCAACAGTGATATCAGAGCCGACCTTGTGTAGTTTGTGATCTGAATCTTGTGCATATAGTTGATATGCTGATGTATTAGATGAGATCCATTACATATTTTTGTGTATGGGTTGATTAGATCAATGGTGATAGGGAGGTTCACAAGGTAATGGGCGGATAGCGATACATGCATCATTGATTTATTTGTGTTCCTTCTCCGTGCGCGCGTGACTTGTCCCTACCAGCTGGAATCACCATCGGGACTAACTGCGTGCGCCAGTAGAGGAACTAATAGTATCATGATCATGTACCACAGTCTACTCATGAAAACCTAATAGGAAACTGAGGCATTGTGAATGACTCGAAATTGGGCAAATATGATTTTCCCGATAGGATTTCTATTGTGATTTCATAGATACAATCTGTGAAATCCTACGAAATCGGGACCGCCGTACGAACACACCTAGATTGTTACACCCCTTTTTGACCACACGTTAGCATTCGCTTCTTGCGTAACTTGTTTTTGCAAAGAATGTTGTGAATGGTATGGCCCAAAAGATGCATGTGATGTATGTATGTGATTTGCATGACCTGTGTGTCATGATTAATTACAACTGGGTTGAGGCTGTCATATTATTATATAACGGCCTGCGTGTCGACCTGTGATGCTTGATATTCTCATGTAATTTATTACTAGCTATTAGTTGTAGTAGCTAAGTGTTAGTTCATGGAGGCCTCAAGCATGATGGTTGAAGGGACAGGAGACATGGCGATGGCAATGGAGATGGAGATCACCAATTGAAAGGGGCCATGCTATTTCACAGTTAATATGATTGCCTATGATGATGTTCCTGACATCCTATTCTTTCATGTGTTATTTATATTGGATATGATTAACATGCTAGAATAGGTTCCCTCAAGAAAAATTAAATTATATGCCCTTCCAATAGCTGCACCTATTAAAATTATGATCGCTGTATGGTAGGCCTGCCAAAGTAGAGTACCTCAACTATCTTAATTATTTGAGTAAATATCGAACATTTACATGTATTGTATTGGTTTAATTAACAAAGCTATCAAAACGGTTTTGGACTTTGGGGCATAGTGTTGACGCCAGGGCATGTGATGCCACCCAACAAACAAGAGTCACATAGGGATGTGATTAGCAAAGTGTTGCTTACCTATGTCACTAGATTTCTAGTGGTGATGCTAAAGCTCACTAGGATCTAAGTTGAATATGAATCTTGAACCACTATATGTCGTTTTGAGGGAAAACAGTTCCAAACATATAGTGGAATAATAAACTTTTGTTAAAATGTTTAATAAGAGTTTTACATTTACATAGTGCTTATATTCGCATATTTTCTGTTGTAGATCATGGCACCAACCGCTAGTAACACTTTCAATTTGCGCTCGATTCTTGCAAAAGAAAAGCTTAGTGGAACAAACTTTATTGATTGGTATCGCAACATGAGAATTGTTCTCAAGCAAGAGAAAAATGAATATGTTCTAGACTTCCCTATCCCGATGATCTGCCAGAAAATGCTACTACCGCTTAGAAAAGGGAGTATGAGAAGCATACCAATGATGCAATTGATGTTAGCTGTCTCATGCTTGCCACTATGTCCTCTGAGCTTCAGACGCAATATGAGAATGTGGATGCCCATAATATGATTGAGGGACTCCGTGGCATGTTTGAGAACCAAGCAAGGTCTGAGAGGTACAACATCTCAAGTCCTTATTTGCATGCAGGCTAGCTAAAAGCAGCTCTATCAGTCCTCATGTGATCAAGATGATTGGTTATATTGAGAATCTGGAGAAACTTGGTGCTGCTCTACACCCTGATTTGGTCATAGATGTGATTCTTCAGTCGCTTCCCGTGAGCTATGAGCCTTTCATTTTGAACTTTCAAATGAATAGCATGGAGAAGACATTGGCTGGGTTGCATGGGATGCTTAAGACAGCTGAGGCAAGCATAAAAAAATCTGGTCCAAGTCAAGTTAACTTGGTTCAAAAGGATAGCAAGAAGCGAAAGTGCAAGGCTAAGGCTAAGGCTACAGATGAGATCTCTAGCACTAAGCCTAAGCCTGCAGCAGCTCCTAATCGTAAACTGGCGGCTGGTGATCCTTGTTTTCACTCCAAGAAACCCGGTCATTGGAAGAGGAATTGCAAGCTTTATCTAGAAGAGCTGAAGAAGAAGCATGAAGACACTTCTAATTTAGGTATCAATATTATTGAAGTTAATAATGTTGCTACACATCCTTATGATTCATGGGCATTTGATATCAGATCGATGATTCATACTTACAAATCATTGTAGAGGCTTAAAGAAGCAAGGAAATGTGCAAATGGTGAGGTGGATGCTCGTGTCGGCAATGATGCAACGGTTGTTGCGTTGGCCGTCGAAACTTATCCACTTTCATTACCATCAGGATTAGTTTTGGAGTTAAATAATTGTTATTATATTCCTGCCTTAGGCAAAAACATTATTTCTTCAAAGTGTTTGGAGGAAGATGATGGTTATGAGGTCATAGTAAGGAACAAGTGTTGTTCCATTTATTTGAATGATATTCTCTATGGTAATTGCCCATTGGTGAATGGATTATATTACTTATATCTTGAGAATAAGCATATTTATAACATTGATGCGAAAAGGCTCAAACCTAATGATTTGAATCCCACATATACTTGGCATTGTTGTTTAGGTCATATAAACGAGAAGCGCATAAAGAAGCTCCATACAGATGGTGTTCTAAGTTCTTTTGATTTTGAATCAATTGATACATGTGAGTCTTGTTTACTTGGCAAAATGACTAAGTCGCCTTTCACAAGAAATAGTGAGAGGGCGAGTGAACTACTGGGACTTGTACATACGGATGTACGTGAAACAATGAGTTGCACGACCGGAGGTGGTTTTCAGTACTTCATAACTTTTACCAGCGACTTTAGTAGATATGGTTACATCTATTTAATGAGGCATAAGTCTAAATCCTTTAAAAAGATCAAAGAAATTCAAAATGAAGTACAAAATCAATTGGGCAAGACTATTTAAACTCCTACGATCTGATCGTGGTGGTGAATATTTGAGCCATGCATTTGGTGAACATCTAAAGCAATGTGGAATTGTTCCACAATGGACTCCGCCAGGAACACCCCAATAGAATAGAGTATCCGAACGGAGGAACCAAACCTTGTTAGACATGGTTAGGTCTATGATGAGCCAAAGTGATCTTCCATTGTCCTTCTGGGGATACGCTATAGAAACTGCCGCTTTCACACTTAATAGGGTTCCATCTAAATCTGTGGAAAGGACACCATATGAGATATGGACTAGGAAGCGTCCTAGGTTGTCTTTTCTTAAGATTTTCGGATGTGAGGCTTATGTAAAACGTATGACATCTGATAAGCTTTCCTCCAAGTCTGATAAATGCTTCTTTGTAGGATATCCTAGGGAAACCAAAGGTTATTATTTCTACAACCGGGAAGAGGGCAAAGTGTTTGCCGCTCGTAATGATGTTTTTCTAGAGAAGGAGTTTCTCTTTAAAAGGGTAAGTGGGAGAACGGTGCAACTTGAAGAAGTTCAAGAAGCTCTAGAAAATGTTTCTTCTTCTGCTATACCACAATTGGATGAACAAATTGTTTTGAACCAATTGTTGAAACACCAATCCCGCGTAGGTCAGAAAGGGCATGTCGTGCTCCTGAAAAGTTCACGCTCCTAACCACGAGGCAGCGTGACATATTATTGTTAGACAATTATGAGCCTAAGACTTACAGTGAAGCAATGATAGGACCGTACTCTGAGAAATGGCTTGGAGCCATGAGATCCGAATTAGAATCCATGAGAGAAAATCAAGTTTGGAACTTGATAGATCCGCCTGATGGTGTTAAAACCATTGAGTGTAAATGGGTTTTTAAGAAAAAAATAGACATGGATGGAAATATTCACATCTATAAAGCACGATTGGTGGCGAAAGGTTTTAAGCAAATTCAAGGGATTGATTATGATGAGATCTTCTCGCCCGTCACTATGCTAAAGTCTATACGGATCCTTTTAGCAATTGCCGCATTTTATGATTATGAGATATGGCAAATGGATATCAAAATGGCTTTCCTTAATAGAAACCTAAGTGAGGATGTGTACATGACACAACCTGAAGGTTTGTCGATCCACAAAATGCTAGGAAGATATGCAAGGTTCAAAAGTCCATTTATGGACTAAAGCATGAAAACAATTCCATAGCGGTCTTGTCATCATCATCATGAAATGCTCTCCTTATGCCATCTGAGATTTAGCGCTTGATTATTCTTGGCAAACTCATTATCCTCAAAGTTCTCAATGCCAGAAATGAGAGGAAATTACTTGACCTCATGAAGCACATAATCAAGCTCCAAAAACTTGAGAATGTATTGTACCTTAGTTTTCCATAAAGGAAAATAATACCATTTAAAGGGTTTAATAGTCTTCATGTAAGCTGATTAGACCAAATAATGATATTTAGTCTATATCATAATCTTATGAAATAATCATGGGTAAGAACCCAAATTATCTTTATGGTCCAAGTACTTGTAGCACCTGGCACACATAACAAATGCAACTTATGTATTTGTCATTAATCTTATGACATAACTCATGGTGATGAAAAAATAAATAAACTTAAATCTGGAAGTTAAGGATTCAACACTTTAAAACTTATTAATTTAGTACATAAAACTGATGGTAAAATAAATATAGCACTAAAAAAAATATTAGGACTTAATACATCACTTAACTTAATATTCTCAGCGACATATAATCTCAAAATGATGACTTAAACATGGTGAGAAAAGATCACTTAAAATGGGCCTTTTACTTAACTAAATAATTCTCAACCATGTTAAATTCGTAGAGAAAGACTTATTTTGATCAATAAAATCAAACTTAATTTGGGAGCAATCTCTTAAACTCAGATTCTTAGCAAAAAATTTATCATAATCATTAAAGTCTAAATATGTATCTGAATAAAACTTAATTTATTGACGAATACAAATTCTCAAAATGATAGCGGAAGCTTAAAATGTAGCAAAATATATATATAAAAATATTGCTATGAAATTATTCTTGAGAATTTATCTTAAACAATTTCCAACTAATAGTTAGAAAATTGTGCCAAAATAATCTGAGAGAAAATGATGAGAAATTTTACTGTAGTAGGACTTATAATATCACTTATAATTCGCAGCAAAATAAGCTCATAAATAATGCTTAATCGTATTTCTTAATCACTTAACTTAAACTTAAAACTTATCTGAATTAATTAGTTGGGCAAATAACAAGGTCATCAATTGGGAATTAAAACTCAAATAGCCTGTGCTAAAACAAGAAATCGGCCTGCAACCTTATTTTGTGCCTGCGGCCCACTGCGGCCCAGTAGTGTACTCAGTCCAGGGCACGGCCCAGCAACGTGGCGCGGTGGCTCGGGCGCAGTGGCTCGGACGGGTTGGCTCGGGCGCAGCTCAGCGGCTCAGCGCGTGGCGGCTCCGGCTCGGTAGCAGCTCGCCCAGCGCGCGGCTCAGCGTGGCGGCTCGGGCTCGGTGCGGGGCTCGCAGCGGCTCGGCAGCCGTGGGTCGAGACAACCTATGAGCAGGCCGCCAATTTGACTGATCAAGAAGGGTGCTGGAAGGCGTGGAAGCTCGGTGCCTTTGATCCACATCGACATCCAGGCATTCTATTTCATCTACTGCATCTACGGTGGCAAAGGACTTCATACACCTCATTAAGCATTCGCTATAGGAAGCAATATGGCTGGTAAGTCCTTAAGTCTCACCAAATTCCGCATCAGTTTAAGTTCTAGGTGTGATCTACTTGTGACTAGTGATCCTGCTAAGCTAGATGATCAAATTGATCTAACAGGATTGACTTGTTCTTACTCTCAATCGCTTGAGTCAGTCTAAGAACAAACCACTAAATGGAGCTTGATTCTCCTTAGCTGCAGGTTGATAAAGACGAAAGTCCACACTCGATCCCTTAATAACTGCATTTTTTCTCAAAGTTCGGATGGGGGATGTTTTCTCTAGCATGCCCCAGGGCCCGGGGATAGGAGAACAGTTTTTTTTTTTAAGTACGCCGAGGGCACCGCTTGATACCTCAAAAACTTTGATAGGAACGAACCGCGTTCTACATTCTCGGCCTGCTAACAACAATAAGAGGTCTAATAGATAGCCCTAATCCGCTCTAGAAAACCACTTATTATCAAAGCCTAACCTGATTATAAAAAAGCTTTTTTAGTACGCCCTGTGCCTAGCATAGACTGGAGATCCTTACCTATTTACAGCGGGAGATCTTAGTTACTTCTAAATAATGGAAGAACTTCTTTCTATAACTGCAAATATTATGGAACTTCAAGCCACAAAAGAATGAATTCCTATCCTTTCAGTCGAGCTACTTCTAAGCTCCACTTAACAGTAGAGCTACTTTTTGTTCCTCTCCTTGTTAGTCAGTCGAGTTATTTCATTCCAAGGACTGACACTGGAGCTATCTCAGGATTACCCTTTTTATGAAATTAGATGCGCTTAAGAATAAGAGTAAGTTGCTCGGGGAGAGGCAGGTGGTAGAGGCGCTGAACTACATTACATGGATGGCGGGAGAAAAAAAAATGTCTGAAGCGGGTCGCTTTCTCTCTTTTCTTTGGTCCAACTTTACTTCTTTCTTTCTCAAGATAAGAGTGAATCAAACCCTCTTTCTTCCACATAGGCGGCGATAGGGCTTTGCCGGATATCAATTGTCAGCGCTTTGCCCCAGTGAAAGATGATTATTTCCTCATAGGATGATTGCACATCCTGAATAATGTGCCCTACTAACAGAAGATTGTGAACATGAGAGAGCTAAAGATCTTATGTAAAGGAAAGCATATCTTTTACAGTAGAAGCACTATGAAACCTAAAATTTCCACGGGGATCAGCCTAAGAGTAATTATTCCTCTATTTGCTCTTGATGCAAGGAATCGTCTATGGGGGTGTGAAAGTGGAAATTTCATAAAAGAAGCAAGATCGTAGCATAGACAGTCTTGCTTACTATGTCCTCCATCTAAGTAAGATGAGGTTGAAGGTAGTAGCCTAAGCGCTAAGAAGCTTAAATCATGCTACTTCAACTATATGCTTAATAGGTCGATAAGCTTTGATTTGAGAAGGGGCTTAAGTCATCGGTTCCAATCCGAATAAGGGCTTTTCTTGTGGTATGGTTTCAATTAGCCTTCAAGTCTTCTGTTCCGGCTAAGTCCCCTATTGGTCCAGCCAGTATTTTATTTTTTTTCCTAATATCCTTCCTTTGTTGTCAGCCTGAAAGTGGTCTAAATCTGCGCTTTCCACTCCGTAACCATTTCTTAAGTTAAGGATTCCAATCGGTATATCTCATTCGACTCGGGAATCCCTTTGGCTGTCTGCTAGTTGATCTATGCCCGATCATTTAGTTTGCGATTCAAGTCTCTCTTTAATACGCAATTCTCTTCGATAAGAAGGGTTTCCTGTGTTCCAGGGTTGATTAAGCGATACTCTCAGAAGCTTTCTATTATATTAACAACTATTGAGTATTATATAAAACAAAAGCTACCAAGGTAGTCAGAACAATATCATATGACTTTTTAAAAAAAATTATATTCATATTTAAGTAAGTGTACTGTCATCTAGTAGACTATTATGCTTGGGAAATAATGGTGAAGCCTAACACATAGCTGTAGAAACCGCCTTTCCCAGACATGACAATGTAGTATGAACTGTAATTTGTTGATGACTTGTAATGATTTTTTTTTCAAAACTACAGATAGATGATTTAATAAAACATATAATTCTTGACATACAGACAGTTACCTGTGGGGTGCCTACGATAGAGAATATAAGAATGTAAACAATTTTAAGCTGTACACCAGACAAATAACATATACTTACTGTTGCAAAATGTAAATGAATCCATTACTCTGCTTGAAAATTTATTTTCATTGAGTACCACTAAATTACTTCCTCTATGCCACCAAAAAATATTTTTATTCCAAAAATATCTAACAAAAATACATCTATAAACTCCCATCTTCTTGAAGTATTTTCAACAACTCAGATCAAAAGGTATCTGTTCTTCGAGCATCATACGCAAAAATATTTCATTCTCGATGGAAAGAGCCTTACTGAAAAATCACAGTATAAAGATCAGATTAAAGCATATTGCTGGGTAGCAATGTTTTCATATGAAATACAAATAAATAGTTGAAAACATGCAGGATAGGAGGACTACTACTGAGTATAAGCAAATCAACACCTTGATATTGACAATTTCTCCCATTCGCTGATGGTTCGATGTGGAAGGTAAGACTCTACCCATCGACTTAGACTTCACAAAAATAAACCTGAAATAGCAAGAGACCAGTTTAAACCAGTAATAAGTCACCAAATAGCAAATAACTCGTAGTTCTCTCTTTGACTTGTAGTATACAAGCTCTAGCACTTCTTGTTGTGTTGTTGAGGTCACCTTATGGTGATCACCATCGTGTGAAGGTCCCCATTGCTGCATAATTTTTGGAACTCAACATATTCAAAGTTTCAGAAATGATGAGACACTTCAAAGTCATATTCTGTTTAACGATATTTATTAGTTCGATGAGTGTTGCAGCTCCAACTAATTGTTTTTTTTTTAAAAAAACACTTCTGCCAAGCTGCTTATAGATCCTTTCGCTACTACAAGATCAATTATATATTATTTCTAGCAACAAAAAAAAACATAGGAAGTTAAGTCGAAAAAACAGTTGAATAGAATCCATCAGTAGGCTGCTTTTCTGAAACTCTTGAACACAGATTATAAGGTGACAAATAGAAATGATATACCCATCTCCATCATAAAAAGGAGCCCCAACATGTATCAAGAATTTAAGTTTCAGGCAGATCATGCAATGCTATATATGCATGAGAAATAGAGGTAAACATAGTGAATTGAATTGAACAGTACTGAACTACTCATGATCAAATTAAAGCATCTTGATACCACCTTACATACTATTCAGGGGATTATGGTAAAGAGCATGATATGTATACAGAATGTCTTCCACACATATTAACTCATAGTCTATGAGCAGTTTTCATTATAACAAAAGTCAAGCAAGAAAAAGAAGTCTCACTTATTGTCTTCCATTGGTAAACTGCTCGGTCACTGCAAAAGACTGTAACCTTACTTCAACAAGGATAAGGTAAATTGTTAAGTACTACTTCATCAAACCATGTCCAGAGAGTGACAACATTTGCGACTACTATTCTTTTACTGCATGAGCTAAAAAAAAATTCTGAATGTTCATGTAAGAATTGCACAGTGAACGATTTGAGAAATAAATGAGCTTGATGGAATTAATCAAACAGGTTATAGACGTGGGAGAGATGCATCACCAACCAGGGCCAGTGCTTTTCAAAATGGCATCGTAGGGGCACAGCTGTTTCAGTAGATGTAGTTGTTTCTCTACATATCAGAATGGCACTCCACCATTGTGTCTCTAATAGCTTGAATACCCAATGCATGTCGCACATGATGCCGTTCCTCACCATGCCGTAGGTTAAGAGAGAGAGAGAGAGAGAGTATGACAGCCTCATCTTCCAGCCGCGCATGCTTCGCCGGCTCAGCTACTTGTTGTGCTCGTGGCGTCGCGCTGCCTCACGGAGAAGTAGGGGTGAAATCGGATCGGATACAGACGGATATAGCTCATCCTATATCCTATCCTATATTTTTTTTTATCGGATGCGGAGTCGGGACGGATAGTACTGGATAATTATTTCTTGGTCCCATACCCCATCATATTTATGTTCTGGAGTTAGAATCGGACATAGATACCATTATAAAAATTGATAGATGAAAAATTATATGATAATAATATAGTTAGAGTGGCATATAAATATAATGATAACTAATATATGAAAATAAGTATGTTTTGTGTCATTATTTTCATATAATTTATTGATTTCTTTCATATTTTCAATGTCATAGTCACTTAAATTTAATTAAATTATATAAATATCAGATTTCGGACGGATATTACTCATCCCATATCCTATCCCTATCCCGCTAGTTTTCCACAGATTTGGATTTAGACACGGATAGTGTCGGATCACTATTAGTGTATCCTATATTTGATCACATTTATTTTCTTGGTGTTTGGATCATCGGACGGTTGGATATTATCCGTCCCGTTTTCATCCCTACGGAGAAGGATGACACCCAGGGAAAAAGGACGTGTGCGGGATACCAACGGGCTGTATTGCGAGTTGGACAATCAAACGGCTGACACTTTAATAGGCCCAAGAATTAGCTAGCAGCCCACGATAGAAAAATAGGCCCATGAGTAGAAAACAAAGGCATGAACAGGTAACAGGTACCGGTACGGGAGATAGTCGTCTTCCTCTGAAGCACACCGACATTCCGTCATTGGTGGAATTTCAAACTCTAATTGATAGCTACTTGTGGGTAAAGGATAGCTGATAAGTATCAAAACGGTAATTACATCGAAAGCTAATCTAAGGTGTTTTGGAGGTCAACCAATATACTTGATGAGGATGGCGAACAAGAATGCCTCCTATGGCGGCGGGGGTGGCGCTCGATGGTGAGGCAACATGAGGCAATACAGCACGAGGAGAGGTGAGTTGGGATCGAAAGTAGCATGGGACATGGTTTAACCACATTGTTTGGGTTGCATCAAGATGAATCAGACTCCAATTCTCAAAACAAACCGTCAGAAAATGATTCAAACTCAAAAACTCGAAAACCACATCCACATCGGAGTGGGCGGACACGAAAATTTGATGTAGATGACCACACCTTGCTTATTGAGCAGTTTTACAGTAGACCATAATACATGTAAATTTAGGGTACCATGGATTAAATCTAACCATTTATTTAGGATGGCAGCAATGGTAATTGCTATATACATTAAGGTTAATTAAGCAATAAGTAAATTACAGAAAATTCTCCATCCTATTCTATCGTGAGGGCATCCCTCAGCCCTTGAGCGACCGCCGGAGACCTCCTGACCGCCAGCTGCAGTGGGCCGTCGCCGGAATCGCCCGCCGCCTCGGGTCCTCGCTGGAGTTGGCCACCGCCGCCGCCGCTCCCATAGGCCCTGCTGGAGTCAGTCGCCGCTGCCCCCTGCCATACCGGATTGTTGCCAGAGTCGGCTGCCCCAACCAGATCACCGGAGTCGGTCGCAGCTGCCGCTGTCGTACCAGATCATCGCTGGAGTCAGTTATCCCAAGCTGATCGTCCCCTTGTCACGGGAGGAAGCGAATTGCTGCATCTCCTGTCGACTCCCCATTCCACGTGAGGCAAAATCTTGGGTTGATTCAGGTACTTTTCTTGCAGTTCTCAAGTGCTAGGATGTGTGTAGTTTCTGGTATTGACTCCATTTATGCAATTTGTTGTGGGGGACATAGCTGCTAATTTAATGTTTGTAACCTGTTTGATGGAATGCCTAGTGAGTAGCTGCTAATTTGATGCATATAACCGGTTCGATGGAATGCCTAGTCAGTTGATCTCATTGTAAAGTGTATTTACTTTGCAAAAAAAAAGAGAAAAAAAGAGCTGAAGTGTCTCTGCCAATTCCAAAGGCTTGGAGGGAACACCATTTCATTGGTTTAAATTTGGATCAATTGTTTTTGTCTAGACGTTTGAAAGTCATTTAAAAAGCTATTCAACAAATATTTTTATAGTTTAGTTTTCTAAAATATATGGCATGTATTTGATCTGCTTAAGCCCAACACAGTGTACGAAGATGTGGTTCCAGGTCATGTTGTGCATCTCAATATGCTTTATACAGTACCAGTTTTTGTGTTAATTGTCATACTGTCAATAGTTTTTATCCTTGTGATGCTCAGCAAGAACTCTTTAAATTTCAGGTTCATTTTATTGATTCACTGCCGGAGATATATCCTGTTGTTGAGGAATGGGTAGAGGATGTTCTTATGGATGAAGGGAATGCAACGATATTGACTCTCTTTGCTTGCCTTGTTACCGTCCTGTCAGAGGCGTCAAGTGGCAGCAGCCAATCCTCCACAACCTGAAGGTGCAGATGGTGCAGCCATGTAATGTTAGTTCACTTCATGATGAGGAGGGTTATGTCCATGTGATTGCTTGAGGTATATATAACTGTTTATTCCCAATCAAATCATCCGAATTTTGCTGAATATCCTAATTACTTACAAACAAAAGTACCCATACTGGAGCTGTGGATCGCCTTCAAATCTGACATTCTCCTATGGAATTCGGGATGTAAAATTATAGTTCCTTGACATGACTTGTGTACACTAAGACTGATTATCTCATTCAAGATTTTTTTTGTTTTGCATGAAAGCTGGATGTGCCTCTTCTTTTGGAGATAATGTTTATTCATTTGATGAGTTTAGGATATCGAATTCATAGCTTTAGTAAATATATGCTTTTGAATTTTTTATTGTTTTCTAATATGTCCTTGTAAGACGATATATTGTTGTTGGACCAAGGAAAATGAGATATTGTCTTTATTTTTTTTTTTTTTTTGTGAGTATGGTCTTTGTATCTGTTGTTGAATGCTGAAGAACTATTCTAGTAATTAAGTGATGCTCCTTCTTGGCATCTGGATAAGTAAAATCAGATGTGTAATTTTTTTTTTGACTAGATAGAAGTAGAATTAAGTTATGTTCAAATCTGGTGTGAACAAATTAATTTGTTTCTTACGCTCCATTTTGCAATGATAGCGGAGCGGCATGAGTAGGTGTATGAGCCTAGAGGAGCAGGAGGAATACAACAACATAGTGAACGATGAGTAAGTTTTCGAGTACCTTTTTTTATGTCAATACTGTAGATCATAATATATGTGGAATGGAAGGCTTGATGAACAAGAACATATCCAACCACATATGGCTTGAAAAAAAAAAGAAAATTCTGCGAGGTAACATTGACAGTAAATCCCAGTATAAGAAGTAATCCATAGATTGTTTGCTTGAAGTATTTAATGAACCTTATGTGAAAAAGGAAATGATGAGGCTCACACAGCTAACATAACACACTTGTCTATAACTAAAGTAGGAAGTCAATAATTTTTTTAGAAAGTAATAGCTAAAATAATTTGATGGAATTATGTCCATATTTCTAAATCACGGCCTCCAACTTGTTGTTCTTGTGCATATTCAGCTTTGATTTCACCAAATGTGCTGCCAATTTTTTCCTGAAATGGTCGATATGTTCCTGCATTTTGTAAACAACATTTAACATTCCAAATAAAGTAACACTTTTGTTTTCAATTGTCCTACTGTCACAGATGGATATAGACAATTTCAGGCATAAGTTACCGATGGTATTGGTGGACTCCAAATTTAACAAAATCAGAAAGGATGATGATAATGGGGACAAAGAAAACCCTCTCATTATAAAGTGAAGAGACATGGATCTTAGGGAAACAATTATCAGTTCGAGTGTTTATCATTTCTGCATCATACTTTACCATTTATGATTACACATGTTTCAAAATTTGCATGCACGACAGAACCCTCTATGTCTGAGTTTACTTAGTTTCGGAAAAACTTGTATGACAAACGATCAAGTATGTTCATAGGTAATGTGGTTAGAAGATAGACTAAATGACATTGTTTACGACTTATTTATATAAATAACTGAAGGACAATATTTTGGGAAGTGGCAACAGAAAATGCAAATACATGAATATATTTACCTGTATTCTTCCTACAAGTATCTCCAGCGATGGATTCATCAGGTTCTCTATAGTAACACCATGGGCAATTGCAATGAGCTGTATTCCTCTCTGACCAATAGTGCTAGCAGCCATAGCCTCAAGCTTGGTTCTAGTTTTATCAATAATGATTGCTTGAGGCATATGGTTTTCCACAGCTTCTATCAATACCTGATTGATATTGTAAAAATAGAATCACGGGTATGTGGTGAGCAGAAAATTGAATAGAGCATCAGTATTTCTTATACACAAACTTTTGACAGTGAAATGATTGTTTCAGACAACAACCCTTATGCTGCATGTCTTGGTTAGGCACTTGCAACCTACATGCATTGCCTATTCTTGGGTGAGGAATGCCACCATCAGCGCCTAAGTTGATATAATGCTAGCATACGAGCAATCTCTCTGGAAGACAAGACATTCACGACATAATGCTAAGTTGATACATACACACGTTCTAAAATTTATGATTATACTAGTTGCTACATTATTTCTCAACATAATGGATAAATCAACACTGAGACAACCCCCTACATCCAATCAGCAACAAATCCAACTGCATTCAACTAGCAATCGAGTCACTTGCCCGGAGAGAGAGGAGTCGGATCACCTGCCGAACGCCTGCAGACCCACATGCCGCCTCCTCCAGCGCCGCCTCATGCTTTCTCCTCCCCCACCGCCCCTCCTATCACGCTCCATGGCCGCCACGGCGCCGGCGAAGGGCCGCTACACCAGCACGCCGGCGAAGGGCCGCTGCACCGCCACCACCTCACGCATGGCATGTGCCTCCTCCAGCGCCGCCCCACCATTAGTTGATATAATGCTTTATTGTTTCAATACTTCGATAAAACAACAATCCAATTATATTCAACAAGCTCTGAATTTGCTATGACTATAAACTCTAGAGTAGTGATCGGATTAAATACTAGGGGAGCAGTCACTTGCCTGGAGAGAGAGGAATCGAATCAACTGCCGAACGCCTGCCGTAAGCCGCACCCAGGAAAAAAATTTCGGCAAAATTTCACCTAAATATCCGATATATCATATTTATCGGTGAGGTCCGATATATTTTTTATCACCAAAATTTTATCATTGACTATATTTATTCAACGAAAACTACTTCTATTATATATGTAACTATGATAGTTTAGAGATTTAAGACTATTTCTTCTTAAATCATGCAAATTTTTTTGAAAAATAATTTATTTTATTCGTCGAAATTACTGATATTTCTGAAATATCGTGTTTATCGGTGAACACTGATATTTTTTTGGTACCAAATTTTTTTTCCTAGAGCCGCACTGTAGTAGCTGCATGGGCGCGATTACGAGAGTGCTGCCGTGCCTGCAGACCCAAGCGCATCCTCCTCCGATCCAGCGCCGCCCCCATGCCTTCTCCTTCCCCGCTGCCCCTTCCTATTGGGCTCCATGGCCGCCATGGTGCCGGCAAAGAGCCGCAGCACCAGCGCACCAGCGAAGGGCCGCTGCACTGCCACCGACTCATGCACGGCACGTGCCGCCTCCTCCAACATCGCCCCTACGCCTTCTCCTCCCCTGCCGCCTTTCCTATCGCCCTCCCTAGCCGCCAAGGTGCCGGCGAAGGGCCGCTGCACCGCCGTCGGGTCTGCCAGCACACGCCACCCCATGTCGCCGACCTCCCCATCCGCCAAATCGTCGCCGACTTCCCTATCTGCCAAATCGTTGCCGACTTCCCCATCCACCCCTCCTTCGCCTTCTGCGCCGTCACCAATAGAACCCTAGACGGGAAATGAAAGTGAGATGAGGAGTATGCTTAGATTTAGAAAAAGTAAAAAATCATAAGTTTGTCATCAAGAAAAAATACTATTTTTTTAAAATGAATTAAGATAAAATTACTATACTACCCATATGATACATATAATTCCTCCTCATGATACTTATGATACCGGTGGATTATAAAAGTATCATGATTTAGATATTGATAAATCTAAACCATTGGATTAAAAAAAATTAATGGTATGCATTTATTTGGGTCTACTATAAAACTCCTCTGCTTATTATGATGTAGAGATTAATGACATTACCGAAATTTACGAACGGGGCAGATGACGACAACTGTTATTATTCGGCTCGGTGTCTATATATGAAATAATAATATAATAATTATTATTAAAGTGGTAAAGAAAATTCTATATGGGAAGCACCGGACAGTTTCCTTGCACCAGTCATGTTATCCGGCTCAGTTTCTGCTCCACGTTGCATCACACCTTCAATCAAATACGCTTACTTATTAACAACGAGGGCATCGCCGCAACAAGCACGCAACACCGCCTCCGCTCTCAATTGTGACACCCATTCCACTGAATTGGGGTTAGAATCACCAGGAAAATGAACTTGTGGCAAGGTTAAACTGAAATTTGCCCAATTCAAACCAAATTCAAGCAAATTTGAATGGCATTTAAACTATAAGTCCCAACTTTTCAACATAGGTCACCCCTACCAAAAATATATGTCGTTGGTCATGATCAATTAGAATTTTGAGAAATTTCTCAGATTTTTATTCCATTGTTTAATACCCCAAATAAATGTCAAAAAGTCAAAAACTGCCCCTTTTTGAAAATGCCTCATTTAAATTCGAATTGCAAACACCGAGCTTTATTATTTTAATAAATTAAAGCACATCATGATGAACCCGCCCATATTTTTAGAATTATCATAGGATCTATGTTTTTAAATATATGAAATTATTAAGACAGTGCTGTTTCGAAAACCAATAAAAAAGAAAATTTCCGCGGGTCCCACCTGTCAGCCCCTTTCTCCTCTCAGCTCGTGCGTGGGCCTGGGTCTCCGGCGCCTCATCGCCGCGTGGCGGCGTACGTCGGCCGCGGGCAAGCCGGTCGGCTGACCTGGGCAAAACCGTGGCGCGGTCGCCCCGGTATCGGCACCCCCCCCCCCCCCCCCCCCATTTTCCCTCTTTCGGCCCTCCTCTTCTTTCTCTTTCCTCACCGAAACCAGCCACCACCGCCATTGCCACGAGCTCCGCCGAGCTCGTGCGCCGCCGCTCCGGTCCGTTTCGGCACGGATCCGCCAGCTCATCGGCTTCGCCTCGCTTTCCTCCTCCGATTCCACTCGCTTCCCTCCCGCGAAACCTTGCCATTTTCTCGTATTAATTCGAGGACCGAAGCTACCTCTCCGAGCTCCGCCGCTCGCCCCCGGCCACTCCGGTGAGTCCCACCGACCTCCGACCGCTCCAGAAGGTGCGCACCGTCAAGAGGATCATTTTCTCTTTTGGATCCGACCTCAGCCGTGGCCCCAATCGCCCTGCGGCGAGCTCACCGGCGAACGCCGCCGCACTCCGTCCAGCTGCACACGCGCGCGAGAGGTCTCAGTCTGAATTGATTTTTGTTTGGGGAAATAAATGCAGAAAAAGGTCCGAACTTGCAAAATCGATAGTTCACTATTTACTTGGTAGAAAATGATGAAACAAAATTTCATGGATTCACACAACTGAGATCTACCGAATAGAACTAGTCTCGTGCCCTGATCTGCTCTAAATATTTTTGAGGAATTAATTCCTTATTTTGCATGTTTTCTCAATATGTAATTATATATGACTTTGTAAATTAAACGAACTTGCAGGCGTGTTACTTAGTTTGCATGCAACTGAAATATGAATTAAAATACACATGTCAGGTTGTAAAAAAAAATTAAAGTTAGGCATTTATCTTTTTTTAAAGTTGTTCAATTGCTAGGAAAATTAATATACATGCTATGATAACGATTCTTGTTTCGCAAATCATGGGTTGCATTGTTCTATGTTTCTGTATTGCCAAATAAAATTCTAGTACTTCCCAAATTTATGTACTGATTTAATTTACTCATGCATTAGTATTTTTTAGAACCATGCTTAAATAATTATTTAACCCTTAGGATGTAATATTTTAATTAATCATATAGTTGTACTTTAAGCTTTATATCATATATATTTCTTTCCCTCCTTAGGGCACTCAAAATATTATTTTGATCATTACTCATTGTCTCTATACCTTGCACGATTATATCGATCACGATGGACACACACACCGTACATTTTGTACTAAGTCACCACGTTAATTTACTTGAGTTCATGAAGAAAATTCCCCGATACGTCAACCCTATGTTGTAACCCAACTTCTAATACATTAATCCAATGTACATTTTATAACATTAAATCATTTATAAATCGATTGCCATGAATCGAACCTTATTCCCATGCACCGCATCATCCGTATCATATAGGTCACGAGGTGAACCAGGTGGAGGCGGGACAGAAGCAAGAGCTAGAAGGACCTGGTGGTGTTTTGACTGATCAGGAGCAGACTCAAGGCAAGCCCCGGTGCATCCTATCAAGTTTTTACTCTTTCTATTTTATCACTAGATAGGGTGATATAGGTTTGCCTGTGCATTATGTTTATAGGAGTTATTTGAAAATCTAGTATTACAGTAGGTTTTCTTTACCTGATAATAGCCTCAGGACGGTAGTCGCTCTGCTTAATTTAGGACGATTATTTGTCAAGTGGTATAGAGACCGCTTGTAGATCAGGAACAATTATCACTTAGGAATAATGTCAGATAAAGGAAAGTTAAAATGGGATAACAAATAAAAACCGGACGGGTAACTAGGTGAAAAAGAAGGACAGCTTATCTTCAAGGAGGTAGCTCCGTCCGAGTCACCTAAGGCTACGCCTCGTGTCCGGCCCATGGGATCAAGTTTGAACGTACTATTTGCATGCTGGAGTTATAGACCCAGTAAACTGACGTAGCTACGACTATTGCCTGGTCGGAAGATACCCTACTCCCTTGTTTGGTGAAACTGGGGCTGAGAGGAGGGAGGAATCTACCTACGAATGGCGGCAAGGGGCGCATCGTGTTGGGGGACCCTTCTCGGGGGAGCCAGGCCCGGAAGACCTTGCGGTACCGTATGCGAAAAGTTGCTCCATGCGGCTTCCAGGAAGTGCATATGGATTGTGCAAACAGGTTTCTCCTGCAGGATATAAATCGAAGTACCACTTGATAACTCCGTCGGAACAGTGTCGGAAGCTATTAATATGATGAATGGGTTTAAGATTGCTGTATGGAATTATTATTAATTATATTGCAACCATGATTACTGTAGTTATAGTACAAACTAAATTTATTATTTCTCATGACAACTGAACTTGATGCTAAAACTTGAAAACTAAGAATTTACTCTTAGTCTAGTTTTTTGGCAACATAAATCCTACCCCTAGCTTGTGCATGTCTAGGAGTCGACTATAGATGGTCATTTTATCGGGTCAGCCTTGTTGAGTAAATTAGTTACTCAGGGCGACGTTCTATGTGGTTTTCAGACGATTAAGGGGGAGACTGTCACTGCGGTGGAAGGTGCTATTGGGAAGGCCAACGACCTGACTGCTGGAATATTGAGTGGGAGCCCTGCACCAATGATGTTGAGGAGTAGGCTTGTGTGCACTGACAAGGTGTCAAAAGCATGACACCGACCAAGGCCGGCTACTACTGCTGTGGATCGTCGTGAGAGAGCGATTGTATCTTGCTTACTCTATCGGACATTTCATAATTTCGCTTCCGTACTTTAAAAACTTTGGTTTGTAAATTTAAATTCAAAATTATGTAAAACTCTATACTTTATCTATGCTCTTGTTGTAACTATATTATTCTGTCATGTGTTATACTATTGGGTGTCACAGCACGTGTCATCACCCAAGAAAGATTCTGGAACAGAATTGTTTTCGTGCTAAGGCAGTTATGTTACATCAATCCCAAACCCCTGCCTCGATGGGCGACCTCGCATCAGCAGCTGGCAGCGGCAGCCGCATCTACGGGCCGATAAACTTTGAAGACAAATTTTACGTTGTCATACTGGAAGAAGAGATCAGGCCAGTTCTTGCCAAGATCGAGAAGGTTTACAGCCGGCTAAAGATTTATGACAAGGAGTCGTCATCAAACAACGGCTTCTGCTTCGGCCTCCTGGACCCCGTCTCCAACGTCATCGTCAACAGCGTCATCAGCCCTCCATCGCCGCATCAGGCCCAAGGAGGAGGAAACCATGACGGCGACGACATGATCCAGCGGTCGTTGGACGGCCTCGTCGCCTTCCTGACCTACCTGTTTCCCTACCTTTCCACAGCGGAGGCCACGGCGTACATTGATGCTTCCAACGCGGACCCGCTCGTCGCCGCCCTCATCACCGACAGGCGTGGGATTCGGAAATTCAACTTCTGCTCCGGCTCCACCACGGTCGCAGTCGAGGCAGCGCTTAGGTACGCGGCGGTTGCGTCCAAGCACCCTGACCCGCAGCAGTTCGTGACAGGGTGGAAGCTGCTTTCACCTCACTTGAAAAGCCTCGTCTCCCAGCTATCGCAGCGCTCACGAAGCACTACTCAGCCTGACGCCGTAGTCCGTCACATGCTGACTACTACTAGAGAAGAACTTCTTGAGCTTGAGCAGTCGTGGGAGCTCGCCTCGTCTCGCTGCGTCAGTCCGGAACCCGAAGCTCTGCCTCCGTTCCGGGGAGCCATGAAGCGCGTGCTCCTCGCAACGATCCACGGGTTCTACCTGCAAGCGATGGCCCGGCTGCCCACGGCCGAGCTGCGGTCTCGGTACCACCGCAGCTTGCTCATGGGCGGCTACTGCTACGGCCCGCTCGACCCGGTCTCCAACATCGTCGTCAACACGATCTGGTACGACGAAACCTTCCCGGCAAGGGAACAGACAGTAGTTACGCTGCACATGATGAGCACGAAATTACTGTTGCGCGTCGTGGCACGGTCGTTCTACGGCCTCATTTCCTTTTTGTGCACGCGCTACGCTGGCCTCACCTGACCAGGCCATGCAGCGCATGCTGGCGGCTGGGGCCGACCTGTCAGCTGCTGATCCGAACCTTTACGAAACGCACGACGATGCTACTACTAGTAGTAAGCCGATGAGGAGCTGGTCATCTTGCTGCTTGCCAATTAATATTCCATGCGGAAGACCTGACACCCGTGAACTGGTGCTTCAAGGAAGAACCCCATCCGCCAGTGTAGCAGAAGCGTACTTTGCTGCTGCCACCGCGGGGTTCCACACCGACCCACTCGTGCAGAAAGAGTTTCTTGGATCAACCGATGCGCTGCCCAAGCTCAAACTTGCCGCCGAGGCGATACATCAGGATGGTGGTCGCCAGCAGCTGACTCCCAAGGACCTTCAGTTCATCTCCATACTGTTATGCCCTCAGCAACAAGCGCCACCGATCCCTTTAAAGCTAAAAAGCCAGCTGTACCCTCATGCAGTTCAATGCGTTAAGGACTTCTGGGAACACCATGATCGAGTTACCGAAAAGGTGGAGGCTGCATTGGATTGGACACGTACAACAAGGACACGGTTGGTTTCTTATATTTCTCGCTTTTAATTTCTCTTTAGATTTGCTTTCATTCTTGTCTTTGTCTTTATTATGTTGTTTAAAAGTGGCACAATATATATTATTTGTGGTGCCACGCTGAGGTTTGTTCCCTATTAAAATAGTTCTTTTACTGAGTTTCGATCGAATCTGACATTTTTTTTTCTTACATGACCGCAGAAACAACAATTTGAGCTTCACATTTTCTGTGGCGTCAATGAGCGTGTCGGTGGCCGCTTTCTCCGTCGGGGCCTGAAAACTTATCGCTTCAACCCAATGGAGCCTACCATATACCATCGCTCTCATGTCAATTTCCTGGCAGTTTCCAAAGGTAGGCCGTCTGCTGCAGTGCTATTCTTTGCTCAGTATAACAACTATGAGATGGACGGTAACAGCTACGACAAGGATGAGTACTCCAGCTATTGTTGTGTCCCTATGAGCCTCAAGGATCCAGGAGCCGGTATGTTCTAATCTAACCATTTTATGTTATTATTTTTCATCTAGCATATTGACCTGTTTTATTGCTGTATCGATTGTGCAATCTGTCCTGTGCCCCCCTGCGAAGTTTTGATTTATTTAGAGTAAAGCAGAATGGCAACACCATATTCTTTTTTTTTTAGACAATTCCTTCTATTTCATTGAAAGATACACTCTAACCTTTCTTGCCATAAAAAAACTATAGTTTTCCTCCTCTGCTATTGGTTTGAATTTTCCGCCTCTAATCTAGAACTACAGTCACTTAGGGCTTAGATTGCTGTTAAGTACTAGTCACTTTAGCCGTATGTATGGGATACAGCAAATTTTGATTCTTTCGTTTTCTGCCATAAACTTTTGGTATTCCCGCTCCTTTTCTTTTCTGTCTTCTTTTACATTCTTTTATCTTGTTACGTGTTGTTTCTTTTAATTTGGATCTAACATATATGTCATACCCAGCCCAGCAAGCGACCAAGCCCATGGTGAGAATTAGTCCATCTCTAAATCCCTACGTACAACTTGTTTAAAGTTTGAGCATACAATTTAATTTCTTTTGGATTTTTGAAGTGGGAATTTAGAACCAACGTTTCGTTTACCAACTGGCTGCTCTCAATGCCGATGCTAATTGCTAGTTATTTGGCCATGCAAACTGACATCATTTAAGCCTTAGTGCACCACTAGTTTAATCATTCACTCACGTTGAGGTTAATTACCAAGTAATTACACTGTGGCGGCAGACATGCATGAGACGTTTGAGTTTTTGACGGTAGAGCCTCCAATCCTAGCTAGTATAAATAGCACCCCACCCATAGCTTTGAGCTTGCACCTGGCAACTCCAAGGATCGTAGGAGAAAGGAAGGAGAGCAAGCTGAGGCTGGAGTGCTGCCGGAGTGCAGTGTTGTCCAGTCAAAAGGCGAGGCGCGTAGACGAGCGACTAGTCTGACCTTCTGCATTTTCAAGGCAAGTTGCGTACACACCTTGGTGCATTCTGATCCTATCTCATCAACATAGTTTATTTAAATGTGTTTTAAATTTTTTTTATTTGTCACGTATGTTCTTCTTAAGTCAAATTGATGCATTGACCTATTGTGAGTCTGACCTTCTGCATTTTCAAGGCAAGTTGCGTACACACCTTGGTGCATTCTGATCCTATCTCATCAACATAGTTTATTTAAATGTGTTTCAAATTTTTTTTATTTGTCACGTATGTTCTTCTTAAGTCAAATTGATGCATTGACCTATTGTGCATGGGATTGTGGTATTTCGGGTTTATAGTGCGAGGCACCTCGGTGGTTGGTAGTATGATGGTGATAATTTTTAGTTAAGATAACAACAAAATTTGGTGGCTCATTAATTCACGATGTACTAGTACCGCCATGGCTTGTATGGGCGAGTATAAGCTATTACCTACATAGAGGACGATATAACCCACATGTAGTTGTAGGAAGCGGCAGAGGCCATATGATCGACTGGTTGTGGACCGAGTCGGACCGGCCAACGACGGGTTGCGAACCGAGTCAGACCTATCGGGTAGGCTCTTTATCGTAGCTCGTGTACGAGAAATCTTATATTTTCCTCGGGTCTGCTGCGCGTAAAATGAATCACGTAATTGGCCTGGCAATAGTATTCGAGGAAATCTATGGAAAAAGGGTACACCTCTGCTGAGCGCACAAATGTGAATATTCACTCCTTTCGCACCCGGGTTATAAATGGGTTGGCCACGTGTACTATCAGCCCCACCAAATAGTTTTCATAATACTAAAATATGTTTTTTTCACAGCAACAGTTTTACAAAACTCATTTGCACATTGGAACGTTGGCTCATTGTGGAAGACGAGAATTCCTTGGAAAATGAAATGGCATAAATCCTTTATTTCTATTTTATTTCTTGCTGAGTTTTATACTCATTAGATTTAGTTGCATGTGGTGTACGCAGTGGGTCAGTCTGATTCACCTTATGAGGCAATAGAGGCTGGTAGCATGATATTTCAGGAAGTGGATCAGGATAAAAGCTCGGTTATGGAATATAGAGAAGCTGATGGAGATGCGAGTGATGATGGAGTCGACTTCTATTAAACTACAACATTGGGTTGTAATTAAATAAGGGGAAACTTTGAAGTTTGTAATCATGTGACACTCAGTCAATAAATTCCATGCATATTCTGTCCACTTCAAATGTAAATTTTGTTTATATTTTGTCTCGGCCTTTGGCCATGTAACTGTTACAGCTAGACCCCTCCTTGGGGTGTGACAGTTAAAGTGGTATCAGAGCATGGTCCTGCGATCTTAGGCGCGCTAATCAGGATTATATGGGACTTAATTTGCTAGTGGTTGCTAAGCCTTTATCAATTGTTGGTAAGACTTATTATATTCCAGAAAAAGATGATGACAATACCACCTGCCACTCTTGCTGGAGCAAAGCTGCTCCTATGGGTCATGCTACAACATGTTGGGCCAACAATTGAACCATTGTACACCACCTCAGTTGATGCCAAGCACAACCTTTACACTTCAAAGGTGAAGGTTCGTGTGGATGGGACTGAAGAAACAAGTGCTACGGAATTGACATTTGAGCAGACAAGTAACCATGCCAAAGAGGCGGAACAGGCAGTGGCATTTCAAGCGACACAATACCTACGTTCAGAGTATCACAAGGACAAAGAGGGATGCCCGTTACAATGTATCCCATTGTCTCGTGAGTACGAAAATAAGATTTTTACCGGCGCCGACTATATGAATAGGAATGCAGACTACCCAGAGGGCATCCCTGAGGAGGAATGTCAACAAAGGGATAAACTTTGGTGGAAGGATTTTGTCATTTTGACCATGGAGGGTGTGCGTCACTCTACGGCACGAGCATTTGCACTAGAAAAACAAAGGCGAGAGGATGCGGAAAGCTCAGTAACAAGGAAGCGTCGTCGGATCCAAACATTTAATCAGCAGGTTGCTCACTGGGACGTACAAGTGCAAGAACGTGATCAGACTATTGCTACACTTGAGGCTCAGGTTCATCAGCTGCAGCAGGAACTACATGCTGCGTAGGAGCCGCTACTCCCAGATGAGGAACCAGAAGAAATCGTTGAAGAGGAGCCACCTGAAGGCGATGCAACAAGCGGTGTGAATGGTCCAAATAATTAAATAAAACTGAAGTTAGCCATGCACGGAATAGAGTCATGAAGTTTAAATAAAATATTATAGTGTTTATGTACTACTGATGCATGGCACGTATAAATAAAAGTGAATATTCTATTATCTTTGTGCCATTTAATCTCTTGCAGTTGCACTACATTTCTTTCTCATATTTATCAACATCATTATCTCAGATGGAGAATGGCAATGGTGGTGGTAATAGAGAACAAATTGGCAATAATGGAGGTGTATTAAACAATGACTTTAACTTCCACCATGAAGTGCCACCTCCTCCGCCATATCAATTTGCTCCTGGTGGCATGGACTTTGCAGCTTTTAGGGCAATGATGACTCAGTGGTTCGATCGCTATCAAAGACAGGCACTCGAAGCTCAAACTGAACTACTTGACCGTGTGCTGGGTGCAAATCGCATACCAATCCAGAGACCTGAACATAATCCCAGGGCAAGGTTATCTGAATTTCAGAAGACACACCCACCCACGTTTGTAGGAACAGCAGAACCTTTAGATGCCGACCGAGCAGCATCTAGAGGTCGTTCAGTGCACTGATGAAGAAAAAGTATTATATGCAACTAATCAACTCACCGACCGAGCAGCTGCATGGTGGGTTAATTTGCGCCAAAGCTGGCCAAATGCTCGAGAAATGACTTGGCTAGAGTTTAAGGAGCGATTCCGGAGGAACCACATACCTGATAGCATAATTGATAAAAAGAAGAATGAGTTTAGAGATTTGTGCCAAGGCAACATGTCAGTACAAGATTATCTCCATAAATTTACTCAGCTATCACGCTACGCTAGTGAAGATGTCAACACTGAAGCGAAGAAGGTTGAACGATTCCAGCATGGCTTACATCCAGAGATCCGTGTACTGACTAAACTGATGAGAGTCACAGAGTTTCAGGATTTGGTTGATGGGGCAATAAGCATCGAGGAGGAGCGCCATGCTTGTGCAGAAGATCGTCGCAAGAGAGCTAGGCTTGACCCAAGAATCATGGTAAGAGGAAAGGCGCCTGTGAGTACGCCACAACGAGTTGGAAATCTTGTCCTACGTCCAGTTAGTATGGGAAATAACTTCATTCGGCCAGTGAACTCATATGTTCTGAATCCTTAGTTCAGGAAGTGCATAATATGTGAGGCAAACCATCACCCACGTGACTGTCCAAATGGTAAAGGATGTTGCTACGGGTGTGGAGAAGCTGGACACATGATTAATCAATGTCCAAAACGGGTCCAACAAGGAACTAATCAGCAGCTGAACCCAGTAGCACGTCCACAAGCCAAGGCAGGAAACCAAGCAGTGACCAGCAACCAAGCATTAAATGGAGGACATGGGAGGCCACAGGGAGTTGGACGTGGACATCTATTTCATGTCACGCTATAGGATGCCGAAGCTTTAAACGATGTGGTGATAGGTAAATGCCTCATCTCATCTGCTGTTGGATTAATTTTATTTGATTTAGGTGCGACACACTCATTTATTTCAAAGGATTTTGTGAAGAAAAATAATATTTTCATTGAACCTATGGCCAAGCACATGAATATTGAAATACCAGGACACGTCACCCTTTGTAGATACGCATGCAACAATTGCCCTTTAGTAATTGAAGGAGTGGATCTTAGAGCCAACATGATAATGATAGAGTTAAAGGGATTAACTGCAGTTTTGGGCATGGACTGGTTAGGCCCACATGGTGCCGTGATCGATTGCCAAAAGAAATGGGTTACGCTAAACCTGCCCGGGAGGCTACCTATTATAGTCAGAAGTTTAGGAATCTCTAGTCTTGTACCGAGAATAACACAGATGACAGCAAAGGAGATAGAGACAATTCCAGTGGTCAAGGAATTTTCTGATGTATTCCCGGATGAGTTAAAGGAATTACCTCCAAAAAGAGATATAGAATTTACGATCGACATAATACCAGGAACTGCTCCTATTGCAAGGGCACCTTATCGGATTCCCAATAGCGAGTCGGAAGAATTAAGAAGGCAAATCAATGAATTAGAGAAGAAGGGATACATCCGTCTTAGCAAGTCACCATGGAGAGCACCAACTCTTTTTGTTAAAAAGAAAGATGGGAGTCTGAGGCTTTGTATTGATTATAGAACCTTAAATGGGTTCATGATAAAGAACAAATATCTCTACCTCGAATAGATGACCTTTTTGACCAGCTCAAGAATGCAACAATATTCTTTAAGATTGACTTTCAATCAGGGTACCATCAACTAAGGATTAGAGATGTGGATATTGAGAAGACTGCATTTGTGACAAAATTTGGTCATTATGAATTTGTTGTCATGCCCTTCGGACTAACTAATGCTCTAGCCGTTTTCATGCAATTAATGAACTATGTGTTAAGAGAGTACTTGTACAAGTTTGTGGTTATATTTATTGATGATATACTGATTTACTCAAGGAATGGAGAGGAACATGCCGATCACATTCGCCTAGTGATGCAAAAATTGAGGGAAAATAAATTATTTGCAAAATTAAAGAAATGTGAATTTTGGATGGATAAAGTATCATTTCTTGGACATATTGTGTCTGGCGAAGGGATTTCAGTGGATCCCGCTAAAGTTCAAGCAGTAATGGAATGGAAACAACCACGAAATGTTTCAGAAGTAAGAAGCTTTCTCGGATTGGCCGGCTACTATCGGCGATTTATTGAGGGGTTCTCTAAATTGGCAGGTCCATTGAAAAAACTCTTAAGAAAGGATAGAAAGTTTGACTGGACCACTAGCTGTGAGGAGAGCTTTCAAGAACTGAAGAATCGGTTAGTTACAACACCAGTTTTGACAGTACTCGAAAATGGCAAAGGATACACAGTGTACTGTGTTGCGTCTAGACAAGGTCTTGGTTGTGTTTTGATGCAAAGTGGAAAGGTAATTGCCTATGATTCTAGACAGTTAAAGACACATGAGCGCCATTATCCGACACATGATTTGGAGCTAGCGGCAGTAGTATTTGCTCTCAAGTTGTGGAGACACTACATGTATGGAGAGAAATGTGAAATTTATACGGATCATAAGAGTTTGAAATACATCTTTACACAGAAGGATTTGAACTTGAGACAAAAGCGATGGTTGGAGCTAATCAAAGACTATGATTTAACCATCAATTATCATCCGGGAAAGGCTAACATAGTGGCCGATGCTCTTAGTCGTAAAGCCATGTGTAATCAAGCATTAGTAATTCCAAGCCAAGAGAACTTGGAAGATTTAGGAGGAATGGGCATCCAGATATGCAGTGAGTCTGCAAATGCTATAATAATGACGATGCATTTACAACCTGTGATACTGGACAAAATAAAACAAAAGCAAGTAGATGACATGTCACTCCAAGAGATAAGGTTACTTAAGTCCAAAGGAAAGCTAGCAGAATTCAAGGAGAAAGAAGATGGATCGCTCTGGTTTCATAACAGAATATGTGTTCCTGATGACATGGAAATAAAAATGCAAATACTAAATGAAGCACATGCCCCACCATATAGCGCCCATCCTGGAAGTACAAAAATGTATAGGGATTTGAGAGGAAATTTTTGGTGGAAAACATGAAAAGGGATATAGCTCGTTTTGTCTCTGAATGTGACACGTGCCAAAGAGTGAAAGCAGATAATTTAAAGCCAGCAGGTATGTTACAACCCTTGCGTATACCAGAATGGAAATGGGAGGAAATAGGGATGGACTTTATCACAGGATTGCCAAGGACGAAGGGAGGTCATGACTCCATATGGGTCATAGTCGACCATTTAACAAAAACAGCTCGCTTTATCCCAGTCAAGATAAAATACAAGAGTAGTAAGTTAGCTGAAATTTACATGGATAAAGTGGTGACATTATACGGTATACCAAAACGCATTGTCTCAGACCGTGGAACACAATTCGTTGCCAAGTTTTGGAAGAAATTACACAGACGGCTCGGAACGACACTTGATTTCAGCACGGCTTTCCACCCACAAACCGACAGGCAAACAGAACGAGTAAACCAAGTAGTGGAAGACATGCTTCGGGCTTGTGTACTTGACTTCGGACAATCTTGGAGTAAATATTTGCCCTTAGCAGAGTTCGCCTATAACAACAGCTTTCAGGCAAGCATAAGGATGGCACCATATGAAGCACTATATGGGCGTAAATGTCGATCACCAATTTGTTGGGATGAGGTCGGAGAACGGTCAGTTTTGGACCCTAAGCTATTATCTGATTCTGAGGAGAAAATAAAGATTATACGGGAAAGTCTTCGGATAGCACAAAGTCGACAGAAAAGCTATGCAGATAAACGACGCCGTGAGCTGGAGTTTGCTAAAGGAGATTTTGTTTATCTTAAAGTCTCTCCAATGAGAGGAATATGTAGATTTGTCATACAAGGGAAGTTGAGCCCAAGATATGTCGGACCCTATCAAATTATTCAAAAAAGAGGACCACTAGCGTATCAGTTAAAGTTGCCAAAATCCTTGTCAAGAGTCCATAACGTTTTTCATGTCTCTCAATTGAAGAAGTGTTTACGAGCCAGCTGAGCAAGTGCCATTACCACAAGTTGAGTTGAGTAAAGATTTAACTTACGAGGAGCAGCCGGAACGCATTCTCGATGTACAGGATCGAGTCATGCGAAAGAGAACAATTAAATTTTGTAAAGTTCTATGGAAAAACCACAGTGAGAGAGAGGCTACATGGGAAAAAGAAGATGATCTACGTCAAGATTATCCATATTTGTTCACAGATAGTGCCAAAAATTTCGAGGACGAAATTTCATAAAGGAGGGGAGTATGTCATACCCAGCCCAGCAAGCGACCAAGCCCATGGTGAGAATTAGTCCATCTCTAAATCCCTACGTACAACTTGTTTAAAGTTTGAGCATACAATTTAATTTCTTTTGGATTTTTGAAGTGGGAATTTAGAACCAATGTTTCATTTACCAAGCTGCTCTCAATGCTGGTGCTAATTGCTAGTTATTTGGCCATGCAAACTGACATCATTTAAGCCTTAGTGCACCACTAGTTTAATCACCCATTCACGTTGAGGTTAATTACCAAGTAATTACACTGTGGCGGTAGACATGCATGAGACGTTTGAGTTTTTGACGGTAGAGCCTCCAATCCTAGCTAGTATAAATAGCACCCCACCCATAGCTTTGAGCTTGCACCTGGCAACTCCAAGGATCGTAGGAGAAAGGAAGGAGAGCAAGCTGAGGCTGGAGTGCTGCCGGAGTGCATTGTTGTCCAGTCGAAAGGCGAGGCGCGTATACGGGCGACTAGTCTGACGTTCTGCATTTTCAAGGCAAGCTGCATACACACCTTGGTGCATTCTGATCCTATCTCATTAACATAGTTTATTTAAATGTGTTTTAATTTTTTTTATTTGTCACGTATGTTCTTCTTAAGTTAAATTGATGCATTGACCTATTGTGCATGGGATTGTGGTATTTCGGGTTTGTGATGCGAGGCACCTTGGTGGTTGGTAGTATGATGATGATAATTTTCAGTTAAGATAACAACAAAATTTGGTGGCTCATTAGTTCACGATGTACTAGTACGGCCATGACTTGTATGGGCGAGTATAAGCTATTACCTGCATAGAGGACGATATAACCCACATGTAGTTGTAGGAAGCGGCAGAGGCCGTATGATCGGCTGGTTGCGGACCGAGTCGAACCGGCCAACAACGGGTTACGGATCGAGTCGGACCTGTCGGGTGGGCTCTTTATCATAGCTCGTGTACGAGAAATCTTATATTTTCCTCGGGTCTGCTGCGTGTAAAATGAATCGTGTAATTGTCCTGGCAAGAGTATTCGAGGAAATCTATGGAAAAAGGGTACACCTCTGCTGAGCGCACAAATGTGAATATTCACTCCTTTCGCACCCGAGTTATAAATGGGTTGGCCACGTATACTATCAGCCCCACCAAATAGTTTTCATAATACTAAAATATGTTTTTTTTCACAGCAAAATATTTTACAAAACTCATTTGCATCTTGGAACATTGGCTCATTGTAGAAGACGAGAATTCCTTGGAAAATAAAATGGCATAAATCCTTTATTTCTATTTTATTTCTTGCTGAGTTTTATACTCATTATATTTAGTTGCATGTGGTGTACGCAGTGGGTCAGTCTGATTTACCTTATGAAGCAATAGAGGCTGGTAGCATGATATTTGAGGAAGTGGATCAGGATAAAAGCTCGGTTATGGAATATGGAGAAGCTGATGGAGATGCGAGTCTGGATGATGGAGCCGACTTGTATTAAACTACAACATTGGGTTGTAATTAAATAAGGGGAAACTTTGGAGTTTGTAATCATGTGACGCTTAGCCAATAAATTCTATGCATATTCTGTCCACTTTAAATGTAAATTTTGTTTACATTTTATCTCGGCCTTTGGCCGTGTAACTGTTACAGCTAGACCCCTCCTTGGGGTGTGACAATATAGGTCAAACCTGTGATTGTTGTGTAGAGCATCGAATTTAAATTTATTTTTTGTGTATGCTACAGAGCAAATGTGGTGCATCTATTGTGAGCGAGATGTCAACAAGATTGTGCATCCGATTAGAGAAGGTTTCTGTGGGCGCGACAAAGAATTTGAGAAGGTGTTGCTTGGAGAAGCACCTTTTTCTGGATCTATGAAAGAATGCTATGACAATGACATGCTCATCCGAGACCAACGTGAAGTTGTAGATTGGGTGAATGATCTGAAAGATGATTCCATCTACACCGAGTTCTGTGATGATGAAGATGACAATTATGATCTTCTGGTCCAGGCCCTTGGTATTCCCAAATCAGCGAATAGAACGATACCAACATCCTAAGCAACAAGTGGTGCTCGGTATCGTGCTTTAGTCTCTGCTGATGTTGGGATCGAGAGAGTCGATTTCAATCTAGTGATATTTATGAAAACAGGTTAAAAGACTTCTATGCCGTTATTCTGGTGTGCTTTTGCCATTCAGTGAATATGTAAGGCACTGGTGACTCTGGCTTGGGTTCTGACATGTGATGTTATTACATTATTAATGTTGTGACAGGGTGATTTCAAGTTTTGTTGTTCGACTGTAATGATGTCTTGTTTTTAGACAATGGAAATTGTATTAATCCCAGCCTTGCTCTTAAAGAGAGTTACGTCCAAATACAATTACCAAATAATTTGGTCATCATCATACGTGTACAATCAACATAGTGATAAAAAATAAAAACAAATCCTTTCTACAACTTTATTTTCTTCAAGTGTAGAAGGCCGGATTCATAAGCTTCAAGCCAACGTCTCCAGTAAAGGACGCCTCATCTTAAATGAAGCAGTCACCTCACCGTGGTGCATCTAGAATGACCGACGATAATGTCTTGTGGCAACGATATTCAGTCGGCCTTTCATCTATAGGGCGTTAGGCTTGTTTTATGCCATGTACATGTTCTACGCTGATCGGTTTGCTAGACTTTTATCATGTCACAGATTGGTATATGAAATGCACATAACGAGCATGTTGACAGGGGTCCTTTTTAACCGACCGTTTCTCTTCAGACGTGTCTGTTACTATTATGAGTTTAGATATGGGACGTTCTAAGGTTTCGGCTAAACCATATCCGGGTTACTCCCGACTACCTGTTTTGTCAATTAACACGCTCTCAGTACCTTGTGAAGTTGTATTGGGCATGTACAACATGGTGATGATTAGTTGCTTGGTCAGCACCATTCTATTGCTCAATTCATGTGATATATGCATGCATCGTTCAAGTGACGCTTTATTAATTTATTTTTTGCCAAATTTCTTATTGTCAACAGCAACAACAACTAAACCTTTAATCTCAAAAAATTAGGATACGTTACAGATGAAACCCCAAAAAATCCAAACACAAGAGTCAAATTCCTTATTATCAACGACTGAAAAAAAAATTGAGTTGTGTCTTATTAGCCACTAAAATTTTCAACTTCGTTATTAACCATCGACCTAAACTTTTTTTTTATTTTTATGGGACATATGTATCCGGAATACCTAACCACTCGGCTATATGGCCGAGTGGGCCAGGGGTTTGGTTATGATGTATTTGACCCAAGCGATATTTACTTAGATATTTGTTTGAGTAAGCAGCAAGCTAGGTTAGCAGATATGTTGGATAGATAGGATCTGTTGTAACCGACTAAAAGATTACCATGTAAACCTTGGCCCTTCGGATATATAAGGAGGGCAGAGGGCCTTCGGCAAGAGAGAGACTCGTATTGGAACCCTAATTCTAGTGCGAATCTTAGCAATACAGAAACACCAAATAGGACATAGGGTTGTTATCCTCCGGGAGGCCCAAACCTATATAAACCCTGTGTCCTATGTCCATCGATCTTTCATACTCATACACATATCTGAATCTACTATTGAGAATATCTCTCGATAATTGGCGTGCCAGGAAGGGGCCGCGTTGAGTTCAGCTCCGTTGAAATCGATGGCTTTCGTCGATATCAAGTTCCGCCCGGGAGACAAGATCCGCTTCGGTACTGTCAGCTTCATGGCCGATCAGAGCAGGTGCCTCGTCAAGCAAGATCAGGTGACCCTTTCGGTGGCCACCGCGCCATCAGATCAAGGCGTCAGCAGAGCTTCGACGACCGATCGGATTGATCCGGCCGGCCGGTTCCCACCTCGGCTTTAACAATGCGGCGGCAGCACTCCAGGTGGAAACCCTTTCGGGCTCCTGCTCAACGTTGCCCGTAACATGCCGATCGACAACCCTGGCCAACTCGGACATTACTGGGGTTGATCTCTCGGCTTTTCATATGGATCAGTCGGATGAAGATCCCAAGTTTTTTTACGAATCAAGATTAGTAGCAACAATCGGCCTTAAAAATGAGTCAGTCTTGGACTTGATTGAAGGGCCGAGTGATTTGGAAAGTTGCTCGTCCGATTATCGCGAGGTGTTCATGGTGGCACCAGCAGCCCAAGGATGCGCCAATGGGGAAACATCGGCGGCGGCCACCGCACGGGCAAACACGCAACACCAGGATGGACATGAAACTGATCTCGAAGACGGTGACCCAGACGCTGCCACTCCCCCACTCTAACGACCGGATGCTCGCCAGAGATCCCGGGTTGTGCAGAATCTAGATATGGGCGACGTCACCTTAAAACTTGATGGTGAAGACGTCTTCAAAACCCGACAGCATAACATCACGGCTGCAACGGCCCTTTTGAGCATATTAGAGCCCATGCTCCAAGTCACCCCAGAGTTGACACCTCAGGTCAACAAGCTAAAGGCACACATCAAGGCTGCGGCTATACTGGAGATGCACGAGGAACGATCAACGCCAAGTAAGACGATATCTGGGGCCGCTAGTTTGATACCTAGCCAGGAACAAAGGGACCGTCAATGTACCGACCGGCAGGCAATCCCGCCAACCGCCTCACGACGATAGCCCATTGCGGACTACCATTATCAGCATTCGGACGCCGACCTACGCAATGGTATACCACCATGCGATGCCTGGATTCGGTTGGACATCAGATATCAAGAGCAGCACGATACGGCTCACTGCGAATATGAAGATGAATGATGCCGTCGTGGTTTTGTTGACGACCGATACTACAAGCGCAGGAGAGAGTCACCTAGAGACGATTGACACTATGATCGACGAGATGAGGGTCAGTGTGAAGATAGAACTCGCCATGAAGCCAGTCGCGAGCGGGAGCGAACCCCCGCCCTTGAAGACTACGATGATGAGGCCAGCATTCGGGCCTTCACTCAGGACTTACGAACTATCAGCTAGCCGACTGGTTTCAAACCAGTCGACATCGAGAAGTATGATGGCAAGACAGATCCGCGTGACTGGCTTCACGTCTATGCCACCGCCATACGGGCACTCGGCAGTGATAGCTTTGTAATGGCCAATTATCTGCATGTGTGCTTGGCCCCAATGGCCAGAACTTGGCTCACCAATCTGCCCGACAATTCCATTAGCTCTTAGGCAGAACGTTGCCGATAGTTCACCGCTAACTTTCAAGCTACTTTTGACAGATCGGGGAATCATTAGGAACTCGCCCAGATCAAGCAGCAGGACCAGGAGCCATTGCGAGAGTACATCCGGTGCTTCTGCCGAGTGAAGAATACCATCCCCAACATCTCGGACGCTCAAGTCATTGCTGCCTTTCAGGGTGGACTTCGTGATGACGACTTGATGAAGAAGATCGTAAGGCTAGATGCTGCTGGAGGGTTGTCGGCCAAGGAACTCTTCACCATGGCTGCCAAATATGCGGCTGGCAACTCGGCTCTGTTCCAAGTTCGTTAGTACAAAGATGAGGCACCTTGGAATAGTAATCAGCCGGGCCCATCCAACTACAACAAGGACAGCGACAGGAAGCATAAGCAAGACCGGACGATGGCCAACACGGAACGCCCCACCAGGAAGAAACAAGTTACTCAGGATGACTTTGACAAAATGCTTGATGGTCCTTGTCTGTTACATGACGGCACGCACAAAGCCAGGGAGTGCTTTAAGCTGAAGAATTTCGCACACCACGCTTTGAAAGTCTGCAAAGACCACCCCTGGATCCCCAAGGACGGTAGAAAAGATGCGAATAAGGACAACAAAGACGAGGACAAGGAGGAATTTCAAGATCTCGAATGCGAGGTCAACTACATCTGTGGTAGGCCCACCACAGATTCAAAGCGACAGCAGAAGATCCTATACAGAGAGGTCCACTTGGTCTCACCAGTGATACCTCATTACTTACGCTGGTCTGAGGTTCCGATTACCTTTGATCGGTCGGACCATCCAGATTACATCCCCATACCCGGGAAATATCCCTTAGTACTAACGCTGACTATTAACCGAGTTCGACTGAATAGGGTACTGGTGGACGGCGGCAGCAGTTTGGACATCCTCTTTGTGAAAACTTTCAAGGAGCTCAGCATACCTTTGACCAAACTCAAGCCAAGCCGATCGCCATTCCACGGCGTGATCCCTGGCATGCAAACAGTTCCCCTGGGGCAAATCACTCTGCCAGTGACTTTCAGCACTCAGGAGAACTATAGGACGGAGTGCATTACCTTTGAGGTCGTCGACCTCGATTCTACATACCACGCCATCATAGGGCGGCCAGCCATCGCCAAGTTCATGGCCATACCTCACTACCCATATATGATGATGAAGTTGCCAGGAACGAATAGAGTTATTTCACTTCGTTCGGATGTTCAGACATCATACGACTGCGACAATAGCAGTTGTGAGTTGATAGAAAAGAAGGTGGTGGCATCAAAGCTGGCTGAGTTGAAGGCAACGATCGCAATGATGGAGGAGGCCATGCTCGACTCACCACCCAAGAAGACGTTGAAGGCCACGGTACAGGCGGATGCCGTGGACTCTAAGAAGATTCACCTAGATGATAGTGATGTATCCAAGACCACCAATATTGGGGTCAATTTAGGCAATAAATAGGAAAGCGTGCTCATCCTTTTTCTTAGAAATAATAAAGGCATATTTGCATGGAAACCCTCTGATATGTCGGGTGTTCCAAGGGAAAAGGCTGAGCACAAACTTCATGTTCGAGAAAAAGCCAGTCTCGTAAGGCAACGACTTAGATGATTCTCACAGGACCAAAAGGATGCGATTAGAAAATAAATCGGTCGACTACTGGCAGCCAGTTTAATCAAAGAAGTCTTTCACCCCAACTAGTAGCCAACCCAGTCCTGGTGCGAAAGAAGAATAAGGAGTGGCGGATGTGTGTGGATTACACCGGCCTCAACCAGGCCTGCCCTAAAGATCCATTCACCCTCCCACGTATTGATCAAGTGGCCGATTCAACGGTTAGATGTGCTTTGTTATGCTTCTTAGATGCCTACTCAGGGTACCATCAGATCCCCTTAAATCAATCCGACCAGCTCAAAACTTCGTTCATCATGCCATTCGGGGCTTTCTGTTACATAACAATGCCCTTTGGTCTGAAAAACACTGACGCCACCTACCAGCGAACCATGCAATGATGCCTAGATAGCCAGATAGGGAGAAATTTCGAAGCTTACATGGATGACGTGGTGGTCAAAAGCCGGCTATCTTCTGACTTGATATCATATTTGGATGAAACATTCGGCAACCTTCGCAAATACAATATGAAGCTTAATCCAGAAAAATGCGTCCTCGGCATGCCATCGGGGAAATTACTCGGCTTTCAGGTTTCACATCGCGGGATCGAAGCAAATCCAGAAAAGGTGAACGCCATATTACGGATTGGACCCCCGTATTTGCAAAAGGACATTCAAAAGCTAACCGGCTGCATGGCAGCACTCAGTCGGTTCGTATCATGACTCGGCGTCCGAGGATTACCTTTTTTCCGGCTACTCAAGAAACAAGAATTATTCGTTTGGAATGATGACGCACAGAAAGCTTTGGACGACTTTAAGGCTTACATTAGCGGTCCTTTGGTGCTAACCCCCCAAAACCAAAGGAACCTTTGTAGTTGTACATCTCCGCAACCATACACGTGGTCAGCACGGTGTTGGCGGTGGAGCAGCCGGAAGATGACAAGGCTCAAAAGGTGCAATGGCCGGTCTATTTCGTAAGCAAGGTCTTATCAGATTCTAATGTATGATATTTTCAGCTTCAGAAGTTAGTTTATGCATTACTGATGACATCTAGGAAGTTGAAGCACTACTTTGAGGACCATCCAGTTGAGGTCCATACATCATTCGGGTTGGGCGAATTGCTCCACAACCGAGAAGCAATCGGAAAAATAGCCAAGTGGGCCGTTGAGCTTGGATCATATGATATCACCTTCAAATCTCGCGACGTGATCAAAGGTTAGGCTTTGTTCGACTTCGTCGCCGAGTGGACAGAATGCGAATTACCGCCCACCCCGTAAGAACTAAGCTATTGGACAATGACATTTGATGGTTCCTTACAACTGGAAGGCACTAGAGCAGGGGTCGTATTGACATCCCCGGACGGAGCTAAGTTGCGGTATGTTCTCCGAATGCATTTCTGTGCGTCTAACAACGCCGCAGAGTATGAAGCCTTGTTACACGGACTTCGGATAGCTGTGTCACTAGGTGTTCAAAGATTAAGCATCTCTGGTGATTCGGCATTAGTAATCAATCAAGTCACAAAGGAGTGGTGTTGTTCTCATGAGAGCATGACAGCCTACTACACTGAAGTTTGGAAGCTAGAAGACATGTTTGATGGCATCGAGTACAAACATGTCCTACACAAGTATAACGAAGAGGCGGACGAACTGGCCAAGCTTGGGTCCAGCAGATCTATAATACCTGATGGAGTATTTCTCGATGATTTACATAAGCCATCTGTACTACCCCAACAAACTGTGGTGCAGTCGGTACCAAAGGAAGGAGCAACATCTCAAGTAGCCATCATCCAAGTAGATTGGCGCACTCCCTTCATTAAGTATTTGGACCATGGCACGTTACTGACCGACAAAGAAGAAGCCCTCCGTGTCATTCACGAGGGCATAGCTATATTAGAGGAAATTCACACCGACATATGCAGGAATCACGCGGGCCCATTTACAATTGCAGCCAAAGCGATGAGGCAAGGATTTTATTGGCTGACTGCTTGCGCTGATGCTAAGGACATTGTCCGGAAGTGTGAAGGCTGTCAGTTCTTCGCCCGCCAGATGCACGTACCTGCCACCGAGCTTCAAAACATTCCCATAACTTGGCCATTTTCAGTATGGGGTTTGGATATTGTTGGACCCTTCATGAAGGCTCAAGGTGGTTTCACCCACCTATTCATAGCTGTGGACAAATTTTCTAAATGGATTGAAGCAAAACCAGTCGGCAAGATTTTGGCCTCGAGTTCATGACCGACATAGTCACTTGGTTTGGTGCCCCGTACAAGATCATCACTGACAACAACAGTCAATTCATGGTAGAAGAGTTTAAAGTTTCGTGGACCGAGAGGGCTTCAAGATCGGCTATGCTTCGGTCGCCCATCTGTAGAGTAATGGCCAGGTCGAGAGGGCAAATGGCTTTCTGCTTTCTGGAATTAAACCTTGCATATTTGATCGACTGGAAAAATATGCTCGACGTTGGGTTCGGGAGTTACCGTCGGTATTATGGGGTCTTAGAACCATCATAAGTCGTGCCACGGGACACTCCCCCTTTTCTTTGGTCTATGGTTCAGAAGGAATGTTGCCAACCGAGGTGTTATTTGCCTCCCCACGTATGGTAGCATATGTAGAACAAACCTCCAACAGCCATAGGTGTGACGACCTTCTATTATTAGAAGAAAAATGAGACGCCACTTTGGTTTGGTCGGCAAAATATCAATAAAGCCTGAGACGTTATCATGACAAAAATGTTCGATCACGGGGTTTTTCGGTCGACGATTTGGTTTTGAAGCAAGTTCAGTCTACGATTGGTAAGCATAAGCTGTCGACTCCATGGGAAGGACCTTTTATTGTAAAGGAAGTCACTCGGCCGGGTGCACACCGATTGATGCGCGTGGATGGGTCGGACCTTCAAAGTTCATGGAACATATCACAGCTATGTCATTTCTATGCTTAGTTTTTATAGTTTATTGTAATCTGTTCATTTTGTATCATTTAATTACAATACATATATATATCATGGTCATGATACTTCATTATACAAGTTATGACTGTGAAATAATTGATGATATTGTTCCAATCATGACTCAAATACTGATACTTGGTATCACCACAACTCGTACATGTCGACCAAGCGGGTTATTTAGTCCCCAAGGTTCATGTCATCTGTTGAGGACCAAGGCAATTCTCCCGGTTCGCATATGCTTGACCGAGTGGGTTCTTAGTCCCCATGGTTCATATCGGTTACTGGGAGCATTGTTTAGAGGATTGACATGAGTTGTGTATTGGCTGTGAGTGTTTGACACAAGTTCATATAATACATAAACAAAGCAGCGCGACCCAAGAATTCATTACAATACTGGTGATGAATCTAGACCCTAGCGGTCTACTGAACTGAGTTATACTATAGCATTGGTAGTACAACATAATATCCAACAAATTTTTATAAATCCTTACACCTTTGGTAACTAACTCTATCTGGTCAGCTAATACATGAGCAGTTTTCTGTGCCTCGACCACAAGAGATTCACATTGCTCATCAGAGAGGTCTTCATGGAAACCTTCCGCAACCACATCCAGATCTATGCTAGGAATGTGAGACTTCGCTATAGCCAGCACTTGAGCGCCGGCTAGTTCCGGAACATGTCGAGTGTGTTCTTTCACTCGGTCTGGAGCCTCCTGTAATCGAGTCAGCAGATCTCGGCACCGAGGTGGTTTTTCCTCGGGGAAGATATACTGGACGACCACTTTTGCGTCCTTCTACACAGCTGCAAGAGACCATCGAAGGTTTTCATCACCCTCAATAAATTTCTTTCGTAAAAGCTCATAGGACCTTTTTGAACCTACAGAAGCGCAATAATCACATATGTCCAGGCACATATGAACTCGAATATAAAGGTATTATAAGAACAACATTTACCTCTTAGGCATTTTTCAGCATCCAATTTTTCAGCCTTGAGAGTAGCAACCTTTGTCTTGTACTCTTCCTTGAGTTTTTCAACTTCTTTGAAAGAATTTTGGAACTTGTTCAGCTCGTCTACGATTTTTTTTTGAAAATGCCTTCGGCTTTGGCCAGCTGGGTCTCTAGCTTGGTGTTCCTTTCCCTTTGGGTCTTTATCGTTTCTTCAGCCTCTGTTATTTACCAAAAGGGTCAGTCGGCAGCAAAAAGTTTTCATTAGCACAAGAATATTAGTTTGTACCTTCTGCTCTCTTTTTCCAGTGGGCTTGAGATTCATGCATAGTTTTGAAGCCATCCTTTAGCTTTTCAAATTGGTTTTTAACCTCTTCCGAGTCCTGGAGCTGCTTTTTTAAGCCTTGATTTTCGCTTTTTAAAGCCTCGGTAGCTAGGGAAGATTACTCCAGTTCTTTTATGCGGCCTTGCAATTTTGCAATATCTGTGGCCGAGTTGGCATCTTCTTTACGCTTCAGCATTAGTGCTTGCGATACCTCTATAACGTAAAGGTTAAATAATTGTGGCCAGCAAATAGCATGTATGGTACATAATTTACAGTTTTCATACCTTGTAGCTCAAACTGAAGTTCATCCACCTGGGATGAACGGGTTTTCAGATCAACCGATAGGCGTCCGAGTTCAAGCCTTTCCCTGGCAAGTTGATCCTCTAGGTCCACGGTTTTTGCACAATGCCTTTCAACAAGCTGCAAAAGTTTGCTCTTGCTAGCCATATGAGCTTTCAAGGCCTGCAACAACACTAGGATGAAGATGTGTAGATCGGTAGCTATATTCAATTTTTTTATTATTTGTCAAGGAAAGTATACCTGTAACGAGTGGTAAGCCTTTTCGGTGTAGTCCTCGAAGGTCTTCAACTCGGCTTGTTCCACCGACTCATCAAATCCTGCAATGGCAAATTTACCAACATGGTATACCGACCTGGTGTTGGAGAGATGCACAAGAGACATTATAAATTTGATCCGTATGTGAGGGTTATACAGATATTGATCTGTGTGGGATTAGTCCACTAATGGACCAACTAAGTCGAGGTCCATTAGAAGGGTCTATATAAGTGGAGGCGGGGCAAAGGGTACGCGTACCCACCAGTCCAAAACCCTAGCCACCGCGCTCCTCTCTCTCGTCCATAACCCTAACCGTGTTACCGGTGTTAGCACGCTGCGCACGGTGCTCCAACCCCGTACGTGTGGATACCGCGAGGAGGCGCTGTTGTAGCTACGATGCCGGACAGCTGGACTAGGAGGAGATGATTGACGTGATCGACTACTTCCTCTACACCGACACGTGACTTCATTGGACGAGCTGCTCCAACATTCGCTTCCGCTCTGCCTGCGTGTCTAGTGGTAACGATCCATGATTCCCTCCTTACAAGGTTTCCTGGTTGAACGGTAGAAATTATTATATGCTATCGTAGCTTACCTATTTTCCAACAGTGGTATCAGAGCCAACCTTGTGTAGTTTATGATCTGGATCTTGTGTATATAGTTGATATGCTGATATATTAGATGAAATCTATTACATGTTTTTGTGTACGGGTTGATTAGATCAATGGTGATAGGGAGGTTCACAAGTGAATGGGCGGATAGCGATACATGCATCATTAATTTATTTATGTTCCTTCTCCGTGGGCGCGCGACTTGTCCCTACCGACTGGAATCACCATCAGGACTAACTATGTGCGCCAGTAGAGGAGCCAATAGTATCATGATCATGTACCGCAGTCTACTCATGAAAACCTAATAAAAAATTGAGGTATTATGAATGACTTGAAATCGGACAAATATGATTTTCCCGATAGGATTTCAATTACGATTTTATAGATACGATCTGTGAAATCCTATGAGATTTTCTGTATGACGGTCCCTAGGGTAATGCCCATGCGTTGCTACGAGTGTAAATTTTATAATAAATATGTGAAAACATATGCCTTACTATAAGCAATATAAAAAATATCACATGACAATACAAGCAACAGAAATACAATCATTCTCAATTTATATACTTAGTAAGCAAATAAGACTAAAAATTTATAGATAGAAAATGTATAATATTAATTAATCTATTGATATATTGACTTGCTAATATACTAATATATGCTCGTACCATGCGCACACACAACTTTCTCCAATATTGTACTATACTAACATCTAAGAAAACGACCACGCACCAATCGCAATTGCATGTACTGTTCACTAAAACAAGTGACACAGCATATATACCAGAGTGCAATTGATTACCACCTTACACCATTTCTATGAATCAATAAATATTTTTTTATAACTAAAAAAACTTCTATCACCAATATTGCGAGTTTGACATGTGTTTTCAGAACCACAAAAAGCTACTGCCGCTGCACCTTGCCACAATGTGCTTCAGGTGTTTCAGCAAGAAAACGGATGTTAGAATGTGAGCAGATCATCTCGAGAGCTTCCGCAGCGACACCTTCTTCATCACCTTTGACACTGCCATCTCAAAATCCTTCTAATTGACATGCACCCTTCTCTCACGGAGTGCAAACATTCCAGCTTCTGTACAAACTGCTTGAAAACCACAAGATCAAAGCAAGGTGAGCAACATGTGGACCATGTGACAAGATCTATATGCAAGACATTTTGAGCAAGGTTCAACTTGTGGCACAGTTAAAATGAACAACATTTTGCCTAAATGCAAAGTCAAAATAGTGACAAAAAATGCTAGATTTGGATAAGCTACATTCATAGTGATCAGCATGGTTAACTGGATGGACATTTAACTAACTTAAATGTCCCAGCAAAATGTAACATATGCTGACCAAAAATATTTTTTCTAGATGCTTAAAGAAGCGTTTGCAATTGTTTACTACATGTTGTTCAATGCAAAAGATTTTTTTTTCAGCTAAATAGTGGAAACTGAGCTGTTGCCTAGTAGATAGCACCAATACATACCTTCTTCACCTAGCTCCTGATGCATCATTCATCCTCTCAGCAATCTTTCTTGAATGCCACGCGTCAAGTTCATTTTTCTTGAATGAATCCTCAGTATATCGCAGCAGAACTGAAAGAAGAATAGATTAAAGGCAAATCAAAATTATCACTAATCAGATTAGTTAACTAAAATTAACAATGTGTTGAATCTTGCAACACTTACATATCCATTAAAATTTGGAAATTCATTCTTCCTATCAATGTGCCCAGGCCTCAGGAGAGCTTGATCTAAAATGTCCATCCTGTTTGTCACCATGAGAAACTTAATCTTGTTTGATGCTTCGAAGCCCTCAAGTTGGTTTAGAAGCTCAAGCATGGTGCATAGAACCTCACTATCATCACCACCACCTCCTCGCTACATCCTAGCAGATCCAATGGATTCTATACCTCCTCACTACATCCTAGCAGATCCAATGGATTCTATTTTGTCCATAAATATAATAGAATGAAATAAGGTCACATGCATCACAACTATTAGCAAATATAAGATGCTTGATTTGGTTAGGCAATAAGTACTTCCACAAGAAAAAAATTATTAGCAGAAAATACAATGCTTCTAGACATGATATAACAATTTTTTTCTTGCTTTATAACCAAGGGTTAAATATCTAAAAAAAAGGAACAAACAGCAAGTTACACAGGCCATAAATATAGATGCAAAAAAATATAGCTTTGACATACGTAAACATTTGTTCTTACTAATTTGACAATGGGGACAATGAGATAGATTTACAATCAGATTATAAGCAGGGAAGGATTTACAGTCAAATATTCTTTGGCATCAGACCTGAAAGAAATAACTATAATTTATAAGCAGAGAAGGATTTACAGTCAGACTTGACACAAATAACCAGAATATATAGATAGGTCTAGATACCAGAATTTCAGAAGTGACTTAGAGATAAACCAACAACTACCTGCTTTTACTCGATGTATACATTGTTTTCATAATAAATTGGTTTATTCCAGAAGATGGTAAAAAGCTAAATAAGAAAACAAACACATGATGCAAAAGACACATTATCTGCCATCATCGATGTCCAGCAACAGAACACGGCGAATAGTGGCTAAGATTCAACAGATAGGATAGTTCTTATGTTCATAAATTATAGTTTGCTTTGCTTGAATAAGCCTCAACAGTTACGATTTTTTTTTCTTTGCTGCGTGAAAAAGTGAAAATGAATTACTGCATTATTTATAGTGGAGTAACCTATATTTTAATTTAACAATCATAGAAGGGAGAAATAGTGGAAACAAAGGCTTACTAATAAACATATATAATTTTCAAGCAGAATAAAGAATGCTTTCATGGTTGACACACAAAGAAAATGCACAATAGTGCAGTTGCAAAGATGAGAAGTAAAGCATTGGAATTTAGAACAGAAGCAGCATATGCAAGGGTGCATAAAATTAGATAGCAGGCATGATACAATTCTGGAAGGTCTGCTAATGTTATATGAACAGTTGAGGACGAAATAAATTGAACTCACATCTACATGGAGAATTAGAAAAATAGCCTCATTTGTGCATGACTGAAACACAACATCCAGGAAATCAGGACTTTGCCCAGGCAAATGTCATATATGCGTTGTATGCAATATTAACATCGTTGACTGAAGAGAAAAAAAAAAGTGTTTAATAATTGGCCGGTGAGCAAATAATTCAAGGAACACCACATTAATACAAATCAGCATCGAAAAACCATGAACCATGAGCCTTCCTGTCTACCTTATTTCGTGTTGAAGCAGTTAACACATTTCGATATATGAAATTCATTGAAAAGCAACAACTTTCATGTATCTTATTTCCCATTCCCTTGTATTACCTGATAATCTAATTCTCCCATCAGTTTTCGCAACTTGTAGCAGCAACAGAATCACAAAGAGAAGCACAACAACCGATTTCGTACGAAATCAAGAAATCGATCAGCAAAATAAGGTCACATGCATCACAACCGGTTGAAACTAAGGGGCTTCGGATGCATCCATGGTCCCGCTCCTTTAAAGCGTCCACATCCTGCCATAGGAGCACGAAATCACAGTGAGTGAGGTTGTTGCAGAAGTAGTCCTCCATGTCAGTCGGGTCCTGTCATGGATGCAATTTACACCATGAAAGCGAAGGAAGGAGGAAGGGAGGGGAGAGCGCACCTGAGCACGGGTAGAGGACCCTAGGTATGACATCGGCGATAGATCTGGCAGTCGATGATGGTTGATGGTCTAGAAGTTGAGGATGCATGGAAAGGGCCGCCGACGATGTCGCCTTGCTCCTGCAAAGTTGAGGGCCAGATCGGCGACGGCGGCGCATCCATGGCCCTGTTCCTACGGTGGATAACCCCGCACACAAGCACCAGTTGCGGTGCGCACCCATCGAGAAGCTCGCCGCCATCGTCATCGTCGCGGTTGACCTAGGAGGGCGAGGAGAAGGGCGCGGGATGATGAAGAGTAGGGAGGAGAGAGGAAGAGCGGAAGAAGGTGCGGCAACGAAACTCACAGTGGTGGCTGCTGCAGCTGCTGCTCGGGGCCGGGTAGAGAGGAGGAGGAGGTGGCGGCTGCTGCTGCTGCTCGGGCTCGGGGCTAGGAAGAGAAGGAGATGGCAGCGGCGGCTGCTTGGATCCAAGGAGGGAGGAGGAAGATGAGCCAAGAGAGGAAGCGGCGATTTAGGGTTGGGGAGGAGAGGCGACCGGCGGGTGCGAGCGCATCGGTGCAGGGGCTGCGACGGGTTTTACGGTGAAGGTGGTAATCAATTGCACTCTTTTATATATGCTGTGTCACTTGTTTTAGTGAAGTGCAGTTGCGATTGGCAGCGTGGTCGTTTTCTTAGATGTTAGTATAGTATAACATTGAAGAAAGTTGTATGTGTGTATGGTACGAGCATAGATTAGTATATTAGTAAGTCAATATATCAATAGATTAATTAATATTATATATTTTCTATCTATAAATTTTTAGTCTTATTTGCTTACTAAGTATGTAAATTGAGAATGATTGTATTTCTGTTGCTTGTATTGTCATGTGATATTTTTTATATTGCTTATAGTAAGTATATGTTTTCACATATTTATTATAAAATTTACGCTCGTAGCAACGCACGGGCATTACCTTAGGGACCGCCGTACGGACACGCCTAGATTGTTACAATCTTTTTTGGCCACACATTAGCATTCGCTTCTCGCCTAACTTGTTTTTGCAGAGAATGTTGTGAATGGTATGGCCCAAAGAGATGCATGTGATCTATATATGTGATTTGCATGACCTGCGTGCCATGATTAATTACAGCTGGGTTAAGGCTGTCATATTATTGTATAACAGCCTGCGTGTCGACCTGTGATACTTGATATTCTCATGTAATTTATTACTAGCTATTAGTTGTAGTAGTTAAGTGTTAGTTCATGGAGGTCTCAAGCATGATGGTTGAAGGGATGGGAGACATGACGATGGCAATAGAGATGAAGATCACCAATTGAAATGGGTCATGCTATTTCACAGTTAATATGATTTTCTGTGATGATGTTCCTGTCATCCTATTCTTTCATGTGTTGTTTATATTGGATATGATTAACATGATAGAATAGGTTCCCTCAAGAAAAATTAAATTATATACCCTTCCAATAGTTGTACCTATTAAAATTATGATCGTTGTATGGGAGGTCTGTCAAAGTAGATTACCTCAACTATCTTAGGGTAAATGTCGGATATTTACATGCATAGTGTTGGTTTAATTAACAAAGCTATCAAAACGGTTTTGGGCTTTGGGGCATGGTGTTGGCGCCGGGACATGTGATGTCACTCGACAAACAAGAGTCATATAGGGATGTGATTACCAAAGTGTTGCTTACCTATGTCACTAGATTTTTAGCGGTGATATCAAAGCTCACTAGGATCTAAGTTGAATATGGATCTTGAACCACTATATGTCGTTTTGAGGGAAAACAATTTGATGAGGACATCACTCCTAAGGATACATGCAACACTCCTCAAATTCTGGACTTGCAAGGTCCAATGACTAGAGCTCGTGCACGATGACTAAATTTAGAGGTGAGCTCGTTCCTATATTCTTCATCATATGTCACTTTTAAGAATGGTTTTCTACCTAATATTGTAATTAGGAACCATGGAAAGGACTAGGAGATGATGGGAGAAGGACTTGGAGACGTGGACGACCAGCAAGGACATGGAAGCCAAGGTGGAGGCCCAACCAAAACTGACTTCAAGTCTGTTTCGGGGCCCAGGACCAATCTGCACTAAAACGGATGCTCAAGACGCATTCGGACTCGGATTTGGACGTTCTATATATGCAAAAAAAATAAAAAGAATACCTTTCCAATGCCACTGGTCTCATGTCAAAATGCATCCGGAGTCATCAGGAATCATCGAAACAAGAGAGGGTCTAGAATCTGTTTCGATGCTGTGTCACCTGTTTTTGGCCTTTGGGCTTTGTATCTAGTTGATCCCAATTAGGGGTGCGTCCAGAGGATCTTGCATGACCCTAGGGTCTTCATATACAACCGCCACCACACCATTAGGGTTCGGGTTTTGCTTAGATTATTCTGTTCATAACAGTTTCGCTATCATCACGGTTTGTGAGACCCCAACTTTGTGAGATTCATAATACATCTGCAATTGTGTTGCATTCTTCTTTGTTCTTGCTTGTGTTCTTGATTCGTAGGCAGGGATTAGCCTTCTCGGTGAAGTCAATCATTTTAGGACGGTTGATAACCAGAGGAGACGTCATGCTACGATTGCAGGGTTTAGAACGTGATGTTCTGAAGCCGGATCGATTTGTGTGTCGCCTCCGACCAAATCAACGTATCCAGAACCTTTTGAAAGATCGGGAACCCTTGTTCACATCACGGTTCCAAGCATATAGTGGAATAATAAACTTTTGTTAAAATGTTTAATAAAAGTTTTACATTTACATAGTGCTTATATTTGCATATTTTATGTTGTAGATCATGGCACGAACCGCTAGTAACACTTTCAATTTGCGCTCGATTCTTGAAAAAGAAAAGCTTAGTGAAACAAACTTTATTGATTGGTATCACAACTTGAGAATTGTTCTCAAGCAAGAGAAAAAGGAATATGTTCTAGAGCTTCCCTATCCTGATGATCTGCCAGAAAATGCTACTGCCACTCAGAAAAGGAAGTATGAGAAGCATACCAATGATGCAATAGATGTTAGCTGTCTCATTCTTGCCAGTATGTCCTCTAAGCTTCAGAAGCAATATGAGAACGTGGATGCCCACAACATGATTGAGGGACTCCGTGGCATGTTTAAGAACCAAGCAAGGTCTGAGAGGTACAACATCTCAAAGTCCTTGTTTGCGTGCAGGCTAGCTGAAAGCGGTTCTATCAGTCCTCATGTGATCAAGATGATTGGTTACATTGAGAATCTGGAGAAACTTGGTGCTGCTCTATACCCTGATTTGACCATAGATGTGATTCTCCAGTCGCTTCCCGCGAGCTATAAGCCTTTCATTTTAAATTTTCAAATGAATAGCATGGAGAAGACATTGGCTGAGTTGCATGGGATGCTTAAGACAGCTGAGGCAAGCATCAAAAAATCTGGTCCAAGTCAAGTTAACTTGGTTCAAAAGGATAGCAGGAAGCGAAAGCGCAAGGCTAAGGCTAAGGCTACAGTTGAGATCTCTAACACTAAGCCTAAGCTTGTAGCAGCTCCTAATACTAAATCGGCAGCTGGTGATCCTTTTTTTTGCTGCAAGAAAACCGGTCATTGGAAGAGGAGTTGCAAGCTTTATCTAGGAGAGCTGAAGAAGAAGCGTGGAGACACTTCTAATTCAGGTATCAATGTTATTGAAGTTAATAATGGTGCTAGACGTCCTTATGATTCATGGGTATTTGATACCGGATCGATGATTCATACTTGCAAATCGTTGCAGGGGCTTAAAGAAGCAAAGAAATATGCAAAGGGTGAGGTGGATGCTCGCGTCGGCAATGGTGCAAAGGTTGCTGCATTGGTCGTTGGAACTTATCCACTTTCATTACCATCAGGATTAGTTTTGGAATTAAATAATTATTATTACATTCCCGCCATAGGCAAAAATATTATTTCTTCAAAGTGTTTGGAGGAAGATGATGGTTATGAGGTCATAATAAGGAACAAGTGTTGTTCCATTTATTGGAATGATGTTCTCTATGGTAATTGTCCATTGGTGAATGGACTATATTACTTAGATCTTGAGAATAAGCCTATTTATAATATTGACGTGAAAAGGCCCAAGCCTAATGATTTGAATCCCACATATACTTGGCATTGTTGTTTAGGTCGTATAAATGAGAAACGCAGAAAGAAGCTCCATACAAATGGTCTTCTAAGTTCTTTTGATTTTGAATCAATTGACACATGTGAGTCTTGTTTACTAGGCAAAATGACTAAGTCACCTTTCACAGGAAATAATGAGAGGGCGAGTGAACTATTGGGACTTGTACATACGGATGTATGTAGACCAATGAGTTGCACGACCAGAGGTGGTTTTCAATACTTCATAACTTTTACCGATGACTTTAGTAGATATGGTTACATATACTTAATGAGGCATAAGTCTGAATCCTTTGAAAAGTTCAAAGAATTTCAAAATGAAGTACAAAATCAATTGGGTAAGACTATTAAAATCCTATGATCTGATCGTCGTGGTGAATATTTGAGCCATGAATTTGGTGAACATCTAAAGCAATGTGGAATTGTTCCGCAATGGACTCCGCCAGGAACGCCCCAATGGAATGGAGTATCCGAACGGAGGAACCGAACCTTGGTAGACCTGGTTAGGTCTATGATGAGCCAAAGTGATCTTTCATTGTCCTTCTAGGGATACGCTCTAGAAACTACTGCTTTCCACTTAATAGGTTTCCATCTAAATCCGTGGAAAGGACACCATATGAGATATGGACTGGGAAGCGTCCCGTTTTGTCTTTTCTTAAGATTTGGGGATGTGAGGCTTATGTAAAACGTATGACGTCTGATAACTTTCCTCCAAGTCCGATAAATGCTTCTTTATAGGATACCCTAGGGAAACCAAAGGTTATTATTTCTACAACCGGGAAGAGGGTAAAGTGTTTGTTGCTCGTAATGGTGTTTTTCTAGAGAAAGAGTTTATCTCCAAAAGGGTAAGTGGGAGAACGGTGCAACTTGAAGAAATTAAAGAAGCTCCAAAAAATATTTCTTCTTCCGCTATACCACAATTGGATGAACAAATTGTTGTTGAACCAATTGTTGAAACACCCATCCCGCGTAGGTCAGAAAGGGCACATCGCGCTCCTGAAAAGTTCACGCTCCTAACCACGGGGCAGCGCGACATATTATTGTTAGACAATGATGAGCCTAAGACTTATAGTGAAGCAATGAATCAAGTTTGGAACTTGATAGATCCGCCTGATGGTGTAAAAACCATTGAGTGTAAATGGGTTTTTAAGAAAAAGATAGACATGGATGGAAATGTTCATATCTATATGGCACGATTGGTGGCGAAAAGTTTTAAGCAAATTCAAGGGGTTGATTATGATGAGACCTTCTCGCCCGTCGCTATGCTAAAGTCTATACGGATCCTTCTAGCAATTGCCGTACTTTATGATTATGAGATTTGGAAAATGGATGTCAAAACGGCTTTCCTTAATAGAAACCTAAGTAAGGATGTGTACATGACACAACCTGAAGGTTTTGTCGATCCACAAAATGCTAGGAAGATATGCAAGCTTCAAAAGTCCATTTATGGACTAAAGCAAGCATCTCGGAGTTGGAATCTTTGCTTTGATGAGGTAGTCAAAGGGTTTGGCTTCATTAAAAATGAAGAAGAGCCTTGTGTTTACAAAAAGGGTAGTGAGAGCGCGCTTGTCTTTCTGGTCCTTTATGAGGATGACATATTGCTGATCGGTAATGATATTCCAATGCTTGAAGCTGCTAAGACTTATTTGAAAAAGAGTTTCTCTATGAAGGACTTAGGAGAGGTAGCTTACATTTTGGGCATTAAGATCTATAGAGATAGATCAAAAAGGCTAATTGGATTATGCCAAGACACGTACATCGACAAGGTATTGAAACGGTTCAATATGCAAGATTCCAAGAAAGGTTTCTTGCCCATGTCGCATGGCATTACTCTTAGCAAGACTCAGTGTCCTTTGACACCTGATGAGATAGAGAAGATGAGAGCGATCCCGTATTCTTCGGCTATCGGATCCATCATGTATGCCATGATATGTACGCGCCCAGATGTAGGTTTCGCTCTAAGCGCTGCAAGCATATTCCAATCAAACCCAGGAGAAGCTCACTGGGTGGCTAGTAAGAATATCCTAAAGTACTTGAGAAGAACTATGGGTATGTTCCTAGTCTATGGAGGTGAGAAACAGCTCATTGTAAATGGTTACACTGATGCTAGCTTCCAAACCGACAAAGATGATTCAAGATCGCAATCTGGATATGTGTTTTGCCTCAATGGAGGCACGATGAACTGGAAGAGTTCTAAGCAAGATACGGTTGCTGACTCAACAACGAAGGCCGAGTACCTTGCCACTTCAAAAGCTACAAAGGAAGTTGTTTGGATCAGAAAATTTGTTTCTGAGTTGGGTATGGTTCCTAGTGCATCCAGTCCAATGGATCTCTATTGTGACAATAGTGGTGCCATTGCGCAAGCCAAGGAGCCTAGAGCGCATCAAAAGAACAAACACGTACTACGGCGTTATCACCTCATCCGGGACATTGTCTCTCGAGGTGATGTAAAGATATGCAAGATGCACACGGATTCAAACATTGCTGATCCGTTGACAAAGCCTCTCTCTCAGCCCAAGCATGAGGCACATATGAGATCCATGGGTATTAGATATCTGCATGATTAATATATGAGAGATTGTATAATGTCTATGTTTATGTGTGATTGAATAAAGTGTTATTCTATTCCATGTATAATAATTATTGCATTGATTGACAAGTACATGACTTGTTTGTGAAACTCATTGTTTTTCATAATATTATCCTGAATGATCCCTAGTTCCTTATCATTATGTGGGATAATAATGATTCATGGACTAGCACATGTATTAGTTGATGATCAAGTTTCACATATCATTGATATGGAGATATCAAATCAATAATATGGACACATGTTGGAGAACATGGTGTTGGATTGACCCACTAAAAGATTCTACTAAGATGTTATATTTGTGCCATCAGTTATTGTCTTGAATGATGTACCTTTGGGATCCTTAGACTTGAGATCGTCATTGATCTCCAGAATGCGTAGTAGCACACTTAGGGGTTACCAAACGGTACTCCACAACTGGGTAGTCATAAAGGTAGCTTTGGGGTATGTTATGAAACATGTCATGGGGTGTGAGCGGTCAAGATGGAATTTGCCCCTCCTAATAACAGTAGAGATATCTCTGGGCCCCTCAAGTTAGATGGATTTGGAAGTGCATGGCCATGCCAATGTGATTAAAAGTTAATCATGATGACTAAGAGTTAGTCATGATAAATCCACTAGACGTTCGAGTGAATGGTCGAGCTATTACAGGGATGGCATGTATCTCGCCTTGAGCTTGACTGATATCATCAGGCAAAGGGATCGCTGAATGCGTATGTCAAAGGTTCAGCCGATATGATCTTCATATGTACACGAGAATTAGTATGTGCTGCTAGGTGCCGCTATTGATTTATGATTTGAACAAGGGTTTTCACATCATTGTTGTGTACATGTGAACCTAACAGATCACACACTTAACGGGTTGGAACATCGCTTGCCTATGTGATTGTGTCTAGTGCAAGTGGGAGATTGTTGGAGAGATGCCCAAGAGACATTATGGATTTGATCCGTATGTAAGAGTCATACGGATATTGATCCGTGTGGGATTAGTCCACTAATGGGCCAACTAGTCGAGATCCATTAGAAGGGTCTATATAAGTGGAGGCGGGGCAAAGGGTATGCGTACCCACCAGTCCAAAACCCTAGCCACCGCGCTCCTCTCTCTCATCCACAACCCTAACTGTGTTGCCGGTGCTAGCACGCCACGCATGGTGCTCCAACCCCGTACGTGTGGATAACGCGAGGAGGCGCTGTTGTAGCTGCGGTGCCGGACGGCTGGACTAGGAGGAGACGATTGACGTGATCGACTACTTCCTCTACACCGATGCGCGACTTCGTTGGACGAGCTGCTCTAACATTCGCTTCCGCTCCGCCTGCGCGTCTAGTGGTAACAATCCATGATCCCTCCTTACAAGGTTTCCTGGTTGAACGGTAGAAATTATTATATGCTATCGTAGCCTACCCGTTCCCCAACACCTGGCAGGCGGGGCTTCTTTAGGAATGCATTCTTTCACCACTCGGTGGATGGGAGTAGGCGTGATGTTTTCTTCCGGACCAATAGGATATTCGTATGCAGGCTCTAGCATTCTTTCAAAAACCAACGATGGTTCTTCTGGTTCGGTGGAGGCAGGAGTACCAGCAGCCGTGGCCATTTCAGGAACATTTAGGTCTGGTATAGTGGGGGTCTTAGAATGGCTGGCCTCTGACTGAGTAGATTTTGGAGCATTCTTCGAATCACTCGGCTTCTTTGGCGAGTGATCTGGGACATCATCTCTAGATGTCTTATCAGTCACAGTAGCCTGGTCCTTTTCAGGAATTGAGCTTTGTGGTGGGGTCTCATAAGATGATAAAGTCCCTGACGACCTACCAAGCAAATAAAGGTTACACGAACGGCCACTGGAAAACTAAGAATCATGTTATCCTGATTCGTTTACCTTGGGCGATGTTTAAATTTCAAGCCTGACACCTTTGATGGGGGGCTAGTTGGCCTTGGGTTTTCTGCTGTGCCCATAGTCTCCTCAGTGGCGCCTGTCTTGCTCGTTTGTTCACTCGAACGGACATGTTCTTTTACAGGCTCTGCCTTATTGTCTTCTTTCATAGCCCGTCGAGTGGTGGAAGTCCTTTCTGAAGCCTTTGTATTTACTTCTTCTTGAAGTGTAGCTGTCCTTTCAGCTAGAGATTCTTCTTCGTCAGAATCTACAATTTGTGCTTTACGACACTTGGGGGCTGACAGCTGACTGGGTGATTTTTCTCGAGGTGTCGGAGGCAATGGTGGATTGGACAAACACACAACAAGGTTCTATAATATGTATGATATATTAATCTATGTTGAAGATAAAGTATGCAGTCTCAATTATAGAAGAGGAGAACGGATAACTTACTGAATTCCTGTCAGTTTCGGGATGATGTCCGCATCTGGCGTTCCCTAGAGTCCAATCAAGTAGCGAGGAAAATATGTTCTCCAAACGCAGAGTCAATTCTCTTTCTGATAATTTTTTCGGCACCTCCATTGTGGGATCTAAACCCATTTGAAATTTCCACCCCGAAATATGTCGTTTCTTAATAGGTTGCACGCGACGATATATGAAGCTTGCGGCAACATCAACACCGCTGTAACCCTTGGACTTCAAAAATGCAATATGCTCCAATATGGCATCAACCTGAGGTTTCTTGTTGGGATCTGCTTTCGCTGACCACTCGGGTCGCGGTTTGGGGGCTTCAGCTGTGGTCTCTGACAGAGGCGGAGCATGGTTTCCATGGTAAAACCAATCCACATGCCAACCTTTGTTTGTTGAGAGAAGTGACACTTCAATGTATTTGGATTTATTCCTTAGTTGGAATCCAGCCCCTCCTATGTTACTATTGCTATTTGATTTCAATACAAACAACTCCTTGAAAGTATCAAAATGGAGATAAATCCCCAATAGTACCTCACACAGATGGATAAAGATGGCAATATGCAAGATGGAATTTGGATTCAGATTGACGAGGTTTATGCCATAGAAAAAAAGCAGACCTCAAAAGAAGTCGCAAGAGGGGATCCCAAATCCACGGTAGAAAAAAGAGGAAAAAAATAGTGATTTGCCCGACCGGAGCTTGGGGAAATATTTGACCTATAGCTTCAATCCTTCCTCCGGTTTGTTGATCTTGAAGTACTCCGTCAATAACCATCCTATTGATCTTTTCTGTATCCATGGCCGACGCAGGGAATTCCTTGATGGCGGCTGGGATGTCGAACACTGCTTCTTCTTCGCCTTTTCCAGGGGAAGATTGTTTCTTGGATTGGGCTTTGGTGCTTTGGCGGGTTCGTTTCGGCGCCATTGCTATTACGGCAAGCGAGCAGCTGCGCAGAGCTTTTGGGTAGAAATGAAGCCTCGAGATCTAGGGTTTCAGCGTGTGAGATAGCGGCGGCTGTGAAATGAAGACGAAGGGATGCGACTGTTTTGGCGGCACTAATATAAGGGAAGGATAATCTAACGGGTTGCGGGTTCTCATAACCCATTAATCCAATTTCGTGAATCGGTAGGCGCATTTATCATGTCATCAAGAATCGTTTCAGCGTTAACCTTGGACACTGTGGGTTTCGATATTAGTGACAAATCACTCGGATTGTTACAACATCGATTTTGGAGTCTAAAAATTTTGTAACTTGTGCCAAATCACTCGGATTGTTATGGTTTCAATTTTGGATTTTCGAGATTTCTGATCACTCACTTGGATTATCTCAGCACCAATCTTGGGTCCTAGTTCAGGAAAATGACTATCTTGTTTCTAGGCTCCAGAGAACCCTAGTGAGTGAGGAAAAGATTGAGAGTGATTTGGCAAGAGTGAAGGAGAGTGCTTCTAGGTCAACCTATAACTTGGTCTTGGGATTTGAGAGGTGTGACAAGGAGAGTGAGAATATGGGTAAGTTTGTACCTAGCTCCAGCTACAAGGATGAGGAAAACACCATCAAACCCACTGACACATACTATCCACCCAATCCCAAACCCTCCTTCAACCTAAAGCAAACAGAGAAGCCAAAACCCAAACCTGCAATGCAAACCAAGCCTAATCCTAAGGGTGTCTACATTTGCATGTTTTGTGGTCGCAAGGGTCACTTAGATGAATTTTGTTATAGGCGTAAGAGGATTGAGAGGAAGCAAGCTAAGTTGACTAGGGATGCTTTTTATGATGATTTTGTTGACTTTCAGGCTCGCCCTTTTTCTCGTGCCTATCATGGACAGGGTCATTCCTCATATGGCTTCGATTCACAAAACAGAGGCTTTGCGCAGCAGCGCTTTGGCGCCCCACGTTTTCACCATCCTAGTGAGCGTCATACGCGTGGATTTGGCTTTCACATTGATGATTTCTATCCTCACAACCCAAGGTTTGAGTCGAGACGCTTTGACAGGCCACGTTTTCCCCGTCGTGGTTCTCGTCCTATGCGTTCAAATGATAATGTGCAAAGAACTGTGATGACTACTACCGGTCGTATGGTTAAGTGCTGGATTCCCAAATCTCTTTTGACTAACCCCAGCACTGAGCCATCGTCTTTTCCTTCTCGTTCTTTGTAGGCAGCAGGTGGAGACTTGGAGAACAAATGGTTGATGGACTTCGGGTGTTCACGCCGCATGACCGGAGATGTAAAGTGGTTCTCCAGCCTCACTCCCCTGAAGCGGTGGGAGTATGTGACCTTTGGAGATGACAAGAGAGGGAGAGTAAAGGCAAGAGGCGCGGTAAAGGTAAATGAAAAATTCACTCTCAAGGATTTTGGTTTGGTTGAGTATCTCAAGTACAATCTCCTCTCTGTCTCTCAGCTTCCTAATGTTGGTTTGGAAGTGCGCTTTAAGTCGAATGCTTCTTGTGTTCTTGATTCAAGTGGTTCCTTGGTTTGAGGGATTTCTCGTATTGGCAGAGTTTTTCAGGCTGATTTTGCTGGTTCTCCTAGTTCTCACAAGTGCTTGTTTTCTCAATCTTCTTCTGAGCTCTAGAAATGGCATAGGAGACTGGGTCACATGAGCTTTGACTTGCTATGTCGCTTGAGTGGCCTAGGTTTGATCCGAGGATTGCCTAAGATCAAATTTGATAAGGATTTGGTTTGTGCTCTGTGTCGTCATAGGAAAATGATTGCAGCTTCTCATCCACCAATCAATTTGGTGATGACTGAACACCCTGGAGAGTTGCTTCATATGGACACTGTTGGTCCTTCTCGGGTTCGTTCGGCGGGTGAGAAGTGGTATGTTCTTGTGATTGTTGATGACTATTCTCGCTACTCTTGGGTCTACTTTCTTGAGAGCAAGGATGAAGTGTTTCATCACTTTCGAAGCTTAGCTTTGAGGTTGTTCAAGGAACTCCCTGGTGCATTACGAGCAATTCACAGTGATAATGGCACCGAGTTCAAGAACTCCTCCTTTGATGCTTTCTGTCTTGAGCATGGTATTGAGCATCAGTTTTCAGCACCTCATGTTTTCTAGCAGAATGGTGTGGTTGAAAGAAAGAACAGAACCTTAGTGGAGATGGCTCGGACGATGCTCGATGAGCATAGGACTCCGAGGCAGTTCTGAGCTGAGGCCATTAGCACTGCTTGCTATGTTTCCAGTTGGATTTTTTTTGCGCTTAATTCTTAATGTGACTTCTTATGAGCTGCGTTTTGGGAGAAAGCCCTCGGTTTCTCATTTGCGTGCCTTTGGTTGCAAGTGCTTTATTCTCAAGCATGGCAATCTTGATAAGTTTGAGTCAAGGTCTTCCGATGGAATCTTTCTTGGTTACTCTCTTCATGGTCATTCCTACAGAGTTTTGAATTTAGAGACTAACACCATCGTAGAATCCTGCGATGTAATCTTTGATGAATTAAACTCTTGTGCAAGGAATGTGATTGAGTCTGTAGGTGACAAGGAGATGAAGGAGAGCATCTTTGTAGAAGAGGACCTACATGGCTTTGATGATGATGATGATGATTCACTTCATCTCTCATCTGACCTTGTTCCTATTGCTACCACTACTCCAGCAGAGGATCCAGAAGCTTCTATATCGACTTCAGCGGCTGTTGAGCGAGCTCCAACTGTGGTTGAGGGGGAGATACACTCTAAGAGAGACGCTCCTCACCACATTCAGCGTCAATATCCACCCCAACAAATGATCGGTAATCTCTATGAGAGTACAACAAGGTCAAGGTCTGCACATCTTGCTTGCTTTACCAATTCTCTCTTTGTTGCAACCTTTGAACCCCAAGATGTTGGATACGCACTATCTGATGAACATTGGGTTAATGCCATGCATGAGGAGTTGGAAAACTTTGAGAGAAACAAAGTCTGGACCCTTGTAGAGCCTCCCAAAAATGTCAATGCCATAGGAACCAAGTGGGTGTTCAAAAACAAACATGGGGAGGATGGTGAGGTTAACAAGGCTAGGCTAGTTGCTCAAGGTTTTAGCCAAGTGGAGGGCTTCGATTATGGTGAGACCTTTGCTCCTGTTACTCGCATAGAAGCCATTAGGATCTTGCTTGCATTTGCTGCCTCCAAGGGCATTAGACTTTATCAAATGGAGAGTGCTTTCCTAAATGGTTTCATGGAGGAAGAAGTGTATGTGAGGCAACCCCTTGGCTTTGAGCACCACAAAATCTCAAACCGTGTGTACAAGCTTCAGAAGGCTTTGTACGGGCTAAAGCAAGCACCTAGGGCATGGTATGCTAGGCTTAAGACCTTCTTGCTAAAGCGTGGGTATGTCATGGGGTGTGTTGATAAAACCTTGTTCACTCTAAAGCATGGCAATGACTTTCTAATGGTTCAGATTTACGTGGATGATATCATCTTTGGTGGTTCCTCTCATGCTCTTGTGTCCAGATTTCAGGAAGCTATGGAAAGTGAATTATGGGAGAGCTCACCTTCTTTCTTGGGCTTCAAATTAAGTAGTGCAAGCAAGGCACTTTCATACATCAAGCCAAGTACACGAAGGGTCTCCTAAAGAAGTTCGACATGGCCAATGTGAAGTCGTTGTCTACACCAATGTCCACTACAACGGCTCTTGACCCCGATGAAGACTATGAAGCGGTGGATCAAAGAGAGTGCAGGAGCATGATTGCCTCCCTCTTGTACCTGACAGTGACAAGACCCGACATACACTTTACGGTGTGTCTTTGTGCTCGTTTTCAAGCTTCCCCAAGGGTGACTCATCACAAGGCTGTCAAGCGCATCTTCAGGTATCTCAAATACACCCTTGAGTTCGGTCTTTGGTACTCTGCATCTTCATCTCTTGATCTTATTGGGTATTCGGATACGAACTTTGCTGGGTGTAGAATTGATAGGAAGAGCACTTCTGGTACTTGCCATTTCTTGGGTACTTCTTTGATCTGTTGGTCTTCTCGTAAGCAGTCGAGTGTTGCCCAATCCATCACAGATGCTGAGTATGTAGCTGCTGCTAGCTGTTGTTCGCAAATCCTATGGCTTGTGTCTATCATGAGAGACTATGGGTTGACTTTTAAGGGTGTTCCACTCATGTGTGATAACTCCAGTGCCATATGCTTAGCTAAAAACCCAGTCCAACATGGTAAGGTCAAACACATCAATGTGCGATTTGACTTCCTGAGAGACAATGTTGAGAAGGGGGATGTTGAGCTCATATACATTGATACCAAAAACCAACTAGCTGATATCTTCACCAAGCCCCTAGATGCTTCGAGACATGCTTTTCTTCGGGGGAAACTTGGTGTTTGTCATCCGTATGGTATCATTTGAGGGGGAGTTGGTGTTCATTTGTATATGTATCTTACCATTTTTGCTTTGCATCTCATATGTAATATATGCATTGGTAGATGAGCTTTGAGTCATATGCTTTCTTGCATTTCTCTTTGCTATGATTGAGCTTGAGCTAAGTTGTGTGGATGTGATGGTAATCTCTCATGCTTAGATTTTCTAGATGGCCTGGTATAGACTCATGTGAGCAACTTGCTAATCTTAAAGGTAAGCTGAGCTTCTTGTGAACCTTATGATCTAATCTTGTTAAAACTTGCTCACCATGTGTATAATTGTTCTTATCTTTGTTGAAACTTGCATTGAGGCTGGTCTAGAGGATGTCTTGGCTTTGGCACCTTGTGTTTGCGAAATAGAAGGCTTTGCAAATGTTTAGCTCATGATGTAACATTGTGGGGACATGTGTTCCTTTTGTCACAAAGGCATGCTCTTTTATGTGCATAATCTTGAAAAATCTTCTAAGTGCTTTGATCAAGAATTACTCATAATGCTAAATCCAAACATTATGACTTGAAGCCTCGGGGTGTTTGCCGTACCCAGTCGTGCGACCCTCCGCATGGATAAGAGGACACATGAGTTTAAACAATAATCACTTGATCAACTGAGTCTCTGCTACATATGTGAGCGTTTGTAGAGCTCATTTTCTACGAATGCTTATTGCCCTTGTTGAGATTGAAACTGGCTAGATTCTTATGATTCACATGGTGCTTGTTTTGCCTTGGATGGGAGTACTTACACATGTGGTGGCAGTTTTGCTCATGATAAGCAACTTTGATTCTATCTAAGCTAGTCAATATTTCTGCTTAGCTTGTATAGCTCATGGTGTTTATGCCTTGCTATCTATTTTTGATCTTTGCATGATTGGGAGCTATTGCTTTTACACTTCATGGCACTATGGTTATGGTTAGCAAAGTTAATGCTTGTTTGCATAATTGTTGAAGCTCCTTAGGTTTGCATTTTCATGCATTGCATATTTGCTTGTTCTTTTGCTTCTTTGATGAGTTCATTGCCAAAGGGGGAGAAAATTTTGGGTCATACACAAATAATGCTAAGAAACTCATATGATTCATTTTGCACTACATGAGACCTACCACAACTTAAGAGGGAGCATATCATGATCTTGAGCGTTTTCTTGCGCTTTTCACATTCTTTGCATCTCAAGTCGCTTTCTTTGCCAACTCTTGGTTTTGTAATCCCTACTTTGCTAGATGGCTTGTTTACACCTTTTCTTTGGGCTTGGCCATTTGGATGTGCTTATTCTGCTTCGCATTTCAATCTCTAATCTTTGTGCATTTGGTGTTGTCAATGTACTCATCAAGGGGGAGATTGAGAAACCATGTGGATATGTGTCATGGTTTACTATATTTGTGATGAGTAATTGACTTGAGCGGATTTGGTGTTTGAGTTGAAATGCGGGAATCTGAGGACTGCATGGGTTTGCATATCATGGTTATGACTAACCGGAGTTGGTGAAGGAATTGATAATGTTGCAGGAATTGAAAAATGTGTTTGCTTGTCTCATGATATGTAGGTCACTGGAGTCGACTTGGCGGTCAATGACGAGAGGATCGGGCATAAGTAGGGGACTTGGGGCCAGACGATCGGGATGCCGGGTGAAGTCAAGGGTGATCCAAACCGTACACGTGGAGAGGAAAGAAGCACGGACGGTTTCACGGTTGAGCCTCAAAACCGTGGTGATGATGAAGACGACGTGGTGATCAAGTCAAGGCGAACAGGATGCCGGTGCAAGTGATAAGGGGGCCCGATGGACAGGGACTGGGAGAGACTTGCCGGTGGTCAGGATCGTGGGACAAGGTGACACGCATCAACATCAAGAAGTTACACTTTGAGAAGCGTGCAAGGTGGTTTCCTGGTTTGGGCCTCAAAACCGGTGGCGGTGGTTGGTGGTGCACGTGGCACCATCATGGAGCTTGCTTCGACATGAAGCAAAGACATGAAGCATCCGATGGCATTCGAGCGATGAGGAAAAAGCTGGATGGTTATGCCCCCGGTGGTAGGTAGGTGCGTTATGTAGGTCAAGGGTAGAGTTGTCATGTGGACAATAGACCCTAGGCCTATATAAGGAAAGGTGTGGCTAGTGGGAGAGGTGTCTCTCTTCCCATTAGCCTTGTGTTATGACTCTATTCAAAGTGCTAGGAGAGGACTTCACGTTTTAGAGGAGAGTAGTGGGTGTGTGAGAGACATCTCTTGCTCTTCCAAATACTGGGAGGAAGAGGGTGGCTTCCAAGCCTTGTATTTATGGATCTTGTAAGCACCTTTCTATGATATGAGAAGTATTTTCGTGCTCAAGATTTCCCTCTTCAATGGAATCCCGAAATTCCCTTTTTCCTATTTTTGGAGCTATTTTTGTGATGATTTTTTATCTCACTTTTGGACAAATTTTTGGCCCGGATTTCTTGAGAAACTTGTTGCTAGGATGAGCTAGAACAATCCTCTATGAATCCTTGAACGATTCAATAGCTCTAGCACCTTCGATTTGAAGGATTTCTCAAGTTTCCTCTTTTTGGTGTTCCTGGCACAAGATATGAAATTTGTGATGATTTCTTGAGCCACTTGAGTTGATCTTCTAGGATTAGGGTCGTGATGTGCTCAGGATTCACTGGTCCAAATTTCGTGATTTTTGGAGTTCTTTTCATAAGGTTTTGCAATTTTTCTTTGCGGTTCGGTGTTGCTGTCCTGAATCTGTCGGGCTCGACCGGCAGTGCCGATGGCTACTGCCAGTAGCACCAACTACCGATGGACCAGCAAGGACCAGCAGTGCCGGTGGTCACTGCTGATGACTGGACCAGCACTGCCGATCGCCTGGACCAGCACCGCCGATCGGCACTACCGATTCTTCGTCAGGACAGCTCAGCTTTTGAGTCTTTTTCTTCCATGTTTTGTGCCTTGGTTTTCCACCTTTGTTAATTGTTTTCTGTGTGATTTTTTAGTAGATTTGTGTCTTGGCTGTACTCGACCAACAACTATAACCGGCACTGTCGATGGGTGTGACCGGCACTGCCGATGACTATGATCGGCACTTTCGATGGTAGACCAGTAGGGTGATTTTGTGCGTGCTTCTTCGTCTATTTCAAGTCTTTGTTGTTCTCTCTAGTTTCCGCTGTGTTCCGCTGTTGTTGATCACTCCTAGGGTTAGCACATCACAAGTTGGTGTGTGTAGCCTTGGTGATTCGGTTAGAGGTTGGCTTGGGTTGTAATTGGGACATAGGCCAAGTTCTCTTGGAGAATTTTGATTGGCTCCCATTCACCCCCCCCCCCCTCCTCTGGTCACCTTCTCGGTCCTTCATATTCCACGGGTGGAACATAAGTGACACGAGCCAATACACGAGCAAGATTCCTTTGGACTTACTTTGGTTTGGCATATATTATCATATAGAAAGAAACGTAGCTATTCCGCTTCTAGTTTGTGTCTTATTAATCAACCATGGATTGCTGCACAGGAATCAAATCAACCAGAAATCCTAGACGACTCTTTCTTTGACATTCCGTAGGTAACCTAGTGCATGTGCCTTTGAAGAAAATAAAATACAAACAACCGCGTTGGTTGTAATAGATCGACTTGAATGCGTCTTCTTGCTCCGGCATTCAAGTTCCATTTTAAGGAAGGACGACGTACCATGATACTTTATGTTTTGTTGAGCCCTACTTTGGTCTCTGGTTTGATGATTGTACATACTAAAAATCCGATGCATTCCATTTTGTTTCCCATCCTAGTCTTTTGCGACACTTCTGGTTTACTTATTCTGTTAGGTCTCGACTTGTCCGCTATGATCTTCCCAGTAGTTCATATAGGAGCTATTGTCGTTTCATTCCTATTCGTGGTTATGATGTTCAACAAATAGCGGAGATTCACGAAGAAGTATTGCGCTATTTACCAATGAGTTGTGATCATTTGAGGAACTTTCTACTCAAGAATGGTTTCACCAATGGAAGTATTGACAACACCTTGTTCACAAGGCATGTTGGGAAGGATATCTTTGCGTGCCAAATCTATGTGGATGATATCAAATATTGATCAACTAATGAGAAGTACAATGAGGAGTTTCAGGAAAAGATGGGAAAGGAATTTCAAATTTCCAAGATTGAAGAGTTGCATATATTCCATGGGTTCCAAGTCAAGAAATTGAGAGAAGGAAACTTCATGTATCAAGAGAAGTACACCAACGATCACCTCAAGAGATTTAACATGGAAAGTTGCAAGCCCTTGCATACACCTATGGCAACAAGCAAGCCTTTAGATGAAGGTGTGAAAGAAAAATCAATGAACCCTAAGCTCTATAGATCAATGATTGGTTCTTTGCTCTATCTTACCACCTGAAGATCGGACATCATGTTTGGTGTGTGCTTGTGTGAATGCTACCACGCAAATCCAAAGGAGTCACACTTGAAAGCTCTGAAAAGAATACTAGGATACCTCAAGTACACACCTACCATGGGATTATGTATCCAAAAGGAACAAACTTTAAGTTACTTGGGTATTTGAACTCTAATTTTGTCAGTTGTAAAGTGAATAGGAAGAGCACATCGGGAGGTTGCCAATTTCTTGGAAGATCACTTGTATCTTGAAGTACAAAGAAGCAAAACTCGATGGCTCTATCAACAGCCAAAGAAGAGTACATGGCGGCGGGAGCATGTTGTGCCCAACTTCTCTACATCAGGCAAACGCTCTCACATTATGGCCTTAACTACACTCAAATGCCATTATCTTGTGATAGTGAGGCAGTGATCAAGATGGCTCTTAAGCAAGGGGAACATGGTCAAAGCATATTCAAGTCAAGCCCTACTTCATAATAGACCATGTTGATAATATGGATATTGAATTGGTGAGTGTACGGACTGAGGAACTGTAACAGAACTGCCTTACCACGGAGACGGCTCCATTCCAGGATCTTTCTCATGTGGCGACACGCGTTGTGGCGCCCAATAGTACAACACATGACAACATAATATAGTTGCAACAAGAACATAGAAAGAGTACAAAGTTTTACATAAATCCAGAATTTAGTTACAAACCAGAGTTTCAAAAGTGCGAAAGCGAAGTAATGACATGTATGACAGAATAAGTAAAATACAATCACCCTCTCACGACGATACACAATAATAATAGCCAGCCTTTGGCCGGTGTCATGCCCTTGACATCGTGCTAGCGCACACAAGCCTACTCCTCATCATCATTGGACGGACACGAGGTGTAGTCTTAGGTGACTCGGACGGGGCTACCTCCTTGAAGACAAGTTGTCCTTTCCTTTCCAACTAGTTGCCCGTCCGGTCTTCATTCGTTATTCCATTTCATCTTTCCTTCATCTGACATCATTCCCAAGTGATGATATTTTCTGATCTATGAGTGGTCTCCATAGCACTCGATGAATAGTCGTGCTAAATTAAGCAGAGCAACTACCGTCCTGATGCTATCATCGGGTAAAGGGAACCTACTGTAATTCTAGATTTTCAAACAACTCCTATAAACTTAATGCATAGACAAGCCTACATCCCTAACTAGTGATAAAATAAAAATTTAAATCTGAGCTTGCCTTGAGTGGGTTCCTGGTTAGCGGGGTCACCACCTGGTCCTTCTGGCTCCTGCTCCGGTCCCGCTTCCACGTGGTTCACCTCGTGTTCTACATGATGCAAATGATGACAATGTGCAGAAGAGATAATTCATGAAAATTCCTTAATAAGAAGTTTAGTGTGTTTTTATGTGTATAAAAGAGCATGTTTAGTTTGTATATTAGTGTTAGTTCACTTTATGTATTTTCTTCATCGATTTCATTTAGTTAACAGTTGCGCATTCAAATAAAGTACATGTGTGTAGGTCAGAGCAATGCAAGTGTATATGAACATGGTAAGTGGTTAAGTATACCTAGTTAATATTCCATTGTGCAGGGGGGTGTTGCTAGAACTAAAGTTTGATGCATGTGGAAATAGGGCTACGTGAACGACTATATAATTAAGTGTAATATTAAACCTAAGAGACAAGAATAATCCATTTATCATGGTTCTGAAAAACAAATATACCTATGAGAAATTTACTATACATATATCATACTAAGAGGATTTATTGGCCAAGTTTCACTAACATGTATGGAGCCAATTAATTTAAATAATTAAATTACTATGAAAGCTAATTAATTAATTGTAGTATGTATATTTAAAGATTAAAAATGTATGGTTTTACAGGATGGTTGCGAATGGTAAAGAATAACCATAGGCCAAGTGCCATGAATATAGCAGTTACTATAAATTATATATAAATTCATTGGTGTTTTAGCTATTTATCATAAATCTGCTAAAAATATTAACGTGCATGGGGTATAAGCATTTTAGTAAAATCATACGTGAGCAGGTAAACTCACAGAAGTTTGATTTGCTTCAAAACTCTTGGTATTGATTTAGTTTTGCATTTTACAAGTTAATAGAGCTTTTCTGGAATTTTATTTGAGCGCAGAAACATGATAAAAGGCCTTGGACCAATAGCAGGAGGGCCACATGGGCCACACAAGAGCCTGCCCACAGCCGATCCAGGGCATCCCTGCCCCAGGTCGAGCGGCCGCCATGGCCATGCGTGCTCAAGGCCGAGCCGGCGCAAGGGGAGGATCTAAACATCACCGAAAAATCCGAAAAAAATACCAGGACGCAGAGGAGCTTGATGCGAACTCAATTGAGGTGGTCCCGAGGAGAGGTGCTCACCAGAGTGGTCGGCGGCGGGTGGCGAAGCTAGAGGCGGAGTCACCGGTTTTCAAATTTATGCGGACAACTCTTTGGGTTTCGCGGGATGGGGTAGGGTGGAGCTGGAAGAGGGAGAGCCTGCACACGTTTTGAGTCGGTGGATCTGTGTCGGAACTCGGAAGGCAGCGTAACGACGGTGCTCTGATTTCTCAAACTCTCATCAATGGAGGTTAGAAGAGAAAAAAAAAACAAAAAGAAAAAACAAGTAGGTGCCGAAAATAAGAGATCAGAATCTTGGTTTAGCCTCGGCCGGGTCTATCATGGGCTCACCACCGGTATACGGGCACCACGTGGCATGTCAGCACCGGCAGCTCGAGGCCACGCGCGAGCTGAGAGGGGAAGGGCATGGCAGGTGAGACCCACGTGGTATTTTTTTTTTGATTGGTTTTTAAAATAACACCCGCTTAATATTTTGTATCTTTAAAATTATAGACGCTATGCCAAATCTAAAAATATAATTATGCTCAGTAAGATCTGTTTGAAGTTATAAAAATATTAACGTTTGGTGATTGATAATTAAATTTGAATAAGAAATTTTTAAAGAGGGGTAGTTTTTGACCATTTCATCATTTATTTGGGCTACTAAATTAATGGATAAAATTCTGAGAAATTTCTCAAAATTCTAATTTGTTCCAGTATGTAACATATATTTTTGGTGGCTATTAGTTACGTTTGAAATTTCTGACTTGCAGTTCAACTATCATTCAAATTTGTTTATATTTTAAATTTTAATTAATTCAAATGCATCACAATTTTTTTTAATCTGGTATAAAACTCATGTGGAGTTGGTCTAGGAGGTTGTGATGGGAGTATTGGCACCAGGAGTGTCACAACCCTCCCCCCTTAAAGAAATCTCGTCCCGAGATTAAGGAATGTTATAGCGGTTTACCTAGGCGGTGGTGAAGGAACTCGGGGTAGTGACTTTGTAGAAATTCTTCAGTCTTCCAAGTGGCTTCTTTCTCACTATGGTTGCTCCACTGGACCTTGTAGAACTTGAGTGTCTTCTTGTGAGTAACTCGTTCCTTCTTCTCATCCAGTACCTTCACCGGGTGCTCTGAATATGTCAGATCGGGCTGTAGTTGGTCGGTGCTCTATAAAGGAACGTCTACAGGTGTCTTCAGACATTTCTTGAGCTAGGACACATGGAATGTGTCATGCACTCCCGCAAGTTCCACTGGTAGTTGGAGTTTGTAGGCCACAGGCCCACATCTTGCAATGATCAGATAGGGGCCAATGTAACGGGGTGCTAACTTCCCATGAATACCAAATCGTTATACACCTTTGGTTGGGGACACTTGGAGGTAGACCATGTCACCGGCTCTAAATTCCAGTGGGCGACATCTTTTATCCGCATAACTCTTTTGCCTGGATTTTGCTGCTTGTAGATTTGGTTGTATTTCCAGTACCTTCTCCTCAGCTTGTTGTACTAATTCCGAGCCGAATATTACTCTCTCCCCTGATTCTGACCAGCTCAGGGGTGTGCGACAACAGCGACCGTATAGAGCCTCGAATGGTGCCATCTTGATGCTTTCTTGATAACTATTGTTGTATGCAAACTCGGCCAAGGGTAAGCATTGGTCCGACTTTTTGCTATGATTCAGTACATAGGCCCTCAACATGTCTTCTAATATTTGGTTGACCCTTTCCGTCTGATCGTTTGTTTGGGGGTGGTATGCCGAACCTTTAATCAACCTTGTGCCCAATGACGCATGGAGCTGCTCCCAGAAGTGTCCAACAAACTAGGAGCCCCTATCGGATATGATGGTCTTGGGTATTCCATGCAGGCAAAGAATTCGCTCAATGTATAGTTGTGCATATTGCTGCATTCTATATCGGGTGGAAACTGGTATGAAGTGTGCGACCTTGGTCAGCCAATAAATAATAACCCATATGGAGTCGAACCTATGTGGCGTCTGTGGCAACCCAACTATGAAATCCATGCTGATGTCGTCCCATTTCCATGCTGGGATACTCAGAGGTTGTAATTAGGGATGCAAGTTTTACATTTTGTGAGCTGGTGGGTCGGTCTAAAACTTTCTAAAATGAACTAGAATTTCCCCCCTCCTCATCAAGCTAGTACAACAAATGAACTAGAGGTTTGACCCACAACTATCCATTGGGTACCCACTTGCATCCCTAGTTGTAATGGACCAGTTGTTTATAGGTGATCAGCCTTGACTCGATGGCCGGTATCACACTCTGTGATATATCGCACTATTTCCCTCTTCATACGAGTCCACTAATATCTGGATCTCAAATCATGGTACATCTTGTTGCTTCCCGGATGCATGGAGTATTTTGCAACATGAGCTTCGTCCAAGATCTTCTTGCGAAGTTCCACATTCTGGGCTTCTACTATCTCTTCTCACAAAGGTAGGCATCAACGGTAGGTAATAGAGAGCTCCGTGGGGTGTTACCTGGACATAGTGACCACAAGCGGCTCAGACATTCCCACCTCTATAAATTGTTGAGTCATAAGTGTAGGAGGAGCTATGGCGAAATGCCACTTCGACCAAGGAGGAGCACCATGAAAGAGGGAGTTATTCTAACTCTTGCCAACTATTTTATGCCTCTTGGTTTTGTTACATTTTTGTGTGGTGATAGGTGACAAAGGGGGAGAAGAAACACGGTGATCCAAAAGCCAAGTCTAGATCAAAGAGGGGGAGATAGAAAATGAAAATCCTAAAGCCAACCCTAGACCAAGGAGGGAGAAGAAACATAAAGATGATCGATATCTCAAAGGGGGAGATGGAACATGAAGATCACATCAAGATGGACATTTACACCAACATGGAGAAGAACAACGACAATGAACACCTTCACCGACGTGAGCATCTACGTCCTTGGTGCGTGTCTACATCAACAAAATCGACTACCACGACACCTAGCATATTCAACTCAAGCTCAATATCAAGTTCGCTACATATTTGGGTAGTTCTCCCTCTGCACCTAGCATATTCCAAGGGGGAGACTACTTTCAAGGTAAGGACAAAGGTATGACTTTTAATCTTTTCTTTTCCTTTGGTTCTTTCTTGCTTGTTCGTTTTGGATCATCATAAGTAGTGGTTGTCATCCATCACCAAAAAGGGGGAGATTGTAAGGTTCATGGCCATTGAGGTCACCCCAAGATATGGTGTTTTGGTGATGAATGACAAACATGAAATGAGACTAATGTCTACATGAGTGTTGCCTGTGTAGGAAACCTTTTCTACCTTATGATGATTGTCGATGGTGTCCTTGGCAATTGATGACAATGACCGCAAGCATGGAGGCTTGTGAACTTGATGGAGTCCAAGGGTTGATGGAGATGAATCAAAGCGGAGAACAAGCTATGGTGCAAGTGTATGGAACACTTGACTAGTTGTTAGGGCTTTGAGTCCATAGGAAAAACCAGACTATCAAGGGGGTCTAGATCATTCTCTTAGGTCATGTATAGTCGGTGATGTGCAAGGTTGCTCGGTGAAATCACAGGCACTAGGTGACAGTGGAGAAGCCAAGGAGCTATTCGGAGAAGCCGGGAAACGAAGTCAAGCGAGGACGACAAGTTTCAGCTTCTGGACATAGAGACCGGACAAAGGGGTCAGTGGAGACCGGACTGTACGGTCACTATATGAAGTTGTCTAGGACTTAGCGCGAGGAGCAGGGGTTCTGTCAGCAGGAGACTCCGTACAGACCAGAAGGTCCGGTCTGCTGACCGGACGGTCCGGTCAGTAGGAGTGCAGGAACGGTAGAGAGGGTGCATTTCACGAAGGCTCCTGGAATGGAGAGAGAGAGAGTGAACTAGATAGTCCGGTCCAGTGACCGGACAGTCCGGTCAGTATAGGAAATCGCCTGGACAGAGAAGCCAATGATTCTGGGAACCATTACCAGAGTGACCGGACGGTCCAGTCAGGCGGTGAACGAACAGTCCGGTCTGAAGGTCCAGAAAGGTAATTTTGTGGAGCAACAACTAGTTTGAGGTTGAGAGCCTATATAACTTCGTTGCTGGGGTCTTGGAGACCTCTCTTGGCTAGTGGAATACCTGAGAGCATTTGGTAGGGTCGAAGAGGAAAAGAGGAGAGCACTAGGAGGAGATATTGCATATCTTGATAGTGCTAGAGAAGAGTAGCTTGAGCATCTTGCACATCTAAGGCTAGGGTGTCCTTGAGGGTGTGATCTAGATTGTTACTCTTGGTCTATGGTGAGACCTAGACCGGTTAGGTGTCAGTGAACGAGCCTATCGTGATCGGTTGTGAAGGTCGTCACACATTTGTACACGGTTTGAGTCCGCTGTTGAAAGCGGCATCGCTAGTGAGCGCCCGTGTCGGCTCAGGGAGTCCGGCAAGTTCTCGAGGGAGGCGAGCTTGTTCTTTGTGCAGCGGTGATGCACACCGTGTCTTCACTCTAGGAGTGATTGCAGGCTTGTGGGCGAGAACTCCACTTGATGGCGGGAGGGACCAGGACTCTGGCAGGAGTGGTCCAATGAGGATTAGGGGAAGGCGTCATCCTTCCGAGACCTCAGAAAAAAATCATGAGCCATCCCTTACTCTACTCCTCACTATGATGCTTTACTTTCCGCATTTACATACCGTGATATTCATGCTTGTGTGTTCCATTAGTTCTCTTTGACTATCTTGTAGACTTGCATGTTTATACTCCTTTCTTGCTAGTAGTGTTCAAGCTTCTGTATTTGATGACTAACATGAGTAGGAGTTGCATTGGTGTGCTTGATCACTAGAAGTGCATAGGAATTGTATTGATAGTGTGATCCACTAGTATGCATAGGGTGCCCTTCCTTTCATAGGATTATATTGGTAGTGTGATCACCACTAGACTTGTGTAAGAGTTGTATCGAGTGCTATCGGTAGTTTGCAATTGGTAAAATTGGTAGTTCCCGATTCACCCCCCCCCTCTCGGTCACTAAGATCCTTTCAGGTTTCTTGGGGTGAGTTATGATGATGCTTTCAGGAGACCCCTGCCCTCCTTATATATCTGAAAGGCAGGGCTTACACGGTGAATCCCCTAATCGGTTTACAATAGTTTCTATCTATAACCTATATCTCTAATATTATCTTGCCGCCTACTCCAAGTAATGATCCGAGTAGTAATCTTCATGGGCACTGATCTTCACGTCAGTAATAGACCCTGGCCCACACGGCAGAATACCCGAGTACTTAGATATCTAGGGTATACACCCACAATTAGTTTGGACAAAAGTTGTGGTAGACTAAGCTGAACTACATACAAACCTTTTTAGAATAGTATTAACTAATAAATTAATAGTATATGCTATTGTACTTGACACTATCATTGGGTCAGACAATTCCTACCATATTTTGTACATGTATTCCTTAAAACCATTATATTATGTTGTTCATAAACAGTTAACTTGCAGGACATCAATGCAAATGACTCTGGTGGCTTGAATGAGGTTCAAGTAACTAATCATGAAAAAGGAGAGGTAAATTGACCCTCTTTTGTACATGTATTCCTTAAAACCATTATATTATGTTGTTCATAAACAGTTAACTTGCAGGACATCAATGCAAATGACTCTGGTGGCTTGAATGAGGTTCAAGTAACTAATCATGAAAAAGGAGAGGTAAATTGACCCTCTTGTACATGTATTCCTTAAAACCATTATATTATGTTGTTCACAAATAGTTAACTTGCAGGACATCAATGCAAATGACTCTGGTGGCTTGAATAAGGTTCAAGTAACTAATCATGAAAAAGGAGAGGTAAATTGAACCTCTTTTGTATATGTATTCCTTAAAACCATTATATTATATTGTTCACAAACAGTTAACTTGCAGGACATCAATGCAAATGACTCTAGTGGCTTGAATGAGGTTCAAGTAACTAATCATGGAAACAATGTGCCAGTTACTGCATGCAGCTCACGGTCATGGTTTCCAAATGCTCCAACAATGGTGCAGCAAGCCTCCCAAGTTACTCATATAAATCATGGTACAAGTCAGTCATCTTCCTTCTCAAGCTCCTGGACCAGTGGGGGGTAGCCTAGAGAACTTTATTGAGATAATGGAAGTGCAGCAAGCATATTTGTGTGCATTAAATGATCCAGACCAAGTTACTCCAATGAGGCTCATTCGCCAATCTCCATAAGCTCTCCCAAATCATTATGCTGATGATATTCGTCAGATGTCACATTCTGGGGAAATTAAGAGGACTTTTGGTTCTTCACAAATGCAACATTCTAGATGGGACAACATCAATTATTCAGGTGGCGTGCAACTAACAACAAGGTCTCCAATGGACGAAACCTTTAGGATCATTTTCATCAAGGGACAGATTTCTGCTTTATGGTGAAAATTAACCCTCTCTTTCAAGTCTTCAATTCAATGCAGCGTTATCACATTGTGATTTATTCAAATCAAATGCAATATTATTCATCCATATTCCTTATTGCAAATTATTTGTGTGCAGTGCTAATTCACATGGGAGCCGTCTTATTCAAGATGCGTTGGAGACGGCAACAACAGAGGAGATCATAATGGTCTATGAGGAAATTATTCCTTATGCTCGTATACTGACCATGGATGTTTTTGCAAATTACACTATTTATAAGGTTTGTCAACGCCTATTCTTTCAAGCAATATCACATATGATTTGAATTCCAATGTATATACTGACCTTTATTGGTTGCACACCAGCTTCTTGAGTATGGACCACAGTTCTACAGAAGAAAATTCATCAGTAATCTTATTGGGCATGTAATACCCCTAAGCCTTCATATTAATGGATGCCGAGTCATCCAAAAGGTAAAATATACTAACTTGCAGCACATTTTCATTCATATAATTTAATAAAAGGTCCTCTCCTGGTCCTTTTATGTTCATATAAGTTGCAATGCGCACAGAAAAATAATCTCTTCACCACTTGTCTAAATTACTAATAACTTGTTCTTTATATTAGCTATTAGTTTCTTCAATAGCTTTCAAACTACTAAATCTTGTGCCCCTAATTAGTATGTCCTATAAGGTTGTTCACCATGGACAAGTTGCCTGAATATTATTGATTGTTATTCATCTTTCAGTCTTTTGAAGTAGCTGACCATGAAGTAAAAGTACAAATGGCCAACGAGTTTTGCGGGAGAGTGCTGAAATGCGCTCGTGACCAGTACGCTAATCACGTCCTCCAGAAGTGCATGGAGTGTGTGCCTGCGCAGCATATCCAGTTTATCTTTAGGAGTTTTTGCAGGAAAGCTGAGGAGTTCTCTGCCACTTCTTATGGCTGTGATGTCATTAAGGTTGGCATCATGCTGTCATTTGATTTATTTTTCTTTCTGTTCTTCAGCAATCAATGACATTGGCTCGTTTATTCTCTATATCCATGCATGTTGACTCCAGAAAGTGCTAACTTTCTGTAATAACCCGCAAATCTATCAAACACTAGTATCAGATATCATGGAAGCCGCTGTGAAACTAGCGTCAGACCCATTTGGGAACTACGTTGTTCAGGTAATTGATCCCTCCATGATAAATTTAAGTTCTTGCTAGGCACGTACAGAATGATTTCATCAATTGTTCCTTGCAGCACATCATAGAGCACGGACGGCCTGTTGACCGGTCCCTGATTGTGAAGAAACTCAACGGGCATTTCCTGAGCATGAGCTACCAGAAGCATGCATCCAATGTCATCGAGAAGTGTCTGACCTTCGGCAACTTGGAGGACCGCCGGCTGATCACGACCGAGATCCTCACTGGCAAAGACAGCGAACACATTGATCATCTGCTGGTTAGTGATCTGTCTTGTTTACTGCCAAGTGACTCTCATGTGTTTTCTCAGATGAAAGGAGGATCATATTGAATGCAGGACATGATATGCAACATGTACGCCAACTTCGTGATCCAGAAGCTGGTGACGGCGGCGGACGAGGGGCAGCTACGCATGCTGGTGGAGGTGGCTCAACGCAACATGGACACAATCATGAAGTGCCCGCATGGCAGGCAGGTCCTCGCCCACATCCAGAAGGACCTCACAGATAGGGGTATGTCATCGGACATACAGGGCTATGTCCCAGGCCAGTCAAGCTAGGTAGTTGGCTACTAAGGAATGAAGAAGAATCTGAGATAGGAGGTGCCACCTACATTGTGTTGTCCTTCTGATTTCCCGGTTGCGTTCGGCCATTAGAAGTCAATCATTTAATAATCGAGCTTTATCTGTTGCGAAAACAGAGAACTCTGTTTTTTTTTCTTACATTGTTTTTATGTTTTTTATTTTAGCCGTCAACTGAACTGCAGTTGCTAGTTTTAGGACATGGCTCTACTTCTATCATGTTGTTTGATCAGATCATCAAAACCCGATCAGATTCCAAACTTTGGTGAAATGTTTGTTTTCAGCATGTTGGTATGCATTTAGAACAATTTGGCTTTGTGTTTATGCGGGGCTGTCGACATCATGTGTGTTTCCTGACATGTTGTGATTGCAGGCACAGGTTGAGTCAGATATTTTTCCGTGATGAATGAAGAGAAAAATTACTGGTTATAACAAATAAAACTTTTGAGATTTACAGGTTACCTCTTACCTGTTCAAATTTCTGTTCGTGGTACTGTTTTTCTACAAGATAATTCTTCTTATGATTGGACCAAGATGAATTGTATGGTACCTGTGGCGAATGATGATCCACATCCTGGCACAGCAAGGTTTGGTGATACCGACAGCCAGTGAACGGTTAGCTTGTCTTATCATCACAGGCTAGCTTGTAATTCTAGGCGCATAACACATAACCACACCTCAGTTGGCTGCGAATGAACTAAATTTATGCGCAAGCTATGCGTGTATCTCACCTGAGTAGCATGTGAGCTGCAGCCTGACGGTAGCAAGCTTTTGCCCAATCAGGTCGCATCATCCTGCACTGATTATCATCTAATAGAGCACCAGCGCCATCGCCCATTTTCAGTTTACAGCGGCTCCTGTTTGAATAGACTGTCGCATCTTGACCGCAACATAACGCCTGATAGCCAACAAGTCAGATTAAAGAATTACATTTCCTGAAGTTAACTGACCATAGATGGAAGATACTAACAACTATGCACAGACGTTAGACATTGCACATAACAACAGATATAAGCATTCCTTGAAGTTCTTTGTGTGGCATATTATGCTGAGGACTATAAACAAGATGGAGAAAATTAGAAGTTATATATGCTATTGCTTAACTGCATTTTAACCACCCATACAAGCTTGGCCAAGAGCTTGATATTGTTACTATTTTTAATAGTTCAGACATTATGTATCTTAAACTATCATATACAATCTAAACTACCAAATATGACAGTCTCAATTTCCTTAGAATCAACATAGACAGCAATCTACATCCCTTCTCTATTTCAAATTACTAAGAATGTTTATTTCAGAACATTATTATCATAACTACTCATAACAACATGAAACTCCAGCATCACCTTTTTTCCATTGAGTTATAAAAATACTATCTGCTCCATTCTATTGATGATTTGAAATTAGTGAAAATCTTATTGGTGAAAAAGATGTTTCTGCTGACTTTCGTGAGAACTAAGTAGGTTTTGGACTTATTTAGAATAAACTTTCATAATACTTACCATGCCGTGTACAACTTTGATGCAAATTTATAATCCTTCATCTTAAATGCCTTATCTGCCGCTGATTTGGCATTAGCCTTTTTCCCTTAAAGCAGAGAATAATGGGAACCCCGGTGCATGTAGCTCCCTTCAGTCTGAGAATCATTCTAACAGTTATTTATAATAAATAAATAGAAAAATTCTGAATTTTAAATGCAAAAATGACTAGATATCTGAAATAAATCATTTTGCAGAATGATTTTCATGTGAAAAATCACGTATATACGGTAGAATAACTAGAAGAACTATATACTGTGAACTCTTTTCAGTAGTAAAAGTTGTGCGCTAGAAGAACTATATGGTAGATTTCAGCCTTTTGCTTTGGCCTTCCTTGACTAGCTACCTGAGTGAGGTAGACCGACAACCGCCTACGAGTAAAGGATAGCTAACAGCAGTGGCGGACCCAAGGGGTAGTCCAGGTAGGCCATGGACTACCCTGGGATTTGACCCAAAACTTTATTAGTACTTTGCTTGGTGGAGACACAAGCTGTGCTTGGCGGATCGCTCTTCCAGTCCAGGTCCAGGTCACAACGACATAGCCTCAAGTTATTACGACGATCAGCTTTTTACGGCCATAGTGCAGGCCATAGACAGGAACCTAGTGATAAAGCAGGTGGACGTCCTAGCATATTTCTAATCTCGTTAACTAACTGTATTAGCTCTTTTGGGGTGTGCATATTCCACTGTGTTCAGTGATACTTCGTGTTAGTTTTATGTTGTCATACTTATTATTATGCTTTAGCAGATTAATGGGGTATTGTTGCCATCTTGGTTGGTGAGACATGTAGCTCACTTAGTGGTAAGTTAAGCTAACTAACAAGCAAATGCTATGTCTCCCTCTTTGATTTTATGTGCTCTCACCACAATTAGTCTACCACGCAGAAGGTGCTGTATAGCTTTCTTGATATTTTCATTTTTTGAATCTGGAAAAATTTAACATCCACAGATAATATTTCTAAAGTTTCTTGTAAGAACCATTTACTCATTGTCCAAAGTGTTATTTCTTATTATTCAAGGTATAAACCATTATCTGAATATTGATTAATAAGCAGATAATAGTTCCTGCTTGAGGCATTGTTCAAATTAAATCTGAAGACTCGGTGGTAGTTGACATTGTACTATTTCAAGCTTTGTTGGTTAGGAACTGGACTCCCTCGGCTAGACTTGGGCCAACCCATCATGGTGTGAAGTATTGAACCTGTACTTCTTGTGGAGCTTGTTTATTGCATTTCTGGCTTGGAAAAACTGTATGTCATCATGGTGTGAAGTATTGAACCTGTACTTCTTATGGAGCCTATTTATTGCATTTCTCACTCGGAAAAACTGTATGTCATTAGTTCAAAGTATTATTGAGTAGCATGTGTAGTGCTGGAATTCTTCATGTATGACATGTTAAGTTGTACTACATTTATTGATGGTGAAATGTTGAGAATCGATGAGATTTGTGTATGTGAACAAAGGTTCAATTTGTGTTTCGATCTGATTTTGTATCAAATGACAAGATCAGGTCTCATAGTGGCCTTTTTTTTTTCCATCCCTTATTAGAGACGGGGTTTTTGCAGAATACGTCTGTAATATTATTAATAGTGACGTGAGTTCTAGGTAATGCGTCTCTGATAATTATTATTATGACACCTATATTTCCTTCATGGACAGTCTAGGATACCGTGACTAATGTTATTAGTGACGGGGTATTGGTCAACCATCACTTCAAATATAGTGACAGGAGAAAAGGTGTCACTAAAAGTCCACATTTAGTGACGCCTTAGAGGTCACGGGGTGATTCCTGTCACTAATGGCATTAAAAGCCCGTCACTAATTAGCTATTCTGTGGTAGTGTATAACTTTACTTTCATCTCTGATATTCTATACATATAGTTTCACTTTCAGATACATTGTCGGTATGGCAGATCAATAGTTAGCATGTATACAAAAATAAACTAGCTAGCTAATTTGTTACAGCGTGTAATGCAACCTGAATGCCAAGTTATTAAAGATTGAAAAAAAAATCATTTGAACTCAAGCTAACAATATTAAGCTAGCTAATTTGAACTTACGCAATATTAAAGAGCCGAATGGTATCCTACACTATATTTTGAAGGAGTAAAGGCGAGGTGTGGCAATCTACCCCCTTCCAATCGCCTAGGCGACACCTAGGCATGCATAAAGCGAGGTGAGGCGACGCCATGCTAGTCTAAGACACCAGAATATGACAGCCTGTAGGGAAGAAAAAAAGAAAGGACTAGAGGGAAAACAAAGCCCGGTCCACCAGCCCAAAAACCATTCATCAACCCTTCCTACATTGACCTCTGTCACTCTCTGCTCGTTTGGTCGCTCCCATCCAGCACCGCTAGTGCCGTCCTCCCTGCTTCCCGCCCTCCCATCTCTCTGCTCGCTCCCATCCAGCGCCGTCGATGCCGTCTCCCTCCCTCCCTCCCATCTATCTACTCGCTTCCATCCTGCATCATCTCTTTCCTTCCCTCCCTCCCTCCCTCCCTCCGTCCCTCCCTCAAGATCCATGGCTGGCAGAGCTACCGGAGACGTCCCTCCTCAAGATCCTTCATGACTTGATACACTCTCCACCAATTACACAAGAATTGGTCCATGATAAAACCAGGTAGAAAGCATATTGTAATTTTGTTGACGATAGTTTATGCACCCATGTTGTACCTATGCCTTTCTAGACTAATTAATACTATAATCTTGCACAGAAATACATGTTCTTTCAGTAAGGACTCAAAGTCTGACAGTCTTCAAGGAACAACAAAACATACACATAGGTATAAACAAATTGCAATATGAATGGAAGGTCAAACAAAAACTATCCCAAGAAGTTGGATATATAATCCTCAAGATAAAACAAATCAGCAAAACATCTAGAAACTCTATAAAAACATACATTATCAGGAATGTTAGGGTCTGCTCCAGCCTTCAGCAGTAACCTAATGAGGTTGGTAAGGCCTCCTTGTTCTGTAGCTATTATTAGAGGAGACGTAACAGAACCTTTTTCGTTAACATCAGCACCTGCCTGTGAAAATGATTGTGGATTAAAAAATTAAAGAAAATGCTGATGGTTATTTATTCTTCTTAAATGAGCATTGATGATTTCATTAAGCAAAATAACAACATAACTGTAGCTGAATCAAAAGAGTAAAGATAATATTGGCCTCAAGGAGAACTTTCATGCACTTCGATGAACAGTGAAGATGTGCAATCATCAGTGGTGTGGCAGACCAAATGAAAACAGTGTTGGGCTGAAAGAAGAATGAGCATCTCCCCTTAGTATACCGAACTAGAAAACCAATCTTTTAGTCATATAGCAATACAGCATCCGAGGAATAGGTGAGATTAATTAGAGCATTAGACACTTCTATTTCTCTAATTGTAATACAAGTAATAGTGATCAGATGGTAATAATTATACAACGATTAAGGTTTCCATCAAGACATGGGTTTGCTGATAACTGGGTCCCGCCCAGGGAGGTGCATGGCAGAAACAAACCAATCGAACACATAGCAGCAGCCCTGTCTCCAAATCAGCAGTTTGGATTAGATTAATTTAATTAGAACTATGGTTACATCAATTCCTGATTTAGATAAATTTTTAAAACTGGATTTTTTTTATTTATTTTTATAAGGAACACACCGGGCAGGAGAGACTCTCAGAGTGATATTCGGGTCACTGGTGCGGCACCAAGGATCGAACCCTGGTGGGCACCCTCCCAGACAGTAGACTTTGCCACTGCACTGTGAGCGCCTTCGCCGATTTTTTTGATGTTAAGGACCCAATTCTCCAAAAAAAAAAAGTTTAGCAAAAGCATAGGTCGCACATCTCATATCTGCCGATCAAGGTGCCAATGGAAGTTAAGAAGCACATTTACCTGGTCCAGCATGTTCATGTCGGCCCCCAGTTCCTCCACCAGATACTTGCAGACCTCCAGATGGCCCTGGCATGCCGCCCAATGCAGAAGCCTAAAGTCATAAAACACGGCTGCGGCTAGCTCGTCATCTCCAATGCCAATGCTGTTTATGATGCCTTTGACACACACAAATAAAGCAAACACAAAAATGTCATCTCTCAATGAGGAAGCAGACAGCCAACTAACTAGTTATTCAGTCAATGGCTGGATAAGAATCAAGATAAAGCTAACTGACAGTATGATGATCCTGTGATCATAAGTAACTGAAGAGCACCTTTACAATGGGCTGAAATTAATATGCATGAACCATTCATTTTACTTGATTTGACGGTTTAGATGTACTTATACTACATTGATCTTTTGAGTAATATGAAGTAGTATTTTAAAGTATTATGAAGTAATATGGATATTACTGGAAAAAAAAAGATAGTGGCGTACTGTAATTTCATTGACTTTTTAGGATAATTTAAAACAACAATTCTTTAAAAAATTAATTATTTTCCCAAACATTGTCGTTCACTTTATTTCTGCCTGTTGTTCCCCGTGTTCTTCGTCTCAGACTGCAGCCGCTTGGTGATTTGGCGGCGGTAGCGCTCGGTCATCATCGTGGTCGTCATGGTGCGAGCAGTGTCTTGGGGATGTTGTCCTTGAAGAATCCCTAGAAAAGCCGCCGCCATCGATACGAGGCGACGAGGCAGATCCTAGCGCCAGGACCTGGAGTCGATGGACGGCGCAGCAGCCCGTGATATCCCACCATCTCTCCCCTCTGTCTATGTAGCATTCGATGTTCTGTCACCCTCCACCTGTTCAACCAAATGCCGCCGTGCTTTACTCTTTTCTAATGAACTTGGGAGTCAATTGGTTCATGGATTTGTAAGTGTTTTGAGAACGGAGTTATCTGATAACGATTGATCATGTTTGATTTAGCCTGGTCCGTAATCAAGTTCAATCAAATTATTTTAGCTTCGAAGCTGAGAAGGTACAGAAATTGCAATGGAGGACAAATGAATTCATACTCACGTGTGATTGGCTCGATTGCTCTGCCCACCAACTTCTGCTAGGACTATATAAAACAGATCAGAGATAAACAAATGTGAGATTTTGTTAGATTTTGTGAGGCCATGGAATGTTTTTTCTCTTTCTCTACAAGTTGAAGGTCGCAGTCTGCCAGAGAGGAAGGCCATGGGGTGACATACAGATTCCAATTTTTTATTTTACGTGGAATCTGGTTTCAAGTTTGATTTTCTTGTTCAATTTCATATGCAAATGAGGATTTGATATTTTTGTGCTCCTCTTGTCAATGATCTGTTTTACTTAGATAAGATACATGTTTTCTTTTGTGAAAGAGAAGTAGATTTATCTGATTAATTCCATATGCAGCGTTTTAAATTGAGGTGCTCCTTTCTCAAACAGGAGCAACTTCCATCAAAATTTGTTTTGGATTAACCTTGCACTGAAGATTATCTTAGGAGTCTGATTTGCGGCTTGATGTGAACACCAGAATTGTTGCACATGGATATATAGGCATAAAGTACACAATGCATCAGACCATAATGAGTAAGAACTGTTGCACGACAGTATAAATGACATACTTATTGATCCTTACGAAGAACAGAGGATATTTCATACAGGCTGCTAACTTGTGCGCCTTTTAAAAGAATAGAATGAAGATGAAAAAAAAAGATAAGGGAGCAGCTTATACTCAGACTCTCAATTGCCCAAACAACAGGATTAATGAAACAACTCTCCAGTGTGGCAGAAAAAATATTTGGACCTCAAATAACTGAAGACATAACATAAACAGAAGGCACAATATACTGACATTATACCGCAAATCACCTATGACATATCGACATTCATTTCTATTATCATTGCACAATAGGGTAATCAGATTCAATTAGTCTTGTATGGCCATCAATTCAAAAAGTTAGCAACGTATCAATGATGGCTCACCTCATATCAGAGTTCAGTCAACAATTCATAAAGGCACATCAAAGAACTCATGATTGATAATTCAGAGTTTTTTTAATCGGCCATCTGGTATTCTCACAACATTATCAGTTCTCACTGGACATATATCGAACACCTGATGTGCAACAAAACAAAAAAGCATGGGACTGCAGTCCCAAGTCTCCTCTAGTCCGTGCTGCCAGCTACAAATTGAATCATTTTCTTAACTACGAATAGAATGACATCGATTCAACAACGGAGGTAACTTCAAATCCTGACTCCCACCGAGTTCCAGACGATTGCCGATGAAGACTGATCCCGCGGCAATGGTGACCCGCCGACCTGGCAGTCATAGTGGATGGAGGCGGAAAAGAAATTGCACCGAGACAGACCGCAGGTCTATTAGGATCTCACAAAACTTCCGGTCGTCATAAGTGAAGCCTTTTGATTGCCGGCGTTGCGAGGATCCCGGCTGGGCGGCGACGGCAGGAGCACGTGTGTTGTCTTCCTATTTTTCTTCTAAACCATAACGTTTCGATCATTGGCATAATTACGGTGCTGTCCAGCGGTGGCATTAACTGTGAATATTTGCTTTAGCTAGTTAATTACTATTATATCCTTCTAAATGAACAGTGAGATCAGATTTATACTACTTTCAGGTTTAAAGTAGTATAGCCCACCATAATAAGAGTCAATAACTTACTGATATCTATACCATAATCCACAAAACCCAGTGGTAAAGCATGATTTCCATCACATCACCGTATATGATCAGGGAATAAAACAAAAGAAAAAAAAACATGCAGACACATGCATCACATATGTAATAATGTAAAGTTGTAATAGAGAATGTAAAATCTGTTGTTTCATTCAGCCGCAAAACAATGTTTAATTAACCACTATGATGCACAAGCACAATCTTATTATCATGCATATGCGTCTACTGATGATGCCCTATCTGAGCATTCATCGTTATTCAACCAGAGTAATTTGTTAACCCATATCACTTGAACAAGGAATCAAGTTCGATATCCTTTTTCAGAAGAAAATCCTAATTAAGGTACGTGGCGGTGGATGAGGTAAGGGGGGGGGGGGGCAGTACGGCAGGCTGCGGCTACTGCCTTTGATCCTGTGGAGGTCGCCGCCCACAGCGGCCAGGGTGAGAACTAATCCACCTGCCATCACACACGACAAAGCAGAGAGATGAGAGGCACGCCGTGGTCGATTGGTATGCTAGGAGAGGAGGGATGAAAGGGGCAAGCAGAAATGAAGTGCAAGTACGGCCGGGGTCGATGGAGGAGCGGTGGCCAGCGGGAGTCGCGGCCACGTCTTCTCTCTTAATTAGCTTCCCCTGTCCTGTGCGTATCTCTTGGAGGGAGAGGGGGGCTGGCTTCCGATCGGCGGAAGGAAGCCCGGAATGCTATGAACCCTAGCCGTCGGCGGTGGGCGGTGGGTGCGCCAGAGGTTCGTGATCGTGTAGAAGCGAAGGAAATGCCAAAAAACGGTTAAGAGCAGCGCTGAGTAGCACTGTACTGAATAGTCACGAAGCCATGATCCCTTTAGACTTACTTCTTTATATTGATTGCACTCGTGGTCCTTTAAATTTATATTCTAAAAGATATATTATATCCTAGTCAGCGAGTTCTTGCTATATATTATTTTTTTTCATATCTGTCATACTCTATATCCCATCCTTCATCCTAACCACCCCTCTACGGGACCCACATGTCAGCCCCCCACTCTCTTTTTTCCTCCCTCTCTCTTTCCTCCCTCCCGAATCTCTCTTTCTCTTCTCCCACACGCAAGCTCCCCCACGCGCGCCTGCCTCCCTCCTCTAGAGCAGCGCGCCACCGAGGCCGCCTTCCTCCTCCTCCCAAGATAAAACAAATTGCAATATGAATGGAAGGTCAAACAAAAACTATCCCAAGAAGTTGGATTTATAATCCTCAAGATAAAACAAATCAGCAAAACATCTAGAAACTCTACAAAAACATACATTATCAGGAATGTTAGGGTCTGCTCCAGCCTTCAGCAGTAACCTAATGAAGTTGGTAAGGCCTCCTTGTTCTGTAGCTATTATTAGAGGAGACGTAACAGAAACTTTTTTGTTAACATCACTATCGGAAACCGTTATTTTTCCGTGTGCCTACGGCACACGGTAATGGCTTTGCCGTGTACAGCACACGGCAAAGGACGGATGGCAAACAAGACCGACGACGAACATCTATTTGCCGTGTGCCGAGGGTTGGGCACTCGGCAAACATTTTTTCCGTGGGCCAACGACAAGACACACGGCAAACATGGCCGTTAACGGCGCTGTGAATCTGCCGACCCGGGGGGTTTTGCCGTGGGCCCAAAGTTCTGATACACGGCAACAATTTAGCCCTTTGCCGTGTGCCTCACGGCCTGGCACACGGCAAAGTTAAGGCACCTTTGCCGTGTGCCAGCTTCGGCACATGGTAAGAGGGTTCCCAGGTTGGCAGATCCGGCCTCTTTGCTGTGTGCTTCCATGCCGGCACACGGCAAAGTGGCCAAATTATTTCTATTTTTTTTCTATTTTTTGACTGTTCCAACATCAAAAATACTGCACAAAAATATATCACATGACATCATATTACCATAATATATCACATCACATTACTATAATATATCACATCACATACCACAATATTTCACATCACATACCACGATATATTACGCACATCGCCATAAAACCGAAAGGAATCCACAAACTTCATCATCCACAAGTAGTACGATCTTTTATTACACAAAGTCACTAAGGTGCGTCGAAAGGCGGTGTAGAGGGGTTGAGCTGTGGCACAGACGGGAACAACTGCTGTGGGGGGAATGTCGGTGACATGTTCACCGACACGTTTGGCGTATTTGATGCCGCCGATTGATTCTGTAGAAAGTTAATGCCTCTCAGTGAATGTAATATGAAATGATTGTAAGACTACAAGTTTCTAAATGAATGTCTAAGTCTCTAAATCATTGTAAGTTTCTAAATCATCTCTAAATCTCTAATACTTGAAATGAATGAACAAGGTTATGTAGTAGATTACCTGAGGAGTTGCTGGAGCTGGATGTGACAAAATCGGAGGCGGTGGTAGTGCTCCTCCCAAGTGAGCATGCATGCTTTGAATGTAAGCATACAGGTTGGCCACATCCGCCCGCTGCCTCGTCGCCTCCTCCTGCCGCTGCCTTCTCTCTTCGGCCAGCTGAGCCTACAATGCAATTTTCATCCTAATGTTACAATGCAAATCAAATACATGTTTAGTTATTGAATGATTGATGTATGAGAGAGAAATAACCTCAAGTTGTTGCACTTGCATCTGTGCCACTGTTTGACGTGGGCGTATGGTCGGGCCACTACTCGATGTGTCCCTAGCTCGAATCTGGGAGAGGGTGGGAGTGTTCGTCGTGTCCACAGTGCCATCGCTGATAATCAACCGGCCATGCTTCTTTCCTCCCCCCGCCCTCATGATCACCTCGGCATCAAGAGGGTGGGCTACCGGATCCCAATCTGGGCCATGGAGCTGCTTTCCCACCTCAGTGTACGTAGTGATACGAGAGTACACGGAGGGATTGCTGTATGCTGAGGGCGGGTCGTTCGGGTTCTAGGTGGCCTAAGAAGACTTGGCCTTGTGGGACATAGCCCATCCAATAAACTCGGGGCACTCCGCACCTTCATGCGACTGAGACTGCAAAAGAAGAACAAATTAATCACATTTTTATAGAATGGAGCATTTGAACAAATAAATGAAGCTGCATACCCATCGAGCCATGTACTCCTCGTTGCTAAGACTGCCTTGGTGGTGTGATGGACCAGGCATTAGCGCACGCCGTTCTCTACCAGCGGTGTGCAACTCGTCCCACTCAGGTATGAACCATCTGTTCACTATTTGTTCCCAGCATTGTTCATTGTTACGGCACCACCACGCTGGCACCTACACGTGATCAAGTTAGTGACATATAAGAGGATAGAATGAAGAGATGCACTGAATAACAGAATAAATGTCAATTTACCTACATGTATTGTTGTGGTGTAAGCCTCAAAGTTCTTGCTTCTTCTTTTTTGATTTTTGCCGAAGGTACGTGGCATAGTAATTTACGACACACTGAACCTGCGCCTCATAGTGCATGTCCTTCACGAGCTTACGACAGCGGTTGTTAGCCACCGTCCTAGCTATATCCTCTTTCCCTGGCTCACACTTGAAGAAGTCCTGCATGTAAACATGATGCATTACGTCATTATTATATAATTATACAATGAAAATGCAATGAATTCAGTAGTGTAGTGTAAGAATATCTTACCCACAGCTCTGCCAGCACTCGTTCCACCTTGTTGGTGAAGCATCTGTTTAATGGGTCCAATTGATCGGGAGCGGCGCGGTAGTGGTCCCATGTATACGCTGGCTCGTACTTGTTGCCAATGTGGACATGGCCTGGAAAGTGCTCTCTACAAAAAGTACCCAAGATGCCATTGACCCTTCACGGGTTAGTCGATGTGCTGGTGACGAATTTCCAATCCCTAAAAAAAGTTAAATAAAATATTAGTTTCGATTATCAATTTAAAGTTGCAAAATGGAAGAGTAGTGACAAGTTACTTACTTTGGCAGTACAGGTGTAATCACCGGCCGTGCTGCAAGAGGTATCAGCCGGTCAGGGAGTCGTGTGAGACCTCGTAGCCAGATAGCAGGTACCGCCTCCTCCTCCTGCTCCTGCTCCTCCTCGTCCACGGCCTCCTCCTCGTCCCACTCCTCCTCATCCTCCTCCTGCTGCTCCTCCTCCTCTGACTCCTCCTCAGACTCCTGCTTCGCCTGCTGCTCCTGCTCTGCCTCTGACTCCTCAGGGGTAGGTGGAGCCGTAGATCTAGTCCTCCGACCCCCGCCGCTAGCCGTCTTTCGACCCTTGGGACCACCCTTCCCCTGACCCTGGCCTCGACTAGACCCCAACAGTTGATCGTTCCTTGGCATTACTCTTCTCCAAACCAACGCGCATTTTCGCGCGACTCCGCTGCCCACCATCTTTGTTTGTTCACCTGCAAATAGAAACAATAAAATTATCAACACACGTAAAGAAGACATTATTCGAAATTAACATGATATTACAAATATTAATGAATTAGCTACGTCTTACATGTATTAGAAATAATCATCATGATCAGGAATAGTTGGATTGTTTGTCACATCATCACTATCATACAAGTCAAGATCACAATCAGGCACATGCTCCGCTGGAGGAATGTCCTCATCAAACCCTAATTGTAATCACTCAAGTAGTAGTATGTCCCGGGCATTGTCAACCTCATCTCCAGCATCCTCGTCATCAACCCTTTCATCATCATCACTACTTCCATTTCCATTGCTCCAGTTAAGTCTATATGAAAAGACCCTTGTAACCCATCTTCTTGAAAGAACTCTCCGCCATATGTGTTTGGGTCTAGTCTATAATGTAATCTTCATTGATTGGGACAGGTAGTCTATCGTGTGGCGATACCGTGTACACAACATCCCAACCCTGAATATGTTTGTCGGTTTTGCATGGGTATGACACATAATAAACTTGTGTCGCTGGTTGAGCCACAATGTAGACATCATCTCCTACATAGACTGATGATTGCCGAATTTCAACTAGTCCAATATTAGGGGTCCGCCGCACTTGGTTAGTATCAAACCAATGGCATTTGAATACGACAGGCTTAAGAGTTTGGCACCAGTAAACGTGAGTTCATATATTTTTTCAATTATTCCATAGTACTCGACCCCATCTTGAGATGTAGTACAAACTCCATAATTTGTGGTTGTCCGATTAGGCCGACTTTCATCATGACTTTTTGTGTGGAACCGATAGCCATTGACATCATAGGACGAGTATGACATTACCCTATAGGCACATCCATTGGCAATCTGTCTCAACTCAGGAGTCATGGACGCATTGTTTTGGCTCTTCTGTTTGAACCAAGAAATGAAATCGGGCAAGCCATCTCCAGCACCCTTTTTAAGAAGGGTATCAACTTGCTGAGGAGTCGGTGCCCTATTTCTCCACCAAAATTGTTGAGTAAATTCCTCAAAGTATGGCTGCACTTCAACATACATCATGATAGTGCAGAAATCAACATGTTGCAAGGTCTTAGCAGTCCCACCACTTGTGCCTCCAAGTTGCCCAACGAACAGGCTGAGGTTGGATTCATTTTCATTGGCACTGTAACGAGGTGGTGGATTATGCACGCTTGGGAGGGTGTCAGCATAATATTTTGTTGTGAAATTTGACACCTCCTCAGTTAGGTGAGCCTCTGCCATGGATGCCTCAATTTTGCACTTGTTTTTACACTTAGTTCGAAGAATCTTTTGTCGTCTCTCAATTGAATAGCACCAACGGCCATGCACAGGTCCACACATTCATGCCTCATACGGGAGATGCAGAATCATATGCTCCATCGGATTGAAAAAACCAGGAGGAAAGATCTTCTCCAAATTACAAATCAACACAGGAGCCATTTCTTCCATTTGTTCAATCAACTTCTGAGGTAACTCCTTAGCACAAAGGGTGCGGAAGAAATAGCTTAACTCCGCCAGCACTAGTCACACATTGTCTGGGAGATAGCCATGAACCATCATGGGAAGAAGCCGCTCAATCCATATGTGGTAGTCATGACTCTTGAGCCCATTGATTCGCATAGTTTCCATGTTCACCCCCCTTCTCAAATTCGCTGCATACCCATCAGGAAACATTAATGTTTTGAACCATTCTAATACTTTCCTCCTTTGAGGCCTTGTCAACATGAAATTGGCCTTAGGCTTCTTCCATGTCTTCGTGCCCTCTCTAGGAGGCATCATGTTTAGCTTCGGTCTATCACATATCTTTTCTTGATCCAGCCTAGCCTTAACGTTATCCTTTGTCTTCTGTGGAATGTCCATGATTGTACAGAAGCTTGCCTCGTCGACATTCTTTTCAGTGTGCATCATATCAATAACATGCGGAAGAATAATGTCTTTCATGTAGGATAGCCTCCACATGCCACACTTCTGAGTCCATGCATGAAGCACCCCATATCCCACAAATCGACCTTGTTCATCTGTTTGCAGCGATTCTAACTGCTCGAGAATAGCGGCACCTATCAAATACTGAGGTGGCGGGTCTTCAATCACCACACCTTTTGTAAAGTTCTTCTTGTCCTGTCTAAAAGGATGGTTCATAGGGAGAAATTGTCGGTGCTGATCGAACGCAACATACTTGCCACCCTTCGCCAACCAAAAGAACTTGACAACTGACTTGCATACTGGGCATGGGAACTTTCCGTGGAAACACCAACCAGAAAATATCCCATATGCCGGATGGTCATGCATGGAGTACATTTACCACACTTTCATTTTGAAGTTCCTCTTTGTAGCTCGGTCATATGTCCACACCCCATCATTCCAAGCATGTTCCAAATCATCAATCAAAGGGTCCATGTACATACTCATATTATCCCCAGGGTGTTCAGGAATTATCAACGACAAGAATATGTGTTGTCGTTGAAATATGACTCCCGGTGGAAGATTGAGAGGGATAACGAACACGGGCCAACAACTGTATGAGATAGCCCCCATTTCGTAAGGATTGAATCCATCTATCGCCAGCGCGACACGTACATTACGAGGATCAACAGCTTCATCAGAATGCTTGCTATCAAAGTACTTCCATGATTCACCATCGGCTGGATGTACCATATTCTCAGGATGGTATCGTTTGCCTTCTTTGTGCCATGTCATTTGTTTTGCGGTTTCTTTGGTCATGTAAAGGCGTTGGATCCTCGGAATGAACGGAAGGTACCGTAGGATTTTCACAGGGATTTCAAGCTGCCTTTTCTGACCTTCACCACAGTCTACCTCCAGGTAGCTAGATGACTCAGATTTAGGACAGTACTTTGCATCCGCGTGCTCCTTCCTAAACAAGACGCATCCCTTAGGATAGACATGTATCTGCTCGTATGGCATCTTAAGTGCACGAAGGAGTTTTTGTGACTCGTACATGTTGTGTGGCAGATTGTGACCATCAGGAAGCAGGCTACCAAATACTGTCAACATATTATCAAAGCCATCTCGACTGATGCCAAGCTAAGATTTCAACGCCATTTTGCGGCCGACAGCATCTAATTGAGAAACATTCGTGTGGTCGTGAAACGGTTTCTGTGCCGAAGACAACATGTCGTAATATGCCTTTGCGATTGGCTCTGGCTGCTCCTCCCCATCATGACTAGGTCCTTCATTGAAGTGTGCTTCGTGAAAGTCAGCTAACATGTCTCCGCATCCAGCATCAGATTCATAATCCTCGATGCGTTGCCTCACGACCTCCTCTCTAGCACGATGGGTTTCACCATGGCAGATCCACCGGGTATAGTTAGCCACAAACCCATTGTTGCAGATGTGTTGACCTATTCTCAACTTTGTCTGAAATAGTTTGTTCTCACATCTCGAACAGGGGCACACTGCTTTACTTTGTCCTTATTCAAAGGCCTTGTTCAAGAAATCATCAACCTTGTAAATGAATTCTATGGTGTAGTCACGCTTACCCCGCCAGCCCGTATACATCCAGTCACGGTCATCCATCCTTTAACATTCGAGCAGGTGTCATAAATATCAATTCCATCTACACGATACCTATCATGGTCTAATAGATGAAGATAGGTCCTAATCCCACCCACGAATGTGTAGTTGGGGTCAGATTCCATGCTCCACATGTATCCGAGCTAGAATTTTGGCAGCACCTCCCCACTGTTCTCCAAATACACGTTCTATCAAAGAGATTGTGTATTCGGAGAACAACACAGAGGTGATGCTAAAACTCAGTCTTGGATAGCGTGGAGCATGGAATCTAACACCAACTACACATCCATGGGCTGTCCAAAAAACATGGACAATTCCAAATAGATACGGTTGTACATATGCAAACATCTGCATATTTTCAACCGTATCTCTTTCGAATGGGAGACGCCTAAGGTTATGTGACCTACAAACATGATATGAAAAGAGGAGTCTTGTATGTCTCACCTTGCGACGTTGCGAAGTGACGAGCCAAGAACCGAGCCTATCTCTGCAAAATATCAAAAACACCTATTAGTGTCAAATTAAAAAAATTTCCAACGAGAACCAAATTCTAAATCCAAATGCTCCTTGACAATTAATCACAACACACCACAACCAAGCTCCGTATTCATAGAAGTGACTACAATCTTCATTTGATATAGGTGACTACAATCTTCAGCAGTCTTACGAGGAGTTCAAGCATAAAACTACAAGTAAAATAGCAGTGTTTCATGGTCAAAATTCCATTCACCAAGTAACTGCTTCATGAACTAGTACCAAAGTTCTTTTAATGGATTAGTAGAAATGTGAAAGAATTCATCCTTTCCTCAGTTAATTTCTACATCAAAGAGGAAACAACTAGTCTATATGAATATATTAAATTATAAATAGAGGAAACAAGAAAATAGAAAATCAGGGGAATGGTGAGGAACTTGATTTGCATCTTTGCATCGGCATGGCATCACATCGACCAATCCACTACCTGACTATGTAACTATAATACTAATAATTCATCAATTGAATTAATGATTACCTCTAGGGCAGACAGTGCTAGGGAAGGGCCGGGACGAGGCAGGGCAACCTCGGCCGTCGGCCAGCCAGAGTGGAGGAGCAGCGACAGGCGTGGCCTGGCCGTAGGGTGAGGTCCGACCGGGCGGGGTCACGCCGGGGCGAGCGTCGGCTGGGGGCAGGGTTGCGGCGGCCGGGGCAGGTTCGCAGCAGGGCGGGGTGACCTCTGGCCGGGGGCGTGGTCGCGCCGGGTCGAGCGCCGGCCGGGTGCAGGCTCGCGGCGGGGCGGGGTCGCGCCAGGGCGAGCACCGGCCGGGTGCAGGCTTGCGGCGGCCGCGGGCAGGCTCGTGGCGGGGTGGGCGAACTCTGGTCGGGGACGGGGTCGCGCCGGGGCGAGCGCCGGCCAGGTGCTGGCTCACGGCGGGGCGGGGTCGTGCCGGGGCGAGCGCCGGCCGGGGGCGGGGTGACGGTATCGCAGAGGGGCGGGGCCGCGACAAGGCATGGCGGGATCCGGCCGGGGGCGTGGTCACGGCGGGGCGAGCTCTGGCGGGGGGGGGGGGGGGGCTCCGGTGGAGCAGGGTTGCGACGGGAGTGAGAGTGTTGAGTGAGAGAAATTTGCCGTGTTTGCCATGTGCCAAGATTTAGGGCACACGATAAACAAGACATCTTTGATGTGCCCAGATCTAGGGCACACGGCGACCGCCCGAATGGATAAGATGACCCGGCCGGACGCGCTCCACTCATTAATTCCTCCTCCTCAATCCATCCCCCGCGCCACCCCACGCCCCCTCCTCCTCCACCCGACGCCGACGAGCTTCACCGCGCCGAGCTCCACCCCCGCCACGCCTCCATCTCCCGTGCCATCACTCGCCTCCATCCCCCGCGCACCTCCTCCTCCACTTGACGCCGACGAGCTTCGCTGCGCCGTGCTCCGCCCCCGCCGCACAGAGATTCGCCGCCACCCGACACCGCCGCCTCCAACTCTAGCCCCCGACACTCGCTACCCCTTCTCTGCCACCCCCAACTCCGGCCCCGCTCGGCTCCAGCCCGGGGCTCCCGAAGCCGTCCTCCCCCGACCCGACGGCCAGCCACCAGAGGTGAGGTTCTTCTCTTTTATTTTTCCTTTTTTTAATCTGTTTTTCCAATATACAAATATTGCTTGGAATGAAATGGAATTGAATTGCTTTGTATGCATATTGGAAAAATTGAATTGTATGAAATGGAATAAATTGTGGTGGTCAAAATTGAATTGCTTTGTATGCAAATTAAATTTGAATTGCTTTATATGCAAATTGTAGGTTAAATTGCATGTAAAAATGTATGGAAATGATGAATGTATATGTTGATACTACAGGCTTGCCTTGTTTGTTCAATTCTTTGTATGTTATGAAATGCTTGCAAAATGATGGATTTGTAAAATGTTCTACCGGTAATTGAGAAATGCTTGTATGTTGATAGTACTAGTTATTTAGCTAATTTTACTTAGCAATTTTAGTTTTATATGTAGTTAGCTATCCAATTGAGTAAGATAATGAAGTTACATCAGTCATGAAGATTTTATTCTAGTAAGACATCAATCTTATTTTATGCAGGAGATGGCGGCTTTCCACAGGCCAGACCTCGTGATCTTTGATGAGAAAGAGCTCAACTACAATGAGGCAAGAATTTTAGGCCTCGTAGTAGTTTTGAAGACCCACTCTCCATGTTTCATCGATCAAGCCGCAATACAGTCAGCCGTACACAAACAGACAGGTGTGTTTATTGAGACAAAACAGATCTCCAAGTACCTTTGTGATTATGTGGTGGTAACCGGCGCCCTAGAAATAACCTCTAAGATCTTGCATAGCCCATTCCTTAAGATTGAAGATCGTTACCTTTCGTTGTTACCACTGACGCTCAATCATGGTTCCATTTAAGTAGACATTGATAACTCACTTCCCAACTACCAGACACTACCTAGGCAACAAAATATCAGAAATCTCCAACCACTGCAACTGTTCATAGTTAGACTGCCACCAGTCTTTTGGTACCAGACCCATCTGATACCTAGAATCTTCAAGAACATATGTATAGTTTCAAATATCTATGTTAACTATGCGGATATGGAATATGGCATGGTAACATATGCATGCCCATCAGCTATACCTCTGGTAATGAATATTGGCATCATCACAAACGGTACTAAAACGCACATGTGGACAATTTGGATAAAGGTACAACCAGCTATACCGATGGATCCAGCAGCTCAGACCAATGGTAACTGAGTTACAACATATTCTTGCTCCGATAATGTTACATTGTTTCCTCTAACAATTGTCACTCTTACTGCAGCAAACATCCCACGACTCTGCTACAATTTATTTCCGCTACAAAGTGAGGACGGGGATGTGGGGCCTTCAGGAGAAGGAGGTGCACTTGGAGCTGGTCATCAACATGCTGGAGGTATGCTACAACCAGTCCATACATCGCCCCCTAACTACAAACTTGAGCACCTAGATAATCCAACAATTGCACTACCTAATGCAGATCATCACATATTAGGTTACTATGTTGAAGCACCCATTTCATCAAGCGATGATTTGATGCTAGTATCGGGTTCACCATCAAACGGTGGCACCGTAGTATCGGGTTCAACATCAAATGGTGGCACCGAAGTACCGGAGACACCATCAAACGAAGGTGCCCCAGCAGACGAAGGTGACACCGAGCTAATATCGACTTCCAGTAGTCCCTTCTGCCATGAAGCTATGTCATCATGTCCTTTGTGAGGTACATTTAGTTGAACTTCAATTCTGCTCTCTTTTTTTTTATCTTGAGTTGAACTTCAATCCCTATGTATACAACTATCAAATTAATTAAAACAATATTCCAGCCGTCTCTTTGCTAACACATCTCCATTACAGCTAAATCCAGAGATAAGGAGATGCTCGAAGGGGCAAGTATTAAAGAAAAGCACACCGGAGACGCCGCGAGCTTGGTTCTGAACTGTTGTTGTGAACTTCTGTTATGAACTTATGTACCCTTTTATTTCTATGGATGTTGTGAACTTGTGTGAATTTCACTTGTGAATGTTGTGAACTTTATGTGATGTATTTGAACTTATGTACCCTAAACCCTTCGAAATTATGTACCCTTTTATTTCTATGTATTTGCTTATGTGGACATGTGATGTATTAGAACTTATGTGACATATTGGTGATATATGTGCGTATTGATGATTTGTGTCGGTATTGATGATATACGTGATATATTGGTGGTAAGAGGATGGATGAATTTTTGAATATGTTTGCCGTGTGCCCAAAGGTGGACACACGGCAAAGAGACCTATTTGTCGTGTGCCCTAAGCATAGCATACGGTAAAGATACCTCTTTACCGTGTGCTGGATGGCGGGACACGGCAAACAGTAACGGTGGGCAGCGGCTTCGACGGCTTAGCTAACGGTGGAACGTTTGCCGTGTGTCACGCGCGTGACACATGGCAAAGGGGCGTTTTGCCATGTGTCGTCCTTCTGGCACACGACAAAGGGTAGTTTTGTCGTGTGTCAGTTGTGTGTCGTGTGTTGGTCGCTTGGCACACGGCAGAGGGCGGTTTTGCCGTGTGCCCGATCTTTGGCTCACGGCAAAGCTTGCGGCACACGGCAAAATGCCGGTTTCCGGTAGTGCATCAGCACCTGCCTGTGAAAATGATTGTGGATTAAAAAATTGAAGAAATGCTGATGGTTATTTATTCTTCTTAAATGAGCATTGATGATTTCATTAAGTAAAATAACAACATAACTGTAGCTGAATCAAAAGAGTAAAGATAATATTGGCCTCAAGGAGAACTTTCATGCACTTCGATGAACAGTGAAGATGTGCAATCATCAGTGGTGTGGCAGACCCAATGAAAACGGTGTTGGGCTGAAAGAAGAATGAGCATCTCCCCTTAGTATACCGAACTAGAAAACCAATCTTTTAGTCATATAGCAATACAGCATCCGAGGAATAGGTGAGATTAATTAGAGCATTAGACACTTCTATTTCTCTAATTGTAATACAAGTAATAGTGATCAGATGGTAATAATTATACAGCGATTAAGGTTTCCATCAAGACATGGGTTTGCTGATAACTGGGTCCCGCCCAGGGAGGTGCGTGGCAGAAACAAACCGATCGAACACATAGCAGCAGCCCTGTCTCCAAATCAGCAGTTTGGATTAGATTAATTTAATTAGAACTATGGTTACATCAATTCCTGATTTAGATAAATTTTTAAAACTGGATTTTTTTTATTTTTTTTATAAGGAACACACCAGGCCGGAGAGACTCTCAGAGTGATATTCGGGTCACTGGTGCGGCACCAGGGATCGAACCCTGGTGGGCACCCTCCCAGACAGTAGACTTTGCCGCTGTGCTGTGAGCGCCTTCGTCGATTTTTTTGATGTTAAGGACCCAATTCTTCCCAAAAAAAAAAAAGAGTTTAGCAAAAGCATAGGTCGCACATCTCATATCTGCCGATCAAGGTGCCAATGGAAGTTAAGAAGCACCTTTACCTGGTCCAGCATGTTCATGTCGGCCCCCAGTTCCTCCACCAGATACTTGCAGACCTCCAGATGGCCCTGGCATGCCGCCCAATGCAGAAGCCTAAAGTCATAAAACACGGCTGCGGCTAGCTCGTCATCTCCAATGCCAATGCTGTTTATGATGCCTTTGACGCACACAAATAAAGCAAACACAAAAATGTCATCTCTCAATGAGGAAGCAGACAGCCAACTAACAAGTTATTCAGTCAATGGCTGGATAAGAATCAAGATAAAGCTAACTGACAGTATGATGATCCTGTGATCATAAGTAACTGAAGAGCGCCTTTAGAATGGGCTGGAATTAATATGCATGAGCCATTCATTTTACTTGATTTGACGGTTTAGATGTACTTATACTATATTGATCTTTTAAGCAGTATAAAGTAGTATTTTAAAGTATTATGAAGTAATATAGATATTACTGGAAAAAAAAGGTAGTGGCGTACTGTAATTTTATTGACTTTTTAGGATAATTTAAAACAACAATTCTTTAAAAAATTAATCATTTTCCCAAACATTGTCGTTCACTTTATTTCTGCCTGTTGTTCCCCGTGTTCTTCGTCTCAGACTGCGGCCGCTTGGTGATTTGGCGGCGGCAGCGCTCTGTCGTCATCGTGGTCGTCATGGTGCGAGCAGTGTCTTGGGGATGTTGTCCTTGAAGAATCCCTAGAAAAGCCGCCGCCATCGATATGAGGCGACGAGGCAGATCCTAGCGCCGGGACATGGGAGTCGGTGGGCGGCGCAGCAGCCTGTGATATCCCGCCATCTCTCCCCTCTGTCTACGTGGATGTTCTGTCACCCTCCACCTGTTCAACCAAATGCCGCCGTAAGTGTTTTGAGTACGGAGTTATCTGATAACGATTGATCATGTTTGATTTAGCCTGGTCCGTAATCAAGTTCAATCTAATTATTTTAGCTTCGAAGCTGAGAAGGTTCAGAAATTGCAATGGGTGTGACCGGCACTATCGATGGTGTCAACCAGCACTGCCGATGGTTGTGATCGGCACTTCTGATAGTAGACCAGTAAGGTGATTTTGTGCGTGCTTCTTCGTATGTTTCAAGTCTTTGTTGTTCTCTCTTGTTTCCACTGTGTTCCGCTGTTGTTGATCACTCCTAGGGTTAGCACATCACAAGTTGGTGTGTGTAGCCTTGGTGATTCGGTTAGAGGTTGGCTTCGGTTGTAATTGGGACAAAGACCAAGTTCTCTTGGAGAATTTTGATTGGCTCCCATTCACCCCCCCTCTGGTCGCCTTCTTGGTCCTTCAATTGGTATCAGAGCCGATTTGATCACTAGTTGACCTTCATCGGCTTTGTGATCTGAAGGCGACATGGAAAAGCGTATTGTCAAGCTGTGGATGTTCGATGGAGAGGGCTTCCCCTACTGGAAGTCACGGACCAAGGCATATCTGCTGAGTCAAGGACGTGCAATTTGGGAGATTGTTGATTAGGAGTACGCTATACCACAAGACCTGAACACTGCTTCTACAGGTGAGTTAGTCAGGTATGAGAACAACTCCAAAACTATCAATATTCTGTTCTCTGCACTTGGTAGGAATAAACATGATAGAGTTGCACACCTTGACACTGCTCATGCTATTTTGGTTAAGCTCTGCACTTACCATGAGGGTACCAACCAGGTCAAGTCTATGCGTAAGGATTCTTACAATAGACAGTACCAAACCTTTGCTCAAAAATCGGGCAAGTCACTAGATAATATTTTTTGTAGGTTTGAGGCAATTGTGTGCAACTTTCGGGCTTGTGGTACCCTTGTGTACAGTGACAATGATAGAGCTAAACAACTGTTGTATTCACTTGATGAAAATGTTTGGGGGGGTTAAAATTGCTGCTCTAGAAGAAACTGCTGACTTCAACACCTTAAACTATGAGCAACTGTATAGCAAGCTAAAATCTCATAAACTATCTAGGAAATCTCATCCTAATCTTACTATTCCTGCTTCTAGCATGGCTTTGCTTTCTAGCTCTTAGAAGGGTAGTCACAGTGATGCTTCTTATGGAACTAACCCCTCACTTGACAAGTCTTCCTTGGAGTTTGCTTTGTCTTCTCTTGTTGCAGCTTCAGATGAACAGATGGAGTGCATTCCTGACGAGGAGTTGTCCTTGCTCACAAGGAAATTCAGAAGGTTCTACAACAACTGGAAGGAGAGAAGAGGAGGTGGTTCAACAACCTGCTTCAAGTGCGGTGACCCGGGACACTTCATCGCTGATTCTCCCAAGAAGAAGAAGGCCGGGTACCGTGACAACAACACTGAAGACTTCAAACAGAAGAAGAACCGCTTCTACAAGAAGGGCAAGAACTCCAAGAAGTTCGCCAAGGCCATTGCACGCGCCTGTGTTGCCGCCTTGAGCGATGTTGACCTCACATCAAGCGAAGGCCTTACAAGCTCGAAGCAAGAGGTTGAAAAGCCACGAGTCAAGAGGAAGGATGACTTCACCGGGCTTTGCTTCATGGCAAAGAACGACCACGACACCGACTCTGGATCCGACTCTGACACAAGCGAGGTACCTCCCACTCTTGATGAGCTCTCTTCTAAACTTGATCATTTGCGCGATGTTCTGCTCATGCAAGATGATAAGCTTCGTAGTGCTGTGCATGAGAGTAGAGAGCTTAAGTCTAAGTTAGAGAGTGCTGATTTTGAGATTGCTTCGCTTAGGTCTAAGCTTGCTTGTGTTGATACTGCTGCTGAGTGTGAGTCTTGTCAAGTTGTGATGAGTGATCTTGCACAGAAGGAGAGTGTGCATGCTCATGTTGCCAGTCAGCTTGAGAGTGCCCTCAAGGAGCTTGATGAGTTGAAAGCTAGACCAACTCTTTTGGGTGCATGTCAGAAGTGCCCCAAGCTCACAGATGAGTTGGAAGCTCAGTCCCTCAAAGTCAAAGGGCTTGAGCCCAAGCTTCTACATAAGACTTGCTCGAAAGTTCTCCCACATCTGTGTGGTGTGTGTGTCACCCTCAAGGACAAGTTAGTAATCACTAGAGAATAAAACAAAGTCCTAGTTCAGGAAAATGACTATCTTGTTTCTAGGCTCTAGAGAACCCTAGTGAGTGAGGAAAAGATTGAGAGTGATTTGGCAAGAGTGAAGGAGAGTGCTTCTAGGTCAACCTATAACTTGGGCTTGGGATTTGAGAGGTGTGACAAGGAGAGTGAGAATGTAGTAAGTTTGTGCCTAGCTCCAGCTACAAGGATGAGGAAAACACCATCAAACCCACTGACACATACTATCCACCCAATCCCAAACCCTCCTTCAACCTAAAGCAAACAGAGAAGCCAAAACCCAAACCTGCAATGCAAACCAAGCCTAATCCTATGGGTGTCTACATTTGCATGTTTTGTGGTCGCAAGGGTCACTTGGATGAATTCTGTTATAGGCGTAAGAGGATTGAGAGGAAGCAAGCTAAGTTGACTAGGGATGCTTTTTATGATGATTTTGTTGACTTTCAGCCTCGCTCTTTTTCTCGTGCCTATCGTGGACAGGGTCATTCCTCATATGGCTTTGATTCATAAAACAGAGGCTTTGCGCAGCAGCGCTTTGGCGCCCCACGTTTTCCCTATCGTGGTGAGCGTCATTCGCGTGGATTTGGCTTTCACATTGATGATTTCTATCCTCACAACCTAAGGTTTGAGTCGAGATGCTTTGACAGGCCACGTTTTCCCCGTCATGGTTCTCGTCCAATGCGTTCAAATGATAATGTGCAAAGAACTGGGATGTCTACTACCGGTCGTATGGTTAAGTGCTGGATTTCCAAATCTCTTTTGACTAACCCCAGCACTGAGCCATCGACTTTTCCTTCTCGTTCTTTGTAGGCAACAGGTAGAGGCTTGGAGAACAAATGGTTGATGGACTTCGGGTGTTCGCGCCACATGACCGGAGATGCAAAGTGGTTCTCCAGCCTCACTCCCCTGAAGCGGCGGGAGTATGTGACCTTTGGAGATGACAAGAGAGGGAGAGTGAAGGCAAGAGGCGCGGTAAAGGTAAATGAAAAATTCACTCTCAAGGATGTTGGTTTGGTTGAGTATCTCAAGTATAATCTCCTCTCTGTCTCTCAGCTTCTTGATGTTGGTTTGGAAGTGCGCTTTAAATCGAATGCTTCTTGTGTTCTTGATTCAAGTGGTTCCTTGGTTTGAGGGATTTCTCGTATTGCCAAAGTTTTTAAGGCTAATTTCGCTGCTTCTCCTGGTTCTCACAAGTGCTTGTTTGCTCAATCTTCTTCTGAGCTCTGGAAATGGCATAGGAGACTAGGTCACATGAGCTTTGACTTGCTATGTCGCTTGAGTGGCCTAGGTTTGATCCGAGGATTGCCTAAGCTCAAATTTGAGAAGGATTTGGTTTGTGCTCCGTGTCTTCATGGGAAAATGATTGCAGCTTCTCATCCACCAATCAATTTGGTGATGACTGAACGCCCTGGAGAGTTGCTTCATACGGACACTGTTGGTCCTTCTCAGGTTCGTTCGGCGGGTGGGAAGTGGTATGTTCTTGTGATTGTTGACGACTATTCTCGCTACTCTTGGGTCTACTTTCTTGAGAGCAAGGATGAAGTGTTTCATCACTTTTGAAGCTTAGCTTTGAGGTTGTTCAAGGAACTCCCTCGTGCATTATGAGCAATTCGTAGTGATAATGGCACCGAGTTCAAGAACTCCTCCTTTGATGCTTTATGTCTTGAGCATGGTATTGAGCATCAGTTTTCAGCACCTCGTGTTCCCCAGCAGAACGGTGTGGTTGAAAGAAAGAACAGAACCTTAGTGGAGATGGCCCGGACGATGCTCGATGAGCATAGGACTCCAAGGCGGTTCTGGGCTGAGGCCATTAGCACTGCTTGCTATGTCTCCAATTGGATTTTTTTGTGCTCAATTCTTAATGTGACTTCTTATGAGCTGCGTTTTGGGAGAAAGCCCTCGGTTATTCATTTGCGTGCCTTTGGTTGCAAGTGCTTTATTCTCAAGTGTGGCAATCTTGGTAAGTTTGAGTCAAGGTTTTCCGATGGAATCTTTCTTGGTTACTCTCTTCATGGTCATTCCTACAGAGTTTTGAATTTAGATACTAACGCCATCGTAGAATCCTGCGATGTAACCTTTGATGAATCAAACTCTTGTGCAAGGAATGTGATTGAGTCTGTATGTGACAAGGAGATGAAGGAGAGCATCTTCGTAGAAGAGGACCTACATGGCTTTGATGATGATGATGATGATTCACTTCATCTCTCATCTGACCTTGTTCCTGCTGCTACCACTACTCCAGTAGAGGGTCCAGAAGCTTCTACATCGACTTCAGCGGCTGTTGAGCAAGCTCCAGCTGTGGTTGAGGGGGAGGTACACTCTGAGAGAGAGGGTCCTCACCACATTCAGCATCAACATCCACCCCAACAGATGATCGGTAATCTCTATGAGAGTACAACAAGGTCAAGGTCTTCACATCTTGCTTGCTTTACCAATTTTCTCTTTGTTCTAACCTTTAAACCCCAAGATGTTGGACACGCACTATCTGATGAACATTGGGTTAATGCCATGCATGAGGAGTTGGAAAACTTTGAGAGGAACAAAGTCTGGACCCTGGTAAAGCCTCCCAAAAATGTCAATGTCATAGGAACCAAGTGGGTGTTCAAAAACAAACATGGGTAGGATGGTGAGGTTTTGAGAAACAAGGCTAGGCTAGTTTCTCAAGGTTTTAGCCAAGTGGAGGGCTTAGATTATGGTGAGACCTTTGCTCCTGTTGCTCGCATAGAAGCCATTAGGATCTTGCTTGCATTTGCTAGCTCCAAGGGCATTAGACTTTATCAAATGGATGTCAAGAGTGCTTTCCTAAATGGTTTCATAGAGGAAGAAGTGTATGTGAGGCAACCCCCTGGCTTTGAGCACCACAAATACCCAAACCATGTGTACAAGATTTAGAAGGCTTTGTACAGGCTAAAGCAAGCACCTAGAGCATGGTATTCTAGGCTTAAGACCTTCTTGCTAGAGCGTGGGTATGTCATAGGGTGTGTTGATAAAACCTTGTTCACTCTAAAGCATGGCAATGACTTTCTAATTGTTCAGATTTACGTGGATGATATTATCTTTGGTGGTTCCTCTCATGCTCTTGTGTCCAGATTTCAGGAAGCTATGGAAAGTGAATTTCAGATGTCGATGATAGGAGAGCTCACCTTCTTTTTTGGGCTTCGAATCAAGCAGTGCAAGCAAGGCACTTTCATACATCAAGCCAAGTACACGAAGGGTCTCCTGAAGAAGTTCGACATGGTCAATGTGAAGCCGTAGTCTACACCAATGTCCACTACAACGGCTCTTGACCCCGATGAAGACTGTGAAGTGGTGGATCAAAGAGAGTACAGGAGCATGATTGGCTCCCTCTTGTACCTGACAGTGACAAGACCCAACATACACTTTACGGTGTGTATTTGTGCTCATTTTCAAGCTTCCCCAAGGGTGACTCATCGCAAGGCTATCAAACGCATCTTCAGGCATCTTCATCTCTTGATCTCATTGGGTATTCGGATGCGGACTTTGCTGGGTGTAGAATTGATAGGAAGAGCACTTCTGGTACTTGCCACGTCTTGGGTACTTCTTTGATTTGTTGGTCTTCTCGTAAGCAGTCGAGTGTTGCCCAATCCACCACAGAGGTTGAGTATGTAGCTGTTGCTAGCTGCTTTTCGCAAATCCTATGGATTGTGTCTACCATGAGAGACTATGGGTTGACTTTTAAGGGTGTTCCACTCATGTGTGATAACTCCAGTGCCATATGCTTAGCCAAAAACCCAGTCCAACATGGTAAGGTCAAACACATCAATGTGCGATTTCACTTCCTGAGAGACAATGTTGAGAAGGGGGATGTTGAGCTCATATACATTGATACCAAAAACCAACTAGTTGATATCCTCACCAAGCCCCTAGATGCTTCAAGACATGCTTTTCTTCGGGGGGAACTTGGTGTTTGTCATCCGTATGGCATCATTTGAGGGGGAGTTGGTGTTCACTTGTATATATGTATCTTACCATTTTTGCTTTGCATCTCATATGTAATATATGCATTGGTAGATGAGCTTTGAGTCTTATGCTTTCTTGCATTTCTCTTTGCTATGATTGAGCTTGAGCTAAGTTGTGTGGATATGATGGTAATCTCTCATGCTTAGATTTCCTAGATGGCCTGTTATAGACTCATGTGAGCAACTTGCTAATCTTAAAGGTAAACTGAGCTTCTTGTGAACCTTATGATCTAATCTTGTCAAAACTTGCTCACCATGTATATAATTGTTCTTATCTTTGTTGAAACTTGCATTGAGGCTGGTCTAGAGGATGTCTTGGCTTTGGCACCTTGTGTTTGCGAAATGGAAGGCTTTGCAAATGTTTAGCTCATGATGTAACATTGTGGGAACATTTGTTCCTTTTGCCATAAAGGCATGCTCTTTTGTCTTGTGCATAATCTTGAAAAATCTGCTAAGTGCTTTGATCAAGAATTACTCATAATGCTAAATCCAAACATTATGACTTGAAGCCTCGGGGTGTTTGCCGTACCCAGTCGTGCGACCCTCCGCATGGATAAGAGGACACATGAGGATAAACAATAATCACTTGATCAACTGAGTCTCTGTTGCATATGTGAGCATTTGTAGAGCTTATTTTCTTTGAATGCTTATTGCCCTTGTTGAGATTGAAACTGGCTAGATTCTTATGATTCCCTTGGTGCTTGTTTTGCCTTGGATGGGAGTACTTACACATGTGGTGGCAGTTTTGCTCATGATAAGCAACTTTGATTCTATCTAAGCTAGTCAATCTTTCTTCTTAGCTTGTATAGCTCATGGTGTTTATGCCTTGCTATCTATTTTTGATATTTGCATGATTGAGAGCTATTGCTTTTACACTTCATGGCACTATGGTTATGGTTAGCAAAGTTAAATGCTTGTTTGCATAATTGTTGAAGCTCCTTAGGTTTGCATTTTCATGCATTGCATATTTGCTTGTTCTTTTGCTTCTTTGATGAGTTCATTGCCAAAGGGGGAGAAAATTTTGGGTCATACACAAATAATGCTAAGAAACTCATATGATTCATTTTGCACTACATGAGACCTACCACAACTTAAGGGGGAGCATATCATGATCTTGAGCGTTTTCTTGCGCTTTTCACATTCTTTGCATCTCAAGTCACTTTCTTTGCCAACTCTTGGTTTTGTAATCCCTACTTTACTAGATGGCTTGTTTACACCTTTTCTTTGGGCTTGGCCATTTGGATGTGCTTATTCTGCTTCGCATTTCAATCTCTAATCTTTGTGTATCTGGTGTTGTCAATGTACTCATCAAGGGGGAGATTGAGAAACCATGTGGATATATGCCATGGTTTGCTATATTTGCTATATTGGTGTTTAAGTTGAAATGCGGGAATCCGAGTACTGCATGGGTTTTCATATTATGGTTATGACTAACCAGAGTTGGTGGAGGAATTGATAATGTTGCAGGAGTTGGGAAATGTGTTTGCTTGTCTCATGATGTGTAGGTCACTGGAGTCAACTTGGCGGTCAATGACGAGAGGATCGGGCACAAGTAGGGAACTTAGAGCCAGATGATCGGGATGCCGGGTGAAGTCAAGGGTGATCCACACCGTACACGTGGAGAGGAAAGAAGCACGGATAGTTTCGTGGTTGAGCCTCAAAACCGTGGTGATCATAAAGACGGCGTGGTGACCAAGTCAAGGCGAACGGGATGCCGGTGCAAGTGATAAGGGGGCCCGATGGACAGGGACTGGGAGAGACTTGCCGGTGGTCAGGATCGTGGGACAAGGTGACACGTATCAACATCGAGAAGTTGCACTTTGAGAAGCGTGCAAGGCGGTTTCCCGATTTGGCCCTCAAAACCGGTGGTGGTGGTTGGTGGTGCACGTGGCACCATCACGGAGCTTGCTTCGAGATGAAGCAAAGACGTGAAGCATCCGATGGCATTCGAGCGATGAGGAAAAAGATGGATGGTTATACCCCCGGTGGTAGGTGGGTGTGTTATGTAGGTCAAGGGTAGAGTGGTCATGTGGATAATAGACCCTAGGCCTATATAAGGACAGGTGTGGCTAGTGGGAGAGGTGTCTCTCTTCCCATTAGCCTTGTGTTAGGACTCTATTCAAAGTGCTAGGAGAGAACTTCATGTTTTAGAGGAGAGTAGTGGGTGTGTGAGAGACATCTCTTGCTCTTCCAAATAGTGGGAGGAAGAGGGTGGCTTCCTAGCCTTGTATCTATGGATCTTGTAAGTACCTTTCTATGATATGAGAAGTATTTTCGTGCTCAAGATTTCCCTCTTCACTTGAATCCCGAAATTCCCTTTTTCCTATTTTCGGAGCTATTTTTGTGATGATTTTCGATCTCACTTTTGGACAAATTTTTGGCCCGAATTTCTTGAGGAACTTGTTGCTAGGATGAGCTAGAACAATCCTCTATGGATCCTTGAACGATTCAATAGCTCTAACACCTTTGATTTGAAGGATTTCTCAAGTTTCCTCTTTTTGGTGTTCTTGGCACAAGATATGAAATTCGTGATGATTTCTTGAGCCACTTGCGTTGGTCTTCTAGGATTAGGGTCGTGATGTGCTGAGGATTCACTGGTCCAAATTTCATGATTTTTGGAGTTCTTTTGATAAGGTTTTGCAATTTTTCTTTACGGTTCGATGTTGTTGTTCTGAATCTATCGGGCCCGATCGGCAGTGCCGATGGCTACTGCCGGTGGCACCAACTGCCAATGGACCAGCAAGGACCAGCAGTGCCGGTGGTCACTGCCGATGACCGGATCAGCACTGTCGATCGCCTGGACCAGCACCGTCGATCGGCACTGCTGATTCTTCGTCAGGACAGCTCAGTTTTTTAGTCTTTTTCTTCCATGTTTTGTGCCTTGGTTTTCCACCTTCGTTAATTGTTTTCTGTGTGATTTTTCAGTAGATTTGTGTCTTGGCTGTACTCGACCAACAGCTATAACCGGCACTATCGATGGGTGTGACCGGCACTGCCGATGGCTATGATCAGCACTTCTGATGGTAGACCAGTAAGGTAATTTTGTGCTTGCTTCTTTGTCTATTTCAAGTCTTTGTTGTTCTCTCTTGTTTCCGCTGTGTTCCGCTATTGTTGATCACTCCTAGGGTTAGCACATCACAAGTTGGTGTGTGTAGCCTTGGTGATTCGGTTAGAGGTTGGCTTGGGTTGTGATTGGGACATAGGCCAAGTTTTCTTGGAGAATTTTGATTGGCTCCCATTCACTCTCCCCCCCCCTCTGGTCACCTTCTCGGTCCTGCATATTCCACGGGTGGAACATAAGTGACACGAGCCAATACGCGAGCAAGATTCCTTTGGACTTACTTTGGTTTTGCATATATTATCATATAGAAAGAAACGTAGCTATTCCGCATCTAGTTTGTGTCTTATTAATCAACCAAGGATCGCTGCGCAGGAATCAAATCAACTAGAAATCCTAGACGACTCTTTCTTTGACATTCCGTAAGTAACCTAGTGCATGTGCCTTTGAAGAAAATAAAATACGAACAACCGCGCTGGTTGTAATAGATCGACTTGAATGCGTCTTCTTGCTCTGGCATTCAAGTCCATTTTAAGGAAGGATGATGTACCAGGATACTTTATGTTTTGTTGAGCCCTACTTTGGTCTCTGGTTTGATGATTGTACGTGCTAAAAATCCGGTACATTCCATTTTGTTTCCCATCCTAGTCTTTTGCGACACTTCTGGTTTACTTATTTTGTTAGGTCTCGACTTCTCCGCTATGATCTTCCCAGTAGTTCATATAGGAGCTATTGTCGTTTCATTCCTATTCGTGGTTATGATGTTCAACAAATAGCGGAGATTCACGAAGAAGTATTGCGCTATTTACTAGTGAGTGGTGAACATTTGAGGAATTTTCTACTCAAGAATGGTTTCACCAATGGAAGTATTGACAACACCTTGTTCACAAGGCATGTTGGGAAGGATATCTATGCGTGCCAAATCTATGTGGATGATATCATATATTTGATCAACTAATGAGAAGTACAATGAGGAGTTTCAGGAAAAGATGGGAAAGGAATTTCAAATTTCCAAGATTGAAGAGTTGCATATATTCCATGGGTTCCAAGTCAAGAAATTGAGAGAAGGAAACTTCATCTATCAAGACAAGTACACCAACGATCACCCCAAGAGATTTAACATGGAAAGTTGCAAGCCCTTGCATACACCTATGGCAACAAGCAAGCCTTTAGATGAAGGTGTGAAAGAAAAATCAATGAACCCTAAGCTCTATAGATCAATGATTGGTTCTTTGCTCTATCTCACCGCCTCAAGATCGGACATCATGTTTGGTGTGTGCTTGTGTGAATGCTACCAAGCAAATCCAAAGGAGTCACACTTGAAAGCTCTGAAAAGAATACTAGGATACCTCAAGTACACACCTACCATGGGATTATGTATCCAAAAGGAACAAACTTTAAGTTACTTGGGTATTTGAACTCTTATTTTGTCAGTTGTAAAGTGAATAGGAAGAGCACATCGGGAGGTTGCCAATTTCTTGGAAGATCACTTGTATCTTGAAGTACAAAGAAGCAAAACCCAATGGCTCTATCAATAGCCAAAGAAGAGTACATGGCGGCGGGAGCATGTTGTGCCCAACTTCTCTACATCAGGCAAACGCTCTCACATTATGGCCTCAACTACACTCAAATGCCATTATATTGTGATAGTGAGGCAATGATCAAGATGGCTCTTAAGCAAGGGGAACATGGTCATGCAAAGCATATTCAAGTCAAGCCCTACTTCATAATAGAACATGTTGATAATATGGATATTGAATTGGTGAGTGTACGGACTCAGGAACTGTAACAGAACTGCCTTACCACGGAGACGGCTCCATTCCAGGATCTTTCTCATGTGGCGACACGCGTTGTGGCGCCCAATAGTATAACACATGACAACATAATATAGTTGCAACAAGAACATAGAAAGAGTACAAAGTTTTACATAAATCCGGAATTTATTTACAAACCAGAGTTTCAAAAGTGCGAAAGCGAAGTAATGACATGTATGACAGAATAAGTAAAATACAATCACCCTCTCACGACGATACACAATAATAATAGCCAGCCTTTGGCCGGTGTCATGCCCTTGACATCGTGCTAGCGCACACAAGCCTACTCCTCATCATCATTGGTGCACGGCTTCCACTCAATGTTCCAGCAGTCAGAACGCTGGCCTTCCTAGTGGAACCTCTCACTGCAGTGGCAGTCCTCCACCCTGGTCATCTGAAAACCATATAGAACGTCGCCTAGAGTAACAAATTTACTCAGCAAGACTGACCCGTCAAGATGGCCAACTACAGCCGACTCCTAGGCATGCATAGGCTATGGGCGGGGTTTATGTTGTGGATCCTTACTTTTCAAGTTTTAGCATCCAGTTAAGTTGTCATGAGAAATGATAAATTTAGTTTGCACTATAACTACCACAATTATGGTTTCAATACAATTAATAATAATTCCAAACAGTAATATTGAACCCATTCATCTCATTAATGGCTTCGAACACTGTTTCGGCGGAGTTATCAAGTGGTACTCGTTACTGTGAGGGGCCGCGACTCGAATCGATTTACATCCTGCAGGAGAAACCTATTTGCACCATCCATACGCGCTTCATAGAACCTACATGGAGCAACCTTTCGCATACGGTACTACTGGGTTTATAACTTTAGCATGCAAACAGTACGTTCAAACTTGATCCCATGGGCCGGACACGAGGTGTAGTCTTAGGTGACTCGGACGGGGCTACCTCCTTGAAGACAAGTTGTCCTTTCCTTTCCACCTAGTTGCTCGTCCGGTCTTCATTCGTTATTCCATTTCATCTTTCCTTCATCTGACATCATTCCCAAGTGATGATATTTTCTGATCTATGAGTGGTCTCCATAGCACTCGATGAATAGTCGTGCTAAATTAAGCAGAGCAACTACCGTCCTGATGCTATCATCGGGTAAAGGGAACCTACTGTAATTCTAGATTTTCAAACAACTCATATAAACTTAATGCATAGACAAGCCTACATCCCTAACTAGTGATAAAATAAAAATTTAAATCGAGTGGGATGAACCGAGCTTGCCTTGAGTGGGTTCCTGGTTAGCGGGGTCACCACCTGGTCCTTCTGGCTCCTGCTCCGGTCCCGCTTCCACGTGGTTCACCTCGTGTTCTACATGATGCAAATGATGACAATGTGCATAAGAGATAATTCATGAAAATTTCTTAATAAGAAGTTTAGTGTGTTTTTATGTGTATAAAAGAGCATGTTTAGTTTGTATATTAGTGTTAGTTCACTTTATGTATTTTCTTCATCGATTTCATTTAGTTAACAGTTGCGCATTCAAATAAAGTACATGTGTGTAGGTCAGAGCAATGCAAGTGTATATGAACATGGTAAGTGGTTAAGTATACCTAGTTAATATTCCATTGTGCAGGGGGGTGTTGCTAGAACTAAAGTTTGATGCATGTGGAAATAGGGCTACGTGAACGACTATATAATTAAGTGTAATATTAAACCTAAGAGACAAGAATAATCCATTTATCATGGTTTTGAAAAACAAATATACCTATGAGAAATTTACTATACATATATCATACTAAGAGGATTTATTGGCCAAGTTTCACTAACATGTATGGAGCCAATTAATTTAAATAATTAAATTACTATGAAAGCTAATTAATTAATTGTAGTATGTATATTTAAAGATTAAAAATGTATGGTTTTACAGGATGGTTGCGAATGGTAAAGAATAACCATAGGCCAAGTGCCATGAATATAGCAGTTACTATAAATTATATATAAATTCATTGGTGTTTTAGCTATTTATCATAAATCTGCTAAAAATATTAACGTGCATGGGGTATAAGCATTTTAGTAAAATCATACGTGAGCAGGTAAACTCACAGAAGTTTGATTTGCTTCAAAACTCTTGGTATTGATTTAGTTTTGCATTTTACAAGTTAATAGAGCTTTTCTGGAATTTTATTTGAGCGCAGAAACATGATAAAAGGCCTTGGACCAATAGCAGGAGGGCCACATGGGCCACACAAGAGCCTGCCCACAGCCGATCCAGGGCATCCCTGCCCCAGGTCGAGCGGCCGCCATGGCCATGGCGGCCATGCGTGCTCAAGGCCGAGCCGGCGCAAGGGGAGGATCTAAACATCACCGAAAAATCCGAAAAAAATACCAGGACGCAGAGGAACTTGATGCGAACTCAATTGAGGTGGTCCCGAGGAGAGGTGCTCACCAGAGTGGTCGGCGGCGGGTGGCGAAGCTAGAGGCGGAGTCACCGGTTTTCAAATTTATGCGGACAACTCTTTGGGTTTCGCGGGATGGGGTAGGGTGGAGCTGGAAGAGGGAGAGCCTGCACACGTTTTGAGTCGGTGGATCTGTGTCGGAACTCGGAAGGCAGCGTAACGACGGTGCTCTGATTTCTCAAACTCTCATCAATGGAGGTTAGAAGAGAAAAAAAAAACAAAAAGAAAAAACGAGTAGGTGCCGAAAATAAGAGATCAGAATCTTGGTTTAGCCTCGGCCGGGTCTATCATGGGCTTACCACCGGTATACGGGCACCACGTGGCATGTCAGCACCGGCAGCTCGAGGCCACGCGCGAGCTGAGAGGGGAAGGGCATGGCAGGTGAGACCCACGTGGTATTTTTTTTTGATTGGTTTTTAAAATAGCACCCGCTTAATATTTTGTATCTTTAAAATTATAGACGCTATGTCAAATCTAAAAATATAATTATGCTCAGTAAGATCTGTTTGAAGTTATAAAAATATTAACGTTTGGTGATTGACAATTAAATTTGAATAAGAAATTTTTAAAGAGGGGTAGTTTTTGACATTTCATCATTTATTTGGGCTACTAAATTAATGGATAAAATTCTGAGAAATTTCTCAAAATTCTAATTTGTTCCAGTATGTAACATATATTTTTGGTGGCTATTAGTTACGTTTGAAATTTCTGACTTGCAGTTCAACTATCATTCAAATTTGTTTATATTTTAAATTTTAATTAATTCAAATGCATCACAATTTTTTTTAATCTGGTATAAAACTCATGTGGAGTTGGTCTAGGAGGTTGTGATGGGAGTATTGGCACCAGGAGTGTCACAACCCTCCCCCCTTAAAGAAATCTCGTCCCGAGATTAAGGAATGTTATAGCGGTTTACCTAGGCGGTGGTGAAGAAACTCGGGGTAGTGACTTTGTAGAAATTCTTCAGTCTTCCAAGTGGCTTCTTTCTCACTATGGTTGCTCCACTGGACCTTGTAGAACTTGAGTGTCTTCTTGTGAGTAACTCGTTCCTTCTTCTCATCCAGTACCTTCACCGGGCGCTCTGAATATGTCAGATCGGGCTGTAGTTGGTCGGTGCTCTATAAAGGAACGTCTACAGGTGTCTTCAGACATTTCTTGAGCTAGGACACATGGAATATGTCATGCACTCCCGCAAGTTCCACTGGTAGTTGGAGTTTGTAGGCCACAGGCCCACATCTTGCAATGATTGGATAGGGGCCAATATAACAGGGTGCTAACTTCCCACGAATACCAAATCGTTATACACCTTTGGTTGGGGACACTCGGAGGTAGACCATGTCACTGGCTCTAAATTCCAGTGGGCGACGCCTTTTATCCGCATAACTCTTTTGCCTGGAGTTTGCTGCTTGTAGATTTGATTGTATTTCCAGTACCTTCTCCTCAGCTTGTTGTACTAATTCCGAGCCGAATATTACTCTCTCCCTTGATTCTGACCAACTCAGGGGTGTGCGACAACGACGACCATATAGAGCCTCAAATGGTGCCATCTTGATGCTTTCTTAATAACTATTGTTGTATGCAAACTCAGCCAAGGGTAAGCATTGGTCCCACTTTTTGCTATGATTCAGTACATAGGCCCTCAACATGTCTTCTAATATTTGGTTGACCCTTTCCGTCTGACCGTCTGTTTGGGGGTGGTATGCCGAATCTTTAATCAACCTTGTGCCCAATGACGCATGGAGCTGCTCCCAGAAGCGTCCAACAAACTAGGAGCTCCTATCGGATATGATGGTCTTGGGTACTCCATGCAGGCAAAGAATTCACTCAATGTATAGTTGTGCATATTGCTGCATTCTATATCGGGTGGAAACTGGTATCAAGTGTGCAACCTTGGTCAGCCGATCAATAATAACCCATATGGAGTCGAACCTGCGTGGCGTCTATGGCAACCCAACTATGAAATCCATGCTGATGTCGTCCCATTTCCATGCCGGGATACTCAGAGGTTGTAATTAGGGATGCAAGTTTTACATTTTGTGGGCTGGTGGGTCGGACTAAAACTTCTAAAATGAACTAGAATTTCCCCCCTCCTCATCAAGCTAGTACAACAAATGAACTAGAGGTTTGACCCACAACTATCCATTGGGTACCCACTTGCATCCCTAGTTGTAATGGACCAGTTGTTTATAGGTGATCAGCCTTGACTCAATGGCAGGTATCACACTCTGCGACATATCACGCTATTTCCCTCTTCATACGAGTCCACCAATATCTGGATCTCAAATTGTGGTACATCTTGTTGCTTCCCGGATGCATGGAGTATTTTGCAACATGAGCTTCGTCCAAGATCTTCTTGCAAAGTTCTTCATTCTGGGCTTCTACTATCTCTTCTCACAAGGTAGGCACCAACGCTAGGTAATAGAGAGCTCCGTGGGGTGTTACTTGGACATAGTGATCACAAGCGGCTCAGACATTCCCACCTCTATAATGACTAACCCTTGTACACTTGAGAAAATCTTTTGTTGAGTCATAAGTGTAGGAGGAGCTACGGTGAAATGCCACTTCGACCAAGGAGGAGCACCGTAAAAGGGGAAGTTATTCTAACTCTTGCCAACTATTTTATGCCTCTTGGTTTTGTTACGTTTTTTTGTGGTGATAGGTGACAAAGAGGGAGAAGAAACACGGTGATCCAAAAGCCAAGTCTAGATCAAAAGGGGGGAGATAGAACATGAAGATCCTAAAGCCAACCCTAGACCAAGGAGGGAGAAGAAACATGAATATGATCGATATCTCAAAGGGGGAGATGGAACATGAAGATCACATCAAGATGGACATTTACACCAACATGGAGAAGAACAACGACAATGAACACCTTCACCGACATGAGCATCTATGTCCTTGGTGCATGTCTACATCAACAAAATCGACTACCACGACACCTAGCATATTCAACTCAAGCTCAATATCAAGTTCGCTACATATTTGGGTAGTTCTCCCTCCGCACCTAGCATATTCCAAGGGGGAGACTACTTTCAAGGTAAGGACAAAGGTATGACTTTCAATCTTTTCTTTTCCTTTGGTTCTTTCTTGCTCGTTCATTTTGGATCATCATAAGTAGTGGTTGTCATCCATCACCAAAAAGGGGAAGATTGTAAGGTTCATGACCATTGAGGTCACCCTTAGGTATGGTGTTTTGGTGATGAATGACAAACATGAAATGAGACTAATGTCTACACGAGTGTTGTCCGTGTAGGAAATCTTTTCTACCTTATGATGATTGTCGATGGTGTCCTTGGCAATTGATGACAATGACCGCAAGCATGGAGGCTTGTGAACTTGATGGAGTCCAAGGGTTGATGGAGATGAATCAAAGCGGAGAACAAGCTATGGTGCAAGTGTATGGAACACTTGACTAGTTGTTAGGGCTTTGAGTCCACAGGAAAAACCAGACTATCAAGGGGGTCTAGATCATTCTCTTAGGTCATGTCTAGTCGGTGATGTGCAAGGTTGCTCGGTGAAATCACAGGCACTAGGTGACAGTGGAGAAGCCAAGGAGCTATTCGGAGAAGCCGGGAAACGAAGTCAAGCGAGGACGACAAGTTTGAGCTTCTGGACATAGAGACCGGACAAAGGGGTCAGTGGAGACCGGACTGTACGGTCACTATATGAAGTTGTCCAGGACTTAGCGCGAGGAGCAGGAGTTCTATCAGCAAGAGACTCCGTACAGACCAGAAGGTCCGATCTGCTGACCGGACGGTCCGGTCAGTAGGAGTGCAGGAACGGCAGAGAGGGTGCATTTCGCGAAGGCTCCTGGAATGGAGAGAGAAAGTGAACTAGATAGTCCGGTCCAGTGACCGGACAGTCCGGTCAGTATAGGAAATCGCCTGGACAGAGAAGCCAATGATTCTGGGAACCGTTACCAGAGTGACCGGACGGTCCAGTCAGGCGGTGAACGAACAGTCCGGTCTGGAGGTCCAGAAAGGTAATTTCATGGAGCAACAGCTAGTTTGAGGTTGAGAGCCTATATAACTTCATTGCTGGGGTCTTGGAGACCTCTCTTGGCCAGTGGAATACCTGAGAGCATTTGGTAGGGTCAAAGAGGAAAAGAGGAGAGCACTAGGAGGAGATATTGCATATCTTGATAGTGCTACAGAAGAGTAGCTTGAGCATCTTGCACATCTAAGGCTAGGGTGTACTTGAGGGTGTGATCTAGATTGTTACTCTTGGTCTATGGTGAGACCTAGATTGGTTAGGTGTCGGTGAACGAGCCTATCGTGATCGGTTGTGAAGGTCGTCACACATTTGTACACGGTTTGAGTCCGCCATTGAAAGCGGCATCGCTAGTGAGCGCCCGTGTCGGCTCAGGGAGTCCGGCAAGTTCTCGAGGGAGGCGAGCTTGTTCTTTGTGCAGCGGTGATGCACACCGTGTCTTCACTCTAGGAGTGATTGCGGGCTCGTGTGCGAGAACTCCACTTGATGGCGGGAGGGACCAGGACTCCGGCAGGAGTGGTCCAACGAGGATTAGGGGAAGGCGTCATCCTTCCGAGACCTCAGAAAAAAATCATGAGCCATCCCTTACTCTACTCCTCACTATGATGCTTTACTTTCCGCATTTATATACCGTGATATTCATGCTTGTGTGTTCCATTAGTTCTCTTTGACTATCTTGTAGACTTGCATGTTTATACTCCTTTCTTGCTAGTAGTGTTTAAGCTTCCGCATTTGATGACTAACATGAGTAGGAGTTACATTGGTGTGCTTGATCACTAGAAGTGCATAGGAATTGTATTGATAGTGTGATCCACTAGTATGCATAGGGTGTCCTTCCTTTCATAGGATTATATTGATAGTGTGATCACCACTAGACTTGTGTAAGAGTTGTATCGAGTGCTATCGGTAGTTTGCAATTGGTAAAATTGGTTCATGGTGGTAGTTCCCGATTCACCCCCCCCCCTCTCGGTCACTATGATCCTTTCAGGTTTCTTGGGGTGAGTTATGATGATGCTTTCAGGAGACCCCTGCCCTCCTTATATATCTAAAAGGCAGGGCTTACACGGTGAATCCCCTAATCGGTTTACAATAGTTTCTATCTATAACCTATATCTCTAATATTATCTTACCGCCTACTCCAAGTAATGATCCGAGTAGTAATCTTCATGGACACTGATCTTCACGTCAGTAATAGACCCTGGCTCACACGGCAGAATACCCGAGTACTTAGATATCTAGGGTATACACCCACAATTAGTTTGGACAAAAGTTGTGGTAGACTAAGCTGAACTACATACAAACCTTTTTAGAATAGTATTAACTAATAAATTAATAGTATATGCTATTGTACTTGACATTATCATTGGGTCAGACAATTCCTACTATTTCAAATTATAGGGTCTTTTTTGCATGATATACTCGCCTTTCCTATTTAATTGCCCCTCCACCAACCTTGCCTCCACCTAATTTTCAATACCTCAAACAACATCGTCCCTTGCTATATTTTTTCCTCCTCCTCCTCCTCCTCCTCCTCCTCTTCCGCCTCCTCCTTTGGACAAAATCTACCATAACAAGCTTTGCATCCCTCTAGTCATAGTTTACGATAAGAAATCTATTAGATCCTACTGTAATCTTCCTTAAGGCATCACCTCTCCCAAGGATTCCCTTACAGCCATCTACTAGATTCTAGATCTATTGCTTGAACGCTATCAGCAGTGCATCATAAAAAGATGTTTGTATGTTAAGATTCATCATAAGGTACAATCTTTCTAGATCCTACCATAATATGCCTCTAGGCATCGCCCTTTCTTGAATTTGTTAGCAGTATATTGAAGATGGTGTCTCTCCATATAGATCTTGCTCTGATCTAGCAAATCTAGATCTCATCCTCCCTTATAATAGATCTACGACATGTCTCTTCAAAAGAGGGCGATAAGTGGATGAGGATAGGCATAGTGATATGGGTGGAGCCGAACAGGATCTCCCTAAGATGGATATGGTGAAGTCGACTAATCCATCCAGATCTGGGGGAAACCAAGGAGAAGGAAGGTGATATAGGGTAGAATCTTTTTTTGTTGTCACATGCTTCTCTGGATTGACGGCAATGATAAATTTTCCTACAACAATGAGTTACTTTTGGGGCAACAAGCTGACCACTTCTCTTCCTTTCCCCACCAACAAGATCGCCCAGAGATGGAAGGAAGGGGGGCAATTCTGACTTCTAATAGTGATTACAGAGGGTTTCTTGGTGGAGAGAGGAGGAAGGGTTCTAGTACTTGACTTTGTGGCTTTAAGCGGAATTGTTTGTTGAGGGAGGGCTTTAGTGCTCCCCCTGCTTGGCAAACTTGTGTGGTACAAATGACATATAATAATGTTTGGCTATCTAGGGTTGGTCTTAGAGACATAAATCCCCTAATGAAGGTTACTTGTATGGATCATAGATCTTTCTTGTAGTTGGCAATGTAACCATTTTTGCTAAGTATTTAATATTTCTTTATTACCATCCAAGCAATATGGTAAATATGTCTTCTATTTTCATATATAATCTAGTATAGTTTATGAAAAATAGATACTTGCAAATTGATATGTTGTTTTCCTTTGTATGGAGATTCTTGTTACATTATTTTTATCTAGGATTGTGATCTAAGATTCATCTAACAGCGACAAACTAATAATAATCTATTTTCATATCTATAGACCATGCCTCCATATGTACAGTGTTTTCCTGATATTATGATATGTTACAATTTACATGTTTATTTCTACTTATTTGTTTAAAACATATTGTTGTTGTTGTTGTTCTATTATAGCATAAGAAATATATATATTATATAGAAAGTTTATTTTGAAAACTTTGTGTATACCTGATACATACTTAACATATGATCCGATACTTGATAAATGATCCATTGAGTTATGAGTAGTTTGAGGTGGTAACATGTGCACGGTGATACACACATTTTGTGCATCTTTAACCATTCTCCATTATTGTAATCAATAAACTTTATTGTTAAAATGACCATAGCATCTTCATTGTTGATTATTTTACCCTAATGCTACTATTTGCATAGTACCTAGCATCATTTTTTATTCTTTCATTACTTTCATATTAAACATTGTTGTTTCCTCCTTAGGATAAATCACAAAGTAACATTTTGACGCTGTCTTGCGAAGGTTACACAATTCACTTATCAGATCATGAAGCAACCAACTTGCCTACCAGAAGGAGAGGTAAATTGACCCTCTTTTGTACATGTATTCCTTAAAACCATTATATTATGTTGTTCACAAACAGTTAACTTGCAGGATATCAATGCAAATGACTCTGGTGGCTTGAATGAGGTTCAAGTAACTAATCATGAAAAAGGAGAGGTAAATTGACCATATTTTGTACATGTATTCCTTAAAACCATTATATTATGTTGTTCATAAACAGTTAACTTGCAGGACATCAATGCAAATGACTCTGGTGGCTTGAATGAGGTTCAAGTAACTAATCATGAAAAAGGAGAGATAAATTGACCCTCTTTTGTACATGTATTCCTTAAAACCATTATATTATGTTGTTCATAAACAGTTAACTTGCAGGACATCAATGCAAATGACTCTGGTGGCTTGAATGAGGTTCAAGTAACTAATCATGAAAAAGGAGAGGTAAATTGACCCTCTTTTGTACATGTATTCCTTAAAACCATTATATTATGTTGTTTACAAATAGTTAACTTGCAGGACATCAATGCAAATGACTCTGGTGGCTTGAATAAGGTTCAAGTAACTAATCATGAAAAAGGAGAGGTAAATTGAACCTCTTTTGTATATGTATTCCTTAAAACCATTATATTATATTGTTCACAAACAGTTAACTTGCAGGACATCAATGCAAATGACTCTAGTGGCTTGAATGAGGTTCAAGTAACTAATCATGGAAACAATGTGCCAGTTACTGCATGTAGCTCACGGTCATGGTTTCCAAATGCTCCAACAATGGTGCAGCAAGCCTCCCAAGTTACTCATATAAATCATGGTACAAGTCAGTCATCTTATCTTCCTTCTCAAGCTCCTGGACCAGTGGGGGGTAGCCTAGAGAACTTTATTGAGATAATGGAAGTGCAGCAAGCATATTTGTGTGCATTAAATGATCCAGACCAAGTTACTCCAATGAGGCTCATTCGCCAATCTCCACAAGCTCTCCGAAATCATTATGCTGATGATATTCGTCAGATGTCACATTCTGGGGAAATTAAGAGGACTTTTGGTTCTTCACAAATGCAACATTCTAGATGGGACAACATCAATTATTCAGGTGGCGTGCAACTAACAACAAGGTCTCCAATGGACGAAACCTTTAGGATCATTTTCATCAAGGGACAGATTTCTGCTTTATGGTGAAAATTAACCCTCTCTTTCAAGTCTTCAATTCAATGCAGCGTTATCACATTGTGATTTATTCAAATCAAATGCAATATTATTCATCCATATTCCTTATTGCAAATTATTTGTGTGCAGTGCTAATTCACATGGGAGCCGTCTTATTCAAGATGCGTTGGAGACGGCAACAACAGAGGAGATCATAATGGTCTATGAGGAAATTATTCCTTATGCTCGTATACTGACCATGGATGTTTTTGCAAATTACACTATTTATAAGGTTTGTCAACGCCTATTCTTTCAAGCAATATCACATATGATTTGAATTCCAATGTATATATACTGACCTTTATTGGTTGCACACCAGCTTCTTGAGTATGGACCACAGTTCTACAGAAGAAAATTCATCAGTAATCTTATTGGGCATGTAATACCCCTAAGCCTTCATATTAATGGATGCCGAGTCATCCAAAAGGTAAAATATACTAACTTGCAGCACATTTTCATTCATATAATTTAATAAAAGGTCCTCTCCTGGTCCTTTTATGTTCATATAAGTTGCAATGCGCACAGAAAAATAATCTCTTCACCACTTGTCTAAATTACTAATAACTTGTTCTTTATATTAGCTATTAGTTTCTTCAATAGCTTTCAAACTACTAAATCTTGTGCCCCTAATTAGTATGTCCTATAAGGTTGTTCACCATGGACAAGTTGCCTGAATATTATTGATTGTTATTCATCTTTCAGTCTTTTGAAGTAGCTGACCATGAAGTAAAAGTACAAATGGCCAACGAGTTTTGCGGGAGAGTGCTGAAATGCGCTCGTGACCAGTACGCTAATCACGTCCTCCAGAAGTGCATGGAGTGTGTGCCTGCGCAGCATATCCAGTTTATCTTTAGGAGTTTTTGCAGGAAAGCTGAGGAGTTCTCTGCCACTTCTTATGGCTGTGATGTCATTAAGGTTGGCATCATGCTGTCATTTGATTTATTTTTCTTTCTGTTCTTCAGCAATCAATGACATTGGCTCGTTTATTCTCTATATCCATGCATGTTGACTCCAGAAAGTGCTAACTTTCTGTAATAACCCGCAAATCTATCAAACACTAGTATCAGATATCATGGAAGCCGCTGTGAAACTAGCGTCAGACCCATTTGGGAACTACGTTGTTCAGGTAATTGATCCCTCCATGATAAATTTAAGTTCTTGCTAGGCACGTACAGAATGATTTCATCAATTGTTCCTTGCAGCACATCATAGAGCACGGACGGCCTGTTGACCGGTCCCTGATTGTGAAGAAACTCAACGGGCATTTCCTGAGCATGAGCTACCAGAAGCATGCATCCAATGTCATCGAGAAGTGTCTGACCTTCGGCAACTTGGAGGACCGCCGGCTGATCACGACCGAGATCCTCACTGGCAAAGACAGCGAACACATTGATCATCTGCTGGTTAGTGATCTGTCTTGTTTACTGCCAAGTGACTCTCATGTGTTTTCTCAGATGAAAGGAGGATCATATTGAATGCAGGACATGATATGCAACATGTACGCCAACTTCGTGATCCAGAAGCTGGTGACGGCGGCGGACGAGGGGCAGCTACGCATGCTGGTGGAGGTGGCTCAACGCAACATGGACACAATCATGAAGTGCCCGCATGGCAGGCAGGTCCTCGCCCACATCCAGAAGGACCTCACAGATAGGGGTATGTCATCGGACATACAGGGCTATGTCCCAGGCCAGTCAAGCTAGGTAGTTGGCTACTAAGGAATGAAGAAGAATCTGAGATAGGAGGTGCCACCTACATTGTGTTGTCCTTCTGATTTCCCGGTTGCGTTCGGCCATTAGAAGTCAATCATTTAATAATCGAGCTTTATCTGTTGCGAAAACAGAGAACTCTGTTTTTTTTTCTTACATTGTTTTTATGTTTTTTATTTTAGCCGTCAACTGAACTGCAGTTGCTAGTTTTAGGACATGGCTCTACTTCTATCATGTTGTTTGATCAGATCATCAAAACCCGATCAGATTCCAAACTTTGGTGAAATGTTTGTTTTCAGCATGTTGGTATGCATTTAGAACAATTTGGCTTTGTGTTTATGCGGGGCTGTCGACATCATGTGTGTTTCCTGACATGTTGTGATTGCAGGCACAGGTTGAGTCAGATATTTTTCCGTGATGAATGAAGAGAAAAATTACTGGTTATAACAAATAAAACTTTTGAGATTTACAGGTTACCTCTTACCTGTTCAAATTTCTGTTCGTGGTACTGTTTTTCTACAAGATAATTCTTCTTATGATTGGACCAAGATGAATTGTATGGTACCTGTGGCGAATGATGATCCACATCCTGGCACAGCAAGGTTTGGTGATACCGACAGCCAGTGAACGGTTAGCTTGTCTTATCATCACAGGCTAGCTTGTAATTCTAGGCGCATAACACATAACCACACCTCAGTTGGCTGCGAATGAACTAAATTTATGCGCAAGCTATGCGTGTATCTCACCTGAGTAGCATGTGAGCTGCAGCCTGACGGTAGCAAGCTTTTGCCCAATCAGGTCGCATCATCCTGCACTGATTATCATCTAATAGAGCACCAGCGCCATCGCCCATTTTCAGTTTACAGCGGCTCCTGTTTGAATAGACTGTCGCATCTTGACCGCAACATAACGCCTGATAGCCAACAAGTCAGATTAAAGAATTACATTTCCTGAAGTTAACTGACCATAGATGGAAGATACTAACAACTACGCACAGACGTTAGACATTGCACATAACAACAGATATAAGCATTCCTTGAAGTTCTTTGTGTGGCATATTATGCTGAGGACTATAAACAAGATGGAGAAAATTAGAAGTTATATATGCTATTGCTTAACTGCATTTTAACCACCCATACAAGCTTGGCCAAGAGCTTGATATTGTTACTATTTTTAATAGTTCAGACATTATGTATCTTAAACTATCATATACAATCTAAACTACCAAATATGACAGTCTCAATTTCCTTAGAATCAACATAGACAGCAATCTACATCCCTTCTCTATTTCAAATTACTAAGAATGTTTATTTCAGAACATTATTATCATAACTACTCATAACAACATGAAACTCCAGCATCACCTTTTTTCCATTGAGTTATAAAAATACTATCTGCTCCATTCTATTGATGATTTGAAATTAGTGAAAATCTTATTGGTGAAAAAGATGTTTCTGCTGACTTTCGTGAGAACTAAGTAGGTTTTGGACTTATTTAGAATAAACTTTCATAATACTTACCATGCCGTGTACAACTTTGATGCAAATTTATAATCCTTCATCTTAAGTGCCTTATCTGCCGCTGATTTGGCATTAGCCTTTTTCCCTTAAAGCAGAGAATAATGGGAACCCCGGTGCATGTAGCTCCCTTCAGTCTGAGAATCATTCTAACAGTTATTTATAATAAATAAATAGAAAAATTCTGAATTTTAAATGCAAAAATGACTAGATATCTGAAATAAATCATTTTGCAGAATGATTTTCATGTGAAAAATCACGTATATACGGTAGAATAACTAGAAGAACTATATACTGTGAACTCTTTTCAGTAGTAAAAGTTGTGCGCTAGAAGAACTATATGGTAGATTTCAGCCTTTTGCTTTGGCCTTCCTTGACTAGCTACCTGAGTGAGGTAGACCGACAACCGCCTACGAGTAAAGGATAGCTAACAGCAGTGGCGGACCCAAGGGGTAGTCCAGGTAGGCCATGGACTACCCTGGGATTTGACCCAAAACTTTATTAGTACTTTGCTTGGTGGAGACACAAGCTGTGCTTGGCGGATCGCTCTTCCAGTCCAGGTCCAGGTCACAACGACATAGCCTCAAGTTATTACGACGATCAGCTTTTTACGGCCATAGTGCAGGCCATAGACAGGAACCTAGTGATAAAGCAGGTGGACGTCCTAGCATATTTCTAATCTCGTTAACTAACTGTATTAGCTCTTTTGGGGTGTGCATATTCCACTGTGTTCAGTGATACTTCGTGTTAGTTTTATGTTGTCATACTTATTATTATGCTTTAGCAGATTAATGGGGTATTGTTGCCATCTTGGTTGGTGAGACATGTAGCTCACTTAGTGGTAAGTTAAGCTAACTAACAAGCAAATGCTATGTCTCCCTCTTTGATTTTATGTGCTCTCACCACAATTAGTCTACCACGCAGAAGGTGCTGTATAGCTTTCTTGATATTTTCATTTTTTTGAATCTGGAAAAATTTAACATCCACAGATAATATTTCTAAAGTTTCTTGTAAGAACCATTTACTCATTGTCCAAAGTGTTATTTCTTATTATTCAAGGTATAAACCATTATCTGAATATTGATTAATAAGCAGATAATAGTTCCTGCTTGAGGCATTGTTCAAATTAAATCTGAAGACTCGGTGGTAGTTGACATTGTACTATTTCAAGCTTTGTTGGTTAGGAACTGGACTCCCTCGGCTAGACTTGGGCCAACCCATCATGGTGTGAAGTATTGAACCTGTACTTCTTGTGGAGCTTGTTTATTGCATTTCTGGCTTGGAAAAACTGTATGTCATCATGGTGTGAAGTATTGAACCTGTACTTCTTATGGAGCCTATTTATTGCATTTCTCACTCGGAAAAACTGTATGTCATTAGTTCAAAGTATTATTGAGTAGCATGTGTAGTGCTGGAATTCTTCATGTATGACATGTTAAGTTGTACTACATTTATTGATGGTGAAATGTTGAGAATCGATGAGATTTGTGTATGTGAACAAAGGTTCAATTTGTGTTTCGATCTGATTTTGTATCAAATGACAAGATCAGGTCTCATAGTGGCCTTTTTTTTTTTTTTTTCCATCCCTTATTAGAGACGGGGTTTTTGCAGAATACGTCTGTAATATTATTAATAGTGACGTGAGTTCTAGGTAATGCGTCTCTGATAATTATTATTATGACACCTATATTTCCTTCATGGACAGTCTAGGATACCGTGACTAATGTTATTAGTGACGGGGTATTGGTCAACCATCACTTCAAATATAGTGACAGGAGAAAAGGTGTCACTAAAAGTCCACATTTAGTGACGTCTTAGAGGTCACGGGGTGATTCCTGTCACTAATGGCATTAAAAGCCCGTCACTAATTAGCTATTCTGTGGTAGTGTATAACTTTACTTTCATCTCTGATATTCTATACATATAGTTTCACTTTCAGATACATTGTCGGTATGGCAGATCAATAGTTAGCATGTATACAAAAATAAACTAGCTAGCTAATTTGTTACAGCGTGTAATGCAACCTGAATGCCAAGTTATTAAAGATTGAAAAAAAAATCATTTGAACTCAAGCTAACAATATTAAGCTAGCTAATTTGAACTTACGCAATATTAAAGAGCCGAATGGTATCCTACACTATATTTTGAAGGAGTAAAGGCGAGGTGTGGCAATCTACCCCCTTCCAATCGCCTAGGCGACACCTAGGCATGCATAAAGCGAGGTGAGGCGACGCCATGCTAGTCTAAGACACCAGAATATGACAGCCTGTAGGGAAGAAAAAAAGAAAGGACTAGAGGGAAAACAAAGCCCGGTCCACCAGCCCAAAAACCATTCATCAACCCTTCCTACATTGACCTCTGTCACTCTCTGCTCGTTTGGTCGCTCCCATCCAGCACCGCTAGTGCCGTCCTCCCTGCTTCCCGCCCTCCCATCTCTCTGCTCGCTCCCATCCAGCGCCGTCGATGCCGTCTCCCTCCCTCCCTCCCATCTATCTACTCGCTTCCATCCTGCATCATCTCTTTCCCTCCCTCCCTCCCTCCCTCCCTCCGTCCCTCCCTCAAGATCCATGGCTGGCAGAGCTACCGGAGACGTCCCTCCTCAAGATCCTTCATGACTTGATACACTCTCCACCAATTACACAAGAATTGGTCCATGATAAAACCAGGTAGAAAGCATATTGTAATTTTGTTGACGATAGTTTATGCACCCATGTTGTACCTATGCCTTTCTAGACTAATTAATACTATAATCTTGCACAGAAATACATGTTCTTTCAGTAAGGACTCAAAGTCTGACAGTCTTCAAGGAACAACAAAACATACACATAGGTATAAACAAATTGCAATATGAATGGAAGGTCAAACAAAAACTATCCCAAGAAGTTGGATATATAATCCTCAAGATAAAACAAATCAGCAAAACATCTAGAAACTCTATAAAAACATACATTATCAGGAATGTTAGGGTCTGCTCCAGCCTTCAGCAGTAACCTAATGAGGTTGGTAAGGCCTCCTTGTTCTGTAGCTATTATTAGAGGAGACGTAACAGAACCTTTTTCGTTAACATCAGCACCTGCCTGTGAAAATGATTGTGGATTAAAAAATTAAAGAAAATGCTGATGGTTATTTATTCTTCTTAAATGAGCATTGATGATTTCATTAAGCAAAATAACAACATAACTGTAGCTGAATCAAAAGAGTAAAGATAATATTGGCCTCAAGGAGAACTTTCATGCACTTCGATGAACAGTGAAGATGTGCAATCATCAGTGGTGTGGCAGACCAAATGAAAACAGTGTTGGGCTGAAAGAAGAATGAGCATCTCCCCTTAGTATACCGAACTAGAAAACCAATCTTTTAGTCATATAGCAATACAGCATCCGAGGAATAGGTGAGATTAATTAGAGCATTAGACACTTCTATTTCTCTAATTGTAATACAAGTAATAGTGATCAGATGGTAATAATTATACAACGATTAAGGTTTCCATCAAGACATGGGTTTGCTGATAACTGGGTCCCGCCCAGGGAGGTGCATGGCAGAAACAAACCAATCGAACACATAGCAGCAGCCCTGTCTCCAAATCAGCAGTTTGGATTAGATTAATTTAATTAGAACTATGGTTACATCAATTCCTGATTTAGATAAATTTTTAAAACTGGATTTTTTTTATTTATTTTTATAAGGAACACACCGGGCAGGAGAGACTCTCAGAGTGATATTCGGGTCACTGGTGCGGCACCAAGGATCAAACCCTGGTGGGCACCCTCCCAGACAGTAGACTTTGCCACTGCACTGTGAGCGCCTTCGCCGATTTTTTTGATGTTAAGGACCCAATTCTCCAAAAAAAAAAGTTTAGCAAAAGCATAGGTCGCACATCTCATATCTGCCGATCAAGGTGCCAATGGAAGTTAAGAAGCACATTTACCTGGTCCAGCATGTTCATGTCGGCCCCCAGTTCCTCCACCAGATACTTGCAGACCTCCAGATGGCCCTGGCATGCCGCCCAATGCAGAAGCCTAAAGTCATAAAACACGGCTGCGGCTAGCTCGTCATCTCCAATGCCAATGCTGTTTATGATGCCTTTGACGCACACAAATAAAGCAAACACAAAAATGTCATCTCTCAATGAGGAAGCAGACAGCCAACTAACTAGTTATTCAGTCAATGGCTGGATAAGAATCAAGATAAAGCTAACTGACAGTATGATGATCCTGTGATCATAAGTAACTGAAGAGCACCTTTACAATGGGCTGAAATTAATATGCATGAACCATTCATTTTACTTGATTTGACGGTTTAGATGTACTTATACTACATTGATCTTTTGAGTAATATGAAGTAGTATTTTAAAGTATTATGAAGTAATATGGATATTACTGGAAAAAAAAAGATAGTGGCGTACTGTAATTTCATTGACTTTTTAGGATAATTTAAAACAACAATTCTTTAAAAAATTAATTATTTTCCCAAACATTGTCGTTCACTTTATTTCTGCCTGTTGTTCCCCGTGTTCTTCGTCTCAGACTGCAGCCGCTTGGTGATTTGGCGGCGGTAGCGCTCGGTCATCATCGTGGTCGTCATGGTGCGAGCAGTGTCTTGGGGATGTTGTCCTTGAAGAATCCCTAGAAAAGCCGCCGCCATCGATACGAGGCGACGAGGCAGATCCTAGCGCCAGGACCTGGAGTCGATGGACGGCGCAGCAGCCCGTGATATCCCACCATCTCTCCCCTCTGTCTATGTAGCATTCGATGTTCTGTCACCCTCCACCTGTTCAACCAAATGCCGCCGTGCTTTACTCTTTTCTAATGAACTTGGGAGTCAATTGGTTCATGGATTTGTAAGTGTTTTGAGATTATCTGATAACGATTGATCATGTTTGATTTAGCCTGGTCCGTAATCAAGTTCAATCAAATTATTTTAGCTTCGAAGCTGAGAAGGTACAGAAATTGCAATGGAGGACAAATGAATTCATACTCACGTGTGATTGGCTCGATTGCTCTGCCCACCAACTTCTGCTAGGACTATATAAAACAGATCAGAGATAAACAAATGTGAGATTTTGTTAGATTTTGTGAGGCCATGGAATGTTTTTTCTCTTTCTCTACAAGTTGAAGGTCGCAGTCTGCCAGAGAGGAAGGCCATGGGGTGACATACAGATTCCAATTTTTTATTTTACGTGGAATCTGGTTTCAAGTTTGATTTTCTTGTTCAATTTCATATGCAAATGAGGATTTGATATTTTTGTGCTCCTCTTGTCAATGATCTGTTTTACTTAGATAAGATACATGTTTTCTTTTGTGAAAGAGAAGTAGATTTATCTGATTAATTCCATATGCAGCGTTTTAAATTGAGGTGCTCCTTTCTCAAACAGGAGCAACTTCCATCAAAATTTGTTTTGGATTAACCTTGCACTGAAGATTATCTTAGGAGTCTGATTTGCGGCTTGATGTGAACACCAGAATTGTTGCACATGGATATATAGGCATAAAGTACACAATGCATCAGACCATAATGAGTAAGAACTGTTGCACGACAGTATAAATGACATACTTATTGATCCTTACGAAGAACAGAGGATATTTCATACAGGCTGCTAACTTGTGCGCCTTTTAAAAGAATAGAATGAAGATGAAAAAAAAAGATAAGGGAGCAGCTTATACTCAGACTCTCAATTGCCCAAACAACAGGATTAATGAAACAACTCTCCAGTGTGGCAGAAAAAATATTTGGACCTCAAATAACTGAAGACATAACATAAACAGAAGGCACAATATACTGACATTATACCGCAAATCACCTATGACATATCGACATTCATTTCTATTATCATTGCACAATAGGGTAATCAGATTCAATTAGTCTTGTATGGCCATCAAATTCAAAAAGTTAGCAACGTATCAATGATGGCTCACCTCATATCAGAGTTCAGTCAACAATTCATAAAGGCACATCAAAGAACTCATGATTGATAATTCAGAGTTTTTTTAATCGGCCATCTGGTATTCTCACAACATTATCAGTTCTCACTGGACATATATCGAACACCTGATGTGCAACAAAACAAAAAAGCATGGGACTGCAGTCCCAAGTCTCCTCTAGTCCGTGCTGCCAGCTACAAATTGAATCATTTTCTTAACTACGAATAGAATGACATCGATTCAACAACGGAGGTAACTTCAAATCCTGACTCCCACCGAGTTCCAGACGATTGCCGATGAAGACTGATCCCGCGGCAATGGTGACCCGCCGACCTGGCAGTCATAATGGATGGAGGCGGAAAAGAAATTGCACCGAGACAGACCGCAGGTCTATTAGGATCTCACAAAACTTCCGGTCGTCATAAGTGAAGCCTTTTGATTGCCGGCCTTGCGAGGATCCCGGCTGGGCGGCGACGGCAGGAGCACGTGTGTTGTCTTCCTATTTTTCTTCTAAACCATAACGTTTCGATCATTGGCATAATTACGGTGCTGTCCAGCGGTGGCATTAACTGTGAATATTTGCTTTAGCTAGTTAATTACTATTATATCCTTCTAAATGAACAGTGAGATCAGATTTATACTACTTTCAGGTTTAAAGTAGTATAGCCCACCATAATAAGAGTCAATAACTTACTGATATCTATACCATAATCCACAAAACCCAGTGGTAAAGCATGATTTCCATCACATCACCGTATATGATCAGGGAATAAAACAAAAGAAAAAAAAACATGCAGACACATGCATCACATATGTAATAATGTAAAGTTGTAATAGAGAATGTAAAATCTGTTGTTTCATTCAGCCGCAAAACAATGTTTAATTAACCACTATGATGCACAAGCACAATCTTATTATCATGCATATGCGTCTACTGATGATGCCCTATCTGAGCATTCATCGTTATTCAACCAGAGTAATTTGTTAACCCATATCACTTGAACAAGGAATCAAGTTCGATATCCTTTTTCAGAAGAAAATCCTAATTAAGGTACGTGGCGGTGGATGAGGTAAGGGGGGGGGGGGGGGGCAGTACGGCAGGCTGCGGCTACTGCCTTTGATCCTGTGGAGGTCGCCGCCCACAGCGGCCAGGGTGAGAACTAATCCACCTGCCATCACACACGACAAAGCAGAGAGATGAGAGGCACGCCGTGGTCGATTGGTATGCTAGGAGAGGAGGGATGAAAGGGGCAAGCAGAAATGAAGTGCAAGTACGGCCGGGGTCGATGGAGGAGCGGTGGCCAGCGGGAGTCGCGGCCACGTCTTCTCTCTTAATTAGCTTCCCCTGTCCTGTGCGTATCTCTTGGAGGGAGAGGGGGGCTGGCTTCCGATCGGCGGAAGGAAGCCCGGAATGCTATGAACCCTAGCCGTCGGCGGTGGGCGGTGGGTGCGCCAGAGGTTCGTGATCGTGTAGAAGCGAAGGAAATGCCAAAAAACGGTTAAGAGCAGCGCTGAGTAGCACTGTACTGAATAGTCACGAAGCCATGATCCCTTTAGACTTACTTCTTTATATTGATTGCACTCGTGGTCCTTTAAATTTATATTCTAAAAGATATATTATATCCTAGTCAGCGAGTTCTTGCTATATATTATTTTTTTTCATATCTGTCATACTCTATATCCCATCCTTCATCCTAACCACCCCTCTACGGGACCCACATGTCAGCCCCCCACTCTCTTTTTTCCTCCCTCTCTCTTTCCTCCCTCCCGAATCTCTCTTTCTCTTCTCCCACACGCAAGCTCCCCCACGCGCGCCTGCCTCCCTCCTCTAGAGCAGCGCGCCACCGAGGCCGCCTTCCTCCTCCTCCCAAGATAAAACAAATTGCAATATGAATGGAAGGTCAAACAAAAACTATCCCAAGAAGTTGGATTTATAATCCTCAAGATAAAACAAATCAGCAAAACATCTAGAAACTCTACAAAAACATACATTATCAGGAATGTTAGGGTCTGCTCCAGCCTTCAGCAGTAACCTAATGAAGTTGGTAAGGCCTCCTTGTTCTGTAGCTATTATTAGAGGAGACGTAACAGAAACTTTTTTGTTAACATCACTATCGGAAACCATTATTTTTCCGTGTGCCTACGGCACACGGTAATGGCTTTGCCGTGTACAGCACACGGCAAAGGACGGATGGCAAACAAGACCGACAACGAACATCTATTTGCCGTGTGCCGAGGGTTGGGCACTCGGCAAACATTTTTTCCGTGGGCCAACGACAAGACACACGGCAAACATGGCCGTTAACGGCGCTGTGAATCTGCCGACCCGGGGGGTTTTGCCGTGGGCCCAAAGTTCTGATACACGGCAACAATTTAGCCCTTTGCCGTGTGCCTCACGGCCTGGCACACGGCAAAGTTAAGGCACCTTTGCCGTGTGCCAGCTTCGGCACATGGTAAGAGGGTTCCCAGGTTGGCAGATCCGGCCTCTTTGCTGTGTGCTTCCATGCCGGCACACGGCAAAGTGGCCAAATTATTTCTATTTTTTTTCTATTTTTTGACTGTTCCAACATCAAAAATACTGCACAAAAATATATCACATGACATCATATTACCATAATATATCACATCACATTACTATAATATATCACATCACATACCACAATATTTCACATCACATACCACAATATATTACGCACATCGCCATAAAACCGAAAGGAATCCACAAACATCATCATCCACAAGTAGTACGATCTTTTATTACACAAAGTCACTAAGGTGCGTCGAAAGGCGGTGTAGAGGGGTTGAGCTGTGGCACAGACGGGAACAACTGCTGTGGGGGGAATGTCGGTGACATGTTCACCGACACGTTTGGCGTATTTGATGCCGCCGATTGATTCTGTAGAAAGTTAATGCCTCTCAGTGAATGTAATATGAAATGATTGTAAGACTACAAGTTTCTAAATGAATGTCTAAGTCTCTAAATCATCTATAAATCTCTAATACTTGAAATGAATGAACAAGGTTATGTAGTAGATTACCTGAGGAGTTGCTGGAGCTGGATGTGACAAAATCGGAGGCGGTGGTAGTGCTCCTCCCAAGTGAGCATGCATGCTTTGAATGTAAGCATACAGGTTGGCCACATCCGCCCGCTGCCTCGTCGCCTCCTCCTGCCGCTGCCTTCTCTCTTCGGCCAGCTGAGCCTACAATGCAATTTTCATCCTAATGTTACAATGCAAATCAAATACGTGTTTAGTTATTGAATGATTGATGTATGAGAGAGAAATAACCTCAAGTTGTTGCACTTGCATCTGTGCCACTGTTTGACGTGGGCGTATGGTCGGGCCACTACTCGATGTGTCCCTAGCTCGAATCTGGGAGAGGGTGGGAGTGTTCATCGTGTCCACAGTGCCATCGCTGATAATCAACCGGCCATGCTTCTTTCCTCCCCCCGCCCTCATGATCACCTCGGCATCAAGAGGGTGGGCTACCGGATCCCAATCTGGGCCATGGAGCTGCTTTCCCACCTCAGTGTACGTAGTGATACGAGAGTACACGGAGGGATTGCTGTATGCTGAGGGCGGGTCGTTCGGGTTCTAGGTGGCCTGAGAAGACTTGGCCTTGTGGGACATAGCCCATCCAATAAACTCGGGGCACTCCGCACCTTCATGCGACTGAGACTGCAAAAGAAGAACAAATTAATCACATTTTTATAGAATGGAGCATTTGAACAAATAAATGAAGCTGCATACCCATCGAGCCATGTACTCCTCGTTGCTAAGACTGCCTTGGTGGTGTGATGGACCAGGCATTAGCGCACGCCGTTCTCTACCAGCGGTGTGCAACTCGTCCCACTCAGGTATGAACCATCTGTTCACTATTTGTTGCCAGCATTGTTCATTGTTACGGCACCACCACGCTGGCACCTACACGTGATCAAGTTAGTGACATATAAGAGGATAGAATGAAGAGATGCACTGAATAACAGAATAAATGTCAATTTACCTACATGTATTGTTGTGGTGTAAGCCTCAAAGTTCTTGCTTCTTCTTTTTTGATTTTTGCCGAAGGTACGTGGCATAGTAATTTACGACACACTGAACCTGCGCCTCATAGTGCATGTCCTTCACGAGCTTACGACAGCGGTTGTTAGCCACCGTCCTAGCTATATCCTCTTTCCCTGGCTCACACTTGAAGAAGTCCTGCATGTAAACATGATGCATTACGTCATTATTATATAATTATACAATGAAAATGCAATGAATTCAGTAGTGTAGTGTAAGAATATCTTACCCACAGCTCTGCCAGCACTCGTTCCACCTTGTTGGTGAAGCATCTGTTTAATGGGTCCAATTGATCGGGAGCGGCGCGGTAGTGGTCCCATGTATACGCTGGCTCGTACTTGTTGCCAATGTGGACATGGCCTGGAAAGTGCTCTCTACAAAAAGTACCCAAGATGCCATTGACCCTTCACGGGTTAGTCGATGTGCTGGTGACGAATTTCCAATCCCTAAAAAAAGTTAAATAAAATATTAGTTTCGATTATCAATTTAAAGTTGCAAAATGGAAGAGTAGTGACAAGTTACTTACTTTGGCAGTACAGGTGTAATCACCGGCCGTGCTGCAAGAGGTATCGGCCGGTCAGGGAGTCGTGTGAGACCTCGTAGCCAGATAGCAGGTACCGCCTCCTCCTCCTGCTCCTGCTCCTCCTCGTCCACGGCCTCCTCCTCGTCCCACTCCTCCTCATCCTCCTCCTGCTGCTCCTCCTCCTCTGACTCCTCCTCAGACTCCTGCTTCGCCTGCTGCTCCTGCTCTGCCTCTGACTCCTCAGGGGTAGGTGGAGCCGTAGATCTAGTCCTCCGACCCCCGCCGCTAGCCGTCTTTCGACCCTTGGGACCACCCTTCCCCTGACCCTGGCCTCGACTAGACCCCAACAGTTGATCGTTCCTTGGCATTACTCTTCTCCAAACCAACGCGCATTTTCGCGCGACTCCGCTGCCCACCATCTTTGTTTGTTCACCTGCAAATAGAAACAATAAAATTATCAACACACGTAAAGAAGACATTATTCGAAATTAACATGATATTACAAATATTAATGAATTAGCTACATCTTACATGTATTAGAAATAATCATCGTGATCAGGAATAGTTGGATCGTTTGTCACATCATCACTATCATACAAGTCAAGATCACAATCAGGCACATGCTCCGCTGGAGGAATGTCCTCATCAAACCCTAATTGTAATCACTCAAGTAGTAGTATGTCCCGGGCATTGTCAACCTCATCTCCAGCATCCTCGTCATCAACCCTTTCATCATCATCACTACTTCCATTTCCATTGCTCCAGTTAAGTCTATATGAAAAGACCCTTGTAACCCATCTTCTTGAAAGAACTCTCCGCCATATGTGTTTGGGTCTATAATGTAATCTTCATTGATTGGGACAGGTAGTCTATCGTGTGGCGATACCGTGTACACAACATCCCAACCCTGAATATGTTTGTCGGTTTTGCATGGGTATGACACATAATAAACTTGTGTCGCTGGTTGAGCCACAATGTAAACATCATCTCCTGCATAGACTGATGATTGCCGAATTTCAACTAGTCCAATATTAGGGGTCCGCCGCACTTGGTTAGTATCAAACCAATGGCATTTGAATACGACAGGCTTAAGAGTTTGGCACCAGTAAACGTGAGTTCATATATTTTTTCAATTATTCCATAGTACTCGACCCCATCTTGAGATGTAGTACAAACTCCATAATTTGTGGTTGTCCGATTAGGCCGACTTTCATCATGACTTTTTGTGTGGAACCGATAGCCATTGACATCATAGGACGAGTATGACATTACCCTATAGGCACATCCATTGGCAATCTGTCTCAACTCAGGAGTCATGGACGCATTGTTTTGGCTCTTCTGTTTGAACCAAGAAATGAAATCGGGCAAGCCATCTCCAGCACCCTTTTTAAGAAGGGTATCAACTTGCTGAGGAGTCGGTGCCCTATTTCTCCACCAAAGTTGTTGAGTAAATTCCTCAAAGTATGGCTGCACTTCAACATACATCATGATAGTGCAGAAATCAACATGTTGCAAGGTCTTAGCAGTCCCACCACTTGTGCCTCCAAGTTGCCCAACGAACAGGCTGAGGTTGGATTCATTTTCATTGGCACTGTAACAAGGTGGTGGATTATGCACGCTTGGGAGGGTGTCAGCATAATATTTTGTTGTGAAATTTGACACCTCCTCAGTTAGGTGAGCCTCTGCCATGGATGCCTCAATTTTGCACTTGTTTTTACACTTAGTTCGAAGAATCTTTTGTCGTCTCTCAATTGAATAGCACCAACGGCCATGCACAGGTCCACACATTCATGCCTCATACGGGAGATGCAGAATCATATGCTCCATCGGATTGAAAAAACCAGGAGGAAAGATCTTCTCCAAATTACAAATCAACACAGGAGCCATTTCTTCCATTTGTTCAATCAACTTCTGAGGTAACTCCTTAGCACAAAGGGTGCGGAAGAAATAGCTTAACTCCGCCAGCACTAGTCACACATTGTCTGGGAGATAGCCATGAACCATCATGGGAAGAAGCCGCTCAATCCATATGTGGTAGTCATGACTCTTGAGCCCATTGATTCGCATAGTTTCCATGTTCACCCCCCTTCTCAAATTCGCTGCATACCCATCAGGAAACATTAATGTTTTGAACCATTCTAATACTTTCCTCCTTTGAGGCCTTGTCAACATGAAATTGGCCTTAGGCTTCTTCCATGTCTTCGTGCCCTCTCTAGGAGGCATCATGTTTAGCTTCGGTCTATCACATATCTTTTCTTGATCCAGCCTAGCCTTAACGTTATCCTTTGTCTTCTGTGGAATGTCCATGATTGTACAGAAGCTTGCCTCGCCGACATTCTTTTCAGTGTGCATCATATCAATAACATGCGGAAGAATAATGTCTTTCATGTAGGATAGCCTCCACATGCCACACTTCTGAGTCCATGCATGAAGCACCCCATATCCCACAAATTGACCTTGTTCATCTGTTTGCAGCGATTCTAACTGCTCGAGAATAGCGGCACCTATCAAATACTGAGGTGGCGGGTCTTCAATCACCACACCTTTTGTAAAGTTCTTCTTGTCCTGTCTAAAAGGATGGTTCATAGGGAGAAATTGTCGGTGCTGATCGAACGCAACATACTTGCCACCCTTCGCCAACCAAAAGAACTTGACAACTGACTTGCATACTGGGCATGGGAACTTTCCGTGGAAACACCAACCAGAAAATATCCCATATGCCGGATGGTCATGCATGGAGTACATTTACCACACTTTCATTTTGAAGTTCCTCTTTGTAGCTCGGTCATATGTCCACACCCCATCATTCCAAGCATGTTCCAAATCATCAATCAAAGGGTCCATGTACATACTCATATTATCCCCAGGGTGTTCAGGAATTATCAACGACAAGAATATGTGTTGTCGTTGAAATATGACTCCCGGTGGAAGATTGAGAGGGATAACGAACACAGGCCAACAACTGTATGAGATAGCCCCCATTCCGTAAGGATTGAATCCATCTATCGCCAGCGCGACACGTACATTACGAGGATCAACAGCTTCATCAGAATGCTTGCTATCAAAGTACTTCCATGATTCACCATCGGCTGGATGTACCATATTCTCAGGATGGTATCGTTTGCCTTCTTTGTGCCATGTCATTTGTTTTGCGGTTTCTTTGGTCATGTAAAGGCGTTGGATCCTCGGAATGAACGGAAGGTACCGTAGGATTTTCACAGGGATTTCAAGCTGCCTTTTCTGACCTTCACCACAGTCTACCTCCAGGTAGCTAGATGACTCAGATTTAGGACAGTACTTTGCATCCGCGTGCTCCTTCCTAAACAAGACGCATCCCTTAGGATAGACATGTATCTGCTCGTATGGCATCTTAAGTGCACGAAGGAGTTTTTGTGACTCGTACATGTTGTGTGGCAGATTGTGACCATCAGGAAGCAGGCTACCAAATACTGTCAACATATTATCAAAGCCATCTCGACTGATGCCAAGCTGAGATTTCAACGCCATTTTGCGGCCGACAGCATCTAATTGAGAAACATTCGTGTGGTCGTGAAACGGTTTCTGTGCCGAAGACAACATGTCGTAATATGCCTTTGCGATTGGCTCTGGCTGCTCCTCCCCATCATGACTAGGTCCTTCATTGAAGTGTGCTTCGTGAAAGTCAGCTAACATGTCTCCGCATCCAGCATCAGATTCATAATCCTCGATGCGTTGCCTCACGACCTCCTCTCTAGCACGATGGGTTTCACCATGGCAGATCCACCGGGTATAGTTAGCCACAAACCCATTGTTGCAGATGTGTTGACCTATTCTCAACTTTGTCTGAAATAGTTTGTTCTCACATCTCGAACAGGGGCACACTGCTTTACTTTGTCCTTATTCAAAGGCCTTGTTCAAGAAATCATCAACCTTGTAAATGAATTCTATGGTGTAGTCACGCTTACCCCGCCAGCCCGTATACATCCAGTCACGGTCATCCATCCTTTAACATTCGAGCAGGTGTCATAAATATCAATTCCATCTACACGATACCTATCATGGTCTAATAGATGAAGATAGGTCCTAATCCCACCCACGAATGTGTAGTTGGGGTCAGATTCCATGCTCCACATGTATCCGAGCTAGAATTTTGGCAGCACCTCCCCACTGTTCTCCAAATACACGTTCTATCAAAGAGATTGTGTATTCGGAGAACAACACAGAGGTGATGCTAAAACTCAGTCTTGGATAGCGTGGAGCATGGAATCTAACACCAACTACACATCCATGGGCTGTCCAAAAAACATGGACAATTCCAAATAGATACGGTTGTACATATGCAAACATCTGCATATTTTCAACCGTATCTCTTTCGAATGGGAGACGCCTAAGGTTATGTGACCTACAAACATGATATGAAAAGAGGAGTCTTGTATGTCTCACCTTGCGACGTTGCGAAGTGACGAGCCAAGAACCGAGCCTATCTCTGCAAAATATCAAAAACACCTATTAGTGTCAAATTAAAAAAATTTCCAACAAGAACCAAATTCTAAATCCAAATGCTCCTTGACAATTAATCACAACACACCACAACCAAGCTCCGTATTCATAGAAGTGACTACAATCTTCATTTGATATAGGTGACTATAATCTTCAGCAGTCTTACGAGGAGTTCAAGCATAAAACTACAAGTAAAATAGCAGTGTTTCATGGTCAAAATTCCATTCACCAAGTAACTGCTTCATGAACTAGTACCAAAGTTCTTTTAATGGATTAGTAGAAATGTGAAAGAATTCATCCTTTCCTCAGTTAATTTCTACATCAAAGAGGAAACAACTAGTCTATATGAATATATTAAATTATAAATAGAGGAAACAAGAAAATAGAAAATCAGGGGAATGGTGAGGAACTTGATTTGCATCTTTGCATCGGCATGGCATCACATCGACCAATCCACTACCTGACTATGTAACTATAATACTAATAATTCATCAATTGAATTAATGATTACCTCTAGGGCAGACAGTGCTAGGGAAGGGCCGGGACGAGGCAGGGCAACCTCGGCCGTCGGCCAGCCAGAGTGGAGGAGCAGCGACAGGCGTGGCCTGGCCGTAGGGTGAGGTCCGACCGGGCGGGGTCACGCCGGGGCGAGCGTCGGCTGGGGGCAGGGTTGTGGCGGCCGGGGCAGGTTCGCAGCAGGGCGGGGTGACCTCTGGCCGGGGGCGTGGTCGCGCCGGGTCGAGCGCCGGCCGGGTGCAGGCTCGCGGCGGGGCGGGGTCGCGCCGGGGCGAGCACCGGCCGGGTGCAGGCTTGCGGCGGCCGCGGGCAGGCTCGTGGCGGGGTGGGCGAACTCTGGTCGGGGACGGGGTCGCGCCGGGGCGAGCGCCGGCCAGGTGCTGGCTCACGGCGGGGCGGGGTCGTGCCGGGGCGAGCGCCGGCCGGGGGCGGGGTGACGGGGTCGCAGAGGGGCGGGGCCGCGACAAGGCATGGCGGGATCCGGCCGGGGGCGTGGTCACGGCGGGGCGAGCTCTGGCGGGGGGGGGGGGGGGGGCTCCGGTGGAGCAGGGTTGCGACGGGAGTGAGAGTGTTGAGTGAGAGAGATTTGCCGTGTTTGCCATGTGCCAAGATTTAGGGCACACGATAAACAAGACATCTTTGATGTGCCCAGATCTAGGGCACACGGCGACCGCCCGAATGGATAAGATGACCCGGCCGGACGTGCTCCACTCATTAATTCCTCCTCCTCAATCCATCCCCCGCGCCACCCCACGCCCCCTCCTCCTCCACCCGACGCCGACGAGCTTCACCGCGCCGAGCTCCACCCCCGCCACGCCTCCATCTCCCGTGCCATCACTCGCCTCCATCCCCCGCGCACCTCCTCCTCCACTTGACGCCGACGAGCTTCGCTGCGCCGTGCTCCGCCCCCGCCGCACAGAGATTCGCCGCCACCCGACACCGCCGCCTCCAACTCTAGCCCCCGACACTCGCTACCCCTTCTCTGCCACCCCCAACTCCGGCCCCGCTCGGCTCCAGCCCGGGGCTCCCGAAGCCGTCCTCCCCCGACCCGACGGCCAGCCACCAGAGGTGAGGTTCTTCTTTTTTATTTTTCCTTTTTTTAATCTGTTTTTCCAATATACAAATATTGCTTGGAATGAAATGGAATTGAATTGCTTTGTATGCATATTGGAAAAATTGAATTGTATGAAATGGAATAAATTGTGGTGGTCAAAATTGAATTGCTTTGTATGCAAATTAAATTTGAATTGCTTTATATGCAAATTGTAGGTTAAATTGCATGTAAAAATGTATGGAAATGATGAATGTATATGTTGATACTACAGGCTTGCCTTGTTTGTTCAATTCTTTGTATGTTATGAAATGCTTGCAAAATGATGGATTTGTAAAATGTTCTACCGGTAATTGAGAAATGCTTGTATGTTGATAGTACTAGTTATTTAGCTAATTTTACTTAGCAATTTTAGTTTTATATGTAGTTAGCTATCCAATTGAGTAAGATAATGAAGTTACATCAGTCATGAAGATTTTATTCTAGTAAGACATCAATCTTATTTTATGCAGGAGATGGCGGCTTTCCACAGGCCAGACCTCGTGATCTTTGATGAGAAAGAGCTCAACTACAATGAGGCAAGAATTTTAGGCCTCGTAGTAGTTTTGAAGACCCACTCTCCATGTTTCATCGATCAAGCCGCAATACAGTCAGCCGTACACAAACAGACAGGTGTGTTTATTGAGACAAAACAGATCTCCAAGTACCTTTGTGATTATGTGGTGGTAACCGGCGCCCTAGAAATAACCTCTAAGATCTTGCATAGCCCATTCCTTAAGATTGAAGATCGTTACCTTTCGTTGTTACCACTGACGCTCAATCATGGTTCCATTTAAGTAGACATTGATAACTCACTTCCCAACTACCAGACACTACCTAGGCAACAAAATATCAGAAATCTCCAACCACTGCAACTGTTCATAGTTAGACTGCCACCAGTCTTTTGGTACCAGACCCATCTGATACCTAGAATCTTCAAGAACATATGTATAGTTTCAAATATCTATGTTAACTATGCGGATATGGAATATGGCATGGTAACATATGCATGCCCATCAGCTATACCTCTGGTAATGAATATTGGCATCATCACAAACGGTACTAAAACGCACATGTGGACAATTTGGATAAAGGTACAACCAGCTATACCGATGGATCCAGCAGCTCAGACCAATGGTAACTGAGTTACAACATATTCTTGCTCCGATAATGTTACATTGTTTCCTCTAACAATTGTCACTCTTACTGCAGCAAACATCCCACGACTCTGCTACAATTTATTTCCGCTACAAAGTGAGGACGGGGATGTGGGGCCTTCAGGAGAAGGAGGTGCACTTGGAGCTGGTCATCAACATGCTGGAGGTATGCTACAACCAGTCCATACATCGCCCCCTAACTACAAACTTGAGCACCTAGATAATCCAACAATTGCACTACCTAATGCAGATCATCACATATTAGGTTACTATGTTGAAGCACCCATTTCATCAAGCGATGATTTGATGCTAGTATCGGGTTCACCATCAAACGGTGGCACCGTAGTATCGGGTTCAACATCAAATGGTGGCACCGAAGTACCGGAGACACCATCAAACGAAGGTGCCCCAGCACACGAAGGTGACACCGAGCTAATATCGACTTCCAGTAGTCCCTTCTGCCATGAAGCTATGTCATCATGTCCTTTGTGAGGTACATTTAGTTGAACTTCAATTCTGCTCTCTTTTTTTTTTATCTTGAGTTGAACTTCAATCCCTATGTATACAACTATCAAATTAATTAAAACAATATTCCAGCCGTCTCTTTGCTAACACATCTCCATTACAGCTAAATCCAGAGATAAGGAGACGCTCGAAGGGGCAAGTATTAAAGAAAAGCACACCGGAGACGCCGCGAGCTTGGTTCTGAACTGTTGTTGTGAACTTCTGTTATGAACTTATGTACCCTTTTATTTCTATGGATGTTGTGAACTTGTGTGAATTTCACTTGTGAATGTTGTGAACTTTATGTGATGTATTTGAACTTATGTACCCTAAACCCTTCGAAATTATGTACCCTTTTATTTCTATGTATTTGCTTATGTGGACATGTGATGTATTAGAACTTATGTGACATATGGATGATATATGTGACATATTGGTGATATATGTGCGTATTGATGATTTGTGTCGGTATTGATGATATACGTGATATATTGGTGGTAAGAGGATGGATGAATTTTTGAATATGTTTGCCGTGTGCCCAAAGGTGGACACACGGCAAAGAGACCTATTTGTCGTGTGCCCTAAGCATAGCATACGGTAAAGATACCTCTTTACCGTGTGCTGGATGGCGGGACACGGCAAACAGTAACGGTGGGCAGCGGCTTCGACGGCTTAGCTAACGGTGGAACGTTTGCCGTGTGTCACGCGCGTGACACATGGCAAAGGGGCGTTTTGCCATGTGTCGTCCTTCTGGCACACGACAAAGGGTAGTTTTGTCGTGTGTCAGTTGTGTGTCGTGTGTTGGTCGCTTGGCACACGGCAGAGGGCGGTTTTGTCGTGTGCCCGATCTTTGGCTCACGGCAAAGCTTGCGGCACACGGCAAAATGCTGGTTTCCGGTAGTGCATCAGCACCTGCCTGTGAAAATGATTGTGGATTAAAAAATTGAAGAAATGCTGATGGTTATTTATTCTTCTTAAATGAGCATTGATGATTTCATTAAGTAAAATAACAACATAACTGTAGCTGAATCAAAAGAGTAAAGATAATATTGGCCTCAAGGAGAACTTTCATGCACTTCGATGAACAGTGAAGATGTGCAATCATCAGTGGTGTGGCAGACCCAATGAAAACGGTGTTGGGCTGAAAGAAGAATGAGCATCTCCCCTTAGTATACCGAACTAGAAAACCAATCTTTTAGTCATATAGCAATACAGCATCCGAGGAATAGGTGAGATTAATTAGAGCATTAGACACTTCTATTTCTCTAATTGTAATACAAGTAATAGTGATCAGATGGTAATAATTATACAGCGATTAAGGTTTCCATCAAGACATGGGTTTGCTGATAACTGGGTCCCGCCCAGGGAGGTGCGTGGCAGAAACAAACCGATCGAACACATAGCAGCAGCCCTGTCTCCAAATCAGCAGTTTGGATTAGATTAATTTAATTAGAACTATGGTTACATCAATTCCTGATTTAGATAAATTTTTAAAACTGGATTTTTTTTAGGAACACACCAGGCCGGAGAGACTCTCAGAGTGATATTCGGGTCACTGGTGCGGCACCAGGGATCGAACCCTGGAGGGCACCCTCCCAGACAGTAGACTTTGCCGCTGTGCTGTGAGCGCCTTCGTCGATTTTTTTGATGTTAAGGACCCAATTCTTCCCCCAAAAAAAAAAGAGTTTAGCAAAAGCATAGGTCGCACATCTCATATCTGCCGATCAAGGTGCCAATGGAAGTTAAGAAGCACCTTTACCTGGTCCAGCATGTTCATGTCGGCCCCCAGTTCCTCCACCAGATACTTGCAGACCTCCAGATGGCCCTGGCATGCCGCCCAATGCAGAAGCCTAAAGTCATAAAACACGGCTGCGGCTAGCTCGTCATCTCCAATGCCAATGCTGTTTATGATGCCTTTGACGCACACAAATAAAGCAAACACAAAAATGTCATCTCTCAATGAGGAAGCAGACAGCCAACTAACAAGTTATTCAGTCAATGGCTGGATAAGAATCAAGATAAAGCTAACTGACAGTATGATGATCCTGTGATCATAAGTAACTGAAGAGCGCCTTTAGAATGGGCTGGAATTAATATGCATGAGCCATTCATTTTACTTGATTTGACGGTTTAGATGTACTTATACTATATTGATCTTTTAAGCAGTATAAAGTAGTATTTTAAAGTATTATGAAGTAATATAGATATTACTGGAAAAAAAAGGTAGTGGCGTACTGTAATTTTATTGACTTTTTAGGATAATTTAAAACAACAATTCTTTAAAAAATTAATCATTTTCCCAAACATTGTCGTTCACTTTATTTCTGCCTGTTGTTCCCCGTGTTCTTCGTCTCAGACTGCGGCCGCTTGGTGATTTGGCGGCGGCAGCGCTCTGTCGTCATCGTGGTCGTCATGGTGCGAGCAGTGTCTTGGGGATGTTGTCCTTGAAGAATCCCTAGAAAAGCCGCCGCCATCGATATGAGGCGACGAGGCAGATCCTAGCGCCGGGACATGGGAGTCGGTGGGCGGCGCAGCAGCCTGTGATATCCCGCCATCTCTCCCCTCTGTCTACGTGGATGTTCTGTCACCCTCCACCTGTTCAACCAAATGCCGCCGTAAGTGTTTTGAGTACGGAGTTATCTGATAACGATTGATCATGTTTGATTTAGCCTGGTCCGTAATCAAGTTCAATCTAATTATTTTAGCTTCGAAGCTGAGAAGGTTCAGAAATTGCAATGGAGGACAAATAAATTCATACTCACGTGTGATTGGCTCGATTGCTCTGCCCACCAACTTCTGCTAGGACTATATAAAACAGATCAGAGATAAACAAATGTGAGATTTTGTGAGGTCATGGAATGTTTTTTTCTCTTTCTCTACAAGTTGAAGGTCGCAGTCTGCCAGAGAGGAAGGCCATGGGGTGACATACAGATTCCAATTTTTTATTTTACGTGGAATCTGGTTTCAAGTTTGATTTTCTTGTTCAATTTCATATGCAAATGAGGATTTGATATTTTTGTGCTCCTCTTGTCAATGATCTGTTTTACTTAGATAAGATACATGTTTTCTTTTGTGAAAGAGAAGTAGATTTATCTGATTAATTCCATATGTAGCGTTTTAAATTGAGGTGCTCCTTTCTCAAACAAGAGCAACTTCCATCAAAATTTGTTTTGGATTAACCTTGCACTGAAGATTATCTTAGGAGTCTGATTTGCGGCTTGATGTGAACACCAGAATTGTTGCTCATGGATATATAGGCATAAAGTACAGAATGCATCAGACCATAATGAGTAAGAACTGTTGCACGACAGTATAAATGACATACTTATTGATCCTTACAAACAACAGAGGATATTTCATACAGGCTGCTAACTTGTGCACCTTTTAAAAGAATAGAATGAAGATGAAAAAAAAAAAGATAAGGGAGCAGCTTATACTCAGGCTGCTAACTTGTTGCACGACAGTATAAATGACATACAGTGCTGAGGATTCACTGGTCCAAATTTCATGATTTTTGAAGTTTGTTTGATAAGGTTTTGCAATTTTTCTTTGCGGTTCGCTATTGCTGTTCTGAATCTGTCAGGCCCGACCAGCAGTGCCGATGGCTACTGCCGATGGCACCAACTGCTGATGGACCAGCAAGGACCAGCAGCGCCGGTGGTCACTGTGGATGACCGGACCAGCACTGCCGATCGTCTGGACCAGCACTGCCGATAAACTAATTGGCACTGCCGATTCTTCGTTAGGACAGCTCAGTTTTTGAGTCTTTTTCTTCCATGTTTTGTGCCTGGGTTTTCCACCTTCGTTAATTATTTTCTGTGTGATTTTTTAGTAGATTTGTGTCGTGGCTGTACTCGACCAACAGCTACAACCAGCACTGCTGATGGGTGTGACCGGCACTATCGATGGTGTCAACCAGCACTGCCGATGGTTGTGATCGGCACTTCTGATAGTAGACCAGTAAGGTGATTTTGTGCGTGCTTCTTCGTATGTTTCAAGTCTTTGTTGTTCTCTCTTGTTTCCACTGTGTTCCGCTGTTGTTGATCACTCCTAGGGTTAGCACATCACAAGTTGGTGTGTGTAGCCTTGGTGATTCGGTTAGAGGTTGGCTTCGGTTGTAATTGGGACAAAGACCAAGTTCTCTTGAAGAATTTTGATTGGCTCCCATTCACCCCCCCCTCTGGTCGCCTTCTTGGTCCTTCAATTGGTATCAGAGCCGATTTGATCACTAGTTGACCTTCATCGGCTTTGTGATCTGAAGGCGACATGGAAAAGCGTATTGTCAAGCTGTGGATGTTCGATGGAGAGGGCTTCCCCTACTGGAAGTCACGGACCAAGGCATATCTGCTGAGTCAAGGACGTGCAATTTGGGAGATTGTTGATTAGGAGTACGCTATACCACAAGACCTGAACACTGCTTCTACAGGTGAGTTAGTCAGGTATGAGAACAACTCCAAAACTATCAATATTCTGTTCTCTGCACTTGGTAGGAATAAACATGATAGAGTTGCACACCTTGACACTGCTCATGCTATTTTGGTTAAGCTCTGCACTTACCATGAGGGTACCAACCAGGTCAAGTCTATGCGTAAGGATTCTTACAATAGACAGTACCAAACCTTTGCTCAAAAATCGGGCAAGTCACTAGATAATATTTTTTGTAGGTTTGAGGCAATTGTGTGCAACTTTCGGTCTTGTGGTACCCTTGTGTACAGTGACAATGATAGAGCTAAACAACTGTTGTATTCACTTGATGAAAATGTTTGGGGGGTTAAAATTGCTGCTCTAGAAGAAACTGCTGACTTCAACACCTTAAACTATGAGCAACTGTATAGCAAGCTAAAATCTCATAAACTATCTAGGAAATCTCATCCTAATCTTACTATTCCTGCTTCTAGCATGGCTTTGCTTTCTAGCTCTTAGAAGGGTAGTCACAGTGATGCTTCTTATGGAACTAACCCCTCACTTGACAAGTCTTCCTTGGAGTTTGCTTTGTCTTCTCTTGTTGCAGCTTCAGATGAACAGATGGAGTGCATTCCTGACGAGGAGTTGTCCTTGCTCACAAGGAAATTCAGAAGGTTCTACAACAACTGGAAGGAGAGAAGAGGAGGTGGTTCAAGAACCTGCTTCAAGTGCGGTGACCCGGGACACTTCATCGCTGATTCTCCCAAGAAGAAGAAGGCCGGGTACCGTGACAACAACACTGAAGACTTCAAACAGAAGAAGAACCGCTTCTACAAGAAGGGCAAGAACTCCAAGAAGTTCGCCAAGGCCATTGCACGCGCCTGTGTTGCCGCCTTGAGCGATGTTGACCTCACATCAAGCGAAGGCCTTACAAGCTCGAAGCAAGAGGTTGAAAAGCCACGAGTCAAGAGGAAGGATGACTTCACCGGGCTTTGCTTCATGGCAAAGAACGACCACGACACCGACTCTGGATCCGACTCTGACACAAGCGAGGTACCTCCCACTCTTCATGAGCTCTCTTCTAAACTTGATCATTTGCGCGATGTTCTGCTCATGCAAGATGATAAGCTTCGTAGTGCTGTGCATGAGAGTAGAGAGCTTAAGTCTAAGTTAGAGAGTGCTGATTTTGAGATTGCTTCGCTTAGGTCTAAGCTTGCTTGTGTTGATACTGCTGCTGAGTGTGAGTCTTGTCAAGTTGTGATGAGTGATCTTGCACAGAGGGAGAGTGTGCATGCTCATGTTGCCAGTCAGCTTGAGAGTGCCCTCAAGGAGCTTGATGAGTTGAAAGCTAGACCAACTCTTTTGGGTGCATGTCAGAAGTGCCCCAAGCTCACAGATGAGTTGGAAGCTTAGTCCCTCAAAGTCAAAGGGCTTGAGTCCAAGCTTCTACATAAGACTTGCTCGAAAGTTCTCCCACATCTGTGTGGTGTGTGTGTCACCCTCAAGGACAAGTTAGTAATCACTAGGGAATAAAACAAAGTCCTAGTTCAGGAAAATGACTATCTTGTTTCTAGGCTCCAGAGAACCCTAGTGAGTGAGGAAAAGATTGAGAGTGATTTGGCAAGAGTGAAGGAGAGTGCTTCTAGGTCAACCTATAACTTGGGCTTGGGATTTGAGAGGTGTGACAAGGAGAGTGAGAATGTAGTAAGTTTGTGCCTAGCTCCAGCTACAAGGATGAGGAAAACACCATCAAACCCACTGACACATACTATCCACCCAATCCCAAACCCTCCTTCAACCTAAAGCAAACAGAGAAGCCAAAACCCAAACCTGCAATGCAAACCAAGCCTAATCCTATGGGTGTCTACATTTGCATGTTTTGTGGTCGCAAGGGTCACTTGGATGAATTCTGTTATAGGCGTAAGAGGATTGAGAGGAAGCAAGCTAAGTTGACTAGGGATGCTTTTTATGATGATTTTGTTGACTTTCAGCCTCGCTCTTTTTCTCGTGCCTATCGTGGACAGGGTCATTCCTCATATGGCTTTGATTCATAAAACAGAGGCTTTGCGCAGCAGCGCTTTGGCGCCCCACGTTTTCCCTATCGTGGTGAGCGTCATTCGCGTGGATTTGGCTTTCACATTGATGATTTCTATCCTCACAACCTAAGGTTTGAGTCGAGATGCTTTGACAGGCCACGTTTTCCCCGTCATGGTTCTCGTCCAATGCGTTCAAATGATAATGTGCAAAGAACTGGGATGTCTACTACCGGTCGTATGGTTAAGTGCTGGATTTCCAAATCTCTTTTGACTAACCCCAGCACTGAGCCATCGACTTTTCCTTCTCGTTCTTTGTAGGCAACAGGTAGAGGCTTGGAGAACAAATGGTTGATGGACTTCGGGTGTTCGCGCCACATGACCGGAGATGCAAAGTGGTTCTCCAGCCTCACTCCCCTGAAGCGGCGGGAGTATGTGACCTTTGGAGATGACAAGAGAGGGAGAGTGAAGGCAAGAGGCGCGGTAAAGGTAAATGAAAAATTCACTCTCAAGGATGTTGGTTTGGTTGAGTATCTCAAGTATAATCTCCTCTCTGTCTCTCAGCTTCTTGATGTTGGTTTGGAAGTGCGCTTTAAATCGAATGCTTCTTGTGTTCTTGATTCAAGTGGTTCCTTGGTTTGAGGGATTTCTCGTATTGCCAAAGTTTTTAAGGCTAATTTCGCTGCTTCTCCTGGTTCTCACAAGTGCTTGTTTGCTCAATCTTCTTCTGAGCTCTGGAAATGGCATAGGAGACTAGGTCACATGAGCTTTGACTTGCTATGTCGCTTGAGTGGCCTAGGTTTGATCCGAGGATTGCCTAAGCTCAAATTTGAGAAGGATTTGGTTTGTGCTCCGTGTCTTCATGGGAAAATGATTGCAGCTTCTCATCCACCAATCAATTTGGTGATGACTGAACGCCCTGGAGAGTTGCTTCATACGGACACTGTTGGTCCTTCTCAGGTTCGTTCGGCGGGTGGGAAGTGGTATGTTCTTGTGATTGTTGACGACTATTCTCGCTACTCTTGGGTCTACTTTCTTGAGAGCAAGGATGAAGTGTTTCATCACTTTTGAAGCTTAGCTTTGAGGTTGTTCAAGGAACTCCCTCGTGCATTATGAGCAATTCGTAGTGATAATGGCACCGAGTTCAAGAACTCCTCCTTTGATGCTTTATGTCTTGAGCATGGTATTGAGCATCAGTTTTCAGCACCTCGTGTTCCCCAGCAGAACGGTGTGGTTGAAAGAAAGAACAGAACCTTAGTGGAGATGGCCCGGACGATGCTCGATGAGCATAGGACTCCGAGGCGGTTCTGGGCTGAGGCCATTAGCACTGCTTGCTATGTCTCCAATTGGATTTTTTTGTGCTCAATTCTTAATGTGACTTCTTATGAGCTGCGTTTTGGGAGAAAGCCCTCGGTTATTCATTTGCGTGCCTTTGGTTGCAAGTGCTTTATTCTCAAGTGTGGCAATCTTGGTAAGTTTGAGTCAAGGTTTTCCGATGGAATCTTTCTTGGTTACTCTCTTCATGGTCATTCCTACAGAGTTTTGAATTTAGATACTAACGCCATCGTAGAATCCTGCGATGTAACCTTTGATGAATCAAACTCTTGTGCAAGGAATGTGATTGAGTCTGTATGTGACAAGGAGATGAAGGAGAGCATCTTCGTAGAAGAGGACCTACATGGCTTTGATGATGATGATGATGATTCACTTCATCTCTCATCTGACCTTGTTCCTGCTGCTACCACTACTCCAGTAGAGGGTCCAGAAGCTTCTACATCGACTTCAGCGGCTGTTGAGCAAGCTCCAGCTGTGGTTGAGGGGGAGGTACACTCTGAGAGAGAGGGTCCTCACCACATTCAGCATCAACATCCACCCCAACAGATGATCGGTAATCTCTATGAGAGTACAACAAGGTCAAGGTCTTCACATCTTGCTTGCTTTACCAATTTTCTCTTTGTTCTAACCTTTAAACCCCAAGATGTTGGACACGCACTATCTGATGAACATTGGGTTAATGCCATGCATGAGGAGTTGGAAAACTTTGAGAGGAACAAAGTCTGGACCCTGGTAAAGCCTCCCAAAAATGTCAATGTCATAGGAACCAAGTGGGTGTTCAAAAACAAACATGGGTAGGATGGTGAGGTTTTGAGAAACAAGGCTAGGCTAGTTTCTCAAGGTTTTAGCCAAGTGGAGGGCTTAGATTATGGTGAGACCTTTGCTCCTGTTGCTCGCATAGAAGCCATTAGGATCTTGCTTGCATTTGCTAGCTCCAAGGGCATTAGACTTTATCAAATGGATGTCAAGAGTGCTTTCCTAAATGGTTTCATAGAGGAAGAAGTGTATGTGAGGCAACCCCCTGGCTTTGAGCACCACAAATACCCAAACCATGTGTACAAGATTTAGAAGGCTTTGTACAGGCTAAAGCAAGCACCTAGAGCATGGTATTCTAGGCTTAAGACCTTCTTGCTAGAGCGTGGGTATGTCATAGGGTGTGTTGATAAAACCTTGTTCACTCTAAAGCATGGCAATGACTTTCTAATTGTTCAGATTTACGTGGATGATATTATCTTTGGTGGTTCCTCTCATGCTCTTGTGTCCAGATTTCAGGAAGCTATGGAAAGTGAATTTCAGATGTCGATGATAGGAGAGCTCACCTTCTTTTTTGGGCTTCGAATCAAGCAGTGCAAGCAAGGCACTTTCATACATCAAGCCAAGTACACGAAGGGTCTCCTGAAGAAGTTCGACATGGTCAATGTGAAGCCGTAGTCTACACCAATGTCCACTACAACGGCTCTTGACCCCGATGAAGACTGTGAAGTGGTGGATCAAAGAGAGTACAGGAGCATGATTGGCTCCCTCTTGTACCTGACAGTGACAAGACCCAACATACACTTTACGGTGTGTATTTGTGCTCATTTTCAAGCTTCCCCAAGGGTGACTCATCGCAAGGCTATCAAACGCATCTTCAGGCATCTTCATCTCTTGATCTCATTGGGTATTCGGATGCGGACTTTGCTGGGTGTAGAATTGATAGGAAGAGCACTTCTGGTACTTGCCACGTCTTGGGTACTTCTTTGATTTGTTGGTCTTCTCGTAAGCAGTCGAGTGTTGCCCAATCCACCACAGAGGTTGAGTATGTAGCTGTTGCTAGCTGCTTTTCGCAAATCCTATGGATTGTGTCTACCATGAGAGACTATGGGTTGACTTTTAAGGGTGTTCCACTCATGTGTGATAACTCCAGTGCCATATGCTTAGCCAAAAACCCAGTCCAACATGGTAAGGTCAAACACATCAATGTGCGATTTCACTTCCTGAGAGACAATGTTGAGAAGGGGGATGTTGAGCTCATATACATTGATACCAAAAACCAACTAGTTGATATCCTCACCAAGCCCCTAGATGCTTCAAGACATGCTTTTCTTCGGGGGGAACTTGGTGTTTGTCATCCGTATGGCATCATTTGAGGGGGAGTTGGTGTTCACTTGTATATATGTATCTTACCATTTTTGCTTTGCATCTCATATGTAATATATGCATTGGTAGATGAGCTTTGAGTCTTATGCTTTCTTGCATTTCTCTTTGCTATGATTGAGCTTGAGCTAAGTTGTGTGGATATGATGGTAATCTCTCATGCTTAGATTTCCTAGATGGCCTGTTATAGACTCATGTGAGCAACTTGCTAATCTTAAAGGTAAACTGAGCTTCTTGTGAACCTTATGATCTAATCTTGTCAAAACTTGCTCACCATGTATATAATTGTTCTTATCTTTGTTGAAACTTGCATTGAGGCTGGTCTAGAGGATGTCTTGGCTTTGGCACCTTGTGTTTGCGAAATGGAAGGCTTTGCAAATGTTTAGCTCATGATGTAACATTGTGGGAACATTTGTTCCTTTTGCCATAAAGGCATGCTCTTTTGTCTTGTGCATAATCTTGAAAAATCTGCTAAGTGCTTTGATCAAGAATTACTCATAATGCTAAATCCAAACATTATGACTTGAAGCCTCGGGGTGTTTGCCGTACCCAGTCGTGCGACCCTCCGCATGGATAAGAGGACACATGAGGATAAACAATAATCACTTGATCAACTGAGTCTCTGTTGCATATGTGAGCATTTGTAGAGCTTATTTTCTTTGAATGCTTATTGCCCTTGTTGAGATTGAAACTGGCTAGATTCTTATGATTCCCTTGGTGCTTGTTTTGCCTTGGATGGGAGTACTTACACATGTGGTGGCAGTTTTGCTCATGATAAGCAACTTTGATTCTATCTAAGCTAGTCAATCTTTCTTCTTAGCTTGTATAGCTCATGGTGTTTATGCCTTGCTATCTATTTTTGATATTTGCATGATTGAGAGCTATTGCTTTTACACTTCATGGCACTATGGTTATGGTTAGCAAAGTTAAATGCTTGTTTGCATAATTGTTGAAGCTCCTTAGGTTTGCATTTTCATGCATTGCATATTTGCTTGTTCTTTTGCTTCTTTGATGAGTTCATTGCCAAAGGGGGAGAAAATTTTGGGTCATACACAAATAATGCTAAGAAACTCATATGATTCATTTTGCACTACATGAGACCTACCACAACTTAAGGGGGAGCATATCATGATCTTGAGCGTTTTCTTGCGCTTTTCACATTCTTTGCATCTCAAGTCACTTTCTTTGCCAACTCTTGGTTTTGTAATCCCTACTTTACTAGATGGCTTGTTTACACCTTTTCTTTGGGCTTGGCCATTTGGATGTGCTTATTCTGCTTCGCATTTCAATCTCTAATCTTTGTGTATCTGGTGTTGTCAATGTACTCATCAAGGGGGAGATTGAGAAACCATGTGGATATATGCCATGGTTTGCTATATTTGCTATATTGGTGTTTAAGTTGAAATGCGGGAATCCGAGTACTGCATGGGTTTTCATATTATGGTTATGACTAACCAGAGTTGGTGGAGGAATTGATAATGTTGCAGGAGTTGGGAAATGTGTTTGCTTGTCTCATGATGTGTAGGTCACTGGAGTCAACTTGGCGGTCAATGACGAGAGGATCGGGCACAAGTAGGGAACTTAGAGCCAGATGATCGGGATGCCGGGTGAAGTCAAGGGTGATCCACACCGTACACGTGGAGAGGAAAGAAGCACGGATAGTTTCGTGGTTGAGCCTCAAAACCGTGGTGATCATAAAGACGGCGTGGTGACCAAGTCAAGGCGAACGGGATGCCGGTGCAAGTGATAAGGGGGCCCGATGGACAGGGACTGGGAGAGACTTGCCGGTGGTCAGGATCGTGGGACAAGGTGACACGTATCAACATCGAGAAGTTGCACTTTGAGAAGCGTGCAAGGCGGTTTCCCGATTTGGCCCTCAAAACCGGTGGTGGTGGTTGGTGGTGCACGTGGCACCATCACGGAGCTTGCTTCGAGATGAAGCAAAGACGTGAAGCATCCGATGGCATTCGAGCGATGAGGAAAAAGATGGATGGTTATACCCCCGGTGGTAGGTGGGTGTGTTATGTAGGTCAAGGGTAGAGTGGTCATGTGGATAATAGACCCTAGGCCTATATAAGGACAGGTGTGGCTAGTGGGAGAGGTGTCTCTCTTCCCATTAGCCTTGTGTTAGGACTCTATTCAAAGTGCTAGGAGAGAACTTCATGTTTTAGAGGAGAGTAGTGGGTGTGTGAGAGACATCTCTTGCTCTTCCAAATAGTGGGAGGAAGAGGGTGGCTTCCTAGCCTTGTATCTATGGATCTTGTAAGTACCTTTCTATGATATGAGAAGTATTTTCGTGCTCAAGATTTCCCTCTTCACTTGAATCCCGAAATTCCCCTTTTCCTATTTTCGGAGCTATTTTTGTGATGATTTTCGATCTCACTTTTGGACAAATTTTTGGCCCGAATTTCTTGAGGAACTTGTTGCTAGGATGAGCTAGAACAATCCTCTATGGATCCTTGAACGATTCAATAGCTCTAACACCTTTGATTTGAAGGATTTCTCAAGTTTCCTCTTTTTGGTGTTCTTGGCACAAGATATGAAATTCGTGATGATTTCTTGAGCCACTTGCGTTGGTCTTCTAGGATTAGGGTCGTGATGTGCTGAGGATTCACTGGTCCAAATTTCATGATTTTTGGAGTTCTTTTGATAAGGTTTTGCAATTTTTCTTTACGGTTCGATGTTGTTGTTCTGAATCTGTCGGGCCCGATCGGCAGTGCCGATGGCTACTGCCGGTGGCACCAACTGCCAATGGACCAGCAAGGACCAGCAGTGCCGGTGGTCACTGCCGATGACCGGATCAGCACTGTCGATCGCCTGGACCAGCACCGTCGATCGACACTGCTGATTCTTCGTCAGGACAGCTCAGTTTTTTAGTCTTTTTCTTCCATGTTTTGTGCCTTGGTTTTCCACCTTCGTTAATTGTTTTCTGTGTGATTTTTCAGTAGATTTGTGTCTTGGCTGTACTCGACCAACAGCTATAACCGGCACTATCGATGGGTGTGACCGGCACTGCCGATGGCTATGATCAGCACTTCTGATGGTAGACCAGTAAGGTAATTTTGTGCTTGCTTCTTTGTCTATTTCAAGTCTTTGTTGTTCTCTCTTGTTTCCGCTGTGTTCCGCTATTGTTGATCACTCCTAGGGTTAGCACATCACAAGTTGGTGTGTGTAGCCTTGGTGATTCGGTTAGAGATTGGCTTGGGTTGTAATTGGGACATAGGCCAAGTTTTCTTGGAGAATTTTGATTGGCTCCCATTCACTCTCCCCCCCCCCCTCTGGTCACCTTCTCGGTCCTGCATATTCCACGGGTGGAACATAAGTGACACGAGCCAATACGCGAGCAAGATTCCTTTGGACTTACTTTGGTTTTGCATATATTATCATATAGAAAGAAACGTAGCTATTCCGCATCTAGTTTGTGTCTTATTAATCAACCAAGGATCGCTGCGCAGGAATCAAATCAACTAGAAATCCTAGACGACTCTTTCTTTGACATTCCGTAAGTAACCTAGTGCATGTGCCTTTGAAGAAAATAAAATACGAACAACCGCGCTGGTTGTAATAGATCGACTTGAATGCGTCTTCTTGCTCTGGCATTCAAGTCCATTTTAAGGAAGGATGATGTACCAGGATACTTTATGTTTTGTTGAGCCCTACTTTGGTCTCTGGTTTGATGATTGTACGTGCTAAAAATCCGGTACATTCCATTTTGTTTCCCATCCTAGTCTTTTGCGACACTTCTGGTTTACTTATTTTGTTAGGTCTCGACTTCTCCGCTATGATCTTCCCAGTAGTTCATATAGGAGCTATTGTCGTTTCATTCCTATTCGTGGTTATGATGTTCAACAAATAGCGGAGATTCACGAAGAAGTATTGCGCTATTTACTAGTGAGTGGTGAACATTTGAGGAATTTTCTACTCAAGAATGGTTTCACCAATGGAAGTATTGACAACACCTTGTTCACAAGGCATGTTGGGAAGGATATCTATGCGTGCCAAATCTATGTGGATGATATCATATATTTGATCAACTAATGAGAAGTACAATGAGGAGTTTCAGGAAAAGATGGGAAAGGAATTTCAAATTTCCAAGATTGAAGAGTTGCATATATTCCATGGGTTCCAAGTCAAGAAATTGAGAGAAGGAAACTTCATCTATCAAGACAAGTACACCAACGATCACCCCAAGAGATTTAACATGGAAAGTTGCAAGCCCTTGCATACACCTATGGCAACAAGCAAGCCTTTAGATGAAGGTGTGAAAGAAAAATCAATGAACCCTAAGCTCTATAGATCAATGATTGGTTCTTTGCTCTATCTCACCGCCTCAAGATCGGACATCATGTTTGGTGTGTGCTTGTGTGAATGCTACCAAGCAAATCCAAAGGAGTCACACTTGAAAGCTCTGAAAAGAATACTAGGATACCTCAAGTACACACCTACCATGGGATTATGTATCCAAAAGGAACAAACTTTAAGTTACTTGGGTATTTGAACTCTTATTTTGTCAGTTGTAAAGTGAATAGGAAGAGCACATCGGGAGGTTGCCAATTTCTTGGAAGATCACTTGTATCTTGAAGTACAAAGAAGCAAAACCCAATGGCTCTATCAATAGCCAAAGAAGAGTACATGGCGGCGGGAGCATGTTGTGCCCAACTTCTCTACATCAGGCAAACGCTCTCACATTATGGCCTCAACTACACTCAAATGCCATTATATTGTGATAGTGAGGCAATGATCAAGATGGCTCTTAAGCAAGGGGAACATGGTCATGCAAAGCATATTCAAGTCAAGCCCTACTTCATAATAGAACATGTTGATAATATGGATATTGAATTGGTGAGTGTACGGACTCAGGAACTGTAACAGAACTGCCTTACCACGGAGACGGCTCCATTCCAGGATCTTTCTCATGTGGCGACACGCGTTGTGGCGCCCAATAGTATAACACATGACAACATAATATAGTTGCAACAAGAACATAGAAAGAGTACAAAGTTTTACATAAATCCGGAATTTATTTACAAACCAGAGTTTCAAAAGTGCGAAAGCGAAGTAATGACATGTATGACAGAATAAGTAAAATACAATCACCCTCTCACGACGATACACAATAATAATAGCCAGCCTTTGGCCGGTGTCATGCCCTTGACATCGTGCTAGCGCACACAAGCCTACTCCTCATCATCATTGGTGCACGGCTTCCACTCAATGTTCCAGCAGTCAGAACGCTGGCCTTCCTAGTGGAACCTCTCACTGCAGTGGCAGCCTCCACCCTGGTCATCTGAAAACCATATAGAACGTCGCCTAGAGTAACAAATTTACTCAGCAAGACTGACCCGTCAAGATGGCCAACTACAGCCGACTCCTAGGCATGCATAGGCTATGGGCGGGGTTTATGTTGTGGATCCTTACTTTTCAAGTTTTAGCATCCAGTTAAGTTGTCATGAGAAATGATAAATTTAGTTTGCACTATAACTACCACAATTATGGTTTCAATACAATTAATAATAATTCCAAACAGTAATATTGAACCCATTCATCTCATTAATGGCTTCGAACACTGTTTCGGCGGAGTTATCAAGTGGTACTCGTTACTGTGAGGGGCCGCGACTCGAATCGATTTACATCCTGCAGGAGAAACCTATTTGCACCATCCATACGCGCTTCATAGAACCTACATGGAGCAACCTTTCGCATACGGTACTACTGGGTTTATAACTTTAGCATGCAAACAGTACGTTCAAACTTGATCCCATGGGCCGGACACGAGGTGTAGTCTTAGGTGACTCGGACGGGGCTATCTCCTTGAAGACAAGTTGTCCTTTCCTTTCCACCTAGTTGCTCGTCCGGTCTTCATTCGTTATTCCATTTCATCTTTCCTTCATCTGACATCATTCCCAAGTGATGATATTTTCTGATCTATGAGTGGTCTCCATAGCACTCGATGAATAGTCGTGCTAAATTAAGCAGAGCAACTACCGTCCTGATGCTATCATCGGGTAAAGGGAACCTACTGTAATTCTAGATTTTCAAACAACTCATATAAACTTAATGCATAGACAAGCCTACATCCCTAACTAGTGATAAAATAAAAATTTAAATCGAGTGGGATGAACCGAGCTTGCCTTGAGTGGGTTCCTGGTTAGCGGGGTCACCACCTGGTCCTTCTGGCTCCTGCTCCGGTCCCGCTTCCACGTGGTTCACCTCGTGTTCTACATGATGCAAATGATGACAATGTGCATAAGAGATAATTCATGAAAATTTCTTAATAAGAAGTTTAGTGTGTTTTTATGTGTATAAAAGAGCATGTTTAGTTTGTATATTAGTGTTAGTTCACTTTATGTATTTTCTTCATCGATTTCATTTAGTTAACAGTTGCGCATTCAAATAAAGTACATGTGTGTAGGTCAGAGCAATGCAAGTGTATATGAACATGGTAAGTGGTTAAGTATACCTAGTTAATATTCCATTGTGCAGGGGGGTGTTGCTAGAACTAAAGTTTGATGCATGTGGAAATAGGGCTACGTGAACGACTATATAATTAAGTGTAATATTAAACCTAAGAGACAAGAATAATCCATTTATCATGGTTTTGAAAAACAAATATACCTATGAGAAATTTACTATACATATATCATACTAAGAGGATTTATTGGCCAAGTTTCACTAACATGTATGGAGCCAATTAATTTAAATAATTAAATTACTATGAAAGCTAATTAATTAATTGTAGTATGTATATTTAAAGATTAAAAATGTATGGTTTTACAGGATGGTTGCGAATGGTAAAGAATAACCATAGGCCAAGTGCCATGAATATAGCAGTTACTATAAATTATATATAAATTCATTGGTGTTTTAGCTATTTATCATAAATCTGCTAAAAATATTAACGTGCATGGGGTATAAGCATTTTAGTAAAATCATACGTGAGCAGGTAAACTCACAGAAGTTTGATTTGCTTCAAAACTCTTGGTATTGATTTAGTTTTGCATTTTACAAGTTAATAGAGCTTTTCTGGAATTTTATTTGAGCGCAGAAACATGATAAAAGGCCTTGGACCAATAGCAGGAGGGCCACATGGGCCACACAAGAGCCTGCCCACAGCCGATCCAGGGCATCCCTGCCCCAGGTCGAGCGGCCGCCATGGCCATGGCGGCCATGCGTGCTCAAGGCCGAGCCGGCGCAAGGGGAGGATCTAAACATCACCGAAAAATCCGAAAAAAATACCAGGACGCAGAGGAACTTGATGCGAACTCAATTGAGGTGGTCCCGAGGAGAGGTGCTCACCAGAGTGGTCGGCGGCGGGTGGCGAAGCTAGAGGCGGAGTCACCGGTTTTCAAATTTATGCGGACAACTCTTTGGGTTTCGCGGGATGGGGTAGGGTGGAGCTGGAAGAGGGAGAGCCTGCACACGTTTTGAGTCGGTGGATCTGTGTCGGAACTCGGAAGGCAGCGTAACGACGGTGCTCTGATTTCTCAAACTCTCATCAATGGAGGTTAGAAGAGAAAAAAAAACAAAAAGAAAAAACGAGTAGGTGCCGAAAATAAGAGATCAGAATCTTGGTTTAGCCTCGGCCGGGTCTATCATGGGCTTACCACCGGTATACGGGCACCACGTGGCATGTCAGCACCGGCAGCTCGAGGCCACGCGCGAGCTGAGAGGGAAGGGCATGGCAGGTGAGACCCACGTGGTATTTTTTTTTGATTGGTTTTTAAAATAGCACCCGCTTAATATTTTGTATCTTTAAAATTATAGACGCTATGTCAAATCTAAAAATATAATTATGCTCAGTAAGATCTGTTTGAAGTTATAAAAATATTAACGTTTGGTGATTGACAATTAAATTTGAATAAGAAATTTTTAAAGAGGGGTAGTTTTTGACATTTCATCATTTATTTGGGCTACTAAATTAATGGATAAAATTCTGAGAAATTTCTCAAAATTCTAATTTGTTCCAGTATGTAACATATATTTTTGGTGGCTATTAGTTACGTTTGAAATTTCTGACTTGCAGTTCAACTATCATTCAAATTTGTTTATATTTTAAATTTTAATTAATTCAAATGCATCACAATTTTTTTTAATCTGGTATAAAACTCATGTGGAGTTGGTCTAGGAGGTTGTGATGGGAGTATTGGCACCAGGAGTGTCACAACCCTCCCCCCTTAAAGAAATCTCGTCCCGAGATTAAGGAATGTTATAGCGGTTTACCTAGGCGGTGGTGAAGAAACTCGGGGTAGTGACTTTGTAGAAATTCTTCAGTCTTCCAAGTGGCTTCTTTCTCACTATGGTTGCTCCACTGGACCTTGTAGAACTTGAGTGTCTTCTTGTGAGTAACTCGTTCCTTCTTCTCATCCAGTACCTTCACCGGGCGCTCTGAATATGTCAGATCGGGCTGTAGTTGGTCGGTGCTCTATAAAGGAACGTCTACAGGTGTCTTCAGACATTTCTTGAGCTAGGACACATGGAATATGTCATGCACTCCCGCAAGTTCCACTGGTAGTTGGAGTTTGTAGGCCACAGGCCCACATCTTGCAATGATTGGATAGGGGCCAATATAACAGGGTGCTAACTTCCCACGAATACCAAATCGTTATACACCTTTGGTTGGGGACACTCGGAGGTAGACCATGTCACTGGCTCTAAATTCCAGTGGGCGACGCCTTTTATCCGCATAACTCTTTTGCCTGGAGTTTGCTGCTTGTAGATTTGATTGTATTTCCAGTACCTTCTCCTCAGCTTGTTGTACTAATTCCGAGCCGAATATTACTCTCTCCCTTGATTCTGACCAACTCAGGGGTGTGCGACAACGACGACCATATAGAGCCTCAAATGGTGCCATCTTGATGCTTTCTTAATAACTATTGTTGTATGCAAACTCAGCCAAGGGTAAGCATTGGTCCCACTTTTTGCTATGATTCAGTACATAGGCCCTCAACATGTCTTCTAATATTTGGTTGACCCTTTCCGTCTGACCGTCTGTTTGGGGGTGGTATGCCGAATCTTTAATCAACCTTGTGCCCAATGACGCATGGAGCTGCTCCCAGAAGCGTCCAACAAACTAGGAGCTCCTATCGGATATGATGGTCTTGGGTACTCCATGCAGGCAAAGAATTCACTCAATGTATAGTTGTGCATATTGCTGCATTCTATATCGGGTGGAAACTGGTATCAAGTGTGCAACCTTGGTCAGCCGATCAATAATAACCCATATGGAGTCGAACCTGCGTGGCGTCTATGGCAACCCAACTATGAAATCCATGCTGATGTCGTCCCATTTCCATGCCGGGATACTCAGAGGTTGTAATTAGGGATGCAAGTTTTACATTTTGTGGGCTGGTGGGTCGGACTAAAACTTCTAAAATGAACTAGAATTTCCCCCCTCCTCATCAAGCTAGTACAACAAATGAACTAGAGGTTTGACCCACAACTATCCATTGGGTACCCACTTGCATCCCTAGTTGTAATGGACCAGTTGTTTATAGGTGATCAGCCTTGACTCAATGGCAGGTATCACACTCTGCGACATATCACGCTATTTCCCTCTTCATACAAGTCCACCAATATCTGGATCTCAAATTGTGGTACATCTTGTTGCTTCCCGGATGCATGGAGTATTTTGCAACATGAGCTTCGTCCAAGATCTTCTTGCAAAGTTCTTCATTCTGGGCTTCTACTATCTCTTCTCACAAGGTAGGCACCAACGCTAGGTAATAGAGAGCTCCGTGGGGTGTTACTTGGACATAGTGATCACAAGCGGCTCAGACATTCCCACCTCTATAATGACTAACCCTTGTACACTTGAGAAAATCTTTTGTTGAGTCATAAGTGTAGGAGGAGCTACGGTGAAATGCCACTTCGACCAAGGAGGAGCACCGTAAAAGGGGAAGTTATTCTAACTCTTGCCAACTATTTTATGCCTCTTGGTTTTGTTACGTTTTTTTGTGGTGATAGGTGACAAAGAGGGAGAAGAAACACGGTGATCCAAAAGCCAAGTCTAGATCAAAAGGGGGGAGATAGAACATGAAGATCCTAAAGCCAACCCTAGACCAAGGAGGGAGAAGAAACATGAATATGATCGATATCTCAAAGGGGGAGATGGAACATGAAGATCACATCAAGATGGACATTTACACCAACATGGAGAAGAACAACGACAATGAACACCTTCACCGACATGAGCATCTACGTCCTTGGTGCATGTCTACATCAACAAAATCGACTACCACGACACCTAGCATATTCAACTCAAGCTCAATATCAAGTTCGCTACATATTTGGGTAGTTCTCCCTCCGCACCTAGCATATTCCAAGGGGGAGACTACTTTCAAGGTAAGGACAAAGGTATGACTTTCAATCTTTTCTTTTCCTTTGGTTCTTTCTTGCTCGTTCATTTTGGATCATCATAAGTAGTGGTTGTCATCCATCACCAAAAAGGGGAAGATTGTAAGGTTCATGACCATTGAGGTCACCCTTAGGTATGGTGTTTTGGTGATGAATGACAAACATGAAATGAGACTAATGTCTACACGAGTGTTGTCCGTGTAGGAAATCTTTTCTACCTTATGATGATTGTCGATGGTGTCTTTGGCAATTGATGACAATGACCGCAAGCATGGAGGCTTGTGAACTTGATGGAGTCCAAGGGTTGATGGAGATGAATCAAAGCGGAGAACAAGCTATGGTGCAAGTGTATGGAACACTTGACTAGTTGTTAGGGCTTTGAGTCCACAGGAAAAACCAGACTATCAAGGGGGTCTAGATCATTCTCTTAGGTCATGTCTAGTCGGTGATGTGCAAGGTTGCTCGGTGAAATCACAGGCACTAGGTGACAGTGGAGAAGCCAAGGAGCTATTCGGAGAAGCCGGGAAACGAAGTCAAGCGAGGACGATAAGTTTGAGCTTCTGGACATAGAGACCGGACAAAGGGGTCAGTGGAGACCGGACTGTACGGTCACTATATGAAGTTGTCCAGGACTTAGCGCGAGGAGCAGGAGTTCTATCAGCAAGAGACTCCGTACAGACCAGAAGGTCCGATCTGCTGACCGGACGGTCCGGTCAGTAGGAGTGCAGGAACGGCAGAGAGGGTGCATTTCGCGAAGGCTCCTGGAATGGAGAGAGAAAGTGAACTAGATAGTCCGGTCCAGTGACCGGACAGTCCGGTCAGTATAGGAAATCGCCTGGACAGAGAAGCCAATGATTCTGGGAACCGTTACCAGAGTGACCGGACGGTCCAGTCAGGCGGTGAACGAACAGTCCGGTCTGGAGGTCCAGAAAGGTAATTTCGTGGAGCAACAGCTAGTTTGAGGTTGAGAGCCTATATAACTTCATTGCTGGGGTCTTGGAGACCTCTCTTGGCCAGTGGAATACCTGAGAGCATTTGGTAGGGTCGAAGAGGAAAAGAGGAGAGCACTAGGAGGAGATATTGCATATCTTGATAGTGCTAGAGAAGAGTAGCTTGAGCATCTTGCACATCTAAGGCTAGGGTGTACTTGAGGGTGTGATCTAGATTGTTACTCTTGGTCTATGGTGAGACCTAGATCGGTTAGGTGTCGGTGAACGAGCCTATCGTGATCGGTTGTGAAGGTCGTCACACATTTGTACACGGTTTGAGTCCGCCATTGAAAGCGGCATCGCTAGTGAGCGCCCGTGTCGGCTCAGGGAGTCCGGCAAGTTCTCGAGGGAGGCGAGCTTGTTCTTTGTGCAGCGGTGATGCACACCGTGTCTTCACTCTAGGAGTGATTGCGGGCTCGTGTGCGAGAACTCCACTTGATGGAGGGAGGGACCAGGACTCCGGCAGGAGTGGTCCAACGAGGATTAGGGGAAGGCGTCATCCTTCCGAGACCTCAGAAAAAAATCATGAGCCATCCCTTACTCTACTCCTCACTATGATGCTTTACTTTCCGCATTTACATACCGTGATATTCATGCTTGTGTGTTCCATTAGTTCTCTTTGACTATCTTGTAGACTTGCATGTTTATACTCCTTTCTTGCTAGTAGTGTTTAAGCTTCCGCATTTGATGACTAACATGAGTAGGAGTTACATTGGTGTGCTTGATCACTAGAAGTGCACAGGAATTGTATTGATAGTGTGATCCACTAGTATGCATAGGGTGTCCTTCCTTTCATAGGATTATATTGATAGTGTGATCACCACTAGACTTGTGTAAGAGTTGTATCGAGTGCTATCGGTAGTTTGCAATTGGTAAAATTGGTTCATGGTGGTAGTTCCCGATTCACCCCCCCCCCTCTCGGTCACTATGATCCTTTCAGGTTTCTTGGGGTGAGTTATGATGATGCTTTCAGGAGACCCCTGCCCTCCTTATATATCTAAAAGGCAGGGCTTACACGGTGAATCCCCTAATTGGTTTACAATAGTTTCTATCTATAACCTATATCTCTAATATTATCTTGCCGCCTACTCCAATTAATGATCCGAGTAGTAATCTTCATGGACACTGATCTTCACGTCAGTAATAGACCCTGGCTCACACGGCAGAATACCCGAGTACTTAGATATCTAGGGTATACACCCACAATTAGTTTGGACAAAAGTTGTGGTAGACTAAGCTGAACTACATACAAACCTTTTTAGAATAGTATTAACTAATAAATTAATAGTATATGCTATTGTACTTGACATTATCATTGGGTCAGACAATTCCTACTATTTCAAATTATAGGGTCTTTTTTGCATGATATACTCGCCTTTCCTATTTAATTGCCCCTCCACCAACCTTGCCTCCACCTAATTTTCAATACCTCAAAAAACATCGTCCCTTGCTATATTTTTTCCTCCTCCTCCTCCTCCTCCTCCTCCTCTTCCGCCTACCATAACAAGCTTTGCATCCCTCTAGTCATAGTTTACGATAAGAAATCTATTAGATCCTACTGTAATCTTCCTTAAGGCATCACCTCTCCCAAGGATTCCCTTACAGCCATCTACTAGATTCTAGATCTATTGCTTGAACGCTATCAGCAGTGCATCATAAAAAGATGTTTGTATGTTAAGATTCATCATAAGGTACAATCTTTCTAGATCCTACCATAATATGCCTCTAGGCATCGCCCTTTCTTGAATTTGTTAGCAGTATATTGAAGATGGTGTCTCTCCATATAGATCTTGCTCTGATCTAGCAAATCTAGATCTCATCCTCCCTTATAATAGATCTACGACATGTCTCTTCAAAAGAGGGCGATAAGTGGATGAGGATAGGCATAGTGATATGGGTGGAGCCGAACAGGATCTCCCTAAGATGGATATGGTGAAGTCGACTAATCCATCCAGATCTGGGGGAAACCAAGGAGAAGGAAGGTGATATAGGGTAGAATCTTTTTTTGTTGTCACATGCTTCTCTGGATTGACGGCAATGATAAATTTTCCTACAACAATGAGTTACTTTTGGGGCAACAAGCTGACCACTTCTCTTCCTTTCCCCACCAACAAGATCGCCCAGAGATGGAAGGAAGGGGGGCAATTCTGACTTCTAATAGTGATTACAGAGGGTTTCTTGGTGGAGAGAGGAGGAAGGGTTCTAGTACTTGACTTTGTGGCTTTAAGCGGAATTGTTTGTTGAGGGAGGGCTTTAGTGCTCCCCCTGCTTGGCAAACTTGTGTGGTACAAATGACATATAATAATGTTTGGCTATCTAGGGTTGGTCTTAGAGACATAAATCCCCTAATGAAGGTTACTTGTATGGATCATAGATCTTTCTTGTAGTTGGCAATGTAACCATTTTTGCTAAGTATTTAATATTTCTTTATTACCATCCAAGCAATATGGTAAATATGTCTTCTATTTTCATATATAATCTAGTATAGTTTATGAAAAATAGATACTTGCAAATTGATATGTTGTTTTCCTTTGTATGGAGATTCTTGTTACATTATTTTTATCTAGGATTGTGATCTAAGATTCATCTAACAGCGACAAACTAATAATAATCTATTTTCATATCTATAGACCATGCCTCCATATGTACAGTGTTTTCCTGATATTATGATATGTTACAATTTACATGTTTATTTCTACTTATTTGTTTAAAACATATTGTTGTTGTTGTTGTTCTATTATAGCATAAGAAATATATATATTATATAGAAAGTTTATTTTGAAAACTTTGTGTATACCTGATACATACTTAACATATGATCCGATACTTGATAAATGATCCATTGAGTTATGAGTAGTTTGAGGTGGTAACATGTGCACGGTGATACACACATTTTGTGCATCTTTAACCATTCTCCATTATTGTAATCAATAAACTTTATTGTTAAAATGACCATAGCATCTTCATTGTTGATTATTTTACCCTAATGCTACTATTTGCATATTACCTAGCATCATTTTTTATTCTTTCATTACTTTCATATTAAACATTGTTGTTTCCTCCTTAGGATAAATCACAAAGTAACGTTTTGACGCTGTCTTGCGAAGGTTACACAATTCACTTATCAGATCATGAAGCAACCAACTTGCCTACCAGAAGGAGAGGTAAATTGACCCTCTTTTGTACATGTATTCCTTAAAACCATTATATTATGTTATTCACAAACAGTTAACTTGCAGGATATCAATGCAAATGACTCTGGTGGCTTGAATGAGGTTCAAGTAACTAATCATGAAAAAGGAGAGGTAAATTGACCATATTTTGTACATGTATTCCTTAAAACCATTATATTATGTTGTTCATAAACAGTTAACTTGCAGGACATCAATGCAAATGACTCTGGTGGCTTGAATGAGGTTCAAGTAACTAATCATGAAAAAGGAGAGGTAAATTGACCCTCTTTTGTACATGTATTCCTTAAAACCATTATATTATGTTGTTCATAAACAGTTAACTTGCAGGACATCAATGCAAATGACTCTGGTGGCTTGAATGAGGTTCAAGTAACTAATCATGAAAAAGGAGAGGTAAATTGACCCTCTTTTGTACATGTATTCCTTAAAACCATTATATTATGTTGTTTACAAATAGTTAACTTGCAGGACATCAATGCAAATGACTCTGGTGGCTTGAATAAGGTTCAAGTAACTAATCATGAAAAAGGAGAGGTAAATTGAACCTCTTTTGTATATGTATTCCTTAAAACCATTATATTATATTGTTCACAAACAGTTAACTTGCAGGACATCAATGCAAATGACTCTAGTGGCTTGAATGAGGTTCAAGTAACTAATCATGGAAACAATGTGCCAGTTACTGCATGTAGCTCACGGTCATGGTTTCCAAATGCTCCAACAATGGTGCAGCAAGCCTCCCAAGTTACTCATATAAATCATGGTACAAGTCAGTCATCTTATCTTCCTTCTCAAGCTCCTGGACCAGTGGGGGGTAGCCTAGAGAACTTTATTGAGATAATGGAAGTGCAGCAAGCATATTTGTGTGCATTAAATGATCCAGACCAAGTTACTCCAATGAGGCTCATTCGCCAATCTCCACAAGCTCTCCGAAATCATTATGCTGATGATATTCGTCAGATGTCACATTCTGGGGAAATTAAGAGGACTTTTGGTTCTTCACAAATGCAACATTCTAGATGGGACAACATCAATTATTCAGGTGGCGTGCAACTAACAACAAGGTCTCCAATGGACGAAACCTTTAGGATCATTTTCATCAAGGGACAGATTTCTGCTTTATGGTGAAAATTAACCCTCTCTTTCAAGTCTTCAATTCAATGCAGCGTTATCACATTGTGATTTATTCAAATCAAATGCAATATTATTCATCCATATTCCTTATTGCAAATTATTTGTGTGCAGTGCTAATTCACATGGGAGCCGTCTTATTCAAGATGCGTTGGAGACGGCAACAACAGAGGAGATCATAATGGTCTATGAGGAAATTATTCCTTATGCTCGTATACTGACCATGGATGTTTTTGCAAATTACACTATTTATAAGGTTTGTCAACGCCTATTCTTTCAAGCAATATCACATATGATTTGAATTCCAATGTATATATACTGACCTTTATTGGTTGCACACCAGCTTCTTGAGTATGGACCACAGTTCTACAGAAGAAAATTCATCAGTAATCTTATTGGGCATGTAATACCCCTAAGCCTTCATATTAATGGATGCCGAGTCATCCAAAAGGTAAAATATACTAACTTGCAGCACATTTTCATTCATATAATTTAATAAAAGGTCCTCTCCTGGTCCTTTTATGTTCATATAAGTTGCAATGCGCACAGAAAAATAATCTCTTCACCACTTGTCTAAATTACTAATAACTTGTTCTTTATATTAGCTATTAGTTTCTTCAATAGCTTTCAAACTACTAAATCTTGTGCCCCTAATTAGTATGTCCTATAAGGTTGTTCACCATGGACAAGTTGCCTGAATATTATTGATTGTTATTCATCTTTCAGTCTTTTGAAGTAGCTGACCATGAAGTAAAAGTACAAATGGCCAACGAGTTTTGCGGGAGAGTGCTGAAATGCGCTCGTGACCAGTACGCTAATCACGTCCTCCAGAAGTGCATGGAGTGTGTGCCTGCGCAGCATATCCAGTTTATCTTTAGGAGTTTTTGCAGGAAAGCTGAGGAGTTCTCTGCCACTTCTTATGGCTGTGATGTCATTAAGGTTGGCATCATGCTGTCATTTGATTTATTTTTCTTTCTGTTCTTCAGCAATCAATGACATTGGCTCGTTTATTCTCTATATCCATGCATGTTGACTCCAGAAAGTGCTAACTTTCTGTAATAACCCGCAAATCTATCAAACACTAGTATCAGATATCATGGAAGCCGCTGTGAAACTAGCGTCAGACCCATTTGGGAACTACGTTGTTCAGGTAATTGATCCCTCCATGATAAATTTAAGTTCTTGCTAGGCACGTACAGAATGATTTCATCAATTGTTCCTTGCAGCACATCATAGAGCACGGACGGCCTGTTGACCGGTCCCTGATTGTGAAGAAACTCAACGGGCATTTCCTGAGCATGAGCTACCAGAAGCATGCATCCAATGTCATCGAGAAGTGTCTGACCTTCGGCAACTTGGAGGACCGCCGGCTGATCACGACCGAGATCCTCACTGGCAAAGACAGCGAACACATTGATCATCTGCTGGTTAGTGATCTGTCTTGTTTACTGCCAAGTGACTCTCATGTGTTTTCTCAGATGAAAGGAGGATCATATTGAATGCAGGACATGATATGCAACATGTACGCCAACTTCGTGATCCAGAAGCTGGTGACGGCGGCGGACGAGGGGCAGCTACGCATGCTGGTGGAGGTGGCTCAACGCAACATGGACACAATCATGAAGTGCCCGCATGGCAGGCAGGTCCTCGCCCACATCCAGAAGGACCTCACAGATAGGGGTATGTCATCGGACATACAGGGCTATGTCCCAGGCCAGTCAAGCTAGGTAGTTGGCTACTAAGGAATGAAGAAGAATCTGAGATAGGAGGTGCCACCTACATTGTGTTGTCCTTCTGATTTCCCGGTTGCGTTCGGCCATTAGAAGTCAATCATTTAATAATCGAGCTTTATCTGTTGCGAAAACAGAGAACTCTGTTTTTTTTTCTTACATTGTTTTTATGTTTTTTATTTTAGCCGTCAACTGAACTGCAGTTGCTAGTTTTAGGACATGGCTCTACTTCTATCATGTTGTTTGATCAGATCATCAAAACCCGATCAGATTCCAAACTTTGGTGAAATGTTTGTTTTCAGCATGTTGGTATGCATTTAGAACAATTTGGCTTTGTGTTTATGCGGGGCTGTCGACATCATGTGTGTTTCCTGACATGTTGTGATTGCAGGCACAGGTTGAGTCAGATATTTTTCCGTGATGAATGAAGAGAAAAATTACTGGTTATAACAAATAAAACTTTTGAGATTTACAGGTTACCTCTTACCTGTTCAAATTTCTGTTCGTGGTACTGTTTTTCTACAAGATAATTCTTCTTATGATTGGACCAAGATGAATTGTATGGTACCTGTGGCGAATGATGATCCACATCCTGGCACAGCAAGGTTTGGTGATACCGACAGCCAGTGAACGGTTAGCTTGTCTTATCATCACAGGCTAGCTTGTAATTCTAGGCGCATAACACATAACCACACCTCAGTTGGCTGCGAATGAACTAAATTTATGCGCAAGCTATGCGTGTATCTCACCTGAGTAGCATGTGAGCTGCAGCCTGACGGTAGCAAGCTTTTGCCCAATCAGGTCGCATCATCCTGCACTGATTATCATCTAATAGAGCACCAGCGCCATCGCCCATTTTCAGTTTACAGCGGCTCCTGTTTGAATAGACTGTCGCATCTTGACCGCAACATAACGCCTGATAGCCAACAAGTCAGATTAAAGAATTACATTTCCTGAAGTTAACTGACCATAGATGGAAGATACTAACAACTACGCACAGACGTTAGACATTGCACATAACAACAGATATAAGCATTCCTTGAAGTTCTTTGTGTGGCATATTATGCTGAGGACTATAAACAAGATGGAGAAAATTAGAAGTTATATATGCTATTGCTTAACTGCATTTTAACCACCCATACAAGCTTGGCCAAGAGCTTGATATTGTTACTATTTTTAATAGTTCAGACATTATGTATCTTAAACTATCATATACAATCTAAACTACCAAATATGACAGTCTCAATTTCCTTAGAATCAACATAGACAGCAATCTACATCCCTTCTCTATTTCAAATTACTAAGAATGTTTATTTCAGAACATTATTATCATAACTACTCATAACAACATGAAACTCCAGCATCACCTTTTTTCCATTGAGTTATAAAAATACTATCTGCTCCATTCTATTGATGATTTGAAATTAGTGAAAATCTTATTGGTGAAAAAGATGTTTCTGCTGACTTTCGTGAGAACTAAGTAGGTTTTGGACTTATTTAGAATAAACTTTCATAATACTTACCATGCCGTGTACAACTTTGATGCAAATTTATAATCCTTCATCTTAAGTGCCTTATCTGCCGCTGATTTGGCATTAGCCTTTTTCCCTTAAAGCAGAGAATAATGGGAACCCCGGTGCATGTAGCTCCCTTCAGTCTGAGAATCATTCTAACAGTTATTTATAATAAATAAATAGAAAAATTCTGAATTTTAAATGCAAAAATGACTAGATATCTGAAATAAATCATTTTGCAGAATGATTTTCATGTGAAAAATCACGTATATACGGTAGAATAACTAGAAGAACTATATACTGTGAACTCTTTTCAGTAGTAAAAGTTGTGCGCTAGAAGAACTATATGGTAGATTTCAGCCTTTTGCTTTGGCCTTCCTTGACTAGCTACCTGAGTGAGGTAGACCGACAACCGCCTACGAGTAAAGGATAGCTAACAGCAGTGGCGGACCCAAGGGGTAGTCCAGGTAGGCCATGGACTACCCTGGGATTTGACCCAAAACTTTATTAGTACTTTGCTTGGTGGAGACACAAGCTGTGCTTGGCGGATCGCTCTTCCAGTCCAGGTCCAGGTCACAACGACATAGCCTCAAGTTATTACGACGATCAGCTTTTTACGGCCATAGTGCAGGCCATAGACAGGAACCTAGTGATAAAGCAGGTGGACGTCCTAGCATATTTCTAATCTCGTTAACTAACTGTATTAGCTCTTTTGGGGTGTGCATATTCCACTGTGTTCAGTGATACTTCGTGTTAGTTTTATGTTGTCATACTTATTATTATGCTTTAGCAGATTAATGGGGTATTGTTGCCATCTTGGTTGGTGAGACATGTAGCTCACTTAGTGGTAAGTTAAGCTAACTAACAAGCAAATGCTATGTCTCCCTCTTTGATTTTATGTGCTCTCACCACAATTAGTCTACCACGCAGAAGGTGCTGTATAGCTTTCTTGATATTTTCATTTTTTTGAATCTGGAAAAATTTAACATCCACAGATAATATTTCTAAAGTTTCTTGTAAGAACCATTTACTCATTGTCCAAAGTGTTATTTCTTATTATTCAAGGTATAAACCATTATCTGAATATTGATTAATAAGCAGATAATAGTTCCTGCTTGAGGCATTGTTCAAATTAAATCTGAAGACTCGGTGGTAGTTGACATTGTACTATTTCAAGCTTTGTTGGTTAGGAACTGGACTCCCTCGGCTAGACTTGGGCCAACCCATCATGGTGTGAAGTATTGAACCTGTACTTCTTGTGGAGCTTGTTTATTGCATTTCTGGCTTGGAAAAACTGTATGTCATCATGGTGTGAAGTATTGAACCTGTACTTCTTATGGAGCCTATTTATTGCATTTCTCACTCGGAAAAACTGTATGTCATTAGTTCAAAGTATTATTGAGTAGCATGTGTAGTGCTGGAAATTCTTCATGTATGACATGTTAAGTTGTACTACATTTATTGATGGTGAAATGTTGAGAATCGATGAGATTTGTGTATGTGAACAAAGGTTCAATTTGTGTTTCGATCTGATTTTGTATCAAATGACAAGATCAGGTCTCATAGTGGCCTTTTTTTTTTGTTTTTTCCATCCCTTATTAGAGACGGGGTTTTTGCAGAATACGTCTGTAATATTATTAATAGTGACGTGAGTTCTAGGTAATGCGTCTCTGATAATTATTATTATGACACCTATATTTCCTTCATGGACAGTCTAGGATACCGTGACTAATGTTATTAGTGACGGGGTATTGGTCAACCATCACTTCAAATATAGTGACAGGAGAAAAGGTGTCACTAAAAGTCCACATTTAGTGACGCCTTAGAGGTCACGGGGTGATTCCTGTCACTAATGGCATTAAAAGCCCGTCACTAATTAGCTATTCTGTGGTAGTGTATAACTTTACTTTCATCTCTGATATTCTATACATATAGTTTCACTTTCAGATACATTGTCGGTATGGCAGATCAATAGTTAGCATGTATACAAAAATAAACTAGCTAGCTAATTTGTTACAGCGTGTAATGCAACCTGAATGCCAAGTTATTAAAGATTGAAAAAAAAATCATTTGAACTCAAGCTAACAATATTAAGCTAGCTAATTTGAACTTACGTAATATTAAAGAGCCGAATGGTATCCTACACTATATTTTGAAGGAGTAAAGGCGAGGTGTGGCAATCTACCCCCTTCCAATCGCCTAGGCGACACCTAGGCATGCATAAAGCGAGGTGAGGCGACGCCATGCTAGTCTAAGACACCAGAATATGACAGCCTGTAGGGAAGAAAAAAAGAAAGGACTAGAGGGAAAACAAAGCCCGGTCCACCAGCCCAAAAACCATTCATCAACCCTTCCTACATTGACCTCTGTCACTCTCTGCTCGTTTGGTCGCTCCCATCCAGCACCGCTAGTGCCGTCCTCCCTGCTTCCCGCCCTCCCATCTCTCTGCTCGCTCCCATCCAGCGCCGTCGATGCCGTCTCCCTCCCTCCCTCCCATCTATCTACTCGCTTCCATCCTGCATCATCTCTTTCCTTCCCTCCCTCCCTCCCTCCCCCCGTCCCTCCCTCAAGATCCATGGCTGGCAGAGCTACCGGAGACGTCCCTCCTCAAGATCCTTCATGACTTGATACACTCTCCACCAATTACACAAGAATTGGTCCATGATAAAACCAGGTAGAAAGCATATTGTAATTTTGTTGACGATAGTTTATGCACCCATGTTGTACCTATGCCTTTCTAGACTAATTAATACTATAATCTTGCACAGAAATACATGTTCTTTCAGTAAGGACTCAAAGTCTGACAGTCTTCAAGGAACAACAAAACATACACATAGTTATAAACAAATTGCAATATGAATGGAAGGTCAAACAAAAACTATCCCAAGAAGTTGGATATATAATCCTCAAGATAAAACAAATCAGCAAAACATCTAGAAACTCTATAAAAACATACATTATCAGGAATGTTAGGGTCTGCTCCAGCCTTCAGCAGTAACCTAATGAGGTTGGTAAGGCCTCCTTGTTCTGTAGCTATTATTAGAGGAGACGTAACAGAACCTTTTTCGTTAACATCAGCACCTGCCTGTGAAAATGATTGTGGATTAAAAAATTAAAGAAAATGCTGATGGTTATTTATTCTTCTTAAATGAGCATTGATGATTTCATTAAGCAAAATAACAACATAACTGTAGCTGAATCAAAAGAGTAAAGATAATATTGGCCTCAAGGAGAACTTTCATGCACTTCGATGAACAGTGAAGATGTGCAATCATCAGTGGTGTGGCAGACCAAATGAAAACAGTGTTGGGCTGAAAGAAGAATGAGCATCTCCCCTTAGTATACCGAACTAGAAAACCAATCTTTTAGTCATATAGCAATACAGCATCCGAGGAATAGGTGAGATTAATTAGAGCATTAGACACTTCTATTTCTCTAATTGTAATACAAGTAATAGTGATCAGATGGTAATAATTATACAACGATTAAGGTTTCCATCAAGACATGGGTTTGCTGATAACTGGGTCCCGCCCAGGGAGGTGCATGGCAGAAACAAACCAATCGAACACATAGCAGCAGCCCTGTCTCCAAATCAGCAGTTTGGATTAGATTAATTTAATTAGAACTATGGTTACATCAATTCCTGATTTAGATAAATTTTTAAAACTGGATTTTTTTTATTTATTTTTATAAGGAACACACCGGGCAGGAGAGACTCTCAGAGTGATATTTGGGTCACTGGTGCGGCACCAAGGATCAAACCCTGGTGGGCACCCTCCCAGACAGTAGACTTTGCCACTGCACTGTGAGCGCCTTCGCCGATTTTTTTGATGTTAAGGACCCAATTCTCCAAAAAAAAAAAGTTTAGCAAAAGCATAGGTCGCACATCTCATATCTGCCGATCAAGGTGCCAATGGAAGTTAAGAAGCACATTTACCTGGTCCAGCATGTTCATGTCGGCCCCCAGTTGCTCCACCAGATACTTGCAGACCTCCAGATGGCCCTGGCATGCCGCCCAATGCAGAAGCCTAAAGTCATAAAACACGGCTGCGGCTAGCTCGTCATCTCCAATGCCAATGCTGTTTATGATGCCTTTGACGCACACAAATAAAGCAAACACAAAAATGTCATCTCTCAATGAGGAAGCAGACAGCCAACTAACTAGTTATTCAGTCAATGGCTGGATAAGAATCAAGATAAAGCTAACTGACAGTATGATGATCCTGTGATCATAAGTAACTGAAGAGCACCTTTACAATGGGCTGAAATTAATATGCATGAACCATTCATTTTACTTGATTTGACGGTTTAGATGTACTTATACTACATTGATCTTTTGAGTAATATGAAGTAGTATTTTAAAGTATTATGAAGTAATATGGATATTACTGGAAAAAAAAAGATAGTGGCGTACTGTAATTTCATTGACTTTTTAGGATAATTTAAAACAACAATTCTTTAAAAAATTAATTATTTTCCCAAACATTGTCGTTCACTTTATTTCTGCCTGTTGTTCCCCGTGTTCTTCGTCTCAGACTGCAGCCGCTTGGTGATTTGGCGGCGGTAGCGCTCGGTCATCATCGTGGTCGTCATGGTGCGAGCAGTGTCTTGGGGATGTTGTCCTTGAAGAATCCCTAGAAAAGCCGCCGCCATCGATACGAGGCGACGAGGCAGATCCTAGCGCCAGGACCTGGAGTCGATGGACGGCGCAGCAGCCCGTGATATCCCACCATCTCTCCCCTCTGTCTATGTAGCATTCGATGTTCTGTCACCCTCCACCTGTTCAACCAAATGCCGCCGTGCTTTACTCTTTTCTAATGAACTTGGGAGTCAATTGGTTCATGGATTTGTAAGTGTTTTGAGAACGGAGTTATCTGATAACGATTGATCATGTTTGATTTAGCCTGGTCCGTAATCAAGTTCAATCAAATTATTTTAGCTTCGAAGCTGAGAAGGTACAGAAATTGCAATGGAGGACAAATGAATTCATACTCACGTGTGATTGGCTCGATTGCTCTGCCCACCAACTTCTGCTAGGACTATATAAAACAGATCAGAGATAAACAAATGTGAGATTTTGTTAGATTTTGTGAGGCCATGGAATGTTTTTTCTCTTTCTCTACAAGTTGAAGGTCGCAGTCTGCCAGAGAGGAAGGCCATGGGGTGACATACAGATTCCAATTTTTTATTTTACGTGGAATCTGGTTTCAAGTTTGATTTTCTTGTTCAATTTCATATGCAAATGAGGATTTGATATTTTTGTGCTCCTCTTGTCAATGATCTGTTTTACTTAGATAAGATACATGTTTTCTTTTGTGAAAGAGAAGTAGATTTATCTGATTAATTCCATATGCAGCGTTTTAAATTGAGGTGCTCCTTTCTCAAACAGGAGCAACTTCCATCAAAATTTGTTTTGGATTAACCTTGCACTGAAGATTATCTTAGGAGTCTGATTTGCGGCTTGATGTGAACACCAGAATTGTTGCACATGGATATATAGGCATAAAGTACACAATGCATCAGACCATAATGAGTAAGAACTGTTGCACGACAGTATAAATGACATACTTATTGATCCTTACGAAGAACAGAGGATATTTCATACAGGCTGCTAACTTGTGCGCCTTTTAAAAGAATAGAATGAAGATGAAAAAAAAAGATAAGGGAGCAGCTTATACTCAGACTCTCAATTGCCCAAACAACAGGATTAATGAAACAACTCTCCAGTGTGGCAGAAAAAATATTTGGACCTCAAATAACTGAAGACATAACATAAACAGAAGGCACAATATACTGACATTATACCGCAAATCACCTATGACATATCGACATTCATTTCTATTATCATTGCACAATAGGGTAATCAGATTCAATTAGTCTTGTATGGCCATCAAATTCAAAAAGTTAGCAACGTATCAATGATGGCTCACCTCATATCAGAGTTCAGTCAACAATTCATAAAGGCACATCAAAGAACTCATGATTGATAATTCAGAGTTTTTTTAATCGGCCATCTGGTATTCTCACAACATTATCAGTTCTCACTGGACATATATCGAACACCTGATGTGCAACAAAACAAAAAAGCATGGGACTGCAGTCCCAAGTCTCCTCTAGTCCGTGCTGCCAGCTACAAATTGAATCATTTTCTTAACTACGAATAGAATGACATCGATTCAACAACGGAGGTAACTTCAAATCCTGACTCCCACCGAGTTCCAGACGATTGCCGATGAAGACTGATCCCGCGGCAATGGTGACCCGCCGACCTGGCAGTCATAATGGATGGAGGCGGAAAAGAAATTGCACCGAGACAGACCGCAGGTCTATTAGGATCTCACAAAACTTCCGGTCGTCATAAGTGAAGCCTTTTGATTGCCGGCCTTGCGAGGATCCCGGCTGGGCGGCGACGGCAGGAGCACGTGTGTTGTCTTCCTATTTTTCTTCTAAACCATAACGTTTCGATCATTGGCATAATTACGGTGCTGTCCAGCGGTGGCATTAACTGTGAATATTTGCTTTAGCTAGTTAATTACTATTATATCCTTCTAAATGAACAGTGAGATCAGATTTATACTACTTTCAGGTTTAAAGTAGTATAGCCCACCATAATAAGAGTCAATAACTTACTGATATCTATACCATAATCCACAAAACCCAGTGGTAAAGCATGATTTCCATCACATCACCGTATATGATCAGGGAATAAAACAAAAGAAAAAAAAACATGCAGACACATGCATCACATATGTAATAATGTAAAGTTGTAATAGAGAATGTAAAATCTGTTGTTTCATTCAGCCGCAAAACAATGTTTAATTAACCACTATGATGCACAAGCACAATCTTATTATCATGCATATGCGTCTACTGATGATGCCCTATCTGAGCATTCATCGTTATTCAACCAGAGTAATTTGTTAACCCATATCACTTGAACAAGGAATCAAGTTCGATATCCTTTTTCAGAAGAAAATCCTAATTAAGGTACGTGGCGGTGGATGAGGTAAGGGGGGGGGGGGGGGGGCAGTACGGCAGGCTGCGGCTACTGCCTTTGATCCTGTGGAGGTCGCCGCCCACAGCGGCCAGGGTGAGAACTAATCCACCTGCCATCACACACGACAAAGCAGAGAGATGAGAGGCACGCCGTGGTCGATTGGTATGCTAGGAGAGGAGGGATGAAAGGGGCAAGCAGAAATGAAGTGCAAGTACGGCCGGGGTCGATGGAGGAGCGGTGGCCAGCGGGAGTCGCGGCCACGTCTTCTCTCTTAATTAGCTTCCCCTGTCCTGTGCGTATCTCTTGGAGGGAGAGGGGGGCTGGCTTCCGATCGGCGGAAGGAAGCCCGGAATGCTATGAACCCTAGCCGTCGGCGGTGGGCGGTGGGTGCGCCAGAGGTTCGTGATCGTGTAGAAGCGAAGGAAATGCCAAAAAACGGTTAAGAGCAGCGCTGAGTAGCACTGTACTGAATAGTCACAAAGCCATGATCCCTTTAGACTTACTTCTTTATATTGATTGCACTCGTGGTCCTTTAAATTTATATTCTAAAAGATATATTATATCCTAGTCAGCGAGTTCTTGCTCTATATTATTTTTTTTCATATCTGTCATACTCTATATCCCATCCTTCATCCTAACCACCCCTCTACGGGACCCACATGTCAGCCCCCCACTCTCTTTTTTCCTCCCTCTCTCTTTCCTCCCTCCCGAACCTCTCTTTCTCTTCTCCCACACGCGAGCTCCCCCACGCGCGCCTGCCTCCCTCCTCTAGAGCAGCGCGCCACCGAGGCCGCCTTCCTCCTCCTCCCTCGCACCACCGCCTACCGAGCCGCCTCCCTCCCCCTCCCTCGCGCCAGCGTCGCCAGGGCCGCCTCCCTCTCCCTCCCTCGTGCCAGCGCTGCCGGGGCCACTTCCCTCCTCCTCTCTCGGGCCAACGCCGTCGGGGCCGCCTCCTCCTCCTCCCTCGCGCTAGCACCGCCGGGCCCGCCTCCCTCGCGCCAGCGCCATCGGGCCACCTCCCTCACGCCAATGCCGCCGGGCTCGCCTCCCTCCTCCTCCCCCCATCGTGAGCTCCGCCACCCTCCTCCTCCCTTCTTCGGCGGGATCCGGCGCCAGCCTCTCTCCCTCCGACCGGATCCGGCACGGGCCCCACGCGATCATCCACCTGCGCCCGGCGAGTAGGGCCTCCGCCGGCGTCGAGGAAGAGCAGAGAAGGAGGGATGGCGGGAGGAGGCATGGCCCCATGCCACATCAGCGGGTAGCGAAGCAACGCTACCCCGCCAGATTTGGCGTGCGGGAGGGGGTGCGCTATGGTGAAGGACCGGATAGCATATCCCGGTGTAGCACCCCCATCCGCTATCCGGGTCCTCCAGTACCGGATGCCGGACCCCGGTGCGGTCAGTCTTATGGGCTGAACTGAAGCCCACAACCTGGTTGGACCAAGCGAAGACCTAACAGTTAGCGACGGCAGCAAAGTCTATAAAGGGCCATCCGGAATCATTTGGGCCATCGCACAATAAGACCCCTCCAAGTTCTTTCGGCCTAAGCCAAGCCCACCTCGAAGTTCCCTTTATAGACTTTGTATCCAAGTTTGTTTTTTATTGCTATATATTTGACCCTTGGATGCACTTTTGTTTATTTCCTGGTGTTGATTCTCACAGGGTGTTTTTGAATAATGAGATGTTGTTCAAGAACACTATTATCTTCGACTTCGAGGGCTCCTTCTCATTCAACTGTGTATGCGGTTAGAATCTTGAATGGAAGGCTCAGTTGTCATGATAAGATTCTCATACCGTATTGCCTCACTATGCGATGCCTCTCCCGTGGCATTTTGTCTCTGACAATAGATCCCGTACAAAAGGACTGAAATGCATGTGGTTTTGATGCGATAAACCATGATAAATCTTGTTTTGCAGTTGCTGGTTGATTGCGATGCTCTGTTCTGCATCCGTATATCCGTTGAACATGTTTATTACTGAGCAATTCTACTAACTAATGTGTTTGACGGCACTACTTTGTAGTTTGTACAGTAAGTAAACTTTTCATCTTAGCATCACAATGTCAGCAGAAATGCTTCAATTTGGAAATATAAAACTCTCGAGCCAAAATATCCTCATTGCGGTATGAGTTTCTTTTGGGTCACAAGATACCAATACTACTTCTGAAAAAAAAAAAATTTCTTTTGCTTGGCCACTAGGGCATGCGAGGAGTTCAAGCGTGAGAATGCAACGGCCTCGGTGAAAAAGAAAAAAGTGCAATGGCGCCTTACTGTTCCTTCACAAGGTATCCCAGCTAGCTCTAAAGCCTTCCGTGATCCTTAGAGCAACTCTAAGAGACTAGCTAAAACATATTTCAAATATCTGTTTCTAGCTAGTCTCTAAAATAAAATGATCTTATAAAAACTGATGAAAGCCAACAGACTTTTAAAAAAATTATCAAACTCCATATTCGTACAGGCAGGGGTCAGCAATGAGCCCCCTTTTTTTGGATACTTCGTGACCAAGGCTTGTGTGGCACTTCGACAGCTGGTGGTTAGCTGAAAGCTGATTCTTTCAGCAGTTGGTGGGTTCTTATATTCATTCTTCACACATCTGCTTTTCTGAATTGGTGCTACTGATCTCTTCAAAACTCACATCTTCGTTCTGTTTTACTTCGCAAGCTGCTGTCAACGTGCTCTGTCCGTGCCTAACGACTTCTGTTAGATCGGATATCAGACTAATTGATTTGGTCATAGCTACATTGACAAATTAGCCGTTGCATTATGTAGAACGAATGTGGTATGCAACCGTTTTGGTCTGTACCACAACTACAAAAACTATTTGTAGTGACCAAAGGCCTAGGGGGGATTTGTAGTGACCAAAGGCCTGGGGGGGGGGGGGGGGGGGGGGGGAGACCTGTCCATCTCTAAGTAGTGTAACATATAGTGATGTCTGTCACTAAGTTTGGTGCTGCAACTTTGTGGCAGGCCACCTCCTATATATAAGAAGTAGGGGTGAACAAAACATCAGTAAACTAAACACCAAAATTGAATTTGAACTGTCACACCTGATATTTTTGCTATGTTTGGTTAACTAAAATTATTTTGATTTTCAAAAATAACTTATTAGGTTAACCATAGTTATTTAGGTTTTTAATATTGAGAAACCATAATATCCAATATAGCCGAATTTTCATATATTATAATATTAATCTTAACCTTACTGTTATATACTCCCTCCGTTCATCTATAGAAGGCACATTTGGTTGTGGCACTATGATCAAGGACAACTCAAATAGGTATGGAGACCACTACTGCATGCCTGCATGTATACAGGAAAAGTGAGAATAACTGCATGCAAATAGGCTGCCTGTGAACCGGAGTGAAGGAGTATTCAATGCCATGCACAAATCAAAGCAACAACAGCATTTAATCATTGGAAGAAGAGAAATGCGCTCAATTTTTTTGGAAAACTCTAAAACACTAATGCGCCTTCTATAGATGGACAGAAGGAGTATCTAATTATTTTATAGTTTGATGCATATTAGGGTAACAAATCTTCTATTCTTATTCAAATCATTGCTCGTCAATCGTCCTACATCATGATCGAGAAGGTCCATATGAAGAAGCGCAAGGCGGCAGCCGCCCTGTGGGGCACCCCCCACACCTATGGCCCCATGATGGTGGGAGGGCGGCTGCCCTTGCTTCCTCTGCCTCCACGCTGAAGAAACTAGCGGCAGATCTGGCGATGGCAGCGATGAAGGGCACAATGAAGGTGCGGCTGCCGCTGAGGCCATTGCATTTGTGGTGGCCTGAGAAACTGAGACGGTAGCCAAAGAGATGGTGGTGGCAGTAGTGGAGGCTTAGGATTAGGGCGGGAACCAACACCTTTTGGTGTGGGACCTGGCTTTTTTTTTATGTGTCTGCTAGCGGTATGGTAGTAATGGGCGGTGTTGCATGAGAGAGAGGGAGGTGGTGGTGGGCAGAGGAGCGGTGGGAGGGGGGAGATGTGGTGGTGGGCCTACGGTGGAGAGAGGAGCGCCAGGTGAGGGAGGAAGGGGCCATCGGACTGGCGGCGGGGAGAGTACCTATAAGCTTTGAGACGGCGGTGGGAGAGGAGCGCCAAGGTGAAGGAGAGGAGAGGAGAGGAGAGGAAAGGGATAAGGTTGAGAGAGAGAGAGAGGGTGGGTGGGAGGTGGCGAGGTAGAGTTTCGATTGAAGGGATGTTGATTTTATATGTTGGACTTTAGTTTTAGTTGCGGACAGCACAGTTGGGCCGATACCAAAAATGGGTCAAATGGACTTTAATTTTAGCGACCAGGCCTGTGGCATGGGAGCCATCAGGCAACTAAAGAAAACCTTTTGTGCAGTAGTTATGAAGACACCCTTCATTATGAGAGGGGTCTCTACTTGATACCAAGGTATGTCGGTCGATACCGGTGTTTTTAGCCTGTTGGATGTACTTAGATGGATGGTTTAAAACATGGTTCCTCTAGTACGTGGTAGGATGGAAGCTATAGGTGGCCAACGGGACATGTCGTGCCAGCACAACACAAGCCCATGATGGGTCCAGTCGTTACCTTAATGTGCCAACATGACCCAAGCTGACTTACGGGCCTTGTCATGCTAACATGATGGGCCTGAGCCCAATCCCTAGCACAACACGACCGCTTTTACATGGACTAGGCCATGTCGAAGGCCCGTCAAGCCCGTTCATGCTAGGTCAGCCCAAAGCACGGCGGTGGCGCACGCTTCAGGGGCGCCGGCAGCTCCTATTCGCATTGCTCCTCCCTGATCCACGGTGGGAGAAGCTAGGGCAGCGACAGAGGGAAAGGTGAGGGTAGAGCGGCAGGGGGGGTGGAGGAGGGGGAAGCAAGGGCCACGGCAGAGGGAGAGGCGACTGACTCATGGGGAGAGGGTAATAGGGAGACTGGGAGAGGAGTGGTGGCGGCAGTAGAGAGAAGGAATGCGAAAATTAGGTTTGGGGCTTTTATACGAGGGCACATAAGGAAAAAGGCCTCATGGGCCATGAGGGTTATGCCCATATGGGCCAATTAGACCACCTTAACCAAGCCATGCTCAAGCCGGCATGACATGCTTGCATCTGAGCCCAAGCATGGTCCATGTCAAGCTTCAGGCCGATATGGCCCATGTAGCCTCCATGTCAGGTCGTGCTCATGTCAGGCCAAAATGGCCAGGTCTTGGGCCGGCCCATCTAACCCGGTCCAAATGGTCAGTTATAGTGGTACCTCTTGGAGGATGAGGAAAACGGTCTAAATAGAAATATCTGGTAGTTGGGCCTGTGGACACAGCTTCATTGCATCGGCTTCATTGCATCGAGCCGTATGGAGGCAAGCAAAGCTGCACCGGCAGTTGTTTTGCAGTTGCTTATTGATTGTAATGCTCCCCTCTATTCTGAAGCATATTTTTTTTGTCTTGAATCACATTATTGTCAACATATATAATTTGGCAGCATTCCTATGCAACCAATACGCAGTTTCTTACGTGAACCTGTGATTCAAAAACGAAAATTATGTTGGCAGCAAGCCACTCCTTACATCTCTTGAAAGCAGTAAATGTTTATTGCCTGGTCGTAAGGGAGCATGAGCAGTTCGATCGTAAGAGCAATGGCCTCAGGAAAAAGGAAAGCAGCGTAATGTCGGTGTTACTTCCCCTTGGGTTTTGATCCATACACTGTATATGAAAATTCTCAAAGATCCAGTTGGATTTTTTTTCTTCAAATTTCTATTTATTACAGGAACGAAACTTGATGAAAAAATGTACTACTCCTGAATTTTATTTGTTGACGTTGGCTAGCGTAAATTTGCACTAGCTAACGTTAACAAAATAAAACCTGAGGGAGTACAATACAAAAAAAAAATATTGTTTCAACAATACTATTTTAAAGGATGTCAAATTGTATGCTAGGCACGCGCATAATATAGTCGCACGGTATTTCAGTTCAAAGGAAACACAACGAAATGAGCCAATTAATATTGGAAGTAGTTGTCGCACCGCTTACCTAGCAGCATCTCCTCGGGACAATGATGTGTCCGGTCATGTGCCAGCCCTCGCCACCGTCATGGTGCAAATAGGGGCACGCCGGCTTGTAGTTGGCAGTCTTAGCATCCGTGCCCATTACCAGCATATTCCACTGGGCATTCAGCTCGTGGGTTGAGAATTTTGTCCACACGGTCGTGGCGTACTCATAGCGGCTGTGGGTAACACGGTGGAACTTCTTGATGTCCTTGTTCTTCATGATGTCGTTGGGGTCGATGTCGACGTAGAAGATGTCGCCGTACGGCCTGACCGGGTGCAGGAACACGGGCACGGAGATGGGCTCGACGGACACGGCGGCGAGGTCGGCGGTGAAGGCAATGCTCCTGCCATCCGGGCTGAACACCGGGTAGTTGATGTGCCCAGCAATGCTGCTCGCGGCCCAGGTTTGTTCTGCGCTGCTTGTGACCACTCTAACCACAACCGTGGGATCGGTCGCATTAACCAAATAGACTGCAAAGTGGCCAAGGTCGAGTCCGTTGTCTAGCATTGGCGCCATGGCCGGCTTGTCCCGCGTGGAAGAGAAGACAATCCAGTTCCCCCGGGGTGACCACTGGCAGTGGGTGTCCGTCCATGCGCCATCCGTCAGCCGTGTCACCAGACTCACCACTGCATCGTCCCCGTACTCCCCAGCTTCGGCGTCCTCCATGATGTACAGGTTCTTGTACCTGAAGGCTTCCGTCGTGTGATCCCTCGTCTACCGGAACACAATTTTTGTCCCATCCGGGTTACTGGACGGGAAGGCATTGTTGAAACCACCGCTGGTGAGACGTTGCTTCCCTTGCCGGCCGCCGGTCCCGGACGCATGGAAGACGGCATAGATCTCCAGCGTGCTATAAGAGTTGAAAGAGGACCCGACGCAAACATACAGTATGTCCTTTTCTGGGTTGCTGTTCCATGTTGCCGAGATAATGCTGTTTGCCTCCCTCTCCTGCAAACATGATCAATCAATTCAGATGAAATTCAAGTACGTACTAGTAGACTGATAATTAAGGACAGTACTATTCTGGCTACTGCCAGTGGGTTGCCAGTGTGCATCTCCATATATATTGTTGACCGGACCTCCCAGATGATTCGCACGCCTTGTTTATCGGCGAGCCAGAGCGCCTTGAACTCGCTGTCCAGGAAGGCGAGCTTGGAGCCGTCGGGGGAGATGGCCGGGCAGACAACCGACCCTGACACCCTGAATAGCTCCATGTCCTCATTCGGCGACTGCAGTTTCTCGAAGTTCCTTGGCGTGCAGCTTTTTCCATCCTGCGTTCAGTAAAAAATTGTTACTTTTTTGCAGGATGCAGGGCAGTACGTTGGAAAACAAATTACAGTGCTACCACGCTTATTTGAAGTGAATTTTTGGATCGTTAATAGCAGTACAAACGTTTCAAGGAATCGAGACAATTGAATTGGTACCTGATGGATCATTTCGTCCTTCCTAACACGGTGGTACCCGATGCGGCAGCCTCCGTCGAGGATGAACGGGTTATAGTAGTCGGCTTTGGGGAAGATATTCTGGGTGATCTTGACCGATGGTTGGTCGGGCATTGCTAAATCGAAGATTTCGATGTGGCGGTACTGCAGCTCCTCCCGCTGGTCGGACAATTGTTTGACCCTTTGGCCGATGGTTGCCACTGCCACCTTGGTCTCGCTGATAGCTGCCGGGGTCATTGCGTCCAACACCTCCGGAGTTACTCGGACAATTTGCTTGGTAGTGATGTCGCACCGGAAGACGCCCCAGTGTGTTGTGACCCTGCTTCCATTTGCAGGATCTACCATGCTGATCCCACGATGGAAGAAGATGACGTTGTCGCTGCCCCATGAAGGCCAGCCGCCATTCTCGGCAATGGGCGTGCTGCGCTGCAGCTTACCACCGTGCGCCTTCCTGTCAACATTCATCACGACAATATTGGTCTTGAGAAGCTCGATCTCGCCTGTCCATGTATTTCCACGGAAGCTGGCAACTGCGACCTTCTTCCCTGACGGTGAGACAGCCGGGCTCAAATCGTACTGCCCTACAATATTTCATCAGCTCCGAGTAAGAAATAGGATCACCAATAATTTATTGGTAATCCAATTTGATTCAATTGCATTTTACCTACCATCAGGAGTCAGTTGTTCTGTTTCGCCGGTCCTAAGGTTGGTCCGGTACACCATAGTCCAGGGGGTGCGGCGCTTCTCGACCACCTTCTTTGTGGAGACGTAGACGATGGAGGGGTCTGAGTCGGGAGTGAAACCACCGCCGAAACAACCGCTGTCCTCCATACGCACGCCGCCAAAGGTGTCAACGCCATAGATCTCGGCCAAGCTTAACACCTTCACCCTGTCGTTGCAACGCAGGGCCACATGAAGCGTCTCCAGGCCGTTATCCCTCTCAGAGACGAACACCAAGCCAATGGCGCGACCTTGCTCCACGTCATCTGCGGTGGCTCCACACTCTGAGGCCAGGTCAGGTTTCTTGGCGATGAGGGCCTTGAGCGCCATCACCGGAATGGACCGGCAGTTGTAGTTGTAGGAGATTCCGTCAGCGAGCTGTTGTTCGTCGTTGTCAGAGGACGGCGGGATCGGACATGAGAAGATGTCCCATGGCAGAGGTGGCCTGTAGGTGGTGAAGGCTGCGATGCTGCCATGTTTCGATGCCCCTCCGGCCGACAGAGACAGGGAATCCCTATATAGAGACAATACATAGTTAACTAGTAGCTTAGCAAATGCAAAACATGCTTTGGCTCTCCAATAGTTTGAAGCATCATGCGTATTAACCATCCATCATCCACCAAAACATTGCACGCATTTAGATACATGTAAAAAATATTTGTTTTTAACAAGAGCTTCTATTTGCATCCCTCAACTATAACGGTAGTTCTAACCTTGATCCGTCAGCTACATCAGTCTACCCAACTTTGTAATTGTGGGACTAAGATCGTGACAACTGAAATATTTGATGGAGACAAATAAGACTTCTTTCTTATTTCTAAAAATCACATAGTGATTAAGATATAAGCAAAGATGAGGTAACCGAGAACATGTAAATGACGACTCTGACCAAATTTTCGAACTGTTATATTCCAGAAAAGAGATTAGACATTTGTAGAGATATAATTATTTGTACTACAAATCAAGTGGTGAAGAATGATGGGCATTCCATTCCCTTGCCACAACAAACTACCAACTGGAGAAGACTTCCTAGTTCTAAGAAAGTTGAGGACTTGGAGTGGGAGGTATGATCTAAATATTCTAAATAATGTTTATGTAGCTAATTGTGCACATAAAGAAAATAAAACATCAAAGAAAGAAATAAAGTATTTATGGAAAGACCGTGATTAATTGTTACACGAATGTGTGGAGTTTTAATTTATGTATACCCTAATTTCGGTGAGCAACCCATATTTCAATTTAATTTATTTATATTGCATTGTCAATAAAGAAACTCATACATGGAACTGTTTTGAAAATTTTATTGAGGCTAATGAGTTCTTCAAAACTGGCATTGCATACCTGCTATGTTGGCTATCAGTTTGAATTGATAATTCCCGAAATTTTCGCACAACCTGCAAATCATAATAAAAAAAATATAGCTGTCAGTGTACAAGAAAAGGAAACCCAACAAACATACTATATGGTATCTAAAGTCAGTGTAGAGTTTCAACATGATGCAGGACGTGGTGCCTCATTTTACTGAGTAAGTGCAACAATGTGTATGGTAGGTGTGTAAATAGGAAAATATCTTGCAAATATTCAAAATGACCACATATTGTGTCTAAATGGTACGCTCTACATCAAACGTGCACTCAATAGTGGATCCATGCTGACATGACGTTCACGCCTGGTCCGACGTGGATGACTCTTTGCAAAATTACCCTATAGCCTATGTCTCATGTTTGGTTGTTATGATCTACTCAATTCAATTTATTTGATATGGATGAATGTTTAACAAGATGCTAGGAACAAAGTCGAGGATTATCTATGGAGGCGACCACATATCATGGACTATGGTGGCAGCAGCCACATGTCATGTACCATATGCATGACAGCGCAGCAGCCACAAATGGTACCATTTTGTTTAATTGTGGTGTGATCTATTTTGATTTTGAAAATAAGCTTATGATAGAGAAATGGTCCATTGTTCAGCAAATACTAAGAATGCAAGGGTTCTCATAGCAATGGTGCAGATGAACTAAAACATTTATCCTAAAAGGTCATGTAGGTATTAAAATAAATAATTAAGTGGGTCATCAAAGGCGACTTCCATTTTGCAAAAAGTCATCCATATGCTGAAGATGATATGTGACACCATGCCAATGCAGTTGAGTCACATAGTCTATTTTTAATGTATAAGTGCTCAGCTCAAACATAATTTTAGGGTATGATCAAACTTCCATTTGTTTGACTTTGGCATGTGGCCACCTCTAACGATTAATAATCCATATATAATCCTCGAATTGGTGGCAATTTTTGAAGGTGGTATCATCCATAGATAATCCTTGACATAAAACTGGTCAAACTTTAATTAGTTTGACTTTCACCAGTTCTAGGAATACATTTTTTCAGGGATAGAGGCAGTATATGACTCATCTGAGCATTTTTCAAGAAGTATAGGTTACTTGTGCTACCATAAATTATTGTACTTCCTGTGTGATTATTTACTCAATTTGTTTCAAGAACCACCACATATTTGATCTTTCTTAAATACTCCACTGCTAGAGTTGATTATATTGCAGTTTTAGTTATATTCTGGTGCTAGAACTGATCATATACTTTAATATGCAACATGGAAACTATCAATATTTTAGTTTTAATACACATTTTTAAGGAAAAACATTTTAGCCATTTAATACTCGTTATATTTAACCTATTTTTCAAAGAAAAACATTTGATGAGAATATGGTCTATCTGTAAAGGATTATGAAAGGCCATCCTCCGGTAGGATTTTCTAGGATAACAATTCTTCTAAACAAAAGGATAATTCTTAAATAGTGTATATATCTTTCTATATATAACACCCTAGCTCTTTATAGACTACTCCTCCACTCTTAAATTATTGTCATCATTGATTTTTAAGTTATATTTGACCATTCATCTTATTCAAAATATTTTAAAAAATATCATATATTTTGTTATGATTTGATTTCTCACTAAAAATAAAAGATAACTTATTACATATTTAAACTAATATTTTAAATAACATGAATAGTCAAAGATAACCTAAAAGTCAACAATGACAATAATTTAAAAATAATAAAGGAAGTATGTGAAGGTTGTGACATTGTGAAAATGATCTCGTATAACATCCGCAGATGAAGAGATGGCCCTCTCGTCTCCCCCACTCGCTCCCCTCCCCGGTGCTCCCCATCCCTCCACCAGCCTCCCTTCGCCACCGACTCCCGGCCCGACGGCCACCATCCCCTCCCCTCCAACCAGCCCCGCGCCAGGCTCCACCCCTAGCCCCTCCCGCTCCGGTGACCTCGCCCCGCCGGCGGGTCGCTCCAAGGCGGAGAAATGGAGTGATGACGTTTCCTCTCCTACCTCCACGGCGGAGTCCCATGTGTCCGCTACCCCTTCGCATGTATCGTCCTCCCCATCGGCCTCATACCGTGACGTGCTGCTGTCCCCGGCGACGGAAGTCATTGCGACATTGAAGACCCCTTCGGCTATCCCATCTCCGGTGGTCTCCACTACGGTGGCGTGGGTTCCGGCGACGCAGGCGGCAGACAGCACCCACGCCGCAAGGGAGGACGCTGACGGTTGGCAGACCGTTAAGAGGCGGCACGCTCGTCGTCAGTTCGTGAGCCCCCCCCCCCCCCCCCCCCCCCCGTCAGGTCCCTGAGGCCCTTCGGGGAAGGTGCTTCAACTGTCTTGCATGCTCTCACCGGGCGGCCGTCTGTCGCCGTGAAACGTGCTGCTACACCTGTCAGCGGCCGGGCCACCATTCAGCTCGCTGCCCCCAAAAGCAGCCGTGGAGGGTTTCAGTCTGGCGGTGCATCGCTGCTCCTACCGACATGAAGACGCCGGTGTCTCACTTTGCTGGAGAAGCTACAGTCCCCAGGGGTGAAGGCCGGTGTCCAAGGCAGCGTCGCCGCACCCACCTTCGCCGCGCCAGCGCTGCGGCGGCGCCTCCCGGTGGACATGAAGACAGGGACGGCTCCCTCGAGCTGGAGCCGCTGATCGATTCTGCATTCAACGTCGATGCTTCTGATCACCCCCCCCCCCCCCCCCCCAAGGCCGCGCTGCATCATTGATCGCTCTTCCAGCATCATTTCTTCAGAGCTTGATCTTCGCCGTGCTCTGATACTGACCATCGTCCCAGATGGCCCCCCAACGCCGGTGGACACCCTGAAGGAGGAAATCGCCATGCGGTCGGGAGTGGCAATAGAGTCTCTGTCATTCTTTTGGATCGCATCGCTCGAGTTCATCCTGGTGCTGCCGAATGAGGATGCCGTCATTGCAGTGTACAATGGTGGATGGCCCTTCCGTGCTTCCAGCTGCCTCATCCACTTTTGTCGCTGGTCTCGGATGGTGAATTCTGACAGAGGGGTCCTACCCTCGCTGATCGACGTCGAGCTCAAGGGCATCCCCGCCCATGCCTGGGACTCGGCCACAGCTCATCATCTTCTCAACGGCTACTGCTGGATCCAAGAGGTGCATGCGGACACTCTGTCTCGCCGGGACATGTCTGTGTTTTGGCTGATGGCTTGGTGTTCGAGACTGGACGTCCTCCCGCCGGAGATCGAGCTACAGATCGTGGAACCACGGCCGCCGGCTAGTGAAAGTCCGCCAGCCAAGCAGTACCTCTCCTACGTCGTCTCAGTGGAGGCTGCTCCGGCGGCCCTTCCGCTGATCGCTGACGATGCCCCCCTCCTCCTGGTTCGGATCAAGGCTCCGGTTCGAGACGATGTTGGTGGCGGTCTCCTTCTCCGAGCTCACCGCCCCGTTCGTCAGCGGCGGTGGACCCCAACGTCCAGAGGATCCCGGTGCATGCTCGCCTGGGCCTGCTGCCGCCCAATACGTGACACGTGGCGTGTGCTCATGATGGCGCCCCTCGGAAGTTGACGTGAATCTTGAGGGGGCCGCGATCCTGCAGGCGGCCTTGGAAACACCAGATGAGGCCAACCCCTTGGGTCCCGTGAGAGCTGTCACTGGCCCAAGCAATTCCGAGGCGTCCGCTGACCTCTTGCCCACACATGAGGAAGTTGTTCACACGGCGCCAGTGGACCTGCTTTCCACGCTGGAAGATCTCGTGGCCAAGATGAAAGACCTGGTCTCCCCCCTTCAAATCAGCCGAGGACTAGAGGAGGAAATTGAGAGGGTCGATGGGCCTTTCAGGCCTTCCCCGCTCGATACTAGATTGGGCCTCCCGGCCCACGATTTGGAGGAGGACTCGGCCTAGCTGAGTCTACACACTGCTCCTCTTCCGACAACAGGCATCGCCGATGGTTCTGCGGTCTCCCCGACATCAGGCAATCCCACGACGACGGCTCCATCTCCCACGCCAGCCCTGTATCCCCCTCCTCAGGAGGAACAAGCGGCGATCGATCGACTTCCTCACCAGAGTCCTCCCTGATCCCCCCCTGTGACTCCGGCTATGTTAGCAGGAGCGGATTTGGGTCGATTGGACCTTGCTGCTGCAACAACTGTAGTGGATGGCGCTGCTCCAACACCTGCCGCCTTGATCGACGTCCTGGGCTCCCCGCCAACCGCTGCTCGTTTTGGCGTATCCTATTCTAGACGGCCTCATCCGGCTGAGCAAGACGTCCAAGCCTCACCGCATCCTGCCGTAGTACAATCGCCTGCTCTTCAGACTGCCGGGCATGATAAGGTGCAACATCTTACAAGGCCAATCGATTCCCTACTGCAGCAACTCGCTATCAAGAAAAGGCGAGGCAAAGCGCCTCCACCGGGCTCGCTACCCCAACGCAGAAGAAGGGTGGCTGGATCAAATCCGTGCTCCCCTGGTCCCATTGTTACTGACGCACAACGAAGGATCATGAAGAGCCTTGGACTCACTTCAGCTACAGAAAAGATAGACAGGAAAGCCCAGGATTTGTATAGCAAATTCTTTGAGAAGCCGGCCTCAGATTCTCATATTGTGGCTTTGGTGGCTCTCTTTGGGTTTGGTACTGGTAATGAGTATCATGTCAGTGCGGCGAGCTTGCTCCTCGGACAGTGATTACTCTCTCCTGTTGGTTGTCCCACTGGTTTATCAATGGATATACAATCTATCTTATGTTGGAACGCGAGGGGTCTCAACAGACCTGACCGTCGTAACTCTGTGTGAGATGTTGTTCTATCGGCAAATTCAGACATTGTCTGTATTCAAGAAACCAAGGTAGCTAACCTTAACCAGAGGATTCTCCTCTCGACACTCGGCTCTGATTATGATAAACATGTAGCTCTACCGGCGGATGGCACCCGTGGCGGTATTCTTGTGGCATGGAAATCTTCGGCCTGCCAAATCATCAGTTCAAGGGTTGATTCTTATTCGGTGTCCATTCAGATCGCTGAGCAGGAAGGTCACAATTGGTGGCTAACTAATGTCTATGGTCCTCAAAGTGACGAGAACAAGATTCTGTTCCTCCAAGAACTGAGAGACATTTGTGCTCTTTGCTCGGGTCCGTGGCTATTGTGTGGGGACTTCAACTTAATTTATTAGGCGGAAGACAAGAACAACAGTAACCTCAATAGAGCTTTGATGGGTCGGTTCAGGAAATTCCTTAATGATATGCAAGTCAAGGAAATTGCGCTACATGGGCGCAAATATACATGGTTGAACGAGCGTTCTTCCCTGACCTTGGTGAGACTTGACAGGGCCTTTTGCTGCTCGGATTGGGACTCAATCTTTCCTGATGCCTTACTACAGAGCACGGCATCAGTTGTCTCTGACCATTGTCCGCTGCTTTTGGGCATGAAGGTCAACACAAAAGGAAAGCGGAGATTCCATTTTGAGAATTTCTGGCCCAAGATGCTGGGATTCCTTGAGGCGGTTGGGTAGAATTGGAGTGCTCATGTGGCATCGGTCTGCCCGGTCGAGCGACTCTTCATTAAACTTCAGAGATTATCAAAAGGTCTCCAAAGCTGGAGTCAAAGGAAGACAGGCAACATCAAAGTTCAGCTCAGTATGGCTAAGGAGGTTCTCCACCGTCTCGAAATTGCAAGGGACTCTAGGACCCTATCCACTGACGAAGAATGGTTACGAAAAAGGCTCAAACAGCACTGTCTTGGTTTGGCCTCTCTCGAGCGTACCATTGCCCGGATGCGCTCACGTATCCTCTATCTTAAAGATGGTGATGCCAACACCAACTTCTTCCACCAACATTCACGCTATCGCAGCAAGAAGTTCATTGCAAAGCTTCAGGTGGAGGATAGAGTGATCACTGATCAAGTTGAAAAGCACGATGCCATCTTCGATTACTATGATGGCCTCCCGAGGACGGCCGTGGGTAGGGAGTATTCCCTTGATCTCCCAGCCTTTCATGGTATTCATCATAATTTGGAAGGCCTTGATGATCCCTTCACTGAAGATGAGGTTTGGAGCACTATTAAGAGTATGCCTCACGACAAGGCGTCGGGCCCAGATGGCTTCACCGACCGATTCTATGTGAGCTGTTGGCAAATCATTAAGGCTGACATTATGTTGGCCCTTGAGGCAGTCCAGCGAGGTCATGTGTTCAAATTCAAGTTGCTCAACACTGCTTTCATCACGCTCCTCCCCAAGAAAGCAGATGCCTCACAAGTCAAGGACTATCAGCCCATTAGTCTCATCCATAGTATTGCAAAGCTCGTGGCTAAGCTTTTGGCCAACAGATTGGCTCCACTCCTACCACAACTTGTGACAGAGAATCAATGTGCATTTATCAAGAACCGGAACATTCATGATAATTTCATCTTGGTACAACAGCTAGCCAAGACCCTCTACCGGCAAAAGGAGCCTCACATTTTGCTCAAATTGGACATTTCTAAAGCCTTCGACTCAGTCTCTTGGTCTTTCATCATTGAGCTATTGCGTCACATTGGCTTCGGCAGGAAGTGGTGTAATCTTATCAGTATTCTGCTTTCCATAGCCTCTACCCAAGTTTTGTTGAACGGGGAACCAGGATCATTCATTGACCATCACCGTGGTCTTAGGTAGGGGGACCCTCTCTCTCCCATGATATTTATCTTGGTTATGGATGTCCTAAACTCCTTGATACAAAAGGCTACGCAAGATACACTGTGGCAGCCAATTGCAGCGCCAAGAGCCAAACATCGTTGTTCTTTCTATGTAGACGATGCAGTTTTGTTCCTTCGCCCGGATGCTGCAGATCTGGAAATTATTCAACAAATTCTGGAAATCTTTGGGCACACCGCTGGTCTATGCACAAACATCTCAAAAAGCTCGGTTACACCCATCCATTGCAGTGAGGAAGATTTGGCAACGATAGCTGCTTTTCTTCCGTGCGAGATCAAGGAATCCCCTTGTTCCTACCTTGGGCTTCCTATCTCGGTCCGGAAACTCTCTCGAGCTGACATCTTGCCGCTTGTTGATAAAGTTGCTGACCATCTCCCTGGTTGGAAAGCATCCCTAATGAATAAAGCCGGCAGACTCGTCACTGTTAAGAACGTGCTAGCAGCGGTGCCAATATATGCAATGATCGTCATCAACTTGCCGAAGTGGGCAATAAAGGCAATCAACAAGTGGATGTGCAGTTTTCTTTGGTGTGGACATGGGAAGGTAAATGGAGGTAGTTGCCTGGTTTCGTGGAATAGGGTGCAGCGTCCTTTGAAGTATGGTGGTCTCGGCATCCACGATCTTGAGCTACAAGGATGGGCACTACAAATTCGATGGTTATGGATGCAGAAAACCGACTCCTCTCGACCTTGGGAAGGTCTACCCTTAGAGGTTCCCCGCATGGCCAAGGCAATGTTCGATGTGGCTGTCACCACACAGGTTGGAGATGGTCAAGGAACAAAGTTTTGGACTGACCGTTGGCTACACGGTCAAACTATTGGTGAAATTGCTCCCAATCTACTTAGTATCATACCATTACGGCTGATCAACCGGAGGACAGTAGCACAAGGTCTGGTTAACAGAGCATGGGTTGGTGATATCCAAGGAGGTCTTACAGTGCAAATTCTTATCGAGTACTTAACCATCTGGGATTTAGTCAAAGCCGTTGTGCTACAACCGAATGTGGCCGATCAGCATACTTGGCGGTTCACTCAGTCCGGTATTTATGGTAGCAAGTCAGCTTATGAATCATTCTTTCTTGGGACAATCAGATTTGCACCATGGAAAAGAATATGGAAATCTTGGTCGCCGCCTTGCTGTAAATTCTTCATGTGGCTTGCCACCCAGGGGCGTTGTTGGACAGCCGACTGTCTGGCAAGAAGAAACCTGCCACACCCTCAAGCCTGCCCTTTGTGTGATCAAGCTGAAGAGACCATCGACCATCTTCTTGTCGCTTGCGTCTTCTCCCGAGAGATTTGGACACTGATTTTTCTCAAGCTGAATCTTCTACACTTGGCGCCACAGCCCACTGTAGGACGGTTCTCCAGCTGGTGGAGTAAAGCTCAGTATCAGGTTGCGAAGGAATGGCGACATGGTCTGAACTCCTTGATCATCCTGGTTGCATGGGAATTATGTAAGCATCGGAATGATTGCATCTTCAACGGAAGGCAGCCTAATATTGCAGCTCTGCTCGGTACCATCAGCAATGAGGCCTTCCTGTGGTGTCTTGCAGGGGCTACACAGCTTCAGCAGCTACTCCTGAGTCTAGCGGTGTAATTTTTCTTTTAGTCGAGTCCAGTCTTGAATGTTTTCTTAAGTGTGTGGCGCGTCTGTTCCAGACGTTTGTAACATCGGCGATCTCCTTTGGGAGTGATCCTTTTATTCTCTTCTTAATAAAATGATGTGCAGTTCTGCACATTCGAGAAAAAAATGATCTCGTATGGATTACTTTAGCAGGTGAGGATCTTTATGTAATTCTTGTTCCAATCAATAGCACTTATAAGGTTGTGCTGATTACTTTAACATGGTAATAATAAAGTTGAGGCGCTAGTTAGACAGCCCAGTTCTTTTCTATTTTCATGATCTTTGTAATGGTACTCATCTAAAAAAATGCTTCTAGCAAACACCAGCCAAGAGTTGATTAGCGCATAACAAGGCCGATCGGTACAATTCATCCCCACCAACCGGACTTTGCACTCCTGCCACCTAGAGGGTAGAGCTAGTGTTGTTGCCTACTGTTTTCATTCAAAATTTATGGTGATTCTTGTGGACTCATTATTAGACTTTGGAATATTCCTAGCTATAGAGAAAAGCTACAATTGACCCGTACATTTGTGATTTATACTTTGAGGTGCTATCCTAAGCCAATACCTATATGCACAGCTATATTAGTACTTATATGCATCTATAGTGGGGCTGTTATGTGGGGACATGCAAGGTTGCCCCAACTTGAAATGGGGGTAAAGCAGTTTTGAGAAACAAAATCTTGGATACTCTAGGTTCAAATGTGTCTTATCAAGTTAATAATGACCTTAATAAAATATGGCACTACTGAATTTTGACACAAACAAAAACGAAAGAGGGGTCTTATGTGCACGTGCATGCTTGCCCACGTGAAGGCTGGGTGGTAAGTGGATTTTGGACATCAGGCATTGCACAAGATTAGCTGAGCACTTTTCAGTTATAAGGTAACCAATTTGTATTAATCAAAACCAATGTCAAATGTGTCATAAAATAGGAAAAAAGTTTCTAGTTTATTCCAATCTTTACAATATATTAATTGAGGTGAGGTCGTCTAGACCACTTTTTTTGTGTCCAGATGTGTCCGTAACGTTATCGTATTCAGTTTATATTCTACAATGATTCACAAACCAGTTTGAATCATTTTTTAACCATTTTTTAATCCTTTGTTGAATTGGACTCCGATTTCAATTCGATATTTCATACTAATAACAATTAATCATCTATTGCTTTATGATTGACATCACATTTTGAATGGAAACTAATAACAAAAATTTCAGTAATAACTCACTCTAAAATTATTATAATGAATATTCAAAGGTAAAGAAAAAATAAAAATAGAGCAAATGCTCAGGTCAAAAAATTTGGTTAATTGAAAATCTTTTATAGTTAATAAAATATTCTAACCATAAAACTTTTTAACAAAGACCCGTGGCAAAGCACGGGTATTTTGCTAGTAAATAGGTATATGACAAGCAGTTTTTCTACTCCGTGGTATAGGTACTTTGACATGTGTATCCCACAAATTAGAGAGCATTAAATCATTAAAAGAGTACAATAGTGCAATTGGCCACGATTAGTACATTGGATCCAAATATACAAGCCTTGTGTGTTTCATGTATTCTGTAATACACATGAGAAATAAGATGGAGATAGACTACAAAATGAACTTATATATTTATAAATCATTATGTGATATTAGAAAACATGATTTCATCTTTGGCATGGATGATCATACCTGATATAGTGAAGACTCTGGGTTGTTTCTTGGCTCATTAGTTATTACCACAGGAGCATCTGTAGTTTCAGCCTCTTCATTAAGCCGATCAATTATATGACCAATAGTTGGCCTATTCTTTGGGTCTCTGTCAATACAACGTTGTGCTATTTCAATGCAACTCTTCATTTGCGGGCATTTTACATCTAATAATTCGTGCCACTGCATATTTCAATACACTATAAGCACGAAGCATGTATATGATGTAAATGTAAAAGTGTGTTAGTACATATTTTTCTATATAGAGATATTATATTATGAAATAATATTAAAAAAACGCTAGAGGGCTAAGGTTTCTGCTTACATTGTCCTTAATCATGCTACTCCCCAGCATTAGTTTTATCATTATAAGACCAAAACTGTATATGTCTGACTTGGATGATATTTGACCCTTCTCTATAAACTCTGGTGCAATATATCCTCTGCAGGCAACAGGATGGTGTGACCAATATATAGTGTAAATCTTCTTTCCAAGATAAGATTCCAATAAGAACCATTGAGGTCTTAAGAGATTGTTCTTACAGTGTTCCAAACAGATTCTTAGTTACCATTGTGGATATGTTTCCATCAAAGCACCTGGACATACCAAAATCTGTAATTTTCGGCTCCATGTGAGCACCAAGTAACACATTTTCGGGTTTCAGATCCAAATGGTTCATGCGTTCATGATGAAGATAATGCAAACCCTGACATATTCCCTTAATTATTTGATAACGCATACTCCATTCAAATCCATAAGATTTTTCTGTAAAAGTAAACACAAGTTAACATATAGCTAGTTAATGCATTCATCATGAATCACTAAAAAAAGAGCTGAATTGGAGCTTATATATTCATCAGAACTACAAATGAATCTGTTTGTACCCTTTTGGAGATATTAGTAACAATGTTCATGTAGCCAAAATATAGGATTTGAATAACAACTATATATTCAGTAGATAATTCATCGAAGGAATGCTTGGTATTATGAATAAAGTAAATCATGTTGCTTGAATTAATTTTCATTTTTAGTCTCGTGCAAAATTTTAGGTCATGAAAGCCGCATCGTACTTGGTCAGGTAGATTGAAGCAGTATCATGATGTTTTTGATAAATTGGGGCAATAATGCAGGAGACTTTGTACCTTTAAGATAGTCCTGAAGGTTTCCATTAGGAACATACTCAAAACAGAGTAACCTTCGTGTCTGTTCAGCAACTATATATTGTCGCTGTATTTTCATCATTTCACCTTGTGATTCTGCACAATATCCTAGAAATCTCACAATGTTTATGTGCTTCAATCTAATTATATTGCCAAATTCGTCAGAAAAGCTCTTATCAGACAAATCCATATGTGTGGAAAGCATCTTCACTGCAACCATCCCATTTCGAAGTTCTCCCTGTTTAACTTGCATTGTTAGCAACAATTCATTTTTATCAGTAATATAGAAAACATAATCACTTGCCAAGCAATCAATAATTTAGCATACCAGGTAAACCACTCCAAAGCCACCTCGACCAATCACTTGACCGAAACTTTTGGTAATGGACTTCAGAACTGCATATGATATCTTTACGGGCTTTGCGTTTGCATCTTTAAATACACGTTCTAGGTCTTCAACATCATTTGCTTCCTCGCACATTTCTATAACTCACAAAACGCTATTGGATAAGGCTAATTAATTTTCTTTAATACGAATAGTACATTATATTGTTCTCCCTATAGATAATAGCTTTCAAGAGACAACATGGAACCATTAATTATTACATTTTTAAAATAAATCTTAATAAAAGGACACTAGAATCTTTGGAGGTAGAGCAAAATAAACCAACGAGTCCTATCAGAAATGATTTATAAATACAGTTGATTCCATACGCATTGTAGCATAATTTAAAATATTAGTAAACTAGATGTTACTCCCTCTAATCCTTTTATGTTGACGATGCTTCTTAGCTTAAATATGACTTGAAGGAGTAAGAATAACAAAGGTGATTAGCTAGGCAAAAAGATAGTAGACAAATTATTCAGAAGCCTCTGTTTGCAAACAGTTAAGGCTAAACAAAAATAAATCAACCTTAAAACATTGTCCTACCTAAAACCAGTATGAATAGGCAAACGACACAACCTTTCGTGTCTTCCTTTGACTTGTGCATCAAAGCGATCAGAAATGCAAGTATGTATATGTATCAAAATGGACTGTTGTTGTAGAAAACACAAGGCACCAAGCCATTTGCGTATATACGTGAGTGGAGGAGAAAATTAAATGAGGCCGCATGAACACAAATGTTCTCGTTCATGAAAGGTGATTAAGTAGCAAGAGTAATTAAGATTTCTAATTAAGAAGGTTGAGTATGGTGGTGGGGATTCAGTGAGTAGCTAGAATGAGTAACGAACAAGCAGATTAGATTCGAAGTTCTTGATCAGACAATGTTGAAATTAAGATAATTAAAGTGGTTCCATGAGAGTAGAGCTTTATAGGAGTTAATGGCATTTAGTGGGTTGCATCTATAGTATAATATATAGAGAGAAGTGATTGACGGAATCTCAACAAATTCAAATTGTAAGTATATAACATAAAATAAACCAACAAGTTTTTATGATGAAGTTGTCATGAGTGAAGACAGCTTGGGGTGGATTTTTGGACAAAACAATCTCAAAAAGTACCAGATGGACATATTATTAGTTATTCATAATAAGATTGTTCATAAAATAATTTTCTAACAAAAAAAAATCCTTGCTTTGCTGCAAAAGAAACAGTCCTGGCTGTTATTTGGGTCAGATGGTTCCTAATAAACCTTCAAGGATACAGTTACTACCTATCAAACTTATACTACCCCGTTGTATACAGCACTTATTTGATAAAATATTGGAGCCCCATTGTTTGTGTGAATTTGTTTAGACCTTATGAAAGGCTGCATTTAGTCTACTTTATAGATTACAAAATATTAAGATAGAATTCCAACTTGGTAACATATATAGTTATATACCCATATGAATTGCAACAACAGAAGTAGAAGGACGATTAATCATTACAAAGGATTTAGAGAAAACAACTGGAGCTTCTAAATAGTAATCTGGAAGACCTGTACGATGCTAGTACCCTCCCACAATGGAACCAAGTAGAAGACGACGAAGAGACTGGGAAATAACAGAAGTATAAACGGACGATTAGTTGTTACAAACAAAAATTAGAAAAGAAACGGAGGAGATCCTGAAGAACTTACTTGAAAGGCTACAAGGTATGCTAGTGCCTTCTCACAATCGAACCAAGTTAGAAGACCGGGCAATAAAGGCTGTTGAGGAGATTCTGAAGAACTTCCTTGGATGGCTAGCACAATCGAACCAAGCAGAGGACCGGGGCAATAAAGACTGTCTCTGAACATAGTAGGTGCATGTCATGCGTCACTGAGTATAATTAATTTCCTTTACAATATTCTATGGCCTTGTTTAGATCGTCTAAGACAACTAGTCGTGTCTAACGATTAGCTGGCTAAAAATTAGATAGCCTAACTTTAGTTCCGGCCTATTCCGAATGGGAGCTAATAACAAGTAGCTAACAAATAAAAGATTCTTTTTTGCACATTTCACGCAGGTTATTATGCGACGGTGAAACGACAATTTGAGATGGCCGGGGTATTACCAATCTCTTGCCAATAGGCCCTTTTGTTTAGAGGTCATACGTAATCTTGAAACAATCTATCAGACGACCTATACATTGAGTTGTTGTTTTAGTTGTCTCATAATAATTTTATAATTCCTTGATTTATAAATAAAATTAAGAATATTTATATGTTGCATGACAACTATGACTCAGTAATAGTGTAAAAATTGTCTCAAACTCTCAACTTTTAGCATATGAGGCGGTTGTTTACAACCGTGTCTTTCTTCCACCTATCTTATTTTCTTTTATATTTTAAAAAATTCTATCTTACACTGCATGAGACAAGTTATGAGACTGCTTATTTGTAGCTTTGTATCTGCTCTAATAGACCAATTGTTAGATGCGGGTTGGTCAAAATGCTAAAATTAGTTAGCTACAGTGACAAATATTCCATGACATCTAAACAGGGCCTAAAACAAAAACAAGGCTTACGGTGAATTTGTCCGTTTGGTATGCCAATTATTGGTGAGAAACTAGTCAAAATTAGTAAATGCGCAAATTGAAAATGAATAAGATGTGTTCACATCGGATTTGTGAGATGTGGACGATTCTCCGTATGTTCCATGTGTGACGTAATGATGTATACTTGAGTCCTAATCCCAATTGATTGGATTTGTAAACTTAATATCGCAGCGGCGAAGACGGTGGTGACACGTCTTCATCCTAGTTGTATCCACGTCCCCTTCCTCCGTTGGATAATCTACAGCGAGTGGATCAGGGCTGTGTTTGGATGGCAACGGTTGTGCACCTTACCATATATTTTGGCTCACTCTCGATATTTGGCTGTCGTTTCTTTGTCTTTAAATTTTGCAAAAGGATTCATGGTGCAATGGTGCAGTGCTAAAGACCATTGACTGGAGAGCTCCCACCCAGGGTTTAATTCCCGGGTGCTGCATAATTTGTGGAAAATAAAAAAATTTACTCACTCCATTCTATTTACTCGGTTGAAACCGACCTATAGTGGGCGGGCCCTTATATATGGGGTAGGCTCAAAGCATGAGTTAAGGTCCAAACCACAGGGGACGGCTCTTGAGGGTGGGACTAGGGTTCATGGATTTTCTCGACCGGAGAAGGTTGAGCTTCTCTATTAAAGAAAGCCGTGGGGTGGTCTTACCCCCACCGGTCAAGTTTTTTTTGTCTTTAAATTTTAGTTATGCCTGCGTATAGTAAACAGCCAAAACCAGCCAACGCGGGCGTTCGGTCCTTCCTACGTTGTCAATATTCTTGCTAGTGAGGTGCAGCTACCCAATGGCTGCACAAGTTTCTTTTGGTATAGCACCTCCTAATAATTTTCAGAATATGTTTACTGATTTGTTAGGAAGAACTAATTTTAATATGAAGAAATTGATCTGGTGTGGAGTATGTGTATTGTGTTGGACAATATGATTGTGTTGTAACAATGTAATTTTTGATAGAGCAAACACACCATCTTTTATGTAGGGCAACTTTAGGGGAACCTATAGGGCTCGTTTTTGGTCCTTGCTACAGAATGATATAGATCGTTCTATTTTAAAGATGGCATGCAGGATGACTGAAACTGCTGCCATGGAGATCTTTGTTAATAATGGGTGGTGATTTTGAAATAGAATTGCATATTAGACTATCTAGCTTTAGTTGAATTATTGTTGGTTATGACACAAACTTTCTTTGTGATTCATTGGTCTCTCTTTGTGTGAGAGAATTTGTAATAACAGACGGCTTTATGTATCGGTCGACGTAGCGATTGGAACTAATATATTCTCTTTTCTAAAAAAAAAAGACTGCACAAGTTTCAAAATTTTCAGATTAAAACACTTCGAATCATTATATCTTTTAAATCAAATGTCTGATTTAAGATCCGTTTTCATTATCACACTCTTTACAATTAAACCTACAAAATAATATGTCACTTGATTATGTTTTAACATTAAAAATTTTAGTCACATAAGGACCCTAGAAGTCATACTAATAGTTTTACCAAATATTGGTATAGTTGTGGTCCAAACTCTTATTTTTATTTGTTACCAACAACATGGTAAGGTCATAATCCAGACATTCTTTTGTTACCATCGATTTGGTATTGCCCATAATTTGGTAACACCAAATTTTTGTATAGTTCATGTTGGATTTAAACCAAACAGAGACCTAGGACCCTTGTGAGCCATATGTTGGCTATAACGCATTGGCATTCACATGTAGTGGGCACGGCAGTGTTCTTGCGTGCACAGCAGCAATCTACAAATGGCGCGGTCATTAGCATCTTTCGGTGCTAGGCAAATACAGCGGTTCTTGGAGCACGATGGTGTGTAAGAAGTTTTGGCCTGGCCGAAACAATAATTTTAATAAATACTAAAGGCCCATGTGCATATGCATGACATGGTAGAGGACTTTGATCCTACATTGCTAGTCTAGAGAGGAGAAGAACAACTTAAATACTTAGGTTGTTTCTAAGTATTTAAGCTAGTAGGAGAGAAGAAGAACACACATCCACCATTTTTCCACTCCTCGTGTCCTTGCACGGGTAGGGGACGTCAACATGTATAGCATTAAGTTGCAAAGATCGTTGTACGGGCTAAAACACTCCGGTCAGATGTGGTACAACCGACTGAGCGAATACCTCCTGAAGAAAGGTTATATGAATAATGAGCATTGCCCCTGCATGTTCATCCAAAATTCAAGCAATGGATTTTGCATCATCTTGGTCTATATTGATGATTTGAACATAATCGATTGCGCAGAGGATATTAAGGAAGCGTGTACCTACCTCAAGACAGAGTTTGAGATAAAAGATCTAGGTAAAACCAGATTTTGCTTAGGCCTGCAGATCGAGCACCTCCTTGATGGAATTTTAGTACACCAATCAACCTACACGAAGAAAGTCCTTGAGAGGTTTAACATGTCAAAGGCTCATCCTTTGAAAACCCCCATGGTCGTTAGATCACTTGATAAGGATAAAGATTTGTTCAGACCCAAGGGTGACAATGAGGAATTGTCAAAACCCGAAGTCCCTTATCTTAGTGCAATCGGAGCATTGATGTATCTTGCAAATAGCACAAGGTCAGATATCGCTTTTGTGGTTAATTTGCTTGCTTGGTACAGTTCTGCACCAATCATAAGGCATTGGACTCAAAGGCACTATTGAACTTGGGCAATTTTTCCCAAAAAAAAGGACTTGACCTTGGTCAGGTATGCGAATGCAGGATATCTTTTGGATCCACATCATGCTAGATCTCAATCCGGGTTTATGTTTCTCTGTGGTGGGACAGCCATTTCATGGCGATCTTGCAAACAAACATTAGTAGCGACATCTAGTAACCACTCAGAGATAATAGCCCTATATGAAGCCGCACGGGAGTGTGTTTGGCTTAGACGGATGACAACCCATATCCAGAAGTCATGTGGTATTAAAACCATCAATACCCCTACTGTTATCCATGAGGATAATGCTACATGTGTTGTGCAAATACAAACCGGCTATGTAAAGAGTAACTTAACGTAGCATATATTGCCTAAGTTTTTCTATCCTCACAATCTCCAGGAGAAAGACAAACTAAAGATCCTGCAAGTTAAGTCGTGTGAAAATCTTGCTGATTTATTCACCAAGTCCTTACCGGCTACCGTTTTCTAGAAGTATGTTCACGGCATCGGTATGAGGCACTTAAGAGAATTGTAGGGTTCAGGGGGAGACCAACCCTGAACATAGCTCAAGTTTATAGTATAACCTGATCATGATGATCATATTGTCTAGAAGGCAAAAGTTGTACTCTTTTTCCCTGATGAGAGTTTTTCTGAAGTTTCTCTAACAGGTTTTTAATGAGGCAACATGTGCAATGCACTAATGTTAACTATGTACTCTTTTTCCATATTTTTTCCACTGGGTTTTTAGGAGTTTTAATGAGGCATGAGATTATCATGGTATTCGCCCAAGGGGGAGTGTTATAAACACTTACATTTTAGGGTTATGGGCTCATACCAAAAGGCAATAAACGAGTCCTAGTTAGACTCGTTTCCTACCTGAGTCCCAGTTTGACTCAATTCCAAGTCCCAGTAGGACTCTCCCTACCCGACTATATAATGTAAGCATGTGCGCCCATATTGTGGAATCCAGTGAATAACAAAGATTAGCACCATCCGACTTTGTGTCTTGTGTCTCTTGTCTCTATTGATCTCGCCGGGTCGAGAAGGGGAACAGGAGAACTCTGTCATCTACCTCACGCTCAAGTTTCTGCTAGGAGGGAAGGGATCGGATCAGGGGATACGTGACAGCTGCCGAAGGCTATATTACAACACATCTGCATCATCTTCTTCATCAACGGATCAAACTACAATGACCATCGTTGGAGCACTTCCCTGAAGGTAACCTTTTAATATCTTATCATAATTTGATCAAGTGATCTAGGCTTTGTCCCTAAGTTGTTACTAGTCGCTATAATTAGTGGTTGTTCCTTGTTTATATCTTATGATCCACTAGTACACATAATTGAGATAGGAGCTTTTTTTATGATTTGCATGTCTAGATTACATGTAGTATTTGTAGTGTTTATCCCAACTGAAATTGGATTTATCATTACTAAACGTTGTTATTTTGAACATGGTGGTCATGGCGCATTGCATGGCATTGGTTGATGTTGTGTCAGCTTCCATGATGGGGGGAGGCGGTGGTGCACGCATGATGGCATTTATGACATGCTGGCTTCCGCATGTGGTAAGCGCATTGGAGTGATCCAGGCACTATATGCGGATTGCACGTTGGTGGCGATTGATCGATTAAAGGTCATCTTCATGCAGTTATATTACTTCCATTGGTCGGACTAGAGGCAGGACTTATCTGCTATCAATCGAATCTAACCGACGCTGGCTGGATCATGGAAGTGGTGGTGCCAGATGCTTTCCCATGATCGTGTTCAAGCCATGCCGATGTGATGACGACAAGCGTCATGTCAGACTGCGTGATGGACATACTTGACGCACCTGGGTATGGCCGCTGATGGATGGGCCATTACCGTGGTGGTGAGGCTTGGGTGGTGTTTGGTTCAAGAATTGTAACGGAAATTCAATCATAGATAAAATAACACCGTATCGTAAACAATGTAACAAAACACTGACTTTTTTTGGTTCACCTCAGTAATGAAATTCGATACCAGCAGAAAAGAAATAGAAGACAAAAAAAACAAAACTCGCACCATCAATTGATCCATCGTTCATATAAGTTAGGATCAAGGGAGAAGCAAAACAATAAAGGGAGTACTTATCAAGCATACCGGCCATTGCTATTGACACGATGGAGCAAACACAACCAGCAATGAAGGCGGCGGTGCACTATGGCAATGTATGACCAGGTGCAATTGGCGGAACCTGCTACAGCGTGATTTTGATGATGTCGCGCATGGAGATTCAGGTGGATCTCGGATCCCCTGATGGCAAGCTCCTCCTACCTAGATCTCAGATTCCTGGCGTCGACCTCCGTCGTATTGATCGATTTTGTTATAAATGGATGTCGCAAATACGATGAAGAAGAAAGAAATCAACCACAGAGGACACGAGATTTAACGTGGAAAACCCTTCCAAAGTGGAAGGGAAAAATCACGGGTGCCAGCCAGCAAAACTTCACTATCAAGAGTTGGGGTTATAACGGCGATAAGCTGACGGCGGCTTACAAGAAGACAATAATCTCTAGGTAAAACCCTAAACGAGATTATGTACCATACCACGGGGGGCTCGCTAGGAGATAAACCCTCCTTTCTCTTATAAATCCATTTGTAGCATACAGTCTTCTTTCCTTTAGGCAAAGGCACAACCTCCCATGTACAATTCTTCTCGAGAGATTGCATCTCCTCTTGCATAGCTAAAATCCACTTCTCATGATCATCACAATCAATACCTTCAGTATAAGTTGCAGGCTCATAAACACTCTCCACCTATTCAGCACAACTCAAAGCATAATAAGTCATGTTACATTCTTCAATAAGACGGGTTGGGCATCCACAACCCCTCTTTGATCTGCGATGAGCAATAGGAAAATCCTCCTCGGGCTGCAAAATAGGAGGTGAGTACTGCTGAACATCATCATCATGAGCATCATCATCAACAATTTCATTTTCTTGGTCAACTACTTGCTCCACCTTCTCGACTTCATCATCAATCACATGCTCTACTTGCACACTGATATGCTGCAGCTCCTTTACAGAACTCTCTGGAACATGATCTGAAGTCAAACTATTAGTAAACATCACAGATTCATTGAAAACAACACTCCTGCTCATAAAAGTCTTTCCAGTTTCGGGATTCCACAACTTATATCCTTTAACTCCCCAACCATATCCAACAAAAAGACATTTAATAGCTCTAGGATCTAATTTTCCATTATCAACATGAGCATAAGCAGTGCAGCCAAAAACTTTCAACTGTGAATAATCAACAGGTGTACCTGACCATACCTCAATGGGAGTTTTCTTATTCAGTGGGATAGAGGGCGACCTGTTAATCAGGTAACATGCAGTGTTCGCAGCTTCTGCCTAAAAACGCTTGTTCATCTTTGTGTTGGACAGCATGCATCGAGCCTTTGAGATGATGGTTCTGTTCATGCGCTTAGCCACACCATTTTGCTATGGTGTGTACGGTATGGTGTGATGACTGATGATGCCTTCTTGCCTGCAATAATCATCAAAAGCATCCGAACAAAATTCTCCACCATTATCAGTATGAAGCACTTTTACCTTCTTTTTAGTTTGCCTCTCTATCATAGCTTTCCACTCTTTAAAAGCAGCAAATGTATCACTCTTGTTTTTCAGAAAGTAAGGTCATACTTTTCTAGAGTAATCATCAATAATAGTAAGCATGTAACGAGCACCAGCAAGAGATGGCTTACGAGAGGGACCCTATAAGTCAGCATGTACATAATCAAGAGTACCTTTGGTGGTATGAACACCAGTGTTGAACTTAACCCTTTTATGCTTCCCGAAAATACAATGCTCACAAAACTTATTGCTACTCAAAGTACAGCCTTCCAGTAGGTTCCTCTTCATCAATTCTACCATACCAAGTTCACTCATATGTCCAAGACGCATATGCCAAAGGTTAGCTTACTAGGTTCAGATTTAGAAACAGCAGCAGTGGAACTAGAACCATGTAAAGTACTTCCTCTAAGAACATATAAATTTACAGAATTCAGATCACCTACCAACCAAACAAGGGAGCCTTTTGCAATCTTTAAAACTCCACCAGAACTGGAGTATTTAAAACCTTCTGTATCAAGACTGCTAACGGAGATAAGATTTCTGGTCATAGTTGGAATATACCTTACATTTACCAATGTGCGTATCATGCCATCATGTGCCTTGATCTGAACAGAGCCAATGCCCACAATCTCACGCAGGTTATCATCTCCCATACGCACAACATCTCCCTTCTGCACAGGTTCATAAGAGCTAAACCAATCTCTGTTAGTGCAGATATGAAAAGAACATGCAGAATCAAGTATCCGTTGATCATGACTAGAAACACAACCAGCAAGAACAACCAGACAATCTCCCAAATCTGAGTTACCAACAGCAGCAACTGATGCCTTACAATCGGAATTATTTTTCCTATTCTCCTTGTTCTTCAATTTCCAACAATCCTCAATAAAATGAGTTTTCTTCTTGCAGCAGAACTTCTTGATGGGCGGTTTGGACTTCGAGCAGCCTCTACCGTCATGGCTCTTCTCACGCTCGTTGCCATCATAGGACGATCTCTGCTCAGTTCTTCCTCTAACATGTAGTGCATCGCCCTTGGAAGACGATGACCCATCAGAGTGCACCATGCCTTTCATCTTCTCCCTGGATTGGAGTGCCTCATAAACCTCTGCTATGGTTAGTTCATCACGGCTCAAAAGTATGGTGTCACGAAAATTAGCAAACGAACTGGAAAGAGAGCATAAAAGTAAGAGGCCTAGATCCTCGTCATCATACTCAACTTCCATCGACAATAGATCGGCAACGATCTCCTTGAAAACAGATATGTGGTTCAACACTAAACCACCCTCCTGTCTTGAGCGTGAACAACTTCATCTTCATATGCATCTTACTGGTTAAATCTTTGGACATACAGATCGATTCCGGTTTCAGCCAAAGTTCTGTAGCACTCTTTTCCTGCAGCACTTCTTGCAAAATAACATTAGATAGATGAAGCTGAATTAGGGACAGAACCTTACGATCTTTGCGCTTCTCCTCATCCGTCCACTCATCCTTCTTCTTCTTGCCAAAACTTTTCAGTGCCTCATCGAGATCTTGAGTTTGCGCCAGAACAGCCGCATCTTGACTTGCCATAGCGAGAACCTCATGCTGTAATCAAACAGCGGTAGATCATACTTCATCGACGCCATCGAGAAACAACCTCGCTCTGATACCACTTGTTATAAACGGATGTCGCAAATACGATGAATAAGAAAGAAATCAACCACAGAGGACATGAGATTTAACGTGGAAAACCCTCCCAAAGTGAAAGGGAAAAAAACCACGGGCGCCAGCCAACAAAACTTCACTATTAAGAGTTGGGGTTACAACATCGATGAGATATCGGCAGCTTACAAGAAGACAATAATCTCTAGGTAAAACCCTAAACGAGATTATGTATCATACCGCGGGGGGCCAGCCCCCGTACCCCCTCTAGCGACGTGCCTCCGCTTCGCTCTGTCAGAAGTCGGCCTCCAATGTATAATAAATTTGGAACATAACTCAACAGGTTTGGAGCTTTGTCGTTGCGTGGGGACAATGCCTATGGCTGGTGAGTGGATCCCGTGGAGCATATCAATTTGTGGTGGCGACGAGACAGGCGAGGACGGGGTTGAGCTGCATCGACGCAGCGATAAGGAGGTGGACATGGGCAAGGCGGCGAGCTGTATCGACGCGATACCGGACCGAGGACGTGGGAGTCAAATTTACATTGGCTGTAATCCGATTACAAGGTATAGAATTATAGACTATCTTCAAACAAACAACGTGTAATGGTTTGGGTTACCAGCAGTAATCCGATTACGATACAAAATGTCGAACCAAACATCACCTTGGTGTCTTTCCACGACTAGCTTCGACCCAAGCCAGACGGTGCTGATCTGTCCTTGTGCACGACAGCATGTGCATATGCACATGCCATTGGTGCCCTCTCTCTCTCTCTCTCTCTCTCTCTCTCTCTCTCTCTCTCTCTCTCACCATCTCCTAGCTGGTTCTAGTTCATTCCCTAGCTTCCATATGTGCAATCGCTTATTGGTATGATTATTTATTTTTGCATGCATTTCTCTACATGTAGTGATCAATACTAGTTGGGTTAAATAGGTTACTTCTGTTTTTATGTGATCAGAATGCCATTGGTGTAGTTTCTTCTGTTGACGACTCTGAATTGCATTTTCTATCATAAATAGAAATGGTACTATCATTTCAGGAGTATTTCACTTAACAGTAGAAGTTGCTCTGTCATTTGAATGTTAGGTCAGTTTGTGGTGCGTAAGTTTATATTCATGTTTTTAATTAGTGATCCCTTGTGGACTATGTTTGCATTTGGGTAACTTCCTATTCAGTGAATTGGTATTTCTACATCAAATGGATTCCTGAGGGTCACGGTGAATTCATGTTTTGCCGGTTAGTGAGTTGAAACATTGAACTGAGCTGGTGGTTACCTGCCTTGTAACTTCAATTTTCTTTGGTTCTGATCGGGATCATCAGTGGAAGCATGTGACATGGTTGTTTTGGGTTGGAGTTTGCTTCGTGTTTGTCATTGAGGGTTTAGCGACTTGCCTTTGCATTGCTTTGGCCTGCACCCTGAATGCTAATAGTTAGGACACGTTGTTCAAAGAACTAAACCTATTAGTAGCATATGTATGCTTCATTGCCCACTTCACATTTTTAGCGCTACATCTTTCTATTTCAGATTTCCCCAATTTGAAAATGGTTTCCTTCCATTATATTCTTTGATATTTATCTAAAAAAGGAGAGCTCTCAATATTGCTAACAATCAAAATTACTCTTCGTCTTCTGATGCACGTCTTTGCTATGTCAAGTACCGTTTTATGTGCTCTTTTCCTCCCCTATTTAGTAACCTGGACCCCTTAGTTGTTGCTCACTATTTGCTTGGATCTGAAAATGCTCACTTTATATATACTAGTATCTGAAAATGCTCATTGTTTGCTCACTATTTGCTACCATTTTTTGCTGTCATTTTTTAACTGAATTGGTAACTCATCCTGCATAAATATTTTATTTACTTAATGCAATGTGCTAAACATATGGGGCCAAAGAAAAGAAATACAAGAAATTAAGCAACATTTTAACTAACCACCATACTGGATATTCTATTTGTCGATACATCATAGCACTAAAAAATTTGACAAGAAAGTGTCATGAATCTTCTCTCATGTGTATCATTGCATTGCACCATGTAGATCCCGAAGTGAACCACATGGAGGTCGAGACCGAGCAGAAGTCAGAAGATGGTGGTGACCCCGCTGGCCAAGACCCAACTCAAGGCAAGCCCTAGCCCATACCACCAAATTTTTAATATCTTTTATTTTTGCCACTAGCTAGTATAATGTAGATCTGTCTCTGCATTAGGTTATATATGTTGATTGAAACATAGGAACCTTTATACCTATTGTTAGCCATAGCTTGTTAGTGGCTTTGCTTAATTAGGATAACGAGTCATCGAGTGATATGGAGGCAGCTTGAAGCTGAGTCGTATATCTCACATGGTAATAGTTATGAAAAGAATTATAGAAGGGATTTAGTTGGAGACCGGACGAGCAATTAGGGTAAAGGGAAGACAAAGTCTTTAAGGTGGTAGCCTTGTCTGTGTCATGTAAGGCCTACGTCGTGTCCGGCCCATAAGGTTAAGTTTGAACGTATTGTTTTGCATGTTGAAGTTATGGGTCCAGTAAATTAATGTAGCAACGAATGTTGCTTGGCTGGACGATACTCTATCTTCTTTGTATTGGGTGGAATTTAGGACCAAGAGGAGGGGGCAATCCAGTCACGGATGTCGTCCGGGATGCATCACATTGGGTTGGGGGCCCTTCCCGGGGCGATAGGACTCGGTCCGGCCTTGGGGTGCCGAAGTGAATCACTGTCCCTCACGGTAACAAGTGCCACTTGAATGCTGCTCCAGGATATAGTAACAAGAGAAACATGCTGAAGGGATTTAATCTTGTTATACTATTTTTAATTATTTTGTATTGCAATCATATTTATTATAGTTATATTACAAACTAAATTTATCATTTTTCATGATGACTTAACCTAATACTAAAACTTGAAAAATAAGGATCCATTCATATCTAGTCTAGTGTCTTGGCAATATAAACCCTACCCTTAGCCTTTGCATATGTAGGAGTCAGTAGTAGTTGATCATTGTTGACGCGTAAGTCTTGCTGAGTATTTGTTACTCAGGGTGTGGCTCTATATGATTTTTAGATGATCAAGATGGCCAGTGTCCCGTCGACTGCTGGAACATCGAGTGAGAGTCTTGCAGCTTGTAAAAGGAATATCATGTTTGTTGTCGGTACGGTATCGTGGGCAAGACACCTATTGTGCCCGGATATCTATGTGTATCGTCGTGAGAGGGTAATCTTATCTTAATCATTTTGTCAAACCATTTATTATTGTCAAATTATTCACTTTCGCATTTTTTTAGCAAAATTCTGGCTTGTAAGTTAAACTTGAATTTATGTAAAACTTTGTATTCTATTTATATTTATGTTATATAAAATATATTATTTTTGTCACGTGTTATACTATTAGGAGTCACAACGTGTGTGTCGTCATCCGAGAAGGATCCACATGATGGGACTGTCTCTGTTGGGAGACGGTTCTATCACAATTTTCCTATTCTAAAAATATAAAATGAAGATGTTCCTCGGACATATAAGGATTTAGATATTAACTAAATTAAAGACAACATAATCAAAAGATGGTGTAATAAATGCTCCTTTTCTACTTATACAAAAACAATAATAAAAACATATTTTCCTAATTGACTATCACTTTATTAATGTAACAAGAACGGAAGTTGAGTGAGAAAATCATTGATCTCTATTTGTTCTCACATCTCCCTGAATTCTAATACTGATTGGAAAAATGGGCAATGATGCGGGTCTTACTCTTCCTCTTCTATATGTACGGCATGCGGGCTCTCTGCATTTGAGCCAGACTCGTCAAATATGCACCACACCGAACACGCCTCAACCCTCCTTTTGAGATAAATGGAAATCAAGTTCCTAGCCTCTGCACATGTCCAAAGGTGCAGCATTGTTACATCAATTGAAAGTCATCATACAAACGGCAAAATCATAACATAGAAGACAATAAATGGCTATAAGCAAAGCCTATGCTGTTGTGGTCATGGTCGCCATTGTTAGCGAATAAACTCATAGCCACCACCTCCAATAACTGATATGTTTGCTGATGATGTCTATGTGAATGTCCTTTGGTAACACCTTCCAAAACGAAGCCAGTATATGTAACTCTGAAGATCACCTGCATCAAGCAAACCATTGATTGTAGCAAAACCATATCGATCACAGCATGGCCGTCACTCCAACAATAATTCATGTTGGTGTTACCGTCACCTTTATATCAACCAGAACGATGAAAACAAGAAGCAAAACCAAGTTGTAATGCAAAATATTCGAATTCAAACCTTCAATTTGAATTTTGCTCAAACATAGTTTCCATAGGAAGTGCAAAACTTTATATGCATCTGCACCAAATAAACTTCATATTCCTAATCTAGATACAAAAATAGAAGTTTAGAGAAACTTTTAAGAATTTAGGACATCTCCAACTTGGGTAAATCCCTAAAATTTCAGAAACTATGTGACTTTCAAAATCCATAATTAAAATTTCAGTTGAGAACATTGAACTTTGTGTTCATAATCAATAAGTTATAATTATCCTAAACAACTCCAAATTTTGGTTTTATTATTTGAGCACTGAAAATACCATATTTGGGGTTTATAAGAGAGGGAAATTTCAAGTGGAAATCTGAAATTTCTCTAGATTCCTTATCATTTGTCGCTTTTCAAAATTCAATAACATCCAGACCTTTTTTATTTTATTGTGTGAGCAAAGCTGCAAAATTTTGCGAGAATGTTTGGTATCTCTAATCCCCTTTGCAAATTGCCTAAGCGTTAAGCTTTTCTGGATCTCGAAACCCGAGCAGGTCCCACTCATTAGCCTTCCCCTCCTTGCCCTAGTGCCCCTGAGTGCCAACCCGCAGCGTGCTCACCGCATGGCCATTGATGAAGCGGCCCACCCCTGTCCTAGTGGAACGAGATCGACTGACTTAAGACAGGGGGCAGTGCCCTCGTCCATCCGGAATCCAATGGTCGTTCGCAGCTAGTGACGCTTGCCCCTTCATCAAATATTTTCTGTATTGATGAAATCAAGAAAAATATGAATGATTCAATTGATATTGTGATTCTTTGAGCTGTGAACATAGTGTGATTCTTATATTATCCATCCATTACTTTTGTACTATAATACAGTTCTTCCTAGCCTAATGTGCTTACATATGATGAGGAGGGATAATAAGCCGATAACTTATGGGTGGTAGTTTTCATATGGTTTGTAACCACTACTTATAATGAGTGATAATTTTTACGTGATATGAATATATAATTATAGTTAGATATGTGTTGTAAATTATGTCTGTAGCAATGCATGTACATTGTCTTAGTGTATTACAAATTTCAACGTCAACTGGCAACACTGGACGGTACATATCTCAATTCGAAAAGAAGATACTGAACATAGGAATTTTGCTCAAACATAGTTTCCAGCCAACGCCGTGGTGTCTCACCACTCCAACAATTTGCTTCATTTTTTAGCATGTTGCAACGGTAATGCGGCCCAGCAGCACCGCTGTCTTCTCCACGCTCAGCGCCGGCCGCCTCCGCTGCTTCTACGGTGACACGGAAACGCTCACGCCGGCGCTAATGCGTTCTCGCTCGGCAGAAGGCCCAGCACACCACCAACGAGGCTGTCTCTCGAGGACTCCTCTCGACACGACCACGGACACGCACAAGCCATCGATGAGGGTGAGTCTTCCATCTCTGATGCACGCTCGGCGGTAGATCCGCAATGTGCTCGGCAGCGCAGCGGTGCCATGGGCGAGACGTGTTCGGCTCTATGGATTTTCTTCACTTAGACACCAAATATTCTGAATAGCACTACCACGTTCCTGCGGTTCAGAGCATCTTCAAGAAACTAGGTATATTATTAGCTAAATTTACAGATTTTTTCTTCTTTGTAAAAATAGAAATCCTATAAAACTAAGAAGTATTCCAACATACTCTTTAAATTCTGGACTCTCCATATTTTGAATAGTCCACATCAGATTTTTATTTGCAACGAGCCGACTGTGCTTGCCCTTTTTTCTGTCGCAACTGCATGCACCAGCTTGAGATCTTTCTACAATTAACATAGTACTAGCTACAAAATGAGGTGAAAGGTATAGATGGAGTAGTACGAACAGGATAAAGAATGAAAAATCAAAAGCTTGAGAGAGTAAATGACGACATGAGTAGGAGCCCGTGCGGAGGAACACTTTTACTAAAGAGACGAGGACACCAAGTCCTATCGGAGCATCGGTGGTGATGCAAACGTAGGTGCAGGAGGATGGTACAGGTATACACTACAGCAGGCCACATTTTGATCTGTGAGCCTGTGATAAGCTGTGCTCTTGTGCTAGCCTCGCTAGAAAACGCCGGACATTAGCTTGCATCAACGCGGGAAACGCGCGGGCAGGCGGGATGGCGAGCCCCTCGGCCTAGGCAAAAATGCCGAGCGGAAAGCAGGGGATAGCGAGGCATACAAAATAGAGAGGGAGAAACAGAGTCTGTTGGAACAGATTTTTTTTGACAAAATATCCATATTTACATAATTAAATTGATTTAGATAATCTGTTAGAGATACTCTCAGGATGCGAATTTCAAATGGCAGACGACACGCGCGTGGAGTTCAACATGGGCAACCAGGTGTTCGAGACGAGACGACAACTACCAAGTCGCTCGTTAACGCCGGCCGCAACCCATACTCGGCGCGCTACTCGAATACACCTGGAGTATCTCTCCTTCTCTCCGATGCCATAGGCGAGAGTACTTCACCGACCGGTCACGCACGGCGTAGGCGGATGAGGATTTCTTTCTTTCTTTCTTTTTTAAACTCGGCGTATGCACACTATGGGAAACAGCTCCTTTGCGGGCACACGGCAAAGGGTAAACTACCCACGGTAAAGTTATTGCCATGGGTAACACACGACAAAGGTCGCACGGTAAAATCCGTGTCAGCAAACCCATCTTTGTTGTGTGATTTTTGTCGGGCACTTTGCCGTGTGCCCGGGGTAGCCGACAGTAAAAAAAAGGTACCGTCACCTTCCCCATAGTAACGGTGTCCTTTGCCATGTGCCAACCATTTGGCACACAGCAAAGCGTGTCATTTTTGCCATGTGCCATGAACAAAGCACATGGCAAAGGCTCAATCTTTATCATGTGCCTTGGTCATGGCACACGGCTAATGTGGTTTCCAGGTAATGGGAAATTGTCACCTTTGTTGTGTGCCATGACCAAAGCACACGACAAAGTTTCAACAGTCAGTCAGAGAACCTTTAAATTAGTTGTCCCTGGATCATAAAAACATCCAATATTCAACATATATGATTACAGACATTCAAATTTCATCACAATCATTCAAATATCATCACAGGCACACAAATATCATCACAGATATCCAAATATTATCCCGGAGATTCTCAATACAAATATCTCATAATAACCATCATACAAGTGCCATTAAGATAGAAAGTTCACTGACGACGAGAGCCTTGCCCACCAGGTGGCGTCAAGTCCTGATCTTGATTGCCCTCATCCCATTGACTCCATGGACACGATCCTGCCGATACGTTCTGTACAAATAAGAGATGTTGATTCCTGATTAGTCTTTCAATACGTGAATGCTCTAATATCCTAAGTAAATCTCTAGTATTATGTTGATTATAGAAACTAAAATGTTCATACTCACAGGAGTACTAGCCGGAGTAGGTGGCCGAGGAGGTAGAGCAAACGACGGCATCGGCGACAGGGCTGTACCTAAACTCTGGCTAAGTGATGCCATCCACTGAGTCAATTGATGTTGCTGGTGCTCGAGCCTCCTCCCGAACTCCTGTTCCATGTCCTCCCTTGCCTTCTTCTCTGCAGCGAGCTGGGCCTATAACATTTGATCTCATTATTGCAATACAAAAAAGTTATGTGCAAAACCAGTAAATCAACAATGAATATAACTAAAATTACCTGAAGTGCCTCCACCTGAGACTATGTAGTGTTCGGTCGAGGGCGTATAGCCGGGCTTGAGCTCGTGCTCCTCGCTCGTATCGCGGAGAGAGTGGGCATAGTCGTCGTGTCGAGCGTGCCTTCTCCAATCCAGTACCGCCCATGCTTCCTGCCTCCTCCCATCCTCATCACGACTTCCCCATCAAGATCATGAGCACTAGGATCCCACTCAGGTCCATGGATCTCCCTTCCCATCAAAGTGTACTCCGTGAGGCAGGTGTGGACGGAGGAATTGTTGTATGCCGTGGAGGGGGCCTCCGAGTTGTACTGGATGTCGGGCGCTGTGGCCTTGTCCTGGTAGGCCATAGCAAATGCCTCGAACTCAGTGCAAGGGAGACCATCATGTGACGATGACTGCAAAACAATATAGAAGGATGATTAGAAATTATACAGTATTGAGAGTTAGAACAAATAAATGAATTCACGTACCCATCTCGTCGCGTACTGCTTAAGGGAAAGATTCCCTTGATGGCGTGCTGGACCTGGCATCAGTAAACGATGCTCCCAACAAGCATTATGGGTCTCCTCCCAGCCCTCCGCATACCACTTGTTCACAACAGCTTCTCAGGCAGGAGCATTGGTAGCACACCACCACGCAAGCATCTACACATTACACATCATCATGTACATGGCATATAATTAAGAAGACCAAAGTAAAAATACTTAATATTAGAATAATAATAATATTACTATTCTACATTTTACCTGCATGTATTCATCTCTAGTAAGCTTCATGTTTCTCGCTTGAGTTTTGGTGACCTTAACTTTAAGGTGCTGGGCATGGTACACAATCACAGCCTAGATACGTGCCTCGTAAAACATGTCCCTCACGAGCTTAGGACATGCATTGTGAGCTACGATCTTTGCTTTGTCCTCGTATTTCGGCTCGCATCTATAGAAATCCTACAAATAGATACGATGTGTAACATCATGATTTCAAAAGTATCATATGAATACGATGTAATAAAGACTTACCCACAGCTCCTAGAGCACATGTTCTGCCTTGTTGGCGAAGATCGTACCATCTCGATCATACTCATCCTCAGCGGAAAAGTAGAGCTTCCACGAATAGGCCAACCCCGGGAAGTGTGTCTTTATCAAAAGACCCAGGATGCCATTGACATGGCGATCGTGATCTCCTGGAGCGAGCAGCACCCAACTCCTGCACAAGTGATCAAGAAAAATTAGTAATTTCTATTATGCTTCTCTATGAATCAAATGAACAGGTTATCATAGCATGTAAAATACTTACTTAGGCGGATCGGATCGAATCAACGGTCATCTGGCAACAAGTATTGGTCGCTTCGGAAGCTCCAAAGGACCTCTCAACCACACCTCTAACAACGCAGAGGAAGTGGAACCCCCTGTCTCCTGCTCCTCCCCCCTCCCCTCCTCCTGCTCCGCCTCCTCCTCCTCCTCCTCATCCTCATGCTGTTGTTGCTGCTGCTGCTCCTCCGATGAGGACGAGGACTGCTCAACTACAGGAGAGGGCTCCCTCGCTCTCGCTCTCCCTCGGCCTCCTCCTCCACCCTTCCCATTCCCTCAACCGCCTCCCCGTCTACATCTCCCTCGACCGCTCCCAGAGTCCTCAGCTGCACTGGACCTCCCTCTTTTCCCTGGCATAGCCTTCTTGTACAACGACGCCACTGACTTCATCAAGCCGCCGCCACCCACCATATTTGTCCACTCACCACCTGCAATGAAAAATAAGGAAACAATCAGTATATATACGATAAAAGAGTACATAAAATAGAATGTAAAATATTAAAGTATTATAAATGTTTATCTATAAATAACAATAACAATGAGCAAATAAAATTCATACATGTTCATCTAGATATAATCATTATCATCGGGAACGGCTGGATCATAATCCTCATCATCACTTGTCCCCATGTCGATATCAACATCGGGATTAGCAGGAGTATGGTTGTCATCAATGCCCAAATGTAATAGCTCAAGTTCACGTAAGTCATCTTCATTATCAATCTCATCTGCAACGTCCTCATTGTCTACTTCCATTTCGAACATTTCAGTTAAGTCTATCTCAAAAGTTCTTTCTAGCCCATCATCTTGAAAGAACTCATCTTCGTGATATGTGTTTGGGTTTATGGTGTAATCGGCATCATTTGGGAGAGGTAGTTTAACGTGTGGCCGTACCTTGCACACAACATCCCAACCTTTGAGATTATCCTTCTGGCACGGGTACGAGACATAATAAACTTGTGTGGCCTATTGAGCCACAATATAGACATCGTCTCTGGGTAAGACGGAGGAGTGTTGAATTTCAACAATCCCAACTTGAGGCATCCGCCTCACAACTTACGGGTCAAACCAATGGCATTTGAAAATGATTGGAGTAAGAGGTTTTGAACTATGAAACGAGAGTTGTATATCTCTTCAAGTATTCTATAATACTCGACCCCATCAAGGCCTGGCGTAAAAACTCCGGTATTTGTGGTACTCGACCCCATAAGTTCGCCTTGTGCCACGTCGAAGGGCACACGACGAACTTATTGTTTGCCGTGTGCCTCCATGGTGACACACGGCAAAAGGATAGTTTGTCGTGTGTTACTCTTGTGTCGTGTGCTTTCTACGTGGCTCACGGCACAAATTACCTTTGCCGTGTGCCTGATAGTTTGCTCACGGCAAAAATTGGGGCACATGGCAAAGGAGTTGTTTCCTGTAGTGATGAGGATTTCATCGAGCCTCCAGCTCGCACCCATTTGACTTTGACCTATCCCTGGACTGAATACATAGTCACCGCCGCCAGAACACCGCCCCTGCCGCTCGTCGCCAGGCCGCTATGGTGAGTTGTCCCGGTCGAGGCCCTGTCGTCCGGTCCCTTCATGCCTCTATGGAGCTGCCCGTGCCCTTCGCATCCTTTCGCTGACGCAGCCCATTTCAGCCTGCTGGGCCGAGATCCTTTTGGCCCGAGGCCATTTTTCCTTTTTCCGATGACTTACTTCCATTCAGAAATTGTGCGGACTTTAACCATTTTTAGAAAATTAAATACTAGGAGGAAAATGGTGAACTAAATTTATATGGACTCCTGGTTACACGATCTATTTTCTAGTAAGATTAAAGTGGTCTATTTTCTAGTAAGGTTAAAGTGGTGTGTTCCTAAATGTGTATTTTTTGCAAAATGTCCAAGTTAAATCCAAATAAATTGAAATAAATCAAGGCGGACGTAGCATAACAGTCGTCGCAACGATCAGGTTGCCAATGTAGCGGAAGCTGGTGCATTGGACGGATTTCTTTTCTAATTTCTTCAATTTTTAGTTATTGCATAAATGAGAACGAGTGCTGATTAGTGGTTTAGTGAACTAGCTTATTTCTTGTTCATTGTATGTAAATCTAATAATTGTTTTCTTAATTTCTCTTGTAAGCCAACCATGTCTTGGGTTAGAAGATATGATACTGATGATCGGAAGTGTTTAAGTAAAGATTATGCAACCGTGATTACAATCGGTACACTTCTTTAATTATCCCGTTGCTTTAAAATGCAGTGTGAACCTATATGTTACCGTTCTTGTACACCTTTAAACCAGTAGGCCTCATTTTAGATTTTCGCACAGGGCCTCCAATTTTGCCGGGACGGCCCTGGATGCAGCATATATGGTGAGGCAAAACAAGCCGAGGAAACATGCTTCAACTTTTCATATTTGCCCATCTCTATATGACTCGCTGGTTTCTGCCAGCCAAACAAATATTTCTGTTGCGGTTTCTTACAAATTCAATCATCTCACACAAAACAGGATGCTACTAACATATAGGTTTACCTGTGCCGTTAGGTAACTAATTACAGCGCAGCAATCATCCAGCTGACGATCCCCACTGTAAGAGCACATGCTGAACGCAGACGTGCCATGCTTCACTGCTGAGCTTTATCAGGAGATATCTTCATTAATTCCATAGCCCTCCTACGAAGTGGATTGAATAAAGGGAACATGTAAACAAATCATCTGCAGAACCATGCCATTAAGAAATGGTACAATAATGCAACATAGGATTATTATTGTAAATACAAATATTCATTTCCATCAACAAATGTTGCCAGTCTTATTATTTTTTTTAAATGTCAAAGTACTTAATTTAATAATCTAGAACCATTTGCCGAGGACACATACCCAAAAGAATGCAGAAGGTAGCAAATTACCTTAACTCCCTTTCAATCTCTTCACTTCCAGGATCCAAATTCTTTGCATCTAGGAGGGCGTCACAGGCTTGCTTGTAATCCTAGGTGCATAACACATAACCACACCTCAGTTGAATGTGAATGAAGTAACTAAATTGATGGGCGAGCTAGGCATGTATCTCAATTCTCACCTTGAGTAGCATGTGAGCTGCAGCCTGACGGTAGTAAGCTTTTGCCCAATCAGGTCGCATCATCCTGCACCGGTTAGCATCTAATAGAGCACCAGCTCCATCACCCATTTTTAGTTTACAAAGGCTCCTGTTTGAATAGAGTGCCGCATCTTCTCCGCAATTTAACGCCTGATAGCCAAAAAGTAAGGTTAAACAATTACATTTCCCGAACTTAACTGGTTATAGATGGAAGATTCCAACACTTATGCATAGACATTAGACATTGCACGTGACAACAGGTATAAACATGCCATAGTTTTTGTGTGTGGCATATTATGTTGCGGCCAATAAACAAGATGGAGCAAATATTAGAAGTTATATATGCTAATGCTGAATTTCATTCTTCAGATCCAAGCCTGCTCAAGAGCTTAATATTGTTACTATTTTTTAATACTTTTAGATATTATGTATCATATATTGTTAAATATAATATCTAAACTATGAAAATATAATTTACCAAAACTGACACTCTCAATTGTCCTCAGAATCTACATAGACAGCAGTCTGCGTCTTTCTCTATTTGAAATTAGTATAAATGCTTACTTCAGAACATTATTAATATGTTATTAAAAATTTTGAATAATACATTCTCATATCTACTCATAACACTATCACAACTCCAAGTCTCCAACTTTTATTGAGTTATAGAAAATACTATCTACTCCATTCCTTCATTGATTTTGAAATTAGAGAAAATCTAATTGGTGAAAAGGAAATGTTCCTCCTGACTTTTGTGAGAACTAAATAGGTTTTGGACTCGTTTAGAATAAACTTTCAAAATACTTACCATGCCATACAAGCCTGATGCAAATTTATAATCCTTCATCCTGAATGCCTTATCTGCCTCTGATTTGACGTTAGCCTTTTTCCCTTCAAGCCGAGTATAAAGTGCAGCTGGCTGCTTGTAGCTCCCTTCATTCTAAGAATCATTCTAACAATTAATTATAATAAATAGAAAAATACTAAATTATAAATGCAAAATGGCTGAATATCTGAAACAAAACATTCTTTTTGCAGGATGATTTGCATGAGAAAAATCACGTATAACATTCTTTTCAGCTCTAAAATTCTACATATAGCCATATACAGTTTTTTTTTTTTTTGAGTGTTGTCATATACAGTTTCACTTTCACATATTTTGATGGCAGATCAATAATACTTCGCTTGTATACAAAAATGAACTAGCTAGCTAGCTTGTTGCAGCGTGTAATGCAACCTGTAAGCCAAGTTATTAAGAATTGAACTCAAACAATACTAAAAGAGCCAAATGCTTTCTTACAAAAAGTAAATCTTTAAAACCAAAGGTTAATAAAGTGTCTCTCTACTTCGAAGGAGTCACAGTGGAGCAGACTACTGGTACCATTCAAACCAACAATGTTTGTGTATGATAAAGAGCATCCCTGCTATTGACATACCACTGGCTTTGTTGCATATTTCAGTTTAGCGTGAGAGATTACTCCATCAATACTCCAGTTTGGAACATTTGGAATTGGCAGAGTCAAGGGAAACATTTCAACTTCTTCTCTACAATCATTTACCGCAGCAACCTCTATTGGCAATCTACCCAACTGCAACATACAGGCACAAATTATGATAACTTTGAAAATTAACAACGATATGTTACAAGTTACATAAACATTTCCGCAACATAAACCAAAGAAATAATGCATGGTGCTGTTAAGGTTCTACTAAAACAAGTATAACTAACAACGTGGACCGTCAGTAAGGATTCTAAGATGTGTATTTCACCTAGAATTAAGACATAGAATAACTTATAATTATATCCTGCATGACATTACTCCACTCTCCGTGATAACACCAGGTACAAAGCATTTGTAATTTTGTCCACGATAGCAACCCACCACCCCTTGGTTTGCCACGTTTTCAGGTTAAGTTTTGAACATTTATTTATTATGTTTCACGAATGTAGATAAGCACAAATAAAAACATGTCAAATTGATTTCAGTACGAAACTAGTGATACCACTTTTATGTATTTGTCAACATTACAAAGCTTTTTAAAAAAATAACTTTTGTACCGTACAAAATTCAAGATAGCAGTACTTAGGTTGAAGAACCACATATTCTTGGCTAATTTGAGTTTTGTGTGACTGCATACAAAAACACACCGCTGTCTTGTATGATAAAAGATGATATCTCGGTAGCTTACAAACTGCTTTCTGAACATGGACAAAATAATTAAATAGCATTGATATCAGCTAGGAGCAAGTGGCCTATCCAGTAACTTGTTTCTAAAAATAACTTATATACCAATCTTGCACGGCAACAAGAAGGTTTATTCTGTGTCTAGGAACTCAAAATCAAACAAGCAACAGAAACAACAGTATGTTGAATGGAAGGTCAAAAGAGGAAAATATATAGATGCTTGCTAATTTTCAGTCAACTGAACACAAGGAAAAATGATAAACTAATTGTGATATATAATGGAAGGTCAAAAACAAAAACTATCCCAAGAAGTTGGATATATAATACTCAAGATAAAACAAATCAATAAAACATCTAGAAACTCTACAAAACATACATTATCACGAATGTTAGGGTCTGCTCCAGCCTTCAGTAGAAACCTAATGAAGTTGGTGAAGCCTCCATGCTCTGTAGCTATTATCAGAGGAGACATAACAGAACCTTTTCCATTAACATCAGCACCCGCCTGTGAAAATGATATGGATTACAAATTTCAAGAAATGCTGATGGTTATTTATTCTTCTTAAACAAGCACTGATTATTTCATTAAGCAAAATAGCATCATAGCTGTAGCTGACTCAAAAGAGTAAAAAAAATACTGGCCTCAATGAGAAGTTTCATGCACTTCAATGAACGGCAAAGAAGTGCCATCATCAGTGGTGTGGCAGACCCGATGAAAACAGTGTTGGGCTGAAAGCAGAATGAGTATCTCCCCTTAGTATACCGACAAGAAACCCATCTTTTTGTTTTATCAGTACAGCATCAGAGAAATTAGCGAGATTAATTAGACACATCTATTGCTCTACTTCTAATACAAGTAATAGTGATCAGATGGTAATAACTATACAGCGAAGGTTTCCATCAAGACATGGGTTCAGTCAACTGGGTCCAGCCCTGGGAGGAGAATGGCAGAAACAAACCAAACACATAGTCAGCAGCCTTGTCTCTGAGTCAGCAGTTTGGATTGGATAAATTTAATTAGTACTATGGTTACATCATTTCCTGATTTGGATAAGCAAGAAATGTGTTAAAGTTTCTAAAGAATGTTATCTATCCGTATACTCAGTGTTACATCAATGTCATCTTTAGCATGCCAATGAAACAATCAATTGTCATTTGGGTAATATAGTGGTTAGACCTGATCTTTACATTGTCTTGGTAACTTGCTGTAGTAATAAAGATGCATGCTTCATCAGATTTAAAAGTAGATAGAAAATGTAAGAGAGGAGACTACATACATTTGCATGGTGATCCAACAAAATCTTCAGAGTATTGTCTTCATCACATTTTATAGAACTGAGCAATGGGGTCCCACGGCCATTAAAATCGATGTCAACAGGTATTCCTTTGGAAAGTAGGAACTCTGTTACCTTAGAGGATCCTAAGGCAAGAGAGATGAGTCCACAGGTCATGAGCAATAGAATGAAAGGAAGATAATAACAAACAACTACTATGATGACTAGGGCTGCAAATGGATGACCCAACAGTACCCTCCAACCCTCTTTAGTTCAATCAAACTAAATTTCCGAATTTAATCCAATTTTTTAAGAAGAAAAAAAAGAGCAGTTTTCATTGAACTTGGACCGAAGAGTATCCTAAGGTTTTTCGGTTTACACCCCTACTAATGACCAAAATGTAGCACTAATATCAAGCATAGTTCATATTTTTACAATGCATATCAAAACGTCATATATATACACTATACTATTTTTCAAAAAATTAGCCTTAGTGTCAAAAGGCCATCTCACCACACATCAAGTGGATATTACATTGCTGCTAGTGTATCCTAGGCAGCAACTTGAACAAAGTTGAAAATGATATCAAACGAAACAACTTGATCAAAGTTGAAAATGGCACAACAAATTTCTATTAGATGGTACAATTGTCATGCATGCTTATCCAGCATGGCATTATACTTGACACTCCCAGTTTACACCCCTACTAATGCTTGGCACAGTCTTCGAACTATATTTGCACATTGATTGACTATATCTCTAATAATGATCATACAATTGTCACGTAAAAATACAAATTAACGTAATGGTACCATCACTTCTGTATCACTAAACTCAAATACATTGTTTGTGTATTTGTAGATCAAAGTTTTCAGAGTTTGATTATTGAAATTCATGCACACACGTTATAATGGACAAAGGAAGTAATAGAATAGTAATACAAGGGATAAGTGATGTGTGGGGCTAAACCAACCTTCACCAGCAGCATGATGTAGAGCTGTGGCTCCATTTTCATCTGGTTGCATTGGATCGCCACCACAGTCAAGAAGATACTTCACAACGGAAATATGGTCAGACATAGCAGCAGTCATAAGTGGTGTCACACCTGTATTAAAATAACGTTTAGTAAAACACAGTCTACACATCTCATATTTTGCCGATCAAGAGCCAATGGAAGTTAAGGACCTTCATCGGGTCCAGCCATGTTCACGTCGATCCCATGTTCCTCCACCAGATACTTGCAGACCTCCAGATGGCCCTGGTATGCCGCCCAATGCAGAACCCTAAAGTCGTAAACCGCTGCTGCTAGTTCGCCATCTCCTATGCCAAGCATCTTTATGATACCTTTCATGCACAAATATAGCAAACATGGAAATGTCATCTCAAGGAGGAAGAAGCGAAAACAGCAAGTAGCTAGTTATTCAGTCAATGACTGTTTAAGATAAAGCAAACTGACAGTGTGATGATTCCTGCGATCACCAGTAAAAGAACAACTTATTGATATATACGCCAGTAACCCACAAAACACGTTGTTCTAGCATGATTTCCAAAATATTGCGATGGATAGGATCAACGAATAAGAGAAAAGAAGAAGAAAACCATGCGGATACATCACAACATCACATATTTATAAGGGAACACATGTACAGAATGTAAAATCCGCTGTTTCAGCACACGCAAAACTGTGTTAACCATTATTCAACTGAAGTGATTTGATCAGTAACTTGTTAACGCGGCCGTATATCTATTGATCAAGGAATCGAGATCGATTCATGCTCCTTGTTCAGAAGAAAATCCTATTCCTAGGGTTGTGTGTTGAACTGCTGATCCAGCACATGAGCATGAACGGACTCGATCGAGATGGGGATGCGTTGAAGAGGGGAAAGTACGGCAGACTGGGTACTACCTTTGACGTAGTCGAGGTGGCCGTCCCTGGCGGCGTGGTGGAGAGCGCGTCCCACTGCCGTCGCACGACAACACAAAGCGAAAGAGATGATGATATGAGACCTCCGTTCACAGGTGCCGTCGATTGTCATGGTAGGAGAAGGGATATGGAAAGGGACGCGCACGTACTTCTGACGTCGATGGAGGAGCGGCGGGCGGTGGCGGAGGAAGGAGCCGCCGCCATTTCGCTCCTAGTTAGCTTCTTCCTGCGTGTGTCTCCTGGAGGGAGAGGCAAGCTGGGTTTCGATCGGCGGAATGCTGTGAACCCTAGCCGTCGACGGCCGGCGGCGGCGGTTCGCGATCCAGCAAGTACAGGAGCATGAACGGGGTGGGTGGGTGGGTGTGCAAAAGACGGTTAAGCTGCAAGCGGCGCTGAAACGAGTGCAAATAGTCACGAACCCACGATCCCTTTATGGGTCGAATTGAGGCCCACAATAAGGTTCATAGACCAAGCGGCGAAGACCTAAGTCAGCAACCGCTCTGGCCCGCAGCAAAGCCGATAAGGGCCACCCCAAATCATTTGGGTCATCTGTCCTCAGAAAATAGAATCATTTAGGCCCCCTCCAAGTTCTTTCAGCCTAACCCAAGCCCATCTCCGTAGCAGGATCGAGAGTTGCGAGTCCACGAAGGAAACCTACCTGATCTCATCTCAGAGAAGAAAAGAAAGGGAGAGGGGGAAAATAGGGAAAGAACAAGCGATTCGGCCGCCACTGATTGACGAAGACGACGAGGTACCCGGCTGCGACTTCGGCCGGTGCTTTTGTTGTTGGCGCAGGCTATGCTCGCCGTGGATCCCGAAAGTTTTACCCGGTAGGGACTACGACGTGTGCGCTCCTCCCGCTAACGAACGAGCCGCGTGGTCGGTGCTTGCCGGCTTCACGTCGTCGTCCTCTACAACGAACAACAGCAAAAGCCTGCTGCTCCTGCGCCGGATCCGCGTCACGTGGTCCGGCCGCGTACTCGGCCGGAGCGACGACGCCACGCGGAGCCCCGACGTCCGCTCCCTCTCGCTCTGCTTCTTCAGTACGGAATCCTCCTCGTCCTCCCTCGACGAACTACAAGTCTTGCCCACCCGTCTGGTGGAGCTGCGTCTGATGAACCTCGCCGCCGACGACAGGAGTAGTAGGATTACCACCACCACCACCGTGTATCCTCTGCCGGACCTGCCGCAGGAAACAGACCCACTCACGCTCGCGCCGGCGTTCCCTATCTCGGCCGCCGGCCACCTCTGGGCGGCGTGTTTCACCCAGCGTTACCCGCCCCAGCTCGTGATGCGCCGCCTCGACGAGGAGTCCGGGGAGTGGGTTCAGGCCGGCGCCGCCATCGACTGTCACTTGAGCCGCCTCACCTCTTCATGGCCTTCGACTGCTCCACCTACGCCTGGAACGTCGTGGCCACCGACTACGACACCGAGCAGTACGCTGCCATCAAAGAGCATTATTCCCTCTGTTCTAAAATTATTATCATAATTGACTTTTTTATTATTACTTTTAATCATTCGTTTTATTCAAAAGATTCATATATGTTGTCCCGTACAAAAGGACTGAAATCCATGCCTGTAGTTTGAATGCAATAAACCACGATATCCTTCACAATCACACAAGAAGCCGCCTGACGATGATTTTCCAATAGCTCTGGTTCTTCAAGTTTTAGAGAACAAGGCCAAATCCTCTGCTTTATATCGAAAGCAAGGTTATGCTGGGTTTACCAGCTTACACATATATGCTCAGGAGATTATTCAAGTTGGTCAGAAGATTATTGCTATAAGTGATACTCTTGGTAGTGTCTACCGATTGTCTCATACACACGAATGGGAGCGTATTCATACTTTCAGCAGCTCTGCTGATCTGGAAAAGAAGGTTAATCTGTCTGGGTATGTAGTCTTGAGTGATGAATCCTTCATGGTTTCTGAAGCTGAATCAAGTTGGTGTTATTTATTTGACCTGGGCAGTAATACATGGAGTATAGTTAAACCATATGCTGAGGTTAAAAGTTCATTACCTGGTCATCTCTGTTTTTTGGGAAGGGATTTTTTTATGGGGAGATCTGTATTTGCTGAGGGGTTTATTTACACATGTCCAAATGGGGAACTTCATGCTTATGAGATAATTGAACTCGAAGATTCTTATTGCCTCGGCTCTCAGATTTATTTGAAAATCCCGTGGCCTAAGATTTGGGAGGCAAATAGTATGTGCTTGGATTATGTCGGTGAAGACAAAAAAATCTGGCACCATTATGTTTTGTGTGCTGCAAGCAGGTGATATTTTTTTCTTTTTCTCACACCTCTATTAGAGTTGGGAATTCCAAAAGAATGCACCTCTAATTAATCTTATTGCATTTTTACACTGTAGATAATATTCATTATCCTTGCCCGGGAGGTCCCTGCAAGAAACCAGCTGTATGTATCACCACTATCCAGGTTAAGACTGAACGAATGCCTGATGGTAAATGGAAACCAGTTGCACTTGGGCACGTGGACGCTGGGACATTCTTCATCGAGCCAGATGGAGGCAATCAACTGTGGACCAGCAGTTGTTTTGCAGTCGCTGGTTGATTGTGATGCTCCGTTCTGCATCCATTTGTTGGTTCTAACAATTTATTACCAAGTCTTCTGATTGCGCACTACTTTGTACCGTAAGTAAAGGTTTCTCCTCGACCAGTTTCTTCCTTGCTCCCTTTGTTTTGAGAATTTTAGTTTTGGTCTTAGCATCACACTGACAGCTGAAAATGCATCAGTTACGATCTTCAAAAGAAAATGCAGGAATTAGAAAGTTCTGTAACTAAAATGTTATCATTTTAGTTTAAAAAAATGTTATCATTGTGGAGTGAGAGTACCTGCTTTTTGCATCACAACCTCCTACTACTTAGTTCTTACTTCCGAATCCCCCATCCCCCCCCCCCCCCCCCCCCCAAAAAAACAAATGTTATTTTGCTGGGCCACTACAGCGTAGGAGGAGTTCAGTTCAATCGTGAGAATGTAATTGCCCCTGCAAAATGGAAAAGAATGCAATGGTGTCTTCACTGTTCCTGAATCGGTACATGCCCTAACTACCTCCAACATGGTAGAGCTCTCCATGATGCTAACTTGTTGCATGTCTTAAATTTCAGCCTCCAATTTGATGCATTTTCAACTTCATTTTTGTACTTAATAAGAAAGCCTATATAGATCTCAGGGAAACAAATAACGACACAGCATGAACCTCCACTGTTTGGACTTCGGAGATACCGGCATGTTACATAGCAACTGGGTCCATTATCCAGCTCCTTCAGCCTCCCTCCGTCAAAGTCTCCATGCATCTATGCATGTGTAGTTCGAATCATTTTGTGCATAAAAATTGGGGGCTTGTGCATTTTACTAAGTCGTATACACTATGCAACAAAGAAGATCCGACAACGTGTAAAGTTCATGACCATTGAGGTCACCCCAAGGTATGATTATTTTGGTAATGAATGACAAACATGAAATATGACTAATGTCTACATGAGTGTTGTGCGTGTAGGAAACCTTATCTATCTTATGATGATCATTGATGGTTGCCTTGTTAATTGATGACAATGACCACAAGCATGGAGGCTTGTGAACTTGATAGAGTCCAAGGGTTGATGAAGATGGATCAAAGTGGAGAACAAGCTATGGTGCGAGTGTTTGGAACACTTGACTAGTTGTTAGGGCTTTGAGTCTATAGGAAAAATCAGACTATCAAGGGGGTCTAGGTCATGTCTCTTAGGTCACACTAGTTGGTGATGTGCATGGATGCTAAGTGAAACCACAGGCACTAGGTGACAGGGGAGAAGCCAAGGACCTGTTGGAAGAAGCCGGGAAACAAAGTCAAGAGGAGACGAGGAGTTTCAGCTTCTGCAGGTAAAGACCGGATAGAGAGGTCTTGGAGACCGGACGGTCCGGTGATCAGAGGGAAATTCTCTATAGAGAAGATGTTGGACATGAGGAATTCTGTTGGCAAAGGAACCATAGAGACCGGGCAGTCCGGTGTGCAGACCGGACGGTCCGGTCAGTATGGAGAAGGTTTGGACAGAAGAGGAAGCATTGACAACATCTCTGTTTGGAGAAAGGAGAGAAGAGACCGGATAGTCCGGTGTGAAGACCGGACTGTACGGTCATTAGGGGAGGCGACAGAACACAGAGAAGAAGTTTCTGTTGGGACCCAGATTTATGAAGACAGGACGGTCCGGTCTGTAGACCGGACTGTCTGGTCAGTATGGAGGAAACAGCGGACAGAGAGCAACGACTCTGAAGGAGTCAACCAGTGGAGACCAGACTATCCGGTCTGTACAGTGACCATACTGTCCGGTCAGTATGTCCAGAGAAGCTGTTTCGTGGAGCAACGACTAGTTTGAGGTTGGAAGCCTATATAAACTCGTTGCTAGGGTCTTGGAGACTACCTTTGGCCATTGGGATTGCTGGGAGCATCTATTGGGAGCCAAAGGGCCAAGAGAGAAGCACTAGGAGAGGATATTGGATATCTTGAGAGTGCTAGTGAGAGTAACATGAGCATTGATGCATATCTAAGGCTAGGGTGTCTTTGAGGGTGTGATCTAGGTTGTTACTCTTGGTCTATGGTGAGACCTAGACCGGTTAGGTGTTGATGATTGAGCCTATCATGATTGGTTATGAAGGTTGTCACATGTTTGTACACGGTTTGAGCCCGCCGGTGAAAGGGGCATCAATAGTGAGCGCCCGTGTCGGCTCGGGGAGTCCGGCAAGTTCTCGAGGGAGGCGATGTTGTGCTTTATGCAGCGGTGATGCACACCGTGTCTTTACTCTAGGAGTGATTGCGGACTCGTGGGCGAGAACTCCACTTGGTGGCGGGAGGGACGGGACTCCGGCGGGAGTGGTCCAACGAGGAGTTGTGGAAGGCACCATCCTTTCGAGACCTCGGGAAAAAAATCATGAGTCATCTCTTACTCTACTCCTTACTATGATACTTTACTTTCCGCATTTACATACGGTGCTATTCATGCTTGTGTGCTTACCTTACTCTAGTTAACTACCTTGTAGACTTGTATGAATAGGCTTTTTTACTTGCTAGTAGTGCTTGGCCTTCATACTTGATCACTAGTATGTATAGGAGTTGATTTGGCTTTATTGATCACCCTAGTATGTATTGTGCTACTCATGCTTGTATGCTTCCTATATGCTTGTTGATCTAGTAGCTTTGCTTGAGTAGAACCCCTTGCTAGCTAGTTGTTTGCTTCCGCGTATCTTTGGTAACTAGCTTGCATAGGAGTTGTATTGCCTTTGTGTGATTCACTAGTATGCTTAGCTTGTTGTTCCTTTTATAGGTTCATTATCTTGCTAGTGTGATCACCACTAGGATTATATAGGAGTTGTATTGTCTTTGTGTGATCCACTAGTATGCTTAGCTTGTTGTTCCTTTCATAGGTACATTATCTTGCTAGTGTGATCACCACTAGGATTGTGTAGGAGTTGTATTGCCTTTGTGTGATATACTAGTATGCTTAGGTTGTTGTTCCTTTCATAGGTTCATTATCTTGCTAGTGTGATCACCACTAGGATTGTGTAGGAGTTGTTTTGAGTCATCAGTTTTAGGAATTGGCGAATTTGGTACATAGTGCAAGTTCCCGATTCACCCCCCCCCCCTCTCGGTCACTCGGTCCTTTCAAGTGGTATCAGAGCCTAGTGCTCATTATAAGGCTTAACTGTCTTAAGTAGTGATCGTATTGAGTTGGGATGTCATCCCATTTGGGGCCGGGTCATGGCTCATGGAAGGATCGCTTTAAAAGCCACCTAAATGTCATGATTCTGGATGAGTTGATGGATACTCTTGTGGACTTTGCCAATACCTTTATCGATGATCATGTGTATGATGATTGTGATGATTACGTGGATGTGCCTTGTACTAGTGAGTGCCTAGATCTTTCTAGCAATGACTTGATAGGTTGCTCTACTAGTGTGCCTAATATGATGATTGATAATGATGTGTCTCTTGATCTTGCTTGCACTACTACCATGACTAGTATTGATGATGTTCGTGAGCCTCCTATTGAACATGCTAGTAGTTCTCTTGTTGAGGAGTTCTTTACTTTTCATAATAATGACAATGAGAAATTACTTGACTCTCTTATTTGCTTGCGAGGTATTGTGGATAGGATTGGGGCAACTTCTTTCAAGCTTCCCAAGATTGTGATAGTTGAGAACATTATCTCCTTGCTTCCAAACAACTAGCTCTTCTACGTCACCCTTGACCTTCTCATGGAGAAGAGTCTTCCCGTCGAGGATGTGATTGAGCTATACTTCAAGGATGAGGAGATCACCGCAAGCTTGACGGGAAGAAGACATTCAAGACAAACAATGAAGCATCTTCAAGCAAAGGGAAAGAAGTAGCTTTGAGCTCAAACTTCTTTGATCCCTCCATAAGATTGTCTTGCAATAACTTCTACAACTCCTTTGGATCAAGACCTACACCAAGCTCTTCATCAAGCACATCATCCAGCTCTACCTCAAGTGCCATTCCAAGTTCTACTCCAAGCACTTCGGGTGAACCACGCATTGGTGTAGGGGGAGCGCCGACCATAATGCTCACACGATCATTTGAGATGATCAATCTTACCACTACGGCTCCGGCGCCTCCACCTCCTCCACCACAAGATGGACATTGACATCTTCATTGAGCTCACCAACATGATTACTTCTTTCAATTTGATGAATTTATGAGAAATCTGAATGATGACCTTTGTGAGACTCTCTTATGCATTTATGATCTTGTGTGTAGGATAAACTCTTTCCAGAAACTATGGAGGATTGCACCACATAAAGTGATTGACAAGTGCCTCATGCAAATCACAACTCATGAGAAGGGTTTTTTGGTTGAGGATGTAATCAATAGAAGACATGAGCTCTCAATTGAGAGAGTAATGGAGATGATACTTGTGCTCCACTCACAAGTGGGACACTTGCTTAAGCATGTCACTAACCTCTATGATCCTCCCCATTACTTCATCTACCTTTACAATGTGCACATGGGGATGGTCATGGACAATGGAGGTATCGTGCTCCCCACCATCCTATACGGAGGAGAATTTAGGAAGGGATTGCAAGAATCCCTAATTATGAGGATGGTCTCATGGTTCATCATGATGAGGTTAGTGCAAGTCAATTGAGCAATGCTTTGGATACTAACCCTTTTTCCTCTAGTGCTTGTCTTATGGCTACCACCAGGGTCAACTACAAGAGTGGAGGTACTCATTGGACTCTTGACAGTGGGTGCACCCAATATATGACTGGGAAGCCAACCATGTTCACCAATGGTCAACTTTGTAACATGTGATTCAAGTGCACATTTGATGAGGATGGTGCAATGATTGAGAATGCAAAGGAAGGCCTATTATTCCATAAAGTGAACATTGGAGTTGAACCAACAAGTGAAGCTTTGAGAAACATGCCCGTGGGCGAGGTCTTACTCCATGGTGGTGATATTGATGAGCCCTCTACTCCACCACCTCAACCAACCCCATCCTTCGAGGTACAAGAACCAACCCAAAATGCTAATGATACACCTTCCACATCCTTCCAAGATTCTATGAGAGTGCATCCACCTAGCCATGAGGAAAATGAAGAGAGAAGTGAGCCACAACCCTCTCCACATACTTCACCTCAAGCTACTTCTCAAAGCTCTTCACATAACACCCCCACATCCACTCCAAGCTCTAGCTCCAAGACAAGAAACCATATGAGTGATTTCCCCACCTTATTGCAAATTCAAGACACTCATATCTCAAGAGAGCGAGTAATCCATGATGCACAAGATACTTCACCTAGAACTCCTCCCACTCAAGAAGAATACCATCCTAGACCCAAAGCTAAGTACAAGAAAAGGAGGTACTTCATCAAAGAAAAGGGCAAAGAAAAAGACCTCAAGAAGAAGTTCTCATGCAAGGCTCTTGTTGGGGAGTGGACAAGCGACAACTCAAGTGAAGCATCCTCCTCTTTCAAGTGACGATGATGAAGTGGTCGGCCTAGCCATGATCAAGACCACACTTCTACGAGTTCTTCCTCCACCTCCCATGTGCCTCATGGCCACGAGCCAACTTGGGGAGAGTAAGAATGAGAGCAGCTACGATAGCGATGATGAGGAGCTTGCCTGCGCCGAGCTTTGGAGTATGCTTGAGCAAGCCCATGATATCGTTATCAAGAAATCCAAAATGTTGGATGTGGTAAGAAAAGAATGTAAGTTGGCTATGGACCGGGTTGGTGATCTTGAGAGTGAGCTCAAGGACCTTGTCACATCTCATGAAGCCCTAAACAAGAGTTATGACAAACTCAAGATTGATCATGTAGAGCTACGTGAGAAGTATGAGGCCCTTGAACTTACTTTTGAGGCCATCAATATTGATAACCTTGCCTCTCCCTCCTCTAGTTCATATAAGAGTGATGCTTCTACTATGTGTGATGAACTAACCACCTCGGTCGAGGTTTCTTCCTTTGAGTCATTTGTTTTGAAGGAATATCATAAGCTCAAGGAAGAGAGGAAGATGGTGATGGACGGCTTCAAGAGGCTCACACGTGGTAGATCCATCCACAAGGAGACTCTTGGGAGAAACCTTGTGAACAATGTCTCCCACCGGGGACTTAGCTCATATCCCGCCGCCATCGACATTATCAGGACGAGTGATTCCATCCATAAATAGATCAAACCCCTACTCGCTGATGACTACTATTGTGAGAGGTGTTACAAGGATGGCCACACCATCAAGGATTGCCCTATGGTGAGAAGTTCCATTATTTTACCTAATACTAACTTGTTCCATGAGAACTCTCATTTCAAGATTTTTAGGGACAAGGATGGCAAGGTGAAAGCAAAGGCTTTGGGACCACCAAACAAGAAGAGAAAGGTCAAGAGCATATGGTTACCTAAGTGCATTGTTGATCTTGAGAGGTCAACGAAGTACAAGTGGGTTCCCAAGAACAAGACCTAGATGATGGTGGTGGTGGACCGAGCGCTTTCATGAAGATCATATAAAGTCCACCACAAGTGATATGGACCTCAACGACATATCTACTCATGAGGGAGGTATTCGTGTTTGTTCTTGGTAGTTGTAGTGTGTTCTTTCTTTTCTTGTATTGCATGGTAATTAAGACTCCTTTGTGACTAGAATGTTTTGCATCCATGCATGTGTAAAAGAAAAGAAAATACATAAAAAAATTAGTCAATGTCTAACCCATCCAAGAAAGCTATAAGCAAGAGGGAGTGCTTGAGATGGTGGTTTGGCTCCTCTCAAGGTAAGGGTATGGCTTATAGTGAGTAAGCTTGGGAGGGGTTCAAACTTGACATTGTTAGGTTTCCTTTGTGTCTTGTTTAATATTGCTTGCATCCACATGGCATGTTTACTTTTGTTGCATATGTAAAATGCTTGTTGCATGTATCATATAAGAAACACAAAGGAGGATTGTCATATTTGGAGAAGTTTGTGCCTCATGATCTATATGAGATTACATCTCCATAAGTGTGACCAAAAGAAAGGATTGTGCTTCATGCCATTGAGTCATGTTGAAATGAGCTCCAAGGTTAAATCTACTCATGCGGCTCAAAGACAAGTGACTCATACATTCCCATTACATAAATAACTAACCATTGCTTGTTGAAGAAATATTTTGTTGAGTCATGTGTGTAGGGGGAGCTATGGTGAAACACCATCATGACCAAGGAGGAGCATCATGAACGGGGGAGTTTCCTAACTCTTGCCATTTATTATTTGCTCCTTGGTTCTCTTGTGTTTTGTCTCTGGCTTGTGGTTTTTGGTGATAAGTGACAAAGGGGGAGAAGGAACACGAAGATCTAAAAGCCAAGTCTAGATTGATAACACAAAGGGTGAGAAGAACATGAAGATCCGAAAGCCAAGTCGAGAAGAACATGAAGATCAAAAGAAGATGAACAAAAGAAGATGAATATGGAGAACATGAAGATGATCAAGACAATGGTGCATGTTCACTTGGAGTACATATGAAGATCATGACAAGATGAACATCTACACCAACATGGAGAAGAACAACAATGGTGCATGACAACAACAACAATGAACATATACACCAACATGAACATCTACGTCCATGGTGCGTGTCTACATCAACAAGATCGACTTCCATGACACTATGACGGGCACAAAATAAAACTCAAGCTCAATATCTAGTGCGCTACATATTTGGGTAGTTCTCCCTCCACACCAAGCACATTCCAAGGGGAGACTACTTCTAAGGTAAGGATCAAGGTAATCCATTCAAACCTATCTTTTCTATTGGTTCCTTGTTTTCATACGAGTCTTTTGTCCCTTCCTTATTATTCTTTCGAGACTCATTCGTTTTGAATTATCATAAGTAGTGGTTGTCATCCATCACCAAAAAGGGGGAGATTGTAAGGTTCATGACCATTGAGGTCACCTCAAGGTATGATTGTTTTGGTGATGAATGACAAATATGAAATGTGACTAATGTCTACTTGAGTGTTGTGCGTGTAGGAAACCTTATCTATCTTATGATGATCATTGATGGTTGCCTTGGCGATTGATGACAATGACCACAAGCATGGAGGCTTGTGAGCTTGATGGAGTCCAAGGGTTGATGGAGATGGATCAAAGCTGAGGACAAGCTATGGAGCAAGTGTTGGGAACACTTGTCTAGTTGTTAGGGCTTTGAGTCCATAGGAAAAACTGGACTATCAAGGGGGTCTAGATCATTCTCTTAGGTCATGTCTAGTCGGTGATGTGCATGGATGCTCGGTGAAATCACAGGCACTAGGTGATAGTGGAGAAGCCAAGGAGCTGTTGGAAGAAGCCGGGAAACAAAGTCAAGAGGAGACGAGGAGTTTCAGCTTCTATAGGTAAAGATCGGATAGAGAGGTCATGGAGACCGGACGGTCCGGTGATCAGAGGAAAATTCTCTACAGAGAAGATGTTGGACACGAGGAATTCTATTGGTGGAAGAACCTTAGAGACCGGACAGTCCGGTGTGTAGACCAGATGGTCTGGTCTGTATGGAGATGGTTTGGACAGAAGAGGAAGCATCGACAACGTCTCTGTTTGGAGAAAGAAGAGAAGAGACCGGACAGTCCGATGTGAAGGCCGGACTGTACGGTCATCAGGGGAGGCAACAGAACATAGAGAAGAAGTTTCTGTTGGGACCCAGATTTATGAAGACAGGACGGTCCGGTCTGTAGACCGGACTATCCGGTCAGTATGGATGAAACAGCGGATAGAGAGCAACGGCTCTGGAGGAGCCGTCCGGTGGAGACCGGACAGTCCGGTCTGGACAATGACCGGACTGTCTGGTCAGTACATCCAGAAGGTTGTTTCATGGAGCAATGGCTAGTTTGAGGTTGGAAGCCTATATAAACTCGTTGCTGGGGTCTTGGAGACTGCTTTTGGCCATTGGGATTGCTGGGAGCATCTGTTGGGAGCTAAAGGGCCAAGAGAGGAGCACTTGGAGAGGATATTGGATATCTTGAGAGTGCTAGTAGGAGTAACATGAGCATTGATGCACATCTAAGGCTAGGGTGTCCTTGAGGGTGTCATCTAGGTTGTTACTCTTGGTCTATGGTGAGACCTAGACCGGTTAGGTGTCGGTGATTGAGCCTATCATGATTGGTTGTGAAGGCCATGACACGTTTATACACGGTTTGAGCCCGCCGGTGAAAGGGGCATCGCTAGTGAGCGCCCGTGTCGGCTCGGGGAGTCCGGCAAGTTCTCGAGGGAGGCGAGCTTGTGCTTTGTGCAGCGGTGACGCACACCATGTCTTCACTCTAGGAGTGATTGCGGGCTCGTGGGCGAGAACTCCACTTGGTGGCAGGAGGGACCGGGACTCCGGCGGGAGTGGTCCAACAAGGAGTAGGGGAAGGTGCCATCCTTCTGAGACCTCGGGAAAAAATCATGAGCCATCTCTTACTCTACTCCTTACTATGATGCTTTACTTGTATTGCATGGTAATTAAGACTTATTTGTCCCTTCCTTCTTATTCTTTAGAGACTTATTTGTTTTGGATCATCATAAGTAGTGGTTGTCATCCATCACCAAAAAGGAGGAGATTGTAAGGTTTATGACCATTGAGATCACCCCAAGGTATGATTGTTTTGGTGATAAATGACAAACATAAAATATGACTAATGTCTACATGAGTGTTGTGCGTGTAGAAAACCTTATCTATCTTATGATGATCATTGATGGTTGCCTTGGTGATTGATGACAATGACCACAAGCATGGAGGCTTGTGAACTTGATGGAGTCCAAGGGTTGATGGAGATGGATCAAAGCGGAGAACAAGCTATGGTGCGAGTGTTTGGAAAACTTGACTAGTTGTTAGGACTTTGAGTCCATGGGAAAAATCGGACTATCAAGAGGGTCTAGGTCATGTCTCTTAGATCACACTAGTTGGTGATGTGCATGGATGCTCAGTGAAATCACGGGCACTAGTTGACGGTGGAGAAGCCAAGGAGCTATTGGAAGAAGTCGGGAAATAAAGTCCAGAGGAGATGAGGAGTATCAGCTTCTGTAGGTAAAGACTAGACAGAGAGGTCTTGGAGACCGGATGGTCCGGTGATCAGAGGCAAATTCTCTACAAAGAAGATGTTGGACACGAGGAATTCTGTTGGCAGAGGAACCATAGAGACCGGACAGTCCGATGTGTAGACCGGATGGTCCGATCAGTATGGAGAAGGTTCAGACAGAAGAGGAAGCATCGACAACGTCTCTGTTTGGAGAAAGGAGAGAAAAGACCAGACTGCACGGTCATTAGGGGAGGCGATAGAACACAGAGAAGAAGTTTATGTTGGGACCCAGATTTTTAAAGACAGGACGGTCCGGTCTGTAGGCCGGACTGTCCGGTCAGTATGGAGGAAACAACGGACAGAGAGCAATGGCTCTGGAGGAGTCGACCGGTGGAGACCGGACTGTCCGGTCTGGATAGTGACCGGACTGTCCGGTCAGTATGTCCAGAGAGGCTGTTTCATGGAGCAACGACTAGTTTGAGGTTAGAAGCCTATATAAACTCTTTGCTGGGGTCTTGGAGATTACCTTTGGCCATTGGGATTGCTGGGAGCATCTATTGGGAGCCAAAGGGCCAAGAGAGGAGCACTAGAAGAGGATATTGGATATCTTGAGAGTGCTAGTGAGAATAACATGAGCATTGATGCACATCTAAGGTTAGGGTGTACTTGAAGGTGTGATCTAGGTTGTTACTCTTGGTTTATGGTGAGACCTAGATCAGTTAGGTATCGGTGATCGAGCTTATCGTGATTGGTTATGAAGGCCGTCACATGTTTGTACACGGTTTGAGCCCGCCGGTGAAAGGGGCATCAATAGTGAGCGCCCGTGTCGGCTCGGGGAGTCCGGCAAGTTCTCGAGGGAGGCGAGCTTGTGCTTTGTGCAGCGGTGACACACACTATGTCTTCACTCTAGGGGTGATTGTGGGCTCGTGGGCGAGAACTCCACTTGGTGGCGGGAGGGACCGGGACTCCAGCGGGAGTGGTCCAATGAGGAGTAGGGGAAGGCGTCATCCTTCTGAGACCTCGGGAAAAAAAATTATGAGCCATCTCTTACTCTACTCGTTTTGCATTTATATACCGAGCTATTCATGCTTATGTGCTTACCTTGCTCTAGTTAACTACCTTGTAGACTTGCACGAATAGGCTTCTTTAGTTGCTAGTAGTGGTTAGCCTTCATACTTGATCACTAGCATGTATAGGAGTTGCTTTGTCTTGATTGATCACCCTAGTATGTATTGTGTTACTCATGCTTGTATGCTTTCTATATGCTTGTTGATATAATAGCTTTGCTTGAGTAGAACTCCTTGCTAGCTAGTTGTTTGCTTCCGTGTGTCTTTGGTAACTAGCTTGCATAGGAGTTGTATTGCCTTTGTGTGATCCACTAGTATGTTTAGTTTGTTGTTCCTTCCATAGGACTATTATCTTGCTAGTACGATCACCACTAGGATTGCATAGGAGTTGTATTGCCTTTTTGTGATCCACTAGTATGCTTAGCTTGTTGTTCCTTTCATAGGTACATTATCTTGCTAGTGTGATCACCACTAGGATTGTGTAGGAGTTGTATTTCCTTTGTGTGATCCACTAGTATGCTTACGTTGTTGTTCCTCTCATATGTTCATTATCTTGCTAGTGTGATCACCACTAGGATTGTGCAGGAGTTGTTTTGAGTGATCGGTTTTAGAAATTGACGAATTTGGTACATAGTACGAATTCCCGATTCACCTCCCCCCTCGGTCACTCGGTCCTTTCACAACGCATTGATCTCTGTGGACCTGCTCGATCCAGCAGACCCCTCCTAGTGTCTTGAGACTTTCTATTTTAGTATTTCACAGGGCTGATGGATCCTTGTTGTTGTTGTGCCAAACATTTTTATGGCGGGACTAAAGCAAACAGTTGGTCGATAGTAAGTATCTACCAACCAGCTGGATGATGATGCATAACAAATATCAAAGGAACCGAAAATGTAGGCATATCATAGGCAGTACATATGGGCACTTAGGGCAACGCCCTATGGCTATAGTATTTGTAGGTTTTGATTTGGAGGTGCCGATGGAAAATTATTGAGGAACAAAAATATTGCATAAGAAGGTTGATCAAATTCATATTTCTATTCTAGTATTTAGGTAGCATCAAGCTATTTTTATGTGTCGATTTTCTTTTGGAAGTTGAATATATCTTACAACTATATGAAAATTTTCTAGTTAAGATGTTCTACAATGATGGATTTTTTAATTGACCAACTGATTTAATGCACGGAAAGAGGGACTTAGACTAACGTAAACAAATTCTTTTAAGGAATATTTTTTTCCTTATAGTAGTTCCAAATTTAATAGATATGTTTTTTGTGAAGCTGTGCCCCAACCCCCCCCCCCCCCCCCCCCCCCTACACACACAGACACAAGATAGGCACACAAAAAAGACTTCCCAAACCACGCTTTTCCAGAGGTAAAAGAAGTTTTTTTTTGCCAATGGGTGAAAGAAGTAGTGATATATACAACGAGATCTGTGTAGATGAATTCCATAGACTTTGGAGAAGAGGAGTACAATAGATGCAAATTGACAATTATATATATTGTATTTTCTCGAATTGCACAGCCATAGCTAAAATAATATTTATGGTACATTAAAATGATATAAAACAAAGAAAAAATAAATTATTCTCAAAGAACATTCCTTGCTCGATCAAGTAACATGCTCGACGCTACTTGAGAGGACACGATTGCCTAAATCACGAGCACCATCTTAGTGATAATACTTGTTAACAAAGGCTTCCCTAGCGACTTTGTTTGGTACACACAATCTGATCTGCTTTTTTTTTTCATCCCTTTGGTATTCTTTTGAATGTGGACTGCCTTCTCCTTGAAGCACCGGTCAACGGCGGACGTGCATGTGAAGCACAAGCAGAGTAGCTGGCACGGATACATGCCATTTGGTGTGAAAACCAGCATGGGCAATGCTACTTTATTAATTTACAGTGTATAAGCGTATATAGAGTGCCGTGTCTCTTTATATTTATGCATGGCATATTAATCAACTCACCCATCGTTTGGTTTTGATTATTTTATAACTAAAAAATTGTTGTTCGTTATGCTGATGCCATACAGTTTCAAGGAGAGAATTTATTTATTCACTACTAGGTGGTTGGGAAACAAACTAATTTACGAGGCAGCAAAGGACATGGAGTGCATATATGATTTGGGGCAATTGCAAAAGCGATCCTGTTTTTGATCCCAATTCTAAAAACGGTCCTATTTTTGAGATTTTGTAAAAACAATCCTGTTTTTTGAATGTGAAGATAGAAGGAGGTCCTATTCCGTTAGAAAGGCTTAACGATGTTAAATGACATGAAAAAGACATGTACCCTTTACAAAAATTACAAAAACAGGTCTATTTTCATGCAACTTTTGCAAATTCGGTTTTGTTTGAAGTTATAATCATATGAAGTGAATTTTGAACAAAATTGACATAATTTAAATTAATTTGAATCAACATTTAAATTTGACATTAAATATTTCACATAATTTTGACAGCATTTCAGCATTTGTTCATTATAAATCTAATTTTTACTTACTCATCATACTCTATATTCATCCTCTATATTAATTATCCAATATTTTATTTCTTTTTTCTTTTCCCTTCTTCTTCTTCTCTCCCTATTTCCTACTTCTCTCCCTGCCTCCCCCATGCGCGTCGCGCCGCAGCCAAGCCCGCTTCCTCCCCCGTGAAGCCGTCGAGACCGCCTCCTCTCCTTCTCCCCCGCGCCGCCGCCGGGACCGCCTCCCCCGCGCCCTGCCAGGCCCGCCTCCTCTGCTCCCGTAAACACTTGTCCACCACCCCTCCTCTTCCCCCTTCCGTCGCTGGTGGATCTGGAGCAGGAGGACGCCGCCTCCACCACACGCGATGTCGCCGGGGCTTGCCTCCCCCGCCTCTGTCGCAGGCCCCTGCTGCTCCCGCTAGCCAGCTCGACTCCCCTCCCTCCTTGGCCGTCGACCGCGCCCAGCACCCGTAGCCGCCACGCCCAGTGGGGCCCCTGCTCAGCGATATCGGGTCTGCCGCCTCCTACCACGCCTCCTACCACGGGATCGGGGAGAGTGTTCGAGCAAGGATAAATAGAGATGGCTTTCGTGTTGAGGGAAGGAGCAAGATGGTCCATTCATAAAAGATCTAAAATTTTTCTTTTTTTTTAATTCAGAAAACGCCCACATGTAACGTCCGGTTAAAATTAGACCTAACGGGAGCTTCGCCCTTGAAAAACAGGATCTTTTTGCAAAATCTCAAAAATAGAACCGTTTTTAAAATTGGGGTCTAAAACAAAACCACTTTTGCAATTGCCCCATATGATTTTGGGACAGGTCGTATCTTGGCAATCTGGTGCACACCCTTCTAATTATAGTTAAACAGAGTCAGAAAAGTATTTAGCAGCCACAGCCTTATATATCCACTGCGAGATTCCGAGGTTAAATTACATGGACAGCAAAATTGACCAAAGAAATAGTATAATATACCTTACATATTTTTGTATTGAAGAAGAATGGCTAATCCTCAAGGTTCCTAAGAAGTAAGAAAATCGGTTTGAAGAGGCGAAAACCATGACACCTTACAGGCGTACGGCTATAACTAAAAAATCAAACTTATCCAAGTAACATTATTTGTTTTTACAAAACAATGCACAAACAAAGACCCTCACACTATGAATCATAGAAGAGACGGAGCCAACTATCTTGAAAAAAAACTAGACCTGTCGAGGTAAAACCGCCTCAACGATATTTTTTTAAAAAGAAGGATTTTCTCACACAGGTCTAAAAATTTTCCGAAGCCCCCTCCCCTCCTGACATGGTGACTCTTTTTTTAGCCTGTGTGAGAACTTTTATAATGCATCGGTCTTTAAATCAGGAGCAACACTCACACCGATTAGCTCCAGACAGGGTTTTACACATGCTTTGATTTAGAGAAAAGGCGAGAGAATTTTTTTAACCTAGTCCAAAAAATTCGCTCCCACTGGTAATTGAACCCGAGACCTAGAAGGTACTACTAAACTATGTTAAGATTGATGAATTCACCATATTTTTACTCAACAAGTCAGGGGTATTACTATCACTTTCACAACTTTCCCATAACTCAGCCAATTTTATCAAGCTACTTTTAGCTTTTTCACAACTTATAACCTACAGTAGTATTTTCACACCTCATAGTTCATAATAATTTTTTTTTTCATGGTCAAAGTAAAACCAAACATGCCCCTAGTCAATGAGAAATAAGAAAAATTCTGGCTCAGTTTTGTGGGCTATAAAATTTGGCCCATAAACGAAAGGCTAGCAGCCATTGGCCCACGGTGGCCTTGCTCAGCAAGGTCTGGGAGGCTTCTCTGCAACTGCAATCTCGCCGCCTAACGTCTTCTTCCACTCCCGTTCGGATCCGGTTTGCTGAGCTTTTATCTACAGTGTTCCAGTCTCAATCCAGTCCAATCTAACTGCCTGCTAACCTACTTAAGTCTTATTCATTTTTATATGATTCATTCTACATTAATAATGGTTTTGAGCCTAGATCCAGTGAATCCGGGTGATTCACTTGATCCAGCTGGGGTTTGCCCAGATTAATTCCAGATCTGTCTAGGCGAAGAATGAAATCAGGCTACTGAAAACGCAAAATGGCCGAAACAGATCCTATTTTATTCTAGATTAACCCAAATCAAATCGTGCTTTTTACATAGAGGTTATTTTATTCTGGACTATTTTATTCATTAGGCTACATTCCGACCCGATGCGGTGGAAACGAACAAGCCTTAGCCAGCCAACAAGATCGAAATCTATCGCTCGAGGAGAGATTCAGCGCGGGGAGAGGGATTCATGGGCGATGAGGAACCTTCACTGCATCCGCCTCATCACGGCTTCTATCGCAGCGAGGCTGAGGCTCCCCAAACCAGCTGGGCCCTCCTCGACTTACACGCCTACATCGCCGACCGCGAAAATTACACCTCCGCGTCTTGCAAGACGAGCGACAAAACGGAGATCCGGGTAACCTTCTGCGCCGCGCCGCCGCCTCTCGTCTCCTACCTCTGCGTCTGGTTCCCTGGCCTGAAACCAGAAGATCTCGAGAAGATAGTCCTTGATCCCACAGTGGAGGCCGCGCAGTCGGACCTTCTGCTCCTCGAAGTCTCAGTCTGTGGCCGCAGACGCTCCGACTACTTCGTTTACAAGGCTAACGACGGCAGGGGGCCGTCTCTGCAGCTGCTGGAGATCCCTGAGCCCTGCCTTGACAAACGCTGCAATATTGCCCTCCTCGCCCGTCGCGACGTCAGTCCATCGCCACCCACACAGGGAGGGCGATGCGGGGATGCTTCACCTGGAGCGCCACGGCGGGACGTTCCACCTCCGCCCACCCCTGGAGCGCCACGGCGGGGAGAGGTTCCGCCTCCGCCGACACGGGGAGGAAGACAGCTACTACTATGTCGCCGTCCTGAACTTCGTCAGCAGCACAGAATCTGAGTACACCTACAAGCTCTGGGTCTTCGACTCTATGGAAGGACAATGGAGCAGCAGGCTCGTCTCTGTTCACTGTCCTCTCTACCATCTTACGAGCAAGGTGATCTCTCTTGGAGAAGATGGTTTACTAGGCTTTGTTGACCCATGGCGGGGTATCATTGCCTGTGATATGATCGGCCAGAGATCTCCGAAATACCTGAAGGTGCCCCCAAAACTTATCAGAAATGATAAGGTAACCGACACAGGATTGCTTTGCCGGGATATTACTCTGGTTGAAGGTTGTCTCACTCTTGTCAATCTGTGTCCCGCCACTGAACCAGACATCAACCTGAACTGGAGCTGGCAGATTTCCACATGGAGTAGAAAGATGACAGATCTTTGGGAGGAGATTGGCACAATGACAGTAATCTATGGATCCCTGATATCAAAGTTGATAAGGACACTGAAAATGTCAACTTCCTGCCTATGCTGAAGGACAGCGAAGGCACACCGAGGCCAACCTTAGGGAGCCTCCATATGGCCCATCCCATACTGAGCTTGAGTGATAGTCATGTTGTTTACGTCATGGCCAAGGTCCGATACCGAGACAAGAAGGCATTGGTGCTATCTGTCGACATGAAGAAGTCGAGACTACAGGGAGTGGCCGTGTTTGACGCAGAAAGAATGTGCGGTGGCTCTTTCGACTATACTTGTATGCAATCTTGGATCCCCAAATACTTCAACGCAGGTGATTCAGTTCCCCAGCCCACCCACACACCCACACACACACATTTTTACCATCACACTGCCGGTTTGTGGTATCTTAGTTCACTTGGACTCTTGTAGATGAATATATGGTATTCAACTGATATTAGATTGTATATTGGTGCTTGTGGGGTGTTTTTTTGTTCATGCAGGGTATTTTGCACTAACACTTGCATTGGGCTGTTTTGCTGGCCGCAGGTGTAAAGGAAAATCCCGTGGCCTAAGATTCGGGAGGCAAATAATGTGCTTGGATTATGTCGTGAAGACATAAAATCTACTGGTACCATTATGTTTTGTGTTCTGCGAGCAGGTGATGATTTTTCTTATTTTTCTCGCACCTCTATTAGAATTGGGAAGAATGCACCTCTTATTAATCTTATTTCATTTTTACACTGTAGATAATTTTCATTATCCTTGTCCGGGAGGTCCCTGCAAGAAACCTGTATGGATCACCACTATCCAGGTTAAGACTGAAAGAATGCCTGATGGTAAATGGAAACCTCTTGTAATTGGGCACGTGGACGCTGGGACATTCTTCATCTAGCCAGATGGAGGCAATCAACTGTGGACCAGCAGTTGTTTTGCAGTCGCTGGTTGATTGTGGATGCTCCGTTCTGCATTCATTTAATGGTTCTAACATTTTATTACTGACAAAGTCTTCTGACTGCGCACTACTTTGTACCGTAAGTAAAGATTCTCCTCGATAAATTTCTTCATTGCTCCCTTAGTTTCGAGGACTTCAGTTTTGGACCTAGACAACAATTTTTGGTTTCGTAGCCCATGCCCGACTCCCTTATCTGGAACACAAATAAGTCAAACTCGAATTTATCTCGTAGCTTTTAAAATATTCTATAATTTCAATATTCAATATAAGTTCAGATCCAGCTATTTTGATTTTCAAATATACGACGTAAAAATATTTATTCTGATTCAGACTTCTCTATACAGGTCTCTGTGCGGGGTCCATATTTTCTATCTCTAAGGTCAAAATAATATGATCCACATATGTTTCGAAATAGTCTCGACGATACTTACAATTTTTATGTTTTAACTTTTCTCATTAGAGCACGTCTTTAAATTCAAAACACGAGTTCAAAATTGCGCTGTAATATAGTGCTATTTTTAAATTGCGTGAATTCATTTTTCCTTCTAGATAAAACTTTTAGAAATATTTAGTCATTGATCCATGATCTTGGTCTTGCATGTTGGGCTTCATGAAGGTTCAGCAGTGTGATGTAGGCGTCATGCACTTATAGAATATCCTCTTTGCATAGCGAGCTGGTTTTCATATTGTCACTTCTCATATTTGAACATTCTTAATGTTATTTCATTTAATTTTGCAACATATCACTCAAACAACATTGCATATAGAAATCGTTAACATTAGTGGTTAAAAAACATATTTATGATGAGAATGTGGTAAAAAATTTAAAAAACTTGTTACTTTTGACATATAAAATAGTAGAAGCACCAACGGTAATAGAAATATGATCTTTCAGGTAAAAAATATCAATAATATTATATATATTTAATAAATATATTATACAAATAATTTATATTTAAATTATAAAAAGTGTTTTCTTTTTTAAATCTATAGCAACACAGACAATTTACTACTATATATATATATATATTGAATATATTATCTGTATCTAGCTACCCAGAGCAGCCATCCGACCGGACCGAGCCCAGTCCGACTCCCCACCACCAATTCAGGCCCATCCGGTCTAATGCGGCGTGCAGCCTGCCTCATTGCCGGCTGGCTTACAGACGTGCAGAAAGTGCCGGTCCGGATCCCAAACCGCACCTCGCGAAAAATAAAAAAATTCCCCGATCCCAGTTCCTCACCGGCGACGACGACCTTGGTCTTGCCTTCAAATCCCTCGTCGATGGAGACAATCAAGCCAATCAGCCGTGGCCTGGTTTGCTCTCCGTAGCTGTTGCATGGTCGGACTGGAAGGAAAGCATTCACGGCTGCTGATGTCTCTCGATAGGTCCTTGCAGCAGCATGAATCATGGAGTGCGATCCACCATGTAACTGGATCCCCAGGTTTGAGTTCGCACCTTTGTACTATAGTTTAAGATTTTGGGTTGATTAGCTGTCACCAATTTCTGTAGACTCGTAGGATTTTATTATTTCGATGGCTAGATTTAACAATACGCAGACGATGGCGCCGGCTCCAACAACTACAGACCTTTGGGAGGCCGCCGTGCTCCTGCTTCAACATCCGAAAGGGAAAGCTGGAAGGAGGTGATGCCCCATTGTATTTGCTAGCGGATGACCTTTGGTCTAAATTCAGGCACGATCAAGCAAACCATACTATATTGGTTTGATTTTTCTGGTTATCTATTCATTCCGAATCCCAATTTTTTTCTTTTATGTGCAGATCTGAGAGAAAGATTTGATCTGATCCTTTTCTGAAGAAATTGAATCCTTGGCAACCTCTGAATTTCGAGAAATTGCTGTGGCGCGGCAGTATTCATAAGGTTTAGATATGCCATCTTGATTTGTGTTTTTTTGGGCATACATAATTTTGGATATAGTACTATTTATTTTTTATACCAACGTTCTAACATGCGTTTCTTTCCTACCATTTCTGAAAACAGTGTGTGACGGCTTACACTAGGTGGATCCAACTGCAATAGAAGAGTGTGTATACTCTTTTGCTTGCAGAGGTGCTCGAAAGTTCTCAAATTAGCAGGCTATTGTGTAATATTCTAGTTTAAGTTTAGCATGAAGGAAAATATGGCCTCAAAGTTGTTGCACTACATCCTGATTCATGTGTTTTTAGCATAATTCTCTAGTTGGCATTGTTATTATTTCATGATCTGTTTTTATGTTGGATTGCTCATTTCATCTATTAATTTTCGCAAGTGTTTTCATCACTCATGAAGCATAGGTATTTTTGTCCAGCTCTATCCATGTCATGTTGCCCAAAAACCATATTATTTAGTACATTTTTCATTGTGATGATTCCAGTGACGATGTTCTCTCCATAAATAGCAAACCTGATCACCTTTATTACTTTTGAGAGAGTGGCGTGCTTCTTGCCATATCATCTCTTGCCGTAGCAACTCCAATAGAAGAGAGTGTACACTCTTATGCTTTTAGAGGTGCTTGAAACTACTCAATAGCAGGCCATTGTGCAATATTCTAGTTTGACTTCGTAACTTTATCTTGCTGAGTAAGTAGGGCCTAAAGATTGTTTATACTCACTCAGTATTCTTGCGCTATGGATTGTGTAAAACTTTAGGCATTGCTTGGCTGCAAAAATCTTGGGTCATGGTTTACCATTGTATTATTTATGAATGTATCTAATTGCTCATGCATGTGAATGCAAATTGTAATTCTTTTTCTCAATAGTGTCTTCATCACTCATCAAGCTCACATGTGTTTATCTTAGCTCTGTCCAGGTTGTTGTCAAAAGACCATATTATTTAGTAAAAACTCTCATTAGAATGACTTCAATTGATGAGGGTATTTTAACAAATACCAACCTAGATACCTTTATTTACTTTGAAGATTGATAAGAAACGTGCTGCCATTGAGGCTACCGGAGAAGCTGCTTACCTGCTATATTACCTCAATGAGCCTAAATGTGAGAACTATTGACATTCAAGCACCTGCATTTCATGACTGCTTCATAAAGCTTATGGACATATTTGTTTCAGTTAAAGATAATGGTACAATAAATTATCATTATTTATGTGTCATATGCAGATCAAGAGGTATGGCAATCCAGTGGCATCTGCATTTCTGCAGGCTCAAGCACCTCGTGGCGCTTAATAGATGAAGGTATTCCCATGTTCCTTTTTCCAAAGATCGATGATTCAAAAATCCAATTTTATGAAAAACGAGATAATGAGGCCTTAGGAATTAATAACTCTGTATTATCATCGTTTACATAGTTGATATGGTTACTCCGGATGATGAGGCATTCTGCGTGAATTGTGGGAAGGCCCTGCTTTTCTTTATGGAGCAGTAAAGGATGGACACGACATCCCATCCTAGATTCCTGTGTGCCACATATGACATCTAATTATTGGAAAAAGATGTTCCAATCTATTTCACTTGCTGCTAGTTGTTTTCTGATTATTTCTTCTTTATGGCCATTCCACTCATTGTTTCATTTCATATATACTAAATCTGTAGATATATCTGATGGCTCACAGTGAATGTGGCTTCCATTTAATGTCTAAGAAAAATATGCATCCACTAGAAAGCTAGTGGTCGAATTTCCTTATTAACAGCTCTATATACTATATTAATGCATTGTCCTGTGTTTGTGAACCATGAAATTGTCATGTTTTATTGTAAACCTTCTGTCATCTTTTATATTTGCTGATAATTTCCAATCTATGTAGAATCTATTAGTCTTTGTTTCATTTGAGTTGGAACTTGAACTGAATACAACCATGACTCCAGAAATTATATTTTTAACTCTTCCTCCCAATTCTAGGTAGCATAAGGGGTCAGCATCTGTGTTGGATGGCGTGCTGTTGTGTATACCTGGCTATAGAATAGCCAATTCTGTAGTTGATTGTTTCTAAATTGTTTTTGTTTAAAAATTATCCTTAAATATGGCATGACTGTTTTTTATATTATTTGCAAATGCATTGTTGCAATATTTTAAGCTTGTTATAAATGACCATATATTTATGCTTCTCATTTTTAATTATTCAGGTCAAGAAGATTACGGAGGAAGTGTTTAACCTCAGTTCAATCACCTAGTTGAAGCAACATGTTCAGCTTCCTTCAGGCGTGGGATGGTGCCTGGCAAGCTCCGGTTCTATAATTGGCATGAACTTTTTTTTTTTTGCGAAGAATGATGCTTCTAGTTTGATCTTGTTAGAGCTATGGCAAGCAAACAATGATCTCTAGCACACTGGAAACACTGGAAACTGTTGTATTATGTACACATAAAACAACAAAGTGCATGTGCTTTTCGATCATAACCAACTAGATTGTGTTTGCAAAGCTATGCCATGTTATAAGCGAATACTTTGTTCTTCCATGATGCCATTTGGAATGTGCCATGTTTGATTTATGTAGATTGCATGTCAAGTGTCGTTTGATGTTGAGCCACTTTGAAAAAAAAATGTTCTGATTTGATCTGTAAATGTCATGCCGTTGGAATCGCTTCAGCAGGAAAAATATAAAATAAAATATAAAAAGCAGCATAACGTGCGTAAGGATTTTGTATGGTAACGGCTAGCAACCAAAGTGGGGTCGTGGGAACCATAGGCTCCGAAATGCCCGCGCGAGCCCTTACGCGAGCCTGTTTGGCAGTTGGCGGGCGTGCCTAGCTTGGTGACCGACCTGGCTACAGAATAAGTAATTATGTAGATAGCTACAGATTATACCTATATATATATATATATATATATATATCTAGAGTGTGTTATATTAAATCACGCCCTAGCCACCCTATCCAGACTAATCAAAGCACCAGGAGCACTCAAGCATGCATGCATTTATTTAGGCGGCCACCTCTTGATTGCCTTTATTACTAATTACATGCATCGGCACCTCTTAATCAACACTATTAATTACTTTGCTAATTTAACTATTTTAGCTGGTGCACTACTATTAATTCCAAAACTCGTTAGCACAAAATATCATACAACCATAAAAAACTAGTATGTGATAATAAATTATTGTTTCATCAGAAAACCTTGTACCAGTAGTTAAGGTGATCCATAACACACATAACTTTTTGCTCCTGCATCATAAAGCTTTTATGTTTCTAGCTTCTGAAAAATTTGGAGCCGATTGGCGTGCTTGTGTACAGAACTCAAGCTGCAGATGTGGAAACCATTTATTCAATCACGCACCTACCCAACTGTGCATGTATTAATTTTAGGAAAAAATGATTGATTGTAGATGTTAACTACTGGTGATAATGTTCTGTTTAATTCAATATTTGGTTGGATATAGGAAGCTTTTTTCCTACTCCTAGGAGTAGCTACTCCCATGTGTATATCATTCTAGGAGTAGCTACTCCCATGTTTCCTACTCCTAGGAGTAGCTACTCCTATATTTTTTTAATTTATCTCTGGAAAATAATTGCTATGATAATTATCATAGTAAATTTTATTATCCTCAATCAAGTGGAGTGTCGCTAGACTGAAAATACTGGTATTGTTGAGCTTTGTAGTCACAAAAATAATGTGTGTCATTGCAAAATCTAAGTTAATAACTATATGACATAAGCTGGTGAATCATAATGAATGATAATTGATCATGAAATTTGCAGCCATAATGTCCTAGTCGCAAATATTGCCGTCTGAATATAAGCGTTCGAACATAAAACTCAAAGCAATAGCAAAAATTCACACATTTTGGAATCACAAAGTCCTCTATGTGATTTAAAGTTTTAACTCAAGAATCTTGTTCTCCATATAAAGTTTGGAAATTGCAAAAAAAATCTTATATGATGTAAACAAAAGTATATTTTACTATTTGGTAAGAGTTTCAATCATATGGGAACACACCCAACACGTCCAACAAACCATGCCATGCATTTGCTAATTTGTTGTGGGTATCAATTAGAAATGAATAATTTTTTTTGTCCTTTGACCCGAAACTAGTTTCTAGCGGTTACATATAAATATATTCTGATTATGTGTAAAGTGATCTTATAAACGAAAATGGTTGTTGTTGTTGGCAAAGACGATCATTGCCAGCCACTCAAGCAGTTTCGCTCCAGCTCTCGCGCGGACCAGTTTCGGCTACTTCCTCCTCGTTGCCTATTGCTTCAATAATGTGTCTCTAACTCACCTGGAAAAAAATCGATCAGAACAAAAAAATGGTTGAGATAAAATTGATTCAGATTGGAATTCACTCAATCCACAAATAAAACAATGGCAAAGAAAGGCAATACGTACAAGCAGGACATTCTGGCATCTTCAACATGGGTATGGTGTTGATTGCGTTGGTGCTTGCGTCCTCCTGACCTCCACGCTGCTATATAAAAAGTCCATAAAACCATCAAAAAGATTTTGGGCAAATGAAAGAAAATTTATGATGGTAGAACTTTGTACCTGGTTGTCGTTGACATGACCTCGTCTTGCATACTGGGCACATCGCCAGAACAACATCAAATACGTATGACTGAGAGGAGAGAGAGCAAATATATATAGAAAGAATAAATAGGCAATATAGCAACGTGATCAAAGGAAATAACTTCCCAAAATAAATTGCTGTGATTATGGTGCTGTCATTATTTGAAGAATTAAATGGCACATGACACACCCAGTGGTTTATTATGGCTAGATTGAGTCGGAATGCAATTTTAGTTTGACCCGGCTGAACCTGTCGGCGGGAGCGTGACGAAGCCGATCTAGGATCTCCCGACCTCCTTCTTCCCCGTCTATCGTGTGCGCTAGCCGAGGCTGAACGAGGCCCCAGAGATTCCTCCCCTGTCGGCCGCGTGCACCCGCCGATGCTGATCTAGGACTAAACGGCGAGGATCCCAGTCCTCTCTTACCCCCATCAACCGACCTTCGTCCTCATCGTCCACGGCGCACAGTTCCCGAGAGACCTCCCCCCGGCCTTCTTCCCCGTTGATTCCCCCGGCGGCGCCCGTCCTCCTCCTCCTTCACCGGCCACGGTTCCTCCTCGACATGGGAGTGACAAGGCAAGTTCTACTCCTACCCCCCAGCTGAGATTCTTCATCATCTCATTCTAGCAGTACCGATTAGATCTAGATTCTATAATTACTAGGTAGGGATTTCTGAAATTACTAAATATGTTAGAGTTCTGATGACATTTAATGAATATACTAATATCAATTTACTAGCTGAATGTGCTGATTTGGATAAAACAAATGAAATTACTGAGTCCTATATTTGTTGTGAAAATTTACTGAATATACTGTTGTCAATGTACTAGCTGATTTTGCTGATTTGGGTAAAATAAATGAAATTACGAAGTCCTGTATTTGCTATGAGAAATTACTGAATATAATGATGTCAATTTACTAGCTGAATGTATTGATTTGGGTGAAGCAAATGAAATTACTAGAAAACATAAAAATTACTGGGTTGATTTATGAAATTACTATTTATATTACTTCTAAAAATTACTGGTTCCAGTAGTGTGGAGTACTTTTTTTGCTTGATGTATAAATGTACCTTTAAATTACTAGGGTCAGTAAATGTATTAGATGTACCTTCTAAAAATTACTTTTTTTGCTTGACTGTAAAATTATTGATGCTATATAATAATACATATTGGTTCTATCTTATTTGATGTTTTTTTACTATAGAAACATGGAGAGTGAGGGTGCTGCTGCATGTGCTAAATAGGGTCAGAAACATGGCCTCCCCTGTTTCTATTAATGTTTCAAATGATGCTCCTCAACCAACACCGGTGACTACTGCACCTGTCATCTCATCAACCCCTGATGCTCCCATCCCAGTTGCGCCTGTATCATTTAGCCCGGCATGGCTTGAAGATTCAATGAGGTATAGGGTCATGATTACGCCTCCAGCTCCTATCGCCCCCGAGAAGTTAATCACGCCAGAGGTGGAACCAACATATACTGATGTAGGTAGTTTCACATCAATTTTTTTTAATGGGGTATTTTTTTACCATGAAATTACTATGTACCATAATTCTGAAAAAAATTACTGGTTCCTGGAAGTGTGCAATATAGGTAGACTTTTTGTTCGATGCAGTTGCAGGAATATCCTAGGATCAAAAAAATATGTTGGATCACAAAATTACTGGGGTAGAGGAAATTACAGTCTTTTTTCACTGTGCAGGGTCCAAGAATTGGTCCGAAGTAAAAGCCTGGATGAAGCATACAATATCTATGCTATGTATGCAATGCTTGCTGGTTTTTCAGTTAGAAAGGGTAGAAAAAGGAACGGCAAATGTGGGCAAGAATATGAATATTCATTTAAAGGGAAACATAAGGGTAGCCCAGGGGCAGACACGAAAAGGGATAAGACAACCATGCGGAAAGGTTGCAAGGTAATGGTATGCGTGTTGCAATCAAAGGATGGAGGGGTTGTGCATTTCAAGAGAATTGTGCTTGAGTACAACCATATCCTTACTTGGTTCCCAAGGATGGTGAAGCGCATGAGAGCACACAAGAATAAGAACCCTGTACTAACCACCATGATTGACATGTTGCTCGACAACAAAATCAGGCACGAAAAAGTTATGAGCATACTGAAGAAGACTGTTAGAGGGTGCGAGAGCCTAAATATGACAGAAAAAGATGTGCAAAATAGGTATTGTTCTAAAAAATTAGTGAAAGTCCACAATTTAAAATTACTAATGTTTGTGTTTCATTTAGTACTATGGGATTACATATGTGAAAATTACTGAAGTATGAATTTACTGGTCGTCAACATCATTACTGATTTCATAACTGGCTGTTGTGGATGCAGGAGGGCTGCCATTGCTCGTAATGATGTAAATGATGAGATACCTAAAATGGTGAAGTATTTTGAGGAGTAAAAGAGGAACAACCCTCATTTCTACTACAAATTTGAATTGGATGACAAGAATGTGGTGCATAATATATTCTGGAGTTTTGCTAGCCAGCAAGGTGATTACAAAGGTATAACTTGCTGGCTAATCGTCCAAGCAGATAACTAATAACCAATCATACAAAAGGTTGCTTATTTAACAAAACAAATCTTATGTTTTTGCGTGTAGACTATGGAGATGTTGTAATATTTGATACTACATACAGCATCAATCGGTACAGCATGCCTCTAGCAATGTTTGTTGGTTTCAATAACCAGCTACAAAACATTGTGTTTGCACAAGCACTGATAAGAGATGAGCGGGAAGGGACATTCAGATGGGTATTTGAGCAGTTTCGGGAATGCATGGGTGGCAAAGACCCCATAATAATATTCACAGATATTCCAAATAAAAATATAAAATGTATGGCTGATATATAGGTACATGGCTTGCTGCAGCATGAACATAATTAGCTACCTTATTTTTGTTTCTTCCTTTTTCCTCTAGATCAGGATAATGCCATGGAGATCGCAATACCTATAATATTTTCATAGACCTACCACAGGTTCTGCAGGTGGCATATGTTGAGAAAATACAAAAACCCACTGAAACAGTTATACAATGTTCATCCAACTTTGTGCCACAAGCTAACATCAGTGATAAATCATCCTTTGAATCCTGCTGAATTCGAGAGGGCATGGACAAACATGATCAATAAGTTCAAGATTCATGATAGTGCAGTCATGGGGAGTTTATTCAATATTAGGAAAATGTGGATTGTAGCATTCTACAAAAATATTTTTTGTGGAACAATGTCTTCAACGCAGAGAAGCGAGTGTTAATGCTTTGGTTAAAGGAGAGTATGTTGATAACTCAACTCCTATCCATGAATTCGTAAAGCAATTCCTTGAGATGCTGCAGCACATGTATGAGAATGAGACGAGAGAGAGATACAATTCATAGGTAACATCTATGTTATGTTGAGAAATAACTGAAAATTAGTGATGGTGGTAATCAAGAAATTACTACAGCTCATGGAATATGTTGAATAGAATTGCCATGAACATTTATATGCTGTGAAAAATTATTGAATGTACAAATGTGAAAATTTACTAAATGTACTCATATGAAAATTTTACTGAATGTGCTAATGTGAAGGAATTACTAATGGTAGTAATCATGAAATTAAAACATCTCATGGAATAGGTTGAATAGAATTACCAGGAACATTTTGTGATGTGAAAAATTACTGAATGTATCAATGTGAAAATTTACTGAATATACTAATGTGAAAAAGTTACTGATGTATATAAAATTTCATTGAAATTACTGAATGTTCATGATAATTTTTTGTAATAGTCTAAACCAGTGACCATCACATACCATTCATTTGAACAACAATTGTTCAAGATATATTCAAGAAATGTGTTCAAAGAGTTCAAGGAGACTCAAAAAAGAAGCACTAAATTCACAATACATCCTAATCCAGAGAAAACTGGATACTACTTCGTTAAGCACCGTCCCATGGATAGTACTTTGCCATGAATACAACATGAGTTCAGTGTGAAAGCAGTAATAGATGTTGAAGAACCGGAGAATTCGGTGTTCAACTGCGAGTGCATGAGTTGGGAGCACAAAGGTATGTCGTACATGTTGTAATACATATCTGTAGTGAAAATATGAAATTACTGAACCTTGAAATAAAATAATATAGGGTTGTTTTGCTGTCACCTAGTGTTGGCATTCACACACCTTTTCATTGATCGCATACCATCGAGATATATTCTCAAGCGCTACACCAGGAACCTGTCCGTGGAAACAAATTTTGACAGGCACGACAATATGTTTCTTGGCCCTGATGGAGACACTAAGGCTAAACAGGCAGCAAGTATACTTCCAAATCTGTTCAGGCTACAAAGGTCCGCAATGATGTCATATGAGGTGAGTCACATGGTTGGTAAAAAATTCTGCAAAAGATTGCTTGAACTTGAAAGCTTGTTAAAAATGTAACAAAATTACTGGTTATATGTTGTAAAATTACTGATGAATATTGCTGCCCCTCCCACATCATTTTTGTAATGTGTAATAAATTTTTGTATAGGCGATGGATATAGCTAATCGGTTGATCACATAAGCTATTACAGTCCTAGATGCAATACCATCAGATCTGGTTATACAAGCGTCAGAAACCACACAAACCCCTTCCAATGATACTGTTGCACCAAGCACAGGACAAGAAAGCGGAAATGTCTCGGTTGCTGCCCCCCCCCCCTCCGGTTTCAACCACCAAAGGCAGCCGTAAGAAAAGCAACGCAGGTGAGGAGGCACCTCAGCCACACTTTCAGTGACCCAAGGAAAAGAAGAAAAGGAGATGCCTGAAATGTGGAAAGCTTGCTCCTGGTCATAATGCAGCAACATATGATAGAGTTAGCAGGATGGAATCAGAGGGGGTGACAAAAAAACCAAGGGGGAGGCCAAGGGGGAGTGGAAGTGGAAGGGGTACAACAAGAGAGGGAGGAAGTGCAAATGAGAGGGTGCATGATATGGATGATGGAATGTAAGTGGGGGTTCATTTTCGTAGCTCAAGTAAAAATCTAGTGTCAAAAAACTGATATGCTTAATATTGGACAGGCAAAGGAGGACAAGGAGCGCGATGATGAAGAATGGATGTGGAGGTGGTATAGCTAGAACAAGCACATGTTATGGTGTCAATGATGACTACTATTTAGAATACAGTGCAGGAAATGATGGTGCTGAGTATGCATCAATGTCCGATGATTGACATAATAAAAAACATAAATATAGCATGAATTGTTGGTGCTGATATATGTAGATTACAATCAGAACATACACATGTAAAATCTGATTTAGAGCATGTAGATAGATGCATCATTGTACACATGGGTGGTGATATATATAGATTTTCAATCATGAAATCATGTAAGAACCTTGGTTGTGCATTGCATAAATATTCTGTATACTCATATATACATAATGGATTACTCATTGAAGTTTGAATGTAAGTGTATGAATGTTGTTTAGATTTATTACTGAGTAGGTTGCTATTAATTTAGTAACTAATTTTGCAGATTTGGGTAAAACAAATAAAATTACTGAGTCCATATAAAAGGAAAATTACTTATTCTAAAAAATTACTAAATTCATGTGGTAAAAAACACTAAATTCTCCAACTCCTTGACACACTAAATTCTCAGAATCCTTTGCACACTAAATTCTCCAACCCCTTTGCACACTAAATTCTACAAATGCTTTGCACACTAAGTTCTCCAACTCCTTTGTACAATAAATTCTCTAACCCCTTGACACACTAAATGAAAATTGAGGTATTACTAACAAAAAATTACTAATATAGTACAAAAGGAAATTACTGAATCTTACAAAATTATTGAATCCATGTAGCAATAAACACTAAATTCTCCAACCCCTTGACACACTAATTCTCCAACCCCTTGACACACTAAATTCTCCAACTCCTTTGCACACTAACTTCTACAAATGCTTGGCACACTAAATTCTTCAACTCCTTGACACAATAAATTCTACAAATGCTTTGCACACTAAATTCTCTACACTTCTTGACACAATAAATTCACCAACCCCTTGACACACTAAATTCTCCAACTCCTTTACACACTAACTTCTACAAATGCTTGGCAGACTAAATTCTCCAACTCCTTTGCACACTAAATTCTCCACACTTCTTGACACAATAAATTCTCTAACCCCTTGACACACTAAATGAAAACTGAGATATTACTAACAAAAAATTACTGATACAATAGAAAAGGAAATTACTGATTCTTACAAAATTACTGAATCCTTGTGGCAATAAACACTAAATTCTCCAACCCCTTGACACACTAAATTCTCAAAATCCTTTGCACACTAAATTCTCCAACTCCTTTGCACACTAAATTCTACAAATGCTTTGCACACTAAATTCTTCAACTCCTTTCTACAATAAATTCTCTAACCCCTTGACACACTAAATGAAAACTGAGGTATTACTAACAAAAAATTACTGATACTATACAAAAGGAAATTACTAATTCTTACAAAATTACTAAATCCATGTAGCAATAAACACTAAATTCTCCAATCCCTTGACACACTAAATTCTCCAACTCCTTTGCACACTAAATTCTCCCACTCCTTGACACACTAAATTCTCCAATGAGTTGACAATTTCTATCACCGTAGGAGACGATGTTGGATTCTAGGGCCAAAACCATGTGGTAATAAATTCTTCAACCCCTTGACACACTAAATTCTCCAACTCATATGCACACTAAATTATACATGTGCTTGAATGTTGTTTAGATTTATTACTGATAATACAAAAAAAAATACTTAATCCATAAAAAATTACTGACACAACTCACTGAGAAATTACTAACAAAGATTTATTGATACAATTCGAAGGAAAATTACTGATTCCACTGAGAAAATAACTTCACTCCATAATTTTTCCATCCAGAATCCATTTTACATAAGTATACCACATGAAACATAACCATCACAGACAATAGTGTCAAATAATGCAGATAGTGCGTGCCACATCGATTAAACAAATCACACGAATTACAAGAAAGAAAAAGAGTTCATGTCTACTGAATAGGTTGCGAAAAGATCTCAATCTCTAGAGGAATTTTGTTGCGTCGTTCATTCACACAATGGAACATCATGTAGTGCAACAACCGTGCCCTGTACTCACCCCCAAGCTCTACAAATAACAAGACAACAATAACATAAGAAAAAAGGAGGAAAATATTAAGGACAAACAAGCTTCATATATAATTGGATATGAAAAGATAAAAAGAAATAGATAATGTGCTAACCGAGATAATATCAGGCACTAAGGACCGCGTGAATCCATTGTATCGTTCAAGAAACAACATGCAAAAGTAGAGGCAATCATTTACAAGCAACTGCTTTGGAACATCAACAAATGTAACTCCCCAATTGCTGATGTCAGGAGACCTATCCTTTGTGACTCTTTTGAGTATTGAATTCATCCTCTCCCGTATACGGGTGCAAACATCACTATGCCACTGGTCCTTGTCATACTACTGTTGCCAATCCACAGAGTCCAGTATATCTATCTCCCCATGGAACATATTGATGCAGTACAATGCCCAATGATATCCTTTGTGTATAGGAACAAATATCTAAACAAAAAATAATTGCAGTGTAAAAATAAGATGTCATGTAAAAAAAAGGTATTACATGGAAGCGCAATAGGAAATAAAAATTGAAATCCACAATATGACTCACAAGTTTTGCATTAAGAATCTGGTCAGCTGTAAAGCGATATTTGAATATCTTGTAGGGAACATTTTCATCATATGGCGAGTCCTTGAAATAATTCTCATGTAGAAGCAAGGACTGCAGCATGAAATACAAATAATTACAAGGACAAAACAACACATAGGAAAAAATACTAAAATTAAATTACTGACAATACAATTACTGACACAAAATTACTGACATTAAAATAAATGGCATAGTTGCTGACACTGATCTATAAAATTACTGACAAAAACACTAGATTGTATTGGCAATAAAAAAGTCTTGCTGATTCTAAAAATGACAGACACTTCTCAAAACACAAGAGACACTCATTCAAAAAGGGAAAAGAGAAAGAAACAAGAAAAACTAAATTTCTGTTCAGGTATAGAACTTACCGAAACACAAGTTGGAACTACAATCCTGTAAGCAGAACATTGTGGCCTAATAGCTTCATCATCTTCCTTGAAGCATTGTAAGAAATAATCCAAGTTTAGAGCTTCACCCATATTTCCATCAGCAAAAGTATCAACAATAAATTGCCCCAACATCATAAATATATCACTGTGAGTTTTGCAGCTCAGAGTTTTCTCGCTTGTTGAGATGAAAAAATCCCTGCACATGTATGCTACTTCATTAATACATGTACTATCTAAAATTTGAATTAATATATGGACTTGATAAGAAAACAAATACTGGATATATCAGATGTGAAACAAAAAAAAAAAAGGATAAAATAGTACGTTGCAAAGAAGGAATGTCTAGAGATCATGAATTTCCTGAGCCCTTCTGCTAAATCGGTTCTCGGGTACTGAGGAGCCCATTCTGGTTTGTCAAATGGAGAAACCATGTCGGGGCTCTCAACTTTGAACACCGGTCCATTGCCCCATTCCAATGGCACACCAAGGTAGGGGGGTTTATCATCGAATGAAAACTATGGTATCTCCTCATCATCAACATCTTTGTTCTTCTTCTTTCTTCCCCTCCTTGGCTTCCGAGAATAGGTGTTGAGCTTAACATGTTCGACACTATCAGTCTTCATAGAACGAGTGACCCGACGCTTTGGGGCAGAGAAAATGGTCTCAGTATTATCCTATAAAGAGATAAAACAGCTTGTAAAATTATTATTGGAAGCTGAAAATAATTACTGAATAGAAACAAAAAAAGGATGCATGTAAAATGTTCAACCTGCACTCCCGGATCGTTAGCACATGGAACATCATTAACCCTCATGTCAAGATGAGATTTCTGTGTAGCATCATGTTCAAAATCAGGGAGGATGCATGTAGTATTTTGCCATGACTCATAGTCAAAACTTGTCTCATGAATGCCAAAAGATTGAGACTGAAAAAAAGGGATGTAACAACTTCTTGCAAAAGATATACAAAAAAATTAAAAGAATGTGATAGCTTCTTACAAAAGCGAAAAATTTCTCTTATCTAGACAACATAAATACTAACTCAAAAAAAGAAATAAAATTACTAATACAAAAAAATGGCAACTTGATAGAAAAAAAAGGAACCTGAACATTCGTCGCACTAGAAGTGCCAACTTCATCGGGTGGTTGTGGAGTAAAAGGAGGATCTATGTTAGAAGGTTCAACCTGCACCCCCCCCCCCCACCCCGCAATAAAAAATCAGCGTACTGTTTCCAAGCAAAATAATATGAAAAATTACTGATTGAAAAAAAGAAAAGTAACCTGGGATGACTGTGCTTGAGCATGCTCCTGACTAGAATTAACATTTTCATCAGGTAGTGGCGGAGGCGGAGAGTGTAGGTTAGAGGGTTCAGTCTGCACTCCAGAATTCATAACATAAAAAAATAAGAATGAGAAAGAAAAGGCACATAACTTACTCATTACTCAAAACAGTTATGAAAATGATTGATGTAAAAAATTACTGACAATTGTGCCATAAATTATAGCCAATACTAAAGGGCAATTACTTATTGCATCAATTAAATAAAAAAGTGTTACTCATTCCATGAAATTACTGACCTTGTCATACATACTTATTATCTCTACTATATTTAAACTGATTAGTATAATTTTTACTGATCCTAAAAAAATACTAAAAAATGTTACTCACTTCATGAAATTACTGACCTTGTCATAAATACTTTTTATCTCTAATGTATTTAAACTAATAAGTATAATTCTTACTGATCATAAAAAATTACTGAATAGTGTTACTCATTCCATGAAATTACTGACCTTGTCATAAATACTTATTATCTCTAGTGTATTTAAACTGATCAGTATAATTCTTACTGATCCTAAAAAATTACTTACACTTGTCATAAAAATTACTCACACCTCTTGTAATGGCTTATCATGAAAGTCACTGACAAAAATATAACAGTAAAAGGAGTTATCATATAAATTACTGACACTACTTAAAATTACTGACAAATGAAAAAAAAAACAAATACTGACTGCAACTCCTGAAGATTCTACATTTCCTCCCTCGGATCCATCTATTGTTCTCTGCCTCTTAGAAGCCAGTGAATCTGATGCCTGCAAAAAAAGGGAGGTCAAACAGAATTACTAAATGATGACATAATACCATACAATTACTAAAAAAGGATATAAGGAAGAAGACAAGTAAAACTTACAGAAGCACAACGCTTTGCATGCTGTGTCCTAGGTGACTGAACAGATACATCAACAGATTGAGAACGACCAAGAATTCCCCTAATATCAGAGACAACCTTAATCTAGGCATCCAACACATCTTTCTTTCCCCTGAGAAAAATTTTCATGCCTTCTTCCATCATAGCTACTCCACTTTCTACTCGACTATAATACTGCGAAAGAGCTAAACAAAGAGCTTGCTTTTGATGATCATCTGTGAAGGATTTTAAGCACCCGCCAAGCAAGGGTTGCAACTTTAGAAGGTCAGTAGGCATAGTGTGAAAACTAGACTGCCCGGTGGGTTGTCGCTGAGGGCCGCAAGGATTGGCAGCACGTGGTGCGGCTGGAGGTCGAGAATCAACTGTAGCCTGATGAGCACGAGGGGCTGGTGGAGGCTGAGCAGGCGCAACTATGGCTTTCTTTTGGCCTAGATTAGTGTCACGTCCACCCCGTAGGACACCCCTGACTCGCACAACACTGGAAGAATCAACACTGCACTCTTGATTGTCGCACCTTGCATTAAAATGATCATGGCAGACACGGGCATTTTCATAGCAAGTGCCAGCTTTATCCCTCAACTACATTCATATATAAAGCAAAAAAGACACGGCAAGGGCAAAAAAAGAATACATATAGTGAAACATAACAAAATGCAAAAATATGTGCAAATGGGAAAAATACTAGAATAAGCACAAGGGCTTACAGGTAATTGGCCAAATGAAACTGAACCATCGCTGTTAACCTTCTTGTCAGCCTTAGCAATTTTGTCAATTATAGTAGAAGTCAAGAAGCTTGCGCGAGGTGTTATTGAACAATCAATAATCATATCACTACACCTTAGGTTGTTAAGATAATATACCTACAGACAGACATGGGACATAAAAAATTACTGACAACATGAAAGGACCGAGTGACCAAGAGGGGGGGGGGGTGAATCGGGAACTCACACTATATACCAAATTAGCCAATTCCTAAAACCGACCACTCAAAACAACTCCTACACAATCCTAGTGGTGATCACACTAGCAAGATAATGAACCTATGAAAGGAACAACAATCTAAGCATACTAGTGGATCACACAAAGGCAATACAACTCCTATGCAATCCTAGTGGTGATCACACTAGCAACATAATAGTCCTATGGAAGGAACAATAAGCTAAGCATACTAGTGAATCACACAAAGGCAATACAACTCCTATACAATCCTAGTGGTGATCACACTAGCGAGATAATAGTCCTATGGAAGGAACAACAAGCTAAGCATACTAGTGGATCACACAAAGGCAATACAACTCCTATGCAAGCTAGTTACTAAAGATACGTGGAAGCAAACAACTAGCTAGCAAGGATTTCTACTCAAGCAAAGCTACTAGATCAACAAGCATATAGAAAGCATACAAGCATGAGTAGCACAATACATACTAGGGTGATCAATCAAGCCAAAGCAACTCCTATACATGCTAGTGATCAAGTATGAAGGCTAAGCACTACTAGCAAGTAAAGGAGCCTATTCATGCAAGTCTACAAGATAGTCAACTAGAGCAAGGTAAGCACACAAGCATAAATAGCACGATATGTAAATGCGGAAAGTAAAGCATCATAGTAAGGAGTAGAGTAAGAGATGGCTCATGATTTTTTCCCGAGGTCTCAGAAGGATGGCACCTTCCCCTACTCCTTGTTGGACCACTCCCGCCGGAGTCCCGGTCCCTCCTGCCACCAAGTGGAGTTCTCGCCCACGAGCCCGCAATCACTCCTAGAGTGAAGACATGGTGTGCGTCACCGCTGCACAAAGCACAAGCTCGCCTCCCTCGAGAACTTGCCGGACTCCCCGAGCCGACACGGGCGCTCACTAGCGATGCCCCTTTCACCGGCGGGCTCAAACCGTGTATAAACGTGTCACGGCCTTCACAACCAATCATGATAGGCTCAATCACCGACACCTAACCGGTCTAGGTCTCACCATAGACCAAGAGTAACAACCTAGATGACACCCTCAAGGACACCCTAGCCTTAGATGTGCATCAATGCTCATGTTACTCCTACTAGCACTCTCAAGATATCCAATATCCTCTCCAAGTGCTCCTCTCTTGGCCCTTTGGCTCCCAATAGATGCTCCCAGCAATCCCAATGGCCAAAAGCAGTCTCCAAGACCCCAGCAACGAGTTTATATAGGCTTCCAACCTCAAACTAGCCGTTGCTCCATGAAACAACCTTCTGGATGTATTGACCAGACAGTCATATAGAAGGAACAACAACCTAAGCATACTAGTGGATCACACAAAGGCAATACAACTCCTATGCAATCCTAATGGTGATCACACTAGCAAGATAATAGTCCTATGGAAGGAACAACAAGCTAAGCATACTAGTGGATCACACAAAGGCAATACAACTCCTATGCAATCCTAGTGGTGATCACACTAGCAAGATAATAGTCATATGGAAGGAACAACAAGCTAAGCATACTAGTGGATCACACAAAGGCAATACAACTCCTATGCAAGTTAGTTACCAAAGATACGCAAAAGCAAACAACTAGCTAGCAAGGAGTTCTACTCAAGCAAAGCTACTAGATCAACAAGCATATAGAAAGCATACAAGCATGAGTAGCACAATACATACTAGGGTGATCAATCAAGCCAAAGCAACACCTATACATGCTAGTGATCAAGTATGAAGGCTAAGCACTACTGGCAAGTAAAGGATCCTATTCATGCAAGTCCACAATAATGAGGACATCACCATGCTGGATACATGCATATCATGACTTTCCCCAAGTTACAAGTTGTTACCAACTCGGTCGCCGCGTTCGTCTCGGATTCAGCCGACATCCCTTCACGGTTTTGATGATATATCCCACATCCGACATCCAAATGAGGCATTCTTTGATGAGTTAGAAAGGGGACGACGACGCCATCGTTTTGTTTCTGGTCCTAGCTCCAGAAGGGTCGTGAGTCATGTTGTGTGACCATGACAAGGGGCTACGCCACCTATTTTAGGCCAACTTGGACATGTATCGTGTCGGGCCTTAAGCCCATGTTGTGGGCGCCCCCCCTTGTCTCCCCAACCCTAGGATGCCCCTAGTTCCTACATAAACTCAGTAGCCGCCGTCTTTTAGTTTCAGGTTTTGTTTAGTTCAGTTTTCTTGAGAGAAACTTGATCGAATTATTATAACTGTGGCGACAAGTTCTTTTACAGTAATCCAGGGCCCCTGTTCTTCTTCTACACCACTGTGGCGATTAGTCCTTTTGTGTTCAAAGCTTGAACCTTTTCTTGTGATTTGCTTCATCCATATTTGCAATTTCAGATTGCTTGTTTATCCTATCTTGCTTGTGTTCTCGATTTCGCTTGTAGGAACAATCAAGTTGTGCTTGGTGTAACGGTTGCGGGGATGGATCATGTCTGATTGAAGCTGTCTTGTCGATGCCGAGTTCCCAAATTCGAGTTTATCCTCCTACCTCTCGGAAGATCGGGCCGTATCTACATCAAGTGGTATCAGATTCCTAGGTTCCCCGTGAGGTATTATCGTATTTTCCCCTATAGATTCATTTGTGTTCATCACCTATTGTCCAAAAAAAAAACCAACAAAAAAATTTTCCCCACTATCCTAGACATTGTTTAGCCTTTGCATAATTTAATTTTAGAGTCTATGGTGTTGAGTTTGTGTTCTAGTCGAGTTCAGTTGCTGGCTTTAATTTGTGTTTCGATTCGATTTGTGTTTTGATCTCCGCTGCACACCATCGTTTTCCCCATCCGTTTCAACCACCCACCCCCCACAATCCATTGCCAACGTGTTTTCCATTGGATTCACCATCGTGTCACCCACCCACCCCCACAATCCATTGCCAAAGAAAAAAAACCCTACCCGATTCCATTTGTGTCCCCCCCTCCTCAAACCCTATCTTGACCTACCTTCAGTAAAACAGGCATAACTTTTTGCTCGTTGCTCTGATTGGGCTGAAATTTTTATAGCAGATTCTTGACTCAAAGATAAGTGATCCACACTTGGCTACACCCTGTGTGCCCTCGTCAAAAAATTCAAAAAAAAATCGGGAAGAAATAGAAAAAAAATTATGAAGTCAAATATAGCGTTTTCGTGAAACTTTGAGATTTTGCCTATGCTTTGTTTCCCCTCTGTTTGAGTTGAAACTTCTTGTGGTTCCTTCCATTGTGTTCCTATATCACAGAAAAATAGTGGAAAAATTATACAAAAAACCATGATTTTGATTTGCAACCCCCCCCCCCCCCCCCGGCCCTGAAAATTTCTAAGTCTGTGAAGTCTGTTTTGATCCTTGCTTGCTGCCTTTGCCATTGTTCGCTGTCACAGCTGTTTTTGAACACGATTCTTTTGCCAGCAATTAGGACACTACTTTGGACATTTATTTAGTGCTACTATCTGTTATTGAATTGTGTTCCACTGACATACATATTAGCCTTCCAAGCTATGCATATTGCAGCACAGGTTTCTTCCTTGCAACTATTACACCCAAGTTCGACTATAGATTGTGCCATCCTATTGGCTTTGGTAAGAACACTTGTAAGATTGTGATACATTGCTTCTGATATTGTTTCCCACTTTCAACAACCTCTGATAGCTGCTAGTAGATAGGGCTAATCCTTTTATGTAGTCTTGTCTTTTGCTTTTAACCATGTCAGGGAAAGGGACACTTGCAGATTCGGAGTCCCCTACAGACTTCAATGATTGTGTGTCCAAGGTGGAGCTTACGAAGCTTCTTGCGGACCAGCATATATTCATGGAAACGAAGTTTGCCGAGTTGATGGGCCACATCAACACTGTTGCCAACCGAATTGAGGATGTTGAACGCCGACCTCCACCTCAACAAGCTACTGATGATGATGATTTTGATCGCGATGTAGACCGCCTTCACTGTAATCAACATGGTATGGGAGGTAATAACAATTGTGGTAATACTGATACTTTTGTTAAGCCAAAATTTAGCATTCCTCCTTTTGCTGGCAGTGCTGATCCTGAAGCATACTTAGATTGGGAACTTGCTGTTGAACAGAAATTTAATTCTCATTTAGTTCCTGCTGAGCATAGAGTTAGACTTTCTACTAGTGAGTTTACGAGTTTTGCTCTATTTTGGTGGAATGATCTTTGCAATAATAATGCTGCTATACCCAACACTTGACCTGTTTTGAAACAATGCATGAAATCTCGTTTTGTTCCTCCTTATTACCAACGTGATTTATGTTTGAAATTACAATATTTAACACAAGGTAGTAAAACAGTAGAGGAATATTATCAGGAATTGCTTATTGGTTTAACATGTTGTGATATACATGAAGATGATGTTGAGCTAGTGCTAGATTTTTTGGTGGTTTGAACCATGATATCCAGAATATTGTTGACTATAAAGAGTGGAATAGGTTCAGCCAATTGTATCATATTGCTCTTAAGATTGAATGAGAAGTACAGGGACGCCTTCCACAACATTCTTGCAGCTCCAGCACTGAGCTATCTATCCAGTAGCGCACTGGAGTAGAGAACTTGAAGAGTCATGTTGCTAAGCCACCAGCAACAACTCTTTCACTTGCGCCTGCTTCTGAAGCGCAATCATCTAGTATGCAGCACCAACACCAGAAGAAGGTTGCTACCTCCGGTGCTAGGAGTGGCTCCTCCACCACCATTATTTGCCACCGCTGCAAGGGCATGGGACATGTCATGAAGGATTGCCCTAGTCGTTGTGCTTTCATCGCTACTACTAATGGGTATGAAAGTTATAGTGATGTTGAAGATGAATTTGCTCGTATGCCTAACCTTGTTGCAGATTCGACGAAGGAGGAGCTGGAGACTACCGCCTTTGATTCCATTGCTACCACCGCGGGTTTTCCTAGCCTCATTGTACAACGTGTGTTGACCACTCAGGTGGGACAAGAGGACGAACAACAACACAACAATTTATTCTACATGTACCTCATTATCGCGGACCACCGTGTTCTCACCATTATTGATACTGGGAGCTGTAACAACTTGGTAAGTTCTGATTTGGTAAGCAAACTTGGCTTGACCACGCATGCAATATATCACTCCTACCACATCAAATGGTTCAACAATAGTGGTACGGCACAGGTGACTCGGTCAGCACGTATAAACTTTTCAGTCGGTTCTTATCATGACTATGCTAATTTTTATGTTGTACCTATGCAAGCATGTTCGCTTTTATTAGGCCATCCATGGGAATATGATACGGATGCTGTCCACCATGGTAGAACTAATACATATACTTTCATGCATAAGGACATGAATATTACTTTGCGTCCGTTATTGCCTGCTGATATTAGAAATCATTTTAAGCTGCTTGCTGAAAATACTGAGAGAACAAGATAACAAATAACTTTCTGATGTTAAACATAAGCCTATTCAGTTAAAGGGAGGTGCGTTTCTTGCTATGACATCTATTGTTGCTGAACTTTGTGATAATCATGATGCACCTTACTATACTATGCTTTGTCGTGATATATCTTCTATCAATGATCATGTATCTTGTACTTTGCATTCTGCTAGTACTAACCTTTTGCAGGACATTGATGATGAGATGGAGTCGAGGACAACTCCAATTCAAGAGGGGGTGGATGATGAGGACATCACCATGCTGGATACGCGCATATCAAGGCCTTCCCCAAGTTACAAGTCGTCACCAACTCGGTCGCCATGTTCGTCTTGGATTCAGCCGATATCCCTTCACGGTTTTGATGATATCTCCCACATCCGATGTCCAAACGAGGTGTTCTTTGATGCGTTGGAAAGGGGACGACAACGCCGTCGTTTTTGTTTCTGGTGCTAGCTCCAGAAGGGTCGTGAGTCATGCTGTGTGACCATGACAAGGTGCTGCACCACCTATTTTGGGTCAACTTGGCCATGTATCGTGTCGGGCCTTAAGCCCATGTTGTGGGTGCCCCCCCTTGGTTGCCCCCAACCCTAGGACACCCCTGGTTCCTACATAAACTCAGTAGCCGTCGTCTTTTAGTTTCGGGTTTTGTTTACTTCAGTTTTCTTGAGAGAACTTGATCGAATCATTGTAACTATGGCGACAAGTCCTTTTACAGTAATCCAGGGCCCCTGTTCTTGTTCTACACCACTGTGGCAATTAGTCCTTTTGAGTTTAGAGCTTGAACATTTTCTTGTGATTCGCTTCATCCATATTTGTAATTTCAGATTTGCGTGTTTATCCTCTCTTGCTTGTGTTCTTGATTTCGCTTACAGGAACAATCAAGTTGTGCTTGGTGTAACGGTTACGGGGTTGGATCATGTCTGATTCAAGCCGTCTCATTGACACCGAGTTCCCAAATTCGAGTTTATCCCCCTACCTCATGGAAGATCAGGCCATATCTACATCACACAAGGTAGTCAACTAGAGCAAGGTAAGCACACAAGCATGAATAGCACGGTATGTAAATGAGAAAAGTAAAGCATCATAATAAGGAGTAGAGTAAGTGATGGCTCATGATTTTTCCCGAGGTCTCGGAAGGATGGCGCCTTCCCCTACTCCTCGTTATACCACTCCTGCCGGAGTCCCGGTCCCTCCTGCCACCAAGTGGAGTTCTCGCCCACGAGCTCACAATCACTCCTAGAGTGAAGACACGGTGTGCGTCACCGCTGCACAAAGCACAAGCTCGCCTCCCTCGAGAACTTGCTGGACTCCCCGAGCCGACACGAGCGCTCACTAGCGATGCCCCTTTCACCGGCAGGCTCAAACAGTGTACAAACGTGTGACGGCCTTCACAACCAATCACGATAGGCTCGATCACCGACACCTAACCGATCTAGGTCTCACCATAGACCAAGAGTAACAACCTAGATCACATCCTCAAGGACACCCTATCCTTAGATGTGCATCAATGCTCATGTTACTCCTACTAGCACTCTCAAGATATTCAATATCCTCTCCTAGTGCTTCTCTCTTGGCCCTTTGGCTCCCAATAGATGCTCCCAGCAATCCCAATGGCCAAAAGCAGTCTCCAAGACCCCAACTACGAGTTTATATAGGCTTCCAACCTCAAACTAGCCGTTGCTCCACGAAACAACCTTCTGGATGTACTGACCGGACAGTCCGGTCATTGTCCAGACCGGACACTCCGGTCTCCATCGGAGGCTCCTCTAGAGCCGATGCTCTCTGTCTGCTATTTCCTCCATACTGATCGGACAGTCCGGTCTACAGACCGGACCGTCCTATCTTCATTAATCTGGGTCCCAACAGAAACTTCTTCTCTATGTTCTGTTGCCTCCCCTGATGACCTTACAGTCCGGCCTTCACATCGGACTGTCCGGTCTCTTCTCTTCTTTCTCCAAACAGAGACGTTGTCGATGCTTCCTCTTTTGTCCAAACCATCTCCATACAGACCAGACCATCCGGTCTGCACACCGGACTGTCCGGTCTCTAAGGTTCTTCCACCAACAGAATTCCTCGCGTCGAACATCTTCTCTGTAGAGAATTTCCCTCTCATCACCGGACCGTCCGGTCTCCATGACCTCTCTGTCCGATCTTTACCTACAGAAGCTGAAACTCCTCGTCTCCTCTTGACTTTGTTTCCCGGCTTCTTCCAACAGCTCCTTGGCTTCTCCACTATCACCTAGTGCCTGTGATTTCACCGAGCATCCATGCACATCACCGACTAGACATGATCTAAGAGAATGACCTAGACCCTCTTGATAGTCCGGTTTTTCATGTGGACTCAAAGCCCTAACAACTAGACAAGTGTTCCCAACACTTTCTCCATAGCTTGTCCTCAGCTTTTGATGTGGACAAGGGTTCCTGATCTTCCAAAAGGTTCTGGATACGTTGATTTGGTCGGAGGCGACACACAAATCGATCCGGCTTCAGAACAGCATGTTCTAAATCCCGCAATCGCAGCACGACGTCTCCTCTGGTTATCAACTGTCCTAAAATGATTTACCTCGCCGAGAAGGCTAATCCCTGCCTGCGAATCAAGAACACAAGCAAGAACAAAGAAGAAAGCAACACAATTGCAGATGTATTATGAATCTCACGAAGTTGGGGTCTCACAAACCGTGATGACGGCGAAACTGTTATGAACAGAATAATCTAAGCAAAACCCAAACCCTAATGGTGCGATGGTGGCTGTATATGAAGACCCTAGGGTCGTGCAAGACCCTCTGGACGCACCCCTACTTGGGCTCAACTAGATACAAAGCCCAAAGGCCAAAAACAGACGACACAGCACCGAAACAGATTCTGGACTCTCTCTTGTTTTGACGATTCCCGACGATTCCGGACGAATTTTAATATGAGACCGGCGGCATTGGAAAGGTCTTCTTCTTATCTTTCCGTGCATATGTAGAACATCCAAATCCGAGTCCGTATGTGTCTTGGGCATCCGTTTTAGTGCAGACTAGTCCTGAGCCCCGAAACAGACTCGAAGTCGGTTTTGGTTGGGCCTCCACCTTGGCTTCCACGTCCTTGTTGGTCCTCCACGTCTCCAAGTCCTTCTCCCATCATCTCCTGGTCCTCTCTATGGTTCCTAATTATAATATAATCATTAGGTAGAAAACCATTCTCAAAAGTGAGATATAATGAAGAATGTAGGAACGAGCTCACCTCTAAATTTAGTCGTCGTGCACGAGCTCTAGTCATTGGACCTTGCAAGTCCAAAATTGGAGGAGTGTTGCATATATCCTTAGGAGTGATGTCCTCATCATCCTCCCCCTCTTGAAATGGAGTCGTCCTCGACTCAAGCTCATTCTCTTCTCCCAAGTATGGTTTCAAATCTGAAATGTTAAAAGTAGGACTAACCCCGAACTCGGGAGGCAACTCAAGTTTGTATGCATTATCATGAATCTTCTCAATTATTTTGAAAGGACCATCAGCTCTAGGCATTAATTTAGACTTTCTTAAATCTGGAAATCTATCTTTTCTTAAGTGTAACCATACTAAATCTCCTACATCAAGTTTTACTTCTTTTCTACCTTTACTACCAGCAATTTTATACTTGTCATTCATCTTTTCAATGCTAAGTCTAGTGGTCTCATGCATTTTTAAAATAAATTCAGCACGTTCCTTAGCATCAACATGAACTCTCTCATGAATAGGTAGAGGAAGTATATCAAGTGGAGTATGGAGATCAAAACCATACACTACTTTGAAAGGACTTACCTTGATAGTAGAATGTGTTGCCCGATTATATGCAAACTCAACATGAGGCAAACATTCTTCCCATTGCTTCAAATTTTTCTTCAAAATAGCTCTCAACATAGTACCCAAAGTGCGGTTCACCACCTCAGTTTGTCCATCAGTTTGTGGGTGACAAGTTGTAGAAAACAACAACTTTGTACCCAACTTATTCCAAAGCGTGCGCCAAAAGTGACTCAAGAATTTTGCATCACGATCTGAAACAATAGTAGAAGGCATACCATGCAAACGAACAATTTCTTTGAAAAAGAGATCAGCAATATAACTAGCATCATCAGTCTTATGACATGGTATAAAGTGTGCCATCTTAGAAAATCTATCCACAACAACAAAAATACTATCACTCCCCCTCTTAGTCCTAGGCAGTCCTAAAACAAAGTCCATAGAAATATCCGCCCAAGGAATAGAAGGAACAGGAAGTGGCATGTATAAACCATGTGGATTCAAGCGAGACTTAGCTTTTTGACATGTAGTGCAGCGAGCAACAAAGCGCTCAACATCTTTCCTCATCCTTGGCCAAAAGAAGTGTGTAGCCAAAATATCCTCCGTCTTCTTGGCACCAAAATGACCCATCAATCCACCTCCATGCGCCTCCTGTAACAACAAAAGACGAACGGAACCAACTGGAATGCATAGGCGGTTAGCTCTAAACAAGAATCCATCATTCAACACAAATTTATTTCATGCACGACCTTCTTTACAATGCAGCAATACATCCTTAAAATCAACATCACCAGCATATTGTTCTTTAATTACCTCAAGTCCAAAAATTCTACAATCAAGTTGAGACAATAAAGTATAGCGCCTAGATAAAGCATCAGCGATCACATTATCCTTCCCTTTCTTATGTTTAATAATGTAAGGAAAAGACTCAATAAATTCAATCCATTTAGCATGTCTACGGTTCAAATTACATTGAGAACGAATATACTTAAGTGATTCATGATCAGAATGAATAACAAATTCTTTGGGCAACAAATAATGACGCCACGTCTCTAAACAACGTACAAGTGCATACAATTCCTTATCATAAGTGGAGTAATTCAAAATAGGCCCAGTAATTTTCTCACTAAAGTATGCAATAGGTTTACTATCTTGCATCAAAACACCACCAATGCCTATACCACTAGCATCACATTCAAGCTCAAAAATCTTATCAAAATTAGGTAATTGCAGCAAGGGTGCATGTGTAAGTTTATCCTTCAAAGCATCAAAAGACTCATGATGTACCTTACCCCAATGGAAATCAATGCCCTTCTTTGTCAACTCATGTAAAGGTGCAGCAATGGTGCTGAAATCTTTGACAAAGCGGCGGTAGAAACCTGCAAGACCAAGAAAACTCCTCACCTGTGTGATAGTTTTTGGTACAGGCCAGCTCTTTATGGCTTCAATCTTCGCCTCATCCACCTCAATCCCCTGTGGAGTCACAACATAGCCAAGAAAAGAGACTCGATCCGTGCAAAAGATGCACTTCTCAAGGTTACCAAATAAACGTGCATCTCGTAAAGCATCAAAAACAGCACGCAAATGATTCATATGTTCATCTATAGATTTGCTATAAATCAAGATATCATCAAAGTAAACTACCACAAATTTGCCAATGAAAGCTCTTAAAACCTCATTCATCAAGCGCATGAAAGTACTAGGTGCATTAGTTAACCCAAAAGGCATTACTAACCACTCATATAATCCAAATTTGGTTTTGAAAGCTGTTTTCCATTCGTCTCCAAGTTTCATTCTAATTTGATGGTAGCCACTACGCAAATCAATTTTAGTGAAAATTATAGCACCACATAACTCATCAAGCATGTTGTCTAGCCTAAGAATAGGATGACGATACCTAATAGTAATATTATTAATGGCTCTACAATCTACACACATACGCCAAGTACCATCTTTCTTAGGAACCAAAAGTACAGGAACAGCACAAGGACTAAGTGATTGATGAACATACCCACGATCCAAAAGGTCTTGAACTTGTCGTTGTATCTCCTTAGTCTCCTCAGGGTTGGTCCTATAAGCAGCACGGTTTGGCAAAGTAGCACCCGGAATCAAATCAATTTGATGCTCAATCCCTCTCAAAGGTGGCAATCCCGGGGGTATCTCAGCTGGAAAAACATCCTCATACTCCTGCAAAAGGTTAGTGACAGCAGGAGACACAACACTAGAAGCAATATCATCAAGCGAAAACAAAGCTTCTTTGCATATCAAAGCATAGAAAATATCATCATTATCAGAAATTTCAGCAAGCTCAGATTTTGTTGCAAGACATGAACGACCTTGTAATTTAATTCCAGCACCCTTAGAACTTGAAGAATCATTAACATTACTAGATGTAGAATTAGAATTAACAGGTTACTGAATTTCAGGACCTTTATTTTTCAAACTAGCAGCTCTTTCTAAATCAGCTTGTACAATTTTAGCAGGGGTCATTGGTAACAAAGTAATTTTAGTTCCTTTATGCATAAAAGTGTACTTATTACTTCTACCATGGTGTACAGCATCATTATCAAATTCCCAAGGTCTACCCAATAAAAGTGAACATGCTTGCATGGGTACGACATCACAATCAACAGAATCCACATAAGAACCAATGGAAAAAGGAACTCTACAAGTTTGTATTACCTTAGCTTTGCCAGAGTCGTTTAACCACTGAATGTAGTACGGATGTGGATGTGGACGTGTGGTCAAAGCAAGCTTGTTGACCACATTAGAACTCACCAAGTTATTGCAGCTCCATGCGCCTCCTGTAACAACAAAAGACGAACGGAACCAACTGGAATGCATAGGCGGTTAGCTCTAAACAAGAATCCATCATTCAACACAAATTTATTTCATGCACGACCTTCTTTACAATGCAGCAATACATCCTTAAAATCAACATCACCAGCATATTGTTCTTTAATTACCTCAAGTCCAAAAATTCTACAATCAAGTTGAGACAATAAAGTATAGCGCCTAGATAAAGCATCAGCGATCACATTATCCTTCCCTTTCTTATGTTTAATAATGTAAGGAAAAGACTCAATAAATTCAATCCATTTAGCATGTCTACGGTTCAAATTACATTGAGAACGAATATACTTAAGTGATTCATGATCAGAATGAATAACAAATTCTTTGGGCAACAAATAATGACGCCACGTTTCTAAACAACGTACAAGTGCATACAATTCCTTATCATACGTGGAGTAATTCAAAACAGGCCCAGTAATTTTCTCACTAAAGTATGCAATAGGTTTACTATCTTGCATCAAAACACCACCAATGCCTATACCACTAGCATCACATTCAAGCTCAAAAATCTTATCAAAATTTGGTAATTGCAGCAAGGGTGCATGTGTAAGTTTATCCTTCAAAGCATCAAAAGACTCATGATGTACCTTACCCCAATGGAAATCAATGCCCTTCTTTGTCAACTCATGTAAAGGTGCATAAAAGTGTACTTATTACTTCTACCATGGTGTACAACATCATTATCAAATTCCCAAGGTCTACCCAATAAAAGTGAACATGCTTGCATGGGTACGACATCACAATCAACAGAATCCACATAAAAACCAATGGAAAAAGGAACTCTACAAGTTTGTATTACCTTAGCTTTGCCAGAGTCGTTTAACCACTGAATGTAGTACGGATGTGGATGTGGACGTGTGGTCAAAGCAAGCTTGTTGACCACATTAGAACTCACCAAGTTATTGCAGCTCCCTCCATCAACGATGACACGTGCTCGGCGGTTCTTGATGATGAAGAAAATCTGGAACAAGTTGTGGCGCTGCATTGTCTCGGGCTGATGAACTTGTGTGCTAAGGACACGTTGAACAATAATGTTCATGTATCCTGTGGTGTCTCCGCCTCCAAGGACGAGGTCACTGCCGGTGGCAGTGATGTCCTCCTCATCCTCCACATCGGAAGTGCTCATGTAACCGTCATCGTCCGTCGCCACATATGCCCGCCTACTTGGACAATCTTTCTGCACATGACCAAGTCCATGGCAGCGGTGGCACTGAATCCCTGTAGTGTGCCCTGTCGAAGCAACAGAGGAGGCACTACTAGCTGGTACCTGCCCAGAAAGTTTACCTGAGCGCGTAGAAGGTGCAGGGGCTGATCTTGGGGCTGCAGAAAGAACACTGGTTCCCTTGGTAGCTGCTGGTGGGGGCGGCCAGAAAGATGGCCTGGGCAGCCCCGAAGTCCCCGTTGAGCGTGGGGGGTAGGAGTTCCTTGACTTGCTGTACTCCTCAAAAGCCTGGAAAAGTCCCTGTGATTCTTTCTCTACAAGCATAGCATACTGGAAACACTGGGTGAGGGTATTATATTCTTTATAATCAAGGATGTCCTGAATTTCTTTTCTTAAACCAGAATAAAAGCGACAAATTTGATCCTCTACTTTTTCAACTATAGCACAACGAATCAAACCCTTCTGAAGCTCACTAAAATACTCCTGAACAGTTTTATCTCCTTGGTCCAAATGTTGCAATTTATTATGAATCTCTCTATAAAAAGAAGGGGGAACAAAACGATCACGCATTGCTACCTTAAGTTCTTCCCAAGTAGTAGGCAAATCAGTTTCAGCAGCTAGACCACTCCACCAAACAATAGCAAAGTCCTTAAACTCACTAGTAGCTTGTCTAACTCTATGTTGTTCAGGAACAAGGTGGACATTAAATTTTTGTTCTACAGTCATCTCCCAATCAAGATAAACATCACCATCATACTGACCCGAAAACGAAGGAATTGAAAACTTAATTTTAGCATACGGGTCATCTGGAGCATAGTTACCGTGTGGACGACGGTTGTAGTTATGGAAACCACCCATACCTTGAGTATTATGTTGCAAACGACGTCGTAATCATGCGGTCCTTGTAGCTGACCTATCCACGGTGCCATCAGCCTTATACACCGTGTCTTCATCATGGACGTCTTCAACATCGTTGTTGTTGTTATTGGTGTTCGTATTATTGGGTTTAGGAGCGGTCTCCAATGCAATAACCTGATCGGTTAACTTAGAGACCCGCTTCTCTAACCACTCGATGCTTTCTCCAATGTGAAGCTTGCTGACCGCATCAGTAACGGCTCTGGTGATCGTCTCTGCCAAATCACTCTGAGCAGCCTGCAAAGCCTTCTGGAGCTGCTCTTGGCTCACACACTCAGCAAATTGTGAGGGTGAAGCCATCTCTCCATTGTCACTTCCTGCCATCACAAACACCAAAACAGGAAACAAACAGTGAAGGTTATCCCTATAAAATAGCTAAGCAGTGGTGCCTCTCAACACAACAAAAGGAAACTCCTTACAAAGCTCTTACAAAGTTCCGAAAAGCAAAGCAAAGGATACCAGAGAGATGTGTTCCACGATTGCAAGGGTCACAAAATAACCTGTGTGCTGTCCAGAAGAAATATGTAGAGCTAGGAAGGCCAAATATATATATATATGTGAGTGGCACACAAATCAAAAACAGATAGTAAAGCTGAATAAGTGCCCAAGTAACTTGTCCCTAGTTGCTAGTCTCAGTATGTCCTAGAACAGTAGTGATAGCAAAGTAGAAACAAGGAGACAAAGGCACAACAAGCGATAACAGGGGGCTAAGTGCAAAACAGCCAAATCCAGAAATTTCAGGGGGCTAGATGTAGCACTAGTAGAAATCCCAAATTTCTTTTTTTTTTTGATTTTATTTTTTTGATATTTTTCTCCAACTCACTAACAATGGAGGAGAATCCACAAAAAATTTCAGCTCAAACAGAGGTAGGATGTGGCCTACAGAAAATCTTGAAGTTGCAGGAAACATCGGGTGTAAACTTAAATCAATTTTTTCTTTATCTTCCCGATTTTTTTTGAATTTTTTGACGAGGGTCACCTCAACTTGGAGTCAAGAATCTCCTGTAAAAATTTCAGCCAAAACAGACAACCGAGCAAAAAGTTATGCCCGTTTTACCGAAGGGGGGTCAGAGTCGGTTTTTCAGAAACCCGAGTCGGTTAGGGGTCGAGTTTGGAATCGGGTAAGATTTTTTTTGGCGGCGTGGATGCAGCGGAAAGTGGAAATTGTGGGGATTGGTTCGGGGTGTTCATGGTGTGTTCAGGGTGGGATTAGGGTGGGACTAGGCTAGGTGTGTCGATCAATCAACCCTAGCACAAAAAGGATGGTGAAGGGGATGGCGGCTAGGGTTGCAAGGGAAACACTACTGACGACAAAAACACAAACTAAACCAGCGACTAAACAAGAACTAGGGCATAAACTCAACACTACGGACTCTGAAATTGAAATATGCAAAGGCTAAACACGTGGTTATGGGCGGAGGGAAAAAAAATTTTGGGCTTTTCTATGGACGATAGGATGAACACAAAACAAAATTAACTAAGGGTAGTATGAACCTAACGGTGCACCTGAAGCTCTGATTACCACTTGATGTGGACAAGGGTTCCCGATCTTCCGAAAGGTTCTGGATACGTTGATTTGGTCGGAGGCGACACACAAATCGATCCGGCTTCAGAACAACACGTTCTAAACCCCGCAATCGCAGCACGACGTCTCCTCTGGTTATCAACCATCCTAAAATGATTGACCTTGCCGAGAAGGCTAATCCCTGCCTGCAAATCAAGAACACAAGCAAGAACAAAGAAGAAAGCAACACAATTGCAGATGTATTATGAATCTCACGAAGTTGGGGTCTCACAAACCGTGATGACGGTGAAACTGTTATGAACAGAATAATCTAAGCAAAACCCAAACCCTAATGGTGCGATGGTGGCTGTATATGAAGACCCTAGGGTCGTGCAAGACCCTCTGGACGCACCCCTACTTGGGCTCAACTAGATACAAAGCCCAAAGGCCAAAAACAGACGACACAGCACCGAAACAGATTCTGGACTCTCTCTTGTTTCGACGATTCCTGATGATTCCGGACGAATTTTAATATGAGACCGGTGGCATTGGAAAGGTCCTCTTCTTATCTTTCCGTGCATATGTAGAACATCCAAATCCGAGTCCGTATGTGTCTTGGGCATCCGTTTTAGTGCAGACTAGTCCTGAGCCCCGAAACAGACTCGAAGTCGGTTTTGGTTGGGCCTCCACCTTGGCTTCCACGTCCTTGTTGGTCCTCCACGTCTCCAAGTCCTTCTCCCATCATCTCCTGGTCCTCTCCATGGTTCCTAATTATAATATAATCATTAGGTAGCAAACCATTCTCAAAAGTGACATATAATGAAGAATGTAGGAACAAGCTCACCTCTAAATTTAGTCGTCGTGCACGAGCTCTAGTCATTGGACCTTGCTAGTCCAAAATTGGAGGAGTGTTGCATATATCCTTAGGAGTGATGTCCTCATCAGCTTTGATCCATCTCCATCAACCCTTGGACTCCATCAAGCTCTCAAGCCTCCATGCTTGCGGTCATTGTCATCAATCACCAAGGCAACCAACAATGATCATCATAAGATAGATAAGGTTTCCTACACGCACAACACTCGTGTAGACATTAGTCATATTTCATGTTTGTCATTCATCACCAAAACAATCATACCTTGGGGTGACCTCAATGGTTATGAACCTTACATAACAATATGTAGATTACTAGGAATAAAATAGTCATAAAATTACTGGAAGCAAATATGAAAAATGCCAATAAATTACTGAACCACATTAGACATGATAAATGTGGGATATATGTATCCGGGATACCTGACCACTCGGTTATATGGCCGAGTGGGCCAGGGGCTCGGTTATCACGTGTTCAAGAGTATGGCTTAGAACATATTTATTCAGATATTTATGTTGAGTAATCGGTAAGTTAGGTTAGCAGATAGAATGGAATCTTCTGTAACCGAATGATAGACTACCATGTAAGCCGCTGCCCTTCAGGTATATAAGGAGGGCAGGGGGTCTTCAATAGAGGAGAGAGGCATTGGAACCCTAATTCCAGTGCACCGTCAAGCAATACAAGAACACCAAACAGGACGTAGGGTTTTTATCCGCAAGGAGACCCAAACCTGTATAAACCCTGTGTCCTGTGTCCATCAATCTTTCACACTCATACGCCTACCTAGATTTACTATCGAGAATATCTCTCGACAGTTGGTGCGCCAGGTAGGGGCAGTGTTGAGTCCAACTTTGGTGAGAGCGATGGCATTCGTCGACGTCAAGTTCCATCTGGGAGACAAGATCCGCTTCGGCTCCATCTGCTTCGTAGCCAATCAGAATGGAAGCCTCGTCAAGCAAAAGCGGGTGACCCTTCCGGTGGTCATCACGCCTTCAGATCTAGGTGTTAGAAAAGCTCTGGTGGCTGGTCGCAAGATTGGGACAGACGGCCGGCTCCCACTCGGCCTCAGCAATGCGGCGATGGTCCTTCAGAAGGAAACCCTCCCGGGCCCCCATTCAATGTTCACCATGAGGAACCGACCGGAAACCTTGGCCGACTTGGCTCTAGCTATGGTCGATCTTCCAATTCGTTTTTCAGAGGAATTGGACGAAGATCCCAATTTTTTCTTCGGCTCAAGACTAGTGGCAACAATCGGTGTTGATAATGAGTCAATCCTGGACCTTATTGGAGAACCGAGTGATTCCGAGAGCCACTCCTCGGATTATCACGAGATATTCATGGCAGAACTTACTGCCCTGAACATAGGGACAGAAGGAGAAACTTCTGCTACTGCAACCGCTCGGGGAGCACCAGTAGACCCGACGGATGGACAGGAGATGGACCCTTAGGATGATGATCCAAAGAATGTCACCCCAATGCATCAACGGCCACCTGCTCGTTAGAACAGACCCAAGGCCGTCCAAAACTTAAACATTGGCGACCTCACCTTACAGCTGGATGGTGAAGAAGTGTTCAAAACTCTGCAGCACAACATTACGGCTGCGACAACTTTATTGAACTCGCTAGAGCCCATACTCCAGGCCAACCCGGAGATAACGCCGCAGATCAACAAGTTAAAGGCACATATCAACACCGCAGTCATACTTGAGATGCATGCGGCACAATCGGCGCCCACTAAAGCAGCATCTGGGGCCGCCAGTTTGATGCCTAGTTAGGACAGAAGAGGATCACGGCGGAACGACTGGCAAGCTAATCCGCCACCCGAACCTAGACGACGGCCAATCACGGATTACCATGATCGGAACCCGCATGATGACCTTCGTAACGGTATACCACCGCGTGATGCCCGAGTCCGACTGGACGGCAGATATCGAGAGCGGGATGATGCGGCCCGCTGGGAATACGAGGATGAACGATGCTGTCGCAGCTTCATCGATGATCGGTACTATGAGCGCTACGACAGGAGAGAGCCACCTCGAGACGACCGACACTAAGATCGGCGGAACGAGCGTCGGCGCAAAGATAGAACTCGCCAGGAACCCGGTCACGATCGGGTCTGCACTCCTTCCTTTGATGACTATGACGATGAGGCCGGTATCCGGGCCTTCACTTGGGAGTTGTGGACTGATAGTTGACCAACCGGCTTCAAACCAGTCGGCATTGAGAAATATGATGGCAAGACGGACCCATGCGACTGGCTTCACGTCTACGCAACGTCCATCCGAGCACTCGGTGGTGATAGCTTTGTTATGGCTAACTATCTACATGTGTGCTTGGCCCCAGTGGCTAGAACTTGGCTCACCAATCTGCCCGACAACTCCATCGATTCTTGGTCAGAGTTTTGCAGGTAGTTTGTTGCCAACTTCCAAGCTACGTTCGACAGACCGGGGAATCACTGGGAACTCGCCAGGATCAAGCAGCGAGACCGGGAGCCATTAAGGGAACACATCCAGCACTTCTGCCGAGTAAAAAACACCATCCCCAATATCTCGGATGCTCAAATTGTCGCTGCCTTCCAAGGTGGACTCTGTGACGATGACTTGATCAAGAAGATTGGAAAACTAGACGCAGCTGGAGGTTTGTCGGCCAAGGAGTTGTTCACCATGGCTGACAAGTATGCAGCTGGCAACTCGGCTCTCTTTCAAGTTCGCCAATACAAAGATGAGGCACCACTGAATCACAACCAGGCGGGACCGTCCAATTATAATATGGACGGTGACAGGAAGCGCAAGCCGGACCGAACGGTGGCCAACACAGAGCGCCCCAATCAGAGAAGGCAGGTCACTCAAGACGACTTTGACAAAATGCTAGATGGTCCTTGCCTACTGCATGACAGAGCACATAAGGCTAGAGAGTGCTTCAAGTTGAAGAACTTCGCGCATCACGCGTTGAAGGTCTGCAAAGATTGCCCTTGGGTCCCCAAAGGCGGCAGAAAGGACGCTGATAAGGACAACAAGAAGGAGGATAAGGAGGAATTTCAAGATCCCGAGCGCGAGGTCAACTACATATGTGGAAGGTCCATGGCAGACTCTAAGCATCAGCAGAAGATCCTCTATAGGGAGGTTCACTCGATCTCGCCAGCAGTGCCTCACTATCTACGGTGGTCTGAGGTCCCGATCACATTTGATTGATCGGACCACCCAGATCACATTCCTAGACCCGGAAAATACCCGCTAGTGCTAACACCGACCGTAAACCGAGTCTAGTTGAATAGGGTTCTGGTGGATGGTGGCAGCAGTCTGGACATCCTTTTTGTGAAAACCTTCAAGGAGCTCGGCATACCTCTAACTGACCTCAAGCCCAGCAGATCACCATTTCATGGTGTGATCCTTGGCATGCAGACAATCCCGCTGGGGCAAATCACTCTGCCCGTGACGTTCGGTACTCGGGAGAACTACCGGACGAAGCGCATCACCTTCCAGGCCGCGGATCTGGACTCCACCTATCATGCCATCATAGGGCGGCCAGCCATAGCCAAGTTCATGGCCATACCCCACTACCCGTACATGATGATGAAGCTTTCAGGGCCAAAAGGAGTCATCTCACTCCATTCAGATGTTCGTACCTCGTATGACTGCGACAACCGGAGCTGCGAGCAGACTGAGAAGAAGGTGGCGGCATCGGAACTCGATAAGGTGAAGATAGAGATTGTGAAGGCAAAGGAGGCCATGCTTGACTCGCCTCCTAAGAAGACGCTGAAGGCCACGGTGCAAGCGGAAGCCGTGGAGTCAAAGAAGATACAGTTAGATGCTAGTGATGTATCCGAGACCACCAATATTAGGGTCAATTTAAGTGATAAATAGGAAAGCGCGCTCATCCTTTTTCTTTGAAATAATAAAGACATATTTGCATAGAAGCCCTCGGATATGCCGAGTGTTCCAAGGGAAAAGGCTGAGCACAAGCCTCACGTTTGAGACAATGCTAAACCTGTGAGGCAGCAACTTAGATGATTTTCGCAAGACCGAAAGGACGCGATTAGGAAAGAAATCGGCCAATTATTGGTAGCCGGATTTATTAAAGTCTTTCACCCCGGTTGGTTAGCTAATCCGGTTCTAGTAAGAAAGAAAAATAAGGAGTGGCAAATGTGCGTGGATTACACCGGCCTTAACCAGGCTTGCCCCAAAGACCCGTTCACTCTCTCTCGCATAGATCAAGTGGTCGACTCAATGGCAGGATGTGCCTTGTTGTGCTTCTTAGATGCTTATTCGGGGTACCATCAGATTCCCTTAAACGAAGCAGATCAGCTTAAAACATCATTCATCACGCCGTTTGGGGCTTTCTGTTATACGACAATGACATTCGGCCTGAAGAACGCTGGTGCCACCTACCAGTGGACTATGCAGCGATGCCTGGATGACCAGATCAGGAAGAATGCGGAGGCTTATGTTGATGATGTGGTAGTCAAAAGTCGGCTCGCCTCCAACTTGATATCCGACCTAGATGAGACATTTAGCAATCTTCACAAGTACAACATGAAGCTGAACCCCGAAAAATGTGTATTTGGTGTTCCATTGGGAAAACTACTCGGTTTTCTGGTCTCATATCGAGGAATCGAGGCAAATCCAGAAAAAGTCAATGCCATATTGCGATTGGGACGCCTGCACTCACAAAAAGACATCTAGAAGTTAACTGGTTGTATGGCAGCACTCAGCCAGTTCGTGTCGAGACTTGGCGTCCGTGGACTACCCTTCTTTCGGCTACTTAAGAAGCAAGATCCCTTCGTATGGGATGAAGAGGCGTAGAAGGCTTTGGATGAATTTAAGGCTTACATTAGCGGCCCGCTAGTGCTAACGCCCACAGAGAAGAAGGAAACTTTGTAGTTGTATATCTCCGCAACCACAAATGTCGTCAGCACGGTTCTAGTGGTGGAGCGAGCAGAGGATGGCAAGGCTCAAAATGTACAGCGGCTGGTTTACTTCATAAGTGAGGTCCTATCAGAAGCTAGTTTATGCCTTGTCGATGACATCTCGCAAGTTAAAGCATTACTTCGAAGACCATCCCATCGAGGTCCATACGTCCTTTGGGCTGGGCGAGCAACTTCACAACCGAGAAGCAACCGGAAAGATCGCCAAGTGGGCCATCGAACTAGGGTCATATGATATCACCTACAAGCCCCGCGACGCGATCAAAGGCTAGGCATTATCTGACTTCATTGCCGAGTGGACCGAGTCAGAGCTACCGCCCACGCCGAAGGAATTGAGTTATTGGACAATGACATTTGATGGTTCCCTACAACTGGAGGGAGCAGGAGCGGGGGTGGTATTGGTATCTCCGAATGGCGCCAAGTTACGGTACATGCTCCGAATGTACTTCTGCGCCTCCAACAACACAGCGGAATATGAAGCTTTGTTGCATGGGCTTCGAACAGCCATATCACTCGGTGTTAAAAGGCTTAGCATCTTCGGCGACTAGGCGCTAGTGATTAACCAGGTCACAAAGGAGTGGTGTTGTTCCCACGAGAGCATGACAGCATACTGTACTGAAGTTCGGAAGCTAGAAGACAAGTTTGATGGCTTCGAGTACAAGCACGTCCTCCGGAAGTTTAACAAAGAGGCGGACGAGCCGGCCAAGCTTGGGTCCAGCAGAGCAAAAATACTTGATGGGGTATTCCTCGATGATTTACATAAGCCATCTGTACTAACCCAGCAAACTGTGGTGCACTCCGCTACAAACGATGGAGCAGTTTCCCAGGTCGCCATCGTCCAGGTAGATTGGAGAACTCCATTCGTCGAATACTTGGATCATGGTAAGCTGCCAGCCGACAAAGAAGAAGCCCTCCATGTCATTCGCAAATCTAAATCATACTGCATGGTAGATCACCTTCTGTACAAGCAAGGCCCATACGGTGCTAATGAAATGCTTATCACAAGAGGAGGGGGTGGCGATATTAAAAGAAATTCATGCTGGCATATGCGGCAACCATACGGGCCCATCCACAATAGCAAGCAAGGCAATGAGACAGGGATTTTATTGGATGACCGCCAGTGCAGATGCTAAAGATATTGTCCGAAAGTGCAAGGGTTGTTAATTTTTCGCCCGTCAGAGGCACGTACCGGCCACCGAACTTCAAAACATTCCCATCACATGGCCGTTCGCAGTATGGGGATTAGACATTATGGGTCCTTTCCAGAAGGCTCAAGGCGGTTTTACTCACCTGTTCGTGGTGGTGGACAAATTTTCTAAGTGGATCAAGGCAAAACCAGTCGGCAAAATTTCGGCTAAAAAGGCTGTTGAATTCATGACTGAAATAGTCACTCGCTTTGGTGCCCCACACAAGATAATTACCGACAACAGTACTCAGTTCACGGCACAAGAATTCAAGGATTTCATGGCTCGGGTCGGCTTCAAGATTAGGTATGCTTCAGCAGCCCATCCGCAAAGCAACGGCCAAGTTGAATGATCGAATGGCCTATTGCTTTCGGGGATCAAGCCACACATTTTTGACAGCCTCGAAAAATACGCTCGACGGTGGGTTCGAGAGTTGCCTTCGGTGTTGTGGGGTCTTAGGACCAATGTTAGCCGAGCCACGGGTCTTTCCCCCTTTTCATTGGTCTATGGATCCGAAGCAATGTTACCAACCGAAGTGTTGTTCGCTTCTCCATGTGTGATAGCATATGATGAAAACATGTCCAACAACTGTCGATGTGATGACCTGCTGATGCTTGAAGAACAAAGGGATGCCGTATTGATCCGGTCGGCAAAATATCAGCAAGGCCTTCGGCGCTATCATGACAAGAAAGTCCGATCTCGAGACCTTTCGGTCGGCGATGGTGTTAAAGCAAGTCCAAACTACGGTTGGTAAGCACAAATTGTCAGCTCCTTGGGAAGGTCCTTTTATTATAAAGGAGGTCACTCGGCCAGGTGCATATCGATTGATGCGCAAGGATGGGTCAGACCTCCCCAGCTCCTGGAATATATCTCAGCTACGTCGTTTCTATGCTTAGTTTTCATAGTTTACTGTTATTTGTACATCCTTGTATTTCTCATTACAATATATATGTACACTGTGGTCATGATGTTTCATAATACAATTTATGATTCCTGTGAAATGCTTCATTAAAACATGACCCAAACTCTGATTCTTGGTATTACCGCAACTCGTACATGTCGACCAAGTGGGTTTCTTAGTCCCTAGGGTTCATGTGGTCTATTGGGGACCAAGGCAATTTTCTTGATTCGCATATGCTTGACCGAGTGGGTTCTTACTCCCCATGGTTCATGTCGGTTATCGGGAAAATCGCTTAGAGTGTTGGCATGAGTTTTGTGTTGGTTGTGAGTGCTAGACATGAGTTCATACAATACATAAAAAAAGTAGTACGACCAAAGAATTCATTACAATATTGGTGATGGATCTAGACCTCTAGTCTACCGAATCAGATTTTACTATGTTCCTGGTAGCAAAATATAGTATCAAAACAGACAATCCAATTCTTTACACCTTTGGTAAAGGATCCAGTTCTATCTGGTCAGTTAAGATAGTGGCAGTTTTTTAGCATCAGTTATCAATGTGTCACATTGATCGTCGGTAAGGTCCTCGTGGAAGCCTTCAGTGACAGCATCCAGGTCCAGGCTGGAAATGTGTGATTTGGCAATAGCCAGCACTTGAGCACCAGTTAGCTCAGCTATATGACGGGCATGCTGGCTCACTCGGCTTGGCGCTTCTTGTAGCCGGACCAGGAGGTCTCGACACTTAGGCGGCTTCTCTTCAAGAATAATGTATTAGGCCACTGCCTCTGCATCACTCTGCAAAGCTGCAAGAGACCAGCGAAGATTTGCGTCACCCTCAACAAATTTCTTTTATAACAACTCGTAAGCTCTTTGAGACCCTATAGAGGCAAAATAAATAAATTTGTAGGGGAAAATATAGTTCCAGCAATGCAGGTAATATCAATAGTTTTCCTTTGAGGTGTTTTTCTATAGTAGCCTTTTCTGCCTCAAGAGTAGTTGCCTTTCCTTTGCAGTCTTCTTTCAGCTTCTCAACTTCTTTGAAAGACACCCTGAATTTATTCAGTTCATCTACTGCCTTTTTGAATATGTCCTTAGCTTTAGATAGCTCGATTTTCAATGTTGAATTTTTCTCTCGTTGAGCTTTTAGTTGTTCATCAGCCTCTGTTGAAGGTCACGAGTAAGTGGCCAGCCACAAAATAAAGGGAGAGACAAGGAAACCATACCTTGGGATTTCTTCTTCCAGTGATCCTTGGATTCCTCCATGGTCTTGAAGCTAGCTTTCAGTTTTTCGAAGTTCTTCATAACTTCTTCCGATGCTTGCAATCGCTCTGACAATTCTTGATTTTGTTTCTTTAATTTGTCGACCGCGTCAGAGGAAGACTCTAACGCCTTCAAGTGATCCTTCAGTTCGGCAATCAAAGTTGTCGAGTCAGCTTCCCTCTAATTTTTAGAGGCAAGCTCCTACGACAAATCTGCGACAGGGCATTCGGCAATTATAATATATGGAATTCTTGACATACTCATGATTAAAAGGGACTACTGATGGCATACTTGATATCCTACCTTGCAAGATGTCTATCCGGGAGGAGTATGATTTCAGCTCGAGGGTCAGATGACCGACTTCTAACCTCTCCCTAGCAAGCTGATCTTCGGTATCTAGGGCCTTCACCAGTTTTCTGCTGGCAAATCGCAACACCTTGATTTTGCCAGCCCTGTGCACTTTCAGTTTCTAAAAAAACGTGCATGTGTTAAGCTTGTCATATCTTATAATTTGAAGACGTATGTGTCAGCACCATACCTGGAACAAGTGAAAAGCTTTCTCAGTCAACTCTTCAAATATCTTCAACTCTTCTTGTTCATGAGCTTTATCAAAGCCGGTGATGGCGTGTTTGCCAATGTGGTAAATCACTCGGGCGAACTCAGGCTCTTCCTCAACTCCTTCTCTCACCACTCGGTGGATGGGTATTGCGGCTTCATCTGGTTCAGGGCCGATTGGATAGTCATATGTCGGCTCCGGCATTTTCTCAAAAATTAATGAAGGCTCCCCCCGTGTCCTTTGGCACAGAAGCCTCAGGGTTTGAGTCCACTGTAGGGGAGTTCAAGTCTGGCATGGGCGAGTCTTTCGTCGCATCATGATCATCGTTTGTTCCGGAAGGTGGGGGAGGAGCATTCGAATCACTTGGTTTTTTGGCCGAGTGGCTAGGAGCATCATCCTGAGGCGTCTTTGACTCGGTCTTAGAGTTGCCTTCCTCAAGATTGATGTTTTGTGGTGTTGCGTTTCTCGAGGATGTGGACCCCGAGGCTCTGAAAGGATGAACAAGGCATTAGCAAGCCATGCAGTTACAAAAAAATTAGGGTAAGTTCAGAATTCCATACTTAGCCCAACGCTTAAATTTCAAGACAAACACCTTCAGAGGCGGGCTAGTCGGTCTAGGGCTTTGTGTCTTCGAAGCATGAGCAGAAGATGTTTCTTTTTCTGCACTCTTTCAGGAGTGATAACATTGGGCCTTGGATCATTTTTGGCTCCTGGCCGAGTGGTAGGAACCTCTTTTAAAGCCTTACGCTTTCTTTCTTCTTCAAGTCTGGCAGTACGTTCTGGCAGAGGTTCATCATTGTCAGATTCTTTGATCTACACCTTTCGACGTTTTGGTGCAGACGGCTGTTTGGGTGACCTTTCTGGGGCTGCTGGAGGCAACGGAGGGTTTGATGAATACACGTCAAGAGCCTGAAATTCACATAATGTGATTACTGCAGTCATAAAAATGTTAGAGATGGGATGTAGCCACAAGAAGTGATCACTTACATCATTCCTGGTGATTTTTGAATGATAACCCACATTGGCGGAAACTGGGGTCCAGTCAAGCAAAGAGGAGAAGACACCCTCCAGTCGAAGTGTCAACTCCCGCTCTATCAACTCTTCAGGTACCTCCATAGTAGGGTCCGTTTTCAAGTTGAATTTCCAAGCAGGAATGTCGCGTTTCTTAATCGGTTGCACGCGCCAATAAATGAAACTGGCAGCCACATAGACTCCGTTGTATCCCTTTTTCTTCAAATCTGCAATTTCCTCTAGTATCTTGTTGACCTATGATTTCTTGTTTGGAGACGCCTTTGCCGACCACTCGGGTTGTGGCACTGGCACTTCAGCTGCAAACTCCGACAATGATGGCGCATGGTTCCCATGGTAGAACCAGTTAGTGTGCCACCCTTTGTTTGTCGAGCAGAGAGGAACCTCGATATACTTTGACTTGTTCCTAAGCTGAAACCCAGCTCCCCCAATCACATTATTATTGTTCAATTTTAACACCAATAGCTCTTTGAAGGTATCAAAGTGTGGGGTGATCCCCAAAAAAGCCTCACACAGGTGGATGAATATGGAAATGCGGAGAATAGAATTAGGATTCAGATTCACCAGATTGATTCCATAGAAAAATAGCAATCCTCAGAAGAAATTGCTACAGGGGATCCCAAACCCACGATAAAAGAACGAGGCGAAGACGGTAATATGATCAACAGGGGGTTGCGGAAATTTTTGACCTAGTGCTCCGATCCAATCTCCAGTCTGCTGATCCTGAAGGACTCCATCGATTACCAGCCTATTGATCTTCTCCGTGTCCATGGTGGAGGCGGGGAACTCTCTGATCCCCATCGGAATGTCAAAGCAAGCTTCGTCCTCCATTGAAGTAGGGAATGCCTGCTTCCGCGAGTCTTTCGCGCTTGGGCGAGATCTCTTTGGAGCCATAGAGCGATGGATTTGCGGAAATGGAAAGATTGAATGCCGAACAGGGTGCGAGGGAAGATCTAGGGTTTGAAGCAAGAGGCGGCGGAAGCAGAGCGAAATGGAGATGAGGGGACGTGAATGAGATAAGTGTGCTTATGTAGTGACTGATTAACCTAATTGACCATGTACAGTAATGGGCCTACTTAGCCCGCTAGCTCACTTCTAAATGTCAGGGCGCGTCCTTTTAGGGTAACTGGGATGATGTCTATTATATCCCTTTACAATGACACTCAGATTGAAACAGCGCCAATCTTGGGGGCTATTATCTTGGAAATTGTGATCAATCACTCGGATCACATCAGCACCAATCTTGGGGGCTGTTATTTGGGAAATTGTGATCAATCATTCGGACCACACCAGCGCCAATCTTGGGGGCTGTTATCTGGTAGATTGTGATCAATCATTCGGATCACATCAGTGCCAATTTTGGAGGCTGTTATCTAGGAAATTCTGGTCAATTACTTGGATCACAACAACGCTAATCTTGGGGGCTGTTATTTCGAGATTTGTGCTTAATCACTCGGATTGTCATCACCAATCTTGGGGATTGCGATTTTGAATTTCATGATAAATCACTCGGACTGAAGCATCATCAGACTTGGGAATCTGTTGTTTTTAAATTGGTGATGAATCACTCGGATAATGGTCATATAATATGCAGTAGAGCTGATTATCTTGACAAGTCACTTAATCTGTTCGGGAAAGTGTCAAATTCAAATAGCCAATGTTTTTAGCTCACAAGGTTCAAAATGTCTTCTGTGCTGGGGGCTATGATTGGTTATAGATGATTAATATTTCTGGTCTTTAAACTCACAAATCGTTTCAGGAAAGGATTCAACGTCTCTCGAGTTGGGAGCTAGACCACCAAGATATCCAAGAAAATTTTGTGTTTATCAAGTTTTAGTACTTTTCAATTCCAAGAGATGTTGAAGCAAATTGGAGCTATGATTGAAATTGGAAAGTCCTTGGGGGCTACTGTGGGATATATGTACCTGGGATACCTGACCACTCGGTTATATGCCGAGTGGGCCAGGGGCTCGGTTATGACGTGTTCAAGAGTATGGCTTAAAAGATATTTATTCAGATATTTATGTTGAGTAATCGGCAAGTTAGGTTAGCAGATAGGATGGAATCTTCTGTAACCGAATGATAGACTACCATGTAAGTCACTGCCCTTCTGGTATATAAGGAGGGCAAGGGGTCTTCAATAGAGGAGAGAGGCATTGGAATCCTAATTCCAGTGCGCCGTCAAGCAATACAAGAACATTAAATAGGACGTAGGGTTTTTATCCGCAAGGAGGCCCGAACTTGTATAAACCCTGTGTCCTGTGTCCATTAATCTTTCACACTCATACGCCAACCTAGATTTACTATCGAGAATATCTCTCGACAATAAATTACTGACAACAAATCTAAAATGTAAAAATAACAGAAATATTACAGACAATGTATGAAAATAATAAAAATTACTGAAAGACATGGGACATAAAAAAAATTGATGTCAACAATATGTAAATTACAGGGCATAGTTACAAAATTACTGGGAGCGAAACTAAATAACACAAGGTTGCTGCCAAAAAAATGTAAAGAATAACAGTAAGTAATTATTACTAACAATATGTAAAAAACAAAAATTACTGAAAGACATGGGACATAAAAAAATTGCTGACAGCAATCTATATATTACATGGCATAGTTACAAAATTACTGGGAGAAAAATTAAAATAACAATAAAGTTACTGACTAAATGTAACTTAGGATTAATTAAATTACTGGTAGCAAAAATTACTGACAAAAAAATAATTAGAATGACTTACATTGAGAAATGCAACACATCCCTACATGCGTCGTCAAACAAATTATTGTAAAAATAAGAAAACTTCTTCCCCAACTTCCATACGAAACGGATCAAACTTTATATGGTTCATAAGATACATTGCAAGGGCTCTGTCGTTGATGCCATCACACCTAAACTTCAAGAATTCACCAAATTGCAGTTCGGTGAGTCTTTTCTTTATTGCATCATTCATCTGTTGTATTATATCTGCAATAGTTCCAGGAGCGAACCGGATAGTCACATAATATCCTTCCTTCAGAAGCTGCAAATCAAAATTAAACGTATAAAACAAATAGACAAAATATATATAGAATCATCATCACATAACAAAAGAATTTACATCCTTAAAACTTGACTGATCAATTAGTGTATATCACAAAGTTCTATATATAAAAAGAAGGATATAGTCCAAACAAACACCATACAGAAAAACTTACCTAACAGTAATTAAAAGGAATATGAATGGTATTAAAAGCTAATATTAAACACATTCAAATAAAACAAAAAGCAATCATATTAAAAAAAATATAATTACTGCTAACAAATAAATACAAAGGGATATTCTAGTTAAAAAAAATTGTTTCATATAACAGGAAAAACAGGCAAAAGATAACATAAAAATGGAACTATTTGTGTACTAATCACACATTGCTGGGCATTAAACTAAATTACTAATAACAAACTACTGAACATAAACTAGAATTACTGAATATGCAAATGAAAATACTGGTATATTTAATAAATTACTGGTTGTAAAAAGACAACATAAGCACCTGTTGACTTTTGCTAAGCCATATTAATAAATCATTCCCGGCACAGGGCCAGAAACGGTTCACTAATATGTCCCAGAGTCAAGTAGGTAAAATCCGCAAGCGCACGGAGAATACCGCTGTAGCATTTCACCCGGAAGTATTCAGGGTATCGTATTTGTTTATCCCAAAGGAAGGGTATGATCAAGAAGCGTTACTAACATATAAGATCATGTTAACAATTAGCAAGGATATCTAACCAAGACAGGCGGGTACATGATAATAACCGGGTAGTGTGACACACACAGAAGATTTCTACTAAATAAATAAAGTCTAGTGGAGGAAAGACTAGGCTAAGCTACTCCTACTATACATTCCTATACAGTTGCATAGCCTAAGTAGAATACATACAGACACACACTCAGGTTCAGCAGTCAATAATATAGCACTTCAGGCACGGACTTACCCCTGCATCCACAGGCGACTTCCGCCAAGAGCCTACGCACTAGCCTAGCGGGGAGGATTTCAAAGGACGGACAGGGCTGTCACCACCTGCCGCCTACCTCAACAAACCAGTAGACTAACGAATAATTGATGCAAATCAGTCACCCAAATACCATACTTGCATGACCAAAGAGCACTCTGCCCCTCCGCGATTACTATTAACGAGGCAGAGCTACCGTACGAATACGATCACCAAACCCATGCTATACTTTATCAGCTAAAACTAAGCATAGAGACTATAACATATAAACTAAACTATAGTGACGGTATATAACTAGCATGACAATAGTAGTATAATAAATATAAACTACTATCACACAAGTAGACTATACTATCACATATATGGATCACAATATCAAACAAGAAACTCATGACCCAAGCACAACTATATAGAAAAGATATATATATTGATAAGAGCAAAGTCTTACAAAAGGGAAAAGATACAAGAGCCATACCAATTCCAAGTGAAGACTTGGGACTAGAGAGCTCTAGACTCAGCCTAACTCCACTAAAACTCCAAGAACTACTACTAGCAAGAGAGAAATGCTTCTTGTGGTGTGTGTTGAGTGTGAAGGCACACCCTCCTATTTATAGCCTCAATAGGTCGGCAAGGGAGAGTAACCGCCACGGAAGGCATCTCAAACCGTCATCAGGAGTCGCGGAGGAGCCAACACGTGGAAGCCCAGGCGGAGAGGGCGCCCGGCCGGGTCGGCCGACCTGGGGGTGGCCCCTCCTGGCCTGTGCTTTCTCCAGGTGGCTGTCCTGTGGGCCCTGACATCGGTTTGCGCGGTATTACAGGGAGTTACGTCGGTTAAGTGCTGAAAATGGGCCCTTCAATCCGTGTGACGTCCATGTGGCACTCTCTGATTGGTCGAAAGTGTGTTTTCTTGCCTTTTGAGGTGTTTCCTTCACATTTCCTCCTGCATGCACAAAGTTCTCCAAGTACAAGTGGAACTATATTATTGTGCTAAAGCATGCGTGTATGAAATGCCAAATTCTCCTTTATTTGAGTATAGTTGATGGTTAAAAATGGTACTTAACAGCCGTCAACAGTCTCCCCCAAGCTTACCCTTTGCTCGTCCCGAAGCAAAGATAAACTTAAGTTGTTGATCAGGAGTTGCTACAATGTCCTACTCCTCAATAATACTATGCGCATAACAAAGTACTCTTCCTAGAATTAAATATGTTGGCACATAACTTTACCCATTTACCTCGATCCATGGGGCTTTTACACCTCATTGTCTTGGGCGGTTGAGAGATAGAACAATTGCAGGGCACCAATCACTTGCTCTAGATTCCGCTATGTTATTCCGGAGGTTTTCAAAAGATTTTGAAAATAAAAACCAAGTTCCTCAAATGATTCTCTCGGATCACTCAATATGTGTATGATTCCTCACCAAGGCAAAGTGTTGCCTATAATCACCTATTTCTAAATAAGGCTTTATGTGGAGCTCAAGGTAGGGATATATGAGGCACTCATGTTCACATAATATTGCTATGTCAAAAGACCGGATCCAAGAAAAACATCAATTCAAACAATCTTGATCAAGATGTGCAAGTGTGTGGGAGAACGGAGGAATGGTGGATGGGAAGAAATAACTCCTTTTTGAATTTTCCTTCTCTCTTTTGGAGTTTCTAGGCTATGGCTATCTTTTGCTTGCTCTCTTTTTGGAGCATTTTTTTTTCTTTTCTTTTTGCATAGCCATAGTCCTAGTTTGCAATGAATACTTTGAGAGAGGAATTTTGTAATAGATATATGGAGTGTTTCTTTGGATGGATGGATGGATAGTGACTTTCTTCCGGTGTAGAAGAATAGCTCACGGTGGATATGGTGGATATGGTGGATGCTATCTTCTTGATTTAGAAGGATAGCTCATGGCGGTGGATGTGTGTATATGATCTTGATCAAGAAAGCATGAAAAGAGTTCTACTAGGGTCACATCAATTTTGACTAAGCTCAATGTGAAACAAGCAGCATATGTGTAAAGGTTTTCAAATGTAAACACTACATATGGCTGTGGTGGGAATTTCATCATTGAGGAACTTATCAATTTGTCATTTTGAAAAATAAAACTCCGAAATTCAAGCTTTACGTTGAGCAAGATCATAGCAGCCCTATCTATCATATCATACCTCTCAACAACTTAGAACTAGAGAATGCATATGCTACCCACAAGATTCAAGTTCAAGGCAAGATTTACCAACAAACCTAACTCTTGAGAGAGTACTAAGTTGTAAACTAGCATTAGAGAGGAATAAAGGACAGAGCAACTATTCATCATCTCAACATAGGAAAATTATACACATTCATACCGCGCATGAAAAAGGGAAATATTTTTGTTCTTTTTATGTTTTGCAAATTTTTATGGATTTTCAGATTTAGCAAATGCAAGAAATAAAGGGAAGGGGAAAGATACAAGTTACCGTGAGAAGGGGGGTCCTCCCCCAAGCTTGTTCTTGCTCATATCTGCTGGTTCGGGTCGTAGCCTTGGGAGCGGAAGAAGGCATCCCAATTGTTCTGATTCTGAGCCATCATCGCGTTCAGCTGGCGGAATTGGTTGTCGCTGAAATTCTGCCATTGCTGGGTGTCGGTGACATGTTGCGTGAGAGTTTGTTGCATGCTCTCGGTGCGCAAATCAATGTCGTTCACCCTCCTTGTCAACTCGGCCATCCCATAGTTGAGTTCACGGAACCCACGGGATGAGAATGACCGAGTGGCAAAGGATGGCGGTCCGCTTGAACTTGATGACGTCTGCATGGGGTAATCGTACTGAGATTCCCATGCTCCGGCCTGCCATGTTGATGCACCCGCCTCGTCCTGTGGCGGGGGCTGCTCCCATACCGGATCTCCGGTCGGAGTGTGAAACTCCGGTGTAGGCTCCATATGCCTACGGGAACGTGTTGGTCGCCCTGAAATACTATGCCTGTGAACTTCTCCCACTGGCTCAAGTGGGAGGGTTTGTGCCCGATAGTGATACAAACGAAGACCCGGGTTAGGTAACGAGAATTCATTTGTATACCCGGGAAAGTGATAGATCAAGGTATTATTTGGACCATGTTTCAAAGTATGTCCTTGCACAAAATAGTCCTCGCCTAGAAATTCTCTATCTACCGTCAAATATTCAACATGAACATTCTCAAGCAGACCACACTTCTGCGCAATGCAAGTAACTAAAGAGGTGCACTCAATTGGTCCTGTCAACTTTATATTGTCTAACCATTGATCAATCATGCATTCCGCGGGTGACACCCTAATTTTCTTAACCATGGCATAAAGTATTTTCAATTCATCTTGCCGGACAACCCTAATGTCACCTCGAGGAAACAAAGTCATAGCCAACCACACATGCATAAATCTAAGTGTAGGATTATGGATGGCACTTGTTCTAGGCTTGGGACCCCACTCGTTTCCGGAAATCTTTTTCCAAAAACTTTCTTTATGGAACCCCTTTAGCGCTTTATCTAAGTCTAGCCTACATTTAGGATTTAGACCTAGCATAGCATGAAGATCACCCCATGTGACCAAGCGCTCTTGCCCAAACACGCGAAAAGAAATGCCTTCATCATACTTTCTAAGGGTGCATAAAAACTGCATAGTAAGCAAACGAGAACCCGGCTCATCTACTTCTACGAAATTTAGCCGACCCATAGTGCGAAAAATAGAGGCAAATTCTTCTCTCATACCTATTTTCTCGAGGAAGTCCGGATTGAAGCGTCGGGTGTGGGCGAATGGCCGTTCTCTCATGAGCGCGATGGCTTGGCCCTCGCGGTCGTCCTTGATGTCGAGATGCTCCTCGGTGATGAGCAAGGCCGGCCTTTCCTCCGGAATTTCAGCTTCGGGGTCACCATGCCCCGGACTTGGTGTGAGCTCGACGGAGGATGCTTGACTCGTGCTTGCACGAGTGCTTTTTCCCCGCTTGATTCCGGCGACTTGCTTCATTCGGTTGAACATGGCTGCACACAAGAACAAACACAAGACAAGAACAAAAACAAGATCGAACAAGTGTTCGGGTGAGCGTTAGTGAAAACAACAAACCCGAGCTTCTCCGAAATTGGTTTTCTTCTCACAACAACTTGCAAATGCACTAAAACAGAGGGGATTTTTTTTTTGGGTTTTTGGGGCTGTAGTAAAGTTGAAGAACACGAAATTTTGGGAGAGCAACAAGTGAGCAAAGGAGGGGAGTGAAAGATGAGCTTGGAATGGTGAAGCTCCTCCTCCTGGGCGGTTTTTATAGCCAAGGAAGCAAGATGGCCGTTATAAAGGGACAGAGCAACGGCCATATAGCCGTTGGGAGAAAGGAGCACAGGAAAAGGTGGGGCCAGGGGGTCGGCCGACCTCACCAGGTCGGCCGACCTGGCAGGTGGGCCTCCTGGCAGCCCCCTTTTTCCTATGTGTTCCCCAACGGCTAGGGGATTTGTCCCCTGCTGCCTTTTTGCTCAAAAAGCTCGACAAAAAATCTTTTCAAAATGGAAAGCCCAAAAACCTATTTTCTAAATTTTCAGAAATGCAAATGAGTTTTGAAAAATTTCAAGGTGGCTGGAAAAATTCAAAAATGCAGAAATGCAGTGGTCGGAAAAAATCAAAATGTGGTGGAAAGCAAATATGCAATTAAAAGAGCAAATATGGATAACTACCGGTTTAACCTCCCGGCGAGGACTCACCTTTTAAAGTCCGACGAGCGGGACTTTTCTCCGGCGTTCAGCTCGATGAAGCATTGTCCGGTCCCGGAGATGAAGACACAGATGATGCTTCTTGTTTCACTCGCCACACCTTCTTGGTCTTTGTTGCGGCCGGTGGCTTCTCGGGCTTCGGAGGCTGCGGTTTTGCAGGCTTCACAGCCTGTTTCTTTGCAGACCTCGGAGGTTGCTGCCTTGTGGACTTCGGAGGCTGTTGCTTAATGTGTGACCTTTGCCCCCTTGCCTTCATTAGTTGTTGCTGTGCAACCTTTTCCTTCTCAAGGAAGTTCTTCATGAATGTGATGAGGCTGTCCTTCTTTGGCGGAGTGACCTCCACTTCCTTGATGTTGCTTGGGTTCGGCCCGTACTTGATACGGATCATATTGCACTGTTCTTTCCGTGGCTGAAAGTCAAACTTCTCCTCCTTGCCATTGATGTGGAAGCGGATTTCTCCGGCTCCTACATCGATGCGAGCATCCGCAGTGCTGAGAAATGGGCGTCCCAGGATGAGCGGTGTGCTCTTCCCAACGTCCATGTCAAGCACTACGAAGTCGACGGGGATGAAGCAATCCCGGATTTTCACCGGAATATCTTCGGCGATCCCTGCCGGATAGCGGACCGTTGAATCGGCCAGCTGCAGCTGCATCGGCGTGGGGGATAGTGTGGTGTAGTTGAGCTTGTCGAAGACATCCTTCGGCATGACGCTCACACTTGCCCCAAGATCACATAAGGCATGGTCGAAGTTCTGTGTCCCGATCGAGCAGGTGATCGTGGGACACCCCGGATCTTTCTTCTTCTCAGGAAGCCGGTTGAGTATAGCAGCGCTACACTCTTCCGTCAGCTTGACAATTTCTGTGGTCGGTAGTGGGCGCTTGTTGCTGATAAGATCCTTGAGGTAGCGAGCGTACGTGGGTACTTGTATCGCATCCAGCAAGGGCACGTTGATGTGCAGCTTCTGGATCACCTCAACGAAACGTGTGAACTGCTCGTCCGCGGTGGGCTTCCTTCTTCTTTCAGGAAACGGCATGAGGTTCGTGTCATAGAACTCATGTGGGGACGTTTTCCTGGGCGGCAGTTCTTCTTCTTCTGCCGGCTTCTCAGCTGATGTGTCCTTTCCTGCATGGTTAGGGTATGGCGGATCCCGAGTGGACTTACCTCCTCTCGTGGTAACCGCATTAACATTTTCTAAGGGGGTCTCGGGTTGCCCCAGGATTTTCCCCGACTCAGCAGTAGGAACAGTAGCAGCTAACTGAGCTAATTGGGTTTCTATCATTTTATTAAAGCTCAGCTGATTCTTGAGAGCAGAGGAAACACCCTCTATCTTAGTGTGGATGCTCTCAAGAGTCCTATCAGTGGTGGCAAGCTTTTTACTGATGTTATCATTAACCTTAGCTTGACCAAGCACAAGATCTTTCAAGGAGGGCTGGTTATAACCGGAAATTAAACCAGAGAAGTTGCCAGAGTTACCTCCTTGGTAGTTGGGACGTGGTGGACCCCAACTTTGACCTCCTTGTGGACGGTAGCCGTTGTTGTTGTTGTTGCCCATGAACATTGCGTCCTCACGGGTCTCAGGGCAGTCATTGCCCGAGTGTCCCGTGTTGCCACAGACCTCGCAAGTCATATGAGCGTCTAGGGCTTTCACTTCTCCATTGGCTTGGTCGTCCATCTTCTTCATGAGAAGGTCAATCTTGGCGGCGAGCATGTCAACCCCCTTGATGGAGTGCATGCCTCGCTGGCGAGGTTGGAGGCGCTCTTCATTCCAACCTTGGTTGGACACCATCTTCTCGATCAAATCTTTTGCATTGCTCACAGTGAGCGAGAAGAAGGCTCCACCAGCAGCAGCGTCGAGGTGATCGCGGGCCGACGGAGTAAGCCCGTTGTAGAAGTTCTGGATGATCAGCCAATCATCCATCCCGTGGTGGGGACATGCCAGGATGTACTCCTGGAGCCTCTCCCATGCCTCAGGAATCGACTCCTTCGACTCCTGCTGGAAGCTTGAGATCTTTTCGCGGAGGGCATTGGTCTTGCCCAGCGGGAAGAACTTTGCAAGGAACGCAGCTGAACACTTCTCCCAAGTGTTCACAGCTTCAGGGTTTGCGTAGAACCACTGTCTCGCTCTCCCAAGGAGAGAGAACGGGAATAGTCGAAGGCGAACAGCATCGGGGGTGACGTCCTTCATTTTGAACGTGTTGCAAATCTCCAGGAATTGCTGGAGATGAGTACTAGCGCCCTCATTGGCTTTCCCACAGAATGGGCTAGCCTGCACCATGGTGATGAGACCGGTCTTGATCTCGAAGTTCGCATCTCCCACATTGCTAGCTGGTCCCGTAGGGATGTTGGCAGCGGAGGGAGCGGAGAACTCGCGGAGGGTCTTGTCGGCCATTTGCTCAGAGCTTGATGGTGCGGGAATGACAGGTTCGATTGGCCGAGTCTCCTTACGAGGAGGGGTGAGCCTAGCTCGTGTCCTTCTCAGGAGTGACTCAGGATCCTCAGTGAAGTTTGTCGGCAAGTCGAAACCAGTCCTACACTACCCTGTTTTCATACAAAATGCAGAAAACAAAGCAAGGTTAACCTGCTTAGGAGATAGCCTTAATAATTGCAACACTACTATATACATTAGTAATTTTTCTTGAATCATACTTCCTTCCCCGGCAACGGCGCCAGAAATGCTTGTTGACTTTTGCTAAGCCATATTAATAAATCATTCCCGGCACGGGGCCAGAAACGGTTCACTAATATGTCCCAGAGTCAAGTAGGTAAAATCCGCAAGCGCACGGAGAATACCGCTGTAGCATTTCACCCGGAAGTATTCAGGGTATCGTATTTGTTTATCCCAAAGGAAGGGTATGATCAAGAAGCGTTACTAACATATAAGATCATGTTAACAATTAGCAAGGATATCTAACCAAGACAGGCGGGTACATGATAATAACCGGGTAGTGTGACACACACAGAAGATTTCTACTAAATAAATAAAGTCTAGTGGAGGAAAGACTAGGCTAAGCTACTCCTACTATACATTCCTATACAGTTGCATAGCCTAAGTAGAATACATACAGACACACACTCAGGTTCAGCAGTCAATAATATAGCACTTCAGGCACGGACTTACCCCTGCATCCACAGGCGACTTCCGCCAAGAGCCTACGCACTAGCCTAGCGGGGAGGATTTCAAAGGACGGACAGGGCTGTCACCACCTGCCGCCTACCTCAACAAACCAGTAGACTAACGAATAATTGATGCAAATCAGTCACCCAAATACCATACTTGCATGACCAAAGAGCACTCTGCCCCTCCGCGATTACTATTAACGAGGCAGAGCTACCGTACGAATACGATCACCAAACCCATGCTATACTTTATCAGCTAAAACTAAGCATAGAGACTATAACATATAAACTAAACTATAGTGACGGTATATAACTAGCATGACAATAGTAGTATAATAAATATAAACTACTATCACACAAGTAGACTATACTATCACATATATGGATCACAATATCAAACAAGAAACTCATGACCCAAGCACAACTATATAGAAAAGATATATATATTGATAAGAGCAAAGTCTTACAAAAGGGAAAAGATACAAGAGCCATACCAATTCCAAGTGAAGACTTGGGACTAGAGAGCTCTAGACTCAGCCTAACTCCACTAAAACTCCAAGAACTACTACTAGCAAGAGAGAAATGCTTCTTGTGGTGTGTGTTGAGTGTGAAGGCACACCCTCCTATTTATAGCCTCAATAGGTCGGCAAGGGAGAGTAACCGCCACGAAAGGCATCTCAAACCGTCATCAGGAGTCGCGGAGGAGCCAACACGTGGAAGCCCAGGCGGAGAGGGCGCCCGGCCGGGTCGGCCGACCTGGGGGTGGCCCCTCCTGGCCTGTGCTTTCTCCAGGTGGCTGTCCTGTGGGCCCTGACATCGGTTTGCGTGGTATTACAGGGAGTTACGTCGGTTAAGTGCTGAAAATGGGCCCTTCAATCCGTGTGACGTCCATGTGGCACTCTCTGATTGGTCGAAAGTGTGTTTTCTTGCCTTTTGAGGTGTTTCCTTCACATTTCCTCCTGCATGCACAAAGTTCTCCAAGTACAAGTGGAACTATATTATTGTGCTAAAGCATGCGTGTATGAAATGCCAAATTCTCCTTTATTTGAGTATAGTTGACGGTTAAAAATGGTACTTAACAGCCGTCAACAGTCTATATAAACAAAGCAATAGAGGGGTAAACGTTGCACATTGCAGTACCAAACCAGATTGTGTACAAGGTTCATGTGAGTGGTGAGTGCATGTGTGTGCCTGGTAATCTCGCTGGTAACAGATTATTGTCTCTCTGACATGGTTCTAACAATTGGCATCAAGAGCTAGGCTCGTCCAAGGCTTGAACATGTCGATCAAGAAGGCCGACGACACCTACAGAGACGGTGTTGTGATCCAACGGGTGATTCGTGAGTTGGGCAGCGGGAGTAGCTACCTTGTTCTCACCAAGACCAATTAGTCCGATTGGGCGCTGCTCATGAAGGTGAAGTTGAAGGCTAGAGCCCTCTGAAACGTCATTCAGAATGGCGGCACCGACGCCCAGGAGGAGATGATGGCACTCGATGCCCTGTGTGGCGTGGTACCACCAGAGATGGTGCCAACGATCACCAAGAAAGAGACGGCAAAAAGGCCTGGGACGCGATCGCAACCATGAGGATTGGCGATGAATGTGTGTAGTAGTCGATGGCATAGCAGCTGCGCAGGCAATTCGACCTCACCACGTTCGGCGACGGTGAGACCGTAGAGGACTACGTGCTCCGTTTGGAGTGCATGGTGGCGCACATCAACACACTGGGCGAGGAGTTGAAGGATTTAGAGATCATGGCAAAGATCTTGCATAGCCTGCCGCCTCAGTTTAAGCAGATCGTGATCGCCATCAAGACACTTCTCGACGTGTCAACGATGTTGGTCTCTGGTCTGACGGGACGGCTAAAGGAGGCCGAGGAGGCTTTCGAGGAAGCTCCAGTGTTGCTGCAGCATGAGAGCAAGCTATACCTTATGGAGTAGAGTGGAACTTGCAGAGGAAGAAGCGCGAGGAAAAACACAGCGGTAGCGCGAGCAGCGGCTCAGCGCGTCGCGGTGGTGGTGGCGGCAGGCGCGGGCGTGGCGGTCAACCAAGCGGGCCGCCGACTTCAAACCGGCCCACTGGCAATGAATGCCGGCACTGTGGCAAGATGGGCCACTAGTCCTAGGAGTGCAGGTCGAAGCCCAAGAAGGAGCTGGCTCACGTTGCGCAAGATGAAGAGGATGCCTCGCTCTGGCTCGTGACAACATCACCAACATTGTCACTGGTGGTCGACGTGCCCGCCAGTGATGATTCGATGCTGTAGGAGGTAGGCCGAGAGCATGGCCTTGGCGGGTCTGGGGCGGTGTCGATGGGATCAGTCACCCATTTCGAGATACGGGAGGGGAAGGTGTTCGCACACCTCGGAGAAGATATGGATCGGGAGGCGGAGACCTGGGTCCTGGACACCGGTGCCACCAACCATATGACCGGATCCAGGTCCGCCTTCACGAAGCTGGAGACGGCGCTGCTCGGCGCTGTGCGATTTGACGATGACTCGGTGGCACGCATCAAAGGTCGGGGCACCGTTGTCTTCGAGTGCAAGAATGGAAAGGTCCAGTCACTCCCTGGAGTGTACTTCATCCTGCAGCAGACGATGAACATCATCAGCATCGGCCAACTCGATGAGGGCAGCTACAAGACCAAGATTGACGATGGGGTGATGATAGTTCGCAAGCCTGGTGTTGGGGGAAAGCCCACCCCTTAATCTCCTAAGGCCAGAAAACAGCCCAACAGCAAGAAGCAGGGCCCGGCTGGGCTAATGGCCTAGAGGACCTTCGGCCAGGTAGGCGCCCGAAGGCCAGTACGACCGAAGGTGGTATAGCATGATGGACCCTAGGCGCAGGCGCCAGAGGATGACAGTCGGGAGCATGTACCGGATGGAGATTGAAGTACCAGAATACCCCTAGGTCAAGTAGTAGGGTGTGTGATGTAAGAATCAGGGCATGTCTGTAAACACACCTGGAGGGTAGGTGAGCATGGATCTATAAATGCTCACCTGCACCCCTGGGCGACGGGACAGAGGCCTCTGATCAGAACCTTCTTGTACTATTCAGACCAGATAATACCCAAAGTTCGTTAGCCGAAGGGTGCCCTCTCCCGCCCTTCGGTACTTGGCTGGTGCACTGAGTTGTTCCTTCCCATCCGAGCTTGATCGAGGGGGGGGGGGCTCTGGCTCTATTGACCCTCGGCTCGCCCTATACGAGTTCGTTCTGGACCTGTAACCACAATAGCTAGCGCCGTCCGTGGGGAGGAGACGTCAAAGCGCGTAGCATGGCTGGAGGCAAGAGACCGCCTGCTTCAGGCTTGTCGCAGCAGACAACAACCCGAAGCCGGGCAGCTGTGGAAGTGGTCCGGGCGGAGATGTCCGCGGCAGCCAAGGGCGCCCAATCCAGGAAGAGGTCGAGGGGTTTGTTGAAGAGGCGCCCGATGAAGTAAATGAAGATGGGCAAGGGGATGTAGCTGCGGGAGAAGTCGCCAAAGGGCAACTCACACGAGAGGAGGCGGAGTATGCGAGGCGGGTGGCAGAGGAGCGTATCAGGAAGCAGCAAGAAGATGCGTTGCGGGAGGAGGAGAATGTAAGGCTCATGGAGCAGGAAGTTGAGAGGCAGAGAAGGGTAGCCGAACAGCAGATGTTGCGCGCACAGGCTTTGCGGAACTTGGCGCAGCAGGAAGCTGATTGCACTCAGAGGATTGAGGCGGCCAAGAGGCGACAGGACCAGTTGGGCAGGCAGTTGGAGGTCCTTCATCGGGGGGGGGATTCTAGAAGATCAGGCTCCAGGGTATGAGGAATTTCGTGAAGATGGTGCAAGGGCACATTCAACTAGAAGCCTTAACCCAATGCAACCAGTGGATCCCAGTTCTCTGTTGGCAGCTGAACTGCAAGCGGTGCAATGGCCAACGAAGCTAGCTTCGGTAAAACTACCCATGTTTGCAGGGACCTCTGACGCCAGGGAATTCTATATGAGATACGAAATAGCTGTGGAGTCTGCCCGAGGAAATGATGCAGTAAAGGCCAAGGCCTTTCCACTGGCCTTGGAAGGAATAGCTGGCACTTGGTATGCCAAGCTAGCGCCAGGGAGTATTCGGCCGTGGGCGCAGCTCAAGGAGCGTATCTCGGTGCATTTCAGAGAAAATCAAGCCAGGCCAATGGGTGCCTGGGATTTGGCTGCATGTGTGCAAAGAAGACGCTGGCCAATTACACCCAAAGGTTCATACACTTGAAATGCCAAGTGTCTGATATCCATGAAGCCATAGTGATTGAGTCTGTGGCTAAGGTGCTCCGGATAGGAGTGGCCAGAAGTGCAGTTTGGGTGAAGCAACTTCAGAAATTGGATCAACTTTTGAGCATTCTAGAGGGGCAGGCTCGGATGGAAGAAGATGAGGAAGAAGAGCGTCGGAAGGTGAACTCGGGTGGGATGATGGGACAAGGGCAGGGTATGATTGTTGGGGTTGGCGTTCGAATCAGGGCGCACCAGGCTGCGGGTTCACTCGGCGAGAGGTTTTCAATCTCCTGCACGGGGGGGGGGGGGGGGCCAGGGTTGGCACCCCAGGGTCCTCAACCAACTCCGCGTCCAGGACCGACGTAGCCTCGGCCGGGCCAGCTCTTCTATTGTGCGTTCCATGGCCCGGGGTGCGCACACAGATCCAACTACTGCCCCGACATTAAAGTGCTATCCGAGGCAAGGGTTCGGTGAGAGGCTGAGCAAACCAGGCTGGTATTGCACACGCAATATACACATGCTGCTGCGTTTTACCCTCCACCATCACATTTTCACCAGTCACCACTCCTGCAATACCACCATCCCGCCCTGCCACCACAAATGGTAGCATTGCCACCCCCCCCCCCCCCCCGGCTCAACTCGGGCTTCCAGCCCCTCTAGTAGAGCAGCTCCCGCCCCCGCCTCAGCTGAAGCCGGAGGATCGCCCGGAGAGGGCGCAGTCCATGCAACACAGACAGAATCTCGGTGTGTCTCGAGGTACAATCTTTGCTATCACGGGAGGATCGGGACATGAGTTCTCTTCCAAGAGGCAGCGCCGGGAGCATGCTCGGCAAGTAAACCATACGGCTGCATGCCCTCCGGTTGGTGTCACTCGTTGGATAGATATCCCAATTTCATTCTCTGCGGCTGATTTGAGGCCGATGGTTTTCCCGCACGACGACGCATTCATAATATCAGTCAATATTAATAGCTTCAATGTGCAGAAAGTTTTGATTGATGGAAACAACTCAGCGGATGTCATTCTCTGGAGTACAATTGAGAAAATGGGTTACAGCAGGTCAGACTTCCAGTCCTCTTCGGTTCCACTGCAAGGGTTTGGAGGAGAACCTGTTCATGCGATAGGCACCATCGGGCTCAAGGTGTCGTTCTCCGGTCTAGGGGGGCATCGAACAGAGGATGTGCGTTTTGATGTGGTGGAAATGAATTATCCTTACAATGCCTTGTTGGGTTGACGGGTGATCAAAAAGTTCTTGGCCGTAATTCATCACAGCTATCTGTGCATGAAGATGCATGGACCAGAGGGTGTCATCACGATGTACGGGATCAGGCTGAAGCCCGGAGGTTGGAATTCGGAACTTCACCAGGGCAACACCACACACATCTCATCGCTAAAGATAATCCAGGCAAGGGCCTTGCGGTGGAGCCATCGGCAGCTCCTAAGTGGGTGCCGAAGGTCACATCAGTTGAGGGTACCAAAGAAGTTGTTCTATGTACCGATCGGCCGAATGAAACAGTACTGATTGGCAAGGAGTTGTCGGAAGCCCTAGAGACACAACTGATGCAGTTTTTGAGGAACAATTCGAACGTCTTTGCTTGGTCGTCGTAGGACCTCCCCGGCATCGACAGATCTACTATCGAGCATCGGCTGGATGTTGACCTGAAGGCACGCCCAGTCAAGCAGCAAATCAGAGTTTGGACGGAAGAAAAGACCAACATATTAAGGGCCGAAGTACAGAAGTTGTTGGATTCAAATGTCATTCGGCCCATTGACAAAACAACTTGGCTAGCAAATCCTGTGTTGGTCAAGAAGCCGAATGGCCAGTGGCGCATGTGCATCGATTTTACAACTCTGAACAAGCACTGCCCAAAGGATGACTTCCCGCTGGCGCGTATAGATCAGTTGGTAGGTGCCACAGCAGGGTGTGCATTAATGAGTTTCTTGGACGGTTACTCAGGGTTTCACCAGGTTTGGCTGGCTACTGAGGATCAGCCCTTGACGGCCTTTCAGATACCTGGCAGGACGTATTGTTACAACCGAATGCCCTTCGGATTGAAGAATGCCGGTGCAACTTTCTCTCGTACTGTTAAGGCCACGTTGGGGACACAGATGGGCCGCAACGCAGCAGCCTATATTGATGACATTGTTGTCAAAAGTGTTGAGAAAGGGGATCATGTGGCAGATTTGGCGAAAACATTCGCCAACCTTCGACATGTCGGCATGCGGTTGAATCCAGCGAAATGCATGTTCGGGGTGCGTTTGGGCAAGTTGTTGGGTTACCTAGTGTCGAAGGAGGGAATTAACCCGAATCCAGTAAAAATTAAGGCAATCATGGATATGTAGCCTCCGACCTCTACGCGGGAGTTGCAGAAATTCACTAGCCGTGTTGTAGCCTTGAGCAGAATTATTTCTAGGTTCGCTAAAAAGAGTTTACCTTTCTTCGAAGCGCTTCATGGTCCTCGGGCATTCACATGGGGAGAAGAGCAGCAAGACAGCATTCGAGGCACTTAAGCAGTATCTTGTCGAAGGCTCCTCCTCTGAAGGCTCCTCTGTTGTTGTACATCGCTGTGGCACCGAAGACTATGAGTGCAGTGTTGGTCTATGAAGCATCGAAGGGCGGTGATGCAGCACAACAATTGCTGGTGTACTACGTATCCGAAACATTAACGGCGTCGCGTTGCAACTACACTGTGGTGCACAAAATACTGTATGTTGTGGTTATGGCTTCATGAAAACTGCGACAGTATTTTGATGATCATGCTATTACCATACCCACCAGATACCCGCTGTGAGATGTCTTGACAAATGATAAGGCCTCCAGTGCTGTATTGAAATGAGCAGCGGAGTTGGCTCAATATAACATTTCCTTCGTCGCTCGCAAAGCTATCAAATCGGGGGTGATGGCGGAATTTGTGGCCGAGTGGGCGCCTCATGGAGAAGCTGAAGAAGTAGCTCAGGTCGTTCCCAAAGACCCGATCTAGACAGTATATACCGACGGTGCTTGGGGGGCTTCCGGTGCTGGATGTGCTGCAGTTATTAAATCACCCGGGGGGGCAAACCATGTGGTTCTCGGCCTCGTTAGCCTTCCAAACAACGAACAATGTTGTGGAGTACGAAGGCATACTATTGGGCCTTCGGTAGGCTCGAGCCCTAGGGGCTAGAAGGCTGGTTATCTACTACGATTCTTAGTTGGCCTCAGCTCAATTAGCAAAAAGGTACCAAGCAAAGGATCCGGAGATGGCTAGATACATTGGTAAAGTTCGGGAAATGGACAGGTACTTCTTGGGTTTTGAAGTTTGTAACATTCGTCGTACCGAGAATGGGGAAGTAGATGCCTTGGCTAAGGCTGTAGCCGGACAGCGCCCGATTGTCACGGATGTGCTTCATGAGGCCATGACCGAACCAGCAACGGCACCAGAGGCAAAAAAAAGTCAAAAGGTTTTGGCCATTACGGTCGAGAATTGGCGGGCACCCATTCGGGCTTGCCTCGAAGGGCAATATGTTCTAATGACAGAGAGGAGAGGCAAAGGATATTGCATCATTGCCAGGGGTACATTATTGTTGATGACATCCTATACAAAGGGGGCGTCTGTGCCCCTCTGCTTCGCTGTCTCAGACGGTCGGAGGGGCAAAGTCTGTTGCGGGAAATTCACGAGGGTCTGTGTTCATCACACCTGGCCCCGAGGGCGCTGGTGGCCAAGGTGTTTCGCCAGGGGTTCTACTGGCCTACTGCTATACGGGATGCCGAAGACCTGGTAAGGGTTTGTGCTGGTTGTCAATGGATGGGCCATCAGTCCCACCTACATGCCACAGTCCTGCAGCCAATTCCTCTGATCTGGCCACTCGCTCGATGGGGAATAGATATTGTGGGGCCATTGCCTACGGCTCCGAGGGGCTACAGATTTGTCGTGGTGGCCATAGAGTATTTCTCTAAATGGGTGGAAGCTGAACCGTTGGTTCAGATAATAGCTGGCAACGTCCGAAAGTTTTTCTGGAAGAATGTGGTCGGTCGCTTCGGGGTCCCGCTGGAGCAAACTGTGGACAAGGGTAAACAATCCGAGGGGCTGGAATTCAAAGAATATTGCCTTAGTTTGGGGTCAAGAAATGTGAAATCTCTGTCATTAACCCGAGGGCCAATGGGGCTGTGGAGCGGATGAATGGTATGCTCTTTTCCGGGATCTCTCGTTCACTGGTTGGCCAACCGAAGGGTAAATGGGTTGAGGTGCTACCGAATGTTCTCTGGTCTATCAGGACAACTGCTGCAAGGTCCACGGGTTTCTAATCTTTTCGGTTGCTATACGGAGCCGAGGCAGTCACCCCAGAGGAAATATGCACCGGATCTTTGCGCTCACTCAGGCCTCATGCCAGCGAAGATGATGTGGCAAAAGATATGCTAGAGGAAGTGCGTATGCAGGCAGTGGCTAATTTGCGCAAGTACATTGCATCCTTTGAGAAAACATACAATCGCAAGGTTCATCCTAGGGAGTTTGCACCTGGTGACTTGGTCCTTCAGCGCAACCCTAACCCAATCAGCGTCGGCAAACTGTGTAGCAAGTGGCTGGGTCCCTTCATCATAGACCGATCAAACAGGCCAGGGGCCTATCATCTGTTGGAGTTGGATGGCTCCCCAATGTAGCACACTTATAATGTCGATGCTTTGAAGCGTTTCTATGTGTAGGGCGCAATCGGTCGTGTTCACAGTCGTCATACCTGTTTTGGTGTATTAAAAGTTGGTGTCGAGCATGTGTGTTCCTGATGCCATGCTTCACCTAGTTAGTGTGTCCCGGGATATGTCCCGAGGAGCCATTCGGGCTGCGTCTTAAAACATCATTCCGGGCTGCGTCCCGAGGAGCCGTTCGGGCTGTGTGTTAAGAAGTTGTTCCGGGCTGCGTCCCATGTAGTCATTTAGGCTGCGTCCCACTTATTCTGTTTTGTGTCCGTAGCTGCCCTGTGGTGGTGCATAGTTTGGTTAAGTGTTCGATAGCTCAGTAACGCAAGCATGTAAGAGCCTCGGGCACATGGTGAGGTAAGATGATGCTACTTAAGTTAATTTTCGTCCTTATAATGGCAACTATGACCGAACAGTCCCTGAGAGGACAAATCATGTATTATAGTGGCAACTACGGCCATCACCCGAACAACTATGGTTCGATGTCGGACAACTATGGTCTGATGCTCCGGAAGGGTAAGCCTGGAAAGCCAGGTGCGACACGGGCCCGATGCCGAACAACTACGGTTCGAAGCTTGCCAAGGCCTGACGAGGCGATTGGCACGTAGAGTAGCAGCTTGTATATAATTTGCCACGTCTTCACACATAGGCATAATTCTGTATTTTAACCGATGTGCCATTTTTTGAATACAACGCAAGCCCGAGGGCAGGGAGATACAAAATCTAACCGAAGGCGGGAGGTTTACAGGAGCCCGAAGGCGTTAAATATACAATGGCCCGAGGGCCCGATATGCTAAGGGGCCCAAGGTCCCTGCACCAGGCAACTCTCTTTAAGGTAACCGCTTCAATTTGCTAAGCATCTCTGATAAATCGCGGTGCTATTCGGCCAAAGCGTCGAGTGCGGCACTCGATTCTTCCATCCGGCGACGGCCTTGTGCTATGCTCCGGTGGCGCCGCTCCAAGTCGGCAATAATTTGCAAGCGGCCGAAGGGTGTTTGCGCCACTTGCCGGAGAGCTTCCAGGTCCAGGTCGGATGAGCTGCTAGATAAGGCATCACCATGAGACGGACTTGAGCTGCCGCTGGAAATCTCGATGGGCTCTGCCTTCGGCGTTGGCAACAAAACAAGGGGTTCGGCCATAGTGCTGCCGCTCACCCTTCGGGCGTCGCGGCTTATGCATCGACGAAGCAGCTCTTCCGGGGACACGTGCAGGCATGCCGCTTTAATGCGTTCATTCTCCTTATCAATAGAGGATAGGAATTCCGCAAAACTACCTTCAGGGTGTTCACGCTTCCAACGCCGCCATTGTACACCACGAATCAAGTAATCGCCAGGGGCTTCCCCAACCCCCGGCACTTTGATGGATATAGGAGCTATGTCCAGTATCATGGCATCCGGCGGAACCGAGGAGGCATCCTCGGAGGGGTGTTCTAGAGAAAGATAGCAAAGAAAATCTTAGGGAAAGTACAATAGACAATTTAGGTAAAAAATGAACAGTTTCATTCCAAAAAGACGCCTAAATTACAGGGGGAAAGCCGTCGGAGCGCTAGATGCTTATGACCGCTATACAAAATCATATCATGCCAAGTGCTAGCTAGCCTAGAAGGTGCGGTGGCCTTAGATAAGGGCGAGCTCACACCAGGGCCTCCGGAGCGACCGTAGAAGGTGCCTCGCAGTCGTGGGGCTCTTCGGCGCCGGAGCCCGGAGCAGCAGAAGTGGAGGCACCAGCAGAAGAACCGGCGTCGTGGCCTGAAGTGCCAGGGACTCCGGTGGTGGTGCCATCTGCACCACCAGCCAACGGGCCAGGTTCCCGTTGTCCACCAGAAACTGGGGTGTTATTAGCGGCGGGGGCGGACGTAACCAGGCGAGCAGCTGCCTTGCGAGCAAGGGCTTTAGCAAGATCGTTGCCAAGGGGCTGCCAAAACTCCTGCCCCAAGACATTACCGATTGGGCTTAGCCATTCCTGCGGCTGGTTGTACTCAGCATGGTTCCCCTGGCACCGGGACAGTAGTTGGCGCGCAGCCTCATGAATCTCCGAGCATTGAGGAGTGGCTAGTGGTTCCGTAGAGTTGGCCGCCGTCCAGCCTATCCGAGCGCAGATAGTGCCGTATGACCAAAGACCATCCTTAGCACGGTCGAGGCCCTTGCTCAGCCAGTTGATGCTTTTTATACCCTCCCCCTCGGCATGCCCTGGCTCCCGGGAGGCTAGCCCCATTCCAGCGAAGAAGTGGTGCAGTTGTGTTATTAAGCCAAACATGCCCCGGCTCATTGTTTTAGATTCTTTGATGTAAACGGAGGCCTGTTGCGCAATTTCTGATTGTGTTATTAAAGCTCTGGTCAGTTTCTGATTGTTGTTGCGCAGGGCCATGTTGTCGGTTCCTAGTGCCTGGTTGTCTTTGCGTAGAACCTCCAGCTGCTTCCCTAGGTCTTCGGCAGTTTTCTTTGCCTCTTCGGTGGCCTGCTGAATTTTCTTCTCAGCCTTTGAGAGTACGTCCTGAGCTTTTTTCAGGTCCACGGCAGATGACTGGGCTTGTGCTTGGCTTTCGGCCAGTTGCTTCTTTAGCTCCACAAGGGCCGCCTCCGGGGACAACTTGGCCTCGAGATGCCAGGACAATAGGGCGGTCTGTGCAAACACATGACAAATTAGAAGCTAGCAGTGACATTTTTGGCTAAGAATAATAAGCCTTAGAACATCGCATACCTGCACGGTAAGGCGAGCCAAGTAGCTGGTGGCAGTCATCGCGTCAATGTCCTTAAGCGCTTTTTCGCTGTCACACAGGTCCAGCATTTGCAATGCGTACCCCAGCGCCGTTGCGGCCTCGGGGCGACCGTTGAAGTCGCTTGCACGCAGGGATGTTCCGACATCCCCCGGTTGTACACCCGAAGGAAGCACGCCCATGAAACCTTTGCCTCGACCAGCTTTCTGTGTGCGTATCAGGGGGAGATCCTCCTCTTGCTCTTCCTCTTCCTCCTCGCTGCTGATGTCTTCAACCTGACGCTCCTCCCCTTCCACTTCCTCTTCCTCCCCGAAAGCATTGCAGCCTTCGGTCGAACCACTGCTCTGACTATGCGATCCGAAGCTCTCGTTCCCGGATTCAGAGCTAGAGCGGGCGATGATCACTGCTTCTTCGGTCTGGCATGGGTCGGGGGCATCTTCGGTGCCACCCCCATGTTGTCCTGTCAAAAAAACAAGAAAGCGAATTGTTAAAACAATGGACCAGAGTGCACAAGGGCACAGCCAAGAACTTAGCGGCCTGGGCTACCTGTGCAGGCTAAGGGGCTGTCGGCGCCGAAGTCCAAGGACGGCATCAGGATGTTGGGGGACCGGGTCAAAGGTGACGCAAAGCCGCCGGAACCCCCCTCCGGCCTCTCCACGGACCTATCAGGAACAGCGCCCACCAACACATTCAGCAGTCTCTTGGCATCCGCTACGCTCGGGGGTTGGGTCGCCGGTGGTGTCTGGTTCGGAGCGGTGGCGACAATGTCCATGTCGGCCGTCGCTTCGCTCGGGGTCGCCGGTCTCAGAATGGTCTCTGCGTATTGTTTGCGGAGACGTCGACACTTAGACGGCTTCGGCGTGGGTGAGGATGCGCCTTCGGTGGCCCCACAGTGCTTCTTCTTCTTCTCCCCTCGGTTGGAGGTGCCCTGGTCAGGCCGAATGCTGCCTCTCATGTGTAGTGCACGCTTCACCAGCTGCTTCGCGCCCCGCGGCACGGGTGTCATGTCTCCGACACCACCCCTCTGAGTTGCAGGACGCTTGGTAACCACTTTTTCTTGCTTCCGCGGCGCACTAGGGGTCGCTACCTCTTCTTCCTCCACCTCTCTCTCTTCCTCTTCCTCCTCGTCATCCGGACCTTTAGCCGCCTTTCTTCCGGGCTGTCGAGCCTCGGCTTTATGCGGCTCCCGTGGTGGTAGAACAGCCTCCGTATTGTATAGTTGTACAATGCGGTTGGTCCGCCCATGGCGTCCCATCTCCCCTAGCAGCTCCCACTCCTTCTGGATCAAAGGGCCGAGATAGTGGTTCGCTCACTGCTCTATCTCGGTGAAGTTGATCTTCGGGAGCCGCCCCCGGTCAAGCTGCAAATCCCCGCTTACAGGGTCTTGGGTGATGAACTGCACATGCCAGTCGGCCCGAAGAGGGTCGATGATAGCGGCGTAGAACTCCTCCACCAAGTCCCACATGCTTAGCCGCTCGGCCATTCGGGACAATAGCTGGACACGGGTAGTGAGTAAGCTGTCCTCCGGGATCACGGGCTTCGGTGTATATATGATCTCGATGTTCTGACTACACAAGTTGTTGTCCGGGCCCACATTGTAGTAGAACCAGCCGGCGGCGATCTGCTTTCCCCAGTGCTGCCGGGACCCCTTCGGGGGCACATCACGTTCGCGACGTGGCCGAAGGGTGATGGTAAGGTAATTTGATAGCATGCTGGGGTCCCCGGGGCAAGGGTGTTTCCGTTGCGACGCCAAATGTGTAGCAGCGAAGGCACCAGCGTGTGGCTCGGCGCCCTCCATTCTGAACGCCCACTCAAAACAGGCCAGCTGGGCGATGGTATTTGGCAGCACCTGCTATATCTCTAGCACATAGAAGGCCAGGACGTCTCCGACGAACCATGAACAAGGGAACCAGAGCCCTGCTTGAAAAAACCGTTCGAAGACCACTATCGTGCCGGGCCGAGGCTAGGGTATGGTTTCGCCGTCCTTCGGCACTGACGCTCGAGATCTTTCGAACCATAGCTTTGGCTCGGCAGCCCATGCATCTAGTAGCTCTTTGGTAACTGAGCTTGGCCCCAGATAGGCACTTCCAGCTTTCTTGTCGTTAACTCGCCTTGGCTCAGAACCAAGTGCGGACCTAGCTTTCCGAGGGCCCATTATCCGCCGAAGGATGTGCTCGACTAAGTTGAAGGAAAAAAAATGTCGTGCAGCCTCCGGGGCGAGTGAGTGTGTGCTGAGTAGTGCGCAGTGGAAGTTTGGCAGCGGGGGCGCTAGGGTTTCAGGAGCGATCAAAAGTTGAGGTGAAAGTGAAAGGAGGAGGAGTGAGAGGCCGGGTTATACAGCCGGCGGAGTACGGGTTGTGCGGCGGTCTCTCGCGTCCGATCATGCAATCATTGGTCCGATGGGCGACGCGTGGCGTGTGAGCCAAATTTATGGTGGCGCGCCCGCTCGGGGAGCGCACCGGGTAAATTGCGTCAGGTGCAGTTATAGCTGATAGGTGCGTGGGATGCATTTATGGCAACATGCCCGTGGAATATAAAAAGAATGTCGTAGGAAGTCCGAAGGCCGTTCGGACCAAGGGCGAAGTAATGTGGTGATCATGATTGTCGTGCCTCGCGGGTGATTGATTGGTTAACCTCATCGAATATAGTTTTGATTGGCAATTGCAGGTAGCCGGAGTAAAAGATAGCCTCCGGACAGGCCCAAAAAGGGGGGGAGACTAGGGGTGATCATTTTGCATGATCACAGTTTCGGTTCTGCCGAAGGCGGATCTCACCCATGAGGGGCTACTGTTGGGGGAAAGCCCACCCCTTAGTATCCCCAAGGCCAGAAGACAGCCCAACAGCAAGAAGCAAGGCCCGGCTGGGCTAATGGCCCAGAGGACCTTCGGCCCAGTAGGCGCCCGAAGGCTAGTACGACCGAAGGCGGTACGGCATGATGGGCCCCAGGCGTAGGCGCCAGAGGATGACAGCCGGGGGCATGTACCGGATGGAGATTGAAGTACTAGAATACCTCTAGGTCAAGTAGTAGGGTGTGTGATGTAAGAATCAGGGCATGTCTATAAACACACCTGGAGGGCAGGTGAGCATGGATCTATAAATGCTCACCTGCACCCCTGGGCGACGGGACAGAGGCCTCTGATCAGAACCTTCTTGTACTATTCTAACCAGATAATACCAAAAGTTCGTTAGCCGAAGGGCGCCCTCTCCCGCCCTTCGGTACTTGGCTGGTGCACTGAGTTGTTCCTTCCCATCCTAGCTTGACCGAGGGGGAGGGGGCCTCTGGCTCTATTAACCCTCGGCTCGCCCAATACGAGTTTGTTCTGGACTTGTAACCACAACACCTGGTGGCAAGCTGCTGGTGAAGGTGGCATGTGCAGGCAACCGCCTATTCAAGATCCAGCTTAAGGTGGCACAACCGTTATGCCTATCGGTGCACGGACGTGACAATGAGGAGGCACGATGCTAGCATAAGCATTTTGACCATGTCAACATGGTGGCGCTGTGGAAGATAGCTTGCGAGGAGCTAGTGTGTGGCTTGCTGGTGATCAAGCAAGTCGATCACCTGTGCGAGGCGTGCCAAGCCGGGAAGCAGAGGCGCACTTTGTTTCCAGCACAAGCGGAGTACCGGGCATGATAGTGACTCGAGCTGGTGCATGGTGATCTCTATGAGCCCATCTCACCGGGGACGCCCATAGGTAACAAGTAATTTTTGCTGTTGGTGGATGACCTCAGCAGGTACATGTTGGTAGCCGCAATTCTTTCAAAGGATCATATGGCTGCCATCAAGGAGATCTAGGCGCGAGCTGAGGCTGAGTTCAGTGTCAAGCTAAAGACACTCCGAACTGATCGTGATGGCGAGTTCACCGCGAGGGAGTTCGTGGAGTACTGCGAGGGTGAGGGCGTGCATCGCCAGCACACTGCGCCCTACAGCATGCAGCAAAATGGCATCATCGAGTGTCGGAATGGCACGGTGGTGGCTATAGCAAGGAGGATGCTCAAAGCGAAGGGGCTCCCCGGCTGATTTTGGGGTGAGGCGGTTAACACCGTTGTGTATGTGCTGAACCGATGCCCAACAAAGAGCATGGACGGAATGACCCCGTTCGAGGTGTGGCACGGGAAGAAGCGGGCGGTGCACCACCTCCAGATGTTCAGCTGCATCGTCTACAACCGTAACACAATGTCGCACCTGAAGAAGCTCGACGACCATGGCCGAAATATGATCTTCGTCGGCTATGAGCGCGGCTCCAAGGCGTACCGTGCTTACGACCCTATCGCGAAGCATGTTCATATGACACGCGATGTGGTGTTCGACGAGCCAGCCCAGTAGGACTGGGGCACCAGCGGCAGTGATGTTGAGCCGACTGGTGGCAACGACATGATCACGGTGGATTTCACCACTTGGGGACAAGCTGCACCAGCTGTTGATGAGGCGGTCGAGGTTCCGGTAGGAGATGCACTAGGGGAACAGTCACCACCCCCGGGTGATGGAGCTGGTGAGTCAGAGCCTGGGGTGGTGTCGACGATGACAACCACAACGTCGACCATTATGATTATGTGCCTCTTCAGTTCTGCAGCATCAACGACATTATCGGGCAGGCCTTGCCATGTGGGCTCGCACCACGCGCACCAGTGATGGAGGAGCTTCATGCGATGAGCACCGATGAGCCTGCCTCATTCTCCGAGGTGGAGGGTAGCCCAAGCTGGAGGAAAGCGATGATGGAGGAGATGAACTATGCATCGAGGAAAATGGCACATGGTGTCTCACTGACCTCCCACCTGGTCGCAAGGTGATTGGCGTGAAGTGGGTCTTTAAGGTGAAGCGGGATGAGCACGGGGCGGTGTCCAAGCACAAGGCGTGCCTCATGGTGAAAGGCTATGTACAGCGGCACGACATCGACTACGATGAGGTGTTCACGCCGGTGGCCCGGCTCAACTCTGTGCGTCTGCTCATCGCCCTCATGGCATACGAGGGGTGGGAGGTGCACCACATTGATGTTAAATCGGCATTCCTCAATGGGGACCTGCAGAAGGAGGTCTACATCGAGCTATCATCCGGTTTCGTCATCGGCAAAGAGCACAAGGTGCTCAAGTTGCAGAAGGCACTGTACAGCCCGCATCAAGCACCGCGTGCTTGAAACACGAAGGTCACGCGAAGCTCAACAACACCTTGTTGTCACTCAGTTTCAGAAGGAGCCCATCAGAGCACGCCATCTATGTCAGGCAGGGTCGCGACGTCCGGCTAGTGGTCGGGGTCTATGTCGATGATCTCGTGATCACTGGCTCGAGAGCCGGTGACATAAGGACCTTCAAGGAGGAGATGGCGGCTGTATTCATGATGAGCGACCTCGGCCTACTTCACTACTACCTCGGCATTGAAGTGAAGCAAAACGAGAGGGGGATCTCACTAAGCCAAGGCGCCTATGCTGGGAAGATCCTGGAGAGAAGTGGGATGGTCGGCTGCAACATGTGCCAAACACCCATGGAGACACGGCTTAAGCTGAGCAAGCTCAGTGAGCAGCCGTCGATCGACGCAACGATGTATAGGAGCTCATCGGGGGCCTGAGGTATCTGGTTAAAACTCGTCCAGATCTCGCATTTGCAGTCGGGTTTGTTAGTCAGTTCCAGAGAGGGTCCACGGGAGGGCCACCTCACCACGGTGAAGTGCATCCTATGCTATGTGGCCAGGACAAAGAATTGGGGACTCTAGATCGGCCAGAAGGAGGAGGGTGCAGCCAAGCTCACTGGCTTCAGTGACAGCGATTATGCCGGAGATGTCGATTCTAGGAAGAGCACGACGGGAGTGATCTTCTTCCTCAGCAGCAGCTCGAGCACCTAGCAGTCCATGAAGCAGAAGATGGTGGCGTAATCAAGCTGCAAGGTGGAGTATATAGCAGCTGCCAATACTGCTTGTCAGGCATTATGGTTGGCTCGGGTGCTTGCAGAAGTGCAAGGATCAACACCGAGAGCACCAATGTTGTGGGTGGACAACAAGTCTACCATTGCTTTAATCAAGAATCCAGTGCTCCATGGACAAAGTAAGCATATCCATGTGAAGTATCACCTAGTCCGGGAGTCTGTGGAAGATGGCTTGATCCGTGTCGAGTTCATCAGGAGCGAGGAACAGCTTGGCGACATTCTTACAAAGCCGCTTGGCAAGACCAAGTTTCATGAGCTGCGTACCAAGATCGGCCTGGTCAACTGAAAGGACCGAGTGACCGAGAGGGGGGAGGTGGGGGTGAATCGGGAACTCGCACTATGTACCAAATTTGTCAATTCTTAAAACCGACCACTCAAAACAACTCCTACACAATCCTAATGGTGATCACACTAGCAAGATAATGAACCTATGATAAAACAACGACCTAAGCATAATAGTGGATCACACAAGGCAATATAACTCCTATGCAAGCTAGTGATAAAAACACACGGAAGCAAACGAACTAGCAAAGGAACCTACTCATGCAATGCAACAAGATAAGAAACTAGAGCACACAAGCATGAGTAGTACAATACATACAAGGGTGAGTAATTAAGCCAAAGCAACTCTTATCCATGCTAGTAATCAAGTATGTGCTAGTAATCAAGTATGAAGGCTAAGCACTACTAGCAAGTAAAGAAGTCTATTCATGCAAGTCTACAAGGTAGTCAACTAAAGCAAGGTAAGCACACAAGCATGAATAGCACGGTATGTAAAAGCAGAAAGTAAAGCATCATAGTAAGAAGTAGAGTAAGAGATGGCTTATAATTTTTTTTTTCCTGAGGTCTCGGAAGGATGGCGCCTTTCCCTACTCCTCGTTGGACCACTCCCGTCGGAGTGCCAGTCCCTCCCACCACCGATGTGGAGTTGTTGTCCACGAGCCTGCAATCACTCCCGGAGTGAAGACACGGTGCACGTCACCGCTATCATCATGGCACAAGCTCGCCTCCCTCGAGAACTTGCCGGACTCCCCGAGCCGACACGGGCGCTTACTATTGATGCCCCTTTCATCGACGGGCTAAAACCGGGTACAAACATGTGACGGCGTTCACAACTAATCACGATAGGCTCGATCAACGACACCTAACCGGTCTAGGTCTCACCATAAACCAAGAGTAACAACCTAGATCACACCCTCAAGAACACCCTAGCCTTAGATGTGCATTAATGCTCAAGTTACTCTCACTAGCACTCTCAAGATATGTAATATCTCCTCCTAGTGCTCTCCTATTTTCCTCTTGTGTCTCACTAAATGCTTCTAGCAATTCCACTGACCAAGAGAGGTCTCCAAGACCCCAGCAACGAAGTTATATAGGATCCCAACCTCCAACTAGTCGCTGCTTCACGAAGTTGCCTTTCTGGACCCAATGACCGGACTATCTGGTCACTGCCAGACCGGACCGTCCGGTCTCTCTGGAACGGCTCCCAGAGCTGTTGGCTGCTCTGTACTGACCGGACCGTACGGTTAGACGACCGGACCGTTCGGTCCATTTCTCTCTTCAGTCCAAAAACTTCCATACGCCGCTTCCACTCTGTCCTGTTCCTCAGCTGCACTGATCGTAGGTCCGATCACCTGATCGTATCATCTGGTCTCTATAGCTCCTGCACAGTCAGATTCCTCACGGCTTTGCTGGAAGTCCGAGACAACTTCATCTAGTGACCGTACAGTTCGATCACCACCACTGACCCCTCTGTCCAGTCACTATGTTCAGAAGTTGAAACTCATCGTCTTCGCTTGACTTCATTTCTTGGCTTCTCCGAATAGCTCTTTTGCTTCTCCACTGTCAGCTAGTGCCTATGATTTCACTCAACATCCATGCACATCACCGACTAGACATGACCTAAGAGAAATGACCTAGACCCTCTTGATAGTCCGGTTTTTCCTATGTACTCAAAGTCCTAACAACTAGACAAGTATTCCAAACACTTGTTCTATAGCTTGTCCTCAGTTTTGATCCATTTACATCAATCCTTGGACTCTATCAAGCTCACAAGCCTCCATGCTTATGGTCATTGTCATCAACCGCCAAGGCCGCCGTCTACAATCATTATAAGGTAGAAAAGGTTTCCTACATAAAAAACACTCTTGTAGGCATTAGTTATATATTTCATGTTTATTATTCATCATCAAAACATCATACCTTGGGATGACCTCAATGGTCATGATCCTTACATCAACGTTGAGCAACGCAAGGTTTAAGAGGAGATTGTAGGAAATAATCTTGTCTGCTATAAGTAATAGTTTACTTTCTATAGTTAGCAGATTAGTTTAGGAAGTTGATTATTTGTTCTGTATCGGCTGATGGAAAGCCATCATTACTTTCCCTTGTATTAGTCTATATAAACAAAGTAATAGAGGGGTAAACACTGCACATTGCAATATCAAACCAGATCGTGTACAAGGTTCAGGCTGCACATTGCAGTACCAAACCACCTAGTAATGAATAAATAAATTCTCTCCGTGCACAATAATAAATTAGTTTGTTTCCCAACCACCTCCACTGTTTGGACTTCAGAGATACCGGTATGTTACATGGCAAGTGAATCCATTATCCAGTTCCTTCAGCCTCTCCTCCGTCAAAGGCTCGAAGAATCTATGCATATGTAGTTAGAATCATTTTGTGCATAAAAATTGGGAGCTTGTGCATTTTACTAAGTGGTATACACTATGTAGCAAAGAAGATCCGACAGTGCATTTAATCTCTGTGGACCTGCTTGATCCAGCAGACCCCTCCCAGTGTCTTGAGACTTTTTGTTTTGGTATTTCACAAGGCTGATGGATCCTTGTTGTTGCTGTTGTGCCAAACAGTTTTATAGCGGAACTAAAGCAAGCAGTTGGTGGACGGTTAAGTGTCTGCCAACGGGCTGGATGATGATGCATAACAAACAGCAAAGGAACTGAATGTGTAGGCATATCATAGTCCATTGAGGCAGTACATATGGGCATTTGTGGCAACGCCCTATGGCTATAGAATTTGTAGGTTTTAATTTGGAGGTGCCGATGGAAAATTATTGAGGAATAGAACATATTGCATAAGAAGGTTGAACAAGTTCATGTTTCTAGTATTTAGGTAGCATCGAGCTATGATTTTACATAGGTACTGTATAGATATTAATTATTATATGTCAAATTTCTTTTATAAGTTGAATATATCTTACAACTATATAAAAATTTTCTAGTTATATGTCGTACAATGATAGATTTTTTTTTAATTGGGCAGTTGCTTTAATGCATGCAAAGAGGGACTTATACTTGACTAAGGTAAACAAATTCTTTTAAGGAACATTTTTTCCTTACACTAGTTCCAAATCTAAAAGATACAGTTTTGTGGAGTTGTGCCACATTCATGAACTGAAGTTAGCCCCCCCCCCCCCCCCCCCCCCCCCCCGCGCTCCCTCAAACATAGACACAGATAAGACAGACAAAAAAAAAACTTCCCAAACACGCTTTCCCAGAGGTAAAAGAACTGCTAGTTATATACTGTATACAACTAGATCTGTGTAGCTAAATGCCATATACTTTGGAGAAGAGGAGTACAAAAGATACAAATGGATAATTAGATATATTAATTTCACAGCAATATCTAAAATAATATTTATGGTACATTAAAATGATTAAATACAAAGAAAAAATAAATTATTCTCAAAGAACATTCCTTGCTCGATCAAGTAACATGCTCGACGCTACTTGAGAGGACATGATTGACTGAATCAGGAGCACCATCTTAGTGATAATACTTGTTAACAAAAGCTTCCCTGGCGACTTTGTTTGGTACACACAATCTGATCTGTCGGCGGGGATGCCTTTTGTTTTTCTTTTCTTTTTCTTCTTCCCTTTGGTATTCTTTTGAATGTAGACTGCCTTCTCCTTGAAGCACCGGCCAACGGCGGACGTGCATTTGAAGCGCAAGCAGAGTAGCTGGCATGGATACATGCTATTTGGTGTGAAAACCAGCATCGGCAATGCTACTTTATTAGTAATTTACAGTGTGTAAGCGTATATAGAGTGACGTGTATCTTTATATTTGTGCATGGCATATTAATCACCTCACCCATCGTTTGGTTTTGATTATTTTATAACTAAAAAATTGTTGTTTGTTATGCTGATGCCATACAGTTTGAATGAGAGAATTTATTTATTCATTACTAGGTAGTTGGGAAACAAACTAATTTACGAGGCCGCAAAGCACATGGAGTGCATATATGATTATTATTGTGGGACATGCCCTATCTTAGCATTCCGGTGCACACCTTTCTGATTGTAGTAAAACAGAATCAGGAAAGTATTTAGCGGCCACAGCCTTGAATATCAACTATGAGAGATTTGGAGGCTAAATTACATAGATAGAAAAAATGACAAAACAAATAGTACTAGCCTCAAGGTTCCCAAGCTAAAGAATATCGGTTACAACTTACAACAGATGAAAACTATGACACGTTACCGATACGACTAAAAATATCAAATTTGTTCAAGTAATATTATTTGTTTCATATTTTTTAGCTTTCAGCTGATTAAAAACTTTTAATTAATAGTTTATTTCTTTGAATTTTGATTTATTTTAAAAAAATTATTTATATAATAATTATAAATCATTGAATCTAGATCTAATAGTTTAAAGAGGTGACTAAAAATTACTTCAAGTTTTTAGTGAGCTAAAAATTAGCAAGTCCCTAATTATTTTTACTAAACAGTGGACAAGACACTCACACTACGAAGCATACGGAGACTGAGGCAACATCTTAAGATTAAGATTGATGAAGGCATCACATTCGCGCCACTGAGGAAACATAAAATGCAATCTCTTCCTTTGTAGTTGCATTAAAAACCTGTATGATGTGTCAATATTTACACGGAGAAGTAATAATTGCATTAGTTAGGAGCCCGAAATGTCATGTACTCTGTTCTCTTTTTTAAAAAGAAAGAAGAAGAAGAGACATATTGAGCAATCATCAAGAAATGACAAAAGGACGCCGAGATCGGGACTGGGATCGGTACCATCATTAGCAGTCAGCTGGGAGTACCTTGGTACTACCGATCTCCATAAAACTATTTCCACAAAAAAAAAAATCCTCCCTAAATCTGACTGCTGCTACTAGCGAACAAGAAACCAACACCGGCATGTGACCAAATAAACAGCAACACCAGTTCGTGACTTTCGTGGCCCTGCACATTTGCAGGCACAAACGAACACACACACGCCGGCGCCAAGTGGATCGCCGCCGTGTCGTCTCCTCTCTTCTCCTCGGTTAAAAACGCCGGCCGTCTCATCACGGGTGGGTGAAGTCGTGAAACGGAGCACACGCCGCCCCACTCCCACCAAACGCTTCCACCACCATGTTCCCATGCCGCGTTCATCCCATGCCCTCCACCACCCACCCAACCACCTTCAGCACCGCCAACCGATCAGGGCCATCCACCCACCACGTCTTTCCGCGCCGCGTCGATCAGGGCCGTCCACGCGCCCAGCCTCAGCGCTCGTGTGCACCAGCCCGGTGCCGCCCGACGATTACCTCGCGGGATTCGGACACACGCAGAGCCAGGGCAGCAGCATTAACGCGGCTACGCGCACCCGCGCGAGTGCACACCACCACCACCACTGCCGAGGAGCAAGAGCAACCACCACCGCACTGTGGCTGGCGAGAAAGGCAGAGGAGGGGCACCGACGCCCAAAAATAACTAGGCGTCCCCACAAACCGCTCCGCCTCCCTTCCCCCCTCTCCTCCTCCTCGCTCCCCCGAGATCCGCTCCCACGCCGTCCGCCAGCTTTCCCCGCCGGCGAGCCTTCCTTCGCGCCCGGCACCGTCTTGCTGCGGCTTCGACCGAGCGCGGCCTGCCCAGGCGGCCGGGGTTGGCTGGCGGAGGAGGCGACGCTGCTGGCGCGTTGAGGGAAGGGCGGGCGGTGGCCGCCGCGGTTGCCGAAGCCTCGGGCGTGCATATCTCAGTGCCGCTGCATCGGTGCGGCGCTCGCCGCTCTGTTTCCTAGAGCCCAGCGAAGGCGGCGTCCGACGGCGTGGGGCGAGAGCCTTTCCTCGGTGCTGCATTGGGTGGCGGCGAGCCCGGCGCTCGTCTGCGGCGACGGATTCGAGGAGCCCCTGGCACCGCGCGGCCCCTCCGGCGTACTAGATTCCTACTGCTTCTCGGAAGTCGGGACCAGCGCCGCGCGTCCGGTCCATGACTGATGGGGTGGAAGGCGGCGCACGCGGGTGGTAAGGCCGGCGGCGGGTTCAGGCTCAGGCTCGCGCCCTCCTCCGCCGCGGCGCGGTCGCGGATGAAGCTCTGGGTGGTGCGCGCCACCACCACGGTCCTGCTCTGGACCTGCGTCGTGCAGCTCACCGCCGTCGGGGACACCTGGGGCCCGCGCGTGCTCAAGGGCTGGCCATCATGCCTCTCCGCGCCCGAGGAGACGGCCGTCGGGCTCCCGGCCACCGCGGCGCGACCGGACCCCGTCGTCGAGAAGGCCGCGCTGCCGCCCAAAAGTGAGTGAGACTCGGTCCGCTTGCTATCCTCTGGTTGCTTGCTCGCTTTCGTTCCTCCTGTTCGGAAATGTCGTGCGCCTAGACAGTGCGGTTCCCAGTTCGGATAGGGACAGCCGGTCTGCATCGGGGTAGATCCTTCCAAAGCTCCCGCACACTTTTTCCTCGGCTTCTTAGATGAGCATGACTGGTGGTTGGTGAGGATTTCAGTCATTTTCGTGTGCTGCAATTGGCAAGCCCCCTGCATGACTTAGATGGCGTCACACGGATTTTGTTCCGTTTGTATGTAGCGCCACCTGTGTAGTGCTTAGCACGACATTGGATAATGTGGCCATGCCTTTCATCATCTTTTCAATGTTTATTGAGTCAGTCCCATCATAAATCTTACATTATCATGTTGGGCGGTGCATGCAGTTTGCATTGCATGCTCATAGAATTAGGAATTCAGGGATCTTCTTTTGATTGTTAGGTCAACGGCCTCTCTTGTTCTGGTTATTGTATTCTAACCATGACATTTGCATTTCGGGGGTATTTCCATGTTCGGATCATCCTTTTTTAGGAGGGGGGTTACGTTGGCATACGCCTGGTTAGGTGGCATGAAACTGATGTTTTTGTCTTCCACAATTTCTTTCACGTATCCGGTAAAGGACATGCCAAGCTGCATTTTCTATGAGTGCACTGCCTTTTGCCCCTCTCTAGTAATTGTGTCTGGTGGAACAAACTCAATTAGGAGTTAACTTAGCTTGTAGGACACTTTTCATTTTAGCTTTTAGGATTCATTTCTTCTCAACCTAGGAGAATCATGCTAATTTGCCATTAAAGACCATGTTTGTTGAAGCATGCTCTTGCATTTCTATTGACAACGGTGTGACCTTATTCATGTGAACAAATGGCCTTTTAAATGGTGGCTGCTAAACGAAAGTGTGCCAATGATTATCCTCTAGCTACTCATTACTCAAGTACTCATTGTGCAACATTACTATCGTTACTGTTTATTTGTCCTAATGCAGCTTTTGCACAGAGTATGTAATGCATTCCATAGGCTATGCTCATTGGTTGATGCAGAGTCTGGGATATAGTATATGTTCCTTCTTTGAAAAAAGAATGCTGCATGCCATAATGTTTCCTTATGGTGCTGTTTTGTAACTTTTTCTGCCCATTGTCTTCCAGGAATATATAGGAACAATGGTTATTTGATGGTTTCGTGCAATGGTGGGCTTAACCAAATGCGAGCTGCTGTAAGCAATCAGAGAACCTTGGTTATATTCAATCAGCAGCTTGCTTTGTAACTTTTGGCTGTTGACACTGGTTTCTACTCTTTCCATTTTTTTCATCAGATATGTGACATGGTAGTAATAGCAAGGTATTTGAATGTCACTTTGGTTGTGCCGGAGTTGGATAAGACTTCATTTTGGAATGATCCGAGGTGTGGTTTGGAACCTGAACATTATTTCCCTTGTTGTGATTTATTCTTCTAGTGTTAACTGGGATTTGTGCTTGTGGTGTGGAAGTTGCCTTGAACATTCATTTCTTGTGCAGTGAGTTCCAAGATATATTTGATGTTGAGCACTTCATAACCTCATTACGAGATGAAGTTCGCATTCTGAGAGAACTACCCCCGAGGATGAAGAGAAGAGTAGAACTTGGGATGTTTCACTCAATGCCACCTATTAGTTGGTCAGATATCTCCTATTACCATAATCAGGTATGCTGCAGCTTGCATTGTATTGATTGCTCTGCAGTACAAATTTATTGAATAAGCTATATTCTTCTGTTGATTAAATCTGCATCAGATTCTTCCATTGATTCGGAAGTACAAGGTTCTCCATTTGAATAGAACTGATGCCAGACTAGCAAATAATGGTTTGCCAATTGAGATTCAGAAACTGCGATGTCGAGTAAATTATGGCTCTCTCAGATTTACCTCGCAAATTGAAGAGTTGGGCAAGCGAGTAATTAGAATACTTCGTCAAAATGGCCCTTTCTTGGTTCTTCATTTACGTTATGAAATGGATATGCTGGCTTTCTCTGGCTGTACACAAGGTTGCAGTAATGAAGAAGCAGAAGAGCTCACACGAATGAGGTGAGATTTCTCAAACTGTAACTTTATCCTGCAATATTGTTCCGTGGTCATTCTTAGACATATGTTGGCATTCTCCAATCTATTATTGGCTTTAGGTATGCTTATCCATGGTGGAAAGAGAAAATCATTGACTCAAACTTGAAAAGAAAAGATGGCCTCTGCCCATTGACACCGGAGGAGACTGCTCTTGTACTCAGAGCATTGGACATTGATAGAAGTATGCAAATATATATTGCTGCTGGAGAAATATATGGTGGAAAGCGTAGGATGGCGGCTCTCACTTCAGCATATCCGAATGTGGTATGGACACAAAAGAATATTGCACTAGTGTTGTACAGTACTCGTACACACATTCACATTGATGTCTTTTGGTTAACCAATATGTGTAGGTGAGAAAAGAAACTCTTCTAGAACCTTCTGATCTGATGTTCTTCCAGAACCATTCATCACAAATGGCAGCACTGGACTACTTGGTCTCTTTAGAAAGTGATATATTTGTTCCAACGTATGATGGAAATATGGCTAAAGTTGTTGAGGGTCATAGGAGGTATGTACTGTTATTGCTTTTATCATGTGTATGCAGTATTCAACAGACCAAGATGCATCCTAATCTGATTAGCATCAGCTTTTCTTCCAATTAATGCTCAATGAAAAGTGAAAATAATAAATATTTTAAGGGTCCTGCTAATTTTTAGTCAGCTGAAAGTTTGGACAACTTTCAATCACTGCTTTGAGCCTTTGGATCTAGATCCAATGGTTTACAAAAAAAATAACTTTTTATAGTTTATACATCAACAGATTTTTTTCCCCTTCTCTTACTAATACATATAATCCTATAAAAATAAATACTAGTACAAATCTAATACAACTTTAACTATTTTCTAAGTGATTGAAAGTTTTAGCAACTTTCAGTCGCCTGAAAGGAAGGAAATATTATATTTTAAAGCACATTGATGTTCTAATTTCCTACTACACTACCAATAGTGTTGCTCCAAAATTACTTAGTTTTCTGAGATAATTTTTTATATAGCTTTTAAATTAAATCGTAGCCCCATGGGGACTATATATATGGGTTAAATGAGTGCATACAGAAATAGGAAAAGGACGCAATAATAAATACTCCTACACCCTTAATAATGAACCTAGAGAAAAGTGGACCCTTTTTGTTCCTTTTTCTGAAGCTGAAATGTTACATTATATTGTTGGAAGCTTATCACTAACTAGTTCTCACTTCTCAGTACATCATTGTTACAATCTGTGAGAAATGTCAAATGTGGTTATTGCTAACTGATCATTATCGATAGTTGTTGTAGGGATATTTCATCTACGTTTTCTGTTATATGCTGCATGTTCTTGCAATTACATGTCTTTTGTCTTTTTGCTGGATGCAGATTCATGGGTTTCAAGAAGACAATCTTGTTAGATCGAAAACTTATTGTCGAGCTAGTAGACCGGCATACCAATGGTTCCCTGCCATGGGATGAGTTCTCTTTATTGATCAAGGCTGCCCATGCCAAGCGGATGGGATCAGCTTCAAAGCGAACCGTGATTCCTGACAGACCCAAGGAAGAGGATTACTTTTATGCGAATCCCCAAGAATGTCTCCAAGATCATGGTCTCCTGCAGGCATCATGATATACATTGCTGTCTATATTCTATTCGCATTATACCATTCTTTTGCATATGCAAATCAATCTAAAGCTTGATTCATCCCTATTTTGAAGTTAAAAAAAAGATGGCTCGGGTTTTAGCCCGAGCCATAACCAAGGGGGCTGGGGCTTAGCCCGAGCCATGATCAATGCAGATTGTAAACTTAAGAAGGGAGAAAGGGGGTGTTGGATGTAGTTGGTAAATACACATTATACAATGAAGGGGGGCATTTGTTCATTCCATCAAATAAGGAGATTCTCTTGTATAGATGGTGATAGAATTTACTGCTAAGACGTAAGTAATTTAAGAGGGAAACTAAGATGGTGTTGGATTACATCTGTGGTCTTGGGTTGTGTAATATAGTTCCTGGTAGCCGCCCCGTCCTCTCCACCGGCAAAAGTTTTGTCAATCTAGTTATTGAAAGATGTATACACTGTTTATTGTACCGATACAGCCTGTATTATATGCCACTTGTGCAGAATGTTACTACCACTTGCAGTTTTAAATTTTAATGCTTTTAGTATCACATTGAACTTCTTCATGGAGTGTGTTTTGTTGACCTGCGAGTTCGTGATGATGGGTGATTGATACATGTGCAAAAAGACATTGGTGCAAGAGTAGCTGTCGACGTTCACCTTTTCTCTATATTGAGAATAAAGTATTGTACATATGGGACTGAACTTGCGGCATGTCGAATTGGCACGGGTACTTCCATTACATTCTCATTGATTACTGTGAACTGTGAACGTCTTTTGCTGCCGTTTTCCTCCTGTCCGTTGGAGAACAAGTGGCATTTTTTTTTTTTTTGGCACTTACAAGCTGTGCATGCTGGATGCTTTGTCAGCAGCTCAGCTTATTGTTCAGCTGCCATTTATCAGTACGTGTTTAACGTGGACTCTTGTTTATTTGGTAGGAGACAATATTGGTTTTGGCTGCTCTGACTTAGAGTAACTTGGATGTCTTGTACACATATTTTGATGACTTGGATGTCGTGTAGCAAATTACGACTGTTGAGTAGTGCCTTTCAGTAAAACTAACATTGAGTAGTGTGTCCATCAGCAAAAACAAACAATTTGCCTGATTAGTAAGTTGGAACGCAAGATTTGAAAAGGCTGGCCCATTCTCAGTCAAAAGCAGCAAGTAAACATGGCCAAATGGGCTGCCTGGCACGGCAAGACCCGGACCCGAAAAGGCACGCCCCATTTCTATTTTGGGTTGGCACGACCCGTAATGACATTAGTATCGTGCCATGCTGGCCCATGGCCCGACTCCTTGGCCCATGACATGGCACGTGTTATATTTTGAGTGCCAGTCCAGCTCAATAGGCACGCTTAGCCTGTTAGGCACGAAGACCCGTTAGGCACGCTCAATTCGAAAATTAAAAAAAATAGCTCAAACGTCTGATGTGCACTTCCTTCCTCTCTTCCGGCTCGTGCTTCCAATACTCCCCGGTGTAGGTGTCGCCGAAGCAGGAGCACTGGAATTTGTAGCCGTAGCCGGTGCACACATGCCTCCTCCACGGCGGTCGGTACAGACGTGCCCGCCGGTGTAGAGCCGCCCGCCGGAGGCCTCGACCTCGGCGTCGACCCATTGTCGAATAGGAGGTTCTCCACCGTGTGCAGCGCCCCCTCGCTCGGATCCAGTGACATGGCTACGGACCTAGCCAGAGCCAGACCAGATCTAGCACCAGAGCATGATGCGCCGGCGAGGCGAGGAGGGTGAGGAGGAGGACGACACCTACACCTACACCGGTGAAACCAAGACCTACACCGATGAGGAGGAGGGTGGAGGACGAGGGTGAGGAGGATGGCGAGGAGGATGAGAGCACGAGGCTGCGGCGTGGAGCAGGGGAGGGGGAGCAAAATGACTTGACCTAAGGTTGGGCGAGGCCTAATTTAGCGAGGCCATCCGTCTTTATATGCGAGGGCAAGGGGGAATTCGGAGCAGGTCGGGATGGCTTTTGGTGGGCAGGGCCGTTACGTGTCAGGTTGAAATACGGCCCAACGTGCTTAGCCGGGTCATTGCTTAGGTGGGCCCGGCTGTGCCGCCCGTCGTGCCCACCCCTAGGCCAAGACACGGCACGATGGTTAGTGTTGGGCTGGCTTGGCCCATAATTGTTTTGGGCCATGCTGAATTTGGGCTGTGCTTTTTTTGCGGGTGCCGTGTCGGCTCGGAAGGCCCAGTCCATTTGGCCATGTTTAGCAGCAAGGCGCTGTCTAAGTTCTGGTGGGCCGTTCTGGCCAGCCAGCACTGAATGATTCAGACATCCACCTAATTTTTCTCAAATGGGCTCGAGCTATCCAAGTGGGCCGTCTGCCTAACTTCCTTGCGTTTTGTCGCCGCGGCGTTTTACTGCTTTTGATACGGCCGCTTTCTCCTACCAATAACGCGTACCCCGTTGGTCCTCTTCTGACTTCCGTCTGCACGGCGGCAGATCTGGTCGGCCCACCGTCCATCCGCTGCGTGATCCTTTTTTCTTTGTGAAAACCGCTGCGTGATCCTGTCATAATGAACGGTTGATTCTTTGGTAGGAGCATTAGATTATTCTTTTTGAGAGTAGGAGCAGTAGATGTTCTTTCTCCGAGAACTTGAGAGTTTTCTTTCTGCCATGGTGGATCATAATTCACACGAGAGTGAACAATCTAGACTCGCGAGGGAGTATTTCTTCATGGAACGCCGGGAGCAAATACCACCATTCTTATAATTCTCATACCTAACTCTAAAATGTATTCCTATCGGGATGGTGATAGTACTAGTCTCGCGATTAAACTACGAAACCTTACATTACATTAGTTTGCATCACTCCAGGTCAGGTGGATCAGTAAAACACGAGTCAAACAATAACCTGCTTGCAGAATGAACGACAGTTAAGGACGAAGGAATCCTAGAAAAAAACTTTACGAGCAAGGAGACGTGTGAGTGTGACCGACAAGGAGATCCCCTAATCTCAACGCGTGGCGGGCCATAGTTGGACAGGACAGGACGGCAATCATGATCAAGCTGCACTCCACGTGCGGTGGTTGCGGCGACCGCACGTGACCCAGAGGGGCCGACCACCTGACAAACAGGCGGAAGGGGAGCTCCCGAAACGTGGGCCTTGATCGGGCCGTCCAGGAGAAAGCTGCGCGAATTCATCGTAGGTGGACCGAAAAGCGGGACGTGTACGTGCGTGCGTGGCTGAACCTGACCGTCTGTTTTCGTGGTTGGTACTCCCTCCGTCTAATAATATAAATATTTATAAAGATTTAAATTTGTTTAATAATATAAGTATTTATAGAATGTAAATATAATAAATAAGAAGTATGAATATAATAAATAAAATATGGTTAGATAAGAGAGATTTTTTATATAATAAAAGTGAGAGTATGATAGTCTTTTTATCATATCCTTATTTTACATTGAGATTTTAGGAATACTTATATTTTTGAACGGAGGGAGTAGCTGTGTTATCTTCATGTGGAGTCACGAGATTCCGATTCAGATACATGAATTTGATCCTTCCAGATTAAGCAGTTATTAGTGTATACAGTAGTTAATTAATACTGGAGCATGTACATGTCAACAATTAATAACCGGAGTAGTAATTTTTAAAGACGAAAATATGTACACGAACATGAGAAGTTCTTTCTTTCTTAGACAGTGGTCGGCCTTTTGCACAGTGAGATGTATTAAGAAAAAAAAATACATATAATATCCACTCTGGTTACATTGTATTTGTTCATTGCATATAGTCTGTTGACTGTTGTTAAGCGGCCATACATTTCGGAGGGCTTCTGTAGCCTCCACACGCATCCAAATCCTACATGCTCTCCATCACGTCGTCTCTGAATAGAAAAACCAACATTTCTGGCTTCTTTCTCGACTTCACAAACTGATTAATAAACAACAAACACATTATTGCTGCGGCCCTGTGCTGTGCTACCACGTGGAACAAGTAGAATATTCATTCAAAAAAAAAAACAAGTAGAATACGGTGCTACTTGGCTAACATACCACACAAAAGATCTCCACTAGTGGCCGCCCATACGTGACAGCGCTGTATTAAAATCCGCTGCAGTCAAGATAGATTTCATGGCATATGCAAGTGCCAAGTGCTGACGCGCTTCCGGCCTTCTCTATCCGTCCAATTCTCTTGTAACTTGCTCGAGCTGTTGATTCATTTTATTCTCCGGGGATTCCTTCTGCTCAAATATTTTTTTTTCTTTCAGATCAGATCCTTCGTGTGGTAGTAAGTGGTGGACAACTCCTGAAATAACATCATGTCCCTTTCGGTCTCTTTCTTCTATCAATCAACTTAATATTAAGGAATCACTGGTGTAGTTATCGCCGCCCGTTTTCGGTGCTTTTTATATATTGATGATGATGCCAACACAGACCTTCGCAATCAGAACGAAACCTGTACTATCTGTATTGTTTTCTTGTGTTTAGCTTGGCGGCAGACGTAATTTGTGATACCCAGCAAAACATTAGGCTAATATTGTTATGTCGTGACCCTTATGTACCACTCAGTTCTGACACTTACACCTGCTTCTCCGACGGATCAAGATCATGTTGACAAGAGAAACATAACATATGCCCATTTTTCTGTGGTTTTCCTAAATTACGCAAGTAAGTTTACATTGTGCCTATATGGCCGACGTGTTCTCCCAATACGCTCACAGACCTGCAAATAAAGCGCATCTCTCCCAAACTGTTGCCATTGCCCCTAATTGCCGTCATAGCGAGCTCAACCCTTTGGCATTGTCGTTCTACAACAGAATTTACAATAAATCCTACTCAGGAAGGAAATCAGGGTTGCATCATCTACCTTTTCACTCAAATTTGGATGCTAAACATCGCAAAAATTGTTCCATGATAAGCCACATTAACATGTGGGAAGTCAGGCTAGAAGGGAATGGCAGCACTAATGTGCATGCTATCCAGTTCACACAATAACGCCTCAATTTTGATCTACTTCCTCGCTCTATCAAAAAATCTATGTATTTTTAGATTTAATCAAATCTTTCAAATTTGAGTGACAATATCTATAAATTAAATTATTTAAAATTTAATTGTAGCATGATTATTGGTTTTATGATAAATTTAGTAACATTATTTTCGTTTTGCTAATTTTGATGGCATTTTTACTATCAACATTTAATGTTAAAAGTTTTTGATTAATACACCGAAAAGTCAACTTTCGCAAGCAGCCGATCCACCCTCAAGTATGCGCTTTTACTGTAGTAACAGTCACACAGGTATCCGTGCACTTTTTAGCCGAGGTGGAGCGGATAATCGTGCCAACGAACACTGACACCTAAGCTCTCATCCCCATCACCCTGTTAATTGCCGCCTTAGAGCAAGGTTAATAACATCGCCGGTAGCCGGCGAAATCCCAGCGCCATGTCACTCAAAGAAAGTATCCTATGGCAGTGGTATAATGAGCTGGCTGTTAAAGTGAGCTACTCAAGCAATTATTTAATATCTAATACATGCATGCAGTCATTGTTATTAGTTGGGACCGATTATTTTCTTAAATCGAGAGACTTAGCCCGTTTCACGCCGGCGATTAGCCAAGCGCCTGCTCTCTTCTCTCTGCTCATTTTTCATTCCTCCACCTAAAACAATTCTGACGTGGCAAGTCTCTCCGCCTACTGACTCACCCTTATTATACCTGCTCTTAACCTCCACGACAGCAGAGTGCAACCACACCACAGCTCTGGTCCCCTGTTTTATTGCTTGTTGATGAGTCGCTGTAGTGATCCGGGACGCCACCTCTACTAGTCAGGAGCCTAGCTAGGGTCCTGCTTCTGCTGGAGGTGGAGCCCATTGGATGGATTTCACCGAACAACCCACAGAGTATCGCGAAACCTGCAACGATCTCCCTCGCATTGCGTCACCAGCGTTGGAACTTGAAAACAGACAAACAGTGACATCAGTGTCTCTGGAAACGAAACAAACAGACTGTTAATAAAACAGGGCTGATTGATGAGTGATGACCCCTAGGCTGCCTCGTTTCGAACGAATGGTTCCAAAGGAAGGATTTCCAGAGAATTCAATTGTGCTAACTGATTCATGCGAAGTTCCTTTCAGAGTACTAATCATTTCTGAAACTAATTCGTACTGTACGTTCCAAAGCATATCTTCGATGAGAAGAAGAGCTTGACACCGGGCGGGCAACCATCGCTACTCTAACGGTCATGTAATTTACGCACGTAACATCGCTCTACACTGACGGTGGTTATAACCTGACAGTGACTGAGGGATGGCAACACTTGTGTAGCCCATGAATGTATCGTTCTCAGTCCGAGCTGGAAAAGAGCCAAAAAGAGCCGGAGCCTGGAGGCTCCACCAGGCTTCTTCCGACAGGTGTCCCTTGTGCACGTCGCCGTCGATCTCCCCGGCCGGAGAGCTCCGCCGTATGACTGCACACACGTCGTTTTCTCGCGTGCGCTTTTGCATCTTTTCCCTTCCGGCTCAAGGGCTTATCATTCATCCATCCATCTATCCGGCGTCGCTTTTCCCACTCGGTCCAGCAAAAACACACGGCGGCGCGTACGGCACTGGGATCGGAGAGGCCGTGTCGCCGTCATAGCTGGGTATTCGTGTGCCGCTGTCGACACACGGCAAGCTGCTGGCACTGCGTAGTGATGCTGTCGTTGCCAGATTTTGCTTTGTTGCCTGGGATCAGAGATGAAAGAAACATATATAAAGGAGCTTAATAAGGACGATCATGCGGGGTGAATGGGTGATGGATATGTATATGTACTTTGATGACGTAAACTTTGCATGCGTGTGGGTGTAAGTGCAGGAAGTTCGTGATGATACTAGGTTTTGCTCCATTGGGTGGTGTGGTCTAAAGCACCGGCAAAGGTTGAATGATGTTGGAAAGTTAATGTATTGGACATGTGAAAATCTTGAGAGTATATTTCTTGAGAAGCTTTTTATAATGCAAGATATATTGTATAATAGACTCCGTATAGTTACATCCTGAATTTTTAAAAAAATATTCCTATCAAAATTTTGTTGCCATGTCATGATAGGTTAATTTGGACTATTTTATTTAATGGCGACGATGATGTATGATATAGTGTAATAAACAAAATATAACTAATATCCATGGTGGACTGCTTCCATGGCCGATTCCTTGGTTTTAGTCCGTGGTTCATCTTAAGTCTGAGGTCCTTCACTAATATATTATTTTATTAATAACACGAGAAAAGATTACAAGTGCATCACTATCTATATCCTGTGAAAGTAGAATGGAGAACGGTGGTCCCATCCCATACATGTAGATTATTCCACCTTAGCAACTTTTATATAAAATTAATATCATGTGAAGAAGTAGAATAGGACCGGTGGTTCCATCCCAGACACCTCATACAGATAGATTCCAGCTTAACAACTTTTATATAAGATAATAATGCATATCTCTCAAAATATATATCATCTAATGTATATGGATCCTAACGTTGGACTACTTTTTACAACCATGTACGTCTTATGTACATGCATTGTCCGCTATTGAAAGTCCTTTTTGTCCGCTATTGAAGACTCTGATTATAGTAGTAGTATAAAGACATACAAACAAAAACTGATCTAACATTTGATTTGTAATAATTCACAAAAGATAAAACAATATAAATCTAAACAAAAAAAAGGTGAAGCTAACTTTGTTGTCATGCACAACAAACTCTCACACTAACGTTGCAGAAGACTCACACTAGTAACGTTGTAAGTTTGCACCGAAAGTTGCTACCATTAAAGATAAGAAAAGAAAAAAGAAACACTATACACACACATCATCTACCTTATCTCTTTATCTCTACAATAGAAACTGGCATTGGAACACTTGACGTGGGGGCATCGACTGCCAAGATGCCACCGGCCAGTGTTACGGTTTCTGTGTGCAGGCTGCTTGGTTTTCTGAACTACATTGAAGCGAAAAGCTAACCACAGATAATGTGTTGCATGTTCCGCTGCATTATCACGATGAGCACTCCCTTGCAATACCGTGCAAGCCAGCACAAGAGTGGCATCAGCCATGCATGGATGCAGTGTTTTGTTTTGCCGGTGTCATGAGTACAAGCGAGCACAAGTACGTGGCGATGACTAGATGAATGCATATCCTGATGTGGAAAATATATCTCTACACGTACCTTCAGATAAACAGATTATGCCATGGCTATAATGGTGACAAACTTAACCATAGGTTTGTTGCCTTTTTCACCTTCTTGGTTCACGCAAAGCTCCAAATGCCAAAACAACTATGCTTAAATCCAAAAACAGGACAACTTATTGAAGAAGTCTGTGGCCTTGGTATTGGACTTATTCATATGAAGTGGCAAATTAGCACAATAGTCCAAGTTTCTAATAAAAAGAACATTAAAATGCAACCTTACAAATGAGTCCTTAGAACTTTTCAAAACATTTTTAATACACAACAGAGAAAATATTTTTTTTTGAGATTCCACAATAGAGAGAATATAAAAAGCACCACACAATGGTAAAAAACAAAATATCGACCTATGTTTTTGTTACCTCATTAGTCATCGTTAAAAGTGGACGACATGATATTTCTTGGTGATTCCATTTGTACACGGTCAATTGGTAATTATCTTAATGTAAATTTTGTATGGACATTGGATGAAAGATACGAAAATTTAACTAATCGATGTCAAAATATTGGACTGGAAAAGTTGCGCCTACGATAAAGAAATAAGTCAACAACGCTCAAAAACCGAATCGCACTCACACCAGCGATGAACCTTAAAACATTTCCATATCACCCCGCTCTCTCCTCAAACCACGCCGCCTTTTCCTCTCTTCCAAAATCCAAGAGGAACGCACTTGCAAAATTCACCGACATCATGGATTGAGCCTACTTGTTGCTGTTGATTTCACATATCGAGCCCCCACCTAGCGCCGACACAATTTGGTGTTCGCATCCGCCTAGATCTATCGAGCACCAAGCGTAGCGTCCACCTGCCACCGCTACACACCTCGCCCTCGACCAAGATCTGAATTTGTCACTTCCATCAACTAGGAAGTGTTCTCACATTCAATCTGGATATATGTTGTAGTCACCCATAAGCACATCTATCCCACAACTTGACTGAAATCATCGATCCTATGAAATCCCACCCACAAGATCCAATCACTAGTGCTCAAATTCGATCATCTTCAAGCAAATCCAGTCTTTACCAAGCCAAATTCTAATGTAATTGTTTATCTTTGACATTGTTGCAGAATTTTCATCGTGGGGTGGCAGATCCAGTGTGTCTTTATAGATTGACATTGGTAAAGAACTAGAAGATATCGATGATAGAAGGTAAAAACAACTATTCCAAGATCTATCCATACTTGCAATTGAAAGCTTCTATTTAAACCGACAAATTGCATAGGTCGGCACAAAGGTTTTTCCAAACCTATGTTGGGTTGGTAAAAAAAAAAGCCTTTTACCAACCAATATGAAGTTGTCAATTTGGTACTATGGTATAAGAAAAGTGTGTAATGATATTCACCAGTGGTTAGAGGTATTATGATGGCATTAATAGTTATAGCTTGACCATTGTGCTCAATGTTCATAGACTAATGGTTTTCTTTAGAACCTTTAATTGATTTCTAATAGAGAGTTTTGATGTTTGTGAAAGGAAGAAACAAAATCAAAAACTAATTACAAACGAGGACTATCATAGGTTTGGATATTTTCAATGTTCAGGGATGATAGCATATACCTTATATTTTCCCTAGGTTTTCACTTCTTTATTTAATCTCCATTTTATAAATTAGAAATAATTATTGGAAAAATTAATGGTGGTCTGTTGGATATATGTCCACACATGCCCTCCTCTACGTCTCTCATGCCCACGTGTAACCAAGGCACTGTATAACTTGGTGATGATGGTAATGGAGGAGGCATATAGGTGAGTGCATCGGGAAGACATAGCATATAAGGCTTGGGTACTATCTGGAGCAAGTGCATGAGAAGGTTGATGTGACTAGGGAAAGGTAGAGTTGGAAGGGGGGGGGGTGTCATAATGTTGTACATCTCAAGAAGCATTCTATAATGACCTCTTGTGCCATGAATAGTATTGCGAGCATTACATCCAACAAGCCTTAGGCATTAGTCCTGTGTATTGCTATACTACTCCATTGTCATTATGGGAATTGTCAACATGACCAAAGCTGGTACAAGGTTCATTACTTGTTGGTTGGAGGCTCTTTAATTTACCTTGATCGATCATCTCTCTACTCTGATGAATTCATGCATGAATATGTAGAAATTCAAATCACTAAAATCATTCATACATCATCAAACTAGTATTAGTGATAATAGAAAGGAAAAAAATGATGCTTTTTAAGAATAGGAGAGTTTAGTGTATGATTCATTTTTCTTAGAGAGTTATGTGGCCTCAGTGAAAAAAATGAAGGGGTATTAAATTTGAATTCTCTCTATGATCCCTATATAAGTTTTGAACCCCTAACCACGACTAGATACTAGTGGATGGGGGGTGGCCGACATGAATAGCAGATATATAAAAATGCTAGTTCTACCCAAGAAGAAGCACTTTTGAAAGAAAATCAATGCATGCAAAATTGAAATATATACCACAAAGCTACAACTCGTTATAAATCATGATCTTACATTATTAGTATAACAACAAGATGAATCAAACATACATAACTAATGCAATAACTTCTCTATAGATCAGTAGAGGATCGGTAGAGAGCATTCACTACTTGCTCACCACAAATTTGTCATGTTGATATGATCCTCTTTCTTTTAAAATGGATGAGTAGAGAAGTCCCATACTCATGTTGTTATGATTGCCTACTCTTTACACTCTTGTAACACCACACGTCGCATCTTTGTCATTCATAAGTGGGATTACGGATTAGGCATGGAGTAGTATATACATAGAGTATTGTAAATATCAACAAACAAATATGCATAATTAGATTTAAGTTCATAATTAGGAATGTCCATATTAAAAGTTTTGTTAAGAATCAATAGAAGCATAGAAATACCATTAGAAAATAACCTATAATCAGTATTCTTCGATGAGCTAATGGCTCAATATGCAAGGCAAGGTGTGTTCTATATCTTGACTTTTTGGACCATATCCTTTGGTCCAGAGTCATCCTCTCTATAATGGCTTCATTATCTACTGTTCTGATTGAAGCTTGGCACAACTAAACAGAGGATGGAGAACATAGAGTATCTGTTTTGGACCATGGGTCATGGATTCATTTCATTTGTTTGTTGGTTTCAAGTGTGTAATTCAAGTATATTGTTTCTTATGTTCGCATCTTTTTTTTATCAATCCTTCTATATTGGTACTTATACCCCTTAGGAGTAAAATGTAGCATAGAAAAGGTCATATCCAAGTTTATAGTTGATGGAATAAATATACAATGGGGGAAAACTTGAAACGATATTACTTTCCCTGTCCCATGTTACTTATCATCCTACACTCCTTCAGTTTTTTCCTTGTTATTTTCGTATCCCAATGCATCTTTTTTTTCTTTCCAATACATCTCTATCTTTATCTCTCTCCTTCTCGTTTTCTATGCAACTACTTTTTTTACTTTTTTTTAATCTCTATGACCGAATCTAAAACGACAAGTAATATAGAACGAAGGTAGTATCTTTTAAACAAGGCAAGAAGAGGGAGAAAATATAATGAGATAAGATGCATTAAAGTGAAGGATCATACATGGTTCTTGGAAGAATACATGGTCAACTACTAAGAGCATGAGCTTGCCTAGTGGATAGATTGGATTTCTTTGCATGTTTAAAATAGGGCAATACAATATAAAACTTTTATAGCAGCTGAACAAATATATTATGACTTAATTAATGGTAGATTACAAGGTATTGCTAATAGCATCTTTGATTGTAGAGGTTGGTCACTCGGATCATGTTAGAGTAGCTACTAAATGAACAAATGAGATCAAGGAACTAGTGTCTTTTGAATTATAATTTTTTTATGTCTCATGCGATAATTAGTGAAATGACTGATGCTCAAAGCAAAGTCACTTACGATTGTTCCTTCTTTTTCTTTATTTCTACTGTATATTCTATAAACACAAGTTTACAGGGTTGCAAAACCCAGATGTTATTACAAGAAAAGCCGAGGGTCTCAATGGCAAGGAGGATGAGGATACAGTCACACAGACACCCGTTTCCTCGACCGATCACGCCACCTTCATTCAGCAAACCTTGGTTATCTCTTAACCCCACTGCTTAACCCCTCTCTGACTCATCCCTCTCCCCCTATTTGAGGCGCACCAGCACACGAACCCACGAACAGCACGGACGCCGATAGTGATTGCAGCAGCAGTGTGTGGGAGCGTGGGAGGCAGAGCTACTCAGTGAGCAGGCGGGTGTCAGGGTCGTGGTGCCAGCGACCTTGAGGCAGTGCTGCTGCGCCGACCTCCGGAGTGGGAAGGTGGTGCCTTCCCGGGGCGAGTCGGCGGCGGCGGCGGCGCACTGCCAGATCTGCTGCTCCGCCGACGGCGACTTCCATTTTCGAGGCTTCACATTGGATCAGGTACGGGTCGATGCTCCTTCTCTCTGGGTTCTGGGGGTCTCTGACTCTCTGTTCGCTTTATTATTCCTTTGCGTAAGCTAAGCTAGTCAGCAGCGCGGGGTCACCTTGCTCCTCCTCTTTAGCACTGGCCCTGCCCCTCTGTGATTAACCTCGGCGCTCGCCGACCAGTTCCAAGGATGAATTCATCATTTCTTTTGCGTAAGCTAAGCTAGTTGCTCTTCCAGAAATTAGCATCTAGTATCTTGTTAATTGCAACGAGGACTTACTTATTCTCCAATGGATGCGTTCTCTTTCTGGAACCTAAGATGACAGTACGCCCTGCTATACTTCCTTTTTTGTTCTGTACATATCGTGCTCCTTTTAAGCTAGATTAGATTCTCCTGATGTAGTGAAATGTTGTGGTGTCTGCTTTTTAAGGAATCGTGAGCAGCAATCAATGCTCTAAGTAAATGGTGTGGCACAATGCTCTGTTCAAGATTTTGGTTGCACAATTGTAAATCCTTGCTGCTTTATTCCATATCCATGCAAGTTTTAGTTCCTATCAGATATAGTATGTGTTGAAAACTCTATTTTGCGGTAGTTTATGGCCTGCTAGTTCAGAAATTCAAGGTAACATAGTCTAGCATCATATAGAACATGTCTTTTCTGCAGATGCAGAGCCGACCTGCAAAATTTTTTATTTGCTCTCTTTTCTTTTTCTTTGATGAAACAGGAGGGACGAGACTAGTGGTGATATATCAGTAATTTCTCCAGAAGAGAATTGAATCTTGACATGACTGCATTGGGGGTAAATAGCTCTATCTCTCACTATGATTATTGATTAACCAAGGCGAAGTCATGAATAAATTTTGTCTTCAATTCTCCACAGTAAGGTCTTCCCAATAAATAGCCAATCGTCTCTCATTCTTCAGAGATCTTTTGATGTGCTTCAAAGGTTTATTGTGTTTGGAATGGCTAGCAGTACGTTTTATAATGTTCATGTACATGGTTGCTCTCAACTGGCATACATAAGCTCTAAATGTCTCACCATAGTGTATTCAATTTTTGCTGCTTTTAGAAGTTGTGTGAATCCAAATACATGATAAGGTCTTGAGTATTTTGTTACCATGGCCTTCTGGGACCTGAAAACTTGTTGTGTTGTTGCTGCAAACGTGTCAAACATAGGCACCATTGTCCAATTATTTTGTCATCATAGGAGATCCTCAGATGCTAGTTTAGTTCTGTTTTCAGCTCTTGAACTTAAGCTCAGTTCAGCTTCATTTCTGGCAAGCTTTCTTATCCATGCATTTGCTTCTTTTTATGTGCCAGTTGTCACTGGCCAAAGTTTGAGCCTGAATTTTTCTTCTCTATGTATGCTACAATGTCCAAATGAACACTGTTTCTTAAGTTTATACTATTTTGATAATGTCTCTGCTAGGAATCACTGTCCTTTTTGTTGTTTGTTCATAGAAGATTTGAGAATAAAGTAAAATACATATTCACTGGCCTTGCTGACAGAATAGGCTGGTAAATTGTATGTTCTTAACAGTTATCAGCGGTCTGGGACTCTGGGCAATGGGGAGTATTAGTTATAGTGTACTCTATAGTGTTATACTGTTTTGAATTATGCTTCATTTTTTCGTAGACCAGATGTTAATCTTCCTTTCTCTTCGGTTAACAGATCCAACAGTTTTTTCCTCTGCCGATTTGGTCATACTCGAATACAGCGATCAGTTACTCTGGCCTGTTCTGTTCTAAACTGATGTGAAAGTGAAACTCAAAGAAAATGCCCTACAGTGATTTAGAAAGCATTATTAGCTACATGTGTGAGCAAATCCCCACGAGATAATTTCTTCTATGCTTTAGGATTGAATCTGCACTGATGTATGCCGATCGAGCTGTGGAACAAAATTTGTGCCTATGCAGCTAATGCAGTAGTGTATATTCAGTTCAACAAGTGCAATCACCTTTGATGATTGCTACAAAATCAACTAACCCAGATGGGATGAGGTCGCAGATGTATGCAACTACCAGAAGAAATTGAGGTGTAGGTTTTTAGATTTTGTGTTCTGGTTGCCTTGAGTGAAACTAGTGGCATGCCTCGATTTGATTGACTGGCAGGCAAGCAAACACAGATGCTATTGATTAGGGGGGTCAATGGGGTACATGTTGAATCCTAATGATAATACTGAGAAAAATGCACCTACATTCAACGATATATGATATAGCTTCAGCAGGCACCTTAGATAAACTGTCTAGTTGTTTAACAATCATATGGAAAGTGGTAGTCCAGTCCTTATGCATGCCAACTTTCATTAACAAAATTTGAATCCTCACTTTAGCAATGTGAAGTGTTAGGGTCTGTTAGTGCCTGCATAATGTGAAAATCTTTTTACCCTCTGTTTCATACTTTATGTCAAGCGAAAGTGAATCAAGAGTGGTTTGGAACTCACATAGGGAGTCATTATTGACCTGTTTTGATGCTTATTGTAGTTGGTTTCTGAATCAGGGATATGGCTCTAACATCCATTTGTTCTGTCTGTTCTTGCAGGATTTAGTAACCAACAAGTGAGCATGTTGGGTTTCGCAACAGCTACCAGCTGTACTGGGTTTATTGCTGTCGTCACTGTTGCCAGTGTGCTATCTAGCTAGTGTGCAAGATGTTCACCGTTGCTTCATGATCACTGCTGTGACGTCTTTCTCACAGTCAGCTGCTGAATTTGACAAGCACATAGGAAAACAAGAGAGGAGAAAGAAAGGCCTCATTGTGTCATCTGCCTCTAGTGCACTGGCCTCAATTCCTCTGTTGTTATCTGCCATGTCTCGCAACTCCGAGAGCCCAGTGCAGATCCAGATGGCAGTTTCAGCCTTGGACCGAGCTTTCAGCAGTGACTACCCTACGAAAAGTAAAAGTGAGGTCAGGTCTGGAGGATGGAAACGTCTCTTTGTTCAAACTGATACTGGTTGTGTCCATGCTATTCAACTCGATCGTGGTGCCAATGCACACACGGTCAAAAGAAAGCTACAGGTGGCCCTCAATTTTCCCATCGAGGAGAGTTCTCTGACATGTGGTGATCGTGTCCTAAAAAATGATCTCAGCACCATCCGGAATGATTCCCCGTTATTTCTGACCAAAACTCTCATGCACCGAAGTTCCTCTACGCCATGCTTGTCCCCTGCAGTCAAGGATATACAGCAGCAAAAGGATAGGGGTCGTCCAATTGTAATGTTAGTTCGTCCAAGATGCTGCTCTCGAACAAAGCAGCTTGTGAAAGATGTTGCTAGGGCAATAAGAAATGGTGTGGAGCCAGTACCTGTCAATGGTGGGCTCGGTGGTGTCTACTATTTCAGGAACAGTAAAGGTGAGAAAGCTGCCATTGTGAAGCCAAATGATGAGGAGCCATTTGCACCCAATAATCCAAAAGGCTTTGTAGGGACAGCTCTTGGGAACCCAGGAGGCGTCAAGAGATCAGTTCGAGTTGGTGAGGCTGGTTTCAGAGAGGTTGCTGCGTACCTTCTGGATTATGATAACTCTGCCAATGTCCCCCCAACAGTTCTGGTTAAGATTTCTCATCCTGTATTTCATGTGAATGGAGGAGTCAACTGTGCTAACAACAGTGCTGCTGAGGGTGGTACGCAAGCTGTTAGCAAGATTGCATCATTCCAGAAGTTCATTCCTCATGATTTTGATGCAAGTGACTATGGCACTTCAAGCTTTCCTGTCTCTGCTGTTCATAGGATCGGTATTCTTGACATCAGGATCTTTAATACTGATAGACATGCTGGAAATCTTCTGGTTAGGAAGCAGACTGGAGCAGGACAATTTGGTAATCAGACTGAACTTATTCCTATTGATCATGGTCTCTGCCTCCCGGAGTGCTTGGAGGACCCTTATTTTGAATGGATACACTGGCCGCAAGCATCAATTCCGTTCTCTGAGGATGAGATTAAGTACATAGAAAAGCTTGATCCAATGAGAGATGCTGAAATGCTTCGTATGGAGTTGCCTATGATCCGTGAAGCATGCCTCAGAGTGCTAATAGTCTCAACCATATTCCTGAAAGAAGCAACAGCATTTGGTCTCTGCCTTGCAGAGATAGGCGAAATGATGAGCAGGGAATTCACTGGTAAAGAAGATCAGCCAAGTGAGCTAGAGTTTGTTTGCATGGAGGCAAGGAGGCTAGCAACAGAACAAGAGGATTCTACCACAGAACATGACTCTGGAGACGAGGATTTAACTCAGTTTGAACTTGATGGTGAACATCATGAATTGGCAAAAGAACCATCAGCCTACAATTTTGAATTTAAGGGGCGCAACAGCAGACACCCACTGTCTAAATTAGACGAGGCAAGTGAAGAAGAAGATGATGATGATGACAACATAGAGGAGGTAGAAAGCAATGCAGAAAAGTTAGTGTGTCCTAACCCTGTCAATAAGTGGCTTGCTAACATTTCAAAGCTGTCTACCTCCCTGAAGGGTGTCACTCTAACTGACAAAAGCCAGCGTCGGCTATCTGCTGTTCCGAAGATTGTGGACTTTGTGAAAACATCTGAGAGCAACAGCAGCCAAAGTGGCTGTCAAGTTGGTAATTGGGCGACTGCTAATGATAAGCTCCCAACAAGTGTGAGTTTTGTCAGGCTGGCTGACATGGGAACAGAGACATGGGGAGCTTTCCTTGAGAAGTTCCAGGAGCTGCTATCTGAGGCATTTCGATCACACAAGAGCCGTGCCACCGCACAGAGGGCATTACAGAGGCTGGGCACTTCTTGCCAGTTTTGAGCTAGTGTAGACTAGGGAGGTGAGCACTGAGCGCCTATTAAGCTGCTGCTGTTTGCTAAAGCTTTCTTGCAGGTGTTAAGCTATGCAGTTCTAGAATAAAGCCATCCTCCACAGGATTGCCATAGGACTTGAGTAATCGAGCGCCTGTATGAGGGCCATGCCAAGATGATGGCCTTGTTCTGTACATAGTTTTTTTTTTTCTCTTTTCTTCTCTTTTTTCTTTTTCTAGCTAGGTTGCTAGACATGAGTTGCTTGATGGAAGTTGGGATGTGATGCCTGCCCATTTCTTGGCCACCCAGTTCCTCCGCTCATGATATGCATTCAAAAGTTTCATTGAAATAAAGATCCAATAGAAATCCCTGATGTGGTGATTAAACATTGTTCATACTCAGATTAATGTTTAAGCTCAACTTACAAGGATTTCTTTTGTTGTCAATTGTCATGTTGTGCATTAACGGTGTAACTTGCTCTTTACTGATGGCACTTAAACTCTTCAGTCTTCTACTCTGCTGTTGATGCTGCTGGGGAATTCATTTTCTGTTCAAATGGCTGTAGTGGAATTCTACAACAAGCCAAGTTGTAATAGATTTGTGTTATAAATGTTGCAAATAATGTCCCAGACTATTAGTCTTTATATACGGAAACAACTCTCTGAAAATACTCAACCAGGCCCAGAATAAATGCAGCTGAAAATCAGAATACCGATGAGAGAGCATGTCATATACTTGCTGACATATTTATGTTTTGTGTATTTACAGTTATAGCATTTGCTATTGCAGTGTTGAATTTTCCAATTTACCATGATATACAAATGGCCAAATGCTCTTCCTGCTGCTGCCGCCAAACATTTACAAGTATTTCGGCCCAGGTTAGTACACAGCTTGAGTTATCTAGTTATCTAGACCAAAACTAACCATAGCTTCGTCAAACATCTAAGACTTCCTCAAACCAAATTCAATACTCTTTACACTTTCATTACCTGTTCAAGTTAAAAACTAACTCTGTAAGACACCTATATACTAAAACAAGCTCATGCCATTACTGGAGTCAGTTCTTTCATACTGGTAAGATCACTCAGCTCCAGGTGCTGGTGTTCTATCCTCTTCAGAACAGTCCTTGTCTCGCACCTTGCCAAAGTTAGTCTGTCATGCTTCATCAGCTGGCGCTGCCTCAGTCTTGATATGGCCTGCGTAACCTCTGATATCCAGGGGCGCTTCCTCGGACTCTTGTTGATGCATCGGTAAGCGACATCAGCAAGCATCCTTACCTCTTCAGGGATGTTCCCTACAAGGAGGTCCTTGTCTAGTATCTCACCCCAATCAACCCTTCCATCACCCGCTCCAATTGCTGCCTGTAAACATAGATGCATCATATAACTAGTCCACAACACGACCGATAACATTACTATATACAGACCAACTTTACATCTTCATCTTACTACAAAATACTAGAAACAAAAAAGTGTTGACCTAGTATCGTACTTCACAGGGCATTGGCTGAACCCTACAGAACTCATGCCTTTTGTGCATAAGTACAAGTAGTGACCCCCCTATAATTCCCAAGTTATGATACCTATTGGGTATAAATATGAAGATAACAAAACAAATTCAACCGTACTGTTAATACAATACTAAAATGGCTTACCAGATTAATGTACTCCATTAAACCTTGTTGTGGATTTATGCCTGTTATTAGTTCAAAAAGTATTATGCCAAAACTATACACGTCACTCTTCTTTGTGAACTTATTTGTGGACATGTAGTCAGGATCCATATATCCATAGGTGCCCTTGAGGCCTGACTTCCTTCCATCATATACTTCCTCCTTCGACAGACCAAAGTCTGCAACCTGCACCCACGAAATAAAGAAAAATTATTAACATAGCTTCGAGGAAAGTAACTTGTCTTATGACATCAAATCTTGCATTCAGCTGCATATGTTCAGTTGATCACTGAACCTTGGACTCATCTTGAGCCACTATTGGTTTAGTTAAAGAATTGACAGGATAATACTTAAAAGAGCATATGAAGCAGAAAAGTGTTTGCAATGATCAACTGAAGTACATCTTAATTTGTCTAACCTTGGCTTTCATTGAATGGTCCAAAAGTATATTATCAGACTTTAGGTCTCTGTGAATAACAGGTGGAACAGCCTGCAGACATTACATAGTCATAGTTCTCATTAATTGTCAGAATGTTTATTTCTTTAATTGAATTGCGAAGAGGCTAGTTATTTATGGCAAAGGCACACTTTAATAGTCCTGGTATAGCTTACCCCTTCATGCAGATACTCAATCCCATGAGAGATGTCATGAGCAATCTGTAACCTTTCTTGCCAGCTCAAGCTTCGTTTATTATCACCTAAGAGGACATGACATGAACTTAATAAGGGACAAGTCTTTTGAATGGTGAAACAATTACTCTATTCCTAGTGTGCAAATCAGTTCGTTATTTTTCCAATTTCATTCTTCATTCCCACAAAGAGAGAAGCTGTTGCCCTTACCATACAAAAGCCTTGCCAAACTTCCATTGCTCATGAACTCATAGATCAGAATGCGCTGTCCTTTTTCCACACAATACCCAACCAAATTAACAAGATTTCTGTGATGCAGCCTACTAAGCAATGCTACCTGCAAACAAGAGATAGTCGTGATTAAACTTTGATCAGTTCATTACAAAAGTTGAATGCTTCACAGCCAACTATAACTTCACACTGATTAAAGCACTTTACCGATAGCATGTTTCTTTTCTCTTTCTTTCTTTCTATTTTCTTTTGAGGCAGAGCATGTTTCATTATTCAAGGGCCTTTTGACTACATCTGGAATGAACTGAAAACAAATACTAAGCTACAATCCTGAAGTTACTATTTTCTCCAACCTGGGTAGGACCTAGGACATCATTTTTCAATGCATTAGGCACTTTTATCTAGACTCGCAAGCTCTGATACTATGTGAATATTAGTGTGCAGTAGCCACGATTGCAGATCATGAGTCACAAAGTCACAACATACCAACAAGCAAGACAATTTCCAGGAAGCTGTCCCCCTAAGATAACTACAGGATCCTCGGCTAACAGTGCCCATAGTTGAAAATCCATCACTCCCAGTGTCAGTACAACTTACTTGGAACAAAAAGAAAACAAAGATAACAAGCAACGCCAAAGATTGTCATACCTCAGTCTGGAACTCTCTTTCCCCTTGGCTTGAATCGCTCGCGAGCACCTTTACAGCTACCACTTCACCAGTAGCCATTACAGCCTTGTACACAGGACCGAACGATCCTTGCCCCAGAATTGTGGTAAAGTTGCTGGTAGCCTTCTGCAGATCCCTGAAAGCAACAACTTCATGAAACAACTAACAAAGTACTGTTTATATCTATTGATTCAATCTCATAAATGAGTGACCACTACAGTCAACCACAGTTACGAATCCATTTCGGGTGCAGTAATTTCGAAAGGATTCCACCGCAATTTCATAGGAAACAGTACAGTTCACTTAAGATTGTGGAAATGGATTCAGTGATCCAACATGGAGTATAGAAGATGATAAGTGCGTGAGTAAGATGATCAACGAGTAACAAAGTAAAAGTAACCGTCGTACTTGTAATGGTATTTCGGGATCCCGGAGACGGACAACGGCGATTCCCTGCCGTTGTGGCCGCCGCCCCTCCACGCCCAGAACGCGGCGCGCTTCTCCGGCGGGGGTGCCCAGTCGGCCACGCTCTCGGAGACCACCGAGATGGACACGCTGGACGCCAGGCTGCTGGGGCCATCCCGCAGCGTCACCGTGCTCGACTCCATCGACCGCGTCCGGGTGGCGACGCGGGCCCGCCGCCGGTACAGCCAGATGGCCAGGAACACGCACGCCGCCGCGAGCACGGCGGCGACGACGCCAGCGCTGACCCCGATGACCACGGCCGTCGTCTTATCGACCATCCCCGCGCGCCTTCCGGTGCCTTACCGGCGAGGCAACGAACATGCCGTGCGAGGTCACGCCGGGGAGCAGGAACCGCCGCGAGATGGCCGTGCTATCCTTCTCTGCCTCCTGCCATGGAGCAGCCAGCAACACGCGTCAAGAAGCAACCTTTCACCGAAATATCTCGCAAAAACGCGTCAAGATTGAAGCGATCCTGCGCGGCATCACGCTGGCACGCGGCGAGATGCAACCTTCCACCGCAATTCCGCAGCACCACGGGCCAAGGAGCAATCTTGCGCTGGAGCTTGCGGTAAAACTGCGCAATTGAGCCTGGAAAGGCATCTAAAGCTAGTCATACCTCGAAGCCGAATCACAGCAATTCCGCGCAACGGTGTCGATCCCCGGTTGATTCAGAGAACGGAGAACAGATTCAGAATTGGGGAGATGACAGAGAAGAAATTATCTCCTCCTTTGCTGCTTTCTCCTCTGCGAAAGGAGGAGAAGTTCAGAGCAGGCGGGCGCGTGGAAAAAGAGCCCTGTTTTGGAGTAGACGCGGTCCAACTCCACGCTACCAATATCTGCCTCCAAAATAAAAACAAGATTAAAAGCTGCTACTAATAAATCGGGAAAATTGTCTTCCTCCATCCTCCCACTCTGCTACTCCTTGTCCTCTGCATCCTTTTTTCGGTCTTGTTTAGCCTCTGACGAAGCTGCTAGCCTGCTACGACCTACGGCATGCTCTTGTTTATGTCACTGGAGCAGTTGGTGGAGGACTGGAGGTGCTGGGGCACCATATTCGTCGAGAATTTGAGACCCTGTCAACGGTCTGTCATGCGCTAATGATAAGTACATGCACATCCTTGACAGTCATGTTGTGTCCTCGCAAAAAAGAAAGAACACTCATATCATCCTGTGGTTTTTCGTTAGGTGTGACTTGTCAGTGACTCGTAATGGCATGGTGATGCTAAGCAGAGGTCAGAACTTACTGACGTGGTACGAGAACTCGATATGATTGAGGGTAGTCGTATCCGTTCAATGCGATTCAATGAGGCGCAACAATTTGGTGGCTACGGAATGAACCAATGTTGAGTGAAGTAGAGGTGTTCAGAGTCCAAAATGTGTAGTATTGTCTTGGTACGTGCTGCATTTGCAGCCGTTGTGACCTCTAATATGTTGCTCTTTTCTCTTTTTTTCCCCATGCTGTTTTTTTTTCTCTTTTACAAAGCAGAGGCAAACAGAATTCAGGAGAATGAATTCGATCTGACGAAGTAAAGGCACAGAGTTACTATACACCACAGACAGTCCCGTGCCTCCGCTGGTGGTGCACGTGCTACCGCTGCGACATTAATTTGGACGCATCCCAGTGGCGCGTAGGATGTTATTGCCAGTGGTCTGCTAATTAGGCAGAGATTAAAAACTCGAGCAGTGCAGCGGCGATAACGCCCCTTTCTTTGAAGGTACCGCCTGCGATTTGGCGACTGGCCACATCGTGCCATCGTAGTGCTGTATAATGGTGTTATGCTCATCTTGTTTCGACCTTTTGTTGTGTGTGTTGAATTTTTGTTTTCAGCTGCTGCCGGCGATTGTATTTGCCCCTGAGGCAGTCCATCTCAATGTATGCGATATGCCTGCAAATATATAATGAAATCGATTCAAAAATAAATAAATTTGTTATGGAATCAAGATTTTATATGTGACCATGTGAATCATTCTTATTTTCTTAAGAACTGGGTAAGGATGAAAATTCTAAAAAGGAAAAAAAATGTGAAGCTTATTCTTAAGTTTAACCCATCACTGTTCAAATTTCATATAGCAAAGGGCAGACTAAATGCCTCTCTTATCTTTTGAATTAAACCTGGAAAAACTGTAACTGCAATGCAACACTTCATAATGCCATGGATGATTCATATTTCATACTGATTTGATGCTGAGACCAAAATAATGAACACGATAGCACCCAACTTCATTATGGCTGGCAGTAAACCCCCTCACACATTTGGACCATGGAAGACGTGTGCAGCTCTTCACGGCAGTCACAGTATTTCTAATCATGTTGATAGATTTTGTTAGACTCCAACATGCAGCAGTTTATCTCACATTATAATGATTCCTGAAAAGATACAAATTACAAGTTGCAATGCAACTTGCAACGTTTATGCCATGTAGAGTCTGGGTCAAGAGTCAAAACTCAACATGTGCAATATTTTTATTACGACAGCGGCTTTCAGCTTTCCTCAGTAGAAGGATTCAGCTCAACCAAAAAATCCAGTACATCAAGACATTTGCAATCAGCAATTATGTCAAATTTCAGAGTGTTTTCTTTATAGAGAGACTTCTATCTATATCTGGCCAACGGGCCGGGCCAGGCCGGCACGGCATGAAATGGCCTAGGCCCGGGCCTTCTCCCTATCGGCACGGCACGACATATTTATTTCAAAGGCCGTGTCATGCCAGCATGACGGGCCTGCGCCCAAGCCCAGGCACGGCACGGCCTGCTTTATACGGGCCATGCTGGGTCGTCAACATGACGGGCTTTCTATGCTGGATTGGCACGAGGCACGCTTCAAATAAAGACTTCACAACATAAAAAAAGTAGACAAGTCTGAACACTCCAAAATTGACAATTCTAAAATTGTGAAGTGTGAACTCTGAACTTTCAAAAACACTAAGTGACTAAGACAAACCATAATCAAATTCAAAGTCATAACATACAACATAGTGACATTCATATTCAACCTTAAATCTCAAATTCAAAAAGTAGATTACATTACAAATTGTTACTATGTCTTAGGAGATCACTAGACTTTATAAAGAGTTGTTCTAGGATATTACAAAATGGTTGCTTCATTAAAAACCCTTAGATAAAATCTCTTTGAGGATAAAACCCTAAGGGAAAAAAGAGTACAGCCACAACTCTTTTAGTGATCTCTAATCTCTATTTCTCAAAATACCAACACCACACCACAAGCAAAACAGTAAGGAACTAATCAAGTACCAGCTCCACCAGTATCACCACCACCACCAGCAGGAGGGACATCAGGTCCATAACCATCCAAGAACATGTTGGCCATCTTTTTTTCAAGCTCCTTGTTCTCCATCCTGTGCTACTCAGCATCACCTTGCTCCCAGTCTTTTATCAAGGACATCATCTCCACATGTTCTGAAGATAGGCTTGTCGATGGTCCTCGAATAACCTATCACACAAACTAAAAGCAGACTCCGACAAGATAGTGAAAACGGGAATAGTCATAATGTCTTTAGCTAAAATAGATAACACAGGAAAGGTTTGTTTTTGATAATGCCACCATGAAAGAATGTTAAATGAATCATCAAACTGGCTAACAGTGTCACTTTCTAGATAATTTGTTAACTCAGAAACAACAGATAAAGAGGAAGATGCAGAAGGAGATGGAGATCCAGATGCAGGTTCAGGTGGTCGTCCAAATAACCTATTCTATGAACATACCTTCTTATCTCCTTCATTTGTAGGTTGTGCTGGTCTTTGCAACCAAATTGCATCAAAATTAACCTCATACTTGGAAAACAAGTTAGCTAACTCAGTTCTAACTAGCTGGTAATAATCTCTGTAATCACGGTTAAGAGCAGTAGTCATAAACTGTAATGCCTTAGTAAAACCAGTCAACTTAGCCCTATGGTCCAAAATGAATGCAAGAGAGTACAAGATAGAAATGTTAGCCCAATACTTGAGAAACTTATTTTTCATTGGAATAACAACTGCTCTAAATTTTTCATCATTCTCAAACTGGTTCAAATGATCAGCAATCTCAATAATAGCATGCATCATTAATAGAGATGTTGGATAGTAAACAACAAAGAGTCAAACAGTGGATAAGTAGAACAACCCTAGGAACTTGAACATACTTTCAATAACATACCAGTGATCCTCTGTTAGCAATGGCTCACCATTTGGACATGGTGGATAATTAGCACTAATAAACACAGAAAATGTGTTCTTGTATGGGAGTACATGTTTAAGTATAAGGTAAGTTGTATTCCATCTAACATCCATGCCTAAACCAAACTTCCAAGAATGTACATTGTGTGCAATATAGAAAGATTTAAAAGCAGCAATACGCTGGTTAGAAGAGTTAAGCCATGAAATTGCTTTACGAAAATCCTCTAATTCGTCCTTGATCATATGCAGTCTAGACTTAACAATTAGATTAATGATATGACATGCACAACGTTGATGCAACAAACCATTAATAGATGCATTTTGAACATCACTATCATTTCTAGAAGCATTACTAGTAGCATTAGCAAAACCAACATATGGTATCAGATGAGGGGTTAATTCTCTAATAACAGCAGCATTAGCAGAAGCATTATCAAGTGTAATGGATAAAACTTTATCAACCATGCCATACTCAGAAAGAACTTGTAATATACATTCAGCAATGTTAACTCCATTATGAGAACAATCAATCAATTTCATGCCAATGATGCGCTTCTCTAATTCCCAATCATCAGTTACAAAATGAAAGACAACACAAAGATAGTCTTCCTTTGAATTACCAGACCAAATATCAGAAATCAAGCAGACACAAGTACATTGTTCAAACATTTTCTTCACAATAGATTGCTTAGCATCAAAATAGGTATCAACATCTCTAGTTGTAGTATACCTAGAAACATGAGTATAGTCAGGGTGAAAAGCAGTCCTAATGTAATCTCTCCATGCAGGTTGTCCACCGATATTCAGAGGTAAATCAAGTCTAGCAATCAAATGAACAAGCTCAATCCTAGCTACCATAGGTTTGTACATGAAACGTTGAACATTGTCAGCAGAACCAAAATGCAAATGGGATTGAGAAGATGAGCTACCAGCAACAGCTTTCTTCTTGCAAGAAAGATATGACGGCGTAAATGGCGAGTGCCACCATTAGAAGATGCAGAGAGGTGAGTTTTGCAGAAGTTACAGATGGCACCTACCCTTACCAACTTACCGTCCTGGAGTTCCTTGACCTCCTCCATGTTGTTCCACACGTCGGAGGTGGTGGCCCTCGAGCGTCGTGCCTTCTTTGTCGTGCTTGCTGTGGGGCTGCCGTCTTCGACATCGACCGGGGTAGAAGCCGAAGCCCCAGGAAGAAGCTCGGCTCCACCTCCATCGGCAATGTCGTCGACGTCATCGCCCTGCAAACCTTGGGCGCAAAGGTCGTCGTTGATGGTGTACTCCTCCATCCGAGTCGACCCCGAGCTCGAGGTCACCAGACAAACAACCGCAAGCCTCAGATATGGATCACCATGAGGTGAGTCAGTTGTACTCGACCAGATCTGGAGGAGGGGAAGTGGAGTGAAGGTCATAGGGTGTCGGTCTTGTGGCCGACTACGCTAGAGGCTACCGGCGTCCATGACGTTGAGGTGTGGAGGACAAGAGGAGCGGAGGAGGATGAGGCGAGGGAGAGCCGGCAAGGAACTGAGGCGGCGACCGACAAGGTCGTGAGGAGCGGAGGGAGGAGGAGGAGGCGAGTAGCCGAGGCGGGCAAGCGGGTGTGGGCAGGAGGCATGCGACGCAGCGGAAATGAGCTAGGGTTTGGGGGTGGCCGACCGCGCGCCCACGCCGCACGCTTTTATACCAGGGCGGGCGTTGGGGATGCCACTGCCGGGCCGTCGATGGGCCGTGCAGGCCACCACGGGCTCCTCGGGCCGGCCATCGTGCCTGACCGGGCCTGGATAAATGGGCCATGCTTAGGCCAGCACGATGGGTCGTGCTCCAGACCCAGGCACAGCCTGTAACGGGCCTCGTGCCAGTCCGCCAGCTTTCGTGCCAAACCGTGCTCAGACCGGGCTAAAATGGCCGTGCTTCGGGCCGGCCCGTTTAGCATGGCCGGGATGGTCAGGTATACTTATGTCCAATCCCTAATAGTAGTATTCATAAACCGGTTCCGTTCTTCAAGAGCCAGAGAATATTTTATATTTTATTTTATTTGATTAGTACTAAAACCATGGTCTTGGCAAAACAAAAGAAAATGCTAGTTGTTATTGATTAGGCCTAGTAACTTCATTGTAGGATAATATTACTGCTGTTACATACAAAATATTTGATTCTATAATTAACACGATACAAATGTACAAGATGACTAACTAGCAAAAAAAGGAAAAATTCCTTGTGTACAGCTTGACTCTGTTTCTGTTGTTGGGTATTCACAATAACATTACAATAAAGAATCTCAGACTAAATGCCTAAACTCTAGGAGGTTGCAGCAGTTTTATTTATCTGCCTCCAACATAATGCTAAACTGATGGCTTCTTTCACAAAATCACGCAAGCATTCTGCACAACAATTGGCTGTTACTGATGACTTCAGCAGTTTAACTTCAGAGCTGTGCTCACAAATGGGTCTTGAGAGTGGAAGAGATCGTGACGGAGAATGCTCAAATCCACAGGCAGCTAAGACAGTATGTGTTGCTGTTCGGGCCACTTCCTTGAATCTGTCAGAACCTGAATCACAAACAATGTTTTACAGGATTAACATGTATAACAATAAAAAAGAAAGTTACAGTAGTGAACAGAAGAATTGCAAGGAGAATGTGTACCGTATGTTTTGTCTATTTTGAGTACTTTCAACTCGCGTATGGCCAAGGAAGATATCTCAGTCTTAGCAATTTTACAGCTTGATCTTGACCTTTCGGATGTTTGATCATGGCATTTCTCAGAACTGAGTTTTCTCTTGCGCTTGTGATGATCTCGTCCAGAACTCTTTCTAGCTTGAATGGTTGCAGAACTACGAATTCCATCAGTTGTTGCAACACAAACAGCTGAAGAATCCTCAGGGTTCACCATCACAGTAGGCTGGCTCCCAGAACTAGGTCCTATCTGTACCGATGAAGTCACAGTGGACAGACCAGATGATAAGATGCACTTAACTGGATGCAGAGTATCTGACTTGACTTCCTCTGATCTGTCTGTGCCACATAAAGGCTCTATCGTTTGTCCAACATGATGACGGTTGTTAGATGCAGCAACTTCACCATTTAGACTTTCCTCATTTATTCGATTCTGGAAAGAAATCATCCTTTCATGAACTGATAGACGGCTGCTCTCAGGCAAGCTACGACATTGCCTGGAGTTTTCTGTGGTTGGCGCACTTTCCATTTTGCTACCAAAACCACAGTTTGTAGTATCTTTCTGAGCTACCTTAGTAAGGTTCTGGTTCTTCAGGCCTAAGATTGTATCAATTGGACTGTATGAAGTTGATCTGTTCCCCATAGAAAATGGAGGACTGCAACTATTAAGGGAGGACGGCTTGTTAGATATCTTCTTTTCACCAGGAGATTTTGCAATCTGCAACATTTTCCAGGCCTTACGGACATCACGGGTGTCCTTCTGAGAGGTTTTGTCACCATGGCCCAACGAGTTTGAGGTTTCCTCAGATAATGACGCTAAGGAAAGCTGACCAGTAGAACCAGAAGCACTGTTTTTTCTACAGACAACTGTGGGCACTGTAAAATGCTGATGCTCAGTAACGGCAGAAATGGTTTGAATCCCACCTTGTGTTCTTCTACTGGATATATGTGTCCTAAACCCAACAGAACCATCACGCAGGGAAGCCCAGCTCTCCCGTAGCTCCCTTATGCGCTTATCACGATTGCGAGATTTACGCAATGCTTTGGTTCTCTCAACTTCCATGCGAATGAGTGCATGATATGATGCAAGACCATTATCTCGTCCCCTTGCAGATTTGGGGCATTGAGATCCAGCAGAAGTAGCACCCCGTGATGGAGCATTCTCGGAGTTCACTCGAAGCCTAATGGTCCCAGCATTAGTTGTGTAATCATCACCCACAATGTCATAAATGGAAGGAACCGGATGATCCACCAAAATCCTACTGCTCTGCACAGGCGTCCCGTTCCTCGAACTCATGCCATTGTCCTCGGCCACAATAGCAAAAGCAGAAGAGGATGCAGTTGCCTCAACTGTAGGAACATCAATGCTTATTTCAAATTCACCTTGCTTGCACAACCCCTCATCGTCGACCTGGCACCGCGAATGTTCCTCTTTGGATGCTGCACAGTCCTCACAGAACCAGTCCCCCTCTGACACGACGGTCCCCAGCCCGACACAGTAAGTGTGTGCGGCCGAATCACAGAGGTCACAGAGCATCAGCAGCTCGTCGTGCTGGCAGCATTTGCACACGCTGCAGATGGTGCTCGCGTAAGCATCGGCCACCGTGCTGCTTCCGTTGCCTTCGCAAGGTACACCTGCGCCAACAAACACAACAAGACTCGGTGCTGCCTCTTAGAGAATTCACAGTGTACCAACATAGACAGGTTCACAAGGGAATAAAACAGCGCGTGGTACCGGAGTAACCAATGACTTGGTTAACATCGAGGTGTGACAATCGGAGTTCCCAAGAACCCCTATTGCCGGATTGCTGGCTCGCGGGCAAGAGGAATTCTAGTAGTACAGAGCAACTGAGATCCAATCGAACAGGTTGGGCGGGATAGGAATTTGGGGACCGACCTGGTTGCGCTCGGGCACGGCGACGACGCGCTCAGAGGGGAACCGGCCGGGGACGGGCGGGCGGCGGATGGTGCGGAATCGGGCCTTGCAGAAGGGGCAGCGCGACTCGACGCGCGCCCAGGCCATGATGCAGATGAAGCAGAAGTGGTGCGCGCAGCAGTCGAGCTCGCCGCGGATGGCCTCCCGCGATTTCGCCAGGCAGATGCCGCACGTCCAGACCTCCACCGCGGCCTCGGCGACCATCTTGTCCTTGCCCTTGGAGAGCGACGCGGGCGCCGGAGGCGAGGACGCGCCGTCGCCATCGGCGGCGAGGGCGGCGGTCATGTGGTCCTCCGGTTGCGGTGGGTGTGGTTGTGGTGGGACGACGCGTCGGGGCTCGACTCGAGCCGAGAGGTTGCGATTGCGAAGAGGCTTTGCTTGGTGGGTCGGGCGACTGTATTTAGGTTCGGATGTTGAGTGGCCGCATTCGACACGGAGGTGTGTTGGGCTCGGACCTTGGTCAGGGAATTGATGGGCCCTGGGCCGCCGACTGCTTGGATTCGCGTATGGATCCATGGGTCGGCGGCGCCCAACCGCAACTCGAGGTCCAAATACGATTTATTTATTTTTTTGCTTGTTGCGATTTTTCGGCACAAGCAGCACTGAAACGACATTATGCTTCGTTTCGCTTTAGTTCCACTGAAGATTCAGAACTTGCTATATCCAGTTGAGCCTGGAGAAGAACAGCCCGGAGCGCTGTCGGGGAGACTCTCAATCTCTACAATCTATTAATTGAAGGTGCGATTGTTCATTTCGTATTCATAAAGTTAGAGATTAAATTCAAATTAGTTTCATACCTTCTACATCAAGTACTAAATTTAAAAAATCAGAACTTTCACGTCCAGAGCTCAAATGAAGAAAACTCGGATTCTATCTCGTAGCTCTCGAAACGTTCTATAACTTTGGTATTCGATAGAAGTCAAGATCCCGCCGTGTTAGATTCCAAATATGTAATATAAAAATATTTGTTCTGATTTGGACTCCTCTGCGTAGGTCTCTGTGCGGGACCTATATATCCTAGCTCCATAGTCCAAATAATATGATCCATATATGTTTTAAAAAGGTCTCGACGAGATCTACAACTTTCGTGTTTTAACTTTTTCTATTAGAGTAAGTCTTTAATTTCAAAATCGTGTTGCAATACAGTATTATTTTTAGACTCATGAATTGATTTTTTCTTCCGGATAAAGCTTCTAGAATATGATAAAAAAATATTGATAAAATTATTACTTTTAATATATAAAATGATATACTAAAAATTACCAAAATAATACAAATATAATCTTTCATGTAAAAATATTAATAATATTATATATTTAATAATTATATTATATAAATAATTTATATTTAAATTATAAAGAGTATTTTGTTTTTTTAAATCTATAACAACGTACGAATATTTTGCTAGTCCTATCAAATATGTTTTGTACGAGAAGGATAAAGAACTGGATGAGGAACCAACTTCTCCAAGTCAGTCGGAAGTCGGAACCTGTATTTTTACTGCTCTGGATGTACTGGTTGAGCCGTCGTGGCACCCTTTTTACAGTCTTCCTGTTTTTTCGGTATTGCTGAAACCTGTTTTTGCTTCCGAATGATTCCCTCTGCTACATCATCATTCTCGGCAGCGAGGACTGACCTTAAGGGGTTGAACGAAAAGTTCAGAATCATGGCTACATCTTATGAAGTGTTTATTACTAATTTAACTCTAATAAAAGAAGGTATTTCAAAGAGGCAAAACTCGCTTTGCTTTACGTAAATAATAGTATATGGTTATAGGTCTGGTGAGTAACTCCAACAGAGAAGATGCATTTGAAGAGGCAAACGGTCAACTCGCTCCCATTCGTACTATCTCCACCACACGCCTCCCTCCACCCTCATCCCTCCGCCACACCTGCCTCCCTCCGCACCGCCCTCCGTCTGCCTAGATCTGTCAATGTTCGAGGACTTTGGCGCACTCGTGCTCCTGCCTGAGCTCCCGTAGCACGACATCCGTCCAAATTCGCGCTGTTGGCCCGCGCGTTATCGGCCGCTCGCCCAGATCCATCGAGCCGCCTCCTTCCCGTCGTCCTCCACCGTGTCGCTGGCCACTAAGCCGCCTCCCTCCCGCCGCCCTTCACCGAGATGCCCCTCCACCGAGCCGCCACCTTTCCATCGTTCTCCATCACGCCGCCGACCGCTGAGCTGCATCCTTTTCGCCGCCCTTTACCGAGACGTCCCTTCTCGACTTCGCTGGTCCCACACACCGATCGCCTCGCGTGAGATACATTCAAGGAGAGAGGGAGTCTATTTCAATATCTCCTCTCTCCTCAAAGGCAAAATACCTCGTATTTTACCTTCTCTATTGGAGAGATTTGCATGATGAAGAGTAGCTCATGAAGAGACATTTTTACTTTACCTCTCTATTTGCCATAGCTGTTGGAGTCAGAATCAATCCAAATAGAAATGTGGCATTCTATTCGATGCTTATTACACACAAAAAAAAAAATGAAGAAGAGGAAACACGACATCTCTACTCGATGCTTTCCGTGTTCACATGTAGCTCGCGCAGCTCCCGCACCAGCTCCTCCACCTCCCGCCACGAGTCCCCACCTTGGCGCACGGCCTCCGCCGCATCCTTCGCGAGCTCCTTGGCCCGCGCCGCCACGTTCGCCCACTGCCCGCCGGCGTCGCCCTCCTTGGCCCCGACAGCCGCGTCCAGCACCCGCGCGACCTCGTCCGCGCCGGGCGCGTCCTTGACCCCGCCCTAGCTCACGGCCACGGCGGCGCCCAGCTCGTCCACGAGCAGCCGCGCGTTCACGAACTGGTCCGCCGTCATCGGCCACGCTAGCATCGGCACCCCCGCCGCCGCGGACTCCAGCACGGAGTTCCACCCGCAGTGCGTGACGAACCACCCCGTCGCGCGGTGCCGCAGCGCCGCCACCTGCGGGGCCCACCCGCGGATCACCATCCCCCTGCTGCTTCCACTACCACCAGCCGCCGCCGTCGCCGCGACGCGGTCCTCGAACCCCGCCGGGAGCGGCGCCGTGGGCCCCGCCGCCCACACGAAGGGGACTCCGGTGGATTCCAGCGCGGCGGCGAGAGCTGAGGCGTGCGGCGGACGCAGCACCGCCGTGCTCCCGAAGCTGATGTAGAACACGGAGCCGTCCGCGAATCCGTCGAGCCAGGCGCACAGGTCACCTGCTGTCACGGCCGTCTCCCCGCCGCGGTTGCTCGATGCATCAGCCTCCTCTGGCGCGACCGGGCCCACCGCGAACACGCGCTTGAATCCCAAATCCGGGAGCGGCGCGGCGAGGTACCGCTCTTCGAGCCTTCGGAACGTGTTGCACACGAAACTTGAGCTCTCCTCCAGGTTCCAGAGGAAGTTGCTTCTCACCGCCTCGGAGACCTCGTCGCCTTCTTTATACGCCCGGTACTGCACCGACATCTGCCGCCACGGGAACGCCGGCGCCCCGGGGAGGTCGGGGAAGCGGATCAAGCTGTCTTCGTCGTGCTCGTCCCCGCGCCGCGGCAGCCGGCGGAACAGCGAGTGGAGCACGGCGGATCCGTACGCTCCGGAGGGGGAGAACACGATGCCCTTGACGCCGAGCTCGGTCGCCAGCGGCTGGGCCCACCCGCAGGAGTGGTCGGCGAGGACGGCCGTCACGCGGTCCTCCGGGGACAGCGCGCGGCGGGCCCAGGAGGCGAGCGGCCCGCGGAGGCCCGCGAAGGCGGCGGTGAGCGCGGGGAAGAGCGCCGGCGGGAGGTTGGTGACGCTCTCAACGCCGGCGGGGACGGACGGGTGGGAGGGGAACGGGAGGACCAGCGCGCGGACGGTGTTGTCAGGGTGGGAGGAGAGGAGTGGAGCGAGGAGCGGGGCGGTGGCCGGCGTGGCGACCACGGTGAGGCGCACGCCGCGGGATGCGAGGATGCTGGCGAAGTCGAGGAGCGGGATCATGTGGCCCTGTGCCGGGTAGGGGATGACCAGGACGTGCGCGATGGTGCTGCTGCCGGTGCTACTAGGCGGCGCTGACGCCATGGTGGACGTCAGTGGGCTGCTGTGACTGTGAGCGATGACCGCAGCGCGCGAGCGAGATGGACAGCTAACGTTGAGCAAGATCTTCGCGAATCCGCAAGACAACCCAGCTGCCCGACCTTGTCTTCCAACCATTCCATTATCATTTTAACGAATGTCATCCAACCCTTGTCGTTTCCTTCGGACCGATGTGGTAAACCAAGTTCTCACTGAGCCCCATGAAGGAACGGGAAACTTGTTGGATAAACTTCGAAACATATATATGATTCCTATCCTAGCACACCATGCCACATTGTTCGTATTCAAGATGACAGTAGCTATTGCTGCCAACAATCACTGCTACATGTACATGTTGCAAAAATAAACTACTACTAATACATGTACAAACTAGAAATATTTTCTTCGCAAAATGAAGCAAACATTGTTTGAGACGTATCAGTTCAGGAAGCTTTCTAAGCTCTCACTATGATATTCGGTAAGATTTTTTAAGATTGAACACGTTCGTTCCAGACAGGGGTGCAGCAAAATGAGGCAAGCTAGAATTACCGATCGAGAAGGATGCTGCAGTTGCACGGAGATTATTCAGGAGCTAAAGGCAATAACAGGGTTCAACAAAATGGAACAGGCTGAACCAGTACATGTGAATTTGAAACAAAACACACCGAGGAGTAAAAACACACAGGTTCTGACTCACATCCAGCTCTGAACTGCACCTTCTCGCACAAAAGATACAGGACTTGAACCGAAATGAAGCTTTTATGATCACGGCGAATTGTCTTGCCTCCTGCCAGCAAGGTCCCTTAGCTCGTTCACCAGCCCGTCAAGCTCCCTCCTTGAGCGGCCGCCTTCGCCCACGGCCTCCGCCACCCTCACGGCGAGAGTCTTGGCGCGCTCCCTCACGCCGGCGCCGTCCTCCCCAACAACCACATCAGTCAACAACCGCGCGAGGTGCTCCACGTCGGGCACGGCGCCGAACCCGGCCCAGCTCGCGGCCACGCCGACGCGCGCCTCCTTCACGACGATCCGCGCGTTGAAGAACTGGTCGGCGGCCACGGGCCACGCGAGCACGGGCACGCCCGCCGCCGCCGCCTCCAGCACCGAGTTCCACCCGCAGTGCGTCACGAAGCACCCCGTCGCGCGGTGCCGCAGCACCGCCGCCTGCGGGGCCCACCCGCGGATCACCAGCCCCGTTCCGGCCTCGGCGGCCCGGTCCTCGAATCCGTTGGGGAGCGTGGCCGTCGACGCGGCCCACACGAAGGGCGTGCCGGCCCGGTCCAGCGCCGCTGCGAGCGCCGCGGCGTGCGGCGGGGGCGGGACCATCATCGTCCCGAAGCTGACGTAGGTCACCGACGCGTCCGGGAACGCGTCCAGCCACTCGGTGACGTCGTCATCTTTTTTTAACGACTCGTCGTCGTTGGCGTCGACGGAGACTGCAGGGCCCACCGCATAGACGCGCTTGCCGGCCAGGTCGACGAGCGGCCGCGCGTCAAGGTACGCGCCCTCGAGCGGGTGACACGTGTTGCACACGAACCCGGCGCTCTCCAGGTTCCAGAGGAAGTTGTCCCTGATCGCGTCGGCGTGCTCGCCGCCGTGGCCCTCCGCGTAGCTCCTGTACATCCGCGAGATCTGCCGCCAAGGGAACGCCGGCGCGCCCGGCAGGTCCGGGAACGCGACGGCGTACGCACGCCCGGCGTCGCCGATAGGCGGGCCCGGCGCGCGGCGGAACAGCGAGTGCGTGGCGGCCGTGGCGAGCAGGCCCGACGGCGCAAACATGAGGCGCGGCACGCCCGCCAACGCCGCCAGCGGCTGGGTCCACCCGCAGAAGAAGTCCGAGAGCACGGCCGCCACGCTGCTGTCTCCGCCGGTGTTCTGGGATCGCAGGAGCCAGTTGCCGAGCGGGGCGCGGAGCGCGGCGGCGAGCGCGTGGATGTCGGCGCCGACGGGAGCCGGGCCCGACGCGTCGTGGTCGGAGGAGGAGGAGGGGAAGGAGAGCGGGCGTACCGAGGCGGGGTGCGCGGCGAAGAGCGGCGCGAGGAGGTGGGCCGTGGCGGGCGTGGCCACCACGGTGAGGCGGACGCCGCGGGACGCGAGGAGGGAGACGAGGTCCAGGAGCGGCTGCATGTGGCCCCGCGCCGGGTAGGGGACCACCAGAACGTGGGGCGCGGCGTCGCTGGCGGCGGCCATGGCGCGGTGGTCTGGTTTCAGCGGGTCAAGCTCGCGGCGGCGTACTGTGCGAGGATGATCGCGTGTTGCCGGGGCGGGATCGTTTATATATACTGAATGGATGGAACTGAAAATACGGGCGTGTCAGTGAAGCGGGTGAGGTGTGCCGTGTGAACGCGCATCTTCCTTCGTTCCAAGTATACTATATACTGAGTAAAAAAAAAAGGTATACTATACTGTATAATCAAAGGAGATCTAAGTTCTAAGCGACCGATTCAACGGATCATTCTTCCAAAACAATATAAAGATCGATTCTCTCTCTATCTCTCTCCGTCTCTTCTCCATAGGTCCTCTTCTTGATCCTCCACGGTTGGTCAGATCGGGCCTCGGCCTCAACTTCTCCGGGCTGTGTCATATTGCTTTGGATAGCACACAGGTTTATACTATAATTGGTTATAAGTTGTACTTTGAAACCTCACGCCAATTGTCATCATCTGTGATGTGTAATTTGTCAATGTCGCGGCTTAGATTTTATGTTTTCTGTCAAACTTTGTGGTGGACTATTGGACTTTGTTGGGTTTGTCCTCGACAAGAGTACCCTCTTGCTTTATTTTGTTATATCCATTTGTAGGTGCCATACATTTGTTTTTTCATACATTGCCTTTCGTCGACATAGGTTTAATAGTTTCTATTCTCCATCCTCCTCAATGGAAAGGTCAATCAATCCGATCTCATGATATTTATTCTAACATATTTTCTAGTTTTCAATCAGTTAAAAGCATTCAATCAATGATTTATTTTTTTGTGTTTTAATTTTTCTTTTATAAGATTATTTGTATAATAATTATAAATCATTGAATCTAGATCTAATGGCTCAAAGATGTGACTAAGTTACCTTAACTTTCAGTCAGCTGAAAATTAGCAAGTCCCTTATTCCAAACTTATGGTTGAGCTCTCTTTAACCTCGTCGTTAGTGCCTGCCTATCCAGAACCTACGTCATATTGCTCGTCGAATTTGTGTCGTGCTTGCTGCCTAGTTCAGTTCTGGATCAAGGCGTCTTAATGGAGAGCTATATATATATATTTTTTTGACAGAACTGGAGGGCTTAAGTCCTATAAAATAAAATATATTGAAATAATCAAAAGAGTTTACAAAGAACTGAAACTAAACAAAGAGCAATCTATTACAATAGATTATCAAGCCATTCTTGCATTTGCGGAATATGATGCTGCTTAGCCCTAAGCAATATGAGGCTGAAATCGTTTATAAATTTGGCCTTGCATTTCTCTACCGTAGGATCTTCCTCATTGAAAATCCAGTCATTACGAGTAGTCCAAATGTTTCATGTCATTAAGATGATTATGTCCATTGCAAATGGAACCTGTAATCTTCTCTTGAAAATAGCAAAGGCTTGTAGCGCTTGAATTATATTTAGGTATGAGATGTCAATGATTTGTCAACATCTCTTAGCAAAAGCACATCTTAGAAAAAAATGATGAAGGATCTCCTCTATTAAGTACTGCAACATAGATCAATGCGGAGGATCTCAATCCCTCATGGTCTCTTTCTTTGCCGGTGAACATGACATGGAGCACGAGAAGAAAGGCAAGGGCTCTATTTCAACTACCCTTTGTTTTCTTTGCCTTTCTGGTGTTCATTTTGTTTAGATTAGGAACTTTCTTGCTCATACTTGTGCCCAACATGCACCATAAAAATAGGGCTAACCTCGTCTTTTCAAAATCTCTTCTTTCTGCAAACTGAATAAATAACCTCTTACCTCTATCCTTTTCAAGCAATCTTCTTGCAGTACTTACAGTAGGAGTGTAAAATACTGTACTATTGAATGAGAAGTGCTCTTCATCGGAAACAGAGTGCACTTCTCATTTTAAGATGAACTGCACTTCTCGGAAACAGAGTGCACTTGGTCACTCTAAAACTGAAAATAAAAAAAATTAAACAACTAGACCCAAATGGACGGGGCCGGTCCAAGCGGCAGGTAGCCCATTTTGCCGGCCCGAACACGGTTCATCTTGTACCCCAAGCACACATCTCCGTAACCTCAACGGTCCAGGCGTTCCAGCCACGGGAGACTCTGCAGAGAGATATTTCACCTTCCCGGCCTGGCGGCGCCACCACTTCCTCTTCCTCTTCCTCCCTCACCTCGCCTCCCCTAATCCAGTCCACTATCCCTCACCTCGCCTCCAATCAAAACCCTACCTAAACCCTGGCCACTCCTTCATGCTTCTCCCCGCTTGAGCGCCCGCCCGCCCGCTCCGTCCCGTTGCCCATGGCACTCCAGCTCCGCCGCCTCCTTCCGAACGGCTGCGGTCACCGCGCCGTCACCCGCGCGCTCTCGATGCCGCCGGCGCCAGCTATGGTGAGTGGAACCCGTCCCCTCTTTCTACGCTCCTTGACTCTATGCCGAGATTTTGTCAAATGCGCGTTCCGTGCTAGCTGTTTGGACTGCGTGGAGATAGGTAGTTTTGTGAAACTGCGAGTGTTGGTAGCAATTTTCGGGAATAATTTCGAATTTGTGAAACTGTTGTATCACGAATTGACAACACACACAATCAAATACCAAAACCTTACTGCATTGGAATAGTAATATTGATCCATCGTCTTAAACCAATTATTTTTCTGTTGCGTCAATTCATTGTTATCGAAATCATGCCTTTCCATTTTGTTGCTGCACATGTACAATTAATTTTCTCTTGCGAGCACGTATGGGAATGTGAGGGCGTGGTTCTTTTTCCATCGTTGGCAATATGCTTTGGTCATTTAGGTTTGTTTGTTCTTACTTGTTGTCTATATGCTAACTTTTGCAGCTTCAGTTTGGGGCGCCACAGCGATATTCTTCCACCTTGTTTCCCTTTTCACCTTTCCAACCTTGTGAAATGTGCGGAGTTGCATTCAGGAATAATTCAGCAAAGCAAATATCTTCAAGAGTTAATTCCCGAGTTTCTTTACAGCTTAAAAGTAGTGCCTTTTTTACTACTGGGCTTTTGGGCAAGCGGAGTTCCATATGTTCCGGAGCTACAAATAGTTGGGGAATTGCTTTAAAGGCTAATAATATCGGTAATTTACGGCCCTTCTCAACTGCAAGCAGTAAAAAGCTACGGTTTCTCATTAAAAATAAGAGTTCATTCGGTTATCCAAATATGAGAAGGCAAGATGGAAGTATTGCACATAGTTTATTTCACAGATCTGAGAAACGACAAAGCACATTAGCTGCATGCAGCACCATCACTGATGAGGCTTCAACATCATCTGGCAACAGTATCACAGATGTTGTTGATGCTAAGACGGATAGTACCAAGAAGAAGAGTCGTAAAGGCAGCAGAAAAGAAGCTAGTGTCGAAGTAAAAGAGAAGGATGTGCCTCCGAAGAAAAAAAAGACATATTTTACACATCGTAAAGCTGCAGCAAAGAAAACTGAGGAGCTAGATACGAGCCAAGAAAACAAGAAGGTCAGCACTTCTAAATCTAAAAAGGCTGTTGATAGTACTAAAGCAAAGAAGGTGAATAACAAATCGAAGTCAAAAACAAAGGATTCTACTGCTTCTTCTGCACCTGCTAAAGCTGAAATTTGTGTGAAGGCCTCTGATGATGGTTCTGGTAATGATAGAAAGCCACTCACACCTCTTTATCCTCCCACAGCGAAGTCAGTTGTTGTTGTGGAATCAGTCACAAAAGCAAAAGTTATTCAGAAGTATCTCGGGGACATGTATGAAGTGTTACCAAGCTATGGTCACGTGAGAGATTTAGCTGGTAGGTCAAGATCCGTCCGTCCTGATGATGACTTCAGCATGGTTTGGGAGGTGCCTGCTACTGCCTGGACACATCTTAAGAGCATCAAAGTTGCATTGAAAGGGTATGTTTTCTGAATCTGGTGGTATGTATTGCATTTTGTTTTATTTTTACTACTGTTTAAATGAATGATGCATTTGCCGGTCAACTCACCAACTCCTGCTGTCTCAATTTTTTGTGATAGAGAAATACAGTTACACATACCTTTTGTAGTCAAAGACTCAAAGTTATCGATGTAATATTCTCCATTGGTCAGCATAAATGTTTATCCAGAGAATCCACTGTGTTCAATATGATATGTTGACTGCATGTCTGCAAAATCTGCAAGTGTCCGCAAAATTTGCATGTTACAAATGCCATATATTTGTAGACAAACAATTCATTACCTATAAATGTCCTGATCATATGCTGTATATAAACTTGACTGCTTTTCGAGAAACTGGCTAGAAAGTGCAGATTGGTTCATCTGTTAATGCTGATTCTAGATAGTATCATACAATGTTTAAAAGGGATCTAGACGGCACCTAAGTGACTGTTGTACTTTTTGCAAATAAATATAGAAAAATGATAAAATAAGGAAATTATTCTTCGTTAATCCTTCAGTTGCCTATGTGGAGATTTACAGTGACCATGATTCATTTTCTTATGTTTTGGTTTCCAAACCTTTATTCATATCTTCCATAAATATGGTAAAGCCGGCTCCAACTGGAGCTTGAATTGTGTCTTTTGACTTGATATACGCAAAGTAGTTATTTTAATCCTTTTCCTTAAGGTGAACCTTCTACATTGTAAAATGAATAAAATATTGCTGATTTGCCCTACCAATTGTTTGTCCCTTTCTCCAGAGCAGAAAATTTAATTCTTGCATCTGATCCTGACCGTGAAGGTGAAGCAATTGCTTGGCACATCAAAGAAATGCTTGAACAACAAGGTGCATTGGGCTCTGATGTGACTGTTGCAAGAGTTGTTTTCCATGAAATAACAGAGGATGCTATTAAAACAGCTTTAGTATCTCCAAGATACATTGACATGAACTTAGTTAATGCGTATCTTGCACGCCGTTCTCTTGATTATCTGATTGGGTTTGGCATATCACCACTTCTATGGAGGAAGTTGCCTGGTTGCCAGTCAGCTGGACGAGTCCAATCTGCAGCTTTGGCTCTTGTATGTGATCGGGAAACTGAAATAGAACAGTTTAAGCCACAAGAGTATTGGACAGTACAAACAGACTTCAAAACCCCATATGCAGACTATTCAAATGGCACATGTGTTCCATCCCGGATAAAGCATCTGAACTCAAAAAAGTTGGATCAACTTTCCATATGTTCTCAAGAAGAAGCGCAAGCTATAGAAAAGAGGATTCACACTTCTCAATTTGAAGTTATAGGTGTTAAAAGAAGCAAAATTCACAAGAATCCTCCAATGCCATATATTACGTCCAGCCTTCAGCAGGATGCTGCAAACAAGTTACAATTTACTGCAGGACATACCATGAAGGTCATTTCTTTCAGATGCACACTTCATACCATCCTATGCTGCATTTGTATGTACATCACATTAATCTATTGGCTTCACATGGCCAACTATATGACTGCAGGTTGCCCAAAAGCTTTACGAGGGTATCAGTGTTTCCTCAGAAGAAGCAACTGGGTTAATAACATACATTAGAACAGATGGGTTCAATGTAAGTGTATTCTAGTTCCTACATTTGTTTATAGGTTCTAGTTTCCATTACTCCTTTTCTCTTTGCTTTGCATGCAAGTTCAAATTTATTGTCTTCTTCAGTGTTGGCAAAAGTTAACTGTATATATCTTAACATCTTATTTATTCAACATCAAGTGCATGAGCAGGCCTTTCTATTAAACCACTTGGTAGAAATCTGGATAGGAAACTTCAAATGATGTGCAGAACTATGCTTCTTTTGAATAAATTACTGGAAATCTACAATTTTTACTATTCTATTCTGCATTTCTTGGCCCTAGTTGCACAAAATGACATTTCCTGTAGTGGAAACAGGCCTGACCAGTCAGATATGACAGCTGTACACTTTTATCTCACATATTTCCCTCCTTTTTTATTTTATGACTGGTTGGTTGGTCCTGTGGCAATCGAGGAAGTGACACTTTGCATGTGTTGAGATTGCCACCATGTCAGAATAAATTGGGGTTGACTATTGATTTAGTTGCAAAGTCTACTATGTAGGTGTTCACAATCAAAACTGGAATGATTAAAGAGTTAATGTGCCCAGAGAGCATTTTAATATTTCCAACTTGAGAGGGAGTAGAAAATATAACCCAACTGAAACTATAATTTACTGAAATTCATGTATGGGTATGCAGGTCTGGTGGTAGACTGGTAATTTCAACTAAAATTCAAATGTATGAAACATTTCATGAGTTTATGATGTATTAATGAAACTGTGAAAGCTAGACAAGTAGAGCCTAAATGTATGATACAACGGTCGACACTTGTGGATATCATTTGTGAGATTACAACAACAACAACCAATCTGGGGTAGACTAGAGACAAGTTAGCAACAAAAAGCATTTCAGACAGTTATCAAGAAGTTTTTTTTTTCCAGAATCTAGTATTCTTGATGTTGTACTTCTTTAATACTGTGTTGACTTGTCTGTTCTGCTTTTCCCCTCAAAGATTTCTGATGGAGCTGCAGAAGATATCCGTTCATTAGTCAATGAAAGGTACACAACTTTCTATGAGAAGTAGCTGTGAAACATATTTCCATTGGAACTAGTTATCAAGTTTGTTTACTACGCTTACGCATTTGCATTGGTGCTAATTTCTATTGTTTCACTTCTAAATTGCTCAGTCCAAAATGATTTGTTCAATGAGCGAGAATTTGCACTCTTGTTCTTTTTTTTTTTTTCAAAATTTATTAGATGAACCATAAGTTTGCTTTGCTTCAGATTGAACTACTAAGCTATGTACCTTTCAACTAGTCTGAACTCTGAAATACTTGTGGTTCTGATGACATGGTGAGAGGATTTCAAGTTTTTGATCAATTCATTTCATGTTTTATCCACTGTCCACTGGCTTGTTTGAGAGAATCAGTATTTTGTGACTGCACCTGATGTGTATTTGTGTAGGATTTTTGGTCTGCATTCTTGACTTCTTGTTAATTGTTATTTCATTCAGATACGGTCAGGAGTACACTTCAGAGAACATCAGGAAGTATTCAAAAAAGGTGAAAAATGCTCAAGAAGCCCATGAAGCCATAAGGCCGACCAGTATAAGGAGACTGCCATGTAATGACTTGCCTGTAGTTCTGGTTGTGTTTTACTGTTATCTCAATCACAACTGCTAACAATCACGTAGTAAATTCTTTTGGATGAGCTTTCATACTTGCATATTGTCTCATGGAGGCTATAGTATCTGGTATTAACCATTCATCACCAAAATGTTGTTAGTACTGTATCTGATGTGGTATGTACTGTTTTTACTTCTTTTAATCCATATTTCTCCATGATTTATGTTTTAAAGTTCGTACATGATGATTCCACTTCAGAGAGCCTTGTTTATTTCATATGGAGCTTCAAGTAACACTTATGAATATTGCACATAGAAATGATTGCTGGACGATTACAATATCTATTTCTTGGTCCATGTTTTCTTTCATATCAAGTGGGCACTCCACAACTGAGTTACCCATAACCTTTTTATTTTGTTAATGAAGTGAGGGCTGCAACAAATGACTTTCCTGGCTATTTTCTGCAGTATCTTTAGTTCTTAATATTAATTTAGTTTCTAGTTTGAAATGTGTTTGCAACATGATGTCTCTTGCAGCATCTTTGACTGGAGTACTTGATGATGATTCTTTAAAATTGTACACTCTAATCTGGAAAAGAACGATGGCTTGCCAAATGGAATCTTCAAGAACTGAGATGGTTGGTTGCTCTTGCGCTCCATTTGTCCCTATGGTTGATTTTTCTTGTTTATGTTGGCTGTCAGTGATGCTTGTACAAATTTTGATTGGTTAAATAAAGTTTATTATTTCCATTAGACTTTTGGGTGAAATGGTTTAAATTCAGTGTGGTATCAGCTAAGGGGTTCTGTCGGCATTTCTTAAAAAAAACCGAAAATAGTTGTAGTCCATTGTGTCGTCGTCACAAGTCTATTCGAGGATATATATCGGAGGCCACATATTTTTAGCAACTGGAGGCTTTAGATTTTAGGTTAGCTGGCTAGTGTATGAAATTCAATAATTATTACAGTATTTCCTCCCTTTTTTGCATTAAGCCATGTTTATAGTGGTTAAGTTTCTGTTTTAGTCTAATATTTTTCTCACCCACTCACCAGCAAAATCTTACCCTCTTGTGCTTGAACATACTTTTGAACTTGTAGATAATGTGTCACCATCATTCTCTAGCTCGGCTGTTAAACACATGTTAAATTCTCTGTGTTTCTTTCGTGTGTCAACTGCGATGTAAGCACCCATTCAGTTAGATGCTTATCATATGACCCTTCTATATTTGCTCTGTAGATTCAAGTTGATATTGGTACTCCTAAAGGAGACATGATTTTTCATTCGTCTGCATCAAGACTTGACTTCAAGGGATATCAGGCCGTCTATGAGGTAATACTTAATTTCTCTAGGCTTCTTGCATCCTATATTAATTTCCAGTGCATATGGGATGACCTGTGGAATTTGTTTAATAAAATCCTTTTCTTTTAGTAAAACCTAGTTTTGTTTCTTAACAAAAATGTTACATGTATTCTGCCTAAAGAAGGAATAGGTTGTGCTTAATGATCTGAACCAGCCTTGTTTTGAAAAGCCAGTATTGGTGGTTCTGAGAATTTTGGCCGTTTTTTGGATAATTTGTGCTGGTTTTTTCACTCCATGTTTGGTTTGGCGTGTATATGGACATGGTAAACATAATGTCATGGCCCATGCCCATTATGATGTGTGGCAAGGTCCAGCAGCCTCAACTAGAGTTGGTTAGGCAGCATGCATGCATATTTTTATTAGTTAGGCAAGTTGGATACATATCTGCTAGGTTGGGTAGTTTAGATACTTGTCATATCATTAGGATATCTATTGCGTTAGCTAGGTGGACGGCTCTATGTATGCAAGGCAATGTACCATCCACGGACAATCAGTAAGAAGAGTATCAATCTATTATCCCTGTCACGGCCCCTATCCCTGCCCTTCTGGTGCGGCTGCCCGCTTCTGGTGAGGCCTCACTGCTTGGACCCAGGGCCATCTAGATTGGGCCATAACACTTAATGCCCTTGACTCATTCAGATGTGAATTTGTGACGTCTGGTATTCAGTAGTCAATTATGTCAAGTTTTCTACTCTGTTTATCTGTTTCTTTTGTAGTACTGATCGTAGGGACAACAATTTAGCTTGTATGGAAGGACGTAAAGAACTACATAGTTGTGTTTCTGTTTATGGTCTCATTTGAATAACAAGAAAATGTGCTGCAGGACACTGAGGCAAGTCCAAGTGATGACTCTGAAGGAGATGCTGCTCATGAGGATAGATTTGATGTCTTGTCTAAACTAAAGGTTAGCAGCTGCTAATGGCCTCAACTATTCATTCTATTTACCCTATTTCTTTTTTTTTATGATACTACAGATTACTGGCTATCATCCTATGACTCCAGTATGTTATTGGTTACGACTTTGTTTTTCCAGGTTAAGGACTCGGTGTCTCCAGTTGACGTGCATCTTGCACAGCACTTTACTAAGCCACCACCACGTTATTCTGAGGGTGCACTTGTAAGTAATAACCTATTTTGTCAGTTTTCTTCTTCTTTATTCTAAGCATTGTCCATGCCTACAATAATTTTTTCCCCCTCTATTGGGTTTGTTCGTGTCTTCTCCAGATTAAAAAGCTAGAAGATCTTGGAATTGGAAGGCCATCAACATATGCATCTATAATGAAGGTGTTACAGGTACAATCATGTTCATTTTTGCTACTATCTTTGATCATGATGTTCTAGAATAAATCTTATTCTCTTCTGTAAGGTAGACATGTAATCATTTGATAAGACAGGGATCTTAAACTCATTAATATGTATCTAGGAGAATGTTCATGCTGGGTACCTCTATTTGCCCTGAAGTGTGGCTGCGTTAGAGGCTTGGACTTCTGGGAAGAAAGGGATACATGTAGATGTAGTTTTTATCAAAGGGGGCCTAGTGGCCACAGAGAGGCACTGAAGCCTTCTCTTATAAGTTTTTATCAAAATTGTTCTTTGTAGCAAAGCCGAAAGTCATTTGTTGGTGTTCTTCTTTGTAGCAAAGCCAAAAGTCATTCAGTGGTAGGACTTGTTTCTTATTATAATGGGCTCAAGCATGATATTAATCGTAGATCAAGCATTATACATTCTTATTTATTCGATGCCATAGAGGTTGATAGCAATGACATGTGAATGAGTTAACTGTTACAAAATTTGAAATTCATGATGTGCTATAAATTATCTTTTGTTTACTGCATGGTTATGAGTGTTATTTGTACTGCGCAGGACCGAAACTATGTGACAATAAAAAGTCGAGTTCTGCACCCTGAATTCCGTGGTCGAATGGTATTTTCTTGCTCCCTAATTGATCTTCACCCCCTTTCTTTGGTCAAAACATCATAAATTCTTACAGCACATGAAATTCTGTAGATAGATTTGAATACAGGTTTCCAGTTATATGTGCCATTTTTAATTAAATTATGGCTTCCACCAGTGCGGTTATGTTCATTGTAGTATGCTTCATTGTGAATTGTTACTGTCAGAACTCAGAAATATACAAGCTAGCCTCCAAATTATCTTACATTCTTGTTACCTGATTACATCTGGCCAACTACTTCCTGTGCATTTGTGTAGTGTTAATTTTAGTTTTTATGATACACACTTCAGTTCAATGCCAATACTCCCTTGGGTGGACAAGCAGTCAAGCACAAATATAAGTTGTCCTAAAGTCATATATTAAAAACCAGAACAAGTAGTCCCACTGTTTTTAAATTGTTGTCGTTAGGACAAGAATTCTAGTTTAAAAATGAACTAGTATTGTTATCCTAATGACAACAATTTGAGAACAGCGAGAGTATGTCTCAGCACTCTTTTCGTTTACATACTCTGAGGTTACTTATTATGATTTAGTTTCAAATCGTCTAATTTTGGCGTTTGTTCAATACCATCTTTTTTGTAGGTCTCAGCATTTCTTTTGCACCATTTCTCCGAGGTTGCTGATTACAGTTTTACTGCTAACATGGAGACAGAGGTATAAACCTTCTTTATGATACACACGTGCATGCATCTTTGTTCTAGTTCTTACAGATGTGCCAGAAATCTGATTAAGCTGGTCGGTTATTGCTGTAGCAAATGAGATAAATTTCTTTATCTGGATAAATTAGCAAATACTCTTATAATGAGGAAAGGAGAAATTTCTTTATCTGGAGAATTTATTTTGCAGTGTTTCTACATTTTTATTTATCCTTCTGAAAACTATTTTGGTTATTTGATAAATGATTTGTTGCCTTGTTGGCACGATCATGCTGATTCTTGTTCTTGCATTTTGATAGTTAGACAATGTCTCTGCTGGGTCAACTGAATGGAAGGGCCTTATGAAAGATTACTGGGAACGGTTCAGCAAATATTGTGCTGATGTTGGTCAATTGGATGTTAGAAAGGTAATGTTTATTTAATTTGTCAGGTACTTGACATATTATTGAAAACAGAAAATTATTTCCCTGGAACTGCTATGTGGGGTTGATATTGATTCTCTGATTGCCCAAATTTTCTATATTGTGGGATCACGTTAGTACCTTTTCTACACTAAATTCAACATTTTCAGACCCTCTTCTGAAATATGAAATACCTGTTGATCGACCCAAGGTTCTATTCGAGTTGAATTTTGGCAATAACTTGTACTGCATGAAACTGTTCATGTCTATGTTGCTTGGTTAAAATTTGCTGATGGACACTGTAAAAGCATGGTTTTTGCTATAGGACACTGAAACAAGTTTTATTTGCTGCTGGACACTATGTCTAGTTGTTTCTTAGTGTCCTGCAGCAAATGAAAGTTAGTCACCGCGTCCCCGATTTGACGGGTTCGTGGGACAGATTTGTGGGACGCGGGACGGCGCCTAAGAGAAATAGGTACGAGAGGGGTGTCCCTATTCCGTATGAATTCACAAGACAAGATACGCGACCCCAACGATTATGATTCGCTGAACCCGATTCGTAGCAAGGGGTTGAGATGCATCCTGCTTTGGGTCACGTTTCGCTGAACCCGATACGTGACCGTTTGTGTTAGATAGGCCTGCACCTCGTCCCCGCCTTAACATGAGTGTTATTGGAGTTGTGATGCATCTTGCTTTGGGTCACATTTTGCATAACCATCTGTCGGAACGGAGTCACGAATCATCCTGATTGGGGACGGTGACTCCTTCCGTCCCCGACTCCTAAATAGGGACGACGAATCCGAGTCGCAATTCGCAGCCACGTCCCCGAATCTGGTGACTATTGAAACATATCTGTGTCCTACAGCAAATACCATGTTTCTAGAGTGTCCTACAGTGAATTTTGCCGTTGCTTCCAAGGCAGCAATAATAGCAATGGGCCAACAGCAGCAGTAACAACAATAATAATATAAAAAGGTAGGAAGCAAAGGAGAGAAATGACAAGCTATGACTTATTTCTTTCCCTGCTGATGCTTCATGTTTTAAATAGATACATTGCCACCATTTGATTGATTGGATGAAAAAAATATAAACGAAGCGTCACATTCTGTCGGTGGAATAAATGGATTAAAAATTATAACTTAACTATCAGCTTCTACTCTGCAACTAAGTAAGCTTGCGAATAAGCCTATAGTTTTGCATAAACAAGGTAAAAAGTGTTTTATGTGATAGCAGCATAGTATATCTCAGAAAAAGAAAATAAATAAAGAAAAAAAATGTGGTCAGCTTGCTGAAATGTGAACCTCACTAGTTTGTGCAACTCCAGTACACGGAGCTTAATCATTGTAAATTATAGCATAGTAGTTAGCAAGGACACTGCCATTATATTGCTGTAATTACTAAAGTATTGAAACTGAATCGATCATTGTTGCAGGTAGAGAGAATGCTTGAAGAAAAATTTGGCTCTATCCTCTTTCCTGATCTTGACAGTGACAGTAGGATTTGCCCTAGGTAATGCATATTTTCTAGATTTCTTCTTCGTTGATCATTATTTGGCTGATCAAGATAGTAGAGGTGCAAATTGGTGAACCTAAGGGTAAACAACGGACCTCTTCAGTTTAACATATAAAAGGGTCACAATGTACCTTTCTCTTCACCATTTTGCACCCTTGCAAGATATCATTCAGGTTTATTTTGCATGCCTAAACTACATTGTCATCCTACTGTGCTAGGCATGTTCCATGTTTGGTTTCTTCATGTTTAGCGTGTTGTTGTTTTATAGTTGCTTTTTTTCTGCAGTTGTTCTGAAGGAACTCTTAGGTTCAAAGTCAGTAGATACGGTGAAGGTTTTTTTATAGGTTGTGATCGACATCCAAAATGCAAGTATGACCCCGTGATCCCCTGTTATATATAATGAATGCCTTAAACTTCTGCTATGATATTGATTGATCCTTATGGTGTTATGACTTAGATTATTACTCCTCGGTTCTGATATTGTTGTCGCTAGCTAGCTCAACTTTGAGCTAACCAACGCCAACAAAAACAGAACGGAGGGAGTAGCTTGTTGATGACCATATGATTATTGATGAGCACTGCTTATTATAGGTACATTGCTCGAACACTGTCACATGACGATGATGACACTGAACCCTCCGAGGAAACTACAAGGTCTTTTCCACCCAGGCTACTTGGTGCCATGCCAGACTCCGATGAAAAGGTATGCTTGTGGGATGCAGCTTTCTTATCTCTATCAATATTTGTATATAACATTTTTCTGCTCATTGTACAGGTGTTTCTGAAACAAGGTCCGTATGGATACTACGTTCAGGTTGGAGAGGATAAGAAAGGACTGTGTCTGAAAAGGGCTTCCCTTTCTGACGTAATTATTACCTTAATAATTTCCAAATGAAAAGACTGCATGCCCTCTTGCCATTTTTTTTGAGGAACTTAGAATAGCTATGGTTTGATGCCTTTTCAGATCAAAGATGTTGACTCTGTCACTATAGAAGATGCAATTGATATATTGCAGTATCCGAAAATTCTAGTATGTATTTCCCCGAACTTTAGCTGCTTATACTATTTGTTGAGTTGTCCTGTGACTTTATGTTTGCCTGCAGGGAAAACATCCTGATGATGATCATCCTGTTCTTATGACACACTCTAAAGTTGGATTCAATATCAGGCATAGGAGAACTCTAGCTCCAGTGCCAAAGGTACACAGCATCATGATTTTGTACTTTTTAATATTGGAAACCAAATTAACACTATGCATATTAAGATTTTAACCATAAATTGCTCAGTTCCTTCCGATGGAGCGCAATGTTTTTATGATTATTCTAATAAGATATGTTCGTATTTGAAGTTATATACTTTCCGTTCCTTGTTCTCGCACATTTAATATTGAGATTGTTTCATAAATTTGAAAGTTTTCCTTGCAAAGACCGGTAACATATCTTGAATAATCTCTTGAATAATCTGATGACAGAATACAGATCCAAAGAAGATGACGCTCAAGGAGGCATTGAAGCTTCTGAGTGGTAAAAACGTCAAAAGATTTGGGCGACCAAAGGGGAAGGCTGCTAACAAAGAACTCATTGAGTGGCATTAGCAGAGAAATCTGATTAGAAGTGCAAATATTGATGGTTGACAGTTGGTCAGAGATTTATATCAATGGATAAAATTCAGATTCAGCTTGCGTCACGCATGAGAAGTGAAATACTACAACGGGGTTCAGCCTTCAATTTGTTGCCTATACTTAAAAGAGCAGCTGATGACACCGTGCGTGTAGTGCTGCTGGTTAAGCAAATAGAACTGTTACACACAAGTTGACTCCTGATTTTGGTATTTACCGATGGATTTTCTCCATATATCAAACAATGGCAAGTCATATATCTTCATTTCATTTTTTTTACAGATCCTCCATATTTGTATAGAATACACAAACACGACTTATCAGGTTGTACAAGAAATATTCTTTTTGCCATCTGCAACTTAAATCTAAGCTACTCATATTGCAACACAAGATCAGAGGGTATTTTGATCTTTTTTTTGTACATTTATTGCAACACTCCTCTTTCTCTGGTTATGTAAACCTTTTTTTAGATAGACTTTTAATTGTTTGGTTTAGAATTAGTTGTTTGGTTTAAAGGACTGTTGTTATAAGATCTTAAGTTTTTTAGACACAACTGAAACATGTATCTCCATATTGAAAATGGTGTTTTTCCAACAGCACCCTAGTTGCTTTTAAGTTCAAATTGTTTGTCTGAAGATTTAAGAATGGAACTACGGAAGAGATGTCGTGAGGTCCTTAATAACGTGGAAGAGCAATTATAAGTCCTATTTTCCTCTCAATTCTTTAGAAATTTTTTTCTTTGAACTATAAATTCCTCTCTCAATTCTTTAGAAAATTGTTTCTTTGAACTATAAAACCGAGTAACCCGAGTCATGAAACTATTACGTCTGTGGTAAATTTTCTCCTCAAACGATATTTTAAGTGGTTTTGACTGATTCAGCATGGTGACCCACCTGTCTGCCGCTATGTAGACTCTTCTTTTTCTTCCCAAATCCCACCGCCACACCTTCCGCCACTGTCGAGACGCCGGCCTCCTTTCTTCGCGTCGCGCTCGGGTCCATCTCCAAGCGAGCCAACAAGCTTCGTGATGTCCATGGACATGGATTTCCACGACGGTGTGCTGCTCCACCGAAAGGCACGGGTGGAATGATGGATGGGTGGACCACCGAGGAGAGTGTTAGGCTGCGGTACAGCGGCGCCGGCTTGCTCCATCGAAAGAAGAAGTGTCTTCTAATTTCTAGTCGGCGCGTGGCGCTAGCCGGCGCGATGCATCCCCAGCGGGTGAACGCCGCCATGGCCATGGACAAGACGACAACGTCGAAGGTGCATCCCCAGATGGAGGTATGCTTCAGCTGCTTTACCTCCTGCTTCTTGAAGAATACCAGCTGCTACTGCTCAGACGTCAGTCACGTGTCACCTGAGATCTTGCTCGCAGACACAGGCTGCGCCGAAGATGATGGCCTCCTCATATTCCTCCACTAGCGCCGCCACCACACTGGACCTGGAGGACCTTGTGGAGTCAATGCTCTGCCTCAGTCAGACGTCAGCCGCTGGGGATGCATCGCGCCGGCTACGACTAGAAATTAGAAGACACTTCTTCTTTCGATGGAGCAAGCCGGCGCCGCTGTACCGCAGCCTAACACTCTCCTCGGTGGTCAGCCTGCAATGGAGGTGGCGGTGGTATTTGGGGAGAAAAGGGAGGAATCAACCTGCGTGGCGGTGGGATTTGGCGGTCTGACAGCTGATAGGTTTGTCCCACCACGCCAAGTCATCCAAAACCGTTCAAAATACCGTTCGAGGAGAAAACTTGCAACCAACCTAATAGTTCAGAGACTCAGATTATTCGGTTTTGTAATTCTGAGGCATAATCTGGGACTCCCTGAAAAATTAAGGAAAATAGGACTTCTTTCATTCAATTATTATCCTGACATACCATAATATATGCAATTCGCAGCAAGGGCCATTAACGCACACTAAGCATAACAAAACGGGCAGATATCATACAAAATCCTACTGTCTTTTTTGTTGTCGCTGGCTAGCTCAATTTTGAACTAACGAACGACAACAAAATCAGAATGGAGTATTACATTCATCTCCACATTTTCTCCCATACAAACAAGTCTACAATGATACCAGACACCAGAGCTACCATTCCACTTGAACTCCAAAAACCCATCCCCTATCCTTGCTTCTATGATAACGTACAGTAAAGATACAACTCTACAGTGTATGATACCAAGCAGGCTCAGTGTGTTCGTAAGCTAACATGGTAACATTGCAGGTAACCCCCTTCTCTCCCATGCAACCAATCAGAATTGTTGCGGGAAAACTTCAATAACCTAGACGGTCATTCAATGCAGTACGCCCATCACCAGTTTGACCTGCAGAATATACAAAAATATTGTTTGTAAGGGACAAAATTGCACTTGGTACTGATTGCCATGCACTAATAATATTAACATACCTTCAGGTGGCACCCAGGTTTCATAATCAGGTCCTTTGTCAAGAAAATCTGGTCTCACAGGTCCCAGGACACGTTTTTGTTTTGATTTTTTCCCTTTTGTCTTGCTAGCCTGCGGTTCATTCTCATTCTCCATGTCATCTGAAGTTTGCAGACCACGTTTATGTTTCAGCAGAAGGGCCACTGCATCTGCTGCTGATGCTTCAGATTGAACTGAAGATGAATCTGCCTCACTGGCTGCTGACTGATCAACAGTTTTTTTCTTACGTAAAATAAGCCCAGGAGCAGCCTCTTCAAGGTCTTTTCCACTCCCTGAATTACAAAGAATAGTTTTTCGATCTTTGTAGTCTACAAAATTATCTGGCTCCTCTGCATCTGCCTTTTCTTCATTTACGAAATTTTCTTCAGGTTCTATGATTCTCTTGTCTCCGAGCCACTGAGGTTTAGGCATTGTGAATGCTGGTTTGCTGCCATTTTCTTGGTTTTTGGAGGCACCATCCTCCAGCTTAGCAGGTTCATCTGTCTGTATTTTATCACAAGAATCCTTGACTTTTTCCTGCTTCTCTTCAGTTGAAGTGGGCTGGGCAACTTTAATCTGTTTGTCAGATTTAGGTCTCAGTTTATCACCAGATGCTTGGATTTTTACTTCAGTTGGCTTTAGATCCCTCTTGCGAGCTGCTTCTCCCATGGGATCCGCTATTTTTAGAAGATAAACTACTCTGTCCAGCTCAGCCTGAAGATCAGATAGTTCCTTCTGAACTTTGGCAATCTTATCATGTACTGCAAGATAGTTGAAATGTAACTAAAAGACAATGAATTATACCAGGGCATAAATAAGAGTGCTTAAAACAAATGAACTCCCTCCAATCCTTTTTTTTTTTTGGTTGACATTCCTTAGCTCAAATTTGAGGTAACCAACATCAACAAGAAAAGATCAGAGGGAGTAGGAAATAAGGGTGCCCAAAAGCATATAGCTTTGTGGCTAGTTGATCGATGTGAAAGGTCGAGCCAATGCCCAGGGCCAACCAAAAATAGATGCACAGTTACACTTTAGTCACTTAAAGATATACAATATATAAAAAACAACCTACAAGAACAAGATGGATCTTATATTAAGAAGAAAAATAGACACCCTAATTCGCAACAGGGAGAATTCAGATTTGGGTGATCCAGGCGTACTGAACTAGGTTCAGTTCTAATGCTATATCTTACAGTGTATGATTGGTCACTTAATTTACAGCTATCATTTGGGCATATAATTTGTGCTCCCATCAAAAATCATGCTCATAAAGAAAATTCAAATATGTCGCTAAAGCGTATAAACATACCCAATTGAGACGATAAACCACTCATGTAAGCATCAAGGTCATCCCCATGATCTGCAGTATCACTCTGAGCCAGCTTATGCTTCTCTTCTTCAAGGAATTTCTTTTTATTTTCAATATCATTGGTGATGGAATCCTTTTTCTCAAGAAGACTATCAGCAGTCTCAACTGATTTTTGCTCACCGGATTTCTGACTAGATGATTTCTTCTTTGTCCGATCATAAAATTCATCATCATCGCTGGAATAATTAACAACCCATTAGTCAGGACATGAGATCAATCATAAAGTGCTCAGGCTTTAGCCATATTAAAGAACACTACACATGATATCAATGGAGAAACTTCTAGCCTTAATGTATAAATATCATGCACAAAGGCAGCAGTCAGAAGTCAAATCTATCAGAATACGAACCTAAGAACATCTTCTTCTTCCTCAAGAATTGTTTTATGGCTACTACGTTTTGCTTTTCCAGAGCGAGCACCCAGACTTTCACGTATACTGTCATTTAAAGTTTCTTCTAGATTATCTAGCTCCTCCATAATCTGATGACAGAAAAGGTAATATACTGGTGAGAAATGAGGAACGGAAGGTGACAGAAGAATAATAAATGTAGATAAACCTATGATCCTCCTCGAACCTGAGATATACGTTGTTCATTTCGTGCAATTTGTGTTTGTTGACCTTGAGTTAGCCCGCCTTGAGAAATATCTTTAACCCGTATTGCATCTATTTCTTTCTTCATGTTGCCAATCTGAAAGGAGAAGAATGGCAGGTAAAGCTTCAAGACAAGCAGGGAAAGTGAAATACAATGAAAAAAATAAGTGTGGAGCCTCAGTACCACATCAGAAAACATAGGGACAACTTTTCTTAACAAACACAGAAGTTTGGTTTATCATTTACATGAATTGGCTAGGGTAGACAGAATAGCAGGAAGAAATGGGTAACCACTCTCTCTGGAGGTTCTGAATGGGATTAGGTGTCTTCTTGCATGCTCTGGAACAGATGCACAGCTGCGTCTTAAATAGGCCAAGCCCCAGGAGATCGACTCTAAGAACTTCCTTTCCAAGCAACCATAGATAACCATGTGGCTAATAAAATCTCCATGCATGGTAATTGGTAACAAAGCTAACCCAAATCTCCTGCTAACATGCATGCAGCAAACAAATGGAACCCTGTAACAAACTGAACTTATTTGCCTTGCCGTACTTGTGCTGCTTCCTGTCCATGCACTGTTGTGCAAGCCCAAGGGTCCAACAAAACAGTGCCTTTGGGCCACAAAGAGTACTACTGGGCCTTGTAGTACAATGAAGCTCTGCATGCTTGCCGTGTTGGGCTGGGTCCACCACTTGCACCAAGAGCACAGTAACAGTAGCAAGACATGCTACAACTTGAACAAAAAATAAGGTGATGCACATAGGTTTGACCTTGGACTTCCTCAGCTATGCAAGGACATTATTCGGTTTGCCCTCAGTAGCACCAACGTGCCCAAGGGTTTTGGTCCTTCAAGTCGAGAACATACAGGGTGAATGTTCTTTGGATTGCTTCACACAAAGTGAAGGGACAAAGGGATCTATCAAACTCAAAGTAAGCATATCCTGACAATGGTAGAGTATGCAGCTAACAACATGGTAAAGCAAGGATTTCAATGTGATTCTTGGCTTAAATCTAGAAACATGAAATGGCAGGAAAATCCTAATTGATTTCAGATAAACTATTTCGCATGGCATTAGTAATACCTAAACTAGCTTCTAATTTCTAGTCTAAAATATTAAATGGGTATATTTCAGTACAAGTGTTTACCTTCTCCATTCGCTTTAATATCTTGCCACGTGTTTTCTCCTGTCTCTCAGTGAGCTGACCTTTGTAGGTTTGCCAAGTGACTTCATCTGCTTCATCCTAAGAAATGACAACCAGTTTAGTTAAAACAGAAGCAATTTTTGAAACTAATACAAGAAGTGCAGCCAAATATTGAATGGTTCAGCTCAAACTTCAGAGTTCAGAGTAGCTCCATCAAAGCTTTTATTTAAAACTACAGATATTACTAGCTTAAAAAGAAAAGAAACACTAACCTCTGTGGCATCTTCAATCGCATCCTCAGCCATACCCCATGAGATTCCCTCTGATAAAGCTGCTTGAGTTTTTGCACGTAAAAGGGAAGCCTCACGATCAAGGCTATCTTGGTGAATCTTAGCATCCCTGAGCTTCTGCATATCTTTTTCCTTCCATGCAAAAGAAATAAACAATAGATAAGTCATACTGGATGAAGAATGTCCTTCACGACAATGTAGAAATGATTTTGCACAATAAGAAGCATCAGGTCTAACTCGTAAACTAGTTAGGATTCCACATACAGTTGATTGTTGCTCTAAGAAATATTTCAAAGCCCTCTGTGGTTGGCTCAAAAGAACCCTTTACAAAGTAAACACTGCTAAAAAGAAACCCAAAGGCATATTTGGCTCATACAGAACAATTTGATTGATTTATTATTCGAGTCGAACTGATACAATGTCAACAAGTATTACTGAGAAACATAAAGTACTTAGCCTGGTTTGCCTTTGTTGTGGATTCTTTTGTGGGTCGCACATATCAGCGCCGGAAGAAGTCCAACGTGAAGCCAACAGGAGGTGGCTGAGTCGGAAGATTGGAAAGATTAAGTCGTGTTGAGTTAGGAGAACTGGATTAGGAGAATAAATTAGAGTTTGTTTCAGTTTGAGATAATATCGGTTAGGAGGTTGTGTCGGTTGGCCTGGCCTGGAGTATAAAGGCTTAGGCGTAATTTGTGTTAGGGCATCGAAGAATTAAGTCTCTCCTTGACAGAGGCTGGCTTCGGTCGACGTGGCGGAACCCTCATCCGCTGCCGGCGACGATGACAGCTCTCCGCGTTCGCTTCCTCGCTATCCTTTTCGCTCGTGCCCCGCCTCACAATCTCTATTGATTTCTCCCTTGCGTACACCGCCTCGCCGACGCCGTATCAATTTGGTATCAGATTCACGCGGCGCATCGACCACGATGTCCGGCGCCGTCAGCGACGATCCTGTGGATCTAGCGAACATGACGGATTCACAGAAGCTGGATTTGCTCTTGACGCAGATGGCATCTGTCCACACGCAGCTAGCGGATGTGAACAGCAGACTGGACGGTCATGGCTCCCAGCTCACGGTGATGACCACCAGGCTTGATGGACACGCCAATCATATCGCACGTCAGGAGCAATGGCGCGCAGAAGTGGGGCCTCAGCCTTCTGCCTCGGGGGCTCCCGGAGGTGCATGTGCCTCCAACACCATGGGCGAGCATCGCCGGCAGCCCAAACTGTCCTTCCCACGTTTCGACGGCGAAGGAGATCCGCTGCCGTGGATCAACAAATGTGAAACTTATTTCCGTGGTATGCGCACGTCTGAGGAGGAGAAAGTGTGGACAGCGTCCCTGCATCTGGACAGCGTCGCCTCCGAGTGGTTCTACGCCCTTGACCGCGACAATATCGGGATAACTTGGCGCCGTTTTGTCGACTTCATGAACCTCCGATTTGGGCCATTGGCAGAATTGAAGGAACTCCGGCGAACGGGAACGGTGGACGAGTATCAACATCAGTTCCTTCTACTCATCTGCCGCTGTGAGGACTTGTCCCCACGGCAGCAGATTAATCTTTTTACAGCCGGGCTGGGCAATCCACTGAAGACTGATGTCGAGCTGCAGGCGCCAATGAACCTGCAGACCGCCATGAGCCTCGCTCGGGCGTACGAAGTGTGGAACACGGCTGCTGGGGATGCCGCCAAGGGGGTGCCACCGCAGGCCCTGTCCAAGGCGTCCAGCACCACAGTCAAGACGCCGGCGACTTCCAGCGCCTCATCGTCGCCGGCGCCAGCTGGAGGGGCCACAACGTCAGCCGCATCTGGCACCTCGCCACGACCGCGGTTCAAGCGCCTCACCGCCGAGGAGATGGCGGCGAAGCGGGCCAGCGGGGAGTGTAATTTTTGCACTGAAAAATTTGTTCCTGGACATCGCTGCAGCGGCAAGGGCGTATTCCTACTGGAAATGGATGATGGTGTCGAGGTGGATCATTGGGCGGATGCGCTCGGGATTTCGCTCCATGCCCTCACCGGCATCGGCACTGCCAACACCATGCAGCTCCAAGTCTTCATCGGCGGCGCCTCCTTCGCCCTCATTGACACGGGCTCTACACATACGTTCATCCGTGATAGTGTCACCACCCGCTTGGGCTTGCCCATGTCCCCGCGCTCGAACCTGTCGGTCAAGTTGGCCAATGGTGACCGCGTGCCATGCCCTGGTATGTGCATAGCAACGTCGCTGACCATTGGAGAAGATCAGTTCGTGGACACTGCCCCTGGACGGTTTTGATATTGTCTTGGGCGTGCACTGGCTGCGTTCACTCGGCCCTATTCTCTAGAACTTCCAAGACCTCACCATGTCTATGTGGATGCACGGCCGCACGGTCAAGTGCCACAGGATGGGCGCGCCGGCGCGGCAGTGTAACACGCTCTCGGCATCGCACAACCTGATGGAGGCCCTTTTGACGTCATTCGCGGACCTCTTCGCCGAGCCCACAGGACTGCCACCGCCGCGCCATCACGATCACCGTATCCATCTGCTTCCAAGAACGGCGCCCGTGGCGGTCAGTCCGTACAGATATCCACAGTTGCTAAAGGAAGAATTGGAACGCCAGGTGGAGGACATGCTGCGCCAAGGCATTATTCGTGAGAGCTCCTCTCCGTTCTCCTCGCCGGTCCTCCTTGTTCGGAAATCTGACGGATCATGGCGTTTTTGCATCGACTTCCGTGAGCTAAACAACAAGACAGTGAAGGACCATTTTCCCATACCCCTGATTGACGAGCTTCCGGATGAACTCTGGGGGGCGTGTTTCTTCACCAAGCTCGACCTCCGCAACGGGTATCATCAGGTTTGCATGTTTGACGCTGATATTTTGAAGACGGCGTTTCGAACACATCACGGCCACTATGAGTTCTTGGTGATGCCCTTCGGACTCACGAATGCACCGTCGACTTTTCAGTCTTTGATGAATGAGATTTTGAAGCCCTTTATTCGCAAGTTCGTGCTTGTATTTTTTGATGACATCTTGTTGTTTAGCAGTTCATGGGCGAAGCATCTACAACATGTTAAGGCGGTGTTCCAGGTCTTGCGGGACAACAAGTTGGTCTTGAAAAAGTCCAAGTGCTCGTTCGGTGAGGAGTCCGTGGCATATTTAGGCCACACGTCATATCAGCAGCTGGCATGGCCATGGACCCTTCGAAGATTGTGGCTGTGGTGGCCTGGCCGCGCCCGAGAACCCTCAAAGCTTTGCGCGGGTTTCTCGGCTTGGCGGGCTATTACCGGAAGTTCATTGCGGGCTACGGCATGGTGGCTGCGCTACTTACAGCACTGCTCAAGAAGGAAGCGTTCCAGTGGAATACAGCGGCAGATGACGCCTTCCAGCAACTCAAGACGGCCCTGACAACCGCGCCTCTCATTCAGATGCCGGATTTTTCAAAGAGGTTCATCGTTGACTGTGACACTGCTGGTGCCGGCTTTGGGGCAGTCCTCCACCAAGGTGACGGCGCCATTTCATTCTTCAGTCGGGCCGTTGCTCCACACCATGCCAAACTCCCTGCATACGAGAGAGAGCTCATTGGGTTGGTCAAAGCCGTTCGTAACTGGAGGCCATATCTATGGGGGCGGCTGTTCACGGTACGCATTGATCATTACTCCTTGAAGTTTATACTCGATCAGCGGCTGTCAACAATTCCTCAACACACGTGGGTAACTAAGCTGTTTGGATACGACCTTTCGGTGGAATACCGGCCGGGCAAGCTCAACATTGTGGCGGACGCCTTGTCTCGCCGCGGCGAAGAAGTGCTCTCAGTGGCATCGCTCTCTATGCCGTCCTTCGACGTCTATAACTCCATCCGGGCAGAGCTGACCGGCAGTGCACAAGCGGCAACATCGACCAGAAGATCATGTCGCCAGGTGGCGCGCCGGGTTGGTCCTTCGTTGACGGGTTGTTGCTGTTCAAGGGGAAGGTTTTCGTGCCGGACAACTAGCCGTTGTGGCATCAGCTCTTGGCTGCAGCACATGATGCCAGACACGAGGGCGTCCAGAAATCCCTGCTTCGTTGGCGCACCACTTTCTACAACCCAAGTGCACACCGACGCATGAAGGAGTACATCCATGGCTGTGTCACTTGTCAGCGCAATAAAACTTGAACACTTGCACCCTGCGGGGCTCCTTCAACCTCTTCCAGTGCCGTCCATGGTTTGGAGTGACATATCTATGGATTTTGTTGAGGGTTTTCCGCGAGTTGGTGGCAAGTCAGTGGTGCTTACGGTGGTTGATCGTTTTTCTAAGATGGCTCACTTCATTGCCTTAGGTCATCCATACACGGCGGCGTCAGTAGCAAAGGCATTTTTTGATTCCATTGTGCGCCTCCATGGGTTTCCGTGCTCTATCGTCAGCGATAGGGACACAGTGTTCACAAGCATGTTCTGGTCCGAGCTGTTCAATTTGGCCGGCGTCAAGCTCAAGATGAGTTCCGCTTTTCATCCTCAAACTGATGGTCAGTCTGAGGTCTAGAACCGCATCATTACACTGTACCTCTGGTGTTTGGCGGGTGATCAACCACGTTCTTGGTTGCAACGGTTGCCGTGGACTGAATACTGCTATAATACATCTTTTCAAACGGCCATCAAATGCTCCCAGTTTGAGGTCGTCTATGGCCGCCCTCCACCTGCGGTGGTGCCTCTTCAACCTGGGACTGCAAGAGTGGCGGCGGTCAACAAGCAGTTGGCGGAACGTGATGCGTTCCTTGCTGACATACGTGAACGTCTACTTCAAGCTCAGCAACACATGAAGTTGCAACAGGATCAGCGACGTCACGACATAACTTATGAGGTGGGTGATTGGGTTTGGCTCAGATTGCACCAGCGCATAGCTTCTGGCATTACCATGGCTCGACCATCAAAGTTGGGACCAAAGTATTTCGGGCCGTTTCAGGTTATGGCCAGAGTTGGGGAGGTTGCTTATACAGGCTTCAGTTACCATCTAAGGCAAGGATTCATGACGTTTTTCATGTGGCGCTGCTCAAGCGGTTTGATGGGATTCCTCCAGCGTCAGTCGTTCGGTTGCCGCCAATTCTCAATGGACAGGTGCTGCCGTCGCCTGATACTGTGGTTCGGGCACGCCTTAACAGGAGTTTGGGAGCTGCTTGTTCACTGGCAAGGGCGCGCTGCAGCTGACGCATCGTGGGAGCAGTTGGACGAGTTCAAGAAGAATTTCCCTGAATTCCAGCTCGAGGACAATCTGTTCTTGGGGAAGGGGGGAAATGTTGTGGATTCTTTTGTGAGTCGCACATATCAGCACCGGAAGAAGTCCGACGTGAAGCCAACAGGAGGTGGCTGAGTTGGAAGATTGGAAAGATTAAGTCATGTTGAGTTAGGAGATTTAGATTAGGAGAATAAATTAGAGTTTGTTTCAGTTTGATATAATATCAGTTAGGAGGTTGTGTCGGTTGGCCTGGCCTGGAGTATAAAGGCTTAGGCGTAGTTTGTGTTAGGGCATCGAAGAATAAAGTTTCTCCTTGGCGGAGGCTGGCTTCGGTCAACGTGGCGGAACCCTCATCCGCTGCCGGCGACGACGACAGCTCTCCGCGTTCGCTTCCTCGCTATCCTTTTCGCTCGTGCCCCGCCTCACAATCTCTGTTGATTTCTCCCTTGCGTACACCGCCTTGCCGACACCGTATCACTTTCATCTTTTCGTATGAAAATAACCTCATGAAGCATAAATTTAACAAAACATGCTGCTCGTTGCATCATCAATTCAAGAAAGTAAATACTCAGAAATGATACAAGGAAATTAGCAAGAATCTTACTGGAGGCATCAGTTCAGATGGCCCTTGAAAAATGTACAATCGTGATGATCTACAAAAGAGGGAAATTAAATCACCAGGTTACAAAGGATACAAAAGAAATATAGAAGTGCAGAAAGGTTACCAAACAATACACAAGTAAAAAACTCAGAAGGGAAAAAGAAACTTAGAACAAGAACAAGCAAGGATACGACTAAGGGTGCGTTTGGTTTGGAGACAAGGTGGGAGGGGACCGAACCGTCCCAGTTTTTAGGGACGGGACGATCCCAGTACATGTTAGTTTATAGGGATGGGATGGACCCAATTTTCTGTTTTAGTGGATGGATAAAATAGGACATGCTTGATTGGAGGGATAGGGATGAGAACATGAGATATTTGCCATGAACATGGTGCACTTACCCCCTTGTTTTGCTAGTGTTCACATAATAAGTCCAGACAACAAACAATTCACACAATCAATCACAGTATGGATTAAGTTATGGAGGAATAGTGACATTTTGTTTACCAACATTACTTCTTTATTGATTAGAATATCAACATCACTTCTTTCTGACCTTATGTTATATTGAAAGGCATTTCTTAACCACATAACACAGTCAGTGTTGCCAAATCTCTTATGGGTCAACTGAAACTGCAAGAAACACCCAATAAAAACAAGGGATCTGCTGAAGCCATAATGAATTAGCTAACAAAGCGTTTAACAAGTGTGCACAAATGACCACCATGCTTATTAATTTGACCAGGGAATGTGCGTCGCTTCTCCATAAGAAAAATTATGCGACTATGTTTGTTTAGAACCTGAAAACATTATAATGCTGTGCAACATTAAAAAAAAAAACACTCCAGAGAGACCAAATTGGAAACAGATGGACAGCACAATGATGCAATTTATAAAAAAACTTCTGGACAAGAAATGTAAGTTGAAGAGAACAGGGAAACTATAATGAGGACTGAAGAGGAAAGGTGATCTATAATGAAAGTGAAGTATATAGCTAACAAATTTTACTTACTGTCCAAATCGAATCACATCTCCAACATGAATCTCCGTGTACAACTTCTTCTTGATCTGTTAGTTCAGTATAATCAGCAATATAAATCAACTGTCACTTTTATATATAAAGAGTTTGCAAGACAAAAAGAAAAGTAAAATCAACAGCATTCAGCTACCATAAAAGGAAAGAAGGATACACAATTAACTGTTCTATAGTTTCCAGGAACATGGCAAACTTAATGGGTAAAATCAGTAGGATTAAGGTGCATGAAGAAACAATAGTGCACAACATGAGCGTCATATTATGCTACCAAAATAAACCATGGATGTTGCAACATAATAGCCAAGTCAAATGACAGAAGGAACCCATTTAGCTATGTAAAAGTTTCAAAAAGAAAAGTAGAAGGGCTAACGAAAATCCATATTACCTGAGTTTTGTTGATGAAAGAACCATGTGTGCTTCCAAGATCATAAAGGAAAACCTTTCCATCATTTCTAAACTGTAGAACTAGAATAACATGGGAAAAAGCTCATGAGTGTGTCGTTCACTAAAAAGGAAATTTTATGAAGTCCTCATACAATAAAGAGAAATTAAAAATGAAGAGGTATGATTGCTCAAAAAGAGCAGTGACACATTTTTCTAAGAAAAATATAGCAATAGCATTTATTTAATCAATGAAATTGATAGTTCAATGAAATTGATAGTATAATTTAGTGCTCCAGTTTCAGTTCACATAGAACTACTTGATCAAACCAATGGGCAGGTATCTAGATTCCATAAATTAATTCTCGGACATCTCAGTGTTTTGATCATCTTTATTTCATAGTTATGACCTATGAGACCATGTATATAATTAGGGTAATTAATAAACAGTTTTTTTCAAAGCAACCATTACTTTGAAAAAAAAAAGGTTATTGCAAGCAAGGTACATGGTTTCGTGATGAGATATAATGTTTCGAAACTGTCACCACTTTCCTTCCCAATGTTCATAAATATAAGAAATGTACCACTCACAAAATTACCACAATATTATATAGGCCAATGTGCTGGTCCAAAAGTATATAATTTTCGTTTACAAACATGAACTAGAGAGACAACTACTCAATGCAGTGAAGCAGATTGCGACACAGTGGATATTAATTAGAATTAATCTATATATAAGTTTCAAACTTTGACATATACTAGAAAGAATCATTCTTTGAACTTCGCTATACAACATGATATTTAACTGGCATATTAACCCCTGGTTTCAAAACTCTGGTTATTGACAAGAAAGCTGCAGCAATATCGAAACAGAAAAAAGAATATGGTAAAATCATACCAGCATGAAAGCGGGAGATTGTTGGATGCTCCAGTACAAAATCGCACATATCAATTCGACCAAACATGTAAGCCCCCTTTTTAGACCTGCAACATGTAATTCATGTCAGTTCATCACCTGAAATTGGTATAATCACAAACGATATAATTATTTTGAAACAGACATTTTTTTTTTGTTTCAGTGATAATAGACTTGTCTAAAAAAGGTTGTAACCAGTGCAGCAAAACAAAATACGAGAAGGGTACTTAGCCAACGTTCCTTAGGATGCTAACAACAATTTCAGAGAACCGAAAAAAACACATACCAACAAAGCGCTAAATCACTATAAATGAACTGCACGACAGTACAAAAACTACGGTCAGATTCAGGAAGGCACGAGGAATTGACAGATCGAAGTAGTGGCAGAATGGAGAATGACGACGCACACGTCAAGATTGTCGAAGATGACGCCGTCCTTGAGCACCTCGAGGAAGAAGGGGTGGTCCGGCGCCACGCTCCAGTCGGGAATAGTATATGGCGCACGCGGCCGCGGTTGTTTCTGCGGTTCGGCTGGCGCTGCCGATGCCTTCGCCATCTTAGTGTCGCCGGACGAGGCATCGCTGGGCCTCCCCGCCTCCTCCGCCGATGACTCGCTCGTGCTAGGGCTAGAGTTGGCGCTCCCGTCCGCCTCCTCTGGCTGCGGAGTCAGGGGCACGGGTTTGGGGGCCGGTGGTGGTGGCATAGAAGATGACGCACTAGAGCTAGCGCGCCCCTCCGCCGCCGCCGCGAGCGCGTCGGGCTTCGACACCGCTGACTCCTCCGGCTGCGGTACCGGCGACGAGTGTTTTGGGGGCGGAGGCGGGGGCATGGAGGAGGAGGGGTTAGGGTTTCGCGGCGGAGGCGGTGGCATGGAAGGGTCCATGGTGGCGGCGGGAGCGGGAAGGGGGAAGACGGCGACGAGTGGCGGAGTCTTTTTTTTTTTTTTTTTTTTTTTGAGGTATCGAGTGGCGGAGTCGAGCGAGCAAATGCGAGGCCGGATCAGTCCGGCCAACGGACATGGGGAAAGAAAGGCCGGAGCCGGCGAGCCATGTCGGCGTTGCCACCAATGATCTCTGCCGTTTGTTTCCGAATCAACGGCCCGTATTAGAGAATTCAATATAATGTAAATTCGATTTTCAGTGGGATAAGAGAAGCTTTAAAAAATTAAAACAAGAGATTAAGGTGGACAAGATACATCTCTAAGTAAAAGTAAGTTTTAGAATATATTTTTTTGAAACTTCTACTCTCAGTGTAGTAAAAACAGAAGATGAAATACTGATTACACATGTGTCACCCAAATTCAATTCTCTAGAAGAAATAATGTCAACCATTTTTTTGTATGACTGTATTCATCTTTATAAGTCACATTCTTAAACTCTAACATCCACGGTTTCATGCAAATTACAAGAGTTTCCATAATAGTAATGATCTATTTGTATACAAAAGGGTAAATCAATTTCGTTTTTTGACCATGTCAAGGTGAGCACTCAACAAAGTTACAAAAAAAAAAAAGTAAAAATCTCGATCTTCTCCCATCCCACTTAGAAACACACATAAATTGTATGAGACCTAAATAGTCAGTATTTTTTTAGAACAATGTATAATCAGTATTTCAAATAGAGCAACAAGTCCATGAATGCTCCAAGAACATTACATGTAGAGAATATACAGAACCATTGCACAACTGCTCTGTATCCAAGTATCTCATACGATAATGTTCTTATCGCAGCAAATCAACACAATGCTTTTGGAATAGCAAAACAGTGGATTAGCGATTGCAATAAATATCTCAAATTAGACTTTATTTACATGTCTATTTCACAATCGCATATTGGATTGGAGTACTTAAGATTTTGTACATTCCTCTGAAAGATACATGTAACTCAACGCTATCAGCCAGGTCCACAGTGGTTGGCCAAATAAATCATGGAAACAATCTCATGGTGACTCAAATGAAACTCTGAATCATTGACTAATGTATACAACACCATTGAGAATTGGAGATGCATTTCAGTTCATTCCCCAACATGACTGCAGTTCAAGCTGTAGGAGCACTTTCCTTGTGAAACATCTTGTAGGTATCACTATACACAGCTACTACATTTGATACAACCGCAAGAACAATCATGATGACAGCCAGAATCTTGTCCCACTTCTTTGCTATGCTGTGTGGATCCCTGAGATACCAGGAGAAGAAATAGTTATTCACCACTATGTTATTAAAAAACAATCTCACCCGAATGGATCTAGAATTTTATCTTCATAAGAGCATGCAGTGGCGAAGCCATGCTATCTTACCTGGTGCACCAGCACCAGCCTACAGATTATAATTAGTAGTAAGACGCCCAATTGGACTAGCTAAAACACTTGCAAATTAATCATGTATGCCATATTGGCACCACCATGGCACCATCAGTTCTATTCTAGCCTCACCCCTGAGAGCTTGCAGACCCATTAATGTTGGAAAGTAGCAAGGGAGAAAGAAATGAGCAAGTGCGATGCTATGGGATGTACGCATAGTTGCTAAATGCTAACGTTAAGAATGCATGATATCATTCCTAAAGTTGTCCACTAGTGCTAAGTTCGGTTTATAAAGAAGCACAAATTATTTTGAAATTCCTTGGCACCTATGAAAAGGAGCAAACAGCAAAGGGATAAAAGTGGCTAAAAGAACTATGATGGCTACACCCAACGTAAGTGGTAACAGATCTATGTGCTTTTAGGTCTCTATTGATGACAAGGTTGCATGCTGAGAAAAGGTCTGATAACATTCTCTCTGACTAGAAGCAAAGAAAGACACAAAATGGGTTAATCTATTCGCCAGAAGGAAACTGATATCTGAGTTATAAACAAAGTTAACAACACTAATTTACCTTAAAGTGATTGCAGCTGGAAAAATAAATTCGAAACAAACAGCAGCAGTTGCCCCAGTGAACTGAAAGATATCCCAAATACTTGGAATAAAGTTTGCAGATAGAAAAATCATGAGTAGAAGCATTGCTGTCATTACACCAAATCTTCGGTTGTCAAAAGACAGAGTCCTTGCCGAAGAAGAAAAGAGAAGTCCATCCAAATTAAGCCGCAGTGCATAGAATATCATGGGGAACACCAGCATAAGGTGGACAGCATAGCTCACCCTGACAACATCGTTAAGAATGGAACCATATGGAATCCCAAGATTTGAATCAAAGTTGGCAAGCACATCAGATAGTGTAGATTCACCAAAGAGGAGAAATCCAAAGAAACTTGTTGCCAGATAGACAGTTGAACATAGTATCAATGATGTGTGCACTATTGACTCCATTTGAGAAGAATCCTTCAGCTCATTATGAATCTGGTGAACTGCAATATATAAATCATATTTATACTTTTCTTGAACTTGCATATTTACAGAATATATTAGCAGCAAGAACAATGACTAGGCTACATTAACTCCCAAAATATTTACTGCTAATGATTTGTATTTGCATACTAAGCATGTTCTTATGCCACCGGCACATTTTAAAGTTAAGGATATTTCCCTGAATGCATCTTTAAAATATCAGAGCTCATCATTTCATACTATTCCAGTCTTGGCCATGAAATTTATTTTGAGTTATCCAAACTAAGATTGATACATACCATTGTAATGACAACCATAGGCAGTGACAAGAACTGGCACTACTGTGAAAAGTTCCCAAACAGATGCCAAATCAGGAACAGAGGGAAATAACTTGGGCATCGGAACCTGTCCCCCAACCAACTTGACAATTGAAATTCCTGCAGTAATAACAACAAATACAACTGCCAAAGCAACAGATATTGCAGATGTATAAGCTCAGTGCATCTGCAAGAAAAAAAAATGCAAGCACATATTATCAGATATATAGTAGTGCACTGTATGCTGTATCTTACTCTTGCAAATGTAGATCTGGTCGCTACTTTGGCAAATAATTACCTACCAATACGTTTGAAAGAAGCCAGTGGCGCAAACACACAGAGGGTAGTGACCAGAAGAACAAAGAAACGCCCATTCCACCAGTGGGTGCCAAACCATCCTTCTAAAACACCATAGTGGTGCTCACCACCAACAGAGGTACCAGAAAGCACATCACCTAGAGTAAGCGACAGAAAATTGGTCCATTCAACAATATGTATCAGCAGGGACCAATGCCAACAAATCAAGCAGTGGAAACCATTAAAAAGTGGCATTTATTTAACTCAATGCAGCACACAAGAGGTTTATAACAATAACAAAAATATATTAACTTCCTAACGGTTTCTACCAAGTTGATGGAAAGTGACATGAAACAAAAAGATGCTAAAAAGGCTGCATTACGCAAGAAATAGATAAATAAAATGAAGATAAGAAACACTCTTGATCAAATAGCCAGAGATTCTATTTTTATTTGGAGCTTGCAACACATTCTGCAGACAGCAACAGTGATTCAACAACTGTTCTAAATCCAAGACGAAGAACAAAGGCAGTGATGAAAGAAAGAAAGAAAGAAAGAAAGAAAGAAAGAAAGAAAGAAAGAAAAACTTATTTGTCTCACTATTTATTACTACAAAAAAAAAAGTTAAGCTAGCAGTACTGAAAGACTAGAAATATTAAGGCTTGCTCAGATGGATTTAGTTACCAATAATTATCATGTACACAATCAAGGCACCAATGTTGTTGATGATGATACATATTTGGAGCAGCCTCCTGCCCCAACACCCAAATGAATCCCCCATGACTGCGCCATATGAAGATGCACCCACGGCGCGGCTGAACCTCACGAGCAGCTCGATGGAGGTGTTGGTGAGGAGTGCGGCCAGCACGATCATCACCAGGCCTGGGACAAGGCCGAGCACCTTCAAGGTAGCCGGCAGTGCCATGATGCCGGCACCAACAATGGTGGTGGACAGATTGAACACCGCGCCGGCAAAGGAACCACCATCAAACTCATGAAATGTGCCGGCACCCCTGTCTTCCACGTCCCACTTTGCCAAAAGCAGTGGCTCACTGTTCTTCAGAAAGTGCTTGTTACTGCCTTCCATAGTCATCTTCAGTGTAGTATTGTCCTCTACTTGAAAAAGCATACACAGCAGCAAATTTAGAAAGGTCACAGCAAAGGACTACAAAGAGCTAGGACTATTATATCAGCAGCTGATTATTACACTCTTGGAAGAGATTCCAAGAATAACAAAGCCTTCAAAGAACTTGCAGGTACAGCACCAAGAAACACAGAAAATTGTTCTAGATGCTTGCACTAGAAATGGAATCGTTGAGAACTAGCAGAACAAGATAGGAGACTTCTCATTGCGGAGTGTTTGCCCTTCAGACTTCAGTGCCATTGAAGTGACAGAAGTGTGGTAGATATGCCAATAATTGGGAAGAGGAGGGGGCTGACCGAAGAACTTCCTGTCCCTGTTCTCCTTGAGTATTGCAAGAAAAGGATGACGGGTGGGGTGTGTGTGTGTGGGGGGGGGGGGGGGGGGGGGGGACTAGGACTGTTGCCATCGAGAGTTCGTAAACGCAGAGGCCACAGGTTGGAGGCTGCAATTGGTTCTGATTTAGACTAGACACTAATATGTTACGGGCCTCTACAGAGGCCTGGGAGTTTTCTTTTCCTTGGTTTGAATCTGAGTTCTTAGCTGTATGATCAATCAGTTTAGTTTAATTCTTCCTGCTATTATCAGCTGCCAGTTGACCTCTTGTTTTATAGGACCTTGAGAGTATACGACATATGTATGTATTCATACTAAGCAAGTCGGCAAAAGGATAGTATTGACCAGGTAGCTGATCCCAATTATGCTAACAGAGTGCCATAGCCCACTGTTCTTATCTTCCAGAGGCCGTTGTCAGTATTTTGCCAAATGAAATGGACATTCAATCAGCAGCGGCATGGTTCCAAAACTTTGCCACATCATACTAATTGACAGGGAGAATGGCTAAAATGTACTGTACATAAATTTAAATCGAGATATAGACGGATGGTCCAGCACAAAATCACGTAAATCAATTTGACGCGTGGGACAGAGACAGGAACCTTGTCCGATGACGAGATGAGGCCGTCCTTGAGCACCTCGAGGAAGAAGGGGTGTCGCTTCACCGATGAATGGCCTACGGCGCACGCGGCCGCTGCCGCCTCTGCCGCTCCGCCGGCTGCACGGCCTCCACCATCTAGGTGGTGTTGGAGGACGCTCCCGCTGGGGTTCCGCACCTTCTCCGCCGACGATTCGATGGCTGGATTGGGTACTCCCTCCCCGCCGCGGCGCCGCCGGCAGAGGTGGTGGTGAGGCCCAGCAGTTCGTGAGGTACTCCCCGCCGGTCGATAGTGGTGGGACTGTTGGAGTCGAGGAAAGGCGCCTTGGACTGCAACGTGTGTGGCAAAAATGTTGAGCCAAGTTCGTAAAATAACATTTAAAAATGGTAAATACTTGCTTCTAGACTAAAATTAAATTACTATGGAGAAAAAAGTTGTGGACTGGTCAATTTTTTCCTTTGTTCTCAACTGTTATAGTGAAGATCGTATCCACGCCTGAAATCTGTAGTCAAATAATTCAGGCAATCTGCTTTTCTTCATCTTTTTAGGGGAAGTCCTTTTTTCTTTTCATACTCATTATTGTTAGAAGTTTTATATCCTTCCACTTTTCGATTTTACTACCCCGAAAGTACGGCATCAGTAAATTGTTCTCTCAACTGCATTCGATATTTAGCAAAATGTGAAAACTAGTTAATCTACAAAAGCTATTTCCACAAGTATATACCTCAGCGTGCTAGGAAGTAGCTTGATCAATATCTCATCAGATAGCAGAATAAGTCCATAATTTCTCACTTTAACATGTTCATCTCCTAGTTGTAAATCAACAAAATATTCAATTTTCCCTGATCGCAAAAATAATAGTCAATTTTCCCCTCAGAAAAAGAAACAAAGTAGTCAATTATAGCAAGTGCAAAAGGCACTGTGCACTCAAAGAGCCATCCCATTTCAGACCCAATAATTTTTTTTTCTTTTGTATAATTGCAAAACAAAGGTTTGTTGATCACAATAAGCAGCTCTATAATTTCACATTTGATACAACTATCTTGTTTTTATAATGGACTAAGGACTTTGGTTTGAGGTATCTGCATCCCTCCTTTACATACATGAAACTCAACATAATTGAGTCAACAGTGGTCGTTGAAACAAATAATGTAACCAATCTGATGATCACTCTTCAAATGAAACTCTTAAAATGTCCGAATCATCATGAAGATGAAATTCAGCTGCTTCCCCAAATATGTTCAGGCCATGGAAGGAGCACTTTTCTTGTGGAACATCTTGTAGGCATCACTATACACAGCTACCACATTTGATACAACCGCAAGAACAATCATGACGACAGCAAGAAATTTATCCCACTTCTTTGCTATGCTGTGTCGATCCCTGCAATATAAAAAGCTGAGGGGATTACATGCCATGCAACGAAATGTTACTCAGCAACTAATCCTCATTGCACTGAACAAAAAACTTCCGTTCATTCATTTAATTATAAATGTACCTACATTAAGCCACTGCATATTCATTTATACTATAGTCATAATGCACAAATGTATTTTAGAGCCACCATAGAATGTTATATTTGATATTTATACTGTCATAAGAAATTATTTGAGCCACCACAGAAAGTTACATTAGGCCACTACATTCCTTTTTTATTGTCACAAGTGACATCCCAACACTAGAAAGTAAACAATATTCCAAACAAAGCACGCCTATCTTCTGGAAGGAATCTTATAATTGATATTTCTAAAAGGATTTAAGGCCAGCAACGTACCGTAGAGTGATTGCAGCTGGGAAAATAAAGCCAATGCATACAGCAGCAGTTGCCCCAGTAAACTGAAAGGCATCCCAAATACTAGGAATGAAGTTCGCAAATGAAAAAATCACTAGTAGAAGCAATGCCGTCATAACACCAAATCTTCTGTTGTCAGAATACAGAGGTCTTGCAGAAGCAAAGAGAAGCCCATCCAAATTCAGCCGCAATGCATGGAATATCATGGGGAACACGAGCATTAGGTGAAGAGCATAGCTCACTCTGACTGCATCATTTAGAACTGAACTGTATGGGATCCCAAGATTTGAATCAAAGTTGGCAAGCACATCAGAGAGTGTAGATTCACCAAAGAGGAGATATCCAAAGAAACTTGTCGCAATATAGACACTCGAGCATAGTGTCAATGATGTGTGCACAATCGGCTTGATCTGGGAGGAGTCCTTTAGCTCATTATGAATTGGGTGAACTGCAAAAAGGTAAATCAGGTTTATTGAGGCAACCGACAAAGCTAGTACTCCCTCTGGATTCTTAGTATTGTCGGTGAACAGCAAACCTCAAGTCATTTTTAGCTCGACTATGCTGTAGGAACGACAACTTTTCAAGTCCAGAGGTAGTATTTCTTTTTTACTAGGACTCTACACTTTTGTGTACATAGAAGACATCAGTTCAACAGTTTGGCTGCAGAGATACCATTTACACTAGCTTATTACCATTCACACATTTGTGTTTATCACATATATATGTGCATTTTATGCTATGGAAACTTTTGCACTGAAGGAAATACTCCAAAATTTCCAGGAACACAATTTTATCAGTGTACATCTTTTAAATACTCTTCATATTAATTATTTTGTGACGCCAAAATTAGAATTTATTCATACCATTGTAATGGCAAACGTAAGCAGTGACAAGAACTGGCACTGCAGTAAAAAGTTCCCAAACAGATGCCAAATCAGGAACAGCAGGAAACAACTTGGGCATCGGAATTTGTCCTTCTATCAACTTGACAATAGCAATTCCTGCAGTAATAATGACAAATACAACAGCCAAAGCGACTGATATTGCAGACGTATAGCTCAGTGAATCTGCAAAGCGACAAACAAAAGGAATAAACTTTCAGATTAATAGTACAGTATCAATTGTCTAATTTAATCTCACAAATTAAGGCCGAACATAATTCTTAACGTCATCAAATGCTTACCAACACGCTTTAAACATGCCAGTGGAGTAAAAACACCAAGAGTCGTAACCAGGAGAACAATGAAACGCCCATTCCACCAGTGCATGCCAAACATTAAATAAGTGACAATTTATCAACCTTATTACAATGTAAGATGCCGATTGAAAAATATATATTGATATTAAGTGTTCAAACACGCTTTAAAATTTCTTAGTCAATTATCCCAAGATTTCATCTTCTTCCAGTAGCAATGTGTTCCACTGACAGTAACAGTAGAACAAGAGCTGCTCCTAAGTCCAGAGTCAGACACAAGCATATTTCCCAAAACTCAATGAATCAGTATATTTAGTAAACACAAGTTAAAATCATATGACCAAGGTCAAAACAACCGCAATCGGCAATCCTGAGACGTTTCCAATGAGCATATACATTGACCACAAGTACTGAATCAAAATTCAGGCTGCGCCCAAATAAGAGATGAGTTTAATTACCAATAATGATCATGTACACGATCATGACGCCAACGTTGTTGATGACAACGCAGACCTGGAGCAGCCTCCTTCCCCACCACCCGAAGGCGTCCCCCATGACGCCGCCGTAGGAGCGCGCGCCCACTACGCCGCTGAACCGCACGAGCAGCTCGATGGAGGCGTCGGTGAGGAGCGCGGCGAGCACGATCATGACGAGGCCTGGGACCAAGCCGAGCACCTTCATGGTGGCCGGCAGCGCCATGATTCCCGCGCCGACGATGGTGGTTGACAGGTTGAAGACCGCGCCGGGGAAGGAGGCGCCGTTGAACTCGTGAAACGCGGCTTCCTCCCCCTCCGCTGCCGGGCCCTCCCGCTTCGTCGGGAGCAGCGGCTCGCTGCCTTCAGCAGCGCCGCCCATGGTCATCTTTTATTTGAGCAGCAGAGCAATCAGATTCTTGTGCTCTGACAAAGAAATGGTACAGGAAAATGCAATCTTTTGCAGGATCGAAGCAAAGGACTGCAAAGCGACAATTTTTGCAACAGGGACCGATTCCTAATGCTCAGCGATTCAAGAACTCCACAGAACTTGCGGGCACCCCGGCACCAAGGAACAAACAAATGCGAGAATCTCGCGGAACAGGAGCTGAGATGCAGAGAACCAAGCGACGACTTGGGATTGGTTGGGGACAGGATTCCCTTCCGTTGAAGCGACGGAAGTGGTGTGGATTAGCGCGAGAAATGGACAGAGCAGGATGAGGATTAGTAGAAAATTATGATGCCCCGCGTGATTGTGAACCGAAAGACAAGGACGGGCGGATAGAGACGACTCGGTGGAGGCCAATCAATTGCTGGTTGCTGCGGTGAGCGAGCGAGTAGGTGTGTGAATTTGCTTGTCACGGTTAGCGTGGCCACGAACTTGCTGCGGCGAGCGAGAGAGCGAGCAAGCAAGTGCTGTTAGCGTGGCCACGAATTTGCGTCGGGTCTCTGTTGGTGCTCGCGACAGTTTTATTAATCATTTGCAGGTCCTTGTACGAATTTAGGACTGCATATATGACGTCAGATCTATTATGATTAGAGAGTTTATTGATTCAGTCAACTGCCAATGGTTGGAGTTGGAGGCGTTAGAACATCTCAAGAGACTCTCTAAAACAGATTAATTCACTATATATAGAAATTCTGGGGTTAAAATACAATCCAACAGACTTTGTATCTGCCTCGCTATCTATCACAAGTCGTTATCCGCCTCCTCCGGCTAGCTAAATTTGCCTCGCGGCCGCGGCTCGCTATCGCGATCGTCCCGTGCACGCCCTCGTCCTGCCGCGCACTCCATCGTTTTTCCCGTGTGGGTCACCCTCCTCCCGCTCGCCCATCTCCTATCCGCTCTCACACGGGTGCTCTGTCCATCACAAAAAACGTGCGCCCAACAATCGTTCTGCCGCCGGCAACAATCGCACGGCCGCGGGGGTCAATCACACGACTGCCGGGTTCAATCGCACCGCCGCCGGAGTCACCATGTTCAAGTTGCCACGTCCCTGTTACACGCTTGCTGATGAGCCGGCAATGGAGTCGGTGGAAGACAGTCTCCCCATTCTCAATTTGCGCATGGACTGCAGGATTTGGTCGCGTCAAGGAAGTGGATAGTGCCGGGGTTGGATCCCCCATAGCCATAGGATCAGTGGGCTTGGAGATGCGGTAGGATGTGTTCGCAGCTGAAGAAGAATTCGTGGAGTCCCAGGGTGATTACTGTGTTGTCCAATTTCAGTAGAAAGCATCACTTTTCAATTGCAATCAGCTGTTCAATGTTCTATGCAAAGTATGTACATGCCTGAAACCATTCGAATATTGAATTGCATATATACCTGAATCTGTTATCCATTTTCAATCATATGTGTTGTGTTCGATTGAATAAACTTCCCTCAATTCAATCATGAGTATGCTTCAGACCTAAATGCCCGATGGTTACAGAAATAGTGAATGATTTTAGCATTCATTAGTTTTTTGTGTGCTTCAAATTTTACAAATAATGCTTCAGACTAGAATGTCTGCGTAATTCAAATCAGATACAGAGTGTGATGTGGCTCAGTTTTAAAAATAAAGTGGCACCATTTGGATAGTCTGTTGGATACTCCATGGATCTTGAAGGAACGCTATTTTTACAAAGGAGGTAAATTCTCTAAATTTAGCTAACATTATACCTAGACTCAATCATGGCTTTGTGTTTACTATAAGACCTTGATTGAGCACGATTCGTAACAGAATAATATTGACCCGGAAGCTTAAACCAATTTGGCTTTCACCGAGCGGCGGGTGGCGCAGCGGGTATGCCGATCTTTTGTGGTTTGTTAAACAGTTATAAAGAATTACTTCCTTCATTCTATTTTTATCATTAGAATAAGATAACTAGTTTAAATTTGTACTAGCTTGTTCGTCCTAATTATAACAAAAACAAAAAAATAAAGAAAGTATAAGACATCAATTAGACAGACAACAAGAACAATACAAAGAGTTGTACTAAAAGGCTTCGCTACCACGTGGCGGGAAGGAATATGTTGTACTACTTTAAAGATGTGTTCGTTTTCTATACACTAAATTTTAGTTCTGTCTTATCAAATATTAAAATTCTAATTAAAACTAATAAATATAAATTAATGATAAAATCATTCTATAACTCCTAGGCTAAATGACGAGATAAATTTAAAGAATCATAATAGACAATATGATGCTACAATAAAATCTCATAATGATGATTTAATTAAACTTAATATAATCATCTTGTAAATTAGCCTCCAGTTATATAATTAGTTTTTATATTTAATCATCCTATTTAGCATTTAAAAGATTGATGTGTCAGAACTAAAATTTAGACTACAGAAAACAAACACATCTTAAATTCCATGGTTCTTTATCAGTTGAAAAAGAAAATAAAACTCTATTGCGCGCCAAAAAATGGATTCATTTGGCAGCATCCGAATGGATGTCCGGCCACAGGGGATCGTATCCTCTGACATTGCTAAGCTCTGGGCCATCCATCTACTAATCCACGGCCCTTGATTAACGTAGTCTAATAGCCTGACAGTTAAACTATCGGACGTCTATTGTCGGCAACAATCCCAAGCGGCAAGTAGGCGGGACCATGGGAAACATAACTCCTCAGACTATTTTCTTTTGCGCCAAAGCAGGACAGATTAACAAAGTGATTGTCTCAAGGCCATTGCAATTCTTTTGATTATTTGCTCGATGATTTGGAGCCGATTGCCCGACGCTGCAACACTCTTGATCAACTGACCGATGAGGCGGAGAGCCAGTCAGTCCCCTTGACACGGTGATCACTTCATTGCAGCCTCGTCTGACTCTACTATAATCATTCGCTGTTGTGTTTCTTTCAGTTCTTCAAACATACGCATGTCAGATTCTTGTAGACTCAACTTATAATACTGAATCATGTTACAGTATTATTGGCTTGTCTTTTCTAATGGAGGATGAGAACACTACCGGAAAGGATGCGCATGATTCAATTCCCAAGCAAAATCATGTCCCGATCACTGCCACGAAATATATTTTGTTAAAAAATTACCTACTCATTAGCATTGCAAAGTTTATTGCAAGCACTATCCTTCGAAGAACTTTTTTAGATATTTGAGGTGGCTTCACACAAACGAGAAATTGTGTTTGCCGCCTAGGATTGTTGCCGAAAATAGACGTCCATTAATTTAACTGCCGGGTTGTTAGACTACGCTAATCAAGGGCTGTGGATTAGTAGATGGATGACCCACAGCTTAGCAAAGTCATACGGTGACATTGCAGAGGATACGATCCCTGCCCACAGCCAGCTCATCATAGTACTGAGTCCCCGCGCACTGCTAGCGCGCGCTAATCAGGCATTAATATGTAGCAACGTACGCGTAGAAAAGGAATTGCACCTAAGATCATCTCCAATCATTATATAAAAAATTACTTCCTAATACAAGATTTAGGAGGTTTTTAAATTTATTGGGAGTAAAAAAAAATCACATCCTCCAACAATTCTCAATAATTTGTTTCTTAAAAATTAAAATCATATCATATGTGATATAATAATCTATTAGAAAATAAAAAAAATATAAGAATTTGCCTTTAGGGAGTTCCAGTTGAGTTGCTAAATATAGAGAGTTATGAACCTTGTTTTGGGAGTTGCTATATTTAGGGACCTTATTTAGAGAATGGTTGGAGGTTTGTTTTTTAATTACTTCCTAAATTTTGATTTAACAACCTTATTTAGATAATGGTTAGAGATGCTTTTAAAAAAATATACAAGGTGTGCTCAATTAGGAGAAATTTTTGAATTAGATCGAGCTACTTTGAAATTAGATGGTGTTTTTCGTAGCAGTCCAAGGGGTTGGTTCACTTTTGGTCATGCTACCTTTGCTTTGCTCTTCTTTTTCAGACACATTTGGCATGACGCTCGAATCTTGTTTCGAGATGTTTTTGCTGGTATTGATCCAGACTTGGATGCTCAAGTGGAATTTGGAACATTCCAAAAAGTTGAGGATCCAACTACAAGGAGACAGACAATCTAATACTACATTGCTATGGTATCTTTTGCCTCTCTTTTTTGATTTGATATGGGAAAACATCTTCTATCCTTTCTTTGACTCTTTTTTTATATGGAAAATGATCCCAAATGATAAGTGAATAGTAGGTGTGAAAGTTATAATTGTAAATAAATGTTCTTTTTAGTTTCAACTTTAGGGATAATTTTTTTCGCTCTGCCCGCGGGCGGAGCCTTGCATTGTGTTGTTACCAACCAAAGAAACATGCCCAAACCAGTTACGATTCCTACACAAATATATTTCCGTGTTTTGTCTTTCCCCGTCCCCGTTTTCTTTTTCTCTAAATATTGCTAACGCATCGAAGAGGCAGAAAAAGAGAAGAGAAGAGAGCTAAACCCTATCGATGATTAGATAAAAGCCCTATCTGCTGATTCAACCATCGAAGACGATGGGGCCACCGAGCGGTCGGATCTGCCCATTCAATCAGCAATGCCTCTGCAGCTGGCGTAGGCAGTGCTCACCACGGATCCCAAGTGTGGCCCCCGGCAGGGACTACGCGTGCTTGCCAGCCGCCACGGACAACAGCGCCGCCACCGCCGCCGCGTGCTCCCAGCTGCTTGTCGGTTTCATCTCATCGTCGTCCTCGGGCACCGACGATGTCCTGAGGATGCACCGATTCGGCGTAGTCACGCAGTCCGGCCGCATCCTTGGCCAAAGCACTGACACCCTCCAAGTTGTAGACGATGTGGACTACAAAACCCACGAGGACACAACGACTCGTACCACAATTGCCTGTGCCACCGCCATGCCAGGCTCCGATGGCCGCTCGCTCTGTCTCTTCACTAGACCGATGCCGATCGCCGATGATGATGATAACCATGATCACATCATCCGTCCCCTGGAACTGCATCTGGCCGATGCCAACGACGCTGCAGAGAGGAGGGGATCCATCATCACCGTATCCACCACCCTCCCTGACGTACCACTCGGCCCACAAATAATGCGTACTCGCCCTATCTCGGCCGCTGGCCATCTCTGGGCACCGTGCTTTTTCGAGGATCCCGACCCGCCTTATCTCGGCCACTTTTTGATGAAACGCCTTGACAAGGATGCGGGCAAGTGGGAGGATGTCGCCGGCATGGACCTGGAGATCACGGCAGAAGAGCAATATTGGGCTGGCCGTTTCCTCCACGGATACGCCGTGGTTAAGGACAGAACCATCCTGTTGTCGTTGCAGCAATCAGGACTCTTCGTTGCCTTCGATTGCTCCACCGGCTCCTGGACTCAAGTCCTCACAACGGAGGACGCCATGGATTATTGGGACAACAACCGTTACCTCCCTATCCACGAGCGCGGCGTTTACGTGGAACAAGATGACACCATTTACTTCCTCTCCCACACTGTTCTCTACGCCTACAAACTGTGCCAAGGTCAGGATGGACTGTACCGGATGGCGCCGCCTATGGAGGTTGATTGTCTCTACCCTCTTGACGAAGCAGGCTGCTATGGGTTTGTCACGCATCTTGGCAACCGGATCATGTGCTCCGTGTGGATCGGTGTGTCGCTCCGCTGCAGCTGCGATGCAAAGCACGTGCTCATCACCACATTTCGCGTTGAGGCTGACAATAAGAGCACTAGTAGTCATGGCCACTTTGTCCCTAAAGGTGTCAAGATCATACATTCCACATGCCGCCGTTTAGACATCTCGCCACACAAGCCTAGTGACTCGCACGGCGAGTTCTTCTATCTACAGTAAGTGATTTAATTTCCTAGCTTGCTCCTCGTGTCTCAATTTCTCTTTTTTCACTAATTACCAGTTTCTATATATCTCCTGGAAATGTCAAGACTTCTGTAACTGAAAAAAAAACTAATCCTTGTATCACGTAAGGTATCTGTAAAAAAAAAAACTATCATAATTTGGTTTTGGAAACTTCTATAACTGAAGGCGAATTAATGTGCTATATACGGACTTCTATTGCATCAAAAGTTCAGTATGTAATTATTGTGAAAAAAATATGTTCTTTTCCCAGGGAATACGCGGAGATCAGTCCTGGAAAATCGATGGCACTCAAGGGGACAGAAATTGCAACAAACTCTTATATGCTAGAAGCGTCCAAGATACTTCCTTGTTGCAGGTTTTAAGCTGTTCTCACTATAGTAATTTTATTTAAGCTGCACCTTTAATTAATATCAATTTATTTGAATGTTTGTTGTCATTCTCAATACATGTTTGTTATACATTTTGATAGGAATTTTCTGAATGAAAAACCGTTACCATCTCCCCTTATGCTTGAGGGTTCTGCCGTCGAGGTCAACAACAAAGCTCTATATATCATTTGCCAAACTGCTTCCCGTTCTACTGTGTATAAAGTTAATATCATTGATGGAAGGCTGATGTGCATTAGCAAGACTCTCACACCTCTCTGCATTATAGACACAATTGTAAGTGGTGACAACTATAGTATGATGGAACGGCCTCTTCCATGGCATTTCGTTTGTAGCGGTACAGACATATATGCTGTACCGTGCATAGAAAATAAAGTCTATCAGTATAACTTGGATTCAGAAACTCTTGTGTATGATTACGTGCAAAGGCCAGTTGAAGACTCAATAGCTCTTGTTATTCAAGTTGGCGAGCTGACTATTGGGATAACTGGTACTTTCCGATGTATATATTGCCTGATGCGTAGATCTGGATGGAAGCGTATGGACACAGATCAGTCCTTTGAAATGAAAAGTAAGGTTCACTTTTCTGGATATGTGGTGCTGAGTGATAATGTCATCATCGTTTCTGATGCCGAGACAAGCTATTGGTATTTGCTTGACATGCGACGTAAGAGATGGAGTCATTTGCCAGGCAGCTGGTCTGAAGGGGGAATTCTAAGTGGGAGATCTGTATTTGTTGATGGTTTTATTTACACCTGTGCAAATGGGGGGCTTGCTGCTTTTGAGGTTATTGAACGAGGTGATATTTACTACCCCGGCCGCCAGAGTTACTTGAAATTTTCGTGGCGTAAGTATTGGGAGAGTGACAGAATGTGCTTGGATTATGTTGGCAAGGACAACATCTCTGGCGCTGATGTATTGTGTGTGGTACAAGGTAAATATTTCTTGTACCGTCGTATGCATTCATGTCAATTTATTATGGGTGAAAGTTCTCATGTTTCACTTGCACATATATTAAATTTGTGTATTTTTAACTTTTTGGTTCTTATCCACTCAAGTTTAATTCCACAATATTACACCATGGACATGGACTTGTACACATGACACCATATTGTTCTGACATGTGTCAACGTGCTGCTTGCATAAGGAGATAACACATGTCTTTGGACAAGTCAGCCGTGCTGGCACGTGCAACGTAGGTCCCATGTCGGATGACGCTGTTAACCGTCTGATAGCGAGGAATTCTTTTCTCTTACATGACAATCTTTGTTGTCGTCACAAAAGTGCTCACTTATATGACAATCAAGACATTTGGTCCTTATGGCACATACATGACAAATGCATTTTTTTGTCATAAATGCATCACAAAAATTTTACAGTGACCAAAAGCCGACCTTTTGTGATGATATGTATTATTGATGGCCATATTTGTACTAGTGTACTCATATTTCTACCATGTTTACCAACTTTAGTGGGCCATAACATAAACATTTTGCATTTGAGGATAGTCGCTTTGGACATCCTGCACTGAAACCACATCTTATGCAATAACAATTGTAAATTACCATTTATATTTCAGTTTGAATCTTTTTTATAATTATGTGTGTTTTGCATTGTTTGTTTATTTTTACATAAGATACACCTCTCATGTGATTTTATTTGTTAGGTGGTGATTATAATAGTCGGCCCGGCAGCAATCCTTTGTGCATCACCATTGTCCAAGTTAAGACGAGTACGGAAAGGCTGGAATGGAAACAAATGATTGCCCATGTGGATTTTGGGACATCTTATGTTGAGCAGAAAGGAGTAATTTGGACCAGCAGCTGCTTTGCAGTTGTCCCTTGATTTTTGACGTTCCACGCATTACATCTAGAATCTTATTTAAATTGTAATAGTTCCAAGGTATGAAAACATCACACGACTTGTCTATAACAGTAGTACCTGTCACTTGGCTATGTAGCTATATTAGACCTTGCTTTTGCTTTACCTTATGATGAGTCAAAAGAAATTTTCACAAATACAAAGCTCAAAAGTTAAGTGGTAACCAACTGATTCAAATAATCAACCAATCGATCATCAAAAAGACAAGATAAATAGTATGAGGCACTTTCAATTTCACAATCGACACTAACTTTATTAAAGACAATGCAATGACTCAAACTATATAAAAGACTTTAAAGCAACTCTCAACATTACTCATGACTCTCTTAAGCACACACAGAAACTTCAATAAACACTAATAAGAAAAACAAGCAAGAAACTAGACTAAAAAACACATAAAAACTATGAATAATGGCAAAGCCCTTCCCCCACACTCAAAATTTGCAATATCCTCATTGCAAGAGAAGAAACTCAACAAACTAATCATACAAACCATGCCTATTCAAGACTCAGAAAATTCGTCTTATATTCCTTATAAGAAAAGTGTAGTCCGCTTCATTCATCTTGATTGTATCCTGGATTCTCCGATCCACATCCCTTTGATGCATGTAGGCACGATCCCTGTCTAGATACAAGCGCTCAATATTCCTTCGGCAGACAGGACAACAATCGGGTGGTTGCAGATTATGATTTTCAACACTGTAGGGAGAGACACTGTTCAAAATCCTCTGAGCCGATCTGCGTAGTGGCTGAGCCGATCGGCACGGTGGTGTCCTTTTATCACTGCGACTGCCTCCACTTCCCTCTGCATTACCATTAACTCTTATTGAAGTTCCTGCTGCCCTGTCATCACTGCATGCTGCAGGTGTTTCCCAATTATCAAACATAGGATTACCAAAGCTTCTTCGCATATCAGAATCATCACCCAAATATCCAGACATACTATGATCACCACTTTCCAAAGTTTCCAAACAGCATAATGAATCAAAGTCGCTATCCCATTCAGAATACTTTTGAATTGGCTTACCCAATAGTCTAGCGGATCTTCGAACCTTTGGTGTAGTCTTACACTTTTTTGTAGCAGGCTCTTCATTTTCACTTGGCAAAGCCGTCAGATCAATAAATTCAGCGATCTTCAGTTCGTGCCGATCGGCTTCATTGTCGTGCTGATCGGCTCCGCGCCGATCGGCTCCAGTGTCGCACCGATCGGCACAGCTGACAGCTTCCTTCATATACTCAGCCAACTGTTCCAGATTACGCTCACGGATCGCCTTGTTCTGCTGCCTTCGTAAAATCTCATCGTTAATCTCCTTAGGCGTCTTCCCTCTAGGAACTGCACGATAGCCATTATCATATAAAACATCTCTAGGTATGAAAGTTGGATCTTCCGCCAATTGGAGTTCAACCCTATGTTGAAGATCTTTAGCACAAAAGAAACACTTGCAACCTTCGATGCAACTGTTCCTATGAATCTTGTTTTCTTGAAAACCCTCCCAATCGGTAAGAACCCTGGGAGATGCTCCATCCTTTCTAGCCTGAAGATCCTTTTCTGCATCCAGCTGGTTCATGGCTTCTTCGGCTTCCTCTTGCAGCTTGAGTTCATACTTGGCGGCAATATCATGTTCACTATAAAGCCGACACTTATGGATTGTGAGAGCGCTCTCTTCATCTAGTTCCTCCTTCTCTTGCTTAGTCAATATTCTTTTGAAAGATAGGAAATCTTCAAATGACAAGGGGCTAGGAAAATCAAGAAGGCCTTCCATGGTGTACCTTTGAGAAACAACTTCACTTTCAATAGGTTCTATAGATTTTCCCTTGCGCACCAATACTCTCTTCATCATCTACCGAAGTTCATTGTCCATCTTTACTTTTTCTGCGTTCCATGCATCAGCTTCGCTTTTCTTCATGAATTTCTTCCTCAGATTTGACCAGATGACAGGATCATCTCGTGTTGGTGTCAACACCTCATCTATTTTGTCCCAGGGCCAAACGACAGAGAAGTACGGAAATCCGTCATCGAGCCAATCGACGCCAGAGTCGCGCCGATCGGCGCAAGTGTCACGCCAATCGGCGCCGCCTTGGTTGCTTCCCAACACGCCGCCTTCCATTGCTTCTACCCTTAGGGTTTTGTTCCGGTGACTACGTAATGCAAGATGATCCGTGGGGTTGCCGCCCTCTCATATTTATATTCCTTGATTTCCAATTGGACTAGGACTCTATCTCTTTTTTGCCTAATTCAGCGAGTCTTAACAAGGCAAGGTTCGAAGCCGACTCAAAAACCAAAAAGACTGCCGCACCGATCGGCGCGGAACACTAATTTACCCAATCAGAAATAGAAAAATCATAAAAATCAAAAACACATACAGAGCTTTTATTTTACGTCGTTAAGCTCGACCACACAGGGCACTAAGTAGTGAAGTACATATCAAAAGATTTTAATTCAAATGTGTCAGGTTCTAGATATACCTTTAGACGTTGTCCATTCACTGTATACTTGTTTCTTTTGCCATCCATTATGATTAAAGCTCCTGAAGGTAACACCGTGTTCACAAGATAAGGCCCTTTCCATTTACTTCGCAGTTTGCCTTTACCAAATAATCTGAATTGTGAATTAAATAGGAGTACCCAATCTCCTTCCTTGAATTCCTTCTTCAAAAGCGTCTTATCATACCATTTCTTTGTCTTTTCCTTGTATATTGCCGCATTTTTATATGCACACAATCGCATCTCTTCTAATTCTCTTATTTGTATCTTCCTTTTCACGCCGGCGGCATCAAGATCCAAATTCATTTCCTTATTGCCCAATAAGCCTTATGTTCCAATTCCACCGGTAGGTGACATAATTTCCCATAGACAAATTGATATGGTGTCATGCCAATTGGTGTCTTGAATGCCGTCCTATATGCCTATAATTCTCCATTAAGCTTTGTGGCCCAATCCTTTCCTTCCTTTGTAACAATCTTCTGTAGAATCTCTTTTAATTGCTTATTTGACGTTTCTGCTTGTCCATTTGTCTGGGGATGATAGGCTGTCCCAATTCTATGTTCAACCCCAGATTTAGCCAAAAACCTAGTAAATTCTCCTCCTGTAAAATGGGATCCTCCATCTGTAATTATTATCCTTGGTACTCCATACCTAGGGAATATCTGCTCTTGAAGTATATTCCTTGATTCTCTTGTGGTATTGGTCTTGCATGCCATTGCTTCAACCCACTTGGAGACATAATCAACAACAACCAATATATACTCGCAACCATGAGAATTCATAAATGGTCCCATAAAATCCATACCCCAAACATCAAAGATATCAACTTGAAGATTATACTTAAGAGGCATTGCATTCCTACTGTTAACATTCCCTATTAGTTGGCATTGAGCACATGTTGCAACATACCTTTTTGCATCTTCATGTATAGTAGGCCAATAGAAACCACTCGTCCATACTTTTGCCTATGTTCTGAAGTAGCCATAATGTCCCCCATAATCCGAAGAGTGACATTTTGCCAAAATACTCGCTCTTTCGTCTCTGGGTACACATCTTCGCACTGCTCCGTCCTGGCAATACCTATACAAGTATGGGTCAGCCCATATAAATTTTCTCATTTCACTCTTAACTCTTTTATTTGTGTTCTTGTTCATCATATCAGTTTGTGCCTTGAAACCTTTGATAATATCCATTGTCCAACTCTCTCTACGATCAAATATGGCAAACAACTGCTCTTGTTGCATTTCATCTTTTATTGGCTTAGTTGATGATGATTCAAGACAGGACAAATGATCTGCTACAAAATTTTCTACCCCTTTCTTATCTCTTATCTCCAAATCAAATTCTTGCAGCATCAATACCCATTGCATTAACCGAGGCTTAGACTCTTTCTTTGAAACCAAGTATCTTATAGCGGCATGATCAGTATATACAATCACCTTAGAATTTAGAATGTAGGATCTAAATTTCTCAAAAGCAAATATAACAGCTAACATCTCTTTCTCAGTTGTTGTATAATTGATCTGCGCCTCATTCAAAGTTTTCCTAGCGTAATAAATAGCATGAACTTTACCTCCCTTTCGTTGTCCAAGAACAGCTCCAACTGCATAGTCAGTTGCATCACACACAATTTCAAAAGGTAAACTCTAATCAGGTGGCTGCATAATGGGTGCAGAGGATAGAGCTTCCTTTAATCTTCTGAAGGCAAAGAGTCTTTCATCATCCACGATAAATTCTGTATCTTGCTTCAATAATCCTGTCAGGGGCTTAGCTATCCTTAAATAATCTTTGACAAATCTGTGATAGAAGTTGGCATGTCTAAGAAAACTCCTCAAAGTTGTAAGATCAGTAGGGCGAGGTAATTTTTTTTTGGCAGTCAGACAAGTGATTCTCAGAGTGCTCAGGGATCTGAGGATACTCGGTCTGAGCTCCCACCTCGTCCGACTGGCGTGTACCATTCGGTTGGCAAGTCTTCAAACACGCCGACCGAAGTGGATAAACCGTTTGAAAAGACGGTTCCTGCCTCCATTCCCGAGCCTCTGTCTCAGACTACTCCAACTAATATCTCTTTGCCTCTTGACAAAGGTAAAAGAACTCTTCCTATAGATATGCTTGGTCGGCCTAAGGTGGAGGAAGTTGTTGGCCGACCGACAAGAGATAAACAATGTCTTAGACCAAGTTCGTGCAGATCTGGCTGGTAAGTTTTCCTACCATCCATATTTAAGCAATCTGCTAATCACTCTAACGCTAAAAGTTTTACTTTTAGCTCGCGATAAAAAAATCACTGATCTGGAGAAGTTGACTTCCAACCAACAGAGGTTCATTGACGCCTTGAAGGTTGAGAAGGAAAGCCTCTCCAAATTGGTTGAAGACCAGAAGACCGAGATCACTCGGCTGCAGGAGGAGCTGAAGGGGACTGAAGCGAAGATAGAGGAGACTAAGACTGTCTCCAAATATTTCAAATGTAAACTTGCCAGTAAGCCTTCGACTTCTTTCTTCTGCTTGATTCTTCTGTTGATCATACTGACCAATAATTATTATTTGCAGCTCTATCTTACGCCGCTCGGCAAGCAATGAACTATGTTCATGCTAACCGAGTAGAGCAGACCGGTCACTCTCTGGACTACTTGTTGGAGCATGCATCAGAAGCCATTGCTCATAACACTCGGCGAGTGACGACCGAAGCCGGGAGTCAAGTGCTGTCGATTTGCCAATCCTGGTCTCCTGCTCTACCATTGGACAAGATCAAAGAGGGCTTTAACCCTGACCTGACCGACGATCAATGCCAGCTGCTCTTGGATTCCATGCTTGAGACTTCCCAGGCCTTGGTCGAAAATATAGAAATCAATCCGACCGTGCCGACTCCTCCAGCAACTCCAGAGGTTGAACTTTGGGCTGACTCTTCCTCTCCTTCAAAGAAGATATAATCCTGTAATAGTGTAAAACATTAGTAGTGTTTTTATAATGATACTTGTATATAAACTAATCTTATGCTTTTATAGCTTTAGAAGTTTGTCAAAGATATCATTGACATGTTTCTATCAAGAGAAACAAAGATTGCATCGGTCTGCCATAACATATTAGGTTGTAACCCGTAAACGCGTAACAAACAGAATCAACCAATCGACATATGACCTCTCACACTTTTGGTCCTGGGTTTAATTTAGTGGTAGTCTGATGTGCAGCATAAAGTATTTAACCATGATGTAGAAGCGTAAGACCAAAATAATAAAGACCAAAACTCAGGATCTCAAGATCTCATGATAATAAGTTGGTCAAAAAATAGGCCAAAACCAAAATATGGTTAGACCGAGATGGGACATTATTGCTAGCCCCCTGGCTCAATTGTTTAATAGAATCAATTAAGGAATCGGGACAAATATAGAATAAAAATCATCAGAAAATCTTTCATTAAAAAAGACCAAAGTTTCATTCATAAATAATGTATAAATACACAAAATAATAGCTAAGTATAGAAATGACGTAGCTGATTTATGTTCCAGGAGTTTGGAATATCATCGCCTTCTTCATACATCAGTCGGTAAGCCCCCGGGCGAGTGACTTCCTTCACTACGTACGGTCCTTCCCACTTCGGAGAGAGCTTATGCTGATTCTTTGTCGATTGCACTCGGTGAAGCACTAGGTCTCCAACTTGAAAGTGGCGACTGCAGACGTTCTTATCATAATAACGACACAAGCCTTGTTGGTAGAGTGCCGACCGAAATAGAGCGTGATCACGCAACTCCTCTGCCACAATCAAATCAATTTCTCGGTTCTCCTCAGAAAGCTTTTCATCGTATGCTTGAACCCGTGCCGAGACAAGACTGACCTCAGTCGGCAACATAGCTTCTGAGCCATAGACCAATGAAAAAGGTGATTGTCCGGTAGCCCGACTGGTGTTTGTCCGAAGCCCCCAAAGAACTGAAGGCAACTCTTTGACCCACTGACCGGCATAAGGTTTGAGTCTGTCAAATATCCACGGCTTTAATCCTTGAAGAATCATATCATTGGCCCGTTCAACCTGCCCATTGCTTTTCAGATGAGCCACTGATGCAAAGTGGATCTTTATTCCCATCTCATCGACAAAGTCCCGGAACTCCACTAAAGTGAATTGAGTGCCATTATCGGTAATGATATCATGAGGAACTCCAAACCGAGTGAATATATCTTTGACAAACTCGATCGCCTTCTTGGATGTAATCTTGCCGACTGGTTTCGCTTCAATCCACTTGGTGAATTTGTCGATAGCAACAAACAAATGAGTGAACCCGCCTGGTGCTTTCTTGAAAGGACCAACAATATCAAGCCCCAAACAGCAAAAGGCCAAGTCAATGGTATCATGTGAAGTTGCTGTGAAGGCACATGTGTTTGTTAAGCGAAGAACTGACAACCCTCACACTTTCGAACAACTTGGTGTGCATCTTCGACCGCCGTGGGCCAATAAAACCCTTGCCGGAAAGCTTTGCCGACCAAAGTCCTGGAAGCTGCATGATTGTCGCATATTCCCGAATGAATCTCTTCTACCAACTTTTGGCCTTCAGGAATTGAGATGCATCACATCAAAATGTTGGAACCACCCCTTTTGTAAAGTTGGTCCCCCACCAACAAGTATCCTCGAGATCGAATCTCTAATCTTTGCTGCTCATTAGGATCCAAGGGCAGCGTTCCCTTATCCAAATACTGAATGAGTGGGTCGCGCCAGTCGATCTTGGAGACGTCATCGTCAACAAGATCAGCAACAATACTCATCAACATGTCCGACCGGGGAGAAATTGTTGGGAAATCCAGAACATGTAGGAAAACACCCGACGGTACTGCAGACCGAGATGATCCTATCTTGGCTAACTCATCAGCCGCCTGGTTATTATCTCGGAGAACACATGTGAACTTCAATCCATCAAATTTGTCTTTGAGTTTTCGCACTTCTTGGCAATAATCACTCATGTTGTCATCTACACAGTTCCAATCCTTGGTGACCTGATTAATGACCAAGGCCGAATCTCCAAATATGTCGATGCACTTAATACCGAGTGACACAGCAATGCACAGACCGTGTAGGAGAGCCTCATATTCCGCAGCATTATTAGACGCGCGAAACATGATTTGAAGGACGTATCGAAGCCTTTCTCCAGTAGGCGAGATAAATACAACTGCTGCACCTGCCCCTTGTAATTGAAGGGAACCATCAAAGTACATTTTCCAGTACTGGATATCTTGGGTAGCAGGAGGATTTTGAATCTCTGTCCACTCGGTAATGAATTCTGCTAACGCTTGTCCCTTTATAGCCGACCGAGGCACGAACGTAATAGTATACTGACCAAGGTCGACTGCCCACTTGGCTATTTTTCCTTCAGCTTCTCGGTTATGTAACACCGTCCCGAGTGCAAAAGATGTTTGAACTTCAATTGGATGAGCTTGGAAATAGTGCTTCAACTTCCTTGAGGTGATCAATAATGCATATAACAACTTCAAGATCTGCTGGTACCTTGTCTTAGAGGCGCTGAGAACCTCACTTATAAAGTAGACCGGATGCTGTACTTTTTGCACATGTCCCTGTTCTTCTCGGTCGACTGTCAAAACAGTACTCACAACCTGGGTTGTGGCCGAGATGTAAAGCTAAAGTTTTTCTCCTGGCTCCGGAGGCGCCAACACTGGAATACTGTTGAGATGAATCTTTAATTCGTCTAGTGCCGACTACGCTCCCTCAGTCCAAACAAAGTCGTCCTGCTTTTTAAGCAATCGGAAGAGTGGTAACCCCCTAACCCCCAACCGGGAAATAAAGCGACTCAAGGATGCCATGCATCCAGTCAGCTTCTGAACGTCCCTTTGAGAATTAGGCGGCTTCATATCAAGGATTGCCTTGATTTTATCTGGGTTAGCCTCTATACCTCGTCTCGAAATGATGTAACCGAGTAACTTTCCCGATGGAACTCCAAAAACACACTTTTTAGGATTCAGCTTCATTGAATAATGTCTCAGATTGTCAAAGGTTTCTGCTAGGTCAGAGAGAAGTTCTTTGACTTTTTGACTCTTGACAACGATGTCGTCAACATACGCTTCAGCGTTCCGACCGATCTGAGTGGCAAGGCAACGTTGAATACCTTGTTGGTAAGTTATGCCAGCATTTTTCAGACCGAATGGCATAGTGATATAGCAATAGGCGTCGAAGGGTGTTATAAAGGAAGTCTTGATCTAATCTTCGACTCTCAGTGGGATCTAGTGATAGCCCGAATAGGCATCCAGAAAGCTTAAAAGCTCACACCCGGCTGTCGAATCTACAATCTGATCAATACGAGGACTTTTGGGCAGACCTTATTGAGATCGGTATAATCAACACACATCCTCCACTCTTTATTCTTTTTAGGTACAAGGACTGGATTTGCTAACCAGTCGGGATGATACACCTCCTTTATAAACTTAGCTTCTAACAATCTAACTATCTCCTTCTTCATAGTGTCCTTGTGATCTTGCACAAATCTTCTAAGCCGTGGGTGAACGGGGGTAGCCCCTAGAGGTACCCTTAACACGTGCTCAATCTTTTTCCTAGGAACTCTCGGCATGTCAGATGGTTTCCATGCAAAGATATCCCTATTCTCCTGGAGGAAAAGAGTGAGCGCGAGTTCCTATTTTTCATCAAGGTTGACCCCAGAATAAGTCACCTTATCGGGGTCCTCAGGATCGAGCGAAATCTCCTTGGTTTGGATGTCATCGGTCTGGATCTTGTCCTTGGTAGGTTTCTTTGTCGGAACCTCCATTCCAGTCTACTCCTCTTTACCGACCGCCTTGTGGATCTCCTTTTGGTCTGACAGCACCAACTGTTTGGTAGCCATCTCACAACTCTACACATCGCAATCAAAAGAATTCCAAAGATCAGAGTGGAGGGAGATTATTCCGTTCGGGCCTGGCATCTTGAGAGTGAGATACGGATAGTGCGAAACAGCCATAAACCTAGCCATCGCCGGTCAACTAATGATAGCATGGTATGCTGACTCAAAGTCTACCACCTGGAAGAGGATACGCTCTGTCCTAAAATTATCACGGGTGCCAAAGGTGACTGGCAGAGTGATTTGTCCAATTGGGACTGAAGTCTTGCCAGGCACAATCCCATGGAAGGGTGAATAACTCGGTTGGAGGTCATTGATTGACAGACCAAGCTCTTAAAGGGTCCTGGTGAAGATTAGGTCTAAACTGCTTCCTCCATCGATGAGTACTCTGTTGAACTTCACCTCCTTCATAGTCGTAGCAAGCACCAATGGGTAGCGACCTGGTTTTGGTAGATGTTTTGGATGGTCCGACCGATCAAAGATGATTGGCATCTCAGACCACCTCATGTACTGAGGCATAGCTGGCTCCACCGAGTTAATCTCTCGAAGCTCTAACTTTTGCTTGCGCTTGGATGTATAGGCATCCGGGCCTTCGAAGATGAAGTTTACTTCTTTGCGGGGCTCCTGGAACTCTCCTGAATCATCCTTGTCATCATCATCCTTAGGCTTGTCTTTGTTGCTGTTGTTATGCCTCGGGGGATCTTTGGCCACCTTGAGCGTAGCTGTTGCAAAAACCTTCAGATAATAGCAATCCTTTGCTTTGTGGTTTACCTTGGGGTGCCAAGGGCAAAAGCCACTCAGCAACTCATTAGTAGACGGCTGGTTCGTCCGAGGATTCTTCCAAAACTGATCCACTGTGTTGACAGCATTGTCAGGTTTTCTCTTCTTGTCCTTCTTGGAGGACTCAGGCTTGTTCGACCACTTCTCCTTGCCCTTTCCTCGGATATCATCAAGTGCAGACTCTCCTGATGCATACTTATCAGCAATCTTGAAGCACTCTTGAGCGGTGAGCTTGAGATCATGGTTCCTTCGACCGATTTCCCGGACCAGATCGTCGCTACGAATTCCACCCAGGAAGGCAATAATGATTTGCTGATCGGGGACATTGGGGATCTCAGTCTTCTTAGCGCAAAACCGCTTGATGTAGTCACGAAGAGGCTGATCTCCTTTCTGCTTGATCCGAGTGAGGTCAAAGTGGTTGCCCGGTCGGTTGCAAGTTGCTTGGAAACTTTCTATGAGTTTCCTGTGGAGGTCTCCCCAAGATGTGACTGACTCCTTAGGTAAAGATGTGAGCCATATCCAAACGACAGGTTCTAAGCAGACCGGAAGGTAATTAGCCATTACGTGGGAATCACCTCCAGCCGACCGGATCGTCGTACTATAGAGTTGTAACCACTCTTGGGGATTGGTTTGTCCATCATATTTTTCGATGGGAACTGACTTGAATCCTTTTGGCCATCAAGCAATGCAAAGTTGAGGGACGTAAGCCTTGATGTCATCAATCTCATCATCAGTCAGTGTTGGTGACCGCCTTTGTCGGTCTGGGGACGTAGTTGGGCTACGACGGTGGCGTGGGCCAGCATCCTCATCATGACGACATCGTCGATTGCCATCATTATCACACCGATCCCGATCGTCATGTCGACGTCGGTTGTCGCGATTGTCTCTTAGAGGAGGATTCTGACGATCATCCCGTTGGTTGTCCCGTCGGTCGTCCCATCGGTCTTCCCGTCGGGCATCCATCCTTCGTTCACGCCGTTCTTCCTCATAGCGTTGTTTGTCCCGAGTGCGCTCCTCGTGGTGAGAGTTGATGGTGTCTCGTCTATCATGGAGGCTGAGAAATTTTCTCAGGTCTTCGTGCCTTCGCCGACCCTGAGGAGATACATGGCTAGATCTTTCGACCGATTAAGACTTTGCAGCATCTTGTGCTGCTGCGGCCTTGAGCATAGCCACCGCCTTCTCCATAGCAGGAGTTTGATAGTGGGCATCAACCATTAAAGTGTCAAGCAATGTCTTGGCCCCGGTGATGTTGTTCTGTGGGGTGTGATAGACCTTAACACCATCCATTTCAAGGTCAGGGCCGAGATCCAGTCGGCGTGTGTTACGTGATCCGCGTGACCCTCTTGGTCGACGGTGGTGACCGACCGATAATTCATCAGCTGGCAGGTTATCATCCTGTCGGCCTCCTTCGACCGGCTGGTTTTGGTGACCACCGGCTGGATTCCCTTCTTCTTCGACATCTGGATCCTCATCCTGGTTTCCAGTAGCAGGATCTACTATATCCACCATGTTGACTATATGGGGATATGAGTAGGTCGATCCGACCGTGTTCTCATGAAAAGACCGATCTGACATCGAGTCATATCCGAAGGAAGAGTCTTCCTGCTCGGATCCGAGTGGGATCAATGCAGGGATAATGTCAGACAGACTCGGTGATCGCACCATGGGGCTGGCTGCGGTCGAGTCTGATCTGTAGTCATTCAGACCTAGGGCTCCATTGTCGCCGACCGTGAAATCGAGCGATCCAAAGGAGATCTTGAAGTCCGGCGAGTATTGTATGATGGGAAGTTCGACCATCGTAGTCGATGGAGAATCCCGGCGAGCCTTGTCCCCTTCGTAGCGCGCCTACTGTCGATGCTCAAGACTGGCAGTAAATATATTGGGCTACGTTGAGACCAAGAACTATGATGGTTATACAATACGCTGAATTATACAGGTTCGGGCCCTCTTAATGAGAGTAAAAACCCTACGTCCTGTGTTCTGTATTGTATTGATTGTCATGAGATGTTGTGTCTAAAATGCCTCTCCCTCTATGGGGGGTACCCTGCCACCTTATATATCTGGTCGGTAGGGGGGTACAGGCAGAGTTCTAGTCGTACTCTACAAGGATTCTATATGGCAAGTCTAATCTTTCTTGTCTTGCATTCCAAGCCGAGTCGGTCGGCTTCCTTGTTGATGAAGTACCCGGTCGGCCACCGACTTAGCCTTGTATGAGGATACCCGTAAAGCAAGTATCCCACAAGCTCTATAGGGAACAACTTCAGGATTGTTTTTCACGATGGTTCAACACGGTTTTGACCCATGATAGGGAAGGCATCTGCTACTGTATCTACCCATGACAACGTTGATCACCGAAGACAACTATATTGTCTTAATTTTCAATTCTATTGGGTTCTTATCAAAATACATCAAAGGTTGTCTTGAGTGAATCAAGAATAATTTTTTTTTGAATTTACTCTTGATTTGTGATAAGATTGTGTTGAATTTCATGTGTGTATGTTGGACTATGTGAAGTGGAATAATCACTTGTCATGTGATATGTGTGTAATATTTGATTTTTATATTAATCATTCTACTCAATTTTTTGTCATCCTGGTGGTGTTTTTTTTTGTTCAGGTTCATTGTGTTTAATAAATCTGCTAAAGAGTCACGATGACAAGTAATTGGGGACATAGGGTCTATCTTTTATTTGGTCAGTTATTATGACGTGCCTTTTTATTAAAAATATATTTTTTGTGCAAGCGTAGCACGTGCAAATCGCACATGCAAAAAACTAGTAGTCTTTTAAGTGTCGAAAAAATAGGTTCAAAAAAAGTGTTGGAAAAAGCAAAGGAAACTACAGCTTAACCACACTTAGCATCACCCAGGCATTTGTCTGCCTAAAACCTATTGAGTTATCGGTGAATCGCACAGCACGTAGATCATGACAGAGAATGAAAAAGTAATAAAACACATGAATAGAGGAGGCAAAGTTCTTTATTCATGTATTCTGGTCAATTGTAAGCTTCATGACCATTGATGATTTGATCCCCATGGTATGAATGTTTTGGTGATAGATGACAACTATGAAATTGTGGGCTAACATCTACACGAGTGTTGTCTATGTAGGAATTATCTCTTAACTCTATCGTAAATCATATGGATGATGGTGTCCTTGGCGATTGATGACAATGACCGCAAGCATGGAGGCTTGTGAACTTGATGGAGTCCAAGGGTTGATGAATATGGATCAAAGCGGAGAACAAACTATGGTGCAAGTGTTTGGAACACTTGAGTAGTTGTTAGGGCTTTGAGTCCATAGGAAAAACATGACTATTAAGGGGGTCTAGGTCATTCTCTTAGGTCATGTCTAGTCGGTGATCTGCAAGGTTGCTCGGTGAAATCACAGGCACTAGGTGACAGTGGAGAAGTCAAGGAGCTGTTCGGAGAAGCCAGGAAATGAAGTTAAACGAGGACGACAAGTTTCAGCTTCTAGACATAGAGACCGGACAGAGGGGGCTATAGAGACCGGACTGTACGATCACTATAGGGAGTTTTCCAGGACTTAGAGTGAGAAGCAGGACTCTGTTAAGAGGAGACTCCGTACAGACCGGACGGTCCGGTCAGTAGGAGTGCAGGAGAGACAGAAGCAGCATCACGCCAAAATGTTTCTGGACTAGAGAGAGAAATGGACCGTACTGTCCGATCAGTTGAGGAATCAGCAGTGGCTGAGCTATTTGTGCACAGAGTTGCAATGACTGGACTGTCCGGTCAGGCAGTGACCGGACTGTCCGGTCAGTGTGCCCAGGAAGCTGGGGTCTTGGAGACCTCTCTTGACCAGTGGAATACCTGAGAGCATTTGGTAAGGTCCAAGAGGAAAAGAGGAGAGCACTAGGAGGAGATATTGCATATCTTGAGAGTACTAGAGAAGAGTAGCTTGAGCATCTTGCACATCTAAGGCTAGGGTGTCCTTGAGGGTGTGATCTAGATTGTTACTCTTGGTCTATGGTGAGACCTAGACCGGTTAGGTGTCAGTGATCGAGCCTATCATGATCGGTTGTGAAGGCCTTACCACGTTTGTACATGGTTTGAGCCCGCCGTTGAAAGGGGCATCGCTAGTGAGCGCTCGTGTCGGCTCGGGGAGTCCGGCAAGTTCTCAAGTGAGGCGAGCTTGTACTTTGTGCAGCGGTGACGCACACCATGTCTTCACTCAAGGAGTGATTGCGGGTTCGTTGGCGAGAAGTCCACTTGGTGGCGGGAGGAACCGGGACTCCGGCGGGAGTAGTCCAACAATGATTAGGGAAAGGCGGCATCCTTTCGAGACCTCGGGAAAAAAAATCATGAGCATTCCTTGACCCTCTCTTTACTATTTCACAACTGTGTGCTCTAGTGAGTAAGATGACTTGTGGCTTGTATAGGCTAGTGTGATTGGCTTCCGCACTTTATCTTATCATGAACACTAGCATTTGTAGGGTCTTGGCCTACTAGACTTGTTTAGGTTGCTTATCTTGTTAGACTTAAGTAGCGGAATTGAAGTATTTGGATTCGTGAGCGGCTTACCAATTAACCCCCCCCTCTCGGTACGCCTTCAGTCCTTACAAGTGGTATCAGAGCCAAGTGCTTATCTTTGAGGCTTCACCGCCTTGAGTAAGGATGTTGGGACCGGCGGGGAGTGTTCCCATATTCAATGGTGAGGACTATGCATATTAGAAGGCTCGCATGCAAGCCTACCTTCAGTCCCTTGACCCAGAGATATGGTCGGTCACTCACGAGTCCGATGCGGATGTGAACCTACTTGTGCCTGACTACATTAAGTGTAATGCTAAGACCAAGAATGCTTTGTTTGCTTGCATCTCTAAGGATGTGTTTGCTCAGCTAGATGCTAGTTCCACAGCTCATGGTATCTGGACTGAGATTCAGGCGCTCTATAAGGGCACCAGTGATGTCAAAGAGAAAAGATACTATGTGATGAAGAACAAGTATGATAACTTCACTAGATTGCCACATGAGAGAGCTAACACTGTTCATTCTCATTTTCATGTACTAGTGGAGGAGATCAACGCACTTGGGGATGATTTCAAGATGAAGCCCGTCGAGGTGATAAGAAGATTCTTGAGGCTATTCAAAGACCCCAAGTATGAGTCCATCATCACCTTCATCTTGCAAGGTGACCTCAAGACCAAGACCATGAAGAATGTATTTGGCAAGATCACCACCTTCGAGAGCTAAAAATCGGGGTTGGATGATCCTCAACCATCCAATCTTGCTCTACCGGCTGACAAGCAAGAATCTAGCAAGAGCAAGAAGAACAAGAAGAAGGTGATCATTGAGGATGATGATGAAGAAGATGATGATGAGGGTGACTTGACCAAGGAGTTGGCTCTTCTCATGAGGAAGATGAAGAACTTCAAGAATAATTTGCTTCCAAGTCAAGGGGCAAGTGCTTCAATTGTGGCTCAAAGAATCACTTTGTTCGAGAGTGCCCAAAGCCCAAGAAAGAAGCATTCAAGTCACAAGATTCAAGTGAAGAAGAAGAAGAAGACCCCAAGGCCAAGCACAATAAGAAGAGGTTCTTCAACAAGGACAAGAGCAAAGGCAAAGGCAAAGCTCAAGACTACAAGAAGAAGTCTTCTTGCAAGGCCCTTGTTGGAGAGTGGACAAGCGATAACTCATGTGATGGGTCCTCCTCCTCAAGTGATGAAGAAGTGGCCGGTCTAGCCATGATCAAGACCACACCTACACGAGCTCTTCCTCCACCTCCCACGTACCTCATGGCCATGAGCCAACTTAGGGAGAGTGAGGATGAGAGCAGCGATGATAGCGATGATGAGGAGCCCACGACATTGCGATCAAGAAATCCAAAATGTTGGATGTGGTAAGAAAAGAGTGTAAGTTGGCTAAGGACCGTGTTGGTGAGCTTGAGAGTGAGGTCAAGGACCTTGTCACATCTCATGAGGCCCTAAACAAGAGTTATGGCAAACTCATGGGTGATCATGTAGAGCTTCATGAGAAGTACAAGGCTATTGAGATTACTTTTGAGGCATCAATGTTGAGAACCTTGCCTCTCCCTCCCCTAGTTCATCCAAGAGTGATGCTTCTACTATGTGTGATGAACTAACAACCTCGGTCGAGGTTTCTTCGCTTGAGACACTTGTTTTGAAGGAACTTCACAAGCTCAAGGATGAGAGGGAGAGGATGATGAAGGGCTGTGAGAGACTTAAAGCCACCCATAGGGAGATACTTAGGAAGAACCAAGTAAATGAAGTTTCCAAGACTTCTTCACTTGAGCCATTCATTTTGGAAGAAAATCGCAAGCTCAAGGAAGAGAGGAAGACGGTGATGGATGGCTTTCAGAGGCTCACACAAGGTAGAGCCATCCACAAGGAGATTCTCGGGAGGAACCTTATGAACAATGTCTCCCACCGGGGACTTGGCTCATATCCCGCCGCCATCGACATCATAGGTACGAGTGATTCCATCCCCACATGGATCAAACCCCTTCTTGCCGATGACTACTATTGTGAGAGGTGTTGCAAGGATGGCCACGCCACTCAGGATTGTCCCATGGTGAGAAGTTCCATTGTTTTGCCTAATGCTAACTTGTTCCATGAGAACACACATTTCATGCTTTTTAGGAATAAGGATGGCAAGGTGAAAACTAAGGCCTTGGTACCACCAAACAATAAGAGAAAGGTCAAGAGCATATGGGTGCCTAAGTGTATTGTTGATCTTGAGAAATCGGCTACATACAAGTGGGTGCCCAAGAACAAGACCTAGATGGTGGTGGTGGTGGACTGAGCGCTTTCATGAAGATCATGTGAAGTCCACCACAAGTGACATGGACCTCAATGACCTATCTACTCATGAGGGAGGTAACCGTGTTAGTTCTTGGTAGTTGTAGTGCGTTTTTCTTTCTCTTGCATTGCATGGTAATTAGGACTCCTTTGTGACTTGTATGCTTTGCATCCATGCATGTGTAAATAATTAAAAGAAAAACACATAAAAATTAGTCAATGTCTAACCCATCCAAGATAGCTATAAGCAAGGGGGAGTGCTTGATATGGTGGTTTGACTTCTCTCAAGGCATGGGCATGGCTTATAGTGAGTAAGCTTGGGAGGGGTTCAAACTTGACATTGTTAGGTTTCCTTGGTGTCTTGCTCTTAATATTGCTTGCATTCCCATGGCATGTTTACTTTCATTGCATATGTAAATTTCTTGTTGTAGGCATCATATAGGAAACACAAAGGAGGCTTGTCACATTTGGAGATATTTGTGCCTCATGCTCTATATGAGATTACATCTCCGTAAGTGTGACCAAAGGAAAGGATTGTGCTTCATGCCCATTGAGAAAGCTACTTGCGTGGTTCATGGACTAAGGCTCACACATACCCTTTGGTTCTTATTTGCCTTGGTTCTTATTTGCTTGATCTTTTATTTGGCATTTGCAAAAACTATGAGGCCATAGAGTGCCACTATTTGAAAATAAGTATTTGAGTGTTCCCTCTATATTCCAAGTGCGGTGTTTATTTGTGTGTTTAGCGAGGGCACTTGAAAAATGGTGAAATTCCTTGATTCAGTGAAAATTTGGTAGTGACCGTACAGTCTGATCTTCGGACCGTATAGTCCGGTCAGTGCCCTCGGGCACAGTGCTGGAGAGTTTGGTCGTAGAGACCGGATAGTATGGTCCTATTGACCGGACCGTCCGGTCTATATGGTTTGCCAGCAGACCTAGAGTAGACCGGATCGTCCGGTCCAGAGACCGTATGATGAGGACATCACTCCTAAGGATACATGCAACACTCCTCCAATTTTGGACTTGCAAGGTCCAATGACTAGAGCTCGTGCACGACGACTAAATTTAGAGGTGAGCTCGTTCCTACATTCTTCATTATATGTCACTTTTGAAAATGGTTTGCTACCTAATGATTATATTTTAATTAGGAACCATGGAGAGGACCAGGAGATGATAGGAGAAGGACTTGGAGACGTGGAGGACCAGCAAGGACGTGGAAGCCAAGGTGGAGGCCTAACCAAAACCGACTTCGAGTCTGTTTCGGGGCTCAGGACTAGTATGCACTAAAACAGATGCCCAAGACACATACGGACTCGGATTTGGACGTTCTACATATGCACGGAAAGATAAGAAGAAGACCTTTCCAATGCCGCCGGTCTCATATCAAAATTCGTCCGGAATCATCGGGAATCGTCGAAACAAGAGAGAGTCCAGAATCTGTTTAGGTACTATGTTGAGAGCTATTTTGAAGAAAAATTTGAAGCAATGGGAAGAATGTTTGCCTCATGTTGAGTTTGCATATAATCGGACAACACATTTTACTACCAAGGTAAGTCCTTTCAAAGTAGTGTATGGTTTTGATCCCCGTACTCCACTTGATATACTTCCTCTACCTATTCATGAGAGAGTTCATGTTGATGCTAAGGAACGTGCTGAATTTATTTTAAAAATGCATGAGACCACTAGACTTAGCATTGAAAAGATAAATGACAAGTATAAAATTGCTGGTAGTAAAGGTAGAAAAGAAGTAAAACTTGATGTAGGAGATTTAGTATGGTTACACTTGAGAAAAGATAGATTTCTAGATTTGAGAAAGTCTAAATTAATGTCTAGAGCTGATGGTCCTTTCAAAATAATTGAGAAAATTAATGATAATGCATACAAACTTGAGTTGCCTACCGAGTTCGGGGTTAGTCCTACTTTTAACATTTCAGATTTGAAACCATACTTGGAAGAAGAGAATGAGCTTGAGTCGAGGACGACTCCACTTCAAGAGGGGGAGGATTATGAGGACATCACTCCTAAGAATACATGCAACACTCCTCCAATTTTGGACTTGCATGGTCCAATGACTAGAGCTCGTGCACGACTACTAAATTTAGAGGTGAGCTTGTTCCTACATTCTTCATTATATGTCACTTTTGAGAATGATTTGCTACCTAATGATTATATTGTAATTAGGAACCATGGAGAGGACCAGGAGATGATGGGAGAAGGACTTGGAGACGTGGAGGACCAGCAAGGACGTGGAAGCCAACGTGGAGGCCCAACCAAAACCGACTTCGAGTCTGTTTCGGGGCTCAGGACTAGTCTGCACTAAAACGGATGCCCAAGACACATACGGACTCAGATTTGGACGTTCTACATATGCACGGAAAGATAAGAAGAAGACCTTTCCAATGCCGCCGGTCTCATATCAAAATTCGTCCAGAATCATCGGGAATCGTCGAAACAAGAGAGAGTTCAGAACCATTAGGGTTTGGGTTTTACTTAGATTATTCTGTTCATAACAGTTTCGCCGTCATCACGGTTTGTGAGACCCCAACTTCGTGAGATTCATAATACATCTGCAATTGTGTTGCTTTCTTCTTTGTTCTTGCTTGTGTTCTTGATTCGCAGGCAGGGATTAGCCTTCTCGGCGAGGTCAATTGTTTTAGGACGATTGATAACCAGAGGAGACGTCGTGCTACGATTGCGGGGTTTAGAACGTGCTGTTCTGAAGCCGGATCGATTTGTGTGTCGCCTCCGACCAAATTAACGTATCCAGAATCTTTCGGAAGATCGGGAACCCTTGTCCACATCATCGTACCGTCCGGTCACTTGAGTTCATCACGGGAAGTATTTTCAGATCTGAACTGTTGATTCTTCCTTGAGCGAATCACGACCGTCCATTCAGGATTTGACCTAGGTCAAGATGTGTCAGACCATCGTTGGTCTTTTCTTCGTTCATCGACCGAAGCCGAGAGCTTGAACTCGCCGCCTCCACCGATTCCGCCGTCGTCGCCGACACACCGACCACCGCGCCTCCACCTTGCTCGCCCGAGACCTTGCACCGCCGCCAGCTTCACCTAGCCGCGCCGCCACGCTCACCTCCGCCCGTGCGCAAGCCATGCGCCGCCGCTTCCTCGCGCACCGCGCCACCACCGAGTGCCGCCACCCCGACCTCGCCGCCGAATGCTCCAGCCGCGCCGCCGAGCCATCCCTTTTCCACTCGTGCGCAGAACATTCACCAGAGCCGATTTCCACCAGAGCAAGAGAAGAAAGTTGCCATCTTTACTGTTCTCCGGTGTTCCTCGGTGACCGACTGAGCGTCCCTTGGTCTTTGATCTCGTTCCTCCCCTAGGGTATCATGCTAATTCTCCCAATTCATCGATATATGCCCTGATTATCGAATAGTTAGTTAATTAATGCAATTAGTACAATTTCCATCATTAGTTGCATTAATTGATTAATTAGCTCAACCTAGATGCAATTAATTTCATGCTTATCTGTTAATTGTAATTCTAGGGTTTGTCTCCTGTTTAGTCTGTAGTTAGATTTATTGCCTATTATTTGACTGCACACTAGATGACTCGCACCAGCCATAGATAGTCAATGATCACTGTTATTACTTTGCATAATTGTCTAGTGATCATGTCCTTCATTCAGTGCTACGATTTCTATTGCGCATTCTTTTCTAGCGGTGCTTTGCTTGTAGATGTATTAGGACTCTATGCTTGTCCCACCTACACCTATGCGCGTGTAGTGACAGCAGTACAGTCAGCAGGCAGATATGGCAGGGTCAGGACAAGACAAGGGAAAGGGGAAGATGTCTGAGAAGCCAAAGTCTGGATCCAGAGTCAGAGAGAGATAGGAGAGTGGCCAGGCACCTAGATGCCATGGATCAGTCACGGAGGACTCCGGGGTCACGTCTGATCCTAGAGTAGCCTCGTGAGGCACAGGGTCTGAGGAGGAGCACCAGGCAGAGGACAACACCTCTGGCTGTCGGAGTGGTACCACTGCTGTGGACACAACGTACTCCGATTTCCCGTCAGGGGAGATCATCGAGAACTGCGGATCAGGGATCCTTCAGGCAGTAGGAGGAGGAGTCTGAGGAGGAGGAGACCTTAGAGTTAGAGTCTCAGGAGCTTGTTGAGAAGGAGGAGTTAGAGGAGGAGGCAGAGCAGACTGTTCCCCAGACGATAGCTCACCGGGCAGGAGACCCGAGGTTCACCTGTGAGGTGTGCACGAGGAGGCTGGAGAGACTTGTTCAGGTAGCAGGAGAGCCGGATATCCTCAAGGTTCCTGCAAAGGACCTTAAGGTACTTTGGTTTGTGCCTTTCGAGCAGTGGGTTCCAGTTCCCCGAGACCCCGCTGCCGGACAGAGGTACTGGACAGTGCTCCAAAGAAGGATAGGAGAGGGCCTGAGACATTGTGTGGCCTTGAGGACGAGAGACAAGGTGCTTTTACCATACCAATACACCACCTACCAGGCATGAGGAGGATCACAAGCACAGACATGGAGTAGTACTTCACGTACCAGCCAGGACTAGCACAGCTAGTCACTGCTCCACTCAGGTTCAGAGAGGACGTGGTCCTTGTGTTCTACGCGACATTGTGGGTTGCCAGAGACCGCTCAATGATCTGGTTTCTGTTTAGAGGGAAGCCACACCGTGTCACTGTTGACGGTGCATAACACCCATTTTTATACCATCAACTCCTTGCAATAATTGGATAAAAGCAACACACCAACATAGAAGTAGGGCTTTGAACTAACCATTTCCACAAGTGTTGGTGAATATTTGTATGCAGGTGGAATAAACACTATTTTGGGGTACACCAAGGGGAAAAATGGCAAAGTACACACATTGACAAAATCCACCCTTGCCATATGGAGAAAAAGGCCCACAACTCTTGAACAGAGACCAATTATCCACGGGCACTCCACCCTAGGGACGAGGAAGCCCACAGGAGGGAACCAACCTAGGCCCAGGCCCAGTGGCCACCAGGCCTGGTCGGCCGACCAGGGGGTGAGCCCACTGGCCTGCCCCTTGAGTCGGTGACTCCCACCGATGTTCTTCACCGCCTCAGAAAACCTTCCATACCACACCCCTGGAACAACCTCAGAACACTATAAAAGAAGGGGAGGGGCACCTCCCAAATCATCAGCCACTCCACCATTCACATTTCACATTAGAGGAAGGGTTCCTCCTTAGGCTAGTGCTCCACTTGTAAATATTTAGACTAGGAAGAGAGTGAGAAGAGAATTGTGTGGGGGAAGACCACTTAGAGTGCTCTTCCTTCCCACTTGTACCCCTACGCGGATATTGTACCTCTACAGCCGATTGCCCATCATAGTGCGCGGCCATGATATATATATTAAGTCAAGATATTCAGCGGGAGAGTAAGGTATCATCCTCCATTTGCTTATGAGCTCAATGTTCTTCCATAAGATTATTCTATTCTCGTTGTTGTGAGTAGAATAGCGACGTACAACTTAGGCGTGATGTCTAGGTCTATCGTTGCCATCACTTGTCATGTAATCCACGGACGAGAGGGGACCGTGTGGGTAGTGACAGCCCCGTCCGCTATTAGCATCCCTCCACGTGTGGTTGCATCATAGCCTCTTGGCCGGAGTCGCCTGTGTATACAGGGGTAAGCCGACGGCCAAAGTAAGCACTTGGGTGTGTGTCCTTGCTTGCCTTAGGAGTCTTAGCCCACCTATATCCTCTCTAACCTAGCAGCCTAGTAGTGTGTTTGGGTGATCCTTGGATTAATCCTAGTTATAACTCACACACCGCTCCTTTGGGAGAACTATAAATTGACAGCCATTGGAGCAATCCTTTGGTGAAATGCTACAACGGAGTTATCCATGCGCTTGCGGATATTTACTAGTAGGCATTCTAGCATTCCTTGCTAGCAGTGTATATTTGGTTTGACCTAGGAAGTGTCAACAAGTATTTCTGGCGCCGTTGCCAGGGATAGTAATATTTTCTGTGCAACGTTAAGAAGTGTCAATAAGCATTTCTGGCGCCGTTGCCAGGGAACGGTTGTGTGTTTTCTTTGAGACCTAAGATTGACCTCGTATTTGTATCCTTATTCTAAAAATACCAAAAATCTTTTTTCTTTTTTTTCATGGACCAAATTTCTATCCAATCTTTATCCGGTTCGAAGGGCGAGTTCATAGAACCACCACAATCGTCGCAACCCGTTGTTGCGCAAGGTTATGAACTCTGTCCCGATTTGATTTCTTTGGTTCGGGAACTTTCTTTCTCGAGAATTTTTTTTTGAAAATCCTTATCACCATTTGCGAGAGTTTGAGCAATTGTGTGCATGTCTTGCAATCCATGGCATGTCATATGATACGCTAAAGTGGAAATTGTTTCCTTTCTCTCTCAAAGAGACTGCGAAACAATGGTACACCTATACAGCAGGAAAAGTGAACGAGGATTGGATTAAATTGCGGGATAAATTTTGTCTTGCATTTTTTCCACTATCCCGTATTGCTTCCCTACGTATGGAAATTCTCAACTTTCGGCAAATTGAGGAAGAGCCCATAGGCGCGGCCTGGGTCAGATTGTTGGTTTTATCTCAATATGGTCCGGACTTGTCATTACCCGACCATGTGATTTTGCAACATTTTTACATGGGTCTTGACAAGGAATCCGCCCTATATCTTGACATTACGGCCGGAGGGTCATTCTCTCATAAAACACCGACGGAAGGGAAAGAACTTTTGGACCGCCTTGCGGAAAAATCTTCCTTCCTAAGCAACATGAGTGAACCGATCCCCGAGGCTAAGTCAAGATCTGAGGAGCCTTCTATTTCTGAACCAGAACCGATAGAATCAATTTCTACGTGTTCAGAAAATGAAGCCCCAGCCGAACCTGATAAGGGAAAAGAAGTCTCATTTTTAGAATTCCCTTATCAATTCGAGGATGAAATTTTTGAAGATTTTGGAAACACCTCAAATTATTTTTGCGAACGAAAACCCCCTGTGCCCCCATCAATCCCTGAGTCAGTAGAAAAAGCCTTTTTGCAAGAGACAGTGAAAGGATTGACAGCGTTCATCAGTGCAAAATGGTTGCATGAAGTAGAGTCTAACCCAAGTACGCTTAGGTTGAGCTCCCCTTCTAGCATAATCCATTGCCAGATCAGGGGAGAAAACATAGATGTTTTGTACAACCCATTGGTAGGAGCTAACGTGATTTCTGCTCAGCTCGCTCTAGATCTTCTAGGCGACAAAACTTTAGAGCCTACCAACCAAACCTTTAAGGATTCTTCTGGAAAAAGTTTGCAAGGGTTTGGGGTTTTGCAGAACATTACCGTCAGGTCCAGGAGCATAGAGGCGATCCTAGATTGAGCATAGAGGCGATTCCTCTCCCCCTCTCTTCTCTCACTGACACGCGGGTCCCGCCTATCATCCCCCTCCTCCCGCCTGTCTCTCTCCCCGCCGGCAACCAAAACTGACGGCCCAGTCGATCTCCCTCCCCCTCGCCTCCCCTCCTTCCGAAACCGGGCCCCGCACATGCGCAACCTCCTCCGCTTCCCCTCCCCCAACCCCCCCACCTTCCGGCTGTTCCGACCGTTTCTGACTTGCGCGCATCAATGGCGTGAGTGGCCATTGATGGCCGGAGGACCCCCCCCCCCCCCGCACCATGCCCATAGACCCGGTCCACGAATGGTTAGTTTAAAATTAATTCAATTAATTCCTGGATAATGCTGGCCTCTTTGCATTTAGGTCCCTGCGTTTAGAAATAATTAGATCTATGCCCCTGTTTTTGTCTAGAACCTTTAGAACATTGTTTTTAAGTCCCTGAACTTCATATTAATTATTTTAGCATTATTGAAGGACCGAGAAGGCGATCAGAGGGGGGGTGAATGGGAGCCAATCAAAATTCTCCGAGAGAACTTGACCTATATCCCAATTACAGCCCGAGCAAACCTCGAAATGATCACCAAGGTTACACACACCAACTTGTGATGTGGTACCCTTATGAATGATCAACAACAACAATGGAATACAGCGGAAACACAATAGGATAGTGAAGACTCGACGAGGTCAAAAACCTGATCCAAACTGAACCTTACTGGACTACCATCGGCAGTGCCGGTTGGCACCATCGGCAGTGCCGGTCACGCCCATTGGCAGTGCTGGTGCAGTATAGAGCAACTCACTGGAGCAAGCAGTCAAGTCAGATCGGTAGTGTCTATTAGTGGGATCGGCAGTGCCGGTGCGGGTGTTCAAAAGCTGGACTCAGTCCCCATCGGCAGTGCCGATAGCTGTCATCGGGAGTGCCGATGCAGGACTCAAAAATGCAGAAGCTACAGCAGGAATGATCGGCAGTGCCAGCCTAACAATCGGCAGTGCCGGTCGACACTTTCCAGAACCAGAACTGTGCTCAAAACTCGGCTTGAAAATTACCAAAACCTAACCAATTGATCTCCAAAAATCATGAAACTTGGACAGTGAATGTCTCATGGTAGGACGTTCCTTCTCCAAGTGGAATCACATAGAAAGCTCAAGAATTCATCGCAAATTTGAGGATTTACCAAAAGCTCTAGGGTTTGAATGTTCTTGAGGAAATCCACAAAATTGAAGGTGCTCTTGCCTAGATTTCAATAAAGGATCCATAGAGAAATGTTTAGGCATGTCCTAGCACCAAGATTCATCAAGATATTCATACCAAAACCCACTCAAAAATGAGATCGAAAATCACCATGAAAATAGGTCCAAAAATAGGAAAAAGGGAATTTTGAGATTCAAGTGAACAGGGAAATCTTGAGCACAAAAATACTCCTCATATCATAGAAAGGTGCTTACAAGATTCATATGTACAAGGCTAGGAAGCCACCCTCTTCCTCCCAATATCTGGAAGAGCAAGAGATGTCTCTCACACACCCACTCCTCTCCACTAAAACATAAAGTCCTCTCCTAGCACTTTGAATAGAACCCTAACACAAGGCTAATGGAAGAGAGGCACCTCTCCCACCAGCCACACCACTCCTTATATAGGCCTAGGGTCTATTGTCCACATGACAATTCTACCCTCGACCTACATAACACACCCACCTACTACCGGGGGCACAACCATCCATATTTTTCCTCGTCGCTCGAATGCCATCGAGTCCTTCACGACTTTGCTTCGCCTCGACGTAAGATCCTCGATGGTGCCACATGCACCTCCAATCCCGCCACTGGTTTTGAGGCCTAAACCGGGAAACCGCTTTGCATGCTTCTCAAAGTGCGACTTCTCGATGTCGACGCGTGTCACCTTGTCCCGCGATCCTGACCACCGGCAAGTCTCTCTCGGTCCCTGTCCATCGGGCCCCCTTGTCACTTGCACCGGCATCCCGCTCGCCTTGACTTGGTCAACACGCCGTCTTCATCACCACCACGGTTTTGAGACTCAACCGCGAAACCGTTCGTGCTTCTTGCCTCTCCACGTGTATGGTGTGGATCACCCTTGACTTCACCCGGCATCCCGATCATCCGGCCCCAAGTCCCCTACTTGTGTCTGATCCTTTCGCCGTTGACCGCCAAGTCGACTCCAGTGACCTACACATCATGAGACAAGCAAACACATTTCCTAACTCCTGCAACATCACCAATACCTCCATCAACTCCGGTTAGTCATAACCATGATATGCAAACCCATGCAATCCCCGTATTCCCGCATTTCAACTCAAACACCAAATCCGCTCAAGTCAATTACTCATCACATATACTGCAAACCAGGGCACATATCCACATGGTTTCTCAATCTCCCCCTTGATGAGTACATTGACAACCTTAAATGCACAAAGATTAGAGTTTAAAATGCAAAACTGAATAAGTACAACTAAATGGCTCAAACCCAAAGAAAAGGTGAAAACAAGCCATCTAGCAAAGAGGATCACAAAACCAAGAGTTGGCAAGAGAAAGCGACTCAAGATGTAAAGAGTGTGAAAAGCGCGAGAAAAACGCTCAAGATCATGATATGCTCCCCCCTCAAGTTGTGGTAGGTCTCATGTATTGCAAAATGGATCATTTAAAGTTTCTTAGCATTATTTGTGCATGACCCAATATTTTCTCCCCTTAGACACTTATTTCTCCCCCTTTCGCAATGAGCTTATCAAAGAGGCAAAAGAGCAAGCAAACATGCAATGCATGAAAATGCAAACCTAAGGAGCTTCAACAATTATGCAAACAAGCATTTAACCTTGCTAACCACAAGCATAGAGCTATGAAGTGTAAAAGCAATGGCGCACAACCATACAAAGATAAAAAAATAGATAGCAAGGCATAAACACCAAGAGCTATACAAGCTAAGTAGAAAGATTGACCAGCTTGGATAGAATCAAATTTGCTTATCATGAGCAAAACTGCCACCACATGTGTAAGTACTCCCATCCAAGATAATACAAGCACTAAGTGAATCATAAGAATCTAGCCAGTTTCAATCTCAACTAAGGCAACAAGCATTCGTAGAAAATAAGCTCTACAAACGCTCATATATGCAACAGAGACTCAGTTGATCAAGTGATTATTGTTTATCCTCATGTGTCCTCTTATCCATACGGAGGGTCACACGACTGGGTATGGCAAAGACCCCGAGGCTTCAAGTCATAATGTTTGGATTTAGCATTATTGAGTAATTATTGATCAAAGCACTTAGCAGATTTTTCAAGATTATGCACAAGACAAAAGAGCATGCCTTTGCGGCAAAAGGAACACATGTTCCCACAATGTTAAATCATGAGCTAAACATTTGCAAAGCCTTCCATTTCGCAAACACAAGGTGTCAAAGCCAAGACATCCTCTAGACTAGCCTCAATGCAAGTTTCAACAATGATAAAAGCAATTATACACATGGTGAGCAAGTTTGAGCAAGATTAGATCATAAGGTTCACAAGAAGCTCAGTTTACCTTTAAGATAAGCAAGTTGCTCACATGAGTTTATAACAGGCCATCTAGAAAATCTAAGCATGAGAGATTACCATCACATCCACACAACTCAGCTCAAGCTCAACCATAGCAAAGAGAAATGCAAGAAAGCATAAGAATCAAAGCTCATCTACCAATGCAAATATTACATATGAGATGTAATGCGAAAAAAGTAAGATACATATATACAAGAGAAAACCAACTCCCCCTCAAATGATGCCATAGGGATGACAAACAACAAGTTCCCCCCAAAGAAAAGCATGTCTCGAAGCATCTATGGGCTTGGTGAGGATATCGGCTAGTTGGTTTTTGGTATCAATGTATTTGAGCTCAACATCCCCCTTTTCAACATTGTCTCTCAGGAAGTGGAATCGCACATTGATGTGTTTGACCTTACCATGCTGAATTGGGTTTTTGGCTAAGCATATGGCACTGGAGTTATCACACATGAGTGGAACACCCTTAAAAGTTAACCCATAGTCTCTCATGGTAGATACAACCCATAGGATTTGTGAGCAGCAGCTACATACTCAGCCTCTATGGTGGATTGGGCAACACTCGACTGCTTACAAGATGACCAACAGATCAAAGAAGTACCCAAGAAATGGCAAGTACCAGAAGTGCTCTTCCTACCAATTCTACACCCAGCAAAGTCCGCATCTGAATACCCAATGAGATCAAAAGATGAAGATGTAGAGTACCAGAGACCGAACTCAAGGGTGTATTTGAGATACCTGAAGATGCGCTTGACGGCCTTGCGATGAGTCACCCTTGGGGAAGCTTGAAAGAGAGCACAAAGACACACTGCAAAGTGTATGTCGGGTCTTGTCATCGTCAGGTACAAGAGGGAGCCAATCATGCTCCTGTACTCCCTTTGATCCACCGTTTCACAGTCTTCATCAGGGTCAAGAGCCGTCGTTGTGGACATTGGTGTAGACAACGGCTTCACATTGACCATGTCAAACTTCTTCACGAGATCCTTCGTGTACTTGGCTTGATGTATGAAGGTGCCTTTCTTGCACTACTTGATTTGAAGCCCAAGAAAGAAGATGAGCTCTCCCATCATCAACATCTGAAATTCACTTTTCATAGCTTCCTGAAATCTGGACACAAGAGCATGAGAGGAACCACCAAAGATGATGTCATCCACGTAAATCTGAACCATTAGAAAGTCATTGCCATGCTTGAGAGTGAACAAGGTTTTATCAACACACCCCATGACATACCCGCGCTCTAGCAAGAAGGTCTTAAGCCTAGCATACCATGCCCTAGGTGCTTGCTTTAGCCCGTACAAAGCCTTTTGAAGCTTGTACACACGGTTTGGGTATTTGTGGTGCTCAAAGCCAGGGGGTTGCCTCACATACACTTCTTCCTCTATGAAACCATTTAGGAAAGCACTCTTGACATCCATTTGATAGAGTCTAATGCCCTTGGAGGCAGCAAATGCAAGCAAGATCCTAGTGGCTTCTATGCGAGCAACAGGAGCAAAGGTTTCACCATAATCTAAGCCCTCCACTTGGCTAAAACCCTGAGCAACTAGCCTAGCCTTGTTTCTCACAACCTCACCATCCTCCCCATGTTTGTTTTTGAACACCCACTTGGTTCCTATGACATTGACATCTTTGGGAGGCTCTACAAGGGTCCAGACTTTGTTTCTCTCAAAGTTTTCCAACTCCTCATGCATGGCATTAACCCAATGTTCATCAGATAATGCGTGTCCAACATCCCGGGGTTCAAAGGTTGCAATAAAGAGAGAATTGATAAAGCAAGCGAGATGTGCAGGCCTTGACCTTGTTGTCCTCTCATAGAGATTACCAATCATTTGTTGAGGTGGATGTTGACGCTGAATGTGGTGAGGAGCCTCTCTCTCAGAGTGTACCTCCCCCTCAACCACAACTGGAGCTCGCTCGACAGCTACTGAAGTCGATATAGAAGCTTCTGGAACCTCTGCTGGAGTAGTGGTAGCAGCAGGAACAAGCTCAGATGTGAGATGCAATGAGTCATCATCATCATCATCCAAGCCCTGTAGGTCCTCTTCTACAAAGATGCTCTCCTCCATCTCCTTGGTATCTACAGACTCAATCACATTCCTTGCACAAGAGTTTGATTCATCAAAGGTTACATCGCAGGACTCTACGATGGTGTTAGTCTCCAAATTCAAAACTCTGTAGGAATGTCCATGAAGAGAGTAACCAAGAAAGATGCCATCGGAAGATCTCGACTCAAACTTATCAAGATTTCCACGTTTGAGAATAAAGCACTTGCAACCAAAGGCACGCAAATGAGAAACTAAGGGCTTTCTCCCAAAACGTAGATCATAAGAAGTAACATTAAGAATTGAGCGCAAGAAAATCCAATTGGCAACATAGCAAGCAGTGCTAATGGCCTCAGCCCAGAACCACCTCGGAGTCCTATGCTCATCAAGCATCGTCCGGGACATCTCCACCAAGGTTCTGTTCTTTCTTTCGACCACACCATTCTGCTGGGGAACACGAGGTGCTAAAAACTAATGCTCAATGCCATGCTCAAGACAAAAAGCATCAAAGGAGGAGTTCTTGAACTCGGTGCCATTATCACTGCGGATTGCTCGTGATGTACCAGGGAGTTCCTTGAACAACCTCAAAGCTAAGCTCCGAAAGTGATGAAACACTTGATCCTTGCTCTCAAGAAAGTAAACCCAAGAGTAGCGAGAATAGTCATCAATAATCACAAGAACATACCACTTCCCACCCACCGAACGAACCCGAGAAAGACCAACAGTGGCCATATGAAGCAACTCTCCATGGCATTCAGTCATCACCAAATTGATTGGTGGATGAGAAGCGGCAATCATTTTTCCATGACGACAAGGAGCACAAACCAAATCCTTATCAAATTTGAGCTTTGGCAATCCTCGGATCAAACCTAGGCCACTCAAGCGATATAACAAGTCAAAGCTCATGTGATCTAGTCTCGTATGCCATTTCCAGAGCTCAGAAGAAGATTGAGCAAACAAACACTTGTGAGAACCAGGAGAAACAACAAAATCAGCCTGAAAAACTCTGCCAATGCGAGAAATCCCACAAACCAAGGAGCCACTCGAATCAAGAACACAAGAAGCATTCGACTTAAAGTGCACTTCCAAACCAACATCAAGAAGCTGAGAAACAGAGAGGAGATTGTACTTGAGATACTCAACCAAACCAACATCATTGAGAGTGAAGTTCTCATTTACCTTTACTGCACCCCTTCCCTTCACTCTTCCTCTCTTGTCATCTCCAAAGGTCACATACTCCCGACGATTCAAGGAAGTGAGGCTGGAGAACCACTTTGCATTTTTGGTCATGTGGCGCGAACACCCGGAATCCATCAACCACTTGTTCTCCAAGCCTCCACCTGCTGCCTACAAAGAACGAGAAGTGAAAGTCGATGGCTCAGTGCTGGGGTTAGTCAAAAAGCATTTAAGGATCCAGCACTTAACCATACGACCGGTAGTAGTCATCACAGTTCTTTGCACTTTATCATTCGAACGCATGGGACGAAAACCATGATAGGGAAAACGTGGCCTGTCAAAGCGTCTTGACTCAAACCTTGGGTTGTGAGGATAGAAATCATCTGTGTGAAAGCCAAATCTGCACGAGTGACGCTCACCATGATGGGGAAAATGTGGGGCGCCAAAGCGCTGCTGCGCAAATCCTCTGTTTTGTAAATCAAAGCCATGTGGGAGATGACCCTGTCCACAATAGGCACGAGAAAAAGAGCGAGGCTGAAAGTCAACAAAATCATCATAAAAAGCATCCCTAGTCAACTTAGCTTGCTTCCTCTCAATCCTCTTACGCCTAAAATAGAATTCATCCAAGTGGCCCTTGCAACCACAAAAACATGCAAATGTAGACACCCTTAGGATTAGGCTTGGCTTGCAATGCAGGTTTGGGTTTTGGCTTCTCTGTTTGCTTTGGATTGAAGGAGGGTTTTGGATTGGGTGGATAGTATGTGTCAGTGGGTTTGATGGTGATTTCCTCATCCTTGTAGCTGGAGCTAGGAACAAACTTACCCACATTCTCACTCTCCTTGTCACACCTCTCAAATCCCAAACCCAAGTTATAGGTTGATCTAGAAGCACTCTCCTTCACTCTTACCAAATCACTCTCAATATTTTCTTCACTTACTAGGATTCTCTGGAGCCTAGACACAAGACAGTCATTTTCCTGAACTAGGACTTTGTTTTCCTCCCTAGTGATTACAAGCTTATCCTTAAGAGAGACACACACCTCATAAGGCGGTGGAAGGACCTTAGAGCGAGTCTCATGAAGCAACTTGGACTCAAGCTCTTTGACTTTGAGGGACTGAGCTTCCAACTCATCTGTGAGCTTGGGGCACTTCTGACATGCACCCAAAAGAGTTGGTCTAGCTTTGAACTCATCAAGCTCCTTGAGGGCACTCTCAAGCCGACTGGCAACTTGAGCATGCACACTCTCCCTCTGTGCAAGATCACTCATCACAACTTGACAAGACTCACACTCAACAAGAATGTCCTCATGAGCAAGCTTAGACCTAAGCGAAGCAATTACAAAATCAGCACTCTCCAACTTAGACTTAAGCTCTCTACTCTCACGAACAGCACTATGAAGCTTATCATCTTGCATGAGCAGAACATCGCGCAAATGATCAAGTTCAGAAGAGAGCTCATCAATAGTAGGAGGTACCTCGCTTGTGTCGGAGTCGGATCCAGAGTTGGTGTTGTGGTCGTTCTTTGCCATGAAGCAAAGCCCGGTGAAGTCGTCCTTCCTCTTGACTCGTGGCTTTTCAACCTCCTCCTCCGAGCATGTAAAGCCTTCGCTTGATGTGAGGTCAACATCGCTCAAGGTTGCAACGCAGACGCGTGCAATGGCCTTGGTGAACTTCTTGGAGTTCTTGCCCTTCTTGTAGAAGCAGTTCTTCTTCTGCTTGAAGTCTTCAGTGTTGTTGTCTCGGTACCCGGCCTTCTTCTTCTTCTTGGGACAATCAGCGATGAAGTGTCCCAGGTCACCGCACTCGAAGCAGGTTCTTGAACCATCTCCTCTTCTCTCCTTCCGGTTGTTGTAGAACTTCCTGAACTTCCTTGTGAGTAAGTACAACTCCTCGTCAGGAATGCACTCCATCTGTTCATCAGAAGCTGCAACAAGAGAAGGCAAAGCACACTCCAAAGAAGACTTGTCAAGTGAGGGGTTAGTTCCATAAGAAGCATCACTGTGACTAACCTTCTGAGAGCTAGAAAGCAAAGCCATGCTAGAAGCAGGAATAGCAATATTAGGACGAGATTTCCTAGACAGTTCATGAGATTTCAGCTTGCTATACAGTCGCTCACAGTTCAAGGTGTTGAAGTCAGTAGTTTCTTCTAGAGTAGCAATTTTAACCCCCCAAACATTTTCATCAAGTGAGTACAGCAGTTGCTTAGCTCTATCATTGTCATTGTACACAAGGGTACCACAAGCCCGCAAGTTGCACACAATTGTCTCAAACCTACAAAAAGTGTCATCTAGTGACTCGCCCGATTTTTGTGCAAAGGTTTGGTACTGTCTATTGTAAGAATCCTTACGCATAGACTTGACCTGGTTGGTACCCTCATGGTAAGTGTAGAGCTTATCCTAAATAGCATGAGCAGTGTTAAGGTGTGCAACCCAATCATGTTCACTCCTACCAAGTACAAAGAGCAGAATATTGACAGCTTTGGAGTTGTTCTCATACCTGACTAGCTCACCTGCAGAAGCAGTGTTCAGGTCTTATGGTATAGCATACTCCTCTCAACAATCTCCCAAATTGCACGTCCTTGACTCAGCAGATAAGCCTTGGTCCGTGACTTCCAGTAGGGGAAGTCCTCTCCATCGAACATCCACAGCTTGACAGCACACTTCTCCATGTCGCCTTTGGATCACAAAGCTGGTTAAGGTCAACTAGTAATCAAACCGGCTCTGATACCAATTGAAGGACCGAGAAGGTGACCAGAGGGGGGGTGAATGGGAGCCAATCAAAATTCTCCGAGAGAACTTGGCCTATATCCCAATTACAGCTCGAGCCAACCTCGAAACGATCACCAAGGTTACACACACCAACTTGTGATGTGCTACCCATATGAATGATCAACAACAGCAATGGAATACAGCAGAAACACAATAGGATAGTGAAGACCCGAAGAGGTCAAAAACCTGATCCAAACTGAACCTTACTAGACTGCCATCGGCAGTACTGGTCACAGCCATCGGTAGTGCCGATTGGCACCATCGGTAGTGTTGGTCGCGCCCATCAGCAGTGTCGGTGCGGTACAGAGCAACTCACTGGAGCAAGGAGTCAAGTCAGATCGGCAGTGCCGATTAGTGGGATCAGCAGTGCTGGTGCGGGTGTTCAAAAGCTGGACTCAGTCCCCATCGGCAGTGCCGATAGCTGTCATCGGGAGTGCCAATGCGGGAACTCAAAAACGTAGAAGATACAACGGGAATGATCGGTAGTGCCGGTCGACACTTTCCAGAACCAGAACTGTGCTCAAAACTCGGCTTGGAAATTACCAAAACCTAACCAATTGATCTCCAAAAATCACGAAACTTGGACATTGGATGTCTCATGGTAGTACGTTTCCTTCTCCAAGTGGAATCACACAAAAAGCTCAAGAATTCATCACGAATTTGAGGATTTACCAAAAGCTCTAGGGTTTGAATGTTCTTGAGGAAATCCATGAAATCGAAGGTGCTATTGCCTAGATTTCAATCAAGGATCCATAGAGAAATGTTTAGGCATGTCCTAGCACCAACATCAATCAAGAAATTCGTACCAAAACCCACTCAAAAACAAGATCGAAAATCACCACAAAAATAGGTCCAAAAATAGGAAAAAGGGAATTTCGGTATTCAAGTTAAAAGGGAAATCTTGAGCATGAAAATACTTCTCATATCATAGAAAGGTGCTTACAAGATTCATAGGTACAAGGCTAGGAAGCCACCCTCTTCCTCCCACTATTTGGAAGAGCAAGAAATGTCTCTCACACACCCACTCCTCTCCACTAAAACATAAAGTCCTCTCCTAGCACTTTGAATAGAACCCTAATACAAGGCTAATGGAAGAGAGGCGCCTCTCCCACCAGCCACACCTCTCCTTATATAGGCCAAGGGTCTATTGTCCACATGACAATTCTACCCTCGACCTACATAACACACCCACCTACTACCGGGGGCATAACCGTCCATCTTTTTCCTCGTCGCTCGAATGCCATCGAGCCCTTCACGACTTTGCTTCGCCTCGACGCAAGCTCCTCGATGGTGCCACGTGCACATCCAATCGCCGCCACCGATTTTGAGGCCCAAACCGGGAAACTACCTTGCATGCTTCTCAAAGCACGACTTCTCGATGTCGACGCGTGTCACCTTGTCCCGTGATCGTGACCACCAGCAAGTCTCTCCTGGTCCCTGTCCATCGGGCCCTCTTGTCACTTGCACCGGCATCCCGCTCGCCTTGACTTGGTCAACACGCCGTCTTCATCACCACCACGGTTTTAAGGCTCAATCGTGAAACCGTCTGTGCTTCTTGCCTCTTCACGTGTATGGTGTGGATCATCCTTGACTTCACCCGGCATCCCGATCGTCCGGCCCCAAGTCCCCTACTTATGCCTGATCCTCTCGTCGTTGACCGCCAAGTTGACTCCAGTGACCTACACATCATGAGACAAGCAAACACATTTCTTAACTCCTGCAACATTACCAATACCTCCACTAACTCCGGTTAGTCATAACCATGATATGCAAACCCATGCAATCCCCGGATTCCCGCATTCCAACTCAAACACCAAATCCGCTCAAGTCAATTACTCATCACATATATTGCAAACCATGGCACATATCCACATGGTTTCTCAATTATATTTTAATTAAAACACCCCTATATTTTATTAAAATTATTATTCTAACCATGTAATTTTACGAAAACACCCCTGGACTTATTTTAATTATGTTTTAGTCCCTAGTATTTTTATAAATATTATTTTAGCCCTAGAAATTTACAGAAACAACCTTGTACTTATTTAATTATATTTTGGCCCTGTATTTTTACACTTAACCCCCTATACTTATTATTAATTATGTTTAAGTCCTAAAATTTTGCAAAAACAACCTTATACTTTTTAGTAATTATTTTTCAGTCCTAATAATTTATACTTTAGTCCCTGTAATTTTATAAAATTACAAATAGGTCCTTAAAAGCCCCAATTTTTAGCTTTTTGCCCCTAAAACTTCAAACTAGCATAACTTTTTACTCGTAACTCCAAATTAGGTGATTCTTGCGCCAAAATTCTCGTAGGAGCATAACCTTTGCATTCATTGCATCAACATATTGATTTTCCTCTGTTGTATGGTTGTGTATTGATTTCTGTATGTTTTGCTTGTGTCGGTATTTCGTTTACGTAAAGGCGAACATACATAAGGACCGCCCTACGAGGACTTCCAGGAGCAGGAATTTGAAGGGTTAGAGCAGCCTTCCGTGTAGGACGAAGGCAAGTGTCCTTGATGCATCTTGCACCTATTGAAATGTTACTATAGAATTGCATTGCTTGTGTCAATTGATCAGGAACCTATTGTTAGGGTTTTTCTAGTATTGTTTTTACCCTTGTTCCTTATCGCCTTGAACCAATTGGTGAATTGTGGGTAGATGATGCTTAGGTGGCTTGTGGGACTTTGGGGTTAATATTAATCTTGACTAATGAACATTTTCATGTGGAATTGATGGGTAAATCTTTTAGCAACATGGCTTGGGGATCTATGCAAGCCGGATGGAATGGATGTGGTGCCGTGGGCACACGGTTGGTGGTGGTAGGCTTGTTGTAGATCCTAGGAACCGGTTCTTGGAGCGACAACCCAGGAAAACAGTGCCATCACAAGACCGACATGGGTAAGGCTTGGCCTAGTAATTAGGTGTTCTCCCAGTGTCGATGCATCATTTGGTGGAGCGAGGAATGGAAGTCAAGAGAGGACCGTCCTTGTATCCGAATGGCTCAAGAGAGGGCTCCTCGGGTGATGAGCGGCTTATTGAAGGGCTATCACTTATGGACAGGAGTGGAACCTTGGTGGCTAGCATGTACTGGGAGACCCTTTGGAAAAGCCTCGTAGTGAAACCCTGCCACACACTAAAGGAAGTGTGTAATGTGGGTTGCGTCTATGGGCACCAAGGGAATCATGACTTGTAGGTAAAGTAGTACAAACTCTGCAAAGTATCGAACTATCATGATAGCCGTGCTCACGGTCAAGAGCGGCCTGGAATCCTCACAAGATTAGTTGGGTATGGATTGGTATGGTTGGAAAGGTGGGATGGATTGGGACTTGGTTAGTATAGCACCTTGTGGAATCATGGTTGAGATGACCCCACGTAGTAAATAGGATGCTTAGGTTAATTAAAAGCTCATGCAAACCACTCTATAAAGCCTTTTTCTTGACTATAGTCCCATGTCATCCTTTCTCCCACTTGCTGAGTACGACACGTACTCACCCTTGCTATACCACGTTGATGTTCAGTCCAAGGAGAAGATTGGAGCCACTACAAAGATGAAGAAAGCGAGTACTAGGCGATGATCCACCAGTTGATGCCTGTGGAGATTGGGACATCTACGCTAGTTAATTTCCGCTGCTTGAATGTACTTTTCTTCTAGACCCACGGGTCCTTTTGTAATAAAGATACGATGTAATAATTAAAGGATGTGGATATTTATTCTGTTTACCATTGATGATGTACCATAGGTGTGTGTAACTTGATCCTGGGCACACATACGGCTGCACCCGTTTTGCTTCTTAAAATGGGTGTTACATTCCATAAGGCATCATTATAACTTTTAGAGTGGCCAGCTCTAGAATCTATAGTTATCCATAAGAATGGAATAAATGACTTTTATGTCATTCTACCATGATGATATATATGCAGGCGTCACCGTAATATATCAATTCAATGCCTATTTTACTTCATGTAAAATATAGCTTCTAGTTTGTAACTTCAAGTTGCACTCCTCTTTGCTTCAATGCAAATTTATCTGACATTCATTTGAGCTTTATGCTCACATGTAGTGCGTGAATATATTTCTTCTAGAAATATTGATGATAATGATCATTTTTCTTCTTGAAAATATGTAAGGCATTAATTTCACGGGCATTCTCTCCCCCTAATGCCGTCATCAAATCATTCAGTAGCATATTTACAAATGTATCCCCTATGATGAGCTTCAGTGATGTATCTTCAAGATTGATCCATCTCTCACTTCATGGAGTGCCCATTCATATATGCTATTATGGTGAAGAGTCTTCAATAATTTCACACACATTTTGTAAATTCATATGCAGTGAACTAGACATGCTCTATGTCTAGTTTCTCTTGTTTGTCCATTAGCAATGCTTTGCAGATAGAAGATATTCTAAACTTTGAGTTCATTTTCTATTGTGCAAGGATCCATTATGTGGATTCCTTTAGCTTCGCAGTCGACATTCGCCTTTAGAGAGATGTTTGTCTCCCCCTAATATCAGGAAATAGTCTTCACTAAAAATACAATCAGTGAACCAAGCCATCTGGAAATATCCAGTGGATGGCTCTAATTACTTGATTATGGATGAACTTTCATAGCCAACGTAAACTTCAAGTTTCCGTTGTGCACCCATTATAGTTCACTGAGGTGGAGGCGACTATTCATGTGTAGCAGATAACCTCAATCAAACTAGTGTTGTTGCGTGCAACAATGCATGCCCCCAAACAAGAGGTAGGCAATGAGAAAATATACAATAGCGGTCATGCTATCATCAATTCTACTTGAATCTTAAGCTTGGGTCGAGTGATTAGTTTCCCTTTTGCACATACAACGTACAAAAAACTTCTTGATTTGGAAAATCTATTGTCTTCAAGTGGTGATCTTTTGAATTCTTCAATATTCTTTGCATCGTATTCATCATAATGTGAGTTTCTTCACCTTCATTTGTCATTGATTTCTTCGTGAAATCCATTGGCATGGAAGTCCTTAATGTTTAACAATATCTGAGTAAACTCATAATAAAGTAATGCCTCATGGATTACCATTTGCGCTTTTGTTAGGACGATTATGGCTCTGCATGTGCCAACAATTCAAGTATCATTGCGGATGATAGTATTTGTATTTCCATCATTCTTTCGTAGTATGAAAATAACAAGTGTCCCCTAGAACGTAGGCGGTAGAGCAACTATCTACGAGACAGAGCTCCTCTTCCATAGCCATTGTACTCCATGATACAACAATGTATAAACAATAGAGTAAAATAAGGCAATAATGTCTTCTCTTCGTGAGAGTACATATGTAAATCACCTAAATTCCTGAATAATGCACCCCTATTACAAATGCGTAGCTTTGATTCTAGATAGTCTATGAGACTACTTGGAATCTTCATGCACATCTTCTTTTCAACTCAAAATCAATTATCTTCCTTTGTCTTGTATGTAGTCTAAAATTCATCTTCATGATGTCTTCTGCGAGGAGTAAGACTATTCCAATCTACTCAAAGTGTTTATGTGATGAGTCCCACAAGATCTTTGGGCTTCTTTCAATTATGTATTCATTCTTCAATGTAGAACTTAAATGATGCCTCAGAAAAAGTAGGGCCTCAACTATCTCCGCTTCAGTTATGGGAGAATCTTCTGGTTTGGGTAAAACCGTCTTCAAGAGGTCCTTGCTACTAAGGATTATTGTAGCATCAAGTGCCCATGATCGATAGTTATTTCCATTAGAACTAAATGCTTCAAACTCTCTCTTCATGAGGTGAGATATCTACGAGATATCATTATGCAAAGGATTACTTCATGTATCCAAGTAATAGAGGGCATATGTATGCCGATTGAAAAATGTATATTGATATTAAGTGTTCGAACACACTTTAGAATTTCTTAGTCAATTTTCCCAAGATTTCATCTTCTTCCAGTAACAATATGTTCCGCTGACAGTAATAGTAGAACAAGAATTGCTCCTAAGTTAAAATCATATTTCCCAAAACTCAACGAGTTAGTATATTTAGTAAACACAAGTTAAAATCATCTGACCAAGGTCAAAACAACCGCAATCCTGAGACATTTCCAATGAGCATATACATTGAACACAAGTACTGAAGCAAAATTCAGGTTGTGCCCAAATAAGAGATGAGTTTGATTACCAATAATGATCATGTACACGATCATAACACCAACGTTGTTGATGACGACGCAGACCTGGAGCAGCCTCCTTCCCCACCACCCACGAAAAAAATAGCCGGCTACAGCGTTCACTATCTCGGGCTATTGCATTTCTGGAGCAGCAGTGCTTGGATTTGCCTACTTTCGCGCTATCACATTAGCATCGCTGCTAAATTGCTGTTGTTTTAGCTGGCTACGGCCCAAGCCAAAAGGCCCAAAATGTAGAGGACTTCTCTCGCCGTGTCCCATTCCTCAACCCTATCCATTTGCATCTCCTACCGGATAGAGGTAGCTGTGGGTGCCCGTGCGAGCCGCAGAGGCGGCGGCGGCGTTGGACATCTGTGTGAGCATCTACGTGAGCTGTGACGGCAGCTGTGGGTGCCCGTGCGAGCTGCAGCGGCGGTGGCGACGGTGGGTGTTTGTGCAAGCAGCAGCGAGCATCTATGCGAGCTACGGTGACGGCTGCTGCGTGCGAGATGCAACCTATGTTTCCTCTTCCGAAACAGAAGATGATGATGGGGACCTTTTAATGCATTCTTCAGATTCTGGGGATGAGTAGAGTGCACTTTACCTTTATGGTTTATCAGTTAATCAGATTATGACCTTATGTTTATGTGTTGTCTGTTACTGCATTGTCTAAACTTTAGTCTACCAAACCTTCCAATGAATCATTTGTATTCTTTGTGCTGTAATGGATTTATCAAGTACTCAAATCAGCTATGTATTGTCATCATGTTTATAAGTGTTAATGAGTCAGTTTCCTGATTTCTAATGTGTTTATCAGTTTATATAGACATAATACATTGATTTTTTACCTATTTTTTTTAAAAAAACTGCTAAATATTATAGCTGCTGGAAAACCTTGCCGCTAAATATGATAGCCCGCTATGTTTTTTGTTGCCCACCACCCGAAGGCGTCCCACATGACGCCGCCATAGGAGCACGCCCACGATGCCGCTGAACCGCACAAGCAGCTAGATGGAGGCGTCGGTGAGGAGTGCGGCGAACACGATCATGATGAGGCCTGGGACTAGGCCGAGCACCTCCATGGTGGCCGGCAACGGCATGATCCCCGCGCCGACGATGGTGGTTGACAGCAGGGGCGGGTCTACCGGTCGGACAACACAGGCCATGACCTGACTCGCGGCCCAGATAATAGATGACTCAGGCTTAGAAACTCAGCAAATCAGCCCATTTGCAAAGAGTTGGCCCGAGCCTGGCAGTCTTCCCAGGCCCATTAGCTGAATGAAAACAACCCACACAATCACACAGCCACACAGACAGTCCATCCGATTGATCTCAAAAAAAAAAAAGACAGTCCATCCGATGGGCATTGCAACTCAAGCAATATACGCAAGCACGATGATTGGTGTTAGCTTAAGCGGTGGCAACTTTTACTGTTACTGTAGAACATAAGCACAGTAACCAAACATTAGAGATGTTAAAAACGTATTCATAAGCATAAAAATCAATGACCATCATACATCAATTTTACATTGTTTTTCGTCCAATTTTAAAAATGTATTCATAAGTTCAAATCCAAAAGCAATTGTTGATAACATGGAAGGTCTCGGTTGAACTAAACATCTATTAAAACAAGCACACTTATTGCTATTTGTTCTACCATATTTTATATTAAACCTCAAATTCATCAATTTTACATTGTTCCATGCATTTATTTTTTATCTGCTTTTTTTTTACAATTACTTTTTATCTGCTTTTTCAACAGGGACCGATTCCTAATGCTCAGCGATTTAAGAACTTGACAGAGCTTGCGGGCACCCCAGCACCAAGGAACAAACAAAAGCGAGATTCTCGCGGAACAGGAACGGAGATACAGCGAACCAAGCGACGACTTGGGATTGGTTGGGGAATGAGGACAGGATTCCCTTCCGTTGAAGCGACGGAAGTGGTGTGGACTAGCGCGAGAAATGGCCAGAGCAGGATGAGCCGATGAGGTTAGTAGAAAATTATGATGGCCCGTGTGATTGTGAACCGAAAGACAAGGACTGGCGGATAGAAACAAGCAGTTGCTGGTTGCTGCGGTGAGCGAGCGAGTAGGCGTGTGAATTTGCTGGTGACAGTTAGCGTGGCCACGAATTTGCTTTTTTTTTTTTTTTTGAGATATGGCCACGAATTTGCTGAGGCGAGCGAGAGAGCGAGCGAGCAATTTCGGTTGGCGCGACAGATTTATTAATCATTTGCAGGTCCTTTTTTGTATGTGAAATTTAGGACTGCCTATATGATGCCAGCTCTATGATTAGAGAGTTTATTAATTCAGTGATTAACATGTCAATTGTCAATGGTTGGAAGCGTTAGCTAGCTTAGTGTTTATAAGGACCTTAATTGGGTACTTGTATGCATGCCAATTGCCAAGCACGTTGCTTAACAGAATATCGACCCAGAAGCTTAAACCAATTTGGCTTTCATCGTGTGGCACAGCCGGCATGACAACCTTTTCTTTTTCTTGTTAGGCTATTCTTATTTGGAGTTTTATTTTAAATAAATGAGTGCCACATAAATTATTTCGATGATATGGTAAAAAAGTTACTCCGAATAAGAATAGCACTCATTTACACGAGTGCCACATAAACTCATCATAGTATAAGAAGAGAGAGAAGAAGTTTCATTTACATGAAACTATGTATACATAATTTCTTAGATTTAAAGATACATTGAGAAGAGGAGTTTTATTTTATCCTTAAGTATAATGAAACATCCAAATAAAATCATATATTGAAAAAATTATTTTATTTATAGTTAAAAATCAAATTTAATAATATATCATATTTAAAAACAATAAAATAAAATTCTCCATTCCAACTAGCCTTACGTCAATTTCATCTTAGACCGGAACAGCCACTTCAATTCGATGCTTTTACTCTATAATGTGTTGTTGTAATCAAACAGTAAAAAAATCCATGGTATAAGGCTTCACCACGTGGCGGGAAGGAATCCACCGCGCTGCTCTAAATTTGTATGGTTTTTCGTTAGATCGAAAAAGAAAATTTGTTCCTTTCCGTAGGTGGGAATGGGATTGTCCGGGCTGGGCATAAAAACTGAGATCCGAAGACTAAAATTGAAAAAATTAAAATTAGGATCGAAAGAACCAAAATTTCGGGTATCGGATAATAGATTGGGTAGGACATCCAACTACCCAAAGTTTTTTCATTAACTTCGGATCTAATAGGTAGCAATCCAAACTACTCAAAAAACCAAAATTTGTGTGCATATGTAGTCAAATACATACATAAATAAGTTAGAATTTGTGGGCTAATCACATATAAATATCGACCATCAGTGTGTAGTATCATAGTAGGTTAGTACTAGTAACAAATTCTCACCGTAGGTGAAACAAAACGTTATGTGCTTGCGTGCCGCTGACCATCATAGGATAGTTTAAAAATTTCTCTCTCATTTGACATACTTTATGAGAATACATGACTTATATATTGTTTAGGTATATTATATTATTTAGTTTACTTCATAGTAAATATGGTTATTAATTTTACAAATTGTATTGTGTGTTAACAAAAGTTTGGGTAGTTTAATCATAATCGAAAACTGAAGCAAAATTTAGATACTCAAATTTTTTGGATACCCAAAAAATAGTTGTTAGTTCGAATATCAATTCTAAAAAACCGAAGTTTTAAAAAACTAAAAAAAACTGAACCAAAACTTCAGGTAAAACCGAATACCCAGAAATACCCAGACCTATTGTCGGACTACCACCAGCTCATCAAAGTACTCCCCTCGTGATCCTTTTTAGACATAATACTTTATCAATGAAAATGGAGAGCGGGTCCAGAAAAGGAAAGGGTAGGATGCTTCTAAGAGCAACTTCAACAGGGCCTGTAAATTAAAGCCCCTATTTCATTTTTGCAGACAGACCTACATATTTTAGAGGTATAAAAACTTGCCCCAACTCCAGCAGAGGCAGCATCTCAAAGCCCCTATTCGATTGGGACCATATTGTCAGTTTTTATTGAAAAAAAATTGGATCGGTCACCTTGTCGGCGTCGGCGCCACGTCCCCTGACCTCCTCCTCGCACACGCTGGTGTCGCGCCCGCACCCACCCCTGCCCTCGACCTCGGCCACGCCGGGCCCTGTCCCTGGCCGCGCCGGCCCCGATGTCGTCGCGCCGCCCGCGTCTACTCCGGGCCGACACCGGGCCCGCCTGCATCCGCTTCGGCCCGATGCCGTTCCGGCCCGAGGCGCGACTGTAGATGGCGATGGCTCTCGCTCCGTGCTCGCCTGCGCTAGCGACGCCGCCCGCACCTTCCTCCCCCACTCTCGTCACCCACCTCCGGCCCCTCCTCTCTATTGCCGCCTCTGCCCTCGCCGCCCTCCCCTTCTGTCTCCTCTCGTCCGACGTCGCCGACCAGCCCATGCCCGTTCTTGGCGCCACCGCCGCTTCGCCCATGCCCGACGGCAGTTGGATGGAGGTCGCCGACGCAAGAGGGATCGCCGTGGCGAAGTTGCAGAAGGGCGACTCGGGGCGGCAGTGCGTCAAGCGGTGGTGGGGGAGGGGCAGCGCTCTGGGCCGGCAGAGGGGAGGGGAGGCGAGTCTGCCGGTAGCTAGGGAGGGGTATCGCACCGACCGGAGTCGGGGGAGGTGCGCCGCGTCCGGAGGCGTCTAGGGAGAGAGAGGAGAAAGAAAGGGGAAAAGAAAAGAGAAAATAAGAAAATGAAAAAGAAAATAGATAAGGCCCAGTTTGCAAGGGTGGATAGGAGGCTCCAAAATTTAAGGTATGAGAGAAATTTGCATGTTTATGTAAAATACATATTTATATAGGAGTCCTGTTAGAGTGCATTTTTTTTATATGTAAATATTAGGATAGGGGCCTTAATGCATGTCATGTTGAAGATGCTCAAATGGGAATTTTATTTTCATTAAATAGGGTGTTATGTTATTATTTTGATGATGTGGTAAGAAATTAATAAGAAACAGAGGAGAGTGATTTTATCTAGATAAAATTATATTTATATTATTTTTAATACAATTCTCTCTTTGCATATATTATCTAGGAAATAATAAAATAAAACTATACATTATAAACATGATTTTAATCATTCTTATATATATATATATATATGTCACTTTAAAAACAATAAAATAAAACTTTCCATCGACCCTAACCGTATAGGCTCACATGTCAGGGAGGGCTGGGCGGGGCACACGTGCCTGAATCATCGTGGTACCGATCGCTCCACGTGTCAGCATCATTCAGGTGGAACCGCAGTGAAAGTGAGCACCGCTCTTCTCTCGGATCCTTTTACTTACTGGTGGGCCCAAAGGGATATCCCCTCACTAGCGTAGCGCGGGTGACGGGATGGCCGGCGGGCCGGGCCCAGGACCGGCTCTCGCTTCATCCTTGAACGCAACCCAGCGAGCGGACACGGCCCACACACCACAGACGCAGTGCCCTGCTGCTTCTGCGTGGCCGCAAAGTGGCAGCTGTTTTTTTTTTTTTTTCTTTCTGGCTCCTCCAAGGCTTCAACAAAAGATGTCATTTTTGCCACGAATGCGATTGAATGCCGCCGTTTAATCGAGAAGGACAGCAGAATGCATGGTATCTATTTAACTCCTGGTGATAACACAGTAAGTAGTGCTACTGTTTCAATTTTGCTCCCGCAAAGATAACTTCATTTTTCTATCTGCAAGTTGGCTATAGTATTTGAAACTAGGTGATGAAGTCCACGTGGGAAACGTAGCAGGAAGGTCGTGTGTTCTTTTGATGATGCTCCTAATCTGATATTCGAGTTAGCGGTCGGCCTTGTGCTCCTACACCCTGAGGTGCGCAGTGCTGGATGATCTTAGCAGTGAGGCGCGGCTCGATCTCTCGTTGGAGCACAAATCTTGGCGCGTACTGATCCAATTTGGCAGAGGAGAGACGTTGGGTTTGAGCCTGATCAGAGCATATGTATTAACCCTGAAAATGTTGTTGCTGTCATCGGAAATGCTCGTTGTTGTTGCTTGGCTTGCTGCTACGTGGAGACGCAGATGCATCGCGCGTCGGAAACGGACGATCCGGTCAGCATCGCCCCCTGAGTCCCTGACCCCTCCGGACTCGTGGCGAATTACTCCTATTTACTGTACTCCGTTTTCTACACGCCTCCTCATGACCTGATCCAACGGGTACGTGTGCCGTGTGCGGCAGACGAAGCATGTGATTCATGGAGGAGGCAAGCGAGCTGCCAGCAGCACAGCATGCGCCTGTGAATCTGTGCGCGCCGTTCGTCACATTCAACAGTGCGGGTGGGGCCCCGACGTGAACGCGGACAGAGCGAAGAGCACGCCATGCACTCTGCCAGGTCTTGCTGATTCACTTGCTGCTGGGTCCCATGGCCGGGCCGACACGTACGGACTTGACCGGCGTCACTTGGCCTCAAAAAACGCCCTCATTAGTCAAGAACAGCAGGGATTACGGAATACCAGTACGGGGTTGTAGAAGCTAAACTTACTTCCGGAACATTATTTGATCAGGTGAAGTTTAGCTTCTACAACTAGGGGCAAAAACATTGTTTGATCCAGGGGCAAAACACACAATGTAGCTCTTTACTGCACGTTGTATTAGTTCTGCTCCACTTCCGGAACAATGATCAGCCGTAGTTCTATGCAAAGGAAAACGCGGATTCCATTGCTGGCTCCATGTGTACATACCCTTCCATGCACGCCCAGCCAAAGGAGTAAGTCCAAACACTGTGTAGGATCTTTCTCCGCCATAGAGGACTTGGCACGTAGTAGGAGTACTAAACTTTCGCCGGTTTCAGTTTCAGCGACTGTCCTCGTCTGAACAGACCAAGTTTTTACGCTTCGGTGGCAGCAGCTGCCCGCGTGGTCCAAAGTGCTGTACAGCAAAAGCGAAAAGCCCGGCACTGCGTCTTGAAAAAAGGGCAAATTTGATAGGGAACACTCTTAAAACTTGGCATTTATTAGAAGACACTACTCAATATTGTATTTGCTGTAGTACACTACTAAACTAAGATAATTAGGGATGACAATTTCACCCATAGGTGCGGAATCCGACGGGTTTTGCACCTAACGAATGCGGGCGTGGGTCTAACTTTTCACCCATGCGTGTCACCCGCACCCGACCCGACAAATACGGGTGTGGGTATGTGTTTTATTTCTCATTCACGGGTGACTCGTTGGGTCCTGAAATATGTTTATATATAAAATTTAGTCACATCTTATAATAAACTAATCATAAATTAATATACATGTGACAAGTAATGATTAAGTTATTAAGAATCTCTACAATCTATTAATTTAGGTGAACATGTTCAAATCTGCTGTACACCCACAAATTTAGAGATTGAATCCAAATCGGTTTCGTACCTTCCATCAAGCACCAAATTCAAAAATTCATAAATCTCTTGTCCGGAGTTCAAATGAGGCCAACTCGGACTCTATCTCGTAGCCCTCGAAAAGTTCTACCACTTTTCTATTCAATGGAAGTCAAGATTCCGCCATTTTGGTTTCCAAATTTATGATGTAAAAATATTTATTCTGATTCGGACTCCTCTACACAGTTCTCTATGCGGGCCCATATCTCCTACCTTCAAACTTCAAATAATATGATCCACATATGTTCTGAAAAGGTTTCGATGTGATCTCCAACTTTTGTGGTTTAACTTTTCTCATTAGAATATGTTTTCAAGTCCAAAATCGTATCGCAATACAGTGTTGTTTTTATTCTACGTCAATTGATTTTTTTCCTATCGGATAAAGCTTATAGAAATCTTTAGCCATTGGGTCATGATCTTGCTCTTGCATGTTAGGCTTTATAGAGATCCAGTGATATCTTGTAGGCATCATGAGTTTATGAGAATCGCTCTTTGTATAACAAATTGGGCTTCATATCAGTACTTCTCATATTTGAGTTAATGTCATTTCACTTAATTTTGTAATATAACACTTAAACGACACTATATATATAATATATATATATATATAACTATGCTATATCACTCCCAGGAGTGATATAATATTTCACTCCCCAGCCACATTCCATGTAAATCTGAGCCAGTCATGTTCCAACCGAGTTGCACAAGCATGCATGCGTGCATTCACTGCACCGCTCATTATTTCTAAATTTTATTAATTAACATCTGCTTAATGGTACCCATTAATTAGGAGCTAGAAATCATGTGACCTTTTTCCCCTGTTACTTATAGCCACCCGCACCATTGTCCCATGCATTTTTCTCTTGCAGGAAGGCGCAGCTCAGATGTAACGGCGGCCTGGATCTGTGTGACATACGATTCCAGCATCAACACTCTCAACTGCTGCAGCCTGCTGGTGTCGCTATGAAATCCTATGATTAGCCATCCGATGACCTTAACAGGTTCCCTATGATGAGGTTTGCAAGATATCATGATCCTACGAAATGCCTTCTTTTGTCAAAGTTTCTTTTTTTAATATTTTGTTTACAACAGCATGCGAATCTAATTCATTCCAATCATTTTTTCTCCCTGACCAATTCTCTTCTTGAATGTGAATTAGAAACACGATTATGAAGAAAGTGGTAGATGGGGTATGGTTCAACCATGTCCGATCATGGAGCCGGGTTCTTTTGTCTGAGCTACGTATTGCTTCCGCCTGCACAAGATCAAGACAACCCAAGAGCTGGTGTTGCGCATGGTGCTAGGACATAAAATGGAGATGTTTTTACAGTTTCATACATGAATATTTGTGATGAAAAATCTGCTGGCTGTTCTTGCAAGGCAGATCAGAGCAAGCTAGTCAAGCCCACTGATGGATGCATCAATACCAACGGCCCGTGGCAACAAGCATTAGTTTGAGATTGTTATTTTTAAGTGTAAAAAATATGGCTCATGAAATCGTAAATATACCTAATATTTATGATTATGAAGGATTACCCACTCGTAAATATTTAGAGAAATGTACTCAAATTCTTATGATCAAAATTCTTGCATTCAACACTTGTATTTTATGATTATGTAAGAATTTATTTTCAATTATGGTACCATATATTGACAACCAGATTCTTGCATTCAGTTTTCTAAATTGCATATGGATCTTGTTATGCAATATTTCAAAACTATATATTCATATTTGTTAAGTCGCAAAATCTTCCTGCTCTGGTAATTGAAATGACTCCTCTCGTATCATTGAACTTGAACTGTAAATTGCTCGGGCAAGTGTGTACAAGTTAATACATATATAGGACAATGCATTCGAGAATGCATGTGTGGTTTTATGGTCAAACAAGACATTATAATTTCTTTAATGTCAAAATCTGTGTATAATCTCTTAACTAAAAATCATATGAATCATCGAGTAATAAGACAACAAACAAATTATCACCTGTAGTTTATCAACCACAATCAATCATTTTTCTAAGCCATGCATGCATGGTAGGGTGGTCGCTGAATGCATAATTTGCAACATGACAGCACATATGCATCTCCTGTTGACTATATAATTATTGTAATTTAGAAGCAGATAATTTCAAGTTCTTATGGTGCCATAGCAAATAGTTTGTATGCGCATTTCAAAAAATAAAATAGTTGGTGTGCTTGACATAAAAACTGAAAAAAAAGAATCTGCTCAAATAAAATTTTACAGTTGCATATGCGTAGTTCTTATGGTCTCTTGGGACTTTGTGATCACATCAATTGAATTTTTGTGATCACAGCAATTTTACAGTTGCATTTTGTGCTCACATTAATTGGAGCTTGCCATTCTAACATAGAACATATAAAAAATAATAAAGTAGTTAATAGCTGTTAGTATAAGATATTAAGGTGTGTGCGCGCATGCAGTCAATAGCAGCAATAAAGAAGGGTTGCTCAACAAATCCATGCATGTAGAATTAAATTGATTGGCTAAAGCACATGGTAAGTAATTAAGGAGAAATTAAAACTGGTGATTACTGTCTGATGCATGGGCCCATGAAGGTCATGTGCTACCCTATTCATGCACCTGAGCACCTCCAATTTGTAAAATTTCATGCCCTCAAGTATTTTATTTTAATCTAGAAGCATAAAAGTTTTCATTGTACAGTAGCAAATAGCTGAACTGCTACGCGTCACCTTGATTATTGATCAAGCTTTTGTGGGCATGCATAACCTTTTTTTTTTCGGCTATTTTATGGTCTCCTGCTGGTCTTAGTGAGCAAGTAGAAACAATCAGCTATGGGTGTCAGAAAAACTCGTTTTTCTAGTTCAGACATGAATGGTTCTGTGGATGCATCAATGCATAAATCGTTTCTATAAGCATAAAACCTCTCATAGTGTAATAGCAAATAGTTGGTAAGCTATCTGTCACCATAAACAATGTTACAGATTTTCTGACCGAACACAATTTTATGATCGCACTAAGCTATGGTCACACATGTTTTTTTTTTTCATCACGTAACATGGAATTAGTTAACGCTTGCCATCAAGGTGTGCATGCCACTAAAATAGCAGTTAAGAAAGTAATTACTAACTCAGCATATATATACGGTGACATGGCACACCATCTAAAATAGTGACATGGCATCCTATTTAATAAGAATGAAACCCTCATTGAGAGTAGTCTAAGACCAGTGTCAATCCCCCTTTTTATTGCACTCTTTTTAAAACATGTTTTTAGTTAAGTGAGCTAATATCCTTTCATTCTAATGAAAAATCTTTCACATGAGATAAAAGAAAATATTCTCTCTTTTTATAACTATTATGTCATATCAGCAAATAATATATATATGACACAATATTTAATGCTTATGAAAGGTCGATTCAAGACACTTAAATGAACTCATCAACTTATAATAACAATTTATAAGCCATGATTTTGATGATAGTCAAGCAGCCGATAATTGACCCCTTGCCGTTAACGACGCTGTCGTCATGAAGATGCTCCGAACGAAATCCACCGTCTGGCCAACATGTTTATTGAATCCAATTTATGGACTCCGTTTAGTGAACTCCATATCCGTATCCGTAGCGAGTGGACATGAATGCTTTGCTTGTTGGCCGAGGTAAAGATACGGATCTGCTGTTGCTTTTACCACGCTTTTAGAGAGAGAGAGAGAGAGAGATGCAATTATGCTATACGTACAAGAGTGAGTTCCGGTCACAGCACACTGCCACGAGTACGGTGGTCGTGTAAGAATGGGGGAAATCAGCACATGTTGAGGCTCATGAAATAACACTGGTTTTATGACATGGATTCATAAATCAGCACTGATATTTTTTTTTTCACTCTTCCATTCATTTCTACACTTTACTTCATATACAGACCAAATTACTCCGGTCTCCCGTCAGGGCTTTTGGTCCATCGTAGACCAACTAAACCACATGTGCATCTGAAAAAAAAAACACATTACAAATAGATAAATGGAGAAAAAAGGTTCTATATTAATTTAAACTTTCTTAAGAATATGTATAGTTAACAACATATTATATAATATACGACCACTCGGGCATATGGACGACATAGATACCAAATTTGGCATTACATATTATAACAAAATTTTAAATTTAAATACATCTGAGTGGACTACCAAGTTTCATCGCTCACCTTAATATTACACAAGTTCATCCATCCTGCAATACTGAGCCATCGATGTTTAGTGAATGCAAAGGAAAAAAGAATAGAGAAGGAGATGCCTCTCGAGTGGAGAAAGAGGAGGGCAATGCAAGTCGGTCATTTGGTTTAGTGAATGCAAAGGAAAAAAGAATAGAGAAGGCAGAAATTGAGGAGGAGTGCGGCTTCGTGGTCTAACAGTAGCAGCAGTGTTGTTTCGTGAATAGTCTCAAGTCTCAACACCAGTGCTATTTCGTGAGTACCTCCTAAAACTTAAGGTCTATTTGTTCACATTATAACTTACTCAGATTAGATAATCTCATTTAAATAACCCAGATGACAAACAAACAGACTAGATTATATAATACTGAAGGTCAGGTTATGATAAACTCATAATCTCCTCAATATGAGCTTATTATTTCAGATTATATTGGCTAAAGACCCACCATTTGTGATCTTTTTTTTTTCTCGAAAACACAGCAGAGCTATATATCTTTGTTTTAAAAAGAGAGAAAACCGATCCCTTACAAACACCACCATCTCACTCCGAACCGAACTGTGCGGGGTTGAACTTACATGGCAGGTTTACTTAAATAAAACACAAAAGATGAGCTTGACCAAAAAAGAAAAGACTAACTAAACCTAGTCTGGAACAACACCGTGACCAAGCGCATGAAGAGAGGTAGCTCCTGCTAGGTGCCAAAGTTGTCTCTCAATACAAAGGTCGCTAAAATCTTCCCTATGTGTGTCTGACCTTCTTCAAATTAAATACACTACAGTTACGGTGTTTCCATAACGTCCATGCCCCAAGGATGATCAACGAGTTGAACCCTTTTCTTTTCTCTTTTGCTACCGGTTTCCACGCTTTTCGCCACCATTTAGCAAACACTTGCATATGCATTTGTTCTAGGATTCTCAATGATTTTGCATTGCTCTAAGATTTTGCTTTTCATTATCTCGTTTTTTGCTTTTCCTTTCTAACAGCAACAATGCTCTAGATTTTCAAATAATATTCCACGTGCATATGCATTTGTTCTAGGATTATCAATGATTTATTTTTATTTCTAAATCATTTGTTTTATGAGTAGATAATTATTTATAAACCAGGTTCTAAATAATTTATTTTAAACATGTAGATAATTTGTCTTGTGTCACTAAATAATTTATTTAGACGTGTAAGGTGCAGTGGTTTATTTAATGTCTCTAAATAATTCATTCCTCCAATACGATTTATATGTTGAGGTTTTCTAAATAATTTGTTTTAAACATATAGATGATTTGTTTGAGTTCCCTAAATAGTTATTTTATGGCTTATTTGCTTTAGCTTTTCAACAATTTGTTCCAAGCATGTAGATGATTTGTTTCAGGTTCTGAAATATTTTGTTCTATAAATACGACTTATTTTTTTGAGCTTCCAAATATGTAGATGATTTGTTCCAGGTCGTGTAGTTTGTTCCATAAATAGGACATATTTGTTTCAGCTTCTATATACAATTTGTTTCAAATATGTAGATGATTTATATTTCATGTCCCTAAATAGTTTGTTGTGGAAATATCACTTATTTATTTCAATTTTCAAATAATTTGTTCTAAGCATTTAGATAAGTTGTTTCATATCCCTATATAGTTTGTTCTACAAATACAACTTATTTGTTTTGGCTCCCAAAACAATTTGTTCTAAGCCTGTAGATGATTTGTTTCAGGTCGATAAATAGTTTGTTTTGTAAATATGACTTATTTGTTCTAATTCTCTATATAATTTGTTTCAAGTATGTAGATGATATGTTTCATGTCCAAATATAGTTTGTTCAACGTATGCAACTTATTCTACTTAAATAATTTTTCTCATAAATATAATGCTTTTTTCTCTTGTATATCTATTTTATATTCAATTTATGCTTTTGTCAACTATATGTGAAGTGTGAAGAATGATGGTGCTTATACAACCTTTTTAACGCATGATATTTTCTTTACAATTCATGTTGCTTAGGATAATTTCATGTACCATATATACCCATGCTTGTCTTTTTTTCTTTCTTAAGTTTACGAATTTTTCTAGACATGTGGTCTGTATTCACGTGAAAAGCCAATTCAAATCATGTCATGTGTCACTGTTTCAGATTTAATATTCTTGCACTGATTGGGTAACATAGATAGGTTTACTAATACATGCATGATCAGTGACATGAATTGTAACGCATGATATTTTCTTTACAATTCATGTTGCTTAGAACAATTTTTTGTACCATATATACCCATGCTTGTGTTTTTTTCTTTCTTAAGTTTACGATTTTTTCTAGACATGCGGTCCGTATTCACGTGAAAAGCCAATTCAAATCATGTCATGTGTCACTGTTTCAGATTTAGTATTCTTGCACTGATTGGGTAACATAGATAGGCTTACTAATATTTTTCTTTCTCTATATAATTTGTCTTTTTACAGTAGAAATCAGAAAAGAAAAACCAAGCGACGCAAACGCGTTGGCAGATTCGTAATCAGACAGGTTGTCTAAACATGCGGCACGTAATTTCGGCGCTAGTGGCTGGACTGGACGTGTGCGGGCGCGGCTCCCGCTCCCCGGGTCGACGACTCGACGCTACCTGGTTGAGGGTGCGCGCGACGGGGATGCGTCCCCTGTGTGCAGGGTGGTGCTGCTACGGGATATCTACTCTATCTGTGAACCGAGTAAAAGTAGTAGTTGGAATAAGGACGGGGTAATTGAAGCGGAATCCTAAGTGTCATTCCAGAGAATTTGGGCAGCAAACAAACAGTAGAAAAGGAGAGAGCAGAGGGAATACTTGCAATTGCAAGACACCGTTCACTTTGTTTCACGCCGTGTTCCTTTAAGAACAATGCTTAACATTGTGTTTGGATCCGGTTGAAATGTTCCTTGAGTTGGTCTTAATGGTTGGCTTTACTTTGTGAGGTGTGTATGGCGAACTCAGATCGCCGAATCGGCTGTTTTGCTGTGCTGGTGAGTGAACGTTTGCTGGACTACTAGTCGCGTCATTTTTTTTGTTGTTGTTGTAAAATATCATTTGGATGATATCAAACAAATGTACTACAAGGGGCAGTAGGGTAATAGCTGCACGACTAGGCCTATGCACGACCTAGGTGCCTTGTCTTCGTCACAGTAACTCCGCTTTATAGGTGAGCTCAATAATGCCAATACTTTTCATTGCATTTGCATCCCATCGTCACCATTCACCCCTCCGTCTCCACACTTCTTCTGCTGTTTCTTGTGAAGAGACGAGAGAGGAGGAACTGAAGAGCAAGAAACTCTAGGGTGGGAGATGGCCAATAGAGCCAGAAACATTGCTGTAGAGTTTGCTGACCGCGTTGTGAAGCTGCGGGAGGAGCATGTGGCAAGATTTTTGGCAAGTATGGCTGGCTACGATCCTTCAACCGAGCTTCTATTGCCACAGGTGAGGTTACATACCTCTACCCATCTAACTGATGAGTGGGCTTACTTTACCTACTCGGTATACCCAGCAAGCAGCAACGCTCATACAGTAGTAGGAAAGGAAAGTTTCCATAACGCGCACAATAGATGTTTTCATCCTCGTGGACTTTGGGCTGTTTCCATTGTTCGACATGGTTATACCTCTATTGCTTGCAGTCTTTTTGATCAGCAGATAGCAGGGGCTTTGAGGGGCTCCCTGCCTAGAGGAGCCAGGTTGTTTCAACATTATGAGTGGGTCATCTGTGTTAAACCACTGTCCACTGTCTTATTAGCAGTACATACAATATTACAAGGATTAGTTACAATAAAGGACGCCTCTGATTCATGCCACTAGTTAAATTTGATAACTGCAGCAGGGGCACGAGCAGAAACAAACTGTAAAAAGTAGATACAATACATGCATGATCTTTCTATTTCAGATTTAATATTCTTGCACTGATTGGGTAACATAGATAGGTTTACTAACAAAACTTGTAATCAAATGCAGGACATTGTTGGTGGATTCGTTAAGTCGTATCAGTTTCCTTATCATGAAGACATGGCTATAGCACATGGTAAAATGTGGATTGACTTCGGCACTGATAACTGCTATGAGCATGAGGCTTCCTTCTTCATACTGCCAAAACTTAAAAGAAATGATGGTAACATGCCTGATACAATTGTTGAAAAGGCATCCCTGCTGTCTGACTTCAATGAGGCCATACTTGAGGCGTATTTTACTACCTATTGTTCAGAACTCAAACGTTGGATTGTAGTGTATGAAAAATTTGACAGCTTCTTCAGTGAAGCAGTTGCACAAAATCCTTGCACGATTCCACCTTTTTTTGAAGGGAAGAATATCCAATCAACCTTGACTGCATTTTGGAGAAACACAGTGAGGTGAGTATAGAGAACACCATAAGCCCCTCTACCATTGTCAAATGAAAAAATGGCTGATCAATTACTTATCTTTGATTTCAGCTCATTAATGAAGGTTATTGCTTCAGCGAGAGAGAAAGGTATGGTGATTGGCAACCTCGACCGTGCATCGAGCTATGTGGTTTCTTCAGGAAAGATAAAGATATTCAAGGCAGGATTAGATATGACGGCCGGACTTCAAACAGATACAAATGCCCTGCGAGAATTCTTCTGGAATAACAGTTTTTTTATGTGTCAATCTAGTGAAGAATGGAGAGGTTTTGATTTACTTCTCACCTCAGATTTGATGTCACAGCATCCGAGGTACCTACTAATCCCCTTAACTCTTACTTTATTAGCGTTGTTAATTTAATGATGGCTCTTCCTGTCTTGTTCTTTATTTCTCGTAAATCCCTTCGGACTACAAAGGCCAGCTAGCATTTCTTTTATTCTTTTAAATAGATGAAAGGATCAGCGATTCTTTCTTCTTTTTTTTTTTTTGCTGTGGAACTGATATGTGAGAAAACATTCTTGAATACATTTAAATAGAGGTCGCTTTTATGTGTGATGCATGCAGCTGATAATTACTATGAGGATTTGCACTGCACCGCCACTAATATATAGTCACCCATCATCTACACAAAATGAATTGTTCATCTCAATTCTCATTCCCAAACTATATCAGTTGAGGTTACTCTGAAGTCTGACCTTTCTTTAATCTCAACCCTCAGTACCAAAATTTTATACTCCCACACATATAGAACTGTTCGACATGTGGCTTGTGGAAGAGGGATCAATAGAGGTATAACCATGAGACCAAATTGAACTTTCAGTTCCTACTACAATGGTGTTCTTGTTTGCACTTAGTTAGGAAAGCTTTTTCACCAATTTTAACATAATCATCATATAAACTATATGATTATCCATCTCCTTTTATGTTGATTCTGTGTTTTCCATGCAGCGAATGGATCCCGGTATGGAATCATCCAACTCTGTTGGACCCGTCTGAAAAACTTCTGATGCATTACCAAGAGATCCACGTTTGGATGTGGGAAAGCCTGACACCTAAGCAGAGGGAGAGGTTTGCTAATGCATTGTATGTAATGATGCCTGACTACCGCTTTGCACTGCATGTTCAAGAATTTCATGCAGATTCATCTTTCACTGAGGAGCAAATCCGTGTCTATGGCAAGATCCATTCCATTTCTACATATGACTCTCGTATTTACTTGGCTATCATTCAATTCGTAAGGAATCTAATCAGGCATGCACATCAGTACGGCAATGAGGTATGCTTTTGACATCGCACCTAGTTACATGTTCTCACCATGTACTCCCTCCGATTTTATTTTGCACTAGCCAACGTCAACAAAAAATGTCCAGAGGGAGTATATAATAGGAATCCTGTAATAATATATACATACCTGCAGGAGTGGGATGTACAGCGAAAGGTTACTGAGATAAAGTTGCTGTTTGGTGGGTTTATGAGCATTGCTTACTCAGTGATGTGTTTGTAAGAGTCTGAAAGATGGGCCCTGGTCCGACGTTCTAGGCTTCCTGATTTCTATAATGAATGCTAGTAGACCCAAGTGTTAGTTTATTTCCGTCCTCTTCTCTATTTTTTCCATAAAAATGTAAATCTTAATATTTTGGCACAACCTTATTTCTTATCTTCACATTTACTTGTAGGAGAGAGAAGACAAGATCAAGATGATGAGCTGTAGTCTGCAGGCAGTGAAGCTTGATGAGAAAAAGTCCTAGAGACTTCGTGTGGTGTACTGCATATTACTACATGCTATTATTTGGAACTTGTATGGATGATTATGTCATGTATTGCTGTGTAGTACCAACATGGATGTAGTAGAATCAGTGTATTTTGTCAGTGGTCTCTTAACTTTGTTGTATTAGTAGGTGATTGGTGAATTATGTTTGAACTTGATGTGGTACCTTCGGCATTATGTAGGTGTGTCAAACATTATATCAGTTTTTTTTTATCTTAATTAATCTTATGATTGTTTGTGTATGAAAATATTGGTCAGCATATATGCTTGCTATATAACACCGTAAGCCTATCTTAACCTTGTGATTGGCTTGTGTATGAAAATATGGCACGACTCACCTCGCCAACAAGCACGCACTGATCCAATGCAGCTCATGTTAACCTAGAAGCGTCAAAAACCAAGTACGTTGTCACGAATAAAACATCAATTTACTACTAGAAATAGAATAATAAACTAGAATAACCAAATATTGCGCCAGAAGCTAGCACATCCACTAGAGTACTACCTCCTGCGCACCAAATGTTTAGCTACTGCAACACATTGCCGTAAAATCAAATGCTCCACCACGATGAGTTCTTAGCCAATGGTCTGATGCTAGTTAGCTCATCACCGACGTCTAAAATTCTATACCGGTTCCACATACATTAACCGGCAACATCCTGTGTTTATGAAAGGCCAAAAATAAGGTAATGACTGAAATATAAGGGAAGAGCGACATGCTTGAATTCCTCTCTCTCTCTCTCTCTCTCTCTCTCTCTCTCTCTCTCTCTCTCTCTGTGGATCAGGATAACTTACAAATTAATTGGCCCACGAATGTCTCATATAAGCTATAATTAAGACAAACAAGTTTTTCGTTATTTATCTGAAGCATCGTTATAAACATGTTGCCGTCATCAATATTCTGGCATCCCTAACAGTCAAACTAACCTTATTAAAAATGGTTGGAGAAGCTTAGCTGCACACTGACAAGTTTTTTCATGGTTAAACCAGTGTTAGAGTCTTTGATTCCGCACGGCGGCTAATTATTCATTTAGTAATAGGTCACATGGCCGTCGGCTACTAAGTGCATATGGTATTTTCATCAGTTTTAAGATTTGCTGACCAAATAGCATATAATAAGAATAGAGTGTGCATTCAGGTGTATATGTTCATGTGTTTCGGGAAAAACTTTGTTGCTTTAGCCACTAATGAGAAACGGCTGCCTGCACTTTCTGGATAGGGAGACCAGATCATATTTCATACTAGAGCAAGTTTTTTTGTTTGCATTGCTTTTGCTCGCTTAAGGTATTTTCCAAGTATCCTCATTTCTCAGCATAGATATAACCAAAAACTCGACTAAAAATGAAAATTTGAGATCTGAATCATTCTCCAACCAATCGAAGAGAAGCCACCGACAAAGATAAATCAACAATGGTTATTTTGGGCGTGATTGGTTGGCTGAATATGATCGGACCAGGCTCTCGGGATGCAGAGTTGCTACGTTTGGTTGACTGGTCGAAGAGTTGGGCCTGGCCTGTGGCATGTAAAAGGTCTCCGCAAGCCTGGCTGCCGGGAAACGAAAATGAAATCCGTTTCCACGCAGCCTGGCTCGCGTGATGCGTGTTCAGAGCAAAAGGCGAACAACTCTAAGAGCGAAAAAAGCGGAGCCAACTAACCAAACATTTGTCTCTCTGTGGGCCTGGCTATGTGGAAACTTCAACCAATCACCTTGGTCTGCATGCAACCAGCCTGGGCCATGACAGCCTGAATGCGAGCCAGGTTCAACCGCTATGAGAACCAATCACGCCCTTTGAGATTCCTAGTCCACCAATGTATACCATAGTTCAATGGTGAAGCAGCACAATATATTTTGGAAGAACAGTCCATGCTGCTATTACAATAATAAACTATGTCATCAAGTCATATTACAATACTCATATTGCCATACTGAGAGTCTCAAATGACATAATAGCTAGCAATAAGCACATCATGCAAATTACAACTCTCCAAAAACATGTCGGGTGTGTATCTTTAGTTTACCCGTAACAATCTTTATTTTTTGGCTGGATAATCCATGACTTATACCTAACATCAGTTCTTGGAAAAGCAATTTCGGGTCCAAATTACTCGTCCATCGAATTCGATGCATGATCTGCTGATATCAACATGGCTGATACTCTTTGGTTTCAGTTTACCCTCGTGTATTTTTTCAGTCTTCACCTGGACAGTTGTTATAGATATAGGATGGTGGTTATTTGGATAACCAGGTTGACACTTGTAATCATCTAGCATGATAGTACATAAAATTGCATTAGAGATAAATGTTGATACACTTGCAAATGGAAAAGGAAATTGCACTAGTGATAAATGTTTTTTGTTTTGTAGAACTCACAATCCAAAAGAGAAAAGGTGCAAGAAAATAATCACCTTGCATCACGCAAAACATAAGTTCACGGGATCTTGGGATTTCACCAATATAAACCAAGCACATTCGATCACGATCCCAGCACTTTTTCCATGAAAACTGCAAATCAATTCTGTTTCCAAGGAACAAGGAACTACCATCTTCAATTAACTCATATGCAGCAAGCCCACCCATAGAGCAAGTGTAAATAAAACCGTTGGCAAAGACAGATCTTCCAGTAAGAAATGCCCTTCCAGGACAACAGTGGGGCAGTTCAGTTTGATTTTCCAATGATCTTGTAAACCCACCATGTGGTTTCATAATTTTCCATTCACTGGTGTGCAGGGAAAGCAGAAAGCAGCATTCTGTATCAGCATCAGAAACCATAAAGGAGCCATCATCCAGGACTACATATCCAGACAGGTTAACCTTCCTTTTTAGACCCTGACAAAAAACCTCATAATGCTTCCATACACATGGAGAAATCATCTCATAGACATCTAGGAGAGTATCACCTATAGCAATAATATCGTAGCCAACTTGAACAACAAGGCGAAATGAATATCCAGCAGATGCAGGATAACGTCTGGAGCCCTGTTGAGTATTCCAAGTATAGACTTCACTTGTGCTTGAGATAGCATAGATGAATTCACCACGACAAAAAAAATGCCATGGGAGAGGCCTTTTCATCATACTGTCCTCATCATCATGTATCAATGTGTCCATAGTACAATGAGGTCTGAGAGTCTTGTCATGGCACGTCAATCTACCATGCAACACTTCAATCCTATATATAGTTGATCCAGAAGCAACTTGACAGACAATATATACAGATTTTCTGATAATGATAGTAGAGGGTTCAAGCATAATAGCATATGAGAATGATGTTTCATCCAAAAACTTCCTGTCCAAATTGTACGATACAAAGTGACATTATAAGCATCAAAACCGCACATAAAAAACCTTAAAACTGAAGTGGAAGAGAAAGAATATTTCATTTTGACAAGGAAAATTATACCTGCAGCAAGTAAGCATCTTGGAGGATTCTACCACATTAGAGCTGGCTGCAGCATCCAGCAGAACTGTGGCCCGTGTCCTCCCTTTCTTCTTTTTGACAGAGGATGTTGCATTATCAAGATTGAACTCCCTGCAGGTAGTTGACATGCAAAAAAGGAAGGAGCAGAATTAGTGATCCGTGGTGTTTTCTTTTTTTTGCTGTTGAGTGTGGGTGTTGGGGGGGGGGGGGGGGGGGGATTCTTACTGTAGGAAGCTGAATTCCAAGTAGGATCCAAGGGACTTGCTTGGCGACATGTTTAGCATGCGGGAGGAACAATGCAAGACTTCAATGCCTTTGGGGACGAAAAATTCAGAGTCATCTCTAGCTCCCTTGACTCGAAAGGTGGTGATCAGCACGTGTTTAGCATCACAATTGCAGCTTATCTTCAAACCAATCCAGACAGAACACATGACCCTGCCGCTTAAATGTGCCAGGAACCCACGTCCTTCCTTGGGGAAAGGGCAAACACGATCAACAATGGTGGGCACCGCCATTGAGTACTTGCCTTCGGCCATGCACAGCCTGTAGGCATAGACAATACCACCATAGAGGAAGTAGATGGTGTCATCTTCCTTCACGTACACGCCACGCTTACAAATAGGTATGTAAATATCTGTTTTGGTGGTGACAACGGGAGCCCAGGAGCCGGTGACGCAATCAATGTTGGGGAACGGGTAGGCTACGATAGCATATAAAATTTCTACCGTTCAACCAGGAAACCTTGCAAGAGAGGATCATGGATCGTTACCACTAGACGCGCAGACGGAGCGGAAGCGAATGTTGGAGCAGCTCGATCCAACGTAGTTGCGCGTCGGTGTAGAGGAAGTAGTCGATCACGTCAATCGTCTCCTTCTAGTCCAGCCGTCGGCACCGCAGCAGCAGCAGCGCCTCCTCGCGGTATCCACACGTACGGGGTTGGAGCACCGTGCGCGGCGTGCTAGCACCGGCAACACGGTTAGGGTTTTGTGGGCGAGAAAGAGAAGCACGACGGCTAGGGTTAAGGACTGGTGGAATCACCTGCGCCTTAAGCCCCTCCTCCACTTAAATAGACCCTTCTAATGGGCCTCGACTAGTTGGCCCATTAGTGGACTAATTCCTCACACGGATCAATATCCGTATGACCCTCACATACGGATCAAATCCGTATTGTCTCTTGGGCATATCTCCAACAATCAAAGACGAAGAAGAGGTGGTACGGGTATAGCGACAGAAGGATGGTGTTGCCGACTAAGGCGAAGCCCTGGATGAGAGGGATGGAATCCTCCCTCAGGCTTGTCGATTGTGGCCGGAGTGGCACATCGATAGCCACAACCTCCACCCACCGGCTGGTATTCTTGTAAAAGGCGTTGCATAACGAACTGGGACGGACCATGGAAGCCGGTGAGGTACGGCGCCCAGAGTTCCCCGGCCGCGGAGATGGGGCAGGTCGGCATGAGGCCTACTTTTGTCGGCAGGTCAGGTAGGCGGGAGCAGGACACGGTGACCCCCCTGCCGCTATTGCCGGCGTCTTCGACGAGGTCCATGTCCAGCTGCAGGGGAAGTGGGGGACCGATTTTGTTGACGTCAGTGTAGTCAAATTCAAAGGAGAAGAGGCAGAGCGAGAGGGAGCGGCCGTCGGGGCTCGGCGTGGCGGTAGCAACGAGGATGTTTGAAGAAATGTTGGTGGCCTTGTAGTAGTCGTCGCCCAAGATCTCGAGGGAGTCGCAGCTCCGGCCGAAGATGAGACCTGAATGCGCGACGCGGAACCGATGAAGGCGTAGCAAGCGGTCGCCGTCGGACATCGACGTGACGCCCATCACAACAGACCACGCTGGGCTGTCGATCGCGTCGGCCGGTGAGACGTCGACGAGCGGAATCCGAGGGAAGCACAGGCTGCGCCAGCGGCAGAGACACTTGCTGAAGGGACAGTCGGCCGGCAACATCGTGGATTGGACGTGGCAGCCTAGGGTTTGGCTCTCCCTCTCTCCCTTTCACTCCTCCCCCTTTCGGTACCCCTTGGATTGGGCAGAACCAGATCCGATTCTCCACCGCGGTGGAAGTGGCAGTGGCCCATACATCGCAACCACCATAAATCAGCCGTCCATGGCTAATCGGACGGCATGTTGATGGAGTTGCTCTCTCCTGGACACTGGCTAGTAATAATCTATCTCTATCTCTATAATTTATTAATTGAGGTATCATGGTCCACTTTATTTTCACAAAGTTAAAGATTGAATACAAATCGGTTTCATATATTCTATATCAAATTTAAAAAATTATAACTCCTACATCGGAAGCTTAAATGAGGCAAACTCAGACTCTATCTCATAGCCCGTAAAAAGTTCTATAACTTTAGTATTCAATGGAAGTCCAGATCCCGCAGTTTTGATTTCTAAACATGCGATACAAAAATATTTGTTCTGATTCGGACTCATCTGCGTAGGTCTCTGTGCGGGGTCTATATCTCCTAGATCCGTAGTCCAAATAATATGATCCATCTATATTTTGAAAAGGTCTTGACGAGATTTACAACTTTTGTGTTTTAACTTTTTCCATTAGAACAAGTCTTCAATTTCAAAATTACGTTGTAATGCAGTACTATTTATGGATTCCGTGAATTGGTTTTTTCTTCCAGATAAAGCTTGTACAATCTCTATAATCTATTAATTAAGGCGCGGTCATCCACTTTATATCCACAAAGTTAGAGATTGAATCCAAATCGGTTTCATAATTTCTATATCAAGTACCGAATTTCAAAAATCATAACTCCCTCGTCCGTAGCTCAAATGAGGCAAACTCGGACTCTATATCATAGCTCTCAAAAAGTTCTATAACTTTGGTATTCAATAGAAGTCCATATGCCATCAGTTTAGTTTCCAAATATGCGATGTAAAAATATTTGTTCTAATTCAGACTCCTCTGCATAGGTCTTTATGCGGGTGCTCATATCTCCTAGTTCCGAAGTCTAAAAATTATGATCCATATATATTTTAAAAAGGTCTCGACGAGATCTATAACTTTCGTGTTTTAACGTTTTTTATTAGAGCAAGTCTTCAAGTTCAAAATTACGTTGCAATACAGTGTTATTTTTTGACTACGTGAATTGATTTTTCCTTTCGGATAAAGTGAAAGTGTTGAATAGGCAATTGTCCCTGAAAATCACTTAATAATAAAAGTCAAATGCGAAGTGTTGAACTTGTCCGACGATAGTAAGGAAAGTCCGATGGACTTGTCCGATGGCACGAGTTAGAAAAGTAGATCGGCCGATTAAAACTTTATATTAGTGCAAGACAACCTAGGATCTAGTAATTATAAGCTAGAGAAAGTTGTAGAAATAAGAGGAACAACTAGCAAGCAACCTACACAAGTTAACTTAAGAGAAACGAGGCAAACCCTAGCTAGCGAGATATGAGCAAGAGCAAGTAAATAATAAGTATGCAAAAGAAGACAAGGGGAGATACAAGATTTATTCATCGAAGTTCAGCTCCACAAAGAAGCCTACGTCTCCGTTGAGGGATCCACAAAGGACCGGGTTTCTTTCAACCCTAACCTCTCCAAGTGACCACAAAGATCAAACTTGTCTTTCCACTAGCAATCTCCATGAAGGAGGGGTCAATACAAACTTTCCAAGGCGTCACCACACAAGTTGGGAGCTCTACGGGTACCTCTAACCGTCTAGGGGATGAATCCCCAAGAGTAACAAACACAAATATGGTCGACGGTGAGGATGAACCAAGAGCTTGAGAGAATGGAAGCTTGAAGTCAATGGAGCTCTTGAATCTTCTCTCAATTCCTTCACAAATCAAGATTTAAAGTAAGGGAGAAGAGATTTGAAGAGCAAAGTGAGCTTGAAAGTGTTTTTGAGTGGAATGAGTGACCAATAAGACAAGGGACGAAGTGGGGGTCTATTTATAGCTCAAAAAGAGAAGGAGCCATTTGGATGGGTATTTCTCAGATCTCCATCGGACAAGTCCGATGGTCATCGGACATGTCCGATGGAACAAGTTGACGTCAGTTCTGGAGTCCGAGGGACTTGCCCGATGCCTCGGACAAGTTGACCATTGGACAAGTCCGATGGCTTGGGTTTGACACAGGTACTGGAGTTCGACAGTGAAGTCCGATGGGTCGGACTTGCTGGTCATCGGACATGTCCGATGACCATCGGACAAGTCCGACGACCCAGAGTGGCAAAGGTTCTGGAGTCCGGTGGGTCGGACAAGTCCGATGATTTTGCCCTGGAAAAGTGTTTTGGCTGTGGAATTTTGAATTTTGCTCTTAGTTCATCATTGCTTCATACTTTTGTGTCCCTCTTAATAGTACAGTTTTTCCTATACTAAAAAATAAAGTAAAAACTCCATGAGCTTCATATTTGAGCAAATTTTTGAGTATCATCTTGAAATTTCTTGGCCACTTTGTTTTCTCCTTTTCTTTGAGTATTTGAGGTTCTATGTATTTTGTCATCAATAATTGAACCATCTTCTACACACATGCTCATTGAAACATTAGTCCATTCTTAATTGTATTGGCGCCAATCACCAAAATAAAATCAGGGGCCTAGATACACCTTCAATCTCCCCCTTTTTGGTGATTGATGACAATACAACTAATTTATCATAAAGTTATATAGAAACAGAACAATTTGTGAGGAGCTCCCCCTAAATGTGTGCATAACTAAAAGATTGGAAATAGTATAACAAATGCACATATTTAAAGAGAGAGAGTGAGAGCTCCCCCTAACACTATGCATGCATGATGATTTGCAATAGTTAAGCATATGAATATAAGACATTGCATATGACAAATATTATCACACAAATGCATCTAGTAGAAGGAGATAAAACAATACATCATCACAAAGAGGCATGCATAAAGGACACAAATAAAGAGATAAAAGTACCACAAGCAAATAGTCTTATAGAACACAAATGACACAAATAAGTAGTTTTACAAACCAAGCCAAAAAGAACCAAATTGTCCAACTTCATCACACTCACAACTCACAAACTAAGCAAATGAAAGATAGATTACACTTCTCCCCCTTTAGCATCAAGACACCAAAAAGGAGAAAAATGCGGGTGGATGGTGATGAGATCTCTACTCCTCAGAGTCTTCATAGTCTTCATCATCCTCATCGCCTTCTTCTTCTTCGTCTTCGTCATCTTGAGCGGGAGCTTTTCCCTTACGCTGGCGAAGATCATAGGCAACGAGATCTTCTTCTTGCTCTTCTACATCCTCTTCTTCCTCATCAAAGCGGACATGTTGTCCACTAGAGCCGGCTCCTGTGTGAAACTGAGAAGGTGGAGGATAGTACCCAAAATAGTTCAACTCCTCTGTAGAGAAGTTGGGAGTGGGGTCCTGAAAAGCAGATGGGCAGGAATCTTCTGCCGGAGGTGATGGAGGAGGAGGAACTTCACATTGCATCTTCTCCATGATGATCTTCTGGTTCCTCTCAATCACATCCATTCTTTGGTTAATGCTCCTGCACATACCAAGGAGGGATTTGAACATCTTCATAACTCCACTCCTCTTGCCACGAGAAGGTGGGGCAGCACGAGAAGAACCGGTGACCCTAGAAGGAGCTCTGGGAACCTGAGGAGCCAGAGCAGAGGATGGTGGCTGAGCTGCACTAAAGAACTGACCAGAGGTGGTGTTAGGAGTCCAATTAGAAGGAATCTGAGGTTTGAGACTCAGATGCTTCATGTCCTTTTTGAAAGTCAAGCCTGAGACCTTCTCGATCATATACATGATGTGTGGGGCATATCCATAGCCACGCTTGGAAGAGATGGAGATATCCCATATCTCCTAATAGACATAGTCAAACACATCAAATTTCTGATCCCCATGAACCCAGTGCAAGATGTCCCTCTGATATGCAGGAATACGGTCAGAGTTGCCACCCCTTGGAGCCAAAGTGCTCCTGCAGATCCTGAACAAGACTGAGAAAAAGGGTAGCAAGCCATTTGAGTTGGGAGGGACACTGTTCTCCGGATCCATGTACATATGCCTCATAGCCTCATCGCTCATGTAGCTGCCCGAGTGAATCTTAGGCTTCTCCTTACGTGAGCTCTTGAGTCCTATCATGGAAGCAAATTAATTCAAGGTGCAACTGTACTTAGTGCCATTTGTCATCCAGACCATAGACTTGTCATTCTCAAAGAACACAGTTGAAAAGAACTGAGAGATGATTTTCTTGTTCTATGAGTAGTTGAAAGTCAAGAAGGTCTTAAGACCATGATACTCAAAAGCAGCTAGAATTTGGTTGAACAGAGGGTGCTTCTTGGACTTCATATAATTCCAATCTAGCCACCTGCTCTCAACTACAGGGTTCTTCATGCGGAGGTAGGTAGAGCGGTACCAATCCGTATGAAAATGAGCATGAAAGCGAGGATCAACAGCCTCCTTATCATGAGCATAATAGTTGACCAACCTTGCTTCAGTAAATTTCTCAAGGGGCGCGTGAAAGAAGTCCACCCTCTCTCGATTGGAGTTGAGCATTTCGGAGGGAGGATGCATGACTCTGTTCAGCTCTTCGAACTCAGCTGGCTCCTCCCTTTCAGTTGGTTGTTGGAGATAGGTGCGCCGAACGCGCTTGGCGGTGACTTTCTCTCTTTGGTTGGCTTTGACCTTGATCATCACTAGCTTTGGCCCTCTTCTCCCTTAAGGGGGATGCTTCCACATCCGATATGCTGACAACAGGAATAGCACAAGTCAGAAGATAGACAAAAGAGAGGAAAAAGGGGTGAGGAGAATCAGTGAGGGACTTAGACTTTTGGAGGAACTGCATGCCGTTGGACATGTCCGATGACCATCGGACTTGTCCGACGCGTCGGACTTATCCGATGACTCGCAGTTTCTCCAAAAACCTAGATCCTCCAGAAATCCACCTACCACTAGCGATCAAACTTTGTCTACTCCTACCACAACATGCTAGAAGCTATCTCCATGGATCAAAAGTGCAAGGGAAAAAGGATTGGAAACTAGCATTGCCCTAGAACCCTAACCCTAAGGGAGAGAGAGGGAAAGAGGGGAAACCTTGCAAAAGTGATGGGGGATCTGACTTTGCCGATGGAGTAGGACCTCTTGGCCTCCAAACTTGCTTCAATGGATGGTGGGAGAGGGAGATCGCCTTGGGGCCGCCTTTGGGGGAGTTCTTAAGGAGAGAGAATGTGAGAGATGTGAATGAGGGGGTGTTGACCAAAGGGGTAAGTCGGGCTGGGTTAAAGGGGTGAAAACTGGACCGTCGGACTTGTCCGATGGGTGTCGGACTTGTCCGATGAACCGTGTCAACAGGAGGAGGCAGGCAAGGCTGGGGATAGTTTGAAGCAAATAAGTGTAAATAAGGATGGACAAAAAGGATTCTTGCCAGCCTATGGTCAGTCAATGAACCAACCATTCAAAACTATGATCATATTTTGACAAGATTGATCAAGAGATCAAGAATCAAGGAACAAGCAAAAACAAACAAGTTTTGACATAAAACCATGGTTTTTGCAATAATTGAGCAATCAACACTCAGATGTGCACACCCTCTACATCACATTGCTAGAGTCAAGAATATTTAGTTCACTCCTAAGATAGCAAAATCTTTTCTCATCTAGTGGCTTGGTGAATATATCAGCTAATTGATCTTTGGTTCGTACATGACTCACTTCTATATCCCCCTTGATAGAATGATCTCTCAAAAAGTGATGGCGGATATCTATATGCTTTGTGCGTGAATGCTCAACGGGGTTATAAGCAAGCTTTATGGCACTCTCATTGTCACATAGGAGTGGAACACGGTTCAACTTGTAATCGTAGTCCCTTAGAGTTTGTCTCATCCAAAATAGTTGTGTACAACAACTATCAGCTGCAACATACTCCGCTTCGATGGTGGAAAGTGCAACGGAATTTTGTTTCTTGGATGACCATGACACTAGGGACCTACCCAAGAATTGGCATGTCCCGAAGGTGCTTTTTCTATCTACCTTATCCCCAGCATAATCCGCATCGGAATAGCCTAAAAGGTTGAACTTTGAACCTTTGGGGTACCAAAGCCCTAGGTTGGGTGTGTAAACCAAATATCTTAAGATTCTTTTAACGACCATCATGTGACACTCCATAGGAGCGGCTTGAAAACGTGCACACATACACACACTAAGCATGATATCGAGCCTAGATGCACAAAAATAAAGCAAAGATCCTATCATGGAGCGGTATACCTTTTGATCAACGGGCTTGTCCTTTTTGTTGAGGTTGATGTGTCCATTTGTTGGCATGGGTGTTTTGATGGGCTTGTCCTTGTCCATGTCAAACTTCTTCAATAAGTCTTGAGTGTACTTGGCTTGACATATGAAGGTGCTCTCCTTGAGTTGCTTTACTTGGAAGCCTAGAAAGTATGTTAATTCTCCCATCATGGACATCTCAAACCTCTTGGTCATTATCTTGCTAAACTCATCACAAAAGTTTTGATTAGTAGAACCAAATATAATGTCATCGACATATATTTAGCACATAAAGATATCATTGTCAAAATGCTTGGTGAAGAGAGTTGCATCGGCCTCGCCAATGACAAAACCCTTTTTAACAAGAAAATCCCTAAGACATTCATACCATGCTCTTGGAGCTTGCTTAAGCCCATAGAGCGCCTTATGGAGCTTGAAAACATGGTTAGGATACTTTGAGTCTTCAAAGCCCGGTGGTTACTCCACATACACTTCTTCCTTGATTGGCCCATTGAGGAATGCACTTTTCACGTCCATTTGGTACAACTTAAAATCGTGATGAGTAGCAAAAGCAAGTAATATTCTAATGGATTCAAGCCTTGCTACGGGGGCATAGGTTTCATCAAAATCCAAACCTTCCACTTGTGAGTACCCCTTTGCCACAAGCCTTGCCTTATTTCTTGTCACAACACCATCTTCATTTTGTTTGTTACGGAACACCCACTTGGTGCCCACAACATTCTTGTTCTTTGGCCTTTTCTCCAATGTCCATACTTTATTTCTTGTGAAGTTGTTCAATTCTTCTTGCATGGCCATCACCCAATCCGAATTCTCAAGTGTTTGTTCTATCTTAAATGGCTCCATAGAAGAGACAAAAGAGTAATGTTGACAAAAATTACTAACTCGAGATCTAGTGATTACCCCCTTGTCAATATCTCTAAGAATTTGTTCGACGGTGTGATCATGTTGTACACTTCGATGTACTCTGATGTGGTGGATGTAAGCTTTCTTGACCACCATCTTTATCAACCTCTTGATCATGTCCTTGAGAATCATCACTTGATACTTGCTCATGATCCCCAACATCTTGATCTTGACCACTTGTATGATTAATTCCTTCATTTTCATGATGTTGATTTTGTCTTGAGGGAGAGGGTTGACTTTCAACACTTGATATTTCTTGTGGTCTCACATCACCAATGGCCATCCTTTTTATTGCATTTCTAGGAGCTTCATTATCTATATCATCAATAGCAACTTGCTCCTCTTGAGAGCCATTAGATTCATCAAATGTCACGTCACATGAAATTTCAACACAACCGGTGGTTCTGTTGAACACACGATAGGCATGAACATTGGACCCATAACCAAGCAAGAAACCTTCATCAACTTTTAGAGCAAACTTTGAAGTCTTGGGTTTCTTGTTTAGCATAAAACATTTACTCCCAAAAACACGAAAGTATGAAATATTGGGCTTGTTACCGGTTAGTAGCTCATATGGGGTTTTCTTCAAGATTCGGTGGAGATACAACCGGTTGGAGGCATGGCGTACGGTGTTGACGGCTTCGGCCAAAAAATGGTCGGACATTTTGTATTCATCAAGCATTGTTCTTGCCATCTCAATGAGTGTACGGTTCTTTCTTTTGGCCACCCTATTTTGTTGAGGGGAGTAGGGTGCTAAAAATTCCTGCTTGATGCTTTCCTCATCAAGGTACTCTTCAACTTGAGTGTTCTTGAACTCGGTGCCGTTGTCACTTCTTATTTTCTTGATCTTCACTTCATATTTATTTTGTGCTCTTCTCATGAACGTCTTGAGTACATCTTTCCCTTCACCTTTATCATGTAAAAAGAACACCCACGTGAAGCGAGAAAAATCATCAACAATAACAAGACCATATTTGTTACCACCAATACTTATGTAGGAGACGAGTCCGAAGAGGTCTATGTGCAACATCTCCAATGGCCTTGTGGTGGTCATCACATTCTTTGCGGGGTGTGATGCTCCAACTTGCTTTCCCACTTGACACGCACTACAAATTCTATCTTTCTCAAAACAAACATCGTTTAGTCCTATGATATGGCCGCCCTTTTGGAGTTTGTGAAGATTTCTCATACCAACATGGGCAAGTCTTCTATGCCACAACCACCCCATGTTGGACTTTGCTAATAAGCATGTACCAAGTCTAGCTTCATCCGTGGAGAAATCCACAACATAAAGCTTTCCTTTGAGCACACCCTTAAAAGCAACCGAGCCATCACTCCTCTGATAGACGGTCACACCGCATTCGTTGAACAAGCAATCATAGCCCATTTTACAAAATTGTGAGATGGACAAAAGATTGAAGTCAACATGATCAACGAGCATAACCTTGGAAAGAGAATACGAGGGAGTGAGAGGGACTTTACCATAACCTAGGACTTGTCCCATTCCATTGTCACCAAATGTAACATATTCATTGTTGTTGTGGCTTGGCTTAAATGACTTGAACATCTTTTTGTCTCCGGTCATATGATTAGTGCATCCACTATCAATTACCCAACTTGACCCTCGGGAGACATAGTCCTACAAAACAAGTTAAGCTTTGTTTTTAGGTACCCAAATTTGCTTGGATCCTTTCATATTAGTCACAAGTACTTTGGGCACCCACACACAAGCGTTTAGTCTCTTGTTGCGTGACCCAACATATTTGGCATATACACGACCATGCATGTTTCTCATAAGCACATATAAAGCATCAAAATTATAAAATAGTGCACATGTAGAGTTAGGCACATTAACATGAGAATCATTAGCAAAAGAAGTATGGTTAGTGTTCATGTTGTTAGCTTGCTTCTTTTGATAAGATCCTTCCTTGGTGAACTTAAGGAATTCCTTCCCATTCTTATTTTCCCGTGTATTGTGCTTGGCAACATAGCCAATGCCATCCATGATATGGGGCATTCTAGTGTATACGTATGCACCTCTTGCATACTTTGCCTTTTTATTGTCAACAACATTCTTCCTATGTTGTATCTTGCTTTCAAGAGCCCTCACTTGCTTGTTTAAATCATCAATCAATTTCACATTAGTAGCACAAGCATCAACATCAATGTTATAGCACCTATCACATCCTTTGCTAGTGGAAGCATGAGAATTGTTGGTGGAAGTAGATGTGAAAGTTGAAAGAATTTTGTATTGTTCTTCAAGGGACTTATGAGTCTTTTCCAAATCCTCATATTTCTCTTGAAGTTTATCTTTATCACTTTTAACATTTTCACAAGTATTCTCAATTTTAGTGATAGACAAGGTTAATTCTTCATTTTTATTTCTTTCAACTTCTAGAAGCTTCTCTAGTTCAAGGTTTCTTTTCTTTTCAAGAATAAGCAAGTCTTCTTGTTTTTCAAAAAGCTCCTCTTGTCTATCATTTTCTTCCTTTTGTTTCTCAAGCAATTGCATGAATTCAAGCATTTTAGAAAGTGAAGCATTTTCAACATCATCATCATCATCATCACTACTACTAGCATAAGAGGAACGCTTGTGTTTAGATTTGTTACCTTCAATCCTCTTGCCATTAGACGCTTGTGAGTGTTATCATCATCATCACTCAAGCTCCCAAATAGTGAGGTGTTGGTGGGAGTAACACCGATGACAAGTGAAGCAATACCACCATCATCCGAGTCGGATTCGGAGGAGGAAGATGAGGAGGAGGATGAATCATCGGAGTTACATTCTTGACCAATATGAGCCTCACCTTTCCTATGCTTCTTGTATGTCTTGTCTTTCTTGTGATGCTTGTCTTTTCTTCTTTCATCCTTGTTCTTCTTCTTTGGACATTCCATAATAAAGTATCCTTTATCACCACATTCATAGCAAGTCCTTTTTGACTTTCTTGCTTTGCCCTTGTCGAAGCTTTTCCTCTTGTACCTATCCTTCTTGAGGAATGACTTGAACCTTCTTACAAGCAAGGCCATCTCATCGTCACTATTTTCACTACTAGAATTAACTACTTTGTTCTTCTTCTTCTCTTGCTTCTTTTCACTTGTGGCATTGAGTGCCACATCATTCTTATCACTATTGGCTTCCGCAATTTGCTTGATCAACGCATTTATCTTGTTGGCTTGATCGTTTTGTTGTTTTTGGGATAGAAGCTTCCCAAGTACGTCATCGGTGGAGAAGGTTTTGAAATTGTCCTTCTCTCTAATGTTTGAGCAAATGTTTCAATCCCATGGTCTCAATGCTTGTAATAGTCTCTTGTTGATATCCAAGTCGGACATTCTAGCTCTAAGTGCTCTTCTTTGATTCACAATTCTCATGAGTCTATCATGAACTTCTTTTGGGCCTTCTCCCGGACCCATGATGAACAAGTTGAACTCATTTTGCAATTCTTCAAACCTTGCATCTTTCACAGAATCAACCCTCATAGATAACCTCAAGCTTTCTCCATAATTGATTGGTATTCTTGATTCCGGCTACTTTGTCATATTCGGTGGCACTATGTGCGGAAACAATTGCACTAGCCACCACGGTATTGCGATGGATGTTGAATTGATCCTTTCGAGTTGGATTATCTCTATTTTCCCACAAGAAACCATTCTCGGTTATGCTTGCAACATGCGGACTCATTGATTCCAAGTACATCATCATCTTGCATTTCCAATGGTCATAGAATTGTCCATCAAAGTACGGAAGCCTACCGGACCCTTGCCCAATACGATCCTCTTTGAGACCTTCATAATCAAATATGACATTGTTGTAGGTTCTTGGTTGAGCATCATGTCTTCCAACTGTATCATCTCCATCATGACTGCCACTAGCACCATCTTTGATTGGGAGAGCGGTAGTTGGTTCTTCTCCCGGATTTGACATCTTTAATCTTTAAGCAGTTAAGCTTTTTAGAAGATCCTAGCTCTGATACTAATTGAAAGTGCCTAGAGAGGGGGGGGGGGTGAATAGGCAATTATCTCTGAAAATCACTTAATAGTAAAAGTCAAATGCGCAGTGTCAGACTTGTCCGACGATAGTGAGGAAAGTCCGATGGACTTGTCCGATGGCACGAGTTAGAGGAAGTTATAGAAATAAGAGGAACAACTAGCAAGCAACCTACATAAGTTAATTTAAGAGAAACAAGGCAAACCCTAGCTAGCGAGATATGAGCAAGAGCAAGTAAATAACAAGTATGCAAAAGAAGACAAGGGGAGACACAAGATTTGTTCACTGAAGTTCAGCTCCACAAAGAAGCCTATGTCTCCGTTGAGGGATCCACAAAGGACCGGGTTTCTTTCAACCCTAACCTCTCTAAGTGATCACAAAGATCAAACTTGTTTTTCCATTAGCAAACTCCTCGAAGGAGGGGTCAATACAAACTTCTCGAGGCGTCACCACACAAGTTGGGAGCTCTACCAGTACCTCTAACCGTCTAGGGGATGAATCCCCAAGAGTAACAAACACAAACATGGTCGACGGTGAGGATAAACCAAGAGCTTGAGAGAATGGAAGCTTGAAGTCGATGGAGCTCTTGAATCTTCTCTTAATCTCTTCACAAATCAAGATTGGAAGTAAGGGAGGAGAGATTTAGAGAGCAAAGTGAGCTTGAGAGTGTTTTTGAGTGGAATGAGTGACCAATCAGACAAGGGATGAAGTGGGGGTCTATTTATAGCTCAAGAAGAGAAGGAGCCGTTTGGATGGGTATTTCTCAGATCTCCATCGGGCAAGTCTGATGGTCATTGGACATGTCCGATAAAACAAGTTGGCGTCGGTTCTGGAGTCCGAGGGACTTGCCCGATGCCTCGGACAAGTTGACCATCGGACTTGGCTAGGGTTTAACATAGGTACTGGAGTCCGACAGTGAAGTCCGATGGGTCGGACTTGCTGGTCATCGGACATGTCCGATGACCGTCGGACAAGTCCGACGACCCAGAGTGGCAATGGTTCTGGAGTCCAATGGACTTGTCCGATGGGTCGGACAAGTCCGATGATTTTGCCCTGGAAAAGTGTTTTGGCTGTAGAATTTTGGATTTTGCTCTTAGTTCATTATTATTTTACACTTTTGTGTCCCTCTTAATAGTACGGGTTTTTCCTATACTTAAAAATAAAGTAAAAACTCCATGAGCTTCATATTTGAGTAAATTTTTCAGTATCATCTTGAAATTTCTTGGCCACTTTGCTTTCTCCTTTTCTTTGAGTATTTGAGCTTCTATGCATTTTGTAATCAATAATTGAACCATCTTCTACACACATGCTCATTGAAACATTAGTCCATTCTTAATTGTATTGGCGCCAATCACCAAAATAAAATTAGTGGCCTAGATGCACCTTCATAAAGCTTCTAAAATATGGCAAAAAATAGTGAAAAATTATTACTTTTGATATATAGAACGATATACTAAGAAGCACCAACGGTAATACAAATATGATATTTTATATAAAAAATATAAATAGTATTGTATATATCTAATAATTATATCATGTAAATAATTTATATTTAAATCATAAAGTGTGTTTTGTTTTTTTAAATTCGTAGCAATACACGGACACTTTGCTAGTATAGTAAAAAAATGTTAATAAATTTATTACTTTTGACATATAAAATGGTATACTAAGAAGCATCAATGATAATATAAATATAATTTTTCATATAAAAAATATTAATAATATTATATATGTCTAATAATTATATTGTATAGATAATTTATATTTAAATTTATAAAAAGTATTTGTTTTTTAAGTCCGTAACAACGCACGGATACTTTGCTAGTTTTCTTTTTAAAAAAAAAACCGACATAATCTGGAGTGTCGCTGGAGAAGCTCATGAAGAGATGACATAATCTGGTGTACGCTACCGTTGAACTAAGGCGGATTAAGTTTTAAAACAAAAAGGCGGATTGGAGTGGACCCAATGTATGTGTGAGAGAGCGGTGCGGCCCATTGCACAGTTTCCGTGTTGTAACTTTGGAGTCGGCTTGTAAGCTAAGGTCGAGACCTGTATGAACTATGATATGTTTTCTTTATGAAAGAAAAATAGAAGAAACAGAGGAGAACTATCTTCTTCCTCCCAAAGTTATCCTCTTCTATCGATCTCTTACGTCTTGTGCGCCTCGCCGGCGGCCACGGGTATCATAGGCTTCTTTGGAACTAAGAGTAAAGAAAAAAACCATAGACATAGGAAAACCAAAGAAAGGATTGAAAAACATTTAGAAATTTAAAGAGGCTTGTTGTTTGAATGGGCTACAATAAACACAAGAATTATTAAATAGATCAATGACAAGTTTGTTATTTTTGTTTTTTGTTTGTTTCTTGGTCGCTGCTAATGTCCAATAGACGAGAATTCTTCTCGGTCTTCAATGGAGGAATGAAAAAAAGAGGTTCGAGGTGAATGTTTTTTCCCTACGTTTTTCCTCTGCAATCTATGGCATAGGAACATTTCCTCTATTATTCCTTTGATCGAATCATATGTTCCAAATGAATGTATAGTGTTCCGGTCCAGAGGAATAACAATCATTCATTATTCCTACAGAATTCCTTCAATTCGAAGAAGTCCTGAACTCATGGAGGATGCAGCCATGCAGAACAGCAAAAATCTCTTCTTCTCCCTTGCCTTTTGTCTTGTTTTTCTAAGGCTGGTCTCAATAAGGGTTCCATTAGTATTAAATTAAGTGTCACATCAACAAAATGAATGACATGACATTATAATTAAGATGAAAAAGAAAAAATAGTTTTTTTAGGATAAAACTCATTTGGACTGTTTCATATATATATATATATACTAGCAATGTGTCCGTGCGTTGCTATAGGCTAAAATATTTTAAAATTCTAAATAATAGTTTTAAAATTATATATATATATATCTTGAAAACAAAAGAATATAATAAAAAAATTTCAAGTCTGGATTTTGTAAAATCTGCATTGAGTTTAGTATCATGTGATAATTATAAATAAAACATAAATATTTTAAGTAAAATATAAAATACAATGTTACTCATCCGTATCCTCGGTATCAATTTTCCTTGAAATCTTGACTACCACTTTCGACACACTCCAAGTCAACGACGTGCTTGAATTTGTCTTTCGCGAAAGGTTACAATAGTCAACTGCTTAGGAGGTTAGACTCGTTGCTAGTCTATATATAATTGTTTTGGTGCAACTTTTTTTAATCCAAATGAAATAAGAATTATGTTTTTTCTTAAGACAGGTCTTCTTTTGATTTTTCTTTATTCACGAAGACTATGTTTGTGTTGTTTAATTTAAAGGTTTGACAATATATTTTTTTGTTTATATGGTTTTTTTGTCACGAGTGAAAAGCAATCAAATAGAATTCTGAATTTAGACGCAAAAGAGTCTGGAGTCGCAGCCATTGACGTGCTATGTTGGGCCGGCCCAAACGAAAGTAGCACTGGTCCTGGAAGCTTCCTACACGAAGTGTGACCGTGTGAGTGCTTGGGTGAGCTCATCGTCTACCTTGGTTTGCTGCTCTCCCACGAGATCCATTCCCCTGACCTTCTCCATGTCGTCGGCGCCCTCTGGGATCTTCCGTTGCGGCGTCAGTGGTGAACATCGGAGCTCCGTCCCCGTAAGACAGTCCTATCGTGCTCTCTCCCCGACGGTTCCTGCTGGTCTCTCTCTGCCGGTGCCCAAAATCCGAGCCCGAGATCCATTCCCGGCGCTGCTCTCCTCGGCAGTGGATTCGGTGAGGTTTGTTTCATCTGTTGGCTCCCCTCTGTTGCTTTGTAGCCATTTCTTTCTCAAATCTCTCCGATGGACAGGAGTTGGATCCAGGTGGAGGCGAGGTTGACTGGGCTATCCCACCCACTTTGGTCAGATGGATTTCTTCAAGGTCATCTTCGACGTAAATTCTCTGGTCATGTTGGCAAGGATGGTTTTGTTCATCCACTTCTGGTGAGTTTAACTCAGAGCCTCCCTCCATTCGTCAGTAAATATCATGAGCTAACGCAGCCCTTGCTGCTCTTTGTGTTGCTGTGTTCATGAACTCAGGACGCCAAGAACTAACCTGAACCACGTCGAGTGACCAAGAGTCGAGTGCCTGCACTTGGTCAAGCCGAATCGAGGACGTCGCCTGCTGCCTTATTCCCCAGCGGAGTTGCATCATTGACCGCTGCCTAATCCTCGTGGTGAGACACAATCTTCGTTCCCATCTTTTCCCCACACCTAGGCCTAATTTGACTGATGCCTACCAATTGTTCGATGAATTGCCGCATTTGGATTATGTTCTGTTCAATTGTACCATGGCCATGATTCTTTCGTAGCTTGCCCCAATGCTCCAGCCAAGCAAAGAACATCTGGATTTGTAGTGTTTTGGGCCTCTGATTTTGTTGGCATGGTTTAGTAGCAGAATCAGCGGCCATAGAAAGTGACACTCATATGTCGTATGTTCTTGTTGAAGGTTTGTACTGATGAATCTTTAGTGGAGAATTGTTTATGTCTATTGTTTTGTTTGGACCGGTTAAAGGTTGCTGCTAGCTGAGTTGTGCCGTAGTGCACCTTATCCCACTGCTCTGCTAGCTGAATGTTGAATGGTTTTGTGTTTTGATAATATAAAATCAACACACTTGATTGAGTTTGCAGTTTACACATTTTTTTACACGAATTTTATAAATATTTGTTCTGCTATGTTAGCCTTTGCTCAAATGACATGAAAGAGTCTGATGAGAGGCATGCAACACTTAGAATAACTGTAGTACACTAACATGTCCATTGTGGACATTATAGAAATGCCCGTAGTTTTTCTTGTATTTTATCAGGTCAGTTACGATTATAGCTGTTTTAGTCTTTTACTTAGATTGGGGAAAATGATAGATATCCAGGGAAGAGCATTTTTTCTGTTGTCTTTCTATTTTATAATTGCAAAACAGGCTAGGTGATAAACTTTTGAGCATTCTGTGAAAGTATGTGCTCCTGTGATCAAATTCCTATTACTTTCTTTTGCCCTGTCTTTATTTGCAGACATTAAATTACTAGAAACTTGTATATGTAGCGTTCTCCTCAATGGTGGAAGGGAAAAATGGAGATATATCAACAATTGAACTTTTTGGTGGCACAAGAATTCATTATATTTTTCAGTCTATCTTGATCAAAAGCTTAGATATTTTCTAAGGTACTGTTTGAAGTCTTTGTACGTAGGCAGATCAGTAAATTTTGTGATCCAAGTCTTTACTGTGCAAAGTTCATATCTGGTATTTATTCTGCAAATATAATTAATGATTATGTTGCTGACGACTATGTCTGAACTTGGTAGCTGCTGCCACATGATTATGCTTAATCCCTGGTGGAATCCATATGCTGAGTACCAGACACTTTCTACAGGGCACATTGAAAGATCGTATTTTCAATCTGCAGGTAATACTTGGTTCATGCATTAATTTTATGATATTTATCTACTGTTTAGATCTTGAGGTAACTGATTATTAGTCAGTCGTGTGGATTGTGATGAATTATTTCATATGAGTAATAGCTCAACATAATATTATCCTGGTCGATATACTTTGTCACAGTTTTAATACAATTTTCTAAGATAAGATATAGTTGTAGCTTTAAAGAAGCAAGTATTGCAGGAATCTAGTAAACAACAGGTCATAAGTAGATTAAACATTCACGCACTTCATCATCTTGGTTTCACTTGCTTACAACACATATTTTAACATTACATATTAGCTATCCATACTATGTAAGAACCTCTCTATACACTATATTTTTAGTATACGTGCTGCCATCACTCTTGGACCCCGTCCCTTTTGATTCGTCGGCTCGCTTCCTCTTCTTACCCTTTGATGGATTATTCTCTTTAGCCTTTCGCCCCTTTTTTCTTGCGTGATGTTCAGCGGGGTACGCGAGCACTCTAATATGTTGTCTCGCGGTCGCTCTAGATAGAGCAACATATAACTGTCCATGGGAGAAAACCGGGTCGGGCAGGAAGATTCCAACGTGCGGGATGGTCTGGCCCTACGCCTTGTTGACCGTCATCGCGAAGCTTAGTCTTATCGGGAACTGTTTCCTCTTGAACTGGAATGGGAACATATCGTTGTCTGATGGACATAGAGGTATGCGAGGAAGGAATACCCTCTTTCCTGTGTGCTGCCCAAGCACGATTTCAGCGTCGATGATGTTTTTCTGACAGTCACGTACTACCAGCCTCGTCCCATTGCACAGCCCATTTGCTGGGTCTAGGTTCCTGAGCAATATGACTGGACAGTTCTTTTTGAGCTTGAGCACATGCGGTGGGAGTCCGTTCGGGGTCAAGGTGTTAAGGAAATCCATGGGATAGTAGTTATGGGGATTGTCCACTGCGCTGTCGAAACTGTGGTACACTATTTCCTTACCTTGAAATAGATGGATCATCTTCATGTTAATCCTGTCGACGCATTTGTTCCTCGTCGTCAGAATCGCCCGGGACGTGATATAGTTTGGGTCGGTCTTATTGACGTCGAGGTCTGGGAACACGTAGTCAATCAGCGTGTCTAGATCGCTGTCGTCGCCAGTATACGGAACACATCTCTTTTGGAAGAAGGACCTCCCCTTCACTATTCGTCTCCTCTCTTCCGTTACCGACACACAACAGGTATTCAGCAAACAACGAATCGCTCTGTGCTCTCATGTTGCGTTGCAGCTTAGAGATGATGCATGTGATCCCATAGGTAAGAGCAGCGCAGCGACGTGTCGACTATCTGAGCTCTGGATCCGTTTCGGATGACAGGCAGAGTTTGTCTAAAGTCGCCACCAAAAACAACTGTCTTCCCACCGAACGGCAAGTCCTTTTGGTCCATGATATCTTGCAAACTGTTATGTAGCGCCTCCACGGCCTGCCTCTTTATCATCGACGCCTTGTCCCATATTATCAGAGAGGCCTGCTGTAACAGTTTGGCTGTACCACTCTGCTTTGTGAAGCCACAAGGATCACAGTCGTTGATTGTGAGGGGTATCTTAAACCGTGAGTGCGTAGTTCTTCCGCCGGGCATTATGGAAGCGGCAACACCGGAAGTCATAGTTGCGACCGCGATCTCGTTTCGACCTCTTATTGTTGCCAGGAGTGCCCTGTATAGGAATGTCTTACCGGTGGCTCGACGACCGTCGACGAAAAACACACCGCCATTTTTGCTCTCTACAGCGCATAGAATCTTGTTGTACGCGTCCGTCTGCTCTTTGTTGAGAGACTGAAAAAGATTTATATCCTCGTCATTTATTTTAATAGTCAGCTCCTCATAGATCTCTCTTTCAAGACCTTTTGCCGCGTCATGCGAGCCATCGATCTTGGGCAATGTATCAAATTTTGTTATTTCCATGCCCATGGACCGTAGCATGTCTCTTATATCAATGAGGACCAGCTGCTCTACCGTGGTCTTGGAAGGATTAACACGACGGTAGTCTTCTGATAACGCCTCATAGTGCTTATCCCAGAGTTGACGAACATCCATGGGTTCACCAAACACTAATATCGTCACGAATAGCCTTCGTAGAGACGGCGGCATTGCATACTGTGTGGCTTCTGTGAGGCCATGAGTTGTCACCAGCGATCAGACCATGTTTCTTTGCAGCTTCGCGGAACGTGGAATATGTTACTTTATCAATCGTCCACAGATCTTCAAATAAGGTCGCTCCGGTCACGTTATTCAAGAGGACACGCAGCTAGTAACGTTCCCCCTCTGCAGGATGAGCTTGGATGATCCTTTCTACTTGCATGTAGCATTCTCGCACCCTCGGCTTCCAGTACTTCCCTGTGGTCTGCCAAGTATAGTGCTCTGGGAAGTCTTTATACAAGATATCTCGTGCTTTCGGATCGTTCTTGTTCGTCTCAAAGTACTCTGTAAGCATCGATTTCTCCACTCCCTGGCGCTTGACCACTTGCTTGATATCTTGATTGTTTTTGAATGCAACCATGTGCAGTCCTGGAAGATGTAGCTGCAGCTGCAGAACAGGGGGGTCGTTCTCGCTGAGATTGAATCTGTAAATCCTCCATAAAGCCTCCGGAGGAGTAACCCATCTCGCGTCTCGATACTGTTTGATCTCATCTACATCCACTTTGTCCTCGGCACTGCCTGCTTCACCTACAGTGATTGATGCCCGATCGTGGCCCTTGTATATGTATTTAAAGAGATACTTCACTGACTTGATGCTTCCGCACGCCTCGACGTTAATGTGACAGTTGAAGTACTGTAGTAGGTATGGGTTGTAAGGAACGACCCATTGATTGTCCATCCATACTTTATTGATCAGTTTTAGACGCTCATTACGCCGTCTCCGATACAATGGGTACGAGTCTTTTCCTTGGACGGTGGCATTGATATATTGGCGTGGATAGTTGCACTTGCAAGACTTAACGTCCCTTTGTGCACGCGCAATTGGGATTTAGCCTGCCACATGGACCATGCATCATGTGTTTAGTTACCATGCTGTAAAGAATAGGGTACTTTTTCTCATCTGGGAGTTCAGCAGATATCAATCGATCGTACTGTTCCGGGCAAGTCAACTTCTACCTTCCTTCCATGATAAGCAGGAAATGGGCATGAGGCAAGCCTCTCTTCTGGAACTCCACGACGTACACCCTTCCTAGTATATGTTGTGTGAATAATTTGTTCTTCATCTCCTCGAGCTTTGCCTTGAACACACGGACAACCAGATCTGGACGGTCCACCGCTGTTTGGCCAGGGTACAAATTTTCTTGGATCTCATCCCATCTCGGGTTGCACGTCATGGTTAGGAATATGTCGGGCTTGCCATACTTACCAACTAACGCCATGGCATCCATATACCGTTTTCGCTTATCCCTCGGGCCGCCGATAAACGACTTGTTCAACACAATACGTTTTCCAATGGCGGCAGCTCTCACCTCTCCAGCATCTAAACTGTCCCAAAGACCCTGATACAGGTCGGCTCGTAGTTCGGTTTGATGGGTCCGCATGTATTCTAGTCTGTTGCTCTCGATCTTAATGTATGTATCCACAGCAAACTGCTGGAACAAACACTTCCCATGCAATATTGGATTAAATATTCCTAGACGATGTTGAAACTTGTAGCAGTAATAGTCTCGAATTGAAATAGTCATCCGGCCACCTCCAGATCCTGTCGTGAATGTAGAAAAAAAAAGTTTAGTATTTAAAAAATTGTATAGACATTGGATTAGTTGATGCAATTAGCAAAGGCTTACCTTCGTTATCTTCTTTGCCCTCAGCCTTTTTTCTAGCTGACTCGGCTAGAACTTCCTTGTATTGTAAATCAGATTTTGGAATATCGACGTGCCATCCGGGTTCACCGCGAGGAAAGAATAAAGGATACGACAAAGGGTCATATGATGCATTATACGATCCGATATTATAAATTTGTCGGTCCTTTCCTTGTAGACAAACACTTCTATCAAAATGTTTTGCCAAGTTCCTTCCCTCGACCCATACAGCAGCAACCTCTGAAGATGTTGGTGCATTGTACATCCTCTGATCCATTTGATGGTCCAGATTAAGTGTTATACGGTAGTTCTTCAACCTCTGTTACATCACCAATTATATTCAGTCCGCTAGAGTATGGGTTACCTTTCATTATGTTGACCAGCATCGAAATAACCTCTTTGTCTTTCTTCTCTTGACCCTCGCGAGCGCGGTGATAGTGATACTCCAGGTTTGGATCATTATCATAGAAGTGCAGTTCCAGATGGCTTGGTTCCAGGCCACTTTGTCTCTCAAAACCACGGATGTTATGATACATCTGACCATGTGCTCGGAATGTATAGATTGGGTGCTGCTTGGTATTCATAGTGCTTTCATCCAGGCTGCAGTAAAGTGAAGTGAATGAGAAGTGTCCATTGAACCATCTGATATTATCACGAAAGTGTCTAGATGTAGAGTCCTCCAATGCCCATAGCTTCACCATCTCAGGCGGTGTTTTTGGCTCAGCTAGCTTGACTTGCCCACTACGACAACAGAAACCATCCGTCTCAAACTGAAAACGCTTTGCATCGCAATGGTTACAATTGTTTTCGAGTTCCAGCTTGTGCACATTCTTAGGAAGGTTGCTATATACAATGTCATAGGGATACGACTCACATGAGCTAGTCGAAGTACAAACATCATTTTGCATGCTGGGATTAACATCCACACCAATTTCCTCATCTGTAGATGCACAAAAAAAGTCAGTTAAAAAATCTGTAAAAAACCTATTAAGTCTGAAAGGAAAAAATTATCATACAATAATTACCTTGTCCAAGCCATATGCGCTCATCATCATCATCTGAGTTATTTTCATATGCGATCCTTTCCTCATTAACTACGGATGAGTCATGTAAATTACAAACATCATTTATTGTGGTTTGTGGTTTTGTTGAAATGTCCTCTGCTGTAGTTGAAGTAGGATTTCCTACAAAACATCCAAAGTCAATTCAGAATAAAGATGATAATAATATTGAACTATATAAAAAATGTAAAGTTTATTTAATAAGATTACCGTGGTGATCCGTATCTGTTGTGTGACACCCAGCCCCAGCCGTCTCATCATATGATGATTTGGGGGTCTGAAACTGCTCGTTTCGACGTGCACGTAGAGTTTGTCTCTCACCATGTGGCACGTTTTGATGGCGTGTAACATGTGGAATATTTGTTGCATTCTCCACATCAATATCTTTGGTTTTATCTGGGATAGGTGAGATGTATAGAGGTCTCCATGTGGGACCCAACATTGAGATGTCGAAAGGCTCTGTCATTGTGTTGGGATTAGGCTTCCGTTTGGTAGAACCATCTGGAAATATCTGTTGGGTTGAACCATCTGGAAAAACTAACTCAGGGACAAACATGGGATTCTCCATTGCAATTGATTCTGAGCACAAAGCATCCTTTTGCCTTTTATTGCGGGCTCTCTTTTTCTGTAGGATTTCAGGTTTTGATTGTTTTTGTCTTCTGGATGCACGCTGCTCTGGTGTCATTTTAGCGTAACGATTTTTAGCCCTAATCCTTTCTAACTCCCTTTGTTCCCCAGTGAGAACTCGTTTCTGACCTTTGGGTACAGAACTTGGGGCTTTATCTGCTGTCAAATCATCCATGGCGGTGTCTGATTGACCAATTGGAGATGTAGGAGTTCCTAAGCAATAAAATAAAAATACAAAAACAAAATTAATAAAGATAAAAAAGCACAACAATATAACAAACATAATTAGTGAGAAAGTTCAGGCTTGCTGTTAGTCAAATCAATGGCTCCATCCTCTTCTAATAAGCAGATGCTTGCGGAGTGATTTATAAATAATATAATAATAATAATTAATGAAATAGTAAACATAGACGTTGGTAAGGAGATAGCAAATACCCAGTGATTCTTGAAAGATTGGTTTAGATTGTGCAATCTTCCTTTGTTGATACTCTTCACAACGTTTTTTACTTTGCTCTAGCTTTTGCTCACCTGTCATCTGTTCTCTCTTTTGCCTTATTCTCTCTCTATCTCGTTTCCTCTGTTCTTTAACAAGATCCTTTTGGAACATTGCATCAGATACAACCTTATTTATTATATCAGGCATATTTGATTTATCTGCAATTGGATAATGAACACCAATTGTAAACTTGTTCTTTGCAATTAGCATATGAAAAAAAATACAGAGGCAAAGCCAGCCCCACAGTTAGGTGAGGATAAGGAAGTTTGACTTTGTTATTCATTCATATGTGATCTTTACATGCAAATATCAAGAATACTGAGATCTATTTCTTGCTCTTTTGTAAATGATTGATGTGGCATTACAAATGTTTATCATGCTTGGGTCCATAAAAGAAATTATATGGGTCCACAAAAGTTTGCCATGCTTTGGTCCATAACATCTTTGAAAGAAAAATAAAAGTTTGAAGAATGTACTGTTTCCAGATGTGTACCCAGTAGCAAACAGAGTTTGAGTAGCATGCTAGCTAGCTAGTCCTACTCCCTCTCACTTATCATGTTGGATATAATGTAGATAGTTTTGTCAGTACTGTTTTCAAATATCTAATAATAAAATGTTAAATTTCCAATACAGAATTAACACCAGGTGGTTGATGTTATTCTGCAGAAAACAGGACCATAAATAGGTGATGTTATTCTGCTGACAATCATTTGAGGGTCACATGCGACAAACTTTGGACAGGTTTGACTTTGTAATTCATTCATATGTGATCACATTACATGCAGATACAAAGATTACTGTGATTTATTTATTGCACTTTTCTAAATGATTCTTGTAACGTTTGTAGATATACCATAAAAAGACTGAATAGTAGCATGCTATTTCAATGGTAATCTAATTGACAATACAAACCTTGTTTCTCTCCACTATCTGCAGAGATGACTGAAGAGTCCATTTATAATAGCTGGTGCCTGGTGGTTGATGTTATTTTGCAGAAAACAGGACCAGAAACAGGCCGATTTCAAGAGATGATCAATAGTTTTCAATGGAGTTGAAGTTGATGATGGAGACGATGATGGAGAGGCTGACCAAATGCTACGATCGGTCTAAACTGGGCGCCAATCCACTGGAACTACGGTTCTTCACGTCGACTGAGACGTGGGTCTTCTGGACTGTCCAAAACAAAGGATCCTAACCTGGGTAGGTCCAAAATATACGATCGTACTAGCAAAGTGTTCGTGTGTTACTACGGATTTTAAAAAACAAAATATTCTTTATAATTTAAATATAAATTATTTATATAATATAATTATTAGATATATAATATTATTAACATTTTTTGCATAAAATATTATATTTATATTACCGTTGGTGCTTCTTAATATATTATTTTATATGTTAAAAGTAATAATTTTATCATCATTATTTATCATATTTTAAAAGCTTTATCCGAAAGGAAAAATTAATTCACGGAGTCCATAAATAGTACTGTATTACAACGCGATTTTAAAATTGAATACTTGCTCTAATAGAAAAAGTTAAAACACAAAAGTTGTAGATTTCGTTGATACCTTTTCGAAACATATATGTATCATATTATTTAGACTACGGAGCTAGGAGATATGGGCCTCGCATAGAAATCTATGTAGAGGAGTCTGAATCAGAACAAATATTTTTGTATTGTATATTTGGAAATCAAAACTGGAGGATCTAGACTTTTATTGAATACCAAAGTTATAGAACTTTTCAAGAGCTACGAGATAGAGTCCGAGTTTGCCTCATTTGAGCTTTGGATATGAGAGTTATGATTTTTGAAATTTGATAATTGATATAGAAGGTACAAAAATGATTTGGATTCAATCTCTAACTTTATGGATATGAAGTGAACGAGCATACCTCAATTAATAGATTATAGAGATTGGCTTGAGAGAATAAAATTTACGGAGGATTACGACTATATACGAACTGCACGGACACGAAAAAAACTGCGTAGATGACCGATTTGAAACACGTATAGAATACGACTCGGAAAACGCAAAATGCACGTTAGGAATCGGTGAGGGGTGACACAAAATCACGGTGGAGACGCCCGCATGTATTTTAATAAGATATATTAGCAAAGTGTTCGTGCGTTGCTATGGACTTTAAAAAATAAAACATTCTTTATAATTTAAATATAAATTATTTATACAATATAATTATTAGATATATATAATATTATTAATATTTTTTACATGAAATATTATATTTATATTACCGTTGGTGCTTCTTAATATATTATTTTATGTCAAAAGTAATAATTTTATCATCATTATTTATCATATTCTAGAAGCTTTATCCGAAAGAAAAAATTAATTCACGGAGTCCATAAATAGCACTGTATTACAACGCGATTTTAGAATTGAATACTTGCTCTAATAGAAAAAGTTAAAACACAAAAGTTGTAGATCTCGTTGATACCTTTTCGAAACATATATGTATCATATTATTTAGACTACGGAGCTAGGAGATATGAGCCCCGCACAGAAACCTATGTAGAGGAGTCCGAATCAGAACAAATATTTTTGTATCGTATATTTGGAAATCAAAACTGCAGGATCTAGACTTCTATTGAATATCAAAGTTATAGAATTTTTCGAGAGCTACAAGATAGAGTTCAAGTTTGTCTCATTTGAGCTCCAGATGTGAGAGTTATGATTTTTAAAATTCGGTACTTGATATAGAAGGTACGAAACCGTTTTGGATTCAATCTCTAACTTTTTAGACACGAAGTGAACGATCGCACCTCAATTAATAGATTGTAGAGATTTATGAAAAGGCGTAAGATTTGAAACACATATAGAGGTACGACTTGAAAAACGCACGTCATGTCGCCTTTGGCCGAAAGATTTTGCACACCTTGTCGGTTATTATATTTCTACTCGGTTCCTGAGGCCAATTTAGTTTCGGCCGAAACAAAGGTGACGTGAGTAACCGGGAGTGGTGAGGGGCAACACAAAAGTCATGGTGGAGACGCCTGCACATATTTTTATTAAGGTGTAGAGACTAGCAAAATATTCGTGCGTTGCTACAGACTTAAAAAAATAAAACACTTTTTATGATTTAAATATAAATTATTTATACAATATAATTATTAGATATATATAATATTATTGACATTTTTTATATGAAAGATTAGATTTGTATTATCGTTATTTCTTCTTAGTATACCAATTTATATGTCAAAAGTAATAATTTTATCACATTCTAGAAGCTTCATACAGAAGGAAAAATCAATTCACGGAGTTCAGAAATAGCACTGTATTGCAACGTGATTTTGAAATTGAAGACTTGCTCTAATAGAACAAGTTAAAACATGAAAGTTGTAGATCTCGTCTAGACCTTTTTGAAACATATATGAATCATATTATTTAAACTATGGAGTTAGGAGATATGAGCCCCGCATAGAGACCGTGCAGATGAGTATGAATCAGAATAAATATTTTTGCATCGTATATTTGGAAATCAAATTGGAGGGATCTGAACTTCTATTGAATATCAAAGTTGTAGAACTTTTCGATGGCTACAATATAGAGTCCGAGTTTGCCTCATTTGAGCTCCGGACGTGGAAGTTATGATTTTTGAAATTCGGTAGTTGATATGGAAGATACAAAATCGATTTGGATTCAATCTCTAACTTGGTGGACACGAAGTGGAAGTCGGTGTCCAATTACAAACGGACTCAAATTGAAAACAACTCGGGGGGACACCAAAATTTATGGGCGTAGACGATCGCACCTCAAATAATAAGTATGTATATATATATATATATATATATATATATATATATATATATATATATATATATATATATATACACGGTAATTCCATTCTACTCCTAAGTGTAGTTACTCCCACGTTCAAAAAACCACCTTGGGTATGTGTTTATACCTATTTATCATTTTGAGTATATACATATACTTAAAACATGATTTTTAAGAATGATAATCATAATTTGTTTTGAAGGGTCTTTAAGTTATAAAGATATGAATATATATTGTATTTACTTCTATATAAAAGTAAGTATGTCTTCATACTTTATGTATCACAACAAAAAAAAAGTGAATATATCCACATACCTCTAGTATGACTACATACTACATTTAGAAACCTCAAGTATGTAATGATACTCTCTAGATTGTGAGATATCATATGGGAGTAGCTACTCCTGGGAGTAGAAAAAATATCTCATATATATATACGGAAATTAATGTCTGCAACCGTGGGTAGCTATGCAGCGTCGGGAGTCTATTGTATCTGCACCATCAGCATAGCATTCCTAGAGATTCATGCTGACTGTCTACATCGAAGAAGACGATACCAATTTGAGTGAATTACACAAAACTACAACTATTTGTATTATTGTTGTAGAAAACTACAACTTTTAATTTTTATTTCACAAAACTACAACTACTTTGACCTCGAGTTACAAAAAACTACAACTTTAACAAATTCCATTATGGAGTGACCGTGGGTCTCACCTGTCAGTCTAATAGTGTCATTCTGTTTCCCACATCATACGCCATGTCATCGAGATGATGTAGAAGATACGAGAACAGACCTAAAGTGTAGTTTCTACGTTGCCGCGAGCGTTAACGCCATGAGCATCAAGTGGGAAAGAGATGCCAACATATGTGACTAACGTGCTAGCCGGACGGGGGGCACGCCAATCTTTTTACTGATGGTATTGGGTGAGGAGACAAGGTGTGAATACTATAATTTGTTAGGCCCGACCAGCGTTCCATCCCATCAAATCTCCATCGTGATCACAAACACTGTTCTCACGATGATATGGCGTCTGACGTGGGAAACGAAATGACACTATTAGACTGATAAGTGGGACCCACGATCACTCTACAACGGAATTTATTAAAGTTGTAGTTTTCTGCAACTCAACGTTAAAGTAATTGTAGTTTTATGAAATAGGAATCAAAAGTTATAGTTTTCTGCAACCCAAGGTTAAAGTAGTTGTAGTTTTATGAAATAGGAATAAAAAATTGTAGTTTTCTGCAACAATGATATAAATAGTTGTAGTTTTATGCAATTTACTCTACATGTTATCTGCCAACTAATTATGCCTATGATACTGACCCCGGTACATGATAGAGTGCACGGTCCCTAGGACACGATGGTACCGGCAGTACATGGGGGCGCAGAGAACCCAATGACGTAGCATGAAATTGAAGAATCTGTGAGCACCCCCGGCCAACTTTATTTTTGCCTAGCTTGCCCCGCCAACTAATAGCAGCAGTCATCTGCACCTTCACTCGCGACCAGGTCCCTGTCGTCTTCCTCGCGACGAGCGTCCATGGGGCAAGCACAGTCAAGCGTGAGTTGCAGTGGTGCATGAGTCATTTCTTTTTTCCGCTTCACTTCCGCATTCCATTCTCACAGTGCAGCTCACAATGCGTTAGGAATTCTGCTGCGGTGACATCGGCTTCTTACCTAGCTGCCATCTGCTCAAACTTCAACCTGCCGATCTCGAGAGACTGGTACGTCATGTTCGCCTCCTATGCCTAATGGAGAATAACAACTCTTTTTGGCGCATTAGAATGGTGTTCAAACTTTTTTTTTTCCTTTTCCTCCCCCTCTGTGTAGTTTCTCCCACATGACTTGGTGGCACGGTGCGACCTCTGTGACGGCAGCAAAGTTGCCATTGCCGACTGTCTCGGCCGCGTGTTCATGGCCACTGTGCATTCATGCTGTGGCATGTATTTCTTGGGCACCGGCTAGCCTGAGTTCATCGCTGAGGCAGGGGCATCCTGGCAGGATTTCATGCTGTTCAAATTCAAGAACTCGCGTGCATGCAAAACCACGGTGTTTGCTGGGGATGGGGTGCAGAAATATCCTAAGATTGAGGACGTCCACATTGACCGTGTAATCCCTCTGGAAAGCGCAGGTAATAACCCAATCCGCCAGAACATACATGTGTGGCTGACAAAACAAAAAACACACTGAAAAAGTTTTTTTATCCCCCATACTAGTGATTGGATGGCCACAGCCACGGTCACCACATCGAGCTCTCCGCGCAGGGCTGGTCACACGTTCGATTGTGTTGGAACAATCACAAGAGCGAGCTCATCCGCAAGGACGATCCAACGGCAGCTCCAGAGCCACAGGCAGCTGGCAAGGTTTGTGGAGTAAACAAACATGAGTGTCAACCAGGTCATAACTATGTTTTTTAAACATATTTTTTTTTGCTACATTTTTTGAATTTTTATATAATTATCTGCATAATAAATATAAACCATTAGATCTAGTTCCCATAGCTCAGGAAGGTCACTGAAGATTGATTTACCAAAATTACAATCAGCTAGCAAGTTTGTTTTTATTTCATGATCATTTTTTTACATCTGTGAAAGTAGGCTACAATGGAACATTCTACAACGCACACGGTATAGTCTTGGATCCGACGATCCAGGGTTGGATCAATGGCGTTTGCACGGGCCACCCCAAACTCCCTCTTTACGTTTGCAAGCTCCATACACTGGACGTGATAGCAGATCAAATGATTGGTTCTGACCTGTACTTCATCATAAATTTTTTACACCTGCTTACTGATGGAGTTCATACTTCCACAGGCGTTCAAGTCTGGTTATACCATGGCGCACATTAAACCACTGCTAAGAGGATGGGAGCAGCCCATATACCTCGCCTGTGGCGCTGACGGGTACGGGGCGCCTGCAAAGCTCGCGATTGGTTTCAATCAAAAGGCTTACATAAGCGATGGATGGGATGTGATTGTTGAACGATGTGAACTCCAAGAGGGAACCAAGTGCATATTCAAGTTTGACAAGTTTGGAGCCGCCCTCACCGTTGTTTTCTATGTAATTTAGTGCAGAATAAGATCATTGTCAGCCCACCTGGCAAGTATCATTCCATTACCGACACCCAGCCATCCAACCCTACGCAACTATCAAATTTGTTTTCTGATTTTAGCACCCGATTTGTACATGACTAGGTTGTGTTTGCGTGACATGTTTGTGTGACTCACACCACTGGGGATTCCAGCATGCAAAAAAAAGTGCAGTTCACTAGGATGGAAACCTATTACAGACTATGACCATCCGAAAGGTTTTCATCCAGTTCTCTTCTTCTCCTCTCTGCCGTGTGTGTTCTCTGTGCCACCTCTTGAGCTTTTCTAGCAACCTGTCCAGTGGTTCCTGGTCTGAGTTTTTCCAGCAACCCTAAAAGAGGTTCCTGAGCTTTATCCTGCAACAGAGGCCTCCATTTCTGCGATCAACTGACCTGGGGACGAGCATATGTCCAATTGATGATGTTATAAACCATTTTCCTCATTGTTAACTTTGCAAAGAAAACTGTTGCGCGTACATTGTATCGTTGTACCTTTGTTCGTTCCCGTTTCAGTACCTGCCACCTGTGCAAGCTGGTTAGTGGAAGCCTACTTTGTGCGGGCACCACTTTGCTGCGTAAACCGGTCCAGGCGGTACACTGCACACCAATAATGCACACACACCAAATGCGTTCCTACGAAGGTGAAGGACAGTGTACCTCTTCAACAGTGAAGTAACAACAAAGAATACATTAGGTAATAGGAGTACAATCGATTGAATAAACTTGAAGACAACAACACCTATCGTGCAGAAACATAAAATGATGGATCAGAATCAAAATTGGCTCCTCGCGCTAGAAAACTTCAATTTTGCATGCTCAAATTTTTCCCGCCAACAGCCTCTGCACTCGTATTCCCTATCCGTTCCCTATAAGGGGCACATGCTCATTCGTTGCTAGTAACCCATTCTGTCCGCCGGCCTTGACGCTCCTACTGGTGAGTTACCACAACTTCATCCTCCAGGCTATGTGAACTGACACTTCGCCTCCCCCTCCCAACACCTAACATCTGCTTTTTTTGTAGTCCTTTTTGCGGCACACATGCAACCGCAGAGTGTAGGAAACATGAGCTGGTTCAACCGGGCAAAGAGAAGTCCCCGAGAAAGTAATGCAAAGGCACCCACATCCATGACACATTCTTCAACCATGAATCAGCAAACATTTGGTAATTCTGTTCTTTTTAGCCACTTGAATGATATAGTGAGTTCCTTTACCGAGGAGCACCGCAAGATTTGCCGCTCGATTGGTTTTGGAGCTTTTGCCAACGGCATCCACCAATACCGTTTCGAGGAAACCTTTAGTTCGTGGTTAATGTCCAAGGTAGATACCCTTTCACGCAAGCTCATGCTCCAAGGAAACGTGAACCTACAGTTTTTCTACGAAGATGTGCATTGCATCTTCGGTGTGCCATTTAGGGGGCTTGTGCCATGGGATCACACCCTTCCGAAGGGAGGCAACACCATCAGATTGGTAAGGGAGTCAATTGGAGCGACTAGCTCAGCAGAACCAGTAAGCGTAGCAGCTGCGAGAACTCTACGTCAGCTATAGACTTTCCATTCAGTAGAGGAGAAGGAAAATTTCATCAGGTCATTCATAGTTTTTGTTGTTAGCATGCTAGTCGATTCAAAGGAACCAGGAGACGCCGAGAATGAGAACTATTTTCCAGCCCTAGTAAACCTGGATGAAATAGCTAGCATTAATTGGGCAGCATGTGTCGTCGAGGCCACACTTGACTGTTGTAGAACGGCACGCATCAGGGCAAAGAAGAGGGCAACTCCATGCCCACCAGCAGGAGCTATCCTATTCCTGCAGGTTAGACTATCATTCAACTACAAATTCAGATCACATTGCGGCCTGGCACACGCGCTAACAGGACCTGCAACCCTGCAGATTTTCTATCTAGATAACATGGATTACGGACAACACTCCCTTCCTATTGGACTCATACCGAGAATCGATGCATTTGAGCCGCAGATCATTTCTCGGCTCATCCTATCCGACACAGTTGGACTAAGAGGCCCAGCTCCTTCACATGTTTTTGGAGCAGGAAAGGTTTGTGTGCCTATCCTTTTTTTTGCCACATCATGTTTGATCTTAAAGGACTATATTGCAGCTTCGCGCGCAAACAGAAGTAATGTACAGATGGCAGTTAGCCACCACTGGAAACCTCTAGAGATCAAGGGATCTGCTAACCCTGCTCCATATGATGGAAAGGCAGCTCAGACAACATCGAAACGACCAAGGAGCTCACCACCCAAGGGATCGCCGAGCACCCCTGTCCCAGCATCAACAGCCGGGAAGGTGCTGATTTCTTCCTAGCATCGTAATTATTCTTGTTCCTCTCATAACACTAACCCCATTGGGACTGCCAATACACAGTCACACTGTGATCTCCGGTCCACTATTGTTGTTAAAGCATTCAAGGCGAAGTGCTTGAAAATCCTGACGCAGGCAAGGGCAGCCATTGACCGCGAAACAGACTTGTTGGCAAGTGAACTTGCCACCCTACACCTTAGCAAGCCTGACAAACCGAGACATGGAGAAGGTAAGAATTTCTTGTCCAAGTTAACTTCCTTCTTTTTTTACCGACAAGGACACTTTTATGGGACATACAAAACCACAATACGAATGACTATGATCTAACTCCAGATCAGACACAGGTGCTGATGATGCGACATCCCCAATCCAACTCATCCCACTGAAACAGAAGAAATCATTGCCATGGGACTTTTCCGTGCCATCGTTTGATCTCGGGATTGAGGAGCTGAATGAAGAAGACACCCCAACCAATAAATCGGCACCGGACTCCATCATCACCCCAAGCCCCCCAAGAAAGACAAGGCGCCAAAGCGGGCCTAGGTCTCCGCTTGCAGATGCCAAGCTATCAGCTGAAGCATTCTTGCTTGCAAAAAGATCCATAATGGAGATTAACCTCAATGACGCAGCAGCAGAAGAAGAATTCACATCATCACCGATCACAAAAACCATTGTTGTCAAAGGAAAACTCGCCAAGTCTCCTTGGGAACTACCGGGGGGGGGGGGGGGGGGGGGGTCAAAAGATGCGAGACACTTTCCAGGCGGCAAAATTCTATGCTTGGGCTAAATCCAATGAATGCTAGAAACACAGGTAAACCCCGGCGTAACAGCCTTTGTGAACCATACATTGCTTTTTCTGATCTAGACAATGATTGTACCATCATTTTGAACAGCTGCTGGCTGCGCCACGAGGTGCCCTAATTCCTAGAGCTGACGGGGGTAGCTTTATTAGATGCTCTTATGCCGAATAAGGATGTTACCATGGACGTCTGTGATGCTTACTTTCACATCATACGACAGGATGACTTGGAAAGCCGTGCAAGAAATGACAAAAACATATGGAGGCACCTGTTGGAGACTGATTTTGCGGTTCCTTCTCACACACAGAGAACTATATGTTGTTTCTCCAATCCATCGAGTCCAGCTACTTACCCTACTTTCTCTATATTTTTCAAACACAGATCCGAGTGCTAGCAGACGAGAGTTTTCTAGAGTCCCGATCGATCCGCCAACAATTCACTTCTGAAGACATCATGTGTGACATGTGCAGGTGCCAGATGGTAAGGACCCCAAAACATTGCGGTACCTCGGAGATAGCGCCAACGTGGGCTGACATTTTGTTCCCCAATACAGGTATTCTACCTAGCTGTCGTCAAAGAAAATTGGTGCGCGCTTGCCTGGGACTTCAAGAGGAAACAACTTACAGTTTTTGCACCCGGGTACGTGTGCACGGATAAGGAAAATAGATGGGCTAGCCATACACAAGTTGCAACCAAACTGCATGCCACATTAGCTGTTTGCGCGTCAACTTTCTTTGAAGGTTGGGAAATAGCAGAGCCAAACTGGCCCATGGTATTTAGAGAGCAAAAACTGGATATACCACAACAGCTCAAAAGAAAGTGGTTTGTAGCATCCTCCCCCCCCCCCCCCCCCCCCCCCCTAAAATCTGCCACTTGTTGTCCTTTTTTGCTTTACATAATTTTATTTCTTTGTCCCAGGTGCGAATCAGGAATTATGGCATTCAAATTTTGCCGGACATTCAATGGGATCAGCCATGAAGCAAGCACTGTTAAGGTAATTCATATGGAATAATTGCCTTCTTTTGTAGCGGATGATAATCATTGGCGTTAAGTACTGATACCCACTATTGCAGGGCATCGTCCATGATAAGCTACAATTCGAGAAAGAAAGAACGATGATCTTGTATGATATCCTCCACCTCAAAAGAAACAAGGCCCACCCACTAGCACAGTTCGTTGAGGATGTCTCCGACTAGGGCAACTAGATGTTCTCTTTTTTATATTCAGAACTTGTACCGCGGGACATGTCCTTTGTATGCACCATGTCATTTAGATGCATCTGTACCGTGGCATCTGTCCACTTGTATCTGCCAGCTACTATTTACCTTTTTTTAAATGGCAAAACCAACGAATGAATTTCGTTCCGTACAATGTACTTCTGTGCCATCGCGTGCCGGTCCTCTTCCATAAAATCTAATCTTTTGTAGTACGAGCTTGTTATATCAGGCGCCAGAGTCCGGTGCAAAGTCTTTATTTCTCCATCGCTCGTTACACACACAACTATAGGTCCACGACGCGTCCATTTATACCCAATCCTCAGCTGTGTTCTTCCATACCAAGAACCTTCAAGGCATGAGTTCACTCACCAACTCCATGGATGAGCTCGTCATAGAAACTAGCCACACCGTTGAAGGACCTCAAGATTAGATAACCACCCCCATGCCCAACCCATTCGCCACTATACAGGGACTAGATGTTGAAACCAAGAAGGATGCACCAAGTGTAGGGAAGGAAGCTGACTCTCGGCCCGCCGCAGATCCAAGCTAACAACTCAGTGCCTGCTAAGGTCATCTTAGCACCAAAGAAGACAGTGGGAACGCCAAACTACAATCCCATGCTGACTAAAGAAGTGGCGGCTTACTGTGAGCGTGCGGCAATGTGGCTCATGCGGCAGGAAAGTGACACAGACCTAGCAAGGTATAATCATTTACTTTCCACGGTGCATGTTTACTTTTATCAATGTCTCACCACAAAATTGTAACACTATGCCTAACCCATCGCTCATTGTTTCACTAAAGCAGAGACTGGGTTGTCCTGTACACCAAGACAACAATCAGGATTTCGGGTTACCAGTTTAGAGACCAGCTACTTCGGGCTCGGGAGCTAGACGTTGTGCTAATGGCCGGGATGATTAGGCTTCTACGGGATTTTGATAGCCAGATGAGGACGCACGATACGTTGCTTCTCCACAAACATTACGTCTCCCCAGAATGGGTGGTGCGTTCAATTCTTATGTTCATTGTAATCAAAATAAGTTATCTGTTAGGCATCTAATCATATTGGTTTCACCAGGGTTACATAAGCAATAGCCATACAGACATCGCGACATCCGTGGACTACTTCAGGAGCGGGCCAGGTTGCTACCGTATAAGGGACTGCAAGCAGGTAGGACTACACAACATACATGCCAACCCCTTTTTTTTTTGGATCCGTCTAAGGAGGCTCACACACTTTTGTTTCGTGTACAAGATCTGTTTGCCGGTCCGGCTGCACCCACAACTGCAATCCACATGGGCTTGTTACTACATCGACATGGAAAAAAAGACAATGCTTGTTCTAGACTCCCAGCTGGTTCACTCATCGCCGCCTAGCTTCATCACTTTCCATGAACAAGCAGCTCGTCTTGTTTTGCATGAAGCTCTGAAGTGCATGGCAGACATCAGGGGTGCCGCCCAGCCGGTGGAAGCGCTGTGGACCATCTGCATCCAAATTTTTGATCAGCCAAAATGCAACCTGTAATATCAGTTTTCAAAACTTTTTTCGTGAATAGAGCATGTGCAAGCACGAGAAAATTTAACTTTTTTCCCCTACTGCAGTTGGGACACAGGCATTTACACAGTTAACTACATGCGTTGGATGGAAAATAGTGGGGGTCAGGAGAAAGACAGGGACATCAGCACCACATACATGGATGGGGTATAATTTTTTTAATCCATTAAGAGAATACTACACCGACGCGACACTAATTTCCGCACTTCATGTAACATGCAGGAATCCAAACAAGGAGGGATCTGGGATTCAAAATGCTTCCCATGGACTACAACAAGGCGAGGCCTCAGGGCGGGCTGCCCATGTAGGAGCCATGGACTATCACCTCTGAAGCATGTTGTCGTGTTTTGTAACTGAGTGGATTAGTCTATAGCGTTATCGTCACTAAAATCACTTGTTTCTGCCATGTATTTTTTCGTGTATTGTGGGATATATATACCCAGGATACCTAACCACTCAGCTATATGGCCGAGTGGGTCAGGGGCTCGGTTCTAATATATTTGACTCAGGAGATATTTATATAGATATTTGTTTGAGTAAGCAACAAGTTAGGGTTAGCAGATATGTTAAATAGATAGGATTTGTTATAACCGACTCAGATGTTACCATATAAACCTCTGCCCTTCGGATATATAATAGGGGCAAGGGGCCTTCATCAAAGGGCAGACTCGTATTGGAACCCTAATTCCAGTGCGAACCCTAGAAATACATATCACCAAAGGACGTAGGGTTGTTATCCTCCAGGAGGCCCGAACATGTATAAACCCTATGTCTTGTGTCCATTGATCTTTCCTACTCATACGCACACCTGAATCTACTATCGAGAATATCTCTCGATAGTTGGCATGCTAGGAAGGGGCTGCGTTGAGTGTAGCTTCATCGACATCAAGTTTCACCCGGGAGACAAAATCTGCTTTGGTACCATCAACCTCGTCGTCGATCAGCGCGGGAACCTTGTCAAGCAGGAACGCGTGGCCCGCTCGGCCGCCGCCGCGGCCGATCAGAGCAATCCGGCCAGCCGATTCCCGCTTGGCTTCGTGGATGTGGTGACAGCTTTCCAGGCGGAAACCCTCTTGGGCGACAACTCAACGTTGCCCGCTCGACAACCTTGGTCGACTCGGACTACACTACGGCCGATCTCCCGGCTCATCACATGGATCAGTCGGACGAAGATCCCAAATTTTTCGACGAATCAAGGCTCGTTGCAACGATCGGCCTCGGAAGCGAGTCACTCCTAGACTTGATTGAAGAGCCGAGTGATTCAGAGAGTTGTTCCTCGGACTTCCACGAGGTGTTCATGGTGGCAACCACTACCCAGGGAGGAGCCGACGGAGAAACATCGGCTGCGGCAGCCGCGCATGGTACCGCACCACACGTAGACGGACATGAAACAGACCTCGAAGATGATGACCCATATGCCGCCACTCCTCCACTCCATAGACCAGATGCCCAGCAAAGGCCCGACATCGTAAGAAACCTAGACATGGGTGACCTCACCTTAAAACTTGATGGTGAGGATGTCTTTAAAACTCAACAGCACAACATCACGGCCGTAGCAACCGTCCTGAAAACAATAGAGCCCTTGCTCCAAGTCTCCCCAGGGTTGACACCTCAGGTCAACCAATTAAAAGCGCATATCAGAGCAGCGGCTGTACTGGAGATGCATGCGGCACGATCGATGCCGAGTAAATCAGTATCTAGGGCCGCCAGTTTGGTACCCAGGGAGGAGAGAAGAGACCAACAGCGCCCCAACCGGGAGGCAACCCCGCCTATTGCCCCTAGGCGTCGTCCCATCATAGAGTACCATGATCGACATCTGAGCGCCAACCTACGCCATGGCATACCACCGCGTGATGCGCGGATCCGACTGGACAACAGATACCAAGAGCATGACGACGCAGCCCACCGAGAGTATGAAGATGAAAGGCGCCGGCACGGTGACGTTGACTACGAACGTGACAACAGACGGCCGCCACATAGAGATGATCGTTACCGTGATCAACAGGACGTGGGCTGTCGCGATGATAGACCTCACCGAGAGGCTGGCCGTGAACGAGAACGGACCCCGATCACCGACGATTATGACGAGGAGGCTGGTATTCGAGCCTTCACTCGAGAGCTTCGAACCATCAGCTGGCCGGTCGGCTTCAAGCCAGTCGGCATCGAGAAGTACGACGGCAAGACGGATCCGCGCGACTGGCTTCACATCTACTCGACAGCCATACGGGCTCTCGGCAGCGACAGTTTTGTCATGGCCAACTACCTGCATGTCTGTCTAGCCCCAGCTGCAAGAACCTAACTCACTAATTTGCCCAACAATTCTATCAGCTTTTGGGCAGATCTCTGTTGGCAGTTCATTGCCAACTTTCAAGCCACCTTCAACAGGCTAGGGAATCACTAGGAATTCGGCCGGATCAAGCAGCAGGACCGAGAGCCACTTCGAGAGTACATCCAACACTTCTACCGAGTGAAAAATACTATCCCCAACATCTCGGATGCTCAAGTTGTCGCCGCTTTCCAAGGAGGGCTATGAGACGATGATCTGATAAAGAAGATTGGGAGGTTGGATGCTGCCGTTGGACTGTCAGCCAAAGAACTGTTCACTATGGCCGACAAATACGCTGCCGGCAATTCGGCTTTGTTCCAGGTTCGCCAGTACAAGGAGACGACCCCAAGGAACCAGTCGGGTCCATCTGACTATAACAAAGATGGCGACAAGAAGCGCAAGCAAGACTGAATGGTGGCCAACACCGAGCGTCCGACCAGGAGGAAGCCGATCACTGATGGCCCTTGTCTGCTTCACAATGGAGCTCACAAGGCCAGGGAATGCTTCAAGTTGAAGAACTTTGCCCATCACGCCCTGAAGGTCTACAAAGAACGCCCCTGGGTCCCCAAGGGCGCTAAGAAGGACTCGGATAAGGATAACCAAGGCGAGGATAAGGAGGACTTCTAGGACCCCGAACGCGAGGTCAATTACATCTACGGCCGGTCCACAGCGGATTCCAAGCACGAGCAGAAGATTCTTCACAGAGAGGTCCACTCGGTCTCACCAGCAGTACCTCAGTATCTATGATGGTCAGAGGTCCCAATTACCTTTGATCGGTCGGACCACCCGGATCACATCCCCAGGCCCGGGTGATACCCCTTAGTACTAACGCCGACTGTCAACCGAGTTTGGCTAAATCGGGTATTGGTAGATGGCGGTAGCAGTTTGGACATCCTCTTCGTGAAGACCTTCAAGGAGCTCGGCATACCTTTGACCGACCACAAGCCAAGCTGGTCGCCGTTCCATGGCGTGATCTCGGGCATGCAAACAGTTCCTCTCGAGCAAATCACCCTGCCTGTGACATTCAGCACCCGTGAGAACTACAGGACGGAGCGCATCACCTTCGAGGTCGCCGACCTCAACTCTACTTATCACGCCATTATAGGGCGGCCAGCCATCGCCAAATTCATGGCAGTACCTCATTATCCTTATATGATGATGAAGCTGCCAGGACCGAACAGAGTCATCTCACTTCACTCTCGGATATGTGGACATCATACGATTGCGACAACGGCAGCTGCGAGTTGACCGAGAAGATAGCGACGACATCAGAGCTGGCTGAGTTGAAGGAAGCAATTGCAACAGCTGAGGAGGCCATGCTCGACCCTGCTCCCAAGAAGGCGCTGAAGACCACGGTATAGGCGGACGCCATGGACTCCAAGAAGATTAGCCTAGGTGATAGTGATGTATCCAAGACCACCAATATCGGGGTCAATTTAGGTGACAAATAGGAAAGCGCGCTCATCCTTCTTCTTAGAAATAATAAAGATATATTTGCATGGAACCTTCTGATATGCCAGGTGTTCCATGGGAAAAGACTAAGCACAAACTTCACGTTCGCGAAAATGCCAGGCCTGTAAAGAAATGTCTTAGATGATTCTCGTAAGACCGAAAGGATGCGATTAGGAAAGAAATCGGCCGACTACTGGCAGCCGGTTTCATTAAAGAAGTTTTTCACCCCGACTGGTTAGCCAACCCAGTTCTAGTACGGAAGAAAAATAAGGAGTGGTGGATGTGCGTGGATTACACTGGCCTTAACCAAGCCTGCCCGAAAGATCCATTCACCCTCCCACGTATCGATCAAGTGGTCGATTCAACGGATGGATGCACATTGTTGTGCTTCTTAAATGCCTATTCAGGGAACCATCAGATTCCCTTAAACCAATCCGACCAGCTTAAAACCTCGTTCATCACGCCGTTCCGAGCTTTTTGTTATACAATAATGCCCTTCGGCCTAAAAAACGCTGGTGCCACCTACCAGCAGACTATGCAGCGGTGTCTGGACAGCCAGATAGGAAGGAATGTTGAAGCTTATGTAGATGACGTGGTAGTCAAGACTCGGCTTTCCACCGATTTGATATCCGACCTAGACGAAACATTCGGCAACCTTCGGAGATACAATATGAAGCTGAATCCGGAAAAATGCATTTTTGGGGTCCCCTCAGGAAAGTTACTCGGTTTTCTGGTATCACATAGAGGGATTGAAGCTAATCCAGAAAAGGTAAATGCCATTTTACAAATGGGACCTCCACACTCACAAAAAGACATTCAAAAGCTCACTGGCTGTATGGCGGCGCTTAGTCGATTTGTATCACGACTCGGTGTTCGAGGGTTACCCTTCTTTCGGCTACTCAAGAAGCAAGAATCATTCACCTGGAATGACGACGCACAGAAGGCCTTGGATGATTTCAAGGCCTATATTAGTGGTCCTTTGGTGTTAACTCCTCCCGAACCGAAGGAACCTTTGCAGCTGTACATCTCTGCAACCATACACGTTGTCAGTACCGTGCTGGCGGTGGAATGGGCAGAAGATGGCAAGGCTCAAAAGGTGCAACGACCGGTTTACTTCGTCAATGAGGTCTTATCAGATTCCAAGGTACGGTATTTCTAGCTTCAGAAACTAATTTATGCATTACTGATGACATCTTGGAAGTTGAAGCATTACTTTGAGGATCATCCAATCGAAGTCCACACGTCGTTCGGCCTAGGCGAATTGCTGCACAATAGAGAGGCTACGGGGAAAATTGCCAAATGGGCCGTCGAGCTCAGATCATATGATATCACCTTTAAGTCCCGTGACTCGATTAAAGGTCAAGCTTAGTCGGACTTCGTTGCCGAGTGGACAAAATGCGAGTTACGGCCCAGCCCGCATGAATTAAGCTATTGGAAAATGACGTTTGACGGTTCCTTACAACTGGAAGGTGTCGGGGCAGGTGTTATATTAATATCTCCTGAAGGAGCCAAGCTACGGTACGTCCTTTGAATGCACTTCCACGCGTCTAACAACACCACAGAATATGAGGCACTATTGCATGGACTTAGGACAACTATTTCACTCGGCGTCTAGAGAATAAGTATCTCCGACAACTCGGCGCTAGTAATTAATCAGGTAACAAAGGAGTGGTGTTGTTCCCACGAGAGCATGACAGCCTACTGCACTGAAGTTCGGAAGCTAGAAGACAAGTTTGATGGCATTGAGTATAAACACATCCTGCGCAAGTATAATGACGAGGCGGACGAACTGGCCAAGCTTGGGTCTAGTAGGTCTAAAATACCTGACAGAGTATTCCTCAATGATCTGCATAAGCCATCTGTACTAATCCAGCAAACTATGGAGCAGTTGGCACTAAAGGCGGGGGCAGCACCACAGGTAGCTGTCATTGAGGTAGATTGGCGCACACCCTTCATTGAGTATTTGGATCATGGCACACTACCGACCGACAAAGATGAAGACCTCCGAATTATTCATAAGTCTTGATCATATTGTATAGTTGATCATCATCTGTACAAGCAAAGCCCACATGGGATACTGATGAAATGCTTATCTCAAGACGAGTTTGCCTCATTTGAGCTCCGAACGTGGAAGTTATGATTTTTGAAATTCGGTAGTTGATATGGAAGATACAAAATCGATTTGGATTCAATCTCTAACTTGGTGGACACGAAGTGGAAGTCGGTGTCCAATTACAAACGGACTCAAATTGAAAACAACTCGGGGGGACACCAAAATTTATGGGCGTAGACGATCGCACCTCAAATAATAAGTATATATATATATATATATATATATATATATATATATATATATATATATATATATATATACACGGTAATTCCATTCTACTCCTAAGTGTAGTTACTCCCACGTTCAAAAAACCACCTTGGGTATGTGTTTATACCTATTTATCATTTTGAGTATATACATATACTTAAAACATGATTTTTAAGAATGATAATCATAATTTGTTTTGAAGGGTCTTTAAGTTATAAAGATATGAATATATATTGTATTTACTTCTATATAAAAGTAAGTATGTCTTCATACTTTATGTATCACAACAAAAAAAAAGTGAATATATCCACATACCTCTAGTATGACTACATACTACATTTAGAAACCTCAAGTATGTAATGATACTCTCTAGATTGTGAGATATCATATGGGAGTAGCTACTCCTGGGAGTAGAAAAAATATCTCATATATATATACGGAAATTAATGTCTGCAACCGTGGGTAGCTATGCAGCGTCGGGAGTCTATTGTATCTGCACCATCAGCATAGCATTCCTAGAGATTCATGCTGACTGTCTACATCGAAGAAGACGATACCAATTTGAGTGAATTACACAAAACTACAACTATTTGTATTATTGTTGTAGAAAACTACAACTTTTAATTTTTATTTCACAAAACTACAACTACTTTGACCTCGAGTTACAAAAAACTACAACTTTAACAAATTCCATTATGGAGTGACCGTGGGTCTCACCTGTCAGTCTAATAGTGTCATTCTGTTTCCCACATCATACGCCATGTCATCGAGATGATGTAGAAGATACGAGAACAGACCTAAAGTGTAGTTTCTACGTTGCCGCGAGCGTTAACGCCATGAGCATCAAGTGGGAAAGAGATGCCAACATATGTGACTAACGTGCTAGCCGGACGGGGGGCACGCCAATCTTTTTACTGATGGTATTGGGTGAGGAGACAAGGTGTGAATACTATAATTTGTTAGGCCCGACCAGCGTTCCATCCCATCAAATCTCCATCGTGATCACAAACACTGTTCTCACGATGATATGGCGTCTGACGTGGGAAACGAAATGACACTATTAGACTGATAAGTGGAACCCACGATCACTCTACAACGGAATTTATTAAAGTTGTAGTTTTCTGCAACTCAACGTTAAAGTAATTGTAGTTTTATGAAATAGGAATCAAAAGTTATAGTTTTCTGCAACCCAAGGTTAAAGTAGTTGTAGTTTTATGAAATAGGAATAAAAAATTGTAGTTTTCTGCAACAATGATATAAATAGTTGTAGTTTTATGCAATTTACTCTACACGTTATCTGCCAACTAATTATGCCTATGATACTGACCCCGGTACATGATAGAGTGCACGGTCCCTAGGACACGATGGTACCGGCAGTACATGGGGGCGCAGAGAACCCAATGACGTAGCATGAAATTGAAGAATCTGTGAGCACCCCCGGCCAACTTTATTTTTGCCTAGCTTGCCCCGCCAACTAATAGCAGCAGTCATCTGCACCTTCACTCGCGACCAGGTCCCTGTCGTCTTCCTCGCGACGAGCGTCCATGGGGCAAGCACAGTCAAGCGTGAGTTGCAGTGGTGCATGAGTCATTTCTTTTTTCCGCTTCACTTCCGCATTCCATTCTCACAGTGCAGCTCACAATGCGTTAGGAATTCTGCTGCGGTGACATCGGCTTCTTACCTAGCTGCCATCTGCTCAAACTTCAACCTGCCGATCTCGAGAGACTGGTACGTCATGTTCGCCTCCTATGCCTAATGGAGAATAACAACTCTTTTTGGCGCATTAGAATGGTGTTCAAACTTTTTTTTTTCCTTTTCCTCCCCCTCTGTGTAGTTTCTCCCACATGACTTGGTGGCACGGTGCGACCTCTGTGACGGCAGCAAAGTTGCCATTGCCGACTGTCTCGGCCGCGTGTTCATGGCCACTGTGCATTCATGCTGTGGCATGTATTTCTTGGGCACCGGCTAGCCTGAGTTCATCGCTGAGGCAGGGGCATCCTGGCAGGATTTCATGCTGTTCAAATTCAAGAACTCGCGTGCATGCAAAACCACGGTGTTTGCTGGGGATGGGGTGCAGAAATATCCTAAGATTGAGGACGTCCACATTGACCGTGTAATCCCTCTGGAAAGCGCAGGTAATAACCCAATCCGCCAGAACATACATGTGTGGCTGACAAAACAAAAAACACACTGAAAAAGTTTTTTTATCCCCCATACTAGTGATTGGATGGCCACAGCCACGGTCACCACATCGAGCTCTCCGCGCAGGGCTGGTCACACGTTCGATTGTGTTGGAACAATCACAAGAGCGAGCTCATCCGCAAGGACGATCCAACGGCAGCTCCAGAGCCACAGGCAGCTGGCAAGGTTTGTGGAGTAAACAAACATGAGTGTCAACCAGGTCATAACTATGTTTTTTAAACATATTTTTTTTGCTATATTTTTTGAATTTTTATATAATTATCTGCATAATAAATATAAACCATTAGATCTAGTTCCCATAGCTCAGGAAGGTCACTGAAGATTGATTTACCAAAATTACAATCAGCTAGCAAGTTTGTTTTTATTTCATGATCATTTTTTTACATCTGTGAAAGTAGGCTACAATGGAACATTCTACAACGCACACGGTATAGTCTTGGATCCGACGATCCAGGGTTGGATCAATGGCGTTTGCACGGGCCACCCCAAACTCCCTCTTTACGTTTGCAAGCTCCATACACTGGACGTGATAGCAGATCAAATGATTGGTTCTGACCTGTACTTCATCATAAATTTTTTACACCTGCTTACTGATGGAGTTCATACTTCCACAGGCGTTCAAGTCTGGTTATACCATGGCGCACATTAAACCACTGCTAAGAGGATGGGAGCAGCCCATATACCTCGCCTGTGGCGCTGACGGGTACGGGGCGCCTGCAAAGCTCGCGATTGGTTTCAATCAAAAGGCTTACATAAGCGATGGATGGGATGTGATTGTTGAACGATGTGAACTCCAAGAGGGAACCAAGTGCATATTCAAGTTTGACAAGTTTGGAGCCGCCCTCACCGTTGTTTTCTATGTAATTTAGTGCAGAATAAGATCATTGTCAGCCCACCTGGCAAGTATCATTCCATTACCGACACCCAGCCATCCAACCCTACGCAACTATCAAATTTGTTTTCTGATTTTAGCACCCGATTTGTACATGACTAGGTTGTGTTTGCGTGACATGTTTGTGTGACTCACACCACTGGGGATTCCAGCATGCAAAAAAAAGTGCAGTTCACTAGGATGGAAACCTATTACAGACTATGACCATCCGAAAGGTTTTCATCCAGTTCTCTTCTTCTCCTCTCTGCCGTGTGTGTTCTCTGTGCCACCTCTTGAGCTTTTCTAGCAACCTGTCCAGTGGTTCCTGGTCTGAGTTTTTCCAGCAACCCTAAAAGAGGTTCCTGAGCTTTATCCTGCAACAGAGGCCTCCATTTCTGCGATCAACTGACCTGGGGACGAGCATATGTCCAATTGATGATGTTATAAACCATTTTCCTCATTGTTAACTTTGCAAAGAAAACTGTTGCGCGTACATTGTATCGTTGTACCTTTGTTCGTTCCCGTTTCAGTACCTGCCACCTGTGCAAGCTGGTTAGTGGAAGCCTACTTTGTGCGGGCACCACTTTGCTGCGTAAACCGGTCCAGGCGGTACACTGCACACCAATAATGCACACACACCAAATGCGTTCCTACGAAGGTGAAGGACAGTGTACCTCTTCAACAGTGAAGTAACAACAAAGAATACATTAGGTAATAGGAGTACAATCGATTGAATAAACTTGAAGACAACAACACCTATCGTGCAGAAACATAAAATGATGGATCAGAATCAAAATTGGCTCCTCGCGCTAGAAAACTTCAATTTTGCATGCTCAAATTTTTCCCGCCAACAGCCTCTGCACTCGTATTCCCTATCCGTTCCCTATAAGGGGCACATGCTCATTCGTTGCTAGTAACCCATTCTGTCCGCCGGCCTTGACGCTCCTACTGGTGAGTTACCACAACTTCATCCTCCAGGCTATGTGAACTGACACTTCGCCTCCCCCTCCCAACACCTAACATCTGCTTTTTTTGTAGTCCTTTTTGCGGCACACATGCAACCGCAGAGTGTAGGAAACATGAGCTGGTTCAACCGGGCAAAGAGAAGTCCCCGAGAAAGTAATGCAAAGGCACCCACATCCATGACACATTCTTCAACCATGAATCAGCAAACATTTGGTAATTCTGTTCTTTTTAGCCACTTGAATGATATAGTGAGTTCCTTTACCGAGGAGCACCGCAAGATTTGCCGCTCGATTGGTTTTGGAGCTTTTGCCAACGGCATCCACCAATACCGTTTCGAGGAAACCTTTAGTTCGTGGTTAATGTCCAAGGTAGATACCCTTTCACGCAAGCTCATGCTCCAAGGAAACGTGAACCTACAGTTTTTCTACGAAGATGTGCATTGCATCTTCGGTGTGCCATTTAGGGGGCTTGTGCCATGGGATCACACCCTTCCGAAGGGAGGCAACACCATCAGATTGGTAAGGGAGTCAATTGGAGCGACTAGCTCAGCAGAACCAGTAAGCGTAGCAGCTGCGAGAACTCTACGTCAGCTATAGACTTTCCATTCAGTAGAGGAGAAGGAAAATTTCATCAGGTCATTCATAGTTTTTGTTGTTAGCATGCTAGTCGATTCAAAGGAACCAGGAGACGCCGAGAATGAGAACTATTTTCCAGCCCTAGTAAACCTGGATGAAATAGCTAGCATTAATTGGGCAGCATGTGTCGTCGAGGCCACACTTGACTGTTGTAGAACGGCACGCATCAGGGCAAAGAAGAGGGCAACTCCATGCCCACCAGCAGGAGCTATCCTATTCCTGCAGGTTAGACTATCATTCAACTACAAATTCAGATCACATTGCGGCCTGGCACACGCGCTAACAGGACCTGCAACCCTGCAGATTTTCTATCTAGATAACATGGATTACGGACAACACTCCCTTCCTATTGGACTCATACCGAGAATCGATGCATTTGAGCCGCAGATCATTTCTCGGCTCATCCTATCCGACACAGTTGGACTAAGAGGCCCAGCTCCTTCACATGTTTTTGGAGCAGGAAAGGTTTGTGTGCCTATCCTTTTTTTTGCCACATCATGTTTGATCTTAAAGGACTATATTGCAGCTTCGCGCGCAAACAGAAGTAATGTACAGATGGCAGTTAGCCACCACTGGAAACCTCTAGAGATCAAGGGATCTGCTAACCCTGCTCCATATGATGGAAAGGCAGCTCAGACAACATCGAAACGACCAAGGAGCTCACCACCCAAGGGATCGCCGAGCACCCCTGTCCCAGCATCAACAGCCGGGAAGGTGCTGATTTCTTCCTAGCATCGTAATTATTCTTGTTCCTCTCATAACACTAACCCCATTGGGACTGCCAATACACAGTCACACTGTGATCTCCGGTCCACTATTGTTGTTAAAGCATTCAAGGCGAAGTGCTTGAAAATCCTGACGCAGGCAAGGGCAGCCATTGACCGCGAAACAGACTTGTTGGCAAGTGAACTTGCCACCCTACACCTTAGCAAGCCTGACAAACCGAGACATGGAGAAGGTAAGAATTTCTTGTCCAAGTTAACTTCCTTCTTTTTTTACCGACAAGGACACTTTTATGGGACATACAAAACCACAATACGAATGACTATGATCTAACTCCAGATCAGACACAGGTGCTGATGATGCGACATCCCCAATCCAACTCATCCCACTGAAACAGAAGAAATCATTGCCATGGGACTTTTCCGTGCCATCGTTTGATCTCGGGATTGAGGAGCTGAATGAAGAAGACACCCCAACCAATAAATCGGCACCGGACTCCATCATCACCCCAAGCCCCCCAAGAAAGACAAGGCGCCAAAGCGGGCCTAGGTCTCCGCTTGCAGATGCCAAGCTATCAGCTGAAGCATTCTTGCTTGCAAAAAGATCCATAATGGAGATTAACCTCAATGACGCAGCAGCAGAAGAAGAATTCACATCATCACCGATCACAAAAACCATTGTTGTCAAAGGAAAACTCGCCAAGTCTCCTTGGGAACTACCGGGGGGGGGGGGGGGGGGGGGGGGGGTCAAAAGATGCGAGACACTTTCCAGGCGGCAAAATTCTATGCTTGGGCTAAATCCAATGAATGCTAGAAACACAGGTAAACCCCGGCGTAACAGCCTTTGTGAACCATACATTGCTTTTTCTGATCTAGACAATGATTGTACCATCATTTTGAACAGCTGCTGGCTGCGCCACGAGGTGCCCTAATTCCTAGAGCTGACGGGGGTAGCTTTATTAGATGCTCTTATGCCGAATAAGGATGTTACCATGGACGTCTGTGATGCTTACTTTCACATCATACGACAGGATGACTTGGAAAGCCGTGCAAGAAATGACAAAAACATATGGAGGCACCTGTTGGAGACTGATTTTGCGGTTCCTTCTCACACACAGAGAACTATATGTTGTTTCTCCAATCCATCGAGTCCAGCTACTTACCCTACTTTCTCTATATTTTTCAAACACAGATCCGAGTGCTAGCAGACGAGAGTTTTCTAGAGTCCCGATCGATCCGCCAACAATTCACTTCTGAAGACATCATGTGTGACATGTGCAGGTGCCAGATGGTAAGGACCCCAAAACATTGCGGTACCTCGGAGATAGCGCCAACGTGGGCTGACATTTTGTTCCCCAATACAGGTATTCTACCTAGCTGTCGTCAAAGAAAATTGGTGCGCGCTTGCCTGGGACTTCAAGAGGAAACAACTTACAGTTTTTGCACCCGGGTACGTGTGCACGGATAAGGAAAATAGATGGGCTAGCCATACACAAGTTGCAACCAAACTGCATGCCACATTAGCTGTTTGCGCGTCAACTTTCTTTGAAGGTTGGGAAATAGCAGAGCCAAACTGGCCCATGGTATTTAGAGAGCAAAAACTGGATATACCACAACAGCTCAAAAGAAAGTGGTTTGTAGCATCCTCCCCCCCCCCCCCCCCCCCCCCTAAAATCTGCCACTTGTTGTCCTTTTTTGCTTTACATAATTTTATTTCTTTGTCCCAGGTGCGAATCAGGAATTATGGCATTCAAATTTTGCCGGACATTCAATGGGATCAGCCATGAAGCAAGCACTGTTAAGGTAATTCATATGGAATAATTGCCTTCTTTTGTAGCGGATGATAATCATTGGCGTTAAGTACTGATACCCACTATTGCAGGGCATCGTCCATGATAAGCTACAATTCGAGAAAGAAAGAACGATGATCTTGTATGATATCCTCCACCTCAAAAGAAACAAGGCCCACCCACTAGCACAGTTCGTTGAGGATGTCTCCGACTAGGGCAACTAGATGTTCTCTTTTTTATATTCAGAACTTGTACCGCGGGACATGTCCTTTGTATGCACCATGTCATTTAGATGCATCTGTACCGTGGCATCTGTCCACTTGTATCTGCCAGCTACTATTTACCTTTTTTTAAATGGCAAAACCAACGAATGAATTTCGTTCCGTACAATGTACTTCTGTGCCATCGCGTGCCGGTCCTCTTCCATAAAATCTAATCTTTTGTAGTACGAGCTTGTTATATCAGGCGCCAGAGTCCGGTGCAAAGTCTTTATTTCTCCATCGCTCGTTACACACACAACTATAGGTCCACGACGCGTCCATTTATACCCAATCCTCAGCTGTGTTCTTCCATACCAAGAACCTTCAAGGCATGAGTTCACTCACCAACTCCATGGATGAGCTCGTCATAGAAACTAGCCACACCGTTGAAGGACCTCAAGATTAGATAACCACCCCCATGCCCAACCCATTCGCCACTATACAGGGACTAGATGTTGAAACCAAGAAGGATGCACCAAGTGTAGGGAAGGAAGCTGACTCTCGGCCCGCCGCAGATCCAAGCTAACAACTCAGTGCCTGCTAAGGTCATCTTAGCACCAAAGAAGACAGTGGGAACGCCAAACTACAATCCCATGCTGACTAAAGAAGTGGCGGCTTACTGTGAGCGTGCGGCAATGTGGCTCATGCGGCAGGAAAGTGACACAGACCTAGCAAGGTATAATCATTTACTTTCCACGGTGCATGTTTACTTTTATCAATGTCTCACCACAAAATTGTAACACTATGCCTAACCCATCGCTCATTGTTTCACTAAAGCAGAGACTGGGTTGTCCTGTACACCAAGACAACAATCAGGATTTCGGGTTACCAGTTTAGAGACCAGCTACTTCGGGCTCGGGAGCTAGACGTTGTGCTAATGGCCGGGATGATTAGGCTTCTACGGGATTTTGATAGCCAGATGAGGACGCACGATACGTTGCTTCTCCACAAACATTACGTCTCCCCAGAATGGGTGGTGCGTTCAATTCTTATGTTCATTGTAATCAAAATAAGTTATCTGTTAGGCATCTAATCATATTGGTTTCACCAGGGTTACATAAGCAATGGCCATACAGACATCGCGACATCCGTGGACTACTTCAGGAGCGGGCCAGGTTGCTACCGTATAAGGGACTGCAAGCAGGTAGGACTACACAACATACATGCCAACCCCTTTTTTTTTTGGATCCGTCTAAGGAGGCTCACACACTTTTGTTTCGTGTACAAGATCTGTTTGCCGGTCCGGCTGCACCCACAACTGCAATCCACATGGGCTTGTTACTACATCGACATGGAAAAAAAGACAATGCTTGTTCTAGACTCCCAGCTGGTTCACTCATCGCCGCCTAGCTTCATCACTTTCCATGAACAAGCAGCTCGTCTTGTTTTGCATGAAGCTCTGAAGTGCATGGCAGACATCAGGGGTGCCGCCCAGCCGGTGGAAGCGCTGTGGACCATCTGCATCCAAATTTTTGATCAGCCAAAATGCAACCTGTAATATCAGTTTTCAAAACTTTTTTCGTGAATAGAGCATGTGCAAGCACGAGAAAATTTAACTTTTTTCCCCTACTGCAGTTGGGACACAGGCATTTACACAGTTAACTACATGCGTTGGATGGAAAATAGTGGGGGTCAGGAGAAAGACAGGGACATCAGCACCACATACATGGATGGGGTATAATTTTTTTAATCCATTAAGAGAATACTACACCGACGCGACACTAATTTCCGCACTTCATGTAACATGCAGGAATCCAAACAAGGAGGGATCTGGGATTCAAAATGCTTCCCATGGACTACAACAAGGCGAGGCCTCAGGGCGGGCTGCCCATGTAGGAGCCATGGACTATCACCTCTGAAGCATGTTGTCGTGTTTTGTAACTGAGTGGATTAGTCTATAGCGTTATCGTCACTAAAATCACTTGTTTCTGCCATGTATTTTTTCGTGTATTGTGGGATATATATACCCAGGATACCTAACCACTCAGCTATATGGTCGAGTGGGTCAGGGGCTCGGTTCTAATATATTTGACTCAGGAGATATTTATATAGATATTTGTTTGAGTAAGCAACAAGTTAGGGTTAGCAGATATGTTAAATAGATAGGATTTGTTATAACCGACTCGGATGTTACCATATAAACCTCTGCCCTTCGGATATATAATAGGGGCAAGGGGCCTTCATCAAAGGGCAGACTCGTATTGGAACCCTAATTCCAGTGCGAACCCTAGAAATACATATCACCAAAGGACGTAGGGTTGTTATCCTCCAGGAGGCCCGAACATGTATAAACCCTATGTCTTGTGTCCATTGATCTTTCCTACTCATACGCACACCTGAATCTACTATCGAGAATATCTCTCGATAGTTGGCATGCTAGGAAGGGGCTGCGTTGAGTGTAGCTTCATCGACATCAAGTTTCACCCGGGAGACAAAATCTGCTTTGGTACCATCAACCTCGTCGTCGATCAGCGCGGGAACCTTGTCAAGCAGGAACGCGTGGCCCGCTCGGCCGCCGCCGCGGCCGATCAGAGCAATCCGGCCAGCCGATTCCCGCTTGGCTTCGTGGATGTGGTGACAGCTTTCCAGGCGGAAACCCTCTTGGGCGACAACTCAACGTTGCCCGCTCGACAACCTTGGTCGACTCGGACTACACTACGGCCGATCTCCCGGCTCATCACATGGATCAGTCGGACGAAGATCCCAAATTTTTCGACGAATCAAGGCTCGTTGCAACGATCGGCCTCGGAAGCGAGTCACTCCTAGACTTGATTGAAGAGCCGAGTGATTCAGAGAGTTGTTCCTCGGACTTCCACGAGGTGTTCATGGTGGCAACCACTACCCAGGGAGGAGCCGACGGAGAAACATCGGCTGCGGCAGCCGCGCATGGTACCGCACCACACGTAGACGGACATGAAACAGACCTCGAAGATGATGACCCATATGCCGCCACTCCTCCACTCCATAGACCAGATGCCCAGCAAAGGCCCGACATCGTAAGAAACCTAGACATGGGTGACCTCACCTTAAAACTTGATGGTGAGGATGTCTTTAAAACTCAACAGCACAACATCACGGCCGTAGCAACCGTCCTGAAAACAATAGAGCCCTTGCTCCAAGTCTCCCCAGGGTTGACACCTCAGGTCAACCAATTAAAAGCGCATATCAGAGCAGCGGCTGTACTGGAGATGCATGCGGCACGATCGATGCCGAGTAAATCAGTATCTAGGGCCGCCAGTTTGGTACCCAGGGAGGAGAGAAGAGACCAACAGCGCCCCAACCGGGAGGCAACCCCGCCTATTGCCCCTAGGCGTCGTCCCATCATAGAGTACCATGATCGACATCTGAGCGCCAACCTACGCCATGGCATACCACCGCGTGATGCGCGGATCCGACTGGACAACAGATACCAAGAGCATGACGACGCAGCCCACCGAGAGTATGAAGATGAAAGGCGCCGGCACGGTGACGTTGACTACGAACGTGACAACAGACGGCCGCCACATAGAGATGATCGTTACCGTGATCAACAGGACGTGGGCCGTCGCGATGATAGACCTCACCGAGAGGCTGGCCGTGAACGAGAACGGACCCCGATCACCGACGATTATGACGAGGAGGCTGGTATTCGAGCCTTCACTCGAGAGCTTCGAACCATCAGCTGGCCGGTCGGCTTCAAGCCAGTCGGCATCGAGAAGTACGACGGCAAGACGGATCCGCGCGACTGGCTTCACATCTACTCGACAGCCATACGGGCTCTCGGCAGCGACAGTTTTGTCATGGCCAACTACCTGCATGTCTGTCTAGCCCCAGCTGCAAGAACCTAACTCACTAATTTGCCCAACAATTCTATCAGCTTTTGGGCAGATCTCTGTTGGCAGTTCATTGCCAACTTTCAAGCCACCTTCAACAGGCTAGGGAATCACTGGGAATTCGGCCGGATCAAGCAGCAGGACCGAGAGCCACTTCGAGAGTACATCCAACACTTCTACCGAGTGAAAAATACTATCCCCAACATCTCGGATGCTCAAGTTGTCGCCGCTTTCCAAGGAGGGCTATGAGACGATGATCTGATAAAGAAGATTGGGAGGTTGGATGCTGCCGTTGGACTGTCAGCCAAAGAACTGTTCACTATGGCCGACAAATACGCTGCCGGCAATTCGGCTTTGTTCCAGGTTCGCCAGTACAAGGAGACGACCCCAAGGAACCAGTCGGGTCCATCTGACTATAACAAAGATGGCGACAAGAAGCGCAAGCAAGACTGAATGGTGGCCAACACCGAGCGTCCGACCAGGAGGAAGCCGATCACTGATGGCCCTTGTCTGCTTCACAATGGAGCTCACAAGGCCAGGGAATGCTTCAAGTTGAAGAACTTTGCCCATCACGCCCTGAAGGTCTACAAAGAACGCCCCTGGGTCCCCAAGGGCGCTAAGAAGGACTCGGATAAGGATAACCAAGGCGAGGATAAGGAGGACTTCTAGGACCCCGAACGCGAGGTCAATTACATCTACGGCCGGTCCACAGCGGATTCCAAGCACGAGCAGAAGATTCTTCACAGAGAGGTCCACTCGGTCTCACCAGCAGTACCTCAGTATCTATGATGGTCAGAGGTCCCAATTACCTTTGATCGGTCGGACCACCCGGATCACATCCCCAGGCCCGGGTGATACCCCTTAGTACTAACGCCGACTGTCAACCGAGTTTGGCTAAATCGGGTATTGGTAGATGGCGGTAGCAGTTTGGACATCCTCTTCGTGAAGACCTTCAAGGAGCTCGGCATACCTTTGACCGACCACAAGCCAAGCTGGTCGCCGTTCCATGGCGTGATCTCGGGCATGCAAACAGTTCCTCTCGAGCAAATCACCCTGCCTGTGACATTCAGCACCCGTGAGAACTACAGGACGGAGCGCATCACCTTCGAGGTCGCCGACCTCAACTCTACTTATCACGCCATTATAGGGCGGCCAGCCATCGCCAAATTCATGGCAGTACCTCATTATCCTTATATGATGATGAAGCTGCCAGGACCGAACAGAGTCATCTCACTTCACTCTCGGATATGTGGACATCATACGATTGCGACAACGGCAGCTGCGAGTTGACCGAGAAGATAGCGACGACATCAGAGCTGGCTGAGTTGAAGGAAGCAATTGCAACAGCTGAGGAGGCCATGCTCGACCCTGCTCCCAAGAAGGCGCTGAAGACCACGGTATAGGCGGACGCCATGGACTCCAAGAAGATTAGCCTAGGTGATAGTGATGTATCCAAGACCACCAATATCGGGGTCAATTTAGGTGACAAATAGGAAAGCGCGCTCATCCTTCTTCTTAGAAATAATAAAGATATATTTGCATGGAACCTTCTGATATGCCAGGTGTTCCATGGGAAAAGACTAAGCACAAACTTCACGTTCGCGAAAATGCCAGGCCTGTAAAGAAATGTCTTAGATGATTCTCGTAAGACCGAAAGGATGCGATTAGGAAAGAAATCGGCCGACTACTGGCAGCCGGTTTCATTAAAGAAGTTTTTCACCCCGACTGGTTAGCCAACCCAGTTCTAGTACGGAAGAAAAATAAGGAGTGGTGGATGTGCGTGGATTACACTGGCCTTAACCAAGCCTGCCCGAAAGATCCATTCACCCTCCCACGTATCGATCAAGTGGTCGATTCGACGGATGGATGCACATTGTTGTGCTTCTTAGATGCCTATTCAGGGAACCATCAGATTCCCTTAAACCAATCCGACCAGCTTAAAACCTCGTTCATCACGCCGTTCCGAGCTTTTTGTTATACAATAATGCCCTTCGGCCTAAAAAACGCTGGTGCCACCTACCAGCAGACTATGCAGCGGTGTCTGGACAGCCAGATAGGAAGGAATGTTGAAGCTTATGTAGATGACGTGGTAGTCAAGACTCGGCTTTCCACCGATTTGATATCCGACCTAGACGAAACATTCGGCAACCTTCGGAGATACAATATGAAGCTGAATCCGGAAAAATGCATTTTTGGGGTCCCCTCAGGAAAGTTACTCGGTTTTCTGGTATCACATAGAGGGATTGAAGCTAATCCAGAAAAGGTAAATGCCATTTTACAAATGGGACCTCCACACTCACAAAAAGACATTCAAAAGCTCACTGGCTGTATGGCGGCGCTTAGTCGATTTGTATCACGACTCGGTGTTCGAGGGTTACCCTTCTTTCGGCTACTCAAGAAGCAAGAATCATTCACCTGGAATGACGACGCACAGAAGGCCTTGGATGATTTCAAGGCCTATATTAGTGGTCCTTTGGTGTTAACTCCTCCCGAACCGAAGGAACCTTTGCAGCTGTACATCTCTGCAACCATACACGTTGTCAGTACCGTGCTGGCGGTGGAATGGGCAGAAGATGGCAAGGCTCAAAAGGTGCAACGACAGGTTTACTTCGTCAATGAGGTCTTATCAGATTCCAAGGTACGGTATTTCTAGCTTCAGAAACTAATTTATGCATTACTGATGACATCTTGGAAGTTGAAGCATTACTTTGAGGATCATCCAATCGAAGTCCACACGTCGTTCGGCCTAGGCGAATTGCTGCACAATAGAGAGGCTACGGGGAAAATTGCCAAATGGGCCGTCGAGCTCAGATCATATGATATCACCTTTAAGTCCCGTGACTCGATTAAAGGTCAAGCTTAGTCGGACTTCGTTGCCGAGTGGACAAAATGCGAGTTACGGCCCAGCCCGCATGAATTAAGCTATTGGAAAATGACGTTTGACGGTTCCTTACAACTGGAAGGTGTCGGGGCAGGTGTTATATTAATATCTCCTGAAGGAGCCAAGCTACGGTACGTCCTTTGAATGCACTTCCACGCGTCTAACAACACCACAGAATATGAGGCACTATTGCATGGACTTAGGACAACTATTTCACTCGGCGTCTAGAGAATAAGTATCTCCGACAACTCGGCGCTAGTAATTAATCAGGTAACAAAGGAGTGGTGTTGTTCCCACGAGAGCATGACAGCCTACTGCACTGAAGTTCGGAAGCTAGAAGACAAGTTTGATGGCATTGAGTATAAACACATCCTGCGCAAGTATAATGACGAGGCGGACGAACTGGCCAAGCTTGGGTCTAGTAGGTCTAAAATACCTGACAGAGTATTCCTCAATGATCTGCATAAGCCATCTGTACTAATCCAGCAAACTATGGAGCAGTTGGCACTAAAGGCGGGGGCAGCACCACAGGTAGCTGTCATTGAGGTAGATTGGCGCACACCCTTCATTGAGTATTTGGATCATGGCACACTACCGACCGACAAAGATGAAGCCCTCCGAATTATTCATAAGTCTTGATCATATTGTATAGTTGATCATCATCTGTACAAGCAAAGCCCACATGGGATACTGATGAAATGCTTATCTCAAGATGAAGGCAGAGCCATGTTAGGGGACATCCATGCTGGCATTTGTGGGAATCACGCAGGCCCATCCACAATTGCGGCCAAAGTAATGAGGCAAGGGTTCTATTGGCCGACTGCTGGTGCTGATGCCAAGGAAATTGTCCGAAAGTGTGAGGGTTGTCAGTTCTTTGCCCGCCAGATGCACGTACCCGCCATAGAGCTCTAAAATATCCCAATAACTTCGTCGTGTTCAGTATGGGGTTTAGATATTGTTGGACCTTTCATCAAGGCTCAAGGGGGTTTTACTCACCTTTTCGTGGCAGTGGATAAGTTCTCTAAATGGATCGAAGCTAAGCCAGTCGGCAAGATTTCGGCAAAGAAGGCCATCGAGTTTATGACTGAAATAGTCACTCGGTTTGGCGCCCCACAAAAGATCATCACTGACAATGGTACTCAGTTCACAGCGGAGGTGTTCAACGAGTTTGCGGGCCGAGTAGGCTTTAAGATTGGCTACGCCTCGGCTGCCCATCCACAGAGCAATGGCCAGGTTGAACGGGCAAACAACCTTTTGCTTTCTGGAATTAAGCCCCGTATATTTGAACGGCTGGAAAAATACGCTCGATGTTGGGTTCAAGAATTGCCATTTGTATTGTGGGGACTTCGAACTAACGTGAGTTGTGCCACCGGGCACTCTCCTTTTTCTTTGGTTTATGGCTCGGAAGCCATGCTACCAACCGAGATTCTGTTTGCCTCCCCCCGTGTGGCATCATATGAAGAAAAAACCTCCAATGACCACAGATGTGATGACTTGTTATTGTTAGAGGAGCGGCGTGATGCCATGTTACTGCAGTCGGCAAAGTACCAGCAAAGCTTGCGACGTTATCATGACAAAAATGTCAGAACACGAGGCTTTTCGGTCGGCGACCTGGTCTTGAAGCAAGTCCAGTCCACGGTTGGTAAGCATAAGCTATCGGCCTCATGGGAGGGACCCTTTATTGTAAAGGAAATCACTCGGCCGGGTGCATATCGATTGATGCGTGAGGATGGGTCGGACATTCAAAGTTCCTGGAACATATCACAACTATGTTGTTTTAATGCTTAGTATTTATAGTTTATTGTAACTACTTCTATTTTATTATTGAACTTATATACATATTGGTCATGATATCTGGTTTGGCAATTTATGATTTTTGTGAATAATTGTTGTTATTGTTTAACTCATGACTCAAATTCTGATACTTGGTACCACCTGAACTCGTGCATGTCGACCAAGCAGGTTACTTAGTCCCCAGGGTCCTTGCCATCTGTTGGGGACCAAGGCAATTCTCCCAATTCGCATATGGTTGACCGAGTGAGTTCTTAGTCTCCATGGTTCATATCGGTTATTGGGAGAATTGTTTAGAGGGCTGACGTGAGTTGTGTATTGGTTGTAAGTGTTTAACACGAGTTCATACAATACATATACGAAGCAACGCGACCCAAGAATTTGTTACAATCCTAGTAATGAATCTAGACCTTAGCGGTCTATTGAACATCAGATATATTACAACAACAGAAATGTAATACAGTACTTTCAACTTTACAACACCTTACATTTTGGGTAAGGGATCTAGCTCTATTTGGTCAGCTAAAATATGTGCTGTTTTTTGCGCTTCAGCCACAAGGGTTTCACATTGTTCATCGAAGAAATCTTCATGGAAACCCTCTGCCACCACATCTAAATCTATGCTAGGGATGTGAGACTTCGCTATCGCCAGGACTTGTGCTCCGGCCAGCTCTGCAACATGTCAAGCATGTTCTTTCACTCGGTCGGGTGCTTCTTGCAGTCTTGTCATCAGATCACGGCACCTGGGCGGTTTTTCTTCGGGGAATACGTATTGAGCGACCACCTCTGCATCCTTCTGGAGAGTTGCAAGATACCATCGAAGGTTTTCACCACCCTTTATAAATTTCTTCTACAAAAGCTCATAGGACCTCTTTGATCCTACTGGAGTACAATAATCACAATTATCCAGTACAATGAACTTTGGTATAAAGGTACTAAATAAATAAACACTTACCTCTTAGGCGTTTCTCAGCTTCTACCTTTTCATCTTCAAGGGTGGCAACCTTTTCTTTATACTCTTCTTTAAGCTTCTCAACTTCTTTGAATGCTTTCTGGAATTAGTTTAGCTCGTCCACCGCCTTTTTGAAGATCTTTTCAGCCTTGGATAGTTCAGTTTCCAGAACCGTGTTTCTTTCCCTATGGCTTTTCATTGTACCTTCGGCATCTATCATTAAAAACATTTTAGCGCACATATATACTTTTATTTGCATAGGTACATTCTTTTTACCTTCAGCCCTTTTCTTCCATAAAGTTTAAGACTCTTGCATTGTCTTGAAGTCGTCTTTTAGCTTTTCAAAACTTTTCCTTATATCTGCCGAGTCCTGGAGTTGCTTCTTTAATCCTTGGTTCTCGGACTTCAGAGTTTCCATAGCTTGGGTAGACGGCTCCAGTTCTTTTATACGGCCTTGTAGGCTTGCAATTTGAGCGGCCGACTGGGTATCTTGTTTTTGCTTCAGTTCTAGCACCCACGGCACCTCTGTATGGACGAGGTCAGATATCTATATTCCAGAGATAGTATGTGAGGAATTGTGTTTGTGTTTTTTGTACCTTACATCTTGAACTGGAGTTCATCAACTTGGGATGAACATGCCTTTAAATCGACTGACAAGCGCCCGACTTCTAATCTTTCTTTGGCCAGCTGATCTTCTATGTCTACGGCTCTTGCACAATGCCTTTCAGCAAGTTGTAGAAGCTTACTCTTGTTGGCCATTTGAGTTTTCAGAACCTGCAAAGAGGGTGAGTTATACAGGTGGAATTACACAATTAGGCTTCGTGACTATTATTGGGATTATTTTTCAATAAGGAAAGATTACCTGGAAGGAATGGTAGGCCTTTTCAGTATAATCCTCAAAGTTCTTTAACTCCGCCTGTTCTGCCGACTCATCAAATCTAGCAATGGCAAAGGGGCCACTGTGATATATTAGTCTGGTCGGCGCGGGTTGTTCCGGAGCACCTTCTTTCACCACTCGATGAATTGGAGTAGGTGTGACATTTTCCTCCAGACCGATTGGATAGTCATATGTTGGTTTCGGCATTGTTTCAAATATCAACGATGGCTCCTCGAGTTTGGTGGGGGCAGGAGTGTTAGCAGTCGCTGCCGTCTCAGGCATATTCAGATTTGGGACATCAGATGTCTCAGCCTGTCTAGCTTCTGGCCGAGTGGATTCGGGTGCATTCTCTAAATCACTTGGCTTCTCGGCTGAGTAACCTGGGACATCATCTCTGGATGTCCTGACAAATGGCGCATCTTGATCTTTCTCAAGAACCGAACTTTGCGCCGAGACGTCTTCAAACGACGTTCCCCCGGTCGACCTATCAAAATAATGAAGATTACACAATTGTTCACTGGAAAGCTGCACATCAAATTACATTGTTTTATTTACCTTGTGCGGCGCTTAAATTTTAAGCCTGACACCTTCGGCGGGGGGCTAGTTGGCCTTGGGATGTCCGTTGTGTCTGATGCCTCTTTACCGGGGTTGGCCTTGCTTGATTCACTCAGACGAGCTTGCTCTTTCTCGCTTGCATTCATTGACTGCCGAATGGTGGAGGTCTTATCTGTAGATTTTTTCTTTGCTTCTCCTTGAAGTCTAGCTATTCTTTCAGCTAGCGATTCTTCTTCATCAGAGTCTTCAATATGTGCCTTGCGACGCTTAGATGATGATGGTTGAGTGGGAGATTTCTTTTGCGGTGTCGGCAGTAGTGGTGGATTGGACACATATATGTCAAGGTTCTGCGATATATGTGACAAATTACTAGTTACTTAACATAAGTAATGCAGTATTGATTTTCTCAATCAGATAAGTGGATAACTTACCGAACTCCTCTCAGTATGTGAATGATGTCTAGTTTTCGCACTCCCTCGAGTCCAACCAAGAAGTGAAGAAAATATGTTCTCCAGTCGCAATGTCAACTCCCTGTCTGACAATACTTCTAGCACTACCATTGTGGGGTCTGAACCTAATTGGAATTTCCATCCTGGAACATGGCGTTTCTTGATAGGCTGCACTCGGCGATATATGAAACTCGCGGCAATGTGTACGCCGGCATATCCTTTAGATTTGAGATAGGCAACATGCTCTAATATAGCATCCACCTGTGACTTCTTGTTTGGATGAGCCTTTGCGGACCACTCGGGTCATGGCTTGGGGGCTTCGGCTGTAGTTTCTGACAAAGAAGGAGCATGGTTGCCATGATAAAACCAGTCTGCATGCCACCCTTTGTTGGTTGATGGAAGTGGCACATCAATGTACTTGGATTTATTCCTTAATTAGAATCCAACACCTCCTATGATATTACTGTTGTTTGATTTCAACACAAACAATTCTTTGAAGGTATCAAAATGAGGAGGGATACCCAAGAACACTTCACACAAGTGAATAAAAATGGCGATATGCAGGATGGAATTAGGGTTTAGATTGACAAGATTGATGCCATAGAAGAAGAGAAGACCCCTAAAGAAGTCGCAACAAGGAATCCCAAATCCGCGATAGAAAAATGAGGAGAAAACTGTGATTTGGTCGACGGGAGGTTGAGGAAATCTCTGACCTATGGCTTCAATCCATCCTCCTGTTTGTTGATCCTGCAGCACGCCATCAATCACCAATCTGTTGATTTTCTCTGAATCCATGGCTGATGCGGGGAACTCCTTGATACCGGCAAGAATGTCAAAAATTGTTTCTTCATTGTCGCCCTTTCTAGGAGAGGCTTCCTTCTTGGATTGAGCCCTGATGCTCTGGCGGGTGCGCTTCAGGGCCATCAAAACTGATGCGTGGAGCTTCTGGGAGGAGATGAATGCCCGGAACCTAGGCTTCGTGCGCGCTAGATGGCGGCGGCGGTGAAATGGAGGCCCAGGACCTAGGGTTCGTGCACGCTAGACAATGGTGGCGAAAAGGAGGCCTAGGACCTAGGGTTCGTGTGCGCGGAACGGCGACGGTGACGAAGTGGAAGGCCGGGATCTAGGTTTTGTGCCTGGAAGATGGAGGCGGAGAAGTGAAGGTGAAGGGATGCAACTGTTTGAGGGCGCCTTTATAAGTGTCTGATAACCTAGTGGGTAGACGCTTGTCATATCCCATCAAGCCTAGTTATGTTAAATCAGTATGTGCATTTATTATGTTCCTGAGATTCATTTCAAGCATTACCCTTAGATGCTGTGGATCATACAATAAGTGATAAATCACTCAGGTTGATGTGGTTTCAATTTTAGAAACTGCACATTCTGAGATTTTATGATGAATTACTCGGATTGATGCGGTTTCAATCTTGGAAATTGCACATTCCGTGATTCTATGACACAACACTCAGATTGATGCGGTTTCAATCTTGGAAATTGCGCATTCCAAGATTCTGTGACAAATCACTTGGCTTGTTATGGTTTTAACTTTGGAAATTGTACCTTTTGAAATTTTGTGCTAAATCACTCAGATTGTTGTGGTTTCAACCTTGGAAATTGCACCTTCTGAGATTTTGTGATAAATCAATTTTATTATTTCAGCACCAATCTTGCGGGCTGCCTTTTTGTATTATTACAAGTGATACATCACCAATCTTAGGGGCTACGACAGTTGATGTTCGTGGTATATCATTCGGATTACATGTACTTTAGCATTATGGATATAAATATTAATTTGGTGATGCATCACTCAGCGACTGAGGAATTCAGCTAAATATGGAGTTTTCGTTTTGTTGCATAAAGTGGAAGACTTGGAAATTATTATGTTTCATTGATTCAGGAATTATGTTTGATTTTGGTTGTTGGATATCCATCAATAACTCAGACGTTGCTTCGGTACAGACTCAACAAACATTCTGAGTTGGGGGCTATACTCATAAGTTATGCCTTTTTCAGGCATTTATGAAGATGAGTTATCAAAAACAATCTAAAAAGCACTTCCCAAATTTCATAAGATGTCAAGGCAAATCAAGGCGATGATTCAAGATGGAAAGTGCTTGGGGGCTACTGTGGGATATATGTACCCAGGATACCTAACCACTCGGCTATATGGTCGAGTGGGCCAGGGGCTCGGTTCTAATGTATTCGGCCTAGGAGATATTTATGTAGATATTTGTTTGAGTAAGCAGCAAGTTAGGTTAGCAGATATGTTAAATACATAGGATTTTTTGTAACCGACGCGGATGTTACCATGTAAAGCCCTACCCTTCGGATATATAAGGGGAGCAGGGGGCCTTCATCAAAGGGCAGACTCGTATTGGAACCCTAATTCCAGTGCGAACCCTAGCAATACATATCACCAAACAGGACGTAGGGTTGTTATTCTCCAGGAGGCCCAAACCTGTATATTGTGGCGCCCCTTCCCGGAGGATCGAGGTCCCGACGGTGCTGATAACGCAGACACTTGATAATACAACATTGGTTCAAATTTAAATTTAATATTACATCAATTGGTCATCAGAGTGCAGCAGAATATTACAAGTTCATAATGTTTTGAAACACAGCGGAAGCAATTACGATAAAGCTACGACCTCGATGGTACAACATAGTAATGGTTCATGCCCGAAAAACCATTACTCTAGCATCACACATCATCACTGTGGCAGGAAGTCGGACTCCTAATGGGCAGTCCAACCCTCACGGACTTGCATGTCCCAGGGCAGCACATCTACAGGCAATTCTACTTCTTCATTACCTAAAAACAACAGTGGCACAAAGCCTGAGTACTAATTATCAGCAAGTCTTACCCGTCAGACGTCTAGACATGCAATGGCTCTAATAGGTGGCTCGTTTAGAAAGACTCGCACTAAGCAACCTATTAGTTCTACCAAGTTTTATTCCTCAAAATTAACTGGGTAGAGCAGAAATGTAACTTTAGTTGCAATAACAAGATAATTGAGCAATACATAAAGTAAGTGCACCATAAGAACAATAATTGTAACATCAACAATAAACATCTTAGTTAATTTCCAATACCAGGTTCAACTACGTGCTGACGTAATGACCAAGTGGTACTCATTACTGCGAGGGACAGCAATTGCAATTGATTTACACCAGCTGGGATAACCCGAGATACATGACACATACGCACTGGTTAAGGTCGTATATGGCAACTTTTTGTAAGGACGAAAAACAACTTGGTCCGGGTCCAGTCTCAGCGAGTGGGCATGCCGTTCTGCCAACAATACTTCACGGTATGAACTGCCCACTCTAGCAGTAGAAGGGTCAACGACCACTGTACTAGGTACTGTCCTCATTGCCGCGCCAGTGCTACATCAGTTTACTAGTGCCCATAGACTAGCATGTATTCGATACTGTTCAATACTTGACCGAGGGGCCGACCACGGACGGGTCCTAGGTTCGACAAGGCAGGGCTACCGTAGTCAACACCCATGTGTTGCTGCAAACCTACACATGCATCTTCCCTGCCCGGTCATAACAGTAAAATAACTTCTTTTTAGGTTCCCATTCCAGTGGTCAAGTTCATTTCTTAGTAATGATATCTACCGGGTCTAGCAATTACTAAGCATAGCGACACAGTACCGATACTACCAAAGTTCTAATGAAAGTGGCATAGGTCATTTGGGTATCATGCAAGTGGGTTCCAATCAACTCCTATGACCTAATGCAACAATGATTACAGACACTAGTAATATTGAAAACTAGCAACTTTATAAAAGGGCGAATATAAACCGGGGCTTGCCTAGATCGATGTTAGTGCTAGCAACTACAACGTCTTGCTCTTGGGTATCAAGGTCCTTCTGTAGATCCTCTTCTTCTTGCTCCGGGTTGTTGTTGCCTATATGATAGAATTGAATTGTCGGTATTATCAAAACACCGTAGAATGCAATGATATGATGCACAATGTCTTTTATATTGATTAACATTATTATTATGTTCTCGAAGCCATATACTTCAAAGAAACAAATTAGAGTTTCATTATTTTATGTGTGTTAATCATTTATTTAGGGTTGTTATAGTCCTTCAAAATAATTAAGCAATTATAATATTAACCAATTGATTCTGATCTTAAGTGATTTAGCATGAACAGGGACATAGATGAATTGTATTTTTACCAATTTACAGCCTCTGGATATAATTACTCTAATTACTAGCATTTATTAAAGTAAAATAGTGGTATGAGCAATTAATTTAATTTAATTAAGTAAACTTAGGTTTCTTGATTTGCTTGATTTACTGGGCACAGAGACTTGTGTGAGTGATTTTTGTGCCAAGTGGCAGGGGCCAATTATTTATAAAATAATTACTAGAATTAATTTAATTGAACACACTAAATAATTTCTAGAGCCTAAAATAATTCATATTTTTCTAAACCAAAAATTGTGGTGATAGATAATTATGTAATTATTAAGCATGCCAAAAATAAGAATTAAATTTGGTTCCTAGAATATCTGGTGATTAATTTGTGTTTGGACAATTAATTGAATTAATAAAAATACAAGTATAGAGGAAATGATTTATCAATTTACTAAAATAGGGCAATTCAAAATGAGACTAACAAAATTTATTTGAGTTCCATTGGATTTGAATTCGATTTGATATGATTTTTCAAAGTTATTGACGATTTTTGGGCATTTCCTGGTTTAAGGGATTGCCACGTAGGCGACACCTTGGCTACACGTAGGCGCCACATATGCGCCACACAGGCTGCCAGGAGGATTGCCAGTGGGCTCGTCGGAGCGGGCAGAGCCGGTCGGAGGGCTCGCCGGCGAGTGCTACGCGGGAAGAAAGCTCGCCGCGGGAGCAAATAAACGACATGCGCAACGAGGCGAAGGGGATGGAGGGGTTCGCGAGGTGTGGTTCTCACCGGAAGACCGTCGGCGGTGAGAGGCGCTGGAGGAAGATCTTCGGTGACTTCGCGATGATGGCTTGCAACAGGAAATCGGGCAGGACCGGCTCCTATAGCTTCACGAGAGCATCACGGAGAGCGTCATCAAGTCGATGTTGGACGGAGATGACCGGAAGTAGAAGCTCGTCGTGGGGCGGCTTCGGTGATCGGCGACGATGGTTCGGGGCCGGGGAAAAAAGCAGAATGCTGGCGACTTTGCACATGAAAACAGGAAGGAGTCAAGGCGGGGTCGTTCGGCCGAGAGTTGCGCAAAGGGTAGAGGAGGAAAGAGGGAACGGGGCTTACCGGAGATGGCCAATTTTGGTCGACAGCAGAGGAGGTCACCGGAATGGTGGCTCTCGGTGTTTCTTCAATTGGACTGAGCTCACGTAGGGAGTTGTCGCGGAAGTGGCCTGGGGAGCTAGAGGGGAAGTGAGCGGTGCGTGGGTGCTCTTGGCTGGGCTGGGAAAGTAGTGGGAGAGCGGGGCAGCGCATCGAGCTTGAGCTCCGCAATGGCGAGATGACAGGGAGAGGGGAAATGGCAGAGAGCAGAGAGCAGAGAGCGAGAGAGAGTGTGCTGGTGAACTCGTGGGCTCGCTTTCAAGTTGCGGAGAGGGGAAGGAGTGAGTGGGAGAGTGGGAGCGGCGAGGGCAGGCGGAATTGAAGTTTTGCCAGTCACGGCGGTGGCGTGCAGAGAGGGAGAATGATGGCCGTTGGGTGGGCTCGCGGTGAGGGAACAGGACGGAGGGCAGAGGTGCAGGCGTGACGCTGTAGCGCGCGCGTTTCTGAGGGGGAGTGAAGGTAAGCCGGGCGGTGCACCGGCGACTGGGAGGAGCCGGCAGGCTCTGCGCCAGTGAGGAGGAAGAAGATCAAAATTTTACACTGCGCCCCCTGATCTTTTAGATTTAGTGCAAACAGGTCCCTAGTCAAAGCTGATTTTCATTAATTCAAAATAAAATAGCTAGGGACTTCCTAAATTAGTGAAAATTGGAGGACTGACTTTTTAAATGGTGGAGAACAATTTGGTGAATTTTATTTAAAATTTTTATAAACATAATTTTAGAATTAATTAAATATATTAATTAGTTACTTAAGAACCAATTAATTAATTAAGGGTCTTGCCAAGCAGATAAAATGCCTAATAATTTCATAAAATTCTATTTTATTATTACCAACATGATTATGAATTTATTTAGCATAAGTTGTATTGAAATTTTTAAGTTGCTTCAATAGCTTGGTTGTAGGGTATTTATTTGCCTGGAATTAAATTAATAGATAGGCTCTATCATTTTATGCTATAATTTCCATGATTTGTGATCCTCATATTTGCTAAGTTAAGGTGAGACACCTAGAGTGTCACATTTATAAACCCTATATCTTGTGTCCATCGATCTTTCCTACTCATACGCACACCTGAATCCACTATCGAGAATATCTCTCGACATGTATGCTACTTATTCATTCACGCCGTACAATCTGATGCTGTTTGTATTAAGTTGCCACACAATCAACATGCATATGTTTCCTGTTTCTTCAAAAGTTAATAGCTTGATGGTTGCACATTAGCTTCTGTTCAACTAACCATAGGTACCCAAAGCACTAAGAAAAAACATCGTCGTATTGTTAGGAAACAACACAACACAAATCACACTTTACTTCTAGTGGCAATCTAGAGAAGCACGCCAAACAGAGGCACCAAGGCAATCAAAACAAGTGAAACTTTGTGATCTAGCTCGCAAAGCCTAAATTGAAGCGGGTCAGTTGCCACAGCACCAGCCTGGACACAAGTGCCATGTCCTCCCCCGAACGGGATACTGTCTGCACCAGTTGAACCTACTGATTCGACTGCGCTAGCCCCCTGACCCATATGAACAGCCGACACAGGCGGGACAGCAAGCTTGTCACGCCAACAAAAGTGCCCCTGCAAATAACACCAGCACGCAAACTCAAAAACTGAAGCGACTAAAAGCTGGCGAGAAAATTCTATCTAACCTCGCAGGCACAGACTATGTCCTGCCTGGTACGCCTCCGGCTTGCACTGGTTCTGCTCCGTCCATAACGGATGCCAAAACCCTCTTCCCAGGAAAACATGTTGTAAAACTCATACCCTTCTTGCGGTGAATCAAATAGAGACCCCACTGTTGGCTCAAATATTGGTCGGCCTCCACGATTGTTTGCCTCGCGGAGAGCCCTCTCAACAGCACCATAGTTCCAAGAAGCAGGAAGGCTACACAATGGATGCACACAGTTAGACCAAGTGTACAAAAATCTAAGAAATTAGAACAAAAACAAAATAGTTGCCCGCGCAAATATTGAAAGTAAGTTCACGGGAAAAATTCGGCGGGACGGAATTTTTGTCCAGGAGTAGTACCATGTCCGAATTTGTTATTTACTTTTACTCATCGCAGTTCGGTCAGACGCCTTGAAAGCAGCACTAACTCGGTTAATAAAACCACACACATGTAACGTACAACAGTACCATGCACGTTGAATGGACCCCATGCGAGCAGTTGCATCCAGAATGAATCTCCGTGGCACAACTGCAGCCTACATAATAGGTGACTCGTACCTTTTCCATCACATCATTTTACCGTAACAACGCTTTCTTATATTGCTATTTAACTTGCCATTAAATCTGCGACCATGTGACACGAATCACGATGGGGTGGCATCTACGGTTGCGAATCAAATGGCGAGCTACCCCTCGTTGTAGCAATTCCGCGCGCGCGCGCACACACACACACACATATATATATATATATAGGGTAATTCTATTCTACTCCCAAATGTTGTTACTCCCATGTTTAAAAAAACACCTTGGGTATGTGTTCATACCTATTTATCATTTTGAGTATGTATATATACTTAAAACAATATTTTTGGGAGTGATAACCATAAATAAATTTGAAGGCACTTCTAGTTATAAGCATATGAATATATATCGCATTTACTGCTATATAAAAATGAGTATGTTCACATACTTCATGTATACCAATAAAAAAAAAAGTGAGTATATTCATATACCCTCTAGTATGACTATATACTATATTTAAAACCATCAAGTATGTAATGATACTCTCTAGATTGTGAGATATACATGTGGGACTAGCTACTCCTGGGAGTAGGAAAGATGCCTCATATATATATATATATATATATATATATATATATATATATATATATATATATATAGCGCTGCGCGCTGAATATTATTCAGCGCACCGGTCGCTACAGTAACCATCTGGTCTCGCCAGACCGAGTCAGTAGTCATCCAATCGCCTGTCGTACTCCCGCGTGCTCATCCGCAACCCACGTGTTGTCTGTCCCCGCCTTGGCGTGTTCTTTCAGTGCGACTCCCCAACCCCCACCACCGTCGAACCCTCCCCCACGTGCAAAAAACAACAAGCAAATCCAGTAAAAAAATCATCAACAAGCAATTTAATAATCATGTATGCAACCATTGCCTTTTGTGGAATCGTATATATACTATATGTACGTATTATTAATTACCACTCATTACGTTTCGATTTTCTTTTTTCACGACTAATGTATGTATTACTAATTATGACTGTTTACTAATTCATTTTTCATGATTAAAGTATGTATTACGAATTACCAATCATTACTAATTTATTCATATCATCAAAAAGAATCTACTCATTACGTTTTGATTTTCACTACTAATGTTTATCAGAAACACAGAATCAATATTAATTAATATTCAGCATTAATTATATGTCAACTTTATTACCACCATCCCCTGAGAATGGTTAACCATAACCAAATACCATTCAAATGTATGATAGTACATGTACTACCGTTCTATTCTACAAATAATATATTAAATATACTAGTTGTTATGATATATGTACTATTTGATATAGTATATGAACTCCTTTCTATGGTATATGTACTACTTGCTATCATCACTTGTGGGCAGAGTCGATTTGAATATTTTTGAATTTGGCGGACCTGTTGAGGCGATGATGTCGGTTTTTCCCACCCATTAACCGAATCTTGCGCTGTTCCTGCGACAGAAATGGGACCCACGTGCGAGCAGTCGTCGTCCCACGCACCTATCCGTAACCCACGTGTTCTTTCCGTGCGATTCCCCAATCCCCACCACCATTGACCCCTGCCGCCACATGCAAAAAATGACAAGCAATTTAATAACCATGTTGTATACTATCACATAATCAGAATACTACCAAGAGATGTATACTATAACTGACGTGTATGGAGCCACTGTCATATATTATATAGTATATATACTATATGTTTGTATTACTAATTACCACACTCCTATATTCATATTATTACCATATAAAAACCGAATTGTAATATATTTATATCACCACAAAGAAACCACTCATCACGTTTCAATGTTCACCACTAAATCTGTGTGGACATATGTATGGTATATGTACTACTTGCTATCATCACGTGTTGGCAGAATCGATTTGAATATTTTGGAATTTTGCGGAACTGTTTAGTGAACGACGTCGGTTTTTCCCACCCACTAACCGAATCTTGCGTCGTTTCCTGCTATAGAAATGGGACCCATCTCGTCGTCTGTTTTCCCCAATCCATTCCTCTTCCCGTAACTACGCCACCACCATCCCTCCTCATTTGCACCCACGAACTCTCCCCATTCCATCTTAGTAACCCACACTGCCTCCTCCTCCGGCAACCGCATTCGCTCTCCTCCGGCAACCACCACCACCACCCCTCCTCATTTGTAGCCCTGCATCCGTAGATCTGCACCAGTTCTCCAACAGCGTCTTTCTCTCTTCTCCATTGCTATCGCTTTGCCTTCTTCCTGCTTCGGTTCAGCGGCCGCGAGGGCTGAAACTTGCTGTTCAGTCATGTCTTCCGACCAAGGGAAAGCAATGGTGTGTTCAGATTCGCAGGTTTAATTTTTTACATTCTTCCGCCGAAGTAATTTGTTGTCATTGATTCCGTTTCATCCATTCAATATCCCTCAAGTCGTTAGGTTTCATAGATCTACTCTTCCCTCTCCAATCCTCCATTCTTTTTTTTTGTATATTCATAGATGTTGAGAAGGGTGCAATACGTCCCCGAGCGCACCACCAAGCTTATATTTGCAAGCAGTCAAGAAGCCATGGTCCTCTCTATTGGTTGGGAACCATGCGTCTCTATTACAGATTCACAGAAACTAAGTGTTGCTGCTTCACAACCAGTCACGCAGGAATCAGACAAAGAGGAGTTGTAGCAGAGTCCCAGAAGTCCTTCGTCTCCCATTCCCAGAAGGAGGAAAGCTCTTGCGTCGAGGAAAAAGAGACAGAGAGATGCGGATCCCGTCACAGACCGTCCTACCAAGCGTCAACAACCATCAAGACGTGGTGGCATTTTGTCGACAGGGCCAATGACACAGTCTGCCGACCTTGATCAAGTAATCTTCTTTTCCCGCCCAACTTCGAATCCCCATTATTGCACCGTAGTAATGTTCCAGGTACCATAAGAAAACTTTTTAGTTGTATATGTACTCATTGGTTGTATTATATGTTGTTCACCATTTTACATGTTAGTGGTAGTATATGATTGTGTGGTAGTATAAAGTTCCTATCATGGTACATGGCATAAAGTGTCATATAAAAGTGAAAAATCATTATGAGGTAGTATAAAATACTGTTTATGGTATATATACCATTTGCATCTAGATATATAATATAGTATATATACTACCCGTCTATTTTAGTTTTATTACAAAACTGAAAATCATTACGTGATAGTATAAAATCCTGTTTTTGGTATATATACCACTATGCGGCTAGATATATAATATAGTATATATACTACCCATCTATTTTAGTTTCATTATATGATGTATATATTTTACAGATAGTATATATAATAAATTTAAAGTTTATATTTCATGCCATACAATATCAGGATATCACATAATTATCCTATAGTATACTATTATTTTATACATTTGTTGTTAGTATACTCCTTAACCATAGTACATATAATATTAATAGTATACATACTCAGTTGCATATCTACTCAATAGTATGTATACTCATTTCAAATAGTACGTATACCCATATTGAGTCAATATCATTGTTGGTATTATATAGCTCGCTGAATGGAAACAATGTATATGAGTATAAATACTAGTGGTACATAATATAACATTGTGTAAGTGGATTATTATAATAGAATGTGTAATAGTATATATAATGAGGAGTATATATACTATGTATATGAATTACTGGTATAAGAAGTATAACACATACTTCAGTGCTGTGATATTCGATGGAAACAATCTAAATGAGTATGTATACTATTTCTGCGGTGATCAGTATTATGAATAAAAATAATGTTACTGTAGGAATGTATGTAGACAATTTGAATAGGGTAGTATATGTGTTTGAATACCATTATATTTTTTAAATGGAAAACATGTTTGAGATATTCCCATTTCAATTTTGACAGGAATCTGATGATGAATGTGATAAGGGGAAGGCAAACATGCGTTGCATCCCTAAAAAGGTTTATGAAACTATCCAAAAGTTGTCCAGGCACCAGCATACTGAACTTGAGAAGCTGGGTTGGAAGGATTTCTTGAAGTTTTGCACTGATGCCCTCGAATGCCGAGAGCTTTTAGTCTGGCTGATGAATCGTATAGATGCTGAAGCAATGTGCATTCCACTTGACGATGGTAAGAAGATTTACATGAAACCAATCCACTTGAAGACCGCATTCGGTTTACCTTCTGGAGGTGTTGAGTTGAAACAGTACAGTGCAAGGAAGCAATCTCAAGAACTCTCAAATATGAGGAACTTACTGCACGTGTCATCAAATGTGACTGTTGAGAGATGTCTGGCTGAAATCGCTGACAAGCAAAATGATGAATTGAGCCTCAGGTGTTTCTTTATGATCATCTCTGCCAGGCTGCTATTTTGTCGACCAAAGTTCCACATTGGAATGGAGGATATTTTCTTCTCTCTGGATATCAAACACTTGGTCAGTCCGACATTTGTGGAGCCATTTTCCGTTAGCTCCAAAATAGCATTAGGGATCGGCAGCGGTCCATCAGCACGAACAAAAGCCTGTCAGGATGCTCTCTGTTTTTAATGGTAAGTTGTATAGTACATATACTCATTGCATAATTGAGCAGTACACATACTATACATAATGTTACTAGTTCAATGTTACTATCGATTATACCACATGTAGTACTTATACTACCCGTTCTATCATACCACCTAATAGTACCTGGTTTTTTTTTGGAAGTGTATTCCCTATATGCTTAATGGCAGTACATATACTATTCAACCATTAATATAGTTTATACTGTGATCTGTATTACATAGTATATATTTTCTGTTAATCGGTTTTCCCATATGCTTAATGGCAAGACTTATACTACTCGACGATGTGCGTAGTATATATACAATTTTACCCTGCACCTTACAATGTATTTGACCAATTTTACCTGATGTTAATTATACCATTGTTTGCAGTATATTACTTCCACACCAGGATAATTTGTTGTAGTGGTAGTATTCTTTTTTACCAGATAGTATACATACCACTTATTAGTAGTATAGTAATCATTTATATATTGTGGTAGATATTCTACCTGGATCACCTATTGCATCATAATACATCTCAAAAATCCTGGACGCTACCTCGCTCTGCATATTACACCAAGAATATAGTGAGAGACATCATCAAGGATGCTATGAATAAAGACTCAGAAGGCAAACTGTCCTTTACTGGCCTTCAGGTGGCACTTGATTCAATGTTATTTAACCTATATATTTTTGTTTTTTATTTGTTATAATAATAACCACAGTACCACTCTTGCAGATCAAGAAAATGTCTGATACGCCCTATTTTCTGGAATCCGAAGAAGAACATGAACATGATGATGATGCTTTTGGTGATGATGTCGGTTTGAGTGAGGGAGACCGTGATGCTGGAGCTGCTAGAGTGGACGTTGGTGGTGCTAGTATTGACCTCCCTCGGCTTCGTCAGATGCTTAAACCAAAGCTAAGATCTCTCCATCCTAGTGTCCAAGCAGAGGTCCAAGCCGAGCTTCAGAAGTACGATGATGACATAAGCCGTGAGACTGCTAAGATTGCTGCAGCGCATCGAGCAATAAAGAAGAAACAAATTGAGCTGGTAGACAAAATTGGGAAGCTTTTGGAGCAGCACTCCCAACCTCCCTTGTCCCCTGAGCCATCCAACCCTCACTCTGGAAGGGAGGAATCAGATGAGTCATGTTAGTCCTAACTTTTATGTTCTCCTTTTATGACAGTTCAAAATTCGATAACCTAACTATTTTATCAATTATTTTTCCTGCCATAGCCAACCATGCAGAAGACCAGGACAAAGAGTTACCCCACAATGAACCCATTAGCCAACAGCCCTCTGCTAGTGCTCATAGTAAGTGTTCATATACTTCTATGTTCAATACACAACAATATATTACATGTCAAGGCAATGTAGTTTATTCAATATTTAAGTAGTATTTATACTTATTAACTTAATAATATATATACTACATGCTACAATTACTAGTAATTAAAACTGTAGGAGTAAGGAGCAACTATCTGTAAGGATAAATGGTGGTAGGAAACAGCAATTTGCAAGTGTTCATATACCACCATCTTCAGTACACAATAGTATATTGCACATCCAATGGATCTATTGTAGTTTGTATCACCAAGTAGTATATGTAGTAGTCAATCAAATTGTATAGCTACTCTTACAGTACTATATTTATAGGACTGCGTTAACAGTCCCCCTTCATGATAGTTTTGTTCATTATACTATTTGTTTTTGTTCAAGGCACTGGAGGTCATACTGACCAAGTTCAGCATGACACAAGGAAGGATGACAACACTTTAGTTCATACTGAGGAAGTTGTGCAAGGCGACCAAGTGCTCAATGATACTCCTCTTGAAGCTGACAAAAGTATGTATCTAAACATAATATAAATATACATCGACTTTGTTAGTGGTACTTTTAAATGATACCTGCATATTTGTTTTTCCAGTTGATGACAATTGTAGAGTAGTATCCCTTGACACTTCCACTATGAATCCAATTGCACATTTGTCTGATAATGTCACTCTTGAACTGGAAACTTTTGAGAGGGGTGTTGTCCCTCGGAAGAAGTGTTCCGAAAAGGTGTTTGTGCCAGATTGTGATAATGCCCACCATGGTTAGTTGACGGGTGTTTTGTTACTAAAAATGTACACTGTTGGTGCTCTGTAGTACATTTTTTCAGGTGTTGTGTCATGGTTTTTTTCCTAAACTGTACTTGAGTTGTATTGAAGATATAGCACTCGTATATTCCATATTTTTGAACACTGTACTTCAGCAAAGTTTTCAGATTACATTAACACATGTGTAGATTCTGAGAAAGATCAAGGTGATGAAAGATTTGTGAACAATTTGTTCAATTTTGATGATGCTGGTAATGTTCCTATAGAACATAGCCTCGAGGATGTTGCATGTGACCGACAGGCACACGAAATAACTATTGGGCAAGTTAGTTGTGGTTATTCAGTGCTATCCAACATAATACATTTTGAGAAAGATGGTTACGAAACTGAACTAGACACGTGCACATCAAAGGCTGGACCAAATATTATTTCCTCAAATCTTGGAAGGACCATGGATGACAACATTGGTTCTTTGGACCTACCAGGTAGTTATGGAAGTCCAGATTAATGTTACGAGAAAATTTTATGGCAGATTAACGTTATTTTTGCATAAACTTTTTTGAACTAGGTCATGCTGAAAAGCTATTTTCAGAGGATCCAGCCAATCAAAACAATCCTATTGATCACATAATTGAAACCTCCAAAAAGGACCATGTCTACACTGACTCTGTTGCAGTAGATGCGGACACCAATCATTCTGATCCCATCTCATCCCCCTCGTCTACAAAGAAAACAATACTATTTCTATACTACACGCATCCAAGTAGTATATATACTACCCCATTCAAATTGTCTACTTTCAATCCTACAGTAATTTTTTATTTTTATCTCTATAGTAACATTATTTTTATTCATAATACTGATCGCCGCATAAATAGTATATATACTCATTTGGATTGTTTCTATCTAATATCACACCACTGTAGTATGTGTTATATATATTGTTTCCATCGAATAGCCCACCATAATAGTATATGTTCTATTTCATATACCAGTATATCAAATACTCAGTTGTCTTGTTTACCACTTGAATGTAAAATATATATACAATTTGTACATATACTACCACATTTTAATTGGCTATTTTAATGCGTATAGTAATTTTATTTTTTATCTCTACAATACCTTTATTTTTATTCATACGACTGATCAGTTCTTGGACAGTATATATACTCGTTTGTATTGTTTTCATGCAATAGCACACCACTGTAGTACATGTTATACTTCATATACTAGCAATTCGTATACCCATGAGTATATATACTATTATACAACTTTGTTATACTCGTCCCCTGCCACAATGTTATATTATGCAGGAATAGTCTATATACTCATATGCATTGTTTCCATCGAATAACACACCATAGTAGTATATGTTATATTTCATATACTAGTATATCAAGTACTCAGTTGTCTTGTTTACTTGTCACCATCTCCTACCACAATGTCATATATACATCCAATACGATTGCTTGTATATATATACTACTTTCGCCGCATCATTTGACAACAACTACATATTCTAGCACCAATGATAGTATATATTCTCACCGCTGCAATGTTGTTTATTTTATGTTATTTGTAATACATTTCACATTTTTGGTGTTAGTATACTGGTGGATTTAGAGCTATACAGAAGATCCCATACAGCCGCCGCAACCAGAAAAGATCCAAAGACGTTGATCCTAACTTACTGGTGGACTCTGGGGTTAAACGTACTACTTGCGCGCCTCAAAAGCTATCATCCCCTATTAAGATCGGGTACATGAGAACAAGCCCTGGTGCAGAGGTGTCTCTGCGGCTCCACAACATATTATGTGATCCCCATTCAGCTTATAAGAAGTTAGTGCATTATTCATCGCACTCTCACATACATTTCCCTTTCTTTATTGTCAATGATAGATATCAATCCAATTATTTCTTGGTACTCGCAGTTTGACCTTGATGGAGTACACTATGGTCAACATAGATGGAGACTGTATCATGAGGTCATTTCTAGATTTCCAAGAAACTGACAATTCAGTGATGGAAGCTTTCGTTAATTGCATATGGGATGACGACAAGAACTACCGACCTGAACTTGTGAAGGAAAGACTGATTCTGCATCCTCAGTTTGCGGTGCATTACTTGATCTTACCGTAAGCCCAACATCTTGTTTTATATTCTAGGTGTATACTTATTGCATTCACACCATTCTTTTTTTCAAACCCCAGGTATGTGCCAATGTGGAGAACTGTGGATCCGAGCACAATCCCGATGCTGTTTTCTCTGAAGAAAGCTTGGACACTGCTTTTGATCTGTACATGACCAATGATATTACATGGAGATCCATCAAACTGGTAAGACTGGTATTGGCACATGTAGGAATTATAATTATTTACTTATGATCCATCAAACTAGTATATGTAGTTCTAGTAATTGATATACTCATCAGTATATATACTATTATATATTGTGTTATAATCCTCCCATGCCATAATGTTATATTATGCACGAATAGTATATATATTCATATACATAGTTGGGTTGGAATAGCACACCATAATAGTAGTCCTATTTCATATACCAGTAGTTCAAATCTATATAGTACTTATACTACCTTATTTGAATTGGCTATTTTTATAACTAAAATGTATACATGGTCGATGGAACTAGTATATGTATGAATAGATGTATACTCATATTTTCCACATCATAGTATTAATACTCATCTTTATATATAGCTAGCTTTATTATTATACACGGATACTGCTATTAGTCTATTACGTTGGTGGTACATATACAATGTTCCTGACAGTCATTGCAATTTGCTGCAGATTCTTATCCCTGTCATTGACCGTGGTCATTATTCATTATATGCTGTCAACTTTGAGGCCAGCCGTGTTGACGTACTTGACACACTTGACTATGACAATGCTGGTACAACTTGGCTCTACCAGCACGGTGAATCTGGTGATACTGTGATTACTCGTCTGAACGCCTTGCTGCAGAAGAAGTCCAAGGGTGCACTTAAAAAGTTTGGCAACTTCAGGCTTACCAAATTTAGTTGTCCCACAATGGTTCGCCCAAACGAGTGCACGTTCCTTACCATGAAATATGTTGAGCATTACACTGGTGTACCTGGATGCGTAGACGATGTTGTCAACCCGGTATGTTTCCCTTGCAGTTAATTTCACATATTATTATTTAAATATACTTTTGCCTAACCCAAGTCGTACATCGTGACTGATTGACTCCATTTTTTTTTTGCCTCAACTCAGGAGAAATCTACTGAGCTTCGTGCAGAGTATTTATACTACCTGTTGTTCCATCCTTCGAACAAAGCGGAGATCCTGGAGGACCTTTCACGTTACCGGATCACCGGCTGCCCATTCTAATAGCACATTGTCACGTAGCACATTTTGTTTTGGAAACTCTCGATGATACACATCAAGTTGTAGTTGATTTTTGATACTTCTCATGGTTGTGCACGATACATCATTTGTATGTAGTATATGTACTCATGTACGAAGGATGCGCAATCATTACCAGACAATATATGGTGTATATATTAGGAACCACTATCAATGCTTAATGACATTGTCGTATGTATACTATTCCTAATTTCTCGTGACTTTGATAATTGCCATATATTTCCACTACCGCAGATATTTTTCTTATATTCAAATTATATATCCGAACGCCGTTGAAGTTATACTACCGCTTTATAATATACTAGCACTACCGAGATCTACTACACCACTATTATGTATACGCCTGTTAGTAGTAGTATACAACCATCATATGAGATGCAGTTGTCTTCATACAGAAATATATATACATCTTTTTTCGAAGACAACAAAGTCACTCAAGGTGTATATATATAGTCAGTAGTTGTATACAACCAGTGTACTAGATGCTTTTGTCTTAACACAGTAACATATATACAACCACTCTTTAATACAACCACTCGGGTAGTATATATACTTCCTCAAGTAACAAAAGCATAGCCCTTTCCCTAATGGTTTTGTTAGTCTTTAGACAAGACCACATGCCATGATTGGCCTTTTGTCCCTTATACCCGACTAACGCAGCTTTATAAGCAGTTGTGTGTGCTGCATCCTGTTTGTAGCTGTCCATTCATCCCACGTTGTCTCATCAGAGGCAACAAAAGGCATGGAGACCCCTTCGTCTAGGTTCGATTTGCAGCCATGGTTTCCAACCAAGCACCAGATTCTCCCGAGTACTACACTGTTCCATGTAGTGCACCGGATCTTTCTCCTCGTGTTTCTCCTCCACCCACCACCGCTGCTCCTGGTTTAACTCGTCAAGGTTTTCCTCCTCCGACATTCCCCGATCGGCATACACCACCTACAACTATCAATTCTGATGAGATGGCGACTCCAGATCTGCAACAAACATACACTCATGTACATTCCATGGACCTACAATTCTCTTCCCATCTTCTTGTTATGCTTCTAAACCCAAATTATAGTCTTTTTTGTTCATTGTTGCCTCTGACATTTATTGACATTCTATTTTTCTTTTTTGCTGCCAAATATGCTTCTAATCCCAAATATGCACTTTTTCGGCCAAACATGCACGTTGAAGTTTTTCCCTTGATTCATTTTGTTTCTGATTCTCATAGTATTTTTGATACATTGACGATGCTTTCTTTCTCAGACTATAGACTTTATTGATGCGATAGTATATCATTTAAAAAATTCATATACCACAATTATGTGTTTTTGCTCGTGCGATAGTATATATTTAGTATGTAGGTATTTGCCTCTTAATAGTACGTAGTATATATATCCTCTGAGATACATTGATCTATTTTGTTAAAGTACAAATGTCGTATATATACTACTTCAGTAATTATCGTATTATACATATACGGCACAATGAACTCTCTCATACATATGGAGTTTATGCCATAGTATATCATTACTAAAGTGCATATAATAGAGTTATGTGTTGTTGTACGGCAACAGAACTTTACGCTCTTGATGCACTCCTCCATATAGTGTTTCTCATTGTAGTAGTACATACACGGTTGTATTGGGGTTTTGGTTATGTTATAGTATATCATTACTACAATAGTACATAGTATATATCCATGTAATTATTTTTATGGTGTACATATACTACTTCCTATTCCTTGACGAATACATATACTATATGTTGTTTCTTTCACATGAAGGGTATGTTCTGGATGTCATGATTAATAGATTTCTATTATATTATGATGTCATTCATTTCATGCTACATTTCCAGCCCCATAATATTAATCCAGAAATTGTACCGAGAGTTGGTATGGTATTCAGCTCAGAGGAACAAGCTAAACTTTTCTACAAGCGATATGCGCGAGAAGCTAGATTTCCAATGAAGTTGAGTCGCATTAAGAAGAGCATCCGTGAGATTTGCTGCAGCCGTATTGGCAAGGGTGAATATTATCTTGGTGATGAAGAGGAAAGGCAAAGAAATAACACATCAAAGAAGTCTGGCTGCAAGGCGTATATTAAGTTACACAGGGACCGAGACGAAACTGGTGCTATTTCCTAGGTAACTATTATCCTTGTCGAACCAATTTCATTGTATATTGGGTATTGTCATGCTACCATATTCTAATGTATTGTTTTACCATCATACTCTGGTAACTATTGTCCATGTGGTACTTGAACATAACCACCCACTGACTAGATCAGTCCCAGTTGTGCAAAACATGGAGTGTCACAAGAACCGTGATGGGTCGATAATGGAGCTGGTAGACACAATGCAGATAGCCAGCGTTCGCCCTAGTGCAGTCAGAAACATGTTGTCTGAGATATACGGCGGAGAACATCTTGTACCCGTTACATCCAGAGACCTCGAGAACAGGTGCGGAATACTGTACTAGTGAATCACATAGTTGTAGTACATGGCCATTTCTGTTATAGTATATATACTCTCGAACACTCAATGACCATACAGGCGACATTAGCAGTATATATACTTGGGTAGCAGATTAGTTGTATAAATAATGTAGTCTGTCTAACACATGCTATTACTTTCCAGGCGGGCTGCTAACCGTCGCTCAGAGCACAATGAAGACATTCCCAAACTGATTGAATTCTTTAACGATTGTCGTGCACAGAATTCACAGTTCTTTTGGGAACCCCAGGTTGATGACAATGGTATTCTGAGGAACATATTTTGGAGCTCGACAAGCATGCAAGGCGAATATGTAGATTTTGGCGATGTCTACACCTTCGACACCACCTACAAGACCAACAGCTACGACATGCCTTTAGCCATGTTCGTTGGCTCAAATCACCACTTGCAGAACACAATATTTGGAGTATCCCTACTACGTGATGAAAAAATTGAATCATTCGTATGGCTGTTCAGTACCTTCAAGAAGTGCATGGGAGGCCACGAACCACGTTGCATTCTAACAGGTATAATCTGAATTATCACATTAGTCATGGATATTCTCTGCCATCATATTTATTTTCTGCACCTCATGTTTGGTGTTCTTAGTAGTACACACACTCCCTTGTAGTATTATGTTAGTTGATCAAACACTAAAGTGGTATATATACCAGTTCTATCTGGTCCAACCATATGCTAATACACCTTACAAAACTAAAGTAGTATATAAACTATATCGCGCCGAGGAAGTTGTACATATACTGAAATATCATTAAGGTGATTCTTTATGTCATGGTAATAAACTTAATTTGTATATAATAATGCAGATGAGGACTCTTCAATTGCAGCTGCCTTTCGTATTGTTTATCCCAGGACAGAACATCAACTATGCAGGTGGCACATCCTTTGCAAGCATCGCGAGGCTCTAAATGCTCTATATGCAAATTATGAAGGACTGAAAGATGATCTTGACTCAGCTATCAACCATCCTCTAACTGTAGCTGAATTTGAGAGCTGTTGAGCAGCTATGCTTGACAAGTATTCACAACATGAGAATGTTACACTGTTGTCGCTGTACGATCTTTGGAGGAAATGGATACCTGCATTCCTCAAGTCCGTCTTTTGCGGGAGGATGACATCTACACAGAGAAGCGAGAGCACCAACAATATGGTCAAGAATGATTTTGCTGATCATATGACCTCCATCCATATGTTCGTAAAGCACATGCAACGATTCATTGAGAAGAGAAAGAGAGCAGCTGGTCATGAGACACTACAGTGTCAGGTACAATGCACTTTTTACTGTCTTCATACTTACGCGCAAATTGGTAACCTTTTTTATGAAGCTTGACCATGTGTTTTATTGATACAGTCCCATATCAATTCGTCAAGTTCTTGGCAATTCGAGGTGCAGATGTCAAGAGCATATTCAAGGGAAGTATTCCTAAAAATTCATGGGACTATGAAGCGTTGTGGAGCTTATCATGTTGAAACGGACCCCACTCTCGGTGATCATCATTATCTTGTACAACACACGTCAAAGTCTAATCGTTATAGTTGGTCACAACACAAATTCAAGGTTACTGCAAATGCATCAAATGGATCTTACATGTGTGAATGCAAGACATGGGAGCACACTGGTACTTATGCGTATATATACATGGTCATTCATAGTCATCTCCTAGAATTGTAGTATATATACTACGTTTTTCTGATGCTTAACTAACGCGTGTTATATATACCCTTCATGGTGCAGGATTGTTTTGTGTCCATCTTCTCCGCGTCTTCATGCAACTTAATGTGGAATCTATACCAGCTACATATATCTTACGGAGGTACTCAAGGAATCCACATAAGCTCCTCCTGTTCAATAGGTACATCAATTATCAGATACTCCCTTATCATTCGGATTTACTACCTTAATTAGTACATAATATATTGTACATATACTCATTTTAGGAATGACCTGTGTCTCAGTGGTTCTGATGGAACAACTCACAGCCTGAGGACAACTGAGCTCTTAACTGAAGCAATGGGTATTGTTCACGCTGCTGCTATGTCCTCCGTTGGAAGGGATAGGGCGATGGATGTGCTAGGGAACTTCGCAAGCAGCTTGAGGCCTTACCTCCTGATCTTGGACCTCAAGCAGCACCCCGGCCGAATGTACATACTTTATTTGTCGAACCACACTTTGAACCACAGCAACCTCTATCCCCTAGCCATCATCCATGTGCCGGAGTTGACTCATACACACAAGATGTCACAAACCAGGAAGCATCTTCCATCATCCCAGTGCAGCCCTACTCTATCCCAGTTCTGATAAGCTCCCAAGCTCCTCCACGGTCAAGGAACAAGGGTGGTTCAGTCCCTATTGGCGTCGAAGTCCAGATTGGTGTGTAAGGCCCGAAGAAATGCACCCGGCGTTGCTTGAAGTGTGGTCTTAAGACCAGACACAATTCCGTTACTTGTCCAAATGACCCCAAGAACACAGAACGTTACGATCATGCTAAGAACCCAGGTATTTCAATGTCAATCCCTACACAGCCTAACAGGAGCATATATATATTACTGATATCAAGGCATGGTATCTCGTTAATTACAGTAGTATCCCCACTATACATTACTGCTACCAAGATATGATATCTCATTAATCAAATTAGTATAAACACTGTATATTATTAACTTAACAAAATAACAATGAATAACATCCTCTAATTTATGATCTTTATTTAATCAAAGTCGTATATGTACTATTTTTGTTTGCGAGTTTACGTACAATATTTTGTCACCCTACAAATACTTATTTTTTCAGTGAAGCGGAAGCGAGGTCGACCTGCCGGCAGTGGTGCCATGAAGTTTACACGATGCAACTCCCGCATAACCAGGAGTACTGTTGTCACAAAAACTCAGGACGACGCTGAAGGGCATGATGTCTCCGAGCAGGAAGACAGCTTTTACTCATCAGACGAGTAGTCTATTATCCCCACCTGTTGTTGACGGGGTCACGCTAATTTTTGTCCCTATCTTTTTTTTGGTTTTGATTGCAATCATTTTGATATATGTTTCAACTACATGGTAGACACATACTGCCCAGCTATGTGATTGCTACATTAATACACTTGGTGATATTTAGGCGTAATCTTTAGTTCTTTTCAGTAATACAAGGAATTGATTTGAGATAATTCATTTCACACGTCAGATTTGGTTTTTCGCTCGCATCTCGTGTATTATCTTCATCTCTATCCTCGTTAGTATCATCAGTCTAGCTAAAATATTTGAAAGTACATATACGTACGAGGTAGAGTATGTGTACTAGATGGTAATCATCATATATAGTTCCATTTCACGTATAGTTTCAATATGCACATGGCTAGAGTATATATATTAGATAGATGGTAATCAGGCTTCCCCTTGTATTATATGTTTCCAAATGCCAACACCACCGATCTCATAGTCAGATAGTATTTGTTGTGCACACCATGCCAACACATAGCCAGATTACAGAAATGCAATATACTACCGAAAGTGTGCTTAAGAGATGGTAGTATTTATACTTCCGTTACGGTAGTTTATATACTACCTACATAATACCCATTATCTTTGCTGATACTACTTATCATGGGGACATATACTACCCACTTTCAATCCCAACCTCTTGCATGCTGGGCACCCATACGATAGCCTACGCGCAACTGGTGGGGGTGTTATGTCATGAGCAATGTGCACCACTGGCCAGATCTGTATTTCTTCCACATCTCGTATATTATCTTCATCTCCATCTTCGTTAGTATCATTAGATTCATCATCATCTTCGCCCTCATCGTCATCTTCATCATCATCTTCTTCTGGTTCTTGCCACCCAACATCAACATCTTCATCCGATTTCCACGCCAAACAGTCCCAGTCTTCTAAGTCAACACTATCGTATTCTTCAGTCTCAATGGTATCTGAACCACTATCCTGTATTCCAATTGATGCCGTTAGGACCTCGAGACATCGCACGTCGAGACAAGCACCAAAACATACCATGTTATCTTCAACGCTCTCTCCATCCTCTAGCATAATGAAGCATGCTCCCTTATTATCAGTCTTCTTGCTTGTGACATCGTCTTCTTCTCCACCCCAGGAGCTATTCATCTGAAAAAACATAGTTTTGTGCACAACTCCATCTCATCGTATCTCAATATGAAATGTCAATCTATTGCAGATACATACCTCCAAGCATGCATCGCATGAATATTTATCACTGCACCAAGGATCCTGTCCATCCGCCATGCAAAGTTCATGGTACCTCCAGTAGTCCACCAGTTCGTCAGAGGTGCAGACATCTAGAGGGACCGTGTCTTCTTCCCGGAGGATGCGATCTACCAGATCTCCATTTGGCAGAGGCTTGTCATCCTTCAGGATGTATGACAACCAGCTTTCTCCTTCACCCACCTCAACACCCTCCCCTTTGTTTGAGCTCAAGTAAGACATCCTTGTAAGGTCAATAGCATCTCCCTTCTTCATCGCTATATATAGGCAGTCATTCTATATAACAGTACAACAGTATACTATCATCACTATACTGCCACATACCACACTATAAATACGTTAGTACATATACTACTACATCGATACATTACAGATTTGTACTTAACATACTACATTACAGATTTGTAGTATATATACTAGATCTCGTTACTACCACCGATAACTATATCAAGTATAGTATATATACTACATCTTGATACCATTTACCGATCGTACCACACCACATGTAGTATAGTACCATAATACAAACTTTCTAGTACATGTACCACAAGATATGTATTTTATAAACTATTAAACAATAGTATATAAACTTCCTCCAAAATTATGATTACAATTCAAAATTTAGTATAAGCGAGAGAATATTATGATTACAATCGAAAAAAGTTCAATACACCAAAAGTACGAGGGATAATATTGCATACATATGAAAATGACGAGATATTTCTTATTATTTAATTTTATTCAGCATTTATCCTCGTTCATTAGTTGTCTTCCCCAGATTCAACGGAACATGTGTAGTAGTCACCCTCCTTCAACTTCCGCTTAACAGCAATGCGAAGAGCCTCCGCCATCTCACGAATCTGACAATTATCATGATTTTTTAGTAGTAGAATTAAAAAGAATGTAAAAATGGATTCATCGTTTCCTCATCTCAGCTATAAGTTTCCGATAATAGAAAATTTTTCATGTGTGACCTTTTCCCCCGACAGTACTTGTTCATCAGATTCATCATCACTTTCGTCGGTTATCATCATCGTGCAAGTCATTTTGGTGAAAGTTATATTATACTTTTCACCTTTACTCTACACATAAATAGCTTGTTAGTTCAAATAGTATATTTAAAAAACACGTGCCATCAAATCTTAGGTCGTACACTGAAAACAAACGCAAAGTAGTATATATACAACCTCGTCCAACTTCGCTGGACAGTCTGGCCAGTCGCCCTGAACTCCCTTATCATTTGCGTCAAAAGAATGCCAAGCTTCAGTGTATATGTGTTGACTAGCCTGTAAAAAAGATCCACCTATCAACCTATAATAAATCCATAATAAACAGGCCATTAGCATTGTAATTATAGTTACCCTCCATCACTAATTTGGATTACCTTGACCTTCGACAATGATGAGCCGGCATTGATGTCACGACCACCGCTCCTTCGTGGTGAAGGGTCGCGCCTAGACGACGGCGAGCGACTTCGATTGAAACGATCAGTCGAATCACGATTTTGTTTCTTGCGTCCCGTCATTGTCCTGCTTGACGTTATCAATCAAGATGATGCGTCCTTTCTATTAATGCTGATGGTGTTATATAGATCCGTAGCACCTACAAATACTCCGGGTCATTAGATCTACCATTTTATGTGGAGTGGAAATATGAGATAGACATCGTGGTGGTTGCCATTCTTATCAACTCCTAAAGAAAAACAGAGATATACATCATTTGTCATTCCATATACTATGAAAATTATTCGTTTATCTTACACAACATATACTTATTAATAATAATGGTTTCCATCGTTATACCATCACGATCTAATACTGCAGGTGGTTTAATAATTTCGTACCTATACTACTCGCATTGTTTATATATCATCTATAATACCGTCACCTAGTGTTATAGATAATATATACTATCGTAGATAAACTAAGGCAAGAAGTGTATGACCAGGTCAAGTAGTATATAAACTACCACATGTAGTGCATGAATTAGTTCATTTCCAGGTCATATACCATAATACACTACTACTTAACCATATACTACTACTTGACCGTATGGGCTAGACCATAAACTACAAATGTAGAATATACTACCAACACTGGTCAAATCGTACATAATCTACCATTACTGAAATATATACTTGGTCAAGTAGTAGATAAACTACTAGTGACTTAAATATATACCACCACCGCTGCAAAAAATAGTATAATATTTCCTTTTTCTTTTCTCACTGTCAGACAACCACTGGATATAAAGTCCAAAACGAAGGTGCAGGTAACGTGTGTGGTCCAAAGCGGGAGTGCAGGGGGCGCGCGTGGTCCAAAGGGGGAGCGTGTGGTCCAAAGGGAGAGCGCAGGTGTGCCGCGTGATCAGAGTTACATGCGTTCGGGGGTACCCGGTCAAACCGACCGGCGCGCTGCACAGTGCGCCATTTAGCGCTGTCGTATATATATATGCATAGTTTCAGTGAGATCAACATTTTTTCACCCATTTTGCATCTTGCTACTTTTTTTTCACTAATAACTCAATCAGATTTTTCTATACTGAAGATGCATGCTACAATTATCAACAGGGAAGAAGAAGCAGCTTCATGCCAAATTCAGGATAAATTTGAGTTTCGTTTGATGGCATGATTACCCTCTCCCTTGATACATCATCCCCACACATGCAGCTAAATTCCTTTCTTTCTGATGATGGCTACCCTGTTTTAAGTGTAGAAAATCTTAAAATTTTGATGTGCTTAATCCGAAATCATACTATAATAATGAAGTTGCTAGGCAAAGCTGCCATTTCCTAGAGTTACGATGCAGCGGCATGTGTGTGGAAACTGTTCATTGACATGTTTTTTTTTCTTTTATTGATATCCTGGCTATGAATGCAAAAGATTATAATGGGACATTTGTGTCCGAGTTGAAACCTGTGTGTTTGTGGCGTCAGTACATCCTTCTCTTTAATGTGACACTAGGAGATGGACTTCGCAGGAGGATGGACTCCACTGGATGGAAAGGCAACCAGGTTGAAGGGGCACTGAGTATTGAAATTAATTGTATTGTTAAACTATGATTTCTTTTCAAAACCCACCAAGAGCTCAATTCTTTAATATTTTGCATTTTCAAATTGTATTGCGTTGTCTGAGAGCAAGTAGGAGGGTAGTCGAGTGCCTGCATAGATCTGGCCACTACCAATAACATTGTGCTCACATAACGATGTATGAATTTGCTTGAAATCGGGATTCTGGACTCTACCCGAGAATTCCTCTTGTGTGACCTGCATTACTTTAATTATTATTAAAAAAGGAAACATGAATATTCAAATTCCTACCACTCTCAACAGAAACTCTTTGTTTAACGTACCCACTTAAGTAAAAAAAAGTTGGACAATACTTCGTCATTCTTTTTTCGTAGCATGGATAATGAACATACTTCATTCCAGATTAGATTATGAGAACATATATCATATTTTGATTTTTATCGTAGCATTAGCACAGACAATAATACTAGTGTGCTCAAGTTTGTGTGAGCTATGGTTACACATCTTGTGGCCAGCTTGTTGTGTGAGCATAAGAGAATCATGCAAAGATGCAGGAGCAACACAGACAATCACACGAGTTACTCGAAGTGTCGGAGTAAATCGTAAATCAAGGATCAACTGAGAAACAACTCCGGGTCCACATAACTCCATTCGACTCAACAGAAAACATGCTGATATCAACATGACCAATGGTCTTTGGCTTCAGTTTACCATCGGGCATTCCTTCAGTCTGCACTTGGACAGTGGTGACACATACTGGACGATGGTACTTAGGATAACCAGAGCGATAGAAATCCTCACCTAGCCAAATTCAAAAGGCAATGGCGTTAGTTAAAGATGTATTTCATACATACAAAATAAAATAAAATGATGTGAGAAATAATCACCTTGCACCACACAGAACATTATGGTACCAGAGCTCGAGTCTCTGCTAATATAATCAAAACACATTCTATTCCTATCCCAATTTTTGCGCAACGGAAACTGCAAATTAATCTGGTTGCCGAGGTAGTAAGAACGACCTTCCTCAATGACCTCACAGGCAGTAAGCCCCCGACTAGAGCATGTGTAAATAAAACCTTCTGCAAACATGGATCTTCCACTTAGAAATCCCTTAACATCTTCAGGCCATGCGCATGGCAGAAGTGATTTTCGATCTTGGACTGATCTTGTAAACTCAATGAATGGCATGACAACGCTCCATCTATTCAGTTGTAGATCAAGCAGAAAACAACAATTTGTGTCAGCATCAGAAACCATGAAGAACTCGTTACCCAAGACCACATATCCAGACAGTTTTATTTTCCTATCAAGATCAGGAAGTCCAGAAGTACTGCACCAGATCCATCCATCTTTGTTATCTCTACAATCTATTAATTGAGGTATGATCGTCCACTTCGTGTCCACAAAGTTAGAGATTGAATCCAAATTAGTTTCGTACCTTCTATATCAAGTACCAAATTTTAAAAATCATAACTCCCACATCCGGAGCTCAAATGAGGTAAACTCAGACTCTATCTTGTAGCTCTCGAAAAGTTCTACAACTTTCATATCCAATAGAAGTTCAGGTCCCGTAGTTTTGATTTCTAAATATATGATGTAAAAATATTTGTTCTGATTCGGACTCCTCTGCGTAGGTTTCTATGTGGGGCCCATATCTCCTAACTCCTAATCTAAATAATATGATCCATATATGTTTCGAAAAGGTATAGATCTACAATTTTTGTGTTTTAACTTTTTCCATTAGAGTAAGTATACAATTCCAAAATCGCGTTGCAATACAATGCTATTTGTGGACTCCATGAATTATTTTTTCCTTCCGGATAAAGCTTCTAGAATATGATAAATAATGGTGATAAAATTGTTACTTTTGACATATAAAATAATATACTAAGAAGCACCAACGGTAATATAAATATAATATTTCATGTAAAAAATGTTAATAATATTGTATATATCTAATAATTATATTGTATAAATAATTTATATTTAAATTATAAAGAGTGTTTTGTTTTTTAAAGTCCGTAGCAACGCACAGATACTTTGCTAGTTACATAAACGATAGGCTCCATGTAGAGTATCACTTATAGCAAGAATCTTGTTACCAACTCGAAGAACATGAACAATAGGAAATTCATCACCAGTAGGCCTTCTTGTAGGAACAAGACTAGGAGTTCCTGTCTGCAAACAACACCTATAGATTTTATTCTCTATGTACGGGACAGCGTAGATGGAGTCACTGCCACAAACAAAGTGCCATGGGGGAGGCCGGTCCATCAGATCATCGTCATCCTCATGATCACACGTAAATGTTTCCAAAATGCATTGAGGCATGAGAATCATGTCGTGGCACGTCAACTTTCCATTCACTACATTGATCTTGAACACGGCTGATTGAGAAGCAACTTGACAAACAATATGCAAATCTTTGTTGGTCTGGATTGTAGAGGCCTCGAGCATAACATGGTATGAGGAAGGCATTCCATTCAAAAAATTCCTGTAACGTGTAATAACACCAAAAGAAGAAGTGGCATAAGGATAAAATATTGCTAGAAACATAAAGAATGAAGTGGATTTGAAATATGTAAAAGGTTAAATAAAGATCTCTTTAGAGACAGAAGATTAAAAACCTGCAACAAGCAAGCTCCTTATTAGAGGACTCTACGACATTGGAGCTGGCTTGAACTTCCATGGGCTCCAGAAGCGTTGAAGGTATCACTGCATTCCCTGTCCCTTTTTCTGCATGTGTTGTTGCTTTCTCATCAAGATTGAATTCTGCGTACTCCCTAGTTGACAAGAAAAAAAAAGAATCATGGTTTTATATTAGAAAGTAAAAACAACTCCTTGCTAAACTGAAAATGTTTCAGATCTCGACAGAAAATTGCTGTGGTTCTTATGGACAATTTGATAATAATTTGTATTTTGTTTTGAAGAAAAACTTTACTTACTGTAGAAAGCTGAACTCATAGTAGCATCCACAGGTCTTGCGTGGCAGTATGCCAAGTAACCGGCGGCAGGTAGAATGCAAAACCTCAACGCCTTTGGGGATGAAACGGCCACGATCATCATCTCCCTTGATTCGAAAGGTGGTGACTAGTACATGTTTAGTATCATCACAACTGCATCTAAGCCTCAGACCGATCCAGACAAAACACATGACCCGGCCACCTAGGTGTGCGAGGAACCCAGACCCTTCATTGTGCGTAGGGTAAACACGATCGACAATGGTAGGCGCCGCCATCCGGTACTGACCGGTTTTGTCTATGCATATCAGCTTGTAGGCGTAGACAACACAACCACCGCAGAGGCAATAGATGATGTCATCTTCCTCCACGTAGACGCCGCGCTTCCTAATAGGCATGTAATTATGCTTCTCATTGTTGTTGGTGACCACGGGAGCCCATGAGGTGAAACAGTCGAAGGTGAAAAAGAGGTGGTACGGGTAAAGTGACAGAAGGATGGTGTGGCCGACCACGGCGAAGCCCTGGATGACAGGGATGGAATCCTCCCTGAAGCTTGTCGATTGTGGCGGGAGTGGCACGTCGACAGCAGCAACCTCTACCCACCGGCCGGCATCCTTGTCGAGGCGTTGCATCACGAATTTGGATGGACCATGAAAGCTGGTGAGGTACGGTGCCCAGAGTTCCCCGGCCGCGGAGATGGGGCAGGTCGGCATGAGGCCTACTTTTGCCGGTAGGTCAGGAAGCCGGGACATGGCGATCCCTTTATTGCTCCTCTCGCTCTCATCTCCAACAACGAGGTCCATGTCCAGCTGCAGGGGAACAGGGGGATCGACCTTGTTGACGTCATTGTAGTCAAATTCAAAGGAGAAGAAGCACATTGAGAGGAACCGGTCGTCGGGGCTCCGTGTTGCGGTGGCGGCGAGGATGTTCGACGAGACATTCTTGGCTTTGCCGTATTCGCCGTCGCCCAAGGTCTCCAGGGCATCGTTGCTCCGGCCGTGGACGAGGCCGGAACGGGCGACGCGGAACCGGTGGATGCGCAGGGAACGGTCGCCGTCGGACATGGACGTGACACCGATCAGAACCGACTACGCGGGTCCGTCGTCGTCAGCATCAGCCGGTATGCAGGTGAAGTCCCTGCCTGGGGCGACGTTCGTGATCCGTGGTGAACATCGGTTGCGGGACCAGCGGCAGAAACAATGGCTGAACGTACAGCTTCTGGCATCCTCGGGCTCCAGCATCATCGTTGTCTACTCTCTACTGGATTGGATATGGATTAATTCGGCGCCTTAGGGTATGCCTGAAGGCCAAACAGTTTCGTGTGTAGATAGTAATGATACAAGAGGATCGGCAAGGAAATTTGGAAAGATCCGCATGAACAAAACAAATACGAAAGAAAAAAGGGAGGGGACTGTTGACAGAATAGATATCGGAGAAGAACTTCATTTTGTGGCAAATCTTCATGATCCCAAACTTGTCCTTACCGTCAATTTTTCTTTTGAACCCCTGGTGATTTGGAAAGATCCGCACGACGGCACGAGTTTAACAAAAAAAAAAAATCGCAAAGACAATTAGAGGATTGGAAAGTAATAGACCAACGAGATGTGCTAGTTCTCATCTGACTCAGAATTTGTATAGCTCCGACTCACATTTTTGGATGAAACAACATGAACCCGTAGAACATTACTTTTGTGGGCCGAGGCTTCCCTGTCTCCTCGGCCGAGACCTCCGTGTACGTGGATTGGATGGCATCCTAGCCGTCCCCTCGTACAAAAGCTGGGCCCATAACGTCCAAGCGGTTTCTGTCTCTTCGGGAAGAAGAAAGGAGCAGACTGGAGCTTTTATTTTAGCCATACGATGCGCTCAGTGGAATTGGACGTTCCACGACGCAACTGCTCACGCGACTGCTGGGAGGACGACTGCCGAGGATCCAATCCACGATGGACGATGGAGCCGCCGCCGGAGGTTGAAGATCCCACACGCAGGGCCCCGAAGGACGAAGGTCCCGTCGGCGTGGAACATCCAATCTGCACGCCGGCGGTGGACGAAGATCCTGACTGCACGCCGCTGATGGCAGAAGGTGACAAAGTTTCCCGACTGCACGCCGGCGGAGGCCGAAGATCCCGTCTGCAGGCTGCCGGAGGACGAAGGTGCCGTCTGCTTTTTTGCCAAGTGCTTCTGCTGCTGGTTTCGGTAGGGATTACTGGCGCGTGGCCCCCGGTACGGATTACTGGCACGTCGCGCCTGATGATCGCGCCGCGTGGTCGGTGCTCGTCGGCTTCATCTCCCCCTCCTCCGGAAATAACAGTCTGCTCCTGCGCCGGTTTCGTGTAGATCGGTGCGGCTGCATCCTCGGTCGTAGCGACGACGCTCTCGAGATCTTGAACGACCTCGACTATGGAGCCACGAGGACATCAGCAAGAATATGTTCTTCGGGCGCTACTCTCAGCTCCGACAGCAGTTTGTTCTCGCTTGCCTGTTCGTTCGGGAACTGGGGCCACCATATCCCACTACAATCAGGCCTCCCCGTGCTGTGGAGCTGAATCTGGACCTCAACGCCAATAAGAGGATCACTCTGTCCCCCCTGCCGGACCTAGATCAACAGCCCCTCATTCCGACCATCCCCATTTCTGCCGCCTCCCACCTCTGGGCGCCGTACTTCACCCGGCGCTGTCCATCCCGCCTCCAGATGCGACTTCTCAATAAGAAGTCCAGACGTTGGGTACATGTTGGTGATGCCATTGATCCGCCAGATGGGAGACTGAACTGTTTCATCCATGGGTACGCTGTTGTCCATGACACTATCCTGTTGTCTCTACAGCCACATCACATCTTCATCGCCTTCAATTGCTACACCTATAAATGGAATATAGTTGACACCATGGGGTGCAAGGAAACAGAGTATACACCTATCCAAGGTCGGGGGTCGTATGTGGAAGAAGCATCTTCTTCCTAGGAAACAGTACTGTCTATGCCTACAGGCTCTGCCGAGATGACTATTCGATGGCACCACCTACTGTTGTTGATCATGTTTTCCCCTTCGGCAGTGAGGGCAGTGGATTCCTCATGTATCTTGGTTCCCGGGTCATGTGCTCTGTCTGGATTAGTGTGCTTCTCTACAGTGACGAGCTCCGTTGCGACTGTGATACTTTACACATGCTAATCACCATCTTTCGAGTTATGGGCGATAACAAGAGCATCCATGAGCCCTTTGTCCCCAAAGGTGTCTATGTTCTGCATTCCACTTGTCGCCGGTTAGACGCATTGCCTAGCAATTGCAGATTCTGCATTTTGCAGTAAGTGAATTTCCTTAAGTTTTCCTTACTAGCTTCTTCCTCCCTCATTTGGTTCTAAGCCTTTAGTTTTCATATAGGGCTGCCATCTTTATCAGAACCCTTAATTTGGTATCATTGTTCTGTAGTTAAATATTTTCAGTGTTGTATACCTGTTTTTTGCATCACAAGCAACTTAATTCTTTTCTTTTCCTTCGACACTAGGGAATATATGGAGTTCAGTCATAAAGACGATGCAATGCGCCCTGTGAAAAGAACAAGAGAGAGTGCAACGGAGCCTTCAGTGTTTCTCAAGTCCACCAAGGCCAACTCCAACTTGTTACTCCCTCCGTCCAACAATATAAGGATTTCTAGCCAAATCTATTTATCCAACAATATAAGCATTCCTACCAATTTAACTCAACAAAACACGTGATCACTTTTACTGATGCTGCCATCCATCTGCTCTTACAAACGCCTCTAACCAATGAAGCATCTCCTCTCTCCTCCACCTGGAGCACAGCTTACCCAAATTCAGCCGCAAGAGTCATAGTGATAAGGAAAAAGGTTCTCGTCTTCCGTGCCTCTCTTAAATACTGTAATGGGTGCTAGCTTTGAGTAGGGGCAGCAGAGACATTTGGCGCGTCTGATGTTTTTGCATTGGGAGTCCAGGAATTCTTATATTCCTGGACAGAGGGAGTAGAATCTGCTTCCAAGTTGCTTACTTGTTGCAGGTCTTATATCTTTTGACTTCAACTCCATTTTGAAATCTTATTGCTGGTTTGAAGCCTGAATGCTGACTTTCCCGGTGTTATATGATCTCACAGGAAATATATAAATGAACCTCCATGCATTCATGCTTCCATTTTTTATTGATCTGGTACTTGGATCAAGAAAGCTCTGTATATTATTTGTCAAGATCCTTCTACTTTAGCTGTGTATGAGGCTAGTGTCTCGGATGGAAGGCTGTCGTGCCAGGAGGCTCTCACACAACGTTGTGTTATGGATGTATGCGATGTTCAACATGACTTGATGGTATTTCCTTCCCCGTGGCATTTTGTCCCTTGCAAATCTTACACTTATGCTTTTCCATACGGAAAGAGTGAAGTATATGCTTGTGCCTTGGATGGAACCTCTGAACTTACTCGTCTAAAAATGCCCATTGGTGATGAAGCTATTTCAATAGCTCTTGTTCTTCAAGTAGAAAGCTTGATTGTTGCTGTTAGTGATCTGCTTGATCGTGTCTATGATTTGAATACAAATAAGAGAGAATGGAAGTGTATCATGACACTTGAGCCTGTTGATTTTGGAAAGAAGATCCAACTTTCTGGATATGTGGTACTGAGTGCCACATCCTTCATGGTTTCTGATGCTGAATAATTTCACTGTTATTTGTTTAACCTGGAAACCTCCACAAGGAGAGTTGTCAAGCCATATTCAGAGGTTACAAGATCAGTATCACAAGTGCGAGATCTGTATCTGTTGGGGGCTTTATTTACACGTGTGCAGATGGGGGGCTTGCTGCTTACGAGCACTATGGGAAATCTATGGTTTGCCGTATGCCCAATGCACACGGCAAACTCCAAAAAATTCACGGCAAAATCTTTGCCGTAGGTGACACACGGTAAAACGCGCATGGCAAAATATCCGTCGGCAAAGTCGACTTTGTCGTGTGCCTTCTATCGATCACACGGTAAAGGTTTTACCGTGTGTCAAAATACACTCGGTAAAAAGAGGGCACTCGGCAAAATATAAATCTTGAAAAAAATCTCAAAAAAACAGAAAATTTTTTTTTTGGTGCCCAAGAACCCCGCCCGCCCGTCCCAGTCACAAGTCGCGGTATTTTTTCGCGCGCTACGTGCAAAGTGTGCTCGCCAAGATTTTAAATCGCAACCTCATCTTTACACGTAGCCTCCCATACCACTGCACCACACACTCATTTGTGAGTATCCTCCGTGTTCACTCTTTTTATATTTAACCTCTTTGTCGTGTGCTTTATAACGGGCACACAGCAAAGACGGTCTTTGCCGTGTACTTTATATCGGGCACACGGCAAAGACCATCTTTATCGTGTGCCTTATATATGGCACACGGCAAAGACCTATTCATATATTTTTTTAATATGTTTTTGGTTGACTAAATTATTTTAAATAAAAAAGTGTTGAACTACAAAGTTGTATAACTTATTAAGATCTACAACTTTTGTTTTGATCATTTGTTCATATGACAAAGTGGTAGTAACATTGTTTCCGAATCTTATATGTCTCATTGAATATTTCATAGAACTATATGAGACTATTAGATTTTATGAGCAATGTTTTTGATTAAATTGAGTAATGAATAAATGATCAAAATAAAAGTTGTAAGTCTTCAAAAGTTATACAACTTTGTAGTTCAAATTTTTTAATTTGAATTAATTTATGGTTTTAAATTTAATTTGAATTTATATTTTGCCATATGTTAAATAAAACACACGGCAAACATCATCTTTGCCGTGTATCAATCTTTTTTTACACACGGCAAATATTTTACCATGTGTTTTAATTTAACACACGGCAAACACCATCTTTGCCGTGTGTTCGAAATAAAACACACGGCAAAGATAAGGACACATGGCAAATATTGATTTTCCTGTAGTGGAGATGCTTGAAACAGAAGATTCTTGTTGTCTTGGCTCTCTGATTTGTTTGGACATTCCATGACATAAGGTCTGGAGGAGAAATAGAATGTGCTTGGATTATGTCGGCGACGGAGAATCTGGTGCCACTATGTTTTGTGTGATTATTTCTTGCACCTTTTTATTAAAGTTGTGGATACCTACAAACTCTAATGTGATACGTTTTTGACCTTGCTAGGTGATAGGTTTTATCCTCGCCCAGGAGCTCCGCGCAAGCATCCTGTATGGATCACCACTATCCAGATCATCAAGACTGAAAGAATGCACTATGGCAAATATAAACCTGTGGCGATTGGCCATTTGGATTTCACCATGTCCTTCATTGATCAGACTGTAGGTCCATTCTGGACCAGAAGTTGTTTTGCTGATGCCTGTTTATTCTGATTATAGCTCTACCATGCGCACCTTGAAATTCACTGGAGAGGCCTTGAACCTTGATGGCTGAGGTGGTCCTAAATTATCATTTGTGATTCTAAATTCTGGGTAGGGATGCTGGCGTCTGGTTCACGCTACCTCTTTTAGTTTTCTGGTGTACAAGACCCTATATGTAACTATCATTTCTAAATTCTGGGTAAGGACGCTGGCGTCTGGTTCACGCTAATTAACTCGCCCCTTTTAGTTTTCTGGTGTACAAGACCCATGTGTAACTATCATGTTGACTTCTAATCATGAATTCGTCTTTGTAACTATCATGCTGTTCTTGTAATGAACTCACCTTTGCCCATAGGGCGCTGAAAAGCTTGCTGCTCCCACTACAACACAAACGGCCTATAGCGGCGGGCCAGAACTCACTATAGCAGCGGGTTTGTCAGCCCACCGCTTCATTATCGCAGCTAAAAATAACAAACTTTAGCGACAGATGACACAAGCATGGATCCAATCGTGGCAAAAAAGATATTAGTAGCGGTGGGTGACATCTTCACCCGCCGCTACAAATCATCCCAAAAAAAAAAAGAACCCACTAGCCCATATGATCCTGCCAGCCCAAGTGAGCCCGCACCCACCTCGGAGTGGATCTGCGCCACCGACCGAAGTGGGAGCTGATCCCATCGCTGCCGCACAACAAGGAAGAAGGGGGTGGCCAGATCCAGCCGCCCCTGTCACCGCCGCACCACAAGGAAGAGGGGGCCGGATCCGGCTGCCTAGCCGCCGCCGCACCAGCAGGAAGAGGGAGGCGGCCAGATCCGGCCGCCCCCGCCACACCACGAGGAAGAGGGGGGAGCACCATCATTGGGGGGGGGGGGCACGCGTGGCCGAGGGAGGGCGCGCCACCGGGGGAGCCGCCGGCCGCCGCCACCACGAAGAAGAGGGCCATGCGCGACCGGGGGTCCACGCGCTCGCGCCGCCGGGGGAGCCGCCGACTGCCGCCACCATGAAGAAGAGGGCCACGCGTGGCCTAGGGAGGGCGCACCGCTGGTGGGCCACATGCTCGCGCCACCCGGGGAGCCGCCGACTGCCACCAGCACGAAGAAGAGGACCACGCGCTCGCGTCGCGGGGGGGGGGGGGGGGGGAGGAGGAGGAGGTTCACGCTGCCGCGCGCTGCCGTCGGGGGGCCTTAGGAGGAGAGAGGTGGGGGCATGGGGAGAGAGGAGAGGTGGGGGCACTAGGAGAGAGGAGGGTGGTGGCGTGGAGAGAGAGAGAGAGGTGGGGGCACGGGGAGGAGGAGGCGGCATGGGTGCCTGGGAGAGTTAGGGTTTAGGGTAGAGAACAAGTGTTTTTATTTGACTATTTGGGCTGAACGGGCCAAAAGCAGCTTGTAGCAGCGGTCCAAGGAGTGATCCACTTCTAAAAATCAATTTTTAGGGGCGGATTATATTGTCACCCGCCCCTAAAAATAAAAATCATTTTTAGCGGCCGTTCAAGATGTGACCCGCCCTTAAAATTCGACTTTTAGGGATGGGTCACATCTTGAATCACTGCTAAAAGCTGAAAGGTCATTATAGCGGTGGTTCTTTTCAAAATTGCTGCTACACAAATTTTTAAAACGCCATTAAAGATCCGTTTTGTGGTAGTGTCCATGATACAATTGTGAAACGAAATATCACCTTCAGGCCAGTAGATCGAACGTGTCCTTCAGTTGGGCAGTACGATGTGCCATACATGTTAACTTGTATATTATTTGAGCATCTGTAGTCATGTTATTAGACTGTTAAGCTGGCTACTACAAATTGTCGTTCATCTTGTATTCAACTCTACTTTTATAGATTGGGGCTTTGCTAGACCTTCTGTCAATGAAGATAGAAAATAAGTTCCGCAGTATTGAAATTGAAAATTGGGAGTGTTATGGGTGAAGAGCAGGCTCATTTAGTCCCAAGTAAATTCTCTTACACCATACTTCCTCCGTTTTAAAATTGTTATCACCATTAACTTTTTTATTATCTTTGACTATTGATCTTATTCAAAAATTTATTCAAATATGAAAAGTTATAAGTTATATTTAAATTTTGTCTACTAGCAAATTATGAGAAAATATAAGATATTTTTTAAAATATTTTGAATAAGATGAACGGTCAAAAGTAGCGAAAAAGTCAATAACGACATCAATTTTGGAACAGAGGGAATAGGGTGCAAGATAACTAATCAATCACAATCATTGATTTTCTAAGAGATAATTAAATAGAAAAGTTTTTCTTTGATTTACAGTTGTGATGGTTTAATTAAAAAAATCCGGTCGTAGCTCCCCTGTCCGTGAACCTTCTTTATTGACTTTAACGACACAATCTATATATGCTATTAGTTTCCCTTCCAAGTTAGTAATGAAGAATCAGAACTCATCATTCATTCTATGTTGCACAGAAACATTTTTGAAAGTTGCCTAGGGGAGGGGGGGGGGATAGGTGATAATTCTTGAAATGGACTTAATAATAAATGTTAATCACACAATATCAAACTTGTCCGATGATCATAGGATAAGTCCTCGTACTTTTCCGATGGCATAAGTTAGAAAAGTAAATCGGCCGACTAAAAATTAAAACTAGTGCAAGGCAAGCTAGGAGCAAAAGTTAATATAAGCTAGAGGAAGCAACACATGTAAGGAAAAAAATCTGGCATGCAACCTACACAAGATAGCTTAAAGAAAAACGAAGCTAACCCTAATAAGCAAGTTGATGAGCAATAACAAGTAAATAAAGACCAAGAATTAATGCACAAAGAAGACACGAGATTTTTCACCGAAGTTGATGCGGGGGCTTGCCCAAACTTCTCATCATAGGATCTAGGGATAACTGACCCGTGAAGCCTGACGAAACGAGTTCGCCTAACAACACGCTTTGGCCGATAAATGACACGTGAAACCTGATGAATCGTGGCACCAACAGCTGCTAGAACAGCCACCTGTGACAAAGATTTCGCCCAACAACACGCTTTGGTCAATGCCTAACCTGAACCACGTAAAGGAGAGACGATGCTCTTGCAAATCACAAGGAAACACAAGAACAAGGGGCAGAAAAATCTCCCAATCCTCAAGGGGGGCACTTATGGCATAAACCCTAAGGATAAGAGCAATATGCTTCACTATTTTTCTGAGTTCAATTCGTGGTTAGGGTTTCCACCAGGTGTACAAGGGTTATTTATAGTAGGAACACCCCTCCTAGCTGGGCCAAAACAAAGTTACATGGGCCTGTTGCAAAACAAGCAAATAAAAGTAACATCTGTTCAGATCAGACAAGTCCAAACTGGAAAAAGGAACACTTCTGGTGTAAAAGTAACATACCCTGAGCCAAAAGTAACATTCGTTCAGATCGGACAAGCCCGAGCTGAAAAGGAACACTCCCAGAGAAAAGTAACACACACTAAGAAAAAGTAGCATCCATTCAGATCGGACAAGACCGAACTGGAAAAAAGAACACTTCTGTAGTAAAAGCAACACACCCAAAACAAAAGTAACACGCCCTAAAGTCTGGAGCAATCTTCACTAAAACTAGCATAACTCTATCTGCAGAGATCCAATGGATGCGCCGTTTGTTGCATATGAAAGTAAATTTCAAGAGATTTCCATCCATGTATAATGCTTAGGGTGGTACCTCTTAGAATGATACATAATTCATCATGAAGTTGAAGTATAAAATCTGGACATCAGCACATCGTCATCAACTTGCTCTCTTTGGGCATCAAGTGGTCACCATGTCTTGAACCTGTGCTTCGAACCCGAGGACAAGTAATGCACCTCTATTAGGTAGTACATGACTCTAATGAGATGCATGCTCATAATCATTAAGGAAAAGATTCACCTAATGTTGTAATTGCTTTGCTTTGGCTCGAGTCATTGGTCTCTCATAGGTGTAGTCGTGAGGGATGTCCTCATCATCCTCCCCTTCTTCAAAAAGAGTCGACCTCGACTCTAATTCTTCATGACCATAGAATGGAGACAAATCAGCAACATTGAAGGTGTTGCTCGCTGCATATTCATCTCCTGGAAGCTCAATCTTGTAGACATTGTCATTTATCCTTGCAAGGACCTTGAATGGGCCATCACCTCAAGGCAGCAACTTGGACTTTCGTTTCTCCGGAAATCTGTCCTTCCGAAGGTGAACCCAAACATAGTCACCGGGCTCAAAGATCACCTTCTTGCGGTTCCTATTTGCCTTTGCAGCATAGTACTCTGACTTCTTCTCAATTTCCTACTTGGTCTTCATGTGGATTTTCTTAGCATAGTCAGCCCTCTTGGAAGCCTCCATGTTGGCACGTTCTTGAAGTGGAAGTGGCGCAAGTCAAGTGGTGTAATGGGCATGAAACCATACACAACTTCAAATGGGCACATATGGATTGTTGAGTGGACTGCCTTATTATATGCAAACTCAACATGTGGCAAGCATTCCTCCCACTCCTTTAGGTTCTTCTTGATCATTGTTCGTAGCAGCATGGAAAGTGTATGGTTCATCACCTCTGTTTGTCCATTAGTTTGTGGGTGACAAGTTGTTGAAAACAACAACTTCGTCCCAAGCTTGACCCATAAAGTCTTCCAAAAATAGCTCATGAACTTCACATCTCGGTCTGAAACAATGGTCCTAGGCACACCATGTAATATCACAACTTCCCTGAAAAACAAGTCAGCTACATGCGACGCATCGTCGCTCTTATGACAGGGAATAAAATGTGCCATTTTAGAGAACCTATCCACAACAACAAAAACTGAATCCCTCCCGTTTTTAGTTCTTGGTAATCCTAAAACAAATTCCATGCTTATGTCTTCCCAAGGAGCATTTGGGGTGGGGAGTGGAGTATACAAACCGTGGGGGACCAGTTTTGATTTAGCCTTGTGGCAAGTTGTACACCGTTGCACAAACCTCTCCACGTCACGCCTGATCTTTGGCCAATAGAAGTGATCACTCAGCAGCAAGTAGGTCTTTTCTCTTCCAAAGTGACCCATCAAACCACCCACGTGTGATTCCTGCAATAAAAGCAAACGAATGGATGAATTTGGAACACACAATTTGTCAGCTCGGAACAAGAAGCCATCATGCAAATGGTACTTGTCCCACCCTTTTCCTTCTTGACATTTCAAGTATTGTTCTGCAAAAACAAGGTCAGCAGCATATAATTCCTTTATGTGCTCTAATCCTGGGACCTTAACCACCAATTGATTAAGCAAAACACTTTTTCTTGATAAAGCATCAACAATAAAGTTTTCTTTCCCCTTCTTGTACTTAACAACATAGGGAAAAGACTCAATGAACTCAACCCACTCGGCATGCCTACAGTTCAGTTTTTCTTGGCCTTTCAAGTATTTTAAAGCCTCATGATCAGAATGTATGATAAATTCTTTAGGCCAAAGATAATGTTGCCAAGTTTCAAGAACCCAAACTAGAGCATATAATTCTTTGTCATAAACTGGATAATCTAGTTGAGCACCACCAAGTATCTCACTAAAATATGCTATGGGTTTGCCTTCTTGCATCAAGACACCTCCTATGCCTATCCTACTAGCATCACATTCTATCTCCAAGGATTTATTAAAATTAGGTAAAGAAAGCAATGGGGCTGAAGTTAAACAATTCTTTAACTCTACAAAAGCAGCTTCTTTTGACTTACCCCACACAAATTCAACACCCTTCTTGGTTATGTCATTCAATGGGGCTGCAACGGGGCTGAAATTCTTCACAAAGCGCCGGTAGAAGCCGGCAAGACCATGGAAACTTCTCACTTGCTTGCATTGACAGGAGTTTGCCAATTCTTGATAGCTTGAACCTTGGATTCTGTGACACCCATGGTTTCACCCTAGTTACTGAGGTAGTTTAGAAAGAAATCAAAAACATAAAATGACAAATCAAAAAAAATAAAAATTGAATTCATCTAAAATCAATTCGAATCTGACTTGAACTAGAACTGCCACTTTTCACATGTAAGTGATGCAAACGAATTTTATAACCTTGATCTATGCACCAATTAAGAATTATGGAAAATTTATGGTGATTTTATCACTTTGAAAAATAGTCCAAATAATTCGAACTATGCTCAGAAATAGTGTCACATTAAAAATTCATATTTCAAATTTTGTAAAGATTCACTAAACCAGATCATACTCCTGATTAAGGTCCTATCTTTAGGATCAACATATAATTTTGGCTTGATTTAATAAAATAGAAAAATACTACTTTTGGGATTTTTTTCCAAATATCACGTTTCTGGGCCAAATTTCAGCCTTGATAGTCAAGCAACTTTGAAATTAAATCAATCCTATAAAACTTTATCTTCCAAAATTACATCTTCAACTTGTAGCTACTCCAAGCATTTCTATTCAAGTATTTGGAACCATTTTTAAATTTGGAGCCCATTTGATGCCTCAATTGGAATTTACATAATGCCTTGGAGTTAAGGATTTTCAAAATGCAATATCTTGCAAATACTTTCACCTCTCCTTGTGCATGTCACTAGGTATGGTCTATAATTTGTTCTCTACAAGATCATGCAAAAACATTTGGTGTTGGAGTTGTTTTAATGCTCCGAAACTAGGTTTGAAATCACCTAAACAATTCTGTTTCGGGCCTTTTTATATCGTGTGGGACCTGCCTGTCAGCCACACAGTACACGCCGGCACTGTGTGCCGCCCGCGGCACCAAGCCGGCGCACGCCACATGGGCTTCGACCACCGGCTGAAGACCCCCCTAGTCGGAATCACCTCCGGATTTACACCCTGGTCGCCATTTTCCCCTTATCCTCTCGCTCTCACTCTCTCCTTTCTTCCTCGCTCTCCTCCCACCACGGCCATTGCCGCTCGAGGCCGAGCGCTGCTGCCCGGCCAACCTGCAGCCCCCCCCCCTATCGACGGACCGCGCCGACAGCCTCGCCTACCCCCACTTCCCTCAGCCTGCGCAAGCTCACCCCCATCCCCGCCTTGAGCAGACCGAATCGGCCTCCTTCTTCTCCACGCTGACCACCGTTCCTCCTCCCCATTCTCTCCCCATGGTGATGCCCTATCTGATTGCGTTCGCCGGCGAGCTCCCCTCGTAGCAGTGCGCCCGTTTGACCAATCTCGGCTGGGTATTTTTTAGCCTCCCGCCAGGAACACCGTCGTTGCCGCCTTGAGTCACCCCCACGTCGACGCAGCGCCTAGGTGAGCCTCTCCATTGTGCTCAGTGCGCCGCGCATCCGCCCCGCCCCCTTTGTTCTCCCCGCCGCTGCAACCCCCCGGCGAGTCGCCGCCGCGTCGGCAGTTGCCGCGCCGCCGCAGCATGCCGTGCGCCCGTCGTGGATGGCTGGCCGAACCAGCAGCCCGGCTGGGCCAAGTGGCCTTGAGCCTCCACTGTGCTCGGGCCAGATCTGGCCCGAGATCGCCCCCGCGCACGCGTCCGGCCGATGGGCCTTGGTAGATCTGGCCCACAAGGCCAGAAATTCATTTTCTTCTTAATTTTCAATTTGAATCTATTTCCAGTAAATTATTTACTGCGAATTTTGGGGTAGGCTAAAAAGTTAGTAGGCTTCTCTGGACATGTACTATTTAACAAAAATATGAAACCACCCTACATGTCAATATTTTCACCCGTACTGAATTAAATGGCCAAAACACTAATAAATTTAGATTTAATTATATATGTTTGGTAAATTCTTGATACTTGGTGAAAAATCATGTTTTGATTTGTTAGACCTTTCTGTAAAACCATAAGCCCTATTTCTCGGTAATTTAGCCCTAGTTAATTATTTAACTCTAAGCATAAGTTTAATTATTTAAAATTAATGGCTCAATACATGGAAATGAAACCTGGCCAATAAATCATCCCTAATATGTTCTATTTACAGTAAATCACCCATATGCAATTGACCTCGAGAACCATGCTGAAATAATAAGGTCTTCTAAAAACCTGATAATTCGATAAATCATATGAGGGCAGGGTAGTGTGTTAATGAACAACACCCCTCCACTTCTACATGTAATATTGATGTTAACATATTTGTTGAGGAAGTGCCATGAATTGAGTAATGTTCTTATGCATCATATCATCCGCATCATATATGTCACAAGGTAAACCACGTGAAAGTAGGACAGGAGCAGGATCCCGAAGAGCAAGGAGGGAACTGCTAACCAGGAACCCACTCAAGGCAAGCCCCGGTGCATCCCACCAAGTTTTACTCTTTCTATTTTATCACTAGATAGGGTGATATAGGGTTGTCTGTGCATTAGGTTTGTAGGAGTTATTTGAAAACCTAGAATTACAGTAGGTTCCCCTTACCTGATAATAGCCTCAGGACGGTAGTCGCTCTGCTTAATTTAGGATGATCATCTGTCGAGTGGTATGGAGACCACTCGTAGATCAGGAAAATACCATCACATGGGAATGATGTCAGATAAAGGAAAGTTTGGAATGGGATAACAAATGAAGATCGGACGGGCAACTAGGTGGAAAGGGAAGGACAATTTGTCTTCAAGGAGGTAGCCCCATCCGAGTCACCTAAGGCTACGCCTCATGTCCGGCCCATGTGATCAAGTTTGAACGTACTGTTTGCTTGCTGGAGTTATGGGCTCAATAAACTGACGTAGCTATGACTACTGCTTGGTCGGAAGGTACCCTGATCCTTTAGGTGGAACTGGGGCTGAGAGGAGGGAGGAATCTGCCCATGGATGGCGTCACGGGGCGCATCGTATTGGGGGACCCTTCTTGAGGGAGCCAGGCACGGAAGACCCTGTAGTACCGTATGCAAAAAGTTGCTCCATGCGGCTTCCATGAAGCGCATATGGATCGTGCAAGCAGGTTTCTCCTACAGGATGTAAATCAATTCGAGTCGTTGCCCCTCACAGTAACGAGTACCACTTGATCGCTGCTCCGAAACAGTGTCGGAAGCCATTAATTTGTTGAAAGGGTTTAATATTGCTGTTTGGAAATTTATTATTAATTGTATTGCAACCATGATTGTTATAGTCATAGTGCAAACTAAATTTACTATTTCAACTATTAACTTAACTTGATGCTAAAACTTGAAAACTAGGGATTTACTCTTAGGCTGGCTTTTGGCAACATGAACCGTACCCTTAGCCTGTGCATGTCTAGGAGTCGACTGTAGTTGGCCACCTTGACGGGTTAGTCTTGCTGAGTAAACTAGTTACTGAGGGTGACGTTCTATATGGTTTTTAGATGACCAGGATGGAGACTGCTACTACGGTGGGAGGTTCCACTGGGAAGGCCAGTGACCTGACTGCTGGAACATCAAGTGGGAACAGTGTACTGATGATTGTCGGTAGGGTGTTTGGGCAAACACCTACAAAGCCGGTTGTGCTGTGTGAATCATCGTGAGAGGATGGTTGTATCTTACTTATTCTGTCGAGCTATCTATTATATAGACTATTGCGCTTTCGTATTTTCTAAAAACTCTGGTGTGTAAACTTTAAATTCGGACTTTATGTAAAACTCTGTACTCTATCTATGTTCTCGTTGTAATTATATTCTCTGTCATGTGTTGTACTATTGGGCGTTACGGCACGTGTCGCCACCCGAGAAGATCCTGGAACGGAGCCGGCTCTGTGATAAGTCAGTTCTGTTATAGCGTGGTATCAGAGCTATCTCGGAAATAGTGTAATATTTAAATACATATTTTTGAAAACCCCATTACAAACTTGTGAGGACGTGCCCATTAAGGTCTATAATAGTTATGAACAGGTGGCAAGCTAACTTATGACTGCAACATAGGCCTAGATTTATATTACTGCAAAACTTACTATTCCATAACAACGCACCTACGCTCAGGTAAGAAGGTAAGTTGGAAAATGCTCGTACTCTCCGGTTCCCGGATTGTCACGAGGTGTCCCTATCCAAGTGGGTTAAAAAGGAGTCCCTGTTCTTCGGAACATATGGGGCCGTCCAGGTCATCGACGCCATGGTGAACGTCTCGCCACGTGATGTAGACCGTGGTCTCTTTTTCTCCAGGAAGTAGCCTACCTGGGGTGCAGCCCATATGAAATGATACGGGGTGTATTTAAATTCCTGTCAAAATATTATCTATCTATCAACTACCTGAAATGTGGATGGTTGGATGGAATTTTTCTGCAGGCACGCTAACCATGATTTGCGTAAGAAACGTGTAGATTATGACTAACTTGAGAGATCATCTGCCACTGACTATACGTATGGTCCTATTCATGGCCAATTTTTATTTTGTGAGGACGTGTAGGTCGAAAGCATATGCATTCATGAGAAATATTAAATCATCAAGTCACTTTGACGAAACTGAAATTTCAGCTAGCATGTCATGCACAAAAAAATCAATATCTTCTCACTCGAGAATCAAAAGCATGCAAATAAATACTCATTGAAATCATGAATAAACTCTTCGTATATCCAGCAAGAAATTTTGGTTTAAAGGTTACTGAACAATACCATTATGGTTCGTTCGAGTCGGCACAACAGTTAGGTGTCAATCTGAAATTCAGATTTGTCACCTATCTTGTAAAATTCATAACTTTTTGCTCGAACCACCTCTAAGGTTGTATGAGCACTCCCTGAAAAGTTTAGCAATTTCTCTACAACTTATGTAGTTTAAGTTATCGGTAGTATAAATGGTGTATCTTGAGTTCTAAGAATTTGGTTGGAGGCATGTAAATACGTGTTAGAAAGATGTTAAAACTCTCCACACAGTTGATAGTTTACGTCTATGGTTAAATCAAAAGAAAACTGGACTTCAGCCCTTTTTTCAGACCAAACACAGCGCTCCCCACAGCGGATATTCAGATTCTGAACGGTGACTTAAAAATAAATCTGTAACTCCTAAATCGCTTATCCGATTAGGGGGTGTAAATATGCGTTGGAAAGGTGAGAGAGTCCTCTACAACCTCTGTATAAGCCCGGATGGCTAATTTTGCCCACATTAGGAGTAGTTTACGTTTTCGTGTTACCTATCGGTAGGGCAACAGTTTTGTGTGAGAGCAGAATTTCAGAAACTGACAGTTAACTTGGAAAATTCCCATCTCCTGAACCCCTTGTGAGATGGAGTTGAGTAAATACTCGTTGGAAAGGTGTTGAAATTCTCTACAACTTTGGTATTCATGGTCTGTCCAGATTTAGTAGGCAAGTTTGCTTAAAAGTTAGATTTGGTGACTGCTGTACCGAAGGACAGAACTGAATCACATTCTGAAGTTTTTGGACAAGTCTACTTCTCGATGTGGAAATCACTTGGATAAGTAGTCACCACCAGTATATATTGTTTTCCTTGCTGAATTACATTTGTCTACATTGGGAGCATTCTACTTGCCCTTGAATTTGTGTTCCTGCATGATTTTATTGGATAAGTAACAAATGGTACCCTAATGCTTGCATTTCAGAATGGTTCGCACTCGCAACACCAACGAGCTCCACGGCGAGCAACCCGAATGCTCTAGGGCTAGAGATGATGATGCTCGACAGGGGACTCCACCACCACCTCCCAACCCCATGCAGATGATGGCGGAGTTCTTCACCGGTATGATGGTGAACCAACAGCAACAAGCGGAGTTCATGCGGGAGTTGGCACAGCAGAATGTGGCCAACAGAAATGCTTGGGGCGATAACAATGGCTCAGCACAGAACAACACCTACGCAGATTTCCTCGCCACCAGGCCACCCACGTTCAGCTCAACCACTGAACCAATGGAAGCGGATAACTTTCTCCGTTCACTCGAGTCTAAGTTTGGGCTTCTCAACTGTACGCCTGCGCAGAAGACATTGTATGCCGCACAACAGCTACATGGTGTAGCTGGGGCATGGTGGGCAAACCATGTCATATCAGTGGGCGCTGATCAACAAGTCACTTGGGATGAATTTAAGGAAGCGTTCCGCGCCCACCACATTCCTACAGGTCTCATTCGCAAGAGGGCAAGAGAATTTGCTACACTGAAGCAAGGTAACCGCAGCGTTGAGGAGTATTCTAAGGAGTTCAACCGCTTGGCACTATATGCTCCGGAACAAGTGGACACCACAACTAAGCGCAAGGCATGTTTCTTGGAGGGATTAAGTGCATAACTACAGTACCGCCTCCACCTCAACATGGGCGGTACGTTCGCTGAGTTTGTCAACAATGCAATTATAGCTGAAGATGGATACCGCAAAGTGATGGCGGAACGAAATAGATCTGCTAGTACAATTGGGCCATCCATTGGACCCCACAGAAGTACCGTATGGTCTACACTGACGCCTCTGGCCAGAAGTACCGCTCCACCCCGATGACTACACCCCGATCACAGCAGAGCCAAGGAGGATACCACCCGCCACAGCAGAGCCAAGGAGGATACCACCTGCCATAGCAGCAGAACACTCAGACAGGGCCTTTTCCCTGTTACAATTGTGGTCGTTTTGAACACTTCTCAAGGGAGTGCACCTACCCCAAGAAGAATACGGACCAGAACCCGCAGAGGAACAACAACAATAGCAACAACCACGGTCAAGGCAGGACTGGCCATATGAACAACACTACCATGGAGAAAATCCCTATGAACCGACCAGTAGTAGCTGGTAGTGTCCCTACTCGAGGCTACACCCTACTAGTTTATTTGGTTTCTAGCATCATGCCCAGAACTTTTTCCCCTTCTTAATCTCGGGACGAGATTCTTTAAGGGGGGAGGGCTGTGACACCCATGGTTTCACCCTAGTTACTGAGGTAGTTAAGAAAGAAATCAAAACCATAAAATGACAAATCAAAAAAAAATTTGAATTCATTTGAAATCAATTCGAATCTGACTTGAACTAGAACTGCCATTTTTCACATGTAAGTGATGCAAACAAATTTTATAACCTTGATCTATGCACCAATTAAGAATTTTGGAGAATTTATGGTGATTTTATCACTTTGGGAAATAGTCCAAATAATTCGAACTATGGTCAGAAATAGTGTCACTTTAAAAATTCATATTTCAAATTTTGTAAAGATTCACTAAACCTGATCATACTCCTAATTAAGGTCCAATCTTTAGGAGAAACATATAAGTTTGGCTTGATTTAATAAAATAGATAAATACTACTTTTGGAATTTTTGCCAAATATCAAGTTTCTGGGCCAAATTTCAGCCTTGACAGTCAAGCAACTTTGAAATTAAATCAATCCTATAAAACTTTATCTTCCAGAATTACATCTTCAACTTGTAGCTACTCCAAGCATTTCGCTTCAAGGATTTGGGACCCTTTTTGAATTTGGAGCCCATTTGATGCCTCAATTGGAATTTATATAATGCCTTGGAGTTAAGGATTTTCAGGCAGAAATTTTACCCATGTCTTTGTGGCCTTTATTGCATTTTCGAAATGCAATATCTTGCAAATACTTTCACCTCTCCTTGTGCATATCACTAGGTATGGTCTATAATTTGTTCTCTACAAGATCATGCAAAAACATTTGGCGTTGGAGTTGTTTTAATGCTCCAAAACTAGGTTTGAAATCACCTAAACAATTCTATTTCGGGCCTTTTTATATCGTGTGGGACCTGCTTGTCAGCCACACAGTGCACGCCGGCACTGTGTGCCGCGCGCGGCACCAAGCCGACGTGTGTCGCGTGGGCTTCGACCACCGGCCGAAGACCCGCCCTGGTCGGAATCGCCTCTGAATTTACACCCCCGGTCGCCATTTTCCCCTTATCTTCTCGCTCTCACTCTCTCCTTTCCTCCTCGAGGCCGAGCGCTGCCGCCCGGCCAACCTGCAGCCCCCCGCCGTCAATGGACTGTGCCGACAACCTCGCCTACCCCCACCTCCCTCGGCCTGTGCAAGCTCACCCCCATCCCCGCCTTGAGCAAACCGAATCGGCCTCCTTCTTCTCCATCGCCGACCACCGTTCCTCCACCCCATTCTCTCCCCACATTGAGTCCCTTTCCGATTGCGTTCACCGGCGAGCTCGCCTCATAGCAGTGCGCCCGTTTGACCAATCTCGGCTTGGTATTTTTCAGCCTCGCACCAGGAACGCCGTCGTCGCCGCCGTGAGTCACCCCCGCGTCAACGCAGCAACTAGGTGACATCCTATTATATTCAGATTACATCGCAATGACAATTTTCATCATGATCGTAATGTCAACAATGATCAGCCCAATGAAGAGAAGTTTGGAAAGCACAAATTCAGCATGTCAAAATTTGAAGGCACATCTGATCCTGATGCATATCCCACATGGGAGTTAAAGGTTGATAAAATATTCCATGTGCATAATTATTCGGGGGAAAAGAAGGTGCATATGGCTGCACTTGAGTTTGATGGATATGCTCTCATTTGGTGGGAACAAATTCAGAACCAAAGAGAGGAGAGTGCTGCACTTCCAGTGGCCACATGGGCTGAAATGAAGAGAGAAATGAGAGCACGTTTTGTTCCAAAACATTATAAACATGATCTTTTTGACAAGTTACAGAATTTGAGGCAAGGAAGCAAATCTATGGAAGAATACTATAAGGAGATGAAGCAGGCCATGATTAGAGCTTGTGTGCATGAGGACGAAGAGCAATCCATGGCATGTTTTCTTTCCGGTTTGAACAAGCCAATCAAACGTGTGGTAGAATTTCAGACCTACAATAATGTAGTGGAGCTAGTCCATATTGCACAAAAGGCTGAGAGACAATTGAATGATGATGCAAAAGCCAAGTAAGACTTCAACCTTCAGCTCAAGGTCATCATCAAATGCCCCAAAAACAGCAAGGTTTGACTTGGGGCGAGGCATGTTTTCTTCCGGATCAAACTCCAACAATAACTCTCGTTCCAATGCTGCTGAAAAATCTAATGCATCTCCAAATTGGAGAAATATACTAGGCCAACATCATTAAAGGCCAACACTTCAGTGGTTTCTAGCTCTAAGAGTAGTGGAATTCAATGTTTCAAGTGCTTGGGTCGAAGCCATGTCATCAAGGACTGTCCAAACAATTGTGTTGTGATTGTTACAAAAGGTGGAGAATATGATTCAGCTAGTGAAGATGAGTGTGAAGCTGCTGCTAAAAATGATAAGTATGATGATGCACAAGAATATGAAAAAGGTGACTACAAAAACTATACTTTTGAAGCTGGTAACACCATCATGGTCACCAAAGCATTAAGTGTTCAACTCAAAGATGAAGATAAAGAATAGAAGTTTAATTTATTTTAGACCCAAGCCAAGGTAAACAACAAGTTGGTAAGACTGATCATTGATGGTGGTAGCTGCCACAACCTTGCTAGCAAAGAAATGTGTGATAAATTAGGGCTGACCATGATAAAACATCCTCATCGTTATCATGTGCAATGGTTCAGTGATTGTGGAGATGTCAAAGTGCACTATATGGTGAGGGTCACTTTCAGCATACATGATTACACCGACACCGTTGAGTGTGGTGTTGTGCCCATGACGGTTTGTCACTTGCCGTTGGGAAGGCCATGTCAATTTGATAGGCATGCTTTACATGATGGCCGTGACAATACATTTGCTTTCAAATGGCAAGGAAAGGGTGTCAAGCTGCTGCCCATGACTCCCACTCAAATCATAGCAGCCAACATGCAAAAGAAAATGAGTGAGAGTGAGAGAGAAAAGAAAAACACTAGTGCTGTCCACAAATCGGTGAGTGAGCGCCACAAGACAAACATGAGTGGAAAAAGAGATCATGAGAGAAAAAGTATGGTTGCTATAGCCACAAAATCTGAGATGAAAGAAATGAGAGAAAACCCTAACATAACGCATTTTGTACTCTTGTACAAAGATGCAATTCTTTCTACTAATGATATGACCTCTCTTCCTAGTGTTATTTCTAATGTGTTACAGGCATTCAATGATGTTTTCCAGAGGAGGTACCTGCTGGCCTAAGCATCAAATTGATCTCATTCCTAGAGCTTATCTTCCAAACCGGCCACCGTACCGCACCAACCTAGAAGAAACAAAGGAAATTCAGCGGCAAGTGCAAGAACTACTTGACAAAGGGTATGTACGCGAGAGCCTTAGTCCTTGTTCTGTCCCTGTTATTCTTGTTCCAATGAAAGATGGTACTTGGCGAATGTGTGTTGATTGTAGAGCTATTAACAATATCACTATCCGATATCGTCATCCTATTCCTAGGCTTGATGACATGCTTGATGAACTTGGTGGTGCTGTTATTTTCTCTAAAATTGACCTACGTAGTGGATACCATCAGATTAGAATGAAGGAAGGAGATGAATGGAAGACAACCTTTAAAACAAAATTTGGGTTGTATGAGTGGCTTGTGATGCCTTTTGGTTTGCACCTAGCACTTTTATGCGCTTGATGAATCATGTTTTGAGGGCTTTCATTGGAAAATTTGTGGTAGTTTATTTTGATGACATATTGATATATAGTCGCACCCTAGAAGAACATGTTGAACACATCAAAATGGTGTTGGAGGTGCTTAGAACTGAAAAATTGTATGCTAACCTAGAAAAGTGCACCTTTTGCACCGACAAGGTTGTATTCTTAGGCTTTGTTGTTTCAGGACAGGGGATGGAGGTGGATGAATCCAAGGTTGAAGCTATCAAGAATTGGCCAACTCCTGTCAATGTGAGCCAAGTGAGAAGTTTCCATGGTCTTGCCGGCTTCTACCGGCGCTTTGTGAAGAATTTCAGCACCATTGCAGCCCCATTGAACGAGTAACCAAGAAGGGTGTTGAATTTGTGTGGGGTAAGTCACAAGAAGCTGCTTTTGAAGAGTTAAAGAATTGTTTAACTTCAGCCCCATTGCTTTCTTTACCTGATTTTAATAAATCCTTTGTGATAGAATGTGATGCTAGTGGGATAGGTATAGGAGGTGTCTTGATGCAAGAAGGCAAACCCATAGCATATTTTAGTGAGAAACTTGGTGGTGCTCAACTGAATTATCCGGTTTATGACAAACAATTATATGCTCTAGTTCGGGTTCTTGAAACTTGGCAACATTATCTTTGGCCTAAAGCATTTATCATTCATTCCGATCATGAGGCTTTAAAATACTTGAAAGGCCAAGCAAAACTGAACCGTAGGCATACCAAGTGGGTTGAGTTCATTGAGTCTTTTCCCTATGTTGTTAAGTACAAGAAGGGGAAAGAAAACGTTGTTACTGATGCTTTATCACGAAAAAGTGTTTTGCTTAATCAATTCGAGGTTAAGGTCCCAGGATTAGAGCACATAAAGGAATTATATGCTGCCGACCTTGTTTTTGCAGAACCATACTTGAAATGTCAAGAAGGAAAAGGGTGGGAAAGTACCATTTGCATGATGGGTTCTTGTTCTGAGATAACAAATTGTGTGTTCCAGATTTGTCCATTCATTTGCTTTTATTGCAGGAATCACACATGGGTGGTTTGATGGGTCACTTTGGAAGAGAAAAGACCTACTTGCTGCTGAGTGATCACTTCTATTGGCCAAAGATGAGGCGTGACGTGGAGATGTTTGTGCAGCAGTGTACAACTTGCCACAAGGCTAAATCAAAATTAAACCCCCACGGTTTGTATACTCCACTCCCCACCTTAAATGCTCCTTGGGAAGACATAAGAATGGACTTTGTTTTAGGATTACCAAGAACTAAAAAGGGGAGGGATTCAGTTTTTGTCATTGTGGATAGGTTCTCTAAAATGCTAGATTTATTCCCTGTCATAAGAGCGATGATGTGTCGCATGTAGCTGACTTTTTTTTAGGGAAATTGTGAGATTACATGGCATGCCCAGGACCATTGTTTCAGACCGAGATGTGAAGTTCATGAGCTATTTTTGGAAGACTTTGTGGGCCAAGCTTGGTACGAAGTTGTTATTTTCAACAACTTGTCACCCACAAACTGATGGATAAAAAGAGGTGGTGAACCGTACACTTTCCATGCTGCTATGAACAATGATCAAGAAGAACCTAAAGGAGTGGGAGGAATGCTTGCCACATGTTGAGTTTGCATATAATAGGGCAGTCCACTCAACAACGCAGATGTGCCCATTTGAAGTTGTGTATGGTTTCAAGCCCATTACACCACTTGACTTGCTGCCACTTCCACTTCAAGAACGTGCCAACATGGAGGCTTCCAAGAGGGCCGACTATGCGAAGAAAATCCACATGAAGACCAAGCAAGAAATTGAGAAGAAGTCAGAGTACTATGCTGCAAAGGCAAATAGGAGCCGCAAGAAGTTGATCTTTGAGCCCGGTGACTATGTTTGGGTTCACCTTCGGAAGGACAAATTTTTGGAGAAACAAAAGTCCAAGTTGCTACCCCGAGGTGATGGCCCATTCAAGGTCCTTGCAAGGATAAATGACAATGCCTACAAGATTGAGCTTTCAGGAGATGAATATGCAGCGAGCAACACCTTCAATGTTGCTGATTTGTCTCCATTCCATGGTCATGAAGAATCAGAGTCGAGGTCGACTCTTTTTGAAGAAGGGGAGGATGATGAGGACATCCCTCACGACTACACCTATGAGAGACCAATGACTCGAGCCAAAGCAAAGCAATTACAACATAAGGTGAATCTTTTCCTTAATGATTATGAACATGCATCTCATAAGAGTCATGTACTACTTAATGGAGGTGCATTACTTGTCCTCAGGTTTGAAGCACAGGATCAAGACATGGTGAACACTTGATGCCCAAAGAGAGCAAGTTGAAGTCGATGTGCTGATGTCCAGATTTTGTACTTCAGCTTTATGATGAATTCTGTATCATTCTAAGTGGTACCACCCTAAGCATTATACATGGATGGAAAGGTCTTGAAGTCTACTTTCATATGCAATAAACGGCACATTAATTATATAATACACTTGGACTTTCCATGCTGCTATGAACAATGATCAATAAATGACTATGGAAGCCTCCTTGTATCATTCTAAGAGGTACCACCCTAAGCATTATATGGTCTCTCATTAATTATATAATACAAAACTCAATAGAACCACTAGTCTCATAGAAACATAGTATAATCTCCCCCTCAAATCATGCATAGTGTAGAATATTCCATGAATACATATGCACTTGACAAATAACAAATAAGAGATATATATATATAGTTATATCTTAGGTTCAAGAAAGCAACCATAATATTGAAGGATTGACATTTAAGAACAATATATGTAAAATCATGCTTCCATGAACCATATGCGAATATATTTTACGCAGCTCGCAAAGAACTACAAATACATATGCAATAAAAGGTATGTGGATACTAATTAGATCGGCATAAGAAAAACTCACATACTCATAATTCTATAATGAAGATAGCCACAAGAGATATACCACTCGAACTTGATAATTTTTGAATTCGTCACGATATCTCATAATTCATTGCCTACTTTCATCATCTCCATCCTCATTTGTGTAGTCAGCATGAATATAAGGCTACCCATGAATACATCCACAATATCACTTCACCTCATGAAACTAAGCCAAATATAAGCTTGCAAACACGTTAGTCTCAACTTCACAAAAGATATAGGATAAGATTATCCATGCTCACAATTTGAATGACTCGTGAAGGACAAGAATTTTTCATTAAAAACACATGAGGAGAGTATCGTGCATTTTGCATGTTCATGACACATACAAGGATATGATAAGAATTAATACATAGATGTCATGATCAAATATTCAAGACTTGATGCATATCAAGAGATGCTAAGCACATATACATGCACATAATCACCGTGGTAAGAAATTTCAAATAAAGCATTTGGTAATCAACAAGTCATGATAAAAAATATAAGTAACAACACATGACATGTGAGATGGATTGAAAGGGATATAAAATAAAAATAAGCCAACTAATCAAGCATATCATGATAAAAGGTAATATTTGTAGTGAACATGATATGAAGCATGCATGTCATATATGTGATGTCTTAACAAGATTTGCATAAAACACCAGCCATAATAAGCAACCATATCATGGAAAAATATAAAGATTTATAGAAACATGATATGAAGCACTTTAAACATGGCAAAGATAATGAAAGACACACAAGTCAAGACAAGCATTGCAATCTCCCAAAATAAGATGAGATATCTAGGATTGCAATCTTCATGCAAGATAGGAAATTACAACAAACTCTTGTAATCCTAAAAACACACATAACTATATGATGCAACAAATGCATGACATTAAATCAAGTTTATTCGGTATTCAAGAGGAGGATTTGGGTATAGTATGATCAAGAAACACCATAAGATTGATCCTTGAAAAATTAGTTTTACTTCCAACATTACTTTTTCTCCATATATGAGTTAATTCTCCAAATCCTCTCGAGTCACATAGACTCATGATGAGATCCTCAATATCATGCTTCTTGAGAATATATTGCATTGTGATTTGGCATATAGTTATAAGTGAATTTATTTTCATTGTATTTGGTACATTTGCTTTCCTGGATCATCATCCACCACAAAGGCGCATTTCCTAAGACAAGGAGAGAAAACAAAACAACTACCAAGAAACTTGATAGACATGTTAGACTCATGTACCAAAAACATGGTATAGGCTCCCCCTAACATTATTCATACAAGTGATTATTAGTTCTTGCAATTATGCACATAATCATGACAACCTGAGGGGAACATAGCCTATGAGTTGGTTTATGGCAAAAGAAATATAATAAAGAAAAACAACTTGCCATAAGCCATATGAACTGAAAGCACATGTAGGTTGCTCAAAAAATATATTAAGATACATAGCAATCTAACATATGAGAGGAGATTATAGTCTTTGTGAATTTCTATTGTCATGAACAAATGCTTGCATATAGGATAACGATAAGATTAAAACAAGACAAGCATGATCATATAAATTTGGCATCTAGTGTCACAAAGGAGCATTCTCTTATAAATCAAGTTCTAGTGCCAAGAAATTGTAATATAGAGCAACATGAAAATGTATATAAGTGAAACCAAGTCATTCTACATTTATAATAATATGGAGATATTTGCATATGAGTACGATTACCTCAAATCTGTTGTAACTAGAAGGCTTGCTTCTCTTTTCTATGAGAACCATCAATAATATATACCAACTTTTTAATTTCTCCATAAAGAGCAACTTAATAGCATAGATAATATAATGTTAAACTAAATTTCCAATGATTTCAAATTTTTGATACATGACCGGAATTTGTAGATTTAATTTTCATTGTCATCTCATCATCTTGAGTTTGTACTAATAGGACTTTGTCATCTTCATGACAAATAAAGGAAGTCATATTTTCTCCCTCCATAAACTTTTTCTCGGTAGACCCATCATCTTGCCTTAAGCATCCCTAAACCATCGGCTCAAGCTCATGTCCATATCTACCGATATCTTGAAGAGGTTTGACATCTACATATCTTTAGAAAGTGCAACCCACTAAAATGCATTAATAGCTATTTCTCTCAATCCACAGCTAGCCACGTCACCTACTAAATCACATCCCTCAGATTTTATGCTTTGAATTAATCAGGTTCGTCCATTGATCAGACCTCTCACAACCTTAGAATGATGAGACAATTCATACGGAGCTGCAGTCTTCCTCTCTAATTGACTTGCCTTCTCTAATGCAACCATTAAACACTGCCACAACTCTCAAAACGCACAATCCATTAAGAGCTCCCAACGCCTTACCTCTTGGGCTGCTGCATGCGAAACTGTTATCTCCACTGCCCAATCAAGAGCCCTTCATTAGTAGCCTCATTTATCACCCACCCAGAACATTTCCTCTGTGGGTTGCCCCTAAATCAAAGTGGCGGTGCATCTACCTGCTGCTCTCAGTATATAAACAAAGGTGAGAACCACTTCTCTTTTGGAAAATTCTGCGGCACTTGATCCTTCTATAATTTATCTCTTGCGCAGTTGCTAGGGCTGCGCTGCACCAAACATGGGTCGGGTCAATGTTCACCTGTGTTTCTGGGCTGGGAATCAATTCTAGTTTCCTTCCTCTTTTTGTATATTGCTACCTGAAAGATTTGGCCGTTCCATTACGCAGGTGATCAGTGTAAATATATACATGGTATGATGCAGTTTTGCAATGATATACCACTTTGTTTTTTTTATTATTTTTCCTTTCACTAAACTAAATTTGATCTATGTTTCTCCATTGTTCATCAGTAGTAGCTCAATTTGTATACTAATAGAAGAATATTCTCCATATAGTTTCAATAATATATCCCAGATTCAGTAATTACCTTGAATGTTATCCAGAACCCAGCATGCTAAATATTTTTTGCCGCCAATGCATATCAGTCTTATATTCGCATGTGTTGCCATGTTTCGCAAGAGAAACACATTGTACAATTTTATATATAATATACAAATACGTTGTTGTCGCATAGAGCTCCTAAAAGGTTCATACTTTAAGAATGTTTTTCCTATCTAATATTTTTTACCTGGGCAAAATGCTCTGCATCCACAAGTTACCACACTTAATTAGCACCCGTTCAATACTCTTTTATTTTGCATTAATCGATCCACCACCAAATAATAATTGTCAGTTTGTTTTCTTTACTCTACCATGAGCAATCCATCGACTGCCTAACATAACTTTTGAAATCAGAGAATAAATGGTGCAGTTTTTTTTTGTTTAAACCACAAGATGGAACTAACAGTTTTTTGTGAAAATATCTGTTTTAGGTGCCATATAATTTCTTCTATGCTTGCTAACCCATTCATACAAATATAAAAAAATAAGTTAAATTCTTTAAGAGGCCAAATGTCTAATAATTACTCTGAAACACCCATAGCATCGCGCGGGGAATTTCACTAGTTACTTCTCATTTCTTTCTCCAAGTCCTCAAATTTTTCTATCCATTCTTGAGATTCTCAATTACCTTGCATCGTTAGTCTTAACAATAAAATTTTTATTGCAAGGATAATCATAAATAAACAATTAAGCTCCTCATGCTTTTTCTCAAGCAAATTGAATTTGCCAGCTAACTTCTCTAACAAATAGCAACAAAAGGAGCATGTATTACTCATAATCTCAAAACTTTTACAATATCGAATCAAATGTTGACCAAAAATCCAAAGAGGCAAATTTAGCAAAAAAAAAAAAATGACTCATTTGAATTGACCTTTCTTGTATGAGTCACAAATACCTCGAACTTATATATACATAATATATGGTTCTAGTGGCAAGACTCACTTGGTGCTAAAATAGGACCAAATAAGATCAAGAATGTTTTTTTGTAAAATCAAATACATTTCAAACCATTGGTCATAGAAAAACGTTTTGAATACCAAAAAAACATCAATAATAACAAACTCTAGAGTTCAAGAAAAGATTTATTTTTGATTCCTTCTCAAAATGGTTTTATAAAAACAAACCTTTTATATCAAATACAAGATCCTAAAATCTATATTTGAGGCCAAAAACATTTTATTGATAAGGCACACTTTTGTATCACATAAAAGATAGGTTTGAAATAGATAGCATTTTTGCAAAAGGTTTTCTAACATTTTGGGTTCTTTGTCAAAGAGGCTATTTCAAAAGCTATTATAGCATAAATAAGAATGTATTTGTATTTTGGGACTGCAATAAATATTGAATGATATAGTGCTCCCCAAACGCAAGTTAACCATATCTTATCTCAAAATGATACAAATGAAGCATATAAGCAACATAAGATATGCGAGAATAACAAAAACCTACACAAGGCTAGAGAATAGATACTTTCATTGTAAATACATGTTACTGATCGAGATGACATTGGTTGAGGTTGTAGAACAATATTATTCATACTTGACACCCCTTCCATAAATGATGAGAAACACCAATTAGAAAGGATCTTGTCATAAGATGTGCAATATGATTAATCTCAAGTGAGCCAAGGCTTTAATGCATCTCCATGTACCTATTAACTCATTCAAGCTCTTTGTGGTACCCAAGTCATATTAGGTCCTTGTATGTTAGTCACAAGAGATTTAGGCACCCAAATGGCCTCTGCATTAGCATTGTGTGAACTAACAATGTTAGCAATAATAGTACCCCTTCTAGTCTTCTTATGCAAATAATGATCATTAAAAGGAATAGGCTTAGGATTGTTACCCATAGGACAATTATTGCCTATATGTCCTTTGTTCTGACATATATAGCAAATTTGATTCTTGCACTTGCAAGACATCTTCTCATCTTGCTCCTTGTTTGCTTCCATGGCGGTGAGATTTTTCTTGGATAACATAAATCCTTCATTCTTTTTATGAGGGCATGAAACAATTTCATGACCCTTCTCATTGCAACAATAACACTTCCTCTTGCTTTTTCTTGTTTTCTTTGTTGGAAGTGCGGCCTTGTCATCAACCTTGTTTAAACACATGGATGCATAGTGTCCCATGTTTAAGTATTTGAAGCACTTGACATGAGCTAACTTGTTGTCTTTTTCATTCTTGCTCATATCTTTTACTTCCTTCTTTGATGAGCAATCCCTAACATGATGACCCTTATGCTTTTCATGATCACCTACTGTAACACCCTACTTTTCAATTTCTAAAAAAATGCCAATTAAAAGCATTAAGCAATTAATGAAATAGCCCAGTACAAATTATTTTCTAAAAATAATTAATTAACTTATTGCATTTGCGTATCATGTCATTGCCATATAGTTTTTAATTGCGTTGTGCATTTAGTTTATTTATATAATTACCAGGAATTTAGAATAGGAATTAGGCGGGGGGGGGGGGGAGAGAGAGAATTAGAAAGAAAAGAAAGGGAGAAAACCAGAACAGTGGGCCGAAACCCACCATTCTGGGCCACCCCAGAATCCCTCCTCCCCTTTCCCCACCCGCACTCCTCACTCGGCCCACTCTGCCATGGCCCAGCACCACGCCAGCCCCCCCCATCCCGTGCGCACCGAAGGCGCCCCGCCAGAGAAACTGCCTCCCTCCCACTCCCTTCTCTCGCTGACAAGCGGGCCCGCCCCATCATCCCCTTCCTCCCGCTGAACTAGCCTCCTTCCAAAATTCCCCCCTCCCCGTTCGAATTAGGCGCCTCCGCACCGCCTCCCGTGCCCTGCCAACACCACATCCGTGATCGCCGCGCGCTCCGTGATCACCGCCCCCACTTTCCCCTCATTAACCTCTGCCGTCGGCTTCGAATTTTGGCAAACCGGCGAGATTTGTGGCCTCGGCTTCCTGGCCAATTCCTGGCAACCCTAGCCTTCCCCTCTATAAAACCCGAGCCATCGACCCCCCTGCACCCATCCTCGCTGCGCCCGAGCTCTCTCCCCTCTGCCTTTGCTCCAGTGCCGCCATGCGCGAGTTCTCCGCCGCCTCCGGTAAGGACTCCGCCGCCGTCATGATCCGGTTTGACACCTCCTACAGCATCGCAAGTTGTCCAGGAGCAGCCGACACCTCTCCCCTGATGTCACCGACGCCGTTGGACCCTCCCCCGTCGATTGTCGACGATCGTGCTCCGCCGATTCCTGTCGTGAGCCCCTCCCCGGTCTTCAAACCCTTCGCGCCACCCCTCTGGTGAGCCCGCCATGCCCTCCTCTCCCCTTTGGACCCCTCCCGGCCGAGTCCCGACCACCGAAGCGCCGATCCGGCCAACTCCGGCGAGCCCTGCGTCGCGCCGCCGCCTGGAGTGGCCGCCACCGGTAGTCCTCCCCGCCCTCTGTTCCTGGCCATTAGATCTTGATCGAAGGGTCCAGATTACATACACCTTCGGGTTATGTAATCGGTCCACCGTGGACCGTTGTAACACCCTAATTTTTCAAATTTTGGAATATTTCAAAATTTTCTAGAATTAATTAGGTTATTAGTATTTTATTAAGAAAATAAATTATTTTCAAAAGAAAATAATAAATATTAGGTTATTTTAAAAATATTGGTTGTTGCATTCATGCCTATTAGATTCATTACGTTTTATTGTATGAGAATGGGTTTAAAGATATGATTAGATTTCGAGTTTATTTTGATTTATTTATAGAAAAGAAACAGGAATAGGAAGAGGAAAAGAAAGGAGAAAAGAAACCCCCGGGCCAAAACCTCTCCAACCAGGCCCACCCCGGATCCTCCCCTTCCCCCTCCCGGCCTGCCATGACCATGGGCCGAATTTCCCTCCCCCGGCCTAGCCTTCTCTCTCCTCTCTTCCCTCTCCCCTCCTGGGTCGAAAGCCTTCCTGAGGCCCGGCTCCCACTTCCCCCTCCCTCCCTCCTTTGGTCTGCGCGGCCCAGCCACCTCGGCTCGCCTGCTCGGCCCACCCCGCGAAGCGCTCGGCCCAGCCGCCCCCCGCGCCTCGGCCCACCCCAGCCCGCGCGCGCCCCCGCAAACCCTAGCCGCCAGCATCGCCGCTGCCTTGGCGTGCGCGCCCGGCCACCTAGGGGTCCGCACCCCTATAAATAGGGCGAGACCCACGCCCGCGCTTCCCTTTTCCCACCGCCCTGCCGTCTCGCCGCTGTCACGAGCCACGCCGCCGCCGCGAGCCCCGGCCTCCCCGCCGCCGCGCAAGCCCGCCGCCTCTGGCCTCCTCGCGCCGCCGCACGACCCCGGCGAGCATCCCTCGCCTCCGCCCCCGCCGCGTCCCTCGCGCCCCTTCTCCTCGGCTTTCACGCACCAGGGCGCCGCCTCCAGCGAGCCCCGCCCTCTACGCCGCCGTCAATGGCCGCCGGTCCACGGTGGACCCGTGGACCACGGGTCAATGCCGGTCCACAGACCCATGGACTCGGTCCATGGGTTTTTTAGGGTTTATTTTTTTAATTAAATCCTGAGTAATGCTAGTTTTACACATAGGCCCCTGGACTGTAATGAAATTAGGTTTTAGACTAATTTTCTGTAGAACTTATATTTAGGCCCCTAAGTTATTAATTAATTATTTTTAATCCTGTAATTTTACAAAAACACCCCTGTACATATCTTAAATTATATTTTAGTTTTGTAATTTTACATAAACAACCCAATACCTTCTAGTAATTCTATTTTAGCCCTAATTTTTGTAAGTAACAATTTAACTTGGGCATTTTACACTTAGGCCCCTATACTTATTTCTAATTATGTTTTAGTCTTGTCTTTTTACACCTAGGTCCCTAAACTTATAAATAATTATATTTTGGCCCTGTAAATTTTACAGTTAGGCCCCTGAACTTTTCCAAAATTACATTTTAGTCCTCCAATTCTTTATAAATTATATTTTTATATGTATCTTTTAATATTTAGTCCCTGTACTTTTCATAAATTACATTTTGAACCCTAAAATTTTTATAAATTATATTTTATATGTATATTTTATAGTTTAGCCCTTATATCTTTTTAGAATTACGTTTAGGCCATTTAACTTGTCTGTTTTGACATTTTAACTCTTGAAATTTCAAATCTTCATAACTTTTCAATCGTAGCTCCGATTTAAAAAATTCTTTCACCAGAGCGATCGTAGTGTTTAATATTAATTATTCATATTATTTTATAATATTTTACTAATTTAATATTTTAACCCTAGAACTTTAAACCTTCGTAACTTTTTACTCGTAACTCGGATTGAGGCGATTCTTGTGCTCACGCGATCGTAGCAACGCGTACTTTTTCATAGTATTGTTTCCCTTGTTGTTTGTTACTGTATGGTATATTGTTTCCCTTGTTGATTCTTGTGCTCTCTATCTCTATGCATGCTTGTTAATATTGAATCCCATGTGTCATATCCAATTTCATATTATTCCTTGTTGCCTAGGTTCTGGTGTAGCTTATTAGTATGGGTATGTCATGCTTAGTTTGCTATGTCAGAAATGGAAGTGTCTATTGCTAATCTTGACTAATGATTCACTTTAACATAATGATCATGAGGGATGGGTAATCCTTCGTAGCAACATGGAACCTAGGTGATCCAAGCAGGAGGATGGCAAGGATGGTGCGGGTATGCACATGTACTCGGTATAGTACTGTGGGATTGTGGTGGTACCTGCTTGGGATCACAAGAGTAGTTTGTGGAGCGGCCACCCAGGAAAACAGCGCAAAGCACATGGCTGATATGGGTAGGCTTGGTTTAGTATCGAGATGTCTTCCTAGTTTTGTGAGCAGTCGAGGAAGGAGGACGGGACGGTTTAATCTTGGACTCAGGTGATGGACGGTTTACTCCTAGCCACGACGCCAGAGGGGGCTTCTGTAGGAACGGTTTAATTCCGCAGCGGTGAAACCTTAGCATGGATTGTTTGCAAGCTGGGAAGCGCTCTGAAAGACCTTGTGGTGATCTCTTGGCCTCACACCTATGGTAGTGTGATTTGGGCAACATGGAGACTTTCTAGTCACTGCATAGTGATGAAATCACCAACCCGTGGGTAAAGTTGTGCAACCTCTGCAGAATGTCAAACTGTTATAATAGTCGTGCTCACGGTCATGAGCGGCCTGGATCCTCACACATTTAGGAAGGTGGTTTATGGGCGGAATTGGTGGGTAGCCAAGTTTTGTTTGGGCGGTGTAACCCTTGGTTTGCTACAAGCGGCGTAACCTGTAGTGTGGATTCATATGGGCGGTTTAACCCATGGTTTGGTACCGGTGGTGTAACCTGTAGTGTGGATTCATATGGGCGGTTTAACCCATGGTTTGCTACAGGTGGTGTAACCTGTAGTGTGGTTTCTTATGGGCGGTTTAACCCATGGTTGGCTACAGGTGGTTTAACCTGTAGTGTTGGACAGATGAGATAACTGGTGGGAACTTTTCACTTAGTAGGTAGGAGTGCATTTCAAATGGTCTTAGGTGTAGTGCTCATTTATGCAAATGAACCATTGTGTTAGCCTTTCTTCTATTAAACTTGCATGTCATATTTTCCCCCACTTGCTGAGTACGACATGTGCTCACCCTTGCTATTTTCCTTTGTTGTTGTACTATAAATTGCTGCTCAGAAGATGGAGATATGGACTACATTGATGAAGACTACTACTAGGCGTGCGTGCCCCCGGTCGATTGCCTGTGGTGTTATGGTGTCTTCCGCTGTTATTTGTCAAGAGAGTCGATTTAATCTTCAAAGACAATTATTTATGTAATAATGGTACGCTTTATTAATGACATTGGTTATACTGTTATTCACTTTACTGTTGATACATGTGAAACTTGTTCCTGGGCACACATATGATAAGCACTTGGTTTTGTCCTTAAAACCGGGTGTGACAATCGTTGGTCCATAGTAACCGTAGACCCGGTCCACGGGGTTTTAGATTTAATTTAAATTGTTTAATTCCTGGATAATGCTAGCAGTTTTGCATTTAGGTCCCTGCGCTTAGGCTAAATTAGAATTATGCCCCTGTTTCTATCCAGAAACTTTAGAAAATTATATTTAAGCCCCTAAAAATTTTAATAATTATTTTTGCATAGTGTTTTAATAGGAACACCCCTATACATTATTAAAACTATTAGTTTGGCCATGTAATGTTTACAAAAACACCGCTGGACTTATTTTTAATTATATTTCAGTCCTGTCTTTTCACACTTTAGTCCCTGAACTTGTTATAAGTTACATTTTAACCCCTAGATTTTCCTTTAAGTTACTTAGGCCCTGTTATTTTGCAGTTTAGTCCTTGTAGTCTCTGAAAATTACCTTTTAGCCCTCAAACTAGCCTGTTTTTACTATTTTACCCCTAGAACTTCAAATAGGCATAACTTTTTAGTCGTAACTCCGATTTAGGTGATTCTTGCGCCAAAATGATCGTAGGAACATAACCTACGGATTCATGGCATTTACATATTGTTTTTCGACTGTTGCATGGATGTGTTTTGATTTGTTATGCAATTGCTTGTGTCGGTACTTTTACGTAAAGACGAGCACACACAAGGACCACCCTACGAGGACTTCCAGGAGCAGGAATTTGAAGTGCTTGAGCAACCTCCCGCACAGGACGAAGGCATGTGTCCTTGATGCATTTTTCCCCTAATATAATTTTATTGTAAAATTACATGCTTGTGTCAATTGATTGGGAACGTATGGTTAGGGTTTACTAGCATTGTGTTACCTTGTCCTTGTTGCCTTAAACTAGAGTTTTAATGGGTAGACATGCTTAGTTGCTTATTGGGTGGTTGGGTCCAATTTAATGTTGTCTAATGAACAATACCACATGGGGAATGATTGGTAATTCTTTGAACAACATGGATTAGGGATCTATGCAAGCCGGATGGAATGGATGGGGTGCCGTGGGCACATGGTTGGTGGTAGTATGCTTGTTGTAGATCCTAGGACTCGGTTCTTGGAGCGATGACCCAGGAAAACAGTGCCATCATAAGACCGATATGGGTAAGGCTTGGCCTAGTATTTAGGTGTTCTTCCAGTGTCGGTGCAACATGTTGGTGCAGCAGGGAACGGAAGTCAAGAGGACTGTCCTTAGATCCGAATGGCTCAAGAGGGGGGCTCCTTGGGTGATTAGCTCCTTAGTGATGGGCTATCACTTATGGACGGGAGTGGAACCTTAGTGGCTAGAATGTACTGGGAGACCCTTTGGAAAAGCCTCGTAGTGAAACCCAGCCACACACCAAAGGAAGTGTGTAATGTGGGCCACGTCCACAGGCACAAAGGGAATCACGACTTGTGGGTAAAGTGGTGCAAACTCTGTAGGGTATCAAACTATCATGACAGTCGTGCTCACGGTCAAGAGCGGCTTGGAATCCTCACAAGATTAGTTGGGGGTGGTTGGATTGGTTGGGATGGTTTGGAATGGGATTGAGTAGTACCACATGGATTTGAGGGATGGGATGACCCCACTTAGTAATTAGGTTGCATAGGACATTAAAAGCTCATGCCTTTTAAGCCTTCCTTGCCTTAGCCTCATGTTATCTTTTCCCCCACTTGCTGAGTATGGCACGTACTCACCCTTGCCATACCATATTGCTGCTCAGCCACAGGAGAGGAATGGAACCACTATGAAGACGATGGAGGCGAGTACTAGGCGATGGTCCACCAGTCGATGCCTATGGATTCTTGGGACATCTATGCTAGTTTATTTCCGCTGCTTTGATGTACTTTTCTTTTAGACCTACGGGTCCTTTTGTAATAAAGATATGATGTAATAATTAAAGGATATGAATATTTATTCTATTTACCATTGATGATATACCGTATGTGTGTGTAACTTGATCCTGGGCACACGTACGGCTGCACCCATTTTGCTCCTTAAAATGGGTGTGACAGAAGTGGTATCAGAGCCATATCGACTGCAGGACGTCAGCCTAGTTAGCCATGGATGTATTTAGGGACCCTATTTTGCTTTACATCTCTACAAACTATTTTAACAAAATATTAATCCTTGTTGTTTTCTTATTTTTCTTTTGTTGATTTTTAGATTTCTTTTAACCATTGCTTATTCATGCCTTGTTATTTCAAAAAAATGTAGATAGCCCGCACCAAGAAGACCGCTCGTAAGGCTACGTCTGGACGCCTTGACCCTAGGCATGTTTGGAAGGAAGAAAGTGAAGAGGTAAACCAGACCGAACGCGAGAAGACCTCAGTGATGGACGAGAAGATTCTAGAGGCACCACAGGAAGATCCCATGAAAGAAGAAGATCCCAAGGAACCTGAAGAGGAAGAACCTGAAGAACATGAGCAAGAAGAGGATCCTGAGGAACCACAAGGGGAAGAAGACCCTGAAGACCCTGAGGACCCTGAAGATCCTGAAGATGGTGACGGCTCAGAGGAGGACGGAGACCCAGCCGTCCGTCAGGCCGAGAAGTACCGCTCTTTTGGACTTGAGGGTGAGACCTTCTCCAAGATTCAGCGGAAGCTACATGAGAGTATTGGCATCACCAACAAGATGTAGTATTTCCTCAAGAAGGTGGATCGCCCTTTCCATGAGGAATGGGTAGCAGAGGTCAACATCTACGACGGCGACCGCATCCTATCTACTCACCGTGGCCGCACCCCCAGGGCTACTCGTGAGGCCACAGTGGATGACGCCGCCTGGAGGGCTCTCACTATCCTCTACTACACTCACCGCCGTGGAATAGCAAGGACAAGTTTTGCCCATATTCCTCGTTGGAAGCCAGGCACGGAAAAGTACACTCTCGCCCCTACAGAATGGTATGTGAGCACCAGAGAGATGGATGAGACCCAGGGAGTCACTTTGGACTTAAGCCATGCTATGGAGGCCTTGCAGAAGTAAAACCGTGCTCTTCAGAAAAGGCTCCGTGATGCGGAGTCTCATATAAAAAGCCACTACCGGGTCAAGACGGGCGGGCAAAGTGACCTCTACTCCTCTGGCCTCCGTACCTGGACTACAAACTCCCCAAAACATGCCAGCTCTCTACCTTCGGTCTCCGATGAAGCCAGCTCCCGTGCCTAGGAGATTCCCTTACCCTATGAATAAAGATTGTAATAATCAAACGTTTAGATCGATTTGCTTTCATGGTGTGATGTAATGAACTCTTTTGCTGGGTGTGCTTGATGTGAGTTGTGGGATGCCTTGGCACCTTGTCCACAACCTCATCTTTTGTTTGCTTATTAAATGAACTATCATTTTGGTTATCATTCCTTGATGCATTTAGTTGGGGTTCTTTCTCTTTCACTATTATTCCACCTCGCCTCACACCACTTCCACCACTCATTCTCTCAGATGGTTTGCACTAGGGGACATGCTGAAGGTAGCCACCAGAACAATGAGGGTGACAACAATGCTCTGAACCTTGAGCAACTCTTAGCCATGCAGACTTAGCTTATGTAGACGGTGATCCAAACCTTGGGCGCCATCCAGCGCAACGCCCAGCAGAACCACCATGCCCCTCCACCTCCACCTCCACCCTAGAATAGGTTGGGAGTTCCTAAGGACTAGGCCACCTACCTTCTCCTAGTCCAAGGATCCTATGGAAGCTGATGATTGGCTCAAGGCCATAGAAGAGAAGTTGATGATCGCCCAATGGAATGATCGAGAGAAGGTTCTATTTGCAGCTCATCAGCTGTTTGGTATAGCCACAGACTGGTGGGAAGCTTATTGCAATGCCCATGCTAATGTGGAGACCATCACTTGGAATGAGTTCAAGGCTAGCTTTCGCTCACACTATGTCCATACGGGCATCAAGTTGTTGAAGAGACAATAATTTCAAGATCTGAGGTAGGGAAGCATGACAGTGAGTGAGTACCTGAATAGGTTCATCCAACTATCCAGGTATGCTCCTGAGGATGTGAGCACAGATGAGAAGAAGCAGTACATGTTCATGAGGGGACTACAGAATGACATCCAGTTCCAACTGCTGAACAATGACTATGCAAACTTCCAGAAACTGGTGGACAAGGCCATTGTTGTGAAGAACAAGCGTAATGAGATTGAAAGGGAAGGCAAGAGGAAGATGCCCTTTCAAGGACAATCATCTGGTAGTAACACTCGTCTCTGCCTGATGCCATCCCCCAACCCCTACTACCATACTCCCAACACAGTCAGGCCACCCAAGCAAGCTCCACGCCCCAACTTCTAGATGCAACGCCCCAACAATCAGGCACCTCACCCTAACCCACAGTATGCACCTCGCCCCACCTATCAGCAGGCACCCCACCCCGCAGCCCCAACAGCACCACAAAGCATGAACCGCAATGCTTCTGGGAATACTATTGGTCCGAAGAGAGTCTGTTATCAGTGTGGACAGGAGGGTCACTTCATAGGTCAGTGTCCCCAGCGAAACAGTGCATCAAGGCCAGCTCCATCTCAGAACCCAACCAACTTGCTGCAAGGCAATCGAGGACAGCAGAATTATGCTCGTGGCCACATCAACCACGTCACTACTTAGGAGGCCGAACAAGCTACAGATGTGGTGCTCGGTATGTTCTTAGCTAACTCTCAACTTGCAACCATTTTGTTTGATTAGGGAGCATCACATTCATTCATAACATCCGCCTATGTTGCAAAGTACAATCTGCCAATTGCTATTATGAAACATACCATGCTAGTTAGTTCTCCTGGGGGAGAAATTTCACACCCGGTTCCAATGACTGAAACCGAATGCATTTGTATGCATGCCCAGGAACAAGTTTTCATGCACACAGGACAATTATTGTAATAAAGGAACAATATCTTCACTAAATCGATAACTTTATTACAAGGGTGACCCGTAGGTCAAAAGAAATAAAAATACATTGCAGCGGAATAACTAAGCATTGGCGTCCTTCAGCTCTCACAGGAAGTCGACCAGAAGACCGCAGGCCTAGAGCTCTTCTCCATCATCGTCATCATTGTACCATCCTTCTCCTGTAGCTAAGCAGCAATGTGGTATATAGCAAGGGTGAGTACGTGTCATACTCAACAAGTGGGGGAAAAGATGACATGGGGCTAAAGACAAGGAAGGCTTTAAAGAGGGTTTATTGCATGAGCTTTTAATTTCCTATGCATCCTAATTACTAAGTGGGGTCATCCCAACCATTAATCCATAGGATACTATTCAAAGCAAGTCCAATCCCATCCACCAACCAACCATTCCCTACCATTCCAAACATTCCAAACCACAACCCATAACCAACTAATCTTGTGAGGATTCCAGGCCGCTCTTGACCGTGAGCACGGCTGTCATGACAGTTTGATACTCTGCAGAGTTTATACCACTTTACCCACAAGTCGTGATTTCGTCCCCTGTTGCCAGGTGGACTAGAGTCTCCATGTTGCCATGCCGGCCAAACACTAGCACACTTTCTTAGGTGTGCGGCCAGGAGATCACTACGAGGCTTCTACAAAGGGTCTCCCAGTACATGCTAGCCACTAAGGTTCCACTCCCGTCCATAAGTGATAGCCCATCACTAAGCAGCTCATCATCACAGGAGCCCCCTCTTGAGCCATTCGGATACAAGGACAGTCCTCTTGACTTCCATTCCCCGCTCCACCAAAATGCTGCACCAACACTAGAAGAACTCCTAATTAATCAGCCAAGCTATTCCATAGCAGCCTTGTGATGGCACTATTGTCCTGGGTTACCGCTCCAAGAACCGGGTCCTAGGATCTACAACAAGCCTACCACCACCAACTATGTGCCCAGGGCACCACATCCATTCCATCCGGCTTGCATAGATCCCTAAGTCCATGTTGCTAATAGAATTACCAATCATTTTCTCACATGATATTGTTCATTAATCAAGATTAATATTAACCCAACATCCCACAAGCAACCTAAGCATTATCTACCCATAACCAACCAACCAACTAGTTCAAGACGACAAGGAAAAGGATAAAGCAATACTACGGAAACCCTAACAATAGGTACCCATTCATTTGACTCAAACATGCAATTCTATAATAAATGTTATAATAGGTACAAGATGCATCAAGGACACTTGCCTGGAAATGGATGTTGCTGCTCAGGTCTTCAATTCACGCTCTTCCGATCCTAGGAACAACACGTTCTCTAATTAACGTCACGCAGGCACAACATGCACACAACCATATAAACAAACTAAGAAATAGTACACCGAACAATAATAAAGTACTTTAAAAGCAATTTCAAAAGATAGTACTCGTTGCTATGATCGCGTGAGCGCAAGAATCATCTAACTCGGAGTTACGAGTAAAAAGTTACGAAGGTTTAAAGGTGTATGGTTAAAATAGTAAAAACAAACAGGTTTAGGGACCTAAACGTAATTTTGAAAAGTACAGGGACTAAATTATAAAATAACAGAGTGAAAATAAAGTTTAGGAAAAATTTAGGGACTAAAATGTAATTTATAATAAGCTTAGGGACTAAAGTGCAAAAAGATAGGACTAAAATATAATTAAAAATAAGCGCTCCGGTCGGCGGTTCCTCGTCGTGAGAAGTCGGGAAGGGAGAGGGGAGAGAGGGGAACCTCACCGAGGTGGTGAGAGGGCGCGGGGGAGGCCATGAGGCGGTCGGCGGCGGGGCTCGGAGGCCGTGGCGGTCGGAGCTCGGCGGGGAGGGCCTCCGGGGGGTCGTGAACGAGCGGGGGAGAGGCGGCGTAGCAGGGCGGTGCCAAGGGGGGGTTTTATAGGGGGAGAGAGGGAGGGGAGACGAGCGGGCTCGAGCTCGCCGGGGGAACGGTCGGCGATGGCCGCTTGAGCGTGGAAACGCGCGCTAATGCGCATTTAGGGTGCAGGAGTGGGGAGAAGGGGGAGCGGAGGGGTGCGGCGTGCGCGGGCGCCGGTTTCGGAAGGCGAGAAGGCGAGGGGTGGGAGATCGACGGGGCCGGCGTCGGTTTTCGGCGGCGGGGAGAGAGAGAGGCGGGAGGAGGGAGACGGGCGGGGTGGGGCCGGGCTGTCAGTCGGGGTGGGGGCTGGGCTTCAGAGGAGTTGGGCCGGGGCGCTACGGCTGGGCCGGGGTAGGGAGGGGGGATGCTGGGCCGTGGTGGGAAAAAGAAGGGAAGGGGAGGGGAGTCGGCCTGGGCCGGGGGAAGAGAAGGGGAGGAGTGGGGGTTCCGGGGTGGGCCAGAATGGTGGGTTTCGGCCCACTATTCTGGTTCCTCTCTTTCTCTTTTTTTTCCTTTCTAATGCTATTTCCAATATCTACTCACTAAATAAAATTCTAAAATGAATTGAGCATGTAACTATTCAGCATCAATACAACAAATAATAATGATAATAACCTAAATTAATTTAGTTAATTTAGAAAATAGCTCTTTTGCCTAAAATAAATTATAATTATCTAATTAATTTATAATATATTTTTTAATCTATTATAAAAAATATTGAAATTTAGTGGAATTGGGTCACAAACCAAAATTTGAAATTTTGGGGTGTGACAAGAAATTAGAACCAATCAAATATGCCCAAAGGTCGCCCTCAAAATAAGGGGCGTAGACTTCTCAGCCAATCTCATCAAACTAGACTCCAAGGGGATTGATATTATACTTGGAATGGATTGGCTACGCAAGTATGATGGAGTGATACAGTGTGCGAAGCGAGCAGTACAGTTGACTAGTGCAGAGGGTACCAAAGTTGAGTTCGTAGCAGCCAACTCTACAACCAAGGGGATCATACTGAACCATACCACCGGCACTCCCATAGAAGAGACACGAATGGTTTGTGACTTCCCTAATGTCTTTCCAAAAGAACTTCTAGGTATGCCGCCTGATCGCGACATAGATTTTGTTATCGACTTAATACCGGGAACTGCACCTATATCTAAGAGGCCCTATAGGATGCCAGTTAATGAGTTAGTAGAGCTTAAGAAGCAATTACAAGAGATGCTAGAAAAAGGTTTCATTCGCCCTAGTTTCTCACCTTGGGGAGCTCCAGTACTCTTTGTCGAGAAGAAGGATAAGACTCAGAGGATGTATATGGACTATCGTTCGTTTAATGAGGTGACCATCAAGAACAACTATCCACTTGTTCGATGATATTTTGTCACAAGTTCAAGTCGTATACATGAAGCAAATGAAGTCGGAGTCCCTGCCATCTCATGTACGAGTGCAAATATTCAAACTGCATTCATATACGTATATGAGGAGGACTCTATCTCCGCGTAACGTGGTAATCACGAAAGGATTAAGCTACCAGCCTTAGCATGTATGCCTCCGTCGTATACGCGGACTTCTCGTGCAAACCAGTATTATGAATCGTTTATACTGATAAGTGGGCCAGCTATATACTTTAGCCCGACAATTCAGGGGAGCAGATATGAGAGCAACGACGGCATCTTTGCCTTGTATGTGCCGTTTTTATCTCCTGCAATATCATGCACGTAACAAGCTTACCTCTAATTCATTCAAATCACAACGGAGTTGGTTCTCCGTACGAGAAAAGATCGGAACGACCCGGCAGCTAGCAGACGCGGCTCCCTTGGACTCCACCCTAACCTTGGCCTATAAGAGCCGGTCAAAGGCCAACGTACCGAGGGGAAGCAACCCTCGACGCGCAACACACCGCCGCGAGGCTCCTCGCAAGACCGATCGATCTCTCCCACGCACACGCCGCCAGGCTGCTCGCAACGCAATTCTGCGCTGCCGCCGCCACCACCATCCGTCTACACCAGCCAAAGGTCGCTGCTAGAAGCCGGAGGTCCCGCCAAGGTCAAGACGACCATGAGGAGTTCGTCGCTGCATGCCGGCAAAGAAGCAATGGCGTCCGTCACTTCATCCATGGGTGAGAACAGTTTTTAGATCATCTAATCTCCTATGCTTTAGCTTGCATGCATCGCACGGGGTGGCCTGCGCCGAGCCACAGCTGCTGTAATTCAAGGGATGTAGATCGATCCTTTCATCAAAGGCCCTAACGGTGGCGGCACCGAGGAGCCGTGCCGCACAGACGACCCAGCCGGTGGCGAAGAAGATGGAGATCGATGTCAATCCGACGGCAACGGACGCGATTAAGACGATCGATGTTGATCTAGAAGCTCGAGCCGTCATGAAGATCGGATCAGCGTCGACCTGGTGATTCGGGTCTTGACGTTCACCCATGGAAGCACCGGCGGCATGCACTCCGATGCTACACGAAGCGCTCCAAGCAATGAAGATCGACAAGGTTATGAAGTTGCTGAGCCCAAGAGCCGATCCTGTCGTAGCCGAGCCGTAGAAGACGATGGCAAGCAACAAGCGATGGCGGATGATGCCGAAGACGAAGGTCGAGGGCAAGGTGCTGCCACACGGGAAGATGAGCTGCTGCTGTGAAGATCGACTTCGAGCTCCAGAAGGCGTTGGTGTCAAGTCGAAGTGCTAGTTGATTCAACGTCACCTAATACTCAAGCCTACGTGTGCATGACATCAAGTGTACATGTGTGTGTGCACGTATACTCTGGTTGTACGCTGCTGATACAAAAAGTTACTTGAAGCCAAGCACATGCTTCGACGTGAGCATGCGCATGGATGTTTGTACCCCGCGCATGCACGTCTATCTACCTTGCGCGTGTTCTTTCAACAATCTCTATCCTTCCTCGACGACACTGCCAAGTCGCCACATCGAACGAGCCAAGCATCGATGTGCATGTTCCTCTACAACAATCACACTACACCGTGTTGTACGTGACTGACGAGGCCGGACGACAAGGGCGGGCGCTGCCGACGTGAAGGCCATGCTACAACCGGCTCATGGACCGATGAGGCCATGGACGACGCCGACGCCCTACCTACACCACCATCAACACACATGCATGGAGAACGCGAAGCGAAGACCAAAGACGACGACTACACGCAACTTAATCGGAGGTTCCCGAGCGAGCTTGACTCGCCGGGGTAATTAACTAGGAGCTTTCCGAGGCCATAAGAACCAAGAAGACCACATCGCACGAGTGAGATGGCCGCCATCCGGCTATGGAGCGCACACACATATGGAGACTATATTTGTATTTGTGTTATCAAATATAAATGAATATATGTTTCCTTCTTTTATTTTGTGTACTTAGTACACTGGCATGCCCGCGTTTATTTTATTTTCCCCGTGGCAGTGTCTAGGAGGTCCGCCTAGTCGGCGTGATTTTTTCCGCCCAAACACCACTACCACGGATTGAAGATCTGTTTGATCAGCTGAAGGGAGCTTGTGTCTTCTTTAAGATTGATCTGCGATCTAGGGACCACCAATTGAAGATCAGACCATCAGACATACCTAAGACGGCTTTTCGGACAAGATATGGATTATATGAGTATACCGTGATGTCCTTTGGGTTAACCAATGCACCAGCCTACTTCATGTACCTTATGAACAAGGTGTTCATGGAGTACATGGATAAGTTTGTTGTGGTGTTCTTTGATGACATCTTGGTGTTTTCGAAGAACAAAGAAGAGCATAAGGAACACCTGAGGCTAGTTCTAGAAAAGCTACGAGACCACAAGTTGTATGCCAAGTTGAGCAAGTGTGAATTCTGGTTGAAGGAAGTAGCCTTCCTCGATCATGTTATCTCCACTAGAGGAGTGTCAGTCGATCCCGGCTAGGTGAAGGACGTTGTAGACTAGAAACCGCCCCAAATAGAAAAGGAGATTAGAAGTTTCCTTGGGTTGGCCGGATACTATTGGTGATTCATAAATGATTTTTCCAAAATAGCGAAGCCAATGACTAGTTGTTAGGGAAGGACAAGAGTTTTGAGTGGACTCCACGTTGTCAAGCTAGTTTTCAAGAATTGAAGAGATGATTGACATCAGCCCCTGTCCTGATCTTACCAGACATCAGCAAGAGTTTTGATATATACTATGATGCCTCAAAGCAAGGACTTGGATGTGTGCTTATGCAGGAAGGCCATGTTGTAGCATACGCCTCTAGGAAATTACGGACGCATGAAGAGAAGTACCCAACACATGATTTGAAATTAGTAGCAGTGGTACATGCTCTGAAGATTTGGAGACACTATATCCTTGGTCACCGTTGTGAGATTTATACGGATCACAAGAGTTTCAAGTATATATTCACTTAAACTGAGCTGAACCTAAGACAATGGCGTTGGCTAGAATTGACCAAAGACTACGATGTGGGTATCAACTACCAGCCAGGGAAGGCAAATGTCGTTGTGGATGCCCTGAGTAGAAAGACCTATTGCCACCAGCTAACTGTGGAAGAGCTACCACCAGAGCTGTGCAAGGAGTTTGAGCAATTGAATCTTGGGTTTGTGAATGACCTAGAGACCGTTGCAATGGAAGTGGAACCCATTCTCGAGGAGGAAATCCGTAAGGGGTAGCTAGATGATGAGAAGCTAAGCGAGATAAGAAAGCCCATTAAGGAAGGAAAGGCTGCCGACTTCACAGAAGATGAGAAGGGCACCATATGGATGGGTAAACGGATATGTGTGCCAGACAAGAAGCCCATTTGTGACATGATCCTACGGGAAGCACATGACTCTGCATACTCCATTCATCCAGGGAATACTAAGATGTATCAAGACTTGAGGACTCATTACTGGTGGCATGGCATGAAGCGTGATGTCGCAGAGTATGTTGCTGTATGTGATACATGTCAGCGTGTCAAGCAGAACACCAACGACCCGCCGGTTTGCTTCAACCTCTGAAGATTCCCGAATGGAAATGGGAACAAGTCGGTATGGACTTCATAGTTGGGCTACCCCGTACACAGTTAGGATATGATTCTATATGGGTTATAGTTGATCGTTTAACCAAGGTGGCACACTTCATCCCTGTCAAGACGACCGATAGCGGTGCAAAGTTGGCAGAACTATACATGTCAAGAATAGTTTGCCTACATGGAGTCCCTAAGAAGATAGTATTTGATAGAGGCTCTCAGTTCACCTCGAGGTTTTGGGAGAAACTACATGAGTCACTAGGCACCAAGTTGAACTTCAGCTCCGCTTATCACCCTCAGACTGATGGGCAGACCAAGAGGACGAACCAGATATTGGAAGACATGTTGAGAGCTTGTGCTTTGGAATATGGCAAGAGTTGGGACAAGAGTCTACCCTACGTAGAATTTTCCTATAACAACAGTTACCAAGCAAGCATAGAGATGGCACCTTTCAAGTTCCTATATGGAAGAAAGTGTAGAGCGCCCCTATTCTGGAACGAGACAGGAGAAAACCAAGTCTTTGGACCAGAGATACTACAGGAAGCAGAAAGACAAGTTAAGATTTTGTCTCAAAAAAAAAGACAAGTTAAGATTGTGCGTGAGAACCTGAAGGATTCATAGTTAAGGTAGAAAAGCTATGCCGATCGTAGGCGAAGGGAACTATCCTTCAAGGTTGGAGATTTTGTATATCTCAAGGTATCACCCATGAGGGGTGTTAGACGCTTCAAGGTCAAAGAGAAGTTAGCACCACATTACATCAGCCCTTTCAAGATCCTCGAGAGAAGAGGAGAAGTTGCATATCAGTTGGAGCTGCCCTCCCAACTCACGGACGTGCATGACGTATTCCATGTGTCTCAACTAAAGAAGTGCTTAAGAGTGCCGGAAGAACAACTCCCCGTTGATGAAGTAGACCTTTGAGAAGACCTCACATATGCAGAACAACCAGTCATGATCCTAGAAATTGTTGAGAGGGTTACCAGATATAAGGTGATCCAAATGTGCAAGGTGCTCTGGAATCATCACACAGAAGAGGAAGCCACCTGAGAGCGTGAAGAAGAATTGAAAGCCGAGTTTCCCCATCTCTTCACCAATCTTTCCGAATCTTAAGGGAGAGATTCATTGTAAGGGGGATAGGTTTGTAACGCCCTACTTTTCAATTTCTATAAAAATGCCAATTAAAAGCATTAAGCAATTAATGAAATAGCCTAGTACAAATTATTTTCTAAAAATAATTAATTAACATATTGCATTTGCATATCATGTCATTGCCATATAGTTTTTAATTGCATTGTGCATTTAGTTTATTTATTAAATAATTACCAGGAATTTAGAATAGGAATTAGGCGGGGGGGGGGGGGGGGGGGAATTAGAAAGAAAAGAAAGGGAGAAAAACAGAACAGTGGGCCGAAACCCACCATTCTGGCCCACCCCGAAATCCCTCCTCCCCTTTCCCCACTCGCACTCCTCACTCGGCCCACTCTGCCACGGCCCAGCACCGCCCCAGCCCCCCCATCCTGCGCGCACTGAAGGCGCCCCACCAGAGAAACCGCCTCCCTCCCACTCCCTTCTCTCGCTAACAAGCGGGCCCACCCTATCATCCCCTTCCTCTCGCTGATCCCGCCTCCTTCCAAATTTCCCCCCTCCCCGTTCGAATCAGGCGCCTCCGCACCGCCTCCCGCGCCCTGCCAACACTGCGTCCGTGATCGCCGCGCGCCCCATGATCGCCGCCCCCACCTTCCCCTCATTAATCTTCCCTGTCGGCTTCGAATTTTGGCAAACCGGCGACATTTGCGGCCTCGGCTCCCCGGCCAATTCCCGGCAACCCTAGTCCTCCCCTCTATAAAACCCGAGCTATCGCCCCCCCTGCACCCATCCTCGCTGCGCCCGAGCTCTCTCCCCTCTACCTTCGCTCCAGCGCTGCCGTGCGCGAGTTCTCCGCCACCTCTGGTAAGGGCTCCTCCTTCACCGCATTCCCTCATCTTTGACGCGTCCCGATCCGGTTTGACCCCTCCTACGGCATCGCAGGTTGTCCAGGAGCAGCCGACACCTCCCCTATCGATCGCCGATGACTGTGCTCCGCTGATCCCTGTCGCAAGCCCCTCCCCGATCTTCAAACCCTTCGCGCGACCCCTCTAGTGAGCCCGCCATGCCCTCCTCTCCCCTCTGGACCCCTCCCGGCCGAGTCCCGGCCACCGGAGCGCTGATCCGGCCAACTCCGGCAAGCCCTGCGCCGCGCCGCTGCCTGGAGTGGCCGCCGCCGGCAGTCCTCCCCGCCCTCTGTTCCTGGCCATTAGATCTTGATTGAAGGGTCCAGATTACATACCCCTTCGGGTTATGTAATCGGTCCACCGTGGACCAGTGGACCGTGGGTCCATAGTAACCGTAGACCCGGTCCACGAGGTTTTAGATTTAATTTAAATTGTTTAATTCCTGGATAATGCTACCAAGTTTGCATTTAGGTCCCTGCGCTTAGGCTAAATTAGAATTATGCCCCTGTTTCTGTCCAGAAACTTTAGAAAATTATATTTAAGCCCCTGAAAATTTTAATAATTATTTTTGCACAGTATTTTAATACGAACACCCTTGTACTTTATTAAAACTATTATTTTGGCCATGTAATTTTTACAAAAACACCCTTGGACTTATTTTTAATTATATTTCAGTCCTGTCTTTTTACACTTTAGTCCCTAAACTTGTTATAAATTACATTTTAACCCCTGGATTTTACTTTAAGTTATTTAGGCCCTGTTATTTTGCAGTTTAGTCCTTGTAGTTTCTAAAAATTACCTTTTAGCCCTCAAACTAGCCTGTTTTTACTATTTTACCCCTAGAACTTCAAATTGGCATAACTTTTTACTTGTAACTCCGATTTAGGTGATTCTTGCGCCAAAACGATCGTAGGAACATAACCTATGCATTCATTGCATTTACATATTGTTTTTCCACTATTGCATGGATGTGTTTTGATTTGTTATGCAATTGCTTGTGTTGGTACTTTTACATAAAGACGAGCACACACAAGGACCACCCTACGAGGACTTCCAGGAGCAGGAATTTGAAGTGTTTGAGCAGCCTCCCGCACAGGACGAAGGCAAGTGTCCTTGATGCATTTTGCCCCTAATATAATTTTATTGTGGAATTGCATGCTTGTGTTAATTGATTGGGAACCTATGGTTAGGGTTTACTAGCATTATGTTACCTTGTCCTTGTCACCTTGAACTGGAGTTTTAATGGGTTGACATGCTGAGTTGCTTATTGGATGGTTGGGTCCAATTTAATGTTGGCTAATGAATAATATCACATAGGGAATGATTGGTAATTCTTTTAGCAATATGGATTAGGGATCTATGCAAGCCGGATGGAATGGATAGGGTGCCATGGGCACATGGTTGGTGGTAGTAGGCTTGTTGTAGATCCTAGGACCCGGTTCTTGGAGCGATGACCCAGGAAAATAGTGTCATCACAAGACCGATATGGGTAAGGCTTGGCCTAGTAATTAGGTGTTCTCCCAGTGTCGGTGTAGCATGTTGGTGGAGTGGGGAACGGAAGTCAAGAGGACTGTCCTTGGATCCGAATGGCTCAAGAGGGGGCTCCTTGGGTGATTAGCTCCTTAGTGATGGGCTATCACTTATGGACGGGAGTGGAACCTTAGTGGCTAGCATGTACTGGGAGACCCTTTGGAAAAGCCTTGTAGTGAAACCCTGCCACACACCAAAGGAATTGTGTAATATGGGTCGCATCCACGGGCACAAAGGGAATCAAGACTTGTGGGTAAAGTGGTGCAAACTCTGCAGAGTATCAAACTATCATGATAGCCGTGCTCACGGTCAAGAGCGGCCTAGAATCCTCACAAGATTAGATTAGTTGGGGATGGTTTTGATTGGTTGGGATGGTTTGGAATGGGATTGAGTAGTACCACATGGATTTGAGGGATGGGATGACCCCACTTAGTAATTAGGTTACATTGGACATTAAAAGCTTATGCAATCAACCCCTTTTAAGCCTTCCTTGCCTTAGCCTCATGTCATCTTTTTCCCCACTTGATGAGTACGGAACGTACTCACCCTTGCCATACCATATTGATGCTCAGCCACAGGAGAGGAATGGAACCACTATGAAGACGACGGAGGCGAGTACTGGGCGATGGTCCACCAGTCGATGCCTATGGAGTCTTGGGACGTCTACGCTAGTTTATTTCCGCAGCTTTGATGTACTTTTCTTTTAGAACTATGGGTCCTTTTGTAATAAGGATACGATGTAATAATTAAAGGATATGGATATTTATTCTATTTACCATTCATGATGTCCCGTATGTGTGTGTAACTTAATCATGGACACACGTACGTCGCACCCGTTTTGCTCCTTAAAAAGGGTGTGACACCTACACAATCCAAGTCACGTGTAGTGCTCGGGGAAATATTTGCTTGGGAGCAACAAGGGTTATCATGTAATACATCACAAGAAGTGGACTCATCAATTAAATCACATGTAATGCCTATGTCCACTTTGGTATTTTCTAAGACATTAGAAGCAAGAGAATCATAAGCTTCTTTGAGCTTCTCATGAGTTTCACTAAGATCCTCATGAGAATGCCTTAACTCCTCTAACATGTTCTTTAAAGAAGAATTTTCCTCCTTTAATGTACTCATTTTAGATTTCAATTGCTCCACATATTTTTCTATGCCATGCAACAATTCAACAAGCTCATTATATGTGTACTCATGATCATCTTCATCATCACTATCACTATCATCATCATCATCATCACTACTATCAATTTTAAGTTTCAGGTTTCCTTTGGTCATAAGGCAATGAGGTGATGTTGATAGAGTTGGTAGATCATCAATAGAAACACTTGATGAAGAATGATCATCATTTTTATGAGCACTTGATGTAGAGCAATCATCTTTGTTCACCAATTTATCAAGGCAAGCATCATCACATCTAGTGTTGGACTCTTCATATTTTTCTTGAAGTTCAATCCATACGTCATGAGCACTCTCAAAGGTGTAAATTTCATTAGAAACCTCTGCGCTCAAAGCACTAAATAAAGTTTTATATGCATGTGCCTCAAGATATAGACATTTTTCTTGTGCTTGTGTTTGTGGAACATCATCTAAGGCATGAGAAAATCCTATATCCATAATCCACCATATTTTAGTACTCATAGCATGAACATATGAAATCATTTCAGTTCTCCAATGAGCATAATTGGTGCAATCAAAATAAGGGACTTCACAAGAAGGATATGATATACATGAAAGAAAATCATTTGAGAAATCATAAATATTTTGATCCATTTTACCTCACGACATTATTTCTCCAAGTGATTAAGCCTAATTAGGAGATTAGACTCTGATACCAATTGAAAGGACCTTAATGTCGCCTAGAGGGGGGTGAATAGGCGGTTAAAACAAATTTGTAGCGGATAAAATAGATAAGTTTAGACAGGAGCCATCTTAGTCCGCTAGGTTTGGCGTCTTAGTCTAGACAGTGTGTCAAGAAGGTGTATAAAAAACATGCTTTCAACAATCTAAACAAAAATTGGCTCCTATCAAGTTGTTCTAAACATATATATGAGCTAATACACCAAATCAATTGAACCAACAACAAGTATAATGATAGAATAATTCAGTGTAAGAAAATCAAGGACAAATATAAAGAACAAGGCAAAGAACTTGCAAACCAAATATGAGACGCGATGATTTGTTTCCCGAAGTTCATATTCTTTAAGAATCCTACGTCTCCGTTGAGGAACTCCTAAGAGTCGGGTCTCTTTCAACCCAAATCCTCACCGAGCAATCCCAAAGACCGAGCTCGGGTTTTCTTGCTTCCATTGATTCCTTCCCTTGCGGAGGTGAATTGAAACCTTCACAAACTTCCCGAGGCTCACCATAAAGCTTGGGAGATCACCGGGCGATGCCTTGAGATTTAGGGGATGAATCCCCAAGAGTAACAAATGCTACAAAGATTGCTTGCTTATGAACTCAAGTGCTCAATAATGGAATTAGCTCTCTTTCACTCAATCTCTCACCCAATCTCACCCACAAGGTCAAGCACTAAGCAATGGGCGAGTGGAGAGGGTGTTTCTTGGCCAAAATGTGTGTTTCTTTGCTATGGAACCGGTAGCCAATAATTGGGGATGAAGGGGGGGTATATAGGAAATTTTTAAAAACTAGCCGTTATATTCTGTCAGTGGGCGTCTTTGTCCGGCCACGGGGGCCGTTCTAGTCCAGGCCAACTCGGAACAGAAACAATATTACCGTTGTTAGTCCCTCAGCCGTCTTAGTCCGGGCATTGCCGTCTTAGTCCGGCTGACCCCAGAACCCGTCGTAGTCCGGGTTTGTCCGTCCTAGTCCGGGTCAGGCGACAACGGAACCAAAATGGTTCTGGACCAGCCTGAGTCGTCCTAGTCCGGCTGGACCGTCTAAATCGAGGAGTCCTCAGAAAAAGTGGCATAACTTTTGCTCCCGAAGTTCGATTTAGGTGATCTTGAACTCTATGGAAAGATAATTCAGAGGGCTATCCATCCTCACTAAGAACAAGCCCTAATTTCACCCAAATGAATGTTAAACTCTCACAAAAGTTTGTTTGATCATTTTTGAGCACCGAGATATAAGCAAAGCTATCAATGTTGCATCCCTCTTGATAGTATGGCATTCCTATACTCAAAAGTAAATAGAAAACTATGCCAATAAGAACACCTTAATGTCATAATATTTCTATATCTTGAGGGTTGCCAATGCATTAGCATTTCACCATTTGAACATTTAGTTGTTGATCAACTATCAATAAACATATATGTCCAACAATATTATACCTTTGCCTTGAGCATGTCCACTTGAGATTTTAGATTTGATGCATCAACTCATAAAGTGCAACCACAATCTTTCCATTTCCTTGAGCATGTCTACATGATATTTTGGGATTGATGTTCATCAACTCATGAAGTGCTATATGTGACCACTTCCATATGTCCAACCCACTTGAAGTTCTTCAACATGTGAAATTCAACCATTGCTCTTAATTTCAATTTCACTTGATGTGGGTTAACCCATGAGTACCATGCTCATCCATTTCACATTTCAACCGTTCTTCAAATAAGTGACATAGATAATCCATAGCTTCACATAGTTTTGCACGGTTCATCATGCTAAGCCTACACTTGCTCTTCACCATTGCCTTTGGTTCTTCGATGCCAAGCCTCTTGCTTGCCCTTCACCCTTGCACATGGTCTATCGCAGCCTAGTCTTGCTCAACCTTCACCGCCGTTCCATGTAATGCAACTTTGTATCCATCATCATCAATATGCTCACTGTTATTTCAATAACCAAGTTGATATATCCTTTTCTCAAGTCTCTTGATTTTCTTCTTGTCTCAATGGTCACTTAGCTTCAAGTTAATGGCCAATAATCTCTACTTCAATTATTGACACATCATCATGTTGACACCATCAACTATTGATATTCAATAATCTTCTATGATGTGTTTCTAGATTCAACCATAGGTGTTGATTATGTCTACCGACACCTTCATCAACACATTGATCACTATTATCCTTTATCAAGCATCTTCATCAAATATCTTATTGAGTCAACCATATTGTCACCAATCTACAATCTTGTCCATGTTGATCCTCAACACTTGTTATAAATGGTTTGATGTCATAGCTTGATCTTCTTGCTTGATGCCGGAACATAACCTATCATGTAAGCTCACAAACTCATATAAAAGGTTAGTTCCAACAACCATTGTCATCTATCACCAAAACTCGGGCTAGAGACCTAGACCTTTCAGTAGTCAACTACAGGATCAGGCTGCAGCACAGGATGACTTCCCTCACGTCACGTTTTCGCGGTCTGCTCCACCAGATTTGCACCCAAATCTACCTTTTAGCAACTATGGGAACCATGCAAAATTGAATGAAACAATGATCTTCACTATAGGGATTTGACATTGAGTCCCACTTTTGTATGTTATTCGTCCTCAATCGTGATTTGACACTGAGAACCATTCCAAATTGAACGAAAAAAACCAGCATGCCTATACTTTTTGTGTACGATTTCAGAAATTTTAGATGGTTGAAATTTCTATTTTATTTCCTCCTTTTGTGCATGTTTATTAAAATTAAGTTAGAATGTTTATAAGTTAATTATGTGATGGTACTGATTGATACAGAAGTTTGAAATCTAACAATAGTGTTAAAATTATGTGATGGTTCTGATTGATACAGAAGTTTGAAATGGAACGATAGTGTTTTACTGAACCAAACGAGTTGTGACGCCATAAATTGAGGCTAATTTTTTCTTCTCTCTTTATCATTTCTAAATGATTCACTTGTCTGAAAAGGGTTGTTGATAGTTTTTATTAGTGAATACTCTTCTTATTATAAACTACCCATAATAGTTACAAAGAATAAGCAATGAGCAAAAGCGCAACATCCATAAGACTAAACACATCTAACTATTGTGACATATATATCTGGCTGTTGTGATAGTGTCCTGAAATCTGATATAGTATCCTGAAGATTCAGTTAGAAACAACAAAGATGGTAAAAATAGCTTTTTTTAGGGTAACAATTAAAACAACTGAGAGAGATATAAGCATGTATTCTCTAGCATCTATTGTGGTACAATCAGCGTTTGTCATGGTTAGACATCAAAACTTCAGGTGTATGAAAAGATTAATACATTGTTTGTTTTCAGGTGTCTGAAATGATTAATGAATCTACTATTACATAGAAGTCAGTTATCACTACACTTTAGGCATAACACAAAAGTCAGTTTATGATGCTTGAACAATGATGTTGTCATTTTTGTCCGGTACTATTTTTAGTTGTTTTCATAATCTTGGCTCTAAATCAATGAATAACCCATTAGTCAGACATAGTTTACATAAAGTGACTATTGATTTGGAAATGCAAACAGTGGATTGGTTTATCCCCAGTGATGGAGAACCTAGGACGGGATTAGCACATTAAACTCCTTGGGAGCTTTACATTTAAAACCTTAGTTTTTTTGATGTTTGCACTGCATATCAGTAGATGTAAAGAGTACACCATTATATTTATTATCTAGTGATATATGATAATTTCGCTATGTTTCATGTGGTTGGTTCTACTATAGAATTATGAGTATAGCTATTTTGATTCTTTTCGTTAGTAAGTCAAAAATTGACATCATTTTGTTGCATATTTCTCCTGATATTCAACCTACAACAGTTATCCTCTGAATCACCTTGCTTTGTTGTGCTTAATAAAGGTGAACTTAAGAGAGGTGTGAAGCTTGACTACTTCGTTTATTGGCTTGCTTGGAGACGCGTGTTGCGGATTATGGTGGTGATAAGTAAATGGACCTTGGGACTGCTGAGCTTCTGCTCTACGGTAATTGCTGTCATCAGGCTTAAAGTATTATTCAACAGAATTATGATGTATTCTCAGCATTTCAATGTCATATACTGATGAAATGAAATCAGAGATTGAATCCAGAATCTAGGAAGATCACATATTGAGCATATCGATCTGTTTTGCATTGTATCTATTTGTCTTCCGGTTGCAACATATGGGCACAAAGCTAGTGTAACTAACAGATCCAAAAATTCTGGTTCTATTTTCAATAATAATAATAATAATTTCAAGATAATAACAGTAATAGATGATCTATTACATCTTATGGTGCAAGAGGTCACTGAGATCTACTTAAATGGACTGTACACGATTATTTGGGACTGCCGTAAAAAATATAAACTATATAGCGGGCAGATTTTATGGTACCTTAAAGTAACTGTGAACCGCCCATTTTCAATTGATGGGAGACATATTACCTAATTAACTGTTTTTTTATTTTTTGGAAAACCATGATTATAGGATGATTTTGTTCCAAGTTCGTTAGAATTTTGTTACAAAAAACGTGACATCAACATGCGCATATATTTGTGCATCATAATAGGACCTGAACATACGCGCATCACTCCTTGATATAAACATGTGCAACAAATAAAAATATGAGATGAATGCATTTTGTTACAAGTGACATGATTGTTCGTGTGCGCAATGACAAGCAGCTATAGAGGCGAGTGAGCTTATGAGACCGCCGACGTGTAGCATTGTACCTGCCCTAATAGGAGCATGAGCCTATCTACTGAAGCTATAGGGTGTGTTTGGTTACTTAGGTCGTCCTGGGCCTGGTGGAGGGAAGCTCCATAAATGCAAGGTCCTATGTTTGGTTGACTGGAGGTCACCCTCAGCCTGGCCCAATTGAGCGTGTGTTTGGTTGGCTGTATTTCTCCTTATGCTGCATGTATGGGTACAGGCAGGTTTGTTTGGTAGGCTGCATAAGTCTGATGTGGTTACCTTTGTCTAAATCTAGTGAACTTACCATCTAGTTTGTTTCTTTCCTAAACGTCATTTCCTATTTCTACACTTGCACGAATTGATATTCAAGTAAAAAAAAAATGTCCAATAGTCAATCCAGAAGTAACAAGTTCGATAATTTTCAGATTTCAATAAATGTTACATTGCATTATAACACAAGCAAGTACATGATAATGATAAGCTGAACCACGATGATAATTTCCTTGGTTTCAGATTCCACTTCCGTATCTTATCATCTCCAATAGAAGCTTGGTAATCAGCTTCAGCTTCTTGCAATCATCTCATCTCCAGGATTCGACCATAAAACATAACATACAAGATCAAATGTCAGTATATCCTTCTTCTACCAATACTACAGTCACTTGTAATTAATAATGATGACAAATATTTTCCAGTGCATGAACTAAGAACTGAATCATGATGAGCATGACTGGAACAAAACTGTTAGCACAACAGAGCACTAAATTTATGATAATTGGACTCCGAATGCGACAACCATCACTTGATCTTTTTGCTTGGAGCTCAATTGAACAAAATGCTAAAAATAGTGAAAATGATAGTGTGATAAAATCAACACACAAATATGAAAACGTAGCGCAAACATGACACCAAACAACAAGACATCACATGCAACAAGTGAAAAATGGGGGACATGCCCATTGTGCTCCAAGTGATCATCGGATTACATGTCATTATTGTGACACCCAGGGTGTCAAGAAAACTAGCATAGCCACCCTAGCTGTGACAAGTAACCATAATTGAGACCGTCCAAAAATTTTAAAATCATTTAAATGTGATTTGCAGGAAATTTGATTGAATTTGAACAATGTTTAATCTACAAGTCAAATATTTATAACACAACCTAGTGCCACCAAAAATATATGTTATATAACACGATAAAATAGAATTTTGAGAATTATGTCAGAGTTTTATTCCTTTATTTAATTTCCCGGATAAATGCCCAAAATTTTAAAAACTACCCCTCTTTGAAACATTCATATTCAAATTCGAATGGGAACTATTGACCATTAGCATTTTTATAAATTCAAGAACATCATGTTAAGCTCCCTCATATTTTCGGTTTACCTTGATCAGCCACCAATAAAATCCCAAGAAAATAACAAGCATCAGCCATTTATAGGAAATTGAAATAAAGAAAAAAAACTGGCTGTGGGACCCACTCGTCAGCGATGCTGAGGAAACACACATCGGCCTCCCGTCTCGCCCGACTCGGCGCGCGCTATGTGGCCGCCGGCGTATGGTCACCGAGCGATGCCGCGGATCAACGCTCCCACGGCGTTTCGACATCCCCTCTGCCTCCCCCGGTTGGGGTTCTCGAAATTGAGGAACAAAATTCGGAGGTGTTACTGTAGCTAGAATTTGCTCTGTATGTAACCGTCCGATCCGAGATCATTGAACAAAACTACACGCTATAGTAATGAGTAAAATAATAGGCCTACCAACACAGTACCATTCAACAGTATTTGCCACAGTTATAATTCAGGGAACTGTGTTCATATTCACGAATTACTGTATAAGCTATAGTGGCTTGAATTTTGTTCTTCAATTCAGAGGACCTGCATCCCTCCCCTCCCCTCCCCTGTCCGAACGCCTCCCCACTTCTCTCTCTCCCAACTCGCGCAGAGATCGCACGCCATTGCCGCTGTTGCTTGTTCCTCTTCGCCCGGCCAGCTCCCTGCTCCACGGCTCAAATCCTGCCACCCAAACTCGCATGAGGCTCTGCTCTACCTCATGGGACAAATCCCTTCTCCAACGTGAGCCTGAGTTGAGAGCATTTTGAAGATTTCTCTGATGACCCTGTGTCGATCACCATGGCCATAGCTACAAGCTGCTGCTGCTACTTTGCTGCTTCCCGGGCCAAGCCACCAGGCAAGGAGGAGTACCAGGACCTCAGGAGCACACCGTGAGCAACCAGACTCATCCCCTAGCTTTCCCTGCCGCGAATCAAGCCGTCGTTTCCAACTCCGGCCGCCGCCGCAACCTCGTCGGTTGCCGTCGATTTGGTGAGCCTCGATTCAATTCCTCGTGCATGTGTTCTTCTCACATCACCATGAATCTTTGTGGTTCCTTTCCCGTGCAAAAAGCAACAAAAAATACAGCAGAATTAGAGGCATTTCGGGCCGCCATGGGCGAGCTCATGAGCTCCAGCAGGAGCTCGTGCTTGCCCAGCCCGGATTGGCTGTGCGCAAGCCCTGTTCTGATTGGCCAGCACATTTTCTTGTTTTCTGTATTTAAATAAATCACCAGGATTAGCTGTTGGATTATAAAATGCGTAAGTAAATAATTATTAGGAGTTTCGGGGCAAACTAAATTTCTCTGCATTCCTCTAGTTATGTACTATTTTAATAAAGTGCTAACACTTCATGCATGTCAATACTTTCACCAGAGCAAAAATAAATAAGTAAAACACAAATAAATTTATAGATAGTTTTGTGTAATCGATAAATTCATGTCCTTTGGCTGGTGAGCCTCTTTTACCACTCCTGACCACCCTGCAAATATTCGCATTGTAGTTCTAATTATTATTGGCCAGAACTAATTACTTAGTATTTAAACTAAATTAAATAGTTAGATTAATTGGCTCATCGTATGCGAATGCTAATTGGTCCAAAAGTCACATCTGATATGTTCTACCTATAGTAAATTTATCATAGGCATTTGTTTTCTAGAACCATGTTAAATCAGTTAGTTTAGCTCATAGGCTTAAATAACACATTTAACTATATAGTCATTTAATTTGGACTTAATCATTTGCACGCCCAAGTATCTTAGCAACATGTATTCGGCTATTAGAATTCTAGTTAGTTTACTTAACCACTGGTCCTGTTGCATGTGTCTATTGTGGTTGTTGATCGACAAGTTTGATCGCTTTAAAACAAATCATAAAAAATGTTTGTTAACTTGAAAAATGTATAAATAAGTAAGTATTGGGATTTTTGGGCCAAACCAATTTCTTTATACTCCTATGGTCATGTATCATTTATCAAAAATTCTAAATCCCGCTGCATGCCATTATTTTCATCAAAGGCAAAGATAAATGGAAAACCATCAATAAAATCATATATAATGCCATTATCTTCATCATCACTATTACTATCATCATCATCATCATCATCATCATCACTACTATCAATTTTAAGTTTCGGGTTACCTTTGGTCATAAGGCAATGGGGTGATGTTGATGGAGTTGGTAGATCTTCAATAGAAACAATTGATGAAGAATAATCATCATTTTTATGAGCACTTGATGTAGAGCAATCATCTTTGTTCACCAATTTGTCAAGGCAAGCATCATCACTTCTAGTGTTGGACTCTTCATATTTTTGTTGAAGTTCAATCCACACGTCATGAGCACTCTCAAAGGTGTAAATTTCATTGGAAACCTCTACGCTCAAAGCACTAAATAAAGTTTTATATGCATGTGCCTCAAGATATAAACATTCTTCTTGTGCTTGTGTTTGTGGAACATCATCTAAGGCATGAGAAAATCCTATATCCACAATCCACCATATTTTAGTACTCATAGCACGAACATATGAAATCATTTCAGTTCTCCAATGAGCATAATTGGTGCCATCAAAATAAGCGACTTCACAAGAAGGATATGATATACATGAAAGAAAATCATTTGAGAAATCATAAATATTTTGATCCATTTCACCTCACGACATTATTTCTCCAAGTGATTAAGCCTAATTAGGATATTAGACTCTGATACCAATTGAAAGGACCTTAATGTCGCCTAGAGGGGGGTGAATAAGCGGTTAAAACAAATTTGTAGCGGATAAAATAGATAAGTTTAGACAGGAGCCATCTTAGTCCGCTAGGTTTGGCGTCTTAGTCTGGATACTGTGTCAAGAAGGTGTATAAAAAACATGCTTTCAACAATCTAAACAAAAATCAGCTCCTATCAAGTTGTTCTAAACATATATATGAGCTAATACACCAAATCAATTGAACCAACAACAAGTATAATGATAGAATAATTCGGTGTAAGAAAATCGAGGACAAATATGAAGAACAAGGAAAAGAACTTATAAATCAAATATGAGATGCGATGATTTGTTTCCCGAAGTTCAGATTTTTTAAGAATCCTACGTCTCCGTTGAGGAACTCCTAAGAGTCGGGTCTCTTTTAACCCAAATCCTCACCGAGCAATCACAAAGACCGAGCTCGGGTTTTCTTGCTTCCATTGATTCCTTCCCTTGCGGAGGTGAATTGAAACCTTCACAAACTTCACGAGGCGCACCACAAAGCTTGGGAGCTCACCGGGCGATGCCTTGCCATTTAGGGGATGAATCCCCAAGAGTAACAAATGCTACAAAGATTTCTTGCTTATGAACTCAAGTGCTCAACAATGGAATTAGCTCTCTTTCACTCAATCTCTCACCCAATCTCACCCATAAGGTCAAGCACTAAGCAATGGGTGAGTGGAGAGGGTGTTTCTTGGCCAAAATGTGTGTTTCTTTGCTATGGAATCGGCAGCCAATCGTTGGGGATGAGGGGGGGGGGTATATATTAGAAATTTTCAAAAACTAGCCGTTATGTTCTGTTAGTCGGCGTCTTAGTTCGGCCATGGGGGCCGTTCTAGTCTGGGTCAACTCAGAACAGAACCAATATTACCGTTGTTAGTCCCCCAGCCGTCTTAGTCTGGGCATTGAAGTCTTATCCGACTGACCCCAGAACACGTTGTAGTTCGGGTTTGTCCGTCCTAGTCTGGGTCAGGCGACAATGGAACCAAAATGGTTCTGGACTAGCCTGAGCCGTCCTAGTCCGGCTGGACCCGTCTAAGTCCAGCAGTCCTCAGAAAAAGTGGCATAACTTTTGCTTCCGAAGTTCGATTTAGGTGATCTTGAACTCTATGGAAAGATAATTCAGAGGGTTATCCATCCTCACTAAGAACAAGCCCCAATTTCACTCAAATGAATGTTAAACTCTCAGAAAAGTTTGTTAGATCATTTTTGAGCACCGAGATATAAGCAAAGCTATCAATGGTGCATCCCTCTTGATAGTATGGCATTCCTATACTCAAAAGTAAATAGAAAACTATGCCAATAGGAACACCTTAGTGTCATAATATTTCTATATCTTGAGGGTTGCCATTGCATCAGCATTTCACCATTTGAACATTTAGTTGTTGATCAACTATCAATAAACATATATGTCCAACAATATTATACCTTTGCCTTGAGCATGTCCTCTTGAGATTTTAGATTTGATGCATCAACTTAAAGTGCAACCGTAATCTTTCCATTTCCTTGAGCATGTCTACATGATATTTTGGGATTGATGTTCATCAACTCATTAAGTGTATGTGACCACTTCCATATGTCCAACCCACTTGAAGTTCTTCAACATGTGAAATTCAACCATTGCTCTTAATTTCAATTTCACTTGATGTGGGTTAACCCATGAGTACCATGCTCTTCCATGTCATATTTCAATCGTTCTTCAAATAAGTGATGTAGATAATCCATAGCTTCACATAGTTTTGCACGGTTCATCGTGCTAAGCCTACACTTGCTCTTCACCATTGCCTTTGGTTCTTCGGTGCCAAGCCTCTTGCTTGCCCTTCACCCTTGCACATGGTCTGTCGCAGCCAAGTCTTGCTCAACCTTCACTGCCGTTCCATGTAATGCTACTTTGTATCCATCATCATCAATACGCTTACTATTATTTCAATAACCAAGTTGATATATCCTTTTCTCAAGTGTCTTGATTTTCTTCTTGTCTCAATGGTCACTTAGCTTCAAGTTAATGGCCAATCATCTCTACTTCAGTTATTGATACATCATCATGTTGACACCATCAACTATTGATATTCAATCATCTTCTATGATGTGTTTCTAGATTCAACCATAGGTGTTGATTATGTCTACCGTCACCTTCATCAACACATTGATCACTATTATCCTTTATCAAGCATCTTCATCAAATATCTTATTGAGTCAACCATATTGTCACCAATCTACAATCTTGTCCATGTTGATCCTCAACACTTGTTATAAACGGTTTGATGTCATACCTTGATCTTCTTGCTTGATGCCGGAACATAACCTATCATGTAAGCTCACAAACTCATATAAAAGGTTAGTTCCAACAACCATTGTCATCTATCACCAAAACTCGTCATTAATCAAAGGCTAGAGACCTAGACCTTTCAGTAGTCAACTACAGAATCAGTCTGCAGCACAGGATGACTTCCCTCACATCGCGTTTTCACGGTCTTCTCCACAAGGTCTGCACCCAAATCTACCTTTTAGCAACTATGGGAACCATAAAAAATTGAATGAAATAATGATCTTCACTATAGGGATTTGACATTGAGTCCCACTTTTGTATGTTAGTTGTCCTCAATCGTGATTTGACACTGGGAACCATTCCAAATTGAACGAAAAAACCAGCATGCCTATACTTTTTGTGTACGGTTTCAGAAATTTTAGATGGTTGAAATTTCTATTTTATTTCCTCCTTTTGTGCATGTTTATTAAAATTAAGTTAGAATGTTTATAAGCTAATTATATGATGGTACTGATTGATACAGAAGTTTGAAATCTAACAATAGTGTTAAAATTATGTGATGGTTCTGATTGATACAGAAGTTTGAAATGGAACAATAGTGTTTTACTGAACCAAACAAGTTGTGACGCCATAAATTGAGGCTAATTTTTTCTTCTGTCTTTATTATTTCTAAATGATTCACTTGTCTGAAAAGGGTTGTTGATAGTTTTTTATTAGTGAATACTCTTCTAATTATAAACTACCCGTAATCATTACAAAGAATAAGCAATGAGCAAAAGCGCAACATCCATAAGACTAAACACATCTAACTATTGTGACATATATATCTGGCTGTTGTGATAGTGTCCTGAAGGTTCAGTTAGAAACAACAAAGATGGTAAAAATAGCTTTTTTTAGGGTAACAATTAAAACTGAGAGAGATATAAGCATGTATTCTCTAGCATCTATTGTGGTACAATCAGCGTTTGTCATGGTTAGACATCAAAACTTCAGGTGTATGAAAAGATTAATACATTGTTTGTTTTCAGGTGTCTGAAATGATTAATGGATCTACTATTACATAGAAGTCAGTTATCACTACACTTTAGGCATAACACAAAAGTCAGTTTATGATGCTTGAACAATGATGTTGTCATTTTTGTCCGGTACTATTTTTAGTTGTTTTCATAATCTTGGCTCTAAATCAATGAATAACCCATTAGTCAGACATATTTTACATAAAGTGACTATTGATTTGGAAATGCAAGCAGTGGATTGGTTTATCGCCAGTGATGAAGAACCTAGGACGGGATTAGCACATTAAACTTCTCGGGAGCTTTACATTTAAAACCTTAGTTTTTTCGGTGTTTGCACTGCATTTCAGTAGATGTAAAGAGTACACCATTATATTTATTTTCCAGTGATATATGATAATTTCGCTATCTTTCATGTGGTTGGTTCTACTATAGAATTATGAGTATAGCTATTTTGATTCTTTGGAATGGGCTCTTGTCAAGATATGAATCCTTTTCGTATGTAAGTCAAAAAACTAAATATAAATTAACCCAATACTAGGTAGCTAATTAAATTAAACAAAATATGAATGAAACTAAATCCAACTGATATTTGCAGAGTGAGGAAAATAACCTAAACATATACTAATTAACCTAAATCAACACTAAATCAATTGACAGACACTAACTCCTAGCTAAAACTAACCACACTAAGGGGGTGTTTATTTTCAAGTGCTAATGGGCTAAAGCTAAACTTTAGGGTAAAGTTTAGCACAAGGGAAACGGACATGTGTGCTAAAGTTTGTGCTAAAGTTTAGTACAAGAAAGAAAAAGGTGCTAAAAGGGGGGCTAAACTCTAGCACCCCAAGAGGTGCTAAACTTTAGTCCAAATTTTAGGTGCTAAAGTTTAGCACCTAAAGGAAACGAACACCCTCTAAGTCAATTAACTGACACTAAATTAACCACACTAAACCACAATAAATCAATTAAAGGACACTAAACCACGCTGAAATCAATATTTTTTTAAGGCTCAATTAACCTAAATCATGCTAAAATTAAACCACACTAGGACAATTAATAGATACTAACTCCTAGTTAACCACACTAAATCAAACTTACAAACATTTGATTGGAAACTTATGGAGGCGAAGGAATAGGCCTTGTTGTTGGAGGCGTTGTTGTCTTCGCCAATGATGTCGCTGTTGCCGAGGACGCCACCGCCACAGCAATTGCTGCCGAGGATGTCGCTGCCATCCTCAGAAACTGCCGATGTGACAGATGTGGAGGCCGTGGTGTGCCTAGCCCTGGCCCTGTTCGTCGGCACCATGTCGCAAAGGAGCGGAGGAGGCAAGCAAGAGGAGCAACGGAGGAGGCGATAAAGAGGAGCGGGAAACAAGGAGGTTGAGAGAGCGGAGTGGTTAGTAAACTGGCACAACGTGTAGGCCCAGAAAAGATATAGGGAGGTATGTAAGGATCATGACCATTGAGGTTACCCCGAAGGTATGGTGTTTTGGTGATGAATGACAAACATGAAATATGACTAATGTCTACGTGAGTGTTGTTCGTGCAGGAAACCATTTCTACTTTATGATGATTATTGACAGCTACCTTGGCGATGGATGACAATGACCACAAGCATGGAGCTTGATGAGCTTGATGGAGTCCAAGGTTTAACTGAGATGGATCAAGGCTAAAGACAAACTAGGAGCAAGTGTTGGGAACACTTGTCCATAGGAAAAACCAGACTATCAAGGGGGTCTAGGTCATGTATCTTAGGTCATGTCTAGTCAGTGATGTTCGTGGATGCTTAGTGAAATCGTAGATACTAGGTGGCAGTGGAGAAGCCAAGGAGCTAATGGAAGAAGCCAGGAAACAAAGTCAAGCAAGGACGAGGAGTTTCAGCTTCTGGACGTAGTGACCGGACAAAGGGGTCAGTGGAGACCGGATTGTACGGTCACTAGAATATTAGGGAAGAGTCTGTAAGGAATCTGTCTACGCGAAGTTCAACCGAGACTGGACAGTCTGGTCTATAGAACGAACGATCCGGTCTACATGGAGAAGACATAGGACAGAGACGATACAGAATTGGTGTTATCTGGAATCAGCACAAGGAGAAGAGGCTGGACGGTCCGGTCTGCTGACCTGATGGTCTGGTCAATACAAGGAGATCACCAGGAGAGTGAAGCCAGTGATTCTAGCAAACCATTCTAGGAGAGATCGGACAATACGGTCTGGCAGTGACCAGACAGTCCGATCATTGGGTCCAAAAAGGTGATTTCGTGGAGCAACGACTAGTTTGAGGTTGGAATCATATATAACTTCATTGCTGGGGTCTTGGAGACCTATCTTGGCCATTTGGATTACTGGGAGCATATGTGAGAAGCCAAGAGGAGAAGAGAGGAGCACTAGGAGGAAATATTGCATATCTTGAGAGTGCTAGTGAGAGTAACTTGAGCATCTATACACATCTAAGGCTAGGGTGTCACTAAGGGTGTGATCTAGGCTGTTACTCTTGGTCTATGGTGAGACCAAGACCAGCAAGGTGTCAGTGACCGAGCCTATCGTGATTGGTTATGAAGACCGTCACACATTTGTACACGGTTTAAGCCCGCCGATGAAAGGGGCATCAATAGTGAGCGCCTGTTTCGGCTCTAGGAGTCAGGCAAGTTCTCAAGGGAGGCGAGCTTGTGCCTTGGTGGCAGTGGTGACAAGACCGTGTCTTCACTTCGGGAGTGATTGCGGGCTCATGGGTGAGAACTCATCTTGGTGGCGAGTGGGACCGGCAGTCCAGTGGGTGTGGTCCAACAAGGATTAGGGGAAGGCGCCATCCTTCCGATACCTCGGGGAAAATCATGAGCCATCCCCTTCTTTACTCCTTACTTTGATGCATTACTTTTTACATTTACATACCATGTTATTCATGCTTCTGTGCTTATCTTGCTCTTATTGATTATCTTGTAGAATTGCATGGATAGGCTTCTTGCTTGCTAGTAGTGCTTTATCTTTCACCCTTGATCACTAGCATGTGTAGGAGTTGCATTGGCTTGATTGCTCACCCTTGTATATGTTGTGCTACTCATGCCTGTTTGCTCTAGCTCTTTATCTTGTAGCTTGGCATGAGTAGGCTCCTTTGCTAGCTTGTTGTGTGCTTCCTCGTGTCTTTATTACTAGCTCGCATAGGAGTTGTATTGGCTTGTGTGATCCACTAGTTCGCTTAGGTTGTTGTTCCTTTCTTAAGGCTATTATCTTGCTAGTGTAATCACCACTAGAATTGCTATAGGAGTTGTTTGAGTGGTCGGTTTTAGAAATTGGCGAATTTGGTACATAGTGGTACATAGGAGTTGTTCCCAATTCACCCCCCCCCTCGGTCACTTGGTCCTTTCAATTGGTATCAGAGCCAAGAACTCATCATAGGGCTTAACCGCCTTGAGTAGTGACCATATTGAGTTGGGATGTTATCCCATTCCGGGCCGGGTCATGGCTCATGTAAGGATCGCTTGAAAAACTACCTAAATGCCATGATCCCGGATGAGTTGATGGATACTCTTTTGGACTTTGCCAATACCTTCATCGATAATAATATGTATGATGATAATGATGATTGTGTGATTGTACCTAGTTCTAGTGAGTGCCTAGATTCTTCTAGTGATAACTTGATAGGTTGCTTTACTAGTGTGCCTAATGTGATGATTGATGATGATGTTTCCCTTGATCTTGCTTTCTTTACTAGCATGACTAGGATTGATGATAGTGTGCCTTTTGATCTTGATAGTGATTCACTTGTTGATGAGTTCTTTTGATGAGAACATCACCATGCTGGATACACGCATATCATGGCCTTCCCCAAGTTACAAGTCGTCACCAACTTGGTCACCGCATTCATCTCGGATTTAGCCGATACCCCTTCACAGTTTTGATGATATCTCCCACATCCGACGTCCAAACAAGACGTTATTTAATGTGTTGGAAAGGGAATGACGACGCCGTCGTTTTATTTCTGGTACTAGCTCTAGAAGGGTTGTGAGTCATGCTGTGTTACCATGACAAGGTGCTACGCCACCTATTTTGGGCCAACTTGGCCATGTATCGTGTCGGGCCTTAAGCTCATGTTGTGGGCCCCCCTGGTCACCCCCAACCCTAGGATGCCCCTGGTTCCTGCATAAACTCAATAGCCGTCGTCTTTTAGTTTCGGGTTTTGTTTAGTTCAGTTTTCCAGAGAGAAACTTGATCGAATTATTGTAACTATAGCGACAAGTCCTTTTACAGTAATCCAGGACCCATGTTCTTGTTCTACACCACTGTGGCGATTAGTCCTTTTGTGTTCAGAGCTTGAACCTTTTCTTGTGATTTGCTTCATCCATATTTGCAATTTTAGATTGCGTGTTTATTCTCTCTTGCTTGTGTTCTTGATTTCGCTTGCAGGAATAATCATGTTGTGCTTGGTATAACGGTTGCGGGGTTGGATCGTGTCTGATTCAAGCCGGGTCGTCGACGCCGAGTTCCCCAAATCCGAGTTCATCCCCTTAGCTCTTGGAAGATCGGGACATATCTACATCAAGTGGTATCAGATTTCTAGGTTCCCCGTGAGGTATTATCGTGTTCTTCCCTTTAGATTCGTTTGTGTTCATCACCTTTTGTCCATGAAAAAGCCTACAAGAAATATTTCCCCACCATCCCAGACATTGTTTAGACTTTGCATAATTTAATTTCAGAGTCCGTAGTGTTGAGTTTGTGTCCTAGTCGAGTTCAGTTGCTAGTTTGAATTTGTGTTTCGATTCGGTTTGTGTTTTGATCTCCGCTACACACCACCATCACCATCGTGTCACCCACCCACCACACCCACAATCTATTGCCAACAAAAAACTCTACCCGATTCTGTTTCTGTTCACCCCCCCCCCCCTCACCTCTCAAACCCTATCTTGACCTACCTTCGATAAAATAGGCATAACTTTTCGCTCGTTGCTCCGATTGGGCTGAAATTTTTATAGTAGATTCTTGACTCAAGTTGAGGTAACCCACACTATTTGAGACTTTGAGATTTTGCCTACGCTTTGTTTTCCCTCTATTTGAGTTGAAACTTCTTATGGTTCCTTCCTTTGTATTCCTCTATCACAGAAAAATAGTGGAAAAATCATACAAAAAAAACAAGATTTTGATTTGCACCCCCCCCCCCCCCCCGCACTGAGAATTCTAAGTCTGTGAAGTCTGTTTTGAACCTTGTTGCCTTTGCCATTGTTCTTGTTGTCACAACTATTTTTGAACATGATTCTTTTGCTAGCAATTAGGATACTGCTTTGGACATTTATTCAGTGCTACTATCTGTTATTGAATTGTGTTCCACTGACATACATATTGGCCTTGCAAGCTATACATATTGCAGCACAGGTCTCTTCCTTGCAAGTGTTACACCCAAGTTCGACTACATATTGTGTCGACCTATTTGCCTTTGGTAAGAACACTTGCAAGAGTGTGATACATTGCTTCTGATATTGTTTTCCACTTTCTACACCCTCAGCTGCCTGCTAGTTGATAGGGCTAATTCTTTTGTTTAGTCTTGTCTTTTGCTTCTAACCATATCAGAGAAAGGGAAAGGGACACCTGGAGAGTCAGAGTCCCCTACAGACTTCAATGATTGCGTGTCCAAGGTCGAGCTAACGAAGCTTCTTGCGGACCAGCGTACATTCATGAAAACGAAGTTTGCTGAGTTGATGGGCCACATCAACACTGTTGCCAACCGAATTGAGGACGTTGCACGACGACCTCCACCTCAACGAGCTGCTGATGATGACGATTTTGACCGTGATGCAGACCGTCTTCGCCGTAATCGACACGGTATAGGAGGTAATAACAATCATGGTAATACTGATACTTTTGTTAAGCCAAAATTTAACATACCTCCTTTTACTGGTATTGCTGATCCTGAAGCATGCATAGATTGGGAATTTGCTATTGAACAGAAATTTAATTCTTATTTAGTTCCTGTTGAGCATAGAGTTAGACTTGCTACTAGTGAGTTTACGAGTTTTGCTCTATTTTGGTGGAATGATCTTTGCAATAATAATGCTGCTATACCCAACACTTGGCATGTTTTGAAACAACGCATGAAATCTCATTTTGTTCCTCCTTATTACCAACGTGATTTACGTTTGAAATTACAATCTTTAACACAAGGTAGTAAAACAGTAGAGGAATATTATCAGGATTTGCTTATTGGTTTAGCATGTTGTGATATACATAAAGATGATGTTGAGACTAGTGCTAGATTTTTTGGTGGTTTGAACCGTGATATCCAGAATATTGTTGACTATAAAGAGTGGAATAGGTTTAGCCAATTATATCATATTGCTCTTAAGGCTGAACGAGAAGTACAGGGATGCCTTCCACAATAATCTTGCAGGTCCAGCACTGGAGTAGAGAACTTGAAGAGTCATGTTGCAAAGCCACCAGCAACAACTCTTCCACTTGCGCCTACTTCTGAAGCGCAATCGTCTAGTGTGCAGCACCAACACTAGAAGAAGGTTACTACTTCCGGTGCTAGGAGTGGCTCGTCCACCACCATGTCATGGGACATGTCATGAAGGATTGTCCTAGTCGTCGTGCTTTCATCGCTACTGCTGATGGGTATGAAAGTTCTAGTGATGTTGAAGATGAATTTGCTCGTATGCCTAACCTTGTTGCAGATTCGACGGAGGAGCAGGAGATTACCGCCATTGATTCCATTGCTGCCACCGCGGGCTTTCCTAGTCTCATTGTACAACGTGTGTTGACCACTCAGGTGGGACAAGAGGAAGAACAATAATGCAACAATTTATTCTACATGTACCTCATTGTCGTGGACCGCCGTGTTCTCACCATCATTGATACTAGGAGCTGTAACAACTTGGTAAGTTCTGATTTGGTAAGCAAACTTGGCTTGACCACGCATGCACTACATCAGCCCTACCACATCAAATGGTTCAACAATAGTGGTATGACACAGGTAACTCGATCAGCACATATACACTTTTCAGTAGGTTCTTATCAAGACTCTGTTGATTTTCATGTTGTACCTATGCAAGCATGTTCGCTGTTATTAGGCCGTCCATGGGAATATGATACGGATGCTGCCCACCATGGTAGAACTAATACATATACTTTCATGCATAAGGATAGGAGTATTACTTTGCGTCCGTTATTGTCTGCTGATATTAGAAATCATTTTAAACTACTTGCTGAAAATACTGAGAATAAACATGATAACAAACAACTTTCTGATGTTAAACATAAGGCTTTTCTTGCTATGACATCTACTATTGTTGAACTTTGTGATAATCATGATGCACCTTGCTATACTATGCTTTGTCGTGATATATCTTCTATCGATGATCATGTATCTTGTACTTTGCATTCTGCTAATACTAACCTTTTGCAGGAGATTGATGATGAGATGGAGTCGAGGGCGACTCCAATTCTAGAAGGGGAGGATGATGAGGACATCACCATGCTGGATACACGTATATCATGGCCTTCCCAAAGTTACAAGTCGTCACCAACTCAGTCGCCGCATTCGTCTCGGATTTAGCCGACCCCCCTTCACAGTTTTGATGATATCTCCCACATCCGACGTCCAAACAAGGCGTTCTTTGATGTGTTGGAAAGGGGACGACGACACCGACATTTTATTTCTGGTCCTAGCTCCAGAAGGGTCATGAAGGTGCTGCGCCAACTATTTTGGGCCAACTTGGCCATGTATCGTGTTGGGCCTTAAGCCCATGTTGTGTGTCCCCCCTGGTTGCCCCCAACCCTAGGATGCCCCTAGTTCCTATATAAACTCAGTAGCCGCCGTCTTTTAGTTTTGGGTTTTGTTTAGTTCAGTTTTCCAGAGAGAAACTTAATCGAATTATTGTAACTGTGGCAACAAGTCCTTTTACAGTAATTCAGGACCCCTGTTCTTGTTCTACACCACTGTGGCGATTAGTCCTTTTGTGTTTAGAGCTTGAACCTTTTCTTGTGATTCGCTTCATCCATATTTGCAATTTCAAATTGCGTGTTTATCCTCTCTTGCTTGTGTTCTCGATTTCGCTTGCAGGAATAATCAAGTTGTGCTTGGTGTAACGGTTGCGGGGTTGGATCGTATCTGATTCAAGCCGGGTCGTCGACACCGAGTTTCCCAAATTCGAGTTTATCCCCTTACCTCTCGGAAGATCGGGCCATATCTACATCATCTTTGCTTTTCATGCTAATGATAATGAGGACTTATTTGACTCTCTTATTTGCTTGTGAGGTATTGTGGACAAGATTGAAGCAAATGAAGAATCTTTCAAGCTTCCCAAGATCATGATAGTCGAGAAGATCCTCACCTTGCTCTCTAGTAGCAAGCTCCTCTACATCACCCTTGATGTCATCATGGAAAAGGGTCTCTCCATTAAGGATGTGATTGGGTTGCTCTTCGAGAATGAGGAGATCATCGTAATCTTGACCAGGAAGAAGACATTCAAGGCAAACAATGGAGCGTCCTCAAGAAAATGGAAAAAAATAGCTTCAAGCTAAAACTTCTTTGATCCCTCCACAAGATTGTCATGCAATAGCTTCTACAACCCTTTTTGATCAAGACCTATACCAAGCTCATCATCAAGCGCTTCATCAAGCTCTACCTCAAGTGCCATTCCAAGATCTACTCCAGGCACTTCGGGTGGACCACGCATTGGTGTAGTGGGAGTGCCAACAACATTGCTCACACGATTATTTGAGATGATCAATCTCGCCACTACGGCTCTAGCGCTCCCACCTCCTCCACCACAAGATCATCTTTGGCATCTTCATCGAGCTCACTAACAGGATCTCATCTTTCAACTTGGTGAATTTATGAGAAATTCAAATGATGAACTTTGTTAGACTCTCTTAAGCATTTCTGATCTTGTGTGTAGGATAAACTGCTTTAGAGGTTTTTAAAGGATTGCACCACATGAAGTGATTGACAAGCTCCTTATGCAAATTAGAACTCCAGAAATGAGTTTCTTGTTTGAGGAGGTAATCAACAAAAGGCATGAGCTTTCAGTTAAGAGAGCAATTGAAATGATACTTGTGCTCCACTCACAAGTGGTACACGTTCTTAAGCATGCCACTAGGTTCTATGATCCTTCCCACTACTACATCAACCTCGACAATGTGCACATGGGGGATGGTCATGGACATTAGAGGTATCGTGCTCCTCACTACTCTATAAGGAGAAGACTTTGTGAAGGAATTGCAAGAATCCCTATTTATGAGGATGGTCTCATCATTCGGCATGATGAGGTTAGTACTAGTCAATCAAGTAATGCTTTGGATACTAACCCTTCTTCCTCTAGTGATTGTCTCATGGCTACTACCAGGGTCAACTACAAGAGTGGAGGTACTCATTGGATACTTGACAGTGGGTGCACTTAACATATGATCGGGAAGCCAACCATGTTTACCAGTATTGATGAAGACAAAGATAGTGAGAAGGTGACTTTTGGGGACAACTCAAAAGGGAGAGTTAGAGGCTCGGGCAAGGTGGCCATCACAAATGACCTCCATCTCTCCAAGGTCTTTCTCATGGAAACTCTCCATTTTAATCTCCTATCTATTGATCAACTGTATGACATGGGATTTAAGTGCACATTTGATGAGGATGGTGCATTGATTGAGAATGCAAAGAAAGAGCTTGTATTTCATGGAGTGAGACATGGGAACTTGTATGTCATGGACTTCAAATCAAGCAATATGCCACCAAGTGCTTGCCTATTCACTAAGGCAACAAAGGGATGGTTGTGGCTTAGAAGATTGACACAAGTTGGAATGAATCAACTCAAGAAGATTGTCAAGAGGAATCTAGTTGAAGGAATCCTTATCAAGGATGTGGCATTTGAGAAAGATAGACTGTGAAGTGCTTGTCAAGCAGGAAAGCAAGTTGTATCTTCACATCCCACCAAATCACTCATGTCTACATCTCGTCCTCTGGAGCTCTTGCACATGGACTTTTTTGGGCCAACACATTACAAGAGTATGGGAGGAAATCTCTATTGCTTGTTGATTATGGATGATTTCACAAGGTATACTTTGACCTTCTTTCTTGTGTACAAGTCTCAAGCAAGTGATATCTTCAGGAAGTTTGCTAGGAGGGCAAAGAATGAATTCAAGGCTAGCATTGTGAAGAAAAGGAGTGACAATCGGACTGAGTTCAAGAACACAACAATGGAGGAATATTGTGACAAGAAAGGGATCAAGCATGAATTCTCCGCTACATATACTCTGGAGCAGAATGGAGTAGAGGAGAGGAAGAACAAGACACTGATCACTCTAGCCCGTGTAATGCAAGATGAGTATGGAACTTATGAGAGGTTTCGGGCAGAGGCAATCAACACAACTTGCTACACTTCCAACTGTGTCTATCTCCACCGGTTGTTGAAAAAGACACCCTATGTTTCCTATTTTCATGTCTTTGGCTGCACGTGCTATATTCTCAAGAAGAGGAGGAAGCCCGGGAAGTTTGAGACCAGAGCTGATGAAGGCATTCTTGCTGGGTACTCAGGGACTTCTAAGGCATATCAGATCTACAATTCAGCTACAGGCTATGTGGAAGCATGTTATTATGTGCAATTTGATGATTCAAATGATTCTCAGAAGGGAAATAAGTTTCATGATATGAACATTGAAGATGAGCCTATGAGGGAAGCTTTGAGGAACATGCCCGTGGGCGAGGTTTTACCCCACGAGGCCAATGATGTGATATTGATGAGGCCTCTACTCCACCTCCTCAACCAATCTCTTCCTCCGAGGTGCAAGAACCAACCGATGATGCAAACAACACAACTTCTAGCTCCTCCCAAGATTCAGTGATAGTACCCCCACCAAGTGAGCCATAAGCTTTTCCATATATGAGATACCATGTGGATATGTACCATGGTTTGCAATATATGTGATGAGTAATTGACTTGAGCGGATTTGGTGTTTGAGTTGAAATGCAGGAATCTTGGGATTGCATGAGTTTGTGCATGTCATGGTTTTGACTAACCGGAGTTGGTGGAGATATTGGTGAAGTTGCAGGAGATGGGAATTGTGTTTGCTTGTGTCATGATGTGTGGGTCACTGGAGTTGACTTAAAGGTCAACAGCGAGAGGATCGGGCACAAGTAGGGGACAAGGGGGCCTGATGGACAGGGATCGGGAGAGACTTGCCGGTGGTCAGGATTGCGGGACAAGGTGACACGCGTCGACATCGAGAAGTCACGCTTTGAGAAGCATGCAAGGCGGTTTCCCAGTTTGGGCCTCAAAACCAGTGGCGGCGATTGGAGGTGCACGCAGCACACGGAGCTTGTGTCAAGGCGAAGAAAAGCTGTGAAGGGTCCGATGGCATTCGGGCGACGAGGAAAAAGATGGACGATTATGCCTCCGGTGGTAGGTGGGTGTGTTATGTAGGTCAAGGGTAGTCTTGTCATGTGGACAATTGACCTTAGGCCTATATAAGAAGAGGTAGGGATGATGGAAGAGGTGCCTCTCTTTCCCTTAGCCTTGTCTTAGGTCTTCATTCAAAGTGCTAGGAGATGTCTTCATGTAATAGAGGAGAGGAGAGTGTGTGTGAGAGACATCTCTTGCCCTTCCAAATAGTGGGAGGAAGTGGGTGGCTTCCTAGCCTTGTACCTATGGATCTTGTAAGCATGTTTCCACGATATGAGATTTATTTTCATGCTCAAGATCTTCGTCTCTCCCTAAATCCCGAATTTCTCTTTTTCTCTATTTTTGGAGCTATTTTCATGGAGATTTTTTATCTCATTTTTGGGTGGGTTTTGGTACGAATTTCTTGAGGGATCTTGATGCTAGCACATGCCTAAACATTCCTCTATGGACCCTTGATTAATTCATAGGCAAGAGCACCTTCGATTTCATGGATTTCCTCCAGAACATTCAAACCCTACAACTTTTGGTAAAACCTCAAATTCGTGATGAATTCTTGAGCTTTTTGTGTGATTCCATTTGGAGAAGGAAGGTCCTACCATGAGACATCTTCTTCCCAAGTTTCATGATTTTTGGAGTTTGTTTGGATAGGTTTTGGTTATTTCCTTGCCGAGTTTCGAGCATAGTTTTTTGTTCTAGAAGGTGTCGACCGACACTGTCGATTGTCGGACCGGCACTGCTGGTGGGTCTGAACTCGAATCGGCCTGCCAATAAAAAGTGTCTGAACCCCGCACCAGCACTATCGATAGCGCCGACTGGCACTGCCGATCTGTCTTCTCTATTGGTTCTAGAGAATCTTTCTGTACTGCATCAGCACTATCGATGGGTGTGACCGGCACTGTCGATGGCTGTGATTGGCACTATCGATGGTAGTCCAATTCTAATATGCTTTGAGCACTTTTTGTTCTCCTTTGTTTCTACTGTTGTTATTGATTCACTCCTAAGGCTAGTACACCACAAGTTGGTGTGTGTAGTCTTGGTGATCGATTTAGAGGTTGGCTTGGGTTGTATTTGGGATATAGGCCAAGCTCTCTTGTAGAATTTTAATTGGCTCCCATTCACCCCACCCGCCTGGTCGCCTTCTTGGTCCTTCAATATACTTCACCTCGAGCTACTTCTCCAAGCTCTTCTCAAAATACCGCCTCATCCACTCCATGCTCTAGTTCCAAAACAAGGAAGCATGTGAGAGACTCCCCCACTTCCCTAAGAATTCAAGATACTCATATCTCAAGAGAGCAAGCAATCCATGATACACAAGATACTTCACCTAGACCTCCTTCCACTCAAGAAGAACATCATCCTAGACCCAAAACTATCAACAAGGATCATTCTCGTGACTTGATCATTGGGAGTCCATTTCAACGAGTGAGGATAAGGAGAAATCAATACAAGCCTAGTTATGTGAATGAAGGGAATGATGATGAGGCAAACATTGCTATTGAGAACTTCTCTTTCGTCTCCATGATTAATCTAACAACAACGGAAGAAGCAATGGATGATCACAAGTGGGTTATTTCTATGTAAGAAGAATTGAACAACTTTCAGAGATGCAAGATATGGAAGTTGGTGGAAAGGCCAAACAATCATAATGTGGTTGGCACCAACCGAGTCTTCAAGAACAAACAAGATGAGAAAGGGGTCATTGTCAAGAGCAAGGCTTGCCTAGTGGTTAAGGTATATTCTCAAGTGGCTGGCATTGACTTTGAAGAAACATTTGCACCGGTGGCTCATCTTGAGGTAATTTGGATCTTGCTTGCTTATGCATCACACAATGTGTCAAAGCTAGATCTCGGCAGTAAATATATAGGGCTACGTCGAGACTAAGAACTACGATGATTATCACAAGACGCCGAGTTAGACAGGTTCGGGCCCTCTTGATGAGAGTAAGAACCCTACGTCCTGTGTTTTTGGAGTTGTATTGATTGTCAGCTGATGTCCCTCGAGGGGGGTACCGTGCCGCCTTATATATTCGGTCGACATGGGGTACATGAAGAGTCCTACTTATAGTCTACAAGGATTTACATAGAAAGACTATCTCTAATTGCCTTGTGCTCCAAGCCGAGTCGGTCGACTTCCTTGTTGATGAAGTACCCGGTCAGCTACCGACTTAGGCATATCTTTGGATACCCATAACGGAAGTATCCCATAGCAGCCCCCAAGTGCTTCCTGATTTTGAGCTTTGGCTCTCCGAGTGATCTTCAATATAGATCATAAATTAGGAAGACCTCTTAATTGAAGTTCCTGATAGATCTGGTGCACCGGTCAGGTGCTCCTGATCAGGTGTAGCCCCCGACTCTTGTATAATTTGGAGGCTAACAAATAATACAAGAGTCTAATTATATTAGCTCTTATTATTTTGTTGTATGTAGAGTACTCAAACTATCAAGCTTGAGCCTAATAGACCACTGGTTATCAAACCAGTAAGTCATCTTGCAAGATTTCAACATTGCCGACCGATTACCAAAAACGCTGAGTGATGTACACTATTTTCCGAGTGACTTATCGGTCTGAATTTTGTGACATCAATCATGTTCAGTCCATGTAAAAGAATATGACATCAATCATACAATAGTACTAAGCTAGATGACATCCATCATACCGTAGCTTTTCCCTAATAATTTGTCACTCTATTTGTTCATAAGTTCAATTTTGGTAATTTAATTATTAACTTCAATTAATAACACAACCTTTAAACTTAATCTCGTACGACCATCAAGTCCTTTGCTACATGATCATCAAATCACATAGATACGACAAGTATTTTTAAGTGGATTGGCCACTGCTTCTCATCAAAGAAGCCACCGAGAATATTTCTCAAGGCTTAATATCTCTAAATCTTTTTAAAGACCAAAGCCTATGGCTAATTTTTATTTAATCCAAAAAGTTTTGTCACTGTACGGCCCATTCTGGCCCATGGGACCCTTAGGTCAAATGCAAGGGTATAAAAGGGGATGACATGTTGACTCTCAGTCCACACCATCATTTTGCGCACAAGCTCTTCGTCTTCCTCGCACTTCCTTTGCTTCTTGTGACGCCTCTGCTTCTCAAACTAGGGTTAGCGCATTTCTTCCCACCACCGTAGATCTTGTCGCCCTCAGCCCCCGAGCTTCAGCTAGGGTTCAGCGTTTGATCACTGTGCCAAGTCATCCATAGCCATGACTCGCAAGAAGGCCTCTGCCGCTTCCGCCACTTCCACTGCCGTCACCGAGTCTTCCTCGTCAGAGATCGAGATCCCTGAGCAACTCCGGGAGTTCTCGAAGAGAAGCATCTCCAATGCCGATCTGTCCAAGATGGTGATGGATTACGTTCTTCCTGAGTAGGCTCGGACTGACTGGAAGGTACCCAAAGAAACTTGCCCCATCCCCATTCATAAGCAGATTGTTGTATTTCGCTCATTTTTCGAGCATGGCTTCGGAGTTCCCTGCTGCACCTTCTTGCGCGGGCTCCTTTTCTTCTACGGGGTTGAGCTTGTCAACCTCAATCCCAATTCAATCCTTCACATCGCCATCTTCGTGCCCATGTGCAAAGCTTTCTAGGGCGTTCACCCCCCCCCCCCCAATTTCAATCTATTCTGCCATCTCTTTGTCCTCCGACCGTTGCCAACAAAGGACAACCAAGTGGTCATAGGCGGAGTCGGCGTCCAGCTACGGAAGAAGGAAGCCTACATCAATGTGCCTTTGAAGAGTGGGAACAAGAATTGGAAGGACGAATGGTTTTATTGTGATAACCCTCCCCCTGTTCTTGCCGACTTCTCTGGTGCAAAGGCAATTCCCCTGGCACAATGGACTGAAAAGCATGATCCATCCGACCTCCAGGTGGTCACTCTGCTGAAGAAAATTGCAGATCTGAAGAAGGAAGGCATTGATGGTATTACCATCGCCAAGAGCTTCATAGTGCGCAGAGTGCAGCCCCTGAAACTTCAGAGTCACCCCACGTGGAATTTTGCCACCAATGATGAGACAAGGGAAGTTCCTGACCCTCCCAACGGCAACCTTCATCGGTCACGCTTGTCAAAGATGTTTGAAGGAGATATCCTTCAAGCCTTCAAGATCATTCATTAATTGAAAAGGCATACAACATGGGCACTCTACGGGCCCGGGTAAGCTTCGACCGACTTTGAAAGATTTTATTGTTATCTTGTTTTGATATCTTGCCGTTTATGCAGGTTCTGGATACTTATATATCCTACCCTCCGCTCCCTCCGACCGATACCAAGGAATCGGATTATGTCGAGATGCCGCAGCAGATCGGTGTCGGAGGTTCCAGCTCATTAGCTGGCACTCGTCTTGAGAATGTTGATCACATCATCACCCTGCCTTCCCCCAGTCGACGAGTAAGGCAGCCTGCCCTGCGTCGATGGCAGTATGTTGGGGACCAAGGTGATGACGAAGAAGAGCTGTCTCCAGGTGCCGGTCAGCCAATTCCTGCTCACTCTGACCGACCATCAAGCCAGTCGGAGCCCCCGAGCAAAGCGTCGAGTGATGTAGGAGTTGCATAGAAGACTGATGAAGCTGGCAAGTCTTCCCAAAAGAGGAAGTAGACTGATTCTCAATCTACTTCTTGAAAGAAGAGTGTATGTTGCATCAAGGTCAAGAAAGCTTCTAGGTTAGTCCCTTAACCTTTGCGTCCTTGTTTTTCATGGTCGATAACCATAATGTAACTTAATCACTTTATGCTCTATTAGTGACACCGGTTGGTCTGGTGAGGCCCAGAGTACCCAAGAGTCTAAGGACACTCGGTCAAACCCTACTCCCCGTCTAGCTAACTTGCCTCGACCGGTCAGCAAGTCATCAAGCACGCCGACCAAGTCAAGGAAGCCTTTAGACAAAGCAGTCCCCGCATCCATTCCAGAGCCAGCACCACAAATCATTGACCCTTCTGCAGTCAATGCACCTTCCCCTCTTGACAAAGGTAAGACAACACTGACTGCAGATACACTCAGTCGGCCTGAAGTGGATGATGTGGAAATAGTGCATCAACACCGAGAAGCCAACAAGGTACTTCAATACCCTGCTTTAGTTTTGTCTCTGTCTTGACCCTTAGCTTAACCATCTTCCATATACCAGAGAATGTATGCTCTTGTGGAGACGAAACAAGCTAGGGTGGAATACCTCGAAGCCGAAACTTTTGCTATGTCCTAGACCCGCTTGTCTTTAGTTTTCTATGTTTAATACTAATCTATTGCTGGCATTATGCTAGTCATCGGTCAGCAGCTCTCCCAAGCCAAAAAATAGATTGATAAGCTGTAGACCGACCACAGGGAGATGACCAAGCCTTAGAACAGGATCATGCTGATGTTGCCAGTAAGGTTACATACCGACTATTTTTATATTTTTTCCTAACCACTCTGACACTAAAGATTCAATGTATGTCTTTTGCTCGTGATCAGAAGATTGCCAACCTAGAGATGCTAACTTCCAATCAGCAAAGATTCGTTGATGCTTTGAATGTTGAGAAGGAAAATCTCTCCAACTCGGTCCAAGAGCAAAAGGCCGAGATCATTCGGCTGCAGAAAAAGCTGGAGGAGGCTGACATGAAGATAGAGGACGCCAAAAGCACCTCCAAATCTTTCAAATGTAATCTCGCCAGTAAGCCCTCCATAACCTCTTGAATATGCTTGAATCGATTTTTGATCTTACTAACCAAAATTATCTCTTACAGCTCTGTCATATGGCGCTCGAAAAGCATTGAATTATATTCATGCTAACCAAGTAGAGCAGACCGACCACTCCTTGAATTATTTGCTGAAGCATGCATCATAAGCTATTGCAGACAATTCTCGAAGAGTGGCGACCGAGGCCGGGAGTCAGGTTCTGGCTATTTGCCAATCTTGGTCTCCTGTATTGCCATTGGATAAAATCAAGGAGGGCTTCAACCCAGACTTGATCGACGACCAATGTCAGCTGCTTTTGGATTCCATGCTGGAAACCTCCCAAGCCTTGGTCAACAATATAGAAGTTGATCCGATCGCACCTACTCCTCCAGCATCTCTAGAAGTTGAGCTACGAGATGATTCGTCTTCTCCTTCAAAGGAGCTATAAAACCTGCAATGTTAGAAAACATTAGTAGTATCTATGTATTGAAATAACATTACCTGTATGTAAATTAATTTCATGCTTTGTACCTTAGCAAATTGACAAAAATATCATAAGTGTGTTCCAGTCATATAAAGACAAAAATCACATTGGTCTGCCTTAACATATTAGCTTGTAACTCGTAACCACGTAACAAGCAGAATCAACCAATCGACACATGACTTCTCGCACTTTGGCTCTGGGTTTAGTGTAGTGGTAGTCTGATGTGCAGTATGAAGTGTATAACCATGATGTTTAGACCTTAGACCAAAAAACAAAAGACCGTGTCAAAAGATGAGAAATCGGTCGGAAAAACATCCAAAACCGAAATTTCATAAGGTTAGGAAATGGTGGGACATTATTACTAGCCCCCTGGCTCGATTGTTTAATAAAATAAATTAAGGAATCGAGACAATTTAGAATGAAAATCATAAAAAAAATCTTCCATTAAAGAGGCTGAAGTTTCATTCATGAATAATGCATAATAATACAAAAGAGTAGCTAAGTATAAAAATGACATAGCTGATTTATATTCCAAGAATTCGGTATATCATCGCCGTCTTCATACATAAGTCGGTAAGCCCTCGGCCGAGTGATTTCCTTCACAATAAAAGGCCCCTCCCAATTTGGAGAAAGCTTATGCTGATTCTTCATTGATTGTACTCGGCACAACACCAAATCTCCAACTTGAAATTGGTGACTGCGTACATTTTTATCATAATAACATCGCAAGCCTTGTTCGTATAGTGCCGACCGAAATAGAGCATGATCACGCAACTCTTCAGCTGCAATCAAATCAATCTCACGGTTCTCCTTAGAAAGCTTTTCATCATATCCTTGGACCCGTGTCGAAACAAGATTAACCTCAGTCGGCAACATAGCCTCCGAGCCATAGACCAATGAAAAAGGTGACTAACCAGTGGCCTGACTGGTATTAGTGCGAAGCCCTCAAAGAACTGAAGGCAATTCTTTCACCCACCCACCGACCGGCACAAGGCTTAAGTCTATCAATTATCCGAGGTTTCAGTCCTTGAAGAATCATATCATTGGCCCGTTCGACCTGCCCATTAATCTCACGATGAGCCACTGACGAAAGTGGATTTTTATTCCCATCTCATCGGCAAAGTCACGAAACTCAACAGATGTGAATTGAGTACCATTATCGGTAATGATATCATGAGGAACCCCAAACCGAGTAAAAACATCCTTGACAAACTCAATCGCCTTCTTAGATGTTATCTTGCCGACCGCTTTGCTTTAATCCACTTGGTGAATTTGTCAATAGCAACAAATAGATAAGTAAACCCTCCTGGCGCTTTCTTGAAAGGACCGACAATATCAAGCCCCCAGACAGCAAAAGGCCAAGTCAAAGGTATCATCTAAAGTTGCTGTGAGGGCACAAGTGTTTGTTGAGCAAGGAATTGACAACCTTCACACTTCCGAACGACTTGGTGTGCATCTTCGACCGTCGTGGGCCAATAAAACCCTTGCCGGAAAGCATTGCCGACCAAAATCTTAGAAGTTGCATGATTGCCACATATTCCTGAATGAATGTCTTCCATCAACTTTTGACCTTCTTGTATCAAGATCTATCACATCAATATGTTTGATCCTCCTCTTTTATAAAGTTGATTGCCCACTAGCAAATATCCTCGACATTGGGTTTTCAACCTCTGTTGCTCATTAGGATCCATAGGTAGCGTTCCCTTGTCCAAGTACTGGATGAGTGGGTCGCGCCAGTCGGTCTCTGTATTGTCATTACCAACAGGATCAACAATAACACTCATCAATATATCCGACCGAGGAGAAATAGTGGGGGAATCCAGGGTGTGTAAGAAGACACCAGGTGGGACTTCATATCGAGATGATCCCATCTTGGCCAATTCATCAGCCGCCTGGTTGTTATCCCGAAGGACATGCGTGAACTTCAATCCATCGAATTTGTCCTCGAGCTTCCGTACTTCCTGACAATAAGCACTCATATTATCATCTACACAGTTCCAATCCTTGGTGACTTGATTAATGACCAAGGCCGAATCACCAAAGATGTCAAGACGACCGTGTAGGAGGGCTTCATATTCCGCCACGTTATTAGACGCGCAAAACATAACCTGCAGGACATATCGAAGCTTCTCTCCTGTGGGTGAGATGAACAAGACTCCCACACCAGCTCCGGGTAATTGAAGAGAGCCATCAAAGTACATTTTCTAGTACTCAACATCTTGTGTTGCAGGAGGCATTTGAATCTCTATCCACTTGGAAACAAAATCAGCCAACGCCTACCCTTTAATTGCCGACCGAGCAACGAACATAATGGTATACTGACCAAGTTTGTCTGCCCATTTAGCAATCTTTCCTTCAGCTTCTCGATTGTGAAGCACCGTGCCAAGTGCAAAGGAGGTCTGGATATCAATCGGATGAGCTTGAAAATAATGCTTCAACTTCCTGGAAGTGATCAACAATGCGGATAACTTCAAGATCTAATGATATCTTGTTTTAGAGGCACTAAAAACCTCACTAAAAAAATAGACCGGGTGTTGTACTTTTTGTATTTGACCCTCTTCCTCTCGGTCGACTCTCAAAATAGTACTCACAACTTGAGTTGTGGCCGATATGTAAAGTTGAAGTTTATCTCCTGGCTCCGGAGGCACCAATACTGGAATGCTGCTGAGGTGAACCTTCAACTCGTCTAATGCCGACTGTGCCTCTTCTGTCCAAACGAAGTCACCCTGCTTTTTAAGCAGTCTGAAAAGTGGTAACCCCCTAACCTCCAGTCGGGAGATAAAGCGACTCAAGGATGCCATACATCCGGTCAGCTTCTAAACGTCCCTTTGAGAATTAGGAGGTCCTATATCAAGGATCACCTTGATTTTATCAGGGTTAGCCTCTATACCTTGTTTTGAAACGATGTAATCGAGTAGCTTTCCCGAAGGAACCCCAAAAATACATTTCTTTAGGATTCAACTTCATTGAGTAATGTGTCAGATTGTTAAATGTTTCTGCCAGGTCAGAAAGAAGTTCTTCGACATTTCGAGTTTTTACAACGATGTAATCAACATAAGCTTCTGCGTTTCAACCAATCTGAGTAGCAAGGCAGCGTTGAATACCTCGTTGGTAAGTCGCGCCAGCATTTTTCAGACCGAAGGGCATTGTGATGTAACAATAGGTGCCGAAGGGTGTTATAAAGGAAGTTTTAATCTGATCTTCGACCTTCAGTGGGATCTGGTGATAGCCTGAATAGGCATCCAGAAAGCTTAAAAGCTCACACCCAGCTGTTGAGTCTACAATTTGATCAATATGAGGTAGAGGGAAAGGGTCTTTAGGGCAGACCTTGTTCAAATCGGTATAATCAACACACATCCTCCACTCTTTATTCTTCTTCGGTATAAGGACGGGATTTGCTAACCAGTTAGGATGATACACTTCCTTTATAAATTTAGCATCTAATAACCTAACTATCTCCTTCTTCATGGCATCCTTGCGGTCTTGCGTAAATCTTCTAACCCTTTGTCGAACCGGGGTGGCCCTAGGAGGCACCCTTAACTCATGCTCAATCTTTTCCCTAGGAACATCCGGCATGTCAGATGGCTTCCATGCAAAGATGTCCCTATTTTCCAGGAGAAAAAAAGTGAGCGCGAGTTCCTTTTTCTCGTCGAGGTTGGCCCCTGCATAAGTTACCTTATCAGGGTCTTCTGGGTCGAGCACAATCTCCTTGGTGTATTTGTTATTAGCTTGAATCTTGTCCTTGGTGGGCTTCTTTGCTGGAACCATAGCATCAGTCTGCTCCTCTGTGCCGACTACCTCCTGGATCTCCTACCGATCAGACAGCATCAACTGCTTATTGGCCATCTCACAACTCTGCACATCGCAATCAAAGGAATTCCAAAGATTAGAGTGGAGGGAGATTATTCCATTGGGGCCTGACATCTTAAGGGTGAGATATGGATAGTTCAGAACTGCCATGAATTTAGCCATTGCCGGTCGACCGATGATAGCATGATATGCTGAGTCAAAATCGGCCACCTGGAAGAGAATGCACTCGGTCCTAAAATTCTCACGGGTCCCAAAGGTGACAGGCAGACTGATCTATCCAATAGAACTAAAGTCTTGCCGAGCACAATCCCATGAAAATCTGAAGAACTCGGCTAAAGGTCATTGACTGATAGACCGAGCTCTTGAAGAGTCTTGGTGAAGATTAAGTCTAAACTGCTTCCTCCATCAATGAGTACTTTGTTGCACTTCACCTCCTTCATCGTGGCAGCAAGCACCAGCGGGTACCGACCCAGTTTGGGTAAGCGTTTGGGATGATCCGACCGATCAAAAGTAATCAGTATTTCAGACCACCTCATGAATTGAGCCGCAGCTGGTTCCACAGAATTAATCTCCTGTAGTTCCAGCTTTTGTTTGCGCTTGGGCACATAGGCATTCGGGCCTCCGAAGATGAAGTTGTCTTCCTTGCGGGTCTCCTGGAACTCTCCTGCATCATCATTGCTACCACCGTCCTTAGTTTTGTCTTTGCCATTGCGTCTTGCAGGGTCTTTGACCACCTTGAGCACAGCAGTTGCAAAATCCTTCAGTCGGTAGCAGTCCTTTACTTTGTGGTTCCCCTTTGGGTGCCAGAGGCACGGGCCACTCAGCAAATCATCCATGGTTGGCTGGTTCGTCCGAGGATTCTTCTGAATCGGTCTACCGTATGAACCATGTTGTCAGACTTCCTCTTCTTGTCCTTCTTGGAGGACTCGGGCTTGACTGACCGCTTCTTCTTGCCTTTTCCTCGGATGTCATCTAATACCAACTCACCAGACACGAACTTGTCAGCGATCTCGAAGCACTCCTGAGCAGTCAGCTTGAGGTCATGATTCCTTTGACCGATTTCCCAGACTAAGTCATCACTACGTATTCCTCCTTGGAAGGCTGCGATAATCTGTTGGTCTAGGATGTTGGGGATCTCGGTCTTCTTAGCATAGAATCGTTTGATGTAGTCGCAAAGAGGCTCGTCGGTCTTCTACTTGGTCTGAGTCTGGTCGAAGTGGTTTCTCGGTCGGTTGCAGGTGGCTTGGAAACTTTCAATAAGCTTCTTGTTAAGGTCTCCCCAAGATGTGATTGACTCCTCCGGAAGAGATGTAAGCCATATCTAGACGGTCGGATCAAGGCAGACCGAGAGATAATTTGCCATTACATATGAATCACCTCCATCCAACCGGATCACCGTGCTATAGAGTCGTAGCCACTCCCGGGGGTTGGTCTGACCATCATACTTTTCAATGGAAATCGACTTGAACCCTTCTGGCCATTAAGCTATGCGAAGCCTAGGGACGTAAGCCTTGATGCCATCAATTTCTTCATCAGTGGGGGTTGGTGACCGCCTGCGCTGGTCTAGAGACGGAGTTGGGCAACTGTGATGTCGCAGATCGACATCATCATCATGGAGACATCGCCTGTTGTGGTCATTATTATCATTGCACCGATCCCGATCGTCTTGTCGGCATCGGCCATCATGGTTATTTCTTGGAGGAGGGTCTCGTCGATCTTCTCGCTAGTCATCCCGTCAGTCATCCTGTCGGTCATTCCGTCGGTCGTCCCGTCAGTCGTTGGTCCTCCGATCGTGGCGCTCCTCCTCGTAGCGTCGGTCATCCCGAGCGCGTTCTTCATAGTGGGTATTGATGGTGTCTCGTCCATCATGGATACTGAGAGAGTTTCTCAAATCTTCACGCCTATGCCGACCTCGTGAAGTTGCATGGCTAGAGCTTGTTACAGACTGCGATCTGTCCTTAACAACGTCCTGAGTGCACAGCAGCCTTAAGCATAGCCACCGCCTTCTGGATCGCGGGGGTCTGATAGGTTGCATCGGCCATTAAGGTGTTGAGCAACATCTAAGGATGGATCTGCTTCATCGAATCTGAATAGGACCAATACGGGGATCAGATCAGACAGGCTCAGTGATCGCGCCATAGAGACGACTGCGGTCGAGTCGGATTTGTGCTTCTCCAGGCCTAAGGTTCCCTTATTGCCGACCGTGAAGTCGAGCGAACCGAAAGAGATCTTAAAGTCCAGCGAGTACTGGATGATGGGAATTTTGGCCATCGTAGTCAACAGAGAATCCCGATGAGCCTTGTCCCCCTACCTGGCGCGCCAACTGTCGAAGCTTGACCTCGGCAGAAAATATATAGGGCTACGTCGAGACTAAGAACTACGATGGTTATCACAAGACGCCGAGTTAGACATGTTCGGACCCTCTTAATGAGAGTAAAAACGCTACGTCATGTGTTTTTAGAGTTGTATTGATTGTCAGGTAATGTCCCTCGAGGGGGGTACCCTGCCACCTTATATATCCAATCGGCAGGGGGTACATGAATAGTTCTACTCATAGTCTATAAGGATTTACATAGATAGTCTATCTCTAATTGTCTTGTGCTCCAAGCTGAGTCGGTCGACTTCCTTGTTGATGAAGTACCCGGTCAGCTACCAACTTAGGCATATCTTCGGATACCCGTAAGGTAAGTATCCCACACAATGGCTTCAAGCTCTATCAAATGGATGTAAAAAGTGCCTTCTTGAATGGAGCAATCAATAAGAAAGTCTATGTGGAACAACCTCTAGGGTCTGAGGATTCTAAGCATCCAAGACATGTGTATAAGTTGAAGAAAGCTTTCTATGGTGTCAATCAAGATCCTTGGGTATGGTATGAACACTTGAGAAACTTCCTCTTTGTAACATCCCAAATTTCAAATTTGGGTTGTGAAAAAAAATCACTAAAATTTAAAACTTTTTGCAATATGTTAAAATTCAACTTCAATTATTTTGTTATTATTTTTAGGGAATATATATATATATTCTAAATTAAATAAATTAAAATAGGTTGTTATTTTTTTATTATTATTTTTTCATTCATGCTGAAGTAGTATGCATTAGGTTTTTTATTATGTAAAAATGTATTTTAAAAATCAAGTAGAATTTTGTTTCAAAATTAGTAATAGAAAAGAGGAAAAAGAAATTACAAAACAGAGAAGAAAAGAATTTCATGTGGCCTATTAGGCTAATTTCGCACCACCCAGCCGATTGTTCTTTTTTGGAAAAAGTCCTATTTACCTCCCTTAACTTTTGTGGTTGTTCGGATTTCGTCCTCCAGTTACAAAACCGGATAGGACGACTCCCTTAACTTTTGATTCTGTTCGTTTTTCCTCCCCTGGCTGTTTTGGATGGTGGTTTCGTTGACATGGCATATATTAGGAGTATCTGTACGGTGACATGGCAGAGATTGTATGACAATAAAAAACTAAGAAACAAATTATGACACATCAGATTTTTTCAAAGAAATGGAAAAATGAGAAAAAAACTTACTTTTATTGGACCATGCGTTGTTTCAATTTTCCATTTTCTTTCCTTTAAAAAATTTACTTTTTTCAAAGGTAAGTTTATTTTTCATTTTTCATGATTTTTTCAATTTTTCGTTTTTTCCTTTGAAAAAACTGAATATCATTAAAGGTAAGGTTTTTTCGTGTATTTTTAAATGTTTTTTTTTCAATTTTTCTTTTTTTCCTTTGAAAAAAAATGGAAAAACAACTAAGGTAAGTTTTTTTTTTCATTTTTCGTGATTTTTCAATGTTTTTTTTCAATTTTTAGTTTTTTTTCCTTTGAAATTTTTCCCTTTGGAAAAACAGAAAAACAGTAAAGGTAAGTTTATTTTTATTTTTTTCCTGATTTTTCAATGTTTTTTTTCAATTTTTGTTTTTTCCTTAAAAAATAGGAAATAGTAAAGGTAAGTTTTTTTCTATTTTTTCATTTTTTCCCTTAGAAAAAATCATGACTGTCACAATTTATTTCTCAATTTTCGATTATCACATAGTCTTCGTCATGTCACCGTACGCCATGTCAGCGAATATACTCCTAATATATGCCACGTCAGCGAAACCACCTCCCGAAACAGCCAGAGGAGAAAAAACGAATGAAATTAAAAGTTAAGGGAGTTGTCCTACCCGATTTTATAACTGGAGGACAAAAACCGAACAACTGTAAGAATTTAGAAAGGTAAATGGGACTTCTTCCTTCTTTTTTCCCCCTCCTTCCCTCATTTGGCCCAGCCACCCGCAGCAACCTGGCCTAGCTTGCTCACGGCCCAATAGTGCTCTCGGCCCAACCGCCTGCCTCAGCCCAGCCAGCCAGCTCGCGGCCCAGTTTTGCGCAGTCGAGGCCAGCCCACCTCCCTGCCTGCCTTCATCTTCCATGAGACGAACGAGCGCTGCTGCTGCAGGAGGAACCGAACGCCATAGTTGCTTCGCATCCCGCCTTGCCAACTCCCAAACCGACGCACAGACCTCTCAAACGGATGCACCATCCTCTTCTCTTCCAATTCACTCCGTTTCCATCATTAACCATACACCATAGAGCTCGGTTGGCCATCAATGGCGCCACTAGCTATTAATGCCTACACGATGCCGTTCCTCTGGCTTCCACCACCTCCGTGCCCTATAAAACTAAGGCTAGATCCCTTGTAAACTACACCGACTTCCCCTGCCTCCCCTCTCTCCGTCCCGCACTTTGGAGTCCAAGTTCCAAGCCGTTTCCACTGCTCCAGTCGTGTCTAGCCTCGTAGCCCTAAGTTGGCATGGGTGTTTCTGGAGTTCTACCCAGCAGAACATGACCAAATTTTACCAGAAGGTGCGCCTGGTACTCTTCTACTGCATATCAAAAGCTCGCATCAACTGGAGCCCTGAGGCGACAAGGATCTTGTTCGCCATGGCCGCCGTTCCCTGTTAGTTCACAGACTGCACACAACATGGTAAAGTCGAACCATTATGTGATCAATACCGAGCATTTGAATCTTAAAACTTTGATCCATTTGATGTTCCAGGAAGTCTTCTTCTTCATCCCTGGAGCCCTCGCCGAGATCAGCCCTGACGACTCCAGGAACGTGTTTGGCCCACCAACTGCCGCGTCGCGGCCTACCCTGCTTTCTACCCTGCGATCTCCAGTTCAGGTGAGCAAACATCTCGACCATCATGCCAATATCGTGTTCCACTACCTAGGCGACGTGTAAGTGCAAGTTGTAGATCAATTGGCATACCCAGTCCTCAGGAATGCGCATGTCTTTGCGTTGTGCCGTTCTATTCACAACAACAGCTGAGTTGCCTGCCACACTTGTGGTCCACCATGGACCATGGACCGGAACCGCCGCCTGGCCCCTTAACCCCTGAACCTAGTCCATGATCTTAGATTTAATTTATTTTAATTACTTCCAAATAAATGGTTCTTTTTGCATTTAGGCCGTTGACTTTAATATTAAATATTGTTTAGGCTCAATCCTTAACCCAGCGCGCGTAGCCCAGCAGCCCACGCCTACATCTTTTTCCCACTTGGCTTGCTTAGCCTAGTCACCACTCCCATAGCACCCCGGCCCTTCAGTGCAGCAAGGTCCAACAAGTCAACCGCAAGTGTCTTCGTCTTCCTCCAGCAGGAACGCCACTGCCACCGGAAACCGTCGTTGTCACCGCTTTGATTCCTCGCCTCCCTTGCTCCCGAACCGACCCCAAACGAGCTCCACTTGCAACCTCTCCGCTTTCCCCCAAATCCTTTAAAATCTAGTTTGAGTTCCTCCACGGTGAGATTTGCCTTCTCCGATGTTTGTGACCTCCCATCCCCTATAGAAACACCTCCTTGGACGTCGTCTTCCCCTGTTAGTTGCACCGCCATACATCGTACCTTTTTCCCAGCCATCTCGCTCGCCAACCTATTTGCCCATGATCAGGAGCTCCAGGTGCGTGCCTCCATCCTTGAAGACCAGCTACGACCTTGGCAGCCCCGTCCCCAACCAGCTGCATCATCCACCATCGACCGCCACCCTTTGACGCCAAAGCCTCTCCTAGCCTCGCGTGACCGTCTTGCAAGCCTCCTCTCATACCCCATGTCAATTTGGACCAAGAACCATAGCAAACGGAGCCTTGGAGCGACTCCTCGGTGAGCTCCAGCACCACTACCCATGGCGTCACTGTTTCTGCCGTCGTCGTCCGTCGCCCGCCTCGCTGGAACCCTTCCCCTCCGTTAGTATTGTAATCAATGACTAGGATTAGAAGACCTCGAAGGTTTATAAGCCTGGTCTACGATGAACCAGTAAATCCGCAGGCTTAGCTGCTCCACGAAAACCGTGGACTTAGTCCACCAAATTTATCTTTTATTTTAATTCATGTAAATTCTGGTGAATTCTTATTTTGCACTTAGGTCCATAAACCTTGATGTTTTTACCCCTAGAACTTCAAACTAGCATAACTTTTCAACCATAATTCCGATTTACATGATTTTTGCGCTCACGGAATCGTAGAAATGAGTACTATCTTTTATTACTGTTTTTTGAGTCATTAGGAAATGTTAGGTTTACTGTTCCTTATTTGTTTATATTTTACTTTTCTAGTATTTAATGACATTAGAAGAGGAGCAGCTCCAGAATTTCTAAGACCTTGAGTTTGAGCAGTAGTTAGCGGGAGAACAAGGCAATACCATATTGCACCTATTAAAGATAATAGTTTTTTTTCATGCATGCTTGTCTAAATTTGAATCCTATGTTAGGGTTGACTAGAGATTAATTTATCCTGTCCTTGTCGCCTGGTTTGGGACTCGGTGTTTGAGTTTGGGTACGTCATGCAAGTGCAGTACTTTGGGGGATTAAAAATTGAATAATAATAAACTTGACTAATCTTCACTTGAACCTAATTATCATTTAGGGAACATAGATGACCCAAGCAGGAGGATGTTGATGATGGTGCGGGTATGCACAGGTATGGGTAATGTATTGGTTGGATTGTGGTAGTACCTGCTTGTGGTCCTAGGACCCGGTTCGTGGAGCAGCCACCCAGGAAAACAGCGCAAAGCACAGGGCTGATATGGTTAGGCGTGGTCTGGTATTAGTTGTCTTCGCAGTTTTGTGGGCGTTCAAGGAAGTAGGACAAGAGGGTTACTTTCGGCCTTAGGCGATGATGGGTATGCTTCTAGCCACGATGCCCGAGGGGGCTTCTGTAGGGGTGGTTAATCCTGCAGCGGCGAAACCTTAGTGTGGATGTTTTGCAAGCTAGGGAGCTCTTTGAAAGACCATGTGGTGATCTCTTGGCCTCACACCTACGGTAGTGTGCTGGCAACAGGGAGACTTTAGTCACCGACGGGTGATGGAATCACCAACCTATGGGTAAAGTTGTGCAACCTCTATAGAGTATAAAACTGTTATAACAGTCGTGCTCACGGTCATGAGAGGCATGGATCCTCACATGATTAGTTGGATGGTTGGGTGGATCTGGTGGGTAACCAGATTTGGGTGGTACAACTATAGGTGCTGCAGGTGGGTAACCTGTAGTGTTCTGGTATGGGTGGGTAACTCATAGTTTTGCTATTGGTAGGCAACCAGTAGTGTTGGACAGGTGGTTAATCTATTGGGCTACATTTCACCTAGTAAAAAGGATGCTTGTATAATTAGAGTCATAGGATAAGGATGCGTAGTGCAGTAAACTTGTGTCAAGCCTATTCTTGTTTTAGCCTGCATGTCATTACTTTCCCCCACTTGCTGAGTACTTTATGTACTCATCCATTTTAGTTTTCCCTGTGTTTTTTCTGCTATTATTGTGCTGCTCAGAAGACAATGGCGAGATGGACTACGTCGACGAGGACTACTACGACTAGGATTGCGACCCCCGATTGACTGCCTGTGGTATTATGGAGCCTTCAGCTGTTTGGTCTTTTAGACTATATAATAATGGTACGATATAATTATAACAAAATTCCTTGTACTGTTACTTCACTTTTGTCCTGTGTGTGTGAAAACTTGATCCTGGTCACGCATACAGATGCATTCAGTTTTGGCCTTAAAACCAGGTGCAACACTCTTCAAGAATAGATTCACCATTGGAAGCATTGATAGTACCTTGTTCACAAGGCATGTTGGGAAGGATCTCTTTGTGTGCGAAATCTATGAGGATGATATTCTATGGTTCAACCAATGAGAAGTTCAATAAAGAATTCTGAGAGATGATGGCCAAGGAATTCCAAATGTCAATGATTGAAGAGTTGCATGTGTTTTTCCTTCATTTTCAAGTCAAGCAATTGAGAGAAGAAAACTTCATCTATCATTGAAAATTACACCAAGGACCTTCTCAAGAGATTCAACATGGAGAATTGCAAGCCTCTGCATACATCTATGGCTACAAGCAAACCCTTGGATGATGATGTGAAAGGGAAATCAGTGAACCCTACGCTCTATAGATCTATGATTGGTTCTTTGCTCTATCTAACAGCCTAGAGACCGGACATCATGTTTAGTGTGTGGTTGTGTGCACGCTACCAAGCAAACCCAAAGAAGTCACACTTGAAGGCATTAAAGAGGATATTGAGATACCTCATGTACACACCTACCATGGGATTATGGTATCCTAGAGAAACAAGCTTTGAGTTACTTGGGTATTTAGATTCGGACTTTGCGGGATGCAAAGTGAATAGGAAGAGCACTTTAGGGGATTGCTAGTTTCTTGGAAGATCACTTGTATCTTGGAGCTCAAAGAAGCAAAACTTAGTGGCTCTATCAATAGCTGAAGCGGACTACATGGCAGTGGGAGCATGTTGTGCCCAACTTCTCTACATGCTACAAACACTCTCGAATTATGGCCTCAACTACACTCAAATGCCAATATATTGTGATAGTGAGGTAGCAATCAAGATCACTCTCAAGACAAGAGATCATGGTCATGCAAAGCATAGTCAAGTCAACCAAAACTTCATAAGGGACCATGTTGAGAAGTAGGACGTTGTATTGGTGAGCGTGCGAACACATGAACAATTGACGGATATCTTCACCAAGCCACTCGGTGAGAAGACCAACAAGCTAAGGGGAGAACTCAACGTTCTCGACCTTTCAAACTTCACGTCATGTATCCTTGAAGCTTGTCCTTTGTAAATATGTATAGCCGTTGTTTGCTTTGTTTTGTTGTTTGTGCCTTTGTTTTATGCTTGTTTCTCTTCTTCTTGTTGGTCAACCTCGGACCTCCTTGAGATAACAATGGACAAGGGTTAAGCTTGGGAAGGTGGTTCATGGTGTGCCCAAGGCTTTGAAGAAAGGTCCATTTTGACTAAGCTTGAGAAGGGAACAACTCGTCGTTGGCACTTTGGTTTGTAGCTTTTCTCTGTCTTTACTTTAGCATCACATAATGCATTGTATACTTGTTGCACTTTCATTCATGCATCCTTGCATTATGATACCACACATGCTTCCAAGCATGTGTCTAGGGGGAGTTGCTCATTTACAATATGAGTATATGACTCTCTAGATGATCAAATAGTGATATTTGTGCTTCATGCCCATTGAGTCATGTTCAAAAGAGATCCAAGGTTAAATCTACTTGCGTGTCTCAAAGACAAGTGGCTCATATATTCCCACCTCACAAATGACTAACCTTTGCATATTTGAGAAAATATTTTGTTGAGTCATGTGTCTAGGGGGGGGGGGGCTATGGTGGAACACCATCATGACCAAGGAGGAGCACCATGAAGGGGGGGGGGGGGGGTTCTAACTCTTCCCATTTATTATTTGCTCTTTGGTTGCTTGTGTTTTGGTGTGGTTTTTGGTGATAGGTGACAAAGGGGGAGAAGAACATGAAGATCCAAAAGCCAAGTTAAGATCAACCACCAAGAAGGGGAGAAGAACATGAAGATCATACAAAGATACAAGGAAGCTACAAGGTGACAAAGAGGAGAACATGAAGACCAAATTAAGATGATCAAGACAATGGTGTATGTTCACTTGGAGTACACATGAAGATCATATCAAGATGAACATCCACACCGACATGGAGAAGACCAATGATGGTGCATGTCTACAACAACAATGTACATCTATACTGACATGAACATCTATGTCTATGGTGCATGCCTACTTCAACAATATCAACTACCCTGACACCATGACTGACGCAAAATTCAACTCAAAGATCAACATCTAGTGCGCTACATAATTGGGTAGTTATCCCTCAACACCTAGCACATTCCGAGAAGGGAGACTAAGGTATGGACCAAGGTAATCCTTTCAATCCTTTCTTTTCCTTTGGTTCTTTGTTGCTCATCCGTTTTGGATCATAATAAGTAATGGTTGTCATCCATCACCAAAAAGAGGGAGATTGTAAGGATCATGACCATTGAGGTTACCCCGAAGATATGGTGTTTTGGTGATGAATGACAAACATGCAATGTGACTAATGTCTACACGAGTGTTATTCGTGTAGGAAACCTTTTCTACCTTATGATAATTGTTGACGCCTGCCTTGGTGATGGATGACAATGACCACAAGCACGGAGCTTGATGAGCTTTATGGAGTCCAAGGTTTAACGGAGATGGATCAAGGCTAAGAACAAGCTAGGAGCACTTGTTGGGAACACTTGTCTAGTTGTTAGGGCTTTGAGTCCATAGGTAAAATCGAACTATCAAGGGGGTCTAGGTCATGTATCTTAGGTCACGTGTAGTCGGTGATGTGCATGAATGCTCAGTGAAATCATAGGCACGAGGTGGCAGTGGAGAAGCCAAGGAGCTACTGGAAAAAAGTCGGGAAACAAAGTCAAGCGAGAACGAGGATTTTCAGCTTCTAAACACAGTGACGGGACAGAGGGATCAATGGAGACTGGACTGTACGGTCACTTGAAGATAAGAGAGGAGTCTACAAGGAATCTGTCTGCACGAAGTTCAATAGAGACCGAATGATCCGATCTTTATGGAGAAGACGCAGGATAGAGAGGACCTAGAATTGGTGCTCTCTAGAATGAGCACAAGGAGAAGAGACAGGACGGTTCGATCTGCTGACCGGAAGGTCCAGTCAGTACAAGGAGATCACCGGGATAGTGAAGCCAATGATTCCAGGAACTGTTCTAGGAGAGACCGGATAGTCCGGTCATTGGGTCCAGATAGGTGATTTTGTGGAGCAACGACTAGTTTGAGGTTGGAAGCCTATATTACTTCATTGCTGGGGTCATGGAGATCTCTCTTGGCCATTTGGATTGCTAGGAGCATATCTGAGAAGACAAAAGGAGAAGAGAGGATCTGGAGGAGGAGATATTGTATATCTTGAGAGTGCTAGTGAGAGTAACTTGAGCATCTATCCACATCTAAGGCTAGGGTGTCACTGAGGGTGTGATCTAGGTTGTTACTCTTGGTCTATGGTGAGACCTAGCCGGTTAGGTGTCGATGATCGAGACTATCGTGATTGGTTGTGAAGGCCATAACATGTTTGTACACGGTTTGAGCCCGCCGGTAAAAGGGGCATCAATAGCGAGCGCCTGTGTCGGCTCGGGGAGTCTGCCAAGTTCTCGAGAGAGGCGAGCTTGTGCCTTGGTGGCAGCGGTGATGCGACCGTGTCTTCACTCGGAGAGTGATGGCGGGCTCGTGCGTGAGAACTCCACTTGGTGGTGAGAGGGACCGACACTCCGGTGGGAGTGGTCCAACAAGGATTAGGGGAAGGCGCCATCCTTTCGATACCAGGAAAAAATCATGAGCCATCCCCTTCTCTACTCCTTAGTTTGATGCATTACTTTTCATATTTACATATCGTGTTATTCATGCTTGTGTGCTTATCTCGCTCTTGTTGATTATCTTGTAGAATTGCATGGATAGGCTTCTTGCTTGCTAGTAGTGCTTTAGCTTCCACCCTTGATCACTAGCATGTGTAGGAGTTGCATTGGCTTGATTGCTCACCCTTGTTTGTGTTGTGCTACTCATGCTTGTTTGCTCTAGTTCTTTATCTTGTAGCTTGGCATGAGTAGGCTTCTTTGCTATCTTGTTGTGTGCTTTCACGTGTCGTTATTACTAGTTTGCATAGGAGTTGTATTGCCTTGTGTGATCCACTAGTTTGCTTAGGTTATTGTTCCTTTCATAGGGCTATTATCTTACTAGTGTGATCACCACTAGAATTGCTATAAGAGTTGTTTGAGTGTTCAGTTTTAGGAATTGGTGAATTTGGTAAATAGTGCGAGTTCCCGATTCACCTCCCCCCTCTCGGTCACTCGGTCCTTTGAAGGTACCCGTTGCTAACTCGTCACATGCATGGGGCTAGATACACACCCAGTCACAGACATGATGGGCCCAAAAAAGATAGGGCCCACACATTACTGAGTTTGCATCAACAGGCATACCAACGCGTGGGAGAGGCGGCGCGCTTGGTCTCCCCTTCGTCTTCCATAACGTTCATCAAGACTTGCCCACGCCCACCGACTTGTGGCCCTATTTGCTTTTGGGCCCGCGCGACATTGCATGTGTGGTTGAGGAGACCACTTCACCTTCCTCAGCACACATCAAAACTTGACCATGCCCACTGATGTGTGGGCCCGGGGTGACTCTATGATTTCATACTTGGTTAGCGGGACCCACCTAGACAAAATAGTAAAAAAAGAATGGTTGTAAAGACCAAGCCCTTGGATTGAAGGAGCACCCTACTATGGTAGGCCGTTACTTGCTCTAGACTTTTATATAGTTTACCGGCACAATGGGCCGGCGACGAATCATGCCAAGGAGTTTATAAACTACACGGGCTCAGGCACAATCATTCAAAATCAAGAGACCCACAACCACCGAAGAGGAAGCAAATGTAGAAGTATTAGTGAGTTCGAAGCATCATGTGGCGACGAGAGTTTTAAGTTGGGTAACGTTGCAATTGGCGGCTGATATGGTACTAAACTTGGTGAGTCACACGCCAGCGTTGGCTTTCCGGTTTTAAGAGGGATTTGGCCCACAACTAAACATGATGACTTGTTTGACCTCAACCCGGCCTCCCCGTCTCAATCGATCCCATTCCCGAACCCTAGCCCTTCACACGAATGATGCCATCCCGATCTCCGACCGTGGCGATGGTGCCTCGGCGGATCCGCGTCTCCGTCACCGACCCCGAGCCCGTCCACTGTAAGGACCAAAGGCGTGCTGAGAGGGCGGGGGGGGGGGGGAGAGGTGAATCGGTAGCCGACCACAAAACCGAATACTTTAATTTCACACCACTTAGAACCTAGGAATCATTGCAACCTAACAATTCTAGGAGGCCAAGACCCTACACATGCTAGTGTTCATGATGAGTACACAAGACGGAAGCTAAACACGCTAGCCTATGCAAGCCATAAGTCACCCTATCAACTACAGCACAAAAAATACAGAATAGTAAAGAGGGGTCAAGGAATGCTCATGATTTTTTTCTGAGGTCTCGGAAGGATGGTGCCTTCCCCTACTCCTCATTGGACCACTCTCGCCGGAGTCCCGATCCCTCCCGCCACCAAGTGGAGTTCTTGACCACGAGCCCACAATCACTCCTGGAGTGAAGACACGGTGCGCGTCACCGCTGCCACCAAGGCAGAAGCTCACCTCCCTCAAGAACTTGCCGGACTCCCCGTGCCGACATGGGCACTCACTAGCGATGCCCCTTTCACCAGCGGGCTCAAACCATGTACAAACATGTGACGGCCTTCACAACCAATCACGATAGGCTCGATCACCGACACCTAACTGGTCTAGGTCTCACCATAGACCAAGAGTAACAGCCTAGATCACACCCTCAAGGACACCATAGCCTTGGATGTGCAATATGCTCTAGTTACTCTCACTAGGACTCTTAAGATATGCAGTATCTCCTCCTAGTGCTCTCCTCTTTTCCTCTTGGACCTTACCAAATGCTCTCTAGTATTTCACTGGTTAACAGAGGTCTCGAAGACCCCAGCAACGGAGTTATATAGGCTTCCAATCTCCAACTAGCCATTGCTCCACGAAATCAGCTTCTTGGGCCAACTGATCGGCCTGTCCGGTCACTACCTGACTAGACCGTCCGTTCACTGTAGTCTTCAGCTCCAACGGCTCTGCCCCCTATTGATCTCTCCACTGACTGGACCGTTGTTGGTATTTCTTAACGTCACATCAAGAATATGACTATTCCTGGTACGATGCCAGAAATATTTGTTGGTGTTTGTCATGCTTTAAGAATAATATGAATTAATCCGCAAGCCACTGAACACCATTGTAGCATTTCAAGGTATCATATTTATTTTCCAAATGGAAGCTAGGCATAAGATTATCTTGGTTTAACAAAGATATAACTGCAAGAGTTTATACCAACTAACCAATAACGGGGATAAGGATGTTCAATAATAAGATGGGGGTAGCAACATAGGAGAAATCCATACTATGATAAAGATAAATAAATAAATAAAAGAGATCGGTTAAGCTAGCCGGGAGAACAGCAAGTCTAAGTCTAAAATTCCTAAAAATATATCTTTCCAAAGTATATCTAAATCAAGCGTCAAACTCCTAGTTACTTGGATCGAAAGCTTACACCAATTTCTTGGTACAGCCTCAAGTCTTTCACCTATTAGCGCACTTCGGGAATGAGAACATTCACTAATATGGTCCGGTAACTAGCCTCTCTACTAGTGGGTACGCTAATGCTAGACAACCCTAACTAAGACGACCCGAACATGGTGGATTACTAAAAGGGAGGGACAGGGCTGTCACCACCTGCCGCCTACCACATAGCCCGTGGGGACGAATGCAAATCTAGCTATTGTTAACTTAGGCACCATGCCTACACCTTCACTATATATTCTTCTGTTGGCCTAGCGGAAAAATAGCCGGGAAATAACCAAGTTTAAGTTCGAAAAGAACTAAACTTAAGTAAATCCTAGCTGGGAAACGCGTGAACTATGCAACAACGTTTCTTCCCGAGTAATATAACTTAAGGAAAATTGACTAAATTAAGATAAATACTTGACAAGATATAAAAGAAAAGATATTTATATTGATAAGGGATAAGTCTTACAAAAAGAGTAAATATACAAGAGAGCTCAAACCAAGACTCCAAGACAATTCCGAAATCCCAAGCGATGCTCTCCACTAGACTCTAACTCCCGACTAACTAACCTACTCTACTTGGGAAATGGACTTCTTGATGTGTTTCTTTTTGCTGCCGAATTCCCCCTCTATTTATAGGTGGCATAGGTCCGGGAGGTATTTGTAGGTGAAGGAGGGTCGATTGGCCAAAGTCGGTGCGCCAGTCGATGGCCTGGGCCGGGCAGCATGGGGGGCCCGGCGGCATGCACCGCCGGGCGGCATCCCAGGCCGGGCGGCCGTGGGATCGTGTTGGTTCCCGACCGACTTGTTTTGGTCGGCTCAGATTTTGTCTTGATGGCAGTTGTTCGGTCGGTTCACGTCGAATTCTCTGTTTTGGGGCCGGTAGGAGTGTTGGGCCTCGTGGGCTGGCAACCCTAGGTGGCCACCCTAGCTCGGGCTGCAAGCCATGCCGGGCGGTAGGCCAGGGCGGCCGGCAGCCGGGCTGGGTGTCGACCCCCTCCGGGTTGGCCCTTGACTTCTCCCGGTTAAGCATCTTTTTTTTGTCCTTCTCTTCCTTAGTCATAATTCATCATCCTTAATCCGGGAGGAGAAAATGCCATCATGGTGAAGTATCTTTGGAAAGCTGGCCGGGTTGGAAGATCAGCCTGAAAACGGCTCCGTTTAACGAGCTAGGTGGCTGATTTCAGCTGGTTATGACCCTGCCGGCTGGTTTCTGATTTCAGCCTGAAAGTGACCCCGTTTAACCAGCCAGGTGGCTGATTTCAGCCGGTTATGACCTGTCGACTGGTTTCTGCCTGAAAACGACCCTGTCGGCTGGTGAAAACTGCTGTTTTACAGTCATGATCAGTCGACGGGGTATTTCTTCATGTGTTTTGACATTTTGAGTCTCTTATGCCTACAAACACATATTTCACGAAAACTCGTGGAACTTTATTAGTTTAAGAAAATATTTGTTAAACTTTGGTCTTTACCTTGTATTTTCCGACCGGTTGGTGGCCAATTTTGGATTTTATCGGCCGCCAACAACCGTACGGTCAGTTGACCAGACCATCTAGACCATTTCTCTATCCATTACAGAAGCATTTCACACACTGCTTCTTGTCTACCCAAGTCTCAACCCTACTGACCAGATCGTCCGATCACTAGACCGGATAGTCCGGTCTTTAGGCCTTCTAATCTTTATAGATTCCTCATTGCTCTGATTGTTTTTCCTTAGTGACCATATAGTCTGGTCTCCTCTGACCCCTATGTCCGGTCACTATGTGTTGAGACTTATTCTCAGCAATATATTTATAGGGCTATGTCGGGCGTAAGAACTACGATGGTGAAGACACAAGACGCCGAGTTATACATGTTCGGGCCCTCTCGACGAGAGTAAAAACCCTATGTACTGTGTTCTGTGTTTTGTATTGCAATGTAATGTGGTGTCCCTGATGGGGGGGGGGGGGTTCCCTACCACCTTATATGTCCGGTCGGCAGGGGGTACATGAAGAGTCCTACCCGTAGTCTACAAGGATTTACATAGAAAGTCTATCTCTAATTGCCTTATGCTCCAAGCCAACTCGGTCGGTTCCGTTATGATGGGCCACCCGATCGTCTACCGACTTAAGCTTAGCTATGGATACCCGGAAGTTAAGTATTCCACTGCAGCCCCGAGTGCTTTCTGATTTTGAGCTATGACATGCCGAGTGATCTTTGATGTATATGTGAACAAGTCACAAATTAGGAAGACCTGTTGATTGAAGTTCCTGATGGATCTGGTGCGCTGACTAGGTGCACCTAATCAGGTGTAGCCCCTGACTCTTGTATAATTTGGAGACTAACAAATAATGTAAGACTCTAATAATATTATCTCTTAATATTTTATTGTGTATAGTTTGCTTATACCATCAAATATGAGCTTTCTCAACCTCTAATCATCAAACTAGAGGGTCGGTCTACATATCATCAAACATGCCGATCGATAGAATGTAAGGCCGAGTGATATACACTCAAGTCTGAGTGATTCATAGACTTAATATCATGACATCGATCATGTTCTGGTCCATATAAAAGTTTATGACATCAATCATAATACAGTACTAAGCTAAAATGACATCAATCATAATATAGGTTTCCCTGAATAAATTATCACCCGAATTCTAATAAGCTCATTTTTTATATTTAATTACTAACATCAATCAACAACATAAATCATGAACTCATATCCGCACGACCATCAAGTCCTTTGCTATGTGATCATCAAATCACATAGATACAGAAATATTTTTTAAGTGGATTTGCCACTGCTTCTCATCAAAGAAGCCCCCGAGAACAATTCTCAAGGTTTATTAGCAACAATTCTATTCAAAGAATATTGCTTGTTTTTATTTTGATGCACAGAAACCAACAGCCTACTACTGTACAGCCCACACCAGCTCATATAGACCCCTCGCTAATAGGTCAAAAAGCGAAGGTATAAAAGGGAAAGAAAAAGAAGACACCAAGTCCATGCCGTCAATTTGCTCTAGCGCTTCATCTTCCTCTGGCTTCACTTATTCTTGCGCCTCCTCAGCTCTACGGTTAGCGGTTTTGTTGCCACTGTCGTAGATCCTCCATCATTCCCAAGCCCCCGAGTTCTTGGTTGGGTTAAGGTATTGCTTCCCGGTCCACCACAACTCACTGTCCCGCCAAGATGCCGCGCAAATCCGCCAGGGGGCAGAAGGCTGCCGCTGCCTCCATCAAGTCATCATTGTCGGAGTTGGAGATCCCGGATTAACTTCGGGAGATCTCGAAGAGCAGGATCACTGTCAAGAACCTGAACTCCATGATTGTCGACGACGTGCTTTCGGAACAGGCGTGCATTGATTGCAAGGTATCTAGCCGTGAAGCTCATCCTCTTCGAATCCACAAGCAGATTGTTGTCTTCCGCTCGTTTTTTGAGAATGGTCTCGGAGTCCCTGTCACAGCTTCTTGCGCGGACTCCTTTTCTTCTATGGGATTTAGCTTGTCAATCTCAATCCCAATTCTATTATGCACTTTGTGATATTTGTGCATCTGTGCGAAGCTTTTCTAGGTGTATTGCCCTATTTCTCTCTTTTTCTGCATCTCTTCGTCCTCCGACCGCTACCAACTAAGGAGAACCAAGTCGCCATAGGTGGTGTTTGCCTCTAGTTGTGCAGGAGGGAGGCCTACATCAACGTGCCACTGAACACAGGGAACAGGAACTGGAGGGACGAGTGGTTCCATTGTGAGAACCCTCCCCCTATTCTTGCTTATTTCACTGGTGCGAAGGCCAGCCCCTGACCAACTTGGTCAGAATAGCCAGACCCCAACGACACCGAAGTGGTTGATCTGTTGAAGAAGATTGCCAAATTTCATAAAGAGGGAATTGAAGGCATCACGATAGCTCAAAGCATCATAGTGCACCGAGTTCAACCCCTCAAATAGCAGAGTCACCCCGCTTGGAAATATTCCATTGACAACGAGACGAGAGAGGTGCCCGACCCCCAAACTCCACTCTCCGTCGGTCTCGGCTAGAGAAGATGTTTTGTTGATGACCTGTACCCAGAGTACCTCACATAGAAGGAAAGTAGAGATAGACTCCTACTAGGATAAGAATAGTAGACCAACTAGGATTCTGCCATGTAACCCTGTTCCCCCGGATATATAAGGAGGGGCAGGGGTCCTCAAGGGACAAGGAATAGACAAGTTTAATTAGATAGATCCCACACAGGACATAGATTAGACAAAACTAGACATCATCGTCTAGGTCTTCCCTTCTCGCCTAGATCTTTAGATATAGACATATCAATACAAATACCATAGAACACAGGATGTAGGGTTATTATCCTCCGGGAAGCCTGAACCTGTATAAATCGGCGTCTTGTGTTATCATCGTCTCTCGATCTCGCGCATACCCCTGTCCTACATATAAATCATCATAGGTGAACTACCCTATGTTTATTGCCGAGATTAAGTCTTGACAGTTGGCGCGCCAGGTAGGGGCAACACGACGGTCGATATGTTGAGTTCGATGGCCTCAATCTACTTCAAGATCTGACTTGATCACGAGCAGACCAACATTGAAGCACCGTTTCATTGCACAAGTTGTCACGTCTTCGTCAAGATGACGCTACTTCATATGGAGGCCTGCGACAGTTTCTCTCCGGTGGCAAGAAATCGGCGACACTGCTGTATCAGATTGCATGTGCATGCGTGTATGATGAATCATCACAAGAGGACACTATCATCCTCCATGCACTGCAACATCGCAATGCAGATTACATGCACGTCACGTTGTCCTATTGCACAAGAAGTCGGCGAGTCCGAGAAATCGACAAAATCTTCAAGTTCCTGCTGCACAACTAACTCGGAGTCGACTTCATATTGCGCACGGAAGCAAGAACTGAGTTGAACACTCGGTTTCATGGAATAAAGGCACTCATGTGCACTACCAGGCATGAGTTGAGTCTAGGTTCAGCCATGAATGTCTTGGGTCTCCACGTCTCTTGATCCGAAGGTCACGGTGACTCAGCTATCCAACAACCCCGTGTACTCTGACGACGCCTTCAATGAGGGTGACCGCCACCCGGCAACATCGTGGCGACACGATGTCTACTGACAACTTGATGATGTTGCTGCGACTTGATGGTTCGACCACTCGGCGGCCACACGGACACACCTGGGGGCTACTCCGCCATTCATCTGGCCACTCGGTCGTTAGGCCTCTCGACGACGACCCAGAGATTACACCACTCGGCGACATCGCCTTGACTCAGCCACTCGGTGACATCGCCTCGACTCGGCCACTTGACGATATCGCTGCACCATGATGACTTGACGGCTACTCAGCTACTCAGCGACGCTATTAATGACTTGGCGCATTGGGTTTTCACCCACTCGGCTACTCAACGACGCCTGCGATGACATGGCGCTTTGGTGTTTCGATCAGTCGACCACTAGGCCACTCAGCGTATCGACGATCTGGCTACTTGGCGACACAAGCCAACCACTCTGAGCTTTGATGTACCGGCCATGGTGGATCGATTTCAATCTTTGACCTCTCGCCAACCACATCAACACGCTCGAGGGCTCGTCTTCAACTCGCCAAATTTCAAAGCTAAGTATCTTTATAATTTCTCGATTTACTTTTGAGGTTTTGGGCTCATGTCCTCCATGCTATTTTCCCCACGGCCATTTATTTCTATTTTCTAAGTAGAAGGTCGTAGGTTTTTTATGAGTAAAGTTGGGCTTAATCAGTGCTCTTATTTATGGCTTTATTCATCTTTATATTGCCACGGTTCTTTAATTCTTCGTATTAAACAATCGAGTCAGGGGGCTATTTTTGTATCTATACATGTGTTCCTCTACTTTTTTGTGAATTTAGCAGTACACATGTCGGTCGGTGATCTTTCAGTAGTGCTTCAGCCCTGACACCGTATGACCCATGTAGTTTGTTCTAGTTTCACCATTTTTTGGCTTCAGCCTCGACCGATACATTGCATTCTTATTTGCAATTTGGTCTTATTTTTGGTCTTACGTTGACTAACAACTAAGGCATAAAACTTCTTTGCTACGCGACAGACTGCCACTACACTAAACCCAGAGCCAAAGTTGCGAGAGGTCATGTGTCGATTGCTTCTGATTGCTATGCAAGAATAATTATGTCCAATATTGTTGTAGTAGACTGAGCTTCAAGATTTTTATATTTTGTTCTAAGTATCCTATGGTGGATTGGTCTGTTTGCTAACGCGCGAATACGCTTCTCTACGCCAGTCGATCTACATACAGGAGAAAAATGAACACAGATTTGGCTCTTCAGTCGATTGATTTTTTTTGCTTATAAAAATAAGTTCTCAAACAAATAATGTTAATTATAACTAATCATTTTAATTTCCTTTATTGTCAGGAACATTTATGATGGATATGCGGATTTACCACTCGGTATAGAGTGATTTGCTTGCATTCGCTCTCATCGGTCGGCCACGCCAGCTTTGATCGCCTTCATCGGTTGGCTTACAGCTCCGACTGCATTAACCGGTCAGCTACACCAGCTCCGACTGCCGCCATCGGTCTGCCACATCATATCTGACCGCCACTATTGGTCGGCCACGTGTCAGACTGTCGGCTTCACTCGGTCATCATGACTTTGAGTGATTCCTACTTCATCAGCGGTCGGCAGCTTCAACAACCTTGACCGCCTTCTTCACTCGACCTTATCATCATGAGTTAAGTACCGTTGCCACTCGGACATGATATTCTGAGTTGAGTGCAGATTCCACTCATAACGACGATTGTCACGGGGGCTTCTTTGAAGAGAATCACTTTTTTATCAAATTTATGGTTGATGCCATAATATACAAAAATATATATATATATGATTTGATGATCATATAATAGTGGCTTGATGGTCACACTATCAATATGTGATTCTTTGAAGAGAAGTGCTTTATCAAACATGGTTGATGCCATAATTATTCAAAGCATGATTTAATGATCATGTCGCTATGACTTGATGGTCATATACGCGAAATATTGAGCATCACTCGACTCATTGAAATCAGTCTACAATAGTGAAAACAAAGCTCAAAGATATGAGTGATTAACATACTTAAGGAAAGGTTTACATAATCATGATTGAAGTCATGACAACTTAGTACTTGGCTATGATTGATATTATAAAGCCTTGATTCACTCGGTTGTGATTGAAGTCACCCGTTTGATTCATAATCACTCACAGGTCACTCGACCAAAGTTTATATTGAGAAACCATGTGGATATGTGCCATGGTTTGCAATATACGTGATGAGTAATTGACTTGAGCGGATTTGGTGTTCGAGTTGAAATGCGGGAATCCAGGGATTGGATGGGTTTGCATATCATGATTATGACTAACCAGTGTTGGTGGAGGTATTAGTGATGTTGTAGGAGATGAGAAATGTGTTTTCTTGTCTCATGACTAACCGGTCACTGGAGTCGACTTGGCGGTCAACGGCGAGAGGATCAGGCACAAGTAGGAGACTTGGGGCCAGATGATCAGGAGGCCGGGTGAAGTTAGGGGTGATCCAGACCGTACACGTGGAGAGGCAAGAAGCACAGACGGTTTCGTGGTTGAGCCTAAAAAATGTGGTGGTGATGAAGATGGTGTGTTGACCAAGTCAAGGCGAGTGGGATGCCGGTGCAAGTGACAAGGGGGCGACTTACCGGTGGTCAGGATCGCGGGACAAGGTGACACGCGTCGACATCAAGAAGTCACACTTTAAGAAGCGTGCAAGACGGTTTCCCGGTTTGGGCCTCAAAACCAGTGGCGGTGAATGGAGGTGCACGTGGCACCATCGCAGAGCTTGTGTCAACGGCAAGCAAAGTTGTGAAGGGCTCGATGCCATTCGGGCGACGAGGCAAAAGATGGACGGTTATGCCCCCGGTGGTAGGTGGGTGTGTTATGTAGGTCAAGGGTAGAGTGGTCATGTGGACAATAGACCCTAGGCCTATATAAGAAGAGGTAGGGCTGGTGGAAGAAGAGTCTCTCTTTCCATTAGCCTGGTGTTAGGGTTCTATTCAAAGTGCTAGGAAAGGTCTTCATGTTATAGTGGAGAGTAGTGGGTGTGTGAGAGACATCTCTTGCTTTTCCAAATAGTGGGAGGAAGAGGGTGGCTTCCTAGCCTTGTATCCTTGGGTCTTGTAAGCACCTTTCTATGATATGAGAAGTATTTTTGTGCTCAAGATTTCCCTCTTTCCTTGAATCTCGAAATTCCCCTTTTCTCTATTTTTGGAGCTATTTTTGTGGTGATTTTCAATCTCACTTTTGGACGAGTTTTTGGTTTGAATTTCTTGAGAAACTTTGTGCTATGATGAGCTAGATCAAAGCTACATAGGTCCATGACCAAATCAAGAGTTCTGGCACCTTCGATTTGAAGGATTTCTCAAGTTTCCCCTTTTTGGTGTTCTTGGCACAAGATCTGAAATTCATGATGATTCCTCGAGCCAATTGAGTTGATCTTCTAGGATTAGGGTCATGATGTGATGAGGATTCACTGATCCAAAAATTTCATCATTTGGAGTTCGTTTGATTAGGTTTTGACCAAGTTCTTGCAATTTGCGAAAAGTTTTCCTGCTCAGTCGGGGTCGATCGGCACTGCCGATGATCAGGACCGGAACTGCCGGTGGGTCTGAACTCAAATTGGCCTGCCGATAGGAAGAGTCTAAACCCCGTACCGGCACTGCCAATTGCACCGACCGGCACTGCCGATCTATCTTGTCTGTTGGTTCCAGAGAGTCCTTGTGTTCCGCACCAGTACTGCCGATGGGCATGACCGGCACTATCGATGGTATCAACCGGCACTGCCAATGGCAAGGATTGGCACTGCTGATGGTAGTCCAGTTCTGAACTGTTTTGAGCATTTTTGTTTCCTTTGTTTCTGCTGATATTGTTGATCACTCCTAAGGGTCGCACATCACAAGTTGGTATGTGTAACCTTGGTGATCAATTTAGAGGTTGGCTTGGGTTGTTTTTTAGAAATATGCCAAGTTCTCTTGGAGAATTTTAATTGGCTTCCATTCACCCGCCCCCCCCCCCCCCCTCTGGTCGCCTTCTCTGTCCTTCTATTGGTATCAGAGCCGGTTTGATCACTAGTTGACCTTCACCGGCTTTGTGATCCGAAGGCGACATGGAGAAGCGTGCTGTCAAGTTGTGGATGTTCGATAGAGAGGACTGTCCCTACTCAAAGTCGCGGACCAAGGCTTTTTTGCTGAGTCAAGGATGTGCTATCTGGGACATCCTCGAGCAAGAATACAACATACCTACCGACCTCAACACCGCTCTAGTAGGTGAGTTGAACAGGTATGAAAACAACTCCAAAGCTGTCAACATTCTGCTCTCTGCACTTGGTAGGCGTGAACATGATAGAGTTGCACACCTTGACACTGCTCATGCTATTTGGGACAAGCTTTGTACGTACCATGAGGGTACCAATCAAGTCAAGTCTATGCGTAAGGATTCTTACAATAGACAGTATCAAACTTTTGCACAAAAACCTGGCGAGTCACTAGATGACACTTTTCGTATGTTTCAGGCAATTGTGTGTAACATGCGGGCTTGTGGTAACCTTGTGTACAATGATAATGATAGAGCTAAGCAACTACTATACTCACTTGATGAAAATGTTTGGAGGGTTAAAATTGCTGCTTTAGAAGAAACTACTGACTTCAACACCTTGAACTGTGACCAACTGTATAGCAAGCTGAAATCTCATGAACTGCTTAGGAAATCTCGTCCTAATCATGTTAATCCTGCTTCTAACATGGCTTTGCTTTCTAGCTCTCAGAAGGGTAGTCATAGTGATGCTTGTTATGGAACTAACCCCACACTCGACAAGTCTTCCTTGGAATTTGCTTTGTCTTCTCTTGTTGCAGCTTCCGATGAACAAATGGAGTGCATTCCCGATGAGGAGCTGTCATTGCTCACAAGGAAGTTTAGGAAGTTCTACAACAACCAGAAGGAGAGAAGAGGAGGTGGTTCAAGAACCTGCTTCGAGTGTGGTGACCCGGGACACTTCATTGTTGATTGTCCCAAAAAGAAAAAGAAGGCCGGGTACCGCAACAACAACACTAAAGACTTCAAGTAGAAGAAGAACCGCTTCTACAAGAAGGGCAAGAACTCCAAGAAGTTCGCCAAGTCCATTGCACGTGCCAGCGTTTCCGCCTTGAGCGATGTTGACCTCACATCAAGCGAAGGCCTTTCAAGCTCGGAGGAGGAGGTTGAGAAGGCACGAGTCTGAGGAAGGATGACTTCACTGGTCTTTGCTTCATGGCAAAGAACAATCTTGACACCGACTCTGGATCTGACTCTGACACAAGCGAGGTACCTCCCACTCTTGATGAGCTCTCTTCTGAACTTGATCATTTGCACGATGTTCTGCTCATGCAAGATGATAAGCTTCGCAGTCCTATTCGTGAAAGTAGAGAGCTTAAGTCTAAGTTGGAGAGTGCTGATTTTGAAATTGCTTCGCTTAGGTCTAAGCTTGATTGTGTTGATATTGTTGCTGAGTGTGAGTCTTGTCAAGTTGTGATGAATGATCTGAGTCAGAGGGAGAGTGTGCATGCTGAAGTTGCCAGTCAGTTTGAGAGTGCCCAAGGAGCTTGATGAATTCAATGCTAGGCCAACTCTTTTGGGTGCATTTCAGAAGTGCCCCAAGCTAACAGATGAGTTGGAAGCTCAAACCCTCAAAGTCAAAGAGCTTGAGTCCAAGCTGCTCATTGAGACTCGCTCTAAGGTCCTTCCACCACCATGTGAGGTGTGTGTGTCTCTTAAGGACAAGCTTGTAATCACTAGGGAGGAAAACAAAGTCCTAGTCCAAGAAAATGACTATCTTATTTCTAGGCTCCAGAGAACCCTAGCGAGTGAGGAAAAGATTGAGAGTGATTTGGCAAGAGTGAAGGAGAGTGCTTCTAGGTCAACCTATAACTTGGGTTTGAGATTTGAGAGGTGTGACCAGGAGAGTGAGAATGTGGGTAAGTTTGTACCTAGCCCCAGCTACAAGGATGAGGAAAACACCATCAAACCTACTGACACATACTATCCACCCAATCCAAAACCCTCCTTCAAACCCAAAGCAAACAGAGAAGCCAAAATCCAATCCTGCCTTTGTTGGCGGTTCATAAGCCTAACATGGAAAATCTGCAAGCGTACAGATGCTGGCATAGCTTTCACCCGGGAGTATTCTAGAGTATCGATTTCCACAGGGAACGAGTAAAGTGTCACTCCTATTCTATCAAGTCCTAGTAATGAAGGGGGGCAACATAAGTATACTCTATAGGGAAAAAGAAGTCCCCGGGACAAGCAATCTAATGTAGGGAACCTTCTCAAAGTAAATTAGTGAGAATTCTATTTCCAAATATCTGCTTCCGGGCACGATAACGATCCACAGGTAAGGGTCGGTAACTAACCTCATGTACTAGTGGACACGTTAACGCTAGACAACCCTGCTTGAGACTTCCTGAACATGGTGGAATTCAATATTGAACGGAAAGGGCTGTCACCACCTGCCGCCTACCACACAGCCCGTGGGGACGAATGCAAACCCAGGAAAGCTAAGTCTAAGCATCATGTCTAAACATAGACTTTCATACCAGCTCTAGAATTGGTAAGCATAACAAGATAATGCTATGAAGCAATAAAAAGACATGCACAAGGATCCTGCACAATAAAAGGATAGAAATACTCACTTTATTACTTGGGCAAGAATTCAACTACATGTTACCCGGCCCCGAAGACGAAGGATATTACTCATGCAGGAGTATCATCCCCGAGGTACAAGTGGAAGGAGCCAGCATCCTAAACTCCTCCTCCTACACCTCTACTCTTCTACTTGGGTAAAAGTTGGAACTAATGCTTATTTCTTCTGAAATCTTTCACTCCCCCCCCCCCCCCGTGGTGATGGGCTAGCATGCATTTATAGGTGATGGGGAGTCGGTAGGAGAGAGTCGGTCCGCCGGGTGGCGTGCTACGCTGAGCGGCCACGTGTGCCGGGCGGCCTGGAATGCTGGGCGGCAGGCTAGGCCGGGCGGCGGGCTAGGCCGCGCGGCCCTTGGATTATGTCAGTTTCCTGACCAACCTCCCCCGGATGGCTCAGATTTCACCCCAAATGCCGGTTGTTGGGTCGATGGCTACCGACTTCTTCATTTTGGGGACGGTAGGCTTCATGGGCCTCATTGGCTAACAACTCGGGGGCGGGGGGGGGGGGGGGGGCATACCCAGGCCGGGTGGCACGCCAGGCCGGCCGGCATGGGAGGCCGGGCGGCGGGCCAGGTGTTGACACTTCTTAGCGTCGCACCAGAAATATTACTATCCCCGGCAACAGCGCCATAAATGCTTGTTGACACTTCTTAGCATCGCACCAGAAATATTACTATCCCCAGCAACAGCACTAGAAATGCTTGCTGGTATTTCTTACAATCACAGATAAATCCGCAAGTGCACGAATACCGATGTAGCACTTCACCTAGGAGTATTCCAGGTTATCGAATCTCAGGGAACGTGTGTGTATTATTCTTCTAAACTAATTTGTCCAAGGACAACAAGAATATGGTTGGTAGAGGGTAGAGAGGATTCCTATGGTCAAGGATCCTATAATAAGATAGGTTCGATTTATTACTACTTACTTCGGGCACCGGCTTACCCCTGCATCCGCAGGCGACTCCGACCAACAGCTCTACAACGTACCCGAGCATGGAGGATTACTAAGGCCGAATAGGGCTGTCACCACCTACCAACTACCTCTAACAAACTATGGGGCACGCGGCAAACAAAGGTAACCTCTAGCCTAGACACCACGTCTACGCTATCAATTACTATCCTAGTCTTGGGTCCACGCTTATAGAAGACTAAGATACTCTAATTAAATAGAGCGAGGATCCCGTAAGCAATAAAGGAAAGAACTTACTTAAATAAGAAACTTAAATACCAAAGAGGAAAACACGAACACTTACTTGAAAAAGAAAGCATCCGTCGAGGTACAAGCGTGGGGAAGATCACCGACAAACCCGGCGCTTCGCCGAACTCTCCCTCACTCTCTCCCTATTTTCTAAGCATTTTGGCAGTGCTAAAGCCTTTGAAATGGAGGTCTATACTTTCTTCTTGTGTGTTGTCCATTTTCTACCGAATCTCCCCTCTATTTATTGGTGGCGAAGTGTTGGTGAGTATTTGTAGGTGAAGGAGGGTCGGTGGGCTAAGGTTCCCCCGCCGGGCGGCCTGGCATGCCGGGCGGCATGCAGCACCAGGCGGCAACCCAGGCCGGGCGGCCGTTGGATGAGGTCGGTTTCCGACTGACTTTCTTTGGACGTGTCAGATTTGATCCGGATGATGGTTGTTGAGTCGGTTTTCAACCGCCTTATCCACTTGGCGTCGGTTGGCATGATGGACCGAGTGGGCTGGACACCCCGGAAGGAAATTCACAGGCCGGGCGGCAGCCCATTTTTGGTGCCGACCCCCTTTGGGTCATGTTTTCACTTGTCCAAGTTGTGCCACGTGAATGCCTACTTTACTTCTTCACTTTTCGCCCAAAGCAAACAGAGAAGCCAAAATCCAATCCTGCCATTGTTGGCGGTTCATAAGCCTAACATGGAAAATCTGCAAGCGTACAGATGCTGGCATAGCTTTCACCCGGGAGTATTCTAGAGTATCGATTTCCACAGGGAACGAGTAAAGTGTCACTCCTATTCTATCAAGTCCTAGTAATGAAGGGGGGCAGCATAAGTATACTCTATAGGGAAAAAGAAGTCCCCGGGACAAGCAATCTAATGTAGGGAACCTTCTCAAAGTAAATTAGTGAGAATTCTATTTCCAAATATCTGCTTCCGGGCATGATAACGATCCACAGGTAAGGGTCGGTAACTAACCTCATGTACTAGTGGACACGTTAACGCTAGACAACCCTGCTTGAGACTTCCTGAACGTGGTGGAATTCAATATTGAACGGAAAGGGCTGTCACCACCTGCCGCCTACCACACAGCCCGTGGGGACGAATGCAAACCCAGGAATTCAGTATTACTTCTACCATGGTGTACAGCATTATTATCAAATTCCCAAGGTCGACCCAATAAAAGCGAACATGCTTGCATGGGTAAGACATCACAATTAACAGAATCCACATAAGAACCAATGGAAAAAGGAACTCTACAAGTCTGTGTTACCTTAGCTTTTCCAAAGTCATTTAACCACTGAAATTAGTATGGATGTGGATGTGGGCGTGTGGTCAAAGCAATCTTGTTGACCACATCAGAACTCACAAAGTTATTGCAGCTCCCTCCATCAATGATGACACGTGCTCGGCGATTCTTGATGTTGAAGAAAATCTAGAACAGGTTTTGGCGCTGCATCGTCTCGGGCTGCTGAACTTGTGTGCAAAGAACACACTGAACAATAATGTTCATGTATCCCGTGGTGTCTCCGCCTCCAAGGACGAGGTCACCGCTGGTGGCAGCGACATCCTCCTCCTCATCCTCCACATCGGACGTGCTCGTGTAACCGCCATCGTCTGTCGCCACTTATGCCCGCCTAATTGGGCAATCTTTCTGCACATGACTAAGTCCATGGCAGCGGTGGCACTGAATCCCTGTAGTGCGCCCCGTCGAAGCAATAGAGGAGGCACTACTAGCTGGTACCTACACAGAATTTTTACCTGAGCGCATAGAAGGTGTAGGGCCTGATCTTGGTGTTGTAGAAACAACACTAGTTCCTTTGGCAGCTGCTGGTGGGGGCGGCTGGAAAGATGGCTTGGGCAGCCCCGACGTCCCCGTCGGCCGTGGAGGGTAGAAGTTCTTGGACTTGCTGTACTCCTCAAAAGCCTGGAAAAGTCCCTGCAATTCTTTCTCTGCAAGCATAGCAAACTGGAAACACTGGTTGAGGGTATAATATTCTTTAAAATCAAGGATGTCCTGAATTTTTTTTTCTCAAACCAGAATAAAAGCGACAAATCTGATCCTCTACTTTTTCAACTACAGCACAATGAATCAAACCTTTCTGAAGCTCAGAAAAGTACTCCTGAACAGTTTTATCTCCTTGTTCTAAACGCTACAGTTTATTATGAATCTTTCTATAAAAAGAAGGAGGAACAAAACAATCACGCATTGCTACTTTAAGTTCTTCCCAAGTAGTAGGCAATTCAGTTTCAGCAGCTAGACCACTCCACCAAACAATAGAAAAGTCTTTAAACTCACTACTAGCTTGTCTAACTCTGTTGTTCAGGAACAAGGTATGTATTAAATTTTTGTTCTACAGTCATCTTCCAATCAAGATAAACATCACCATCATACTGATGAGGACATCACTCCTACGGATACATGCAACACTCCTCCAATTCTGGACTTGCAAGGTCCAATGACTAGAGCTCGTGCACGACGACTAAATATAGAGGTGAGCTCGTTCCTACGTTCTTTATTATATGTCACTTTTGAGAATGGTTGCTACCTAATAATTATATTATAATTAGGAACCGTGGAGAGGACCAGGAGATAATGGGAAAAGGACATGGAGACCTGGAGGACCAGCAAGGACGTGGAAGCCAAGGTGGAGGCCCAACCAAAACCGACTTCGAGTCTGTTTCGGGCCTCAGGACCAGTCTGCACTAAAATGGATGTCCAAGACGCATACGGACTCGGATTTGGACGTTCTACATATGCACGGAAAGATAAGAAGAAGACCTTTCCAATGCTGCTGGTCTCACATCTAAATTCATCAGGAGTCATCGGGAATTATCGAAGCAAGAGAGAGTCCAGAATCTGTTTCGGTGCTGCGTCGCCTGTTTTTGGCCTTTGGGCTTTATATCTAGTTGAGCCCAAGTAGGGGTGCGTCCAGAGGGTCTTGCACGACCCTAGGGTCTTCATATATAGCCGCCGCCGTACCATTAGGGTTGGGGTTTTGCTTAGATTATTCTGTTCATAACAGTTTCGCCGTCATCATGGTTTGTGAGACCCCAACTTCGTGAGATTCATAATACATCGGTAATTGTGTTGCAATTCTCCTTTGTTCTTGCTTGTGTTCTTGATTCGCAGGCAGGGATTAGCCTTCTCGATGAGGTCAATCGTTCTTGAACGGTTGATAACCAGAGGAGAAGTTGTGCTGCGATTGCGGGGTTCAGAACGTGTCATTCGGAAGCCGGATCGATTTGTGTATCGCCTCCGCCTTAATCAAGATTATCAGAACCTATCGGAAGATCGGAAACACTTGTCCACATCACATACTGACCCAAAAATGAAGGAATTGAAAACTTAATTTTAGCATACGGGTCATCTAGAGCATAGTTACCGTGTGGACGACGATTGTAGCTATGGAAACCACCCATACCTTGAGTATTATGTTGCAAACAACATCGTAATCATGCGGTCCTTGTAGCTGACCTATCCACGGTGCCATCAGCCTTATACACCGTGTCTTCATCATGGACGTCTTCAACGTCGTCGTTGTTGTTATTGGTGTTCGTATTGTTGGTTTTGGGAGCGGTCTCCAATGCGACAACCTGATCGGTTATCTTAGAGACCCGCTTCTCCAACCGCTCGATGCTTTCTCCAATGTGAAGCTTGCTGACCGCATCAGTAACGGCTCTGGTGATCGTCTCTGCCAAATCACTCTGAGTAGCCTGCAAAGCCTTCTGGAGCTGCTCTTGGCTCACGCACTCAGCAAATTGTGAGGGTGAAGCCACCTCTCCATCATCACTTCCTGCCATCAGAAACACCAAAATAGGAAACAAACAGTAAAGGTTATCCCTACAAAACAGCTAAGTAGTGGTGCCTCTCAAACAACACAGCAAAAGGAAACTCCTTACAAAGCTCATACAAAGCACTGAAAAGAAAAGCAAAGGATACTAGGGAGGTGTGTTCCATAATTGCAAGGGTCACAAAATAACCTGTGTGCTGTCCAGAAGAAATATGTAGAGCTAGGAAGGCCAAATATATATATTTGAGTGACACACAAATTAAAAACAGATAGTAAAGCTGAAAGTGCCCAAGTAACTTGTCCTTAGTTGCTGGTCTAAGTATGTCCTAGAACAGTAGTGATAGCAAAGTAGAAACAAAGAGACAAAGACACACAGGCGATAATAGGGGGCTAAGTGCAAAATAGCCAAATCCAGAAATTCCAGGGGGGCTAGATGTAGCACTAGTAGAAAACCTAAATTTCTTTTTTTATTTTATTTTTTTAATATTTTTCTCCAACTCACCAACAATGGAGGAGAATCCACAGAAAATTTCAGCTCGAATAGAGCTAGGATGTGGCCTACAGAAAATCTTGAAGTTTCAGGACCAAGTTCTAAGGGTGCTGGAATTAAATTACAAGATCGTTCATGTCTTGCAACAAAATCTGAGCTTGCTGAAATTTCTGATAATGATGATATTTGCTATGCTTTGATATGCAAAGAAGCTTTGTTTTCGCTTGATGATATTGCTTCTAGTGCTGTGTCTCCTGCTATCACTAACCTTTTGCAGGAGTATGAGGATGTTTTTCTAGCAGAGATACCCCCGGGATTGCCACCTTTGAGAGGGATTGAGCATCAAATTGATTTGATTCCGGGTGCTACTTTGCCAAACCGTGCTGCTTATAGGACCAACCCTGAGGAGACTAAGGAGATACAACGACAAGTTCAAGACCATTTGGATCGTGGGTATGTTCGTCAATCACTTAGTCCTTGTGATGTTCCTGTACTTTTGGTTCCTAAGAAAGATGGTACTTGGCGTATATGTGTAGATTGTAGAGCCATTAATAATATTACTATTAGGTATCGTCATCCTATTCCTAGGCTAGACTACATGCTTGATGAGTTATGTGGTGCTATAATTTTCACTAAAATTGATTTGCGTAGTGGCTACCATCAAATTAGAATGAAACTTGGAGACGAATGGAAAACAGCTTTCAAAACCAAATTTGGATTATATGAGTGGTTAGTAATGCCTTTTGGTTTAACTAATGCACCTACTACTTTCATGCGCTTGATGAATGAGGTTTTAAGAGCTTTCATTGGCAAATTTGTGGTAGTTTACTTTGATGATATCTTGATTTATAGCAAATCCATAGATGAACATATGAATCATTTGCGTGCTAATTTTTATGCTTTACGAGATGCACGTTTATTTGGTAACTTTGAGAAGTGCATCTTTTGCACGGATCGAGTCTCTTTTCTTGGCTATGTTGTGACTCCACAGGGAACTGAGGTGGATGAGGCAAAGATTGAAGCCATAAAGAGCTGGCCTGTACCAAAAACTATCACACAGGTGAGGAGTTTTCTTGGTCTTGTAGGTTTCTACCGCCGCTTTGTCAAAGATTTCAGCACCATTGCTACACCTTTGCATGAGTTGACAAAGAAGGGCATTGATTTCCATTAGGGTAAGGTACATCATGAGTCTTTTGATGCTTTGAAGGATAAACTTACACATGCACCATTGCTGCAATTACCTAATTTTGATAAGATTTTTGAGCTTGAATGTGATGCTCGTGGTATAGGCATTGGTGTTGTTTTGATTTAAGATAGTAAACCTGTTGCATACTTTAGTGAGAAAATTACTGGGCCTGTTTTGAATTACTCCACGTATGATAAGGAATTGTATGCACTTGTACGTTGTTTAGAGACGTGGCGTCATTATTTGTTGCCCAAAGAATTTGTTATTCATTCTAATCATGAATCACATAAGTATATTCGTTCTCAATGTAATTTAAATCGTAGACATGCTAAATGGATTGAGTTTATTGAGTCTTTTCCTTACATTATCGAACATAAGAAAGGGAAGGATAATGTGATCGCTGATGCTTTATCTAGGCGCTATACTTTATTGTCTCAACTTGATTGTAGAATTTTTGGACTTGAGGCAATTAAAGAACAATATGCTGCTGATGTTGATTTTAAGGATGTATTGCTGCATTGTAAAGAAGGTCGTGCATGGAATAAATTTGTGTTGAATGATGGATTCTTGTTTAGAGCTAACCGCCTATTTATTCCAGTTGGTTCCATTTGTCTTTTGTTATTACAGGAGGCGCATGGAGGTCGATTGATGGGTCATTTTGGTGCCAAGAAGACGGAGGATATTTTGGCCACACACTTTTTTGGCCAAGGATGAGGAAAGATGTTGAGCGCTTTGTTGCTCGCTGTACTACATGTCAAAAAGCTAAGTCTCGCTTGAATCCACATGGTTTATACGTGCCACTTCCTGTTCCTTCTATTCCTTGGGCGGATATTTCTATGGACTTTGTTTTAGGACTGCCTAGGACTAAGAGGGGGAGTGATAGTATTTTTGTTGTTGTGGATAGATTTTCTAAGATGGCACACTTTATACCATGTCATAAGACTGATGATGCTAGTTATATTGCTGATCTCTTTTTCAAAGAAATTGTTCGTTTGCATGGTATGCCTTCTACTATTGTTTCAGATCGTGATGCAAAATTCTTGAGTCACTTTTGGCGCACGCTTTGGAATAAGTTGGATACAAAGTTGTTGTTTTCTACAACTTGTCATCCACAAACTGATGGACAAACTGAGGTGGTGAACCGCACTTTGGGTACTATGTTGAGAGATATTTTGAAGAAAAATTTGAAGCAATGGGAAGAATGTTTGCCTCATGTTGAGTTTGCATATAATCGGACAACATATTCTACTACCAAGAGAATGAGCTTGAGTCGAGGACGACTCCACTTCAAGAGGGGGAGGATGATAAGGACATCACTCCGACGGATACATGCAACACTCCTCCAATTCTGGACTTGCAAGGTCCAATGACTAGAGCTCGTGCACGGCGACTAAATTTAGAGTTGAGCTCGTTCCTACGTTCTTCATTATATGTCACTTTTGAGAATGGTTTGCTACCTAATGATTATATTGTAATTAGGAACCGTGGAGAGGACCAGGAGATGATGGGAAAAGGACTTGGAGACGTGGAGGACCTGCAAGGACGTGGAAGCCAAGGTGGAGGCCCAACCAAAACTGACTTACGAGTCTGTTTCGGGTCTCAGGACCAGTCTGCACTAAAATGGATGTCCAAGACGCATACGGACTCGGATTTGGACGTTCTATATATGCACGGAAAGATAAGAAGAAGACCTTTTCAATGCCTCTGGTCTCATATCAAAATTCAGCCGGAGTCATCGGGAATCATCAAAACAAGAGAGAGTCTTGAATCTGTTTCGGTGCTGCGTCGCCTGTTTTTGGCCTTTGGGCTTTGTATCTAGTTGAGCCCAAGTAGGGGTGCGTCCAGAGGGTCTTGCATGACCCTAGGGTCTTCATATATAGCCGCCGCCACACCATTAGGGTTGGGGTTTTGCTTAGATTATTCTGTTCATAACAGTTTCGCCGTCATCACGGTTTGTGAGACCCCAACTTCGTGAGATTCATAATACATCTGCAATTATGTTACCTTCTTTTTTGTTCTTGCTTGTGTTCTTGATTCGCAGGCAGGGATTAGCCTTCTCGGCAAGGTCAATCATTCTTGAACGGTTGATAACCAGAGGAGACGTTGTGCTGCGATTGCGGGGTTCAGAACGTGTCGTTCGGAAGCCGGATCGATTTGTGTATCGCCTCCGCCTTAATCAAGATTATCAGAACCTATCGGAAGATCGGGAACCCTTGTGCACATCACATACTGACCCAAAAATGAAGGAATTAAAAACTTAATTTTAGCATATGGGCCATCTGGAGCATAGTTACCGTGTGGACGACGATTGTAGTTATGGAAACCACCCATACCTTGAGTATTATGTTGCAAATAACGTCGTAATCATGCGGTCCTTGTAGCTGACCTATCCATGGTTGCATCAGCCTTATACAGCGTGTCTTCATCATGGACGTCTTCAACATCGTCGTTGTTGTTATTGGTGTTCGTATTGTTGGTTTTGGGAGCGGTCTCCAATGCGACAACCTGATCGGTTAACTTAGAGACCTGCTTCTCCAACCGCTCGATGTTTTCTGCAATGTGAAGCTTGCTGACCGCATCAGTAAAGGCTCTGGTGATCGTCTCTGCCAAATCACTCTGAGCAGCCTGCAAAGCCTTCTGGAGCTGCTCTTGGCTCACACACTCAGCAAATTATGAGGGTGAAGCCACCTCTCCATCATCACTTCCTGCCATTAGAAACACCAAAACAGGAAACAAACAGTAAAGGTTATCCCTGCAAAACAGCAAAGCAAAGGATACTAGGGAGGTGTGTTCCACAATTGCAAGGGTCAAAAAATAACCTGTGTGCTGTCCAGAAGAAATATGTAGAGCTAGGAAGGCCAAATATATATATTTGAGTGGCACACAAATAAAAAACAGATAGTAAAGCTGAATAAGTGCCCAAGTAACTTGTCCCTAGTTGCTGGTCTAAGTATGTCCTAGAACAGTAGTGATAGCAAAGTAGAAACAAATAGACAAAGGCACACAGGCGATAACAGGGGGCTAAGTGCAAAACAGCCAAATCCAGAAATTCCAGGGGGGCTAGATGTAGCACTAGTAGAAAACCTAAATTTCTTTTTCTATTTTATTTTCTTAATATTTTTCTCCAACTTACCAACAATGGAGGAGAATCCACAGAAAATTTCAGCTCAAACAGAGCTAGGATGTGGCCTATAGAAAATCTTGAAGTTTCAGAAAACGTCGGGTTTCAACTTGAATCAATTTTTTCTTTATCTTCCCGATTTTTTTTGAATTTTTTGACGAGGGCACACAGGGCGTAGCCAAGTGTGAGCATGCTCAACTTTGAGTCAAGAATCTCCTGTAAAAATTTCAGCCAAAACGGACAACCGAGCAAAAAGTTATGCCCGTTTTACCGAAGGGGGGTCGGAGTCGGTTTTCCAGAAACCCAAGTCGGGTTTGGGGTCGGGATGGAATCGGGTAGGATTTTTTTTTGGCGGTGTGAATGCAGCGGAAAGTGGAATTTGTGGGGATTGGTCTGGAGTGTTGACGGTGCATTTAGGGTGGGATTAGGGTGGTACTAGGCTTGGTGTGTCGATCAATCTACCCTAGCACAAAAAGGCAACAAAACAGAGGATGGTGAGGGGGATGGCGGCTAGGATTGCAAGGGAAACACTACTGATGACAAAAACACAAATTAAACCAGTGACTAAACAAGAACTAGGGCACAAACTCAACACTACAGACTCTGAAATTGAAATATGCAAAGGCTAAACACGTGGTTATGGGCGGAGGGAAAAATTGTTTTGGGCTTTTTTGTGGACGGTAGGATGAACACAAAACAAAATTATCTAAGGGTAGTGCGAACCTGATGGTGCACCTGAAGCTCTGATTACCACTTGATGTGAACAAGGGTTCCCGATCTTCCGAAAGGTTCTGGATATGTTGATTTGGTCGAAGGTGACAAACAAATCAATCCGGCTTCAGAACAACATGTTCTAAACCCCACAATCGTAGCACGACGTCTCCTCTGGTTATCAACCGTTCAAGAACGATTGACCTCACCGAGAAGGCTAATCCCTGCCTGCGAATCAAGAACACAAGCAAGAACAAAGAATAATGCAACACAATTGCAGATGTATGCTTAAACTCACGAAGTTGGAGTCTCACAAACCGATGAACAGCGACACTGTTTATGAACAGAATTGATCTAAGCAAAAGCCGAACCCTAATGGCGCGGTGGTGGCTGTATATGAAGACCCTACGGTCGTGCAAGACCCTCTGGACTCGGATTTGGACGTTCTACATATGCACGGAAAGATAAGAAGAACAGCTTTCCAATGCCACCGGTCTCATATCAAAATTCGTCCGGAGTCATCGGGAATCATCGAAACAAGAGAGAGTCCAGAATCTGTTTCAGTGTTGTGTCGCCTGTTTTTGGCCTTTGGGCTTTGTATCTAGTTGAGCCCAAGTAGGGGTGCGTCTAGAGGGTATTGCACGATCCTAGGGTCTTCATATACAGCCGCCGTCACACCATTAGGGTTTGGGTTTTGCTTAGATTATTCTGTTCATAACAGTTTCGCCGTCATCACGGTTTGTGAGACCCCAACTTCGTGAGACTCATAATACATCTGCAATTGTGTTACTTTCTTCTTTGTTCTTGCTTGTGTTCTTGATTCGCAGGCAGGGATTAGCCTTCTCGGCGAGGTCAATCATTTTAGGACGGTTGATAACCAGAGGAGACGTCGTGCTGCGATTGTGGGGTTTAGAACGTGCTGTTCTGAAGCCGGATCGATTTGTGTGTCGCCTCCGACAAAATCAACGTATCCAGAACCTTTCGGAAGATCGGGAACCCTTGTCCACATCAAGTGGTAATCAGAGCTTCAGGTGCACCGTCAGGTTCATACTACCATTAGTTAATTTTGTTTTGTGTTCATCCTATCGTCCACAGAAAAGCCGAAAAAAAATTTTCCCTCCGCCCATAACCACGTGTTTAACCTTTGCATATTTCAATTTCAGAGTCCGTAGTGTTGAGTTTGTGCCCTAGTTCTTGTTTAGTCGCTGGTTTAGTTTGTGTTTTTGTCGTCAGTAGTGTTTCCCTTGCAACCCTAGCCGCCATCCCCTTCATCATCCTCTCCTTTGTTGGCTTTTTGTGCTAGGGTTGATTGATCGACACACCTAGCCTAGTCCCACCCTAATCCCACCCTGAACACACCATCAACACCCGAGACCAATCCCCACAATTTCTACTTTCCGCTGCATCCACGCCGCCAAAAAAAATCTTACCCGATTCCAAACTCGACCCCTAACCGACTCGGGTTATTCGAAAACCGACTCCGACCCCCCTTCGGTAAAACGGGCATGACTTTTCGCTCGGTTGTCCGTTTTGGCTGAAATTTTTACAGGAGATTCTTGACTCAAAGTTGGGCATACCCACACTCGGCTACGCCCTGTGTGCCCTCATCAAAAAATTCAAAAAAAATCGGGAAGATAAAGAAAAAATTGATTTAAGTTTAAACCCGACGTTTTCTACAACTTCATGATTTTCTGTAGGCCACATCCTACTCTGTTTGAGCTGAAATTTTTTGTGGATTCTCCTCCATTGTTAGTGAGTTGGAGAAAAATATCAAAAAAATAAAATCAAAAACAAGAAATTTAGGATTTCTACTAGTGCTACATCTAGCCCCCTGAAATTTCTGGATTTGGCTATTTTGCACTTAGCCCCCTGTTATCGCCTGTTGTGCCTTTGTCTCCTTGTTTTTACTTTGTTATCACTACTGTTCTAGGACATACTTAGACCAGCAACTAGGGACAAGTTACTTGGGCACTTATTCAGCTTTACTATCTGTTTTTGATTTGTGTGCCACTCACATATATATATTTGGCCTTCCTAGCTCTACATATTTCTTCTGGACAGCACACAGGTTATTTTGTGACCCTTGCAATCGTGGAACACATCTCTCTGGTATCCTTCGCTTTGCTTTTCAGAACTTTGTAAGAGCTTTGTAAGGAGTTTCCTTTTGTTGTGTTGAGAGGCACCACTGCTTAACTGTTTTATAGGGATAACCTTCACTGTTTGTTTCCTGTTTTGGTGTTTGTGATGGCAGGAAGTGACGACGGAGAGATGGCTTCACCCTCACAATTTGCTGAGTGCGTGAGCCAAGAGCAGCTCTAGAAGGCTTTGCAGGCTGCTCAGAGTGATTTGGCAGAGACGATCACCAGAGCCGTTACTGATGCGGTCAGCAAGCTTCACATTGGAGAAAGCATCGAGCGGTTAGAGAAGCGGGTATATAAGTTAACCGATCAGGTTGTTGCATTGGAGACCACTCCTAAAACCAATAATACGAACACCAATAACAACAACAACGATGTTGAAGACGTCCATGATGAAGACACGGTGTATAAGGCTGATGGCACCGTGGATAGGTCAGCTACAAGGACCGCACGATTACGACGTCATATGCAATATAATACTCAAGGTATGGGTGGTTTCAATAACTACAACCGTCGTCCACACGGTAACTATGCTCCAGATGACCCGTATGCTAAAATTAAGTTTTCAATTCCTTCATTTTCGGGTCAATATGATGGTGATGTTTATCTTGATTGGGAGATGACTGTAGAACAAAAATTTAATACCCACCTTGTTCCTGAACAACATAGAGTTAGACAAGCTACTAGTGAGTTTAAGGACTTTGCTATTGTTTGGTGGAGTGGTCTAGCTGCTGAAACTGATTTGCCTACTACTTGGGAAGATCTTAAGGTAGCAATGCGTGATCGTTTTGTTCCCCCTTCTTTTTATAGAGAGATTCATAATAAACTGCAACGTTTAGACCAAGGAGATAAAACTGTTCAGGAGTATTTTCGTGAGCTTCAGAAGGGTTTGATTCGTTGTGCTGTAGTTGAAAAAGTAGAGGATCAAATTTGTCGCTTTTATTCTGGTTTAAGAAAAGAAATTCAGGACATCCTTGATTATAAAGAATATTATACCCTCACCCAGTGTTTCCAGTATGCTATGCTTGCAGAGAAAGAATCACAGGGACTTTTCCAGGCTTTTGAGGAGTACGGCAAGTCAAGGAACTCCTACCCACCACGCTCGATGGGGACTTCGGGGCTGCCCAGGCCATCTTTCCGGCCGTCCCCACCAGCAGCTACCAAGGGAACCAGTGTTGTTTCTGCAGCCCCAAGATCAGCCCCTGCACCTTCTACGCGCTCAGGTAAACTTTCTGTGCAGGTACCAGCTAGTAGTGCCTCCTCTGTTGCTTTGACAGGGCGCACTACAAGGATTCAGTGCCACCGCTGCCATGGACTTGGTCATGTGTAGAAAGATTGTCCAAGTAGGCGGGCATATGTGGCGACAGACGATGGCGGTTACATGAGCACCTCCGATGTGGAGGATGAGGAGGAGGACATCGTTGCCACCGGCAGTGACCTCGTCCTTGGAGGCGGAGACACCACAGGATACATGAACATTATTGTTCAACGTGTCCTTAGCACACAAGTTCATCAGCCCGAGATGATGCAGCGCCACAACTTGTTCTAGATTTTCTTCATCATCAAGAACCGCCGAGCACGTGTCATCATTGATGGAGGGAGCTGCAATAACTTGTTGAGTTCTGATGTGGTCAACAAGCTTGCTTTGACCACATGTCCACATCCACATCCGTACTACATTCAGTGGTTAAACGACTCTGGCAAAGCTAAGGTAATACAAACTTGTAGAGTTCCTTTTTCCATTGGTTCTTATGTGGATTCTGTTGATTGTGATGTCGTACCCATGCAAGCATGTTCACTTTTATTGGGTAGACCTTGGGAATTTGATAATGATGGTGTACACCATGGTAGAAGTAATAAGTACACTTTTATGCATAAAGGAACTAAAATTACTTTGTTACCAATGACCCCTGCTGAAATTGTACAAGCTGATTTAGAAAGAGCTGCTAGTTTGAAAAATAAAGGTCCTGAAATTCAGCAACCTGTTAATTCTAATTCTACACCTAGTAATGTTAATGATTCTTCAAGTTCTAAGGGTGCTGGAATTAAATTACAAGGTCGTTCATGTCTTGCAACAAAATCTGAGCTTGCTAAAATTTCTGATAATGGTGATATTTGCTATGCTTTGATATGCAAAGAAGCTTTGTTTTCGATTGATGATATTGCTTCTAGTGTTGTGTCTCCTGCTATCACTTAGTCCTTGTGATGTTCCTGTACTTTTGGTTCCTAAGAAAGATGGTACTTGGCGTATATGTGTAGATTGTAGAGCCATTAATAATATTACTATTAGGTATCGTCATCCTATTCCTAGGCTAGACTACATGCTTGATAAGTTATGTGGTGCTATAATTTTCACTAAAATTTATTTGCGTAGTGGCTACCATCAAATTAGAATGAAACTTGGAGACGAATGGAAAACAGCTTTCAAAACCAAATTTGGATTATATGAGTGGTTAGTAATGCCTTTTGGTTAACTAATGCACCTAGTACTTTCATGCGCTTGATGAATGAGGTTTTAAGAGCTTTCATTGGCAAATTTGTGGTAGTTTACTTTGATGATATCTTGATTTATAGCAAATCTATAGATGAACATATGAGTCATTTGCGTGCTGTTTTTGATGCTTTATGAGATGCACGTTTATTTGGTAACCTTGAGAAGTGCATCTTTTGCACGGATCGAGTCTCTTTTCTTGGCTATGTTGTGACTCCACAGGGAATTGAGGTGGATGAGGCGAAGATTGAAGCCATAAAGAGCTGGCCTTGCAGGTTTCTACCGTCGCTTTGTCAAAGATTTCAGCACCATTGCTGCACCTTTACATGAGTTGACAAAGAAGGACATTGATTTCCATTGGGGTAAGGTACATCATTAGTCTATTGATGCTTTGAAGGATAAACTTACACATGCACCATTGCTGCAATTACCTAATTTTGATAAGATTTTTGAGCTTGAATGTGATGCTAGTGGTATAGGCATTGGTGGTGTTTTGATGCAAGATAGTAAACCTATTGCATACTTTAGTGAGAAAATTACCGAGCCTGTTTTGAATTACTCCACGTATGATAAGGAATTGTATGCACTTGTACGTTGTTTAGAGACGTGGTGTCATTATTTGTTGCCCAAAGAATTTGTTATTCATTCTGATCATGAATCACTTAAGTATATTCGTTCTCAATGTAATTTGAACCGTAGACATGCTAAATGGATTGAATTTATTGAGTCTTTTCCTTACATTATTGAACATAAGAAAGGGAAGGATAATGTGATCGCTGATGCTTTATCTAGGCGCTATACTTTATTGTCTCAACTTGATTGTAGATTTTTTTGGACTTGAGGCAATTAAAGAACAATATGCTGCTGATGTTGATTTTAAGGATGTATTGCTGCATTGTAAAGAAGGTCATGCATGGAATAAATTTGTGTTGAATGATGGATTCTTGTTTAGAGCTAACCACCTATGCATTCCAGTTGGTTCCGTTCGTCTTTTGTTATTACAGGAGGCGCATGGAGGTGGACTAATGGGTCATTTTGGTGCCAAGAAGACGGAGGATATTTTGGCCACACACTTCTTCTGGCCAAGGATGAGGAAAGATGTTGAGCGCTTTGTTGCTCGCTGCACTACATGTCAAAAAGCTAAGTCTCGCTTGAATCCACATGTTTTATACATGCCACTTCCTGTTCCTTCTATTCCTTGGGCGGATATTTCTATGGACTTTGTTTTAGGACTGCCTAGGACTAAGAGGGGGAGTGATAGTATTTTGTTGTTGTGGATAGATTTTCTAAGATGGCACACTTTATACCATGTCATAAGACTGATGATGCTAGTTATATTGCTGATCTCTTTTTCAAAGAAATTGTTCGTTTGCATGGTATGCCTTCTACTATTGTTTCAGATCGTGATGCAAAATTCTTGAGTCACTTTTGGCGCACGCTTTGGAATAAGTTGGGTACAAAGTTGTTGTTTTCTACAACTTGTCACCCACAAACTGATGGACAAACTGAGGTGGTGAACCACACTTTGGGTACTATGTTGAGAGCTATTTTGAAGAAAAATTTGAAGCAATGGGAAGAATGTTTGCCCCATGTTGAGTTTGCATATAATCGGGCAACACATTCTACTACCAAGGTAAGTCCTTTCAAAGTAGTGTCTGGTTTTGATCCCCGTACTCCACTTGATATACTTCCTCTACCTATTCATGAGAGAGTTCATGTTGATGCTAAGGAACGTGCTGAATTTATTTTAAAAATGCATGAGACCACTAGACTTAGCATTGAAAAGATGAATGACAAGTATAAAATTGCTGGTAGTAAAGGTAGAAAAGATGTAAAACTTGAGGACGACTCCACTTCAAGAGGGAGAGGATGATGAGGACATCACTCCTAAGGATACATGCAACACTCCTCTAATTTTGGACTTGCAAGGTCCATTGACTAGAGCTCGTGCACGACGACTAAATTTAGATGTGAGCTCGTTCCTACATTCTTCATTATATGTCACTTTTGAGAATGGTTTGCTACCTAATGATTATATTGTAATTAGGAACCATGGAGAGGACCAGGAGATGATGGGAGAAGGACTTGGAGATGTGGAGGACCAGCAAGAACGTGGAAGCCAAGGTGGAGGCCCAACCAAAACCGACTTCGAGTCTGTTTTGGGGCTCAGGACCAGTCTGCACTAAAACGGATGTCCAAGACGCATACGGACTCAGATTTGGACGTTCTACATATCCATGGAAAGATAAGAAGAAGACCTTTCCAATGCCGCCGGTCTCATATTTAAATTCGTCCGGAGTCATCGGGAATCTTCGAAACAAGAGAGATTCCAGAATCTGTTTCGGTGCTGTGTCGCCTGTTTTTGGCCTTTGGGCTTTGTATCTAGTTGAGCCCAAGTAGGGGTGCGTCCAGAGGGTCTTGCACGACCCTACTGTCTTCATATACAGCCACTGTCGCACCATTAGGGTTTGGGTTTTGCTTAGATTATTCTGTTCATAACAGTTTCACCGTCATCACGGTTTGTGAGACCCTAACTTCATGAGATTCATAATACATCTGCAATTGTGTTGCTTTCTTCTTTGTTCTTGCTTGTGTTCTTGATTTGCAGGCAGGGATTAGCCTTCTCGGCGAGGTCAATCGTTTTAGAACGGTTGATAACCAGAGGAGACGTCGTGCTGCGATTGTGGGGTTTAGAACGTGCTGTTCTGAAGGCGGATCGATTTGTGTGTCGCCTCCGACCAAATCAACGTATCCAGAACCTTTCGGAAGATCGGGAACCCTTGTCCACATCAGAAGGACAGGGCTGTCACCACCTGCCACCTACTACACAGCCCGTGGGGACGAATGCAAACCCAGGAAAGCTAAGTCTAAACACCACGTCTAAACATAGACTTTCGTACCAGCTCTAGAATTGGTAAGCATAAGAAGACAATGCTACGAAGCAATAAAAAGTCATGCTCAAGGATCCCGCAGAATAAAAGGATAGAAATACTCACTTTATTACTTGGGAAAGAATTCTACTACATGTTATCCGACCCCGAAGACGAAGAAGTTGAAGGAGCCAGCATCCTGAACTCCTCCTCCTACACCTCTACTCTTCTACTTAGGTAGAAGTTGGAACTAATTCTTATTTCTTCTGAAATCCTTCACTCCCCCCTATGGCGATGGGCTAGCATGCATTTATAGGTGATGGGGAGTCGGTAGGAGAAAGTCGGTCCGTCGAGCGGCGGGCTACGCCGGGCGTCCACGTGTTCCAGGCGGCCTGGAATGCTAGGCGGCGGGCTAGGCCGGGCGGCCCTTGGATTATGTTGGTTTCCTAACCGACCTCCCCCAGATGGCTCAGATTTCACCCTAAATGCCGGTTGTTGGGTCGGTGGCTACCGACTTCTTCATTTTGGGGCCGGTAGGCTTCATGGGCCTCATGGGCCGACAACTGTGGGGGCATACCTAGGCTGGCCGGCATGCCAGGCCGGGCGGCATGGGAGGCCGGGCGGCGGGCCAGGCTGGGCGGTGCCCTGGGTCGGGTGCCGACCTCCTCCAGGTCGCCCCATGACTTCTCCTGGTTACGCCACTTGTCGACCTCTTTTCCTTAGCTATATTTCATTACTTTTGGTCTGGGAGGAGAAAACTGCCTCGTGGTAGGCTGTTTTGAAGAATCGGCCTGGGTCGGATGATCGTTCTGATGACGACTCTATTTTGACCAGCCGGGTGGCTGATTTCAGCCTGATATGACCCTGTCAGCTGGGTTTTGATTTCATCCATCATGAACCTACCCGGACCCTGATTTTAGCCTCATACGACCCTGTCGGCCGGTTGTTTTACAGTAGGATCAGCCGACGGTGCGTTTCTTCATGTTTTTACCTATTTTCAACCTGTTTGACCCTGCAAGCACATATCTCACCAAAACTCATGGAACTCATTAGTTTTATTAAGGATCAAGGTTCTTCATAAGAGTTTCATGCTTGTCAACAGCCATGCAAACCAAGCCTAATCCTAAGGGTGTCTACATTTGCATGTTTTGTGGTCGTAAGGGCCACTTAGATGAATTCTGTTATAGGCGTAAGAGGATTGAGAGGAAGCAAGCTGAGTTTACTAGGGATGCTTTTTATGATGATTTTGTTGACTTTCAGCCTCGCTCTTTTTCTCGTGCCTAGCGTGGACAGGGCCATCCCTCATATGGCTTTGATTCATGAAACAGAGGCTTTGCGCAGCAGCGCTTTTGTGCCCCACATTTTCCCCATCGTGGTGAGTCACTCGCGTGGGTTTGGTTTTCACACAGATGATTTCTATCCTCACAACCCAAGATTCGAGTCGAGACGCTTTGATAGGCCACATTTTCCCCATCGTGGTTCTCATCCCATGCGTTCGAATGATAATGTGCAAAGAATTGTGATGACTACTACCGGTCGTATGGTTAAGTGCTGGATTCCCAAATGCTTTTTGACTAACCCCAGCACTGAGCCATCGACTTTTCCTTCTCGTTCTTTGTAGGCAGCAGGTGGAGGCTTGAAGAACAAGTGGTTGATGGATTCCGGGTGTTCGCGCCACCTAACCAAAAATGCAAAGTGGTTCTCCAGCCGCACTCCCTTAAAGCACCGGGGGAATATGACCTTTGGAGATGACAAGAGAGGTAGAGTGAAGGCAAGAGGCGCGGTAAAGGTAAATGAAAAATTCACTCTCAAGGATGTTGGTTTGGTTGAGTATCTCAAGTACAATCTCCTCTCTGTCTCTCAGCTTCTTAATGTTGGTTTGGAAGTGTACTTTAAGTCGAATGCTTCTTGTGTTCTTGATTCGAGTGGTTCTTTGGTTTGTGGGATTTGTCACATTGGCAGAGTTTTTCAGGCTGATTTTACTGGCTCTTCTGGTTCTCCCAAGTGTTTGTTTGCTCAATCTTCTTATGAGCTCTAGAAATGGCATAGGAGACTAGGTCACATGAGCTTTTGTAACACCCATTTTAAGAAGCAAAACGGGTGCAGCCGTACGTGTGCCCAGGATCAAGTTACACACACATATGGTACATCATCAATGGTAAATAGAATAATTATCCATATCCTTTCATTATTACATTGTATCTTTATTAAAAAAAAGGACCCGTGGGTCTAAAAGAAAAGTACATTCAAGCAGCGGAAAGTAGCTAGCGTAGACGTCCCAAACTCCATAGGCATCGACTGGTGGATCATCACCTAGTACTCGCTTCCTTCATCTTCGTATTCGCTCCAATCTTCTCCTAGGGTTGAATATCAACGTGGTATAGCAAGGGTGAGTACGTGTCATACTCATCAAGTGGGGGAAAAGATGACATGGGGCTATAGTCAAGAAAAGGCTTTATAGAGTGGGTTGCATGAGCTTTTAATTAACCTAAGCATCCTATTTACTACGTGGAGTCATCCCAACCATGATTCCAGAAGGAGCTATACTAACTATGTCCTAATCCATCCCACCTTTCCAACCATACCAAACCATATCCAACTAATCTTGTGAGGATTCCAGGCCGCTCTTGACCGTGAGCATGGCTATCATGATAGTTTGATACTTTGCAGAGTTTGTACCACTTTACCCACAAGTCGTGATTCCCTTGGTGCCCGTGGACGCGACCCACATTACACACTCCCTTTGGTGTGTGGCAGGGTTTCACTACGAGGCTTTTCCATAGGGTCTCCCAGTACATGCTAGCCACTAAGGTTCCACTCCCGTCCATAAGTGATAGCCCTTCAACAAGCAGCTCATCACCCCAGGAGCCCCCTCTTGAGCCTTTCGGATACAAGGACAGTCCTCTCGACTTCCTTTCCCCGCTCCACCAAAATGCTGCACCGACACTAGGAGAACACCTAATTACTAGGCCAAGCCTTACCCATGTCAGTCTTGTGATGGCACTATTTTCCTGGGTTGTCACTCTAAGAACCGGTTCCTAGGATCTACAACAAGCCTACCACCACCAACCATGTGCCCACGGCACCACATCGTTTCCACCTGGCTTGCATAGATCCCTAAGCCATGTTGCTAAAAGATTTACCAAACATTTCCCATATGACGTTGTTCATTAATCAAAATTTAAAATTAACCCACATCCCATAAGCCATCTAAGCATTATCTACCCACAATTCAACCATTGGTTCAAGGCAACAAGGAACAAGGTAAAAACAATACTAGGAAAACCCTAACAAAAGGTTCCTAATAAATTGACACAAGCATGCAATTCTATAGTAACATTTCAATAGGTGCAAGATGCATCAAGGACACTTCCCTTCATCCTGCGCGTAGGGCTGCTCTAACCCTTCAAATTCCTGCTCCTGAAAGTCCTTGTAGGGTGGTCCTTGAGTATGTTCGCCTTTACGTAAATAAAATACCAACACAAGAAAAACATACAAAAATCAATACACAATTATGCAACAGAGGAAAAACAATATGTAGATGCAATGCAAAGGTTATGCTCCTACGAGAAATTTGGCGCAAGAATCACTTAATTTGGAGTTACGAGTAAAAAGTTATGGTAGTTTGAAGTTTTAGGGGCAAAAAGGCAAAAACTGGGGCTTTTAAGGACCTATTTGTAATTTAATAAAATTACAGGGGCTAAAGTATAAATTATTAGGACTGAAAAATAATTACTAAAAAGTATAAGGTTGTTTTTGCAAAATTTTAGAACTTAAACATAATTAATAATAAGTGTTGGGGGTTAAGTGTAAAAAGATGGGGCCAAAATATAATTAAAATTAAGTATAGGGATGTTTCTATAAATTTTTAGGGCTAAAATAATATTTATACAAATAATAAGGATTAAAGTATAATTTAAAATAATTCTAGGGACTAAAATGTAATTTATACCATATACAGGGGCTAATGTGTAAAAAGGCTGGATTAAAATATAATTAAAAATAAGTCCAGGGGTGTTTTTCTAAAGCTATAGGGTCAAAATAATAATTCTAAAATTGTATAGGGGTATTCTATTAAGTTAAGTGCTAAAAAACAATTTTATAAAAAAAATTTAGGCTTAAATACAATTTTCTATAGTTCTGGACAAAAACAGGGGCATAAATCTAATTTATTCTAAATGCAGGGGCCTAAATGCAAAACTGCCAGAAATAAAAAGGGAGAGGGGTTCATCGCCGGCGGCTATCCAGGCGGCGATGCATGGCAGGGCTCGCCGGAGACCGGCCGAAATGGCGCTCCGGCCAGCCATTCCTCGCCACGAGGGTTCCGGGAGAGAGAGGGGAGGGAAGGGAGCCTCACCGAGTTGATGCGCAAGCACGGGGGAGGCCGGGAGGCGGTAGGCGGCGGAGGGAGGCGGTGGCGGACCTCGGACCTCGTCGAGGAGAGCCTCCGGAGGTCGCGAGCGGGCGGGGAAGAGCGGAGAGGGGGCGGTGGGAACGTGCGGTGCCGAGGGGGGGGGGGGGTTATAGGCACGGAGGGGCATTGGAGGTGAGCGGCCGAGCTCTATGGCCATTAATGGCCGGCGGCCGCAGTTTGAGTGCGGTAACGCACGCTAATGCGCGTTTAAGGTGTGGTGAGTGGGGGGAGAAGGGGAGCGGGAGGGTGCGGCGTGCGCGGGGCGGTTTTCAGGAGCCGGGGAGGCCGGGGAAGGGAGATCGACGGGTCAGCTCGGTTGCCGGTGGCGAGGAGAGAGAGGCAGAGTGAGGGGGATGACGAGCAGGGCCCGCGTGCCAGCAAGAGAGAGAGAGCGGGAGGGAGGCGCCTTCGGTGTGCACAGGGGGCATGCGGCTGGGTTGGAGTGGCCTGGGCCGAGAGGGGAGTGGGGAGAGGCGGCCTGGGCCAGGAGAGGGGAGTGGGGAGAGGGGAGGAGAGGTCCAGGTGGGCTGAATTGGTGGGTTCGGCCTAGTTCTGGTTTTTCTCCTTTTTCTCTCTCTTTTCTAATTCCTTTCCTCTCTAAATTCTATTCTAATTTCTATTGATAATTAATTAATAACTCATTAAATGCATAATGCAATTAAAATCTATTTGGACATGACATGCTTATGCAAATGCAACAATTTAATTTAATTTATTATAAAAATAATTTGTCCTAGGTTATTTAATTAAACTCCTAAATGCTAATAGTTGGCATTTTTAGAATTTGAAAAATTAGGGTGTTACAAGCCTACCCCCATTACAATGAATCTCGCCCTCAAGATTCGAAAAGATTGGTGAAGAGGTGGGGAAACTTGGCTTTCAATTCTTCTTCACGCTCCCAGGTGGCTTCTTCTTCGGTGTGATGGTTCCAGAGCACCTTGCACATTCGGATCACCTTGTTCCTTATAACTCTCTCAACGACTTCTAGGATCTTGACTGGTTGTTCCGTATATGTGAGGTCTTTCCGAAGGTCTATTTCGTCAACGAGGAGTTGTTCTTCAGGCACTCTTAAGCACTTCTTTAATTGGGACACATGGAACACGTCATGCACATCCGTGAGACGCGAGGGTAGCTCCAACTAATATGCAACTTCTCCTCTTCTATCGAGGATCTTGAAAGGGCCGATGTACAATGGTGCTAACTTCCCTTTGACTTTGAAGCGTCTAACACCCCTCATGGGTGATACCTTGAGATACACGAAATCTCCAATCTTGAGGGATAGGTCTCTTCGCCTACGATCGGCGTAGCTTTTCTGCCTTGACTGTGCAACCTTTAGGTTCTCGCATACAATCTTAACTTGTGTTTCTGCTTCTTGTAGTATCTCTGGTCCAATGACTTGGTTCTCTCCTGTCTTGTTCCAGAATAGAGGCGTCCTACACTTTCTTCCATATAGGAGCTCGAAAGGTGACATCTCTATACTTGCTTGATAACTGTTGTTATAAGAAAATTCTGGGTAGGGTAGGCTCTTGTCCCAACTCTTGCCATATTTCAAGGCACAAGCTCTCAACATGTCCTCTAGTATCTGGTTTGTCCTCTCGGTCTGTCCATCAGTCTGAGGGTGATACGCAGAGCTGAAGTTCAACTTGGTGCCAAGAAATTCATGTACCTTCTCCCAAAATCTTGAGGTGAACTGAGAGCCTCTGCCAGATACTATCTTCTTAGAGACTCCATGTAAACACACTATCCTTGACATGTATAGTTCTGCCAGCTTTGCACCACTATAAGTTGTCTTGACGGGAATGAAGTGTGCCACCTTGGTTAAACGATCAACTATAACCCATATAGAATCATATCCCGACTGTGTACGGGGTAATCCAACTATGAAATCCATACTGACTTGTTCCCATTTCCACTCAGGAATCTTTAGAGGTTGTAGTAGTCCGGCGGGTCGTTGGTGTTCTGCCTTAACACGTTGACATGTGTCATATACCGCAACATACTCTGCGACATCACGCTTCATGCCATGCCACCAATAACGAGTCTTCAAGTCATGATACATCTTAGTACGTCCTGGATGAATGGAGTATGCAGAATCGTGTGCTTCCCATAGGATCATGTCACGAAGGGGCTTCTTGTCTGGCACACATATTCGTTTACCTATCGATATAGTACCATTCTCATCTTTTGTGAAGTCGGTAGCCTTTCCTTCCTTAATAAGCTTTCTGATCTCACTTAGCTTCTCATCTTCTAGTTGTCCCTTGCAGATTTTCTCATTGAGAGTGGGTTCCACTTCCATTGCAACTGTCTCTAACTCATTCACAAACCCAAGGTTCAGTCGCTCAAACTCCTTGCAGAGCTCTGGCGGTAGCCTTTCCACGATTAACTGGCTACAATAGGTCTTTCTACTCAGGGCATCTGCAACAACTTTCGCCTTCCCTGGATGATAGTTAATACCCACATCATAGTCCTTAATCAATTCTAACCAACGTCGTTGTCTTAGGTTCAACTCCGTCTGAGTGAATATGTACTTGAGACTCTTGTGATCCGTATAGATCTCACAACGATGACCAAGAATGTAGTGCCTCTAAATATTCAGAGCATGTACCACTGCTGCTAATTCCAAATCAGGTGTTGGATACTTCTCTTCATGCTTCCGTAATTACCTGGAGGCATATGCCACAACATGACCTTCCTGCATGAGCACACATCCCAGTCCTTGCTTGGAGGCGTCACAGTATATGTCAAAACTCTTACTGATGTGAGGTAAGATTAAGAGAGGGGTTGACGTTAATCTCTTCTTCAATTCTTCAAAGCAGGCTTGATAACGCAGAGTCCACTCAAAACTCTTGTCCTTCCCTAACAGTGTTGTCATTGGCTTTGCTATCTTAGAGAAGTCCTTTATGAATCGCCGATAGTATCCAACTAATCCAAGAAAACTTCTAATCTCCTTTACTGTCTATGGTGGTTTCCAGTCTAGAACATCCTTTACCTTGCCTGGATCGACTGACACTCCTCCACCAGAGATCACATGGCCGAGAAATGCTCCCTCCTTCAGCCAGAATTCACACTTACTCAATTTAACATATAGCTGGTGGTCACGTAGCTTCTCTAGAACTATCCTCAGGTGTTCCTCATGCTCTTCTTCATTCTTTGAAACACCAAGATGTCGTCAATGAAAACCACAACAAACTTATCCAAGTATTCCATGAACACCTTGTTCATAAGGTACATGAAGTAGGCCAGTGCATTGGTCAACCCAAATGACATTACTATATACTCATATAACCCATATCTTGTTCGAAAAGCCGTCTTGGGTATGTCTGATGGCCTGATCTTCAACTGGTGATACCCGGATCATAGATCAATCTTGGTGAATACACAAGCTCCTTTCATCTGATCGAACAAGTCTTCAATCTGTGGTAATGGATACTTATTCTTGATGGTCACCTCATTAAGAGAACGATAGTCCACACACATCCTCTGAGTCTTATCCTTTTTCTCGACAAAGAGTACAGGAGCTCCCCAAGGTGAGGAACTAGGGCGAATGAAACCTTCCTCTAGCATCTCATGCAATTGCTTCTTTAGCTCTACCAACTCATTAACTAGCATCCTATAGGGCCTCTTAGATATAGGAGCAGTTCCCGGTATTAAGTCGATAACAAACTCTATGTCACGGTCTGGTGGCATACCTGGAAGTTCTTCAGGAAAGACATCAGGGAAATCATAAACCACTCATATCTCTTCTATGGATGTGCAGGTGGTTTGGTTTAGTATGACCTCCTTGGCATTAGAGTTGGCTGCTACGAACTCAACCTTGGTACCTTCTGCACTAGTCAGCTGTACCGATTGCTTGGCGCACTGTATCACTCCATCATACTTGCATAACCAATCCATTCCAAGTATTATATCTATCCCCTTGGAGTCTAGGATTATGAGATTAGCTGAGAAGTCTACCCCCTTATTTTAAGGGCGACATATTTGATTGGTTCTCATTTCACCACCAGGAGAGCTAACTAGCATGGTATGCTTCATAATAGCAATCGGTAGGTTGTGCTTTGCCACATATGTGGATGTTATGAATGAATGTGATGCTCCTGAATCAAACAAAATGGTTACAGGTTGAGAGTTAGCTAAGAACATACCGAGCACTACATTTGCAGCTTGCTCAGCTTCCTAAGTAGTAACATGATTGACACGCCCTCGAGCATAATTCTGTTGTCCTCGATTGCCTGGAAGCATGTTGGTTGGAGCTTGCCTTGGTGCGTTGTTCCGTTGAGGACATTGTCCCACGAAGTGACCTTCCTGTCCGTAGTGATAACATCCGCACTTCACACCACTAGTCATTGTTTATCAACTGAAACTGGATGTCATTCTGCAATCCCCTCATAAACATATATTGCTTCTTCCCATCAGTGTTCACATCTTTAGGAGCATACATGGACAGCTGGATGAACCTATTCAGGTATTCAATTACTGACATGTTCCCCTATCCCAGGTCTTGAAATTCCTGTCTTTTCAGCAACTTGATGCCCGTAGGGACGTAGTGAGAGCGAAAATTATCCTTGAACTCAATCAAAGTGATGCTTTCCACATCAGCATGAGCATTGCAATATGCTTCCCACCAGTTTGGGGCTATACCATACAGCTGATGAGCTGCAAAGAGAACCTTCTCTCGATCATTGCTTTGAGCGATCATCAACTTCTTCTCGATTGCATTGAGCCAATCATCCGCTTCCATCGGATCCTTGGATTGGGAAAAGGTAGGTGGCCTAGTCCTTAGGAACTCCCCCAACCTGTTCTGAGGTGGAGGTGGAGGTGGAGGGGCATGGTGGTTCTACTAGTTGTTGTGGTTATGTTGTATAGCACCCAAAGTATGGATCATTGTCTACATGAGCTGAGTCTGCACGGCCAAGAATTTCTCAAGGTTCGGAGCATTATTGCCATCCTCGTTGTTCTGATTGCTACCTCCAGTATGGCCTCTAGTGCAAACCATCTGATAGAATAGGTGGTGGAAGTAGTGTGAGACTAGGTGTGGTAATAAAGAAAAGAAAGATCCCCATCTAAATGCATCAACGAATGATAAGTAAAAGATAGTTTATTTAATAAGCAACCAAATGATGAGGTTGTGGACAAGGTGGCGGGGCATCCCACAACTCACATCAAGCACACTTATTTAACCAAGCCACAGAGTTCATTACATTACACCATGAAAGTCAATCGATCTAAGCGTTTGATTATGACAATCTTTATTCATAGGGCAAGCGAATCTCCTAGGCACGGGAGTTGACTTCGTCGAAGACCAAAGGTAGGGAACTTGCATGCTTCGGGGAGTTTGCAGTCCAAGTGCGGATACCAGAGGAGTAGAGGTCACTCTGCTCGCCCATCATGACTCGCTGATTGAGCTTTATAAAATTCTTAGTATCGCGCAACCTCTTCCGAAGAGTGTGGTTCTCCTTCTATAGCGCCTCCATAGCGTGGCTTAAGTCCACCGTGACTCCCTGAGTCTCGTCCATCTCTCTGGTGCTCACATACCAATCTATAGGAGCGACGGTGTACTTCTCCGTGCCTGGCTTCCGACGGGGAATGTGGGCAAAACTTGTCTTTGCTATTCCATGGCGGTGAGTGTAGCAGAGGCTAGTGAGAGCCCTCCAGGCAGCGTCGTCCACTGCGGCCTCACGAGTAGCCCTGGGGGTGCAGCCATGGTGAATAGATATGACGCGGTCGCCGTCATAGATGTTGACCTCCGCTATCCATTCCTCACGAAAAGGGCAATCCACCTTCTTGAGGAAGTATTGAGGCCTGTTGGTGATGCCAATCTTCTCAAGTAGCTTCCGCAGAGTCTTGGAGAAGGTCTCACCCTCTAGTCCAAGAGAGCGGTACTTCTCAGCCTGACGGACGGCTAGATCTTCGTCCTCCTCTGAGTCATCACCATCTTTAGGATCTTCAGGGTCCTCAGGCTCTTCTGGGTCTTCTTCCCCTTGCGGTTCCTCAGGGTCCTCTTCTTGCTCATATTCTTCTGGTTCTTCCTCTTCTTCAAGTTCCTTGGGGTCTTCTTGTGGTGCCTCAGGAAGCTTCTCGTCCATCACAGGGGTCTTTTCGCGTTCAGGCTGATTTACTTCTTCACTTTCTTCCTTCTGGACACGCCTAGGGGCAAGGAGTCCACAGTGTCGTCCAGACGTAATCTTACGAGCGGTCTGCTTGGTGCGGGCCATCTACATTTTAAAATCACAAGGCATGAATAAGCAATGGTTAAAGAAATCTGAGATAAACGAAAACAAAAATATGAAAATGACAAGGATTAATATTTTGTTAAAATAGTTTGTATAGATGTAAAACAAAATAGGGTCCCTAAATGCGTCCATGGCTAACTAGGCAGATGTCCTACAGTCGATATGGCTCTGATACCACTTCTGTAACACCCATTTTAAGAAGCAAAACGGGTGCAGCCGTATGTGTGCCCAGGATCAAGTTACACACACATACGGTACATCATCAATGGTAAACAGAATAATTATCCATATCCTTTAATTATTACATCGTATCTTTATTACAAAAGGACCCGTGGGTCTAAAAGAAAAGTATATTCAAGCAGCAGAAAATAGCTAGCGTAGACGTCCCAAACTCCACAGGCATCGACTGGTGGATCATCGCCTAGTACTTGCTTCCTTCATCTTCGTATTGGCTCCAATCTTCTCCTAGGGCTGAATATCAATGTGGTATAGCAAGGGTGAGTATCTATCGTACTCAGCAAGTGGGGGAAAAGATGACATGGGGCTATAGTTAAGAAAAGGCTTTATAGAGTGGGTTGCATGAGCTTTTAATTAACCTAAGCATCCTATTTACTACGTGGGGTCATCCCAACCATGATTCCACATCGAGCTATACTAACCAAGTCCCAATCCATCCCACCTTTCCAACCATACCAAACCATATCTAACTAATCTTGTGAGGATTCCAGGCCGCTCTTGACCGTGAGCACGGCTATCATGATAGTTTGATACCCACAAGTCATGATTCCCTTGGTGCCCGTGGACGCTACCCACATTACACACTCCCTTTGATGTGTGGCAGGGTTTCACTACGAGGCTTTTTCAAAGGGTCTCCCAGTACATGCTAGCCACTAAGGTTCCACTCCCGTCCATAAGTGATAGCCCTTCAACAAGCAACTCATCACCCCAGGAGCCCCCTCTTGAGCCTTTCGGATACAAGGACAGTCCTCTCGACTTCCATTCCCCGCTCCACCAAAATGCTGCATCGACACTGGGAGAACACGTAATTACTAGGTGATGTAGATATGGCCCGATCTTCCGAGAGGTAAGGGGATAAACTCGAATTTGGGGAACTCGGCATCGATGACCCAGCTTGAATCAAACACGATCTAACCCCGCAACCGTTACACCAAGCACAACTTGATTGTTCCTGCAAGCGAAATCGAGAACACAAGCAAGAGAGGATAAATATGCAATCTGAAATTGCAAATATGGATGAAGCAAATCACAAGAAAAGGTTCAAGCTCTGAACACAAAAGGACTAATCGCCACAGTGGTGTAGAACAAGAACAGGGGCCCTGGATTACTGTAAAAGGACTTGTCACCACAATTACAATAATTCGATCAAGTTTCTCTCTGGAAAACTGAACTAAACAAAAACCCGAAACTAAAAGATGGCAGCTACTGAGTTTATATAGGAAACAAAGACGTCCTAGGGTTGGGGGCGACCAGGGGGGGCGCCCACAACATGGGCTTAATGCCCGACACGATACATGGCCACGTTGGCCCAAAATAGATGGCACAACACCTTGTCATGGTCACATATTATGACTCACGACCCTTCTGGAGCCAGGACCAGAACCAAAATGACGGCATCATCGTCCCCTTTCCAACGCATCAAAGAATGCCTCGTTTGGACGTCAGATGTGGGAGATATCATCAAAATCGTGAAGGGGTGTCGACTGAATCTGAGACGAACGCGGCGACCGACTTGGTGACGACTTGTAACTTGGGAAAGGCCATGATATGCGCGTATCCAGCATGGTGATGTCCTCATCACTAGGCCAAGCCTTACCCATGTCGGTCTTGTGATGACACTGTTTTCCTAGGTTGTCACTCCAAGAACCGGTTCCTAGGATCTACAACAAGCCTACCACCACCAACCACGTGCCCGCGGCACCACATCCTTTCCACCTGGCTTGCATAGATCCCTAAGCCATGTTGCTAAAAGATTTACCAAACATTTCCCATGTGACATTGTTCATTAATCAAAATTTAAAATTAACCCACATCCCATAAGCCATCTAAGCATTATCTACCCACAATTCAACCATTGGTTCAAGGCGACAAGGAACAGGGTAAAAACAATACTAGGAAAACCCTAACAATAGGTTCCCAATAAATTGACACAAGCATGCAATTCTATAGTAACATTTCAATAGGTGCAAGATGCATCAAGGACACTTGCCTTCGTCCTGCGCGGAAGTCTGCTCTAACCCTTCAAATTCCTGCTCCTGAAAGTCCTCGTAGGGCGGTCCTTGAGTATGTTCACCTTTACATAAATGAATTACAAAAATCAATACACAATTATTCAACAGAGGAAAAACAATATGTAGATGCAATGAATGCAAAGGTTACGCTCCTATGAGAAATTTGGTGCAAGAATCACTTAATTTGGAGTAACAAGTAAAAAGTTATGCTAGTTTGATGTTTTAGGGGTAAAAAGGTAAAATCTGGGGCTTTTAAGGACCTATTTGTAATTTTATAAAATTACAGGGGCTAAAGTATAAATTATTAGGACTGAAAAATAATTACTAAAAAGTATGAGGTTGTTTTTGCAAAATTTTAGGACTTAAACATAATTAATAATAAGTGTAGGGGGTTATGTGTAAAAAGACAGGGCCAAAATATAATTAAAATTAAGTACATGGATGTTTCTATAAATTTTTAGGGCTAAAATAATATTTATAGAAATAATAAGGATTAAAATATAATTTAAAATAATTCTAGGGACTAAAATGTAATTTATACCATATACAGGGGCTAATGTGTAAAAAGACTGGATTAAAATATAATTAAAAATAAGTCCAGGGGTGTTTTTGTAAAGCTACAGGGTCAAAATAATAATTCTAAAAATGTATAGGGGTATTCTATTAAGTTAAGTGCTAAAAAACAATTTTATAAAAAAAGTTTGGGCTTAAATACAATTTTCTATAGTTCTGGACAAAAACAGGGGCATAAATCTAATTTATTCTAAATGCAGGGGCCTAAATTCAAAACTGCTAACAAAATCCAGGGAATTATTGAATTAAATTAAACCTAAAAAAATCGTGGACCATGTCCATGGACTCTGTGGACCCGTGGTCCACTGGTCCACGGTGGACCGATTACATACCCCGGCACGTTGGATCGAGATCCAACGGTCAGAGATAAAAAGGGAGAGGGGTTCACCGTCGGCGGCCGTCCAGGCGGCGGCGCACGGCGGGGCTCGTCGGAGACTGGCCGGAATGGCACTCCGGCCAGCCATTCCTCGCCGCGAGCGTTCCGGGAGAGAGAGGGGAGGGAGGGGATCCTCGCCGAGGTGATGCGTGGGCGCGGGGGAGGCCGGGAGGCGGTCGGCCGGAGAGAGGCGGTGGCGGACCTCGGAGCTCGTCGAGGAGAGCCTCCGGGGGTAGCGAGCGGGCGGGGAAGAGAAGAGAGGCGGTGGTGGGAACGTGCGGTGCCGAGGGGGGGGGTTTATAGGCGTGGAGGGGCATCGGAGGCGAGCGGCCGAGCTCTATGACCATTAATGGCCGGCGGCGGCAGTTTGAGCGCAGTAACGCATGCTAATGCACGTTTAAGGTGCGATGAGTGGGGGGAGAAGGGGAGTGGGAGTGTGCGGCGTGCGCGGGGCAGTTTTCTGGAGCCGAGGAGGCCAGCGAAGGGAGATCAACAGGGTCGGCTCGGTTGCCGATGGCGGGGAGAGAGAGGCGGAGGGAGGGTTCCCAGGGCGGGGCGCCTTCGGTGTGGATAGGGGTCGGGTGGCTGGGTTGGAGTGGCCTGGGCCAAGAGAGGGGAGTGGGGAGAGGCGGCCTGGGCCAAGAGAGGGGAGTGGGGAGAGGGGAGGAGAGCTTCGGGTGGGCTGAATTGGTGGGTTCGGCCCAGTTCTGGTTTTTCTCCTTTTTCTCTCTCTTTTCTAATTCCTTTCCTCTCTAAATTCTATTCTAATTCTATTCCTAATTAATTAATAAATAACTAAATGCATAATGCAATTAAACTCCTAAATGCTTATGCAATTGCAGCAATTTAAATTTAATTTATTATAAAAACAATTTGTCCTAGGTTATTTAATTAAACTCCTAAATGCTAATAGTTGGCATTTTTAGAATTTGAAAAAGTAGGGTGTTACAGCTTTGACTTGTTATGTCGCTTAAGTGGCCTAGGGTTGATCTGAGGATTGCCCAAGCTCAAATTTGATAAGGATTTGGTTTGTGCTCCTTGTCGTCATGGAAAAATGATTGCCGCTTCTCATCCAACAATCAATTTGGTGATGACTGAACGCCCTAGAGAGCTGCTTCACATGGACACTGTTGGTCCCTCTCGGGTTCGTTCGGCGGGTGGAAAGTGGCATGTTCTTGTGATTGTTGATGACTATTCTCGCTACTCTTGGTTCTACTTTTTTGAAAGCAAGGATGAAGTGTTTAATCACTTTTGAAGATTAGCTTTGAGGCTGTTCAAGGAACTCCCTAGTGCATTACGAGCAATCCGCAGTGATAATGGCACCGAGTTCAAGAACTCCTACTTTGATGCTTTCTGTCTTGAGCATGGTATTGAGCATCAGTTTTCAGCACCTCATGTTCCCCAGCAGAATGGTGTGGTTGAAATAAAGAATAGAACCTTGGTGCAGATGGCCCAGACGATGCTTGATGAGCATAGGACTCTGAGGCGGTTCTGGGCTGAGGCCATTAGCACTTCTTGCTATGTTTCCAATATAATTTTCTTGCGCTCAATTCTTAATATGACTTCTTATGAGCTACGTTTTGGGAGAAAGCCCTCAGTTTCTCATTTGCGTGCTTTGGTTGCAAGTGCTTTATTCTCAAGCATGGCAATCTTGATAAGTTTGACTCGAGATCTTCTGATGGCATATTTCTTGGTTACTCTCTTCATGGTCATTCGTACAGAGTTTTGAATTTGGAAACTAACACCATCATAGAGTCTTACGATGTAACCTTTGATGAATCAAACTCTTGTGCAAGGAATGTGATTGAGTCTGCAGGTGACAAGGAGCTGAAGGAAAGCATGTTTGTAGAAGAGGACATATAGGGCTTTGATGATGATGACTATGATTCACTTCATCTCTCATCTGAGCTTGTTCCTGCTGCTACCACTACTCCAGCAGAGGGACCAGAAGCTTCTACATCGACTTCAGCGGCTGTCGAGCGAGCTCCAGCTATGGTTGAGGGAGAGGTACACTCTGAGAAAGAGGCCCCCAGCCACATTCAGCGTCAACATCCACCTCAACAAATGATTGGTAATCTCTATGAGAGGACAACAAGGTCAAGGCCTGCACATCTCGCTTGCTTTACCAATTCTCTCTTTATTGCAACCTTTGAACCCCGAGATGTTGGACACGCACTATGTGATAAACATTGGGTTAATGTCATGCATGAGAAGTTGGAAAACTTTGAGAGATACAAAGTCTAGACCCTTGTAGAGCCTCCCAAAAATGTCAATGTCATAGGAACCAAGTGGGTGTTCAAAAACAAACTTGGGGAGGATGGTGAGGTTGTGAGAAACAAGGCTAGGCTTGATTCTAAAGATTTTAGCCAAGTGGAAGGCTTAGATTATGGTCAAACCTTTGCTCCTGTTGCTCGCATAGAAGCCATTAGAATCTTGCTTGTATTTGCTGCCTCCAACGGCATTAGACTCTATCAAATGGATGTCAAGAGTGCTTTCCTAAATGGTTTCATAGAGGAAGAAGTGTATGTGAGGCAACCCCTTGGCTTTGAGCACCACAAATACCCAAACCGTGTGTACAAGCTTCAGAAGGCTTTGAACGGGCTAAAGCAAGCACCTAGGACATGGTATGCTAGGCTTAAGACCTTTTTGCTAGAGCGCGGGTATGTTATGGGGTGTGTTGATAAAACCTTGTTCACTCTAAAGCATGGTAATGACTTTCTAATGGTTCAGATTTACGTGGATGATATCATCTTTGGTGGTTCCTCTCATGTTCTTGTGTCCAGATTTCAGGAAGCAATGGAAAGTGAATTTCAAATGTCGATGATGGGCGAGCTCACCTTCTTTCTTCGGTTTCAAATCAAGTAGTGCAAGCAAGGCACGTTCATACATCAAGCCAAGTATACGAAGGATCTCCTGAAGAATTTCAACATGGTCAATGTGAAGACGTTGTCTACACTAATGTCCACCACAACGGCACTTGACCCTGATGAAGACTATGAAACGGTGGATCAAAGGGAGTATAGGAGCATGATTGGCTCCCTGTTGTACCTGACGGTAAAAAGACCCGACATACACTTTGCGGTGTGTCTTTGTGCTCGCTTTCAAGTTTCCCCAAGGGTGACTCATCGCAAGGCTGTCAAGCGCATCTTCAGGTATCTCAAATACACCCTTGAGTTCGGTCTTTGGTACTCTGCATCTTCATCTTTTGATCTTGTTGGGTATTCAGATGTGGACTTTGCTGGGTGTAGAATTGATAGGAAGAGCACTTCTGGTACTTGCCATTTATTGGGTACTTCATTGATCTGTTGGTCATCTCATAAGTAGTCGAGTGTAGCCCAATCCACCATAGAGGCTGAGTATGTTGCTGCTACTAGCCGCTGCTCAAAAATCCTATGGATTGTGTCCACCATGAGAGACTATGAGTTAACCTTTAAGAGTGTTCCACTCATGTGTGATAACTCGAGTGCCATATGCTTAGCTAAAAACCCAATCTAGCATGGTAAGGTCAAACACATCAATTTGCGATTCCACTTCCTGAGAGACAATGTTGAGAAGGGGGATGTTGAGCTCAAATACATCGATACCAGAAACCAACTAGCTGATATCCTTATCAAGCCCCTAGATGCTTCGAGACATGCTTTTCTTCGAGGGGAACTTGGTGTTTGTCATCCTTATGGCATCATTTGAGGGGGAGTTGGTGTTCTCTTGTATATATGTATCTTACCTTTTATGCATTGCATCTCATATGTAATATATGATTGGTAGATGAGCTTTGATTCTTATGCTTGCCTATATTTCTCATTGCTATGATTGAGCTTGAGCTAAGTCGTGTGATTGTGATGGTAAACTCTCATGCTTAGATTTTCTAGATGGCCTGTTATAGACTCATTTGAGCAACTTGCTAATCTTAAAGGTAAACTTAGCTTCTTGTGAACCTTATGAACTAATCTTGCTAAAACTTGCTCACCATGTGTATAATTGCTTTTATCCTTGTTGAAACTTGCATTGAGGCTAGTCTAGAAGATATCTTGGATTTGGCACCTTGTGTTTGCAAAATGGAAGGCTTTGTAAATGTTTAATTCATGATGAAACATTTTGGGAACGTGTGTTCCTTTTGCCACAAAGGCATGCTCTTTTGTCTTGTGCATGAATTTGAATAGTCTGCTAAGTGCTTTGACCAAGAATAATTCTAAATTGCTAATCCAAATACTATGACTTGAAGCTTTGGGGTGTTTGCCATACTCAGTCATGCGACCCTCCGCATGCATAAGAGGACACATGAGGATAAATAATAATCACTTGATCAATTGAGTCTATGTTGCATATGTGAGCGTTTGTAGAGCTTATTTTCTATGAATGCTTGTTGCCTTAGTTGGGATTGAGACTGGATAGTATCTTTTGATTCACTTGGTGCTTGTTTTGCCATGGATGGGAGTACTTACACATGAGGTAGCAGCTTTGCTCATGATAAGCAAATTTGATTCTATCTAAGCTAGTCAATCTTTCTGCATAGCTTGTGTAGCTCTTGGTGTTTATGCCTTGCTATCTATTTTCTATCTTTGTATGGTTCTGCGCCATTACTTTTACACTTCATAGCTCTATGCTTATGATTAGCATAGTTAAATGCTTGTTTGCATAATTGTTGAAGCTCCTTAGGTTTGCATTTTCATGCATTCCATGTTTGCTTGTTCTTTTGCCTCTTTGATGAGTTCATTGCCAAAGGGGGAGAAAATGTGGGTCATGCACAAATAATACTAAGAGACTTAAGATTATCCATTTTGCATTACATGAGACCTACCACAAGTTGAGGGGGAGTATATCATGATCTCGTGCGTTTTCTTGCGCATTTCACATTCTTTGCGTCTCGAGTCGCTTTCTTTGCCAACTCTTGGCTTTGTGATCCCTACTTTGCTAGATGGCTTGTTTTCACCTTTTCTTTGGGTTTGGCCATTTGGATGTGTTTATTCGGTTTCACATTTCACTCTCTAATCTTTGTGCAATTGAGGTTGTCAATGTACTCATCAAGGGGGAGATTGAGAAACCATATGGATATGTGCCATGGTTTGCAATATATGTGATGAGTAATTGACTTGAGTGGATTTGGTGTTTGAGTTGACATGCGGGAATCCAGGGATTGCATGGGTTTGCATATCATGGTTATGACTAACCAGAGTTGGTGGAGGTATTAGTGACGTTGCAGGAGATGGGAAATGTGTTTGCTTGTCTCATGATGTGTAGGTCACTGGAGTCGACATGGCGGTCAACGGTGAGGATCGGGCACAAGTAGGAGACTTAGGGCCAGACGATCAGAAGGCCGGGTGAAGTCATGGGTGATCCAGACCGTACACGTGGAGAGGCAAGAAGCACGGATGGTTTCGACGTTGAGCCTCAAAACCGTGGTGGTGATTAAGACGGTGTGTTGACCAAGTCAAGGCGAGTGGGATGCCGGTGCAAGTGACAAGGGGGCCCGATGGACAGGGACTGGGAGAGACTTCCCGGTGGTCAGGATCACGGGACAAGTTGACACGCGTAAACATCAAGAAGTCGCTATTTAAGAAGCGTGCAAGGCGGTTTCCTGGTTTGGGCCTCAAAACCGGTGGCTGTGATTTTAGGTGCACGTGGCACCATCGCAGAGCTTGCATCGAGGGCAAGCAAAGTTGTGAAGGGCTCGATGGCATTCGGGCGACGAGGAAAAAGATGGACGGTTATGCCCCCGGTGGTAGGTGGGTGTGTTATGTAGGTCAAGGGTAGAGTGGTGATGTGGACAATGGACACTAGGCCTATATAAGAAGAGGTAGGTCTGGTGGAAGAAGAGCCTCTCCTTCCATTAGCCTGATGTTAGGGTTCTATTCAAAGTGCCAGGAGAGGTCTTCATGTTTTAGTGGAGAGTAGTGGGTGTGTGAGAGACATCTCTTTCTCTTCCAAATAGTGGGAGGAAGAGGGTGGCTTCCTATCCTTGTATCCTTGGATCTTGTAAGCACCTTTGTATGATATGAGAAGTATTTTCGTGCTCAAGATTTTCCTCTTTCCTTGAATCCCGAAATTCCCTTTTGCTTTATTTTCGGAGCTATTTTCGTGGTGATTTTTTATCTCACTTTTGGACAAGTTTTTGGTTCGGATTTCTTGAGAAACTTTGTGCTATGATGAGCTAGATCAATGCTACATAGGTCCATGACCAAATCAAGAGTTCTGACACCTTTGATTTGAAGGATTTCTCAAGTTTTCCCTTTTTGGTGTTCTTGGCACAAGATCTGAAATTCCTGATGATTCCTTGAGCCAATTGAGTTGATCTTCTAGGATTAGGGTCGTGATGTGATGAGGATTCACTGTCCAAAAATTGCATCATTTGGAGTCCGTTTGATTAGGTTTTGACCAAGTTCTTGCAATTTCCCAAAAGTTTTCCTACTCAGTCTAGGTCGATCGGCACTACCGATGACCAGGACCGGCACTGCCGGTGGGTTTAAACTCAAATCAGCCTACCGATAGGAAGAGTTTGAACCCCACACCGGCACTACTGATTGTGCCGACCAGCACTGCCGATCTGTCTTGTCTGTTGGTTCCAGAGAGTCCTTGTGTCCCGCACCGACAGTGCCAATGGGCGTGACCGTTACTGCCGATGGTGTCAACCGGCACCGTCGATGGCAAGGATCAGCACTGCTGATGGTAGTCCAGTTCTGAACTGTTTTGAGTAGTTTTTGTTTTCCTTTGTTTTCGTTGTTGTTGTTGATCACTCCTAAGGGTAGCACATCACAAGTTGGTGTGTGTAGCCTTGGTGATTTATTTAGAGGTTGGCTTGGGTTGTTTTTGGGATATAGGCCAAGTTCTCTTGGAGAATTTCAATTGGCTCCCATTCACCCCCCCCCCCCTCTGGTCGCCTTCTCAGTCCTTGTTGGTGGCCCTTAAAACCCAATATCGGCCACCAACCGGTCAAGAAATGCAAGATAAAGACCAAAGTTTCATAAGTATTTGTTTAAACTAATAAAGTTTCACAAGCTTTGGTGAAATATGTGTTTGCAGGTTCAAAAGGGCTAAAATTATATAAAAACATGAAGAAACGCCCCATCGATCGATCCTGCCGTAAAACAGCCGGCCGATAGGGTCATATGAGGCTGAAATAAGGGCGCAGGAGGGTCGTGATGACTGAAATCAGAACTCAGCCGATAGGGTCGTACGAAACTGAAATCAGCCACCCGGAGGGTTAAAACAGAGTCTCATCAGGCTGAACCATCCGACCTAGCCGACCCTGAAAAACACTCCACCATGAGGCCGTTTTCCATCCCTGGACTAAGGAGGGTAAAAAGTGAAGAAGTAAAGGAGGCATCCACGTGGCACAACTTGGACAAGTGAAAACATGACCCGGAGGGGGTCGGCACCAAAAATGGACCGCCGCCCGGCACAGGCTGCCGCCCGCCCTAGGCCACCATCCGGCCTGGGAACTTCCTCCTGGGGTGTCCAGCCCACTCGGCCCATCATGCCAACCGACGCCAAGTGGATAAGACGGATGAAAACCGACTCAACAACCGCCATTCGGACCAAATTTGAGACGTCCAAGGAAAGTCGGTCGGGAAACCGACTTCATCCAACAGCTGCCCGGCCTGGGTTGCCGCCCGGCACTGCATGCCGCCCAGCATGCCGGGCCGCCTGGCGTGGCCCGCCGCCCGGCGGGGGAATTTTTGCCCGTCGACCCTACTTCACCTACAAATACCCGCCAACACTTCACCAACTATAAATAGAGGGGGAATTCAGCAGAAACAAAGCATCAAGCAAGTGAAACACATTGGAGTCCATTTTCCCACTACTTTTCTTACTAGTAGAGAAGGTTAGTTAGTCGGGAGTTAGAGTCTAGTCGAGAGCTGTCACACCCCAAAATTTCAAATTTTGATTTGTGACCTAATTTCACTAAATTTAAACATTTATTTATAATAGATTAAAAAAATTATAATTTAATTAGATAATTAGAGGATTATAATTTTTTTTGGCAAAAAGGTTATTTTCTAAATTAAATAAATTAATTTAGGTTATTAATATTTATATCAATACATTCATGCCAGATTAGTATGCATTAGGGTTTTATTATGTGAAAAATCTATTTAAAATTCGAGTAGAAATCGTTTTGGAGTTAGTTAGAAATTAGAAATAGAAAAAAACAAAGAAAAGAAAGAAACCTCATGTGAGGCCTCCTCGACCAACTCCTCTCTCTATGGCCTAGCTACCCTATTCCCTTCCCCCTCTCCCGCTCAGGCTAGTGAGGCCCATAAGCAACTAGCCTATGCAGCTCGGCCCACCCGCGCACCTCAGTCCAGAGCCCAAGGGAAAAGCCATCAACCGATCGTCGTCTTCTTCCCCCCCCTGCACGAACACTGTCGCCAGGAAACCAGTGTCACCCTTGACCGATGATCTCCCTCCCAATGCAATTAACCGGCCCTCCAACCCTTCAAATGGATGCTCCGACCTTTCCTCTTCCAATTCCATCTGTTTTCAACATTAATCATCCACCATGGACCTCAAGTGGTCATCAATGGCACTAGCCACTAAAGTTTCGAGGAACCTGTTCCTCTACCTTCCACCACCATCCTACCCTACAAAACGAAGCCTGGACGCCCCTGTAATCTATGCCAACGTCCCCTGCCCCCCTCTCCCGGCCCTAGCCTTTGGAGACCAAGTTCCTCCTCCCATGCTCTCGCGCCCAGCCTAGCACTTCTAGGTTGGCACAGGCGTTTCCGGTGATCTGCCCATCCAATTGACGTGAATTTCACAAGACGATGCTCCTGGTACTCCCCTACAACATATCAAAAGATCGCATCAATAGGAGCACCGAGGCGACGGGAATCTGAATCGCTATGGCCGCTATTTTGTGTCAATTTGCAGACTCGCGCGACATGGTAAATTCAAACCTTACTGTGATCAATCCCAAGCGTTCCAAGCTGCAAATCTTGATTCATATCGTGTTCCAGGATGTTAACTTCCCAGTCATAGAAGCTCTTGCTGAGATCTGCCACCACAGCTCCAGGAACGCATTCGGCCTGTGAACTGTCTTGACGCGACCTTGTCTGATTTCTGCTCTGCGATCTCCAGATGAGGTGAGCAAACATCAAAACTGGTTTATCAATGTCGTGTTCCAGGAAGTCCTGTTCGTGCTCACCAGAGCCCTCCCCGAGATCAGACACCGAGAATCCAGGAACGCGTTTGGCCCGCGAACTGTTGCTCCACAATCATGACCTATTTCAACCTTTCGATCTCCAAATCAGGTGAGCAAATAGCTAAACGAATTAGCCGATACTGTGTTCCACAACACTAGCAAAGTATAGGTTCAAGTTGGAGACCTATTGATGCACCCAATCCTCAGGAACGCGCATATCTTTGGCCGTGCTGTTCTCTTCACAGCAGCAGCTCGCCTGCCTGGCCCAACCCACCAGCAGCCCAGCCCCGGCCACGCTCACTGACAGACCAGCCCCACCGCTTCCCCTTCCCCCACTCCCGGGCTTTAAACGCCAACCCACACGCGTTATTGCTCAGCAATGGCCGCCGTCGGCCATTAATGGCCGACGAGCTCGAGCCCGCTCACCTGCCTCTCCTTCGCTCCTATAAAACGGTCCCGCAGCACTGCATTACCCCGCCGCCTCCTTCCCTCTCCTCGCCAATGACCCGCGACCCCCAGAGTATCGTCCCCGTCAAGTGCCGACTGCCGCCGGCCTCCATCGAGGACCCGTCTCCGGCCATCCCCGACCCCGCGGTGAGAACCCCCGTCTTCCCCTCTCTCTCTTTGTTCTATCGCGACGAGAAACCGACGCCCGGAGCGCCGCCTCCGGTGAACTCCGGCGAGTCCTATCACCGCCGCCGCTAGCTCGTCACCGACCGCCGCCCTGCCCACCGTCACCTCTTCCTAGTCGTCGGATCCCTGATCAAGCGCCCAGATTAGAGACCCCGAAGGTGTAAGTTCATGGTCCACCATGGACCCGGGTCAAACCCTGGTCAACGACTTCTGTAGACCCGCTCCACGCCTTTTAGCATTTAAATTATTTCAAGAAATTCCAGGAAAATGCCACTTTTCACCTAAGCCCCTATGCTTTCCCTTCATTAGATTTTAACCATAATATTTTCTATAGAACCATTATTAATTTATATCTTAGCCCCTAATATTTTTATAAATATTATTTTAGCCCTAGAATTTTATAGAAACACCCCTGGCCTTAATTTAATTTATATTTAGGCCTTGAACTTGTTTACAATTATTTTAAGACTATATTTTTTTTGTAGAAAAGCCCCTATATTTCTCCTAATTAATATTTTAACCCTATATTTTTGTAGAAAACACCCATGTAGTTATTTAATCCAGTATTTTTACACTTTAGTTCTTGAGCTTATTATAAATTACATTTTAGTCTCTAAACATTTCATAAACTATATTTTCATCCTGTTGTTTTACAATTTAAATCCTATAATTTTCTAAACTTACTTTGAGGTCCTTAAACCTATTTGTTTTTACTGTTTTAGCCCTAAAACTTCAAACCTTCATAACATTTCAACCGTAACCCGGATTTTAGTAATTCTTGCGCCAACATGATCGGAGTAATTAATATTATTTATACTGTCTTACAGTAATTTGCTAGTTTTACTATTTTTACCCTAGACCTTTAAACCTTCATAACTTTTTACTCGTAACTCCAATTTAGATTATTCTTGCGCTCACACAATAGTAGAAATGCGTACTATCTTTTGAGAATGCTTTTAAAGTATTTTTTATTTTATTGTTTGGTGTACTGTTTCATAGTTGGTTTATATGATTGTGTGCATGTTGTGCCTGCGTGACGTTAATTAGAGAACGTGTTGATCCTGGAATCGCAAGAGCGTGAATTGAAGACCTGAGAAGCAACATCCATTTCCAGGCAAGTGTCCTTGATGCATCTTGTACCTATTATAACATTAATTGTAGAAATGCATGCTTGTGTCAATTGAATGGGTACCTATTGTTAGGGTTTCCCTACTATTGCTTTATCTGTTTCCTTGTCGCCTAGAACTAGTTGGTTGGTTGTGGGTGGATAATGCTTAGGTTGCTTGTGGGATATTGGGTTAATATTAATCTTGATTAATGAACTATGTCACTTTATGGGTGAAATGGTAATTTATGTTAGCAGCATGGACTTAGGGATCTATGCAAGCTGGATGGAATGGATGTGGTGCCGTGGGCACATGGTTGGTGGTGGTAGGCTTGTTGTAGATCCTAGGACCCGGTTCTTGGAGCGATGACCCAGGGCAACAGTGCCATCACAAGGCTGCTATGGAATAGCTTGCCTGATTAATTAGGAGTTCTCCCAGTGTCGGTGTAGCATTTTGGTGGAGCGGGGAATGAAAGTCAAGAGGACTGTCCTTGTATCCGAATGGCTCAAGAGGGGGCTCCTGGGGTGATGAGCAGCTTGTTGAGGGGCTATCACTTATGGACGGGAGTGGAACCTTAGTGGCTAGCATGTACTGGGAGACCCTTTGTAAAAGCCTCGTTGTGATCTCCTGGCCGCACGCCTAAGGAAGTGTGCTAGTGCTTGGCCGGCATGGCAACATGGAGACTCTAGTCAACCTAGCAACAGGGGACGAAATCATGACTTGTGGGTAAAGTGGTACAAACTCTGCAGAGTATCAAACTATCATGATAGCCGTGCTCACGGTCAAGAGCGGCCTGGAATCCTCACAGGATTAGTTGGTTATGGGTTGTGGTTTGGAATGGTTGGGAATGGTTGGTTGGTGGATGGGATTGGACTTGGTTTGGATACTACACTATGGGTTAATAGTTGGGATGACCCCACTTAGTAATTAGGATGCATAGGAAATTAAAAGCTCATGCAACAAACCGCTTTAAAGCCTTCCTTGTCTTTAGCTCCATGTCATCTTTTTTCCCCCACTTGCTGAGTACGACACGTACTCATCCTTGCTATATACCACATTGATGCTCAGCTATAGGAGAAGGATGGTACACTATGAAGACGATGGAGGAGACTAGGCATGCGGTCTTCCGGTCGACTTCCTATGGAGCTCAAGGACGCCAACGCTTAGTTTATTCCGCTGCAATGTAATCTTTTCTTTTTGACCTACGGGTCACTGTTCTAATAATATTATCGTTTTAATAAAGATATTGTTCTTTTATCACAATAATTGTCATGTGTGCGTGAAAACTTGATCCTGAGCACGCATACAGATGCATTTGGTTTCGGTCATTTGAACCGGGTGTGACAAGAGCATCGCTCGGGATTCCGGAAATCGTCTCGGAGTCTTGGTATGAGCTCTCTTGTATCTTTTCTCCTTTTGTATGACTTATCCTTTATTTAATATAATTGTCTTTTCCTTCTTTATCTTGTCAAGTATTTATCTTTGCTTAGTCAATTTTCTCAAGTTACAATTATCAGGAAAGAACTTTGAAGCATAGTTTACTGGATTCTCGGCTAGGATTTAATTAAGTTTAGTTCTTGAATAGAACCTAGACTTGGTTATTTTTCGGCTATTCTTCCGCTAGGCCAACGAAAGAATATCTAGTGAAAGCGTAGGCGCGGTGCCTAAGTTAACACTAGCTGGATTTGCATTCGTCCCTATGGGCTGTGTAGTAGGTGGCAGGTGGCACTGTCCGTCCATTTACTATTCCCCCATGTTCGGGAAGTCTCAAGCAGGGTTGTCTAGCGGTAAGGTTCCCACTAGTGCACGAGGTTAGTTACCGACCCTATTAGTGGATCTTTGTCATGCCCTAAAGTAAGCTTATTGGTGAAAGACTCGAGGTTGTACCATGGATTTGGTGTAAGCACTCAACCTGAGTAACTAGGAATTTCGACGCTTGACTAGATTTAGGAAAGTTTATCTTAGGAATTCTAGACTTAGACTCGCTGTCCTCCCGGCTAGCTTAACCGACCTCTTTTATCTATCTTAGTGTGGATTTCTCCTTTATCACTGCTCCCCTATTTATCATTGAATATCTTTACCCCCGTCTTTGGTCAGTTGGTATAACTCTTATAGTCATATCTTTGTTAAACCAAGATAGTCTTACGCCAAGCTTCCCTGAGGAAAATAAATACGATACCTTGGAATACTCCCGGGTGAAATGCTACAATAGATGTTCCGTGCGCTTGCGGATTGGTTCACTCTTCTCTTAAAGCATAACAAACATCAACACTTCGAGCGTTGTTACCAGATAATATTTTGGTGCGACATTAAGAAGTGCCAACAAGCATTTCTGGCGCCGTTGCCGGGGAATAAATAGGCTAAGATATCAGAATTTTAACATTGATATTTCTATTAGGGAGTTACCGCTTTCCTTAGCGGGTTTACCCTTGTTCTGTTTATTTGTGGTGTAAACAGGATGCTTTTTGACTGGTTTTGACCTACAACTACCACAACGATCCGGAGGCTTTCTTAAGGAGAGTGCGTCAACGACTCACCCCTCCTCAACCTAGACTTGCTCTTGTAGCACCTTGGATCCCACCAGCTCAACCGCAAGACCCTTCCACGTCCGCTCAACCAACCATGGTTGAGAAGACAATCTGTGACTACTCTGCCCCGACTGCAGACAACATCCGCACCGGTCCGAACCCGAACATGGGGAACAGAAGTTACGAGCTAAAACCGGCCTTAATCAACATGGTTTTGGCCAGTCCTTTCTGTGGCAAGGCATCGGAAGATGCAAACGCCCACCTCCAATAGTTTTGGCGGTGTGCAGCACCTTCACCATGAGGGAAGCAACCCCTGAAGCTATCCGCCTTCACCTTTTTCCATTTTCACTAATGGGGAAGGCGAAGCAGTGGTTCTACAGCAATCAAGAAGAGCTCACCACATGGGACAAGTGCTCCAATGCCTTCCTTGCCAAGTTCTTCCCGCTAGGCAAAACCAATGCCCTGCGAAATAAGATTTCAAGTTTCCAACAGCTAACCGATGAAAGTATACTCTGGCATGCCCACATCATGGAATGCAAAATTGGTTCCTAATCCAAAGCTTCTACCATGGGCTCAACCGTCCCGCACATGAGCACCAAGATGCAGCCGATAGAGGTTCCTTCTTCTCTCTGAAGGTCAAAGAAGCTCAAACTCTCATAGAAAAGATGGTCACCAACTATAGCGGCTATGATGAGAGACAGAACCAACCGCAACCCAAGATGAGGGGAGTTTACCAAGTTTATGGTATTGACATGCTAGCAATCAAGATGGATCAACTTTTGAAGAAAATGGATTCGCCATGAACTGCCCAATCCTTAGACTCTCGCATGACTTGCGAAGGTTGTGGGAATGTTGGACATATGGGAAGCCACTGCCCTGAGACTCAAGAAGAAGAAGTGAACTACCTCAACAACAACAACAACAACGGGTTTAGACCCCGTACGAACAACTTCGGATGGGAGTCCAAGCCAAACCTTTCCTTCGACAAGAACATGGGTAACGCTGGCAACTTTACTCGTAATGAGCCTTCCTTCCATGATCTTGTTCTAGGATAGTCTAAAATAAATGAAAGTATTAGTAGGAAATTTATTGCTACTGATAAAGTCCTAGAAAGCATAGATTCTCGTATGGAAGCATTTAATACCTCTCTACAAAACCAGCTTAGCCATAACAAAATGCTAGAAACACAAATTGCTCAGTTGGCCACTTCTATTATTAAGCCTAACTCGGGCAAGCTCCCTGGTTAGCCGGAAGCTAGCCCCAAAGAAAATGTTAATGCGGTCACAACTGGAGGCAGAAAATCCATACAGGATCCGCCAAATCCTAAAAATGCAGGGAAGACCAGGGAAACCGATGAAGAGTCACAAGGGGAGGAAAAAATTGAAGTTGAGGAGGCAAAAGCACCCCTCAAGAAAGCACCACACGAGTTCTATGATACCCCGGTGTTGCCATTTCCCCCTCGACAGAGGAAGCCAACGGTGGACGAACAATTCGGGAAGTTTGTCGAGGTAATAAAGAAATTATATGTCAACATACCACTACTTGATGCTATGCAGGATCCTACATACTCCAAGTACCTAAAGGACATCCTCAACAACAAACGCCCAATGCCATCCATGGAGGTTGTCAAATTGACGGAGGAATGCAGCGCCGCAACCTTGAACTCTCTTCTAGAAAAGAAGCGAGATCCGGGATGCCCAACCATCCCTTGTTCCATTGGGATGAAGAAATTCAACAACGCCCTCTGTGACTTGGGGGCGAGTGTGAGCGTCATGCCAAAGGTAGTGTATGACAAACTCGATGTCAATTCATTATCCCCTACGGCAATGTGCTTGCAGCTCGCCGACCAATCAGTTCGCTACCCAGCGGGCATCACGGAGGACGTACCCGTAAGGTTAAGGAACTCTCTTGTTCCCATTGACTTTGTGGTGCTAGACATGGAGGCCAATGCAAAAACACCTCTTATACTAGGAAGGCCGTTCCTTAGCACCGCAAATACCCACATTGATGTTGGGGCTGGAGAAATCCATCTTAACATTAATGGATACGATGAAAAGTTTGTCTTCAAACCCTGAATGGAACAATGCAATCAGGTACGCATCTTTTATGGCAAAAATCCTAACATGGTGCTAAAAATTGAGGTGTATCCAATTACATCAAAATTGTGTGCACCGGTGGTAAAAGTCAAGAATACACCACCACCGCCCAAGAAGAAGAACGAGCCATAGGAAATGAAGAGAAAGGTCGCCGCCATGCCAACAAAAATCAAACAAGTATGGCAGAAGAAAGAAGTTGCATCGATCGTGGAAAATTCTCCATCCACGACGGGCACCACGAAGAATTAAACGAGGAGAACGTCTTGTTTGAGACGTAAAATCCGGACCCTGGTCGGGAGGTAAACCGATATTTATCCCCCTTCTTTTTCTTTACCTACCACTAAATTAGGTTGTTTTTAGTTTCATCTTTAACCATTAAATTAGGCTATAAAAGAAAAGAATTAAAAAAATAAAATTTTGAAAAATAATAATAAAATAAAAATTTGTGGTGATGACTCGGCCAAGTTTCCTAGCCGGGAGGTCATTTTCGTGTTAAAACGACCATCCGGTTGCTTATCCAGGGCTTTAACCGAGCCTGAAATAACCCAGTCAAATTTCAGCACTCTGGAGGTCGTATTTCATGAAAACGACCACCCGGCTGGGTCATTTCTGCTGCCCGGCAAGCCATGCCGCCCGGCACAACTTTTCTTCGGATTCTTGGCACTTTTAATGTAGCAATGATGGCCATGAGTGATGAAGGTGTGGCCAGCCTTACCTTGAAGAAAAATGCTCATCAAAAGCCCCACCATGAGTGAAAGTGAATGAATGAGAGCCACCCATGTCACCTCACTCTTTCACCACTCACACTCACCTACTATCCTTCTCACCTAGGCCTCATGGGTGGCAGCACACTCATTGCAAATATACAACTTTGGTCATCCCAACACTCTATCCTTGCTCCCTACACTCTTAGCAAATTTCTAGATAAATTGAGCAAGTGGATCACATGGCACTTGGGCCTAGCCATCTGCCATCACCACTAGAGCAATAATAGAGCAAAAGAGAGAAAAAGGGAGTGCCGGCCGGCATAGGGCGCCGCCCGACTGGCTTGCCGACCGGCTTGGGACGCCGCCCAGCATGGCTTGCCGGGTGGCATGGGACGCTGCCCGGCCTGGTTTGCTGGTCGACATGGCACGCTGCTCGGCCTGGCCTCTCCTCCCCCCAAGGCTCCTCTGGAGCCTATAAATAGAGGGCTCACTCCCCTTTGCTTCTCCACCCTCAGCTGAAAACATTTTCTCTCCCTCACAAACTCTCTCCCACTCCATCCTCTTCTCACTTCACTAGCTCTCTCTAGTAAGTGCACTTTGCACTTAGCAATAAAAGTGTGCTGCAATAAAACCAACTAGAGAGAATTTGTTGTCACCCTTGAGCGTTTGAACGACTAACACTTGGACTACTAACCGAATGACTAACCGCTAACCATTATCATCATTTTGTCCTTTGGGTATTGTGTCCAAGTAACCCTTTTGCAGAAATGGCAAATATTTAGAGAGGCCTCTACACCAAGTTCAGCAGCAGCAGCGGCTCGAGCCATGGGAGGCACACGCCAAGTGAGCGCTCAGAAGCCGAGCACTCGGGAGCTTCACATGGGTATGCCCCGAGCTACCTCTCAGACTCAATGTCAATATCCGAAGTCCCAACGGTGCAAAGCATGAAAGACGAAGAGTTTGACAAGTTCATGGAGAGTGAAGAAAATATGGTGTTCAATGACTACGATGAGCGAAGCAAACTCACCGCCATTCGGGACTAGGAGTTCACATCCGTGCGCAAGTTCGACCACAACTTGCTCGAGCAAATTGGCGTCCTTGTTGATTTTGAGTACGTGCTCAACACGGCCGGATGGTATGATTTCTACCACCTCGATGATTATGATTCTAAATGGCTTACCATTGAATTCCTCTGCACCTTAAAAGTCCACACCACTCCGTCCAACAAACTAGGCACCCTCTATCAATTTCGTCTTTTTGGTGAAACCTATGAACAGTCTTTAAAACAAATTAGCACTTACCTTGGTTTTGACCGTAAACCATCATAGACAATGATAAACTTAAAGGTTTCACCCCACAAGGACTTTGAGCTAAGATAGGAAATCCTGTCACAGGGCAAGAGCGCACTAGCGACATTCATAACCCCTCGCTCCGTATAATTCATCGCTTTATCACTCACCACCTCACTCTTCGGGGTGATGTACGCTCAGTGAATAGTTTGGACAAAGCCTATCTCTATGCTGTGATAAAGAAAATTAAAACGAATCCCACCTTCCTCATCAACCATTGGCTCACCCTAGCATTCAAGCAGCATGGACCTATCACTTTTACACCTTTTGTCAGTAGAATTGCTAGAAAGGTTGGTGCACTCCATAGATCTAGAACGGATCGCCTCCCTAGTGCATCTTTGCTAGGGAAAGATCACTTTTGGCAAGCCCACCTTTTGAAGGAGGAGAACAATAGGTTCTACATGCTTTATCCAGCACGTAACACAGAGATAGAATTGCCTAACCCCCAACTCACCATCATCGGTAAAATGAACTTTCTGTACAATTGGGAAGCTCTCGTGCAGCATGCATGGCATAGTGTTTCAGGGGATAGACCAGGGACAAGACCACCTCGAGCAGGTGCTTCGGAAAGCTCACAATACCATTGGGAGCAACCACAAGTCCCCGGATTTACTAGCTCATCACACTACACTAGTTCATCCCATGAAGAATATGAACCGCACAATCCTTATGGGACGGGGAGCTACCACCAACCACATGGAGGCGTAGGCACTTCACGCTCCGCTTGATTCATGTCGTAATCCTTTTTGGAGTTGGAAGAAGACATGCAATACTTGGCTGCCAATGCTTATGAAACCAATGAACGAACTCAAGAAATACAAGCAACCATAAGGGATGGAAAAGAATGGCAGCAACAAACGTCAGAACAACTTCAAATGAACCTCTCCATGATGGACCAACTGTTCGTCCACTTCAACATCGAGTATCAACCGCCGTAGTGAAAGTCATCTAAGCTTAAGTCTTGCAAAGACCTAAACTTGGGGAGGTACCCAAACCAAGGTACGTCGCTTGTTCTATCCTCTCTCCCCCTTTCTCTAGTTGAGTTGTTTTCATTTTTTAGAAAATTTAAGAAAACCCAAAAATATTTTTTTGCTTTCAAAGAAAAACCATAAAAATTTGCATAACCAAAAAGAACAAAAATATTTCCCTTTTCAAATAAAATTTGAGAACTTGCCTATGGAAATGATGAATAGTTGTTCTATTAGCTCCCTGTGAGTCTCAAGTATACAACCTCTACTCTTCATTTTGGTGGGTAATGGTAGACCGGCATGATGATAAGCTAGTCCCTCTATGTCTTAGTGGGTGCAAAATGGCTGATAACCACCAAGTCTAGTTGTTGGAATTCATGATTAGCATGTTTTGGATGAGTCTATGATCTCCTCATGATTAGAGTCCAATGATTTCTTTCAAAACCATGCTGCAATAAAAACCCCCCTACTTGGTGTATGTTTTTCCTATGACAGAAAAATTCCTACCAAGGCCAGATATTAATTATGAACCCACTTTTATGCCATCTATGTATGCATTGAGTTTGGTTAGGATTTGATCCTTATGAGGGACTTGCACTTTCAAAGCCAATCATTTTCCTTCGCATTACCTTTGAGTTCTCAAATAATCATGCTTGGTTATGTGGTTTCCACATTGGATTCAACCATCCACTTCACCAAGCATGTTAGCCAAAAATCTCTCCTTTGCGAAAACCATGATCCTACAAAAAAAGATTTTGGTCTTCCCAAAAATAAATGCAGAAAAAGTTTGCAAAAAAATATTTGAACCATTGAACTAGCTTCCCTACACTATGAGAGCTGAAAAAAAAGAAAGAAAGAAAAGAAGAAAGAAAGAAAGAAAGAAAAAATTATCAGCTCTCATAGGTGTACAAATATCAAGTTTCAAGGTTCATCAAATTCATTGAGCAAAAATAAAGGACCATGCTTTCACTGTAGCACAAAAATCCAATCTTTGATAAAGATTTTTTCTATTGTGCTAGTCCACTCCTTCGTGTGAGTCCATTCTCTCCTCTGGACATTATTTCCAAATGGTTGGAATAAGAAAGTGCAAAGTCTTTTCGCTAGGACCATCTCTTAACATAATGAAATATGCATACTAGATGTGCCATTCTACCAAGCTCCACATATAAAACCAAATTTCATAGAGTATGATGAGCACTTGGTGAGCAAATACACATTTTGAGAGATGAGAGTCATAGTGAAGGATTGCACCAAGAGGGAGAATTTTCAATTCTATGCAGCATTACAAAAACTTTGGACTCATGGTCATGTAGGAGGTTGAATGACAAAATTTAAACTAGTTGTTCTGAGTTCCAACCACTCATGACAAGGTCATAAAATGTCTAAGAGCCCCACTCACAATGAGAAAGACTTAGTGATCAACTTGTACTGGTTTACTATTACCCCTATGTTGTAGGAGTATGTGTTTGTACACTTGATCCTTGCAGGGCTCTAATATTGAAGCAACTCCTGATCCATCACTTCCAAGTTTTAATTTGCTTGGGATGAGCAAAGGTTTAAGTTTGGGGAGGTGTCGGTGGCCCTTCAAACCCAATATTGGCCACCAACCGGTCAGGAAATGCAAGGTAAAGACCAAAGTTTCATGAATATTTGTTTAAACTAATAAAGTTTCACAAGATTTGGTGAAATATGTGTTTGCAGGTTCAAAAGGGCCATAATTATATAAAAACATGAAGAAATGCCCCGTCGGCCAATCCTGCCGTAAAACAGCCGACCGACAGGGTCATATGAGGCTGAAATCAGGGCCTGGGAGGGTCGTGATGACTGAAATCAGAACTTAGCTGACAGGGTCGTATGAAGCTGAAATCAGCCACACAGAGGGTTAAAACAAAGTCTCATCAGGCCGAACCATCCGACCCTGAAAAACACTCCACCATGAGGCCGTTTCCCATCCCCGGACTAAGGAGGGTAAAAAGTGAAGAAGTAAAGGAGGCATCCACGTGGCACAACTTGGACAAGTGAAAACATGACCCGGAGGGGGTCGGCACCAAAAATGGGCCGCCGCCCGGCCTGGGAACTTCCTCCCGGGGTGTCCAGCCCACTTGGCCCATCACGCCAACCGACACCAAGTGGATAAGACGGTTGAAAACCGACTCAACAACCATCATTCAGACGAAATCTGAGACATCCAAGGAATGTCGGTCGGGAAACCGACTGCATGCCGCCCGGCATGCCCCACCGCCCGATGGGGGAATTTTTGCCCACCGACCCTACTTCACCTACAAATACCCGCCAACATTTCGCCACCTATAAATAGAGGGGGCATTCGGCAGAAACAAAGCATCAAGCAAGTGAAACACATTGGAGTCCATTTTCCCACTACTTTTCTTACTAGTAGAGTAGGTTAGTTAGTCGAGAGCATCGCTCGGGATTCCGGAAATTGTCTCAGAGTCTTGGTATAAGCTCTCTTGTATCTTTTCTCCTTTTGTAAGACTTATCCTTTATTAAATATAATTATCTTTTCCTTCATTATCTTGTCAAGTATTTATCTTTGCTTAGTCAATTTCCTCAAGTTATAATTATCGGGAAAGAACTTTGAAGCATAGTTTACTGGATTCCCGGCTAGGATTTAATTAAGTTTAGTTCTTGAATAGAACTTAGACTTGGTTATTTCCCGGCTATTCTTCCGCTAGGCCAAGAATATCTAGTGAAAGCCTAGGCGCGGTGCCTAAGTTAACACTAGCTGGATTTGCATTCGTCCCCACGGGCTGTGTGGTAGGTGGCAGGTGGTGACAGCCCTGTCCATCCATTTAGTATTCCAGCACGTTCGGGAAGTCTCAAGTAGGGTTGTCTAGCAGTAAGGTGCCCACTAGTGCACGAGGTTAGTTACCAACCCTATTAGTGGATCTTTGTCGTGCCCCGAAATAAGCTTATTGGTGAAAGACTCGAGGCTGTACCATGGATTTGGTGTAAGCACTCAACCTGAGTAACTAGGAATTTTGACGCTTGACTAGATTTAGGAAAGTTTATCTTAGGAATTCTAGACTTAGACTCGCTATCCTCCCGGCTAGCTTAACCGACCTCTTTTATCTATCTTAGTGTGGATTTCTCCTTTATCACTGCTCCCTTGTTTATCGTTGAATATCTTTACCCCAGTCTTTGGTCAGTTGGTATAACTCTTATAGTCATATCTTTGTTAAACCAAGATACTCTTATGCCAAGCTTCCCCGAGAAAAATAAATATGATACCTTGGAATACTCCCGGGTGAAATGCTACAATAGATGTTCCATGCGCTTGCAGATTGGTTCACTCTTCTCTTAAAGCATAACAAACATCAACACTTCGAGCGTTGTTACCAGATAATATTTTGGTGCGATGTTAAGAAGTGCCAACAGTCCTTCATATATCATTTGGCTTTGATTGATGTCATGAGGCCATGTTCACTCGGCTATGAGTCACTCTACTGAGTTATTTATCACTCGGATTTGATGATTTGAGTGGTTGAGCCAACACGACTATTCTTGTTTTGGACTCTTTCATTATTTGCAGTTTCCAAATGATACAAGAGTCGGGGGCTACACCTAATTAGGTGCACCTATTCGGCACACCAATTAATTTCTCAATGATATTTTTGGATCTTTGAGACTCTCACAAGCTTGCTGATATAAACCTAAAGCATATGGCACAAACCAGTCGGGAAGCTACTGAAGATTATCATCAAGCTTGCAAGACTCTTGGGGGCTACTATCGATGACCTGTACCCGGGGTACCTCACATAGAAGGAAAGTAGAGGTAGACTCCTACTAGGATAAAAACAGTAGACTAACTAGGATTCCGCCATGTAACCCTGTCCCCACGGATATATAAGGAGGGGTAGGGGTCCTCAAGGGACAAGGAATAGACAAGTCGACAATTAGAGAAGTCCTCAAGTAGACAAGCAATAGGGCATCACACAATTAGACACAACTAGACATCATCGTCTAGGTCTACCCTTCTCGTCTAGATCTTTAGATCTAGACATATCAATACAAATACCACAGAATACAGGACGTAGGGTTATTACTCTCATTGAGAGGGCCCGAACCGATCTAAATTGGCGTCTTGTGTTACCATCATCTCTCGATCTCGCGCATACCCCTGTCCTACATATAAATCCTCATAGATGAACTATCCTATGTCTATTGTCGAGATTAAGTCTCGACATGTTTGAAGGGAGCGCCCTTCAAGATCATGCCTTGATCAGAAAGGCATACAATATGGGAACTCATTGAGCACGAGTAAGCTCCAGATGTACAATGTTTATTTGATACCCATCTTATCAGAGTGATCAAACCTTTCTGATGTCTTGATGTTCATTTTGAGGTTCTGGACACTTAAATGTCACGCCCTCCGCTCCCTTCGATTGATATTGAAGGACCAGATTACATGGAGAAGCCACCGCAGACCGGTACTGGTGGGTCAAGCTCGTCGGCAGGCGCGCGTCTGACCAAATCTGTTGACGTTGGCCACTCTTTTGATCCTACCATCGATCTCCCCCTCACCAGTTAGTGGGTGAAGAAGCTCGCCATTCTTCAAAGGCAATATTTGGGAGATGACGAGGAAGAACAACCTCAAAACATTGGTTAGCACTCCCCCGCTCCCTCTAACCGACCATCATACCGGTCAAATCCCCTAAGTCAAGTAGAGCATGATGCAGGTGCGGCAAAGAAGACCGATGAAGCCGTAAAGAGGAAACGGTCTGATTCATAGACTACTTCGAAGAAGAAAGTCAGTCGGATCAAGATCAAGCATGCCTTCGAGTAAGTTTCTGCACATCATCGAATCTTTGTCAAATGTAGCAAAATATGCTCAGTTTTTGACATATTGTCATGTAGTGAACATACTACTCGGTCGACCGAGACTTAGAGCGCCCCCGTGTCTAAAGACACTTAGTTGACTCCTACTCCTCGTCCGACGGATCAAACCCAATCTATAGCCACGCCATCAAGCATGCAGACTTAGGCGAGGAGAATCCCAGCTGCCCCAAGGTCGTCTCCGCAGACCGCCTCTCCTCTCCCGACTGGTAATGTGCCTTCTCCCATCAAGGACAAGGCCATGCCAGTCAAGAAACCTTCGAGTCAGCCTGAAGCCGAGGGCTTGGAAATTCTCCACCAACACCGAGAGGCGACCAAGGTACATTAATACCAAGGCCTTTTTATTCCTCTCATCATTGTTGCCTCTAACCATAGTTGTCTCCCTAATCTAGAAAATATATGCTCTGGTGGAGAAGAAGCAAGCTAGGATTGAGTACCTTGAGGTTGAGAGCTTCGGTATGTATTGAAACACTTGATCATGTATAAGTATCTCAACGTGTCTCCGATTTGCTATTGTTCATAGTCACCGGTCAGCAGCTGACAAAAGCTCAACAACAACAAGAGAAGCTGCAGACTGGTTTTAAGGAAGCTTCGACTTCTTTAAAGTAGAGTCATCTTGATCTTGCAGCTTTAGGATCTTCAAATCTTCCTGTCTTCCATGTTTTCTCCATATGTTTGTAAATCTTACAAAGAAAATATTGCAGAACTAGAGAAGGTCACATCCAATCATCAGAAATATCTGGATGTTCTGAAGACCGAGAAGGACAACCTCTCTAGGACTCTTAGCGAGCGAGATGCTGAACTTGCCCAACTAAAGAAAAATTTGCAGGAGACCGAGGAGTCCTTGAAGAATGCCAAGGCTAGTGCTCAACAACATAAATGTAATCTGACCTATAAGCTCTTCTTGTTTTCCTCTTATAAGTCTTTATTGTAAGCTTTATCTTCTAATCTTGGTGCCGGTCTTCAGTGTTGTCATACAGTGCCCGGAAGGCTCTGGACTATATTGACACAAAGCAGGTGGAGCAGACCGGGCATACCATAGACTACTTGTTGGAGCATGCGCCAGAGGCAATTGTCAATCATACCAAGAGAGTGGCAACAGAAGCCAGGAGTCAAGTATTGGCTATTTGCCAGTCTTGGTCTCTAGAACTACCATTGGACAAGATCAAGGAGGGCTTCAACCCATCTTTAATGTTCGACCAATGTCAGTTGCTGTTAGACTCCATGGTAGAAACCTCCCAAGCCCTAGTTGAAAATATTGACATTGACACAGCTATGCCGACTCCTCCCACCTCTCCAGAAATAGAAGATAATGCCTCTTCTCCTTCGACAAGGCTGTAATTTATGTAATCATATGCATTAGTAGTATTTGAGTAGGAAAACAGTATATTCCTTGTAAATAAAGATTGTTCTTTTACCTGTTTAATTATTAAACAAGTTAGAAACTCGACTGAATAGTCAAAAGAGCGATCTCCTGTCCCTTATAGTAGTCCAGGCGGTACTTAGCTACGTTAGTCATGATTTAGCTTTGACTATAAGAATTTAGAGATAAAATAGAACATGCATTGGTCTTTCTTAACATATTTAGTCGTAATTCGTAACCACATAACAATCAGAATCGACCAATCGGCACATGATCTCTCGTACTTTGGCTCTGGGTTTAGTGTAGTGGCAGTCTGTTGTGCAGTACAAATTGTGAGAAACCATGTGGATATGTGCCATGGTTTGCTATATGTGTGATGAGTAATTGACTTGAGCGGATTTGGTGTTTGAGTTGAAATGTGGGAATCCAGGGATTGCATGGGTTTGCATATCATGGTTATGACTAACCGGAGTTGGTGGAGATATTGGTGATGTTGCAGGAGATGGGAAATGTGTTTGCTTGTCTCATGATGTGTAGATCACTGGAGTCAACTTGGCGGTCAACAGCGAGAGGATTGGGCACAAGTAGGGGACTTGGGGCCATACGATCGGGATGCCGGGTGAAGTCAAGGGTGATCCACACCGTACACGTGGAGACGCAAGAAGCACGGACGATTTCACAGTTGAGCCTCAAAACCATGGTGGTGATGAAGCCGGCGTGTTGACCAAGTCAAGGCGAACGGGATGTCAGTGCAAGTGACAAGGGGGCCCGATGGACAGGGACTGGGAGAGACTTACCAGTGGTCAGGATCGCGAGACAAGGTGACATGCGTCGATATTGAGAAGTCACGCTTTGAGAAGTGTGCAAGGCAGTTTCCCAGTTTGGGCCTCAAAACTGGTGGTCATGGTTGGTGGTGTACGTGGCATCATCATGGAGCTTGCTTCAAGATGAAGCAAAGACGTGAAGCGTCCGATGGCATTCGGGTGATGAGGTGAAAGATGGACGGTTATGCCCCCGGTGGTAGGTGGGTGTGTTATGTAGGTCAAGGGTAGAGTGGTCATGTGGACAACAGACCCTAGGCCTATATAGGGAGAGGTGTGGCTAGTGGGAGAGGTGCCTCTCTTCCCATTAGCCTTGTGTTAGAACTCTATTCAAAGTGCTAGGAGAGGACTTCATGTTTTAGAGGAGAGGAAAGGGTGTGTGAGAGATATCTCTTACTCTTCCAAATAGTGGGAGGAAGAGGTTGGCTTCCTAGCCTTGTACCTATGGATCTTGTAAGCACCTTTCTATGATATGCGAAGTATTTTTGTGCTCAAGATTTCCCTCTTCACTTGAATCCCGAAATTCCCTTTTTCCTATTTTTGGAAGCATTTTTGTGGTGATTTTTTATCTCACTTTTGGACGAGTTTTTGGCCCGGATTTCTTGAGAAACTTGTTGCTAGGATGAGCTAGGATAATCCTCTATGGATCCTTGATGGAATTATTGGCCCTAGCACCTTTGATTTGAAGGATTTCTCGAGTTTCCCCTTTTTGGTGTTCTTGGCACGAGATCTAAAATTCGTGATGATTTCTTGAGCCAATTGAGATGATCTCCTAGGATAAGGGTTGTGATGTGACGAGGATTCACTGATCCAAAAATCGCATCATTTGGAGTTCGTTTGATTGAGTTTTGGAGAAGATTTGAGAAGATCCCGAGAGATTTTCTATTCTGTCGGGGGTCGACCGGCACTGCCGATGACCAGGACCAGCACTGCTGATTGGTCCAGTCTGTAGGTTCCAGTGCGACAGCATCCCACACCAGCACTACCGATAGGTGGGATCGGCTCTGCTAATGACACGCACCAGCACAGCCGATAGGCATGATCGGCACTACCGATGCCCACCGGCACTGCCGATGGTAGGGATCGGCACTGCCGATGGGAGTTCAGTTCTAAACTATTGAGGATTGCTTCTTCCCTTTTTGTTTCTGTTGTGTTTCTTTGGTGTGGTTGATCACTCCTAGGGCTAGTACACCATAAGTTGGTGTGTGTAGTCTTGGTGATTGATGTGGAGGTTGGCATGGGTTGCTTTTGGGATATAGGTCAAGTTCTCCTGGACAATTTTATTTGGCTCCCATTCACCCCCCCTCTGGTTCCCTTCTTGGTCCTTCAATTGGTATCAGAGCTGGTTTGATCACTAGTTGACCTTCACCGGCTTTGTGATCCGAAGGAGACATGGAGAAGCGTGCTGTTAAGCTATGGATGTTTGATAGAGAGGACTTCCCCTACCTGAAGTCATGGACCAAGGCGTATCTGCTGAGTCAAGGACGTGCAATTTGGGAGGTTGTTGAGCAGGAGTATGCTATACCACAAGACCTGAGCACTGCATCTGCAGGTGAGTTAGTCAGGTATAAGAACAACTCCAAAGCTATCAATATTCTGCTCTCTGCACTTGTTAGGAGTGAACATGATAGGGTTGCACACCTTGACACTGCTCATGCTATTTGGGATAAGCTCTGCACTTACCATGAGGGTACCAACCAGGTCAAGTCTGTGCATAAGGATTCTTACAATAGACAGTACCAAACCTTTGCACAGAAACCGGGCGAGTCACTAGATGACACTTTTCGTAGGTTTGAGGCAATTATGTGCAACTTGCGGGCTTGTGGTACCCTTGTGTATAATGACAATGATAGAGCTAAGCAACCGCTGTACTCACTTGATGAAAATGTTTGGGGGGTTAAAATTGCTGCTCTAGAAGAAACTGCTGAATTCAATACCCTGAACTGTGAGGAACTGTATAGCAAGCTGAAATCTCATGATCTGTCTAGGAAATCTCATCCTAATCTTGCTATTCCTGCTTCTAGCATGGCTTTGCTTTCTAGTTCTCAGAAGGGTGATCACAGTTGTGCTTCTTATGGAACTAACCCCTCACTTGACAAGTCTTCCTTGGAGTTTGCTTTGTCTTCTCTTGTTGCAGCTTCTAATGAACAGATGGAGTGCATTCCTGACGAGGAGCTTTCCTTGCTCACAAGGAAGTTCAAGAAGTTCTACAACAACCAGAAGGAGAGAAAAGGAGGTGGTTCAAGAACCTGCTTCGAGTGCGGTGACCCGGGACACTTCATCGCTGATTGTCCCAAGAAGAAGAAGAAGGCCGGGTACCGTGACAACAACACTGAAGACTTCAAGCAGAAGAAGAACCGCTTCTACAAGAAGGGAAAGAACTCCAAGAAGTTTTCCAAGGCCATTGCACGCGCCTGCGTTGCCGTCTTGAGCGATGTCGACCTCACATCAAGCAAAGGCCTTTCAAGCTCGGAGGAGGAGGTTGAAAAGCCACGCGTCAAGAGGAAGGATGACTTCACCGGGCTTTGCTTCATGGGAAAGAACGACCACGACACCGACTCTGGATCTGACTCTGACACAAGCGAGGTACCTCCCACTCTTGGTGAACTCTCTTCTAAACATGATCATTTGCGCGATGTTCTGCTCATGCAAGATGATAAGCTTCGCAGTGCTGTTCGTGAGGGTAGAGAGCTTAAGTCTAAGTTGGAGATTGCTGATTTTGAAATTGCTTCGCTTAGGTCCAAGCTTTCTCGTGAGGACATTGTTGTTGAGTGTGAGTCTTGTCAAGTTGTGATGAGTGATCTTGCACAGAGGGAGAGTGTGCATGCTCAAGTTGCCAGTCAGCTTGAGAGTGCCCTCAAGGAGCTTGATGAGTTCAAAGCTAGACCAACTCTTTTGGGTGCATGTCAGAAGTGCCCCAAGCTCACAGATGAGTTGGAAGCTCAGTGCCTCAAAGTCATGAAGTGGACAAGGGTTCCCGATCTTCCGAAAGGTTTTGGATACGTTGATTTGGTCGGAGGCAACACACAAATCGATCCGGCTTCAGAACAGCACGTTCTAAACCCCGCAATCACAGCACGACGTCTCCTCTGGTTATCAACCGTCCTAAAACAATTGACCTCGCCGAGAAGACTAATCCCTGCCTGCAAATCAAGAACACAAGCAAGAACAAAGAAGAAAACAACACAATTGCAGATGTATTATGAATCTCACGAAGTTGGGGTCTCACAAACCGTGATGACGACGAAACTGTTATGAACAGAATAATCTAAGCCAAACCCAAACCCTAATGGTGCGACGGCGGCTGTATATGAAGACCCTAGGGTCGTGCAAGACCCTCTGGACGCACCCCTACTTGGGCTCAACTAGATACAAAGCCCAAAGGCCAAAAACAGGTGACACAACACCGAAACAGATTCTGGACTCTCTCTTGTTTTGACGATTCCCGATGACTCTGGACGAATTTTGATATTAGACCAGTGTCATTAGAAAGGTATTATTCTTATCTTTCTGTGCATATCTAGAACGTCCAAATCCGAGTCCGTATGCGTCTTGGGCATCCGTTTTAGTGCAGACTGGTCCTGAGACCCAAAACAGACTCGAAGTCGGTTTTAGTTGGGCCTCCACCTTGGCTTCCACGTCCTTGCTTGTCCTCCACGTCTCCAAGTCCTTCTCCCATTATCTCCTGGTCCTCTCCATGGTTCCTAATTACAATATAATCATTAGGTAGCAAACCATTCTCAAAAGTGACATATAATGAAGAATGTAGGAACGAGCTCACCTCTAAATTTAGTCGTCGTGCACGAGCTCTAGTCATTAGACCTTGCAAGTCCAAAATTGGAGGAGTGTTGCATGTATCCTTAGGAGTGATGTCCTCATCATCCTCCCCCTCTTGAAGTGGAGTCATCCTCGACTCAAGCTCATTCTCTTCTCCCAAGTATGGTTTCAAATCTGAAATGTTAAAAGTAGGACTAACCCCGAACTCGGGAGGCAACTCAAGTTTGTATGCATTATCATTAATCTTCTCAATTATTTTGAAAGGACCATCAGCTCTAGGCATTAATTTAGACTTTCTCAAATCTGGAAATCTATCTTTTCTCAAGTGTAACCATACTAAATCTGCTACATCAAGTTTTACTTCTTTTCTACCTTTACTACCAGCAATTTTATACTTGTCATTCATCTTTTCAATGCTAAGTCTAGTGGTCTCATACATTTTTAAAATAAATTCAGCACGTTCTTTAGCATCAACATGAACTCTCTCATAAATAGGTAGAGGAAGTATATCAAGTGGAGTATGGGGATCAAAACCATACACTACTTTGAAAGGACTTACCTTGGTAGTAGAATATGTTGCCCGATTATATGCAAACTCAACATGAGGCAAACATTCTTTCCATTGCTTCAAATTTTTCTTCAAAATAGCTCTCAACATAGTATCCAAAGTACGGTTCACCACCTCAGTTTGTCCATCAGTTTGTGGGTGACAAGTTGTAGAAAACAACAACTTTGTACCCAACTTATTCCAAAGCGTGCGCCAAAAGTGACTCAAGAATTTTGCATCACGATCTGAAACAATAGTAGAAGGCATACCATGCAAACGAACAATTTCTTTGAAAAAGAGATCAGCAATATAACTAGCATCATCAATCTTATGACATGGTATAAATTGTGCCATCTTATAAAATCTATCCACAACAACAAAAATACTATCACTCCCCCTCTTAGTCCTAGGCAGTTCTAAAACAAAGTCCATAGAAATATCCGCCCAAGGAATAGAAGGAACAGGAAGTGGCATGTATAAACCATGTGGATTCAAGCGAGACTTAGCTTTTTGACATGTAGTGCAACGAGCAACAAAGCGCTCAATATCTTTCCTCATCCTTGGCCAAAAGAAGTGTGTGGCCAAAATATCCTCCGTCTTCTTGGCACCAAAATGACCCATCAATCCACCTCCATGCGCCTCCTGTAACAACAAAAGACGAACGGAACCAACTGGAATGCATAGGCGGTTAGCTCTAAACAAGAATCCATCATTCAACACAAATTTATTCCATGCATGACCTTCTTTACAATGCAGCAATACATCCTTAAAATCAACATTAGTATAGCGCCTAGATAAAGCATCAGCGATCACATTATCCTTCCCTTTCTTATGTTTAATAATGTAAGGAAAAGACTCAATAAATTCAATCCATTTAGCATGTCTACGGTTCAAATTACATTGAGAACGAATATACTTAAGTGATTCATGATCAGAATGAATAACAAATTCTTTGGGCAACAAATAATGACACCACGTCTCTAAACAACGTACAAGTGCATACAATTCCTTATACGTGGAGTAATTCAAAACAGGCCCAGTAATTTTCTCACTAAAGTATGCAATAGGTTTACTATCTTGCATCAAAACACCACCAATGCCTATACCACTAGCATCACATTCAAGCTCAAAAATCTTATCAAAATTAGGTAATTGCAGCAATGGTGCATGTGTAAGTTTATCCTTCAAAGCATCAAAAGACTCATGATGTACCTTACCCCAATGGAAATCAATGCCCTTCTTTGTCAACTCATGTAAAGGTGCAACAATGGTGCTGAAATCTTTGACAAAGCGGCGGTAGAAACTTGCAAGACTAAGAAAACTCCTCATCTGTGTGATAGTTTTTGGTACAGGCCAGCTCTTTATGGCTTCAATCTTCACCTCATCCACCTCAATTCCCTGTGGAGTCACAACATAGCCAAGAAAAGAGACTCGATTCGTGCAAAATATGCACTTCTCAAGGTTACCAAATAAACGTGCATCTCGTAAAGCATCAAAAACAGCACGCAAATGATTCATATGTTCATCTATAGATTTGCTATAAATCAAGATATCATCAAAGTAAACTACCACAAATTTGCCAATGAAAGCTCTTAAAACCTCATTCATCAAGCGCATGAAAGTACTAGGTGCATTAGTTAACCCAAAAGGCATTACTAACCTCTCATATAATCCAAATTTGGTTTTGAAAGCTGTTTTCCATTCATCTCCAAGTTTCATTCTAATTTAATGGTAGCCACTATGCAAATCAATTTTAGTGAAAATTATAGCATCACATAACTCATCAAGCATGTCGTCTAGCCTAGGAATAGGATGACAATACCTAATAGTAATATTATTAATGGCTCTACAATCTACACACATACGCCAAGTACCATCTTTCTTAGGAACCAAAAGTACAGGAACAACACAAGGACTAAGTGATTGACGAACATACCCACGATCCAAAAGGTCTTGAACTTGTCGTTGTATCTCCTTAGTCTCCTCAGGGTTGGTCCTATAAGCAGCACGGTTTGGTAAAGTAGCACATAGAATCAAATCAATTTGATGCTCAATCCCTCTCAAAGGTGGCAATCCCGGGGGTATCTCAGCTGGAAAAACATCCTCATACTCCTGCAAAAGGTTAGTGACAGCAGGAGACACAACACTAGAAGCAATATCATCAAGCGAAAACAAAGCTTCTTTGCATATCAAAGCATAGCAAATATCATCATTATCAGAAATTTCAGCAAGCTCAGATTTTATTGCAAGACATGAACGACCTTGTAATTTAATTCCAGCACCCTTAGAACTTGAAGAATCATTAACATTACTAGGTGTAGAATTAGAATTAACAGGTTGCTGAATTTCAGGACCTTTATTTTTCAAACTAGCAGCTCTTTCTAAATCAACTTGTATAATTTCAGCAGGGGTCATTGGTAACAAAGTAATTTTAGTTCCTTTATGCATAAAAGTGTACCTATTACTTCTACCATGGTGTATAGCATCATTATCAAATTCCCAAGGTCTACCCAATAAAAGTGAACATGCTTGCATGGGTACGACATCACAATCAACAGAATCCACATAAGAACCAATAGAAAAAGGAATTCTACAAGTTTGTATTACCTTAGTTTTGCCAGAGTCATTTAACCACTGAATGTAGTACGGATGTGGATGTGAACGTGTGGTCAAAGCAAGCTTGTTGACCACATCAGAACTCACCAAGTTATTTCAGCTCCCTCCATCAATGATGACACGTGCTCAGTGGTTCTTGATGACGAAGAAAATCTGGAACAAGTTGTGGCGCTGCATCATCTCGGGCTGATGAACTTGTGTGCTAAGGACACGTTGAACAATAATGTTCATATATCCTATGGTGTCTCTGCCTCCAACAACGAGGTCACTGCCGGTGGCAGCGATGTCCTCCTCCTCATCCTCCACATGAGAGGTGCTCATGTAACCGCCATCGTCTGTCGCCACATATGCCCGCCTACTTGGACAATCTTTCTGCACATGACCAAGTCCATCGCAGCGGTGGCACTGAATCCCTGTAGTGCGCCCTGTCGAAGCAACAGAGGACGCACTACTAGCTGGTACCTGCACAGAAAGTTTACCTGAGCGCGTAGAAGGTGCAGGGGCTGATTTTGGGGCTGCAGAAACAACACTGGTTCCCTTGGTAGCTGCTGGTGGGGGTGGCCGGAAAGATGGCCTGGGCAGCCCCGAAGTCCCCGTCGAGCGTGGGGGGTAGGAGTTCCTTGACTTGCTGTACTCCTCAAAAGCCTGGAAAAGTCCCTGTGATTCTTTCTCTGCAAGCATAGCATACTGGAAACACTGGCTGAGGGTATAATATTCTATATAATCAAGGATGTCCTGAATTTCTTTTCTTAAACCAGAATAAAAGCGACAAATTTGATCCTCTACTTTTTCAACTACAGCACAATGAATCAAACCCTTCTGAAGCTCACTAAAATACTCCTGAATAGTTTTATCTCCTTGGTCTAAATGTTGCAGTTTATTACGAATCTCTCTATAAAAAGAAGGGGGAACAAAACGATCACGCATTGCTACCTTAAGTTCTTCCCAAGTAGTAGGCAAATCAGTTTCAGCAGCTAGACCACTCCACCAAACAATAGCAAAGTCCTTAAACTCACTAGTAGCTTGTCTAACTCTATGTTGTTCACGAACAAGGGGTGGGCATTAAATTTTTGTTCTACAGTCATCTCCCAATCAAGATAAACATCACCATCATACTAACCCGAAAACGAAGGAATTGAAAACTTAATTTTAGCATATGGGTCATCTGGAGCATAGTTACCGTGTGGACGACGGTTGTAGTTATGGAAACCACCCATACCTTGAGTATTATGTTGCAAACGACGTCGTAATCGTGCGGTCCTTGTAGCTGACCTAGCCACGGTGCCATCAGCCTTATACATTGTGTCTTCATCATGGACGTCTTCAACATCGTTGTTGTTGTTATTGGTGTTCGTATTATTGGTTTTAGGAGCGGTCTCCAACGCAACAACCTGATCGGTTAACTTAGAGACCCGCTTCTCTAACCGCTCGATGCTTTCTCCAATGTGAAGCTTGCTGACCGCATCAGTAATGGCTCTGGTGATTGTCTCTGCCAAATCACTCTGAGCAGCCTGCAAAGCCTTCTGGAGCTGCTCTTGGCTCATGCACTCAGCAAATTGTGAGGGTGAAGCCATCTCTCCATCGTCACTTCCTGCCATCACAAACACCAAAACAGGAAACAAACAGTGAAGGTTATCCCTATAAAACAGCTAAGCAGTGGTGCCTCTCAACACAATAAAAGGAAACTCCTTACAAAGCTCTTACAAAGTTCTGAAAAGCAAAGCAAAGGATACTAGAGAGATGTGTTCCATGATTGCAAGGGTCACAAAATAACCTGTGTGCTGTCCAGAAGAAATATGTAGAGCTAGGAAGGCCAAATATATGTATGTGAGTGGCACACAAATCAAAAACAGATAGTAAAGCTGAATAAGTGCCCAAGTAACTTGTCCCTAGTTGCTGGTCTAATTATGTCCTAGAACAGTAGTGATAGCATAGTAGAAATAAGGAGAGAAACGCACAACAGGCGATAACAGGGGGCTAAGTGCAAAACAGCCAAATCCAGAAATTTCAGGGGGCTAGACGTAGCACTAGTAGAATTCTCAAATTTCTTTTTTTTTATTTTATTTTTTTTGATATTTTTCTCCAACTTACTAACAATGGAGGAGAATCCACAAAAAATTTCAGCTCAAACAGAGGTAGGATGTGGCCTACAGAAAATCTTGAAGTTGCAGAAAACGTTGGGTTTAAACTTAAATCAATTTTTTCTTTATCTTCCCGATTTTTTTTGAATTTTTTGACGAGGGCACACAGGGCATAGCCAAGTGTGGGTATGCCCAACTTTGAGTCAAGAATCTTCTATAAAAATTTCAGCCAAAACGGACAACCGAGCGAAAAGTTATGCCCGTTTTACCGAAGGGGGCTCGGAGTCGGTTTTCCAGAAACCCGAGTCGGTTAGGGGTCGAGTTTGGAATCGGGTAATATTTTTTTTGGCGGCGTGGATGCAGCGGAAAGTGGAAATTGTGGGGATTGGTCCGGGGTGTTGATGGTGTGTTCAGGGTGGGATTAGGGTGGGATTAGGCTAGGTGTGTCGATCAATCAACCCTAGCACAAAAAGCCAACAAAGCAGAGGATGGTGAAGGGGATGGCGGCTAGGGTTGCAAGGGAAACACTACGGACGACAAAAACACAAACTAAACCAGCGACTAAACAAGAACTAGGGCACAAACTCAACACTACGGACTCTGAAATTGAAATATGCAAAGGCTAAACACGTGGTTATGGGCGGAGGGAAAAAATTTTTTGGGCTTTTCTGTGGACGATAGGATGAACACAAAACAAAATTAACTAAGGGTAGTATGAACCTGACGGTGCACCTGCAGCTCTGATTACCACTTGATGTGGAAAAGGGTTCCCGATCTTCCGAAAGGTTCTGGATACGTTGATTTGGTCGGAGGCGACACACAAATCGATCCGGCTTCAGAACAGCACGTTCTAAACCCCGCAATCGCAGCACGACGTCTCCTCTGGTTATCAACCATCCTAAAACGATTGACCTCGCCGAGAAGGCTAATCCCTGCCTGCGAATCAAGAACACAAGCAAGAACAAAGAAGAAAGCAACACAATTGCAGATGTATTATGAATCTCACGAAGTTGGGGTCTCACAAACCTTGATGACGGCGAAACTGTTATGAACAGAATAATCTAAGCAAAACCCAAACCCTAATGGTGCGACGGCGGCTATATATGAAGACCCTAGGGCTGTGCAAGACCCTCTGGACGCACCCCTACTTGGGCTCAACTAGATACAAAGCCCAAAGGCCAAAAACAGGTGACACAGCACCGAAATAGATTTTGGACTCTCTCTTGTTTCGACGATTCCCGATGACTCCGGACGAATTTTGATATGAGACCGGCGGCATTAGAAAGGTCTTCTTATCTTTCCGTGCATATGTAGAACGTCCAAATCCGAGTCCGTATGCGTCTTGGGCATCCGTTTTAGTGCAGACTGGTCCTGAGCCCCGAAACAGACTCAAAGTCGGTTTTGGTTGGGCCTCCACCTTGGCTTCCACGTCCTTGCTGGTTCTCCACGTCTCCAAGTCCTTCTCCCATCATCTCCTGGTCCTCTCCATGGTTCCTAATTACAATATAATTATTAGGTAGCAAACCATTCTCAAAAGTGACATATAATGAAGAATGTAGGAACGAGCTCACCTCTAAATTTAGTCGTCGTGCACGAGCTCTAGTCATTGGATCTTGCAAGTCTAAAATTGGAGGAGTGTTGCATGTATCCTTCGGAGTGATGTCCTCATCAAGTCAAAGAGCTTGAGTCCATGTTGCTTCATGAGACTCGCTCTAAGGTCCTTCCACCACCTTGTGAGGTGTGTCTCTCTTAAGGACAAGCTTGTAATCACTAGGGAGGAAAACAAAGCCCTAGTTCAGGAAAATGACTATCTTGTGTCTAGGCTCCAGAGAACCCTAGTGAGTGAAGAGAAGATTGAGAGTGGTTTGGCAAGAGTGATGGAGAGTGCCTCTAGATCAACCTATAACTTGGGTTTGGGATTTGAGAGGTATGACAAGGAGAGTGAGAATATGGGTAAGTTTGTACCTAGCTCCAGCTACAAGGATGAGGAAAACACCATTAAACCCACTAACACATACTATCCACCCAATCCAAAACCCTCCTTCAACCCAAAGCAAACAAAGAAGCCAAAACCCAAACCTGCAATGCAAACCAAGCCTAATCCTAAGGGTGTCTACATTTGCATGTTTTGTGGTCACAAGGGCCACTTGGATGAATTATGTTATAGGCGTAAGAGGATTGAGAGGAAGCAAGCTGAGTTGACTAGGGATGCTTTTTATGATGATTTTGTTGACTTTCAGCCTCGCTCTTTTTCTCGTGCCTATCATGGACAGGGTCATTCCTCATATGGCTTTGATTCATGAAACAGAGACTTTGCGCAGCAGCGCTTTGGCGCCCCATGTTTTCCCCCATCGTGGTGAGCGTCACTCGCGTGGATTTGGCTTTCACACAGATGATTTCTATCCTCACAACTCAAGGTTTGAGTCAAGACGCTTTGACAGGCCACATTTTCCCCATCATGGTTCTCGTTCCATGTGTTCGAATGATAAAGTGCAAAGAACTGTGATGACTACTACCGGTTGTATGGTTAAGTGCTGGATTCCCAAATGTTTTTTGACTAACCCCAGCACTGAGCCATCGACTTTCACTTCTCGTTCTTTGTAGGCAGCAGGTGGAAGCTTGGAGAATAAGTGGTTGATGGATTCCGGGTGTTCGCGCCACATGACCGGAAATGCAAAGTGGTTCTCCAGCCTCACTACCTTGAAGCGTCGGGAGTATGTGACCTTTGGAGATGACAAGAGAGGAAGAGTGAAGGGAAGGGGCGCGGTAAAGGTAAATGAGAACTTCACTCTCAATGATGTTGGTTTGGTTGAGTTTCTCAAGTACAATCTCCTCTCTGTCTCTCAGCTTCTTGATGTTGGTTTGGCAGTGCGCTTTAAGTCGAATGCTTCTTGTGTTCTTGATTCGAGTGGTTCCTTGGTTTGTGGGATTTCTCGCATTGGCAGAGTTTTTAAGGCTGATTTTGCTGGTTCTCCTGGTTCTCACAAGTGCTTGTTTGCTCAATCTTCTTCTGAGCTCTGGAAATGGCATAGGAGACTGGGTCACATGAGCTTTGACTTGTTATGTCGCTTGAGTGGCCTAGGTTTGATCTGAGGATTGCCTAAGCTCAAATTTGATAAGGATTTGGTTTGTGCTCCTTGTCGTCATGGGAAAATGATTGCCGCTTCTCATCCACAAATCAATTTGGTAATGACTCAACGCCCTGGAGAGTTGCTTCATATGGACACTATTGGTCCTTCTCGGGTTCGTTCGTCGAGTGGGAAGTGGTATGTTCTTGTGATTGTTGACGACTACTCTCGCTACTCTTGGGTCTACTTTCTTGAGAGCAAGGATGAAGTGTTTCATCACTTTTGGAGCTTAGCTTTGAAGTTGTTCAAGGAACTCCTTGGTGCATTACGAGCAATTCGTAGTGATAATGGCACCGAGTTCAAGAACTCCTCCTTTGATGCTTTCTGTCTTGAGCATGGTATTGAGCATCAGTTTTCAGCACCTCGGGTTCCCCAGCAGAATGGTGTGGTTGAAAGAAAGAACAGAACCTTAGTGGAGATTACCCAGACGATGCTCGATGAGCATAGGACTCCGAGGCGGTTCTGGGCTGAGGCCATTAGCACTGCTTGCTATGTTTCCAATCGGATTTTCTTGCGCTCAATTCTTAATGTGACTTCTTATGAGCTGCGTTTTGGGAGAAAGCCCTCGGTTTCTCATTTGCGTGCCTTTGGTTGCAAGTGCTTTATTCTCAAGCGTGGCAATCTTGATAAGTTTGAGTCAAGGTCTTCCGATAGAATCTTTCTTGGTTACTCTCTTCATGGGCATTCCTACAGAGTTTTGAATTTGCAGACTAACACCGTCGTAGAATCCTGCGATGTAACCTTTGATGAATCAAACCCTTGTGCAAGGAATGTGATTGAGTCTGTAGGTGACAAGGAGATGAAGGAGAGCATCTTTGTAGAAGAGGACCTACAGGGCTTTGATGATGATGATGATGATGATTCACTTCATCTCTCATCTGAGCTTGTTCCTGCTGCTACCACTACTCCAGCAGAGGGTCCAGAAGCTTCTACATCGACTTCAGCAGTTGTCGAGCAAGCTCCAGCTGTGGTTGAGGGGGAGGTACACTCTATGAGAGAGGCTCCTCACCACATTCAGCATCAACTTCCACCTCAACAAATGATCGATAATCTCTATGAGAGGACAACAAGGTCAAGGTCTACACATCTTGCTTGCTTTACCAATTCTCTCTTTGTTGCAACCTGTGAACCCCGGGATGTTGGACACGCACTATCAGATGAACATTGGGTTAATGCCATGCATGAGGAGTTGGAAAACTTTAAGAGGAACAAAGTTTAGACCCTTGTAGAGCCTCCCAAAAATATGAATGTCATAGGAACCAAGTGGGTGTTCAAAAACAAACATGGGGAGGATGGTGAGGTTGTGAGAAATAAGGCTAGTCTAGTTGCTTAAGGTTTTAGCCAAGTGGAGGGCTTGGATTATGGTGAAACCTTTGCTCCTGTTGCTCGCATAGAAGCCATTAGGATCTTGCTTGCATTTGCTGCCTCCAAGGGCATTAGACTTTATCAAATGGATGTCAAGAGTGCTTTCCTAAATGGTTTCATAGAGGAAGAAGTGTATGTGAGGCAACCCCCTGGCTTTGAGCACCACAAATACCCAAACCGTGTGTACAAGCTTCAGAAGGCTTTGTACGGGCTAAAGCAGGCACCTAGGGCATGGTATGCTAGGCTTAAGACCTTCTTGCTAGAGCGTGGATATGTCATGGGGTGTGTTGATAAAACCTTGTTCACTCTCAAGCATGGCAATGACTTTCTAATGGTTCAGATTTATGTGGATGATATCATCTTTGGTGGTTCCTCTCATGCTCTTGTGTCCAGGTTTCAGGAAGCTATGGAAAGTGAATTTCAGATGTCGATGATGGGAGAGCTCACCTTCTTTCTTGGGCTTCAAATCAAGCAGTGCAAGCAAGGCACTTTCATACATCAAGCCAAGTACACGAAGGATCTCCTGAAGAAGTTCGGCATGGTCAATGTGAAGCCGTTGTCTACACCAATGTCCACTACAACGGCTCTTGACCCTGATGAAGACTGTGAAGTGGTGGATCAAAGGGAGTACAGGTGCATGATTGGCTCCCTTTTGTACCTGACAACAACAAGACCCGACATACACTTTGCGGTGTGTCTTTGTGCTCGCTTCCAAGCTTCCCCAAGGGTGACACATCGCAAGGCTGTCAAGCACATCTTCAGGTATCTCAAATACACCCTTGAGTTCAGTCTTTGGTACTCTGCATCTTCATCTCTTGGTCTCATTAGATATTCGGATGTGGACTTTGTTGGGTGTAGAATTGATAGGAAGATCACTTCTGGTAATTGCCATTTCTTGGGTACTTCTTTGATTTGTTGGTCTTCTCGTAAGCAGTCGAGTGTTGCCCAATCCACCACAGAGGCTGAGTATGTAGCTGCTGCTAGCTGTTGCTCACAAATCCTATGGATTGTATCTACCATGAGAGACTATGGGTTGACTTTTAAGGGTGTTCCACTCATGTGTGATAACTCCAGTGCCATATGCTTAGCCAAAAACCCAGTCCAACATGGTAAGGTCAAACACATCAATGTGCGATTCCACTTCCTGAGAGACAATGTTGAGAAGGGGGATGTTGAGCTCCAATACATTGATACCAAAAACCAACTAGCTGTATCCTCACCAAGCCCCTAGATGCTTCAAGACATGCTTTTCTTCGGCGGGAGCTTGGTGTTTGTCATCCCTATGGCATCATTTAAGGGGGAGTTGGTTTTCTCTTGTATATATGTATTTTACCATTTTCGCATTGCATCTCATATGTAATATATGCATTGGTAGATGAGCTTTGATTCTTATGCCTTCTTGCATTTCCCTTTGCTATGATTGAGCTTGAGCTAAGTTGCGTGAATGTGATGGTAATCTCTCATGCTTAGATTTTCTAGATGGCTTGTTATAACCTCATGTGAGCAACTTGCTAATCTTAAAGGTAAACTGAGCTTCTTGTGAACCTTATGATCTAATCTTGCTAAAACTTGCTCACCATGTGTATAATTGCTTTTATCCTTGCGTTGAGGCTAGTCTAGAGGATGTCTTGGCTTTGGCACCTTGTGTTTGCGAAATGGAAGGCTTTGCAAATGTTTAGGTCATGATGAAACATTGTGGGAACGTGTGTTCCTTTTGCTGCAAAGGCATGCTCTTTTGTCTTGTGCATAATCTTGAAAAATCTGCTAAGTGCTTTGATCAAGAACTATTCAATAATGCTAAATCCAAACATTGTGACTTGAAACCTCGGGGTGTTTGCCGTACCCAGTCGTGCGACCCTCCGCATGGATAAGAGGACACATGAGGATAAACTATAATCACTTGATCAACTGAGTCTCTGTTTCATATATGAGCATTTGTACAGCTCATTTTCTGCGAGTGCTTGTTGCCCTTGTTGAGATTGAAACTGGCTAGATTCTTATGATTCACTTGGTGCTTGTTTGCCTTGGATGAGAGTACTTACGCATGTGGTGGCAGATTTTCTCATGATGAGCAAAATTTGATTCTATCTAGGGTAGTCTATCTTTCTGTTTAGCCTGTATAGCTCAAGGTGTTTGTGCCTTGCTATCTATTTTTGATCTTTGCCTGATTGGGAGCTATTGCCTTTACACTTCATGGCACTATGGTTATAGTTAGCAAAGTTAAATGCTTGTTTGCATAATTGTTGAAGCTCCTTAGGTTTGCATTTTCATGCATTGCTTGTTCTTTTGCCTCTTTGATGAGTTCATTGCCAAAGGGGGAGAAAATTTTAGGGGTCATGCACAAATAATGCTAAGAAACTCATATGACCTATTTTGCACTACATGAGACCTACCACAACTTGAGGGGGAGCATATAATGATCTTGAGCGGTTTTCTGCACTTTTCACATTCTTTGCGTCTCAAGTCGCTTTCTTTGCCATTTCTTTGCCAACTCTTGGTCTTGTGATCCCTACTTGCTAGATGGCTTGTTTTCACCTTTTCTTTGGGTTTGGCCATTTGGATGTGCTTATTCGGCTTCACATTTCAATCTCTAATCTTTGTTCATTTGGTGTTGTCAATGTACTCATCAAGGGGGAGATTGAGAAACCATGTGGATATGTGCCATGGTTTGCTATATGTGTGATGAGTAATTGACTTGAGCGGATTTGGTGTTTGAGTTGAAATATGGGAATCCAGGGATTGCAAGGGTTTGCATATCATGGTTATGACTAACCAGAGTAGGTGGAGATATTGGCGATATTGCAGGAGATGGGAAATATGTTTGCTTGTCTCATGATGTGTAGGTCACTGGAGTCAACTTGGCGGTCAACAGCGAGAGGATCGGGCACAAGTAGGGGACTTGGGGCCAAACGATCGGGATGCCGGGTGAAGTCAAGGGTGATCCACACCGTACACATGGAGAGGCAAGAAGCACGGACGATTTCGTGGTTAAGCCTCAAAACCGTGGTGGTGATGAAGATGGCGTGTTGACCAAGTCAAGGCGAACGGGATGCCGGTGCAAGTGACAAGGGGGCCCGATGGACAGGGACTGGGAGAGACTTGCCGGTGGTCAGGATCGCGGGACAAGGTGACACGCATCGACATCAAGATGTCATGCTTTGAGAAGCGTTCAAGGCGGTTTCCTAGTTTGGGCCTCAAAACCGGTGGCCGTGGTTGGTGGTGCACGTGGCATCATCACAGAGCTTGCTTCGAGATGAAGCAAAGACGTGAAGCGTCCGATGGCATTCGGGCGATGAGGTGAAAGATGGACGGTTATGCCTCTGGTGGTAGGTGGGTGTGTTATGTAGGTCAAGGGTAGTGTGGTCATGTGAACAATAGACCCTAGGCCTATATAAGGAGAGGTGTGGCTAGTGGGAGAGGTGCCTCTCTTCCCATTTGCCTTGTGTTAGGACTCTATTCAAAGTGCTTAGAGAGGACTTTATGTTTTAGAGGAGAGGAAAGGGTGTGTGAGAGATATCTCTTACTCTTCCAAATAGTGGGAGGAAGAGGGTGGCTTCCTAGCCTTGTACCTATAGATCTTGTAAGCACCTTTCTATGATATGAGAAGTATTTTCGTGCTCAAGATTTCCCTCTTCACTTGAATCCCGAAATTCCCTTTTTCCTATTTTCGGAAGCATTTTTGTAGTGATTTTCGATCCCACTTTTGGACGAGTTTTTGACCCAGATTTCTTGAGAAACTTGTTGCTAGGATGAGCTAGGATAATCCTCTATGGATCCTTGATGGAATTATTGGCTCTAGCACCTTCAATTTGAAGGATTTCTCAAGTTTCCCCTTTTTGGTGTTCTTGGCACGAGATCTGAAATTCGTGATGATTTCTTGAGCCAATTGAGTTGATCTCCTAGGATAAGGGTCATGATGTGATGAGGATTCACTGGTCCAAAAATCGCATCATTTGGAGTTCGTTTGATTGAGTTTTGGAGAAGATTTGAGAACATCCCGAGAGATTTTTTATTCTATCAGGGGTCAACTGGCACTGCCGATGACCAGGACCGGCACTACAGATTGGTCCAGTCTATAGGTTCCAGTGCGACAGCATTCCGCACCGGCACTGCCGATAGGTGGGACCAGCACAGCCGATGACACGCACGGGCACTGCCGATAGGCGTGACCGGCACTGCCGATGGCAGGGATCGGCACTGCCGATGGGTGTTCAGTTCTGAACTATTGAGGATTGCTTCCTCCCTTTTTGTTTCCGATGTGTTTCTTTGGTGTGGTTGATCACTCCTAGGGCTAGTACCCACAAGTTGGTGTGTGTAGTCTTGGTGATCGATTTGGAGGTTGGCTTCGGTTGCTTTTGGGATATAGGCCAGGTTCTCCTGGAGAATTTTATTTGGCTCCGATTCACCCCCCTCCCCCCTCTGGTCGCCTTCTCGGTCCTTCAAATTGTATGGACATCATGCTACAGCATTAGACCAAAAAATATAACACCGTATCAAATGCGGAGAAATTGGCCGGTAAAAATCCAAAACCAGAATTTATCACGGTTAAGGTATAGTGGGATATTATTGCTAGCCCCTTGGCTCGATTGTTTAATGTATAAATTAAGGAATCAAGACAATTAAGAATAAAATAATATAAAACATTTCATCAAAAAGATTGAAGTTCCATTAAATAATAATGTATGAAAATACAATAATAGACTAAGTATAAAAGCGACATAGCTGATTAATGTTCCATGAATTTGGTACGTCGTCACCATCTTCATACATCAGTTGATAAGCCCCTGGTCGAGTGACTTGTTCGACCACATAAGGTCCTTCCCACTTAGGGGATACCTTGTGCCGATTCTTGGTTGATTGCACTCGGCACAGAACTAAGTCTCCAATATGGAACTGACGACTTCGAACATTCTTGTCATAGTAACATCATAATCCTTGATGGTATACTGCTGACCAGAATAGAGCGCGGTCACGCATCTCCTCTGCTGCAATCAACTCAATCTCTTAGTTATCTTTAGAAAGCTTCTCGTCATATCCCTTGACTCATGCTAAAACAAGGTTTACCACGGTCGACAGCATAGCCTCAGAGTCGTAGACCAATGAGAAAGGTGACTGGCCAATAGCCCAACTAACATTAGTGCGCAACCCCTAGAGAACCGAAAGCAGCTCTTGAACCCACCGGCTGGCATAAGGCTTGAGTCTGTCAAAAATTTAGGGCTTCAACCCCTGAAGAATCATACTATTTGCCCGTTCGTCCTACCCATTGCTTTGAAGATGAGCCACCGAAGCAAAGTCAATTTTTATTCCCATCTCATCAGCAAAGTCATGGAACTTCTCAGATGTAAAGTGAGTACCATTGTCGGTGATGATATCGTGAGGAACTCCAAACCGAGTGAACACCTCTCTGACAAACTCAACTGCCTTCTTTGAAGTTATCTTGCTGACTGGCTTCGCTTCAATCCAGTTGGTGAACTTGTCAGTAGCAACAAACAAATGAGTAAACCGGGCTGGCGCTTTCCTGAAAGGTCCGACAATATCAAGCCCCCAAACTGCGAAAAGCCAAGTCATAGGTATCATCTAAAGTTGTTGCGAAGGCACATGCGTTTGTTGATCGAAGAATTGACAACCTTCACACTTCCGAACGACCTGGTGTGCATCTTCGACCGCCGTGGGCCAATAAAACCCTTGCCGACCAAAGTCTTGGAAGTTGCATGGTTGTCTCATGGAATGGATTTTCTCCATCAACTTTTGCCTTCTGCAATTGAAATGCATCGCATCAAGATGTTTGATCCCCCTCTTCGATAGATCAGGTCATCCACCATTAAATACCCTTGAGATCGAGCCTTTAGCCTCTGTTGTTCATTAGAATCAACAGGCAGTGTGCCCTTAACCAGGAATTGAACAATCGGGTCATGCCAGTCAGTCTCCATGTTGACATCCATAGGGTCAACAACATCGGTCGTTAAGACATCCGATCGAGGGGGAATAGTGGGAGAATCCAGGGTGTGTACGAAAACACCGGGTGGGACAATCGATCGTGATGATCCCATCTTGGCTAGCTCATCAACAACCTGGTTGTTATCACGGAGAACTTGAGTCCATCGAACTTGTCCTCCAGCTTCCTTACTTCTTAGCAGTAAGTAGCCATATTGTCATCCACACAGTTCCAATCCTTAATGACCTGGTTGATGACCAGAGCCGAGTCACCAAAGATGTCCAGACGCTTGATGTCGAGTGATATGGCAATGCGCAGGCCGTGTAGAAGAGCTTCATATTCCGTGGTGTTATTAGACACATGAAACATGATTTGAAGGACATATCGAAGTTTGTCTCCTGCTAGAGAAATAAGTACGATCCCTGCACCTGCACCCGGCAATTGGAGTGAGCCATCAAAATACATTTTCCAGTACTCAATATCTTGTGGCACCGGTGGCATTTGAATCTCTGTCCACTCATAAATGAAGTTAGCCAGCGCCTGTCCTTTGATCGCTGAGCAAGGTACGAACATGATGGTATATTGACCGAGTTTGACCGCCCACTTAGCAATCTTGCCGACCGCCTCCCGGTTATGAAGAACCTCTCTGAGTGCAAAAGGAGTATGAACTTCAATTGGATGAGCTTGAAAATAATGCTTCAGTTTCCTTGATGTGATCAAGAGCGCATATAGCAACTTCAAGATATCGGGTCTTGGAGGCACTTAGTACCTCACTCACGAAATAAACCGGATGTTGTACTTTTTGTACATGTCCCTCTTCTTCTCGATCGACTGTTAAAATGGTACTCATAACTTGAGTTGTGGCCGATACATAAAGCTAAAGTTTTTCTTGTGGCTCTAGGAGGCACTAAGACAGGAGTGTTGCTAAGGTGAACCTTCAACTTATCCAAAACCGACTGTGCCTCTTCTGTCTTGCTTTTTGAGCAATTTGAAGAATGACAGACCCCTAACCCCTAGTCGGGAGATAAAGCGACTCAAAGATGCCATGCACCCGGTCGTTGAACATATCTATATCAAGGATTGCCTTGATTTTTTCTGGGTTATCCTCTATACCTTGTTTCAAAATGATGTATTCGAGCAGCTTCCACGAAGGAACCTCGAAAACACACTTCTTAGGATTCAATTTCATCGAGTATCACCTCAGGTTGTCAAACATCTCTGCCACGTCAGAGAGAAGTTCAAATATGCCATGCACCAGGTCGTTGAACATATCTTTGGGAATTAGGTGGTCCCATATCAAGGATTGCCTTGATTTTTTCTGGGTTATCCTCTATACCTTGTTTCAAAATGATGTATTCCAGCAACTTCCACGAAGGAACCTCGAAAACACACTTCTTGGGATTCAATTTCATCGAGTATCACCTCAGGTTGTCAAACATCTCTGCCACGTCAGAGAGAAGTTCTCTAATGTTCTGAGTCTTTGCCACGCTGCCATCAACATATACTTCTACATTCCGACCGATCTGAGTTTTGAGGCAGCGTTGAATACCACGTTGGTATGTTGCCCCAACATTCTTCAGACCAAACGACATGGTTATATAGCAGTAGGAGCTGAAGGGGGTTATAAAGGAAGTCTTGATTTGATCTTTGACTTTCAGTGAGATCTGGTGATAGCCTGAATAGGCATCCGGAAATCTTAAGAGCTCACACCCGACTGTTGAGTCTATGATCTGATCAATGCACGGCAGACAGAAGGGGTCCTTAGGACAGACCTTGTTCAAATCGGTATAATCAATGCACATACTCCAATCTTTATTCTTCTTCAGTACAAGGAGTGAATTAGCCAGCCAATCTAGATGATACACTCCCTTTATAAAATTAACATCTAAAAGCCAAACTGATTCTTCCTTTATAGCGTCCTTGTGATCTTGAGCGAATCTTCTAAGACGTTGCTTGACAGGTGTAGCCCTAGGAGGCACCCTTAATTCATGCTCAATCTTTTCCCTAGGAACTCCTAGCATGTCAGAAGGTTTCTATGCAAAGATGTCCCTGTTTTCCTAGAGGAAAAGCATGAGCGCGAGTTACTATTTCTCTCCGAGATTTGCCCTTGCATAAGTAACCTTAGCAGGGTCTTCAAGGTCGAGCAGGATTTCCCTGGTCGGCACGTCATCCATCTGGATCTTCTCCTTCCTGGGCTTCTTCGTGGGGATCTCTGCATCGGTCTCCACCTCTTTGTTGACTGCCTTCTGGATCTCCAGCCAATCGGACAACATCAACTGTCGGTCGGCCAACTCACAACTTTGCACATCACAATCAAAAGAATTCCGAAGATTAGAGTGGAGAGAGATGGTGGCTTTGGGGCCTGGCATATTCAAGGTAATGTAGGGATAGTGTAGGACCACCATGAATTTCGCCATTGCCAGTCTACCAATGATAGCATGATAGGCAGACTCGAAGTCGGTCACCTGGAAGATAACACACTCGGTCCTCAAGTTCACTCGGGTACCAAACATAACACGCAGAGTGATCTTCCCCATCGGCACTGAGTAACTGCCTGGCACAATCCCATGGAAGGGAGAGGTACTCGGTTTGAGGTCGTCGGCCATCAGGCCTAGCTCCCTGAGAGTCTTGGTGAAGATCAAGTCAAGGCTGCTTCCTCCATCTATGAGTACATTATTGAACTTGACCTACTTCAAAGTTGCTGCGAATACAAGCAGGTAGCAACTTGGCATACGCAGGTGCCTGGGGTGAACCGAACGATCAAAAGTGATTAGAACTTCGGACCTGTTGATGCGAAAATCACCACGCATGACCTGAGAGATCTGCTTAACTCCAGTGCAGGCTCTATACGGAGAACCGAGGCGTGCTAGTTGATTTTTCCTACAAATCGACAAAGAGACAAATGGTCAAATTCCACAGGTCACCGGCCCAGGACAGGCCGATGAAGAAAGCCGATATTCACTATTTGTTAAACCAGCCGATGCTTCTATAGGATTATAAAAAATAAGAGAATTTAAACTAATCGGCTGATTATAACGGCTTATTGGCAAATAGACAATTAAGTGAATAGTTTTAAATCATAAAAACCGATAAGAAAATAAGTCAATAGAGAAGAATCAATAAGAGAGTAATAAACATGCCAAGACTCGCTCAGTCGATGGTGCTGAGTCGATAGAATAGAGTCGATGAATCTACAGCAACGCGCTGAGACTCGTCCTGTCGATAGTGCTAAGTCGATAGATCTGATAGCTGGTATTACAAATATGCTTCCAAATGATAAATCTAACTTATTATAACGAGGGGGCAAACGACTATCAAAGTGAATGATATAATCAATTTAAGCACCAGAAAGTCAACTGAACCGTGGTAACCTATCGACTAAACGCCCCGACAGAACCTTATCGACTCTATCTATAACTAAATTGAATCTGACCCTATTCATCCAGCAAGAGATCAAAGTGGATGTAGCCTTGCTGATTCGAGCAGATCGAACCTAATCGAGACAGTGCCCAAACATGGTGAATGAAGCTAGATTTAACTTAATTTTAGATAAAATCTATATAGTGACTCGAATAATAGATCTATATCCAACCTATGCAATCTACTAAAATCACAAAAGATCTGACCTAACCAAGACAATACTGCAATCTGAGTCGATAGAACAAGCTAAATAAAGATATGATTACCGGATAACTAGCAATTCTGCAGATAACAGCTAGAATATCAAATCAATGAGAAAGTACTAGTTGAAGTCGATAGAATTACTGGGTTTGACTAATCCAAGTCGCTCGCTGAGATCGGAGCCGATGCAGCCCGCGTGAGATGAGGGTTTCATCGAGTAGGAAAGGTTGGCGATGCGCCGAGTTGTATTGAACAAAAGTATTAATCTTTTCCCTACAGACCCTGTTTGTCACACCCGGTTTTAAGGCCAAAACCGAATGCCACTGTATACATGCCCAGGATCAAGTTTTCATGCATATAGGACAAAAGTGAAGTAACAGTAAATAACCAAGGTCATTATTATTATATCATACCGTTATTACATAGTCTAGAATACATCAAGAAGATAAAAGAAAACAGTGGAAGAGTCCATAATGCCACAGGCAGTCCACCAGGGGTCACACGCCTAGTCGTAGTAGTCCTCATCCACGTAGTCCATCTCGCCAGCGTCGTCTGAGCAGTAGTAATATAGCAACAACACATGAAAAACTAAAACGCGTGAGGACATAAAGTACTCAGCAAGTGGGGCAAAGTAATGACATGCAGGCTAAAACAAAAATAAGCTTGACACGGGTTTACTGCACTACGCATCCTATGACTCAATTATACAAGCATCCTATTTACTAGGTGAAAAGTATACCAACAAGTTAACCACCTGTCCAACGCTATCGATTGTCCACCGATAGCAAAAACTATGAGTTACCCACTCACACTAGAACACTACAGGTTACCCACCTACAGCTACCACCCAAATCTGGTTACCCACCAGATTCACTCAAGTATCCATCTAATCGTGTGAGGATCCAGGCCGCTCATGACCGTGAGCACGGTTGTTATAACAGTTTTACACTCTGCAGAGGTTGCACAACTTTACCCACAGCTTGGTGATTCCATCACCCGTCGATGACTAAAGTCTCTCTATTGCCAACACACTACCATAGGTGTGAGACCAAGAGATCACCACATGATCTTTCAAAGCACCCCTCAGCTTGCAAAACGTCCACGCTAAGGTTTCAACGCTGTGGGATTAACCATCTCTATAGAAGCCCCCTCTGGTGTCGTGGCTAGAAGTAACCCTTCATCACCTGAGGCCGAAAGTAACCCTCTCGTCCTCCTTCCTTGAACGCCCGCAAAACTGGGAAAACATCTAATACTAAACCACGTACCCATATCATCCCTGTGCTTTGCGCAATTTTCCTTGGTGGTCGCTCCACGAATTTGGTTTTTATGACCACAAGCAGGTACTATCGCAAACCAACTAGTACATTACCCATACCTGTGCATACCCGCACCATCCTCAATATCCTCCTGCTTGGGTCATCTAAATTACTCAAATGATAATTAGGTTCAAGTGAATATTAGTCAAGTTTATTATTATTCAATTTTAATCCCCCAAAGTACTACACTAGCATGACGTACCCAAAACCTGTACACTAAACCATAACCCAGGCGACAAGGAATAATAAGGAAGGATAAATGACACGGGATTCAAATTTAGACAGGCGTGCATGAAAATAAACTAATCCTTAATAGGTGCAATGTGGTCAAGGACACTTGCCTTGTTCTCCTGTTGGCTGCTGCTCAAAAACAAGATCCTGGAAAGACTTCAAACAGCTCTAGCCTATGCAAGCCACAATTCAACCTAGTTACTAGAGCACATAATTGCGGAATAGTAAAGAGAGGGTCAAGGAATGCTCATGATTTTTCCCGAGGTCTTGGAAGGATGACGCCTTCCCCTCTCCTCGTTGGACCACTCCCGCCGGAGTTTCGGTCCCTCCGGCCACCAAGTGGAGTTCTCGCCCAAGAGCCAGCAATCACTCCTAGAGTGAAGAAACGATGTGTGTCACCGCTACACAAAGCATAAGCTCGCCTCCCCCGAGAACTTGCCGGACTCCCTGAGCCAACATGGGTGCTCACGAGCGATGCCCCTTTCAACGGCGGAGCTCAACTGTGTACAAACGTGTGATGGCCTTCACAACCAATCACGATAGGCTCGATCACCGACACCTAACCAGTCTATGTCTCACCATAGATCAAGAGGAACAATCTAGATCACACCCTCAAGGACACCCTAGCCTTAGATGTGCAAGATGCTCAAGTTACTCTCCACTAGAACTCTCAAGATATGCAATATCTCCTACTAGTGCTCTCCTCTTTTCCTCTTGGACCTTACCAAATGCTCTTAGGTATTCCACTGGCCAAGAGAGGTTACAAAGAACCCAGCAATAAATTTATATAGGCTTCCAACCTCAAACTAGCCGTTGCTCCACGAAATCAGCTTCCTGGGCCATCTGACCGGACTGTCTGGTCTCTGCCTGACCAAACTATCCGGTCACTGCAGCACTATGCACAAACGGCTCTGACCCCTGCTGAAACTCCTGCTGACCGGACCGTACAGTCACCTCACCGGACCGTCCGGTCCGTTTCTCTCTCCAGTCCAGAAACATTTCGTGCAGCTACTCCCTCTCTGCCCTATGCAAGTCCTACTGACCGGACCATCCGGTCAGTAGACAGAGCATCCGATCTATATAGACTTTGGCACAAACTGATTTCTTGTTCCTGTGTTGTAGCCTCCGGATAGAACCACATAGTGACCGTATAGTCCGGTCACCACTGACCCCTCTATCCGGTCTCTATGTCCAGAAGCTGAAACTTATCATCCTCGCTTGACTTCATTTCCCTGCTTCTCCGAACAGCTCCTTGGCTTCTCCACTGTCAACTAGTGCCTGTGATTTCACCGAGCAACCTTGCACATCACCGACTAGACATGAATTAAGAGAATGACTTAGACCCCCTTGATAGTCCGGTTTTTCCTATGGACTCAAAGCCCTAACAACTAGACAAGTGTACCAAGCACTTTCACCATAGCTTGTTCTCCGATTTGATCCATCTTCATCAACCCTTGGACTCCATCAAGTTCACAAGCCTCCATGTTTGTGGTCATTGTCATCAATTGCCAAGGCAACTATCATTCATATGATTTATAATAGGTTTTAGAGATGATTCCTGCATAGACAACACTCGTGTAGATATTAGCCCACAATTTGATAGTTGTCATCTATCACCAAAATATCCATACCTTGAGGATCCAATCATCAATGGTCATGAAGCTTACAATCTCCGCCTTTTTGGTGATTGATGACAACCACTACTTACTCAAAGACATAATCAATAAACAACCGGGCTAAAAGAGCTACACAAAGATTGAGAGGAACCATAACAATATAAGAGAGAAACGCAAGGTCCTACTCAATCAAATATCATCTAGAGATACAAGGAAAAGAGAGAATAGCATACTCTAGTTGATAATCCATGCATGTCATGGCAATATATTAAAGGAAAGCATAAAGACATGCAATGCAAGACATGAATGATGAAATGCAACAGGTTAGCATGACAATGCATAAGAATTAAGAGCAACCAATCATCATCATGAAATCATAAACAGGCATACAAGATAATTAATGCATACAAGACACTGCATATGAGAATAAACCAAGTGAGATTAAAATGAGTCAAACGCAAGCGAATGAAAGCCATGACTCATCAAAATCCACGAACATCAAATAACTCCATCAAATGAAGATCCAAAAGTATCTATGTCCCAAAACTGATGTACACGTATGATCCCCCTAGATACAAGCTACTCTCGATCGCGCAGGATCACACTCCCACTCCCCCTAGACCTAGGACTCTTCTCCCCCTTTGGAAACAAGCACCAAAAAGTGGAAAACATGAACAACTAAGCGCTCGTGGTTGAAGGAAGTGGTGCAGTGACGTCCTCTGAAGGCTCTGCTCCGGGCTGCTCCTGTGCTGGATCCTGCTGTGCTCCCTGAGCCTGTGCCGCCTGAGCATCCACCTGCTCGAAGAAGTCCAGGTCCATAGGCAACTGATACCCTCTGTCCTGTGCTGCTGGAGTGATTGTGGCAGTCTCCTGAGCTGAAGTCTGTAGAAGAATGAGATCCGCCATGTCCTGCTGTGAGAAACCTCCACGGACAAGATCCTCTGCTGCCTGAGGAGTAAGAGTGATAACTGTGGTAGAAAGAGGTGGAGCTGTAGCTGTAACTGACTCTGGAGCTGGCTGGGAGTGTGCACGAGTGGTGTGAACAATATCTGAGAACAGGCTCCTCACTGGTAAGTGCTGAGAAGTGGAGAGTTCTGCCATCTGTGAAGTCAAAGAGTGTGAAGGAGAAACAAACAACGCAGACACAGAGAAAGCTAACACGGGGGAGAGCTGAGCTGAAGAGAGTGTCTGTCCTGCTGGACTGAGCTGTCATCAAGGAAGGAAGGATCCTGGCTCAGTCGGCAGCTGCTGGTACTGTGGAAGCACTGAAGGTCCTGGCTACTGACGCTCTAAGTCATCTCTGCCATCTGAGCCATCAGGGTGCTAATCATCATCATCTGCTGTCTCTGAAGCTCTGCCTGTCCCCTGATGACCTCCATCATCTGACGCCTATCTTCAGCTTTAGTCTGAATGAACTTACTCAGGCATGCTGCAAGAGCTGCTACAGTGGTGGCGTCACCTGACTGTGAACCTGTAGGCTAAGGGGGTGCTCCTGTACTAGCTGACTCAGGAACCACCGTCTTAGGGTGAGCTGCCTGCTCATGAGGGACTAGCGGTGACTCCTGCTCCTCCTCTCTCGTGTGCTGACTCGAGGTGGACTGCGATCCCCTGGGGACTCGAGGTGCGTAGCTAGTGGTCGCCTCAGGGAATGCCTTGTACTGCTCCTCTGTCACTAGGCCCATCCTCCTCAAGAGATAGTAGATATAGGGGCCGTAGACCAAGTGACGTCCTCCCACGCTCTCAGAGATAACCTCCTCCATCTCTCCAATTAATAAGTCTGCTAAGTCAAAGTGCTGTCTCCTTAGAAATCGCTGCTACAGCCCACCGGTGTAGAAGTGTGAACTCCTCTCTCTAGCTAGACCTAGTGATGATAGTCCTGGTGACTATCGCTCTTGCCACCTTGGCCTATGTGGTGAGTCTCGTAGGGCCTCTCTCAAAGCCTGGTGTGTGTGGGGGTGGGAAAGCAATCGACACCATATCATCTAAAGGTAGCTTCCCTCCCTAAGGTCTGTGGGGAGGTGCAAGTGTACCGTAGGCACTCTTGTAAAGCTTGAAGTCTGAAGTCAGGAGTCCTAGGTTAGCTATCAAATCTTATCTCGTGACTCGCTGTGGCTGCCCTATGAATAGAAACCAGAAGTCTGAGCAGTCTCTGGCAACCCATAGTGTGTTGTAGAACTCTAGCATCACATCCTCCCTGTACTTGTGTGGAGCAGTAACTAGCTCTGCTAGTCCTACCAAGTACGTAAAGTACTGCTCCATCTCTATGCCGGTGGCCGTCCTCATGTCCTCGTGAGTCCTGTACTACTGCGGCATGAAGAGTCTGTGCTTGTCCCTCGGGCTAAGGTAGCGTCTCAGACTCTCTCCAATCCTCCTCTAGAGGCCAGTCTAGTACCTCTCTCCAGCAGCGAGGTCTCTAGGGACTGGGACCCACTACTTGAAATGAACCAAGTGAAGTGCCTTAAGGTCCTTTGCAAGGACCTTAAGTATATCTAGCTCTCCGGTAGCCTGTGCCAAACTCTGCAGCCTCCTCGTGCACACTGCACAGGTGCACCTCGAGTCTCCTGCTCGGTGAGCTGTCCTCTAGGTAACAGTCTGCTCAGCCTCCTCAAACTCCTCCTCCTCTGACTCCTCCTCCTGCTGCCTAGAGGATCCCTGCTCCACAGTTCTCGACGACCTCTCCTGACGAGAAGTCGGAGTATGCTGCGTCCATGGTGGTGGTACAACTCCAACTATGAGAGGTGCAGTCCTCAGTTTGGTGCTCCTCCTGAGACCCTGACCCTCAGCTGGCTGGCTGATGATCAAACGTGAGCCAGGTGTCCTGCATGACTGCTCCATGGCATCCAAGTGCTGAGCCAACCTCCTAGCCCTCTCTGACTCTGGGTCCAGTCTCGGTCTCTTCTTGCTCTTGGGCTTTTCAGGCATCTTTCCCTTGCCCTTGTCCTATCCTGACCCTGCCATCACTGTTGACTGCCATCACTGTATAGATAGGATAAGCATAGACCCTAATACATCTATAAGCAAAGCACCGCTAGGAAAGAATGCGTAATAAAAATACGAGCACTAAATGAAGGACATGATCACTAGGAAAATATGCAAGGTAACAACAGTGATCATCGACTATGAGTGGCTGGTGCGAGTCATCTAGTGTGTAGTCAAATAATGAGCAATAAAACTAACTGTAGACTAGACATGAGACATCCCTAGACATGCAATTTATAGATAAACAAGAATTTAATTGCATCCTAGGTTGAGCCAATTAACTAATTAATGCAACTAAAGACTAGGCATTTATCCAAATTGCATCAATTAAAGCTAATTGCTCAAGAATTAGGGTATAACCGATGAAAAGAGAGATTAGTACGATACCCTGGAGGACACGAAGCCGAAACCAGATGAGAACGCACAGCCGATCGCCTAAAGCTAGCTTTGCCTTGTCGGCAATGGAGGTGGAGGGAGAAAAGGGGTAACCTTTTTCCTGACAATCAGCAGAGGGGTTGAGCTGGGCGATGAGGGTCCTTGGGTGCGTGCACCTGGAGCAAGTGAGGGCGACGGCGCATGGCGACAGTGGCGCTGCTGATGCCAGTGGCTTGCGGCGGTAGCGGCAGCGCTGGAGGTGATGCGTGTGGTGGCGCAGCGATGGAGCAAGGCGGCGAGATGGCTGCGCACGGTGCGGCAAGGGCGAGCGACGGCGCTCAGATGCAGAGGCAGCATGGCACGATAGTTTGTCGGGGCGGGGGCGAGGCGAGCTCGGCGGTGGAGACGAGGCAGCGGCGAGAACACGAACCCGGCTCGGTCGAGAAGAACGGAGAAACGACAAAAATTGGTCTGACTTGATTTTGACCAAGGTCAAATGGACACCAACGGCCGAGATCACATGAGGACGCGATCAACGGTCCAGATTGGAAGAAGCTTCGTGTGACAAAACTAACTGATTGGACGGTCCGCTCTAAACACCATACCGTCCAGTCACTCCAACCTGGTTGGGAATCAAAGTTTTGTGAACAAAACATCGTGTAGACCGGACCGTACGGTCACTTCCAGAAATTTGTTGAGTCAAGGATTTTCTCCATTTTCCAAGTGCCCTCGCTAAACACACAAATAAACACTGCACTTGAAATATGAAGGGAACTCTCAAGCACTCTTTTCAAATAGTGGCTCTCTATGGCCTTATAATTTTTGCAAATGCCAAATAAAGGATTGAGCAAACATGAACCAAGGCAAATAAGAATCAAATGCGTATGTATGAGCCTTAGTCCATGAACCGTGCGAGTGGATTTAACCTCGGAGTTCATAAGAGCTTGCTCAATGGGCGTGAAGCACAATCCTTTCCTTTGGTCACACATATGGAGAAGTAATCTCATATAGAGCATTAGGCACAAATATCTCCAAGTGGGACAAGCCTCCTTTGTGTTTCCTATATGATGCATGCAACAAGCATTTTACATATGCATTGAAAGTAAACATGCCATGTGAATGCAAGCAATATTAAAAACAAGACACAAAGGAAACCTAACAATGTCAAGTTTGAACCCCTCCCATGCTTACTCACTATAAGCCATACCCTTGCCTTGAGAGAAGTCAAACCACCATCTCAAGCACTCCCCGTTGCTTAGAGCTATCTTGGATGGGTTAGACATTGACTAATTTTTATGTGTTTTTCTTTTAGTTATTTACACATGCATGGATGCAAAGCATACTAGTCACAAAGGACTCCTAATTACCATGCAATCCAAGAGAAAGAAAAACATACTACAACTACCGAGAACAAACATGGTTACCTCCCTCATGAGTGGATAGGTCCTTGAGGTCCATGTCACTTGTGGTGGACTTCACATGATCTTCATGAAAGCGCTCGGTCCACCACCACCACCATCTAGGTCTTGTTCTTGGGCACCCACTTGTACGTAGCCGATCTCTCAAGATCAACTATGCACTTAGGCACCCATATGCTCTTGACCTTCCTCTTATTGTTTGGTAGTCCCAAGGCCTTAGCTTTCACCTTGCCATCCTTCTTCCTAAAAATCTTAAAATGGGTATTCTCATGGAACAAGTTAGCGTTAGGCAAAACAATGAAGGTCCTCACCATGGGACAATCCTTGGTGGCGTGGTCATCCTTGCAACACCTCTTGCAATAGTAGTCGTCGGTAAGAAGAGGTTTGATCCATACGGGGATGGAGTCACTCGTCCCTATGATGTTGATGGCGGAGGGATATGAGCCAAGTCCCCGTTGGGAGACATTGTTCACAAGGTTCCTCCCAAGAATCTCCTTTTGGATGGCTCTACCATATGTGAGCCTCTCAAAGCCATCCATCATCATCTTCCTCTCTTCCTTGAGCTTGTGATATTCTTCCAAAACAAATGGCTCAAGAAAAGAAACCTTGACCGAGGTGGTTAGTTCATCACACATAGTAGAAGCATCACTCTTAGATGAACTAGAGGAGGGACAGGCAAGGTTATCCACATTTATGGCCTCATAAGTAATCTCAAGGGCCTCATACTTCTCACATAGCTCTACATGATCACCCTTGAGTTTGTCAAAACTCTTGTTTAGGACCTCATGAGAAGTGACAAGGTCCTTGAGCTCACTCTCAAGCTCACCAACACGGTCCTTAGCCAACTTACACTCTTTTCTTACCACATCCAACATTTTGGATTTCTTGATGGTGATGTCATGGGCTTGCTCAAGCATACTCCAAAGCTCGGTACATGAGAGCTCGTCATCATCGCTGCCGTTGCTGCTCTCATCCTCACTCTCCCTATGTTGGCTCACGGCCATAAGACATGTGGGAGGTGGAGGAAGAGCTCATGGAAATATGGTCTTGATCATGGCTAGGCCGGCAACTTCTTCATCACTTGAGGAAGAGGACTCATCAGTTGAGTTATCACTTGTCCACTCTCCAACAAGGGCCTTGCGAGAGAACTTCTTCTTGTAGTCTTGAGCTTTGCCTTTGTCTTTGCTCTTGTCCTTGTTGAAGTGTCTCTTCTTCTTTTGCTTGGCCTTGGGGTCTTCTTCTTCTTCTTCACTTGAATCTTGTGACTTGAATGCTTCTTTCTTGGGCTTTGGGCACTCTCGGACAAAGTGATTCTTTGAGCCACAATTGAAGCACTTGCCCCTTGACGTGGAAGAAAACTTGTTCTTGAAGGTCTTCATCTTCTTCATGAGAAGAGCCAAGTCCTTGGTCAAGTCACAATCATCATCATCTTCTTCATCATCATCCTCAATGATCACCTTCTTCTTGTTCTTCTTGCTCTTGCTAGATTCTTGCTTGTCAGCTGGTAGAGCAAGGTTGGATGGTTGAGGATAATCCATCCCCAACTAGTAGCTCTCGAAGGCAGGAATCTTGCCAAGTACATCCTTCATGGTATTGGTCTTGAGGTCAGCTTGCAAGATGAAGGTGATGATGGACTCATACTTGGGGTCCTTGAATAGGCTTAAGAATCTTCTTATCACCTCAATGGGATTCATCTTGAAATCATCCCCAAGTGCGTTGATCTCCTCCACTTGTACATGAAAACGAGAATAGACAGTGTTAGCTCTCTCATGTGGCAATCTAGTGAATTTATCATACTTGTTCTTCAGCACATAGTATCTTTCCTCTTTGACATCACTGGTGCCCTCATGGAGCCTCTGAATCTCAGTCCAGGTACCATGTGCTATGGAACTAGCATCCAACTGAGCAAAAACATCCTTAGAGATGTAAGCAAATAGAGCATTCTTAGCCTAAGCATTGCACTTAATAAAATCTGGCTTAAGTAGGTTCACATCCGCATCGGACTCGTGAGTGACCATCCATATCTCTGGATCAAGGGACTGCAGGTAGGCTTGCATGTGAGCCTTCCAATGAGCATAGCCCTCCCCATTGAATATGGGAACATTCCCTGCCTGTTCCGGCATCCTTACTCAAGGCGGTGAAGCCTCAAAGATGAGCACTTGGATCTGATACCACTTGTAAGGACCGAAGGCATACCGGGGGGGGGGGGGCGTGAATTGGTAAGCCGCTCACAAACCCAAATACTTCAATTTTCACTTCTTGAGCCTAGCAAGAGAAGCAACCTAAACAATTCTAGTAGGCCAAGACTCTACACATTCTAGTGTTCATGATAAGATAAAGCGCGGAAGCCAAACACACTAGCCTATGCAAGCCATAATTCAACCTAGTTACTAGAGCACACAATTGTGGAATAGTAAAGAGAGGTTCAAGGAATACTCATGATTTTTTTCCCAAGGTCTCGGAAGGATGGCGCCTTCCTCTACTCCTCGTTGGAACACTCCCGCCGGAGTTTCGGTCCCTCCCGCCACCAAGTGGAGTTGTCACCCACGAGCCCACAATCACTCCTAGAGTGAAGACACAGTGTGCATCACCGCTGCACAAAGAACAAGCTCGCCTCCCTCAAGAACTTGCCACACTCTCCGAGCCGACATGGGCGCTCACTAGCGATGCCCCTTTCAACAGCGGCCTCAAACCGTGTACAAACGTATGACAGCCTTCACAACCAATCATGATAGCCTCGACTACCAACACCTAACCGGTCCAGGTCTCACCATAGACCAAGAGTAACAATCTAGATCACACCCTCAAGGGTGATACGACTGTCCAAAGTCTGTGCAACGGAGCTTCATTCTCTGCTGCATTGTTAGACGTGCGGAAATGCATTCGGAGGACATATCGCAAATTAGCTCCATCTGGGGATGTCAATACGACCCCTGCTCCGGCATCCTCCAGGTGTAGGGAACCATCAAACGTCATTGTCCAATAGCTTAGTTCTTTCGGGGTGGGCGGTAGTCCAAATTCTATCCACTCGGCAACAAAATTAGATAATGCCTGACCTTTGATCGGGTCATGGAGTTTGAAAGCGATGTCATATGATCCAAGCTCGACGGCCCACTTGGCTATTTTTCTAGTTTCTTCTCGGTTGTGGAGCAGTTTGCCCAGACCGAATGATGTATGGACCTTGATTGGATGTTCCTCAAAGTAGTGCTTCAACTTCTGAGATGTCATCAGTAATGCATAAACTAACTTCTGAAGCTGGAAGTATCGTACAATACAATCTGATAGGACCTCACTGACGAAATAAACCGGCCGCTGCACCTTTTGAGCCTTGCCATCTTCCGCCCGCTCCACCGCCACCACCATGCTGACCATGTGTATGGTTGCGGAGATGTACAACTACAAAGTTTCCTTTAGCTCTAGGGGAGTTAGCACCAATGGGCCACTAATATAGGCCTTAAATTCATCCAAAGCCTTCTGTGCTTCATCATTCCAAATGAATGAATCTTCCTTCTTGAGTAGCTCAAAGAAAGGTAATCCTCGGACACCGAGTCGCGACATGAACCAGTTGAGTGCTACCATACAACCGGTTAAGTTTTGAATGTCCTGTTGTGAATACGGGGGTCCCATTCATAATATGGCATTCACCTTTTCTGGATTTGCTTCGATCCCTCGATATGAGACCAGAAAGGCGATAATTTTCCTGACAGGACGCCGAAGATGCACTTCTCGGATTGAGCTTCATATTGTATTTGCAAAGATTGTCGAATGTCTAATCCAAGTCTGATATCAAGTCAGAGGAGAGTCGGCTCTTGACTACCACATCATCAATGTAAGCCTCTACATTTCTCCCTATCTGGTTGTCCAGGCATTGTTGCATAGTTCGTTGGTCGGTGGCACCAGCATTTTTCAACCCAAAGGGCATTGTTGTGTAGCAAAAAGCCTTGAATGGTGTAATGAACGAAGTTTTGAGCTGGTCGGATTCATTTAAGGGAATTTGATGGTACCCCGATTAGGCATCTAAGAAGCACAACAAAGCGCATCCAGCCGTTGAATCGACCACCTGATCTATTCGAGGAAGGGTGAATGGATCTTTGGGACAGGCTTGGTTAAGGCCAGTGTAATCCACGCACATCCACCACTCTTTATTCTTTTTTCTCACCAGGACCGGGTTGGCTAACCAGTCGGGGTGAAAAACTTCTTTGATAAAATAGGCTGCCAATAATCGGTTGATTTCTTTTCTAATCACATCCTTTCGGTCCTGCAAAAATTGTCTAAGTCGCTGTCTAATAGGCTTAGCGTGGTCTCGAACATGAAGTTTGTGCTCAGCCTTTTCCCTTGGAACACCCAGCATATCAAAGGGTTTCCATGCAAATATGTCTTTGTTATTTTGAAGAAAAAGGATGAATGCGCTTTCCTATTTATCACCTAAATTGACACCAACATTGGCGGTATTGGATACATCATTATCATCTAAATGGATCTTCTTTGACTCCATGGCTTTTGCCTACACCGTGGCCTTCAGCGTCTTCTTGGAGGGCGAGTCGAGCATGGCCTCCTCGGCCCTTGTGATCTCTGCCTTCAATTCGACGAGCTTTGATGCTACCACCTTCTTTTCTGTCAGCTCACAACTGCCGTTGTTGCAGTTGATGATGACATCACTCCTAAGGATACATGTAACACTCCTCCAATTCTGGACTTGCAAAGTCCAATGACTAGAGCTCGTGCATGACGACTAAATTTAGAGGTGAGCTCGTTCCTACGTTCTTCATTATATGTCACTTTTGAGAATGGTTTGCTACCTAATGATTATATTGTAATTAGGAACCATGGAGAGGACCAGGAGATGATGGTAGAAGGACTTGGAGACGTGGAGGACCAGCAAGGACGTGGAAGGTGGAGGCCCAACCAAAATTGGCTTCGAGTCCGTTTCGGGGTTCAGGACCAGTCTGCACTAAAACGGATGCCAAGGACGTATACGGACTCGGATTTGGACATTCTACATATGCCCGGAAAGATAAGAAGAATACCTTCCCAATGCCGTCGGTCTCATATGAAAATTCATCTGGAGTCATCAGGAATCATCAAAACAAGAGAGGGTCCAGAATCTGTTTCGGTGCTGCGTCACCTGTTTTTGGCCTTTGGTCTTTGTATCTAGTTGAGCCCAATTAGGGGTGCATCCAGAGGGTCTTGCACGACCCTAGGGTCTTCATATACAGCCTCCACCGCACCATTAGGGTTTGGGTTTTGCTTAGATTATTCTGTTCATAACAGTTTTGCCGTCATCACGGTTTGTGAGACCCCAACTTCGTGAGATTCATAATACATCTACAATTGTATTGCCTTCTTCTTTGTTCTTGCTTGTGTTCTTGATTCGCAGGTAGGGATTAGCCTTCTCGGCGAGGTCAATCATTTTAGGATGGTTGATAACCAGAGGAGACGTCGTGTTGCGATTGCGGGGTTTAGAACATGCTGTTCTGAAGCCGGATCGATTTGTGTGTCGTCTCCGACCAAATCAACGTATCTAGAACCTTTCGGAAGATCGGGAACCCTTGTCCACTTCAAGTGGTAATCAGAGCTTCAGGTGCACCGTCAGGTTCGCACTACCCTTAGTTAATTTCGTTTTGTGTTCATCCTATCATCCACAGAAAAGCCAAAAAAAAATTTTCCCCTCCGTCTATAACCACGTGTTTAGCCTTTGCATATTTCAATTTCAGAGTCCATAGTGTTGAGTTTGTGCCATAGTTTTTGTTTAGTCGCTGGTTTAGTTTGTGTTTTTGTCATCAGTAGTGTTTCCCTTGCAACCCTAGCCGCCATCCCCTTCACCATCCTCTGTTCTATCGGCTTTGTGTGCTAGGGTTGATTGATCGATACAGCCACCCTAATCCAACCCTCAAACACCTCGGACCAATCCCCACAAATTCCACTTTCCGCTGCATCCACGCCGCAAAAAAAAAATCTTACCCGATTCTAAACCCGACCCCAAACCCGACTCGGGTTTCTTGAAAACCGACTCCGACCCCCCTTCGGTAAAACGGGCATAACTTTTCGCTCGGTTGTCCGTTTTGGCTGAAATGTTTACAGGAGATTCTTGACTCAAAGTTGGGCATATCCACACTTGGCTACACCTTGTGTGCCCTCGTCAAAAAATTCATAAAAAATCGGGAAGGTAAAGAAAAAATTGATTTAAGTTTAAACCCGACGTTTTCTGCAACTTGAAGATTTTCTGTAGGCCACATCCTACCTCTGTTTGAGCTGAAATTTTTTGTGGATTCTCCTACATTGTTAGTGAGTTGGATAAAAATATCAAAAAAATAAAATAAAAAAAAAGAAATTTGGGATTTCTACTAATGCTACATCTAGCCCCCTGAAATTTCTGGATTTGGCTGTTTTGCACTTAGCCCCCTGTTATCGCCTGTTGTGCCTTTGTCTCCTTGTTTCTACTTTGCTATCACTACTGTTCTAGGACATACTTAGACTAGCAACTAGGGACAAGTTACTTGGGCACTTATTCAGCTTTACTATCTATTTTTGATTTGTGTGCCACTCACATATATATATATATATATATATATTTGGCCTTCCTAGCTCTACATATGTCTTCTGGACAGCACACAGGTTATTTTGTGACCCTTGCAATCGTGGAACACATCTCTCTGGTATCCTTTGATTTGCTTTTCAGAACTTTGTAAGAGCTTTGTAAGGAGTTTCCTTTTGTTGTGTTGAGAGGCACCACTGCTTAGCTGTTTTATTGGGATAACCTTCACTGTTTGTTTCCTATTTTGGTGTTTGTGATGGTAGGAAGTGACGATGGAGAGATGGCTTCACTCTCACAATTTGCTGAGTGCGTGAGCCAAGAGCAGCTCCAGAAGGCTTTGCAGGCTGCTCAGAGTGATTTGGCAGAGACGATCACCAGAGCCGTTACTGATGCGGTCAGCAAGCTTCACATTGGAGAAAGCATCGAGCGGTTAGAGAAGCGGGTCTCTAAGTTAACCGATCAGGTTGTTGCGTTGGAGACCGCTCCTAAACCCAACAATACGAACAACAATAACAACAACAACGATGTTGAAGACGTCCATGATGAAGACACGGTGTATAAGGCTGATGGCACCGTGGATAGGTCAGCTACAAGGACCGCACGATTACGACGTCGTTTGCAACATAATACTCAAGGTATGGGTGGTTTCCATAACTACAACCGTCGTCCACACGGTAACTATGCTCCAGATGACCCGTATGCTAAAATTAAGTTTTCAATTCCTTCGTTTTCGGGTCAGTATGATGGTGATGTTTATCTTGATTGGGAGATGACTGTAGAACAAAAATTTAATGCCCACCTTGTTTCTGAACAATATAGAGTTAGACAAGCTACTAGTGAGTTTAAGGACTTTGCTATTGTTTGGTGGAGTGGTCTAGCTGCTGAAACTGATTTGCCTACTACTTGGGAAGAACATAAGGTGGCAATGCATGATCGTTTTGTTCCCCCTTCTTTTTATAGAGAGATTCGTAATAAACTGTAGCGTTTAGAACAAGGAGATAAAACTGTTCAGGAGTACTTTAGTGAGCTTCAGAAGGATTTGATTCGTTGTGCTGTAGTTGAAAAAGTAGAGGATCAGATTTGTTGCTTTTATTCTGGTTTAAGAAAAGAAATTCAGGACATCCTTGATTATAAAGAATATTATACCCTCACCCAGTGTTTTCAGTATGCTATGCTTGCAGAGAAAGAATCACAGGGACTTTTCCAGGCTTTTGAGGAGTACAGCAAGTCCAGGAACTCCTACCCCCCATGGTCGACGGGAACTTCGGGGCTGCCCAGGCCATCTTTCCGGCCGCCCCCACCAGCAGCTACCAAGGGAACCAGTGTTGTTTCTGCAGCCCCAAGATCAGCCCCTGCACCTTCTACGCGCTCAGGTAAACTTTCTGTGCAGGTACCAGCTAGTAGTGCCTCCTCTGTTGCTTCGACAGGGCGCACTACAGGGATTCAGTGCCACCGCTGCCATGGACTTGGTCATATGCAAAAAGATTGTCCAAGTAGGCGGGCCTATGTGGCGACAGACGATGGCAGTTACATGAGCACCTCTGATGTGGAGGATGAGGAGGAGGACGTCGCTGCCACCAGCAGTGACCTTGTCCTTGGAGGCGGAGACACCACGGGATACATGAACATTATTGTTCAATGTGTCCTTAGCACACAAGTTCATCAGCCCGAGACGATGCAGCGCCACAACTTGTTCCAGATTTTCTTCGTCATCAAGAACTGCCGAGCATGTGTCATCATTGATGGAGGGAGCTGCAATAACTTGGTGAGTTCTGATGTGGTCAACAAGCTTGCTTTGACCACACGTCCACATCCACATCCATACTACATTGAGTGGTTAAACGACTCTGGCAAAGCTAAGGTAATACAAACTTGTAGAGTTCCTTTTTCCATTGGTTCTTATGTGGATTCTGTTGATTGTGATGTTGTACCCATGCAAGCATGTTCACTTTTATTGGGTAGACCTTGGGAATTTGATAATGATGTTGTACACCATGGTAGAAGTAATAAGTACACTTTTATGCATAAAGGAACTAAAATTACTTTGTTACCAATGACCCCTGCTGAAATTGTACAAGCTGATTTAGAAAGAGCTGCTAGTTTGAAAAATAATGGTCTTGAAATTCAACAACCTGTTAATTCTAATTCTACACCTAGTAATGTTAATGATTCTACAAGTTCTAAGGGTGCTGGAATTAAATTACAAGGTCGTTCATGTCTTGCAACAAAATCTGAGCTTGCTGAAATTTCTGATAATGATGATATTTGCTATGCTTTGATATGCAAAGAAGCTTTGTTTTCGCTTGATGATGTTGCTTCTAGTGCTGTGTCTCCTGCTGTCACTAACCTTTTGCAGGAGTATGAGGATGTTTTTCCAGCTGAGATACCCCCGGGATTGCCACCTTTGAGGGGATTGAGCATCAAATTGATTTGATTCCAGGTGCTACTTTGCCAAACCGTGCTGCTTATAGGACCAACCATGAGGAGACTAAGGAGATACAATGACAAGTTCAAGACCTTTTGGATCGTGGGTATGTTCGTCAATCACTTAGTCCTTGTGTTGTTCCTGTACTTTTGGTTCCTAAGAAAGATGGTACTTGGCGTATGTGTGTAGATTGTAGAGCCATTAATAATATTACTATTAGGTATCGTCATCCTATTCCTAGGCTAGACGACAAGCTTGATGAGTTATGTGGTGCTATAATTTTCACTAAAATTGATTTGCGTAGTGGCTACCATCAAATTAGAATGAAACTTGGAGACGAATGAAAAATAGCTTTCAAAACCAAATTTGGATTATATGAGTGTTTAGTAATGCCTTTTGTTTTAACTAATGCACCTAGTACTTTCATGCGCTTGATGAATGAGGTTTTAAGAGCTTTCATTGGCAAATTTGTGGTAGTTTACTTTGATGATATCTTGATTTATAGCAAATCTATAGATGAACATATGAATCATTTGCGTGCTGTTTTTGATGCTTTATAAGATGCACGTTTATTTGGTAACCTGGAGAAGTGCATCTTTTGCACGGATCGAGTCTCTTTTCTTGGCTATGTTGTGACTCCACAGGGAATTGAGGTGGATGAGGTGAAGATTGAAGCCATAAAGAGCTGGCCTGTACCAAAAACTATCACACAGATGAGAAGTTTTCTTGGTCTTGTAGGTTTCTACCGCCGCTTTGTCAAAGATTTCAGCACCATTGCTGCACCTTTGCATGAGTTGACAAAGAAGGGCATTGATTTCCATTGGGGTAAGGTACATCATGAGTCTTTTGATGCTTTGAAGGATAAACTTACACATGCACCATTGCTGCAATTTCCTAATTTTGATAAGATTTTTGAGCTTGAATGTGATGCTAGTAGTATAGGCATTGGTGGTGTTTTGATGCAAGATAGTAAACCTGCTGCATACTTTAGTGAGAAAATTACTGGCCCTATTTTGAATTACTCCACGTATGATAAGGAATTGTATGCACTTGTACGTATTTAGAGATGTGGCGTCATTATTTGTTGCCCAAAGAATTTGTTATTCATTCTGATCATGAATCACTTAAGTATATTCATTCTCAATGTAATTTGAATCGTAGACATACTAAATGGATTGAGTTTATTGAGTCTTTTTCTTACATTATTAAACATAAGAAAGGGAAGGATAATGTGATCACTGATGCTTTATCTAGGCGCTATACTTTATTGTCTCAACTTGATTGTAGAACTTTTGGACTTGAGGCAATTAAAGAACAATATGCTGCTGATGTTGATTTTAAGATGTACTGCTGCATTGTAAAGAAGGTCGTGCATGGAATAAATTTGTGTTGAATGATGGATTCTTGTTTAGAGCTAACCGCCTATGCATTCCAGTTGGTTCCGTTCGTCTTTTGTTGTTACAGGAGGCGCATGGAGGTGGATTGATGGGTCATTTTGGTGCCAAGAAGACGGAGGATATTTTGGCCACACACTTCTTTTGGCCAAGGATGAGGAAAGATGTTGAGCGCTTTGTTGCTCGCTGCACTACATGTCAAAAAGCTAAGTCTCGTTTGAATCCACATGGTTTATACATGCCACTTCCTGTTCCTTCTATTCCTTGGGCGGATATTTCTATGGACTTTGTTTTAGAACTGCCTAGGACTAAGAGGGGGAGTGATAGTATTTTTGTTGTTGTGGATAGATTTTCTAAGATGGCACACTTTATACCATGTCATAAAACTGATGATGCTAGTTATATTGCTGATCTCTTTTTCAAAGAAATTGTACGTTTGCATGGTATGCCTTCTACTATTGTTTCAGATCGTGATGCAAAATTCTTGAGTCACTTTTGGCGCACGCTTTGGAATAAGTTGGGTACAAAGTTGTTGTTTTCTACAACTTGTCATCCACAAACTGATGGACAAACTGAGGTGGTGAAGAATGTTTGCCTCATGTTGAGTTTGCATATAATCGGGCAACACATTCTACTACCAAGGTAAGTCCTTTCAAGGTAGTGTATGGTTTTGATCCCCGTACTCCACTTGATATACTTCCTCTACCTATTCATGAGAGAGTTCATGTTGATGCTAAGCAACGTGCTGAATTTATTTTGAAAATGCATGAGACCACTAGACTTAGCATTAAAAAGATGAATGACTAGTATAAAATTGCTGGTAGTAAAGGTAGAAAAGAAGTAAAACTTGATGTAGGAGATTTAGTATGGTTACACTTGAGAAAAGATAGTTTTCCAGATTTGAGAAAGTCTAAATTAATGCCTAGAGCTGATGGTCCTTTCAAAATAATTGAGAAGATTAATGATAATGCATATAAACTTGAGTTGCCTCCCGAGTTCGGGGTTTGTCCTACTTTTAACATTTCAGATTTGAAACCATATTTGGGAGAAGAGAATGAGCTTGAGTCGAGGACGACTCCTCTTCAAGAGGGGGAGGATGATGAGGACATCACTCCTAAGGATACATGCAACACTCCTCCAATTCTGGACTTGCAAGGTCAAATGACTAGAGCTCGTGCACGACGACTAAATTTAGAGGTGAGCTCGTTCCTACGTTCTTCATTATATGTCACTTTTGAGAATGGGTTGCTACCTAATGATTATATTGTAATTAGGAACCATGAAGAGGACCAGGAGATTATGGGAGAAGGACTTGGAGACGTGGAGGACCAGCAAGGACGTGGAAGCCAAGGTGGAGCCCCAACCAAAATCGACTTCGAGTCCGTTTCAGGGTTCAGGACCAGTCTGCACTAAAACGGATGCCCAGGACGTATACGGACTCGGAATTGGACGTTCTACATATGCCCGGAAAGATAAGAACAAGACCTTTCCAATGCCGCCGGTCTCATATAAAAATTCATCCGGAGTCATCGGGAATCGTCGGAACAAGAGAGGGTCAAGAATTTATTTCGGTGCTGCGTCACCTGTTTTTGGCCTTTGGACTTTGTATCTAGTTGAGCCCAATTAGGGGTGCGTCCAGAGGGTCTTGCACGACCCTAGGGTCTTCATATACAGCCACCACCGCACCATTAGGGTTTGGGTTTTGCTTAGATTATTCTGTTCATAACAGTTTCGCCGTCATCACGTTTTGTGAGCCCCCAACTTCGTGAGATTCATAATACATCTGCAATTGTGTTGCCTTCTTCTTTGTTCTTGCTTGTGTTCTTGATTCACAGGCAGGGATTAGCCTTCTCGGTGAGGTCAATCGTTTTAGGACGGTTGATAACCAGAGGAGACGTCGTGCTGCGATTGCGGGGTTTAGAACATGCTGTTCTGAAGCCGGATCGATTTGTGTATCGCCTCCGACCAAATCAACATATCCAGAACCTTTGGGAAGATTGGGAACCCTTGTCCACATCAGCAGTCATACGAGGTCCGAACATCCGAACAAAGTGAAATGACTCTGTTTGGCCCTGGTAGCTTCATCATCATATACGGGTAGTGAGGTATGGTCATGAACTTGGCAATGTCTGGTCGCCCTATGATGGCGTGGTAGGTGGAGTCCAGATCCACAACCACAAAGGTAATCGCTTCGTCCTGTAGTTCTCCCGAGTGCCGAACGTCACTGGCAGAGTGATTTGCCCTAGGAGAACTATCTGCATGCCAAGGATCACGCCATGAAATGGCGATCTGCTTGTCTTGAGGTCGGTCAAAGGTATGTTGAGCTCCTTGAAGGTCTTCATGAAGAGGATGTCCAGACTGCTGTCGCCATCCACCAGGACCCTATTTAACCAGACTCAGTTTTCAGTCGGTGTCAGTACTAAGGGATATTTCCTGGGTTTAGGGATGTGATCCAGATGGTCTGATCAATCAAAAGTAATAGGAACCTCATACCAACGTAGGTAGTGAGGTACCGCTGGTGAGACCGAGTGAACCTCTCTGTACAGGATCTTCTGCTGGCGCTTGGAGTCTGCTGTCAACCTACCATAGATGTAGTAGACCGCACGCTCAGGATCTTGGAATTCCTCCTTGTCCTCATCTTGGTTGTCCTTATCCGCATCCTTTCTGCCACCTTTCAGAATCCAGGGGCGGACTTTGTAGACCTGCAAAGCGTGATGTGCGAAATTTTTCATCTTGAAGCATTCTCTAGCCTTGTGCGCACCATCATGCAACAGACAACGACTGTTGGTAGTTTCTAAATGCCTATTTTATCTACCAAAAAGGGATGTTTCGCGTCTTAATTTGGTGATTTGGACTAATGATTCACCTCATATTTGCATATATTTGTAGTTGTTCTGTTTTGGATATAATCGCAGGAAACAAGTGTAAAACAGGGCCAGATACGGCCAGATGTGGAGCCGCGCCGATCGGCGCAGAAGGAAAAGATGACGAAAGCACGACCCAGTCCGAGAAGGATGAAGGCCTAGCCCAATATGAGTCATAGTCGGTGGAAGTTGACCTAATCCCGTCAAGTATAAAAGGAAGATAATTATCAAGAGCCAAGGATGACAGAGACGGACGGCAATCACGAGAATCAGTTATTAGAACTAGGGTTCCAGGATATTGGCGGCGAAGGTTGGTCAACACCAACGAGATCCACCAGAAGGAAGGTCGCACCGATCGGCTCGTGCGCATTCCAGTGCTATTTCTCATACCTCTGCTATGTCTACCGGAAGGATGAGTGAGTAGTCTCATATTCTCTTCTCTGGTGCAGGGATCTGGTCATGTAACTCTCATACTTATTGATACTCTCTCGATGAATTTAATCTATGTGATAAACTTAATTGCACATCTATCTATCCTTTTCATTAGTGTATCGGCCAATACACTTTTGCCCATTACATAGTGCAAGAAACCAGTGGGGAGCTAATAGCCTCTGTAGTGTCAGCCGGGGTGAACGAAACCACCATGTCTTGTAGAATATTAGAGTCAACACTTGAGTTGATAAGAATAAGGTTGCAAGCTAGTGAACCAATCCTAAGGAGAGAATCCTTCATTATCCTGTTACCTCTTCAATAACATTCGCCCTTCACTCTCTCACCATCATCATTCACACCAAACAACCCATTGCAATTTGTTAGTAACCCTCTAATAGTAATTGTTTTACTCATTCCTTGTGGATTCGATCACCTTGGAATACTCTGAGGGAAAAAGAGCTACAACTATATACCATCCTCTTGCGGTATATAAGTGGGTGCGTAATTACGACCAACAAGGACCGTAGTGCATTTTGTCAAAGTCATCCTGAGTGGCCTGTCTTTTCTGATTGGGGCGCTCCGTGTTGGCCACCGTTCGGTCTTGCTTGCGCTTCCTGTCACCGTCCTTGCTGTAGTTGGACGGGCCCGACTGATTGTGATTTTGTGGTGCTTCATCCTTATACTAACGAACTTGGGAGAGGGCCGAGTTGACAGCCGCGTATTTATCAGCCATGGTGAATAGTTCCTTGGCCGACAAACCTCCGACAGTATCTATGTTGGTGGCCCTTAAAGCCCAATATCGGTCACCAACCGGTCGGGAAATGCAAGGTAAAGACCAAAGTTTCATGAATATTTGTTTAAACTAATAAAGTCCCACAAGCTTTGGTGAAATATGTGTTTGCAGGTCGGGAAATGCAAGGTAAAGACCAAAGTTTCATGAATATTTGTTTAAACTAATAAAGTCCCACAAGCTTTGGTGAAATATGTGTTTGAAGGTTCAAAAGGGCAAAAATTATGTAAAAACATGAAGCAACGCCCCATTGGCCGATACTGCTGTAAAACAGCGGCTGACAGGGTCGTATGTGGCTGAAATCAGGGCCCGGGCAGGGTCGTGACAGCTGAAATCAGGACCTAGCCGACAAGGTCATATCAGGCTGAAATCAGCCACCCAGCTAGTCAAAACAGAGTCTCATCAGGCTGAACCAATCCAACCCAGCCGACCCTGCAAAACACTCCATCATGAGGCCGTTTTCCATCCCCGGACTAAGGAAGGTAAAAATGGAAGAAGTAAAGGAGGCATCCACGTGGCACAACTTGGACAAGTGAAGACATGACCTAGATAGGGTCAGCACCAAAAAGGGGCCGCCGCCCAGCCTACCCCGCCGCCCGGCCTGGGAATTTCCTCCCAGGGTGTCTAGCCCACTTGGCCCATCATGCCAACTGACGCCAAGTGTATAATCTAAGGCTTGAAGTGCCCACCGACTCTCCTCCACCTTGAAGTACCCACCGAGTCTTCGCCACCTATAAATAGAGGGGAAATTCGGCAGAAGTGAAGAAAATAGAGAAGAAATAAGCATTAGTCCCAAGTTTTACCCAAGTAGAAGAGGAGAGGTGTAGGAGGAGGAGTTTAGGATGCTGGCTCCTTCAACTTGTGCCTCGGGGATTGAAGCTCCTGCGTGAGTAATCTCCCTCATCTTCGGGGCCGGGTAACATGTAGTAGAATTCTTGCCCAAGTAATAAAGTGAGTATTTCTATCCTTTTATTCTATGGGATCCTCGTGCATAACTTTTTATTGCTTCGCAACATTATCTTGTTATGTTTACCAATTCTAGAACTGGTATGAAAGTCTATGTTTAGACGTGGTGTTTAGACTTAGCTTTCCTGGGATTGCATTCGTCCCCACAGGCTGTGTGGTAGGCGGCAGGTGGTGATAGCCCTGTCCGTCCAATATTGAATTCCACCACGTTCAGGAAGTCTCATGCAGGGTTGTCTAGCGTTAACGTGCCCACTAGTACATGAGGTTAGTTACCGACCCTTACATGTGGATTGTTATCGTGCCCCGAAGCAGATATTGGAAATAGAATTCTCACTAAGTTACTTGGAGAAGGTTCACTATATTAGATTTCCTGGCCCAGGAACTTCTTCTCCCTATAGAATACACTTTGTTTTGCCCCCTTCATCACTAGGACTTGATAGATTAGGAGTGACACTTTACTCGTTCCCTGTGAAATCGATACTCTAGAATACTCGCGAGTGAAAGCTACGTCGGCATCTGTACGCTTGCAGATATTCCCTGTTAGGCTTAAGAACCGCCAACAATCTAGTCGTCCGATCTTCTTGATCAAGTCGTTGTCACGGAGTCCGCCCTGGAAGGCAGCGACGACTTGAGCATCCGATATATTAGGGATGGTATTCTTCACTTGGCAGAAGTGCTAGATGTATCCTCGCAATGGCTCCCTATCCCGCTGCTTGATCCTAGCGAGTTCCCAGTGATTCCTTGGTCTGTCAAATGTGTCTTGAAAGTTGGCAGTGAATTGTCTGTAGAGCTCAGCCCAAGAACTGATGGAATTGTCGGGCAGATTGGTGAGCCAAGTTCTGGCTGCTGGGGCCACACATACATGTAGATAATTAGCCATGATGAAGCTATCACCGCCGAGTGCCTAGATGGCCGTTGCGTAGACGTGAAGCCAATCACGCAGGTCCGTCTTGCTGTCATATTTCTCGATGCCAACTGGTTTGAAGCCAGCCGCCCAACTGACAGTTCGCAATTGTCGTGTGAAGGCCCAAATGTCGGCCTCGTCGTCGTAGTCTTTAAGGGCGGGAGTTCGTTCCCGCTCGTGACCAACTTCTCGGTGAGTTCTATCCTCGTGCTGACCCTCGTACCGTTGATCATAGTACCGATCATCTCTGGGTGGCTCTCTCCTGTCATTGCGCTTGTAGTAGCGGTTGTCAACGAAGCCGCGATGATGTCTTTCATCTTCGTACTACTGGCGGACCGCATCATCCCGCTCTTGATATCTGTTGTCCAACCGGACTTGGGCATCGTGTGGCGGTATCCCACTACAAAGGTCGGCAGGGTTGCCTGCCAGTGGGTATGTTGTCAGTCCATTCTTTCCTAGCTAGGCACTAAACTAGCAGCCCCGGATACCGTCTTGCTGGGAGTTGATCGTGGCGCGTGCTTCTCCAGTAGTGTCGCGGCCCTGATGTGGGCCTTTAGCTTGTTGACCTATGGTGTCAACTCTGGGGTGACCTGGAGCATGGGCTCTAGTGAGCTTAGAAGGGCCGCCGTAGCCGTGATGTTATGCTGTGGGGTTTGGAAGACATCTTCACCATCTAGTTTTAAGGTGACACCGCCCATATCCAGGTTCCGCATGACCCGAGACCGCTGCCGAACATCCGGTCATCGGAGTGGGGGAGTGATTGCGTCTGAGTCATCATCTTCAAGCGCAGTTTCCTGTCCATCCTGAGGCTGCATGTTTCCAGCTGCCGCCGATGTTTCTCCATCAGTGCCCCCTGGGGCGGTTGGTGCTACCATGAACACCTCATGATAATCCGACGGGAAACTTTTTGAATCCTCAGCCCTTGGATCAAGTCTAGGATTGACTCGTTTTCGAGGTTGATCGTTGCTACTAATCTCAATGCATAGAAAAAATTGGGATCTTCGCTCGACTGATCCGTATGAAAAGCCGAGAGATCAACTGCAGCTAGATCCAAGTCAGCCAAGATTGCCGATCGGTTTGTTGTGGGGAACGTTGAGAAGGAGCCCGACAGTGTTTCCATCTGAAGAACCACCGCCATGTTGTTAAGGCCAAGTAGGAGCCGGCCCACCGGGTCAGTCCTGCAGTCGATTATCAGAGATCTGCTGACGCCTGGATCTGAAGGCGCAATGACCACCGGAAGGGTCATCAGACCTTGCTCCCACTTTGATTGGCCACGAAGCTGACGGTGCCAAAGTGGATCTTATCTCCTGGGCGGAACTTGATGTCGATGCAAGCCATCGATTTCAACGGAGTTGGACTCAATGCTTCCCCTACCTGGCGTGCCAACTATTGAGAGATATTCTCGATAGTAAATTTAGGTATGCGTATGAGTATGAAAGATCGATAGACACATGACATAGGGTTTATACAGGTTCGGGCCTCCCGGAGGATAACAACCCTATGTCCTGTTCGGTGTTTCTGTATTGCTAAGGTTCACACTAGAATTAGGGTTCTAATACGAATTATCTACCTTACCAAAGACCCCCTACCCTACTTATATACTCGAAGGGCAGGGGTTTACATGGTAATCTATTATTCGGTTACACCAGATCTTATCTATCATCATATCTATTAACCTAGCTTGTTGTTTACTCAAAACAAATAGCCGACCAAATATCTTCGGGGCCGCATTCTTCAATACCTCATAATCGGGCTCCTGGCCCATTCGGCCATATGGCTAAGTGGTTAGGTATCCCATGTACATATGTCCCACAACACCCTAGCCTTTGATGTGCAAGATGCTCAAGTTACTCTCCTCTAGCACTCTCAAGATATGCAATATCTCCTCCTAGTGCTCCCCTCTTTTCCTCTTGGACCTTACCAAATGCTCTCAGGTATTCCACTGGCCAAGAGAGGTCACAAAGATCCCAGCAACAAAGTCATATAGGTTCCCAACCTCAAACTAGTCGTTGCTCCATGAAATCAGCTTCCTGGGCCTTCTGACCGGACTGTCCGGTCACTGCCTGATTGGACCGTCCGGTCACTATAGCACTGTGCACAAACGACTCTGACCCATGTTGAAACTCCTGTTGACCGGACCGTACGGTCACCTGATCGGACCATCCGGTCCGTTTCTCTCTCCAGTCCAGAAACATTTCACGTAGCTGCTTCCTCTCTGCCCTGTGCAAGTCCTACTGACCGAACCGTCCGATCAGTAGACCGGACCATCCAATCTAAAATGACTCTTGCATAGACTGATTCCTTGCCCCTGCGCTGTAGCCTCCAGATAGAACCACATAGTTACCATACAGTCCGATCACCACTGACCCCTCTGTCCGGTCTCAATGTCTAGAAGCTGAAACTTGTCGTCCTCGCTTGACTTCATTTCCCGGCTTCTTTGAACAGCTCCTTGGCTACTCCACTATCAACTAGTGCATGTGATTTCACCGAGCAACCTTGCACATCACCGACTAGACATAACCTAAGAGAATGACCTAGACCCCCTTGATAATCCGGTGTTTCCTATGGACTCAAAGCCCTAACAACTAGACAAGTGTACCAAGCACTTGCACCAAAGCTTGTTCTCCGCTTTGATCCATCTTCATCAACCCTTGGACTCCATCAAGTTCACAAGCCTCCATGCTTGTGGTCATTGTCGTCAATCGCCAAGGCAACTATCATCCATATGATTTATAATAGGATTTAGAGATGATTCCTACATAGACAATAATCATGTAGATATTAGTCCACAATTTCATAGTTTTCATCGATCACCAAAACATCCATACCTTGGGGATCCAATCATCAAAGGTCATGAAGCTTACAAATATCAATAAATATCAGAAAAGTAAAACACAAACAAATAAGGAACAGTACACCAAACATTTCTTCATGACTATGAAAACAGTACTAAATGATAGTATGCATTCCTACGATTCTGTGAGCGCAAAAATCACCTAAATCGGAGTTACGGTTAAAACGTTATGCTAGTTTGAAGTTATAGGGGCTAAAAAAGTAAAAACAAGAGCTTTTAGGGACCTATTTGTAATTTTACAAAATTATAGGGACTAAAAAGTGTAAATTATTGGGACTGAAAAAAAATTACTAAAATGTATAAGGTTGTTTCTACAAAATTATAGGACCTAAGCATAATTTATATTAAGTATAGGGGCCTAAGTGCAAAAAGGTAGGGCTAAAAATATAATTAAATATAAGTACAAGGGTGAAACTATAAATTTCTTAGGCCAAAATAATATTTATAAAAAGTCCAGGGGCTAAAACATAAATTAATAAAGTTTCTGCTAAAAATTGGGAATAAAACCTAACTAGTGTAAAGCTTAGGGACCTAGGTGAAAAACTGGCATTATCCTGGAAATTTCTCGAATTAATTTAAAGGCTAAAAGGGGTGGACCGAGTCCATGGGGATCGTGGACCGGGCTTTGACCAGTTGTTCACGAGTCCATTGTGGACCGAAGAATAACTCTTCGGGGTGTTCTAATCTGAGCCACACATCAAGGATTGGACGGCTACATGAGGGTCAACGGCGGATGGTGGTGGCCGACAGCACTGTAGGCGGCGGAGCAGGGGAGGAGCTCGCTGGAGCTTGGCCGGAACGACGCTCCAGTAGCAGATTCCTCGCTGCAAGAGGATGGGGAGGGAGAGGGGAGCGAGGGGGTGTCTTACCAGGGGGTCGCGCGGGGCCGATGATGGTCGGAAGGTGGTCGGTAGCGACGAGCAGCGGAGCTCGATGGTGAGGATCTTACGGGGGTCGTGGGTCATCGGCGAGGAGAGGGAAAGAGGTGGCGGGTGATGGCGATGCTCGGGGTGACTTTTATAGGCATGGAGGGGAGGGGAGGCAAGTAGGGTGCGAGGGAGGCCGGAGGTCAATGGCCGGCGGTGGCCATTGATGGCCATTAGCTTGCGCTAGTGCGCGATTAAAGTTGGGAGTGGGGGAGGGGAAACGGGGAGACACGTACAAAGCTGAGGGTTGGTTTCGTGGAGCCGGGGAGGCGGGATGCGAGCGGGCGGTGGTGGTTTCCGTCGGCATCGGTGGGGAGAGAGAGAGAGGTGGGAGGAGAGGGATGACAGGTGGGGTCCTCTTGTCAGCGGGCTATGGGCAAAACTATGCTGGCCAGCGCTGGGCTGCGTGAGTAGGCTAGGCGGGGTGCTGGCGGGCGCGCTGGGCTGCGGGTGAGGTGGGGAAGATTTCCCAAGCCAGGGAAGATTTCCTTTTCCTTTTCCTTTTCCAAATTCTTTTCTATTTTTGTTTTAAAAAATCTAACTAAATCTAAAGCGATTTCTAGTCGAACTTTAAAAATTATTTTGCACCCAAAAAAAAACACCTACTACAATTCTATTCCAGCATGTATGGAACAATACAAAAATAATTTAATTACTTAAATTAATAAATCAGGAAAATAATCTTTGTCGCTAAAGAAAAACATTAATACCCTAATTTAAATTAGGAAAAATTAATAATTTGCAAAATATAAAAAATAGAGTGTTACACTGTTACATATTTATAACCCTGTGTAAGGGTTTCTGACCCCACTCAGTCAGGACTCTTAAACAAATCGACTAGGTTTTATTTTCAAACTAAATCTAAACTAAAAATAGACGAAAAATAAAACAACCCTAATGGGCCCACTTTATTCCCTTCGACCGTTGAATTGTTTTTGTCTTGGCCGATTCTACCTTCACTCTGCTGACCTCTAGAACCGGTCAAATTTCGGTGCCAACACATGCCCCCTGAGTCTGGGGTACAAAATCTTTCGTGCGCTGGACTTTGTCTCATTGTTTTCCGTGTGTCTCTTTTATCATTGTGCCTCTTCAGGTCCTAATAAATACCATCAAATCGAGAACCATCCATAGTCAGGTTACATCTTTAGTGCACCACCCAACCACTCACGACTATTAATTGTAACATGCTATTTCTGTGCCACTTCGACTGCTGGTCTTACTTTTTGACTGTCCTCTCGGCTTATCCTTTGTCACTTCTTATCCCCTCTTTTAGTGCTGAGTGGCATTTGGATTACTCAAAGGCCAGGTTTAGCACCTATAAATAGCTCCTTTCGCGAGCCCATCTTCATCACCTCATTCTCTGCCTTCAATAATGGGACTCTTACTAAGAGCTTTGATAGAAAAATATCTCCTATCTCTAAATCTGCTTAGTGTGTTGTGGCGAATACTCTTCGCTTCCTCTACCCTCAGATTGATACTTTCAATCCAAATTTTGTAGCTCCCCCTGTTCAGGAATCAACTTACTAGTTGCCCTTAGATAGCGGCACAGGTGCAAAAAAAATGGCATCAGCGGGGTAGCACTCTCTCCCTCTTGTCTGGTCGGGTGATGTCTGATGACGCCGACACTTCCAGAGAAGTAGAGGAAGATACTAATGTGTTTTTCCTCCTTTCATGTATTCAAGATGATAATAATTACATCTTCATCCCTTAGCAGCAATAGGAGAAAAGGTTTCCTCATCAACTGATTACCTATGAGTAATTGGCTTGCCTTCGTCCTTTAACATAGATTATCTGTAATAGATGAAAACTTCTTTGACTATATGCAATATTCACGTCTTGCAGGTTGTGTTTTTTTATATTTTTCGCTAAGGGTGATATTCTTAATAACGGCCATCTCAAGTCGATGCACCACCATCGGCTTCTCATTAGTTAAGTTTGAATCTTGAAACATCAATCATAATCACCAACGCTGGGATTTTACCTCTTCAAATATTTGCCATTGATCGCTCTCCCAAACTCTTTTCCATCTAAGCCTTGTAAAAAGTATGCATTGCCTGGTGCACGTTGGCTCACTTTAAACGGCCCCTCCAATGTTGGTGACCATTTTCCGAAATGACTATCTCTAGAGCCGATGGGGATATTTAACTTCTAGACAAGATCTCCTTCCGAAAAGTTCTTGGACACCACCTTTTTATTATAAAATCTTGAGACACAAGCCTTATTTTCTTGAATCCTTTCTATAGCCCTCATCTAATGCTATAATACATATTCTGACTCATCCAACATAACTTGCTTGTAATCATTGGCTGTGAACTGATCTTGCATCTCCGTTCTTCTGGACCCCAAATTTGTTTCCCATGGCAAAACTGCTTCATGCCCATAAACTAACTGATAAGGAGGTACTTTTATTGGTTCATGACAAGCCATTCTGTATGCCCATAAAGATTTGACCAATGTCATATGCCACTTCTTAGGTTGCTTATCTATCTTCCTCTTAATTAACTTAATCAAGCTCTTCTTAGATGCTTCTGCTTGACCATTGGCCTGAGCATAATAAGGTGATGAATTTAACAGCTTGATACCCATGATGTCAGCAAAGCTCTGAAATTCTTCTGAAGTAAACATATAACCTTGATCGGTTGTAATAGTTTGCGGTACACCAAACCTATATATAATATGTTCCTTCACAAAGTTCATCACATCACCAGTCATAACATTCTTCATAGGCACCACTTCCACCCACTTTGTGAAGTAATATATAGCCACCAAAATATATTTATGACCTTTGCTTGATGCTGGATAAATTTGTCCAATCATATCCGTACCCCATCCTCTAAATGGCCATGACTTAATGATTGGATTCATAGCCGATGCCGGTGCTCTCTATATTGCTCCAAATTTCTGACAATCTTGACACCCTTCATAATACTTGAAGCAATCTTCCAGCATAGTTGGCCAATAATATCCAGTCCTCTTTAGCAACCACCTCATCTTATGGGCCGATTGATGTGTACCACAAATACCTTCGTGAACCTCACACATAACAACTTTAGGTTCTTCTTGATTTAAACACCTTAATAATACACAATCAATCGTCCAATAATAAAGCTTTTCTTCCAATAAAACATACCTCAACGCCATATATCAAGTCTTCCAAGGAGTCCGTTGGGTTGGATCCTTGAGATATTGAACAATCTTGGACCTCCAATCATCTTCATCGACATCGGCCACATCAACAATAACTCCAGCAGTATTCAATTAATAACCCGATGCCTTCTGTGCTAAATCATTTGCTTCCATATTCTATTCCCTTGGAACATGCTTGAATCTCATTGTCTTGAAGTATTGCAACAAATCTTGACACTCGGCATAAACAATCTTAATATATCATCCTTACATTCAAATTCTCCTGCTAGTTGCCCGAGTACCAACAATGAATCTCCAATAAGTTCAACACAATTGACTCTAGCTTCCTTCAACATCTGCAATCCCTTAATAATAGCTCTATATTCGACCTGATTATTAGTTGATGCTTCTACAGCAAACGCAAATTCAAACCTTGCCCCTTGAGGTGATATAATCGGAACCCCGATGCCACACCCATTCTTGCAAACAAAACCATCAATAAACAACAACCATGGCACCGGCTCTACCATCAACACCTCTGATCCAAAATGCTCAACAACTAAATCAGCCAGAACCTGACCCTTAACAGCTTTAGCAGATTCATATGTCAAGTCATATTCAGCTAATGCTAGCATCCATTTACCAATTCTACCTTTCAAAATCGGAGCCGACAGCATATACTTAACGACATCGGCTTTGCATACTACCACACATTCAGCCAATAACAGGTAATGCCTTAACTTCACACATGAGAAATATAAACATCAGCATAGTTTTTCAATCTCGGTGTACTTGGTTTCGGTGTCCATCAGCTTTTGACTCAAATAAAACACAACCTTTTCTTTGCCATCTTGTTCTTGAATCAACGTTGATCCGATTGATTTCTTATCTTCTACAAGATAAAGCTTGAAGGGCAATCCTTCCTTCAGTGGCACCAACACAGGTGGTGAAATCAAATATTTCTTGATACCATCTAGGGCCTTCTGATGTTCAGGTTCCCATACAAACTTTTCATTCGCTTTCAACTTCAATAATGGGGTAAACACATCAAGCTTCCCTGATAAGTTTGAAATAAATCTTCTAATAAAATTCACTTTGCCGATTAAAGATTGAAGTTTTGTCTTATTAACCAGCGGCTCGATATCATTGATAGCCTTCATGCTCTTTGGTCCAATCTGAATCCCTCTCTCACGTACAATAAAACCTAGAAATTGTCCAGCCGATATGCCGAAAGCACACTTCTTTGGATTCATCTTCAAAGCATACTTTCTGGTTCTCTCGAGTGCTTCCCGCAAATCGGCTATATGATCCCTATCCTTCTGGATTTAATCACCATGTCATCAATATATTTCTACTAATGTGTCAATCAGATCATGGGATATATAATTCATTGCCCTCTGATATGTGGCTCCAGCATTCTTCAACCCAAACGTCATGACGACCCATTCATATAAACCAAGAGCCCCATGACACCTAAAAGCAGACTTCGGTATATCCTCTTCTGCCATAAAAATCTGATTATAACCAGCATTACCATCCATAAAACTAATAATCTTATACCATGCTGCTGCATCAACCAGAAGATCTGCTATCGGCATTGGATAATCATCCTTTGGGGTAGCCCGATTCAGTGGTTGAAAGTCAATTCAGACTCTCAACTTCTCACACTTTTTGAAAATAGGCACGATATTTGAAACTCATTCTAGATATCGGCAAGGCCATATGAACTTAGCATCATATAACTTAGTAATCTCAGCCTTGACATCATCATAAATCTTTGTATCGATTTTTCTTGGAGGCTGCTTGTAAGGTCGATACCAGGTTTGATAGGAGGCTGCTCAGCAATGGATCGGCTCAGGCCGGGCATCTCAGAATAATCCCAAGCAAAACTATCCTGATACTATTTTAATAACTTTATCAATTCAACTTTAAAATCCTCATCTACCTTTTTACTGATAAATGTCAGCCTTTGTTTGTCACCATCCCCTATATCAACTTCTTGTAGTTCATCGGCCGACATGAATCCTTTCCCCAAGTTCCCTTCATCTGCAAATTCTATCGGGGTGCCTGTTAGAGAAATAGTTTAGAATTTGATTGGTCCACCACTTCAAGACTTTGTGTAGTAATCTTAACATAATCCCCATCCCAGATCTTGCCAGACAAACACTCCATATCATCAGCGTGCCAAGGTACCAAATCAGTTGATGCAATATTGATGGTTTCATCGGCCGGGATTACCTCTACTTGATCGCCAATCCACTGGGCCGGAGACTGGTGCATTGTTGATGGAACACAACAATTAGCATGTATCCAATCACGGCCCAGCAGCAGGCTATAAGTTCCCTTTCCATCGATGCCAAAGAAAGTAACCGACAAAGTTTTACTGCCAATTGTAAGCTCCACATTCAAGACTCCTTTAGCTGCTATAGTACGACAACCATAATCCCTCAGAGTCATATTTGTATCGATCAAATCATCTTCAGTTTTTCCCAATTTCCTAACGGTAGTAATTAGCACGATATTTACTGCAACACCTCCATCAACCATCATTTTTCCCATTGACACCCTGTTAACAAATCCTTTCAAGTACAAAGCCTTCAAGTGCTGATGTCTAGATTTGTCTGGTTTGTCAAATATTGCTTGTTGAGAATCAAATATAAGTTGTGGTTCACTTTCTTCAACAACAAACAACTCTTCTTCTGAAGCCATAAATTCCTGTGGCAACATCATTACCATGCTCACTATAGCACTTGATGCTTGTACTTGCGACTTCACTTCTGGCTTCTAGACCTTCTTTGGTGGTTGATCATTATCTGCATCATAATAATATTTACCGGCCCTTATTTTCCGGCAATGCATCCTCTGTATCTGTCGTTTCTGACTCTTAGAAAAAAATACCAGATGGACACCACTGATCGGCTTGCTCTTGTTCTTCCTGCATCTCCTCATCGACTTCCTTGTCAAATTTGGCTTCATTGCTCATAGTACTAGTCCCAAGTCGATCGATTGCAGAAACTCTTTTCTGCCGATCGGCGGAACCCACCATCGACTCTCTAGTTTCATCATGTCAATGCTGGTGCCGATGAGTATTTGGGGCTTCCCTATACATCTATTTTTTGCGCTTACTGCATCCAGGACAATTGTTGATTGATGGTAGCTTCATATTATGATCTCAACAATACAGAAAGAATGGTCACTCCTAATGTGGATCAAATTGTGACTCCTTCACTTCCCTGTCTGTCTTTTTCTGGTACCGTTTAATGAATGCTTCCACGTTATCAATACCAGCCATGTTAACATTTCTAGGGAAAGGATGCCCGTCGATCTTCATAGTACCTTTGGTGAGATTTATCTTGCCCTATTCAATCGCTCCTCGAATCTGCCTCCTGAGCACCTTGCAATCACTAGTACTATGAGAGGGCAAATTGTGCCACCTGCTGTATCTCATCTTCTTTAATTCTTCAGCAGGAGGTATCATGTGATTAGGTGGCAACTAAATGTGCTTATCCTGCAACAACATATTGAATATCTTGTCGGCCTTAGTGATATCAAAATCATACTTCTCTTTTGGTTCATTCTGCTTCACCCATTGACATGACAACACATTCTTGTTTCTAGTCCACTCAGGCATATTGACTTCTTCAGCATCTTTATCAGACTTAGACTCATAATCATTGTAGTTGACTTGAATCGGCCTTGACCATGCCCCCCCCCTCCCGAGTCAGGTTCTCTTGAATAGACACCTTATGTACTAGCTAGGACATGCTCTCAAATTTGGGCGAGGGAAAGTTCTCCCTTAAAGGCGCAATTGAACCATTGAAAGCTATTTCTGCCATGTGATTATCAGTCAATTGCAAGCTGAAGCATTTGTTGCACACTTTTCTAAACCTCTGTACATAATCATGCACGGACTCACCATCTTTTTGCCTTACAACAATTAGTTCTGACAGCCTCATCTCTCTGGTTTTAGCAAAGAAATACTTGTGGAATTTTTGTTTGAGATCGGCACAAGTAATAATTGAGTTTGGGGGCAACGATGCGAACCAAGAAAATGCCAGTCTGGACAAGGGCAGAGGAAATAGCCTGATTTTCAATGTTTCGATAGCCCCAACTTATCCACACTGTATTAAAAATCAGCTGACATGTTGAACTGTAGTAGTATTATCTTGTCCAGTAAACTTGGTGAATTCTGGTGGTCTGTATCGACTTGGCATAGTAATCAAATAATAGATGGGTGGATACAGGGGCCGATACATGTAAGTCTGCTGCTTTAGCTTCAATCCAAATTGTTCTGTCATTACCTCAACAATCTTTACTGCTCAGTCATCGGTCAAGGTATTGACATTCTAAACAGTTGATGTAGGACATGATGCAGGCATTTGCGGGGATGTTTGCGAACCGAAGCTAACAAGTGTGTGTTGGCCTCCTAATTCTCCTGGTAGCGTAGACTATGATGACATCCCAAACATACTTGGTTCCACATTAGATGTAGTACTGTACGTCATGTTTGGCTCTGTGGTCTCCTGTCTGTAGTGCTGCGATTACATCTATGGAGTAGTTCTTTGCAATATTATCCTATGAGGTGTTTTCCCCACTGTACCACTATCAGCATTTTTCGGAGGCAGAGCAACCTCGGAAGGTATTGGCTCTGAACCTGAGGCATGATGTGTTGTGCTCACACCAGGTTGTTGTGAGCTAGGTGCTTCAATTGCAGGCCGAGGAACATTCCTAGATACACGGAAATACATCAGCCCACGAGCTAGATCGTCATATATGCAACCTTCCACAGTCTGAATAATCAAGGCCCTCAATGTATTAACCAATACAAGTGACTGGTTAATCAATGCATGATGTATATCCGTATGAATCATATTGTTTAGATTTGCCTCATTCATAACCTCTATTGGTTTGTTGGCAGGTGACGCTTCTATATCATCTTCAATCAAGGTGGCAACCAGTAACTTCCCTTTCTGAATGATCTTGCCATGCCTTGTCTTGCTCAATGTCCCTAATAGAAGGCCTTCAAACTCATCCAGTCTCTGATCAATTTGTGCTTTCGCTTCATCGTTCAGATCATCCCTACTAACAGGGAGTACATGTTCATCCTTCAGTTCTGCGCTAACTAGGGATGAAAGCGATGAGGATAATTTCTGAAACCAATCTGATTCGAATATGATATTTGAGGATATGGGGGAGCATTTGAGGTTTTTTTGCGGATATGGATAATCCGAATCCGATGGCATGAGGATGTAGGATAGGATATGGTATTGACAAAATCCGATAGATACGGATAATTCGATAATTTAAAGTGGATTATCCGAAGCTCATAATAGGATTATTCGATAATTTTATTGGTCCAAATATATAATGTCTAATGATAGTGATGATGACGCTTTACGATGTCACTCAACATCTTATTATGTACTGAAGCGGTCATACAACAAAGAAAAATAAGGATATATTTAATGTTTGCTTCAGACATTTTATTTTGTTTATCATACTTGCTTTATTTTTCAAATATATAACACACATATTTTTTATGTATTATGAGTAACACTAAAAAGATTCTGTTGTGTGTTTTGATTGTCCTTCTTGGTGGCTGTTATGATCATACATATACTTTACAGATTCTTAATCAATATATATTTCTCTACGTGAAGAGGTACCATCCGATAATTTAAAGTCCGCTTCCGATCCACCTCTAATCCAAATCTATACCATCTCCGACATCTAAAAATATCCGTATTCATAATCGCATCCGCATATTACCCGCTCCGCTCCGAATCCAACAAAAAAATATGGAGTAGGATGTGGGGAGGATATTATCTGATCCGATCCGATCCGCTTTCATCCCTAGCGCTAACATTGTTCTTCAGTTGTGTTGCTTCGGGCTCTTTCGGCATTCCAAGTCCAGACATGATGTGAAGTTTGAAGTTCTTTGTCCCTCGGAGCGTGCAAAAAAGCGTGTTGATGTGAAAATCACCATGCGTGACCTGGGAGATCTGCTTAACTCTAGTGTAGGCTCAATACGGAGAACCGGGGCATGCGTATTAATTTTCCCTACAAATCGACAAAGAGACAAATGGTCAAATTCCATGGGTCACCGGCCGAGGACAGGCCGATGAAGAAAACCGATATTCACTGTTTGTGAAACCAGCCGATGCTACTGTAGGAATATAAAAAAAATAAGAGAATTTGAACTAATTAGATGATTGTATCGGCTTATTGGCAAATAGACAATTAAGTGAATAGTTTTAAATCGTTAAAGCCAATAAGAAAATAAGTCAACAAAGCAGAGTCAATAAGATAGTAATAAACATGCCAAGACTCGCTCAGTTGATGGTGCTGAGTCGATAGAACAGAGTCAATGAATCTACAATAACACACATAGAAATGTCCTATCAATAGTGCTAAGTCGATAGATCTGATAGCTGGTATTGCAAATATGCTTCAAAATCATAAATCTAACTTATTATAATGATGGGGCAAAAGACTATCAAAGTAAATGATATAATCAATTTAAGCACCAGAAAGTTGATTGAACCGTGGTATCCTATCGGCTAAACGTCCCGATAGAACCCTATCGACTCTATTTATAACTTAATCGAATCTAACCCTATTCACCTAGCAAGAGATCAAAGTCGATGCAGCCTTGCTGATTCTAGCAGATCGAACCTAATCGAGACAGTGCCCAAACACTGTGAATGAAGCTAGATTTAACTTAATTATAGGTAAAATCTATAGAGTGACTCAAATAATAGATCTATATCCAACCTACGCCATCTACTTAAATCATAGAAGATTAGACCTAACCGAGATAGTACTGCAATCTGAGTCGATAGAACAAGCTAAATAAAGATTTAATTACCGGATAATTAGCAATTCTACAGATAACAACTAGAATATCAAATCAATGAGAAAGTACTAGTTGAAGTCGATAGAATTACCGGGTTTGACGAGTCCAAGTCTCTCGCTGAGATCGGAGCCGATGCAGCCCGCGCGAGATGAGGGTTTTGTTGAGTAGGAAAGGTTGGCGATGCGCCGAGTTGTATTGAATGAAAGTGTTAATCTTTTCTATATAGACCCTATTACATATTTATAACCCTGTGCAAGGGTTTCTAACCCGACTCGGTCAGGACTCTTAAACCAACCGACTAGGTTTTATTTCCAAACTAAATATAAACTAAAAATAGATGAATTCTTGACTGATAAAACAACCCTAACAGGCGCACTTTATTCCCTTCGACCGTTGAATTCTTCTATCTTGACTGATTCTACCGTCACTCTGTTGACCTCTGGGACTAGTCAAATTTCGGTGCCAATAGGACCACTTCATGTACTCGGTGGCAGCTGGTTCCACGGAGATGATCTCTCGTAATTCCAGCTTGTGCTTGAGATTGGACGTGTAGGCGTCGTGACCTCCAAAGATGAAGTTGACTTCCTTCTGATGCTCCTGAAACTCTCCTTCCTTATCCTTGTCACCATCGTCGCCAGCTTTGTCCTTGTTGTTTCGCCTCGCTGGATCTTTGGCTACCCTCAGCACGGCAGTCACAAAGCCCTTCAGATGGTAACATTCTTTTGCTTTGTGCTTCCCCTTTTGGTGCTGTAAGGATCATGACCATTGAGGTCACCCCGAGGTAGGGTGTTTTGGTGATGCATGACAAACATGAAATGTGACTAATATCTACACGAGTGTTGTTCGTGTAGGAAACCCTTTCTATCTTATGATGATTGTCTATGGCGTCCTTGGCGATGGATGACAATGACCGCAAGCATGGAGCCTTGTGAACTTGATGGAGTCCAAGGGTTGATGGAGATGGATCAAAGCGGAGAACAAGCTATGGTGCAAGTGTTTGGAACACTTGAGTAGTTGTTAGGGCTTTGAGTCCATAGGAAAAACTGGACTATCAAGGGGGTCTAGGTCATTCTCTTAGGTCATGTCTAGTCGGTGATGTGCAAGGTTGCTCAGTGAAATCACAGGCACTAGGTGATAGTGGAGAAGCCAAGGAGCTGTTTGGAGAAGCCAGGAAACCAAGTCAAGCGAGGACGATGAGTTTCAACTTCTAGACATAGAGACCGGATAGAGGGGACAGTGGAGAACGGACTGTACGGTCACTATGGGAGTGTTCCAGGACTTAGCACGAGGAGCAAGGTCTCTATCTGCAGGAATTTCCATACAGACTAGACGGTCCAGTCACTAGGAGAGTAGGGACAGCAGAGAGGATGCAGTTTGCGGACCTTCCTGGAATGGAGAGAGAAAGTGGACCAGACGGTCCGGTCCAGTGACCGGACAGTCCGGTCACTAGAGGAAATTGCCTGGACAGGAGAGCCAATGGTTGGGAGAGCCATTGTGAGAGTGACCGGACAGTCCGGTCAGTGTGTCTAGAAAGGCAATTTCATGGAGCAACGGCTAGTTTGAGGTTGGGAGCCTATATAACTTCGTTGTTAGGATCTTGGAGACCTCTCTTGGCCAGTGGAATACCTGAGAGCATTTGCAAGGTCCAAGAGGAAGAGAAGAGAGCACTAGGAGGAGATATTGCATATCTTGAGAGTGCTAGTGAAGAGTAGCTTGAGCATCTTGCACATCTAAGGCTGGGGTGTCCTTGAGGGTGTGATCTAGACTTTTACTCTTGGTCTATGGTGAGACCTAGACCGGTTAGGTGTCAATGATCAAGCCTATCGTGATCGGTTGTGAAGGCCGTCACACGTTTGTACACGGTTTGAGCCCGCCGTTGAAAGGGGCATCGCTAGTGAGCACCCGTATTGGCTCGGGGAGTCCGGCAAGTTCTCGAGGGAGGCGAGCTTGTGCTTTGTGCAGCGGTGACGCACACCATGTCTTCACACGGGGAGTGATTGCGGGCTCGTGTGCGAGAACTCCAATTGGTGGCGGGAGGGACCGGGACTCCGGCGGAGTGGTCCAACGAGGATTAGGGGAAGGCACCATCCTTTCGAGACCTCAGGAAAAATCATGAGCTCACTCCTTCTCTACTCCTCACTATGATGCTTTACTTTCCACATTTACATACCGTGCTATTCATGCTTGTGTGTTCTCGTAGTTGTAGTTGAGTATCTTGTACACTTGCATGATTAGGCTCCCTACTTGCTAGTAGTGTTTAAGCTTTCGCATTTATTAACTAGCATGAGTAGGAGTTGCATTGGTGTGCTTGATCACTTGAATTGCATAGGAATTGTATTGACTTGTGTGATCCACTAGCATGCATAGGATGCTCTTATCTTTCATAGGATTATATTGCTAGTGTGATCTCCACTAGAATTGTGTAGGAGTTGATTGAATGCTATCGGTAATTTGTGTTTGGTAAGATTGGTACATAGTGGTAGTTCCCAATTCACCCCCCCCCCCTCAGTCAGTACGATCCTTTCAATTGGTATCAGAGCCAAGTGCTCATCATAAGGATTAACCGCCTTGAGTAGTGACCGCATTGAGTTGGGATGTCATCCCATTCGGGGACGGGTCATGGCTCATGGAAGGATCTCTTTAAGACCTACCTAAATGCCATGATCCCAGATGAGTTGATAGACACTCTTGTGGACTTTGCCAATACATTTACCGATGATCATGTGTATGATGATTGTGATGATGGTGTGGATGTGCCTTGTACTAGTGTGCCTAACATGATGATTGATATTGATGTGTCTCTTGATCTTGCTTTCTCTACTAGCATGTCTAGCATTAATGATGTTTATGAGTCTCCTATTGATCATGCTAGTAGCTCTCTTGTTGAGGAGCTCTTTGCTTTTCATGCTAATGATAATGAGGACTTACTTGACTCTCTTATTCACTTGCGAGGTATTGTGGACAAGATTGGAGCAACTTCTTTTGAGCTTGCCAAGATCGTGATAGTTGAGAAGATCCTCTTCTTGCTTTTGAGTAGCAAGCTCTTCTACATCACTCTTGACCTTCGCATGGAGAAGAGTCTCTCCATTGAGGACGTGATTGAGCTACTCTTCAAGGATGAGGAGATCACCGCGAGCATGGTGTGGAAGACATCCAAGACACACCGTGAAGCATCCTCAAGCAAAGGGAAAGAAGTAGCTTCGAGCTTAAACTTCTTTAATCCCTCCACAAGATTGCCTTGCAGTGACTTCTTCAACCCATTCGGAGCAAGACACTCATCGGGCGAGTCATCAAGCTCTACCTCGAGTGTCATTCCTAGTACTACTCCAAGCACATTGGGTGGACCAAGCATTGGCATAGGGGGAGCACCAACAACAATGCTCGCTCGATCATTTGAGATGATTAATCTTCCTCCACCTCCTCCGCCCCTTCCACCAAAAGATCATCTTTGGCATCTTCGTCGAGCTCACCAACAGGATCTTTTCTTTGAACTTGGTGAATTTGTGAGAAATCCTAATGTTGACCTTTATGAGAATCTATTGAGCATATATGATCTTGTGTGTAGGATTAACTCTTTCAGGGGACTTCAGAAGATTGCACCACATGAAGTGATTGACAAGCTCCCCCAACAAATCACAACTCCTGAGAGGGGTTTCTTACTTGAGGAGGTAGTCAACAGGAGGCATGAGCTCTCAATTGAAAGAGCAATAGAGATGATACTTGTGCTTCACTCCCAAGTGGGACATGTGCTTGAGCACATCACTGGACTCTATGATCCTCCCCATTACTATATCAACCTTGACAATGTGCACATGGGGGATGATCATGGACATTGGAGGTACCATGCTCCACACTATCCCATTAGAAGGAGACTATTGGACGGGATTGCTAGAATCCCTATCTATGAGGATGGTCTTATTGCTCGACACTATGAGGTTGGTACTAGTCAATCTAGTAATGCTTTGGATACTAACCCTTCTTCCTCTAGTGCTTGTCTTATGGCTACCACCAGGGTCAACTACAAGAGTGGAGGCACTCATTGGATTCTTGATAGTAGGTGCACTCAACATATGATCGGGAAGCCAACCATGTTCACCACCATTGATGAAGACGAAGATAGCGAGAAGGTGACTTTTGGAATAACTTAAAAGGGAGAGTTAGAGGCTCGGGCAAGGTGGCCATCACAAATGACCTCCATCTCTCCAAGGTCTTTCTAGTGGAAACACTCCACTTCAATCTTCTGTATATTGGTCAACTTTGTGACATGGGTTTCAAGTGCATGTTTGATGAGGATGGTGCAACTATTGAAAATGCCAAAAGAGGGCTAGTATTTCATGGAGTGAGACATGGGAACTTGTATGTCACGGACTTCAAGTCAAGTAATATGCCACCAAGCACTTGCCTATTCACTAAGGCATCCAAGGGATGGTTGTGGCATAGAAGACTAGCACATGTTGGAATGAATCAGCTCAAGAAGATTGCCAAGAGGAATCTAGTTGAAGGAATCAAGGATGTGGCTTTTGAGAAGGATAGATTGTGCAGCGCTTGTCAGGTAGGGAAACAAGTTGCATCCTCACATCCCACCAAGTCATTCATGTCTACATCTCGTCCTCTAGAGCTCTTGTACATGGACTTGTTTGGGCCAACACATTGCAAGAGTCTAGGAGGCAATCTATATTGCTTGGTGATTGTTGATGATTTCACAAGATACACTTGGACCTTCTTTCTTGTGGACAAAGCTCAAGCCAGTGGTATCTTCAAAAAGTTTGCTAAGAGGGCAAAGATTGAGTTCAATGCTAGCATTGTGAAGATTAGAAGTGACAATGGGACGGAATTCAAAAACACCACAGTGGAGGAATATTGTGACAAGACGAGGATCAAACATGAATTCTTTGCTACATATACCCTCGAGCAAAATAGAGTAGTGGAGAGGAAGAACAAGACGCTCATCACTCTTGCTCGTGCTATGTTGGATGAGTATCGAACTCATGAGAGGTTTTGGGCTGAGGCAATCAACATGACTTGCTACACTTCCAACCGTGTCTACCTTCACCGGTTGTTGAAGAAGACGCCATATGAGATATTGGTGGGACGGAAACCAAATGTTTCCTATTTCTGAGACTTTGGATGCAAGTGTTACATTCTCAAGAAGAGGAGAAAGCCCGGGAAGTTTGAGAGCAGAACTTATGAAGGCATTCTTGTTGGGTACTCTGGGACTTCTAAAGCATATAGGATATACAACTCTACCATAGGATGTGTGGAAGAAACCTATGATGTGCAATTTGATGAGTCAAATGGGTCTCAAAAGGAGGATGGATTCGATGAAGTGAACATTGGAGATGAGCCTTTGAGGGAAGCCTTGAGAAACATGCCTGTGGGCGAGGTTTATCCCACAAGGCCAATGATGGTGATATTGATGAGCCCTCGACTCCTCCACCTCAACCCACCTCCTCCTTCGAGGTACAACAAACAACCCAAGATGCCACAAATACTCCCACAAGCTCCTCCCAAGATTTATTGAGAGTACACTCACCAAATGATGAGGAATCCCAAGTGAGAAGTGAGCCACAAACCTCCCCACATATTTCATCTCAAACCACTTCTCCTAGCTCTTCACAAGATACTCTCCCATCCACCTCTAGCTCAAAGTCCAAACCAAGAAAGCATAAGAGTGACTCCTCCACCTCTCTTAGGATACAAGACACTCATATATCGAGAGAGCAAACAATCCATGATGCACAAGACATTTCACCTAGAGCCTCTCCCACTCAAAGAAAGCACCACCCTAGACCCAAGGGCATCAACAAAGATCATTCACAAGACTTGATCATTGGGAATCCATCTCAAGGTATAAGGACAAGGAGGAATCAATACAAGCCCAAATATGTGAGTGAAGAGAATGATGATGAGGCTAATGTTGAGATTGAGAACTTCTCTTTCATGTCTATGATTGAGCCCACTACCATTGATGAAGCTATGGATGATCACAAGTGGGTAATTGCCATGCAAGAAGAGTTGAACAACTTCAAGATCTGCAAACTATGGAAATTGGTTGAGAGACCCAAGAATCATAATGTGGTTGGAACCAAGTGGGTCTTCAAGAACAAGCAAGATGAGAAAGGAGCAATTGTCAAGAACAAGGCTCGCCTAGTGGCTAAGGGATATTCTCAAGTGGCGGGGACTGACTTCGAAGAGACCTTTGCTCCCGTGTCCCATCTTGAAGCTATTCGGATCTTACTTGCCTATGCATCACATAATGGCTTCAAGCTCTTTCAAATGGATGTCAAGAGTGCTTTATTGAATGGAGAAATCAATGAGAAAGTCTATGTGGAACAACCTCCGGGGTTTGAGGACCCAAAACATCCGAGACATGTATACAAATTGAAGAAAGCTCTCTATGGTCTCAAGCAAGCACCAAGAGCATGGTATGAACACTTGAGGAACTTCCTACTCAAGAATGGATTCACCATTGGAAGCATTGATAGCACCTTGTTCATGAGGCATGTTGGGAAGGATCTCTTTGTGTGCCAAATCTATGTGGATGATATCATCTATGGGTCAACCAATGAGAAGTTCAATGAAGAGTTTCGGTAATTGATGGCTAGGGAATTCCAAATGTCAATGATTGGAGAGTTGCACTTGTTCCTTGGATTTCAAGTCAAGCAATTGAGAGAGGAAAACTTCATCTATCAAGAGAAATATACTAAGGACCTTCTCAAGAGATTCAACATGGAGAATTGCAAGCCCTTGCACACACATATGGCTACTAGCAAACCCTTGGATGATGATGTGAAAGGGAAACCGGTGAACCCCAAGCTATAAAGATCAATCATTGGATCTTTGCTCTATCTCACCGCCTCGAGACTGGACATCATGTTTAGTGTGTGCTTGTGTGCCCGCTATCAAGCAAATCCTAAGGAGTCACACTTGAAGGCCGTGAAGACAATTATGAGATACCTCAAGTACACACCTACCATGGGCTTTTGGTATCGTAGAGGGACAAACTTTGAGTTGCTTGGATATTCGGATTCGGACTTCGCGGGTTGCAAAGTGAATAGAAAGAGTACATCGGGTGGTTGCCAATTTCTTGGAAGATCTCTAGTTTCTTGGAGCTCAAAGAAGCAAAACTCGGTGGCTCTATCTACCGCCGAAGCGGAATATATGGCGGCGGGGGCTTGTTGTGCACAACTTGTCTACATGAGGCAAACACTCTCGGACTATGACCTCAACTACACTCAAATGCCACTATATTGTGATAGTGAGGCAGCAATCAAGATGGCTCTCAAGACGGGATATTATGGTCATGCAAAGCACATTCAAGTGAGACATCACTTCATAAGGGACCATGTTGAGAAGAAGGACATCGAGTTGGTGAGCATGAGAACTCATGAACAATTGGCGGACATCTTCACCAAGCCACTTGATGAGAAGACCTTCAACAAGCTAAGGGGAGAACTCAATGTTCTCGACCTCTCCAACTTCATATGAGTAACCCTTGAGCTTGTTCTTTGTACATATCTATAGTGCTTTGTTCGTTCTTGTTTGTATCTTTGTTTGTGCTTGTTTCTCTTCTTTTGTACCTTGACTTCGAACCTTCTTGAAATAGCAATGGACATGGGTTAAGCTTGGGAAGGTGGTTCGTGGTGTACCCAAGTCTTTGAAGAATGGTCCATTGTGATCAAACTTGAGAAGCGAACAACTCGTTGTTGACATTTTTGTTTGTAGTGGTTCTCTCTCTTTTCTTTAGCATCGCATCATGCATTGTATACTTGTTGCATTTGCATTCGTTGCATTTATGCATCCTTGCATTGTGATACCTTACATGCTCCCAAGCATGTGTCTAGGGGGAGTTGCTCATTTACAATGTGAGTACATGACTCTCTAGATGATCGAATAGTGATATTTGTGCTTCATGCCCATAGAGCCATGTTTGATCGAGCTCCAAGATTAAATCTACTCACACGGCTCAAAGACAAGTGGCTCATACATTCCCACCTCACTAATGACTAACCTTTGCTTTCTTGAAGAAACATTTTGTTGAGTCATGTGTGTAGGGGTAGTTATGGTGGAACACCTTTGTGACCAAGGAGGAGCACCATGAAAGGGGGAGTTTCCTAACTCTTGCCATTTATTATTTGCTCCTTGGTTCTCTTGTGTTTTTTTTTGTCTTTGGCTTGTGGTTTTTGGTGATAGGTGACAAAGAGGGAGAAGAACATGAAGTTCCAAAAGCACACAAAGGAGGAGAAGAACATGAAGATACAAGGAGAGAAATGAGGTGACAAAGATGAACTTGAAGATCTAAAAGCCAAGTCGTCTATGTCAAAGAGGGAGAGGAGAACATGAAGATTCAAAAGCCAAACCCATGAAGAATTGTCACACCCCAAAATTTCAAATTTTGGTTTGTGACCCAATTCCACTAAACTTCAACATTTTTTTATAATAGATTAAAATTTTATTTTAAATTAATTAGATAATTAGAGCATTATAATTTATTTTAGGCAAAAGGGCTATTTTTAAATTAAATAAATTAATTTAGGTTATTAATATTTTGTATGTTGACTCCAAAACTTGTTTCGGTTTGATCAAATCACCACCACGAAGGTCATCATCATGACAAGAAGAGCAATAAGACAAGGCGCTCAAGACTTTCAATAAGAGAAGTGAAGTACTTCAGCCACAACAAGACACAAAGCAATGGATGTCAGCATAGACTATTGTTTGTAGAGTAATGAGTGATTGTGTGTTATGACTGTTTTAGGTTGTTTGAGCCTATCCTTCCTTGGTCAACATTTTATCCTTGGAACCTATCTACAATCTTTGATGCATATAGTGTGGTCCTATTTTCACATTCATAATTCTTTAGCTCATCATTCATTGTCCATTCCATTATTTCTTTTTGATCTTTACAAATTGTTGTTTTGTATGTTCAAATTTTTAGGTCCCACTATCTTTGAATCTCGGGACGAGATTCCTTTTAAGGGGGTAGTTTGTCACACCCTATATTTTTTAAATTCGGATTGTGAGCCTTTTTGACACTCAAAAGGCATAACCCTCATAGTATTCTCAGTCGAACCCTTCCACACGTCACTTTTTCCCATAACCTTATGACTATCCAAACACTGAGTGGCATTTTTTTCCCCACACCATGATTTTCCTAGCTTTGCTTAATATCTCTTCCCATCAAGCGTAAACTAAATTTAACGATCAATAGCCAGCTCCAAACCTTGTCCGACATGTTGTCCCACTCAAAATCGCACACTACAAAAACTTGTTCGTGAATACATCCATCCTTGTGAGTCTATGAGTCTTCTCTTCTTCTTGGTCTTGCTCATACCAAGTCCAACAAAATCTAGACTATGCTAGTATTCCAACTACACCCAATGTCGAAATTGACAACATCATGTTCATTCACTTCCTCTCGACGCTTTCATTCGTTCCCATGGGTCATGCACCAAACTAGGCTCATGCTAGTGGTCAAATAAAAATCACCCACATACCATTTAATGAGGAATTGTCGTTGGTCACTAGCTCATCTATCAATCCCCACCAAAAAGGAGATGAAACAATCAACATGATGGCCACCATTCATGGCTGGCAGTTTTACTTGCCTCTTGGCCTCTCCCCTCCCTTCCCTACCCTTTCCTCTCCCCATCCTAGGCCTCTAAAGTTACCCCTGGACGTCCCTTGGCCTGGCTCACGATCTCCCTTGCCCCCTCACCTTCATTCCCATCCATAAGCATCAAGTTCAACTCTTGCCATCGGTCTGTCCAGCCACAATGCCCCAAATTCTAATCTACGTTCCCGTTGATTCAGACAACAAAACATCACGAAATTTTATCAGGAGATGCACCTTGATGAAGCCTACAAAATATCCAAAATTCATGGGCATAGGAGCAGTGATGTGAGCAGGATCATGTTTTGAATGACGACTGCTCTCTATTCTGGGCGCATCCAGCACGTGTATCGGTAATTCCCCTTCTATTTCTCCCAATTATGATGGGTCTTTGATACATAATCATATCCGCAATGTGTTCTAGGAAGTCATGATCGTCTTGACCAAAGCATATGCTAAGATCTCTCCTGATGCCTCCAGGAACGCGTTTGGCCTACCATGTATTGCGTCGTGACCTTGCCTGTTTTCCCCCCTGCGATCTCCAGATCAGGTGAGCTAACATCGACACCAGATTACTAGTATTGTGTCCCACAACTTATTCAACATATAGGTTCAAGTTGTAGCTCTATTAGTATAGCCAATCAGCGGGAACGTGCAAGTCTTTCGTCGTGCCGTTCTGTCCACAGCAGCAGCCCACTGCCTACCCTATCCCGGTCCACCATGGACCTATGAACTAGTGCCCCAGATCCGGTCCATGAACCCATGAACTCGGTCCACTTGTTTTAAGATTTATTTTAATTCAAATAAATCCAGGAAAATGGCCATTTTGCACCTAAGCCCCTTTGTTTCGTCCTAATTAGTTTTTAAACCTGATTTCTTCACATAAGCTTTAGTTATTTCTGTTTCAGCCCCTAATATTTTTATAAATATTATTTTAACCTTATAATTTTGTAGAAACACCCCTCCACTTAATTTTAATTATATTTTAGTCCTATCTTTTTACACTTTAGTCCCTGAGCTTATTATAAATTACATTTTAGTTCCTAAACTTTTTATAAACTATATTTTCATGTTGTTATTTTACAATTTAGTCCCTATACTTTTCGAAAATTACTTTTAGGTCCCTGAACCTATTTGTTTTTACTATTTTAACCATACACCTTTAAACCTTCATAACTTTTTACTCGTAACTCCGATTTAGATGATTCTTGTGCTCACGCGATCGTAGAAACGAGTACTATCTTTTGAGATTGATTTTAAAGTACTTTATTATTGATTGTGTGCATGTTGTATCTGCGTGATGGTAATTAGAGAACGTGTTGTTCCTGGAATCGCAAGAGCATGACTTGAAGACCTGAGCAGCAACACCTATTTCCAGGCAAGTGTCCTTGACACATCTTGTACCTATTATAACATTTATTGTAGAATTACATGCTTGAGTCAAATGAATGGGTACCTATTGTTAGGGTTTCCCTAGTATTGCTTTATCCTTTCCCTTGTCGCCTTGAACTAGTTGGTTGGATGGTTGTGGGTAGATAATGCTTAGATTGCTCGTGGGATGTTTGGGTTAATATTAATCTTGATTAATGAACAATATCATGTGAGAAAAACATTGATAATTCTGTTAGCAACATGGACTTAGGGATCTATGCAAGTCAGATGGAATGGATGTGGTGCCGTGGGCACATGGTTGGTGGTGGTAGGCTTGTTGTAGATCCTAGTCCCAGGTTCTTGGAGCGGTAATCCAGGACAACAGTCATCACAGGGCTGCTATGGAACAACTTGGCTGATTAATTAGGAGTTCTCCCAGTGTCAGTGCAGCATTTTGGTGGAGTGGGGAATGGAAGTCAAGAGGACTGTCCTTGTATTCGAATGGCTCAAGAGGGGGCTCCTGGGGTGATGAGCTGCTTGTTGATGGGCTATCACTTATGGATGGGAGTGGAACCTTAGTGTCTAGCATGTACTAGGAGACCCTTGGTAAAAGCCTCGTAGTAATCTCCTGGCCGCACACCTAAGGAAGTGTGCTCGTGCTTGGTCGGCATGGCAACATGGAGACTCTAGTCCACCTGGCAACAGGGGACGAAATCATGACATGTGGGTAAAGTGGTACAAACACTGCAGAGTATCAAACTATCATGATAGATGTGCTCACGGTCAAGAGCGGCCTGGAATCCTCACAAGTTTAGTTGGTGGTTTATGGGTTGGAATGGTTGGGAATGGTTGGATAGTGGATGGTATTGGACTTGGTTTGAATAGTACCCTATGGATTGATGGTTGGGATGACCTCACCTAGTAATTAGGATGCTTATGAATTAAAAGCTCATGCATTGAGACCCCTAAGCCTTTCTTCACTTAGCCCCATATCATCTTTTTCCCCACTTGCTGAGTATGACACGTACTCACCCTTGCTATATACCATATTGCTGCTCAGCTACAGGAGAAGGATGGTACAACGATGAAGACAATGGAGAAGAGCTCTAGGCCTGCGGTCTTCCGGTCGACTTCCTGTGGGAACTGAAGGACACCAATGCTTAGTTATTCTGCTGCAATGTAATTTTGTTTCTTTTGACCTACGGGTCACTTTTGTAATAGTATTATCGATTAATAAAGATATTGTTCTTTTATCACATATATTGTCATGTGTGCGTGAAAACTTGATCCGGGGCACGCATACAGATGCATTCGGTTTCGGTCATTGGAACCGGGTGTGACAAGAATGGAACATCATCGATATGGAGAAGAACAATGACGGTGCATGTCTATGGCGACAATTAACAACCTTCATCGACATGAGCATCTACATCCTTGGTACGTGTCTACATCAACAAGATTAACTACCACAACACCAAGGCGAGCGCAAATTCTACTCAAGCTCAATATCTAGTGCGCCATATAATTGGATAGTTCTCCCTCAACACCTAGCACATCTCAAGGGGGAGACTACTTCCAAGGTAAGGACCAAGGTATGCCTTTCAATCTTTTCTTTTCCTTTGGTTCTTTCTTGCTCATCCGTTTTTGGATCATCAGGAGTAGTGGTTGTCATCCATCACCAAAAAGGGGGAGATTGTAAGGATCATGACCATTGAGGTCACCCCGAGGTATGGTGTTTTGGTGATGCATGACAAACATGAAATGTGATTAATATCTACACGAGTGTTGTTCATGTAGGAAATCCTTTCTATCTTATGATGATTGTCTACGGCGTCCTTGGCGATGTATGACAATGACCGCAAGCATGGAGGCTTGTGAACTTGATAGAGTCCAAGGGTTGAGGGAGATGGATCAATGCGGAGAACAAGCTATGGTGCAAGTGTTTGGAACACTTGAGTAGTTGTTAGGGCTTTGAGTCCATAGGAAAAACTGAACTATCAAGGGGGTCTAGGTCATTCTCTTAGGTCATGTCTAGTCGGTGATGTGCAAGGTTGCTTAGTGAAATCACAGGCCCTAGGTGACAGTGGAGAAGCCAAGGAGCTATTCGGAGAAGCCGGAAAACCAAGTCAAGCGAGGACGATGAGTTTCAACTTCTGGATATCGAGACCGGATAGAGGGGTCAGTGAAGACAGGACTGTACGGTCACTATGGGAGTGTTCCAGGACTTAACGCAAGGAGCAAGGTCTCTATCTGTAGGAATTTCCATATAGACCGGATGGTCCGGTCTGCTGACCGGACGGTCTGATCAGTAGGAGAGCAGGGATAGCAGAGAGGATGCAGTTTGCAGACCTTCCTAGAATGGAGAGAGAAAGTGGACTGGATGGTCCGGTCCAGTGACCGAACAGTTCGGTCACTAGAGGAAATTGCATGGACAGGAGAGCCAACAGCTGGGAGAGCCGTTACCAGAGTGACCGGACAGTCCGATCAGGCAGTGATCGAACAGTCCGGTCAGTGTGTCCAGAAAGGCAATTTCATGGAGCAGCGGCTAGTTTGAGGTTGGGAGCCTATATAACTTCGTTGCTGGGGTCTTGGAGACCTTTCTTGGCCAGTGGAATACCTGAGAGCATTTGGTAAGGTCCAAGAGGAAGAGAAGAGAGCACTAGGAGGAGATATTGTATATATTGAGAGTGCTAGTGAAGAGTAGCTTGAGTATCTTGCACATCTAAGGCTAGGGTATCCTTGAGGGTGTGATCTAGATTGTTACTCTTGGTCTATGGTGAGACCTAGACCGGTTAGGTGTCGATGATCGAGCCTATCGTGATCGATTGTGAAGGCCGTCACACGTTTGTACACGGTTTGAGCCCACCGTTGAAAGGGGCATCGCTAATGAACACCCGTGTCGGCTCAGGGAGTCCAGCAAGTTCTCGAGGGAGGCAAGCTTGTGCTTTTTGCAGTGGTGACGCACACCGTGTCTTCACTTGGGGAGTGATTGCGGGCTCACGTGCGAGAACTCCACTTGGTGGCGGGAGGGACCCGGACTCCGGTGGGAGTGGTCCAACAAGGATTAGGGGAAGGCACCATCCTTCCAAGACCTCGGGAAAAATCATGACCCAACTCCTTCTCTACTCCTCACTATGATGCTTTACTTTCCGCATTTACATACCATGCTATTCATGCTTGTGTGTTCTCCTAGTTGTAGTTGAGTATCTTGTAGACTTGCATGATTAGGCTCCCTACTTGCTAGTAGTGTTTAAGCTTCCGTATTTATTGACTAGCATGAGTAGGAGTTGCATTGGCGTGATTGATCACTAGAATTGCATAGGAGTTGTAGTGACTTGTGTGATCCACTAGCATGCATAGGATGCTCTTATCTTTCATAGGATTATATTGCTAGTGTGATCTCCACTAGAATTGTGTAGGAGTTGATTGAGTGCTATCGGTAATTTGTGTTTGGTAAGATTGGTACATAGTGGTAGTTCTCGATTCACCCCCCCCCCCCTCTTCTCGGTCTCTACGATTCTTTCAGGTGCCATAGGCATGGGCCACTCAACAAGTCATCCATGGTCTGCTGATTCATCCAAAGATTCTTCTTAGACTGGTCTACTGTAGCGACCATGTTGTCATTATTCCTTTTCTTGTCCTTCTTGGAGGACTCTGGCTTATCCGAGCGCTTCTCCTTGCCTTTATCGTGGATGTCATAGAGAGCTGACTCTCTGGACGTGAACTTGTCAGCAATCTTAAAGCACTCCTGAGCGGTCAACTTGAGGTCATGATTCCTCCGACCGATCTCCTAGACCAGGTCATCGCTCTGCACGCCTCCTTGGAATGCTGCAATGATCTGCTAATCCGCAACATTGGGCATCTCGGTCTTCTTGGCGTAGAAACACTTGATGTAGTCACAGAGGGACTCATTGGACTTCTGCTTGATTCGGATGAGGTTGGAGTGATTGCCCGAGTGGTTGCAAGTAGCTTGGAAACTCTCTATGAACTTCCTGTTGAGGTCTCCTCAAAAGGTGACCGATTTCTCTGGAGAGATGTGAGCCAAATCTAGACGGCTGCCGGCTCATGGTAGACCAGTAGATAATTGGCAATCACAAAGGTATCACTCCCAGCCGACCGAATAGTCGTGCCATACAGCTGAAGCCACTCTTGGGGATTGGTCTGATGATCATACTTCTCAATGGGAAGCGCCTTGAATTCTTTCAGCCACCGAGCTATGCGAAGCTCAGGTACATAGACCTTGATGCCATCAAATTCCTCATTGCTCAGAGTCATCGACCTTCTATGTCGGTCAGGAGATGAAGACGGGCGGTGATTATGGCGAGGGCCAGCATCGTCATCATGGCGATGACGCCAATTATCTTCATCATGATTCTCGTCACGGTCCCGATCATCACGTCGACATCGGTCATCGCGATTGTCTCTTGGAGGTGGGTCACATCGGTCTTCTCATTGGTCATCCCGCCGGTTATTTGTCCTCTAATCGTGGCGCTCTTCCTCATGGCGTTGGTCGTCCCGGGACCGCTTTTCATGATGGGAGTTGATAGTATACTGACCATCACGGACACCAAGGGAATTTCTCAGATCACCATGTCTTCGTTGGCGATGCGAGGTAGCATGACTGGAACTTGCCACTGAATGTGGTTCGTCCCTGACCGCATCTTCAACAGCAGCAGTTCTGAGCATGGCCACAACCTTATGCATCGTAGGGGTCTGATATGCCGCGTCAACCATCAAGCTATCAAGCAACGTCTTAGCCCTTGTGATGTTGTTCTATGGGGCGTCGTAGACCTTGACGCCACCTACTTTGATCTCAAGTCGCGTGAGATCTAGTCGGCGCGCGAGGCGAGATCCACGCGAACCTCTCGCTCAGTGGTGATGTCCTGCTGATGAGTTGTTATCTTGGGGGTTCTCTTCCCTGTGGCCGTCTTCTGCGCGGCCATCTTCTTCGTGACCGTCTCTTTCACGGTCACCCTCCTCATCATTGTTTCTAGATGGATTCTTATCTACCTCGACCACAGTCAAGGTCGGGGGATCTAAGCAAGCAGATCCCTCGGAATCCTCATCGAAGGAACGGACCAAATTTGAGTCATACCCGGTGGGTATGTTTGTATCGTCTAGTCCGAGTGTAACCAATGCTGGGATCAGATATGACGAGTTTGGTGATCACATCATAGAACCAGCTACGGCCGAGTCGGATCGGTAGTCCTCTAGACCTAGGTCTCTGTTGGCGTCGGCGGTGAAGTCGAGTGATCCGAAGGAGATCTTGAAGTCCGGTGAGTACTGGATGTTGGGAGTTTCGGCCATCGTAGTCGATGGAGAATCCCGGCGAGCCTTGTCCCCTTTCTGGCGCGCCAACTGTTAAGACTTATTCTCAGCAATATATGAATAGGCCTATGTCAAGATTTAGAAATATGATGGTGAAGACACAAAACACCGAGTTATACAGGTTCGGTCCCTCTCAATGAGAGTAAAAAACATATGTCCCGTGTTCTGTGGTTTGTATTGCAATGTAATCTGATGTTCCCGATTGGGGGGGGGGGGGGTTCCCTACCGCCTTATATATCTTGTCAGCATGGGGTACATGAAGAGTCCTACTTGTAGTCTATAAGGATTTACATAGAAAGTCTATCTCTAGTTGCCTTATACTCCAAGCCAACTCGGTTCCCTTATGATGGCCACCCAGTCGTCTATTGACTTAAGCATAGCTATGGATACCCGAAAGGTAAGTATTCCACACTATGTCCAGAAGCTAAAACTCCTCATACTCGCTTGACTTCGTTTCCTGGCTTCTTCGAACAGCTCCATGGCTTTTCCACTATCACCTAGTGTATGTGATTTCACTAAGCATATATGCACATCACCGACTAGACATGACGTAGACCCCCTTGATAGTCTAGTTCTTCCTATGGACTCAAAGCCCTAACAACTAGATAAGTGTTCCCAACACTTGCTCCATAGCTTGTCCTTAGCTTTGATCCATCTTCATCAACCCATGGACTCCATCAAGCTCATCAAGCCTCCATGCTTGTGGTCATTGTTGTCCATCGTCAAGGCAACCATCATCCATATGATTTGTAATAGAATTTAGAGATGATTCCTATATACACAACACTCAAGTAGATATTAGCCCATAATTTCATAGTTGTCATCTATCACCAAAACATTCATACCTTGGGGATCCAATCACCAATGGTCATGAAGCTTACAATCACCCCTTTTTTTTTTTATTGATGACAACCACTACTTATCATAATCTTAACAAGAAACAACAAGGTTAAAAGAGCTACACAACGATTGAGAGGAACCACAAAAGCATAAGAGAGAAACGCACAAGGTCCTACTCAATCAAGCATCATCAAGAGCTCAAAGGAAAAGAGAGAAAAGCACACTCTAGATGACAATGCATGCATGTCATGATAGAATATTAAAGAAAGCATAAAGACATGCAATGCAAGACATAAATGATGATATGAATAGGTTAGCATGTCAATGCATAGGAATTAAAAATAAGCAATCATCATCATGGAATCATACACAGGCATACATGGTAGATAAGGAATACAAAGGACTGCATATGAAAATAAACCAAGTGAGATCAAGATGAGTCAAACACATGCGAATGAAAATTGTGACACATTAAAATCCATGAACATCTAGATAAATCCATAAAAATAAGATCCAAATGTATCTAACTCCCAAAACCAATGTACAAGTATGCTACTCTCGATCACACAGGATCACACTCCCACCCCCTAGACCTATGAGTACTTCTCCCCCTTTGGCAAAAAGCACCAAAAAGCGGGAAAAGTGAACATCTAAGCGCTCGTGGTCAAACAAAGAGGTGTAGCGACGTCCTCTAAAGGCTCTACCCCTGGCTTCTCCGATACAGGATCCTGCTATGCTCCTTGAGCCTGTACTGCCTGAACGTCCAGCTGCTCGAAGAACTCAAGGTCAACCGGCAACTCAGATCATCTATCCTGTCCTGCTAGAGGGACCATGGCAGTCTCCTGTGCAACTGAAGCCTGGAGAAGAGTAAGATCAACCACGTCCTCCTGAGTGAAATCTCCTCGGACAAGATTCTCTGCTACCTTAGGTGTGACAAGAGAGATGTCTATAGTAGAAGAGACTATAGTTGTAGCTGTCTCTAGGGCTTTCTAGTAATCTGCTCGAGTGGTGTGCACTAACTCTAAGAACAGACTCCTGACCGGTAAGTGATGGGAGGTAGAAGGTCCTTCCATCTATGAAGTCGAGGAGTGTGTCAGTGAAGTGAACAACACAGACACAGAGAAGGCGGGCATGGAGGAGAACTGAGCTGGTGAGTGAGTCTGTCCCGGTCCCCCTGTCGATATGACCCCTGAGAGTGAAGGTAGTCCAGAAGACTAGGATATCATCATAGCAGTAAAGGGTCCTCGCTGAGTCGGCAGCTACTGAAACAGTGGAAGTACAGAGGGTCCTGGCTGTTGACTGGCCTGCCTTTGAGTCAAGTCTATCATCTGGGTCATCAGTGTTATCAATAGCATCATCTGCTGTCTCTGAAGCTCTGCCAGACCTCTGATAACCTTCATCATCTGACATCTATCATCATCTGTGCTCTCGATGAACTCACCCAGGCGTCCTGCAAGCGCTATTGCAGTGATAGCATCCTCTGACTGTGTACTATTGATTGAGGAGGTGGTCCTATACTAGCTAACTCAGGAACCATAGTCTCTAGATGAGCTGCCTGCTCATGAGTGACTGGCGGAGACTCCTGCTCCTCCTCTCCCATCTATTGACTAGAGGCAGACTGCAAACCCCTAGGGACTCGAGATGAGTAGCTAGTGGTGACCTCAGGGAATGCCTGGTGCTACTCCTCCGTCACTAGTCCCATCCTCCTCATAAGGTAGCAAATGTATGGGCCATAGACTAAGTGACGTCCTCCAATCCTCTTAGAGATAACCTCCTCCATCTTAGGAATCAGTAGGTCTGTAACATCAAACTGTTGTCTCCTCAGGATAGCTGCCACTACCCACTGGTGTAGAAGTGTAAACTCCTCTCTATATCCAGACCTGGGAATGATATTCCTGGTGACTATCACCCTAACCACCTTAGCCTCTGCAGTGAGTCTAGCAGGGCCTCCGTCAAAGCCAGGAGTGTGTGGTGGTGGAAAGGCAATCGAAACGAAGTCATCTAAAGGTAGCATCCCTTCCTGTGGTCTGCGAGGTGGAGCAAATGTCACGTAGGCACTCGTGTAAAGCTGGAAGTCTAAAGCAAGGAGTCCTAGGTTAGCTATAAGATCCTTCTTGGTGACTCGCTGGGGCTCCCCTCTGAATAGGAACCAGATCTTAGAATGATCTCTAGCTACCCACATTGTAGCATAGAACTCTAGTATGATGTCCTCTCTGAACCTAAAGGACTTGGTGACAAACTCTACAAGTACAGGCAAGTATTTGAAATACTGCCCCATGTCTGTACCTATGGCTCTCATCATAGCCGAGTAGGTGGTATGCTACTGTGGCACAAACGAACCAGACTTGCCCTTCTTAGCAAGGTAGCATCTCAAGACCTCACTGATCCTTCTCTAGAGCCCTGTCCAGTACCTGTCTCCTACGGCAGGGTCCCTGGGTGTGAAATACTTACCTTCCAGGTATACGTAGCTATGCTTAAGTCGGCAACCGACCGGGTACCTCATCAATAAGAGAACCGACCGAGTCAGCTTGGAGCACAAGGCAATTGGAGATAACTTTCTATGAAAATCCGTGTAGACTATGAGTAGGACTCTTTATGTACCCCCTGTTGACCGATTATATAAGGTGACAGGGACCTCCCCATCGAGGGCACCAGATTCTACAATGCAATACAAACCATGGATTACAGGACGTAGGGTTTTTACTCTCAACGAGATGGCCCGAACCTAAATAACTGGGCATCTTGTTTCTTCACCATTGTAGTTCTTAGTCCCGATGTAGCCCTATAAATATATTGCCAAGAATAAGTCTTGACAGTTGGCGTGCCAGGTAGGAGGCAAGGCTTGCCAAGATTCTTCGTCGACTACGATGGCCAAAATTCCCATCATCCAGTACTCATCGAACTTCAAGATCTCCATTGGATCACTCGACTTCGTAGTCGGTGACTACGGAGACCTAGGTCTAAAGAACTAATGATCTGACTCGGCCGTAGCTGATTCTATGGCGCAATCACCAAGCTCATCAGATTTGATCCCTGCATTGTCTCCACATGGATTTGGTGACAAAGACCTACCCACTGGGTACGAATGAAAGTCGGTTCGTTCCTTTGATGAGGACTCAGACGGATCTACATGCTTATACCCTCTGGTCGTAAACATGCTCGAGATAGATGAGAATCCGCCTGAAGACAACGATGAGGAGCGTGACCGTGAAAGAGATGGTCATGAAGAAGATGGTCATGCAGAGGATGGCCATAGGGAGGAAAACCCCCAAGACAACAACTCATCGGCAGGACATCATCACCGAGCGAGAGGATCCCATGGATCTGGCCCTGCACACTGATTGGATCTTGGGCAACTCGAGATTGAAGTGGACGGCATCAAGGTCTAGGACACCATGCAAAACAATAACACAAGGTCAAAGACATTGCTCGATAGCTTGATGGCTGATGCACAATTTCATATCCCTACGATGCATAAGGCGGTGGCCATGCTTAAAGCTGCTACTGTTAAACAGGTAGTCAGGGACGAACCACAATCAGTGGCGAGTTCTAGTCATGCAACGTCATGTGGGCAACAAAGACGCGATGACTTCAGAAACTCCCTCAACATCCGCGATGGTCGGGATAACATCAACTCTTGTTAAGAAGAGCGAGCTAGGGACAACCGATGTTATGAGGAAGAATGCCATGATCATAGGATTGACAACCATCAGTATGACCGTCATGATCCGCCTCCAAGAAACAATCGGCGGGATGACCGGCGGGAAAACTGGCGCGATCCGCCTCCAAGAGAAAACCGCGACGACCGATATCAACGGGATGATCGGGATCGGCACAAAAATCATGATGAAGACAATAGGTGTCGTCGTCATGATGACTATGTTGACCCTCGCCATAATCGCCACATGTCTTCATCTCCTGATCATCATAGAGGGTTGACGACTCCGAGCGTTGAGGAATTCGACGGGATCAAGACTTATGTAACTAAGCTTCGCATAGCTCGATGATCGAAGGGATTCAAGCCAGTTCCCATTGAAAAGTATGATGGATAGACCAATCCCCGAGAGTGGCTTCAGCTGTATAGTATGGCTATTCGGTTGGTTGGGGGTGATACCTTTGTAATGGCCAGTTACCTATCGGTCTGCCTTGAGCCAGCCGTCCGGATTTAGCTCATATCTCTCTAGGAGAAGTCAAGGCTACAATCACCTCTTTGGGATACCTCAATAGGAAGCTTGTAGAGAGTTTCCAAGCTACCTACAACCACCGGGCTACCACTTTGACCTCACTCAGATTAAGCAGAAGTCTGACGAGTCTCTTCGTGACTACATCAAGCGTTTCTGTGCCAAGAATACTGAGATCCCCAATGTCCCGGATCACAGATCATTGCGGCCTTCCATGGTGGTGTGCAAAGCGATGACCTGGTTCGGGAAATCGTTCGGAGGGATCATTACCTCAAGTTGACCGCTCAGGAGTGCTTCGAGATTGCTAACAAGTTCTCGTCCGATGAGTCGGCTCTCTATGACATCCATAGTAAAGGCAAGGAGAAGCGCTCGGACAAATCTGAGTCCTCCAAGAAGGACAAGAAAAGGAAGAACGATAACATGGTTGGTGCGGTAAACCGATCCAAGAAGAATCCTCGGATGAACCAGCAGACCAAGGATGACTTGCTGAGTGGCCCGTGCCTATGGCATCCAAATGGGAACCACAAAGCAAAGGATTGTTACTGTCTGAAAGGCTTCACGATCACTATGCTGAAGGTGGCCAAAGACCCACCAAGGTGTAACGGCAAAGACAAAGCTGGCGATGACGGGGACAGGATGAGGAAGGAGAGTTCTAGGAGCCCCGAAAGGAAGTCAACTTCATCTTTGGAGGGCCTGATGCCTACACATCCAAGCACAAGCAGAAGCTGGAACTACGGGAAATCAACCGACTGCTCTTAAGTACATGAAGTGGTCCGAAGTCCTGATCACTTTTGACCGGTCGGATCATCCTAGGCACCTTCCTAAGCCGGGTCGCTACCCGCTTGTGCTCGTGAAAACTTTGAAGGAGGTCAAGTTAAACAAAGTACTCATCGACGCAGGAAGCAGCCTTGACTTGATCTTCACCAAGACTATCAGGGAGCTTGGCCTTACAGTCGACGACCTTAAACCGAGCACCTCTCCCTTCCATGGGATCATACCAGGCAAGACCTTGGTACCGATAGGGAAGATCACTCTGCGTGTTACATTTGGTACCCGAGAAAACTTTAGGACTGAGCGCGTCATCTTCCAAGTGGCTGACTTCGAGTCTGCCTATCATGCTATCATCAGAAGTTCGGCGATGGAAAAATTCATGGCGGTCCTACACTATCCTTAAGTTACCTTGAAGATTCCACGCCCCAAAGGAATCATCTCCCTCCACTCTGATCTTCGGAATTCATTTGATTGCGATGTGCAGAGTTGTGAGTTGGCTGACCGATAGTTGATGATGTCCGACCGGTTGGAGATCCAGAAGGTAGTCGGTAAAGCGGTGGAGACTAATGCGGAGATCCCAATGAAGAAGCTTAGCAAGGAATAGATCCAGATGGATGATGTGCTAACCAAGGAAATCTCACTTGACCCTGAAGACCCTGCTAAGGTTTCCTATGTGGGGGCAGGTCTTGAAGAGAAATAGGAACTCGCACTCACTCTTTTCCTCCAGCAAAACAGGGACATCTTTGCATGGAAGCCTTCTGACATGCTGGGAGCTCCAAGGGAAAAGATTGAGTACAAATTAAGGGTACCTCCTAGGGCTACCCCTGTCAAGCAATGACTCAGAAGATTTGCTCAAGATCGCAAGGATGCCATAAAGAAGGAGATAGCTAGGCTTAAAGATGCTAATTTAATAAAGGAAGTGTACGATCCAGATTGGCTAGCTAATCCAGTCCTTGTACCAAAAAAGAATAAAGAGTGGCATATGTGCGTTGATTATACTGATTTGAATAAGGCCTGTCCTAAGGACCCTTTTGCTCCGCCGCGTATCGACTAGATCGTAGACTCAACAGCCGGGTGTGAGGTTTTAAGCTTTCTGGATGCCTATTCAGGCTATAACCAGATCCCACTGAAAGTCGAAGATCGAATTAAGACTTCCTTTATAACTCCCTTCGGCGCCTACTGCTATATGACCATGTCATTCGGTCTAAAAAATGCTGGCACGACTTACCAACGTGGTATTCAACACTGCCTCAAAACTCAGATCGGTTGGAATGTAGAAGCATATGTTGATGACATCATGGTAAAGACTCAGAATGTGGGAGAACTTCTCTCTGACTTGGCAGAGATGTTTGACAACCTGACACGATACTCGATGAAGTTGAATCCTAAGAAGTGTGTCTTTATAGTTCCTTCGGGAAAGCTACTTGGTTACATCATTTTGAAACAAGGTATAGAGGCTAACCTGAAAAAAAATCAAGATGATCCTTGATATTGGACCACCTAATTCCCAAAGAGATGCTCAAAAGCTGACCGGATGCATGGCATCTTTGAGTCGCTTTATCTCATAATTGGAGTTAGGGGTCTGCCATTCTTTAAATTGCTCAAGAAGCAAGATAACATCGTCTGGACAGAAGAGGCGCAATTGGCTTTGGATGAGTTGAAGGTCCACCTTAGTAACATTCCAGTCTTAGTGCCTCCAGAGCCACAAGAAAAGCTTTAGCTCTATGTATCGGCTACAACTCAAGTTGTGAGTATTGTTCTGACGGTAGACTGAGAGGAAGAGGGACATGTACAAAAAGTACAACACCCGGTGTATTTCGTGAGTGAGGTCGAACATGCCACCAAGACTCGATATCACCAGATCTTGTAGCTGCTATACGCGCTCTTCATCACGTCGAGGAAGTTGAAGCATTATTTCGAGCCCATACGATCAAGGTTCATACTTCTTTCACGCTCGGAGAAGTTGCTCATAACCGTGAGGCAGTCAGCAAGATTGCAAAGGGCGGTCAAACTTGGCCAATATGCAATCACGTTTGTACCACGCTCGGCGATCAAAGGACAAGCGTTGGCTGACTTCGTTTCCGGGTGGACTGAGATTCAGATGCCCTCGGCACCGCAAGATATTAAGTACTGGAAAACATACTTTGATGGCTCACTCCAGTTGCCAAGTGCCAGGGCGGGAATTGTACTCATTTCTCCAACAAGAGAGAAGCTTTGATATGTGCTTCAAATCATGTTCCACGCGTCTAATAATGCTACAGAATATGAAGCCCTTCTACATGGTCTACGCATTGCTATATCACTCGGCATCCAGTGTCTTGACATCTTTGGTGACTCGGCTTTGGTTATCAACCAGGTCACTAAGGATTGGAACTGTGTGGATGACAACATGGCTGCTTGCTTCCAAGAAGTATGGAAACTGGAGAGCAAGTTTGACACACTCAAGTTCACGCATGTTCTCCTAAAAACCAAGCAGCTGATGAGCTGGCTAAGATAGGATCTTCTTGATCGATTGTCCCACACGGTGTTTTCTTACACACCCTAGAGTCTCCCACTATTTCTCCTCGGTTGGACATCTTAGCGACCGATGTTGCTGACTCTGTGGAAGATTTTGATATGGAGACCGACTGGCATGACCCGATTATCCAATACTTGGTTAAGGGTGTGCTGCCTGCGGATCCTAATCAGCAACAGAGATTAAAATCTTGATCATGGGGATATTTAATGGTGGACGACAAGCTCTATCGAAGAGGCGGATCTGATATTTTGATGCATTGCATATCAGTTCCAGAAGGCAAAGAGCTGATGGAGGAAATCCATGCTGGGCCATATGGTAACCATGCAGCTTCCAAGACTTTGGCCGGCAAGGGTTTTATTGGCCCACGGCGGTCGAAGATGCACACCAGGTCGTTTGAAAGTTTGAAGGCTGTCAATTCTTTGCTCAACAAATGCATGTGCCTTCGCAACAACTTCAAATGATACCTATGACTTGGCCTTTTGCTGTCTAGGGGCTTGACATTGTTGGTCCCTGTAAAAAAGCGCCAGACGGGTTAACCAATTTGTTTGTGGCTATTAACAAGTTCGCCAAGTGGATTGAAGCGAAGCAGGTCGGCAAGATAACTTTGAAGAAGGCGATTGAGTTTGTCAGAGAGATCTTCACTCGGTTTGGAGTCCTCATGATATCATCACTGGTAATGGTACTCAATTTACATCTGAGAAGCTCCGTGACTTTGCCAATCAGATGGGTATAAAAATCCACTTTGCTTTGGTGGCTCATCCTCAAAGTAACGGGCAGGTTAAATGGGCCAATTGTATGATTCTTCAAGGGTTGAAGGCCCTGATATTTGATAGACTCAAACCTAATGTCGGTCGGTGGGTTCGAGAGCTGCTTTCTGTTCTCTAGAGGCTGCGCACTAATGTCAGTCGGGCTACTGGCCAGTCACCTTTTTCATTGGTCTATGGCTCTGAGGCTATGTTGCCGACCGAGGGAAACCATATTTCAACATGAGTCATGGGATATGACGAGAAGCTTTCTGATGACAACCGAGAGATTGAGTTGATTGTAGCAGAGGAGATGCATGGTCGCGCTCTAATTCGGCCGGCAGCATACCAGCAAGGCTTACGACGATATTATGACAAGAATGTTCGAAGTCGTCAGTTCCATGTTGGAGATTTAGTACTGCACCGAGTGCAATGAAACAAGAATAGGCACAAGTTATCTCCTAAATGGGAAGGACCCTATGAGATCAAAGAAGTCACTCGGCCCGGGGCTTATAGACTGACGTATGAAGATGGTGATGACATACTAAATTCATGGAACATCAATCAGCTACGTTGCTTTTTGATGTAGATGAGGCCCGATCTTCTGATAGGTAGGGGATAAACTCGACTGTGGAGACTCAGCGTCGACGAGCCGGCTTGTATAAGATATGATCCAACCCCACAACCATTACACCAAGCATAACTTGATTGTTCCTCCAAGCAAATCGAGAACACAAGCAAGAAAAGATAAACACGCAATCTGAAATTGCAAATATGGATGAAGCGAATCATAATGATAAGGTTCAATAAATCAATCAAGTTACAATAAATCAATCAAGTTTCAATAGCGGTGTAGAACAAGAACAGGGGCCCTGAATTACTGTAAATTGACTTGTCGCCATAGTTACAATAAATCAATCAAGTTTCTCTCTAGAGAACTGAACTAAACAAAACCCGAGTCTAAATGGTGGTGGCTACTGAGTTTATGAGGGAACCAAGGGCGTCCTAGGGTTGGGGCGACCAGGGGGGCGCCCACAACATGGGCTTAAGGCCCAACACAATACAAGGCCTTGTCATGGTCACACAGCAAGACTCACGACATATCTCAAGCTGGGACCAGAACCAAAATGATGGCGTTGTCGTCCCCTTTCTAACGCATCAAAGAATGCCTCGTTTGGAGGTCGGATGTGGGAGATATCATCAAAACCGTGCAGGGGTGTCAACTGAATTCGAGGCAAACGCGGCGACCGAGTTGGTGACGACTTATAACTTGGGGAAGGCATGATGTGTGCATATCCAGCATGGTGATGTCCTCATCACTTTTATACTTAGTCCATTTCTGTATTTTCATACATTATTATTCAATGAAACTTCAGTCTTTTTAATGAAAGAATTATTGATGATTTTCATTCTTATTTGTCTTGATTCCGTCATTTATAATATTAAACAATCAAGCCAGGGGGGCTAGCAATAATGTCCCACTACTCCTTAACCTTGAAAAAATCTTGTGAGGATTCCAGGCCGCTCTTGACTGTGAGCACGGCTATCATGATAGATTGATACTCTACAGAGTTTGTACCACTTTACCCATAAGTCATGATTCCCTTGATGCCCGTGGACGCGACCCACATTACACACTTCCTTTGGTGTGTGGCAGGGTTTCATTACGAGGCTTTTCCAAAGGGTCTCCCAGTACATGCTAGCCACTAAGGTTTCACTCCCGTCCATAAGTGATAGCCCTTCAACAAGCAACTCATCACCCCAGGAGCCCTCTCTTGAGCCTTTCGGATACAAGGACAGTCCTCTCGACTTCCATTCCCTGCTCCACCAAATTCTGCACCGACACTGGGAGAACACTTATTTACTAGGCCAGGCCTTACCCATGTCGGTCTTGTGATGGCACTGTTTTCCTAGGTTGTCACTCCAAGAACTGGTTCCTAGGATCTACAACAAGCCTACCACCACAACCATGTGCCCATGGCACCACATCCTTTCCACCTGGCTTGCATAGATCCCTAAGCCATGTTGCTAAAAATTTTACCAAACATTTCCCATGTAACATTGTTCATTAATCAAAATTAATATCAGCCCACATCCCATAAGCCATCTAAGCATTTTCTACCTAAAATTCACCTATTGTTTCGAGGCGACAAGGAACATGGTAAAACAATACTAGGAAAACCCTAACAATAGGTTCCCAATAAATTGACACAAGCATGCAATTCTATAGTAACATTTCAATAGGTGCAGTATGCATCAAGGACACTTGTCTTCATCCTGTGCGGAAGGCTGCTCTAACCCTTCAAATTCCTGCTCTTGAAAGTCCTCGTAGGGCGGTCCTTGTGTATGTTCGCCTTTACGTAATGAAATACTGACACAAGCAAAACATACAAAAATTAATACACAATTATGCAATAGAGGAAAAACAATATGTAGATGCAATGAATGCAAAGGTTATGCTCCTACGAGAATTTTGGCGCAAGAATCACCTAAATTGGAGTTACGAGTAAAAAGTTATGCTAGTTTGAAGTTTTAGGGGTAAAAGGTAAAAACAAGGGCTTTTAAGGACCTATTTGTAATCTAATAAAATTATAGGGACTAAAGTGTAAATTATTAGGACTGAAAAATAATTACTAAGAAGTATAAGGTTATTTTTGCAAAATTTTAGAACTTAAACATAATTAATAATAAGTATAGGGGGTTAAGTGTAAAAAGAAAGGGCCAAATTATAATTAAAATTAAGTATAGGGATGGTTCTATAAATTTTTAGGGCTAACATAATATTTATACAATTAATAATGATTAAAGTATAATTTAAAATAATTCTAGGGACTAAAACATAATTAAAATCAGTCCAGGGGGGTTTTGTAAAATTACAAGGTCAAAATAATAGTTCTAGTAATGTATAGGGGTGTTTCTGTAAATTTTTAGGGCTAAAACAATATTTATACAATTAATAAGGATTAAAGTATAATTTAAAATAATTCTAGGGACTAAGACATAATTAAAATCAGTCCAGGGGTGTTTTTGTAAAATTACAAGGTCAAAATAATAGTTCTAATAATGCATAGGGGTGTTTGTGTAAATTTTTAGGGCTAAAATAATATTTGTACAATTAATAAGGATTAAAGTATAATTTAAAATAATTCTAGGGACTAATACATAATTAAAATCAGACCAGGGGTGTTTTTGTAAATTATAAGGTCAAAATAATAGTTCTAATAATGTATAGGGGTGTTTCTGTAAATTTAAAGTGCTAAAAATTAATTTTATAAAAATATTTGGGCTTAAATACAAATTTCTACAGTTCTGGATAGAAATAGGGGCTTAAATCTAATTTAAACTAAGTACAGGGGCCTAAATGCAAAAAGGCCAGCATTATCCAGGAATTAATTGAATCAATTTTAAACTAGAAATTCGTGGATCGAGTCTATGGAAATGGTTGACTGGACTTCGACCCGGGTCCATGGGTCCACGGTGGACCAGGGGGGATACCCCTTCGATCTTCAAATTTGGGCCCTAGGTTTCAAGATGGACGGCATCGAGGGGGTTCGGATGTGGGCGGCGGCCGGCGGCGGCTACGCGGTGGCGGCGGCGGCGGGGGCTCGCCGGAGGTTGGCCGGAACGGCACTCCGGCCATCCATTCCTCGCCGTGAGGGGTCCGGAAGAGAGATGGGAGGAATGGGAGCCTCACCGAGGTGATGCGCGGGCACGGGGGAGGCCAGAAGGCGGTCGGCGGCGGGGCTCGGTGGCGGCGGCGATCGGAGCTCGGGGGGGAGGCCTTAGGGGGGTCGCGAGCGGGTGGAAAATAGCAGGGAAGAGGCGGCGGAGCAGGGTGGTGTAGGAGGGGGGTTTTATAGGGGGAGAGAGGGAGGGGTTGAGCCGGTGCGGGGGGGGGGGGGTCCTTCGGCCATCAATGGCCACTCATGCCATTGATGCGCGCGGCTTGGAAACGGCCGGAACAGCCAGAAAGTGGGGGGGGGGGGGAGGGGAAGTGGAGGAGATCGCACGTGCTCGGACGTCGGTTTTGAGAGTCGAAGAGGCCAAGGAGGGAGATCGATGGGGCTGGCGTCGGTTTCCAGCAGCGGGGAGAGAGAGAGAGGTGGAGGGAGGAAGATGACGCGTGGGCCCGGGCGGTCAGTGAGCGTGGGACGGGGCTGCTGGGCTCGCGGGGAAGCTGGGCCGGGAAGGGAGCTTGGCCGAGGTGGGAAAAAGAAGGGAAGGGGAGGGGAGTCGGCCTGGGCGGGGGAAAATTGAAGGGGGGAGTGGGGTTTCCGGGTGGGCCAAAATGGTGGGTTTCGGTCCACTATTCTGGTTTCTCCTTTTTCTCTTTTCTTTCTCAATTCTTTCCCTCTCTAATTTCTTTCTAAATCTTAATTCCTGGTTATAATTAGTAATTAAACTAGATGCTAAATGCACAAGAATCTACATGGATATTACATGCTATGCAAATGCAATAATTTGATTTGATTTATTATAAAAACAATTTGACCTAGTTTATTTAATTAAACTCCTAAATGCTAATAGTTGGCATTTTTAGAATTTGTAAAAGTAGGGTGTTACAAACCTAGCCCCCTTACAATGAATCTCGCCCTCGAGATTCGAAAAGATCGGTGAAGAGGTGGGGAAACTCGGCTTTTAATTCTTCTTCACGCTCCCAGGTGGCTTCTTCTTCGGTGTGATGGTTCCAGAGTACCTTGCACATTCGGATCACCTTATTTCTGGTAACTCTCTCAACAACTTCTAGGATCTTGGCTGGTTGTTCCGTATATGTGAGGTCCTTCCGAAGGTCTACTTCATCAATGGGGAGTTGTTCTTCAGGCACTCTTAAGCACTTCTTCAGTTGTGACACATGGAACACGTCATGCACATCTGTAAGATGGGAGGGTAGCTCCAACTGATATGCAGCTTCTCCTCTTCTCTCGAGGATCTTGAAAGGATCGATGTAACATGGTGCTAACTTACCTTTGACTTTGAAGCGTATAACACCCCTCATGGGTGATACCTTGAGATACACGAAATCTCCAATCTCGAAGGATAGGTCTCTTCGTCTACGATCGGCGTAACTTTTCTACCTTGACTGTGCAACCTTTAGGTTCTCGCATACAATCTTAACTTGTCTTTCTGCTTCTTGTAGTATCTCAGGTCCGAAGACTTAGTTCTCTCCTGTCTCATTCTAGAATAGAGGTGTCCTACACTTTCTTCCATATAGGATCTCGAAAGGCGCCATCTCTATACTTGCTTGATAACTGTTGTTATAGGAAAATTCTGCATAGGGTAGACTCTTGTCCCAACTCTTGCCATATTTCAAAGCACAAACTCTCAACATGTCTTCTAGTATTTGGTTCATCCTCTCGGTCTGTCCATCAGTCTGAGGGTGATACACAGAGCTGAAGTTCAACTTGGTGCCAAGAGATTCATGTACCTTCTCCGAAAACCTCAAGGTGAACTGAGAGCCTCTATCAGATACTATCTTCTTAGGGACTCCATGTAAACACACTATCCTTGACATGTATAGTTCTGCTAGTTTCGCACCACTATAAGTTGTCTTGACGGGAATAAAGTGTGCCACCTTGGTTAAACGATCAACTATAACCCATATAGAATCATATCCCGACTGTCTACGGGGTAATCCAACTATGAAGTCCATACCGACTTGTTCCCATTTCCACTCAGGAATCTTTAGAGGTTGGAGCAATCCGGCGGGTCGTTGGTGTTCTGCCTTGACACGTTGACATGTGTCGCATACCGCAACATACTCTGCGACATCGCGCTTCATGCCATGCCACCAATAACGAGTCTTCAAGTCTTGATATATCTTAGTACTTCCTGGATGAATGGAGTATGTAGAATCGTGTGCTTCCCGTAGGATTATGTCAAGAAGGGGCTTCTTGTCTGGCACACATATTCTTTTACCTATCCATATAGTACCATTCTCATCTTCTGTGAAGTCGGTAGCTTTTCCTTCCTTAATGAGCTTTCTGATCTCACTTAGCTTCTCATCTTCTAGCTGTCCCTTGCGAATTTCTTCGTCGAGATTTGGTTCTACTTCCATTGCAACGGCCTCTAACTCATTCAGAAACCCAAGGTTCAGTTGCTCAGACTCCTTGCAGAGCTCTGGCGCTAGCCTTTCCACGATTAACTGACTGCAATAGTTCTTTCTAGTCAGGGCATCCGCAACAACATTCGCCTTCCCTGGATGATAGTTAATACCCACATCATAGTCCTTAATCAACTCTAACCAACGTCGTTGTCTTAGGTTCAACTCCGTCTGAGTGAATATGTACCTGAGACTCTTGTGATCCGTATAGATTTTACAACGATGACCAAGGATGTAGTGCCTCCAAATCTTCAGAGCATGTACCACTGCCACTAATTCCAAATCATGTGTTGGGTACTTCTCTTCATGCTTCCGTAATTGCCTAGAGGCATATGCCACAACATGACCTTCCTGCATGAGCACACATCCTAGTCCTTGCCTGGATGCGTCACAGTATATGTCAAAACTCTTACTAACGTCAAGTAAGATTAAGACAGAGGCTGACGTTAATCTCTTCTTTAATTCTTCAAAACTGGCTTGACAACGCGGAGTCCACTCGAAACTCTTGTCCTTCCCTAACAATGTCGTCATTGGCTTTGCTATCTTGGAGAAGTCCTTTATAAATCGCCGATAGTATCCGACTAATCCAAGAAAACTTCTAATCTCCTTTACTGTCTGTGGTGGTTTCCAGTCTAGAACATCCTTTACTTTGCCTGGATCGATTGATACTCCTCTAGTAGAGATCACATGACCGAGAAATGCTACCTCCTTCAGCAAGAATTCACACTTACTCAATTTGGCATATAGCTGGTGTTCACGTAGCTTCTCTAGAACTAGCCTCAGGTGTTCCTCATGCTCTTCTTCATTGTTTGAAAACACCAAGATGTCGTCGATGAAAACCACAACAAACTTATCCAAGTATTCCATGAACACCTTGTTCATAAGGTACATGAAGTAGGCCGGTGCATTGGTCAACCCAAATGACATTATCGTATACTCATATAACACATATCTTGTTCGGAAAGCCGTCTTGGGTATGTCTGATGGTCTGATCTTCAATTGGTGATACCCGGATCGCAGATCAATCTTGGAGAATACACAAGCTCCTTTCATCTGATCGAACAAGTCTTCAATCCGTGGTAGTGGATACTTATTTTTGATGGTCACATCACTAAGAGAATGATAGTCCACACACATCCTCTGAGTCTTATCCTTCTTCTCGACAAAGAGTACAGGAGCTCCCCAAGGTGAGGAACTAGGGTGAATGAAACCTTTCTCTAGCATCTCATGTAATTGCTTCTTTAGTTCTACCAACTCATTAACTGGCATCCTATAGGGCCTCTTAGATATAGGAGCAGTTCCTGGTATTATGTCGATAACAAACTCTATGTCACGGTTTGGTGGCATACCTGGAAGTTCTTCAGGAAAGACATCAGGGAAATCACAAACCACCCGTATCTCTTCTATGGGTGTGCCTGTGGTTTGGTTTAGTATGACCTCCTTGGCAGTAGAGTTGGCTGCTACGAACTCAACCTTGGTACCCTCTGCACTAGTCAGCTGTACCGACTGCTTGGCGCACAGTATCACTCCATCATACTTGCGTAACCAATCTATTCCAAGTATTATATCTATTCCCTTATTTTAGGGCGACCTTTGGGCATATTTGATTGGTTCTCATTTCTCCACCAGGAGAGCTAACTAGCATGGTATGCTTCATAAAAGCAATCGATAGGTTGTGCTTTGCCACATATGTGGATGTTATGAATGAATGTGATGCTCCTGAATCAAACAAAATGGTTGCAGGTTGAGAGTTAGCTAAGAACATACCGAGCACCACATCTGCAGCTTGCTCAGCTTCCTCAGTAGTGACATGATTGACACGCCCTCGAGCATAATTCTGCTGTCCTTGACTGCCTGGGAGCATGTTGGTTGGGGCTTGCCTTGGTGTGTTGTTCCGTTGAGGACACTGTCCCATGAAGTGACCTTCCTGTCTACAGTGATAACATCCGCGCTTCACACCATTAGTGTTTCCAGAGGTAGGGCGATTCTGGTTTTATGGAGCTGTTGGGGCGGTGGGACGGGGTGCTTGCTGATAGGTGAGGCGAGGTGCCTGTTGCTGGTTAGGGAGAGGTGCCTGGTAGTTGGAGCGTTGCATTGGAAAAATGGGGCGTGGAGCATGCATAGGTGGCCTGACAGTGTTGGGAGCAAGGTGGTATGGGTTGGGAGATGGCATCATGCGGGGGCGAGTGTTACTACCAGATGATTGTCCTTGGAATGGCATCTTCCTCTTGCCTTCCCTCTCAATCTCATTGCGCTTATTCTCCACAACAATGGCCTTGTCCACCAGTTTTTGGAAGTTTACAAAGTCATTGTTTATCAACTAAAATTGGATGTCATTCTACAGTCCCCTCATAAACATATATTGCTTCTTCCCATCGGTGTTCACATCCTCAGGAGCATACCTGGACAGCTGGATGAACCTATTCAGGTATTCACTTACTGACATGTTTCCCTGTCTCAGGTCTTGAAATTCTTGTTTTTTCAACAACTTAATGCCCGTAGGGACATAGTGAGAGCGGAAATTATCCTTGAACTCAATCCAAGTGATGCTTTCAACATCAGCATGAGCATTACAATACGCTTCCCACCAGTCTGCAAAGAGAACCTTCTCTCGATCATTGCATTGAGCGATCATCAACTTCTTCTCAATTTCCTTGAGCCAATCATCCGCTTCCATCGGATCCTTGGATTGGGAAAAGGTAGGTGGCCTAGTCCTTAGGAACTCCCCCAATCTATTCTGGGGTGGAGGTGGAGGTGGAGGTGGGGGTGCATTGTGGTTCTGCTGGTTGTTGTGGTTCTGTTGTATAGCGCCGAAAGTTTGGATCATTATCTACATGAGCTGAGTTTGCATGGCCAAGAATTGCTCAAGGTTTAAAGTGCTAAAAATTAATTTTATAAAAAATATTTGGGCTTAAATACAAATTTCTACAGGTCTGGATAGAAATAGGGGCTTAAATCTAATTTAAACTAAGTACAGGGCCTAAATGCAAAAAGGCCAGCATTATCCAGGAATTAATTGAATTAATTTGGATCTAGAAATTCGTGGACTAGGTCTATGGGAATGGTTGACTGGACTTTGACTCGGGTCCATGGGTCCACGATTGACTAGGGGGGATACCCCTTCGATCTTCTAATCGGGCCCTAGGTTTCTAGATGGACGGCATCGAGGGGGTTCGGATGTGGGCGGCGGCCGGCGGCGGCTACGCGGTGGCGGCGGCGGGGGGGGCTCGCCGGAGGTTGGCCGGAACAGTGCTCCGACCATGCATTCCTCGCCGCGAGGGGTCCGGAAGAGAGAGGGGAGGAAGGGGAGCCTCACCGAGGTGATGCGCGGGCGCGGGGGAGGCCGGAAGGCGGTCGGCGGTGGGGCTCGGTAGCGGCCTCGGTCGAAGCTCGGCGGGGAGGCCTCCGGGGGATCGCGAGCGGGTGGAAATTAGCGGGGAAGAGGCGGCAGAGCAGGGCGGTGCAGGAGGGGGGTTTTATAGGGGGAGAGAGGGAGGGGTTGAGCCGGTGCGGGGGGGGGGGGTCCTCCGGCCATCAATGGCCACTCATGCCATTGATGCGCGCGGCTAGGAAACGGTCGAAACGGCCGGAAAGTGGGGGGGAAGGGGATGCGGAGGAGATCGCACGTGCTCGGACATCGGTTTTGAGAGCCGGAGAGGCCGGGGAGGGAGATCGACATGGCCGGTGTCGGTTTCCGGCGGCGGGGAGAGAGAGAGAGGCGGAGGGAGGGAGATGATGCGTGGGCCCGAGCGGTCAGTGAGCGTGGGGCGGGGCTGCTGGGCTCGCGGGGAAGCTGGGCCGGGAAGGGAGCTGGGCTAGGGTGGGAAGAAGAAGGGAAGGGAAGGGGAGTCGGCCTGGGCTGGGGAAAAGAGAAGGGGGGGAGTGGGGTTTCCGGGTGGGCCAGAATGGTGGGTTTCGGCCCACTATTCTGGTTTCTCCTTTTTCTCTTTTCTTTCTCAATTCTTTCCCTCTCTAATTTCTTTCTAAATCTTAATTCCTGGTTATAATTAGTAATTAAACTAAATGCAAATGCAATAATTTAATTTGATTTATTACAGAAACAATTTGACCTAGGTTATTTAATTAAACTCCTAAATGCTAATAGTTGGCATTTTTAGAATTTGTAAAAGTAGGGTGTTACAGACATCTAATACTAAACCACGCCTACCCATATTAGCCCTGTGCTTTGCGCTGTTTTTCTAGGTGGCCGCTCCACGAATTTGGTTAATTTAGATGACCACAAGCAGGCACTACTACAAACCAAACAGTACATTACCCGTACATTGTGCATACCCGCACCATCCTCAACATCCTCCTGCTTGGGTCATCTAAATTACATAAATGATAATTAGGCTCAAGTGAATATTAGTCAAGTTTATTATTATTCAATTTTAATCCCCAAAGTACTGCACTAGCATAACATACCCAAAATCCTTACACTAAACCATAACCCAAGCGACAAGGAATAATCAGGAAGGATATATGACACGATATTCAAATTTAGAAAAGCATGCATGAAAATAAACTAATCCTTAATAGGTACAATATGGTCAAGGACACTTACCATGTTCTCCCACTGGCTGCTGCTCAAAATCAAGATCTTGGAAATTCTGGAGCTGCTCCTCACCTAATATCAATAAATACTAGAAAAGTAAGACACAAACAAATAAGGAACAGTACACCAAACATTTCCTAATGACTATGAAAACAGTACCAAAATATAGTACGCATTCCTACGATTCCGTGAGCGTAAAAATCACCTAAATCGGTGTTACGATTAAAAAGTTACACTAGTTTGAAGTTTTAGGGGTTAAAAGGTAAAAAACAGCAAGGTTTACGGACCTATTTGTAGTTTTATAAAATTATAGGGACTAAAGTGTAAATTGTTAGGACTAAAAAATAATTACTAAAAAGTATAAGGTTGTTTTTACAAAATTTTAGGACCTAAACACAATGTTAATTAAGTACAGGGGCCTAAGTGTAAAAAGACTGGGTTGAAATAATAATTAAAATAAGTATAGGGGTGTTTCTATAAAATTCCAGGGCCAAAATAATATTTATATAAAGTCTAGGGGCTGAAACATAATTTAATTAAAGTTCTGCAAAACAAAATTTAGACTAAAATATAATTAGGACAAAGATTAGGGGCTCAGGTGCAAAAAGGCATTTTCCCGGAATTTCAGATTTAAAATAAATCCTAAAAGGTGTGGACCGGGTCCATAGGGTCCTTGGACCGCATTGACCAGAGGGTGTACGGGTTAACCGTAGACCAAAACATAACCCTTCGGGGTTATTATAATCTAGGCCGCAGATCTAGACATCAAGGGCAGGGGGTGATATCCGGCGAGGTGGGTGGCTGCCGGTGGCAACAGAGGCGGCGGCGCCATGGGCGGCTCGCTAGAGTTGGTCGCGGGCGTGCATCCAGCGGCCGATTCTTTGCCGCGAGTTAACAGAGAGAGAGAGAGAGAGAAGGGAGCGAGGGGGTCGTTACCACGCGTCGCGTTTAGTCGGGGAGGCCCGGGTGGTGGGTCGGCGATGGTGGAAGGCGGCGTTGAGCGGCGGAGCTCGGCGGGGAGGGTGCTCCGGGGTTGCGGGAACGAGTAGGAGTGAGAGGAGGAGGCGGTCGGGCAATGCGGTGCTCAGGGTGGGTTTTATAGGCGTAGAGGGGAGGGGAGTCAAGCAGGGCGCGAGCTTCACGGCCATCAATGGCCGGTGTGCCATTGATGCGCACATTAGCGCGCCAGTGTGCCGATTAAAGGCCAGGAGTGGAGGGAGTGGAGGGAGGCAACTCACTGAGTGCGCTTGGGTCCGTTCGGGAGCCGGGAAGACGGGGAGGAGGGGAATCGGGGACGGTTTCCTGTCGGTCGGCATCGGGGAGAGAGAGGGACTGGAGGAAGGAGACAACCGGGGCGGGTCCACCTGGCAGCGAGCGAGGGCGGTGGCTGGGCTGGGTGCTGCGCTGGTGAGTGGGCTGCGTGAGTGCCTGGGCTACAGGGACGAGCTGGGCCGGGGAACGCTCGTGGGCCGAGTGCGTGAGTGAGCTAGCAGGCGCGCACTGCTGCTGGGCCAGGGCAGTCGCAGGGCCGCAGACTGGACTGCGGGAAAAGCTAGCGTGCGCGGGCTTAGCAGGCCAAATCAGAGAGGAGAGAGGGGAAAGAGATGGGCTGAGGGGAAGAAATTGGCCCAGATTGCAGGAAAAATTCCTTTTTCTTTCCTAAATCCTTTTCAAAATTGTTTTTAACTACTAATTTTATTCAAAACCGATTTCTACTCGAATTTTAAAACATCGTTTCACACAATAAAAATCCTACTGCATACTACTCCAGCATGAATGCAGCAAACACAAAATAATTTAATTACCTAATTTAATAAATGAAGAAAATAATCTTTGTTGCTAAATAAAAATATTAACACCCTAATTAAATAAGACTAAATTAATAATTTGCAAAATATGAAAAAATAGGGTGTTACAAAGACAAAAGTCCTTAGCATTAGAGTGAACAAATAAGGGGTAACACAAATATTTGTCTATAATCTTACCAACACCATCAAGGCGGTTCTGCTCCAGAGCATTAGTGGCTTCTTTAAGGTCGGTTTGCAGCTTCTCAACTTTCTTTTTGGCTTGAGAGAGCTGCTCGCCGATGACTGGCAAGATTTGAAGAGACAAGTCAGTTTTTTGATAAACATATAGAAGACACATTTAGAGCATACCGAAAGTTTTAGCTTCAAGTATTTGATCCTGGCCTGCTTCTTCTCCATAAGAGAGTATATTCTCTAAATGTGAAGAATGGCATGGTTAGTTGGAAGAATGGCTCAAGAAGGAAAAAGAACTTGGTATTGATGTTACTTGTTTGTTTCTCGGTGTTGATGGAGGATGTCTAGGTCTTCAGCTTCAGGCCGAGCTAATGAATCCTTGACCAACACGGCCTTAACCTTACAGAGAGGAGAAGAAATGTCGATTAGGGATGGAGTGGCAGTCTGAGGAGTCAGTGTCTGCATTGGCATTGGCGCTGGAGCTTTGGGTGACTTCCTTGGCTCAGTTTGTACACTTGATCGGGTGTGGACTGGCTGAGGAAGGTCGGTCGGATGGGGAACAAGAGTCGACCGGGTATCCTGAGACCCTTGGGCACTCTGAGTATTATCCAATAGATCGCTATGATTACCAAAGAGCCTAAAAGGTTAACATGTCATTGGGAACTACAATGATGAAGAATTGAAAACGCGAAGAAATATACCTAGAGGCTTGTTAGATTTTGATCCGATAGACTTTCTTCTTTAGAGAAGTGGTATATGGATCGGTATCCTTCCTCTTTAGGGAAGTCTTTGTGGCTTCATCAGTCTTCGTCACCACCTTTGTGGTGCTTGCCGACTTGCTTTGGGGCTCTGACTGGCTTGATGGTAGGTCGGAATGAGCAGGGGTCGGCAATCCGGCAACCTAGGGCCGCTCCACCTTGTCATCATCATCAGCACCCACATATTGCCGATGGCAAAGGGTGTTTTGCTTCACCCGCCTGTCGGGGGAAGGCAAGTGATGAGGACATCACCATGCTGGATACACACATATCATGGCCTTCCCCAAGTTACAAGTCGTCACCAACTCGGTCGCCGTGTTCATCTCGGATTCAGCTGACAACCCTTCACGGTTTTGATGATATCTCCCACATCCGATGTCCAAACGAGGAGTTCTTTGATGCGTTGGAAAGGGGACGACGATGCCGTCATTTTGTTTCTGGTCCTAGCTCCAGAAGGGTCGTGAGTCATGCTGTGTGATCATGACAAGGTGCTGCGCCACCTATTTTGGGCCAACTTGGCCATGTATCGTGTCGGGCCTTAAGCCCATGTTGTGGGCACCCCCCTGGTCGCCCCCAACCCTAGGACGCCCCTGGTTCCTACTTAAACTTAGTAGCTATCGTCTTTTAGTTTTGGGTTTTGTTTAATTCAGTTTTCTAGAGAGAAACTTGATCGAATTATTATAAATGTGGCGACAAGTCCTTTTACAGTAATCCAAGGCCCCTGTTGTTGTTCTACACCACTATCGCAATTTTTTTCTTTTGTGTTCAGAGCTTAAACCTTTTCTTGTGATTTGCTTCTTCCATATTTGCAATTTCAGAGTACATGTTTATTTTCTCTTGCTTGTGTTCTCGATTTCGCTTGCAGGAACAATCAAGTTGTGCTTCGTGTAACGGTTGCGGGGTTGGATCGTGTCTGATTCAAGCCGGGTCGTCGACACCGAGTTCCCCAAATTCGAGATTATCCCCTTACCTCTCGGAAGATTGGGTCATATCTACATCAGCAAGTCAGGGCGAGGTGGTGCGGTGGAGACGTTAGCGATGACCTCCTCGGTCGACCGAGCATTCGCCATAGAGCTGACCTCACCAACGCTTTTCAACATAGTGCGGTCCCTCGGTATCGGTCGGATGGAGGGGAGGGTGGGACATGTAAGTGTCCAGAACCTGAAAACAAACATAAGGACATCAGAAGAGTATAATCACTATGCTAAAGTAGAGTATCAAACAAGCATTTTATCTAAAGCTTAATCGGGCCCGATGAGTGTCCATATTATATGCCTTCATGATTAAGAGGTGGTCGTGAATGATGTCTCCTTCAAACATCTTTGACAACTGTGACCGATGCAGAGTGGAGTTCAGAGGATTAGGCACTTCCCTCATCTCATCATCAGTGGCATATTTCCAAGCGGGGTGGCTTTGTTGCTTCAAGGGTTGCACTCGGCGCACTATGAAGCTTTTTTCTATAGTGATTCTATCAACCCCATCATTCTTGAGCTCTGCGATCTTCTCCAATAGAGCGACCACCTGAGGGTCGGATGGGTCTGGTTTTTCTGACCACCGCCCTTCGGGAAATGCTTTTGCACCAGAAAAATCGTCAAGAATAGGGGGGATTGTCACAATAGAACCACTCCTCCCTCCAGTTCCTATTCCCGGTGTTCAGCGGTACATGGATGTAGGCCTCCTTCTTGCGCAACTGGAATCCAACACCCCCAATGGCGACTTGGGTTTCCTTGGTCGAAAGCGATCAGAGGATGAAGAGATGGCAGAATAGAGTAAAATGAGGAAAAAATGCCTAGAAAAGCTTCACACATATGTGCGAAGATGGCGATGTGGAGAATGGAGTTGGGATTAAGGTTGACAGGCTCAATCCCATAAAAGAAGAGGAGCTCGCGCAGAAAATTGCAGCAGGGGACTCCAAACCCATGCTCAAAAAATGAGCTAAAAACAACAATTTGCTAGTGTATTGGAAGAGGATGGATTTTAGGGCCAGGTACCTTCCAATCGATGTGCGCCTGCTCTGGAAGCAAGCCGTCGACCACCATGGTGTTCAGATACTTGGCGATGATGCTGCTCTTTGAGAACTCCTGAAGCTGGTCTGGGATCTCCAGCTCTGACGATGACGACTCAATAGAGGCGGCGGCAGCTTTCGACCCTTTGGCGGAGTTGTGCGGCATTTTTCGGGGATTGTAAGTCGCGGTGGATCTGGAGGTCACACCCTAACCCTAGTTCAAGCTCGGGGGCTTGGGGATGGCGGAGGATCTACGGCGATGGTGAAATTGCTAACCCTAGCAATGAAGCTGAGGAGGCGCGAAAACAAGGGAGACCAGAGCAAGATGAAGCGCTGGAGCAAAATGACAGCGTGGACTTGGCGTCATCCTTTCTCAGCCCTTTTATACCATCGCATTTTGACCTAGTCGCGAGGGGTCCAAGTGGGCTAACATGGGCCGTACAGTAACAGGCTAATTGATTTTGTGTTTTAAAACAAAAATAAGCACTATTCTTTAATCAGAATGTTTGCTAATAAACCTTGAGATTTAATCTCGGGGGTCCTATGATGAGAAGCAGTGGCCAATCCACTTAAAAAGAGTTTTCGTATCTATGTGATTTGATGATCATGTAGCAGAGGACTTGATGGTCGTACGGGTACATGTTCAAAAGATATATTATTGATTGATGTCAGTAATCAATTTTGGACTTATAATTAATTCCAGTGACAATTCATTAAGGAAAGGCTATATTTTGATTGATGTCATTGAGCTTATTACTATGATACGATTGATGTCATATTCTTACTATGGGATGTGTCATGATTGAAGTCATGAAATTAGGGTCCACAAGTTGCTCGGATAAGAGTGCAAATCACTGAGCCTTTCTATTAATCGGTCGGTAAGATTGATGTCACTCCGACCGACCCTCTGGTTTTATGATCAAGGGTTTATTTAGCTCGAACTTTGATAAGTTTGAGTAAATTATATATACAACAAAATGTGAAGAGCTAAAATTATTAGACTCTTTCATTATTTGTTAGTCTTCAAATTATATAAGAGTCAAGGGCTACACCTGATCAGGTGCACCTAGTCGGCAGCACCAGATCTATAAGGAACTTCAATTAATAGGCCTTCCTAATTTGTGACATGTTCATAGCAAACATCGAAGAGGAATCACTCAGCAAGTCACAGCTCCAAATCAGAAATCACTCGGGGGCTATTGTGGAATACTTACCTTCTGGGTATACATAGCTATGTTTAAGTCAGCAACCGACCGGGTACTTCATCAATAAGGGAACCGACCGAGTCGGCTTGGAGCACAAGGCAATGGGAGATAACTTTCTATGAAAATCCTTGTAGACTACGAGTGGGACTCCTCATGTACCCCCTGCTAGCCGATTATATAAGGCGACAGGGACCTCCCCATTAAGGGCACCAGATTCTACATTGCAATTCAAACCACAAAACACAAGGCTTAGGGTTTTTACTCTCATCGAGGGCACCATTGAGGGCACTAGATTCTCCTCCTCCTCTGACTCCTCCTGCTTCTGCCTAGAGGATCCATGCTTGAACCTAACAATGTGAATGCAAGCAATATTAAAAGAAGACACAAAGGAAACCTAACAATGTCATGTTTGAACCCCTCTCAAGCTTACTCACTATATGCCATACTCTTGCCTTGAGAAAAGCCAAACCACCATCTCAAGCACTCCCCCTTGCGTATAGCTATCTTGAGTGGGTTAAACATTGACTTTTTTTATGTGGTTTTCTTTTTAGTTATTTACACATGCATGGATGCAAAGCATACTAGTCACAAAGGAGTCCTAATTACCATGCAATGCAAGAGAAAGAAAAACACACTATAACTAACAAGAACTAACACGGTTACCTCCCTCATGAGTAGATACGACGTTGAGGTCCATGTCACTTGTGGTGGACTTCACTTGATCTTCAACTAAGCGCTCGTTCCACCACCACCACTACCTAGGTCTTGTTCTTGGGCACCCACTTGTATGTAGCCGACCTGATGAGGACATCTCAGCCATTCACATAAAGAAAGCAAATCATGATGTAAGCCATGTTGAGAACCTTGGGCATGTTTCAAAGTACAACATACCAACAACACATACACAGGTGAAAGCTATAATTATTTATATAAGTAATTATTTTCATAAAGCAAAAGTACTACTTGGTTTATATGATTGCAGAATGAAGCACCATGTTGTACTAGAAGGGTTCTCGGTGATCACACCAATAACACAACCAATAATTGCGAAGGAACATGTTTATGAAAACCATTGGATGAATCGTGTAATGACTATGAGAAATGTTCAAAGTAAACCATCATCCAAGCCTATACTCAACATAATAGCTACACATGATAGAAGGGTAGACACAACAAGCTTTGAACCCCATACAACAATTCAAGGACCGACTACACAAAGTGAAGTACAATTACATAAAAAGGTTTACACATAAGGAGGGGCTCACTAGACCAACTGATATGAAGTGCACCAAGGAGGACATGAGTTACATGGAAGCTGAACAAACTCTTGACAGCTAACTTTAGAGGCAACTTCCAAGAGTCACGTGCACCATACCTTCAATATTCTACCCACATAATACACATGGCTGGAAAGCTAATCAAGTCTACTTTCACCTCCAAAAAATGGCTTGTCATTTGGACTTCCCATGAAGTAGTAATGATCATTTTAGTGGAGACTGCCATGGAGGCTTATAGTTGCGCGAGACTTCAAGGGACTGCTGTTTTCAAACCTTTCATCTACCCTTTTCTTAGTTGAAACTCCTGAACGTTTCACATCCAACTAGGAGGGATGTTCCTAGTATAAATAAACCTTGTATCTCAGTCATTTGGAACAACTTTGATAATAGAAAAGAATCCCCTTTGGTTAGCCGAGTGCTATCAAATTCAGAGAGTGATCTCTACCCCTTTGCTCTTGTGATTTCCTCGGAGATTACATAAGCGACGTTCGACGTCACCCAATTGGTGCTCCTGCTCCATTTGATTGCAGGTTGTGTTGGTTTGTAAATCAGAGTATGGTTGGGCGAATCCTCGATTCAGGTTGCCATATAAAGACGGTGGTTGGCTTCGGGTTGATTTCGTTAGGTTGCACTGTTATCCCCACTGCTTGCAGCTAGTTATCTTGGCTTCTTTTGAAGCTAGTTATCTTGTTCGTGATCCTACGTCGTGAAGATAGGGCCACAGTCTCATCATTTGGTATCAAGAGCCATTTTTGCCACTGTAGGATTTTTTTTACCCTTAGCTACATATATTTGTTATCATCCTATCCACAAAAGCCATAAAAAAATATATATACCCATAGCCTTTGTTTTGATCTGTTATTGTGGTGAGTTTTGTTAAGTTTCAATCTATTAGAATCTTTGTTTAGTTGCTGATCATATATGCCTTTGTGTGTCCTTTGTGCCTTTATGTTTATCTTGCTATAATCTGAAAATCTGAAAAAGAAACACCTAGTCATTCCTTTGCGTAAACTTTGTTCCTATCTAGCTACTGGTTGCATTTAGTTATATATAAGTATGCAAGTGTTATATCTGGTCTTATTTATTATTGTGGCAAAAAAAAAAGAAAAGGAAAAAAGAGTCAAAAAAAGAGAAGAAAGAAAAGTAGCAAAAAAAACAAAAAATGTTGTTGAGAAAGTTGCAAAAGAATGGAGAAGGATCAGATTGTTCACATGCACATGTGCTGAATTTTCATATCAAGTTGTGTAACCAAATTGCTATCTTTCTTTGGTGCAATTTTGCTAGGAGATTCATTGTGAACCATCCATCCCTAGCATAATCCTTGTTTCCATCAAGTCTGAAAATTCATTTGCGTATGTGTTGCATCGGTTACATCTTTCATATCTTATGATCAGCACTAGGCATTGGACTTCTAGTTTGGATTATTACTTAACATTACAACAACTAGAATTTCAGATTGTCCCTTGTGCATCATCCCCCACCAAGATCCACATAAAAGCCACCATAAACAGAATCGTATTCGTGTATTCGCTTACCATCACTTGTTACCGCCACACATTACTTTTTTAACCTGCAAGGAAACCATAAGAGCTTTGGTTGGTAAGAGAAGGTGAGCTTGAGAGATTCCACATATTTGTGTTCCTATTCCACATGTATGTTTGTTATTGTTTCAAAAGAATTTTGTGAAACTAACCATGGCAGATCGCAAGGGTACATGCATTCCATTCTATGGAAGTTCGGATCCGGAGGAATTTCTTGATTGGAATGAAGAAATGGAGTATGAGTTTGGACTCAAAATGATTCAGGAATAAGAATACAACCAGTCACACTTCGGTTCAGAGATTATGCTCGTGATTCGTAGAGATGTTATCCACAAAAGCATCTTATAAGGAAATGGGAAGATCTTTGCACTATCATGAGAAAAGAGTTTGTTCCTCAAGAGTATGAGCAAATTTTACTACGTCGTCTAAGGCACAAGAAGCAAGGACGCAAATCTGTCCAAGATTTCTATGATGATATATCTTTTGCTATGCACCGAGCCAACATCATGGATGACATAGAAGTCATGGCATATTTCAAGAGAGGTTTGAACTGTAGTATTGCTGCTATTGTGGAAGGAAAATACTTTTCAAGTATGCGTGACATGCTGAGTTATGCCATTAAGGTGGAAAAGAGAGTGAAGAAGCAACAAGAAAAAAATGACACGTTGCATTAAGTTGTGCCAAGACTTTATCACTAGAAGAATATCAGATTGTCAGTGTAGTAGCACCATTTCTTGTAAATATCATAAGACCAAGAATTATGATGAGCCATTGCATGTTGAATTAAAAGCCACAACAGATATTGGGAGTTGTATGCTTGAGAATATTTCCACTCATGAAGATGACTATGATTCAAGGGAGAAAAGTAATGAAAAATTGATGTCACACACTGAAAATGAAAAGGAAACTGCTACTACTACCGCTATGGAATGTGAAAATCATATTGAAGAGAGTATTGCACAAGAGCAAAATGGTGTTTTTGGCCATTGTGAGAGAACCACTGATTCCATATGCAAAAGTGACCAACGTGAATCTACTCTAATTGTTGGTACTTTCAGTACACAAGTGAAGCAAGTTGAGAATCTTAAGTGCCACAATTTGTTGCAAACAACAACAAAATTCAAAGTGAAGCAACTCATAGATGAGCAAGAGACAAAGAAATTGAATGAAAGGAGTGAGGGTGCTGTTGCATGTTCTCCATGTGCAAATCCAAAATCTGCTATACATGAACTTAAAGAATTTTCTACTCAATTGCAAACCACTCAAGAATCATGCATGAGAAAGGCCTCGTATTGTGAAATGCCACCAGCTACTGTACCAATGGAACTCATGAAAAATGGGGAACTTTCGATGGTTCGAAACATGTCACAAATTGTGAAGATCGATGACAAGCAAATTATTGGTAACACTAGAATTAATATGACTATTCCAATGTCATTGGAGGAGGCCATGAATCATTTGAATCAAGTCAATAATGGTCTCAAATGTGAAGTGAAAAGGGTGATTGAGGCCATGAACAATATGAGTGAAAGAGAGACGCTGCACATCACAAGAGGGACTGATCATTCAAATTGTGAGGATTATTTAGAAACAAACACAATCACACCTACATCTTGTGTTGTTCATCTTAATGTGCAGGATTCAAGGAAGGATGAAGAGGAGCTGGTTGCTCATGGATCCAAGAAGATAACCATTGCACAGAATGGAGTTGTTTCCAGCCAAATATTGAATCATGATGGTGAAAATAAAGGTAAGGATTCAGAGATGATTACCACAACCAAAGAACAATCACAAGAATTGGAAGGTAATGTTTTCACTAGCCACAAACCAGAAAATGTTGAACTACTTACTCATGATGAAATGCTCACAAGAATTTGTCCTGCTAAATGCTTATGCTATCTTGTACTTGATGAACATATTGTGCTTAATGAAATGCTTGCGAAGGTTTCTAAGATAGCATCCATGAGTAATTCTTTATCCGGTATAACCCACTAAAATATCACTTTTAATCTGGTTGGATATCATGTTTCAAATAATTTCTTTGTTAATGCTATTTTCATCACTTGTGACAATATTGTTGATTTGAAATTGAACAAAAGGTTGGACCCATGCTTTTCTCAATATGACATGAATAAATTGCATCATGCTTGCTGTCCATCAAAAGATTTGTTGACTAGATGTTCATGTATCTTAGGAAATAAAAACATTGATAATGCCTTTGGAGCACTCAAATTTTTTTCTCTCATTAGTGAAAAAATAATTGCCAAGACCAAATTTGATATCTCAAATCAGTTGTGTGGTTTAAAAGAAATTTTTGTTCTTCCATCCACTAACATGCTTGCAGGTCCGCAAAATAGGAGAACACGATTTGATCACCATGTAGAAGGTAGTAAACTTAATATTTTTGATCCTGCAACATCTAATACTCGTTGGTTATATATAAATGGTAGTATTTACAACAAGGAGAACCATGATATGTCAAATAAAACTGAATGTAACATTTTTCATAAGTCCTATTGTTCATATAGAATATTTCCAGGCATACAAAAGCCGAGGACGGCTTTTCTTCAAGTGGGGGAGTATGATGAGGACATCTCAGCCATTCACATAAAGAAAGCAAATCATGATGTAAGCCATGTTGAGAACCTTGGGCATGTTTCCAAGTACAACATACCAACAACACATACACAGGTAAAAGCTACAATTACTTATATAAGTAATTATTTTCATAAAGCAAAACTACTACTTGGTTTATATGATTGCAGAATGAAGCACCATGTTGTACTAGAAGCGTTCTCGGTGATCACACCAAGAACACAACCAACAATTGCAAAGGAACATGTTTATGTAAACCATTGGATGAATCGTGTAATGACTATGAGAAATGTTCAAAGTAAACCATGGTCCAAGCCTATACTCAACGTACAAGCTACACATGATAAAGGGACAGCCACAACAAGCTTTCAACCCCATACAACAATTCAAGGATCGACTACACAAAGTGAAGTACAATTACATAAAAAGGTTTACACACAAGGAGGGGCTCACTGGACCAACTAATATGAAGTGCACCAAGGAGAACATGAGTTACATGGAAGCTGAACAAACTCTTGACAGCTGACTTCAGAGGCAACTTCCAAGAGTCACGTGCACCAGACCTTCAATATTCTGCCTACATAATACACATGGCTGGAAAGCTAATCAAGTCTACTTTCATGTCCAAAAAACAGCTTGTCATTTGGACTTCCCATGAAGTAGTAATGATCATTTTAGTGGAGACTGCCAGGGAGGCTTATAGTTGCGCGAGACTTCAAGGGACTACTGTTTTCACACCTTTCATCTATCCTTTTCTTAGTTGAAACTCTTGAACGTTTCACATCCAACTAGGAGGGATGTTCCTAGTATAAATAAACCTTGTATCTCAGTCATCTGCAACAACTTTGATAATAGAAAAGAATCCCCTTTGGTTAGCCGAGTGCTATCAAATTCAGAGAGTGATCTCTACCCCTTTGCTCTTGTGATTTCCCTGGAGATTACAGAAGTGACGTTCGACGTCACCCAATTGGTGCTCCTACTCCATTTGATTGCAGGTTGTGTTGGTTGGTAACTCAGAGTGTGGTTGGGCGAATCCTCGATTCAGTTTGCCGTATAAAGACGGTGGTTGGCTTCGGGTTGATTTTGTCAAGTTGCACTATTATCCCGGCTACTTGCAGCTAGTTATCTTGGCTTCTTTTGAAGCTAGTTATCTTGTTCGTGATCCTACGCCATGAAGATAGGGCCACAGTCTCATCACGACCTCTTAAGATCAACAATGCACTTAGGCACCCATATGTTCTTGACCTTCCTTTCCTTGTTTGGTGGTCCCAAAGTCTTTGCTTTCACCTTGCCATCCTTGTTCCTAAAATGATTGAAATGTGTGTTCTTATGGAACAAGTTAGAGTTAGGTAAAACAATGGAACTTCTCACCATAGGGCAATCCTTGGTGGCATGGCCATTCTTGCAACACCTCCCGCAATAGTAGTCATCGACCAGTAGGGGTTTGATCCATGCGGGGATGGTCTTACTCGTCCCGATGATGTCGACGGCGGCGTGATATGAGCCAAGTCCACGGCGGGAGACATTGTTGACAAGGTTCCTACAAAGAATTTCCTTATGGATGGCTCTATCACGTGTGAGCCTCTCAAAGCCGCCCATCACCATCTTCCTCTCTTCCTTGAGCTGAAGATATTTCTTCAAAACAAATGGCTCAAGAGAAGAAACCTTGATCGATGTGGTTAGTTCTTCACACATGGTTGAAGCATCACTCTTAGAAGAACTAGAGGAGGAGGGAGAGGCAAGATCATCCACATTGTTGACCTCAAAAGTAAGTTCAAGGGCCTTGTACTTCTCACGTAGCTCTACATGATCACCCTTGAGTTTGTCATAACTCTTGTTTAGGGCCTCATGAGATGTGACAAGGTCCTTGAGCTCACTCGTAAGCTCACCAACATGGTCCTTAGCCAACTTACACTATTTTATTACCACATCCAACATTTTGGATTTATTGACGACGATGTCGCGGGCTTGCTCAAGCATACTCCAAAGCTCGGCACATGAGAGCTCCTCATCATCGCTGTCATTGCTGCTCTCATCCTCACTCTCCCCAAGTTGGCTTGCGGCCATGAGGCATGTGGGAGGTGGAGTAAGAGCTCGTGTCGTCTTGATCATGGCTAAGCCAGCCACTTCTTCATCATCACTTGAGCAAGAGGATGTGTCACTCGAGTTGTCACTTGTCCACTCTCCAACAAGAGCCTTACGAGAGAACTTCTTCTTGTAGTCTTGAGCTTTGCCTTTACCTTTGCTCTTGTCCTTGTTGAAGTACCTCTTCTTCTTTTGCTTGGATTTGGGGTCTTCTTCTTCTTCATCATCACTTGAGTCTTGAGCTTTGTGTGCTTCTTTCTTGGCCTTAGGGCATTCTCGAACAAAGTGGTTTTTGGAACCACAGTTGTAGCACTTTCCCTTGGACTTGGAAGGAAACTTGTTCTTGAATGGCCTCATCTTCTTCATGAGAAGAGCCAAGTCCTCACTCAAGTCATTTTCATCATCATCTTTAGTGACTACCTTCTTCTTGTTTTTTCTTGCTTTTGCTTGATTCTTGCTTGTCAGCTTAAAGAGCAAGGGTGGATGGTTGAAGATTATCCATCCCCAACTGGTAGATCTTGAAGGTAGTGCTCTTGCCAAGTACATCCTTCATGGTCTTGGTCTTGAGGTCACCTTGCAAAATGAAGGTGATGATGGACTCATACTTGGGGTCTTTGAATAGCCTCAAGAATCTTCTTATCACCTCAACGGGCTTGAGCTTGAAGTCATCCCCAAGAGCATTGATCTCCTCCACTAGAATATGAAAGCGAGAATACACAGTGTTATCTCTCTCATGTGGCAATCTAGTGAAACTATCATACCTGTTCTGCAGCACATAGTATCTTTCCTCTTTGACATCCCTAGTACCCTCATGGATACTCTGAATCTCAGTCCAGATACCGTGTGCTTTCGATCTCACATCCAACCTAGCAAAGACATCCTTATTTATGCATGCAAACATAACATTCTTGGCCTTAGCGTTGTTCTTAATGAAATCAGGTTCAAGTAGGTTAACATGCGCATCCATTTCATGGGTCGCTATCCATATCTCCAGATCAAGGGACTCTAGGTAGGCTTGCATACATGCCTTCCAATATCCATAGTCCTCCCAATTGAATATGGGAACACTCCCCACCTGTCTCGACATCCTTACTCAAGGCGATGAAGCGTCAAAGATGAGCACTTGACTCTAATACCACATGTAAGGACCAAAGGTGTACCGAGAGGGGGGGGGGGGCGGGTGAATCGGTAGCCGACCACAAAACCGAATACTTCAATTTCACATCACTTAGAACCTAGCAATCATTGCAACCTAACAATTCTAGGAACCCAAGAACCTACACATGCTAGTGTTCATGATGAGTACACAATGCGGAAGCTAAACACACTAGCCTATGCCAGCCACAAGTCACCCTATCAACTATAGCACACAAATGTGGAATAGTAAAGAGGGGTCAAGGAATGCTCATGATTTTTTTCTGAGGTCTCGGAAGGATGGCATCTTCCCCTACTCCTCGTTGGACCACTCCCGCTGGAGTCCCGTTCCCTCCCACCACCAAGTGGAGTTCTCGCCCACGAGCCCGCAATCACTCCCAGAGTGAAGACACAAGCTGCCACCAAGGCACAAGCTCGCCTCCCTCAAGAACTTGCTGGACTCCCAGTGCCGACACGGGTGCTCACTAGTGATGCCCCTTTCACCGGCGGGCTCAAACCGTGTATAAACATGTGACAACCTTTGTAACCAATCACGATAGGCTCGATCACCGACACCTAACCGGTCTAGGTCTCACCATAGACCAAGAGTAACATCCTAGATCATGCCCTCAAGGACACCCTAGCCTTAGATGTGCAAGATGCTCTAGTTACTCTCACTAGCACTCTCAACATATGCAATATCTCCTCCTAGTGCTCTCCTCTTTTCCTATTGGACCTTACCAAATGCTCTCAGGTATTCCACTGGCCAAGAGAGGTCTCTGTTGGTCGTTTCTAGATGCCTATTTTATCTACCAAAAAGGGATGTTTTGCGTCTTAATTTAGTGGTTTGGACTAACAATTAACCCCATATTTGCATATATTTGTAGTTGTTCTGTTTTGGATGTAATCGTAGGAAACAGGTGTAAAACAGGGCAATTATGGATTAAGAACTAAAGAGAAACAAAGATGGGCCAGATGCGGAGCCGCGCCGATCAGCGCGGGCTTGCGCCGATCGCCGTGGAAGGAAAAGATGATGAAAACACGACCTAGACCGAGAAGGACAAAGGCCTAGCCCAGTATGAGTTAGAGTCGGTGGAAGTTGACCTAATCCCGTCAAGTATAAAAGGAAGATAATTATCAAGAGCCAAGAACGATGGAATCGAGACAGCAATCGCGAGAATCAGTTATTAGAACTAGTGTTCCAGGATATTGGCGGTGAAGGTTGGTCAACACCAATGAGATTCACTAGAAGGGAGGTTGCGCCGATAGGTGCGATGCTTGCGCCGATTGGCTCGTGCGCATTCCAACGCTATTTTTCATCCCTATGCTATGTCTAGCGGAAGGATGAGTGAGTAGTCTCATATTCTCTCCTTCGGTGCGGGGATCTGGTCATGTAATTCTCATACTTATTGATACTCTCTCGATGAATTTAATCTATGTGATGAACTTAGTTGTATATCTATCTATCCTTTTCATTAGTGTATCGGCCAATACACTTTTGCCCATTACATAGTGCAAGAAACCAGTGGGAGCTAATAGCCTATATAGTGACAGCCGGGGTGAACGAAACCACCATGTCTTGTAGAATATTAGAGTCATCACACGAGTTGATAAGAATAAGGTTGCATGCTAGTGAACCAATCCTAAGGAGAGAATCCTTCATATCCTGTTACCTCTTCAATAGCATTCACCCTCCACTCTCTCACTGTCATCATTCACACCAACCAAACCATTGCAACTTGTTAGCAACCCTTTAATAGTAATTGTTCCGCTAGTTCCCTGTGGATTCAATAACCTTGGAATACTCTGAGGGAAAAAGAGCTACAACTGTACACCGTCCTCCTGTGGTATATAAGTGGGTGCATAATAACGACCAACAAGCTACCCTTTTTCTGGCGCCATTGCCGGGGAACAAGCCAGCTCTTTTACAATTAATATTTTACTAACGTCTAATCCTCTCTTTTCTAGTTGTTTTTGTATTTATGTTTTCTGTGAATTTTTAGGATGAGTATGACATGACCTTCTCCGACGCTCAGGGAGCTTTCATTAGCATCTCCAGACATGCTGGTGCCTCAATCCTCAGATGAGAAGGCCACGGCCTCCTCGTATGTGTTGAACCCCATTATCATTAGCATGGCTGAAGAAAACAAGTTCTTTGGAGCGAAAGAGGAGAACCTGTATACTCACTTACAATATTTGGAGACACTTTGCTAAACATTCCATCATGAAGCAGTGCCTCAGGATATTTACAGGTGGCTGCTTTTCCCATTCTCTTTGGGAGGAAAAGCCAAAGAGTGGCACAAGGCAGCATCTCGAGAAGCAAAAGGTAAGTGGAGTGAGTTAGTTGGAAATTTTTGTCTCCACTATTTCCATTGCCAAAGGTGCAGAAGTTGAGAAGAGAGGTGGTGAACTTCTTACCAAAAGATGAACAATCTCTCGCGGAAGCCTGGACGTGTTTTCAAACATTATTGGAACAAGGACCTGACCTCGGCATTGATGAGAACATGTGCGCTCAAACCTTCTACATGGCCATAAACAAGGCATTGAGGATGCATTTGGATGGATCGGCTAGACGAAGTTTTCTAACATTAACAACCAAGGCAGGGATTTAACTGTTAGTTAAAATTGCCGAGAATGAAGCCTTGCACAAGCATTGGGAAGAATACCTAGAACCAAGTCGGCAACACCTAGAAGTTATGCAGAAGGATGAGTCGCCGGCTGAACAGATCTTGATGTCCGAGAGTAGAGCAATGATTACTTCAGAGCATATATTCAAAGAAATAGAGCCCGTCAGACCCGCCTCTATGGATCTGACTTGTGCGTCGATCGGCGCAGTTCCTGAGCCAATCAGCGCAATCGCGACGATAGGAGAACTGATCATCCTGATGACTCCGTCAAGTTGCAAGGAATATACCATGATAGAAGCTACGATTTTGGACAACCACCTGAATGAATTTAAAGGCAACTTTGCTAAACCAAAGGAAGATAGAACATTGGGGAATGCTAAACCACTTGACGAATTTGAGCTGATGGACTCGATTCCTATTGATCTTTCGCAAGAGTTGTTCAATATGAGAAGATCCTTCAGTGCGCAAGATGCCTCCGAAGTCGGAAATGAGTATAATTTCCCAAGTAATTGCCTCAAGTCGGAAATTTTTGATCAAGAGCTTATTGGGAGAGTTTTAGGGAAGCTTTACAAGGATGATATAGAGCTTGATGGAATAGAGGTGAAACAAGTGAAGAGATTGCTAGATAGTTGCTTTGAGCCTTCTGCCTATGAAGGATTATGTGGTGTGTATGCTGTAGGTCTCACTGAAGAGGAAGAAGAAGAACCGTACACACCATGTGAGATATCGGGGAACAAATTTCTGAAAGCCTTGTGTGACTTTGGTTCCCATGTCAGCTTGATGACTTACGATGCATTCATGAGCATGCCTTATGGAACTCAACAGCGGCTGATGGGGACTGAACTTGAGCTCATCATGGTGGATGGAAGGAAGACCAAGCCACTGGAAGTGATCAGGGATGTTGAAATTGAGATCAGCTCAAAAACAATACCGATAGATTTCTTCGTTCTAGACAATAAAGAAACTAGGGTTGAAGATATCATTGTAGGAAGGCCATTCCTAAGATTAGTACAAGCTGTTCTGGATGCTGGGAGATGTCAAATTATGGTACACCTAGGAGAGGAAGAAGTGCAATTTCAATTTAATGATCCTTCTCATCAAGACCCTTCTTACTATCAGGAGTTCTACCCAGAGGAAGACGAGAAGATAGGGATGGATATGGGAGACCCACTAGACCACATCCTATGCAGAACTGACAAGTGTACTGCCAGTGCCGATCAGCATGACCCTTGCGTCGATTGGCTCAGCTAGGAAAATCCTGATTTTGAACCCCTCGGGGAGCTGGATCTAGATGAAGCACCAGAAGTGGAACAGAAGGAACTTCCAAAGGAGCTACGCTATGAATATCTAGGGAGGAACATAACATATCCAGTTATTGTGAACAACGCCCTAATGAAAGAAGAAACAGAGAAGCTGCTCGCTGTGCTCAAAAGGTATAAGAAGGCCATAGGTTACACATTGGATGACATCAAAGGAATCAGCCCCGCATTTTGGACCCACAAGATTAACATGAAGGAGAATGCTAAACCAGTGGTTGAAGGGATGTGAAGGTTGAAGGAATCAATGAAGCCAATGGTTAAAAAGGAGATTTTAAAGCTACTTAATGCAGGTATGATCTACCCTGTTACTGATAGTGAATGGGTTAGTCCAGTACATTTCGTGCCCAAGAAAGGAGGGTTGACGGTAGTGACTAATGAGAACAATGAGTTGATCCCTTAAAGGACTGTAACTAGATGGAGAATGTGTATAGATTACAAAAGTTTGAATTAGGTGACGAAGAAAGATCATTATCCTCTTCCGTTCATTAACGAGATGCTTGAAAGGTTAGCAAAGAATTCATACTTTTGTTATTTGGATGAATATAGTGGTTTCTTTCAAATACCGGTAAAACCAGAAGATCAGTAGAAAACTACTTTTACTTGCCCTTTTGGGACATATGCATATAGAAGGATGCCATTTGGTCTTTCCAACGCGCCCGCTACATTTCAAATATGCATGAATGCGATATTTGCTGAATTTATAGAAGAGATTATGGAGGTATTTATGGATGACTTCTCCATGCATGGTACTGATTTTGATAGTTGTTTAAAGAATTTGGAGTAGGTTTTAAAAAGGTATGTGGAATGCGACTTAGTTCTTAATTGGGAGAAGTGTCACTTCATGGTGATAGAAGGGATAGTACTTGGTCATATCATATCTAATAGAGGAATAGAGGTTGATAAAGCAAAGGTATCTACAGTTGAGAAATTACCTCCCCCTACTGATCTTACAACTTTGAGGAGTTTTCTTGGACATGCCAACTTCTATTGCAGATTTGTTAACGATTATTCGAAGATTGCTAAGCCCCTGACAGAATTGTTGAAGCAAGATACATAATTTGTCATAGACGATGAAAGACTCCTTGCCTTCAGAAGATTAAAGGAAGCTCTATGCTCTGCACCCATTATGCAGCCACCTGATTGGAGTTTACCTTTTGAAATTATGTGTGATGCAAGTGACTATGCAGTTAGAGCTGTTCTTGGACAACAGAAGAAAGGTAATGTGCATGCTATTTATTATGCTAGCAAAACTTTGAATGAGGCGCAGATCAATTATACAACAACTGAGAAAGAGATGTTAGCTATTATATTTGCTTTTGAGAAGTTTAGATCCTACATTCTAAATTCTAAGGTGATCGTATATACTGATCATGCTGCTATAAGATACTTGGTTTCAAAAAAGGAGTCTAAGCCTTGGTTAATGCGATGGGTATTGATGCTGCAAGAATTTGATTTGGAGATAAGAGATAAGAAAGGAGTAGAAAATTCTATAGCAGATCATTTATCTCGTCTTGAATCATCATCGACTGAGCCAATAAGAGATGAAGTGCAACAAGAGCAGTTGTTTGCCGCATTTGATCATAGAGAGAATTGGATGATGGATATTATCAAAGGTTTCAAGGGGCAAACTGATTTGATGAACAAGAATACAAGAAAAATATTTAAGAGTGAAATGAGAAAATTTATATGGGCCAACCCATACTTGTATAGGTATTGCGAGGATGGAGCAGTACGGAGATGTGTACCCAGAGAAGAAAGAGCGAGCATTTTAGCAAAATGTCATTCTTCGGATTATGGGGGACATTATGGCTACTTTAGAACACAGACAAAGGTATGGGCGAGTAGATTCAATTGGCCTACTATGCATGAAGATGCAAAAAGGTATGTTGCAACATGTGCTTAATGCCAACGAATAGGGAATGTTAACTGTAGGAATGCAATGCCTCTTAAGTACAATCTTCAAGTCGATATCTTTGATGTTTGGGGTCTGGATTTTATGGGACCATTTGTAATTCTCATGGTTTTGAGTATATATTGGTCGCCGTTGATTATGTCTCCAAATGGGTCGAAGCAATGGCATGCAAGGCCAATACTATAAGAGAATCAAGGAGTATACTTCAGGAGTAGATATTTCCAAGATATGGAGTACCTAGAGTAATAACTATAGATGGAGGATCCTATTTTATAGGAGGAGAATTTACTAGGTTTTTAACTAAATCTGGAGTAGATCATAGAATTGGAACAGCCTACCATCCCCAGACGAATGGACAAGCAGAAACGACAAATAAGCAATTAAAAGAAATTTTGCAAAAGATTGTTACAAAGGAAGGAAAAGAATGGGCCACGAAGATTAATGGAGCGTTATGGGCATATAGGACGGCATTCAAGACACCAATTGGTATGACACCATATCAATTCGTCTATGGAAAATCATGTCACCTACCGGTGGAATTGAAACATAAGGCTTATTGGGCCATAAAGGAAATGAATTTGGATGTTGGTGCCACCGGAGTGAAAAGAAAGATGCAAATAAGCGAATTGGAAGAGATGCGATTGCATGCATATGAAAATGCAGCCATATATAAAGAGAAGATAAATAAGTGGTACGATAAGAAACTTTTGAAGAAGGAATTCAAGGAAGGAGATAGGGTGCTCCTATTTAATTCGCGATTCAGATTATTTGGTAAAGGCAAACTACAAAGCAAATGGGAGGGACCTTATCTTGTGAATACGGTGTTACCTTCGGGAGCTGTAATCATAATGGATGGCAAGAGAAACAAGTACATGGTGAATGGGCAACGTCTAAAGGTATATCTAGAACCTGACACATTTGAATTAAAATCTTTTGATGTGTATTTCACTGCTTCATGCCTCGTGTGGTCGAGCTTAATGACGTAAAACAAAAGCTCTGTATGTATTTTGATTTTCGTGATTTTTCTATTTTTGATTTGGTAATTTAGGGCACCGCGTGGATTGGTGTGGTACTGCACCGATCGGTGCAGCCCTGGACCGATCGGTGCAGTGGAGTCTTTTCGGTTTCGGAGTCGGTTTTGGACCTTGCCTTTTCAAAGACTCGTTAAATTCCGTGATTAAGAGATAGTGTCCTAGTCCAGTTGGAAATCAAGGGATATAATTATGAGAGGATAGCAAACCCACGGATCAACTCGCATTACATCATCACCAGAACAAACCCTAAGAGCAGAAGCGATGGAAGGAGACGCATCGGGCAGCAACCAAGGCGGCGCTGATCGGCGCGACCCTTGGGCCGATCGGCTCGGCAGCGGATTTCTGCAGCCCTCTATAAATTGGTCCTGGGAAGAAGACTACGAATTGCCAATGCCAACACCAGATGATCCTCTCATCTGGTCAAACCTACGGAGGAAATTCATGAAGAAAAGCGAAGATGATGCATGGAACGTCGAAAAGGTGAGGTTGGACAATGAACTTCGGCAGATGATGAAGAAAGTATTGGTGTGCAAAGGAAAATCTATAGCGCTTATTAAAAGTGAAGCTGTTTCTCAAAGATATACCATGGAAAGTCTTCTTGATCTTGCTAAGCCCTTATCGTATGAGGATTTCCTATCTTTTGAAAGATCATTGACCGAGCAAGAGAAGGAAGAGCTAGATGAGGAGAGCTTTCTCACAATCCATAGGCGCCAACTTTACAGTAAACATGACATTGGTGCCAAGTATGAACTCAAGCTGCGAGAGGAAGCTGAAGAAGCCATGTACAAGCAGGATGCGGAAAAGGATCTTCAAGCTAAAAGGGATGAATCTTTTCCTAGGGTTCTTGTTGATTAGGAAAGTTTTCAAGAAAATAAGATTCATAAGGACAGTTGTATTGAGGGTTGCAAGTGCTTCTTTCATGCTAAAGATCTTCAACACAAGGTTGAACTCCAATTGGCAGAAGATCCGACTTTCATACTTAGAGATTTAATATATGATGATGGCTATCGTGCAGTTTCTAGAGGGAGGACGCCTAAGGAGATTAACGATGAGATTTTACAAAGGCAACAGAAGAAGGCAATCCTTGAGTATAATCTAGAGTAGTTAGCTGAGTATATGAAGGAAGCTGCTAGCTACGCCGATCGGCGCGACGCTGAGACCGATCAACGCGACCCCTGCGCCGATCGGCGCGACACTGAGACCGATCAACGCGACCCCTGCGCCGATCAGCACGACCTGAAGATGGCCGAATTTATTGATCTGACGGCTTTGCCAAGTGAAGACGAAGGGCCTACTGCAGAGAAGTGTAAGACTACAACAGAGGTTCGCTGATCTGCTAGACTATCGGGTAAGCCAATTCAAAAGTATTCTGAATAGGATAGCAACTTTGATTCATTATACTGTTTGGAAACTTTGGATAGTGGTGACCCTAGTGTGTCTGGATATTTTGGTGATAATTCTGATATGTGAGGAAGCTTCGGTAGTCCTAAGTTTGAAAATTGGGGAGCACCTGTAGAATACAGTAATGACAGAGCAGCAGGAACTTCAACGAGAGTTAATGGTAATGCAGTAGGAGGTGGAGAAAGTTGCAATGGTGAAGGAATACCACTACGTCGATCAACTCAGAGGGGTGCAAGGACCGAAGGCGTATCGAGGGGGGGGGTGAATCGGTAAGCCGCTCACGATTCCAATTACTTCAAATCCGCTACTTGAGTCTAACAAGATAAGCAACCTAAACAATTATAGTAGTCCAACACCCTACACATACTAGTCCTGATCCCTCCCGCCACCAAGTGGAGTTCTCACCCACGAGCCCGCAATCACTCCTAGAGTGAAGACACGATGTGCGTCACCGCCGCACAAAGCACAAGCTCGCCTCCATCGACAACTTGCCGGACTCTCCGAGCCAACATGGGTGCTCACTAGCAATGCCCCTTTCAGCGGTGGGCTCAAACCGTGTACAAACGTGTGACGGCCTTCACAACCGATCACGATAGGCTCGATCACTGACACCTAATCGGTTTAGGTCTCACCATAGACCAAGAGTAACAATCTGGATCACACCCTCAAGGACACCCTAGCCTTAGATGTGCAGGATGCTCAAGTTACTCTCCGCTAGCACTCTCAAGATATGCAGTATCTCCTTTTAGTGCTCTCCTCTTTTCCTCTTGGACCTTACCAAATGCTCTCAGGTATTCCACTGGCCAAGAGTTGTCTCCAAGATCCTAGCAACGAAGTTATATAGGCTCCCAACCTCAAACTAGCCATTGCCTCACGAAATCACCTTTCTGGATGCACTAACCAGACTATCCGGTCTCTGCCTGACCGGACCATCCGGTCACTCCTCTAACGGCTCTCCGAGCCGTTGGCTCCTCTGTGCGCAGGCGATTTCCTTGTACTAACCGGACTGTCTAATCAGTGGACCAGATCATCCGGCCTACATGTCGGACATCATCGTCGGACTTCAGAACGCTGGCTTCGTCTCTACCCGTGCTTCACCCATACAGATCGGAACGTCTGGTCTCTATGGTCCTTCGCACAGACAGATTCCTCAGTCCTCGCTGGAAGTCCCAGGAACTCCACATAGTGACCGTATAGTCCAGTCTCCACTGACCCCTCTGTCTGGTCTCTATGTCCAGAAGCCGAAACTCATCATCCTTGCTTGACTTTGTTTTCTGGCTTCTTCCAACGGCTCCTTGGCGTCTCCACTGTCATCTAGTGCCTGTGATTCCACCGAGCAACCTTGCACATCACTGACTAGACATGACCTAAGAGAATGACCTAGACCCCCTTGATAGTCCGGTTTTTTCTATGGACTCAAAGCCCTAACAACTAGCCAAGTGTTCCAAACACTTGCACCATTGCATATTCTCCACTTTGATCCATCTCCATCAACCCTTGGACTCCATCAAGTTCACAAGCCTCCATGCTTGTTTGTCATTGTCATCAATCTCCAAGGCAACCATCATCCATATGATTTGTAGTAGAGTTTAGAGATGACTCCTACATAGACAACACTCATGTAGATATTAGCCCACAATTTCATAGTTGTCATCTATCACCAAAACATCCATACCTTGGGGACCCAATCACCAATGGTCATGAAGCTTACAATCTCCCCCTTTTTAGTGATTGATGACAACCACTACTTATTTGATAACTTTAATCAATAAACAACTGGGCTAAAAGAGCTACACAAAGATCGAGAGGAACCATAACAACATAAGAGAGAAGCGCATAAGGTCGTACTCAATCAAGCATCATCTAGAGATACAAGGAAAAGAGTGAATGGCATAATCTAGATGAAATATGCATGCATGTCATGGCAATATATATAGTGAAAGCATAAGGACATGCAATGCAAGACATAAATGATGAGATGCAACAAGTTAGCATGGCAATGCATAAGAATTAAGAACAAGCATCCATCATCATGATATCATACACAGGCATACAAGATAATTAATGAATACAAGGCACTGCATACGAAAAGGAAATAAACCAAGTGAGATTAAAATGAGTCAAACACAAGCGAAAGAACTCCATGACTCATCAAATCCACGAACAACGAATAACTCTTCCAACATAAGAACCAAATGTATTTATCTCCCAAAAACCTCGTAGCTCCCCCTAGATACAAGCTACTCTCGATCGCAACAGGATCACACTCCTACTCCCCCTAGACCTAGTATCTTCTCCCCCTTTGGCAACAAGAACCAAAAAGTGGAAAAGATGAACATACGCTCGTGGTCGAAGGAAGTGGTGCAGCGACGTCCTCTGTAGGCTCTGATCCGGGCTGCTCCTGAGGTGGATCCTGCTGTGCTCCCTGAGCTTGTGCCACCTGAGCATCCAGCTGCTCAAAGAAACCAAGGTCTATAGGTGACTCGGATCCACTGTCCTGTGCTGCTAGAGTGACCGTGGTTGTCTCCTGAGCTGAAGTCTGGAGTAGTAAGAGGTCTGCCACGTCCTGCTGTGAGAAGCCTCCACGGACAAGATCCTCTATTGCCTGAGGAGTAAGAGTGGTAACAGTGGCAGTAAGAGGTGGAGCTAAAGCTGTAGCAGTCTCTCGGGCGGTCTGGGAGTCTGCATGAGAAGTGTGCACAATGTCTGAGAACAGACTCCTCACCGGTAAGTGCTGTGAGCTGGAGGGTCCTACCATCTGTGAGGTCGAAGACTGAGATGGAGAGACAAACAGTGCAGAAACTGAGAAAGCTGACACTGGGGAGTGCTATGCTAAAGAGAAAGTCTATCCTGCTCCCCCTGTCGATAAGACCCTTGAAAGTGACAGTCCACTGGACTAAGCTATCATCAAAGCTGTGAAGGGTCCAGGCTAAGTCAGTAGCTGCTAGAACTGAGGCTGTGCTGAAGGCCCTAGCTGCTGACCTGCCTGTGTCATCTCTGCCATCTGAGTCATCGGAGCAGAAATAAGTGCCATCTACTGATGATGATGCTCTGCCTGTCGTATGATGACCTCCATCATCTGACGTCTGTCCTCTGAGACACTCTGTATGAACTCTCCTAGTCATCCTGCTAGTGCTGCCACTATGACAGTGTTCTCAAACTGCAAACCTGTCGGCTGGGAAGGTGCCCCTGTACTGGCTGACTCAGGAATCACCGTATCTAGCTGAATTGTCTTCTCGTGAAGTACCGGTGACTCCTGCTCCTCCTCTCCTGTCTACTGGCTGGAGTCTGAGTGAGATCCCCTGGGAACACGAGGTGCATAGCTAGTGGTCACCTCAGGAAAAGCCTCGTACAGCTCCTCCACCACTAGGCCCATCCTCCTCAAGATATAGCAGATGTAGAGCCCGTAGACTAAGTGACATCCTCCAACCCTCTCGGAGATAACCTCCTCCATCTCTCCAATCATAAGATCAGCTAAGTCGAAAGTTTGCCTCCTCAAAATGGCTGCTACAGTCCACTGGTGTAGAAGTGTGAACTCCTCTCTATAGCCAGACCTAGGAATGATAGTCCTGGTGACTATCGCTCTCACCACCTTGTTCTCTGCAGTGAGTCTCACAGGGCCTCTCTCAAAGCCTGGGGTGTGTGAAGGTGGGAAAGCAATCGACACTAGGTCATCTAAAGGCAGATTCCCTCCATGAGTCCTAGGTTGGCGATCAAATCCTGCCTGGTGACTCGCTGTGGCTGCCCTCTGAACAAGAACTAGAACTCTGAGTGGTCTCTGGCAACCCATAGCATAGCGTATAACTTGAGAACCACGTCCCCTCTGAACCTGTGTGGGGCAGTGACTAGCTCTGCTAGCCCTGGCAAGTACGTGAAGTACTGCTCCATGTCTGTGCCAGTGGCCCTCCTCATGGCCTGGTAGGTAGTGTACTGCTGAGGTACAAACACCTTGTCCGTGGTCCTCATGGCCAGCTAGCGTCTCAGACCCTCTTCAATCCTGCTCTGGAGGGTCGTCCAGTACCTCTCTCTAGCAGCGCAGTCTCTGGGGACTGGAACCCACTGCTCAAAAGGCACCAAGTAAAGTACATTAAGGTACTTTGCAGAAACCTTAAGAATATCTGGCTCTCCAGCTGCCTGTGTCAGTCTCTATAGCCTCCTCGTGCACACTGCACAGGTGCACCTCGGGTCTCCTGCCCGGTGAGCTGTCCTCTAGGGAACAGTCTATACAACCTCCTGCTTGGTCTCCTCAGTCTCCTCCTCCTCTAGCTCCTCAGACTCATACTGTGAGGTTTCCTCCTTTGAGGTCTCCTCCTCTGACTCACTCTCCTCAGACTCCTCTTGCTGCCTGGAGGACCCCTCCTTCATAGTTCTCGATGACCTCTCCTGACGAGAAGCCGGAGTATGCTACAGCCACGGTGGTGGTACAACACCGACTGCCAGAGGTGCAGTCCTCTACCTGGTGCTCCTCCTCAGACCCTGTGTGTCACGAGGCTGCTCATGGATCAGCCGTGTCCCTGGAGTCCTCCGTGACTGCTCCATGGCATCTTGGTGCCGAGCCACTCTCCTGGCTCTCTTAGACTCTAGGTCCAGTCTCTGTGAATTCTTGCTCTTGGGCTTCTCAGGCATCTTCCCCTTTCCCTTATCTTGTCCTGACCCTGCCATCTGACTACTACTGCTGTCACTGCATGCACATAGGTAGAGACAGGATAAGCATGGAAACCTATATAAAACTACAAGCAAAGCACCGCTAGGAAAGAATGCGCAATAGAAATCCTAGCACTGGATGAAGGACATGATCACTAGACAAATATGCAAATTAACAACAGTGATCATCGACTATATGTGGCTGGTGCGAGTCATCTAGTGTACAGTCAAATAATGGCAATAAAATCTAACTACAGACTAGACAAGAGACAAAACCCTAGAATTGCAATTAATAGATAAGCATGAAATTAATTGCATATAGGTTGAGCCAATGAATTAATTAATGCAACTAATGATGGGAATTAGTACTAATTGCATCAACTAACTAATTACTCGAATTTAGGGCATGATCGATGAAAATGGAGATTAGCACAATACCCTAGGAGATAATCAACACCGAGAACCGAAGACTCTATGACCGATCGCTGAAAAAGGTTGGAGCTTTGAGGTTGCCGGCAATGGAGATTGGGGGAAAGCTTTGAACTTTGCCCTATGAGAGATGAGCTTGGCACTGTGGTGTCTCTGTGCTTGCCCGGGTGTGAGAGGACGGTCGAGGGCAGCGGTGCTAGAGGTGGTGCACGGCGGCGGCGATTCTCGGCGGCAAGACCAAGGCGGTGGCGGCTCTAGTCATGGACGTGGCTGGGCGGGCGCGTGCGGTGGTGAGGGCGAGCAGGAGCAGCACAGGCATGCGGTGGCTTGCGCGTGGGCAGAGGTGAGCGCGGCAACGCGGCTGGGTGAAGCTGAATGGCGGTGCGGGCGGCGATGTCAACGAGGCGAAGCAGGGACACGGTCTCGGCATTGGAGTCGAACAAGGATGAAGACACACAATTATTCCTGATTTGACCTAGGTCAAAACTCGATCAACGGCGGAGATCCAATGAAGCTAGATCAATGGCTCAGATTTGGAGATGCTTCGCGCGATCAAGCAAACTGACCGGACGGTCGAATCTCTACACCGGACTGTCCGGTCAGGTTGGGGTCTGTTGGCCTTCTGTAGACCGGACGGTACGGTCTCTAGGACCGTTCTGTCCGGTCTTTACAACCAGACTCCACCTAGGCACTATGTAAGCTTCATGACCATTGATGATTGGATCCCCATGGTGTGGATGTTTTAGTGATAGATGACAAGTATGAAATTGTGGGCTAACATCTACATGAGTGTCCTTGGCGATTGATGACAATGACCGCAAGCATGGAGGCTTATGAACTTGATGGAGTCCAAGGGTTGTTGGAGGTGGATCAAAGCAGAGAACAAGCTATGGTGCAAGTGTTTGGAACACTTGAGTAGTTGTTAGGGCTTTGAGTCCATAGGAAAAATCGGACTATCAATGGGGTCTAGGTCATTCTATTAGGTCATGTCTAGTCGGTGATGTGCAAGATTGCTCGGTGAAATCACATGCACTAGGTGATAGTGGAGAAGTCAAGGAGCTATTCAGAGAAGCTGGGAAACCAAGTCAAGCGAGGACGACAAGTTTCAGCTTCTAGACATAGACACCGGACAGAGGGGTCAGTGGAGACCGGACTGTACGGTCACTATGGGAGTTTTCTAGGACTTAGCGTGAGAAGCGAGGACTCTGTCAGCAGGAGACTCCGTACAGACCAGATGGTCTGGTCTATTGACCAGACGATCCAGTCAGTAGGAGTGCAAGGAAGACAGACATAGCGCAGCGCAGGAATGTTTCTGGACTGGAGAGAGAAATGGACCGGACTGTCCGGTCAGGCGACCGAACTGTCTGGTCAGTTGAAGTTTCAGCAGGGGCAGAGCCATTTGTGCACAGAGGTGCAGTAACCAAACTGTCTGGTCAGGCAGTGATCGGACTGTTCGGTCAGTGTGCCCAGAATGCAGATTTTGTGGAGCAATGGCTAGTTTGAGGTTGGGAGCCTATATAACTTCGTTGCTGGGGTCTTGGAGACCTCTCTTGGCCAGTGGAATACCTGAGAGGATTTGGTAAGGTCCAAGAGGAAGAGAAGAGAGCACTAGGAGGAGATATTGCATATATTGAGAGTGCCAGAGAAGAGTAGCTTAAGCATCTTGCACATCTAAGGCTAGGGTGTCCTTGAGGGTGTGATCTAGATTGTTACTCTTGGTCTATGGTGAGACCTAGACCGGTTAGGTGTCGGTGATCGAGCCTATCATGATCGGTTGTGAAGGCCGTCACACATTTGTACACGGTTTGAGCCCGAAGTTGAAAGGGGCATCGCTAGTGAGCGCCCGTGTCAGCTCGGGGAGTCTGGCAAGTTCTCGAGGGAGGCGAGCTTGTGCTTTGTGCAGCGGTGACGCACACCGTGACTGTACTCTAGGAGTAATTGCGGGCTCGTGATTCCGGCAGGAGTGGTCCAATGAGGATTAGGGGAAGGCGCCATCCTTTCGAGACCTCGAGAAAAAATCATCAGCATTCCTTGACCCTCCCTTTACTATTCTGCATTTATGTGCTCTAGTGAGTAGGATTATTTGTGGCTTGCATAGGCTAGTGTGATTGGCTTCCACTCTTTATCTTATAATGAACACTAGCATATGTAGGATCTTAGCCTACTAGACTTGTTTAGGTTGCTTATCTTGTTAGACTCAAGTAGCGGAATTGAAGTATTTGGATTCGTGAGCGGCTTACCGATTCACCCCCCCCCCCTCTCGGTACGCCTTCGATCCTTACACATTGTGCCCAGTGCCACTGACCGGACTGTACGGTCATATGACCGGACCGTACGGTCTCTTCCAGAAAATTGTTGAGTCAAGGCTTTTCTCTATTTTCCAAGTGCCCTCGCTAAACACACAAATATACACTGCACTTGGAATATAGAGGGAACTCCCAAACACTCCTTTTCAAATAATGGCACTCTATGGCCTTAGAATTTTGGCAAGTGCCAAATGAAGGATCGAGCAAATAGAACCAAGGCAAATAATAACCAAATGGGTATGTATGAGCCTTAGTCCATGAACCGCGCGAGTAGAATTAACCTCAGAATTCATAAGAGCTTGCTCAATGGGCATGAAGCACAATCATTTCCTTTGGTCACACTTATAGAGATGTAATCTCATATAGAGCATGAGGCACAAATATCTCCAAGTGTGACAAGCCTCCTTTGTGTTTCCTATATGATGCATGCAACAAGCATATTACATATGCAATAAAAGTAAACATGCCATGTGGATGCAAGCAATATAAAAAAAAGACACAAAGGAAACCTACCAATGTCAAGTTTCAACCCCTCCCAAGCTTACTCACTATAAGCCATGCCCATGCCTTGAGATAAGTCAAATCACCATCTCAAGCACTCCCCCCTTGCTTATAGCTATCTTGGATGGGTTAGATATTGACTAATTTTATGTGTTTTTCTTTTAGTTATTTACACATGCATGAATGCAAAGCATACTAGTCACAAAAGGAGTCCTAATTACCATGCAATGCAAGAAAAAGAAAAACACACTACAACTACCAAGAACAAACACGGTTACCTCCCTCATGAGTAGATAGGTCGTTGAGATCCATGTCACTTGTGGTGGACTTTACATGATCTTCATGAAAGCGCTCGGTCCACCACCACCACCATTCAGGTCTTGTTCTTGGGCATCCACTTGTACGTAGCCGATCTCTCAAGATCAACAATGCACTTAGGCACCCATATGCTCTTGACCTTCCTCTTCTTGTTTGGTGATACCAAGGCCTTAGCTTTCACCTTGCCATCCTTGTTCCTAAAAAGCTTGAAGTGTGTGTTCTCATGAAACAAGTTAGCATTAGGCAAAACAATGGAACTTCTCACCATGGGACAATCCTTGGTGGCGTGGCCATCCTTACAACACCTCTCGCAATAGTAGTTGTCGACGAGAATGGGTTTGATCCATGCGGGGATGGAATCACTCGTCCCTATGATGTCGATGGCGGCAGGTTATGAGCCAAATCCTCGGTGGGAGACATTGTTCACAAGGTTCCTCCCAAGAATCTCCTTGTGAATGGCTCTACCATGTGTGAGCTTGTCAAAGACATCCATCACCATCTTCCTCTCCTTCTTGAGCTTGTGATATTCCTTCAAAACAAATGGCTCAAGAGAAGAAACCTTGACCTAGGTGATTAGTTCATCACACATAGTAGAAGCATCACTCTTAGATGAACTAGGGGAGGGAGAGGCAAGGTTCTCAAGACTGATGGCCTCGTAAGTGATCTTAAGGGCCTTATACTTATCATGAAGCTCTACATGATCATCCTTGAGCCTGTCATAACTCTTATTTAGGGCCTCATGTGATGTGACAAGGTCCTTGAGCTCACTCTCAAGATCACCAACACGGTCCTTAGCCAACTTACTCTCTTTTCTTACCATATCCAACATTTTGGATTTCTTGATGGCGATGTCGCGGGCTTGCTCAAGCATACTCCAAAGCTCGGCACAAGAGAGCTCCTCATCATCGCTATCATTACTGCTCTCATACTCACTCTCCCCAAGTTGGCTCATGGCCATGAGGCACGTGGGAGGTGGCGGAAGAGCTCGTGTAGGTGTGGTCTTGATCATGGCTAGGCCGGCCACTTCTTCATCACTTGAGGAAGAGGACTCATCACATGAGTTGTCGCTTGTCCACTCTCCAACAAGGGCCTTACGTGAGAACTTCTTCTTGTGGTCTTGAGCTTTGCCTTTAGCCTTGCTCTTTTCCTTGTTGAAGTGCCTCTTCTTCTTGTGCTTTGCCTTGGGATCTTCTTATTCTTCTTCTTCACTTGAATCTTGTGAATTGAATCCTTCTTTCTTGGGCTTTGGGCACTCTCGGACAAAGTGATTCTTCGAGCCACAATTGAAGCACTTGTCCCTTGACTTGGAAGCATACTTGTTCTTGAAGTTCTTCATCTTCTTCATGAGAAGAGCCAAGTCCTCGGTCAAGTCACATTCATCATCATCATCTTCTTCATCATCATCCTCAATGATCACCTTCTTCTTGTTCTTCTTGCTCTTGCTTGTTTCTTGCTTGTCAGCTGGTAGAGCAAGGTTGGATGGTTGAGGATCATCCATCCCCAATTGGTATCTCTCGAAGGCGGTGATCTTACCAAGTACTTCCTTCATGGTCTTGGTCTTGAGGTCATCTTGTAAGATGAAGGTGATGATGGACTCATACTTGGGGTCCTTGAACAGCCCCAAGAATCTTTTTATCACCTCAACAGGCTTAATCTTGAAATCATCCCCAAGTGCATTAATCTCCTCCACTAGTACATGAAGACGAGAAAAAATAGTGTTAGCTCTCTCATGTAGCAATCTAGTGAAGTTATCATACTTGTTATTCAGCACATAATATCTTTCCTCTTTGACATTACTGGTGCCCTCATTGAGCCCTTGAATCTCAGTCCAGATACCATGTGCCGTGGAACTAGCATCTAGATGAGCAAAAACATCCTTAGAGATGCAAGCAAACAGAGCATTCTTGGCCTTAGCATTGCACTTAAGAAAATCAGCCTCAAGTAGGTTCACATCCGCATCGGAGTCGTGAGTGATCATCCATATCTCTGGATCAAGGGACTGCAAGTAGGCTTGCATGGGAGCTTTCCAAATTGCATAGTCCTCCCCATTGAATATGGGAATATTCCCTGCCTGTCCTGACATCCTTACTCCAGGCGCTGAAGCCTCAAAGATGAGCACTTTGCTCTGATACCACTTGTAAGGACGGAAGGCGTACCAAGAGGGGGAGGGGGTGAATCGGTAAGCCACTCATGATTCTAATTACTTCAAATCCGCTACTTGAGTCTATCAAGATAAGCAACCTAAGCAATTCTAGTAGGCCAAGACCCTACACATGCTAGTGTTCATGATAAGATATTGTGCGGAAGACAATCACACTAGCCTATGCAAGCCACAAGTCACCCTACTCACTAGAGCACACAATTGCGAAATAGTAAAGAGAGGGTCAAGGAATGCTCATGATTCTTTCCTGAGGTCTCGGAAGGATGGCGCCTTCCCTTAATCCTCATTGGAACACTCCCGCTGGAGTCCCGGTCCCTCCCACCACCAAGTGGAGTTCTCGCCCACGAGCCCACAATCACTCCTAGAGTGAAGACACGGTGTGCGTCACCGCTGCACAAAGCACAAGATCACCTCCCTCGAGAACTTGCCGGACTCTCCGAGCCGACAAGGGTGCTCACAAGCGATGCCCCTTTCATCGGCGGGCTCAAACCGTGTACAAATGTGTGACGGCCTTCACAAACGTGTGATAGGCTCGATCACCAACACCTAACCTGTCTAGGTCTCATCATAGACCAAGAGTAATAATCTAGATCACACCCTCAAGGACACCCTAGCCTCAGATGTGCAAGATGCTCAAGTTACTCTCCACTAGCACTCTCAAGATATGCAATATCTCCTCCTAGTGCTCTCCTCTTTTCCTCTTGGACCTTACCAAATGCTCTCAGGTATTCCACTGGCCAAGAGTTGTCTCCAAGACCCCAGCAATAAAGTTATATAGGCTCCCAACCTCAAACTAGCCGTTGCCTCATGAAATCACCTTTTTGGATGCACTGATCGGACTGTCCGGTCTCTACCTGACCGGACCGTCCGGTCACTCCTGTAACGGCTCTCCTAGCCATTGGCTCCTCCGTGCACAAGCGATTTCCTTATACTAACTGGACTATCTGGTCAGTAGACAGGACCGTCCAGTCTGTACAACTGTCGGACATTTCTGACACGTCGGACATCGTTGTCGGACTCCGGAATGGTGTCTTCCTCTCTGCCCATGCTTCACCCATACAGACCGGACCGTTAGGTCTCTATGGTCCCTCGCATGAACAGATTCCTCGCTCCTCGCTGGAAATCCCAGACAACTCCACATAGTGACCGTACAGTCCGGTCTCCACTGACCCCTCTATCCGGTCTCCATGTCCATAAGCCAAAACTCATCGTCCTTGCTTGACTTCATTTCCCGGCTTCTTCGAACAACTCCTTGGCTTCTCCACTGTCATCTAGTTCCTGTGATTTCACCGAGCAACCTTGCACATCACCGACTAGACATGACCTAAGAGAATGACCTAGACCCCCTTGATAGTCCAATTTTCCTATGGACTAAAAGCCCTAACAACTAGCCAAGTGTTCCAAACACTTACACCATTGCATGTTCTCCACTTTGATCCATCTCCATCAACCCTTGGACTCCATCAAGTTCACAAGCCTCCATGCTTGCCTACATAGCCGAGTGAATGAGAGCAAGCTACACATTTGAACTAATTGGGTTGTAAGTAACTTTGTCAACTTTTTGCTCATGATTTTGACCAAGTTAGGAAAGGATGATCTATTGGTTTATCTTTGTATTTCTAGCCATACTTAGACATTTAAATTGCTTGCCATCATGGAAACCATACATCTTTGTTTCTCCCTCCTCCTTGATATAACCGATATTCTCAATAAAAGGGAATTTAGAAAATTTTTGCTACTGGTACAAGACAGAAAGTGCTGATTATATTGGGGATAGAAAAAGAGTGAAAGAAAAGAAAGAAAGGAAAAAAATGTATAGACCGCGCCGACCGGCGCAGTGTTGCGCCGATCGGTGCTGTTGAAAAGAAAGAAAGAAAAAATATATAAAAAAGAGATACAGAGAAAATATATTCCATGAGAGGCAGTAAGGTCATTAAAGAAAACAACTTTCTGATTATTTCTAATTCTTGGCCGTCATTCTCATTGAAACATTTTTCTTCAATATTCCTCTTCTCCATTGAAGTTCTTTCCCAAGAAAATTCTTTCTTAGTGGGCATGATTGAGCACATTGTTGACATGGTTAATCTTATGGTTTAATCTAGTTATATAGCCTTGTAAGATCCACATACAATCCTTGATAAGGTAGGAGAGGGAAGGAAATACACTTGAGAGATCTAGAGAGGACCAAATGCTTGATGTTTGATGCTAAAGATGAGTTGAGGAGAACTAAAATTGTTTTTGAAAAGGTTTTCTAGTGATTTGATTAAGTTCAAGTATGATATGCCAATTGGTTAAATGGAGATGAGAGAAAATCTTTGTGGTGGGATAATGAGTAAAAATGATGATTGAGATTGATTGCATGAGAGATGGTGTGAAGATTCTTGTTTACATATTTGATTTTGTATTGCTCGAGGATTAGCAATGATTTTAGTGTGGGGGAACTGTTGGTGGTTTCTAGATGCCTATTTTATCTACCAAAAAGGGATGTTTTGCGTCTTAATTTGGTGGTTTGGACTAACAATTAACCCCATATTTGCATATATTTGTAGTTGTTCTATTTTGGATGTAATCATAGGAAACAGGTGTAAACAGGGCAATTATGGATAAAGAACTAAAGAGCAACGAAGATGGGCCAGATGCGGAGCCGCGCCGATCGGCACGGAAGGAAAAGATGACGAAAACACGACCCAGTCCAAGAAGGACGAAGCCCAGCCCAGTATGAGTTAGAGTTGGTGGAAGTTGACCTAATCCCATCAAGTATAAAAGGAAGATAATTATCAAGAGCCTTGGACGATGGAATCGAGACGGCAATCGCGAGAATCAGTTATTAGAACTAGGGTTCTAGGATATTGGCGGCGAAGGTTGGTCAACACCGATGAGATTCACCAGAAGGGAGGTTGCGCTGATCAGTGCAACGCTTGCTCCAATCAGCTCGTGCTTATTCCTGCGCTATTTCTCATCCCTCTGCTATGTCTAGCGGAAGGATGAGTGAGTAGTCTCATATTGTCTCCTCCGATGTGGGGATCTAGTCATGTGATTCTCATACTTATTGATACTCTCTCGATGAATTTAATCTATGTGATGAACTTAGTTGTATATCAATCTATCCTTTTCATTAGTGTATCGGCCAATACACTTTTGCCCATTACATAGTGCAAGAAATTAGTGGGGAGCTAATAGCCTCTGTAGTGACAGCCGGGGTGAACAAAACCACCATGTCTTGTAGAATATTAGAGTCATCACTCGAGTTGATAAGAATAAGATGGCATGCTAGTGAACCAATCCTAAGGAGAGAATCATTCATATCCTGTTACCTCTTCCATAGCATTCACCCTCCACTCTCTCACCATCATCATTCACACCAACCAAACCATTGCAATTTGTTAGTAACCCTTTAATAGTAATTGTTCCACTAGTTCCCTGTGGATTCGATAACCGTGGAATACTCTGAGGGAAACAGATCTACAACTGTACACCGTCCTCTTACGGTATAAGTGGGTGCATAATAATGACCAACAGTCTCCAAGACCTCAGCAACGAAGTTATATAGGCTTCTAACCTCCAACTAGCCATTGCTCCAAGAAATCAATTTCTTGGGCCAACTGATCGGACTGTCCGGTCACTGCCTGACTGGATCATCCAGTCACTACAGTCTTTAGCTCCAACGGCTCTGCCCTTGCTGCTCTCTCCACTGACCAAACCATAAGGTTAGTTGACCGGACCGTCCGGTCTGTTTTTGCCTCCATTACAGAAACATTTCACGCGCTGCTTTCTCTCTACCCAAGTCTCAACCCAACTGACCGGACCATCCGGTCTCTATGCCTTACAGACTTGACAGATTCCTCACTGCTCTCATTGTTTTTTCTTAGTGATCGTACAGTCTGGTCTCCTCTGACCCCTCTATCCGGTCACTATGTCCAGAAGCTGAAACTCCTCGTCCTCGCTTGACTTCGTTTCCTGACTTCTCTGAACAACTCCTTGGCTTCTCCAGTGTCACCTAGTGCTTGTGATTTCACCGAGCATACATGCACATCACCGACTAGACATGACGTAAGAGAAATGACCTAGACCCCCTTGATAGTCCAATTTTTCCTATGGATTGAAAGCCCTAACAACTAGACAAGTGTTCCCAATACTTGCTCCATAGCTTGTCCTTAGCTCATCAAGCCTCCATGCTTGTGGTCATTGTCATCCATCACCAAGGCAACCATCATCCATAGTTGATTCCTATATACACAACACTCGTGTAGATATTAGCCCACAATTTCATAGTTGTCATTTATCACCTAGTGCGGGAGAATGGAGTAAACACCTATATCTACCTCATCGGCATCGAAGGAAATGTATGGCTACTCTCTTTCTTATGTCATCATTTTCTTTCGTTCACTTTTAATCCTACCTTGATTTAATAATTATCTTCTTCACCCTTTCAGGACAACAACGTGGACCCTCCGTCAAAAAGAAACAACAAGCAGCCGATTGTTTACAGAGCATTAGCAAATAATCCCAATATTGGGTGTGATGCACCTACTCGAGCCAACTCCTTAGCAGCTACGGCTTGAAGAAAAAAGCGGTTTGGCAAGCAATAAGGAAACAACCAACCGGGAAAAGAGCATGTGAACCGCCCACTTTGTCGACTCACGACCTTGAGCGCCAGAAGTGTATGCGCAAGGAAATGACCGATCCATTGCTTCCTCCTATGTCAACTCAATCTCTGCCTCCACCAGTAAGCTGCAGAATTATTTAGATTCACCCAACTTAAATAATGTTTAACTATGTTCGTTATCTCTTGTTTTTTTCTCAGGCACCAGCGCCTGTCCCGGTCGTTCTTCAAGCAGTGGCTAGAGAAGTAGTCACCAGCATGGCTCAAGCTCATCAGGTAAAAGAATCTTTTCTAAGTGATTCCACCACTTCATTATGCTAATTCTCTTCTCTTGTGTAAACAATACCATTGGATTCATCGGACGCCATCTAGGTGATTGTTGGCACCGTAATTTGACCGGTCCCAATGGTTAGCTACGTAGAGTCAGAATCGGCCAAAGTCAATGAAGTTCAATGGCCGAAGGGAATAAAGTGGGCCCATTAGGGTTGTTTTATCTTTGTCTATTTTTAGTTTAAAGTTTGTTTAGAAATAAACCTAGTTGCTTTGTTTAAGAGTCCTGACTGAGTTGGATCAGAACCCCTTGAATGGGGTTATAAATATGTAATACGGTCTGTACGAGAAAAAACAACACTTTCGTTCAATACAATTTGGTGCATCACCAACCTTTCCTACTCGACAAAACCCTTGTCTTGCGTGGGCTGCATCGGCTCTGATCTCGGCGAGAGACTTGGATTAGTCAAACCCGGTAATTCTATCGATTTCAACTAGTACTTCCTCATTGATTTGATATTCTAGTTGTTATCTGGTGAATTGCTAGTTATCCAATAATTAGATATTTATTTGGCTTATTCTATCGACTTACATTGATGTACTGTCTCGGTTAGGTCCGATCTTCTGTGATTTCAGCAGATTGCGTAGGTTGGATTTAGATCTATTTATTCGAGTCACTCTATAGATTCTATCTATAATTAGGTCAAATTTGGCTTCATTCACCGTGTTTGGGCACTATCTCAATTAAGTTTGATATGTTCGAACTAGCAAGGCCACATCAACTTCGATCTCTTGCTGGGTTAATACGGTTAGGTTTGATACAGTTATAGGTAGAGTTGATAGAGTTCTATCGGTACATTTAGCCGATAGGTTGTCACGGTTAAATTGACTTTCCAGCTCTTAATCTAATTACATCAATTATGTTTTTAGTCGTTTCCCCCCTTGTTATAATAAGGTAGATCTGTGATTTTTAAGAATATTTATGATACCAGCTATTAGATCTATCAACTTAGCACTATTGACAAAACGAGTCAGTGTGTTCACTACAGATCTATCGACTTTGTTCTATTCACACAATACCACAGACTATGTAGGTCGTAGCATGTTTTCACAATTTTATCGACTCGGCTCTATCAACCTATTTTCTTATTGGCGTTAATAACACATAGTATTTTATATAATTAATTTGCCAATAAGGTGATATAATCAGCCGATTAGTTTATATAGTTTGATCTTTATTCTTATATGTAAGATTCATGATCATTGATGATTGGATCCCCAAGGTATGGATGTTTTGGTGATAGATGACAACTATGAAATTGTGGGCTAATATCTACATGAGTGTTGTCTATGTAGGAAACATCTCTAAACTCTACTACAAATCATATGGATGATGGTTGCCTTGGCGATTGATGACAATGACCACAAGCATGGAGGCTTGTGAACTTGATGGAGTCCAAGGGTTGATGAAGATGGATCAAAGCGGAGAACAAGCTATGGTGCAAGTGTTTGGAACACTTGTCGAGTTGTTAGGGCTTTGAGTTCATAGGAAAAACCAGACTATCAAAGGGGTCTAGGTCATTCTCTTAGGTCATGTCTAGTCGGTGATGTGCAAGGTTGCTCGGTGAAATCACAGGCACTACGTGATAGTGGAGAAGCCAAGGAGGTGTTCGGAGAAGACGGGAAATGAAGTCAAGCGAGGACGACAAGTTTCAGCTTCTGGACATAGAGACCAGACAGAGGGGTCAGTGGAGACCGAACTGTACGATCACTGTGGGGAGTTGTCGAGGACTTATAGCAAGGAGCAAGAAGTCTGTCAGTTGGAAATCCTGTACAGACCGGATGGTCCGGTCTGCTGACCGGACGGTGCGGTCTGTAGGGATGCTGCAGGGCAGCGAGGAGCTTTGGCGCCAAAATGTTTCTAGACTGGAGAGGGAAATGACCGGATGGTACGGTCTACTGAGCAGACAATATAGGACATTGCCTGGACACTGTTGTGCCAACGGCTAGGAGAGCCGTTACCAGAGTGACCAGATGGTACGGTCTGAGAGTGACCGGACTATATGGTCAATACATCCAGAAAGGCAATTTCATGGAGCAATGGCTAATTTGAGGTTGAGAGCCTATATAACTTCATTGCTGGGGTCTTGGAGACCTCTCTTGGCCAGTGGAATACCTGAGAGCATTTGGTAAGGTCCAAAAGGAAAAGAGGACAGCACTAGGAGGAGATATTGCATATCATAAGAGTGCTATAGGAGAGTAACTTGAGCATCTTGCACATCTAAGGCTAGGGTGCTCTTGAGGGTGTCATCTAGATTGCTACTCTTGTTCTATGGTGAGACCTAGACCGGTTAGGTGTCAGTGATCAAGCCTATCGTGATCGGTTGTGAAGGCCGTCACACGTTTGTACACGGCTTGAGCCCGCCGTGGAAAGGGGCATTGCTAGTGAGCGTCTGTGTTGGCACGGGGAGTCCGACAAGTTCTCGAGGGAGACGAGCTTGTGCTTTGTGCAGCGGTGACGCACACCGTGTCTTCACTCTAGGAGTGATTGTGGGCTCATGGGCGAGAACTCCACATGGTGGCAGGATGGACCGGGACTCCGGTGGGAGTGGTCCAATGAGGATTAGGGGAAGGCACCATTCTTTCGAGACCTCAGAAAAAAATCATGAGCATTCCTTGACCCTCTCTTTTCTATTCCGCAATTGTGTGCTCTTGCGACTAGGGTGAATTGTGGCTTGCATAGGCTAGTGTGTTTGGCTTCCGCGCTTTATCATATCATGAATACTAGCATATGTAGGGTCTTGGCCTACTAGAATTATTTAGGTTTCTTATCTTGTTAGACTCCAGTAGTGAAAATTGAAGTAATTGTATTTGTGAGCGGGTTACCGATTCACCCCCCCCCTCTCGGTATGCCTTCGGTCCTTACAAGTGGTATCAGAGCCAAGTGCTCATCTTTGAGGCTTCGCCGCCTTGATAAGGTTGTTGGGACAGGCGGGGAATATTCCCATATTCAGTAGGGAGGACTATGCTTATTGGAAGGCTCGCATGTAAGCCTACCTGTAGTCCCTTGATCCAGAGATATGGATGGTCACCCACGAGTCCGATGCAGATGTGAACCTACTTGAGCCTGATTTTCTTAAGTGCAATGCTAAGGCCAAGAATGTTCTGTTTGCTTGCATCTCTAAGGATGTTTTCGCTCAGCTAGATGCTAGTTCCACAACACATGGTATCTGGGATGAGATTCAAGGGCTCTATGAGGGCACCAGTGATGTTAAAGAGGAAAGATACTATGTGTTGAAGAACAAGTATGATAACTTCACTAGATTGTCTCATGAGAGAGCTAACACTGTTTATTCTCGCTTTCATGTACTAGTGGAGGAGATCAATGCACTTGGGGATGATTTCAAGATGAAGCCCATTGAAGTGATAAGAAGATTCTTGAGGCTATTCAAGGACCCCAAGTATGAGTCCATCATCACCTTCATTTTGCAAGGTGACCTCAAGACCAAGACCATAAAGGAAGTACTTGGCAAGATCACCGCCTTCGAGAGCTACCAATAAGGATGGATGATCCTCAACCATCCAACCTTGCTCTACCGGCTGACAAGCAAGAATCTAGCAAGAGCAAGAAGAACAAGAAGAAGGTGATAATTGAGGATGATGATGAACAAGATGATGATGAATGTGACTTGACCGAGGACTTGGATCTTCTCATAAAGAAGATGAAGACCTTCAAGAACAAGTTTGCTTCCAAGTCCAGGGGCAAGTGCTTCAATTGTGACTCAAAGAATCACTTTGTCCGAGAGTGCCTAAAGCCCAAGAAGGAAGCATTCAAGTCACAAGAATCAAGTAAGCAAAAGAAGAAGAGACACTTCAACAAGGCAACAAGGACAAAGAGCAAAGCCAAAGCCAAAGCTCAAGACTACAAGAAGAAGTTCTCTCACAAGGCCCTTGTTCGAGAGTGGACAAGCATCAACTCATATGATGAGTCCTCTTCCTCAAGTGATGAAGAAGTAGCCGGTCTAGCAATGATCAAGACCACGAGCTATTCCTCCACCTCCCACATGCTGCATGGCCACGAGCCAACTTGGAGAGAGTGAGGATGAGCGCAGCGATGATGAGGTGCTCTCATGTGCCGAGCTTTGGAGTATGCTTGAACAAGCCCATGACATCGCCGTCAAGAAATCCAAAATGTTGGATGTGGTAAGAAAAGAGTGTAAGTTGGCAAAGGACCGTGTTGGTGAGCTTGAGAGTGAGCTCAAGGACCTTGTCACATCTCATGATGCCCTAAACAATAGTTATGACAAACTCAAGGGTGATCATGTAGAGCTTCATGAGAAGTACAAGGACGTTGAGATTACTTTTGAGGCCATCAATGTTGAGAACCTTGCCTCTTCCTCCTCTAGTTCATCTAAGAGTGATGCTTCTACTATGTGTGATGAACTAACCACCTCAGTCGAGGTTTCTTCTCTTGAGCCACATGTTTTGGAGGAATATCACAAACTCAAGATGGAAAGGAAGATGGTGATGGATGGCTTTGAGAGGCTCACACGTGGTAGAGCCATCCACAAGGAGATTCTTGGGAGGAACCTTGTAATTAATGTCTTCCACCGGGAACTTGGCTCATATCCCGCCGCCATCGACATCATAGGGACGAGTGATTCCATCCCTGCATGGATCAAACCCCTTCTCGCTGATGACTACTATTGTGAGAGGTGTTGCAAGGATGGCCACGCCACCGAGGATTGTCCCATGGTGAGAAGTTCCATCGTTTTGCCTAATGCTAACTTGTTCCATGAAAACACACATTTCAAGCTTTTTAGGAACAAGGATGGCAAGGTGAAAGCTAAGGCCGTGGGACCACGAAACAAGAAGAGAAGGTCAAGAGCATATGGGTGCCTAAGTGCATTGTTGATCTTGAGAGATCGGCCACGTACGAATGGGTACCCAAGAACAAGACCTAGATGGTTGTGGTGGTGGACCGAGTGCTTTCATGAAGATCATGTAAAGTCCACCACAAGTGACATGGACCTCTACGACCTATCTACTCATGCGGGAGGTAATCGTGTTTGTTCTTGGTAGTAGTAGTATGTTTTTTTTTCTCTTCCATTGCATGGTAATTAGGACTCCTTTGTGACTAGTATGCTTTGCATCCATGCATGTGTAAATAACTAAAAGAAAAACACATAAAAATTAGTCAATGTCTAACCCATCCAAGATAGCTATAAGCAAGGGGGAGTGCTTGAAATGGTGGTTTGACTTATCTCAAGGCAAGGGCATGGCTTACAGTAAGTAAGCTTGGGAGGGGTTCAAACTTGACATTGTTAGTTTTCCTTTGTGTCTTGTTTTTTAATATTGCTTGCATCCACATGGCATGTTTACTTTCATTGCATATGTAAAATGCTTGTTGCATGCATCATATAGGAAACACAAAGGAGGCTTGTCTCACTTGGAGAAAGTTATGCCTCATGATAAATATGAGATTACATCTCTATAAGTGTGACCAAAGGAAAGGATTGTGCTTCATGCCCATTGAGCAAGCTCTTATGAGCTCCAAAATTAATCTACTCGCACAGTTCATGGACTCAGGCTCATACATTCCCATTTGGTTCTTATTTGCCTTGATTCTTATTGATCCTTCATTTGGCCTTTGCGAAAATTATAATGCCATAGAGTGCCACTATTTGAAAAAGAGTGTTTGAGAGTTCCCGCTATATTCCAAGTGCAGTGTTTATTTGAGTGTTTAGCGAGGACACTTAGAAAATGGAGAAAATCCTTGACTCGGCATTTTCTAAAAGTGACCGCACGTTCCGGTCATATGACCGTACAGTCCGGTCTGTGTAGCAATGCACAGTGCTTCGGGAAACAGGAAATGGAGACCAAACGGTTCTCTCGGTAAAGACCGGGCAGTCCGGTCTATAGCAGTTCTATTCATCCAGTGCGGTCCAGTGAGCGGACCGTCCGGTCAGTTCGATTGATCGCGCGATGCAGCTGTCACAGTCCAAATTTTCAAATTTTGGTTTGTGACCCAATTCCACTGAATTTCAACATTTTTATAATAGATTAAATTTTAACTTTAGTTATTTAGTTATCATTTTTTTAGGGAAAAGACATATTTTCTAAAACCCAATAAATTAATTTAGGGTATATTTGTATTGTTGCATTCATGCCACATAGTTTGCATTAGGATTTTTATTGTGTGCAAAGTGTTTTTAAAATTTGAGTAGTTTTCGATTTAGTATTAGTAATAGAAAATAGGAAAAATGAAATTAGAAAAAAGAAACACAAACTCACGTGGCCTATCATGCCAATTTTCCACCATGAAGCCCATTGTTCCTCCCCCCTCGTTATCTCTCTTAGCCCAGCCACTCTCGCAGCCCATGCAGTAGCCTTCTCAGCCCAACTATCCAGCCCAACTGGCCAGGACCAAGTCAGCCCAGCTAGAAACCGATGGCACCTTACCTTCTCCATTATGGACGAACGCTCGCCGCCACGATGGTGCCACCCGGCCGTCGATCTGCCCCCCTCCCATGCATGAGTAACCGGTCTCCAGACCCTTCAAACCGATGTGCATCCCTCTTGATACATCCGACCCAGGTGAGGTGGAACGAAGCCCGATACACCGATCCGGATTCTCTGAATCCCGCAATCTTAGCACCACAACTCCTGCCGAAAGCCCGACACACCGATTCGATTCTAGGTCCACAACCCGAATCCGCAGTCTTAGCACCACAACACCGGCGCCCCCACTCAGGGAAAGGCCCAATCTCCCTAAAAGACTAGTCTGATAGGGGAAGGGTGGCTCTCCCTTTTAAGGTGGCTTCCACCTCCCAAGCTAAGCAAGGTGGGATTATTCAGAGGCTCACACGGTCGCCGCCCCAGCGGATAATAGTGGAGGATGTCCTCATCATTCTCCCCTTCTTAAAAAGGGCCCAGCTCTGATACCAAATGATACATCCGGCCCAGGTGCGGTGGAACGAAGCCCGACACACCGATCCGGATTCTCTGAATCCCGCAATCTTAGCACCGCAACTCCTGCCGAAAGTCCAACACACCGATTCGATTCTAGGTCCACGACCCGAATCCGCAGTCTTAGCACCGCAACACCGGCGCCCCCACTCAGGGAAAGGCCCAATCTCCCTAAAAGACTAGTCTGATAGGAGAAGGGTGGCTCTCCCTTTTAAGGTGGCTTCCACCTCCCAAGCTAAGCAAGGTGGGATTATTCAGAGGCTCACACGGTCGCCGCCCCAGCGGGTAATAGTGGAGGATGTCCTCATCACCTCTCCTCTTCCTATTCCATATGTTTCCCTCTTTAACCATGCAACATGGAGCTTGAATGATCATCAATGGCACCACCAGCCATTCAAGGTTTGATGATCCGTTCCTCTGCCTTTCCACCGCCTCCCGCCCCTATAAAATGAAGCCTAGATGTCCCTTGTGATGTATACCAACGCCCCATGCTTTCCCTCTCTCTTTTCCAACCACGGGAGTCCAAGTTTCTAGTCGTTCCCCCTGCTCCATTCGCGCCCAGCCATGCAGTGCGATGTTGGCACAGGTGTTCCCGGCGATCCGCTTGTCCAAATGTCGCAAAACTTCACCTGCAGGTGTTCCAGGTATTCCTCTACAACATACCCAAAGTTCACGTCAATTGGAGCCCCGAAGCAACCACAAACTTGTTCGCCATGGCCGCTGGTTCAAGGCAATTCGCATACTATGCACAACATGGTAAAGTCGAACTTTTCTGTGCTCAATCCAGCGCGTGCTAAGCTGCAACTCTTGATCCGAATCGTGTTCCAGGAAGCCCTCTTCGCGATCGAAGGATCTCTCGCCGAGATCAGCCCCTGACACTCCAGGAACGCGTTTGGCCCACGAACTGTCGCACCACGACCGTATTCAACCTTGCGATCTCCCAATCAGGTGAGCAATCTTCTAAACCACCTTGATAGTATTGTGTTCCACAACACTAGCGAAGTGTAGGTTAAAGTTGGAGATTGATTGATGCACCCAATCCTTGGGAACGCACATGTCTTTGGCCATGCTGTTCTGTTTGCAGAAGCAGCTCGCCCCAGCTTGCCTGCCTGGCCCAACTTCCCGCGCAGCCCAGCAGCGCTGCCCCGCAGCCACCGACGGGTGGGACCCGTGTGTCATCCCCCATCTCCAGCCCCTCTCTCTCCCCGATGCCCACCGACGGGAAACCGTCGTCGATCCGCCCGCCTCCTGCCTCCCCGGCTCCCGTAACCGCACCGGTTGCACCCAGAACCCATCGTCTTCCCCTTCCCCCTCTCTCCAGCCTTAACTTCACACCCCCTAGGCCCAATTTTGCGAAACCATCGCTGCCGGCCATTAACTCCGGCTAGCTCTAATTCGCCGGCTCCCCTTCCTCTCTGCCCCTATAAAACCCCCCATGACATCACCCAACCCCTCCACGCCCCCTCTAAGGCCTCCCTTGTCGCCGCCGCGAGCCCTACGCCCCGACCAGCGACCGCGCCACCGCCACCCCGCCATGGGATCATGATGAGCTCCACACCGACGAGCAACGAGGCCATCACGAGCCCCGCTGACGACATGCCGTGGACCAAGGAGTCGTGCCGCCCCCGTAGAGCCTCTTCCCGATGAGCTCTGGCCCCCACGACGCCTCCACAACATCGACAAAGCTCCGCCTGCACCACCTGCCATCGACGAGCCCTCCTTGGCCTCCACGCCCGCGTGTGATCTCCTCGATGAGCTCCCCGCGCTCTCCTCTCCCTCCCAAACCCCTCCGCATCGATCTTGAGCCGCCGGAGCGCTGTTCCGACCAACTCCGGTGGGATCTCGCCGCTGTGCCACCGCCTAGATGGCCATCGGCGATGACCTCCCCTGCCCTTTGTTTTCTGGCCATTGGATCTTGATCCAAGCGTCCAGATTACATACCCCTTCGGGTATGTAGTCGATCCACCGTGGACCAGTGGACCATGGGTCCACGAGGCCATAGACCCAGTCTATGGAATTTTAGATTTATTTTAATTCGCTAATTCCTGGATAATGTTAGCAATTATGCGTACAGGCCCCTACACTCTATTTTAATTATATTTTCAGTCAAAGTTTTCTGCAGAATCATTTATAAATTATGTTTAGGCCCCTTAACTTGTTTATAATTATTTTAAGCCCTGTATTTTTGTATAAAAGCCTCTATATTTCTCCTAATTTATATTTTAACCCTATAATTTTATAGAAACACCCAAAGCTTATATTTAATTATATTTTTACCCTGTTATTTTACAATTAAGTCCCTAAACCTATATGTTTTTATTGTTTCAGCCCTAAAACTTCAAACCTTCATAACCTTTTACTCGTACCTGTGATTTAGATGATTCTTGCGCTCACGCGATCGTAGAAATGAGTACTATCTTTTGAGATTGATTTTAAAGTACTTTACTATTGTTTGCTGTATTGTTCCTTAGTTTGTTTAATTGATTGTGTGCATGTCGTGCCTGCGTGACGTTAATTAGAGAACGTGTTGTTCCTGGAATCGCAAGAGCGTGAATTGAAGACCGGAGCAGCAACATCCATTTTCAGGCAAGTGTCCTTGATGCATTTTTATCCTATTATGAATGTTATTGTAGAATTGCATGCTTGTGTCAATTGAATGGGTACCTATTGTTAGGGTTTTTCTAGTATTGCTTTATCCTTTTCCTTATCGCCTTGAACTAGTTGGTTGGTTGGTTGTGGGTAGATAATGCTTAGGTTGCTTGTGGGATGTTGGGTTAATATTATTCTTGATTAATGAACTATGTCACTTCATGGATGAAATGGTAATTTATGTTAGCAACATGGACTTAGGGATCTATGCAAGCCGGATGGAATGGATGTGGTGTCGTGGGCACACAGTTGGTGGTGGTAGGCTTGTTGTAGATCCTAGGAACCGGTTCTTAGAGCGATAACCCAGGACAACAGTGCCATCACAAGGCTGCTATGGAATTGCTTGACTGATTAATTAGGAGTTCTCCCAGTGTCAATGCAGCATTTTGGTGGAGCGGGGAATGGAAGTCAAGAGAGGACTGTCCTTGTATCCAAATGGCTCAAGAGGGGGCTCCTGGGGTGATGAGCTGCTTGGTGATGGGCTGTCACTTATGGACGGGAGTGAAACCTTAGTGGCTAGCATGTACTAGGAGACCCTTTGGAAAAGCCTCGTAGTGATCTCCTGGCCGCACAACAAAGGAAGTGTGCTAGTGCTTGGCCGGCATGGCAACATGGAGACTCTAGTCCACCTGGAAATAGGGGACGAAATCACAACTTGTGGGTAAAGTGGTACAAACTCTGCAGAGTATCAAACTATCATGATAGCCGTGCTCACAGTCAAGAGCGGCCTGGAATCCTCACAAGATTAGTTGGTTATGGGTTGTGGTTTGGAATGGTTGGGAATAGTTGGTTGGTGGATGGGATTGGACTTGGTTTGGATACTACCCTATGGGTTAATGGTTGGGATGACCCCACTTAGTAATTAGGATGCATAGGAAATTAAAAGCTCATGCAACAAACCCCTTTAAAGCCTTCCTTGTCTTTAGCCCCATGTCATCTTTTCCCCACTTGCTGAGTACGACACGTACTCACCCTTGCTATATACCACATTGCTGCTCAGCTATAGGAGAAGGATGGTACACTATGAAGATGATGGAGGAGACTAGGCATGCGGTCTTCCGGTCGACTTCCTGTGGGAGCTGAAGGACGCCAACGCTTAGTTTATTCCGCTGCAATGTAATCTTTTCTTTTTGACCTATGGGTCACTGTTGTAATAATATTATCGTTTTAATAAAGATATTGTTCTTTTATCACAATAATTGTCATGTGTGCATGAAAACATGATCCTAGGCACGCATACAGATGCATTCGGTTTCGATCATTGGAACCGGGTGTGACAGCAGCTCCAGATCTAAGCCATTGAGCCGTCCTTGAGTTGATCTTGGCCGTTCATCAAGATTTGACCTAGGTCAAAATCGAGTCAGCTCTTTTGTCTTCGTCCTCGTTCGAGCCTGACACCAAGACCGCACCCCTGCCTTGTTGGCACTCCCCAAGTGCCCCTTTTATATTTGAATATTACCCCAATTAGAGCATAATTGATACTAATTTAGGCCATTTACCTATGATATTGTCTATATATTTGTATATGCGTTGTTTTGGAGCTTTATTGCAGAAACAAGTAAAATTGATGATTACAGTGATGCTGGAGAGGACAGGAATCCAGAACCGACGAAAAGCACTGAAGAAGCCTAGTGCACCGATCGGCGTAGTCTATGAGACGGTCGGTGCAAGGGTGATTTGGCCCACAGAAGTGACCGAGGCCCATTCCACATGTTTATGGAAGTTTATCTGCGCAAGACACTTGATATTTTCCTAGAAGATTTATGAAACTTCAAGATCTCGATGTGTAGTACAAGACTTTATCTTGAAGAAAAAGGCCCACATGGCAGCTGTGGAAGACAGAGGAATCGACTCGGAGAAGAAACCAGAGAAGACACGGCTTGCGCCTGCGCCGATCGGCGCTACCGCCTTATTTGCTAGAAACCGAGTCCTTTATGTGTAGAACCCCTATCAATACTTGTAAACCCTGGCCGCGAGACAGAGGCGACAGAGGGACAACAGATCCGTGAGTTAGAGCCACCGGGGCTTGCCCCGTTAGAATAGATCTCTAGTTGAGTTTCAAGAACCATTGGTGTTAAGAGTTGATCCGTCAAGGTAGGCCATCTCGACGGGGATGAATCTTACTCTATGTATCTCAAGGATGATTAAATATGTTGATGACGGTTTTGGTGATTTGTCTATCTTGATTTTCTATAATCATGCATGTGCTTATTCTAATTGCTTAGTTCTAGGCTAAGCAAGTAGATATTATCTTGATCGTGGTGATTAGGATAGTATTCAGACATTATATTGATTATGGTTGCTTGATGATGCTAGTATTATGGTTTAGCGATGACAGTACTAAGCCTGCGCAACACTATTGGATAGTTGAGTAGGGTAAGATACTCGTGCGATTAAGGGTTTCCTCTCGGCAGCGATAAATCAGGAGCCGCTCAAAAAGCAGGGTGATCTTATTCATTATAGGTTTTCATTGATCCATGTAATTACCCATTATGATGCTATTTAATTAGACTTTTTGGTTATGATCTCACTAGTAGATGTCTGGCTACTCACTTAATAGCATAGGCTTACAAGTATCTGACGCACTTTGGCTTAGGCTCACTAGTGTGCCAATCGGCTCAACGCCTGTGTGGATCGGTGCAATGACAGATTTACTATCTGGCGCACCTTTGCGCTAGCCAGTCTCCCCTCATGCAACCTGAATTCGACAGTAGCTTTGATTAGATTTTTTACTGTTAACTTTTTTTAATTACTCCTAAGGTCCATGTGGATTTGATAAACCTTGGAATACTCAATTCAAGGGAAAAAGTGCTACAATGGTACACCGTCCTCTTGCGGTATATAAGTGGGTGCGTAGTTACGACCAACAAGCTCTTATTTCTAGCGCCGTTGATGGGGACCATAGCAGGTTTTTAAACATTGTTTGATGTATTAGTGTTTAGTCATTGTGCTTTATTTGACTCATCTCTTTGGTACGTATATTCTGTTAAGTGAAACTAATAGGTACAGATGGCCCAATGTCAAACAAACCCTCTAATTACATCGATGATCCAGAAAGACTCTTTCACAAGAAGAGAACAGCGGAGAAGAGAAGCAAGTCACTTGGAGATTTATTTGAACAAGCAGTCCGCGTCACTCCTCGAGCACTATTCATAATAGAAGCCCCAGATCGAGAAGAAGAATAGATGGCAGAGGTACCTATGGTTAATCGTCTCAAGCCTCAATTGACTAATGTTGTCAAGACAGATTTCCAAGAAGCTCAAGATCAACTTCCGTATCAATTGGAGAGATATGTTGGAATAGTGGCACAACAACCGTTCACAGGTTTGGAAGATCCCAATCATTACTTGCAACACTTCCTTGAGGTTTGCAGTACATTCAAGGTAGCGGGATTGACCGGAGACCAAACACGTGTGTGGCTGTTCCCCTTCTCTCTAGTTGGACGCCCCGAGCAATGGTACAATGGATTGGAAAACCCAGTGAAGATGGTGTGGAACACGGTAGCCACTGAATTCTTGGCCAAATACTTCACTCCCGGTAAGACTCAAGCTTTGAAGAATAAGATTCTTGGATTTACACAGAATGTTGATGAGGGCATTGGAGAAGCATGGGAGAGATACAATGAATATATGGATGCATGCCCTCATCATGGTCTGACGATTGGAGAAGTTGTTGAGAGGTTCTACATAGGATTGAATTTTCTATCTCGTCAGCACTTGGATGCTTCAGCTGTAGGTTCATTCATGTCAAAAACTCCCACCGAAGCTAAGAATTTGATCAAGTTGCTAGATAAAAATCAATCATGGGATGGTGAGAGAAGTTCAAGGAATTTGCAACCTTCAAAAGGAGTGGCGAAGAGTGTGATTGAGAGGAATCATGAAGACTTGATTATAGATCGCCTCAACTCTATTCAAAGGAGGTTGGACAATAATCTTCATATCCCTAAGGAAGAGCCACTCAAGCTAGCGGCATCACGCTCCACTTGTGGTGAGTGTGGAGAATTTGATCATGTGCATAAAGATTGCCTTGGAAGAGATGAAGATACTAGAATATATGAAGAATAGTGGATGGAAGCCCCAATATCAACAACAAAGGAGTTCTTTCTCTCCTAGCTCGTCCATGCAAAATTCTATCCCACTCCGTCTCCAATGTCATGAGTTCTTCCAAGGTCAAGAGAAGATCAATAAGGAAAATCAAGCTAAATTCAAGGAGATTGATCGTGTCCTTGAGGGAATTAATGACAAGGTGATAGAAATTGGGAGCTTCAATGAGTAGATTTTGAAGCATACCAAGATTATGGAGCAACAGATGGGACAGTTATCGCAAGCCATTCAAGGCAACAAGAGGGCTATTCCTGGCAATACGATGTCTGCAGAACAGTTGAAGGCAATAGCTACGTGGTTAGGAAAACAAACAGAAGATTCAGAGCACCCTGTAGGAGCAAGGAGGCCCTGCGCCGATCGGCGCACATCTGGCGCCGAACCGCGCGATAGTCCGAACAGCACCGATAGGCTCTCTGAAAGCGCCGATCGGCGTGAGGAGGATGTTGACCACTCTGTTCTGAAAATGGGCATGGAGACAGAGGAGCATGGCCCTGCCACGTTCCTAGACTCTCAACTGCTGACGAAGATAGAAAGAGCCCGGCAACATGACGAGCAATTTGCAAGGTTTGTCGATATGATGAAGAAGCTTTACATCAATGTCCCTTTTGTTGATGCTATTCAAGTACCCACCTATGCCAAGTACATTAAGGACATGATACAAAACAAGAAGTCTCTAGTTTCTGGGGAGGTTGTGAAGGTTACTAAGGAGCTTACGGCAGCAATTAATGATGTTGCACTTGAGAAGAAACCCAACCCTGGATCACCAAGCATCAAATTCATGATTGGAACAAGGATATTTGATAGGTTCTTGTGCGATCTTGGAGCAAGTGTAAGTGTTATGCCCTGTCATATATTCACAAGTCTCAATTTGCCTGAATTGGAGCCTACGGGTATGTGTTTGGAGTTAGCCGATCAATCGGTATGCTTCCCTGATGGAATTGCTAAGGATGTGCCTATTTAAATTGGAGATCACATCGTCCCTGTTGATTTTGCTTGATATGGATAAGAGGACAAGGACCCCGTTGATCTTAGGCAGACCCTTCTTAAGGATAGCAAAAGCAAGTATTGATATTGCGAGTGGTGAGATAAGCTTCGATATAAGTGGGACTCCCTACTCTTTCAAATTTCGCCCAAAAGGAGAAGAGTGTCATGCTATTGATGATGTGAAGAGATATAAGACACCGTGGCAACTTGGCATCGAGTGTAATTGGAGGGGATGTATGGATAGGTCATCCGAGCTATATGAACCATGGAGATAAGAGAACCTTGTAGTATCGCGGCCTCACATCCCGCACCGCGACACTAAGGATTGATTGTATGCGGGAGGTCAAGCTCTTTGACCTCTAACTAACTAGAGCGCTCTTGGGAGGCAACCCAACGATTGGGGGATTTAGAAATTGCTTAGTGCTTGCGGGAGGGCAACCTATTTCATTTAATTAATTATTGCTGGTCGGGAGGGCAACCCGGTGTTTTTAATTTGCTTACTTTTAATAAAGACAATCTCCCGAATAAAAGAAATAGAAAAATTGTGTGCTTAATTCTTGTGTGCTCTTGTGTTGTGTGTTTATTTGTGCCAAACTGTGTATATACATACTGTAGACTAACAACGCAGGAATAAAACAAAGAAAAAGGAGCAAAAACAGGAAGGAACAATGCTTGCGCTGATCGGCGCACTTCTGCGTGGATCGACGCATTATTGCCTAGGTCAGGATAGAAGGCTGACGACACCCAAGATTGAAGGGGCGCTAAAAATCAACCAGCATAGTAATTTTCAGAGACGGAGCTATTTTCAAGGTAATTAAAATTCATTTTGAATTAATTTTTGTGTGCAAAATGCTTGCTAAATGACGCAGGAAAGGATGAAGAGCAACATCTAGCGAAGAAGCGAGGGGCCAGGAGCAAAAATGGACATCACGACGAATGGCGCGCGTTAGCGCCGTTTGGCGCAGTCACCAGATGGGCCCTGCTACATATGTCAATGCTACAGGAATATTGGGAAAAGTGGAAAATGAGGTGAAAGTGATGAACATGAGGCATCAGGATCAGTGCTGGATCAAAAGACGAGGTGCAAGGGACTTGCGCTGTTCGGCGCCCTACTGCGCTGATCGGCGCAGGTACCCATACGGTTCCCAAATGGGCGACAAGGGCGGCAGGCTTTGATTTTGAGGAATAGGTATGGTTGCTATGCAGGTGTGCGATGCAGAGGAGACAAGGAATTGACCAAAAGTTGTAAAAGAGACTGCACGCCGATCGGCATGGGCTTTCGCTAATCTGCGCAGTCAACAAGACATCAGGATTATGTGTTGTTCCCCTGTCAACAAACATGATGTACCAAGAAGCGACAAAAAGGATGGGAATCAAGCGACGCAGTTGTTAGAGCATTCAAAATTTGAATTTTGCCAAATGGCGCACCGCCGCGCCGATCAGCGCGCTCTCAAATTTTGAAAATTTTTGGCGGTTCCTTCTCCTGGAAGTTTTCCACACTATAAAAGGGAGGCCAGGCACCCCCAGTTTGGCACACCATCCCGGTAATCTCTCCACCTTCCCCACTACCCACAATCTCGCACTTGTTTCACATTCCTCGCAGATGGATCGTCTCCGCTCCTCCATCGGCAAGTTGGGCAAGAGGCTGTGCCGGGGAAGCAGTTCCAGCGGTAGCGGCGAGTCGAGCAGTGACTCCTCGGCGAGGGGGGGCTCCAGCGCTCGCGATGACATGTTGGTGGGTGATGCATCCACCGGCTCGATGGCCGCGGACTACAAGATCCGCGCCCGCCACTCCGTCTTCGGCACGTCCCTTCCAACGCGGTGTGCTACAAGGAGCCAAACGGCGGCAAGCCGCGGGGTTCCCACATCACCACCACCACTGGCATACGAGCCGTGCATGATGGAGGAGTGCTTCACCCTTCGAAGCACGGAGGAACAGCAGCACTACCTCGCAGTGAGGGGAAGATTCATCCCCAACTTCGACTTGGATGAGACCTTCCTCACCACGATCGGCATGTGGGAGGATATAAGGAGGATGCTCAACAATCTCGGCTGAGTGGACATCCACCTCCTTCCCATGGACTACAACCTCGACGTCATCATCGAGGTTGCCTCTACGATGAGGCTTGGCGTCGATGAAGTTGGCAACAAGGCCATCAACTTCCGCTTTTGCGACATCAGCTACACGGTGACCATGGAGACGATGGCTCAAGCCTTCGATTTCAACACCGACGTCGCTGGCATCTTGGGATGTGGGGAGTTGGACTCCTTGTGGAGTCGGCTCTCGTTCATGGAGGAGATGAAGCGCGGCAACATCCGCAACCCGACCATTCAAGTCTTCCATCGGTGGTTGGCGGCGCGCACAGGCGACAAGGTTGACTCCAACAATGTCATCGATGCAGACTTATGGTGGCTCTACAACGCCATCATGAGTCCGTCTCATTCCAACGCCATATATCCGAGTGGTGAGGTATCCCTGGTATATATGTCCCACATAGCCCCCGAGAGATTTGCAAGTTAGCTATTGATCTTCAATTGATTGACTAATGCTTCGTCATGAATATGATTAACTTTGTCATGTACAACAACAAACTTGTAAAGGTCTCCATGAATCTTCAAAAAGGATTATGCGCCAAATAATATCCGCATGCGGGGAAAAAAATCCACCTACTAGGTGTAGGTATAGCCCCCGACTCAGAAGGTATTTAGATCACAAAATTTCTTGTGAGTCAAAAATAATAACATCATATATAAATCTTGATCTACCACTTTCTCCCACGAATTCGATGAGGAGTTTTAATACGGTAGCCCCCAAGATTGGTTCTACCACTCCCCCCAACTAACAAAAGGAATCATTGGTACTAATGAATCCGAGTGATACTTGAACAGATATACCAAGCATAGCAGTCATCAAAATATCCGGATGATACTTGATCCAATATAACAAGTATAGGAACCATAAAAAATATCCAAGCAATACTTGATTAAATATAACAAGTATAGCAGCCCCCGGGTGTGAAAACTTGTAGGGCTCTCCAGTATTAACTAAGATCATAAGTAATCAATAATGGCCGAGTAATCCAATAATATAGTCGAATGGTATAACGACTCGAGACAAGAAGGCCGAGTGAGCCAATAATGAAGCTGAATGATCCAATAACTCAGGATAACAGTACCGAGTGATGTCAATAAAATAGCTCCAGGTGATATAGCTACTATAATCCATGAAAATAATGTATTCAATAAATAATACATTAATAAAACAAATAATGTACTCAATAAGTAATACATATCTAAAACAAACAATGTACTCAAAAGATAATACATTGATAAAACAAACAATGTATTCAATAGGTGGTACACTAATAAATCAAATAATGTATTCAATATATAATACATATATATAAAATAACAATCTTGATCCATTGCGAAATGCAATAGATGCTTGGGTTGTATTGGGTGATTAAGTATTGTATGAACTCGAGTCTAACTCTCACAACCAGTAAATATCAGGTACCAATATTACTAAACGACTTCCTTTACGTTCAACATGAAGCATGAAGACTAAGAACTCACTCAGATGAACATGTGAGTCAAGGTAAAAAGCCGCCTCGGTCCTCAACAAATGACATGAACCATGGAGACTAAGAAACTCACTCGGTCAAGCATATGCGAGTTAAGGTAATACCAAAAGTCTAATGCATCAATATTATACAAAAAGAAATCATCCCTAAGTTAAAGAACCTACAGCCTTTAATTAGATGAATAAAACTGAAATTATAAAAAACTTATCTACTTAATAGCCATTGAGCTAAAGACGAGCCCCCGAGATAACATCTCAAAAGGTCCGAGGGATCAAAACTCCAGAAATCATGAGTAGTTGATCATGGTCGAGTGATCCAATGACTCGGCGCTCCGTGACTAAGTGATCCAATGACTCGGTGATCCATGACCGAGTGATATTGATGAGATAACTGGCAGTAGACACATGAACACTTCAGAGTCCGAACCATGAAATTAGGTTGATGCTAGTTATCTTCCGATTATATGACTCGTTGCATCACCGAATTGCTTGAGCCACTGGCCGTGTAGAAAAACCATTGCATCATCAAATTACCGAGCCATCAGCCTAGGACGACTTGGCTTGCCATCTTTATCATCAGCCTTCTCACGGCAACAAGCACATGATTTAATATGACAAAATGCCATACATCTAACCACAGTGTAGATGATCAACTAAAATGCAAAATGTTAAGTGCAAAAGAAATTCAAAACCATCACCATAAGTCTAAGAACCTACGGCCTTCAAATTGAGTTGATATGAATAAAAAATAATAATAAGTAAAGTGACTTAGCTCTACAATGACCGACGATATGTAGAGGCATCTTTGACACGCTATTGTATTGTCGATCCAGCGACCAAGTCGCTGAGTGATTCATTATCTGACTCATCAAATTGTGAGTCGCCGAGTTGCCTTGCCGAATAACCAAGTAGCCATGGCAACTTTAGCAAATCAAAGTCCGCCAAGTCACCAAGTCATCCGATTTCACGTCGATAAGCAGTGTTGAGCGGGCAATCAGGCATGCGATCTTCATTAACACCGTCCATCTTGCCACAAATTTACTACAACTCGGCGCAAGGATACGATGAAGCCGACCTCCATGCAACTCACGTATGTGCATAGAAACATTAAGCGAATAGTCTTCGATTAATCAGATTGATTATAGCATATAAGGAATTGAATAATATGAAAATAATAATAAGGAAAGAATCTCCTGGGCACGTGAACGACGTTGCTTGCATAAAGCCAGAGTATTTGATCAGGTTGGACTTGGCCTCCATGTACAAGCCTAGCTCGATGAGTTTGTTAATTCTCAGACTTGCTTCAACTACTAACTCGACAACACCATGTTGTCTATAGACGATCATAGAGCCGGCGAGTCATTCTCTTAGCTGCATGTTCATCAGCTATTAGTGTGACATCCCATGTCACAAAATGAAGTTAACTAAACCTAACATCAATTAAGGGCTAAGCAAGAGTATAATTAATCCATGTGCCAAAGAATAAAAAGGAGGAAACCTACTTAATTAAATTACAGAATATTGAAATATGGGTCATCCACAAACATTATCAAAACCCATGGAAGTACACCCAATGTTTTTGCATATTCTGAATGGCCACATTAAAAGAGAATTTTGATAATTTTTCCAGAATTTTTGGTAACCATTTAATACCCTTAAAAATTCCCCTAATGTCAGAAAGGTGTATTTCAGGATTGGAATTTTCATAATTTATCAGAGCCAATTTAGCTGGTTCACCCAAAAGCAAAGTTGGATCACACGTTTTCCTGAGCCCACAAAAAAATTTGTGTCCAGTTTGGAGCAAGGGAACGTGGCCAAATTGCCCAAACCTGAGCCATGGTTCAAGTCAAGCCGGGTCAACCGTCCCTCCCTCATTCCTTTTCTCTCCGGCCAGTCTCCGGTCGACACCGACACGCTCGTACGAGCCACCGTCGATTGCTGTAGCCCCATCCCGGTCACTTCTCTGCCAAATCTCGCCTGCGCCACCGGCCGACATTGAAGCTCCGCCGAAGGAGCCACTCCCTGCCCGACAGCTCGCCATCCTCTCTCTCTCTCTCCCTCTCTCGGCTCTCTCTTCCGGCGGCCAAAATAAAAGGACCAGCAGCGGCTCACCCACCCCCCATTCCCCTCCTTCTCTGCTCGCCAACACTCCCGCACACCCCAAGCGCTCCTGCAAGGCCGCGCAGTGCTGCCTCCGCTTTCCTCCGCCTCTACCGCAAGGAAACCCGGCGAGCTCCCCTGCTCCGGGTCGCCTGAGCGCCGCCGCGTCCAGCCCTGACCAGGCAGTCCCTCCCTTCCTCTTTCTCTCGCAAATCAATGCGCTAAGGAGTACTCTCACCGCCTACTGATCCCCTCCCTCACTCGTGTAGAGACGTCGCCGGAATTTGGAGAACCTGAGCCGCCGCCGGTCACTGCGCGGAGAGGGCTCACGACGACGACCACTCTCCCGGCCACCCCAACTCCAGCCATCGCGTCGACATGCACCACGGCACCCAGGTGATGCTCTGGACCTTCTCCCTTGCCGATTCCACCTCTAGGCGTGCCTGCCGCCATCGGCCACCGGCCGTTGAGCTTCGCCGTCGCTTGTCGCCGGCAGAGCTCCGGCAGCCCCCGCTCCGACCACCACCACCCACGTGACCGCCTTGGGTCACTGATCGCATAGGGAAGCACCAAGTCCTGAGCCTCACCGTTGATCGCTGCCGGCGAGCCAGCAGACCCGCAGCGCAGCCGCGCGCGCGCGGGGGAATTTGAAAATGGCAAGTGGCAGATTTTTCAATACGAGTGAACTTCGATTAAACTTGAAAATTCAATAACTCGAGAAATAAAAGGCCTAAAAATGTGAAATCAATTTTGTTCAACTCCTAAAATCTTATTCTACCAGAAAAACAAGTTCAAGTCCAAGTGTGTTCAGTAAATTAATTTAATTAATACATCAAGGTTACAACACTAAATTGCTTAATAAATTCATAAGTAAATAAATATAAATGGTAAATTCATGAAACTTGCTCAGTAGTCATTTCATGGCATCCTTAAACTTTCGGCAAAAGCACATTTCCATTTTATTGCTTATTTTCAGTATTATTGCATAATCCTCATTTTTAGTAATTGAATTTATATAAATTATTGGCTAGGGATGTATTCATGAAATTTGGCATTCCTGTTCTTTATGCATTTTTACACTTATGTAAAATCCCATGAAAAATTTGAAGCTACCTAAGTATAAATTCTCTATCGAAATTGATCATTTGTTAATTAACTAGGAATTTCCTCATATAGATGTTACTTCATGTGCATAGTTAATAAGAGTAGGAATAAATTAGTTTCTGGAAATTCATGGAGAATCATTCATCTTCCCATTGCAGTAGAAATTCTCATATGCATTTATACTCTTGGTTCTTAATTAACTATATGAGCTAGAACTAGTTATGCAATTAAAGTGCCATTTTTTTTATGTATAGTGTTAATTCGCATATGGTCACTTTAGCTAAGTGGCTCAAAATGAACTTTCTGAAATTTGACCCTAAGTACTACATTGTCATATCATCATCAGCATGTGATATCATATGATCAACATCTAGGCCATGCTCATGTTAGAGTAGACATACACTAAGAATGTGATAATTAAAAGTTGCATTCTAGTAATTAGAAGTTTGTCCCCTTCAAATTCAGTGGTTATCATGTCATACTTAAGTATGCAACCATATTCATGAATGAGTGATTACTTCATTAATTTATTTGCTAAGGAAGTACCATAAATCTCCATGCCATGAATTCCATCTTGAATTAAGAAAGACTCCATGAAACCTTGTGTATTCCTTAGCATTGATGCATGTCCATTCCATATAGGAATCGAGACCGAGGAGATCCCACCGGACCAGCAAGGAGCTGAAGTGCACTTTGGTGAAGACGCTAACTACGATCACACCCAAGGCAAGCCCCGGTGCATAACCCAGTTTTGTCATTCGAGTCCTTTTACTTTATCACAAGTAGGAGTATTGTATTGTGCATTAAGTGTAGGACTTGGATGAAACACACTTGCATACTCCAGCAAGGACCTATGATTAGTATGTTAGTGAGCTTTTCCGTTAGCAAATGCTATGCTTAAACTAGTGGAGTCAATGGTAGGTTCTAGATTCAACTATGGTTCACTTGGATAATGAACTTGATAAAATAGAGCACCTATCGTTGCAACTCCGCGGACAAGTATTGACAGTACCAAGTACATACCTCTAATATGGGAATTGGTAAACCTAGTAGCTTGGGCGCCGTATTGTTGGACGGCCATACTCATCGATCCAGAGGTGATGTGAACAGCACGGTGGTTGCACGGGTTTGAGGACCGCTGGAGATTGCATGGGTTAAGCCTCGGATACGAAGTACTGTATCGCGGGGAGGTCGTGTACTCGGGATCGATGGCCCCAGATCGACTTTATAGCAATCTTGTGAACGGTGGCCATACGTGTTCTTAAATGATGCGTATGTCATGTATTTGGGTTTTCCCTGCAGGATGTAAATCAATTTGAATTGCCGTCCCTCTCGGTTATGAGTAACTCTTGTTCGAGCAGCGGCAATGATATGTTAAGTAGTAAAGTTGTGGTTATGTTTCTGAAATTTATTTATGCTATGGATACACAATGCTGTGATGTATTGCTCTTTAGCTATATTCATGTCTTAGCAGCTAGCTAGACTCACCGTAGCTGTGTTCTACGATAAGCAAAGTAAAATCTTGTTTAAGGAAATTGAAAGTGCAGCATAGAACTAATAGGAGTTTTTCATGCAACTATCAAATAAACCCGGTGAGCCCCCTGCATACTAGGAGTCGGTTTTAGTAAACCGGTTGACGGGTAAGTCTTGTGGAGTATGTTAGATACTCAGGCTTTGCGTTGATGTTGTTTTTCAGGTTTTCCTCAAGCGACCTATTATAATTGTTGTAATAAGGTTGTGTGGGAATGCGAGGAGCCTCAGAACTGGACCATGGAATGGGTCCCCAGTTATCCTAACCTGGATGAGTGAGCCATCGCCATAGGGCTGGCATGGTTCACGTAGGACTAAACGTCGTGTTTTGTCATTTCATCGCTTCCGCAAATTTGTGTAATATGTACTAAGAACATATGTATTCAGATCTGAACTTAATCATATTTTACCTCTGGACTTGTAATATTATGCACCTAAGTGATGTAATGTTGTAAATGATGAATGTTCATGTGTGAATGCTATGTATGGTTACTTCGTTAACCATCTCCCGAGGCGATCCTGTACGACATACTCTACTTTTTGGAGTAGGGTTGTCACAATTAGGACCTATCATCGGTGATACGACGGTGAGCCGAGCTACGAGGTCGACCTGGCTAAGTTCACTTGGATTCTTCTCTTTTTTTTTTGATAATGGAACCATGTTCTAGCTTCTACATCTTCATCTCCATGGAATAGCCTGACTTGGATTCATAATCTCTGGACTCTAGAGGATCGTGTCTAATTAGACCGCCAAGTCGGTGAAAACGTAAGATTGCCCCCACGCGATGATCTGCATATACCTCGTTGTCGAGTTGTTGAAGGCATCACAAACAGGCGAATCATGCCTTTGGTCACCTTGAGATGAGATCAATGTTTGATTACCATGCTGGCCTCCAATTCCATCTCGTACATGCAAAAAAGTCATCATGTATTGAGTATTCTATTAATATAATAGATTAGCCTCAAAAAGGTAAAATAATATATGAAAAAAACTCCCCTGATGAGGACGTGAACACCCCTGAGGCATGGTCGCATTTGAAACTATGATCAATCCGATTTTGATTAACTTAGAGAGTCGGCGATGAAAGTTGATGTCAGCCTACACAGCCACTTGAAGCCTGCTCGTCGCCTTGCATGACTGCTCCAGTTTATGAATCATGGTGTTGTCTGGAATCCGGCTCCATGCCGAGCCGCTTCCCATGTGAATATGCTCCTGGCTTGCCACTCACGATCCTGATCCAATTAGGTTGTCCAAGGAAACCAAGATCATGGTTTTCAATAAGCTTTTCAAAGTCGACATCTAATTCTTGCCATCACTGATCACATGCACGTCTAATCCTCGCCGTCTAATCCGCTGCTAATTTCTAAAGTCGGCGTCTAATTCTTGCCTTGTAGATCCATATGATTTGTATTCCCTAATCAAATCAGTTAAACATAGAGGAAATAGAATAATATGGACAAAGCAAAAGATGGAAAGATATTTCCTTGTTGGTGCACGTGGGTGTCTCGAAGCCGAGTGTTTGACTTGGTCTCCATGGAATAGCCTGACTTGGATTCATAATCTCTGGACTCTAGAGGATCGTGTCTAATTAGACCGCCAAGTCGGTGAAAACGTAAGATTGCCCCCACGCGATGATCTGCATATACCTCGTTGTCGAGTTGCTGACTGCACGTGGGTGTCAGCCATGAAGTCGACTCCAAGCTACTTCGTAATTGGCTTATTTTGGAACTCGCCGACTCCACATGCGACCAATCGGCTGACAACGATCATGCAGTATATCGATCTTTCTGCAATCATCACGGTGATGATCCAACTCCAAGACTGGTTGGTTCGTGACACCATCAACATCGGCGCCGACTTCTTGCCGTAGGCCACCATATGGAGCAGCGAATCAAATTTGACGAAGAAAAAAGGCCATCGGACTCGACAAGCCGATCATCGCGCTACCCCTACCTGGCGCGCCAACTGTCGATACTATTATTGGTAGTGGATCATAAGTTAATCCATGATCCTTGTTTATCGACAAAGGCATGCGCGAGACCGAGAGTCGATGGACATACAAGACGCAAGGTTTAGACAGGTTCGGGCCACCCAAAGGATAATAAACCTACGTCCTGTGTTCTGCGGTGTATTATGCGGTTATGTCTGGTGTCTATGAGAGAGCCCCTGCGCCTCCTTATATATCCGTGGGGCAGGGTTACATGGAAAGTCTCTTAGTCGGTTACAACATGATTTCTGACTAGGATTCTATCTCTAACTTTCTATCTTTAGTATTGACTTGTCGTCTACTCCAAGTAATAATCAAGTAGTTATCTTCATGGGCTTTATCTTCATTTGACTGCAGCCCACTCAGGAATATATCCGAGTGGTGAGGTATCCCTGGTATATATATCCCACAGGAAGAACCACGAGATGATGGTGGAGGAGTTCGAGCGACTTAAGGCGCGGTGCTATGGCTTCAATCAGCCACCGTCTCCACCTTTGTTTGACTAGAGTGCCTAGGAATTGGCATGTGTATTGGTTTCCCGGTTTGTGATTTATTTTATTTTTGCAATCTTTTTCTTTATTTGCTTGTGTGTGTGTGAGAAGGTTCAAAAACCATGTATCGGTGGTGTTTACTTTCACGCAATTGTGTTAGTAGTAGATTTATTTTCATGCAAGTGTGTTAATAGTAGTTTTAGTTTTATGCAATTGTGTGCAAAAATCATCACCATGTATTTGAGTTTTGATCTTAATATAATGGTGGCAGTTATGCTTTTTTAGGAGAATTGAAGTATTTATTCTTTCCTCAAAAGTGCTGATGAAGATCAAATAATGTTGAGCATTGAATAAAATTTTGAACTTACACTTAATGATTATTCGGCAAATATGTCTTATGTGGAGCAATTTTGAGTACCCATGTGCTTCATTTGTTTTGTCAAATTTGTGATGATAACTTAGTATCAATCTTTTCATAAATAAATTTTCATGTTGTGAACTTTGGAATTTATTCTTTTCAAGATCCTTACCTACCAATGTCATATTTTGAGCAATTCTCATGAACCCTTGATTTGTAGATAAACATTAAATTGGTGGTTGAGTTCGGTTAGGATTTAATTCTTTTTGGTATGAACTTTACTAAGATGGCAAATCTTTATGTATCTTTTTCTAGCCTTGAATTACTCATGCAAAAATTCAATTATGCTGAGTATTCTACCATAAACCCAAAATATCATGTTGAGTATCATTCCTTGACCACATCCTATATTTCTGGCTATATTTAATTGTTGAATAAATGTTGAAGCCAGACGAATCAAATCCAACAAATGTTGGTGAATTCGGGTTGAGAGCCGATCGGCGCACCCTGAACCGATCGGCGAAGTAGAGAGCAAAATAAAAAAAAAGGGGAGATACAAAAAGAGAAAAAAATAGAAAAAAGAGAAAAAAAGAATAGCTCTGCTGTTTGCTAAGGGACTAGCAAAATTTTAAGTGTTAGGGGATGGTATATGACATGCTTATTCTCAAAAATCATTCTAACATAGTCATGAATCATTCCAACCATGTGCAATCTGATAATGGGAGTTCTTTTTCTTCCAAGATCAAATTTTTGCTATGCGCATGTCCACATATCCAAAGTGTGAATCCTTCTTAAATGTTTCTTTCTTAATTTCCATCTTCATAAGTTTCTATAATTCCAACGAAGAATAATCTCCTAGCTTTACAATATATTGTTGATTTATGTTTGCAATCCTTGAATTACCTCACCTAGCTACTCATATAAGCCTTACACAAATATTATTTGATCATTATGATGTAGAATATAGGTTGAGTGATTTAAAAGATGAGTTGTTGCCTTGATTATTTGAAACATAGATTTTTTATGTTCACAACAATCTTTTAGGTGATTTACATGTGTGGAAAAGTTATAATTTGTGAGTTGGACATGATTTGTTGCTTTGGGGAGAAACTTTAAAATTTATGCCCATATTTGAACTATTTTGCTGAATACCAATATGAAATACACCACAATAGAACAATGCTCAACATTTGTTGATTTGAGATATCTTTTATGATAGAAAGAGTATGTTCTTTGATTTTTCTTTCTTTTACTTTACTCAGGACGAGCAAAGGCTTAAGTGTGGGGGAACTGTTGGCACTCTCCAAGTGCCCCTTTTATATGTGAATATTACCCCAATTAGAGCATAATTGATACTAATTTAGGCCATTTACCTATGATATTGTCTATATATTTGTATATGCATTGTTTTGGAGCTTTATTGCAAAAACAGGTAAAATTGGCGATTAAAGTAATGCTGGAGATGATAGAATCCAGAACCAACTTAAAGCACTGATGAAGCCCAGTGCGCCGATCGGCACAGTCCATGAGTCGGTCGGTGCAAGGGTGTTTTGGCCCACAGAAGTGACCGAGTCCCATTCCACATGTTTATGGAAGCTTATTTCTGCAAGACACTTGAAGATATTTGCCTAGAAGATTTATGGAACTTCAAGATCTCGACGTGCAATACAAGACTTTATCTCGAAGGAAAAGGCCCACATGGCAGCTCTGGAGGACAGAGGAACCGACTCGGAGAAGAAACTAGAGAAGACACAGCTTGTACCGATTGGCGCAACTGCCTTATTTGCTAGAAACCGAGCCCTTTACAAGTAGAACCCCTATAAATACTAGTAAACCCTGGCCGTGAGACAGAGGCGACAAAGGGACAACAGATCCGTGAGTTAGAGCCACCGGGGCTTGCCCCGTTAGAATAGATCTCTAGTTGAGTTTCAAGAACCATTGGTGTTAAGAGTTGATCCGTCAAGGTAGGCCATCTCGACAGGGATGAATCTTACTCTATGTATCTCAAGGATAATTGAATATGTTGATGATGGTTTTGGTGATTTGTCTATCTTGATTCTATAATCATGCATGTGCTTATTCCAATTGCTTATCTTGATCGTGGTGATTAGGATAGTATTCGGACATTGTATTGATTATGGTTGCTTGATGATGCTAGTAGTGCGGTTTAGCGGTGACAGCACTAAGCCTGCGCAACACTATTAGATAGTTGAGTAGGGTAAGATACTCGCACGATTAAGGGTTTCCTCTCGGCAGCGATAAATTGGGGGCCGCTCGGAAAGCAGGGTGATCTTAGTCATTATAGGTTTTCATTAATCCATGTAATTTCCCATTATGATCCTATTTAATTAGACTTTTTGGTTACGATCTCACTAGTAGATATATGTTTACTCACTTAACAGCATAGGCATACAAGTATCTGACGCACTTTGGCTTAGGTTCACTAGTGTGCCGATCGGCTCAACACTTGCGCTGATCGGCGCAACGACAAGTTTACTGTTTGGCGCACCTTTGCGTTGGCCAGTCTGCCCTCATGCAACCTGAATTCGACAGTAGCTTTAATTAGATCTTTTACTATTAACTTTGTTTAATTACCCCTAAGGTCCCTATGGATTCGATAAACCTTGGAATACTCAATTTAAGGGAAAAAGTGCTACAATCATACACCGTCCTCTTGCGGTATATAAGTGGGTGCGTAGTTACGACCAACATGATGAGGACATCACCATGCTGGATACGCACATATCATGGCCTTCCCTAAGTTACAAGTCATCACCAACTCAGTCGTCGCGTTCATCTCGGATTCAGCCGACACCCCTTCACGGTTTTGATGATATCTCCCACATCCGACGTCCAAACGAGGCGTTCTTTGATGCGTTGGAATGGGGACGATGACGTCGTCGTTTTGTTTTTGGTCCTGGCTCCAGAAGGGTTTGAGTTGTGCTGTGTGACCATGACAAGGTGCTGCGCCACCTATTTTGGGCCAACTTGGCCATGTATCGTGTCGGGCCTTAAGCCCATGTTGTGGGTGCCCCGCCTGGTCATCCCCAACCCTAGGACGCCCCTGGTTCTTACATAAACTTAGTATATACCGTCTTTTAGTTTGGGGTTTTGTTTAGTTCAGTTTTCTTGAGAGAAACTTGATCGAATTATTGTAACTGTGGCGACAAGTCCCTTTACAGTAATCCAAGGCCCCTGTTCTTGTTCTACACCACTGTGGCGATTAGTTTTTTTATGTTCAGAGCTTGAATCTTTCCTTGCGATTCGCTTCATCCATATTTCCAATTTTAGATTGCGTGTTTATCCTTTCTTGCTTGTGTTCACGATTTCTCTTGCAGGAACAATCAAGTTGTGCTTGGTGTAACGGTTGCGTGGTTGAATCGTGTCTGATTCAAGTCATCTCATCGACACCGAGTTACCAAATTCGAGTTTATCCCCCTACCTCTCGAAAGATCGGGCCATATCTACGTCAAGTGGTATCAGAGCACTAGGTTTCCCATGAGGTATTATCGTGTTCTCCCCTTTAGATTTCGTTTGTGTTCATCATCTATTGTCCACGAAAAAGTCACCAAATAAATTATCCCCACCATCCTAGACATTGTTTAGCCTTTGCATAATTTAATTTCAGAGTCCGTGGTGTCGAGTTTGTGTTCTAGTTGAGTTCAGTTGCTGGCTTGAATTTGTGTTTCAATTTGGTTTATGTTTTGATCTCCACTGCAAAACCACCACCATCACCATCGTGTTTTCCATTGGATTCACCATCGTGTCACCCACCCACCATACCCACAATCCATTGCCAATAAAAAAACCCTACCCGATTCCGTTTCTGTCCCCCCCCCCCTCAAACCCTATCTTGACCTACCTTTGGTAAAACAGGCATAACTTTTTGCTCGTTGTTCCAATTGAGCTGAAATTTTTACAGTAGATTCTTGACTCAAAAAATTTAAAAAATAGCGCTTTCAGTAAAAAAATTCAAAAAATTGGGAAAAAATAGAAAAAAATTGTGAAGTCAAAAATAGCGCTTTCGATGAAACTTTGAGATTTTGCCTACGCTTTGTTTCCCCTCTGTTTGAGTTGAAACTTCTTGTGGTTCCTTCCTTTGTGTTCCTCTATCACAGAATAATAGTGGAAAAATCATACAAAGAAATCAAGATTTTGATTTGCACCCCCCCTCTGATAATTCTAAGTCTGTAAAGTCTGTTTTGATCCTTGCTGCCTTTGTCATTCTTCTTGCTGTCACAACTATTTTTGAACATGATTCTTTTGTCAGCAATTAGGACATTGCTTTGGACATTTATTCAGTGCTACAATTTGTTATTGAATTGTGTTCCACTGACACACATATTAGCCTTCCAAGATATACATATTGCAGCACATGTTTCTTCCTTACAACTGTTACCCCCAAGTTTGACTACAGATTGTGCTAACCTATTGGATTTGGTAAGAACACTTGCAAGATTGTGATACATTGCTTCTGATATTGTTTTCCACTTTCTACACCCTCTGCTACCTGCTAGTTGATAGGGATAATCCTTTTGTTTAGTCTTGTCTTTTGATTCTAACCATGTCAGAGAAAGGGAAAGTGACACTTGGAGAGTCGGAGTCCCCTACAGACTTCAATGATTGTGTGTCGAAGGTCGAGCTAACAAAGCTTCTTGTGGACCAGCGTATATTCATGGAAACAAAGTTTGCTGAGTTGATGGGCCACATCAACACTGTTGCCAACCGAATTGAGGATGTTGAACGACGACCTCCACCTTAACGAGCTGCTAATGATAATGATTTTGACCGTGATGCAGACCGTCTTCACCGTAATCAACACGATATGGGAGGTAATAACAATCGTGGTAATACTGATACTTTTGTTAAACCCAAATTTAACATACCACCTTTTGTTGGTAGTGCTGATCCTGAAGCATACTTAGATTGAGAATTTACTGTTAAATAGAAATTTAATTCTCATTTAGTTCCTGCTGAGCATAGAGTTAAACTTGCTACTAGTGAGTTTACGAGTTTTGCTCTCTTTTGGTGGAATGATTTTTGCAATACTAATGTTGTTGTACCCAACACTTGGCTGTACCAATGTGATTTACGTTTGAAATTACAATCTTTAACATAAGGTAGTAAAATAGTAGAGAAATATTATCAGGAATTGCTTATTGGTTTAGCATATTGTGATATACATGAAGATGATGTTGAGACTAGTGCTAGATTTTTTGGTGGTTTGAACCGTGATATCCAGAATATTGTTGACTATAAAGAGTGGAATAGGTTCAGCCAATTGTATCATATTGTTCTTAAGGTTGAACAAGAAGTACAGGGATGCCTTCCACAACAATCTTGCAGGTCCAGCGCTGAGCTATCTCTCCAACTGCGCACTAGAGATAGAGAACATGAAGAGTCATGTTGCTAAGCCACCAGCAATAACTCTTCCACTTGCACCTGCTTTTGAAGCGCAATCATCTAGTGTGCAACATCAACACCAGAAGAAGGTTGCTACTTCTGGTGCTAGGAGTGACTCCTCCACCACCATTATTTGCCACCGCTGCAAGGGCATGGGACATGTCATGAAGGATTGCCCTAGTCATCGTGCTTTCATCGCTACTGCTGATGGACCACCGCCATTGATTCCATTGCTGCCACCGTGGGTTTTCCTAGCCTCATTGTACAGCGTGTGTTGGCCACCCAGGTGAGACTAGAGGAAGAACAGCAACACAACAATTTATTCTACATGTACCTCATTGTCGCGGACCGCCATGTTCTCATCATCATTGATACTGGGAGCTATAACAACTTGGTAAGTTCTAATTTGGTAAGCCAGCTTGGCTTGACGACGCATGCACTACATCAGCCCTACCACATCAAATGGTTCAACAATAGTGGTATGGCACAGGTAACTCGATCAGCATGCATACACTTTTCAGTAGGTTCTTATCAAGACTCTTCTGATTTTCATGTTGTACATATGCATTATTAGGTCGTCTATGGGAATATGATACGGATTCTACCCACCATGGTAGAACTAATACATAAACTTTCATGCATAAGGACAGAAATATTACTTTACGTCCATTATTTGCATGCTGATATTAGAAATCATTTTAAACTGCTTGCTGAAAATACTGAGAATAAACATGATAACAAACAACTTTCTGATGTTAAACATAAGGCTATTCAGTTAAAGGGAGGTGCTTTTCTTGCTATGACATCTACTGTTGCTGAACTTTGTGATAATCATGATGCACCTTGCTATACTATGCTTTGTCATGATATATCTCCTATCAATGATCATATATCTTGTACTTTGCATTCTGCTAGTACTAACCTTTTGCAGGAGATTGATGGTGAGATGGAGTCGAGGGCGACTCTAATTCAAGAAGGGGAGGATGTGAGGACATCAACATGCTGGATAGGCACATATCATGGCCTTCCCCAAGTTACAAGTCGTCACCAACTCGGTCGCCGTGTTCGTCTCGGATTCAGCCGACACCCCTTCACGGTTTTGATGATATCTCCCACATCCGATGTTCACACGAGGCGTTCTTTAATACGTTGGAAAGGGGACGACGACGCCGTCATTGTGTTTCTGGTCCTAGCCCCAGAAGGGTCGTGAGTCATGTTGTGTGACCATGACAAGGTGCTGCGCCACCTATTTTGGGCCAACTTGGTCATGTATCGTGTCGGGCCTTAATCCCATGTTGTGGGCGCCCAACTGGTCACCCCCAATCCTAGGACGCCCCTGGTTCCTACATAAACTCAGTAGCCACCATCTTTTAGTTTGGGGTTTTGTTTAGTTCAATTTTCTTGAGAGAAACTTGATCGAATTATTGTAACTGTGGTGACAAGTCCTTTTATAGTAATCCAAGGCCCCTGTTCTTGTTCTACACCACTGTGGCGATTAGTCCTTTTGTGTTCAGAGATTGAACCTTTCCTTGTGATTTGCTTCATCCATATTTGCAATTTCAGATTGCATGTTTATTCTTTTTGCTTGTGTTCTCGATTTTGCTTGCAGGAACAATCAAGTTGTGCTTGGTGTAACGGTTGCGTGGTTGAATCGTGTCTTATTCAAGCTGTCTCATCGATGCCGAGTTACCAAATTCGAGTTTATCCCCCTACCTCTTGAAAGATCGGGCCATATCTATATCACAACACATGCCTCCTCGTTTTTTTCGTCGCTGACTCGCCGCACGCCCTCACCGTCGTGCGCCCGCGACCTCACTCCACCGCACCTCGCCTGCACTCCCGCAGCTTGCCAAGCCCTCGTGTTGTCGCTCTTTTCACACCAGAAGTGCTGCACGCATCATCTCCAGCGCCGCCGCTGCCGCGCACAGAGCCGCTCCGCCGCCGAGCAACGGTGCCGCCACTGCCGCACACCTTCGCCACCACTGCTACCTCACCAACATGCGCTGCCCCCCCCCCCCCCCCCCCTCTGCCGATTGCTAGGGCAAGTCTTGCCCTTTCTCTTCCATTGCCGGCAAGTTCCAATATTTGACCTTTTCCGACAATTGATCGCGGAGTCTACGGTCCTCGGTGTTGATTCCTCCCAGGGTATTGAGCTTTCACTTATCTTTATCGATTATACCCAATTAGCAAGCAATTTAGTTAATTGATGCAATTACTACTAATTCTCATCATTAGTTGCATTAAATAATTACTTGGCTCAACCTAGATGCAATTAATTCCATTGATTACCTATTAATTGCAACTCTAGGGTTTGTCTTTTGTCTAGTCTACAGTTAGATCTTATTGCCATTATTTGACTGTACACTAGATGACGCGCACCAGCCACTCATAGTCGATGATCACTGTTGTTACTTTGCATATTTTCCTAGGATTTCTATTGCGCATTCTTTTCTAGCTGTGCGTTGCTTGTAGATGTATTAGGGTCTATGCTTATCCTATCTACACCTACGTGCGTGCAGTGACAGCAGAGCAGTCAGCAGCGATGGTAGGTTCAGGACAGGATAGGGGCAAAGGACAGATGCCTGAGAAGCCCAAGAGCAAGAAGAGAGAGAGGCTGGACCCAGAGTTTGAGAGAGCCAGGAGAGTGGCTAGGCACTTAGATGCCATGGAGCAGTCATGGAGGACTCCAGGGACACGGCTGATCCTAGAGTAGCCTCATGACACAGAGGGACTGAGGAGGAGTACCATGCAGAGGACTGCACCTCTCGCCGTTGGAGTTTTTCCACCGCTGTGGCCGTAGCGTACTTCGGCTTCTCGTCAGGAGAGGTCGTCAAGAACTATGGAGCAGGGATCTTCCAGGCAGCAGGAGGAATCTGAGGAGGAGGAGTCAGAGGAGGAGACCTCAGAGTCTGAGTCAGAGGAGCTAGTTGAGGAGGAGACAGAGGAGGTTGAGCGGACTGTTCTCTAGTGGACAGCTCACCGGGTAGGAGACCCGAGGTGCACCTATGCAGTGTGCACTAGGAGGCTATAGAAACAAGTACAGGCAGCAGGAGAGCCATACATAGTTAAGGTTCCTGCAATGGACCTTAAGGTGCTTCATCTGGTTCCTTTCGAGCATTGGGTTCCAGTCCCCAGAGACCCCGCTGCTATAGAGAGATACTGGATAGTCCTCTAGGGAAGGATTGGAGAGGGTCTGAGACTTACCAATCCATGTGGAGGGCCATCAGCACTGACATGGAGTAGTACTTCTCGTACTTGCCAGGGCTAGAAGAGCTAGTTACTGCTCCACACAGGTTCAGAGAGGATGTGATGCTAGTGTTCTACGCCACACTGTGGGTTGTCAGGGATCACTCAGAGTTTTGGTTTCTGTTTAGAGGGCAGCCACAGCGTGTGACTAGGTAGGATTTGATAGCTAACCTAGGACTCTTGGCTTTAGACATCCAGCTTTACAGGAGTGTCTACGGTACACTAGAGCCACCCCACAGACCTCAGGGAGGGAAGCTGTCTTCAGACGACTTGGTGTTGATTGCTTTCCCACCTCCACACACACAAGGATTTATGAGAGGCCCTGCGAGACTCACCGTAGAGGCCAAGGTGGTGAGAGCGATAGTCACCAGGACTATCATCCCTAGGTCTGGCTATAGACTGGAGTTCACACTTCTACACCAGTAGGCTGTAGCAGCCATTCTGAGGAGGCAGACTTTTGACTTGGCAGATTTGCTTATTGGAGAGATGGAGGAGGTTATCTCTGAGAGGGTTGGAGGATGTCACTTGGTCTACGGGCCCTACATCTACTATCTCTTGAGGAGGATGGGCCTAGTGATGGAGGAGTAGTACGAGGCATTACCTGAGGTGACCACCAGCTATTCACCTCGAGTCCCCAGGGGATCACAGTCAGCCTCCAGCCAACAAACAAGGGAGGAGGAGCAGGAGTCACCAGTGCTTCACGAGCAGGCAGCTCAGCCAGAGACGGTGATTCCTGAGTCAGCCAGTACAGGAGCACCTCCCCAGCCTATAGGTTCACAGTCTGAGGACGCTGTCACTATGACAATACTTGCAGGACGACTAGGAGAGTTTATTTAGAGTGTGTCAGAGGACAGACGCTAGATGATGGAGGTCATCAGAGAATAGGCAGAGTTTCAGAGATAGCATATGGCACTTGTTTCCGCTCTAATGACTCAGATGGCAGAGATGAGACAGGCAGGTCAGCAGCCAGGCCTTCAGCACCGCCTCAGTACCAGCAATTGCCTACTCAGCCTAGACCCTTCACAGCCTTGATGACAGCACAGTCCAGTGGATTCTCACTTTCAGGGGTTCTACAAACAAGGGGAGCAGGACAGACACTTCCTACGGCTCAGTTCTCCCCTATGTCAACTTTCTCCGTATCTGCATTGTTCGTCTAACCTTCTCACTCGTCGACCTCCCAGATGGCAGGACCTTCTAGCTCCTAGCACGTACCGATCAGGAGTCTGTTCTCGGACACTGTGCACACTACTCATGCAGACTCCCAGCCAGCTCCAGAGTCAGTTACAGCTACAACTCCACCTCTTATTGCCTTAGTTATCACTCTTACTCCTCAAGCAGCAGAGGATCTTGTCCGTGGAGGTTTCTCACAGTAGGACGTGTATAATTTTCATGACCATTGATGATTGGATCCCCGTGGTATGGATGTTTTGGTGATAGATGACAACTATGAAATTGTGGGCTAACATCTACATGAGTGTTGTCTATGTGAGAATCATCTCTTAACTCTATTGCAAATCACATGGATGATGGTGTCCTTGGCGATTGATGACAATGACCGCAAGCATGGAGGCTTGTAAACTTGATGGAGTCCAAGGGTTGTTGGAGATGGATCAAAGCGGAGAACAAATTATGGCGCAAGTATTTGGAACACTTGAGTAGTTGTTAGGGCCTAGAGTCTATAGGAAAAACCGGACTATCATGGGGGTCTAGGTCATTCTCTTAGGTCATGTCTAGTCGGTGATGTGCAAGGTTGCTTGGTGAAATCACAGGCACTAGGTGATAGTGGAGAAGCCAAGGAGCTGTTCGGAGAAGCCGGGAAACCAAGTCAAGCGAGGACGACGAGTTTTCGCTTCTGGACATAGAGACCGGACAGAGGGGTCAGTGGAGACTGGACTGTATGGTCACTATGGGAGTTTTCTAGCACTTAGCACGAGGAGCGAAGACTCTGTCAGTAGGATACTCCATACTGACCGGATGGTCTGGTCTGAAGACTCTATCAGTAGGATAGTCCATATAGACAGGACGGTCTGGTCTGCTTACCAGACTATCCGGTTAGTATGAGTGCAAGGAAGACAGACACAGCGCAGCACAGGAATGTTTCTATACTGGAGAGAGAAATGGATCGGACTGTCCGGTCAGGTGACCGGACTGTCCGGTCAATTGGAGTTTCAGCAGGAGCAGAGCTATTTGTGCATAGAGGTGTAGTAACCGGACTGTCCGGTCAGGCAGTGACCGGACTGTCCGGTCAGTATGCCCAGAATGCTGATTTTGTGGAGCAACGGCTAGTTTAAGGTTGGGAGCCTATTTAACTTCATTGCTGGGGTCTTGGAGACCACTCTTGGCCAGTGGAATACCTGAGAGGATTTGGTAAGGTCCAAGAGGAAGAGAAGAGAGCACTAGGAGGACATATTGCATATCTTGAGAGTGCTAGAGAAGAGTAGCTTGAGCATCTTGCACATCTAATACTAGGGTGTCCTTGAGGGTGTGATCTAGATTATTACTCTTGGTCTATGGTGAGACCTATACCGGTTAGGTGTCGGTGATCGAGCCTATCGTGAGCAGTTGTGAAGTCCGTCACACGTTTGTACATGGTTTGAGCCTGCCGTTGAAAGGGGCATCGCTAGTGAGCGCCCGTGTCGGCTCGGGGAGTCCGGCAAGTTCTCGTGGGAGGAGAGCTTGTGCTTTGTCAAGCGGTGACGCACACAGTGACTTCACTCTAGGAGTGATTGCGGGCTCGTGGGCGGGAACTCCACTTGGTGGCGGGAGGGACAGGGACTCCGATGGGAATGGTCCAACCAGGATTAGGGAAAGGCGCCATCCTTCCAAGACCTCAGGAAAAAAATCATGAGCATTTCTTGACCCTCTCTTCACTATTCCCTATTTGTGTACTCTGGTGAGTAGGGTGACTTGAGTCTTGCATAGGCTAGTGTGATGGGCTTCCGCTCTTTATCTTATCATGAACACTAGAATGTGTAGGGTCTTGGCCTACTAGACTTGTTTAGGTTGCTTATCTTGTTAGACTCAAGTAGCAGAATTGATGTATTTGGATTCGTGAGTGGCTTACTGATTCACCCCCCCCCCTCTCGGTACACCTTCGGTCCTTACAATGTGCCAAGTCCCATACTTCTCCAGACTTCAGCTCAGGAGACTGCCACAGTCACTCAAGCAGCACAGGACAGAGGGTCTGAGTCGCTTGTAGACCATGACTTCTTTAAGCAGCTAGATGCTCAGGCGGCACAGGCTCAGGGAGCACAGCAGGATCCAGCATAGAAGCAGCTCAGAGCAGAGCCTATAGAGGACGTCGTTGCACCACTTCCTTCGACCACGAGCGCTTAGATGTTCATCTTTTCCCGCATTTTTGGCTTTTTGTTGCTTGTTGCCAAAGGGGGAGAAGATCCTAGGTCTAGGGGGAGTGGGAGTGTGATCCTATGCGATCGAGAGTAGCTTGTATCTAGGGGGAGCATACGTGTACATGCTTTTGAGAGATAGATACATTTGGGAGATAGAAACTTTTGGATCTTTATTTTGATGGAGTTATTTGATGTTCGTGGATTTTGATGAGTCGTGTTTTTCATTCCCTTGTGTTTGACTCATTTTGATCTTGCTTGGTTTTATTCTCATATGCAGTGCCTTGTATTCATTAATTATCATGTATGCCTGTGTATGATATTATGGTGATGAATGCTCGTTCTTTATTCTTATGCATTGCTATGCTAACTTGCTGCACCTCATCACTCATGTCTTGCATTGCATGTCATTATGCTTTCATCTAATATATTCTCATGACATGCATGCATATTTCATCTAGAGTATGATTTTCACTCTTTTTCTTGTATCTCTAGATGATGGTTGATTGAGTAGGACCTTATGCGTTTCTCTCATATGTTGTTATGGTTCCTCACGATCTTTGTGTAGCTCTTTTAGCCCGGTTGTTTATTGATCAAGTTTTGATTAAGTAGTTGTTGTCATCAATCACCAAAAAAAAGGGAGATTGTAAGCGTGTATGGATGTTTTGGTAATAGATGACAACTATAAAATTGTCTATGTAGGAATCATCTCTGAACTCAACTACAAATCATATGGATGATGGTTGCCTTGGCGATTGATGACAATGACCACAAGCATGGAGGCTTGTGAACTTGATGGAGTCCAAGGGTTGATGAAGATGGATCAAAGTGGAGAACAAGCTATGGTGCAAGTGTTTGGAACACTTGTCTAGTTGTCAGGGTTTTGAGTCTATAGGAAAAACCGGACTATCAAGGGGGTCTAGGTCATTCTCTTTGGTCATGTCTAGTCGATGATGTGCAATGTTGCTCGGTGAAATCACAGGCACTAGGTGACAGTGGAGAAGCCAAGGAGCTATTCGGAGAAGCCGGGAAACAAAGTCAATCGAGGACGATAAGTTTCAGCTTCTGGACAAACTGACTGGACAAAGGGGTCAGTGGTGACCGAACAGTACGGTCACTAAGAGATTTTGTCCCGTGCCTACAGTGAAGAAGTGTAGAAACTTCCAGAGTTTGAAGTTGTAGAGACCGGATGGTCCGGTCTACAGGCCGGACGGTCCGGTCTATACAAGTGACTCTGGGCAGCGTGGAAGCGAGCGCTGGAATTGTTTCTGGACTGGAGAGAGAAACAGACTAGACAGTTCAGTCAGCTGACCGTACGGTCCGGTCAGTACAGGTTTTTAGCAGGGCAGATCCATTGGAGTTTAGGATTGCAGTGACCGAACGGTCCAGTCAGGCAGTGACCGGACAATCCGGTCAGGAGGCCCAGAAAGCTGATTTTGTGGAGCAACGGCTAAGTTGAGGTTGGAAGCCTATACAACTTCATTGCTAGGGTCTTGGAGTCCTCTCTTGGCTAGTGAAATACCTGAGAGCATTTGGTAAGGTTCAAGGGGAAAAGAAGAGGGCACTAGGACGAGATATTGCATATCTTGAGTGCTAGTGAAGAGTAACTTGAGCATCTTGCACATCTAAGGCTAGGGTGTCCTTGAGGGTGTGATCTAGGCTGTTACTCTTGGTCTATGGTGATACCTAGACCAGTTAGGTGTCGGTGATCGAGCCTATCGTGATTGGTTGTGAAGGCCATCACACATTTATACATGGTTTGTGCCCGCCGTTGAAATAGGAGTCGCTAGTGAGCGCCTGTGTTGGCTCGGGGAGTCTGGCAAGTTCTCGAAGGAGGCGAGCTTGTGCCTTGGTGGCAGCGGTGACACACACCATGTATTCACTCCGGGAGTGATTGCGGGCTCGTGGGCGAGAACTCCACTTGGTGGTGAGAGGGACCGGGACTCCGGTGGGAGTGGTCCAACGAGGAGTATGGAAAGGCGCCATTCTTCCAAGACCTCGGGGAAAAAAATCATGAGCATTCCTTGATCCCCTCTTTACTATTCCGCATTTGTGTGCTATAGTTGATAGGGTGACTTGTGGCTTGCATAGGCTAGTGTGTTTAGCTTCCGCATTATGTAGTCATCATGAACACTAGCATGTGTAGGGTCTTGGCCTACTAGAATTGCTTAGGTTGCAACGATTGTTAGGTTATAGTGGCGTGAAACTTAAGTATTTGAATTTGTGGTCGGCTATCGATTCACCCCCCCCCCTCTCGGTAGGCTTTCGGTCCTTACAGCCTGCACTGGAGCTAAGAATATTTCCCAGGTCACGCATGGCAATTTTTGTGTCAACATGATTTTTGGCACGCCTGGTGGAATATGACAACTTTAAAGATCCACAACATGTCAGAAGCTAGAATGCCAAAGGAGGTAACCTTTCCTCCTAAGCATGATGTCGGTGCTGATGTGAATGTGGAGAATATGTTGCATGTTGATAGAGAAGATCTGAGCGTCAAGGCGAAGTCACAAACTGATCAGAGACTGGCTGAGTATGAAAACCTTCTATTGGGGATGTTCAGCAAGACAAGCCATGGCTAGATCGTTCAGAAAGGAAAGTTACCGGTTGTCGTCTTGATTGAGGATGGAACAGAAGAGTCACCTGCCAACAAACCAATAGAGGTTATTGATGAGGCAATTTTGAACAGTATGATTCATATGGCTTTACACCGCGCATTGATCAACCAGTCGCCTGTATTGGTTAACACATTGAGAGACTTGATTATTCAGACTGTGGAGGGTTGCATATATGATGATCCAGCTCGTGGGCTGATGTATTTCCGTGTATCTGGGAATGTTCCTCGGCCTACAATTGAAGCACCTAATTCACAACACCCTAGTGCGAGAATGACGTGTCCTGTCTCAAGTTTGGAGCCGCCATCTTTCGAGGTTTCTCTGCCTCCAAGGGATGTTGATAGTGGTACAGTGGGAAAAACACCTCGCGGGATAATATTGCAGAGAATTACTCTACAAACGCAGCCGCAACACTACATACAGGAGACAGTGGAAGTGACGTATAGCACAGCACCTAATGTTGAACCAAGTACGGTTGGTATGCCATCGTTGTCCGCTTTACCTGGGGAGTTAGGAGGTCAGCATACAGTTGTTAATTTCGGATCACAAAGAGCTCCACGAGTGCCTACAGCTGGTCTTACATCGACTGTTTAGAATGTTGATGCTTCGATCGATGACTGGGCAGTGAAGATTGCTGAAGTAATGAGAGAGCAATTTGGATTAAAGCCGAAGCAGCAGACTTATATGTATCGACCCCCATATAAACCCAGCTATGATTTGGTTCCTATGCCGAGTCGATACAGGTGTTGGCACAAAAACTTGACCGGTCCCCGTAGTCAGCGGCATGGAGTTGAAATCGCCTGAAGTCAGCAAAGTTAAACGGCCAAGGGAGATAAAGTGGGTCCGTCAGGTTCGTTCTATCTTCTAGTTTATTTAAAAGTAAACCTATTCGGTTTGTTTAAGAGTCCTGACCAAATCATGTCAGAATCCATTGCACGGGGCTATAAATATGTAATAGGATTTGTATGAAAAAAACAACACTTTTGTTCAATATAATTTGGCGCATCGCCAACCTTTCCTACTCGACGAAATCCTCGTCTCGTGCAGGCTGCATCGGCTCCGATCTCGGCGAGAGACCTGGATTAGTCAAACCAGGTAATTCTATAGACTTCAACTAGTACTTTCTCATTGATTTTATATTCTAGTTGTTATATGTGGAATTGCTAGTTATCCGGTAATTAGATCTTTATTTAGCTTGTTCTATCAACTTAAATTGCAGTACTATCTCAGTTAGGTCCGATCTAATATAATTTTTGTAGATTGCGTGAGGTGGATTTATATCTTTTATTCAAGTCACTCTATAGACTTTATCTATAATTGAATTAAATCTAGCTTCGTTCAACGTGTTTGGGCACTGTCTCGATTAAGTTTGATCTGCTCGAATCAACAAGGTTGCATCGACTTTGATCTTTTGCTAGGTAAACAGGGCTAGATTCGATTCGGTTATAGGTAGAGTCAATAGAGTTCTATCGGGATGTTTATCCGATAGGTAATCACGGTTCAATCGACTTTCTAGTGCTTAATCTGATTATATTAATAGTTGTGATAGTCGTTTGTACCCTTATTATAATAAGTTAGATCTGTGATTTTGAAGCATATTTGCCATACCATCTATCAGATCTATCGACTTAGCACTATTGATAGAATGAGTCTCTGCGCGTTATTGTAGATTCATCGACTCTGTTCTATCGACTCAGCACCATTAATTGAGCGAGTCTGGATGTATTTATTACTATCTTATTGACTTAGCTTTGTCAACTTGTTTTCTTATCAGTATTAATGGCACATAGTATTTTATATGTTTAATTTGTCAATAAGCCAATATAATTAGCCGATAATTAGCCGATTAGTTTAAATCCTCCTATTTTTTTATTTCTACAGTAGCATCGACTGGTCTCACAAATAGTGACTATCGGTTTCTTCATTAGCCTGTCCTGGGCTGGTGATCCGTGGAATTTGACCTTTTGTTTCTTTGTTAATTTGTAGGGAAAATCGACTGGTACGCCCCGATTTTTCTTATTGAGCCTGCACTGGAGTTAAGTAGATCTCCCAGGTCATGCATGGTGATTTTCGCGTCAACACGCTTTTTGGCACACCTAGTGGGACAAAGAACTTTAAGCTTCACATCATGTCTAGGCTTGGAATGCCAAAAGAGCCTGAAGCACCACAACCGAAGAACAATGTCATCGCTGAACTGAAGAATGAACATATGCTTCTTGTTGATAAGGATGATCTGTGATGAGGACATCACCATGCTGGATACGCGCATATCATGGCCTTCCCCAAGTTACAAGTCGTCACCAACTCGGTCGCCACGTTCGTCTCGGATTCAGCCGACACCCCTTCACGGTTTTGATGATATCTCCCACATTCGACGTCCAAACGAGGCGTTCTTTGAAACGTTGGAAAGGGGACGACGACGCCGTCGTTTTGGTTTTGGTCCTACCTCCAGAAGGGTCGTGAGTCATAATATGTGACCATAACAAGGTGTTTTGCCACCTATTTTGGGCCAACTTGGCCATGTATCATGTCGGGCCTTAAGCCCATGTTGTGGGCGCCCCCCCCCCCCCCTCTGGTCGCCCCAACCCTAGGACGTCTTTGTTTTCTACATAAACTCAGGAGCCACCGTCTTTTAGATTCAGGTTTTGTTTAGTTCAGTTTTCCAGAGAGAAACTTGACCGAATTATTGTAACTGTGGCGACAAGTCCTTTTACAGTAATCCAGGGCCCCTGTTCTTGTTCTACACCACTGTGGCGATTAGTCCTTTTATGTTCCGAGCTTGAACCTTTTCTTGTGATTCGCTTCATCCATATTTGCAATTTCAGATTGTGTGTTTATCCTCTCTTGTTTGTGTTCTCGAGTTCGCTTGCAAGAACAATCAAGTTGTGCTTGGTGTAATGGTTGCGGGGTTGGATCGTGTCTGATTCAAGCCAGGTCATCGACACCTAGTTCCTCAAATTCAAGTTTATCCCCTTACCTCTCGGAAGATCGGGCCATATCTACATCAAGTGGTATCAGATTTCTGGGTTCCCCGTGAGGTATTATCGTGTTCTTTCCTTTAGATTCGTTTGTGTTCATCACCTTTTGTCCACGAAAAAGCCTACAAAAAAAAATTCCCCACCATCCCAGACACTGTTTAGCCTTTGCATAATTTAATTTCAGAGTCCATAGTGTTGAGTTTGTGTCCTAGTCGAGTTCAGTTGTTGGTTTGAATTTGTGTTTCGATTCGGTTTGTGTTTTGATCTTCACTGCACACCACCATCACCATCATGTTTTCCATTGGATTCACCATCATGTCACCCACCCACCACACCCACAATCTGTTACCAACAAAAAAACCCTACCCAATTTGTTTCCGGCCCCCCTCCCCCCTGAAACCCTATCTTGACATACCTTCGGTAAAACAGGCATAACTTTTCGCCCGTTGCTCCGATTGGGCTGAAATTTTTACAGCAGATTCTTGACTCAAAGTTGAGGTGAGCCACTCTTGCTTTGCCCTGTGTGCCCTCGTTAAAAAATTCAAAAAAAAATCGGGAAAAAATAGAAAAAAATTGTGAAATCAAAAATAGCGCTTTCGGTGAAACTTTGAGATTTTGCCTACCCTTTGTTTTCCCTCTGTTTGAGTTGAAACTTCTTGTGGTTCCTTCCTTTGTGTTCCTCTATCACAGAAAAATAGTGGAAAAATCATACAAAAAAAGTCTGTGAAGTCTGTTTTGTTCCTTGCTGCCTTTGCCATTGTTCTTGTTGTCACAACTGTTTTTGAACACGATTCTTTTGCCAGCTATTAGGACACTGTTTTGGACATTTATTCAGTGCTACTATCTGTTATTAAATTGTGTTCCATTGATATACATATTAGCCTTCCAAGCTATACATATTGCAGCACAGGTTTCTTCCTTGCAACTGTTACACCCAAGCTCAACTACAGATTGTGTCGATCTGTTTGGTTTGGTAAGAACACTTGCAAGATTGTGATACATTGCTTCTGATATTGTTTTCCACTTTCTACACCCTCTGCTGCCTGCTAGTTGATAGGGCTAATCTTTTTGTTTAGTGTTGTCTTTTGCTTTTAACCATGTTAGAGAAAGGGAAAGGGACACATGGAGAGTTGGAGTCCCCTACAGACTTCAATGATTGCGTCTCCAAGGCCGAGCTCACGAAGCTTCTTGCGGACCAGCGTACATTCATGGAAACGAAGTTTGCCGAGTTGATGGGTCACATCAACATTGTTGTCCACCGCTTTGAGGATGTTGAACGATGACATCCACCTCAACGAGCTGCTACTGATGATGATTTTGACCGTGATGCAGACCGTCTTCACCGTAATCGACACGGTATGGGAGGTAATAACAATCGTGGTAATACTGATACTTTTGTTAATCCCAAATTTAACATACCACCTTTTGCCGGTAGTGCTGATCCTGAAGCATACTTAGATTGGGAACTTGCTGTTGAACAAAAATTTAATTCTCATTTAGTTCCTGCTGAGCATAGAGTTAGACTTGCTACTAGTGAGTTTACAGGTTTTGCTCTCTTTTGGTGGAATGATCTTTGCAATACTAATGCTGCTATACCTACCACTTGGCCTGTTTTGAAACAATGCATGAAATCTCGTTTTGTTCCTCCTTATTACCAACGTGATTTACGTTTGAAATTACAATCTTTAACACAAGATAGTAAAACAGTAGAGGAATATTATCAGGAATTGCTTATTGGTTTAGCACGTTGTGATATACATGAAGATGATCTTGAAACTAGTGCTAGATTTTTTGGTGGTTTGAACCATGATATCCAGAATATTATTGACTATAAAGAGTGGAATAGGTTCAGCCAATTGTATCATATTGCTCTTAAGGCTGAACGAGAAGTACAGGGACGCCTTCCACAACAATCTTGCAGGTCCAACACTGAGCAATATCTCCAGCAACGCACTGGAGTAGAGAACTTGAAGAGTCATGTTGCTAAGACACCAGCAACAACTTTTCCACTTGTGCCTACTTCTGCAGCGCAATCGTCTCGTGTGCAGCACCAACACCAGAAAAAGGTTACTACTTCCGATACTAGGAGTGGCTCCTCCACCACCATTATTTGCCACTGCTGCAAGGGCATGGGACTTGTCATGATGGATTGCCCTAGTCATCGTGCTTTCATCGCTACCGCTGATGGGTATGAAAGTTCTAGTGATGTTGAAGATGAATTTGCTCATATGCCTAACCTTGTTGCAGATTTGACGGAGGAGCAGGAGACTACCGCCATTGATTCTATTGCTGCCACCGCGGGCTTTCCTAGCCTCATTGTACAACGTGTGTTGACCACTCGGATGGGACAAGAGGAAGAACAACAACGCAACAATTTATTCTACATGTACCTCATTGTTGTGGACCACCGTGTTCTCACCATCATTGATACTGGGAGCTGTAACAACTTGGTAAGTTCTGATTTGGTAAGTAAACTTGGCTTGACCACGCATGCACTACATCAGCCCTACCACATCAAATGGTTTAATAATAGTGGTACGGCACAGATAACTCGATCGGCACGCATACACTTTTCAGTAGGTTCTTATCAAGACTTTGCTAATTTTCATGTTGTACCTATGCAAGCATGTTCGCTTTTATTAGGCCGTCCATGGGAATATGATACAGATGCTGCCCACCATGGTAGAACTAATACATATACATTCGTGCATAAGGATAGGAATATTACTTTGCATCCGTTATTACCTACTGATATTAGAAATCATTTTAAACTGCTTGCTAAAAATACTGAGAATAAACATGATAATAAACAACTTTCTGATGTTAAACATAAGGCTATTCAGTTAAAGGGAGGTGCTTTTCTTGCTATGACATCTAGTGTTACTGATCTTTGTGATAATCATGATGCACCTTGCTATACTATGCTTTGTCATGATATATCTTCTATCGATGATCATGTATCTTATACTTTGCATTTTGCTAGTACTAACCTTTTGCAGGAGATTGATGCTGAGATGGAGTCGAGGGCGACTCCAATTCAAGAAGGGGAGGATGATGAGGACATCACCATGCTGGATACGCGCATATCATGGACTTCCCCAAGTTACAAGTCGTCACCAACTCGGTTGCCACGTTCGTCTCGGATTCAGCCGACACCCCTTCACGGTTTTGATGATATCTCCCACATCCGACGTCCAAACGAGGCATTCTTTGATGCGTTGGAAAGGGGACGATGACACCGTCGTTTTGGTTTTGGTCCTACCTCCAGAAGGGTCGTGAGTCATAATATGTGACCATGACAAGGGGCTGTGCCACCTATTTTGGGCCAACTTGGCCATGTATCGTGTCGGGCCTTAAGTCCATGTTGTGGGCGCCCCCCACAGTAGAGGGTTGTGTTTATGATGATCCAGCATGAGGACTGGTATATTTTACTGTGTGTGGAAATGTGTCTCGGTCTGCGACTGAAATCCCTAGCCCGCAATGTGCCGGTACAAGTACGGTAACTCCAGAGATCAGTTCAGGATCATTGCCGACAAAGACTACTACACCTCCAAAGAATGCTGATGGTAGTACAATGGGAAGAGCTTCACGCAGAATAATATTGCAGAAAACTACCCCGCAAACACAGCCACAACACTCTATACAAGAGACAGCAGAACCAAACATAACATATAGTACTGCGCCTAATGTGGAACCAAGTATGTTTGGTATGCCGTTGTCATCTGCTTTACATGGGGACTTAGGAGGCCAGCATATAGTTGTTAACTTCGGATCACAAAGGGCTCCAAGGATGCTGGCATCTTGTTTTACATCGACTGTTTAGAATGTCATGTGATACCACCCGTTGAAGAACTGAAGAAAATGAGATACCGCAAGTGGCATAATTTTCCATCTCATAACACTAATGATTGCAAAGTTTTCAGGAGGCAGATTGAGATGGCGATTTAGTAGGGAAAAATAAATTCACCAAAGTTACCATGAAGATCGATGGGCATCCTTTTCCTGCAAGTGTCAACATGGCCGATATTGATAACGTGGAAGCGTTCATTAAATGATTCCAGAAGAAGAGAGATAGAGAGGTGAAGAAGTCACAGTTTGATCCAGAATGGGAGGGTCCATTCTTTTAGTACTGCTGGGATCATAATATGAAGCTGCCATTAATCGACAATTGTCCTCGATGTAGTAACTGCACGGAGCAAATGTATAGGGAGACCCCAAAGATTCATCGGCACTAGCATCGACCTGACCTTAGAAAGTCGATGGTGGATTCGACAGATGGACATGATAGAATTTCTGCATTTGATTGACTTGGAGTAAAGGAAACGGGAAAGGAAGCCTGGTCTGACGAAGAAGTCGATGAAGAGATGCAGGAAGAACAAGAGCAAGCCGATTAGTGGTGTCCATCTGGTATTTTCTCTAAGAGTCAGAAGCGCAAGATATAGAGGATGCACTCCAGGCAGATAAGAGCTGGTAAATATTATTATGATGAAGATGATGATGAGCCACCGAAGAAGGTCTGGAGGCCAAACGTGAAGTCGCAAATACAGCACCAAGTTCTACAGTGAGCATGATGATGATGTTGCCTCAGGAATTTATGGCCTCGGAAGAAGAATTGTTTGTTGATGAAGAAAGTGAACCACATTCTATATTCGATACTCAGCAAGCAATATTTGATAAACCAGACGAGTCTAGACATCGGTAGTTGAAGGCTTTGTACCTAAATGGGTTTGTTAATGGGATGCCGATGGGAAAGATGATGATCGATGGAGGCGCTACAGTGAATATCATGCCGATCACTACTGTCAGAAAGTTGGGGAAAACTGAAGATAACTTGATCGACACACACATGATTCTGAGGGATTACGGTGGTCGTACTGCGGCAACTAAAGGAGTCATGAATGTGGAACTCACAATCGGTAGTAAAACTTTGTCGGTTACTTTCTTTGTCATTGACAGAAAGGGAACCTACAACCTTCTGTTGGGTCATGATTGGATACATGCAAACTATTGTGTTCCATCAACAATGCACTAGTGTCTGGCCCAGTGGACTGGCGATCAAGTAGAGGTAATCCCAACCGATGATATGGAGTGTCTATCTCGCAAGATTTGGGATGGGGATTATGTTAAGATTATTACACAGGGTCTTGAAATAGTGGACCAGTTAAATTCTAAACTATTTCTCTGATAGGCACCCTAATGGAATTTGCGGAAGAAGGCAAGCTAGGGAAAGTATTTATGTTGGCTGATGAGTAACAAGAACTTGATGTAGGAGATGGTGACTAACCAAGGCTGACATTTATCAGTAAGAAGTTAGATAAAGATTTCAAAGTTGAATTGATAAAATTATTAAAAGAGTACCGGGATTGTTTTGCTTGGGACTATTCTGATATGCCCGGCCTTAGCTGATCCATTGTTGACCATCAACTTCCTATCAAACCTAGATATCGACCTTATAAGCAACCTCCAAGAAGAATCGATCCAAAGATTTATGAAGATGTCAAGGTTGAAATTACTAGGTTATATGATGCTAAGTTCATAAGGCCCTGCCGATATCTAGAATGGGTTTCAAATATTGTGCCTATTTTCAAAAAGTGTGGGAAGTTGAGAGTTTGTATCGACTTTCGCCCATTGAATCGGGCTACCCCGAAGGATGATTATCCGATGCCAATAGCAGATCTTCTAGTTGATGCAACAGCAAGGCATAAGATTGTCAGTTTTATGGATGGTAATGCTGGTTATAATCAGATTTTCATGGCAGAAGAGGATATACCAAAGACTACTTTTAGGTGTCCTAAGGCTCTTGGCTTATATAAATGGGTCGTCATGACGTTTGATTTAAAGAATGCTAGAGCCACGTATCAGAGAGATATGAATTATATATTCCATGATTTGATCGGCAGGTTTGTGGAAATATATATTGATAATGTAGTACTTAAATCCAAAAGAATAGAAGATCATATAGCCGATTTATGGGAGACTCTTGAGAGAACCAGAAAGTATGGCTTGAAGATGAATCCAAAGAAGTATGCTTTTGGTGTGTCGACTGGACAGTTTCTGGGTTTTATTGTACATGAGAGAGGTATTGAAATTGGGCCAAAGAGTATGAAAGCTATCAGAGACATCGATCCGCCGGTCAATAAGACAGAACTTCAATCGTTGATCGGCAAAGTGAATTTTATTAGGAGATTTATTTCAAATTTATCAGGGAAGCTTGATGTGTTTACACCATTATTCAAGTTGAAGGCAAATCAGAATTTTGTATGGGAACCTGAACATCAAAAGGTCCTAAACGATATCAAGAAGTATCTAATTTTGCCTCTCGTATTGGTGCCGCGAAGAGAACGATTGTCCTTCAAGCTTTATGTTGTGGCTGACAAGAAGTCGATCAGATCGACTTTGATTCAAGAACACGATGGCAAAGAGAGAATTGTCATTTATTTAAGTCGAAGATTGATTGATGCCGAAACCAGGTACACTGAGATTGAAAAGTTATGTTTATGTTTATATTTCTCATGTGTGAAGTTGAGCACTATCTATTATCGACTGAATGTGTGGTGGTATCCAAAACTGATGTCGTTAAGTATATGGATGCTAGCATTGGCTGAGTATGACTTGATGTATGAATCTGCTAAAGGGTCAGGTTTTGGTTGATTTAGTTGTTGAGAATTGTGGATCAGAGGTATTAATGGTAGAGTCGGTGTCATGTATGTTGTTTTTTGATTATATCACCTTGGGGGGCAAGATTTGAATTTGCATTTGCTGTAGAGGCATCGACCAATAATCAGGTCGAATATAGAGCTGTTATGAAGGGATTGCATATGTTCTGGAGTCGATTGTATTGAAGTTATTGGTGATTCATTGTTGGTACTTGAGCAGTTGGCAGGAAAATTTGAATGTAAAGATGATATATTAAGATTGTTTTATGCCTAGTGTCAAGATTTGTTGCAATACTTCAAGACAGTGAGATTCAAGCATGGTCCGAGGGAATAAAATATGGAAGCAAATGATTTAGCACAGAAGGCATCAGGTTGTCAATTGAATACTGCTGGAGTTATTATCGATGTCGATGAAGAAGATTGGAGGTCCAAGATTGTTCAATATCTCAAGGATCCAACTCAATGGACTCCTTGGAAGATTCGATATATGGCATTGAGGTGTGTTTTGTTGGAAGATAAGCTTTATTATCGGACGATTGATGGTGTATTGTTAAGATGTTTAAGTCAAGAAGAAGCCAAAGTCGTTATGTGTCAAGTTCATGAAGGTATATGTGGTACACATCAATCAGCCCATAAGATGAGGTGGTTGCTAAAGAGGATTGGATATTATTGGCCAACTATACAAAGGTTGTCCAGATTGTCAGAAATTCGGAGCAATACAGAGAGCACTGGCATCGGCTATGAATCCAATCATTAAGCCGTGGCCGTTTAGAGGATGGGGTATGGATATGATTGGCCAGATTTATCCAGCATCAAGTAAAGGTCATAAATATATTCTGGCGGTTACTGATTACTTTCGAAGCAGTGCCTATGAAGAATGTTACAACTGGTGATAAGATCAACTTTCTAAAGGAGCATATTATATATAGGTTTGGTGTGCCTCAAACTATTGAAACTAACCAAGGTTCTGTGTTTACTTCGGAAGAGTTTCAAAGCTTTGTCGATAGCATGGGTATCAAGCTTTTTAATTCATCACCCTATTATGCTCAAGCCAATGGTCAAGCAGAGGCATCTAACAAGAGTTTGATCAAGTTAATCAAGATAAAGATAGATGAGCAACCTAAGAAGTGGCATACGTCATTGGCCGAATCTTTGTGGGCATATAGGATGGCTTGTCATGGATCGATAAAGGTGCCATGTTACCAGTTAGTTTATGGGCATGAAGCAGTTTTACCATGGGAAACAAATCTGGGTTCTAGGAGAACAAAGATGCACGACCAGTTGACAGCCGATGATTATAGGCAAGTTATGCTGGATGAGTTAGAAGATGTACTACAGCATCGGATGAGGGCATTAGAAAAAATTCAGGAGAATAAAGCTCGTGTGTCTAGGTTTTATAATAAAAAGGTGGTGCCCAAGAATTTTTCAGAAGGAGATCTTGTCTGGAAGTTAATTATGCCCATTGGCTCAAGGGATAGTCATTTTGGAAAATGGTCGCCAACATGGGAAGGGTCGTTTAAAGTGAGCCGATGTGCACTGGGCAATGCGAATTTTCTACAAGGATTGGATGGAGAAGAGTTTGGGAGAGCAATTAATGGCAAGTATTTGAAGAATTATCATCCAAGCGTCTAGGTTGACTCGTGATCCCGTTGCAGATCAATGGCCAATATTTTGATTATCGCGTTTAAGTGGTGAGAGCCGATGGTGATGCATCGACTTGAGATGGCCGATATTAAGAGTGTCGCCCTTAGTAGAAAATTTATAAAAATAAAAGCAAGACATATATATAGAGCCGAGGAGATTTTCTTTGATTACAGATAGACGATGTTAAAGGATGAAGAAAGAACGATTGCTTGCAGAAAATCAATTTCAGTGAGATCTATTCTTCTATAGCAGCAAGGGGATGAAGATGTAATTAACCGAATCCCAAGCACATAAAAGAAAGTACATAGAAGAAGGAAAAAATGCACTAGCAGCTTCCTCCGCTTCCCCTACAAGAGTGGCAACGTCATCTGATGAGGACATCACTCCTACAGATACATGCAACACTCCTCCACTTCTGGACTTGTAAGGTCCAATGACTAGAGCTCATGCACGACGACTAAATTTAGAGGTGAGCTCGTTCCTACGTTCTTCATCATATGTCACTTTTGAGAATGGTTTGCCACCAAATGATTATATTGTAATTAGGAACCATGGAGAAAACCATGAGATTATGGGAGAAGTATTTGGAGACGTGGAGGACCAGCAAGGATGTGGAAGCCAAGGTGGAGGCCCAACCAAAACCGACTTTGAGTCTCTTTCGGGGCCTAGGACCAGCATGCACTAAAATGGACGCCTAGGATGCATACTGACTCGGATTTGGATGTTCTACATATGCACGGAAAGATAAAAAGAAGAACTTTCCAATGCCACTGGTCTGATGTCAAAAATTATCAGGATTCATCGAGAATCATTGAAACAAGTGAGGGTCCAGAATCTGTTTTGGTGATGTATCGCCTGCTTTTGGCCTTTGGGCTTAGTATCCAGTTGAGCCCAATTAGGGGGGCATCCAGAGGGTCTTGCACGACCATATGGTCTTCATATAATGCCGCCACCGCACCATTAGGGTTCTGGTTTTTCTTAGATTATTCTGTTAAGAACAGTTTTACTGTTTCATCGGTTTATGAGACCCCAACTTGTGAGATTCATCGTATATTTGCAAATTTGGTTGCATTCTTCTTTATTCTTGCTTGTGTTCTTGATTTGCAGGCAAGGATAAGCCTTCTCGGCGAGGTCAACTGTGCAACACTGGTTGATAACCATAGTGTGATACCCCTGGTGTCACATTAGCAACCCTAGACAGCCAAGGAGGATGAACAAAATAAAAGTAACAATTTAAAGATGAGTATGAATTTTCTTTCTATTGAAGTCAAATATGACTTGAACTAGAACTCTAAATTTTCTAATACAAGTGACCCAAATAAATTTAATAATCTTGATCTATGTCTCAAATAAGAATTTTAGAAATTTTTTTTGTGATTTTATCACTTTGGTATAGAGTCCAGATAATTCAAACTATGCTCAGAAATAGTGTCACTTTAAAAATTTAAATTTCTAATTTTATAAAGATTCACTGAACCAGATTATACTCATAATTAAGATCCAATCTTTAGGAGCAACATATAATTTTTGCTTGATTTAATAAGGTAAATAACAACTACTTTTAGAATTTTTGCCAAAAAAAAAATTGCTGGACAGATTTTAGCCTTAGCAGCCAAGCAACTTTGAAATTACTTAAATATTCATAATTCCATTTTCCAAAATGACATCATCAATTTTTAGTTACTACAAACATTTATCTTCAGGTATGTGCAACCCTTTTCAAATTTAAAACTCATTTGATGCCTCAATTCGAAATTTCAAAATGCCTAAGTATTAAGGTTTCCACGCAAGGAATTTTTCCCAAGTCCTAATCAGCAAGCCACTTTCAAAATGAAATATCTTGCAAATTATTCCACCTCTCTTTGTGCACACTCAATTTGGACTTCAAACCATGCTCTGCAAAGTTGTGCAAAAATATTTAATTTTAGGCCTAATCTAATGCTCCAAAATTGTGGTTAACAACACCTTAACGTTATGGAATTCTGGAACCTTTAAACCCTATGGGTCCTGCCTGTCATAGACCTAGCTCGCCCCTGCCCTGTTCGCCGCCCACCCTGCCGAGCTGCTGGTTGCCACGTGGTCGTCGTCAACCGGCCAGGGCGCCCCTGGTTGGGAGGCTGGCCTCAAAACCGAGTGCATCGCACCCGGATTTCCTTCCTCTGGTTTTCCCTTTGTTCATTCTCTCTCATTTGCTCTCTCTCTCTCTCTCTTTCTCTCTCCCCCGAGCTCTAGCTGCCATGGCCGACCCAAGCCCCAGTCGCGTCACCGACTGCTCTGGACTCTCCACACCCCGGGCGAGCACCGCTGCAGCTCCGCTGCCACCTTCTTCCCCTCCCTCCAACTCGGCTCCTTCCCATTTGCCATCGAATGTCGTGAATCGGTTCTTCTTCCTCAAGCCAGCCAAAGGACCCCGAGCTGCCCCTTCTCTAACTTCTCCAAGCATGGCGAGCCCCCATGAAATTCCTCTCTCTCGCGACCTCTTCAACATCAAACGCACCCATATGACCTTTCTCGGCTCCAGTTAGTGCCGTCATCCACCGGGAACGCGGGTGCCGCCACCGTTGGCCACCTCGGCTCCACCCGTCCCCGCCTTCCCGCATCGCACCGCTCGCCCGGCCAGCCCCCGCGTCCTCCTCTACGCGCCACGAAGCCGCCTCATCTCCTATCTCCTCCCCGCGGTGGCCGAAGCCCTCGTTGTGGCCCCCTCCAGCTGCCTGGGGCGCGCCGCCGCCGTGAGTCAAGCGCTCACATGCATGCGCTCGCATCTGGCTTAGCCCGGCTAGGCGAAGAGCCGATCGTGGGCCTCGTCATGCCTAGGCCCAAATCTGGCCCAGGGAACCCTCCCCGCTACACAATGGCCTTCTGGGCCTGGAGTATTCGGCCCAAGGGCCAGGTAAATTTCTATTTCCTTTTTAATAAGCCAAAAAGGTTATATATAGCTTTAAAAATGCACAAAGTATTAATTACTTGGAACAAAAATATACAAAAATAAGATATGGACTCCTGTGAATATTCTCTGTTTTAATAAAATACTAAATCAAAGGAACACCAAATGATTATTTGTGCAAGTATTAAATGAGCATAAGGTAATGCCTTAAACTTTAAAAGGCCACACAGAAAAATATACTTCATAGAAAATTGCAAATAAATAATTTTTGGACTCCTCTGAATATGTACTAATTTAATAAATTGTTAAAGCATAGCAAAAGTTCACCTTTATTTATGAGTGCATTTAATAAGCCGAAATTCAAATAAAATCATAACTCCACAACAATGCATGGTTAAATTCTAAATTCTTGCGTGCATGTTCTCTATGTTGCATGTAACTCATATGTGAATTAATTTGCTCATGTCATGTTATCATATTGGAAGGTTATGCATTTATCTTTGTTTAGGGCTGTTTAAATGCTAGAAAAATAAGTAATAATGCTATGATGCTTATTCCTGTTTTGTAAATCACTATTTGTATTGTGCTATGCCCCTGTGCATTAAAAAAAATTCTTCTACTAGGCATTTGCATGAGATAATTTATTTTGTCTCTAGGAATGCATTTATTGTGCTTTTTATAGTAATTAATTGGTGCTTGTTCATACTATGAACTTGGGTAGATAAATCTCATGTCATGCCCCTGCATCATATAAAGTGCACATTAGCATTTGCCTTCTAGGACCATGTTCCATCTTAGTAGCTTGTTCATCTCTCACTAGTGGCATAATCATGAATATGAGTAACTCGATCTTATTTACTTGAACCGCAATCACATGTACACCATACTTTCTATTAGTTAAGTATTATCTAAATTAGTTTGCTCTGATCATATATATTCACTTAGTTGAATAATTATGTAAAAGTGAATTAACTCATCTTTATCATGTCATATTGAGTATTATCTTGCTAAATGTCTAGTCACATTTGTTGTTAAATGGTCTCATATTCAGGTTGTTATGCTACAACCTAACATCTTTATTTTGATCATGTATGTTAACTGAAGGTTATTAAGAAATTAGATTGCATCTTTGCATTTCTTCCCAGTCTCATAAACAAGATAATGGCACCCTGTTGATCAGCTTAGCACATTGCTAGTGTTAATTATTTAATTATTGTGATGCCTTGCTCCTACACTGCTTAAGTTACTTGCATTATTCTTAGTTGCAATGCATAACCAATCTCGTATGTCGAGGAAGGAAATATGTATAGTAAAATAATTAACACGTAATGGTAACCTGAAATATCTACTCATATGCATTCATTCATTAAGGAAGTTCCACGAATTTTCTTATCACCTTCTTGACTTGCATCGTGCATCATTTTACTAGGAAACGAGCCGGTATCAAGGACGAGGAGATTGGTGCTGCAAAGATAGATGATAGATTGGCTACGAGTTTGTGTCTGCTAACATTGCTCGGAATCCAGGCAAGCCTCGGTGCACTCCTATGTTTTCAAATTTTCTTTTGTATCACATGTATATGTGTTATGATTGTGCATTACGTGTAGGAATCATTTGGAACCCTAATTGCATTTAGGAAAAAATTAATCCTATGGGTATAGGTCTACTTGGGCAGCCATTCGATAGATTTACTATGCTTAATATCGAGTCATCGGTTGCAAAAAAAATTGAGTGGTATGGAGACTACTCGATGTAGGGTGGTCTAGGACTTTATTACTTGTAACTCTCACGTGAAATGATGGATCAATTTAAGACCGAACGGGGAAGTGCATGTGTAGGTTCTTATTTGCCATAGCCCCATTTCAAAATAATTGAAAGTCTAAATTAATGCTTAGAGTTGATGGTCCTTTCAAAATAATTGAGAAGATTAATAATAATGTATACAAACTTGAGTTGCCTCCCGAGTTCGGGGTTAGTCCTACTTTTAACATTTCAGATTTGAAACCATACTTGGGAGAAGAGGATGAGCTTGAGTCTGAGGATGACTCCTCTTCAAGAGGGGGAGGATGATGAGGACATCACTCCTATGGATACATGCAACACTCCTCTAATTCTGGACTTGCAAGGTCCAATGACTAGAGCTCGTGCATGACGACTAAATTTAGAGGTGAATTTGTTCCTACATTCTTCATCATATGTCACTTTTGAGAATGGTTTGCTACCTAATGATTATATTGTAATTAGGAACCATGGAGAGGACCAGGAGATGATGGGAGAAGGACTTGGAGACGTGGAGGACCAGCAAGGATGTGGAAGCCAAGGTGGAGGCCCAACCAAAACCAACTTCGAGTCTGTTTTGCGGTCCAGGACCAGCCTGCACTAAAACAGATGCCAAGGACGCATACGGACTTGGATTTGGATGTTCTACATATTCACGGAAGGATAAGAAGAAGACATTTCCAATGACACCAGTCGGATGTGAAAATTCATCCGGAGTCACCGGAAATCGTCGAAATAAGAGAGGGTCCAGAATTTGTTTCGATGCTATGTCGCCTGCTTTTGGCCTTTGGGTTGTGTATCCAGTTGAGCCCAATTAGAGGAACGTCCAGAGGGTCTTGCACGACCCTAGGGTCTTTATATACAGCCACTATCGCACCATTAGGGTTTGGGTTTTGCTTAGATTATTCTGTTTCGAACAGTTTTGTCATTTCATCGGTTTATGAGACCCCAACTTGTGAGATTCATCGTATATTTGCAAATTTGGTTGCATTCTTCTTCGTTCTTGCTTGTGTTCTTGATTTACAGGCAAGGATAAGCCTTCTCAGCAAGGTCAACCATGCAACAGCGGTTGCTAACCATAGGAGACGTTGTGCTGCGATTGCGGGGTTTGGAACATATCGTTCGGAAGCCGGATCGATTTATGTATCGTCTCTGCTTTAATCAAGATTATCAGAACCTAACGGAAGGTTGAGAACCCTTGTTCACATCGTCATCAGACATCACCCGATAAACAAGGGGTGGAGAGGGCCGCTTTGCCGATGCCATTCTAGACACCCGTGCCACCACCCAGGGGCAAAAGAACCGGCGGGGTGGCTTCTAGGCAGGAGGAGCTGTAATCTTTGGATTGAAAAGAGGACTCTCAGGACAAGAGAAGTGAAAAGTATTCACCACTGTATACTTAGAAGATTTGGAGATAGATGGTACTTTTCTATCAAACCTCTCAGTAAGAGACCCATGGTTGAAGGCAGTAAAAAAGATGAGGAGAAGGGGGCTGGAGGCAGGAGCTATTTATAGGACCTGGATTTGGCCTTTGAGGAGTCCAAAGCCGCTCTGAGTTAATCAGAGGAATAGAAAGTGATAAGGCTTGTGTAAAAGCCCGAGAGAAAAGGATAAGCACGAGGACGGTCAAAACGTGAAGCCAAAAGCGTAGAAAAACAGTTAGATTGCAATTAAAGGATCATGAGTGGTTGGGTTGTGTATTAAAAAACATGATCTAACGAGTGGGTGACTCCCGAATAACTACATTTACTAGGTCATGATGTGGCGGAGTGGTGAAAGTGCATGAGGAACAACTAGATAAAATCCAGTGCACAAAGGATTTCGTACCCTGGACTCAGGGGGCATGTGTTGGCACCAAAATTTGACCGATCCTAGTAGTCTGCGGCATGGAGTTGGAATCGCTCGAAGTCAGCAAAGATCAACAACCAAGGGAGATAAATCTAATCAGTTTGTTTAAGAGTCCTGACTGAATCAGGTCAGAACCCCTTGCACTGGACTATAAATATGTAACAGGATTTGTATAGAGAAAACAACACTTTTGGTTAATATAATTCGGCGCAGAGCCAACCTTTCCTACTCGACAAAATCCTCGTCTCGCGCAGGCTGCAATGGCTCTGATCTCGGCGAGAGACCTAGATTAGTCAAACCCGGTAATTCTATAGACTTCAACTAGTACTTTCTCATTGATTCAATATTCTAGTTGTTATCTACAGAATTGCTAGTTATCTAGTAATTAGATCTTTATTTAGCTTGTTCTATCAACTTAAATTGCAGTATTGTCTCGGTTAGGTCCGATCTTCTATAATTTCTATAGATTATGTGAGGTGGATTTTGATCTTTTATTTGAGTCACTCTATAGACTTTATCTATAATTGAATTAAATCTAGTTTCGTTCATCATGTTTGGGCACTATCTCAATTAAGTTCGATCTACTCGAATCAGCAAGGCTGCATCGACTTTGATCTCTTGCTCGGTGAACAGGGCTAGATTCGATTCAGTTATAGGTAGAGTAGATCATTGACTTGTGAATGTGTGCAAACCTTGCAAGGATAAAATTATCATGATAGTCGTGCTCATGGTCAAGTACGAGCTTGGACTTCTTTGCGATTAGAGGGATGGTTGGTTGGTTGGTGGTTTTGGTAGCCAAGTGGTGGATACTTGGTGGGTCGGTAGTCGGATTGGGAAATCCGATGAGCTTGTGTCATCCTTGTTGATTCTGTTTGGAGCATGGTGATCACACTTGTAAATAGGTTGCTTTTATAAATATGTCATGCTTAGTGCATTAAATACGAGTCATGCCTTTCTTGATATTAGCTTGCATGTCTTCCCCGCTTGCTGAGTACGATAAGTACTTACCCTTGTTATATTTCGTTGTTGTTCGATATACCTGCTGCTCAGACCTTGCAGGACAAGAGAACTTCAATGAAGATAATGACTTCGATCCAGATGCACCGTACTAGACTTGTGATCCACCAGATAACTCCTATGGCGAATGGAAGCCCTGCTCCGCTAGTTAATCATTTGCTACTGTTATGTTATTTCCTTTAGACCGGTGAGTCCTTATTGTAATAATGATATAATATTTATTTGGCTTTTATTAATAATGGTATATTATTATTCTGCTACATGTATTGTTTTGATCCTGGCATATGTGGAGTGCATCTAGTTTTCTCTTAATAAAACCGGGTGTGACATTTACCGACCAACATCCTTTTTGTGACCAACGGTTGGATGGTACAAATAAAAATGTCATCCAACAATTCAATAAAACTATCATATTTACCAAGTAACAGTCCAACGCTAGCATCCATATGATTTGGTGCATAAAATAATTTATTTATTCGTTGGTGATATGGATTAATATTTCGAAATCATCCTTATTGACACTAATATGTAATTAATCACGAGCCACAAAAAAAATTCACAAATGCAAGTATCCAATGTGTACAAGAGTATAAATTTCCGTGAATATAAATGGCTAATGATTTGAAATATAATATGTCACGCTGATTGATCTTGAAATATATATATAACTTGTTCAAATTTGAAACGTTTCAAAGTGCAAGAAGTAGCTCAATTTTGACATCGGAGAGATAAGACCATGTTGAATTTTCCTTGATATATAGTGGCAGACCTTCACGTGCATGATGTCTTCTTGAGTTAAAACACACAACTTGTTCTCACAAAACACAAAGTATCCACGGGTCACTATCTTAATTAATGGTACGGTTCAGGACATAACTAAGCTCAATTTTTCACAATTGGGAGAAAGGACCATGCTGAGTGTCCCTTGAGATACATGGCGATAGCCCATCACGTGCAGAGTCTTCTTGAGTTTAAACATGCACCTTGTTCCCAAGAAACACAAGGTCTCCACCAGTCACTATCTTAATCAATGATACAGTTTAAGACAAGATAAATAGGAGGGAAAGGAACATGCTGATTTTTTTTTTCTCAAACCCACCCATCACGAGCAGGGAGTCTTCTTGATTTAGCATGCACACTCTTATTCCTAAAAACATTGTTTCCACTGGCAATGGCGTGATTTAGCATCTGTTTGGATCTCTTTAGTTTTGAAGAAACTGGTTTCTAGAAACTGAAGGGCCTTCAAATAGACCAATTTCTATAAAACAGATTATGGGTTTCATATAAAACCATAATTTGTCTCAACCTAGCTAATGTTAGGTTTTCTCTCATTTCAATGCCTTAACTATCTAAAAGCTAGTTTATAGATTATAAAAACCGAGATCCAAACATCCCACCCAGTTTTTTTAGAAATCAATTTCTAGAAACTGAAAGTAAAATTCAGATTTTAAGAAACTAAGTTGGATCCCAACACGGCCTTAATACTATATATATACTAAAATCCAATTATTGTAATGGAGGGAAAGAACCATGCTGAATTTGTCTCATGTAAAACGTATGTCCTGCATACATACTATCCACAAAGACCATAGCCCCCAAGTATGGGTCTACCACTCCCTGAGTGATTCCAAGAAAAATCACTTAACCGTGCCATAATAAATTAAGCTGAATGATTTTATACAAACAGAATATTACAGCCCCAAAATCAGATTAATCGCTAGTCATTCGGCGTTCCATGACAAATCACGTATATGAAGCTTACTGCTATTAAACCGAGTGATTTCTGTAAAAAATCACGTTTTTTAAACAATAAATCTTCTTTCTGTTTAAATATAACAGTAATAACCTACTAACAATAACTTAGGGGTCATTTTGCACAAAAAAATGGCAAATCACAATCGCTTATAGATCAACAGAAATCATATATAAAGTCACCAAAGCAGATAAATGAAAACAATCTCCAATAATAGTATTTTCAATACTACAGCCCTCAATATGTGAGCTGTAGACTGCACATCCGAGTGATTTCCATTAAAAAAATCACCTACATCATCAAGTCCAAAACAACCCAGAGGGAAGAATTAAAGCAGCCGAAATGAATTTTCCTTAAAAGAAGAGAATCATTTGGTACACTGGACAAAAATCATAACACAGACAGTTTTGTTCCTAAAAACAAGGTTTCTACTGACAATGGCATGATTTAAGACAATATATACTAAAAATACATTGCAATGGAGGGAAAGAACCATGCTGAATTTTCCTCATGTAAAACGTCCATCCTGCATGTTCAGACAATAGTTATAGCGAACAAAATGTCTTCTTGAGTGAACCCATCTTGTTAAAAAATAAAACACGGTTTCTATTTACCACTATCTTTAGCAATGACAGAGATTATGACAATATACACCATGGGACAATTACCATAAAGGGGGACCGTGCTGAGTTTACCTCGAGATATCATAACAGCCCTTCAGATGCAGGGTGTCTTCTTGAGTTAAAGCATGCCCCTCGTTCTTGAAAAACACAAGGCCTCGGGAAAGGCCTCAACCATCACTATCTTAATCAATGGTACGGTTCAGAACAAAATATACTGCTGGGAAATAAACATGCTACGTTTTTCTCAAGGCCACCAATCACATGCAGGGAGTATTGTTGTGTTGACACAGAATTGTTCCTAAAAACATGGTTTCAATGGGAAGTGACATGTTTTAAGACAATCTAAACCTAAATACACAATTATTGCAATGGAGGGAAAGAACCATACTGAATATTTTTCTCATTTAAAACGTTCCTCTAGCATGTGCAGAGAACCATTAGGCGTACCTGATGAAAAGTCTTCTTGAGTAAACCCACATGGTTAAAACAACACAGTTTACACCTTCCATTATCTTGAGCAAAGACATGGATTAGGACAATTATCACAAGGTAGAGAAAGGACCATGCTGAACTTTTCCTAGTAATGTTAGGTGACTAGGATCGCCTAGGAGTAGATCAAGGGAGTCCATTCTGTAAATGGCGTACCTTTTCTTTCTTTGCTGGTGTTGCCGTTGCCGGCCATGGCACCGGTGACGAGGTGTTGGAGGTGATGTCATCCATGCAGCGGTGAGCTCCGGTGCCATCGGTTAATTGTAGCTTTTTTCCTTAGAGTATTCCAAGGTTTATCAATCCATGCAACAAATGGGGCGCTTGTTCGGCCAAAAGTTGTTACTAACAAATGTGGTTGTTGAAAGAAAGGTGGTTTAAAGGACTAATTGTAACAAAACAAATGAAAGAAAGAGAAAGATTCTGGCTAAACAAGAACTTAGAGAACTTCTCACGGTCTAGTTTCACTTCTATGCAAAGATTAAACAACTGAATAAAGACTCTACTTGTCTGTTACTTAAAGTAGACAGAAGTTGTTTGCTGCAATCCTGTCACGACGGCGGCTAATAAGGCAATCATCTAACAAAAGTACTATTGCAAAACTATCATCCAATCCACTGAGATAAACAATAAGAAACCATTACAATGGACCAAGATAGAGCAACACGTGTATTCAATTAATCATTACCATGCATATAGCGAGATCCCCACAAACTGAGGGAAGAACAAAGAATCACCCCATGATATGAGTAGGTTTTTCTTCATGGAAAACACCTTAGATTGACCTATCCTACATCCTAATACAATTTGGGACAAATCGGACGCCGAAGTCGGTTGTTCCGATCAACGCGGATTGTATGCCGACCGGCACACGATGACTTTTCACCGGAACATAGTGAAATTCGCTCGGGGAAAAATTCTCTGTTTACTAACCCTGATGCCACAGCCAAAATTTGAGAAAACCGAACCGTCTTGCATGTAGAATAGGATTTTTCTATTTATGGGGTTGAAACCCGCCTTCCGGAGACGTTTTGGGCCTTTTTGATCCTGGTGCCGATCAGCAGAAGTGGGTGCCGGTGGGCACCTACGACTTATTTGTGCAGTATATCTTGCGGGGCCCATATCGTCTAGCTCTGAAGTTATAATAGGGTATTTCATATATGTTTCGAGAAGCTCTTGACGAGATCTATAACTTTGTAAGTCAAATATTTCCCATTTGATCTGTCTTGAACTCCAAAATAGCGTTATAATGTATTGACCTTTCTGAATTAACCATTTATGTCATCTTTTTACCTGATTCTGCAATAAAGGTCTCAAACCACAACATGCTCTGAAATAGGGTTAAAGTTAAGTACCAAGTCGCTCAAATCATTAGTAGACACCCTAAAACAGTAGTAAAATGATAGATAAAAGGTAGTCAAATCAAGAACAAACAACTACTCAATAAATTCATGGAGACATTTGGTATACCGAACTATTGTTCGTCTTGAGTTAACCCACCTTGTTTCCGAAGATCATTGTTTCATCAGTCCCTATGATCAATAGCACGGTTTTGAACAATATACACCAAAACCAATTATTAAAGGGAGGAAAAGGATTGTGCAGAACTTTACTCAGGTTAAACATTGACCATATATGTCCTGGAAGTTATTTTGTGTACAAGACATGAATTATTCTTGACCTTATCCACTTTGTTGCCCAAAACAAAGAAACAAAAAGGAACCTTCATTCTCGATTGCACATAGCCTAAAATAAGAACAACAGAAAACAAAATAAAAGAAATCCTTTATCCTACAATTGATGAACTACCAAACAATCCAAAAAATCTATTTCTTATGTGGAACAAGTCACCACGCCAGCATAATCTCCTCCACTAAGATTGAGTCACACAGGGGCTCGAAACAGTCTTCTCGTATCCCCTAACACCGCCTCACCAAAGGTGTCAGCTGCTGTTGTGACGCAGATCAGTACAATGCCTTCACGGCCCTTGCCAATCTTGGTTGCTCATCTATCAGCTGGCACATCTATGGCCATGGACTACATGCCTACTGGCTAGATCTGTAGATAAGTTGCACATACACTAGAGCCATTCGTCATTGTTGCCTCCATTTTTTATACTTCCAATTAACGTAGGAATTTTAGGACCTTGAGTGCAAACACGATGGCTCATTTTTAACCTTCAAATACAAAGATAATAGATGGATCTAAATGGCGTGCCAAAAGTTAAAGGGATTCAAATGAAATTAGAAACTTCAAAATGCCTATTGAACACAGGTTAGTTTTGAATCTGAGAAGACAACTCTTGTGTTTGTCAGAATACCAAAAGTTCAAAATCTTTCTTAGATTCTTATAATATTCAAATAAAGAGTGTCACAATTTATTTCTGTATTTCTTATATAATTTATTTCTGGCTCTCATCTGAGCCAATACTACAACAAGACTTATCCATTTCATATTTGATTGGCAACATACATGAGCCATAAGGTACAATATTCAATCTGTTATCATTTTTTCTTGAGGAACACAAGGATGGCCACATGCTTTGTTTTCTCCTTCTCAAGGTGCTCGCCAACACGACGTCCAAACTCCGCGAAGAGCGTATCAAGTATGGCCTCTCCGAAATGACTAGCAATCAAGGGTTCAGTAAATGCTCTACAGTACTTGGCGACATTAACACCACTCTGGGTGCTATCATGCACAAGATCATCAATAGAGTCATCGAAGGGGTCCCAGTTGGCCTCGCCTAGTTGGATGTGCTCCAAATCGAACAACTCACTCTCCTTCACTATTTGCTTCACTTCACCAGCCGAAGGGGCATACATGGGTACATTAAAAGAGTCGAGCATTTCCTTCTCCACTAGTCCCTTTTGTATATTGATTATACAAAAAAGTATAAAAGAATAAAAATAGATCAGTTTTGAGATTAGTTCAAATTTGAACTGATTAGTATCTTTTCAAGGTTTAGTCTATTTACCTCAGCAACTAGTGTCTTTAGCGACTGTGCGAGCAAGCCAAGAAGATAGTTGAGATCTCCACTAAATACATCCTCATTCTTCCTTGATAGAAAAGTTAACACCATTTGTCCCCCTGACACAAGTTCATCATGCCGCAGCTTGAGGAAGAGGGAGAAGTCTCCATAAAATTGCTCCTGGAACATTTTTACCACTAACGGTGATGAATCCGTGGAGATATAGATGTTTCCTTCATTAAGGTAGGCCCCTCCCTGGCTCTGCAGCCCCTCTGGCACCTATGTGTACATGTAGTATACCATTAAACACACCACGACAATTGATATCATATCATGTCCTATGTTCTTCTATCATTGACATTGGTTAATCCAATCCAAATACAAATTTGAGCTAACCATGACAGCAAAAACACAGAATATACGTGTTTTTACAAATAACTATACAATACATTTACATACAATTGCAAACATTATCCTAGTATATGTATCTTACAGATAGCACAAGTTAACTGAATAAATTTTTTTAAAAAAATAGAAGCGTCTTGCTGCCTCTGCATCCCGCACACAGCGTTTATATTCTTGTATGACTCTACTCGGTAGATATATTGTGGTACGTAGTTTATTCCTACCTGAGAGCGCCAATGAAGGCAACACGCGGAGTGGAAAAGGTGAACAGTTTGATTAGGGAATAGCCGGGTGTAGAAGGAGCCTGGCAAACCAGAAATGTAGTACGGCGGTAATATTTGTCCATCTTGATCTGTCGCAATTGACTTCTTAAACGGTTCCAAAGAACGGAATAACAAGTTGAAGTCGTTGCCTGGCAGGTCGTTTAGGAAGAACTGGAGCTCCACCTGGTCACAGCCACCATGCTGCTTATTGGTTTCTGCAGCTATAGTGTTGATTATCGTGGATATGAAGAGCAGTGTGTTGGGACCCGAAGAGCAGCCAAGGTCAGCAATAACCATGGTTTTGGGAAGAATTGCCTTGTACGCTTGTATTGTGGCCTTCTCGAGGATTGGCCTTACCTTGACTATTACTTTCTCCTGGTATACAAATAGAAATAATGTTATGCACAATTCTAGGTTGGTAGAGAGAGAGAGAGAGAGAGATTACTTGGAGCCTAGAATTCTTGGCATAGCTAGTTTCTCCGTCACCAACGGTCATGTGGAGATCACGATCTAGATGCATCATTGCTAACAACAAATGCAGTGTCCCCAATTGATCTGATTAACACTGATTGCGAAGGATGGAAGGACTTTCTGCCACGGTGCACTATTTATACAGGCTGATCCCCATATGGAACATATGGAAACGCAAGAACTGAATTGTCTTTTGGAATGCAAATCACACAAACCTCAATTACGGCCTCTTGATGTGGTTTGTTTGCAGTCGTTTCTGCCACCTTGGGTTGGTTGTTGGTTGAGGTTTCCCGATGGGTTGGTTGTTGCTCAACCGTGTTGGAAACTTAGTTATCATAGAAATAGGTAAGTTTGTTTTCTCTTGTTTGGTTTGGCCATGTTTTCCTCTTAAAATGTGGCATTTTCTTCTTCTATAATGAAAAGGTAGAGCACCTGCTATTTACATAAAAAAAAAGATCTTGATCTATTGTCTCATAGATGTTAAGAAACCTGACACTCAGCCCATAGATTTGTAAATAAGGTTTATACCTTCTTTTGTATACACCCAACTATATATGTAACATATTTTGAGAAATACCTACATAATACTCCTCGGGAAGAAGAAGAAAACCCAATAGAACTCATCAATAGGAGTCAACTCTCAATACTACAAGCATCTGGCAGACCAACACGTGTATCATCTCTTGTGATTAGACAGTAAAACTAGTCAACTAGTAAAAATGGATAAATTCCGTTCGCCAGACCAATATACTCCTGGCATGAAAGGAATTATTCCTAACATATAAACGATGACAATCAGAAACATGATCCCACAACTTTTTTCTTGGGTAAACATGAAAAATATGACGCTAAATTACTGCTCTCGTACTTTAATCTGGATCAACTCTCAAGAATCAGAATATCTATATAGCTAAAAATGTAACAAGACATAGACCTATCTCCCATACATACTGTTTGCATGGAATAATACAAGATTACCTAACTTTTTTTCTGAATATAGTGTGTATATACTCCACAATGTATTATGAGATAGTTCAACCGGTAAAGTTATGCTTGGAGAGTTTGATCAGATAGACAACAACAGAGCATACTTTCATTGAATGTGAACGCATGGATTTTAATGTTTTTTTTATGTAAAAACTTCTTAGGGGAATTATATTTTGCAATTGTGCATATAGAGATGCATGGTTCCATTTAGTTGCATACATGTAATGAATAATGACTTATTAGAGATAGAGTGCAAAAGGGTGGTGTATCATGTAGTAAGTGGAATTGTTGAATGTGGAAGGTATAGCTAGGAAACGAGGTAGATAATAAATTACATGAGGAAGCGTGGATTTTTACTCTTCGTATATATAGTGGCTTGTTGCTTAGGGATGGGGCCAAGTTGTAGAGTAACCAATACTCAATTCTAGAAGCATTGTAGATTTCTTTTTAGATTATAGCACACGTTGTTGAACTAACATGACATGTGTAGCACATGTTCTTCGCCCCAAATGCGCAAATAAAAACATGACTTGGAGTTCATCAGCATGCATGGCCTGTGTAGTTCCGAGATGAGGGAGGGTATCTCCACACCACGCACACTACATACATCTATATATTGGCCGGGAAATACAGAGAGAAGGTATCGGTCATCTTTATATTAAGCTATACAGCGCAGCTGATTGCAAGTTAAGTAGGAAACAGTTGGTACGTGTAGGAACAGGAATAATGGCTATGGTTAATGCCTGCAGTGACCTGCATGTGCGTGTCCTTAGCCGGAGCCTCGTCAAGGCCTCCGACACCACCATCCAGCCACACATACTGGCCGTGTCGAACCTTGACCTCCTCTATCAGTACGTCCAACTCTCTGCGGTCAGTATCTACCCCAAGCCGCCTACAGCACACTTGAAGGACGTAATCGCAATCTTCGAGTCTGGCTTGCCGTCCTTGCTGAACCACTTCTACCCGTTCGCCGGGCGCGTGGTGACCAACCCGAGCTCTGGCCAACCCGAAGTGCACTGCAACAATCAGGGCGCAGAGCTCGTGATCGGGGAGGCCGGGGTGCCCCTGGGGAGCCTGGACTACAGCAGCATGACCGCGTCGCTGCGGAAGATGCCTGTGCCTTGCGGCGAGGACGGCCTGGCGCTGTCGGTGCAGCTGGTGTCATTCGCGTGCGGCGGGTTCGCCGTGGTGTGGCGCACCAACCACGTGCTGGTCGACGGCAGCGCGCTGGCCTTGCTCGTGCGCGCCTGGTCTGAGCTCGTTCGTTCGGGGACGCTACCGGAGTGTTTGCGGCCAGAACTTGACCGGTCGATGTTGCGTCCCCGTGCGCCGCCCTCGTACAGCGCTTCGGTAAACGAGGCGCTCACCATACTGGACGGGCGACGCCAGGTTAATGCCTTGACCACTGAGCTGAGCTTCGTCGAGCGCTTGTACTACGTCGAGGCCTCCGATATCGCCTGGCTTCGAGACGCCGCGAGCAGCAGCACTGACGATGGTGGAAACAGGCGCGCAACACGCGTGCAGGCGCTGTCCGCGTACCTGTGGAAGGCCCTCGCGGGCATCGTTGCCGGCACGGGTGAAGAGTGTTGCTCCATGTCGTGGAGGGTAAACGGGCGCTGGAAGATCAAGACGCCGGCACTGCAGGCCGCAGCGAGCAACAATTATGTTGGCAACGTTGTGGCCTTGCCCGTCCGGGAGGAGAGTGTGCAGGAGCTTCTGCGCATGCCGTTGCCGGATGTGGCGGCATTGGTGAAGGAGACAATCACAGAGGCATCGTACGACGAGCGTTTACAAGAGGTGGTGGACTGGGTGGAGGATCATAAGCAACCGGGCAGACTTTTCATAGAGACCGCCATGCTCGGCCTAGGGAGCCCCATGCTCAGGGTTACTGCAATAGCCTCGTTCCCGATAGACACTGACTTCGGCTTCGGCCGCGCTGCATTTGAGATGAACATGTCCACTTGTGCGGCTAGGTTGTGCTCAGGGACCGTGCAGATCCTCCCGCACCCAGGGGACGACGGCTCTTGGATCGTCAGTGCCTTAGTGTGGCCGAGGCTCGCAGCCGTGCTCGAGAAAGACATCTTCAAGCCTCTCACGGCAGACAGCCTTGGATTGCATGCTCCGCAGCTCTAGCGCTCTTGTCACTCTTCTGATCGACGTTCTGTCTTTACTAAACTTTTTTTACAATTTGTCTTGTCATTTATTTGGATGATGATGTTGCTGAATAATAATCTGGCCCCACAAAAGACGACGACTGATGACTGCTGTATGTCTCTCAGGAACACCTATATTGTCTTCTGTGCTGGCTTATGTACTCGCATGTGTAATGTGAGAGTATCATTTAATATTTCTAATTCCATATACATATATATGTGTTGTATAATGGACTGTTATATTATATATACAAGAAAAATAAGTGTCTCCGTACTAGATTAATGTCTCTGACATGTCTTATTATTCTTAAGCTAATTTGATTTATTTTGTGATTGTGTGTGCGGGTGAACCAATTTGGATAAGGATTTAACCACTTCTATGTAATAAACACAAACTATCGTCACTTGAAGAATTTTGATTCTTATAGTTTAATTTTCTTAGGAGAATATATTAAATTAATATTCTTGCCTTTATATCGACGAATACATGTAGCACTAGATTATTACATCGAAACTAAGAAACAAAGAAAACCCAGCTATGTCATGGTATTTAAACACAAAGTTTCTATCCATTATTTAACACTATAAAGCAAGTCTATTGGAAAAACACCATCCTTTATGAGCGAAAATCTCCATGGCCACTGCTTTTAGAATTCTAGCGGGCTGTTTTCATCAACAGGCGATCCTCCTCCTTCAGAAAGATGGACTAAAGACGAGTTCAATAGATCTGAATATTAATCTGGCCCCACAAAGGACGACGACTGATGACTGCTGTATGTCTCTCAGGAACACCTATAATTTATTTCGATGATGATGTTTCTGAATATTAATCTGACCTCACAAAGGACGACGACTGATAACTGCTGTATGTCTCTCAGGAACACCTATATTGTCTTCTGTGCTGGCTTATGTACTCGCATGTGTAATGTGAGAATATCATTTAATATTTCCAATTCCATCTCTACACCTTATTAATTGTGGTGAAAATGTTCATGCCAATCAAATTCTGCCGTACGCCCTCTCCCAAGATTCACTCCCCACCCCCGAATCCCCGATCGGGACTGTTCTCAAAAGAGAAAAATCCCCAATCCGGTTCGGTGCCCGCAACTCCTCCCGTACCCCGTGAACGGCTGCCGCACCTGCGTCGTCAAGGGGGTAGCGTCGGGCAGCTTCTTGGCCATGGCCAGGGAGCAGCGAGTTGCTGACCATGCGGGACACGTGGTGCAGCGTGGGCTCCAAGCTCCATGTACCGTCGCACCTTCCCGCCGTTCTCGTACGCGAGCCCGTCCAGGCAGGTGTCCTGGTTCGTCATGGCCGCCGACAGCACGGTCATCACGTGGTCCGCAGTCAGGTGCTTGGCGGAGGAGCCGGCACTGGACGAGTGGAGGTCGGAGATGGTGGCGTCGAGCTCGTCAATGGTGGTGGAAAGGAGCTCCATGCTGTTAGCCATGGCGAGGCAGCCGATGGAGGTCAGGGACTTCCTGTGGAGGTAGGAGGAGCAGTTGGCCTGCATCGCGGTGACCATGCCCTCGGTGCTGTTGACGGGGGTGGCAATCACCTCCGGGAGGGGCTTCTTGTGGAGGTCCAGGATGTTGGCCAGCGTCGACAGGCAGAGGTCCGTGTACAGCGTGCCGCGGCGTCAGCCTCCGCGGAGGGGTAGAAAGAGACGGTTTCATCGGCGGCGGCTATGTTTATGAAGGCGAGAGGCTTGGATTTCAAAAGGTCCCGTATATGCAGCTCGCTTAGGTAAACACACGCTTGGACTGATCAATGATTGCTATTGGTGTGTGTGTGTTTTGTAAGATGGGTAAGAATCATGATTTAGAGGATAGTGTTATAGGAGTTTTAATGTTCAAAATACTGGACAGTAGTTTTAGAAAACTATTGGCTAATAGTTTGATTCAACGGTGGAGATTTAATATCAAAAATCTTATACTACTGACAAGTAGTTTGTCAGACCGAGGGTAATATGGTCAAAGTATAAATTTTAATAACTAGTCCTAATATTATAATATAAAATGAAATTAGTAACATAATAAACATATAATATTAATTAATATAATGGACAATGAGTTCATTATTGTTCTTATCACGATAGGGTTAGGGTCATCTCCTCCTCATTTCGGACTGCTGAGTCTCATGGCTTGTCCTCTCCTCCGTCTCATGAGATTTTCCAGTGGCAGTGGCACGGAATCCACCGGTGGAGTAATCAGCGATGGCGTGGGAGCCGCAGACTGTGAAGGCAGCGACGGTGGCACGGTATCCACGAGTGAAGGAGGAAGCTGCAACGGTGCGGGAGCCGCAGGCAAAGGAGGCTGCCGCCGTGGCATGGGCGGCGGCCTCGATGTGCAGGGGCTGGCGGCACGTGTCTGACAGGTGACGGAGGTAGGTGAGGGCGGCGTGGGATTTACGGATTAAGGAGGCAGTGGTGGCGGTGCCGGCCATGCTCTAGCCAGGGGATAGCGGCGCGGGCCGTGCTGTAGCCAGGGGATGGCAGCACGGACCGAGCGGGTGGAGGAGGAAGGCCCAGAACCCATGGCTGATGGCGGCAGGTCCATCGATCTGCGGCTGGCTCGAGAGTGGCGCGCTCCCGTGGATCGAAGCGGGATGTCTGCCCTATTGGCATCGAGGTCATCACCATCAATGTGGCCAGCTATCCCTGGGGTCCTTCGCATGGATGAGGGCAAAAGTATCGAGCAGCTCCTCTCGTTGAATGGAGTAAGTTTGAATTCAGACTAGACACTTTGCCTTTCCAGATTTCATTTTGCATCTAGTTGAACCATTTTAATTCTGCAAAATTCCTACGAGATGCGTGTTCCAAAAGAAGCCCTTAAATTGTTATACGAATTCATGCTGCCAAATATCTTTAAGGTTATATTTGTAGTAAGTTATTGCAAAAAGACAAAAGATTTGTAGTAAGTTACTCTTACAATCGATATAATTAGACTGCTACAATTGTGTGTTCTTGATCAGGGAGGGAGCATTCTTTTGATTTAATCAGAATTGGAAGGAAACTGGAGTAAGGTACTGTTGTTATTTTGTTGTCATGAGATTTTTATTTTGTCTTATTAACAGATTGGTGAGGTAATTAAAGTTGAAGCCTAATTTGTACTGGAAATTGGCTGCTGAACCAGTATTTTTATTGTTTTTCGATTAGAAATACTAGTTTCTTTGTTTTTGTGATATAATAGCCGTAGTGGCATTTCTCTTTCTTTCAAATTAGATAATGTTCTTCAATTAGTGGACAAATGCAGTATAATTTAGTGGTACAATATGCAGTTTATCATCTGCATGAACACAGTAAAAAGCAACATGTGTAATTCGTATAGAACCGAGTAGTGAAATGACTAGATTTGACAATAACGATGATGCAAATACACTTTACGATCTAATACTAAAGCCATTTAGGCTACCAAACCAGACATGTTGTCTAAATAACATTATGAGATACTATTCCACAATATGGTATCCAGAAGCACTATTCCACAATATGGCATCCAGAAGCGTCTTCTTCCATGTCAGCTTCATCTTCGCTCGACGAGTCTGTGGTGCGTCGTTCAATTTTATTTAGCTCATGGTCAACAAACATAGGCGCTAGTTTCTGTCTAAAATTTTGCATGTCCTCCTGCACAGTAGCAACAAGGAAACAATTGTTATAATGTGACTAATTAATCTGAGGATTCTAAATATTGATATTGCCAAATACCTGTAGCCAACTTGGAGATAGAGTATATCCCGTCCAAATATCCATAAAGTTTAGAAGGAATAATCCGCAGGAAGATCTGAATCATGGTGTTGTATATATTATATAAAAGCAATATATAGTGCACAATCAATTTCACATTACTTTTCTGGTGTTGTATATATTATACAAAACTGTCCAACAAACATGTACCTTGACTTTTTCATAGTCTGGCGGGTACTTAAGAGGGCTCACGGAGAGTTCCAAGTAATAGTCTTCATCGCTGTGTTCTAAATCATCACCTTCGTAGCATAGCTCTACATTTGTTTTTTCTTCATCACGTTCTTCCATGGTCTTGAATTGAGTCTGTAATATAGGAACAAATTAGTTGATCTCTTTGTCTACTGCAGATTAGATCTAACAAAGTCATGCAACTTACATGTTGATTTGTCGTAGGTGTAAGTGGTTCGAACTTGCTTTTTTCCTTCACCGATATCTGCATGGAAGGTGTTCAGGACTATGTCCACCACCTATCTTCTTTGTCGGTTGCGACTTCATCAGAAAAGACCTCTTTGACTTTGAGGATTTGTTCTTCTTCATGGCAACCAAGCTTTGAACGAATAATCTGATAGGATTATTTTTTCCTTATACAATGTGCTTTGTATATATATACACATTTGTTTGGATCCCTTCCCGCATGGACTCTATCTCTTCACGTATATGCACCATACTTAATTCCTATAAGATTATGACTTAATTTTAAAATTCGGCAACAAAGTATTATTATATTAGCTAAATTAAAACAACCATATGTCATAGGCCCATACCTTTTACGTTCATGCATCTATATTTACATATCTGGGTTCTGGTATCCCTCCAAGCATGGACTGTATCTCTTCACGTATACGCACAATACTAAATTCTGGTAAGACTACACCTTAAGTTTACAGCAGCAAAGTATCAATAAAATAAATAAAAGCAACGATATCTCATAGCCCGTATCTGTTATGTCCGTGCTATGATAGTCACATAACACTGTTGCCCCAGAAAATTAAAGAATCAATGAGTTATTTTTGGTGGCATAGCATCATAGTCACATAACACTGTTGCCCCAGAATTTTTTTTCTGCCACAAGATAATCCGATGCCATTCAATATTTGAAGCTGAACACAATCTTCGAGCCACAGTATCACGTGCTTCTTAGTTTCTCACAGCTTACAGTTATGAAAAGAATGCAGCCAAAACAAGTTCACACAGCTTGGTGACTAGAAGAATCTGGTCTCAAAATTAGAAAAAAAGACACAATCAAACTATTTTTCTACGGAACTCCCTCTTGTGGTGTCATCTTGATCTTTAAAATCTGAACAAGCTCGATGTACAAAGGATATGGATGATGCCTTTCTTCACCAATAACTTGATCTTACCTGCACAGATCACTTCTAGTAAGAGCATGACGTTTTATTATAGTGTAAACCTCAGCTCACTTGCAGAAATTGATGTCCACATAACAATAAAAGTAGTAAACCCTGGAAGACAACAACAAAAGAATCAACATTCAGTCAACAGAAAAAATCAATGTAAATGGATCAATCCATGGCAAATTCGAGTTTCAATTTGGATTCTTTTCCTATATTGTAGCTCATAAAGCAACTTTCAAATAGTCAAACTTTGCATCCGTATGGGGCTGTTGAAACTAAGCACTTAATTTGGTTTACAAAAAGGAAAATAAAATTATCTCATTACCTACATGATACGACAAAACCCTGCAAAGTCAACCCCTCAACATTCTTTTCTGTTGCATTCTTTCTCAAAAACTTCTCAATCTCCTGTTTGTTCGTGGAGCACCTTCAATAAAGCCCGATGTCCCTTGTTACAAAAGCCACGAAAATGATCGATCTGATTAGACCATACATGAGTACTGGTAACTCTATCAACTGAAAATGTATTATCAGCATGTATTATCCACCTGACCATGATACAACAAGGAGGGATGGTACGCAGGCCGAGAGACCTCAAAGCGGTAAAAATGTGACCACACGAAATGCCTTCACACTCTAGCGAGATGACACTAAATCCTTTCAAGTGTGCATACGAATTGTAGAACACATAGAATTGTTTATCAGATGTAAAGGTCTCATTTACCATACCATTATACTCCTCCATATCCTCCAAGCTAACATATCCCTCACCACCATTCATGTTGTAGGATTATGACTGAAAGCAGAAAGAAATATCATGAAAAATTCAGATTGTTATATCTAAGCAATAATTCATGCTATCTTAATTAAAAAAAAAACAATCATGCTGACTACTAAATCCACACGTACATTAAATAATACTACTTGATCAGCATGCATAAACAATAGCAATGACCACAAATGGAAACGCATGTTTATTTTATAAATAGGCATTTGTCGATGAATGCATTAGTACAGCCAAATAACTAGAAGACAATTTCTGATCGCTGAATGCATTAGTACAAATAGGCATTAGGCAATGAACCAGGACACATGCATTAGTACAACCAAAGAACCAAAACCAATATCTGTTTATAAATTATAAACAACTCTGTCGACAATTGGACATCAATCGTACAGCATGCATAAACAACTTATTCTGGTAAATTAACACATTCAGGGCATAGGTGCACACAAATTAGACTGGCAACAAAGAAACAATCAGAACATAATGAACCATCCAGAGAATTCTGATATTTTGAAAATGAAGGATAGGAATACAGCTTCTCTACAATCACCGAAAGTGAAGCACCCACCTCACCTGAGACTAAGATTGGAGGAGGAAGTGTAGGAGATCCAAGCCTCGATGAAGCGAGGCACCTTCAGACCTGCACGTATACGGATACATCAGCGAGATGACACCGGATCGAAGAAATGACAACTAATCGGAAATGAAATTAGTGCTCACCAAGAATGGAGCGGCACCGCAGGGGAAGGGGATGAGGGCGTCTCCGACGTTGTGGCGGCGCTAGGGGAGGCGATGAAGGCGACTCCGTCGTTGGCGGCGCTGGGGAGGAGAGGAACGTCGTCTGCGATGTAGGCGCCGCGGGAACCCGGGGAAGCGAAGGGGCGTCGTGCGCGGGGGCAGCGGAATGGCAGCAAGGCGATGCGCCGTGCCGGCACGGGGGCAGGGGAAGAGGGAGGGGCGCCGTGCGCTAGAGACAGGGGCGTCGTGCGCGGATGACACGGGAAGGGGAGCGAAGTCGCGCGATGGCGGCGGCGTCGATGCCGTTTGCGGTAGGGGCGAAGTCCGGCGGCTTGAACGCTGTTGGCGGCGCGGGGGCACGGCAGGGTGACCTGATCAATGGAGTTCTGGGCCATTTTCAGTCTGGACTGGGCCGCACAATTTGATAGCGATCAGTCCGATAGCATTTTTTTCTAAAATACATAAATTATTAATTAAACAGTACAATTACCATGATACTTTTAAACTACTGGCCAGTAGTTTTAGATAATTACTGATAAGTATTTTGAACAATAAAACTCCTCTCTAGCGCTAATGGTACACTATCAAGATTTTAGTCTTGTAAATACTTAACACTAAAGTTTCAAACTAAGTTCTTAGTCGGTGCATGTCCACTATGCATACATGCTGAAGAAAAAGCTCTTATGCGTATTGTGAATCTCATACTTTTATGCATGCCATAGAAGAACACGGGCTCCTATAGTCTTATCAGTGTAGCAAGTAAGAGCCTGTAATGTCTAAGCGTAAGTCAGTTTCTAGAACCCAGGTGATCCTTCGTACTAATGATCACATCATCCATTAATGCAATTTCAATTCTGACATGCACATACTGACAAGTGACAAATGATTTTTTCTGTTGCAAGAAATAAATGAATGAAAAGCTGGAAACGATAATTAATCTGATCCAGTAAACAAAGGCTCTTGCCTCCACCACTCGAGCTGACCAGGAGTTGCAACCCTGCTTCCCCCCCCCCCCCCCCCCCCCCCCCTTCTGCTCTCGGCGACAACGACGAGGACGAGGACCATAAGGAGCGCGCTTTCACAATGACGGATAGGGTCCTCGTGTGCCCGACCTAGAAGATGACAGTGATGCAGCACTCTGGTCCTACGCCTCGGACATAGCCCCGCCCTTCTCATGGCAGAAGCTTTGGCTCGTCATGAGCCTGGGTTCCTGATGAGCATCGCTTTGGTGGACCCGGCAACCTAGAGGTGGACCTGTAGGCGGGCATCATGGCCGGGGATACGATGAGGTGGTTGTTGTTATAGGCCTGCATGTGCAGCTTCTTGTAGCAGGCCTCGCTGAGCTACGCCGCGATGAGTACCCTGGTTCGGCGTGACTCACGCTGTTGCCCATGGCAAAGGTGGGCATGGTCGATGCCAACATAGAAGAGGTCATCGAACATTGGGAGCAGCATCACCATGAAGATCCTCAGTACGTCTAAATTAGAGATATTTTATTGACTACTTGATAGTTGTGATTTTATCTAATATTTTATCGATAATGACTTTGTCCTCCATCAATTTGCTTGCTATCAACATTGACTTTGCTATTTATTTCTGTTTTATTTATGTTTGTCTATGATACTAACAAAGTATTTGTGCCTTGTTATGGGCTTTAAAAAATATATATGAGAAACTATAAGCATCCATATTTCTATAGATAGGGAACTAAAACCATCTCAATGTTGAAGTAAAAAGGAAGACTGAACCAAAAGGTAAGTAATTAGAAAAAGAGTTTGTAACTCTACACAAAGAGATGATGGTATCCTAAGCATCTAATTCTAGAATAAATATCACATAGAGGTGAAATGATGGCTACTTTCGGCCCCAATGAATGTCGGAAGAGCTTTGATGCTATGAGACTAGGACCTTCCACGAGGTGATCAAGTACGAGATCAAAAAGCGATTTCACACATAAAGATCAGTCTAATAAAGAAAGTTTTCAATATAAGAAAAAGATAACCAAAGCGGGCATAGTTCTATATTAGTGTTTGACTGGAATGAAGCTAGAACCTTGCTAACTGAAGGCGCCCATGTCCAAACAAATTTGAACTAGTGATATTATTTGTATACTTGTTTCATCAAGAACAATACACAATAAAATTTTTATATTACATTTGTACATAATTATTTTAATATTTATATGTAAATAATATATATTATTATATCCGTTACAACGCACGGACACTTTGCTAGTATACATATATGTGCTGTAATGGACTGTTATATTTTATATACAAGAAAAATAAGTGTCTCCGCACTAGATGATTGTCTCTGGCCTGTCTTATTATATTCTTATTAAGCTAATTTCATTCGTTTTGTGATTGTGGGCGAGTGAACCAGTTTGGACAAGGATTTAACCACTTCTATGTAATAAACACAATAAGCTATCGCCACTTGAAGAATTTTAATTCTTAAAGTTTAATTTGGCAAGCCACAACTATGCCAAAAACAATCATAAAATAAGAGGCAACTGCTGCGAGGAAATGTTCTTTAATAACATGCTGTGCTTGCACTACAACAAAAATATACAATAGCGACAGTTTAAAACACACTGTAGCAGCAGGTATGCCCACCCGCCGCTACACAAACGCAGCTAAAAAAGAAGATCTAAAGTCGTGGACTTTTTGACAGCCAAACAAACCACTGCTGTAATGTCCATAGTAGCGGCGGGTAGCAATGTCACCCGCCGCTACCACCAACCCAAAAAAATAAAAAAAAAACCATTCGCATCCGAGCCCGTCCAAGCCCATCCACGGTCCCGAATGTGCTGTGCCACCACAGAGACGGGGCTGACCGGATCCGTCCACTGCGCGCCACTGGTTGCACAGGAAACTGCTAGATCTGGGACGCCAGCAATGACCGTGGACCCGCTTGCCCGTGGAGGAGGGCGGCTCGGTGCAGTGTGCCAGGAAGAGGGATGAAGGTGTTGCTGCGGTCACGTGTGTAGCCCCGCCCGAAGCCACCGCCCCGCGGGGGGGGGGGGGGGGGGGGAGGGAGGAGGGCGACTCGACGCCCAGGGCGAAGGGAGAAGGGAGACCCGATGCCGTCCACATGGAGGAGGGAGGAAGGCAGCATGCCAGCATCCGGTCGGACCTGTGTGCCTGGGAGCTGCCGCTGACTCGCCAGGCCAGATCCGCCCGTGTGCACGTCGACGTCGCACGCTAATGCACGGGGCTGCACCGGATCTGCCTGATGCGCCACCACTGGACTCCACCACTAGGGGCCCCGCCGCCGCACGCCACTGCCCGGGGCCGCGCCGGATCCGTCCGGCCCACCGCTTCTCGCTGGCGCTCCTCGCCGGAGAAGGAGAGTTGAGCGGCATCTAGGGAAGAAGAGGGAAGGAGGAGGCGCCGGGAGGAGGAGGGGAGAGGGAGGATCGAGGCGGCTCACGAGCTGGAAGGAGAGGGAGGGAGGCGGGCGGAGGAGAAGAAAGAGAAGACAAATTAGGGTTTGGGAGGACGGAGGGGCTTGCGTGCTGGTTTTATTTAATTGAGTTGGACCAAATGGGCCGGTTAATATTTTTAGCAGCGGATCAAATAATCATCCGCCTCAAAACATGATTTTTGGTGATGGTTGGCAATGTCAACCGCCGCTAAAAATCAAGAAAATTAGTGGCAGTTGATATTATCAACCGTCGCTAAAAATCAATAGCCGCTAAAAATCAATTTTTAGAGACGGTTGACAATGTCAACGGCCGCTAAAAATTATTTTCTCACTGTAGTGGCGGTTTTCTTTATACCTACATCATTTTATATGACGCCGCTAAAAATCATTTTTGTGGTACTGTTGATGGATTTGGAAAACTATTCGTCAAGCTATGTGTTTGCACATGCCACTGTATGGCAGTTTGCTAATTAAACATGAGTTAATTAGATCTATGTGATGGAACTTTCGTCTTGTTTGAAATATGGCACTAAATAAATTATGTCAAACTGGCCGGACTAGTGGTGCCATCACATTACGCCTGTTACTTGAAGCATGGCATTATGCAAAACTTTGGACCCAATTTCCCTCAAGTTCTTCATTTGCCCATCGATTTCCTCTTCATCATGTCCATGGTCGAGCGGCTCCAATGACCCAATCCCTCCACACAACCTCCATGGTCGAGCTGCTCCAGTGACCCAATCTTTCCACACAACCTCCTTGATCGAGCTCATATGCAGTTTAAAGAAGCTATGCCACGAGTTGTCAAAAAAAAAAAGCTATGCCACGGTGCTATATATCTCCACATATTCCTCCTGCAGCAAGCACAAGGAGCTCATGCGCGATGCTGAACCCAGGTGCTTAGCACCGAGAGCCATAGCCACCGCTTTAAAACATAACCTGACACCTCACACACACCCTCATCGATAAGTAATCATAAAAGTCCTTTGTCCACCATGATTAATATGGTCTTGCGCACATCATTGGCTTCTTTCCCCTCTGAATCTGCGGCTATGCAAATGTAGAAAGCCTTTTCCCAGTAGGTCGGTCAGTATGTCCTTCCCTACCCTACAAGCATGAAATGACAGATGGTAGAGTCACGCATTGGCTGATGTCTTGAGCAGTTGTATAGGATTAACCTATTGTTTCGGCGGCCGCCGATATATATTGCTACTAGCTCCATAGGTGAGAGAGCAAAAGTGAGGGAGAGAGGGAGTCAAGAAACCAAATAGAGATTGTGGGCTCAGACTCTTGAGTTCGCCTGAGAGATCGAGTGGATGAATAGAGGGAAAGGGAGTGGTAGAGACTGTTTAGGTGTTAGAGAAAGAAGACAAGCGTATGTCTATCCGATACATGTAAAACTACAAGCAAAATACATACAACAATGGCATGTTTCTAATTTTGGTGAAGTTATAGTGGCACCACACCATTATCATAGACTTTGGTGGTAGTTTTAAAATGAAAGCAAAAGTTTAAAGACATAATTAACGCATTTGTAATAGAACCGTCTTACCACGGAGATGGCTCCATTCCAGTATCTTCTCGGGTGACGACACGCGCTGTGATGCCTAATAGTACAATACATGACATAATAATATAGTTACAACAAGATCATAGATAGAGTAGAGTTTACATAAATCCGAATTTAAGTTACAAACCAGAGTTTTTAGAAAATGCGGAAACGAAATAGTCTAACAATATAAATAGCTCGATAGAATAGCTAAGATACAATCGTACTCTCACGACGATACACATAGGACCTCCGGTCATGTAGATGTACTGCCCAAAACACCGTACCGGCAATCAACATGCTACTCCTCCTCGTTGTCAGTGCAAGGCTCCCATTCTATGTTCTAGCAGTCAGGGCGTTGGCCTTCCTAGTGGAACCTACCACCACAGTGGCAGTCTTCATCCTGGTCATCTAAAAACCACATAGAATGTCGCCCTGAGTAACTAATTTACTCAGCAAGACTGACCCGACAAAATGGCTATCTACAGCCGACTCCTAGACATGCATAGGCTAAGGGTAGGGTTTATGTTGCCAAGAAGCCAGCCTAAGCGTAAATTCTTAGTTTTCAAGTTTTAGCATCAAGCTAAGTTGTCATGGAAAATGATAAATTTAATTTGCACTATAACTACCACAATCATGGTTGCAATACAATTAATAATAATTCCAAACAGCAATCTTAAACCCATTCATCATATTAATGGCTTCCGACATTGTTCTGGAGCAGCGATCAAGTGGTACTCATTATTATGAGGGGCAGCGACTCGAATCGATTTACAACCTGCAGGAGAAACCTGCTTGCATGATCCATACGTGCTTCATGTAAGCCGCATGGAGCAACCTTTCACATACGGTACTGCAGGGTCTTCCGAGCCTGGCTCCTTCGAGAATTGTCCCCTACGTGATGGGTCCCATACCGCCATCCGTAGGTAGATTCCTCCCTCCTCTCATCCCCAGTTCCACCTTAAGAAGTAGGGTATCTTCCGTCCAAGCAGTAGTCACAGCTATATCGGTTTACTGGGCCCATAATTCCAGCATGCAAATAGTACGTTCAAACATGACCTCATAGGACCGAACACGAGGCGTAGCCTTAGGTGACTCGGACGGGGCTACCTCCTTGAAGACAAGTTGTCCTTCCCTTTCCCCCTAGTTGCCCGCCCGGTCTTCATTTGTTATCCCATCCAAACTTTCCTTCAGCCGATATCATTCCCACATGTTATTATGTCCTAACCTATGAGCGGTCTCCATACCACTCGATGAATGGTCATCCTAAATTAAGTAGAGCAACTACCATCCTGAGGCTATCATCAGTTAGGGGACCTATTGCAATTCTAGGTTTTCAAACAACCCCTATAATCTTAATGCACAAACAAGCCTACATTCCTAGCTAGTGATTAAAGAGAAAGGTAAAACTGGTGGGATGCACCGGGGCTTGCCTTGAGTATGCTCCTAGTTAGCAGAATCACTTCCTTTTTGCCCTTCAGGCTCCTGCTCTGGTCCTGCTTCCAGGTGGTTCACCTCGTGACCTATATGATGTGGATGATGCGATGCATGTGATTGAGTTTTGATTCATGGCACTTCCTCAACAAATATGTTATAACGACAATAATTCATGAAGAAATGAGTGGGGTGCGTTGATTAGTTCAGTAGTAGACACATAGAATCAAGACATAAAATGGGCATGTTTAGTGTATTTTCTTCACGGACTTCGGTAAATAAGAGTAGTAATTTGGCATAGAAGTACGGGGTGTTGTCCATTGAAAATGCTACCCAGCCTTAACTATTTTTATGGGATTATCGGGTTTTGGAAGGAAGTTAATATTTTAGCATGGTTCTAGACGTCATTTGCTTATGGGTGATTTACTATAAATAGTAAATATCAGGGGTGATCTATCGGCCAAGTTCCACTTACATGCATTGAGCCATTAAATTTTTATTAATTAGACGAGGTAAGAAGTTAAATAATTAATTAGGGATAAAATATAGAGAACTAATACTTGCCACTGTGCAGGATATTTAGGCATGACATACAAGGATTAACTACCAAGTTTCAGTAACTTATCAATTACAAAGAAATACTTATAAGTTATTTAGTGTGTGGTTCATTTAACTTAGTTCTGATAAAGATACTACCATGCAATGGAATTAAGCATTGTTATAAAATAGGACATGCCTAGGGGAACTCAGAGATATTTAGTTTGCTTAAAAATTTCTCATAACAAATTAGTTATGCATTTCACAAGCTAACTGGAGTTTTCTGGAATTAATAAATCAATGAAAAAGTCAAATGGCCCACAACCAATCAGGTTTGAGCCACACAGCGGGCCACAGCGCAAGGGGGGCCAGATCCAGGCGTGGCCACACCAGATCTGGGGCCGTGTGGCCCACCGCTCGGTCACGCCAGAGCCAGGTGGCGCCGCCACCGGAAATCGGCCGGCGTCGGCCTACTAGGCTTTGAAACTAGCCATTGGGTGAGGAGACACATGCCACGCTCGGGGTGGGGTCGAAGGGAGGCGGGGTTCACCGGAGCGGCTGGCGGTGAGCGACGGAGGTGGAGGATGGGGGTCGGTGGCGCTCGGCTTCTTGGGGGCAATGGTGATCGTCGCGCGGGCTAGCGGAGGGTGGAATCGGGAGCGGAGGTCGAAGCACGCCCGTCTCATCGATGGATCCATGCCACGGTGGCTCGGAGCGGCGGTGCACGAGCTCGGCCAAGCTCGTGGCAATGGCGGCGGGGCTGGTTTCGGGTGAGGAAGAAGAGCAATGAAGGGAGGGCCAAAAGGGGGAAAATGGGAGGTATAGAAACCGGGGCGACCAGGCCTCGGTTTTGCCCAGGTCGGGCCGACCGAAGGCTTCCCGTCGGTGCCCGGATGCCATGTGGCGCATCAGCACCGGTCGCCCGGCCCCGCGCTGGAGGAGGAAGAGAGGAAGGTGGCTGACATGTGGGACCCACTCCCCTTTTCTTTTTTGTTGGTTTTTGAAACATCACCTATTTCATAATTTCATATGTTTAAAAGTATTGACCCTATGCAAAATCTAAAAATATGAGCGCATTCACCAAGATGTGCTTGAATTTATAAAAATGATAAAGCTCTATGTTTGCAATTCGAATTTAAATGAGAAATTTTCAAAGAGGGGCAGTGTTTGACCTGTTTGACATTTATTTGGGGTATTAAGTAATGGAATAAAAATCTGAGAATTTCCTCAAAATTCTAATTGATCATGACCAATAACATATAGTTTTGGTAGGGGTGACCTATGTTGGAAAGTTGGGACTTGTAGTTTAAATGTCATTCAAATTTCCTTGAATTTGGTTTGAATTGGGCAAATTTCAGTTTAACCTCGCCACACGTTTATTTTCTTGGTGATTCTAACCCTAATTCGGTAGCATGGGTGTCACAGCATTAAAAATTTATAGTTCTGACAGGTGATTTAATGGTTTCATAAATGTACTATAACATCACATAAAGTATCATTAAACGTTCCAGTTCTTCTATCCCCTTCGCCTTTATAAAATATAGACCACATTTTTCCAGCCATCGTGCATTTTGTTATTCCTATCTAGCCATTTGTTTAACCTTCTGCAACTATTTTTGTGCACCCGGACATGAGGGGAAGGACATAAGAAGAAAAGTGTGCCTTTATAATATGGAAGAGAAAACAAAGATGGTACTGGTGTAAATGAAGACGTACTGAAAGATCATTGACAAGCTTTGTCTATCCTACCGTTTCACTTAAAATGAATTTTGAATTTTGATTTCTATAGTATAGTGTTTTCATAACGTTCACAAACTAAATGTCCTTCTACACAACACCACAGTTCATTATAGAAACTCATTATCATTCACTAAATGTTGCTTTACCATCGTATTATAGAAACTCATTATCATTCACTAAGTGTTGATAAACTTTTAAGGCCAATTGCATATTGACCAACGGTTTGAAGCCTAATGGTGGTATCGATACAAATTTTCAAATTTTGCATTTTTACCATAACATTTTGAGTCCGAACCTGCAGCTTACCATGAGTCCATCTAGTGTCCATAACGGTGTTAACTTTGTTGTAAAAAGATGAACTTGCCCTTTGCAATTTTATCACATTTTTTTATTTTACCATGAGTCCATCTAATTGCCCGATTTTAAAATGTATATTTTATCAGATTTTGAAAAAAATTAAAAAAGAATACTATGCACTGAATAAAATTTTGAGAAATAAATTTTAAGTTTGGTTAAATTCTAGATCTGGCTTCCCACGGAAGGAGGTGAACGAAGAGGGAGATGACGGAGGGCACGGGGGTAGGCCAGGACGCTGCCTCGGCTTCCCCATGAGGACTCCTGGCCGGAACCTGCCTCCGCTCGAGTTCGCCCACACCGATGGCAGAAGGAACAACATATGGGGTCCACTGGTGACAGCACTCCAACAGCGGTGTCAGTAGCGGTAGCTCGAGTAGGTTCCGATGGCGATGACTCAAGCTCTAGTAATAGCTCGTGCAACTCCTGCAGGTGTGTAAGGACCGAAGGCCTACTAAGAGGGGGGGGGGGGTGAATCGGTAGCCAACCACAAATCCAAAATCCAACTACTTCAGTTTCACACCAATAGAACCTAACAATCGTTGCAACCTAAGCAATTCTAGTAGGTCAAGACCCTATAAATGCTAGTGTTTATGATGAGTGCACAATGAGGAAGCTAAACACACTAGCCTATGCAAGCCACAAGTCACCCTATCAACTATAGCACATAAATGCAGAATAGTAAAGAGAGGTCAAGAAATGCTCATGATTTTTTCCCGAGGTCTCGAAAGGATGGCGCCTTCCCCTACTCCTCGTTGTACCACTCCCACCAGAGTTCCGGTCCCTCCAACCACCAATATGGAGTTCTCGCCCATGGGTCCGCAATCACTCCCCGAGTAAAGATATGGTGGGCATCACCGTTGCCACCAAGGCACAAGCTCGCCTCCTTGAGAACTTGCTGGACTCCCCGAGTGTAAGGTTCATGACCATTGAGGTCACCCCAAGGTATGTGTTTTAGTGATGAATTATAAACATGAAATGTGACTAATATCTACACAAGTGTTGTCTGTGTAGGAAATCTTTTCTACTCTGTGATGATTGTTGACGTAAGCCTTGACAATTGATGACAACGATCACAAACATAGAGGCTTGATGAGCTTGATGGAGTCCAAGGGTTGATGAAGATGGATCAAAGCTAAGGAAAAGCTATGGAGCAAGTGTTGGGTACACTTGTCTAGTTGTTAGGGCTTTGAGTCCATAGGAAAAACCAGACTATCAAGGGGGTCTAGGTCATTCTCTTAGATCATGTCTAGTCGGTGATGTGCAAGGTTGTTCGGTGAAATCGTAGGCACTAGGTGATAGTGGAGAAGCCAAGGAGCTATTCGGAAAAGCCGAGAAACAAAGTCAAGCGAGGACGAGGTGTTTTAGCTTCTGGACAAAGTGACCAGATAGAGAGGTCAGTGGTGACTGGACTGTACGTTCACTAAGAGGTTTTGTCCGGAGACTACAGCGAGTAGCGAGGAAACTGCCAAGTCTGGGATGTCCTAGTGACCGGACGGTCCGATCTAGTGACCGGACAGTCCAGTCAGTAGGAGAAGGACTGGGGCAACGAGGAAGCAAGCGTCGAAATGTTTCTGGCCTAGAGAGGAAAACGGACCGTACGGTCCGGTTAGTACATGATTTCAGCAGCACAGAGCCATTGGGGCTTGGGATTGCAGTGATCGGACGGTCCGCTCAGGCAGTGACCGGACAGTCCGGTCAGTAGGCCCAGAAAGCTTATTTTGTGGAGCAACAACTAGTTTGAGGTTGGGAGCCTATATAACTTTGTTGCTGGGGTCTTTGTGACCCCTCTTGGCCAGTGGAATACCTGAGCATTTGGTAAGGTCCAAGTGGAAAATAAGAGAGCACAAGGAGAGGATATTGGATATCTTGAGAGTGCTTGTGAGAGTAACAAGGAGCAATCTTGTACATCTAAGGCTAGAGTGTCCTTGAGGGTGTGATCTAGGTTGTTACACTTGGTCTATGGTGACACCTAGACCGGTCAGGTGTCGGTGATTGAGCCTATCATGATTGGTTGTGAAGGTCGTCACACATTTGTACATGGTTTGAGCCTGTCGTTGAAAGGGGCATCGCAAGTGAGCACCTGTGTCGGGTCGGGGAGTCCGAAAAGTTCTCGAGGGAGGCGAGCTTGTGCCTTGGTGGTAGCGGTGACACACACCATGTCTTCACTTCGGGAGTGATTGCGGGCTCATAGGCGAGAACTCCACTTGGTGGCGGAAGGGACCGAAACTCCAGCGGGAGTGGTCCAACAAGGAGTAGGGAAGGCGCCATCCTTTCGAGACCTCGAGAAAAATCATGAGCCATCTCTCACTTTGATGCATTCTTTCCCCATTTACATACCATTCTATTCATCCTTTTGTGTTTTCCTTGCTCTAGTTGATCACCTTGTAGACTTGCATGAATAGACTTCTTTATTTGCTACTTGTGCTTAGCTTTCATTTGATCACTAGCATGTGTAGGAGTTGTATTTCCTTGTGTTATCCACTAGTATGCTTAGGTTGTTGTTCCTTTCATAGGTTCATTATCTTGCTAGTGTGGTTACCACTAGAATTGTTATAGGAGTTAATTGAGTGGTCGGTTTTGGAAATTGGTGAATTTGGTACATAGTGCGAGTTCCCGATTCACCTCCCCCCTCTTGGTCACTCAGTCCTTTCAAGTGGTATCAGATCTAATTGCTTATTATAAGGCTTAACCGCCTTGAGTAGTGACCGTATTGAGTTGGGATGTCATCCCATTCGGGGCCGGGTCATGGTTCATCGAAGGATCGCTTTAAAAGCTACCTAAATGCCATAATCCCGGATGAGTTGATGGATACTCTTGTGGACTTTGCCAATACCTTCACCAATAACCATGTGTATGATGATTGTGATGATTGTGTGGATGTGCCTAGTACTTGTGAGTGCCTAGATTCTTCTAGTATTGACTTGATAGGTTGCTCTACTACTGTACCTAATGTGATTGATAATGATGTGTCTCTTGATCTTGCTTGCTCCTCTAGCATGGACAAAAGTTTGTAAAATATTTCAAAAAAAAACTAATGAGAGTTGAAGTGGACATGTTACATGCTGACAAAAAAATTTGAGTCCAAATATAAATGTATTTTTGGAGATACAAAAGAAAGAAAATGAATTGAAATATTCGGACGCCTTCTTAAAGCTAAAACCTACTCCCAGGCCATGACTGCCAAACCAGCAGAGGATAGCGGCCGAGCGCCAATCCAAAACAAATTGGGCCGCCGAGCGCCAAACGAAAAAAGTTGGATGAAATGACATTTCTCAGCAAGTATTTTATGACCTCTAGTCTGCTGTGCAAAGGCTATTTTGGTGAATGTATTTTAGGACCGGATCGATACAAACCTGCTTCTAAAAGTTCCGAGTGAGTCCATTCCCAGGTCATGTTTGGGGTTCGCCCCCAGTCCCTAACCCTAGCCACTGCCACCGATCTCCTCTCCATCAACCACCGCTGTCGATCTCCTCTCTAGCAGCCGTCGCCACTGACCTCCTCTCCATTAGCCACCACCGTTGACCTCCTCTCCATCACCCCTCAGGCACCTATCTCCTCTCCATCAGCCGCCAGCTACCTTTCGGGTTCACCTTTGCCACCGGCGCCATGTCCTTTCTGCCAACCCTAACTGTAGCTTCCGTCTCCACCGCCGGCACGAAGTCTGGGATGCTCTTGTAAGGATCATGACCATTGAGGTCACCCCAAGGTATGATGCTTTGGTGATGAATGACAAACATGAAATGTGACTAATAACTACACGAGTTTTATGAGGGTATGGAACCTTATCTACCTTATGATGATTGTTGACGGCGGCCTTGGCGATTGATGACAATGACCACAAGCATGGAGGCTTGATAAGCTTGATGGAGTCCAAGGGTTGATAAAGATGGATCAAAGCTAAGGACAAACTATGGAGCAAGTGTTGGGAACACTTGTCTAGTTGTTAGGGCTTCGAGTCCATAGGAAAAACCGGACAATCAAGGGGGTCTAGGTCATTTCTCTTAGGTCATGTATAGTCGGTGATGTGCATGTATGCTCGGTGAAATCACAAGCACTAGGTGACAGTAGAGAAGCCAAGGAGTTGTTCAGAGAAGCCGGGAAACAAAGTCAAGCGAGGATGATGAGTTTCAGCTTCTGGACGAAGTGACCGAACAGAGGGGTCAGTGGTGATCGGACTGTACGGTCACTAAGAGGATTGGTCTTGAACTTTTAGAGGGCAGCAAGCATTCTGCCTGTGCTGGAAGCCGTAGTGACGGGACGGTCTGGTCTGTATGGGTTCACACAAGGAAAAAGTGGAACAATGCCAAAATGTTTCTAGACTAGAGAGGGCAACAAATCGTACGATCCGGTCAACTGACCGTGTGGTCCGGTCAGTGGAGAAATCAGCAGGGGCAGAGCCATTGGAGCTGAAGACTACAGTGAACGGACGGTCCGGTTAGGCAGTGACTGGAAAATCCGGTCAATTGGCCTAGAAAGCTGATTTCGTGGAGCAACGACTAGTTGGAGGTTGGAAGCCTATATAACTTATTACTGGGTCTTGGAGACCTCTCTTGGCCAGTGGAATACCTGAGAGCATTTGGTAAGGTCCAAGAGGAAAAGAGGAGAGCACTAGGAGGAGATATTGCATATCTTGAGAGTGCTAGTGAGAGTAACTAGAGCATTTTGCACATCTAAGGCTAAGGTGTTCTTGAGGGCGTGATCTAGGCTATTACTCTTGCTCTATGGTGAGACCTAGATCAGTTAGGTGTCGATGATCGATCCTATCATGATTTCTTGTGAAAGCCGTAACACGTTTGTACACAGTTTGAGCCCGCCGGTGAAAGGGGCATCAATAGTGAGCGCCCGTGCCGGCTCGGGGAGTCCGACAAGTTCTCGAGGGAGGCAAGCTTGTGCCTTGGTTGCAGCGGTGACGCGCACCATGTCTTCACTCCGGGAGTGATTACAGGCTCGTTGGTGAGAACTCCACCTGGTGGCGAGAGAGACCGACACTCCGGCGGGAGTGGTCCATTGAGGAGTAGGAAAAGTCGCCATCCTTCCGAGACCTCGGAAAAAAATCATGAGCCATCTCTTACTCTAGTCCTTACTTTGATGCATTACTTTCCGTATTTACATACCGTGCTATTCACGCTTGTGTGCTTATCTTGCTCTCGTTTACCTTGTAGACTTGCATGAATAGGCTTCTCTACTTGCTAGTTGTACATAGCTTTCACTTGATCACTAGCATGTATAGGAGTTGCTTTGGCTTGATTGATCACCCTCGGGGCCGAGTCATGGCTCATGGAAGGATCGCTTTAAAAGCTACCTAAATGCCATGATCCCGGATGAGTTGATGGATACTCTTGTGGTCTTTGCCAATACTTTCACCGATAATCATGAGTATGATGATTGTGTAGATGTGCCTAGTTCTAGTGACTGCCTAGATTTCTCTGGTGATAACTTGATAGATGCTCTACTAGTGTGCCTAACGTGATGATTGATGATGTTGGTTCTCATGATCTTGCTTGCTCCACTAGTATGCCTCTTTATCTTGCTAGTGATTCACTTGTTGAGGAGTTCTTTACTTTCCATGCCAATGATAATGAGGACTTACTTGACTCTTATTCTCTTGTGAGGTATTGTCGACAAGATTGAAGAAAATGAAGAATCTTTCAAGCTCCCCAAGATTGTGATAGTCGAGAAGATCCTCTCCTTGCTCCCTCTCCTTGCTCCCTAGTAGCAAGCTCTTCTACGTCACCCTTGATCTTCTTATGGAGAAGAATCTCTCCATCGAGGACGTGATTGGGTTGCTTTTTGAGGATGAGGAGATCACCACAAGCTAGAACAGGGAGAAGACTTCCAAGGAAAACAATGGAACATCTTCAAGCAAAGGGAAAGAAGTAGCTTCGAGCTCAAACTTCTTTGACCCCTCCACAAGATTGCCTTGCAACAACTTCTACATCCCCTTCAAATCAAGACCTTCACCAACCTCATAATAAAGCGCTTCGTCAAGCTGTACCTCAAGTGCCATTCCAAGTTCTACTCCAAGCACTTCGGGTGGACCACGCATTGGTGTAGGGGGGGGGGGGTGCCAACACAAATTCTCACTCGATCATTTGAGATGATCAATCTCACCACTACAGCTTCGGCGCCCCCACTTCCTCCACCTCCTCCACAACAAGATCATCTCTGGCATCTTTGGCGAGCTCACCAATAGGATCTCTTCTTTCAACTTGGTGAATTTGTGAGAAATCTGAATGATGACCTTAGTGATACTCTCTTAAGCATCTATGATCTTGTATGTAGGATAAACTCCTTCAAAGGTCTTCAGAGGATTGCACCACGTGAAGTGATTGACAAGCTCCTCCAACAAATCACACTCTTGACAGGGGGTTCTTACTTGAGGAGGTAGGCACAAGAAGGCATGAGCTCTTAGTTGAGAGGGCAATCGAGATGATACTCGTGCTCCACTCAGAAGTGGGACATGTGCTTGAGCACATCATTGGCCTCTATGATCCTCCCTATTAATACATTGACCTCAACAATGTGCACATGGGGGATGGTCATGGACACTGGAGGTATCGTGCTCCTCACTATCCCATCAGGAGGAGACTTTAGGAAGGGATTGCAAGAATCCCTATCTATGAGGATGGTCTTATCATTCGGCATGATGAGGTTAGTACTAGTCAATAAGGTAATTATTTGGATACTGTTGACACTAGAATTTGGTAATTTCCAGCTGCTCATCATTGTGCCGAGATTTGGCAATCCAAGGAGAAGTAAATGGTGATGAGGAAGGCATGATAGGATTGAACGCATGCACAAGGGAATTGTAGATGGCTGGACTCTTGTGTTTTACTGTTGACATGAAAAACTTCACATGTGACTTGGGAGATCTACTTAGCTCCAGTGCAGGCTCAATACAATAAACTGGGGCGATACAAATGGTTAGATTTGATGGGCCACTGGCCTGGGACAGGCCGATGAAGAAAGCCGATAATCACTGTGTGAGTGAAATCAGCCGATGTTACTGTAGGAATAATTATAAGAAAATATGAACTAATTGGCTAACTATATCGGCTTATCGGAAAATTAAATATATAAGACATCATTCATTATAGTGCCGATAAAGGTTTGAACTAAACATAGCAAGATCAAGAGGTTGAAAGAAAACATGCCAATACTTGCCGATTCGATAAAGCAAAGTCAATAGGGCAGAATCGATAGAACTACAGTGTATGCGCAAGAAACCCACCCTGTCGATTGTGCATAAGTCGATAGATCTATTAGCTGGTATTGCAAATATGCCTTTAAGTCAATGACCTATCTTATCACAATACGGGGGCAATCAATTTTTAGATATTGTAAATAATCAAGTTCTAATTACCTTGAATCAATCGAACCGTGATAACCTATCGGCTAAATGTCCCGATAGAACTCTATCAACTTCACCTATAAACGGATCGGATCTAGCTCTATTGACCCAACGAGAGATCAAAATCGATGCAACCTCGTTGATTTGAATTGATCGAATTTAACCGAGACAGTGTTCAAACACAGCAAATATAACTAGATTTAATCTATTTATAGATAAAACTAATAGAGTGACTCGAATAATAGATCTAAACAATACCTGCAAAACCTACTAAATTGTGATAGATTGGACCTAACCAAGACAGTACCACAATCAAAGTCGATAGAACAAGTATTAGATAGATCTTATTATCGGATAACTAGCAATTCTAATGATAGCAACTAGAATATCAAATCAATGAGAAAGTACTAGTTGGGATTGATAGAATTACCGAAGGTGACTAATCCAAGTCTCTCACTGAGATCGGATCTGATGCAGCCGGGCGAGATGAGGGTTTTGTCGAGTAGAAAAGTTTAGCTATGCGCCAAATTGTATTGAACAAAAGTGTTGTTTTTTATTATAGATCCTATTACATATTTATAACCTCGTGCAAGAGGTTTTATCCCGACTCGGTTAGGACTCTTAAACCCACTATCTTGTAGAATATAAAAATCTAAACTGAAACAGAAAGAAATAAAATAACCCTATCGGGCCCACTTAACCTTCTTTAGCCATTAAATATTATTGATTTCGACCAATTTCAATTTCCTGCCTCTGAATGATGGGACCGGTCAAAATCTAGTGTCAATACATGCCCCCCCCCCCCCCCCCGAGTCCGGGGTATGAAATGCTTCGTGTGTCAGATTTTATCTCCTCATTTACCGTGCGCCTTTACCGCGGCCTACCAACGTCCCATCCTTATAAGCACATCTTCTTCCTCCTTTTACTTTCACCCGAGCCCAAGCTTTTCACCTTTCTCTCTCTCCTACTCCGCCGGTGCACTGTTTGCACTGTGGTGCTTTCAACTTCGACCGCCAACGAACATCCACAGGCCCCCTCAGCGATGGCAACTTCAGAATATGTCCCCGAGGTAATTCTTTTATTCTCTCCTCTGTCACTAGGTTAGATTCAATCTACAACCTTTCTTATCTCTGCCATGTTCACGATAAACCTCTTAGCACCTTTATTTCTTTGTCAACCCCTTTTTAGAATCATTGGTTCCTGTTTTAATAACACCTTTCATTTTGTATCCGTACTAGGACCTCAAGAACCAGATCTGCATCCCTTTTAATGGTGATCAGCAACGCTTTCTCTTAGGCTCTTGCGGTGATTTCGACCCAACGGAGCTCATTAATTATGAAACCAACCAGCTCCCCTTTAAGTTTCCTTAGCCAACCCCGATCCTTGGAAAAATGTTTTTAGGTCATGACCATCATCAAATCCTGGTTGGAGAAAATGGTACCGTAGAATCACTTCTGCTCGTGCCTCTGTTTTCCTCTATGCCCAAATCAACTTGGCCCTTCCTCTGTCTTTGGTTGATATGGCCAAGCATGAACCACTGTTAGCAGAAGCTGCTTAGTTCTGGTCTGATGCACTGAACGCCTTCATGTTTAGCCAAGGACCTATGTCTCCTTCTCTGATGGATGTAATGATGCTGACTGGTCTAAATATCAATCAATACTATGATCCATTCCGTATTCTGAATAACCATAAAAATCAAAAATTTGTGGTCAAAGACTCAAAAAGATGGCTCGCATACATCATGGATCACCATAAAACTGGATCTGTTTCACATCGACAGTTGTCCCCTTTCCTGAACCTCTAGCTCAAACACTTTGTTTTTTGTGGCTCCTCTTGCATGCCCACTACCAACTTTCTCGGCATAGCCGACATCCTGGCTAGAGGTAACAAATTCCCTTTGGGTAGATTCTTGCTAGGGTCTGTGTATCAACTTCTACACCGTACCTCTGTATGCCTCCAAACCAACTAGACAATCCCAGCAGGGGGCCCATGGTGGTTCATAATAGTTGTGGCTCACAGTTCACTATTCTCGAGCTATGAAGCTAGAGTCCTTCACAGAGAGCTCATTCCCATCAGAAAATGTTCTAAAGGGTGTAGAGATCCCGACTTGTTGCTGTACGTCTCTTGGAGAAGCGGCCATGGTGATGCCTAGACAATGGATGACTATGGAAAACTTTAACACCTTCTTTGTCATCTTCTATAATGGACTTCAGGCAGATAAGCAGATATGGTTCCCATATTACGATCTAGAGTTCGAGAATCCCTCTATCTTCCGTCCAGACAATCCCTTACAGGATGAAGAATTGACTCTTATTTTTGAAGCCTCCATTAGACCTGGCATTCTACCCGTTGATTTCCATGGAGGACACCTCAGAGTTCATTCATACGAATTTTACAAACCTGTCCTATTTTCTTGTTAGCTCGGATTCACCCGGTTGCCTGCTAGCTCCTTTTTCTTTGGACGTCTCCGGGCCAGACAAGAACTCAAGAGTGTGATCTATGATATGGCACAAGACATCCCGATCGATATTTGGCTCAGTCCTTTTAGCATGACTTTGTTCAAGAACTGGTGGAATGAATGCAGAAAGCACTTCTTCTGTCGTTCACTATCTAGTCACCTTATTGACTTTGAGGATACAGTAAGCCTGTTTCCCTAAAAATTGCATTCATACCATTTAAAACAATTTCCATAATTAATTCTTGTTGAATGCAGGAGTCGGTCGCCATCCCCCCAACCGCGAGTCACAGCGGGAAGCCGATCACATACCTGCGAACAGCCAACAACCTGATCATTGGATGTGATGACCCGACGCCTACGCAACTCCTTAGCGGGCGTGGCTTGAAGAGAACTCATAAAATGGTAATCAAAAGACGAAGAGATGCTCCTTCATCGACTCAGATTGGCGAGCAACAAAAACGAGCACGACTAATAGCAGGTTCATCGACTTTAGCCTCTCAAGTAATATCTTTGACTGTCACTATCATATCTTTACTCATATTCGCTACCCTTACTTTTTCTTCAATGTATCAGTCTGCTCCAACAACTTTGACTGCTCTTCTAGAAGTAGCCCAAGAAGTTGTTACTAGACTTGCTCATACCGCACAGGTGTTATATTCATATTCAAAAAGATATTCATATTTTTCCTTGCTTTACCTTACACTTCCTCTTTAGATTCCATCATCAACTCTAGCAGTTCCATCGACTCAGGTGGTCTCAATTCGCCAAGAGGAATCAACACCTCGAGAGCAGACAGAGCACCCTTTTTCCATGATTGAGGTACAAATCTTCTTTTTATAATTAAAGAGTCATTTCAATAAACTTCTGAACTTCAAACCCCTTCTTTAGGATCCTACCCAAAATTCTGCTAATCAATCCAGTAGTGCGACGCTGTCAAATATCCTCTCCACACATGCAGTACTCACCGACCCGGATAATATCGACACAACATGCTCCGAAGAAAACTCAGCCGTTCCAACTGTGGTTCCATCTTCATCAATGCTAGACATTGTACCATGGATAGATCCATAGGTATCCATATATTACCCCTTAGCTTAAGTACTTCCATTTCATCCCCTAACCTTTTGATATCCAGGAATTTTGAACTTTGGTCATTAGTGCGCATGTCCATGAACCTTTGAGCATCTCGACACCTCCATCGACTCCTGTTCATGACGCCTCAACACCTTCATCAGCTCTGGAAACCATTGTATGATCAAATACCTTTATACCTCATTACTATTTATTATCAGCTTTTATATTTGTTTTCAAGCACAAATTTCTCGGCCTATGTCTTCAATCATCCTTCCTCCAGAGATCAAGGCTATGCTTTTGCAAATCCGTGCACGCCTTGATGAAATTCCAATCGAACAACTTGTGCTAGATGCAACCCCAATTAGGCAGCGATACCTAGAAATCAAAGACATGCTGCCGTCCGGACTTGCTTTAGTACTGCACCCGACGGCCTTCATCGAGTTCCACCAATTCTGAGTGGTCAAAGCCAAAGCTCGTGTTGAACGTCATCTAAAGCAAAGGAATTTAGCAGAAGCTGCCGATAAAAAGATAGTCGAAGAGCAAAGCAAGTATATCTCTATGGTTTCCAAATCGGCTGATCTTGAAACCAAGCTGGAAATCCTGAGGAAGGAACGCAAAGAACTCCAAGCTACGCTGCAGGCCAAGAATAAAGAAGTAGCCGATGTCGAAACAACTCTTGCTAAAGTTCCTGAAGAGATCATGGCGCAAGAAGTTGTCATCACATCGGCTTATGCACAAGCCATCAGCTTATGGAACACAGCTTCTAGCATTCCTTGATCGACAGAAGAAGACGCGCTCATCGTTATAGAAGTTGATCAACTCCGATTCTAGGCTATTAACATGATTGACTTTTATTGTCCCTAAGGATAAATGTAAATGACCAGGACACGAAACAACATGTTTTGTCTTGTAATATTTTTTGAACTAAGGACGATATCCTCAATATCGGCCATCTGAAGTTGATGATAACTTATTATCCATAAAGCTTTCTTATATTTCTAATAATTTGCTGAGGACGATATTTGCATATCGGCCGTGATCAACCTTTGACATCATAAATCACCCACTGCTCGAACGACTTGCCATCTTCTAATAAATTTCATTATCGTGTCCACAAATTCCATTGGGTGCCCATCAAAGAAACAATTTAGAATTTGATTGGTCCACTATCTCAAGACCCTGTGTAGTAACTTTACATAGTCACCATCCTATATCTTGCCAGACAAACACTCCATACTATCAGCATGCCATGGAACTAAATCGGCCGATGCAACATTGACGGTTTCATCAGCCGGGATCACCTCTACTTGATGGCCAATCCATTGGGTCAACGATTGGTGCATCATTGATGGAACACAATAGTTAGCATATATCCGGTCACGACCCAATAGTAGACTGTAGGATCCCTGTCCATCAATAACAAAGAAAGTAACCGGCAATGTTTTACTGCCAATTGTAAGCTCCACATTCAGAACTCCTTTAGCTGCCATGGTATGACCACCATAATCCCTCAGAATCTTAGTATCAAACAAATTATCTTCAGTCTTCCCCGACTTTCTAACAGTGGTGATTGACATGATGTTCACCGCAGCACCTCCATCGGCCATCATCTTCCCTATCGACATCCCATTAACAAAACCCCTTAGGTACAAAGCCTTCAAGTGCCGATGCTTAGACTCGTCTGGTTGGTCGAACACTGCTTGCTAGGCATCAAAAAACAAGCTGAGGTTCACATTCTTCAACAGCAATCAATTCCCTTTCTGTAGCCATAAACTCCTAAGGCAAAATCATCACCATATTCATAGAAGTGCTTGGCGTCTATTCTTGTGACTTTACTTTTGGCCCCCAGACTTTCTTAGGCGGCTCATCTTCCTCCTCATAATAATATTTGCCAGCTCTTATTTGTCTGCAATGCATCCTCTGAATTCTATGCTTTTGACTCCTAGAAAATATACCATATGGGCACCACTGATCATTCTGTTCTTGTAGCTGCAACTCTCTATCGACTTCTTTATCAAACCTGGCTTCTTCACTCTTCTTTGCCCCAAGTTGATCAAACACAGAAACCCTGGGCTGTTGTTCGGCCAAGCCCACCATCAACTCTTTGGAATCGTATGTACAGTTCTGGTATCGACGACTCATTACGACTCGGACATTGTCGATTGATGGCAACTTTATATTGTTATCCCAGCAATACTGAAAGAAAGGACAACCCCAATGTGGATCAACCCGTGACTCCTTCACTTCCCTGTCTCTCTTTTTCTGGTACCTTCTAATAAATGCCTCCACATTGTTGATACCAGCCATGTTGACATTTGCAGGGAAAGGATGACCATCAATCTTCATGGTGCCCTTGGTGAACTTGATCTTCCCTTGTTTAATTGCCATCTGAATTTATCTCCTGAACACCTTACAATCATTAGTACTATGAGAAAGAGAATTATGCCACTTGCAATACCTCATCTTCTTCAATTCTTTAGCAGGAGGAATCACATGATTAGACGACAACTGAATATGCTTCTCTTGTAGCAACATGTCGAATATCTTGTCGGCCTTAGTGATATCAAAATCATATTTCTCCTCAGGTTCATTCTGTTTCACCCATGGGCACGACAATACATTCTTGTTCCTAGTCCATTCTGCCATATCGACTTTGATGGCTTCTTCATCAGACTCAGAGTCATAATCATTAAAATTGATCTGGATCGGCCTTGTTCGTGCCCCTCGAGTCAGGTTCTCCTGGATTGTCACCTTCTGCACCAACTGGGATAGGCTCTCAAATTCGGCCGAAGGAAACTTCTCTCTCAATGGTGCAACTAAACCATTGAACGCTATCTCCGCCAATTGATTATCAGTTAGTTGTAGGCTAAAACATTTGTTACACACATCTCTAAATCTTTGCACATAGTCATGCACAGACTCTCCAACCTTCTATCTCTCAAATCAGACAACCTCAATTCTCTTATTTCAGCAAAGAAATATTTATGAAACTTCTGTTCGTGATCGGCCCAAGTAACAATTGAATTTGGGGGCAACGATGCGAACCAAGAAAATGCTAACCTAGACAAGGATAATGAGAATAGCCTGATCTTCAAAGCCTCAGTGTTACCAGCTTCCCCGTACTGTACTAAAATTCGGCTTATATGCTCAACTGTAGTAGTGTTATCCTGTCCTATAAACTTGGTGAATTCTGGAGGTCTGTATCGACTCGGCATTGGAATCAAGTCATAGCTTGGAGGATACGGTGATCGATACACGTATGTTTGCTATTTTGGTTTCAATCCAAATTGCTCCCTCATCACCTCAACAATCTTCAAAGCCCGGTCATCGGTCGACCCATTAATATTTGGAACAGTTGATGGAAGACCAGAAGCTGATGGCTGTGAACCAAAATTAACAACTGTATGCTGACCTCCTAGTTCTCCTGGTAGAGCAGCCGATGGCGGCATGACAAACATGCTAGGCTCAACATTAGGTGCAGTGCTGTATGTAACATTTGGCTCGGTAGTCTCTTGCCTGTAATGCTATGGATGTGTCTGTGGTGTAGATCTTTGCAGTATTATCCTCTGAGGTGTTCTTCCACCATCAGGATTCTTCTGACCCTGGGGCACTTCAGAATTGGATGTATTTGACCCCAAGATTGGTTGCGCTGTATTCTCACCACGTTGCTGCGAAGTAGATGCTTTTTCAGCAGGCCGAGGAACACTATCTGGTATGCGAAAGTACATCGGCCCATGAGCTGAATCTTCATATAGACATCCCTCCACAGTCTGAATAATCAGGCTCCTCAATGTATTAACCAGCACAGGTGATTGGTTAAACAAAGCATGGTGTATAGTTGTATGAATCATGTTATGGGCCAATACAATAAACCAGGGCATGCCAGTTGATTTTCCCTGCAAATCGACAAAGATACAAACGGTTAGATTTTATGGGCCACCAGCCTGGGACAGGCCGACGAAGAAAGTCGATAATCACTATGTGAGTGAAATCAGCCGATATTACTATAGGAATAATTATAAGAAAATATGAACTAATCGGCTGACTATATCAGCTTCTCGGCAAATTAAATATATAAGACATCATTCATTATAGTGCCGATAAAGGTTTGAACTAAACACAGCAAGATCAAGAGGATGAAAGAAAACATGCCAATACTTGCTGATTCGATAATGAAGGTCGATAGGGCAGAATCAATAGAACTACAGTGTATGCGCAAGAAACCCACCCTGTCGATTGTGCTTAAGTCGATAGATCTATTAGCTGGTATTGCAAATATACCTTTAGATCAATGACATATCTTATCACAATACGGGGGCAATCGATTCTTAGATATCGTAAATAATCAAGTTCTAATTACCTTGAATCGATCAAAATGTGATAACCTATCGGCTAAACGTCCCGATAGAACTCTATCAACTTGACCTATAAATGGATCAGATCTAGCTCTATTGACCCAACGAGAGATCAAAATTGATGCAGCCTCGCAGATTTGAATAGATCGAATTTAACTAAGACAGTGTTCAAACACGACAAATATAACTAGATTTAATCTAATTATAGATAAAACTAATAGAGTGACTCGAATAATAGATCTAAATAATACCTGCAAAACCTACAAAATTGTGATAGATCGGACCTAACCAAGACAGTACACAATCAATGTCGATAGAACAAGTATTAGATATATCTAATTACCGGATATCTAGCAATTCTAACGATAGCAACCAGAATATCAAATCAATGAGAAAGTACTAGTTGGGATTGATAGAATTATCGAAGGTGACTAATCCAAGTCTCTCGTCGAGATCGGAGCAGCCCGCATGAGACGAGGGTTTCATCGAGTAGAAAAGTTTGGCGATGCGCCAAATTGTATTGAATAAAAGTGTTATTTTTTTATTATAGATTCTATTACATATTTATAACCTCGTGCAAAAGGTTTTAACCCGACTCAGTCAGGACTCCTAAACCGACTCTCTTGTAGAATATAAAAATCTAAACTGAAACATAAAGAAATAAAATAACCCTATCAGGCCCACTTAACCTCCTTTGGCCGTTAAATATTATTGACTTCAGCTGATTTCAATTTCCTGCCTCTAATGGATGGGACCGGTCAAAATCTGGTGTCAACAGTTACTCACATCTGTGATTAAGGAAAATGAGGCTGGTTGCCTCTGGACTCCTCCATGTCTACGTGATCTGCATATGAGATCAGGATTTCCATTTGTATGGCTACCGGCAAGAGACAAAGGGAATTGTGTAGCTAATTCTGGCTTCGTCGAATGATACAGACATAGTTTTGCTATGGCTATTATAGGCCGGAGAATCATCTACTATCTACAGCTCAGACTACTGATGAATGATATGCTATAAATGTTAAGGACTTGAAGGCAAACAAGATGAACAAAAAAGAGACTCAAGTGTCATGGTTGGGTTAAGATGTGTGCACGTCAGGAAGCCTCGTGAGATACTACTTGAAATATAAAGGAAATGAGTCAAGGGAGAAGGAATGTGAAAGTTCGGCAAGAATATTTGATAGAAGGAATTATTATAATGGTATTTGACCAACCAGGATATGAACAAAAAAGAGACTCAAGTGTCATGGTAATACGGGTGCATGGCCAAGAAGGAAAGCTACGTGCGCGTGGTCAAGAAGGAAAGCTACGGGAAGAATTAGGCAAGAGATCAAGTTACAAGCATTGCTTTGGTAAAATAATATATTATATTTGTTAAGCTTAGTAGTTTGGAAACCGATTGACACTAATTGCCATCTTGAATTTGTACGTAGCTTAAGGTCCAAGCCTAGCTTCCCTATAAATATAAAGGGTGCTGGTCATTGTAATACATCTCTCGATCAATACAACTTCGACGCATCACCAACCCTAGAAACAGGTATACCCTGATAGGTTCTTTGTCTAGAGCAGGCTCTCCATGATAGATATATGACTCGTCATCCCAGCGGGTCATCCCAGCGGGTTCATTGTCATGAAGCAGGCTTCATCGACTAGTTCAACCTCGACGACATGGCGGAGGACTCGCAGCCTCGATGATCGCGGCGATCTGCCCAGGACTGTCTCGGCACAGACCGATCTTCTGATTAGTTTACCGTGGTTGCTAGTTATCTGATATACTAGATTTTCTAGGTTGTTTTGCTAGGATTTGCTATATTCATAGTTAATTCTAGCGATTCAATCTAGTCCGATCTGTATATTCGAGTCACATCTGAATAGATTTTAGCGATTAGATCTAGTATTGTGGGAGCGTTCGTTCGTTCCAAGAACTGTCTCGGCTCAGACCGATCTTCTGGGATATCTAGAACTGTCTAGGTTAAGTCTGATCTTCTAGATGGACAACCATACAAGACTGATCTCGTTGTGAGGGTCTATTCGGGTATTGTCAGGGTGTTTAGCCGACGAGTTATCTTGTTACCAGCAGCAGCCGATAGGTGATTAGATGCTTAGCTTTTATATCAGCTTTGGTTCATCGACTCTATGTATTGCACTAGATCTATTTGTATAGTCGATGAATCATCATATAGTTTATTTGTCAAGCATTGTATTGACTCAACATTGTGATTCAATTAACTGGTCGATATAGCATTAAATATCGTAGTCAGTCTAGTGTGCATCGGCTCGTAAATTTATGCTTTATGTTATCAATATAAAGCCCATGCTTAATCATGAATTGGCCTGCATCGACTCTGTCTGCATGGACTCTGCACCTGGAGGCCATCGTTGGTCGACTTGCAGGCGTGTACATTATCAGTTAAATTGTCAAACTGACTGGCATGCCACGCACCATCTACAGCACATCATCGGACCTGAATTGGAGCTAAGCATATCTCCCGGGCCTCATGTTAGCACGTGGAGGGTCGACTGCTGATTTTTCGCGTCAACACACTTTTGGCATACCCAGTGGGACTCATCTTTATTATTTGGTGAGAATCAGAAGGACTCATATTTTTATATCACCTGATTAGAAATCAGATGATACTATTTTGCTATGATATGACGATGTTGGAAGTTGGAGTTGGAGCTTCGTGACAGTCATGGGCTCGGTCCAATTTATCTATCAGTTACAGTGATGCTAGAGCCTATTCAAGAGCCAATGGTTGATGCTACAATATAGAGTAAAAAAAGGGTTATTATTGAAAGGGATTGAATGCATGCGGTGAGACTCATCTGCATTATGCGGTGAGGATCAAAAGAACTCATATTTTTTATCATCAGGTTAGATGTCAGATGTATTTTCAACTAATTCCCTGTTAAGAGGTTAATTTCGTCATAGTTACATGGTTTCAAGCTGGTGAAGTTACATTGCACTTGGCTTCTCTATTTCATCGGCTATTACAGAGCATCTGGGAAAGCCCATCGGCTGTTCAATCTCCTGTGGAATTATCTCTTATTATCCAATGAGTCTTTAACGCAGTAACAACATATTGCAGATGGTCGGTCTGGCTTATGACAGATATGATTTTTGTTCTGTTGGCATCTCAAGCATTAGATTGATTGAGGCCGATGGTGATAGCAGTCAAATGTTTGTTTGTTTTTTTAATTCATTCCACCTTCGGCTGATGTATTGATTTTGACCATCGGTTGTACGTATACGCCACTATCGGATGTGGTGCGCATAGTGCACAGTGTCTGGACAGCAAGCAACTCAGAGTCAACGGCGATACGGCATGCCCTCTAGCCAGATTAATGAAAAAAGGATTTTGATGCTGAGGTGAGGCATATGTAAAGGAGTCCAACGGATTCCAAAAAGGATGAGTCGGTATATATGAAGAAAGCCCTGGTACATTGACAATGATGTAAAGTTCATTTAATTTCTTTGAAGACATCTATCGGCTTAATGGCAGTAGCAAATTGAAGATACGCTGGAACAGGCGATGGTGCAGGCGTTGCTCGTGATCAGGAATATGCTCCACCATCGGCCGGGAAGTATCGTTCTGGGCCGATATAAAATTTGAGGGACACCAAATCTGAGCGCCAATTGTTAGCAAGTCGATGACTGAATGTTACATCTGGGATTAGCTTGAGCTCTTTTGTGTTGTGTTTGCCGATTCTGGGTGATCAGACGTTATCGGTGGGATCCATCTTGTGTTTTTTGCCAATTAATGAAGTGATGAACTACAAGTTAGAGAATCTGATCTGGCATCAGGCGGTAGGCATCGAAGGGTGCTAGGAGTTTTATTTGTCAATTTATAATTGGAAGGTGCAAAACTGGGCCTATGTCGTTCTATCATTTTTTTCTCTGTCTTTCACAACCTGCTGAGACAAGCGAGAAGGGAGACATCGGCCCCGAAGCTACGTATTGGACCTCAATTTGAATTGATGGTTTTCTCCTTGTTGCTAGAATTCAAGGGCAACAATTTCAGGCATCTTCATCGGCGCTTGCTTCTTCTACACTTATGGTATTGCAAATGGGTGCACTGGCAAGAGAGGGTACGTGATGATTGGCAACATTTTCTTTTTATGAAGATTTCTCAACTACAAGACATATAGTACGATATGTTCAAATCATGTGAAAAAGACTGGAGAGTTCGGGCCATGTTAGGCAGGAGGAAACGACAACAGCCTCACTACCTGTAAGACACCGTGCTCTTATATCCAATGAAGTTCAGAAGAGCAACGATCCTGCTGCAGTCGCCCGTAGATGCCGACAACCTGATAGCTGCGAAGGCAGTCAGGTCGATCACGTCTTGGCCGAGTAATCTAGAGATGCTGCTATCAGTAATACTTCGCCTGGCCAAACCAACCAGACGATCGCCGGAGGCATCGGCGAGACTGCGAGAGCTATTGGGGAACGGGTAGGCTACGATACAACAACAACAACAACAACAACAACAAAGCCTTTTTATCCCAAGCAAGTTGGGGTAGGCTAGAGATGAAACCCATGGGAACCCAAAAAAGAAGAGAATCACGGTTCCGACACGTCTATTGCTAGTCTCCAAGCACTCCTATCCATAGCTAGCTCCTTAGGGATATCCCACGCCTTCAGGTCTCTCTTAACCGACTCGTCCCAAGTCAAGTTAGGTCGGCCTCTACCTCTCTTAACATTAGCATCTCTCTTTAGAACCCCACTACATACCGGCGCCTCCGGAGGTCTCCGTTGGACATGTCCGAACCATCTCAACCGATGTTGAACCAATTTCTCCTCGATAGGTGCCACTCCTATCCTGTCCCGGATATCTTCATTCCGTATTCGGTCTCTTCTTGTATGCCCGCAAAACCAACGCAACATACGCATCTCTGCTACACTTAGTTGTTGAACATGTCGTCTTTTCGTAGGCCAGCACTCAGCACCGTATAACGGGTAGGCTACGATAGCTAGAAACAATTTCTACCATTTAACCAGGAACCTTGTTAGGAGGGGATCATGGATCGTTACCACTAGACGCACAGACGGAGCGGAAACGAATGTTGTAGTAGCTCGTCCAACGAAGTTGCGTGTCGGTGTAGAGGAAGTAGTCGATCACGTCAATCGTCTCCTAGTCCAGCCGTCTAGCACCGCAGCAACAGCAGCGCCTCCTCACGGTATCCACACGTATGGGGTTGGAGCACCTTACGCGGCGTGCTAGCACTGGCAACACGGTTAGGGTTGTAGGCGAGAGAGAGGAGCACGGCGGCTAGGGTTATGGAGTGGTGGTTCTCGTATCCCTTGCCCCGCCTCCACTTATATAGACCCTACTAATGGGCCTCGACAAGTTGGCCCATTAGTGGACTAATCCCACACGGATCAATATCCGTATGACCCTCACATACGGATCAAATCCGTAATGTCTCTTAGGCATCTCTCCAATAATCTCCCACTTGTACTAGAGACAATCACATAGACAAGCGATGTTTCAACCCGTTATGTGTGTGACCCGTTAGGTTCATATGTACACGATAATGATGTGAAAACGCCTTTTCAAATCATAAATCAATAGTGGCACCTAGCACACATACTGATTCTCTTGTACACATAAAGATTATATCTGCTGAACCTTTGACATACGTATTCATCGATCCCTTTGCCTCACGATATCAGTCAAGCTCAAGGCGAGATACGTGCCATCCCTGTAATAGCTCGACCATTAACTCGAAAGTCTAGTGGATTTATCATGACTAACTCTTAGTCATCATGATTAACTTTTAATCACATTGGTATGGCCATGCACTTCCAAATCCATCTAACTCGAGGGGCCCAGAGATATCTCTCCTATTATTAGGAGGGGCAAATTCCATCTTGACCGCTCACACCCATGACATGTTTCATAACATACCCGAAAGCTACCTTTATGACTACCCAGTTACGGAGTAACGTTTGGTAACCCCTAAGTGTGCTACTATGCATTCTGAAGATCTATGCTCAGGTCTAAGGATCCCGAAGGTACATCATTCAAGACAATGACTGATGGCACAAATATAACATCTTAGCAGAGTCTTTTAGTGGGTCAATCCAATACCATGTTCTCCAACATGTGTCCATATTTTTGATTTGATATCTCCATATCAATGATCTATGAAACTTGATCATCAACCAATACATGTGCTAGTCCATGAATCATTATTGTCCCACATAATGATAAGGAACTAGGGATCATTTAGGATAATATTATGAAAAACAATGAGTTTCACAAACAAGTCACGTACTTGTTAATCAATGCAATAGTTATTATCCATGGAACAGAATAACACTTTATTCAATCACACATAAACATAGACATTACACAATCTCTCATACATTAATCATGTAGATATCTAATACCCATGGATCTTATATGTGCCTCATGCTTGGGCTGAGAGAGAGGCTTTGTCAACGGATCAACGATGTTTGAATCCATGTGCACCTTGCATATCTTTACATCACCTCGAGCGACAATGTCCCGGCTGAGGTGATAACGCCATAGTATGTGTTTGTTCTTTTGATGCGCTCTAGGCTCCTTGCCTTGCGCAATGGCACCACTATTGTCACAATAGAGATCCATTGGACTGGACGCACTAGGAACCACATCGAACTCAGAAACAAATTTTCTGATCCAAACAGCTTCCTTTGCAGCTTCTGAAGCGGCAAGGTACTCGACCTCCGTTGTTGAGTCAGCAACCGTATCTTGCTTGGAACTCTTCCAGCTCACCGCGCCTCCACTGAGGCAAAACACATATCCAGATTGCGATCTCGAATCGTCTTTGTCGGTTTGGAAGCTAGCATCAGTGTAAGTATTTACAACGAGCTCTTCCTCACCTCCATAGACTAGGAACATACCCATAGTTCTTCTCAACTACTTTAGGATATTCTTACTAGCCACCCAGTGAGCTTCTCCTGGGTTTGGTTGGATTCTGCTTGCAGCGCTTAGAGCGAAAGCTACATCTAGGCACGTACATATCATGGCATACATAATGGATCCGATAGCCGAAGCATACGGGATCGCTCTCATCTTCTATATCTCATCAGGTGTCGAAGGTCACTGAGTCTTGATAAGAGTAATGCCATGCGACATGGGCAAGAAACCTTTCTTGGAATCTTGCATATTGAACCGTTTTAATACCTTGTCGATGTACGTGTCTTGGCATAATCCAATTAGACTTTTCGATCTATCTCTATAGATCTTAATGCCCAAAATGTATGCTACCTCTCCTAAGTCCTTCATAGAGAAACTCTTTCTCAAAGAAGTCTTAACGGCTTCAAGCATTGGAATATCATAACCGATCAACAATATGTCATCCACATAAAGGACTAGAAAGACAAGCGCGCTCCCAATAGCCTTTTTTGTAAACACAAGGCTCTTCTTTGTTTTTAATGAAGCCAAACTCTTTGACTACCTCATCAAAGCGAAGATTCCAACTCTGAGATGCTTGCTTTAGTCCATAAATGGACTTTTGAAGCTTGCATATCTTCCCAGCATTTTGTGGATCGACAAAACCTTTAGGTTGTGTCATGTACACATCCTCACTTAGGTTTCCATTAAGGAAAGCGGTTTTGACATCCATTTGCCATATTTCATAATCATAAAATGCGGCAATTGCTAGAAGGATCCATATAGACTATAGCATAGCGATGAGCGAGAAGGTCTCATCATAATCAACCCCTTGAATTTGCTTAAAATCTTTCGCCACCAATCGTGCCTTATAGATGTGAACATTTTGATCCATATCTATCTTTTTCTTAAAAACACATTTACACTCAATGGTTTTTACACCATCAGGCGGATCTATCAAGTTCCAAACTTGATTTTCTCTCATGGATTCTAATTCGGATCTCATGGCTCCAAGCCATTTCTCAGAGTCCGGTCCCACCATTGCTTCACTATAAGTCTTAGGCTCATCATTGTCTAACAATAATATGTCATGCTGCCCCGTGGTTAGGAGCGTGAACTTTCCAGGAGCGTGATGTGCCCTTTCAGACCTACACAGGGCTGGAGTTTCAACAATTGGTTCAATAACAATTTGTTCATCCAATTGTGGTATAGCGGAAGAAGAAACATTTTTTGGAGCTTCTTGAATTTCTTCAAGTTGCACTGTTCTCCCACTTACCCTTTTAGAGAGGAACTCTTTCTCTAGAAAAACACCATTACGAGCGACAAACACTTTGCCCTCTTCCCGGTTGTAGAAATAATAACCTTTGGTTTCCCTAGGGTATCCTACAAAGAAGCATTTATCAGACTTGAAAGAAAGCTTATCAGACGTCATACGTTTTACATAATCCTCACATCCCCAAATCTTAAGAAAAGACAAACCGGGACGCTTCCCAGTCCATATCTCATATGGTGTCCTTTCCACGGATTTAGATGGAACCCTATTAAGTGTGAAAGCGGCAGTTTCTAGAGCGTATCCACAGAAGGACAATGGAAGATCACTTTCGCTCATCATAGACCTAACAATGTCTAACAAGGTTCGGTTCCTCCGTTTGGATACTCCATTCCATTGGGGCGTTCCTGGCGGAGTCTATTGTGGAACAATTCCACATTGCTTTAGATGTTCACCAAATTCATGGCTTAAATATTCGCCACCATGATTAGATCATAGGAGTTTAATAGTCTTGCCCAATTGATTTTGTACTTCATTTTGAAATTCTTTGAACTTTTCAAAGGATTCAGACTTATGCCTCATTAAGTAAATATAACCATATCTACTAGAGTCGTCGGCAAAAGTTATGAAGTACTAAAAACCACCTCTGGCTGTGCAACTCATTAGTCCACATACATCCGTATGTACAAGTCCCAATAGTTCACTCGCCCTCTCATTATTTCCTGTGACAGGCGACTTAGTCATTTTGCCAAGTAAACAAGACTCACATGTATCAATTGATTCAAAATCAAAAGAACTTAGAAGACCATCTGTATGGAGCTTCTTGATGCTCTTCTCATTTATATGACCTAAACGACAATGCCAAGTATATGTGGGATTCAAATCATTAGGCTTGAGCCTTTTCGCATCAATGTTATAAATAGGCTTATTCTCAAGATCTAAGTAATACAATCCATTCATGAATGGGCAATTACCATAGAGAATATCATTCAAATAAATGGAACAACACTTATTCCTTATTATGACCTCATAACCATCATCTTCCTCCAAACACTTTGAATAAATAATGTTTTTGCCTATGGCGGGAATGTAATAACAATTATTTAATTCCAAAACTAATCCTGATGGTAATGAAAGTGGATAAGTTCCGACAGCCAACACAGCAACCTTTGCATCATTACTGACGCGAGCATCCACCTCGCCCTTTGCACATTTCCTTGCTTCTTTGAGTCCCTGCAACGATTTGCAAGTATGAATCATTGATCCGGTATCAAATACCCATGAATCATAAGGACATGTAGCAACATTATTAACTTCAATAACATTGATACCTGAATTAGAAGTGTCTCCACACTTCTTCTTCAGCTCTTCCAGATAAAGCTTGCAATTCCTCTTCCAATGACTGGTTTTCTTGCAGTGAAAACAAGGATCACTAGCCGCCGGTTTAGGATTAGGAGCTGCTGCAGGCTTAGGCTTAGCGCTAGAGATCTCATCTGTAGCCTTAGCCTTAGCCTTTTGCTTTTGCTTCTTGCTATCCTTTTGAACCAAGTTGACTTGACTTGGACCAGATTTGTTGATGCTTGCCTCAGCTATCTTAAGCATCCCATGCAACTCAGCCAATGTCTTCTCTATGCTATTCATTTGAAAGTTCAAAATGAAAGGATCATAGCTCGCGGGAAGTGACTGAAGAATCACATCTATGGCCAGATCAGGGTGTAGAGCAGCACCAAGTTTCTCCAGATTCTTAATGTAACCAATCATCATGATCACATGAGGACTGATAGAACCGCTTTTAGCTAGCCTGCACGCAAACAAGGACTTTGAGATGTTGTACCTCTCAGACCTCGCTTGGTTCTCAAACATGCCACGGAGTCCCTCAATCATATTGTGGGCATCCATGTTCTCATATTGCTTCTGAAGCTCAGAGGATAAAGTGGCAAGCATAAGACATCTAACATCTATTGCATCATTGGTATGCTTCTTATACTCCCTTTTCTGAGCGGCAGTAGCATTTTTTGGCAGATCATCAAGATAGGGAAGCTCTAGAACATATTCCTTTTTCTCTTGCTTGAGAACAATTCTCAAGTTGCAATACCAATCAATAAAGTTTGTTCCACTAAGGTTTTCTTTTTCAAGAATCGAGCACAAGTTGAAAGTGTTACTAGCGGTTGGTGCCATGATCTACAACACAAAATATGCGAATATAAGCACTATATAAATGTAAAACTTTTATTAAACATTTTAATAAAAGTTCATTATTCCACTATATGCTTGGAACCGCTTTCTCTCAAAACAATATATAGTGGTTCAAGATCCATATTCAACTTAGATCCTAGTGAGCTTTGGCATCACCGCTAGAAATCTGGTGACATAGGTAAGCAACACTTTGTTAATCACATCCTTATGTGACTCTTGTTTGTTGGGTGGCATCACATGCCCTCGCGCCAACACCATGCCTCAAAACCCAAAACCGTTTTGATAGCTTTGTTAATTAAACCAATACTATGCATGTAAATGTCTGACATTTACTCTAATAATTAAGATAGCTGAGGTACTCTACTTTGGCAGACCTACCATACAATGATCATAATTTTAATAGGTGCAGCTATTGGAAGGGCATATAATTTAATTTTTCTTGACGGAACCTATTCTAGCATGTTAATCATATCTAATATAAATAACACATGAAAGAATAGGATGATAGGAACATCATCACAGACAATCATATTAACTATCAAATAGCATGGCCCCTTTCAATTAGTGATCTCCATCTCCATTGCCATCACCATGTCTCCCGTCCCTTCAACCATCACGCTTGAGGCCTCCATGAACTAGCACTTAGCTACTACAACTAATAGCTAGTAATAAATTACATGAGAATATCAAGCATCACAGGACGACATGCAGGTCGTTATACAATAATATGACAGCCTCAACCTAACTATAATTAATCATGGCACGCAGGTCGTTATACATCACATGCATCTTTTGGACCATACCATTCACAACATTCTCTGCAAAAACGAGTTAGGCGAGAAGCGAATGCTAACATGTGTCCAAAAGGGGTGTAACAATCTAGGCGTGTCTGTATGACGGTCCCGTGGGTGTAACAATCTAGGCGTGTCAGCGGGCGGGGGTCGAGGGGGGAGCCGCCCCCTACGGGTTTCAGGGCAGCGCCCTGAAACCTCACAAGATTTCACAGATCGTATCTATGAAATCGCAATGGAAATCCTACCGGGAAAATCATATTTGCCTGATTTTGAGTCATTCATAATGCCTCAATTTCCATTAGGTTTTCATGAGTAGACTGCGTTGCATGATCATGATACTATTGGCTCCTCTCCTGGCGCACACAGGTAGTCTCGATGGTGATTCCAGTCGGTAGGGACAAGTCGCACGCGCACGGAGAAGGAACACAAATAAATCAATGATGCATGTATCACTATCCGCCCATTACCTTGTGAACCTTCCTATCACCATTGATCTAATCAACCCGTACATAAAAACATGTTATAGATCTCATCTAATACATCAGTATATCAACTATATGCATAAGATCCAGATCACAAACTACACAAGGTCAACTCTGATACCACTGGTGGTTCTCATACCCCTTGCCCCACCTCCACTTATATAGACCCTACTCATGGGCCTCGACAAGTTGGCCCATTAGTGGACTAATCCCACACGGATCAATATCCGTATGACCCTCACATACGGATCAAATCCGTAATATCTCTTGGGCATCTCTCCAACAAGAGCTTCAAGGAAAAATTTTAGTCCTGCTGAAGGCTGTGAGAAATACTAAGCTCACTATAAAGTGACTTCGAGAATGAGGATGGTATTCCGTATTCATGTCGTTCGAGCAAAGAGCATTGTAGAAAAGGAGTATTCGGGAGAATAGGCCACACGGCCAGGAGTTGTATTCCTCTTATATATATAGCACATGAACCCTAGAGCTATGCCTTGGTGAGCAAGTAATTACATACAAGATATATACTATGTATATACATATTCTAACCCCCCCCCCCCACAGTGTCAACTAGGAGAGGAATGAACATTGAGACTGGAACAAAATTCTTGAAATAACGAAGTCGCCAGTCCCTTGGTGAAAATATCGGCATATTGGAGCGAAGTGGGAACATGGAGAACTCGAACCTGTCCAAGTCAACGCGCTCACGAATGAAGTGCAAGTTGATTTCCACATGTTTGATGCGCTGATGATTGACCAGATTGGTGGAAAGATAGACTGCACTGATGTTGTCACAGTAGACAACGGTAGCCTTGGTGAGAGGATGATGTAGCTCAGCAAGGAGTTGTCAAAGCCAGCAAGCTACGACGACAGCATTGGCAACACCACGATATTCAGCTTTAGCACTAGATCTCGACACCATATGTTGACGCTTGGAGGACCAAGAGATCAAGTTGTCACCGAGGTAGGCGCAAAATCCAGAGGTTGAGCGCCTTGTATCTGGGCAACCAGCCCAATCCGCATTGGAATAGATGACCAAGTCATGAGATAAACTTGGCAAGAACTGAAGACCGTGGCTGAGAGTGCCCTTGACATATCATAGGATGCGCTTCATAAGTAAAAGATGTTCCTCCCGAGGATCATGCATATGAAGGCAAACTTGATGCACAGCGTGAGTGATGTCCGGTCTTGTGAGAGTTAAATATTGTAGCGCACCGGCAAGGCTCCGATAGAGGGCTGGATCCGCAACAGCAGGTCCGGCATCGGAAGGTAGCTTGCTGCACGCCTCAATTGGAGTGGCCAACGGGTTGCAATTCTTCATGTGAGCACGCTCGAGAACATCCAGTGCATATTGCTCTTGGGAGAGAAACAACCCGTGAGAGGTCCGATGGGCTGTCATGCCAAGAAAGTGGTGTAGAGGTCCAAGATCAGTCATGGCAAACTCTTGCTTCAATGAAGAGATGATTCGCTGGAGAAGACTCATGGTAGAAGCTGTAAGCATGATGTCGTCCACATAGAGGAGAAGATATGCCACATCTGAACCATGCTTGTAGATGAACAAGGAACTGTCGCTCTTGGAAGCTGAAAACCAGTTGAAATAATGAAATCATGAAAATGGCTGTACCACGCACGTGGAGCCTGCTTGAGGCCATACAATGACTTCCGGAGCCGGCAGACATGGTGAGGTCGTAAAGCGTCGATGAAACCCAGCGGTTGTTGACAATACACCGTCTCAGCAATGGTGCCATGGAGGTAGGCGTTTTTGACATCTAACTGATGAATCGGCCAAAAGTGGCTAACGGCGATCGAGAGAACAGTCCAAATAGTGGCCGGCTTCACGATGGGGCTGAATGTCTCATCATAGTAAAGGCCAGGCTGTTAAGAGAACCCTCGGACGACCCATCTTGCCCTGTAGCGGGCTAAAGAGCCATCTGAGATGAATATGCGCTGGAATAACCATTTACCATAAACAATATTGGACCGAGGTGGCGGTGGTACAAGCTCCCAGGTGTCATTCTGAGTGAGGGAAGTGAACTTGTCAGCCATAGCTGCATGCCAGTGTGGATCAGCGAGGGCACCGTGATACGTCTTGGGCTTTGGAGATATTGATGGGGAAGTGGTCACCTGAAGATCAAATATTTCCTTCGAGGTGCTGACACCTTGCTTGCTGCGTGTAGTCATGGAGTGATCGTTGGATGTGGGCGCCACCGGGATGATGCAAGCTTGGGAGGATCGCAACGAGGCTGGTGTAGGACCTGTTGTCGAAGCCGATGATGGATCCATTGTAGCAGAGGCCAGCGGAGGACCTCGTTGCTGGTACACAACCGTGACTAGCTGTCTGGAGGCATAGCGGTCAGTGGCGGTGTCTCCAGGCATGCGCGATGCTGCAGGCGGAGAACTCTGCGGTGAGGCACGCGGTGGGGACGAACCTGAAGCGACTGGCATGGTGGGGTCATGTGTTGTTGATGCACTGGCGGACGATGATCACGCCGGTTGGTGTGGCTGGACAGGGCTGCCTGTAGCTGCAGCAGCAGGAGTATGTGCAGGGGCGGGCGACGGAAGGGCTGAGTCGCACGGCACTTCTGAAGTGGCGCCAGGGCGGTCGGCAGGTGGCAGTGCTAGAATAGCAGTACCATCATCATCTGCAAAATCATCTAGAAAAGAATATGCAGCAGTAGAAGTGGAACCATGAGTAGTAAATGGAAATGAGTGCTCATCAAAAATGACATGTCGAGAGGTGATGATTTTGTTAGTAGTGAGGTCGAGGAACCGATAGCCTTTATGATGAGTAGGGTAGCCTAACAAGATGCAATCAACGGAGCATGGGGCTAACTTGCGGGGAGAGGTGGCAGTCAAATTGGGGTAGTAGCAACACCTGAACATTCGCAGGTGATCGTATGTAGGGGGGATCCATAAAGGGCTTGGTGGGGGGATATGTTGTTGAGTGTGTGGGTGGGGAGAAGGTTGAAAAGATGGGTAGCGATGGAGAGTGCATCGACCCAATAAGGAGGAGGAAGGCCGGCTTGGATGAGGAGAGTGCAAAGAGTGTTGTTGAGAGAACGAATGACACGTTCGGCTTTGCCATTTTGGGGAGAAGTGTGCGGTCAGGAGAGCCGAAGGTGAATACCATTGTCAAGGAGAAAGGAGCGAGTGGCGTGGTTGTCAAATTCATGACCATTACCACAATGGAGAAACTGAATGCGACTTTGGAAGTGCGTGAGAGCGTAAGCATGAAAGTGCTGTAAAGTGTCAGATTTTAATTTAAGGGGAAAGGTCTAGAGGTAATGGGTGAAGTCATCAAGGAAAACAAGGTAATATTTGTATCCTGGAATGCTAGGTATGGGAGACATCCATAAATCGCAATGAATTAACTCAAAAGGTGTGTGTGCTCTTGAAGAAGAAATAATAAATGGTAGGCGGACATGTTTGCCTAACTGACACTCGTGACAAGGTGGTGCTGGAGTTTTGTTTTGAACAGTGGAGATTACACTTGAAGAACATAAACAATTGAGAGCTTGAGCGTCGGGATGGCCAAGTCGTCGGTGCCATAGCTTCTCAGACATGGCAGCAAGAGCACGGGGGGCATTATTGGGGGATGTCGGGTAGAATGGGTACAGATCGCCAGAGCTATTGCACCGGTGGATTGCGGCTTGGGTTCGGAGGTCCTTCCCAGATAAACCAAAAGGGTCAAACTCAATTGAAACAAGATTATCGGTAGTAAATTTACGAATAGAAATAAGGTTAGCAATAAGGTCAGGTGAGACTAAGATATTGTTGAGGTGAAAAGAGCTGGTTTGGGAGGGAAGGATAGTAGAATTAGTGGATGTAATGGTAATGGGAGAGCTATTGCCAATGATAATGCGAGAAGCGGAGGGTGAGGGATCAATAGAAGACAGGTTCCGGGATGAGAAGTGACATGCGATAAGGCACCCCAATCCACGTACCAGTCAGGCTGCTGCAGGCTCATGGAGTTGAGGGCGTTGACGAGTGGAGTCGAGTCTAAGGAGGGTGCTGCACTGAGCACGCCAGGCGAAGAGGCACCATACTGAGGGACACCACCGAATGGTGCATTGTAGCTTGGGAAGGGACACCGTCCTAGGTCTAGCCGGGTGTGGCTGCCATGAGCACCGACTGAGGAGGAGTCGGATGTGGACCAAGAAGGCCCTGTCCGGCTTGCATGGGCCAGATCTGAAAGGTGCCCGTGTAGGAGTTGAACCAGGGGCGAGCACCACCGGAGCCATCAAACGAAGAGCCGTCCTGCTGGTTGTTGTGATTGTAGCGTTGGTTGTTGTGATTGTTGCCCCTGTTCTGCTAGTTGTTGCGGTTGTTGGTGTAGTTTGGGGCGGGAGCCTGGGGAGCAGGGACCTGTGGAGGGCACGGTGCAGCAGGGACCTATGGAGGGCGAGGAGGCGGAGCAGCAACCATGGTCGTGGCGTCGTTGGGCTTTGGGATCTTCAGATCGGCTTCTTCCATCATGAGAAGGGATCGGGCATCGTTGAAAGATGGCAGCGGGTCCTGAGTCTTGATGATGCTGGCGACATGATGCAGGGTAGGGTTGAGCCCACGGAGCAGGGTCAGAAAGAGGGTGGGGTTAGAGACCGGAAACCCTAGGTCCTTCAACCCGTCAGCGTATGACTCAAGGCGCTTGGCGTAGTCTAAAACGGATATGTTACCCTAGGCTATGTTGAGGAAGAGATCTTCAGCTCTCGTCCAGATCATGTGCGTGGTGGCATTGGACTTCGTGATCATGCAGAGGACTTGAGGAGAGGACGCCGTGTAGATGAGGGAACAGACGGAGAAGTCGGTGGCAGTCCATGCTGGGGTACGAGGCTCCGGCGTAGGCGTCCCGTCGATGTGGTGGGTGGCACCAAATTTGCCCACCAAGACGAGGAATAACTCGCGCCAGGTAGAGTAGTTTGGGGGGTTCAGATCGAGGATGATCGGTGAGACCGAACGTTGATGGTGGCGATGGCAGCGGCCGGGTTGGGGGCTGGCGGCTGGGGGAGGGCAGCAATGATGGTGGCGGCCAGGGCGGCAGGATCGGCAGGACCAGGTTCGGCCATGGTGAAAAAGAAGGGGTGGGGGCGGTGGCAGTGGCAGCGGCGGTAGGGTTTAGAGAGCTGGAGCGGAAGCGAGGAGATCGTGATCTCTGCATACCATGTAGAAAAGGAGTATTCGGGAGAATAGGCCACACGGCTAGGAGTTGTATTCCTCTCATATATATAGTACATGAACCCTAGAGTTATGCCTTGGTGAGCATGTAATTACATACAAGATATATACTATATATATACATATTCTAACAAGCATGATGGTAGCCAATAGTAGAAACAGAGGCGAGGCCTAACTGATAGATGATTGAAGGGATTTATTGATGAGGTCAGATTCATCAGATCACAATAAGGACAAGGGGATGGAATTGATCCGAGATTATCTTCTGATAGCCGGATATGTCATAGGGTTACCTGGTGTGTAGACGTACCATCAGATATCCAGGACACAGAATCAGAGCAGTGGACCAATGGCTAATATGGTGGTAAAGGAATTACTTAGCTCTTGTTTGAATTACATCTCTCAGGCTGATGGAATTACGTGGCACTAGTTTTCTCTTTCCATCGGCTATAGAACATGAAAAATGGTATGGAGACAAGCCGATGAGGTACTCAATAAATCATCTTGCCATAGGCCTCTATTTCTCTACCATCGGCTTGGTATCGATTGTTGGTTTAGTTTTCTATTGACCGGCAACTCAACAATAGATCCGAAAATAGGAAGTTTATCTCCTGTGGATTTTGGATCTGGCCAACAAATTTTGTTTCTGTTTTTATACCTTGATCGGGAGGCAATTTAGAGATAGAAACGGACCCGGCCCTGTGACTACAGTGCTATATAAAGGAGGCATCACCCCCAGGGCGAGATCATCCAATCTTAGTCCACCCAACCGATCGTTGAGGGCACTGGAAGTCACGGAAGACCGACGTCCAGCCCAAGGGCATCGCCGCTACCGCCCCAAAGGTCTTCGCCCTCGCAAGAAGACCCTCAAGGAGCGCCTATGCTACAACCCCGACGAAGCCCTCGTCATCGACTCCACCACCTCTGCACCAACACCAATGGACTAATCCTCCACCAGCACCGGTAACAGATTGAACCTACTATTCCGCATTAGTTTTAGTCTACTAGATGTGATATTAATTGACTAGATGATCCTGCTAATTAAGTGTTAATTAGTTCTAACAATTGGTATCAGTTAGCCTTAATCTAGTTGATTAGAACCACTGGTTTAAGTTAGACAGGTTCGGTTAGATTAGATCAGAGGTGATACTAATTTTTCTAGTCATGTTTAAGCAACGTTTTGAGTGGATCAGTATTGTTTACATGCCTAGAACTATTAGATCAGTAAGTTAATTATCATGTTTTAGTCTGAGATTTCACATGCTAGGGTTTCGATTAAGAGTAATTCAAGCCATGTCACAGTTAGATCAGAAATTAGAAGAAGGGATTTGCGAAAAACCCGAAACGAATTAACACACACCCGCAGATCCCCTAACCCTAACCCTAACCCTAAGTTCAGAGAGAACTCACCTCTCGTCGCTGTCGCTCCACGCCGTGCACTCAGATCCCGCACGTGTGGGTGGCGGCGCCGTCATCTCCTCACTCGCTGACGAGGCCGCATGGCGTCAGAACTCGTAATGCGCGCCACTCACTAGCATCAAATCCGGTCGCGCGGCATCAGACGCCACGCGTGGACACCGGCACGTGCCCGGCCTTGCGTCGGTGTCGCCGTCGCCGCCTCGCCTCCGCTCGCCGTCGTCGATCCACGCACGACCGGCCCGCCTTATGTCCACCATGGTGGAGAAGCTCGACGGAGCCGCGCGCGATCTCTCGAATACGCGCGCCGGCGAGCAGCTCCCCGTGGCGTTGCGGCGACCAGTCGGCGTCGTCGTCCTCGAGTCGCCGGCTGCAGAGGGGGAGAGAGTGGCGAAAGAGAGATGAGAGAGTGAGAGAGGAGCGAAATGAGGCTAGGGTTCCTCCCGGCTGATTTTCGCCCTTTTAAGGCAGCGGCAGCGCGCGTGAGCCGTCCATCTCACCGAACGGCTCAGATCGAGCGCTCCACCGCGCGCGCGTGCTACATGCCTGGGTTGAATTGGCGGCCCGCCCATGGGTGCTCTTGGCCCATTAGCTGCTGGGCCGCCAGCCATCGCGCCGAGCCGGAGCTGCGCGCTGAGCCGGAGCCGCTGTTCGCACCGAGCCGCTGCGCTGAGCCAAGCCGAGTCGCCCGCGCTGCGTTGCTAGGACGCGCGCTACGCTGCTGGGCCATGCGCATTTACTGAGCCGTGCACAAAACGCTGGGCCACTTCCGTGCAATAAGGCCATGGGCCAATTTAGTTCAGAACGAGCCCATCTATTTTATTAATTCATTCTATTAAGTTTTGAGTATTCCTTTAGTTAAATTGCTTAATTTATATTCTATTTTAGTTAAGTAATTTTATTTTAAGCTTAATTATTTAAGTGTTGGTGTTTTAAGCTATTATATTTTAATTTTAAGTATTAATCCACCAATATACCTTGAGATGCCTCTAAATAAATGGAACCACCGAGAAGTTTATTTAGAGTAAACTTGTGATTATTTCTGACCACCGTTGTTTAATCATGAGTATTTAGATGAATTTCATTTGTTTTCCCCACCGGTGATGCAAATTGAAATTTAATTGTATGATTATAATCAGACCACCGTAGGGTTATTTTCATGCACTAATTTGCATTTCATTGTATATGATTACTAAGTTGAGTTTTCTTACTTTGCTTTTCAGAGTAATGTTAATGTTGTTGCTTCCTACTTCAACAACATCGAGCCACTCAACGGAGCCAACTATCCGAACTGGAGGGGTAAGGTCATTACATGCTTGGCATGGAATGATCTAGATGTTGCACTGAGGGTGGATAAGCCTGCCACCCCTGCTAATGGAGCTGCACCTTCTCCCGCTTTTGAGAAGTGGGAGAGATCTGATCGGATGGCTACCATGGTTATTCTTCAGACCATAAGTCCTGGTATTAAAGGTGCCATCCCAACTAAGAATGCAGCTGGAGTTGATCTGACTGCTAGGGAGCTGCTGGCCACGATTGAGGAGAACTTTAAAAGCTCCTCTAAGACTTATGCTAGTACACTCATCATGAAGTTGGTGGGTTGTCAGTATAATGGTTAGACTGGCATAAGGGAGCACATTCTTCATATGTGTGACATGGCCAATAAGCTTAAAGATATGAAGATGGAAATCTCTGATGGTTTCCTTATTCATTTCATCATGACCTCACTCCCACCTCAGTATGCTCCATTCAAAATCAGCTACAACACCAACAAGAACACTTGGTCTATCACCGACCTTATAAGTTATTGTGTTGAAGAAGAGGAGAGGTTGAAAACAAAGAAGATGAAGGAGAATGTTGTGAACATGGTTGGCAACCTTAGTCTCAAAAACATTCCTAAGAATCAGCATGAGGCAAGCAGCAGCAAGCAAGGCCAAAGGAAGAAGAAGAAGAATGGGAACAAGAATGGTCCCAAGAACAACAACAACTTCAAGAACCACCAGCCTAAGGGTGGTAAGTCATGCTCTTTCTGTGGCTCACCCAAGCACCTTCAGAAGGCTTGTCCAGGCTTTAAGGAATGGTTGAAGGAGCAAGGTAATGATAAGTTTGATGTTGTTTCTTTTATTGATGAGTTATTCTTAGCGGATTTTCCCCTAATACTTGGTGGATTGACTCAGGTGCCACTATGCACATCTCTAATTCATTATAGGTATTTCGTTCGATCCGAACTATAAGAAGGGGGGAGCGAAGCCTAAGAGTGGCTGATGGGAACGTCGTCCAAGTTGAAGGCGTTGGGAGCTTCCACTTAGAGTTGACGGGTGGCTTCCAGCTTAATTTAGAGGATGTTCTTTATGTTCCTAGTTTAAAGAGAAATTTAATTTCTGTATCAGCCTTAGATGATTCGGGACATGTTTGTGAGTTTGGCAACAATAAGTGTGTTATTAAGTTTAATTCAATAAATGTCGGTCTTGCAGTAAGGCAAGGCAAGCTTTATATGCTCTCTCTTGATGATTCTGTGATGAATGTTGCTAGTATTTCACATAAGCGTAAATATGATGATGAGACTTCTTCGAAATTGTGGCATTGTCGCCTCGGCCACATTTCGAGGGGGAGAATAGAACGTCTCATTAAAGATGAAATACTATATCAATTAGACTTCTCCGATTCAGAGCAGTGCATCGACTGCATTAAGGGAAAATACGCTAAGACAATTAAGAAAGGAGCTACTAGAAGTACGGGCGTATTAGAAATAATACACACAGATATCTGTGGCCCGCTCTTAGTAACATCATTAGATGGCTATGAGTCCTTTATAACATTTACCGATGATTATTCTTGTTATGGACATATTTACCCCATTAAGAAGCATTCAGATGTGCTAGAAATATTTAAGATTTATAAGTTGGAAGTTGAGAAACAACATAACGCTTCCATTAAAATAGTAAGATCAGATCGTGGGGGAGAATATTACGGGAAACATGCAACATACGGTCAAATTAAGGGACCGTTTGCTAAGTATTTAGAAGAAAATGGCATAAGAGTGCAATACTCCATGCCAGGAGAACCACAGCAAAATGGAGTAGCTGAGCGACACAATCGCACGTTATTAGATATGGTGTGTAGCATGCTTAGTCATTCTAATTTGCCTGTTGAGCTATGGATGGAAGCATTAAAAACAGTTGCTCATATTCTTAATCGGGTTCCATCTAAGTCAGTTCCCAAGACACCTTTTGAGTTGTGGAATGGGAGGAAACCGCCACTAAGTTATTTAAAAGTGTGGGGTTGTCCCGCTGAGGCTAAGCTATTTGATCCACAACATAAGAAACTAGATTCTAAGACAGTGAGTTGTCATTTTATCGGATACCCAGATAAGTCAAAGGGATACCAATTCTACTGTCCTAGTCGCTCTAGTAAGTTCATTGAGACAAGACAGGCTGTGTTTCTAGAGAACTCAGGATCTAGTGGAAGTTCTGCTAAGAGGGATATAAGCCTCAAAGAATTACGGGTTAATCTTCCAACTCCGGATTTCCTAGAGCCTACGGAGGTATATCAGTTTGTACCATCAATTATTCCTCAACCTAGCAGCACCGTGGCAGCCGCTCAAGTACAGGTACCGCCTACTGAGGATCATGCACTAGACATTGATGCACAAGATCCAGCTCAGGAGGAACCTGCACCAGAAGAACAGCCTCAGCCTGATCCTGAACCGGCTGTGAACGAACCATTGAGACGTTCACATCGGGAAAGGATACGGGCAATTCCTGACATTTATGAGACATATTTAAGTGAGGATCAGTATGATGTTGGGAAAATAAATGACCCTACAAATTTTAGAGAGGCAGTTGAAAGTGAGAATTCCACTAAATGGATTGAAGCCATGGAAGAAGAGCTTAAGTCTATGAGTTCTAATCAGGTTTGGGATTTAGTAGAAATTTCTAATGGAGTTAAAACAGTAGGCTGTAAATGGGTCTACAAGACTAAACGTGATTCCAAAGGGAAGTTCGAAAGATTCAAAGCAAGACTCGTAGCTAAAGGGTTTACACAATGAGAGGGGGTTGATTACAATGAGACTTTTTCTCCTGTGTTTACTAAAGATTCTTTAAGAATAGTCATGGCACTTGTAGCTCATTTTGTTATGGAGTTACATCAGATGGATGTTAAGATTGCATTCCTTAATGAAAATTTGTATGAGATCATTTATATGGCCCAACCGGAAGGTTTTGCCATTAAAGATAAGGAACATATGGGATGCAGATTAAGGAAATCCATTTATGGACTTAAGCAAGCGTCTAGACAGTGGAACCTTATATTCTATGAAGTCATTAAGAGATTCAGATTTAGGGAGAATGATGCAGATAAATGCATCTACATTAAGGAAAAGGGTGGAAAATTGATAATTCTAGTATTATATGTGGATGACATACCGTTAGCATGCAACGATAAGAACATGTTGTATGTGACTAAAAATTTCTTGTCATCACATTTTGATATGAAAGATCTTGGTGAAGCCTCGTATGTACTTCGCATTGAGGTACACCGAGATAGAGCCAAAGGAATACTAGGATTATCTTAGAAAGCTTATATTGAGAAAATGCTTAAGAGATATAAGTTAGATAAGTGCAACACATCACCTGTTCTGATTCAAAAGGGCGATAAGTTAAATGGAAGTCAGTGCCCTAAGAATTATTTAGAAAGAAAGAAAATAGAGAACGTTCCCTATGCATCAGCTATTGGAAGCTTGATGTTTGCACAAGTCTGTACGTGTCCAGACTTGGCATTTGTGACCGGAGTACTTAGTAGATATCAGTCTAATCCAGGATGGGCTCACTGGGTAGGTGTCAAGAAGGCATTAAGATATTGCCAAGGCACCAAGGATTACATGCTCACATATCAGAGATCAGGTAATCTTGAGATTGAGTGCTACACTGATGCTGGTTTTGCTGGTGATGAAGACAAAAGGAAGTCAACTTCTGGATATGTTTTCACGTTAGCAAGAGGAGCAATTTCATGGAGAAGTTGCAAGCAGAGTGTAATTGCTGCATCTACGATGCAAGCAGAATTTGTGTCATGTTATCATGCTACGGGATAGGTAGTATGGCTTAAGAGTTTTATTCCGGGATTAAGAGTTGTTGATAATATCTCAAGACCTATCACAATATACTACGATAATCAATTCGCAATTTTCTTTTGCGCAAACGATAAATTAAGTGGTGCTTCTAAGCACATTGATCTTAAATATCGTGTCATGAAAGAAAGAAATCAGGACAATACGCTAAAGATTAAGCATATAAGTACTAAGAATAATATAGCGGATCCGCTCACAAAAGGTTTACCACCAACCCTATTTAAAAAACATGTCCTAGGCATGGGCCTGGTAAATACCTTTTGATCAGTCCTGATTTTAGGGCCATTTTAATTTCCCCAAATAAGAGTAAGAGTTCTCACAAAGTTTCTCAGTAAGACTATGGGTAATGTTGTCCCAGTATGCCGTGGTGCTGCTGATGACGCATTGGTCTGGTACTTACTGATTTTCTGAGGAAGAGCTTAAGTTAAGAATAAGTTTAAGTTGTTGACCTTTTGGTCAGGGGGAGAATGTTGGTTTAGTTTTCTGTTGATCGGCAAGTCAACAACAGATCCAAAAATTGGAAGTTTATCTCCTGTGGATTTTGGATCTGGCCAACAAATTTTGTTTCTGTTTTTGTGCCTTGATCGGGAGGCAAGTTAGAGATAGAGACGGACCCGGCCCCGTGACTATAGTGCTATATAAAGGAGGCATCACCCCAGGGCGAGATCATCTAATCTTAGTCCACCCAACCGATCGTTGAGGGCACTGGAAGTCACGGAAGACCGACGTCCAGCCCAAGGGCATCGCCGCTACCGCCCCGAAGGTCTTCGCCCTCGCAAGAAGACCCTCAAGGAGCGCCTACGCTACAACCCTGACGAAGCCCTCGTCACCGACTCCACCACCTCTGCACCGACGCCAATAGACTCCTCCACCAGCACCAGTAACATATCGAACCTACTATTCCGCATTAGTTTTAGTCTACTAGATGTGATCTTAATTGACTAGATGATCCTGTTAATTAAGTGTTAATTAGTTCTAACATCGATTACTATGCTCATCGGCTGTGTATGATTCGCTTCACCGTTGACTGGATAAATAATTAGGGTGCGCGTGTATGAGATGAAGACTTCCATGCTTATGGATATTGGGAAAGAATAAATATTCTATGTGGGCGTGTGCATAAAGAAAATTCCAACCAGGCTGTAGATTAGAATATGTCAGGTGCATCGACTATGGAGATCTCATCGGCTAGCATTAAACCAACATATTTTGGAAGATCCAATGTTGTGATTGAACCAGCTGGAAGTCAGCTACAGGAGGGTTGGATACAACATCGGTTTTCCACTGCAGCACATTATGTGCACTAATTTGCTATTGTGAAGAACTGATGTCTCTGCGCCACATCTTCATGCCGAACCAGTCAAGACAGTTGTGGAATGGTGCTAAGGAAAAATGGAAGTCATGCTGGGAAGGAGGAAATGAATAAAGTTCTATATAATGGCGATAATGCGAAGTCAAATTTATATATGTCGATGGATTGATGGGACGATGTTTTGCCGATAGAAAGCAATTGCACCAGATTCAGCATGGGATGAATGAATGGCTCAAGCAATTCTGTAGACAGGGAGCAAAGAAAAGCTGAATTTTTCGATCCGATATTTGACACATATATGAAGCTTTGGAACAATGAGTGGTTCGACAATCAACATTAGTGCCAGGTGCGTTCGAAAGCTGATAAAGTTTTTGTCTCATTGACTGGCATGTGTTTTCTTCATCATCCTATACTCTATCGGCTGATGAATGAGGTAGCCAAAGTGATGTAGAATATATGTCCAGTTGGACTTCCAAAACTGTCATAAACATGATGCTGCATCAACCTTATCATCAACTCGGGGTAAAGTCGATCTGTGGTGTCATGTGAAAACAACCGGAATTATATCGAACCGATGGTAAGATGGTGCAGCTTGAGAAGGAGTCGATGGAGCTAGATCTTGTTGTGTCGATACATCCAAATTTGTCCTTCTCCATCGGCTGAGCCAGAAGAATAGGTATCGGCTGGTACTGACCAGCTTCACTTTTCAAGCATTAGTTAGCATCTATTTCTCTCCATCAGTTTGCTCGGAGCAACGGGTCATGACGAGAAAAAATTACTATTTGCAAAGGAGAGAGTACAAGTGTGAATTGGTATTTGAAGCAAGGGAGACAAGCCATGTTGACAAACAGCGACAATCCTGCAAGTTAGCCTAGTAACAATTAACATAAGACTTACAAATCACTGGAAGGTGGAATGGAAATCTTTATCGACTCCCATATTTCAAGCGTCAGAAATAAAGGCTGATGGAAACAGTGATTTCCTAGGAGCGACCATTGGCTGCATGTGCTAAATTTTCTTTTCACCATCGGCCGATGTTGCGAACCTGTTGTGGAGTCAATACTTGATGTCGATAGTAGGTCCCTTTTAAAGAATAAATGTTGAGAAGTTTAGTACATGAGGTGGGGCTGAAGTTTCTATCCATCATCAGTGGTCTCTTGTTCATAGAGTTATTCAGAGCTGGCAACATGTTGAGTGTTCCCGTCAGATGCCTACTCATCTTGTGCTAGTCAGTTTCCTCATATACTTGATAATTTGTTGCTGATGCCTCAATATGAGCTTGTTCAGCACAATGATGGCCAATAGAATTATTTATATGGCTTTGGAGCAATGTCTAGAAATATATTAGCAAAGTGGGTTCACTTGCGCCGATTCATCAGGGATCGAAGATGAAGCAGATGGGCAGATGACGATGAAGTTGATTCAGCAGACTCTATTTTTTTCTGGCAGCTAGCTTCCTCTCTATCGGCTTGCTCTAAGCATCAGACTATATAGTAAAAATTCCTTATAGTTAAGTGCATGCAGATATGTCTGTCGCATAAGAGACAAGGTGGGCCATAATGTGTTTGTTTCTACACATGATGCATGGAGAAGCTGAACATGATTTATTTTGGGGATTTCAAGATCACTTGTTGGTCAGTTGTCTTCAAATTTTCGGCCTGCATTACTCAGATTGCTTCCTGCTTGGTCTGATCGAATCTGGGATGTGAGTGTTCAAGTACCTATATATGGATGACAACTATCTCAGGGTTTAAAGTGAGCCGATGCGTGACATGGTCTTGTCAACCCTAGATCACATATGCATCGGCTTGCCAATATGAAGCACCAAAGCCAGTTCGCTCGCCATGTCTTCATGATAATCGAGTTTACTGATATGGCTCCTGGTACACAATCATCGAGTAATGTGGTCTTCTCGGTTTGGATTGCATGGTCTCATGCTAATAGAATTACATTGGAAAAGATCTAGGGGACAAGCAATATGCATTAAGTGATGCTAGAAAAATTATTGTCATTGGGTGATTCAAAGCCAAACCGATGTGTAGGCACATCACATGAAAACGTCTCATAATTTTTCAATATTACACCATTGGCTCATTTGTTCGACGAGAGGGAAGGAGCCCATGTCCATAGTTCTTTCTTCTCGAACAAAGTCTAAATTTGACCTGGGGGGCATCAGCAATTAAAATAGAAGCACGCTGATATGTTTATATTTGGAGTCTCTGATTGGTGCCTGATCGAGCTACTTGGTAGTTCGTAGAGTTACTTCGTTTGTGAAGAGATAAATGGTTGCATGGTTTGGTGATCAAATTAATTAATTACAAGGGACATGCACTTGGAGGATAACTTTGGAGATTGAAAAGAGTGGCACGAAGGAATATCAGGAGATGGATGGCTCAGTCGATGTATGGTTGTGTCACGAGAAGACAGTCGATGTAGCGGACTATGCGAGACCATGAGCCGATAAGCTAAAGATGTTGTATATGTCTTCCTGAGTAAATCTGGAATCCAACGCACCATGTATCAGTTTGCGAGTTGTAGATTCCTCCAGCCAGCATTATCAGACAGGTGTCAGAAAGCTTCATGTGTCATTGGTTGGGTTTTGATTTTAATTCTTTTTTCTGCTTGCAAGGATGTCTTGCGACAGGAGTACCAAGAAGCTACAGGATGATACACTTGCCGATGAGATGATAAACATGTGCAGTTCAGCCAATTCATACTAGACTCTGGCTGTCAGGCAACTTCAGCTATGGGCTTCAGTCCATGCATGTATTGATGGACATCAGGCCGAGACTGTGTAGCATTGGAAGCAAGTACAATGTTTTGGTCACTATTTTCTCAAGCATCAAATTGCTTCTATCTCTCAGTCGGCTTGTTTTGAGCATCGCACCACAATGTCGGGAAAATTTCCTATCGACTAACTGCATGTATCCGAGAGAAGGCCGAATACATGAGGGAGACAAAACCAATGGCGCTCCTGAGTAATGGAAGTTGGAGTCAAAGGAAGTTTAACGTCATGTGAGAAATGTGTCCTAATATAAAAGAAGTTGGTGTACATATGGAGCCTGCGTGGTTGAAGGCTCCTGATCGGCTGAACCTGTTATGCATATCTGAGAGAGAAGTGTGAAGCTTGGATTTCTTATATGAAGAGCAGAGAAAGCTGGCATAAGGCAGAATGATAGTAAATCGGCTAATGTGATGACGTTCAAGGTATTTGTTTTTTGGAAGCTATTGCCTCTAAGTAACTCGTAACATGGAGGTAACTGGTAAGAAGCCGATGTCCAAGGCTAATGCTCATAGTAGACTTGGGGGGGGGGTGTCACCGGCACTCAGAACAGAAGCTGTGAGCGTAGACTGTTCAATTGTGAAGCTGGTCAGGAAAGAAGCAGTCGAGTTCATGCATTCCTAGAAGACTAGAGAAGTCATTGGGGATATCGGGATTGAAGAATCTTTCAAGCTTCCCAATATTGTGATAGTCAAGAAGATCCTCTCCTCGCTCCCTAGTAGTAAGCTCTTCTATGTCACCCTTGATCTTCTCATGGAGATGAATCTCTTCGTCGAGTACGTGGTTGGGTTGCTTTTTGAGGATGAGGAGATCACCACAAGCTGGAAACAGAGAGAAGACTTCCAAAGAAAACAATGGAGCATCTTCAAGAGAAGGGAAAGAAGTAGCTTCGAGCTCAAACTTCTTTGATCCCTCCACAAGATTGCCTTGCAACAGCTTCTACAACCCCTTCGGATAAGGACCTTCACCAAGCTCATCATCAAGCGCTTCATCAAGCTCTACCTCAAGTGCCATTCCAAATTCTACTCCAAGCACTTCGGGTGGACCATGCATTGGTGTAGGGGGAGCACCAACACAAATGCTCACTCGATCATTTGAGATGATCAATCTCACCACTACAGCTCCGGCGCCCCCATTTCCTCCACCTCCTCCACCACAAGATCATCTCTGGCATCTTCGGCGAGCTCACCAACAGGATCTCTTCTTTCAACTTGGTGAATTTGTGAGAAATCTAAATGATGACCTTAGTGATACTCTCTTAAGCATCTATGATCGTGTGTGTAGGATAAACTCCTTCAGAGGTCTTCGTAGGATTGCACCACATGAAGTGATTGACAAGCTCCTCTAACAAATCACAGCTCCTGAGAGGGGTTTCTTACTTGAGGAGGTAGTCAACAGAAGGCATGAGCTCTCAGTTGAGAGGGCAATGGAGATGATACTCTTGCTCCACTCAGAAGTGGGACATTTGCTTGAGCATGTCAGTGGACTCTATAATCCTCCCCATTACTATATCGACCTCGAGAATATGCACATGAGGGATGGTCATGGACATTGGAGATATCATGCTCCTCGCTATCCCGTCAGGAGGAGACTTTAGGAAGGGATTGCAAGAATCCCTATGTATGAGGATGGTCTTATCATTCGACATGATGAGGTCACCCCAAGGTATGATGTTTTGGTGCTGAATGACAAACATGAAATGTGATTAATGACTACACGAGTGTTATGAGTGTAGGAAACCTTATCTACCTTATGATGATTGTTGATGGTGGGCTTGACGATTGATGACAATGACCACAAGCATGGAGGCTTGATGAGCTTGATGGTTCAAGGGTTGATGAAGATGGATCAAAGCTAAGGACAAGCTATGAAGCAAGTGTTGGGAACACTTGTCTTGTTGTTAGGGTTTTGAATCCATAGGAAAAACCAGACTATCAAGGGGGTCTAGGTCATTTCTCTTAGGTCATGTCTCAGTGATGTGCATGTATGCTCGATGAAATCACATACACTAGGTGACAGTGGAGAAGTCAAGGACCTGTTTGGAGAAGCCGAGAAATGAAGTCAAGCAAGGACGATGAGTTTTAGCTTCGGGACAAAGTGATCCGACAGAGGGGTCACTAGTGACCGGACTGTACGGTCACAAAGAGGATTGGTCTGGAACTTTCAAAGGGCAGCAAGTATTCTGCCTATGCTGGAAGCCGTAGTGAACGGACGGTCCGGTCTGTATGGGTTCATACAGGGTAGAAGTAGAGCAGTGTAGAAATGTTTCTTGATAGAAGTGGGCTCCACCGTACGGTTCGTTCAATGGAGAAATTAGCTGGGGAGAGCTATTGGAGCTGAAGACTGCAGTGACTGGACGGTCTGGTCAGGCAGTGATGGGACAGTATAGTCAGTTGACCCAAAAAGCTGATTTCGTGGAGCAACAGCTAGTTGGAAGCCTATATAACTTCGTTACTGGGGTCTTGGAGACCTCTCTTGGCCAGTGAAATACCTGAGAGCATTTGGTAAGGTCCAAGAGGAAAAGAGGAGAGCACTAGGAGGAGATATTGCATATCTTGAGAGTGCTAGTGAGAGTAATTACAGCATCTTGCACATCTAAGGCTAGGGTGTCCTCGAGGGTGTGATATAGGCTGTTACTCTTGGTCTATGGTGAGACCTAGACCGGTTAGGTGTCGGTGATCGAGCCTATCGTGATTGGTTGTGAAGGTCGTTACATGTTTATACACAGTATGAGCCCACTGGTGAAAGGGGCATCAATAGTGAGCGCCCATGTCGGCTCGGGGAGTCCGGCAAGTTCTCGCGGGAGGCGAGCTTGTGCATTGGTAGCAGCAGTGACGCTCACCGTGTCTTCACTCCGGGAGTGATTGCAGGCTCGTGGGCGAGAACTCCACTTGGTGGCGGGAGGGACCGGCACTCCGACGGGAGTAGTCCAACAAGGAATAGGGGAAGGCGTCATCCTTTCGAGACCTCAAGAAAAAATCATGAGCCATCTCTTACTCTACTCCTTACTTTGATGTATTATTTTCCAAATTTACATACCATGCTATATTCACGCTTGTGTGCTTATCTTGCTCTCATTGACTACCTTGTAAACTTGCATGAATAGGCTTCTCTACTTGCTAGTTGTGCTTAGCTTTCACTTGATCACTAGCATGTATAGGAGTTTCTTTGGTTTAATTGATCACCCTAGTATGTATTGTGCTACTCATGCTTGTGTGCTTATCTTGTACTTGACGATCTAGTTGCTTTGCATGAGTAGGCGCCTTTGCTAGTTTGTTGTGTGCTTCCGCGTTGCTTTATTACTAGCTTGCATAGGAGTTATATTGTCTTATGTTATCTACTAGTATGCTTAGGTTGTTGTTCTGTTCATAGGGCTATTATGTTGCTAGTGTGATCACTATTAGATTTGTTATAGAAGTTGATTGTGTGTTTGGTTTTAGTATTTGGTAAATTTTGGTACATAGTGCGAGTTCCCGATTCAAACCCCCCCCCCCCCCCCCCCTTCGGTCACTCGGTCCTTTCAGCTCTGCATCCTCTTCTACAGTAGACCACACTTCTTGGTTGGAATTCTGCTCCGAGATGGCTCCCAGTCAGAAGACGAGCAAGCGAACGCTAGCAGGTGATTCGCCAAGGACACCCACGCGCCCCTTTCCTTCAACCCCCTCCATGTACCTGCTTATTAGTGATTAGTTCTGTTCATGATTAGTGATTTGTTCTGTTAGCGATCTAGGTGAATGTCTTGAATGCCTGAATGTCCTGTCAGAATGATTAGTAATTAGTTATGTTTGTGATTAGAAATAAATAGTAGAGCTAGTAATGTATGGCCCTGAATGTCCTGTAACTACCTGGATCGCCTGCATTTTGGGTGCCTCCAACGCTTTGCCGCCAGTAGGGCTGTTGCTATTCCCTAGTATCTGTATTTTCCTTCATAAACTCAGAGTGACAAATACTGATCAGTGTTTGTCAAATCAGTTCCTACAGGTGAATAGTTTTGCATGTGCTAAGCCTCTATCAGTTTTGCATGTTTAGCTCCAAGCTTACTTATGATAAGGGACGAAAATTCATTAATAGAGTAGATGCTCCTATTGTCTCTAGGCTACTTGAAGATCATCGAAAGCTTTTGTGTTAATGTGTGCTTGAACTGTCACCACTTTCCCTTGGGTTAATAATATAATTTGTATTTGATTGATAGATACAACTAATCTAGATGAGTAGTACTCCGTAAAAACTGTATGTCTAGCTTTCAGACCCTAACAACTGAAAAAGAGGTGCATTTCGCAGACCTTTTTTAGATTGTTTACTGTATGTCCAGCATTCACTCTTTTTGTTTCTTTGTCAGGGTAAACCATGTTCAGATTTTTTGTCTTCCTTATTATTAGGCTGATATGGAAGCCATCATGGCTGCCTCTACAACAGAGGGTGGTGTGCTTAAAACTCCTGCTCAGGTTGTTGCTGAGGTCTTGCCCAAGACGACCTTCCTTTGGAACGCTGGGCTCGAGACAAACGGAAGAACCACCAAATCTGCTGTTATTGCTGCTGCTCGAGTTGAAGAGCTTGAAAGTGAGCTTGATGCAGAAAGGCAAGCGACTCTAGACCTTAAACATTCACTACCACAAATAGGCTCTATAGTAGCGGTAGCCCAAAGGCTGCAGCGGTGCGGCCCAAAGTGAGCCGCCGCTACAGAGCCTAGGGTGCCTGCCGTGGTTTAAGCCGCTGCTACAGAGCCCCCTATAGCGGCGGTCGACAATGTCAACCGCCACTATAAATGACCCAACTTTATAGCAGCGGTTGACAATATCAACAGCCGCTATTTAGGGCATAATAACGGTGGTTGAAAATTCCAACCGCCGCTATAAAGTGCCCAGCCTATAAATACCGCGTTCCGACAGCTCCTCTGTTCACTCGAACAGTGGCGGCCCGAAAATTTGAGCAAATCACAAAAATCAAGGGGGGAAGGTTTTGAGTTCGTTTTTTTTTTTTGCAGAAATTTAATCTTTGAGGTAAGGGGAACTCATCCCATTGGTTTTTTTGTGTTCTCATTTTGAAATCAAGTAGAATTTTGGGATTTAAGTTTGTTAGGTTTTCATCAAATTTTAGCTCAATTCGTTTGATTTGGATGGTTCTATTTGGATATAGTTGAAGTTTATGAAGGCATACATCATCTCTTTTCATCACTACACAAAAAAATTATTATATCTAGCTTGTTTTATATCAATGGGAATCTAGATCTAGTTTGGTTTTTAGAAGAGAGAGACGGTAGTATTAGGGCAAGAGGGATGCTAATTATTTCATTATCTCTTGATAAAAATTAGATAATATATAAAATAATTTGATGCTTGTTTGATTTTACCTTGCATAATATTTCTCACTTAATGTATATTATATTTCAATGTTTAAATATTTAGTGAATATTTAAATTTTTTGTTACACATAATTAATTAATTAATTTCTAATATTTTGGATACATTGTGATAAAAGTTAAATAATATATAAAATAATTTGATGCTTGTTATATTTTATGTTGCATAATATTTCTCACTTAATGTATATTATATTTCAATGTTTATATATTTAGTGAATATTTAAATTTTTTGTTATTAATTAATTTTTGGGTTTCCGTTCAAGGTCGTTCGTGATGGATAGATCTTGGATGTACGAGGCACCTAGACCGGGTCTAATATTTTTACGAGAAGTTTCTAAATTCATCGAAGCGACCGTAGAACATGCTCAACGTGAACGGACGACTGATATATATTGTCCGTGTTTTGACTGCAAGAATCAGAAGTTGTGGAATGATATAGAAGTAATAAAGTCACACTTGGTGCGGAGGAGTTTTGTTGAGGGGTACACGAGATGGACAAAACATGGTGAGAACTGTGTGGTCGATATGGAATTTGATGAGCATATTGAAGTTGAAGTCGAGGCTGTCAATTCGCCTCGTGCAGATGTGATGGATTCGCTTGGTGAAGCTGATTTTGATGTCGAGGAGTTGTTGTGTCACATTGAGCCGCAGGTGTTGATCAATGCCGGTACAACTAAAGGGCTTGATAATTTTCATAGAATAGAGAAGGCATCAAAAGATCCATTATATGATGAATCTAAGGGATGTGGTAAAGAGTTCATCGTGTTGTGTATTGTACTTGAGCTGATGAAGCTGAAGGCCATGCATGGTTGGTCGGACGCTAGTTTCACGGATTTGTTAGAACTTATTTCCGAAGCACTGCTGAAGTCTAACTTGTTGCCAAGGACAACATACCTTGCTAAGAAGCTGATTTCCCCACTTTTGTTGGGCGTTCAAAAAATTCACGCGTGTCCAAATCATTACATATTATATCAAAAGGAGCATCAGGACGCTGTGAGATGCCAAAGGTGCAAACGCAGTCGTTACATGAGGAACAACGATTGTGACACCGATGGAGGCGTGAAGAATACAAGTAAGGGGAGAAAGAACAAAAGGAGTTCTATCATCGATGACAGTAATCACAGTAAGGTTCCTGCCTTAGTCATGTGGTACTTACCTGTGGTCAATTGCATTAGACGCTTGTTTGCCAACCCTAGGGATGCGGCAATGATGACATGGCATGCACGTGAGGGAGACGGTAAGCTCGGGCATCCCACAGATGGAACAAAGTGAAAAAAGTTCGATGAGGATCATCGAGACTTCTCTAATGAGAAAAGGAACCTACGGTTTGCATTGAGTACAGACGGGATGAACCCATTCGATCAAATGAGGAATCCGCATAGCACTTGGACAGTGATACTAGCAGTGTACAACATTCCACCATGGTTATGCCATAAGCGTAAGTACCCACTACTGGCCACTCTTGTATCTGGGCCCAAAGAACCTGGTAACGACATAGATGTGTTCTTAGTACCATTGTTCGAAGCCCTTCAGAAACTCTAGTTGGAGGGGGTCCATATATGGGAGGAGTATCTAAGAGAGTATTTCATGCTCAGAGCAATTATTTTTTGCACGATAAGTGATTCCCCAGCACTAAGGGTGTTATCGGGACAGGTCAAAGGAAAGGCGACATGTTTCGTATGCGTTGATGATACATCCCATGTGTACCTTCTAGCATCCCAAAAGCTAGTGTATATGCGAAGCCGCCGATTCTTACTAGCAAAACATAGGTATCACATGATGGCTAGACATTTTGATGGCAAAGTTGAGAACGACATAGAACCTCGTCATTGTACTAGCAGGGTCGTGTTTGATCTTGTTAAAAACATTAGTGTTGTTTTTGGAAAGCCGGTGAAGTGAGTAAAAAAGGCAAAAGGTCTCACGCCATTTAATAAGAAATCCATTTTCTTCGAATATTTCAATTATTGGAAAGATTTGGAAGTGAATCATACATTCGATTGGATGCATATTGGGAAGGGTGTATTTGACAGTAGTAGCGGACTTATACTCGACCAACCCGGTAAGACAAAGGATGGACTCAGCGCATGTAGAGATCTTGTAGTGATGGGAATAAGACCAGAGCTCCATCCGCAAGAAAGAGCAAATGGAAAGTACTTTCTCCCCCCGACAGCCTACACACTTACGATTGAGGAGAAAAAAGCATTGTGCAAGTGCTTCAGTGGGATTAAAGTACCTATGGGTTTCTCGTTGAATGTCAAGAATCTTGTAAACATGGAAGAGTTAAAGATAAGTGGGTGCAACACTCATGATTGCCGCATAATTCTTTCGGTGTTTCTCCCTATTGCTATCAGAGCTGTTAAATCACCATAGCTGAAGTTGGTTGTAACTCGCCTTTGCTACTTTTGAACGCGGTATCGAAGAAGGTGATAATTGATGACGAGTTAAATGACCTATGGACCCACATGAAAGAAACAATGTGCATACTTGAGATGGTCTTCCCTCCATCCTTTTTTGATACGATGGAACACTTCATGATTCATATTGTTGACCAGGTCTCTGCATTGGGCCCCGTCTACCTACATCAGATGTTTCCATTTGAGAGGTTCATGTATGTATTGAAATGCTATGTACGTACTCGTTCACATCCAGAGGGTTCTATGATCGAGGGCTACACAACTGAGGAGATCATCGAATGTTGCTCAGATTACACTAATGATGGTAGCAGATCAATTGGTCTCCCTGTGTCTCGTCATGAGGGTAGATTATCTAGAAAAGGTATGAAAGGACGTAGATCAGTCATTGACCGTGACTTCAAACAAGTGGACCAAGCACATTTCAGTGTATTGCAACAGAAGTAGATTGTTGGACCGTACTTTGAGAAACATCTGTTAGAGCTCCGCTAGAACAACAAGGATGCACCGGATAAATGGATCGTAGACGAGCACAAGCGCTCTTTCACATCATGGTTTAGGTCCCTAAACCTTTCAAGTGGCGAGTCTGTGGAAGAGAAAATGTTAAGAAAGTTAGCTAACCGCCCAAGAAGAACCGTGGTTACCTTTTAGGCATACGACATCAATGGTTTTACCTTCTAGACACAACAGAAGGATAAGAAGAGCAAGTGTCAAAATAGTGGTGTACGAGTAGAAGCCATTGATGAAGAGGACCAGGCGACCTCATATTACAGGTACATTGAGGAAATATGGGAACTAGACTATGGTGAAAATTTACAGGTTCCCATATTTAAATGCAAAAGGGTGAAGCATCCTAATGGCATCGAGGTAGATGAATATGGTTTCACAATTGTTGATCTTAACAATGTTGGTCACAAAGATGACCCTTGGATACTTGCCAAGACCGTGGAACAGGTGTTTTATGTACTTGATCCAAAGGACAAAAAGAAATACATTATTGTTCCAGGTAAACAAAGAATCATTGGAGTAGAGAATGTGGAAGATCAAGATGACTACAATCAATATGACGAGGTGCCATGTTTCATAGATCCGAAAAATTTTAAAGTCTTAGAATCAAGACTCTCATTTGCCGACGGAATGCCCTACATGCGCACCGATCACTGCCAAGGAAAAGTCGTTCAAGGCTAACTCAAGCATCATGTAATTTTATTTTGTTAAGTACCTTTTATTATTTGAACCTTGTATTATGTTCTATGTAATTTATGCTTATTTGAATACAAAGATTGTGTAACTTATTTAAATAGAGGACTAATACTATAATTTTTAAATAGAGGACTAAGATTGTGTTTCTGCTAAATGACTAATATATTTCTAAATAAATAATATATTTCTTAGTGAATAATATATTTCTAAATAATATATTGCTAAATGACTATGTAACTTATTTGAATATAAAGATTGTGTAACTTATTTTGTTAAGCATCATGTAGTTTGAAGTTTTAGGGGCTAAAAGGTAAATATAAAAGAGTTTAGGGACCAATTTATAAAACAACAAGATTTAAAGTGAAAATATTAGGCCTAACTGTAATTAATAAAAAGTATAGGGTTGTTTCTACCAAAATTTTATTAATTTTGGGACCTAACATTAATTTTTATTGAGTACATGGGCCTAATTTTTATTAAGCATGAATAATACAATATAAAAAAAAGCACGGCTTTTTAGCGGCGGCTCACAAAGCCAACCGCCGCTATTCCTTTTTAGCGGTGGTATGCTTTATGAACCGCCACTAATAAGGACTCCCCCTATATAAGCAACGCGCGGCGGGCCCCTAACCCTAATCCCGTAGTTTGCTTTCCTACGCCATGAGGCTGCCTAATTCTGCCGCCATCTCCGAGTGCCGCCGCCTTCCATATCCTCGTGCCCTCTCCGACGCCTCCCCGAGCAGTGCTGTCGTGGGCCCCCTCCTCATCCCCGAGCGCCGCTGCATCAGGTCCCCTCTTTGTCCCCGAGCACCGCCGCCATCGGCCCCCTCGTTGTCCCTGAGCACCGCTGTCGCTGGCCTCCTCCCCGAGTGCCTCGACGGTCCCATGTGGGCCTCCTTGTCCTTCACCGAGCACCGCCACCGCGGCCCCCCACCTCGTCCCCGAGCACCGCCGTCGTCGGCCCCCTCGTCGCCCCCGAGCACCGCTGCCGCCGGCCCCCTCCCCGAGTGCCCTCGACGCCTCCGCGAGAGCCTCCTCCTCCTCCCCGACGCCTCCACGAGCGCCGCCGTGTGTGCTCTCCGACGCCTCCCCTAGCGAGCCACGTCGTGCCCTCCTCCCCAACGCCTCTGCACCAGGTGTGCCTGGCCTGTTCTCCTCTCCCTCTCCCCCTCCTCCCTGAGCTTCATCGCCACAGGCACGGCCCCCCTCCTCTGACGACCTCTGCCTTCTCTCTGGTAAGAGCCACACCCTCCTCTTCCTCCTCTCTCCCCTCCTCTCTGATGCCCTCCTAGCTCTGTGCTCTTGTGCTCTGTGCTCACGTGCTCTATGCTCACGGCTACCTATATATGTTAAATGCTTACTATGATCGTGCTCACGTGCTCTATGCTCGATGCTACCTAGTTCAAGTGTGCTCTTGTGATCTATGCTGTTGAATTGATCCACATTTTTCTTGGATTATAAACTGTTAGCAATTGATTTGATCCACATTTTTCTTGGATTATAAACTATTAGAAATTGACTTGATCCACATTGATTGCTTTTGCTCTGTATCTATGAAACTGGATTTCTATTGATTGTATAGTATCATACGCTATACATGTAGTTTACTTGCTGCCATACATGCTTTTTTTTTGCATTGGGACTAAATGGTAGCATCTGAAAATGCTCACTATTTGCTGCCATATAAGATGCTCATTGTCATGCTCACTATTGTTGTTGTTTACTTGTCGCTATACTTGTCACTGCTATATGTCTTTGCTACCATTTCTGAATAATCTGTAGTATTATTTACTTGTCGCTATACTTAGCTAAGTTGATGCTCACTACCTTGTATACTAGGTTGATGCTCATTGCCTTATATACTCAATACTAAGAGCTATATTTGAATCTGTTAGCTGTCCTATATGCTTGCTTTTTTGCTCACTGTCATGCTCACTATAGTTGCTTATTTGCTGAATGTGGTATTTCTTTTGCTGCCATATCTGAATCTGTTAGCTGTCCTATATGCTTGCTTTTTTGCTCACAGTCATGCTCACTATAGTTGCTTATTTGCTGAATGTGGTATTTCTTTTGCTTCCATATCTGAATCTGTTAGCTGTCCTATATGCTTGCTTTTTTGCTCACTGTCATGCTCACTATAGTTGCTTATTTACCGAATGTGGTATTTCTTTTGCTGCCATATTTGAATCTGTTGCTCTTACTTAGTGTATAAAAAGTCTGGTGCACACAAGCATTCTCTCTAGCCTTTTTATTCAGTAAATTACATATAAAAAGTCTGGAGAGAATGTTTGTGTGTACTGGGTGCCATAGTCTCTCTGTACTTATTATTTACTTGTGGCCATATATATGCCATATTACTTACTACCCTATAGTCTCGTTGTACTTATTATTTACTTCTATTCTTCTCCTAGTCTCTCTATACTACTTATCTATTCTACGTAGGCAATCGATGCTCAATGATGAAAGGGGGCTAAGTGAGGCTAGTGTGGCGACATGGACCATATCATAGGATATTGGATACATGCTGTTGTACAGGTCAAGGATCTTAGAGCGTTGGAAGGCCGTTGATTCGGCAACCCGCACTCAGAGCAATTTTGATTTTTCTATTCTTCTCCTTGTCTCTCTGTACTACTTATCTATTCTACGTAGGCAATCGACCCATGCTCAATGATGAAAGCGGGCTAAGTGAGGCTAGTCTAGCGACATGGACCATATCCTAGGATATCGGATATATGTTGTTGTACGAGACAAGGATCTTAGAGCGTTGAAAGGCCGTTGATTCGGCAACCCGCACCGAGAGCAAATTATGATTTTTCTATTATTTTCTTTTGTTTTCTTTGTCTCTATGCTCAATGATGAAATGTGCATACTCCTTATTTTCTAACTTAGTCGTCATATCTAACATTAGTTGTCAAAGTCTTCTTATCATGACGGACAATATGCCCTCTCAAGAGGAAGACGCCCTCAAGACACACTCATAAGTGAGGTCGTCTTCAGACGATGAAGGATCAAGCGGACATTGGGAAGAACCAGAAGATCCGCATCCTCCATTACCAAAGGAACATCGATTGGGGAGCCCGGATCCTGATTTCGTGCCTCAATATGAGATATCTTGTCAAAGATAATTCTCTCATTTGTCCAACTAATTTGTAAACTAAAATCTACTACTTATATTTTAGGGCCCCCGACTAAGTGCCCATCGGCTATTTGCAGCTGAGGCTATGACAGACGAGGCCCTCGAGCAGCAAGCGGAAGAGGTGCCTGCCCAAGTTGCCACATAGAAATGCAAGCGCGATCAGCGCTCCACGAACAAGGCAGAGGGCATCTACGAGGTTACTGCACTAGACCCCAAAGATGGAGAACCGATTGAACCCGCTGGTGTCAATGCCAAATGGCGGAACCGTTGCGGCAAAGTCATGAGGGACCATTGCAAAATCACATGGCAAGATTGGCGCCAAGTCCTGGATGGCAGAAAAGATGATATGTGGGCTGACGTCACGGCAACCATCCGGTTCTAGCCAGCAGATATCGAGAGAGCCAAGAAGGCCACAATGTCCACTCTCAATCACATCTTTCGAGATTACAAGTTAAAGCTCAACTGCCAATACATCAAGAAAAATCAAACCCCATTCGACAAGCATGGAAATATTAGTCAGCAGGAATGGGATGAGTTTGTTGAGTAGAAGACGAGCAGTGCTTTGAAGGAGCTCAGTGAAAAGATGGTTGAGCTAAACAAGCAAAACAATTTCAAGGCACGGTTAGGTCTGTGCGGATATAAAAAGAAGATTCCAATTTAGAGAGAGCAGGAAGCCAAGCTCCGCGTGGAAGGAAAACCTGATCCATTGCCAAATACCAATGAGCGTACCAGGAACTGTGTATGGTGGCCCTGAGTTAACTGAAGAAGGAGAGATCATTGTGAAGCATCACGCGACAAGTGAAGTCATGCAAGCCTTGAAAGGCCCCATCGCGGTGCAGACGGAGGTTGGTCTGTTTACACCGGAGTATCACAAGGATAAGCTAGCGAAGGCTATTGGGACCAAAGAACATGGTGGTCGGGTACGAGGAGTGTCATCATCGGCAACATGGAAAGAAGGTTTCTCTAAAACATCCTTGCACCTCTACAAGAAGCATACATTGCATAAGAAATAGCAAGAAGATAAAGCCAAGGAGAATTGGAGGTGACAACTTCTTATGTTTGCTATCGACAAAGAAAGCGGTCGTTTGGACCCCAACCTGCAGGCTGCGGTGGATGCCTTCATATGTGGTTCATCAACATCCACACAGCCATCTGTCTCCATGTAACCATCAGTCTCCATGCAATCAGAAATGGATGACATCACTGAGGATACTCCTTGCGAGTTGCATGTGCCATTTGGTTACAAGGCAAGACGATGAAGGTTGCATTGGGCACAACATTTCTAGGAGAGACGCTCCATAACAGGGATATCCCCCCAGGTTACGTGTGCGTCACCGTGTCAGAAATAGTACCTGGCTATAAGGACAACGAGATCGAATGCCCGATACCTGAGGTGGGTATAGAAACTCTCCAAGATGCCCTCAGCTCTTTCATTATTTGGAAACATCATGAAGTTGTCCTCTCACCATGAGTTTCTCCATCCTCGCTGTCTGGGCACGGGTCCTTTCATGCGAGCCAGCCAGCCAATACAGGTGGACAGCCGTCTCCTATGTCTGTGGCAGCTTCGGGAAACAAGCCTCAATCTCTTCATGCAGAAGCTAACTCGACTCACAGTCCTATAATCTATAGTGACAATGAGCCTCTCCTACAGAGTGTTCAGCCTCGGGAAACAATTCAAGTCGAGCCTCCGTCAATAGCTGTTGCGGCGGTTCAAGTTCAGGCTCCGGTAATCCAAGTCCAGCCTGCGCCAGTTGCCGTCAAGGCTTCGGTAATCCCAAAGATGATTACCGGTTTTGACAAAGATCCAAAGGACACAAAAGCAAGAAATAATGTTGATAAGTACTTGGCTGGATTGAAAAAACGTCTATCAAGCACCGGTAAGATCCTCATCCAAGAACAAGATCCTCGCGATAAAGTGTCATACGACGATCACATTTTGGACAATCCTATGGACGATGTGGACTACTCGATATTCAAATTAGGTAAGCCTCTTATATCAAACAACATGTAAAAGAATTTCCCATGGGAGATGCGAAAGTTGCATGACTGGTACATTATGGCGTCGAAGGAAGAGGTCACCGCAATCACTTGTAGGATTCCAACTGAGGTGTTCAATGAAGAGGATAATGAACAAATCTTAGGCCTATTTTGGGAGGATGTCCACATAGTGTTTCACCTAGCAAGATGGACATCACCTTCATCACCTTGTGGTGCATGTAAGTTTCATGTTCGATCTACTTCGAATTTCAAGCACAATTCAATATATTACCTTATATCTTTTTTCGTAGCATGAACTCTTTTTATCAAACAAAGAGGGTCGATAGAAAAGATTGGAAGGTGGCCTATGTCAACCCGAACCGCATCAACCAAAGCAATATAAACCCAACGGTAAATCCGGATCACTATCCGGATAAGACACCGACAGAGATAGGTGAAATGAAGGCGATCATGAGAAATGAAGCAAGAACTTGTGTTAAAAATTATTTATGCGAGTGCTTCCTGAAGTGGCAAGATAGACAATGCATCTTAGCCCCCTACAACTTCAAGTAAGTTGGACCACTACTGCCTTCGTCATCTATCATATGTTGAATTTAAATCCAATCATAAGTAACTTGTTGTCAACATTCTTCTAGCGATCATTGGATTTGTTTTATGATAATTCCCATAAATGGGTACCTTCTCGTGCTGGATAGTCTCGATTATGACAAGAAGTTGTACATCGACATGGTGGAAGTCATAGACAGGTAACAAATTACTCTATGTGTATATGAATTGATAATGTTAATATCATCTAATGATGCTTTTATCGACCGTTTAGTGCTTACGAGAAATATGTCATCGTGGGAGGGAAATGTCGTCCAAGACGGAAAAAGAAGATGTACTTCCGTCATCAGTTTTGGGTAAGATTTATATGCATCACATACATGTCTTTATCGTAGTATCCATCATATAAAGTGTAACTAACTTGTGTTCTCTACTACATAGTGCTTTAAGCAACAAAAGGGTAGTGTGCATTGCGGCTACTACACGTGTGTGTTCGCCTCTAGCTCTTCATCTTACCTAGATCATATCGTTGAGGAGTCTAATGAAGAGGTAAGTTGATTTTGTTTATGTCCATTTTACTTTACTCAAATAGTGAAGTTTTGAGATCTCATATTAACATACTCTACTCATGTGACACAGAGGGCCATAAGGGAAAAGGCGCAATGGACTGCAAAGATGAAGAGGAACGCCGAGGTCAGAAAGGGTATTATTCCTCAATCACGTGTTCACTTAAGTACAAATGACTTGTGTCTAGTTGTAGCTTCTCTTTGTCGTTTTATGTTGAGAGAGGTTATTAGTCCAGAAGGGAAGTGCTTTGACTCAAATAGTAAACTAGCAACAAAACATAGGTCCCTTTGTGAGTGGGCTGGTTCAAGAGCACCATATGAGCCTAATGTATCGAAAAAAGATGATGACTATGCATTAGGGTTCATATAAAATATTTTGTAAGCTTGATTGAACATTTTGATGACAATGTTGTATATATTCTATGATTAGATATAAATATCTGTGATGAGATTGTAAATACTTGTGACGAGATGTGTAAATACCTCATGAATATGTGATTTCTGTATATTTGCTATATTTTAATTTTTTTTGGAAAATAACAAGTAGCGGCGGTTGATGTTGTCAACCGCCGCTACTAATAGCCAGTAATAGCGGCAGTTGGTGTTGTCAACCGCCGCTACTAATGATAGACAATAGCGGCGGTTGACATATTCAACTGCCGCTACTAATATGTCTGTAGCGGCGGTTTGTATGGGCGATAGACCATCCACTGCTACAAACGCATATTTGTAGCGGCGTTTGCGTAGCGGTGGGGTGGCCTGCCCGCCGCTATAGGCCCTTTCCAACCGCCGCTACGGTGCTTTGTTGTGGTTGTGAAAAAATAGAGCACATGGCGAAGCAAATGGAGGATTCAGAATTCACAAGGCTGAAAGAAATGGAACAAGTTGAAGTAGCAAGACTGAAGTAGGCTCATGAGATGGAGACCTTGAAGAAAACATCAGCAGATACTCAAGCTCTTCTTCAGCGGCTGCTTATGCTCAACCAAGGTAGTGCTCTGACTGACTCATGCGATGTATGGTGTGGCTGGATATTGGCCGTTTGGGTCTGGACAAGTGGGTCAACACTTGACCATTGCTGTTTTTGTATCTATAGTGGGGTTGGACAAATGGCTGTCATCTTTGGCCATTTTAGAATCTGTTTATGTTTGGTGGGCTGCACACTGATTCAAATATTTGACACTGCTTTACTTTACCTTGTGTTCATAATCTTCACCCTGAGTAATAAGTTCTGTTGATTTACTAAGTTATAACAAGAAAAGGGAGCTGATGCATGGTTTGCAGATTGCACTTGTAGATCATTGTGTTCAGGTTGCACTTTTCATGAATCTCATATTAGTCAATCTCTATTGGTTACCTACTTATCCGAGTCAATCTCTAGTGAGCATGGTTGACCATTAGTAAAATCTTATTGGTTATCTCTGGTATGTGTTGAATTTTATTGCCTGCTTGTTAGCTTTTAGCATGTCTAAAATCCTCTCCCTTGGTAGTACTTAATTACCTGATAGCTTCTCTGTTGATGTATTACCTTGTTAATTATTATGCCTGATGGATCTTGCCTGAGTACATTTATTCCAGCCATTCAAAAATATTCATACACAATAAACTTGTATCTTGTCTGATGGATCTTTTGTATGGTTGCAGGCTAAAGAGGCGAACAACTAGATGGGGCTGTACAAGTGGCTCTAGATCTGTGTTGTCAGACCATGTGATGTGATGTGGGAAGGGTAATTTATGTGATACTCTACAATTTATGATGATATATTTATTGGTACAATTTAGTTCAATATGTGATGATGTTGTTTGGTTGAGAATGCTTCAGGGTTTAAATAGTGTAGTGTAAAACAGGCTGAAACTGATGGGCCACAGAAAACTTGCGCGCAAGCAATAATGGGCCAGAAGAATTACATTCTAAAAATATGGGTTGGAAAACTTTTATGCCTACAAAATTAATGGACTAGAAAAAAAAGAACTGTGAATCTAGTGGTCGAAACATAAAGGATTTCTAAAATTATTGGGTTGGAAAATACAAGGCCCGAGAAATTAATAGGCCAAAAAATAACAGGCCCATAAAATTAATGGGGAAAAAAGAACAAAATGCAAAATCAATGGGCTAGAAGTTAGTGGGCTAAAAATAAAACAGACCATCCATGTTAACGCCATGTCAGGCCATGTCAACTTCGGGCAAATGGTTTATAACAAAAACATAGGCGTTATAAAAGTCTGTGACGATTGTAACATCATCATCATCATAAACAACTATGATGTTTCTACACATTGTCATAATTTTATGACGTAAATATTAAATTCGTCATAGAAGGTAATTAGCTACGTATGACAAGTGATTTGTCAAGTTTTATGACATAATTAGCTTGTCATAGAAGCTCATATTTGTTGTAGTGAGTTAAAAAATATTATTTAGAGTTTTGAAATGTTCAAGCTGGTGCCAAGGGAAGGGCACATTGCTTGTTGAGCTACAAAACAAGCCCGAATTGATTTGTCCGAGCCAAGGTTAAATTATAATGTAGACATCTTCAATTTCAAGTTGATTTTAATTGTCACATATCATCGTAGTCACATCCACATACTAACTCCTGAGATTAAAATGTGCTTTGAATTATTTGAATTATTTATATAAAATGGATCCATTTGTGCGTAATTAAATCCAACAAACCGACCGTAGGGGCCGTGTAGGTTACACCAGCGGCAAAAACAGTAGCTGAAAGGACAGCTTGGAGGATCCTCGGGCTCATGTATCGTGGACGACTAGATTCGGTGCCTCAGTTTGGAAAATAATTTGGTGCGGCAGGCCGGGCCTTCCTCTTCCGTGTGCGATCCTGCCTAGATGGATGTCGCATGGACCAAATATCGCATTTGAGGAAGGCTTCCTCCCGTGCAAATTGTGGCATTGTGGCTTCGGCTGGGATCCTAGACGTTATTCAGTTCGGCTCCCAACTGCGGCATGTAACACACCCAATAGCTCGGTTTCCATGTCCACTCCGAACAGAGATCCATTGGCAGCAGCGAGCTTCACCAGATTGATGCACATGAATTAAAATAGTTGCATTAGCATGTACATAAGGTAAATGTGTGATCAAACCTTTTTTTTTTGATTTTTTGTTTGTGCGGTGAATTTTGCAGTTTGGTGGCTTAGACTGGAAGTGGGGAATGGACTGTGAGCAACAGAACGCCATAGACCTACACTGCAGTCTCGTGCGTGGCTCTGTTCACTGGACACCACCACTACCATAGCAGCGGCAGCCCAAAGGCCGCAGCGGCGCGGCCCAAAATGAGCCGCCGCTACAGAGCCTTGGGGGTCTGCCGCGGTTAATTGCGGTGGTTGACAATGATAACCGCCGCTATTTAGGGCATACTAGCGGTGGTTGATAATGCCAACTGCCGTTATAAAGTGACTAGGCTATAAATATCGTATTTCGATAGCTCCCCTATTTTACTCGAACAGTGGCGGCCCAAAAATTTGGGCAAATCACGAAAATCAACGGGGAAGGTTTTGAGTTTATTTTTTTTTTACAGAAATTTACTCTCTGAGGTAAGGGGGACTCATCCCATTGGTTTTTTGTGCTCTCATTTTGAAATCAAGTAGAGTTTTGACTTTTAAGTTTGTTAGGTTTTTATCAAATTTTAGCTAAATTTATTTGATTTGGATGGTTCAATTTAGTTATACTTGAAGTTTATTGAGACATACATCATCTCTTTTCATCATTACACAAAAAAATTATTATATCTAGCTTATTTTATGTCAATGGGAATCTAGATCTAGTTTGGTTTTTAGAAGACACAGAAGGTAGTATTAGGGCAAGAGGGCTGTTAATTATTTTATTATTTCTTGATAAAAATTAAATAATATATAAAATAATTTGATGTTTGTTTTATTTTACCTTACATAATATTTCTCACTTCATGTATATTATATATCAATGTTTATATATTTAATGAATATTTAAATTTTTTGTTACACTTAAATAATTAATTAATTTCTAATATTTTTTTGGATAGATTGTGATAAAAGATAAATAATATATAAAATAATTTGATGTTTGTTTGATTTTATCTTGCATAATATTTTTCACTTCATCTATATTATATTTCAATGTTTATATATTTAGTGAATATTTAAATTTTCTGTTATTAATTAATTTTTGAGTTTTCGATCAAGTTCGTTCGCGATGGATAGATATTGGATGTACGAAGCACCAAGGCCGGGTCCAATATTTTTACGAAAAGTTTCTAAATTCATCGAAGCGTATGCATAACATGCTCGACGTGACGGGACGACTGATATATATTGTCCGTGTTTTGATTGCAAGAATTAGAAGCTGTGGAATGATATAGAAGTAATAAAGTCACACTTGGTGCGGAGGGGTTTTGTTGAGGGGTACACGAGATGGACAAAACATGGTGACAATAGTGTGGTCGATATGGAATTTGATGAGTATATTGAAGTTGAAGTCGAGGTTGTCAATTCGCCTGGTGTAGATGCGATGAATTCGCTTGGTGAAGCTGATTTTGATGTTGAAGAGTTGTTGTGTCACATTGAGCCACGGGTGTTGATCAATGCCGATACAACTAAAGGGCTTCATAATTTTTATAGAATAGAGAAGGCATCAAAGGATCCATTATATGATGAATCTAAGGGATGTGGTAAAGAGTTCACCGTGTTGCATACTATACTTGAGCTGATGAAGCTGAAGGCCATGCACGGCTGGTCGGACGCTAGTTTCACGGATTTATTGGAACTTATTTTTGATGCGCTGCTGATGCTCAACTTGTTGCCAATGACAACATACCTTGCTAAGAAGTTGATTCGCCACTTTCTTTGAGCGTTCAAAAAATTCACGCATGTCCAAATTATTACATATTGTATCAAAAGGAGCATCAGGACGTTGTGAGATGCCCAAGGTGCAAACGCAATCGTTACAAGAGGAACGATGATTGTGACGCCGATAGAGGTGTGAAGAATACAACTAAGGGGAGGAAGAAGAAAATAAGTTCTATCATCGATGATAGTAAGGTTCCTGCCTTAGTCATGGGGTACTTACCCGTTGTTGGTCGCATCAGATGCTTGTTCGCCAACCCTAGGGATGCGGCAATGATGACATGGCATGCACGTGAGGGGGACCGTAAACTCAGGCATCCCGCAGATGGAACACAATGGAAAAAGTTCGATAAGGATCATTGAGACTTCTCTAATGAGAAAAGGAACCTACAGTTTGCATTGAGTATAGACAGGATGAACCCATTCGATCAAATAAGGAATCTGCATAGCACTTGGCCAGTGATACTAGCAATGTACAATATTCCACCATGGTTATGCCATAAAAGTAAGTACCTACTGCTGACCACTTGTAAGCTTCATGACCATTGATGTTTGGATCCCCAAGGTATGAATGTTTTGGTGATAGATGACAACTATGAAATTGTTGGCTAATATCTATATGAGTGCTGTCTATATAGGAATCATCTCCAAACTCTACTACAAATCATATGGATGATGGTTGCCTTGGCGATTGATGACAATGACCACAAGCATGGAGTCTTGTGAACTTGATGGAGTCCAATGTTTGATGGAGATGGATCAAAGCGGAGAACAAGCTATGGTGCAAGTGTTTGGTACACTTGTTTAGTTGTTTGGGTTTTGAGTCCATAGGAAAACCCGGACTATCAAGGGGGTCTAGGTCATTCTCTTAGGTCATGTCTAGTCGGTGATGTGCAAGGTTGCTCGGTGAAATCACAGGCACTAGGTGATAGTGGAGAAGCCAAGGAGCTGTTCAGAGAAGCCGGGAAACGAAGTCAGGCGAGGACGAGGAGTTTCAGCTTCTGGACATAGAGACCGGACAGAGGGGATAGTGGAGACCGGATTATACGGTCACTATGTGATTTTGTCCGGAGGCTACAGCGAGGAAGCAAGGAAGTTTCCAAGGTCGGTGGTCATAGAGACCGGATGGTCCGGTCTAGTGACCAGACAGTCCGGTCACTATGAAGGACTCAGGACAGCGAGGAGCTTCAGCGTCGAAATGTTTCTGGACTGGAGAGAGAAATGACCGGATGGTCCGGTCTACTGACCGGACAGTCTGTTCAGTACAAGAAATTGCCTGGACAATGTTTAGCCAACGGCTAGGAGAGCTATTACCAGAGTGATCGGACGGTCCGGTCTGAGAGTGACCGGACTGTACGGTCAGTACGTCCAGAAAGGCAATTTCATGGAGCAATGGCTAGTTTGAGGTTTGAAGCATATATAACTTTGTTGCTGGGGTCTTGAAGACCTCTCTTGGCTAGTGGAATAGCTAAGAGCATTTGGTAAGGTCCTAGAGGAAAAGAGGAGAGCACTAGGATGAGATATTGCATATCTTGAGAGTGCCAGAGGAGAGTAACTTCAGCATCTTGCACATCTAAGGCTAGGGTGTCCTTGAGGGTGTGATCTAGATTGTTACTCTTGGTATATGGTGAGACCTGGACCGGTTAGGTGTCGATGATCGAGCCTATCGTGATCAGTTGTGAAGGTCGTCACACATTTGTACACGGTTTGAGCCCGCCGTTGAAAGGGGCATCGCTAGTGAGCGCCTGTGTCGGCTCGGGGAGATCAGCAAGTTCTCAAGGGAGGTGAGCTTGTGCTTTGTGTAGCGGTGATGCACACCGTGTCTTCACTCTAGGAGTGATTGCGGGCTCGTGGGCGAGAACTCCACTTGGTGGCGGGAGGGACTGGAACTCCGGCGGGAGTGGTCCAACGAGGATTAAGGGAAGGCTCCATCCTTCCGAGACCTCAGGAAAAAATCATGAGAATTCCTTGACCCTCTCTTTACTATTCTGAAATTGTGTGCTCTAGTGACTAGGGTGAATTGTGGCTTGCATAGGATAGTGTGTTTGGCTTCCACACTTTGTCATATCGTGAACACTAGCATGTGTAGTGTCTTGGCCTACTAGAATTGTTTAGGTTGCTTATCTTGTTAGACTCAAGTAGTGGAATTGAAGTAATTGGATCAGTGAGCGGCTTATCGATTCACCCCCCCCCCCCTCTCAGTACGCCTTTAATCCTTACACCACTATTATATCTGGGCCTAAAGAACCTGGTAATGACATAGATGTGTTCTTAGTACCATTGTTCGAAGACCTGCAGAAACTATGGTTGGAGGGGGTCCATATATGGGATGAGTATCTAAGAGAGTACTCCATGCTGAGAACAATTATTTTTTGTACGGTAAGTGATTCCCCGACACTAAGGGCGCTATCGGGGTAGGTCAAAGGAAAGGCGACATGTTTCGTATGTGTTGATGATACATCCAATGTGTACCTTCTAGCATCCCAAAAGCTAGGGTATATTCGAAGCCGCCAATTCTTACCAGCAAAACATAGGTATCGCGTGATGGCTAGACACTTTGATGGCGAAATTGAGAACAACATAGAACCTCGTGTCTTGTCAAGAGGTTAGATTATCTGGAAAAGGTACAAAAGGACATAGGTTGTTCATCGACCGTGACTTCAAACAAGTGGACCAAGCACATTTCAGCGTATTGCAACAGACGCAAATTGTGGGACAGTACTTTGAGAAACATCTTTAGAGCTCCGCCAGAACAACAAGGATGCGACAAATAAATGGATCATAGACAAGCATAAGCGCTCTTTCACATCATGGTTTAGCTCCCTAGACCTTCCAAGTGGCGAGTCTATGGAAGATAAAATGTTGAGAATGTTAGCTAACTGCCCGAGAAGAACCGTGGTTACCTTTCAGGCATACGACATCAATGGTTTTACCTTCTACACCCAACAGAAGGATAAGAAAAGCATGTGTCAAAATAGTGGTGTACGAGTAGAAGCCATTGACAAAGAGGACCAGATGACCTCGTATTATGGGTACACTGAGGAAATATGGGAGCTAGATTACGATGCAAATTTACAGGTTCTCATATTTAAATGCAAATGGGTGAAGCATCCTAATGGCATCGAGGTAGATGAATATGGTTTCACAATGGTTGATCTTAACAATGTTGGTCACAAAGATGAGCCTTGGATACTTACCAAACCATGGAACAATTGTTTTATGTACTTTATACAAAGGATGAAAAGAAATGCATTGTTGTTCTAGGTAAACAAAGAATCGTTGGAGTGGAGAATGTGGAGGATCGAGATGACTACAATCAATATGATGAGGTGCCATGTTTCATATATCCAAAAAAATTTAATGTCTTAGAAGCAAGACTCTCCTTTGCTGGCGAAATGCCCTACACGCGCATCGATCATAGCCAAGGAAAAGTCGTTCAAGGCTAAGTCAAGCATCATGTAATTTTATTTTGTTAAGTACTTTTTATTATTTGAACCTTGTATTTTTTTAAGTACCTTTTATTATTCGAAAATTGTATTTAGGAACCTATTTGTAATTTTATAAAATGACAAGAATTAAAGTGTAAAAATATTAGGACTGAAATGTAATTAATAAAAAGTATACGGTTGATTCAACAAAATTTTAGGACCTAACAATAATTTTTATTAAGTATAGGGGCCTAAGTCTAAAAAGACAGGACTAAAATATAGTTAATAATGATCTCAGGGTTTTTTCTACAAATAAACAAGTCTCTGGTAATTTTTGAAAATTAATAATACAATTTTAGAGAATGAATAATACGATATAAAAGACAAAACACAACTTTTTAGTGGCGGTTCGCATATCCACCCGTCGCTATTCCTTTGTAGCGGCGGTGTGCTTTGTGAAACACCGCTAATAAGGACTCCCCTATTATATAAAAGAAAAAACACCGTGGCTTTTTAGCGGTGGTTCGCATAGCCACCCGCCGCTATTCCTTTGTAGTGGCGGTGTGCTTTGTGAACCGCCGCTCATAAGGACTCCCCCTATATAAGCAACACGCGGCGGGCCCCTACCCTTATCCTGGAGTTTGCTTTCGTACGCCATGAGGCTGCCCAATTCCGCTGCCATCTCCAAGCGCTGCCCAATTCCGCTGCCCTCCATCTCCTTGTGCCCTCTCCAACGCCTCCCCGAGCGTTGCGGCCATGCCCCCCCCCCTCATCTATCCTTGAGCACTGCCACCACGGGCCCCCTCCTCGTCCCCGAGCGCCACCGCATCGGGCCCCCACCTCATCCCCGAGCACCACCGCCATCGGCCCCCTCCTCGTCCCTGAGCACCACCGTAGCCGGCCCCCTCCCCGAGTGCCTCAACGGTCCCCACGCGGGCCTCCTCGTCCTTCTCCGAGTACCGCCGCCGTAAGCCCCCTTCTTATCCCCGAGGCCCACCTCGACGGTTGCCACGCAGGCCCCCTCGACCTTCCCCAAGCACCGCTGCTGTAGGCCCCCTCCTCGTCCCCGAGCGCCGCCTTGACAATTGCCATGTGGGCCCCCTTGTCCTTCCCCGAGCATCACCGCCATGGGCTCCCTCCTCATCGACAAAGCGCGTGCTGGCGTCCTCCCGCCTCGAACACATCGACCATCACCACGAGGGACTCCTCCACCTTCTCTCTGGTAAGTGCCGCACCATCCTCTTCCTCTCCTCTCCCCTCCTGTCTGATGCACTCCTACCCATCGACGACCAGGTGCGCCCTTTAGTCATCCTTCGTGCTCTATGCTCTGTGCTCATGTGCTTTGTGCTATGTGCTGAACCACCTCCAGTGCTAAATCACCATGTTCTCTATGCTATCCTAACGACTCTCCTAATGACAGTAATTGAGAATGGAGGGAGTACTTGTTAGATTGGTTAAAACCAGCAATGTGTGCAAAAAACCTCATTGTAACTTCAGCTTGGCCCTAATTAAACATATCAGAAACTTATCTACTTGTCTAGTTCACTGGATTATATCTCTAAACTTCCATATATTACTCACTTGGTTGCTCTTAGAATCCTCATGGACAGGCTCCGGCTGCATGCTGCTCCGGTAATCGAAGCACAGGCTTCCTAAACCCATCACTGCCATTTTTTTCTACTCACTGTTTGCTAGAATATGAAAATGCTCACTATATATATATATATAATTGTTGCCTATATGATTAGTAACTGCTCTATATAGTTGCTTATTATAGCACATTCATGCTCACTATAGATGCTTATTTGCTACCTGTGGTATTTCTTTTGCTGACATATCTGAATGTGCTAGCTGCCCTATATGCTTGCTCACTGTCATGCTCACTATAGTTTCTTATTTGCTGCATGTGGTATTTCTTTTGCTGCCATATCTGAATGTGCTAGCTGCCCTATCTTGCTTTTTTGCTCACTGTCATGCTCACTATAGTTGCTTATTTACTGCCTGTGGTATTTCTTTTGCTACCATATCTGAATGTGCTAGCTGCCCTATATCCTTGCTCACTGTCATGTTCACTATAGTTTCTTATTTGCTGCCCGTGGTATTTCTTTTGCTGCCATATCTGAATGTGCTAGCTGTCCTATATGCTTGCTTTTTTGCTCACTGTCATGCTCACTATAGTAAGGATCATGACCATTGTGGTCACCCCAAGGTATGATGTTTTGGTGATGCATGACAAACATGAAATGTGACTAATATCTACACGAGTGTTGTTCATGTAGGAAACCTTTTCTATCTTATGATGATTGTCTACGGTGTCCTTGATGATTGATGACAATGACCGCAAGCATGGAGGCTTGTGAACTTGATGGAGTCCAAGGGTTGATGGAGATGGATCAAAGCGGTGAACAAGCTATGGTGCAAGTGTTTGGAACACTTGAGTAGTTGTTAGGGCATTGAGTTCATAGGAAAAACCGGACTATCAAGCGGGTCTAGGTCATTCTCTTAGGTCATGTCTAGTCGGTGATGTGCAAGGTTGCTCAGTGATATCACAGGCACTAGGTGACAGTGGAGAAGCCAAGGAGTTGTTCGAAGAAGCCGGGAAACCATGTCAAGCGAGGACGATGAGTTTTAGCTTCTGAACATAGAGATCGGACAGAGGGGTCAGAGGTGACCGGACTGTACGGTCACTATGTGGAGTTTTCTGGGACTTCTAGAGAGGAAGCGAGGAAGCTGCCAGTTTTGGATCCTATAGAGACCGGACGGTCCAGTCTAGTGACTGGATGGTCCAGTCACTATGGGAAGATTCTGGGCAGTGAGGAAGCAGCGTCGAGGAAGTTTCTGGACTGGAGAGAGGAATTGACCGGATGGTCCGGTCAGCTGACCGGACAGTCTGGTCAGTACAGGATCTTGCCTGGATAGAGGTACTAGAGTGACGTCAGGCAGTGACCGGACAGTCCACTCAGTGTGTCCAGAAAGGCAATTTTGTGGAGCAACGGCTAGTTTGAGGTTGGGAGCCTATATAACTTCGTTGTTGTGGTCTTGGAGACCTGTCTTGGCTAGTGGAATACCTGAGAGCATTTGGTAAGGTCCAAGAGGAAGAGAAGAGAGCACTAAGAGGAGATATTGCATATCTTGAGAGTGCTAGTGAAGAGTACCTTGAGCATCTTGCACATCTAAGGCTAGGGTGTCCTTGAGGGTATGATCTAGATTGTTACTCTTGGTCTAGGGTTAGACCTAGACCGGTTACATGTCGGTGATCAAGCATATCGTGATCGGTTCTGAAGGCCGTCGCACGTTTGTACACGGTTTGAGCCCGCTGTTGAAAGGGGCATCGCTAGTGAGCGCCCATGTTAGCTCGGGGAGTCCTGCAAGTTCTCGAGGGAGGCGAGCTTGTGCTTTGTGCAGCAGTGATGCACACCATGTCTTCACTCGAGGAGTGATTGCGGGCTCGTGGGAGGGACCGGGACTCCGGCGGAAGTGGTCCAACGAGGATTAGGGGAAGGCGCCATCCTTCCGAGACCTCAGGAAAAAATCATGAGCCAACCCTTGCTCTACTCCTCATAATGATGCTTTAATTTCTGTATTTACATACCGTGCTATTCATGCTTGTGTGTTCTCCTAGTTCTAGTTGAGTATCTTGTAGACTTGCATGTTTAGGCTCCTTACTTGCTAGTAGTGTTTACGATTCCGCATTTGTTGACTAGCGTGAGTAGGAGTTGCATTGGTGTGCTTGATCACTAGAAATGCATAGGTGTTGTAGTGACTTGTGTGATCCACTAGCATGCATAGGATGCCCTTATCTTTCATAGGATTATATTGCTAGTGTGATCTCCACTAGAATTGTGTAGGAGTTGTTTGAGTGCTATCGGTAATTTGCGATTGGTGAAATTGGTACCTAGTGGTAGTTCTCGATTCACCCCCCCCCCCCCTCTCGGTCACTATGATCCTTTCAAGTGGTATCAGAGCCAAGTGCTCATCATTAAGGCTTAACCGCCTTGAGTAGTGACCATATTGAGTTAGGATGTCATCCCATTCGGGGCCGGGTCATGGCTCATGGAAGGATCGCTTTAAGAGCTACCTAAATGCCATGATTCTGGATGAGTTGATGGATACTCTTGTGGACTTTGCCAATATATTTACCGATGATCATGTGTATGATGATTGTGATGATGGTGTGGATGTGCCTTGTACTAGTGAGTGCCTAGATCCTTCTAGCAATGACTTGATAGGTTGCTTTACTAGTGTGCCTAACATGATGATTGACAATGATGTGTCTCTTGATCTTGCTTTCTCTACTAGCATGTCTAGCATTAATGATGTTTGTGAGTCTCCTATTGATCATGCTAGTAGTTCTCTTGTTGAGGAGTTCTTTGCTTTCCATGCTAATGATAATGAGAACTTACTTGATTCTCTTATTCGCTTGCGAGGTATTGTGGACAAGATTGGGGCAACTTCTTTCGAGCTTCCCAAGATCGTGATAGTTGAGAAGATCCTCTCCTTGCTTCCGAGTAGCAAGGTCTTCTACATCACTCTTGACCTTCTCATAGAGAAGAGTCTCGCCGTTGAGGACATAATTGAGCTACTCTTTAAGGATAAGGAGATCACCGCGAGCATGGTGTGGAAGAAGACATACAAGACACCCCATGAAGCATCCTCAAGCAAAGAAAAAGAAGTAGCTTTGAGCTCAGACTTCTTTGATCCCTCCACAAGATTGCCTTGCAATGACTTCTACAACCCCTTCGGAGCAAGACACTCATCGGGCACTTCGTCAAGCTCTACCTCAAGTGTCATTCCTAGTACTACTCCAAGCACATTGGGTGGACCAAACATTGGCGTAGGGGGAGCACCAACAACAATGCTCGCTCGATCATTTGAGATGATCAATCTTGCGGCTTCGGCTCCGGGGTCTCCACCTCCTCCGCCCCCCCCCCCCCCCACCATAAGATCATCTTTGGCATCTTCGTCGAGCTCACCAATAGGATCTTCTCTTTGAACTCGGTGAATTTGTGAGAAACCCTAATGTTGACCTTTGTGAGAATCTATTGAGCATATATGATCTTGTGTGTAGGATTAACTCTTTGTAACACCCATTTTAAGAAGCATAACGGGTGCAGCCGTACGTGTGCCCAGGATCAAGTTACACACATGTACGGTACATCATCAATGGTAAACAGAATAATTATCCATATCCTTTAATTATTACATCGTATCTTTATTACAAAAGGACCCGTAGGTCTAGAAGAAAAGTACATTCAAGCAGCGGGAAGTAGCTAGCGTAGACGTCCCAAACTCCACAGGCATCGACTGGTGGATCATCGCCTAGTACTCGTTTCCTTCATCTTCGTAGTGGCTCCAATCTTCTCCTCAGACTGAATATCAACATGGTATAGCAAGGGTGAGTACGTATCATACTCAGCAAGTGGGGAAAAAGATGACATGGGGCTATAGTCAAGAAAAGGCTTTATAGAGTGGTTTGCATGAGCTTTTAATTAACCTAAGCATCCTATTTACTATGTGGGGTCATCCCAACCATGAATCCACAAGGTGCTATACTAACCAAATCTCCATCCATCCTGTCTTTCCAACCAAACCCATCCATACCATACTAATCGCGTGAGGATTCCAGGCCGCTCTTGACCGTGAGCACGGCTATCATGATAGTTTGATACTGTGCAGAGTTTGTACCACTTTACCCACAAGTCGTGATTCCCTTGGGACGCGACCCACATTACACACTTCCTTTGGTGTGTGGCAGGGTTTCACTATGAGGCTTTTCCAAAGGGTCTCCTAGTACATGCTAGCCACTAAGGTTCCACTCCCGTCCATAAGTGATAGCCCTTCAACAAGCAGCTCATCACCCCAGGAGCCCCCTCTTGAGCCTTCCGGATACAAGGACAGTCCTTTTGACTTCCATTCCCCGCTCCACCAAATGATGCACCGACACTGGGAGAACACCTAATTACTAGGCCAAGCCTTACCCATGTCAGTCTTGTGATGGCACTGTTTTCCTAGGTTGTCACTCCAAGAACCGGTTCCTAGGATCTACAACAAGCCTACCACTACAACCATGTGCCCACGGCACCACATCCTTTCCACCTGGCTTGCATAGATCCCTAAGCCATGTTGCTAAAAATTTACCAAATATTTCCCACGTGACATTGTTCATTAATCAACATTAATATCAACCGACATCCCATAAGCCATCTAAGCATTTTCTACCCACAATTCACCCATTGTTTCGAGGCGACAAGGGACAGGGTAAAACAATACTAGGAAACCTAACAATAGGTTCCCAACAAATTGACACAAGCATGCAATTCTATAGTAACATTTCAATAGGTGCAAAATGCATCAAGAACACTTGCCTTCGTCCTGCGCGGAAGGCTGCTCTAACCCTTCAAATTCCTGCTCTTGAAAGTCCTCGTAGGGCGGTCCTTGTGTATGTTCGCCTTTACGTAATGAAATACCGACACATGCAAAACATACAAAAATCAATACACGATATGCAACAGAGGAAAAATAGTATGTAGATGCAATGAATGCAAAGGTTTTGCTCCTACGAGAATTTTGGTGCAAGAATCACCTAATTTGGAGTAACAAGTAAAAAGTTATGCTAGTTTGAAGTTTTAGGGGCAAAAGGGTAAAAACAGGGACTTTTAAGTACCTATTTGTAATTTTATAAAATTATAGGGATTAGAGTGTAAATTATTAGGACTGAAAAATAATTACTAAAAAGTATAAGGTTGTTTTTGCAAAAGTTTAGAACTTAAACATAATTAATAATGAGTGTAGGGGGTTAAGTGTAAAAGATAGGACCAATTTATAATTAAAATTAAGTACAGGGATGTTTCTATAAATATTTAGGGCTAAAATAATATTTATACAATTAATAAGGATTAAAGTATAATTTAAAATAATTCTAGGGACTAAAACATAATTAAAATTAGTCCAGGGGTGTTTTTGTAAAATTACCAGGTCAAAATAATAGTTCTAATAATGTATATGGGTGTTTCTATAATTTTTTAGGCTAAAATAATATTTATACAATTAATAAGGATTAAAGTATAATTTAAAATCATTCTAGGGACTAAAACATAATTAAAATCAGTTTAAGGGTGTTTTTGTAAAATTACCAGGTCAAAATAATAGTTCTAATAATGTATAGGGGTGTTTCTATAAATTTTTAGTGCTAACAATTAATTTTATAAAAATAATTGGGCTTAAATACAAATTTCTACAGTTCTGCACAAAAATAGGGGCATAAACCTAATTTAAACTAAGCATAGGGGCCTACATGCAAAAAGGCCAGCATTATTCAGGAATTAATTGAATTAATTTTAAACTGGAAATTCGTGGACCGGGTCTATGGGAATGGTTGACTGGACTTTGACCCGGGTCCATGGGTCCACGGTGGACCAAGGGGAATACCCCTTCGATTTTCTAATCTGGGCCCTATGTTTCAAGATGGACGGCATCAGGGGGGGGGGGGTTTGGATGTGGCGGCGGCTATGCGGCGGCGGTCGGCGGCGGCTATGCGGCGACGGTGGTGGGGTGCTCGCCGGAGTTGGCCGGAACGGCGCTCTGGTCGATGGTTCGTCGCTGCGAGAGTTCGGGGAGAGAGAGGGGAGAGAGGGGTGATGTAGATATGGCCCGATCTTCCGAGAGGTAAGGGGATAAACTCGAATTTAGGGAACTCGGCGTCGATGACCTGGCTTGAATCAGACACGATCCAACCCCGCAACCGATACACCAAGCACAACTTGATTATTCCTGCAAGCGAAATCAAGAACACAAGCAAGAGAGGATAAACACGCAATCTGAAATTGCAAATATGGATGAAGCGAATCACAAGAAAAGGTTCAAGCTCTGAACACAAAAGGACTAATCGCCACAGTGGTGTAGAACAAGAACAGGGGCCCTGGATTACTGTAAAAGGACTTGTCGCCACAGTTACAATAATTCGATCAAGTTTCTCTCTGGAAAACTGAACTAAACAAAACCCGAAACTAAAAGACTGCGGCTACTGAGTTTATGTAGGAAACAAAGACGTCCTAGGGTTGGGGGCGACCAGGGGGGGCGCCCACAACATGGGCTTAAGGCCCAACACGATACATGGCCAAGTTGGCCCAAAATAGATGGCATAGCACCTTGTCATAGTCACATATTATGACTCACGACCCTTCTGGAGCTAGGACCAGAACCAAAACGACGGCGTCATCGTCCCCTTTCCAACGCATCAAAGAACGCCTCGTTTGGACATCGGATGTGGGAGATATCATCAAAACCGTGAAGGGGTGTCGGCTGAATCCGAGACGAACGTGGCGACCGAGTTGGTGACGACTTGTAACTTGGGGAAGGCCATGATACGTGCGTATCCAGCATGGTGATGTCCTCATCATCCTCCCCTCCTTGAATTGGAGTCACCCTCGACTCCATCTCAGCATCAATCTCCTGCAAAAGGTTAGTACTAGCAGAATGCAAAGTACAAGATACATGATCATCGATAGAAGATATATCATGACAAAGCATAGTATAGCAAGGTGCATCATGATTATCACAAAGATCAGTAACAGTAGATGTCATAGCAAGAAAAATACCTCCCTTTAACTTAATAGCCTTATGTTTAACATCAGAAAGTTGTTTGTTATCATGTTTATTCTTAGTATTTTCAGCAAGCAGTTTAAAATGATTTCTTATATCAGCAGGCAATAACGGACGCAAAGTAATATTTCTGTCCTTATGCACAAATGTATATGTATTTGTTCTACCATGATGGGCAGCATCCGTATTGTATTCCCATGGACGGCCTAATAAAAGCGAACATGCTTGCATAGGTACAACATGAAAATCAGCAAAGTCTTGATAAGAACCTACTGAAAAGTGTATGCGTGCTGATCGAGTTACCTGTGTCGTACCACTATTGTTGAACCATTTGATGTGGTAGGGCTGATGTAGTGCATGCGTGGTCAAGCCAAGTTTGCTTACCAAATCAGAACTTACCAAGTTGTTACAGCTCCCAGTATCAATGATGGTGAGAACACGGTGGTCCACAACAATGAGATATATGTAGAATAAATTGTTGCGTTGTTGTTCTTCCTCTTGTTCCACCCAAGTGGTCAACACACGCTGCATAATGAGGCTAGGAAAGCCCGCGGTGATAGCAATAGAATCAATGGCGGTAGTCTCCTGCTCCTCTGTCGAATCTGCAACAAGGTTAGGCATACGAGCAAATTCATCTTCAACATCACTAGAACTTTCATACCCATTAGCGGTAGCGATGAAAGCACGACGACTAGGGTAATCCTTCATGACATGTCCCATGCCCTTGCAGCAGTGGCAAATAATGGTGGTGGAGGAGCCACTCCTAGTGCCGGAATTAGTAACCTTCTTCTGGTGTTCGTGCTGCACACTGGACAATTACGCTGCAGAAGTAGGCGCAAGTGGAAAAGTTGTTGCTGGTGTCTTAGCAACATGACTCTTCAAGTTCTCTACTCTAGTGCGTTGCTGGAGATAATGCTCAGTGTTGGACCTGCAAGATTGTTGTGGAAGGCGTCCCTCTACTTCTCGTTCAGCCTTAAGAGCAATATGATACAATTGGCTGAACCTATTCCACTCTTTATAGTCAACAATATTCTGGATATCACGGTTCAAACCACCAAAAAATCTAGCACTAGTTTCAAGATCATCTTCATGTATATCACAACGTGCTAAACCAATAAACAATTCCTGATAATATTCCTCTACTGTTTTACTACCTTGTGTTAAAGATTGTAATTTCAAACGTAAATCACGTTAGTAATAAGGAGGAACAAAACGAGATTTCATGCGTTGTTTCAAAACAGGCCAAGTGGCAGATATAGAAGTATTAGTATTGCAAAGATCATTCCACCAAAAGAAAGCAAAACCTGTAAACTCACTAGTAGCAAGTCTAACTCTATGCTCAGCAGGAACTAAATGAGAATTAAATTTCTGTTCAACAGCAAGTTCCCAATCTAAGTACGCTTCAGGATCAGCACTACCGGCAAAAGGTGGTATGTTAAATTTGGGCTTAACAAAAGTATCAGTTGTACCACGATTGTTATTACCTCCCATACCATGTCGATTACGGTGAAGAGGATCTGCATCACGGTCAAAATCATCATCAGCAGCAGCTCGTTGAGGTGAAGGTTGTCGTTCAACATCCTTAATACGGTGGACAACAGTGTTGATGTGACCCATCAACTCGGCAAACTTCGTTTCCATGAATGTACGCTGGTTCGCAAGAAGCTTCATGAGCTCGTGCTTGGACACGCAATCATTGAAGTCTGTAGGGGACTCCAACTCTCCAGGTGTAGCCCTATCAACTAGCAGGCTGCAGAGGGTGTAGAAAGTGGAAAACAATATCAGAAGCAATGTATCACAATCTTGCAAGTGCTCTTACCAAAGCCAAACAGGTCGACACAATCTGTAGTTGAGCTTGGGTGTAACAGTTGCAAGGAAGAAACCTATGCTGCAATATGTATAGCTTGGAAGGCTAATATGTATGTCAATAGAACATAATTTAATAAAAGATAGTAGCACTGAATAAATGTCCAAAGCAGTGTCCTAATTGCTGGCAAAAGAATCGTGTTCAAAAACAGTTGTGACAACAAGAACAATGGCAAAGGCAGCAAGGAACAAAACAGACTTCACAGACTTTTTTTGTATGATTTTTCCACTATTTTTCTGTGATAGAGGAACACAAAGGAAGGAACCACAAGAAGTTTCAACTCAAACAGAGGGAAAACAAAGGGTAGGCAAAATCTCAAAGTTTCACCGAAAGCGCTATTTTTGACTTGACAATTCTTTTCTATTTTTTCCCGATTTTTTTTGAATTTTTTGACAAGGGCACACAGGGCGGAGCCGAGTGTGGGTCACCTCAACTTTGAGTCAAGAATTTGCTGTAAAAATTTCCGCCCAATCGGAGCAACGAGCGAAAAGTTATGCCTGTTTTACCTTCGGATAGGGTTTGAGGGGTGAGGGGGGGGGGGGGAAACCGAATCAGGTAGGGTTTTTTTGTTGGCAACAAATTGTGGGTGTGGTGGGTGGGTGACACGATGGTGAATCCAATGGAAAACACGATGGTGATGGTGGTGTGCAGCGGAGATCAAAACACAAACCGAATCGAAACACAAATTCAAACCAGCAACTGAACTCGACTAGGACACAAACTCAACACTACGGACTCTGAAATTAAATTATGCAAAGGCTAAACAGTGTCTGGGATGGTGGGGGAATTTTTTTTAGGCTTTTTCGTGCACAAAAAGGTGATGAACACAAACAAATCTAAAGGAAAGAACACGATAATACCTCACGGGGAACCTAGCAATCTGATACCACTTGATGTAGATATGGCTCGATCTTCTGAGAGGTAAGGGGATAAACTCAAATTTGGGGAACTCGGCATCAACGACCCGGATTGAATCAGACACGATCCAACCCCGCAATCGATACACCATGCACAACTTGATTGTTCCTGCAAGCGAAATTGAGAACACAAGCAAGAGAGGATAAACACGCAATCTGAAATTGCAAATATGGATGAAGCAAATCACAAGAAAAGGTTCAAGCTCTAAACACAAAAGGACTAATCGCCACAGTGGTGTAGAACAAGAACAGGGGCTCTGGATTACTATAAAAGGACTTGTCACCACAGTTACAATAATTCGATCAAGTTTCTCTCTGGAAAACTGAACTAAACAAAACCCGAAATTAAAAGACGGTGGCTACTGAGTTTATGTAGGAAACAAAGACGTCCTAGGGTTGGTGGCGACCAGGAGGGGGCGCCCACAACATGGGCTTAAGGCCTGACACGATACATGGCCAAGTTGGCCCAAAATAGGTGGCACAGCACCTTGTCATGGTCACATATTATGACTCACGAGCCTTCTGGAGCTAGGACCAGAACCAAAACGACGGCGTCGTCGTTCCCTTTCCAACGCATCAATGAATGCCTCGTTTGGACGTCAGATGTGGGAGATATCTTCAAAACCGTGAAGGGATGTCGGCTGAATCCGAGACGAACGTGGCGACCGAGTTGGTGACGACTTGTACCTTGGGGAAGGCCATGATATGCGCGTATCCAGCATGGTGATGTCCTCATCAAGGGGAACCTCACCGAGGAGATGCGCGGGCGCGGGGGAGGCCAGGAGGCGATCGGCGGCGGGGCTCGGAGGCGGCGGTGACCAGAGCTCGGCGGGGAGGTGGCTCCGGTGGTTGAGATCGAGCGGGGAGGAGTGGGGGAGAGGCGGCGGGAACGTGCGGTGCTGGCGGGGGGTTTTATAGGGGAGAAGGGAGGGAATTGAGCCGGCATGGGAGGTCCTCCGGCCATCAATGGCCACTAGCGCTATTGATGCGTGTGTGTTCGAGAACAGCTGAAACGGCCGGAAGGCGGGGGCGGGGGGGGGGGGGGGGGGAAGCGGAAGGGGAGGGGTGCGCGCGCTTGTGCGCCGGTTATGGGAGTCGGGGAGGCGGGTGGAGGGAAATTGGTGGGGCTGGCGTTGGTTTCCGGTGGCGGGGAGAGAGAGAGACGGAGGAGGGAGATAACAGGCGGGGCCCACGTGCCAGCGAGAGAGAGAGAGAGAGAGCGGGAGGGGAGTGGGCCGCGCGCGCACGCTAGGCCGGCCGGGAGTTGGGCCATGGGAGTGGGAGAGAAGGGAAGGAGGGGGAGGCGGCCTGGCCGGCTGGGCCGAAAGAAGGAGGTGGGGGGGAGCGAGTTGGGCCAGATTGGTGGGTTTCGGACCACTGTTCTGGTTTTCTCTTTTTTTCTCTTTTCTTTCTCAATTCTTTCCTTCTCTAATTTCTTTTCTAAATCTTATTTCCTGGTTATAATTAGCAATTAAACTAAGTGATAAATGCACAAGAATCTAATGGATATGACATGTTATGCAAATGTAATAATTTAATTTGATTTATAAAAACAATTTAACCTAGGTTATTTAATTAAACTCCTAAATGCTAATAGTTGGCATTTTTAGAATTTGAAAAAAATCGGGTGTTACATACCCCCCTTAAAATGAATCTCGCCCTCGAGATTCGGAAAGATCGGCGAAGAGATGGGGAAACTTGGCTTTCAATTCTTCTTCACGCTCCCAGGTGGCTTCTTCTTCGGTGTGATGGTTCTAGAGTACCTTGCACATTCGGATCACCTTATTTCCGGTAACTCTCTCAACAACTTCTAGGATCTTGGCTGGTTGTTCCGTATATGTGAGGTCCTTCCAAAGGTCTACTTCATCAATGGGGAGTTGTTCTTCAGGCACTCTTAAGCACTTCTTCAGTTGTGACACATGGAACACGTCATGCACATCTGTGAGATGGGAGGGTAGCTCCAACTGATATGCAACTTCTCCTCTTCTCTCGAGGATCTTGAAAGGACCGATGTAACGTGGTGCTAACTTCCCTTTGACTTTGAAGCGTCTAACACCCCTCATGGGTGATACCTTGAGATACACGAAATCTCCAATTTCGAAGGATAGGTCTCTTCGTCTACGATCGACGTAGCTTTTCTGCCTTGACTGTGCAACCTTTAGGTTCTCGCGTACAATCTTAACTTGTCTTTCTGCTTCTTGTAGTATCTCTGGTCCGAAGACTTGGTTCTCTCCTATCTCGTTCCAGAATAGAGGTGTCCTGCACTTTCTTCCATATAGGAACTCAAAAGGCGCCATCTCTATACTTGCTTGATAACTGTTGTTATAGGAAAATTCTGCGTAGGGTAGACTCTTGTCCCAACTCTTGCCATATTTCAAAGCACAAGCTCTCAACATGTCTTCTAGTATTTGGTTCGTCCTCTCGGTTTGTCCATCAGTCTAAGGGTGATACGCAGAGCTGAAGTTCAACTTGGTGCCAAGAGATTCATGTACCTTCTCCTAAAACCTCAAGGTGAACTGAGAGCCTCGGTCAGATACTATCTTCTTAGGGACTCCATGTAAACACACTATCCATGACATGTATAGTTCTGCCAGCTTCGCACCGCTATAAGTTGTCTTGACGGGGATGAAGTGTGCCACCTTGGTTAAACGATCAACTATAACCCATATAGAATCATATCCAGACTGTGTATGGGGTAATCCAACTATGAAGTCCATACTGACTTGTTCCCATTTCCACTCAAGAATCTTTAAAGGTTGGAGCAATCCGGCGGGTCGTTGGTGTTCTGCCTTGACACGCTGACATGTGTCGCATACCGCAACATACTCTGCGACATCGCGCTTCATGCCATGCCACCAATAACGAGTCTTCAAGTCTTGATACATCTTAGTACTTCCTGGATGGATGGAGTATGCAGAATCGTGTGCTTCCCGTATGATTATGTCACGAAGGGGCTTCTTGTCTGGCACACATATTCTTTTACCTATCCATATAGTACCCTTCTCATCTTCTGTGAAGTCGGTAGCCTTTCCTTCTTTAATGAGCTTTCTGATCTCACTTAGCTTCTCATCTTCTAGTTGTCCCTTGCGAATTTCTTCAACAAGAGTTGGTTCCACTTCCATTGCAACGGCCTCTAACTCATTCACAAACCCAAGGTTCAGTCGCTCAAACTCCTTGCAGAGCTCTGGCGGTAGCCTTTCCATGATTAACTAACTGCAATAGGTCTTTCTACTCAAGGCATCTGCAACAACATTTGCCTTTCCTGGATGATAGTTAATACCCACATCATAGTCCTTAATCAACTCTAACCAACGTCGTTGTCTTAGGTTCAACTCCGTCTAAGTGAATATGTACTTGAGACTCTTGTGATCCGTATAGATCTCACAACGGTGACCAAGAATGTAGTGCCTCCAAATCTTCAGAGCATGTACCACTGTCGCTAATTCCAAATCATGTGTTGGGTACTTCTCTTCATGCTTCCATAATTGCCTAGAGGCATATGCCACAACATGACCTTCCTGCATGAGCACACATCCTAGTCCTTGCCTGGATGCGTCACAGTTGATGTCGAAACTCTTACTGATGTCAGGTAAGATTAAGATAGAGGCTGATGTTCATCTCTTCTTCAATTCTTCAAAGTTGGCTTGACAACGCGGAGTCCACTCGAAACTCTTGTCCTTCCCTAACAATGTCGTCATTGGCTTTGCTATCTTGGAGAAGTCCTTTATGAATCGTCGATAGTATCCGGCTAGTCCAAGAAAACTGTCTGTGGTGGTTTCCAGTCTAGAACATCCTTTACCTTGCCTGGATCGACTGACACTCCTCCAGCAGATATCACATGACTGAGAAATGCTACCTCCTTCAGCCAGAATTCACACTTACTCAATTTGGCATACAACTGGTGTTCACGTAGCTTCTCTAGAACTAGCCTTAGGTATTCCTCAAGCTCTTCTTCATTCTTTGAAAACACCAAGATGTTGTCAATGAAAACCACAACAAACTTATCCAAGTATTTCATGAACACCTTGTTCATAAGGTACATGAAGTAGACCGGTGCATTGGTCAACCCAAATGACATTACCGTATACTCATATAATCCATATCTTGTTTGGAAAGCCGTCTTGGGTATGTTTGATGGTCTGATCTTCAATTGGTGATACCCGGATCGTAGATCAATCTTGGAGAATACACAAGCTCCTTTCATCTGATGGAATAAGTCTTCAATCCGTGGTAGTGGATACTTATTCTTGATGGTCACATCATTAAGAGAACGATAGTCCACACACATCCTTTGAGTCTTATCCTTCTTCTCAACAAAGAGTACTGGAGCTCCTCAAGGTGAGGAACTAGGGCGAATGAAATCTTTCTCTAGCATCTCATGTAATTGCTTCATTAGTTCTACCAACTCATTAACTGGCATCCTATAGGGCCTCTTAGATATAGGAGCAGTTCCTGGTATTAAGTCGATAACAAACTCTATGTCATGGTCTGGTGGCATACCTGGAAGTTCTTCAGGAAAGACATCAGGGAAATCACAAACCACCCGTATCTCTTCTATGGGTGTGCCGGTGGTTTGGTTTAGTATGACCTCCTTGGCAGTAGAGTTGGCTGCTACGAACTCAACCTTGGTACCCTCTGCACTAGTCAGCTGTATCGACTGCTTGGCGCACTGTATCACTCCATCATACTTGCGTAACCAAACCATAACAAGTATTATATCTATCCCCTTGGAGTCTAGGATTATGAGATTAGCTGAGAAGTCTACCCCCCTTATTTTAAGGGTGACCTTTGGGCATATTTGATTGGTTCTCATTTCTCCACCAGGAGAGCTAACTAACATGGTATGCCTCATAAGAGCAATTGGTAGGTTGTGCTTTACCACATATGTGGATGTTATGAATGAATGTGATGCTCCTGAATCAAACAAAATGGTTGCAGGTTGAGAGTTAGCTAAGAACATATCGAGCACCACATCTGCAGCTTGCTCAGCTTCCTCAGTAGTGACATGATTGACACGCCCTCGAGCATAATTCTGTTGTCCTCGATTGCCTGGGAGCATGTTGGTTAGGGCTTGCCTTGGTGCGTTGTTCTGTTGAGGACACTGTCCCATAAAGTGACCTTCCTGTTCGCAGTGATAACATCCACGCTTCACACCATTAGTATTTCCAGAGGTAGGGCGGTTCTGGTTTTGTGGACCTGTTGGGGCGGTGGGACGGGGTGCTTGCTGATAGGTGGGACGAGGTGCCTGCTGCTAGTTAGGGCGAGGTGCCTGGTAGTTGGAGCATTGCATTGGAAAGTTGGGGCGTGGAGCTTGCATAGGTGGCCTGATGGTGTTGGGAGCATGGTGGTATGGGTTGGGAGATGGGATCATGCGAGGGCGAGTGTTACTACTAGATGATTGTCTTTGAAATGGCATCTTCCTATTGCCTTCCCTCTCAATCTCATTGCGCTTGTTCTCCACAACAATGGCCTTGTCCACCAGTTTTTGGAAGTTGACATAGTCATTGTTTATCAACTGAAACTGGATGTCATTCTGCAGTCCTCTCATGAACATGTATTGCTTCTTCCCATCGGTGTTCACATCCTCTGGAGCATACCTGGACAGCTGGATGAACCTATTCAGGTATTCACTTACTGACATGTTCCCCTGTCTCAGGTCTTGAAATTCCTATCTTTTCAGCAACTTGATGCCCGTAGGAACATAGTGGGAGCGGAAATTATCCTTGAACTCAATCCAAGTGATGCTTTCCACATCAGCATGAGCATTGCAATATGCTTCCCACCAGTCTGCGGCTACACCATATAGCTGATGAGCTGCAAAGAGAACCTTCTCTCGATCATTGCATTGAGCGATCATCAACTTCTTCTTGATTGCCTTGAGCCAATCATCCGCTTCCATCGGATCCTTGGATTGGGAAAAGGTAGGTGGCCTAGTCCTTAGGAACTCCCCCAATCTATTCTTGGGTGGAGGTGGAGGTGGGGGTGCATTGTGGTTCTGCTAGTTGTTATGGTTCTGTTGTATAGCGCCCAAAGTTTGGATCATTGTCTGCATGAGCTGAGTCTACATGGCCAAGAATTGCTCCAGGTTTGAAGCATTATTGCCATCCTCGTAGTTCTGATTGCTACCTCCAGCGTGACCTCTAGTGCGAACCATCTGATAGAATAGGTGGTGGAGTTAGAGTGAGACGAGGTGTGGTAATAGAGAAAAGAAAGATCCCCATCTAAATGTATCAAGGAATGATAAGTAAAAGATAGTTTATTTAATGAGCAACCAAATGATGAGGTTGTGGACAAGGTGCCAAGGCATCCCACAACTCACATCAAGCACACTTATTAAACCAAGCCACAGAGTTCAATACATCACACCATGAAAGTAAATCGATCTAAGCATTTGATTATTACAATCTTTATTCATGGGTAAGGGAATCTCCTAGGCACGGGAGTTGACTTCGTCGGAGACCGAAGGTAGGGAACTTGCACGCTTCGGGGAGTTTGCAGTCCAAGTGCGAATACCAGAGGAATAGAGGTCACTCTGCTCGCCCATCTTGACTCTCTGGTCGCGCTTTATGTAATCCTCAGTATCACGCAGCTTCTTCCGAAGAGTGTGGTTCTCCCTCTGTAGTGCTTCCATAGCGCGGCTTAAGTCCACCGCAACTCCTTGAGTCTCGTCCATCTCCCTGGTGCTCACATACCATTCTGTAGGAGCGACGGTGTACTTCTCCGTGCCTGGCTTCCGACGGGGAATGTGGGCAAAACTTGTCCTTGCTATGTCATGGCGGTGAGTGTAGCAGAGGCTAGTGAGAGCCCTCCAAGCAGCGTCGTCCACTGTGGCCCCACGAGTAGCCCTAGGGGTGCGGTCGCCATCGTAGATGTTGACCTCCGCTGTCCATTCCTCACGAAAAGGACGATCCACTTTCTTGATGAAGTATTGAGGCCTGTTAGTGATGCCAATCTTCTCAAGTAGCTTTTGCAGAGTCTTGGAGAAGGTCTCACCCTCTAGTCCAAGAGAGCGGTACTTCTCAGCCATATGGACGGCTAGGTCTTCGTTCTCCTCTGAGTTATCACCCTTCTTAGGATCTTCAGGGTCCTCACGCTCTTCTGGGTCTTCTTCCTCTTGTGGTTCCTCAGGGTCCTCTTCTTGCTCATATTCTTCTGGTTCTTCTTCTTCTTCAGGTTCCTTGGGGTCTTCCTGGGGTTCCTCTAGAATCTTCTCATCCATCACTGGGGTCTTCTCGCGTTCAGGTTGATTTACTTCTTCACTTTCTTCCTTCTGAACACGCCTAGGGGCAAGGAGTCCACAGTGGCGTCCAATCATAACCTTTCGAGCGGTCTGCTTGGTGCAGGCCATCTACATTTTAAAATCACAAGGCATAAATAAGCAATGGTTTAAAGAAATCTGAAATTTAACAAAAGCAACAAATTAAGAAAATGACAAGGATTAATATTTTGTTAAAATAGTTTGTATTGATGTAAGACAAAATAGGGTCCTTAAATGCGTCCATGGCTAACTAGGCTGACGTCCTGCAGTCGATATGGCTCTGATACCACTTCTGTAACACCCAGGATCAAGTTACACACACGTACGGTACATCATCAATGGTAAACAGAATAATTATCCATATCCTTTAATTATTACATCGTATCTTTATTACAAAAGGACCCGTGGGTCTAGAAGAAAAGTACATTCAAGCAGCAGAAAGTAGCTAGCGTAGACGTCCCAAACTCCACAGGCATCGACTGGTAGATCATCGCCTAGTACTCGTTTCCTTCATCTTCGTAGTGGCTCCAATCTTCTCCTCGGGCTGAATATCAACGTGGTATAGCAAGGGTGAGTACATGTCGTACTCAGCAAGTCAAGAAAAGGCTTTATAGAGTGGTTTGCATGAGCTTTTAATTAACCTAAGCATCCTATTTACTATGTGGGGTCATCCCAACCATGAATCCACAAGGTGATATAATAACCAAATCTCCATCCATCCCGTCTTTCCAACCAAACCCATCCATACCCATCTAATCTCGTGAGGATTCCAGGCCGCTCTTGACCATGAGCATGGCTATCATGATAGTTTGATACTCTGCAGAGTTTATACCACTTTACCCATAAGTCATGATTCCCTTGGTACCCCTGGACGCGACCCACATTACAGACTTTCTTTGGTGTGTGGCAGGGTTTCACTACGAGGCTTTTCCAAAGGGTCTCCTAGTACATGCTAGCCACTAAGGTTCCACTTCCGTCCATAAGTGATAGCCCTTCAACAAGCAGCTCATCACCCCAGGAGCCCCCTCTTGAGCCTTTCGGATACAAGGACAGTCCTTTCGACTTCCATTCCCCGCTCCACCAAATGCTGCACCGACACTGGGAGAACACCTAATTACTAGGCCAAGCCTTACCCATGTCGGTCTTGTGATGGCACTGTTTTCTTAGGTTGTCACTCCAAGAACCGGTTCCTAGGATCTACAACAAGCCTACCACCACAACCATGTGTCCACGACACCACATCCTTTCCACCTAGCTTGCATAGATCCCTAGGCCATGTTGCTAAAAATTTACCAAATATTTCCCGCGTGACATTGTTCATTAATCAACATAAATATCAACTCATATCCCATAAGCCATCTATGCATTTTCTACCCACAATTCACCCATTGTTTCGAGGCGACAAGGGACAGGGTAAAACAATACAAGGAAAACCCTAACAATAGGTTCCCAACAAATTGACACAAGCATGCAATTCTATAGTAACATTTCAATAGGTGCAAAATGCATCAAGGACACTTGCCTTTGTCCTACGCGGAAGGCTGCTCTAACCCTTCAAATTCCTGCTCTTGAAAGTCCTCGTAGGGCGGTCCTTGTGTATGTTCGCCTTTACGTAACAAAATACCGACACAAGCAAAACATACAAAAATCAATACATGATATGCAACAGAAGAAAAACAATATATAGATGCAATGAATGCAAAGGTTATGATCATACGAGAATTTTGGTGCAAGAATCACCTAATTTGGAGTTACGAGTAAAAAGTTATGCTAGTTTGAAGTTTTAGGGGCAAAAGGGTAAAAACAGGAGCTTTTAAGGACCTATTTGTAATTTTATAAAATTATAGGGACTAGAGTGTAAATTATTAGGACTGAAAAATAATTACTAAAAAGTATAAGGTTGTTTTTGCAAAATTTTAGAACTTAAACATAATTAATAATGAGTGTAGGGGGTTAAGTGCAAAAGACAGTGCCAATTTACAATTAAAATTAAGTATAGGGATGTTTCTATAAATTTTTAGGGCTAAGATAATATTTATACAATTAATAAGGATTAAAGTATAATTTAAAATAATTCTAGGGACTAAAACATAATTAAAATTAGTCTAGGGGTGTTCTTGTAAAATTACCAGGTCAAATTAATAGTTCTAATAATGTATATGGGTGTTTCTATAATTTTTTAGGCTAAAATAATATTTATACAATTAATAAGGATTGAAGTATAATTTAAAATAATTCTAGGGACTAAAACATAATTAAAATCAATTCAGGGGTGTTTTTGTAAAATTACCAGGTCAAAATAATAGTTCTAATAATATATAGGGGTGTTTCTGTAAATTTTTAGTGCTAAAAATTAATTTTATAAAAATAATTGGGCTTAAATACAAATTTCTATAGTTTTGCACAAAAACAGGGGCATAAACCTAATTTAAACTAAGCACAGGGGCCTACATGCAAAAAGGCCAGCATTATCCAGGAATTAATTGAATTAATTTTAAACTAGAAATTCGTGGACCGGGTCTATAGGAATGGTTGACTGGACTTTGACCCGGGTCCATGGGTCCACGGTGGACCAGGGGGAATACCCCTTCGATTTTCTAATCTCGGCCCTATGTTTCAAGATGGACGGCATCACGGGGGTTTGGATGTGGCGGCGGCCAGCGGCGGCTATGCGGCGGCGGCAGCGGCGGGGTGCTCACCGAAGTTGGCCGGAACGGCGCTCCGGTCGGTGGTTCCTCGCCGCGAGAGGTAAGGGAGAGAGAGGGGAGAGAGGGGAATCTCACCGAGGGGATGCGCGGCAGCGGGGGAGGCCGGGAGGCGGTCGGCGGCGGGGCTCGGAGGCGGTGGTGATCGGAGCTCGGCGGGGAGGTGGCTCCGGTGGTCACGATCGAGGGGGGACGAGCGGGGGAGAGGCGGCGGGAACGTGCGGTGTTGGTGGGGGGTTTTATAGGGGAGAAGGGAGGGAATTGAGCCGGCGCGGGAGGTCCTCCGGCCATCAATGGCCACTAGCGCCATTGATGCGCGCGGGTTCGGGAACGGCCGAAACAGCCTGAAGGCGGGGGGGGGGGGAAGGGGAAGGGGAGGGGTGCGCGCGCGCTTGTGCGCTGGTTACGGGAGCCGGGGAGGCGGGCGGAGGGAAATCGTCGGGGTCGGCGTCGGTTTTCGTTGGCGGGGAGAGAGAGAGACGGAGGAGGGAGATGACAGGCAGGGCCCACGTGCCAGCGAGAGAGAGAGAGCGGAAGGGGAGTGGGCCGCGCGTGCGCGCTGGGCCGGCCGGGACTTGGGCCGCGGGAGGGGGAGAGAAGGGAAGGAGGGGGAGGCGGCCTGGCCGGCTGGGCCGAAAGAAGGAGGTGGGGGGGGAAGCGAGTTGGGCCAGAATGGTGGGTTTCGGCCCACTATTTTAGTTTTCTCTTTTTGTCTCTTTTCTTTCTCAATTCTTTCCTTCTCTAATTTCTTTTCTAAATCTTATTTCCTGGTTATAATTAGCAATTAAACTAAATGCTAAATGCATAAGAATCTACATGGATATGACATGTTATGCAAATGTAATAATTTAATTTGATTTATAAAAATAATTTGACCTAGGTTATTTAATTAAACTCCTAAATGCTAATAGTTGGCATTTTTAGAATTTGAAAAAATAGGGTGTTACACTCTTTCAGGGGACTTCAGAAGATTGTACCACATGAAGTGATTGACAAGCTCCTCCAACAAATCACAACTCTTGAGAGGGGTTTCTTATTTGAGGAGGTGGTCAACAGGAGACATGAGCTCTCACTCCCAAGTAGGACATGTGCTTGAGCACATCACCGGACTCAATGATCCTCCCCATTACTACATCAATCTTGACAATGTGCACATGGGGGATGATCATGGACATTAGAGGTATCATGCTCCTCACTATACCATTAGAAGAAGACTATTGGATGGGATTGCAAGAATCCCTATCTATGAGGATGGTCTTATTGCTCGACACTATAAGGTTGGTACTAGTCAATCTAGTAATGCTTTGGATACTAACCCTTCTTCCTCTAGTGCTTGTCTTATGGCCACCACCAGGGTCAACTACAAAAGTGGAGGCACTCATTGGATTCTTGATAGTGGGTGCACTCAACATATGACCAGGAAGCCAACCATGTTCACCACCATTGATGAAGACGAAGATAGTGAGAAGGTGACTTTTGGGGATAACTCAAAAGGGAGAGTTAGAGCCTCTAGCAAGGTGGCCATCACAAATGACCTCCGTCTCTCCAAGGTCTTTCTTGTGGAAACCATCAACTTTAACCTTCTATCTATTGGTCAACTTTGTGACATGGGTTTCAAGTGCACATTTGATGAGGATGGTGCAACTATTGAAAATGCCAAGAGAGGGCTAGTATTTCATGGAGTGAGACATGGGAACTTGTATGTCACGGACTTCAAGTCAAGCAATATGCCACCAAGCACTTGCCTATTCACTAAGGCATCTAAGGGATGGTTGTGGCATAGAAGACTAGCACATGTTGGAATGAATCAGCTCAAGAAGATTGTCAAGAGGAATCTAGTTGAGGGAATCAAGGATGTAGCCTTTGAGAAGGATAGATTATGCAGCGCTTGTCAGACAGGAAAGCAAGTTGCATCCTCACATCCCACCAAGTCATTCATGTCTACATCTTGTCCTCTAGAGCTCTTGCACATGGACTTGTTTGGGCCAACATATTACAAGAGTCTAGGAGGCCATCTATATTGCTTGGTAATTGTTGATGATTTCACGAGATACACTTGGACCTTCTTTCTTGTGGACAAATCTCAAGCCAGTGGTATCTTCAGAAAGTTTGCTAAGAGGGCAAAGAATGAGTTGAATATTTGCATTGTGAAGATTAGAAGTGACATTGTTGGATGAGTATGGAACTCATGAAAGGTTTTGGGCAGAGGCAATCAAGACACCATATGTTGAAGAAGACACCATATGAGCTATTGATAAGACCAAAACCAAATGTTTCCTATTTCCGAGTCTTTGGATGCAAGTGTTACATTCTCAAGAAGATGAGAAAGCCCAAGAAGTTTGAGAGCAGAACTTATGAAGGCATTCTTGTTGGGTACTCTAGGACTTCTAAAGCATATAGGGTCTACAACTCTACCACAGGATGTGTGGAAGAAACCTATGATGTGCAATTTGATAAGTCAAATGGGTCTCAAAAGGACGATGAATTTCATGAAGTGAACATTGGAGATGAGCCTATGAGGGAAGCCTTGAGAAACATGCCCGTGGGCGAGGTTTTACCCCACGAGGCCAATGATGGTGATACTGATGAGCCCTCTACTCCTCCACCTCAACCCATCTCTTCCTCCGAGGTACAACAAACAACCCAAGATGCCACAAATACTCCCACAAGCTCCTCCCAAGATTCATTGAGAGTACACTCACCAAATGATGAGAAATCCCAAGTGAGAAGTGAGCCACAAACCTCCCCACATACTTCATCACAAACCACTTCTCCTAGCTCTTCACAAGACACCCTCCCATCCACCTCAAGCTCAAAGTCCAAAACAAGAAAGCATAAGAGTGAGTCCTACACGTCTCTTATGATACAAGACACTCATATATCAAGAGAGCAAACAATCCATGATGCACAAGACATTTCATCTAGAGCCTCTCCCACTCAAAGAAAGCACCACCCTAGACCCACGGGCATCAACAAAGATTATTCACAAGACTTGATCATTGGGAATCCATCTCAAGGAATAAAGACAAGGAGGAATCAATACAAGCCCAACTATGTGAGTGAAGAGAATGATGATGAGGCTAATGTTGAGATTGAGAATTTCTCTTTCGTCTCTATGATTGAGACCACTACCATTGATGAAGCACAATTGGGTAATTGCCATGCAAGAAGAGTTGAACAACTTCAAGAGGTGAAAAGTGTGGAAATTAGTTGAGAGACCCAAGAATCATAATGTGGTTGGCACCAAAGTGGGTCTTCAAGAACAAGCAAGATGAGAAAGGAGCAATTGTCAAAAACAAGGCTCGCCTAGTGGCTAAAGGATATTCTCAAGTGGCGGGGATTGACTTTGAAGAGACCTTTGCTCCCGTGGCCCGTCTTGAAGCTCTTCAGATCTTACTTGCCTATACATCACATAATGGCTTCAACCTCTTTCAAATGGATGTCAAGAGTGCTTTCTTGAATGGAGAAATCAATGAGAAAGTCTATGTGGAACAACCTCCGGGGTTTGAGGACCCAAAACATCCAAGACATGTATACAAATTGAAGAAAGCTCTCTATGGTCTCAAGCAAGCACCAAGGGCATGGTATGAACACTTGAGGAACTTCCTACTCAAGAATGGATTCACCATTGGAAGCATTGATAGCACTTTGTTTATGAGGCATGTTGGGAAGGATCTCTTTGTGTGCCAAATCTATGTGGATGATATCATCTATGGGTCAACCAATGAGAAGTTCAATGAAGAGTTTCGGGAAATGATGTGAGAGGATCATATTGACTGGGAGGGGGTGGGTGAATCGGGAACTACCACTATGTACCAGTTTCACCAAACACAAATTACCGATAGCACTCAATCAACTCCTACACAATTCTAGTGGAGATCACACTAGCAATATAATCCTATGAAAGATAAGTGCATCCTATGCATGCTAGTGGGTCACACAAGTCACTACAACACCTATGCAATTCTAGTGATCAAGCACACCAATGCAACTCCTACTCATGCTAGTCAATAAATGCGGAAGCTCAAACATGCAAGTCTATAAGATACTCAACTACAACTAGGAGAACATACAAGGATGAATAGCATGGTATGTTAATGCGGAAAGTAAAACATCATAGTGAGGAGTAGAGAAGGGGTTGGCTCATAACTTTTTCTCGAGGTCTCGGAAGGATGGCGCCTTCCCCTAATCCTCGTTGGACCACTCCTGCCGGAGTCTCAGTCCCTCCCGCCACCAAGTGGAGTTCTTGCACACGAGCCCGCAATCACTCCCCGAGTAAAGACACAGTGTGTGTCACCGCTGCACAAAGCACAAGCTCACCTCCCTTAAGAACTTGCCGGACTCCCCGAGCCGACACGGGCGCTCACTAGCGATGCCCCTTTCAACGACGGGCTCAAAACCATGTACAAATGTGTGACGGCCTCCACAACCGATCACGATAGGCTCGATCACCCACACCTAACCGGTCTAGGTATCACCATAGATCAAGAGTAACAATCTAGATCACACCCTCAAGGACACCCTTGCCTTAGACGTGCAAGATGGTCAAGCTACTCTTCACTAGCACTCTCAAGATATGCAATATCTCCTCCTAGTGCTCTCTTCTCTTCCTCTTGGACCTTACCAAATGCTCTCAGGTATTCCACTGGCCAAGAGAGGTCTCCAAGACCCCAGCAACGAATTATATAGGCTCCCAACCTCAAACTAGACATTGCTCCATAAAATTGCCTTTCTGGACACACTGGCCGGACTGTCCGGTCACTCTGGTAACGGCTCTCCCAGCTGTTGGCTCTTCTGTCCAGGCAATTTCTTCTAGTGACCGGACTCTCCGGTCACTGGACCGGACCGTCCGGTCCACTTTCTCTCTCCATTCTAGGAAGGTCCACAAACTGCATCCTTTCTGCCGTCCCTGTTCTCCTACTGACCGGACCATCCGATCAGCAGACCGGACCGTCCCGTATGTATGGAATTTCCTGTAGACAGAGACCTTGCTCCTCGCGCTAAGTCCTAGAACACTCCCATAGTGACCGTACAATCCGGTCTCCACAGACCCCTCTGTCCGATCTCTATGTCCAAAAGCTAAAACTCGTCGTCCTTGCTTGACTTGGTTTCCCGGCTTCTCCGAACAGCTCCTTGGCTTCTCCACTGTCACCTAGTGCCTGTGATTTCAATGAGCAATCTTGCACATCACCGACTAGACATGGCCTAAGAGAATGACCTAGACCCCCTTGATAGTCTGGTTTTTCCTATGGACTCCAAGCCCTAACAACTACTCAAGTGTTCCAAACACTTGCACCATAGCTTGTTCCGCTTTGATCCATCTTCATCAACCCTTGGACTCCATCAACTTCACAAGCCTCCATGCTTGCGGTCATTGTCATCCAACGCCAAGGACGCCATAGACAATCATCATAAGATAGAAAGGATTTCCTACATGAACAACACTCGTGTAGATATTAGTCACATTTCATGTTTATCATGCATCACCAAAACACCATACCACGGGGTGACCTCAATGGTCATGATCCTTACAATCTCCCCGTTTTTGATGATGGATGACAACCACTACTTATGATGATCCAAAAACAGACGAGCAAGAAAGAACCAAAGGAAAAGAAAAGATTAAAACGCATACCTTGGTCCTTACCTTGGAAGTAGTCTCCCCCTTGAGATGTGCTAGGTGTTGAGGGAGAACTACCCAGTTATGTAGCGCACTAGATATTGAGCTTAAGTAGAATTTGCGCTCGCCTTGGTGTCGTGGTAGTTGATCTTGTTGATGTAGACATGTACCAAGGACATTGATGCTCATGTCGGTGAAGGTGTTCATTGTCGCCGTAGACATGCACCGTCATTGTTTTTCTCCATATCGAGTGTTCATTGTCGCCGTAGACATGCACCATCGTTGTCCTTCTCCATATCGATGTTCATCTTGATGTGGTCTCCATGTTCCATTCTTCATGGGTTTGGCTTTTGAATCTTCATGTTCTCCTCTCCCTCATTGACATAGACGACTTGGCTTTTAGATCTTCAAGTTCTCCTTTGTCACCTCATTTCTTTCCTTGTATCTTCATGTTCTTCTCCTCCTTTGTATGCTTTTGGATCTTCATGTTCTTCCCCCTTTGTCACCTATCACCAAACACCACAAGCCAAAGACAAAAACACAAGAGAACAAAGGAGGAAATAATAAATGGCAAGAGTTAGGAAACTCCCCCTTTCATGGTGCTCCTCCTTGGTCACAGAGGTGTTCCATCATAGCTCCCCCAACACACATGACTCAACAAAATATTTCTTCAAGAAAGAAATGGACACAAACAAGAACAAACAAAGCACTATACATATGTATAAGGGACAAGCTCAAGGGTTACTCATGTGAAGTTGGAGAGGTCGAGAATGTTGAGTTCTCCCCTTAGCTTGTGGAAAGTCTTCTCATCAAGTGGCTTGGTGAAGATGTCCGCCAATTGTTCATGAGTTCTCACGCTCACCAACTCGATGTCCTTCTTCTCAACATGGTCCCTTATGAAGTGATGTCTCACATGAATGTGCTTTGCATGCCCATGATCCCCCGTGTTGAGAGCCATCTTGATTGCCGCCTCACTATCTCATTATAGTAGCATTTGAGTGTAGTTGAGGCCATAGTCCGAGAGTGTTTGCCTCATGTAGAGAAGTTGTGCACAACAAGCCCCCACCACCATATATTCCGCTTTGGCGGTAGATAGAGCCACCAAGTTTTGCTTCTTTGAGCTCCATGAAACTAGAGATCTTCCAAGAAATTTGCAATCACCTGATGTACTCTTTCTATTCACTTTGCAACCCGCGAAGTCCGAATCCGAATACCCAAGCAACTCAAAGTTTGTTCCTCTAGGATACCATAAGTCCATGGTAAGTGTGTACTTGACGTATATCATTATTCTCTTCACGGCCTTCAAGTGTGACTCCTTAGGATTTGCTTGATAGAGGGCACACTAGCACACACTAAAACATGATGTCCGGTCTTGAGGCGGTGAGATAGACCAAAGACCCAATGATTGATCTTTATAGCTTGGGGTTCACTGGTTTCCCATTCACATCATCATCCAAGGGTTTGCTAGTAGCCATAGGTGTGTGCAAGGGCTTGCAATTCTCCATGTTGAATCTCTTGAGAAGGTCCTTAGTGTATTTCTCTTGATAGATAAAGTTTCCCTCTCTCAATTGCTTGACTTGAAATCCAAGGAACAAGTGCAACTCTCCAATCATTGACATTTGGAATTCTCTAGCCATCATTTCCCAAAACTCTTCATTGAACTTCTCATTGGTTGACCAATAGATGATATCATCCACATAGATTTGGTACATAAATAGATCCTTCCCAACATGCCTCATGAACAAGGTGCTATCAATGCTTCCAATGGTGAATCCATTCTTGAGTAGGAAGTTCCTCAAGTGTTCATACCATGCCCTTGGTGCTTGCTTGAGACCATAGAGAGCATTCTTCAATTTGTATACATGTCTTGGATGTTTTGGGTCCTCAAAACCCAGAGGTTGTTCCACATAGACTTTCTCATTGATTTCTCCATTCAAGAAAACACTCTTGACATCCATTTGAAAGAGCTTGAAGCCATTATTGATGCATATGCAAGTAAGATCCAAACAGCTTCAAGACGGGCCACGGGAGCAAAGGTCTCTTCAAAGTCAATCCCCACCACTTGAGAATATCCCTTAGCCACTAGGCGAGCCTTGTTCTTGACAATTGCTCCTTTCTCATCTTGCTTGTTCTTGAAGACCCACTTGGTGCCAACCACATTATGATTCTTGGGTCTCTCAACCAATTTCCACACTTTTCACCTCTTGAAGTTGTTCAACTCTTCTTGCATGGCAATTACCCACTTGTGATCATCCATAGCTTCATCAATGGTAGTGGGCTCAATCATAGAGACGAAGGAGAAGTTCTCAATCTCAACATTAGCCTCATCATCATTCTCTTCACTCACATAGTTGGGATTTTATTGATTCGTTATTATCCTTATTCCTTGAGATGGATTCCCAATGATCAAGTCTTTTGAATGATCTTTGTTGATGCCCTTGGGTCTAGGGTGGTGCTTTCTTTGAGTGGGAGAGGCTCTAGGTGAAATGTCTTGTGCATCATGGATTGTTTGCTCTCTTGATATATGAGTGTCTTGTATCCTAAGAGAGGTGGAGGAGTCACTCTTTTGCTTTCTTATTTTGGACTTTGAGCTTGAGGTGGATGGAAGGGTATCTTGTGAAGAGCTAGGAGAAGTGGTTTGAAATGAAGTATGTGGAGAGGTTTGTGGCTCACTTCTCACTTGGGATTCCACATCATTTGGTGAGTGTACACTCAATGAATCTTGGGAGGAGCTTGTGGGAGTATTTGTGGCATCTTGGGTTGTTTGTTGTACCTTGGAGGAGGAGGTGGGTTGAGGTGGAGGAGTAGAGGGCTCATCAATATCGCCATAATTGGCCTCGTGGGCTAAAACCTCACCCACAGGCATGTTTCTCAAAGCTTCCCTCAAGGGCTCATCTCCAATGTTCACTTCATGAAATCCATCCTCCTTTTGAGACCCATTTGACTCATCAAAATGCACATCATTGGTTTCTTCCACACATCCTATAGTAGAGTTGTATACCCTATATGCTTTAGAAGTCCTAGAGTACCCAACAAGAATCCTTCATAGGTTCTGCTCTCAAACTTCCCGGCCTTTCTCCTCTTCTTGAGAATGTAACACTTGTATCCAAAGACTCAGAAATAGGAAACATTGGGTTTCCACCCCACCAATAGCTCATATGGCGTCTTCTTCAACAACCGGTGAAGGTAGACACGGTTGGAAGTGCAGCAAGCCGTGTTGATTGCCTCAGCCCAAAATCTCTCATGAGTTCCATATTCATCCAACAGAGCAGGAGCAAGAGTGATGACCGTCTTGTTCTTCCTCTCCACTACTCCATTTTGCTCGGGGGAATATGTAGCGGAGAATTCATGTTTGATCTCCTTCTTGTCACAATATTCCTCCACTGTGGTGTTTTTGAATTCCATCCCATTGTCACTTCTAATCTTCACAATGCTAGCATTGAACTCATTCTTTGCCCTCTTGGTAAACTTTCTGAAGATACCACTAGCTTGAGATTTGTCCACAAGAAACAAGGTCCAAGTGTATCTCGTGAAATCATCAACAATCACCAAGCAATACAGATTGCTTCCTAGACTCTTGTAGTGTGTTGGCCCAAACAAGTCCATGTGCAAGAGCTCTAGAGGACGAGATGTAGACATGAATGACTTGGTGGGATGTCAGGATGCAACTTGTTTCCCTGCCTGACAAGCGCTGCACAATCTATCCTTCTCAAAAGCCACATCCTTGATTCCTTCAACTAGATTCCTCTTGACAATCTTCTTGAGCTGATTCATTTCGACATGTGCTAGTATTCTATGCCACAACCATCCGTTGGATGCCTTAGTGAATAGGCAAGTGCTTGGTGGCATATTGCTGGACTTGAAGTCCGTGACATACAAGTTCCCATGTGTCACTCCATGAAATACTAGCCCTCTCTTGGTATTTTCAATAGTTGCACTATCCTCATCAAACATGCACTTGAAACACATGTCACAAAGTTGACCAATAGATAGAAGGTTGAACTTGAGGGTTTCCACTAGAAAGACCTTGGAGAGATGGAGGTCATTTGTGATGGCCACCTTGCCTGAGCCTCTAACTCTCCCTTTTGAGTTATCCCTAAAATTCACCTTCTTACTATCTTCGTCTTCATCAATGGTGGTGAACATGGTTGGCTTCCCGATCATATGTTGAGTGCACCCACTATCAAGGATCCAATGAGTGCCTCCACTCTTGTAGTTGACCCTGGTGGTAGTCATAAGACAAGCACTAGAGGGAGAAGGGTTAGTATCCAATGCATTACTAGATTGACTAGTACCAACCTCATAGTGTCGAGCAATAAGACGATCCTCATAGATAGGGATTCTTGCAATCCCGTCCAATAGTCTCCTCCTGATGGGATAGTGTGGTGCATGGTACCTCCAATGTCCATGATCATCCCCCATGTGCACATTGTCAAGGTTGATGTAGTAACGGGAGGATCATAGAGTCCAGTGATGTGCTCAAGCACATGTCCCACTTGGGAGTGAAGCACAAGTATCATCTCCATTTCTCTCTCAATTGAGAGCAAATGTCTCCTGTTGACTACCTCCTCAAGTAAGAAACCTCTCTCAGGAGTTGTGATTTGTTGGAGGAGCTTGTCAATCACTTCATGTGGTGCAATCTTCTGAAGTCCCCTGAAAGAGTTAATCCCACACACAAGATCATATATGCTCAAAAGATTCTCACAAAGGTCAACATTAGGATTTCTCACAAATTCATCGAGTTCAAAGAGAAGATTCTGTTGGTGAGCTCTGCGAAGATGCCAAAGATGATCTTGTGGTGGAAGCAGCAGAGGAGGTGGAGGCGCTGGAGCCGAAGCCGCAAGATTGATCATCTCAAATGATCGAGCGAGCATTGTTGTTGCTCTCCCCCTACATCAATGCTTGGTCCACCCAATGTGCTTGGAGTAGTACTAGGAATGACACTCAAGGTGGAGCTTGATGACGCGCCCAATGAGTGTCTTGCTCCGAATGGGCTGTAGAAATCACTGCAAGGCAATCTTGTGAAGGGATTAAAGAAGTTTGAGCTCGAAGCTACTTCTTTCCCTTTGCTTGAGGATGCTTCACGGTGAGTCTGGGATGTCTTCCACACCATGCTCGGGGTGATCTCCTCATCCTTGAAGAGTAGCTCAATCACGTCCTCAATGGAGAGACTCTTCTCCATGAGAAGGTCAAGAGTGATGTAGAAGAGCTTGCCACTCGACAACAAGGAGAGGATCTTCTCAACTATCACGAGTAGAGCAACCTATCAAGTCATTACTAGAAGAATCTAGTCACTCACTAGTACAAGGCACAACCACACCATCATCACAATCAACATACACAAGATCATCGGTACATGTATTGGCAAAGTCCACAAGAGTGTCCATCAACTCATCTGGAATCATGGCATTTAGGTAGCTCTTAAAGTGATCCTTCCATGAGCCATGACCCAGCCCCAAATGAGATGACATCCCAACTCAATACGGTCACTACTCAAGGCGGTTAAGCCTTATGATGAGAACTTGGCTCTGATACCACTTGAAAGGATCATAGTGACCGAGAGGGGGGGGGGTGAATCGGGAACTACCACTATGTACCAGTTTCACCAAACACAAATTACCGATAGCACTCAATCAACTCCTACACAATTCTAGTGGAGATCACACTAGCAATATAATCCTATGATAGATAAGTGCATCCTATGCATGCTCGTGGATCACACAAGTCACTACAACACCTATGCAATTCTAGTGATCAAGCACACCAATGCAACTCCTACTCATGCTAGTCAATAAATGCAGAAGTTTCAACACTACTAGCAAATAAGGAGCCTAAACATGCTAGTCTACAAGATACTCAACTACAACTAGGAGAACATACAAGCATGAATAACACAATATGTAAATGCGGAAAGTAAAGCATCATAGTGAGGAGTAGAGAAGCAGTTGGCTCATGAGTTTTTCCAGAGGTCTCGGAAGGATGGCGCCTTCCCCTAATCCTCGTTGGACCACTCCCGCCGGAGTCCCGGTCCCTCCCGCCACCAAGTGGAGTTCTCGCATATGAGCCCGCAATCACTCTCCGACTGAAGACATGGTGTGCGTCACCGCTGCACAAAGCACAAGCTCGCCTCCCTCCAGAACTTGCCGGACTCCCCGAGCCGACACGGACGCTCAATATCAATGCCCCTTTCAACGGCGGGCTCAAAATCATGTACAAACGTGTGACGGCCTCCACAACCGATCATGATAGGCTCGATCACCGACACTTAACTGGTCTAGGTCTTACCATAGACCAAGAATAACAATCTAGATCACACCCTCAAGGACACCCTAGCCTTAGATGTGCAATATGCTCAAGCTACTCTTCACTAGCACTCTCAAGATATGCAATATCTCCTCCTAGTGCTCTCTTCTCTTCCTCTTGGACCTTACCAAATGCTCTTAGGTATTCCACTGGCCAAGAGAGGTCTCCAAGACCCCAGCAACAAAGTTATATAGGCTCCCATCCTCAAACTAGCTGTTGCTCCACAAAATTGCCTTTCTGGACACACTGACCGGACTGTCCGATCACTGCCTGACCGGACTGTCCGGTCACTCTGGTAACGGCTCCCCCAGCCGTTGGCTCTTCTGTCCAGGCAATTTCTTCTAGTGACCGGACTGTCCGGTCACTGGACCAGACCGTCCGGTCCACTTTCTCTCTCCATTACAGGAAGGTTCGCAAACTGCATCCTCTCTGCCGTCCCTGCTCTCCGACTGACCGGACCGTCCGGTCTGTATGGAATTTCCTACAGACAGAGACCTTGCTCCTCACGCTAAGTCCTGGAACACTCCCATAGTGACCGTACAGTCCGGTCTCCACTGACCACTCTATCCGGTCTCTTTGTCCAGAAGCTAAAACTCATCGTCCTCGCTTGACTTGGTTTCCCGGCTTTCTCGAACAGCTCCTTGGCTTCTCCACTGTCACCTAGTGCCTGTGATTTCACTGAGAAACCTTGCACATCACCAATTAGACATGACCTAAGAGAATGACCTAAACCCCGTTGATAGTCCGGTTTTTCATATGGACTCAAAGCCCTAACAACTACTCAAGTGTTTCAAACACTTGCACCATATCTTGTTCCGCTTTGATCCATCTCCATCAATCCTTGGACTCCATCAAGTTCACAAGCCTCCATGCTTGCGGTTATTGTCATCCATCGCCAAGGACGCCGTAGACAATCATCATAAGATAGAAAGGGTTTCCTATACGAACAACACTCATGTAGATATTAATCATATTTCATGTTTATCATGCATCACCAAAACACCATACTCCCTCTGTCCCAACAAGTTAGCATTTGAGTGATTCAAATAGTTCCACAATTATAAGCATCTGAGCAGGCTGTGGGTCCCACTGCTATTTATTTTCCACCGCCACCAGCATACAGGAAAGCTATAGTGCCCACGAACCTTATCTCTTCATGAAAGAGGCAGGCAGGTCGCTCCTTGCGTCGTCGTCTCCAGGCTGCACGCCGCCTTCCGCCTTGTTTGTTCCACACACAAGACACTGCCTTCCCCCGCCTCCCCCTTCCGGTCCCTCGTTGCACGCCCCGCCACGCCGCTCGGCTCGTTGACATTGGTCACGCTCAGATCGATTTGTGGAGCAGGGCGCCATGGAGGAGGAGGAAGATCCTCCTACTCGTGCAGAGGAGCAGCAGCAGCGCCGATGGGCCATTAGAGAGCGGACGACCATGCAGGACCGGCGATGGCGGATGCGCATCCAACAACCAACGAGGTGTAGGGGGGGGGGGGGGTCGTCAGCCAATACGGCGAGATCTATGGGCACACCATCGAGAGAAGGCGGTGACTCGTTGTCAAGGAGATCCACGGCTGCGGACATCGGGAGAGCGGTTGCAGTACTCTTGAAGATGCCAGAGGAGCCAATGTCAAAAAAAGAGAAGCCGGATCCTTTCTGGGATGAGCTCTTGTTCCCCCCTCGTGAGCCGGCGCAGCAAGTTGAGGAGGTGATGCATCCACTTCGCGAGGTGGCAACACTCGCAGATGAGGTGGTGTTCCCCCATCACGCGCTGATGACTGAACAACTGCGCCAAATGAGGGATGGTAAGATTCCAATGCCTGCCTGCATTGAAATGCTTCATTCATATCCTGATCTGAATGCGATGAGGGCATGCTGTACTGCTACTGTGATGAGGGAAAGCTTCTCCCTTAGGTTGTGATGATGTGGTAATGGAATATTAGAAGTGGTTCTGTTTGTTGTGATTATAGTTAGCACTTACAAGTAGTACTAAATGTGTTTGTTTTGTGAAGGCCATTGTAACGTGTTCGTGATGTTCACTTTTATATATGACAATGTGTTGTTTCAATTAATAATGGTAACTGCATTAACACAATATGCTTCACTTCAATAAAACTATTTATACTTAAATCATTTACAAGGTACTACTTCCACAAAAGAGTGTTTGCAGCCATTACAAAATACTACTCTATGCTGCACCAGGTTCCTTACTTCTACCATTTACAAAATAGGACGTTGGCTGCACCATATATGTCATATTTTACTTCTATAATTTACAAAATAATCTACACCATGTGCCATAAAATCTACTGGGCCAACTTCTGTAGCACACTTAGATAAAGCACCTGGTCAACATTGAGGACAGTAGGAAGTAACCCGGCCATCTCTAGCCCATCCTTGTTCATATGAGGTATCTTGTATCGGTTTCCTCCAGCATCATTCATGATTTCTATCATGCAACCTTGTAGAGTAAGAAAGACCTTTCGAAGGAGCGAGGGATCATAATCATTGAACTCATTCTGCACGTTTAGAATTAGGTCATCCATATTTCTAGAACTTGTTAGGAATGTTTTCGCCTGTAGAGACGCAAAGAAACCAAGATCTAGAACATTCAAGTCAGGTGAATTAGGGGGTTGGTTAAATATGCGAATGTCTAAACCTGTTTCTGCCACAGCAGCACAAAATACTTCATCGTTTGGTTCTATATGTGTGCGTGCATTATCTTGTTGGATCCAGATTGTCTCTCCCCTGTGCTCATGTGGCCATGATGCAACAATAGCTGGAAGAACCTTTGAAATCAAGTAAGTTCTACTAACTTCCCTAGTAACATTTACAGGTTTTGTAATTAGAGTGCCTCTAGGCCTGTTTCGGCTCGCTCGTTGTGCGGGTTCCTGAAACAATGGATAATAGAAATAAATAGACCACACATAGCACATACAAACATATGGAAATTGTGAGTAGGACTACACCTGCCTCACAAACGGCCATATGCCAATTTTTCCATCAAAGTAGCAAGTTCCTTCACTATCATATCTTGGAGGTGACACACCACATAGTAGCATACATTTAGGAATAGAATGTGTGTTCTGAATTGTTCTCAATGGATCTTCTTCCTCGGGCAACATGTAAAACTTCTTTGCTTTTTTTGTGGTGTTGAACCACTTCTCATCTATATGGATAATATTCTTCATATCAATAAACTTTGGATCAGTCTGCAAGGTTTCAGCATCTAGCATTGCCACACAATGTTGTAGGCGCTGCTGTTTGTTATCATCTCTTAAACATGGCTTCAAAGTGTTAGAGTGGCGACGTAGCTTGCCTTCTTTGAACAAGCGGTGAAGGGTGCTCTTCTTCACACCTAATTCTTGTGCTAGAGATCTAAGAGTCGTTCTTTTCTGCAATGGTATTGTCAGTACTTGAGACAAATCAACTGTAATCCTCGGATGACCACTGTGTTTCTTCCTTTTTGAATAAACATTCACTGGTACACCTACAACACGACATTTCTTTGCCTTCCTCCATATAGATTGCACATAACACCTATTTACATTAAACATAGCAGCTACTATTGTGGTTGTTGTCCTTTTCTGCTTTCCATTGTTGCTCCTGAGAAGCATTTCTTCATAAATAGCTCTGATTTGTTGTTTTGTCAGTTGCATCCTTCTTCTCACTACATTTATATTTCCTTGTTGGCTTCCTACACAGTTGACCACCGCTATTAGTTGTTTGCACTGTAAACTAATTTCTTTGCTGCTGTAACTAATAAATTTCATTATTTATTAACCTTGTTGTGTATGTGTATGTGCATGTGCTTCAACATTGGGTGCATGGTTGTTCCCTTCACCGAGTATGACATGAAAATCTTCAGCATACACAGGGTCATCATCATTATCGTCTTCAAGATGACAAAAAGAAAAATATAAGTTTCAAGCTATATTTGATCACTTAAAATTTTCATATCAGTTTGTAATTATTGTACCTGACTCTGAATCATGCAAATCCTGGTTGAGATCCAACCATGATGCTTCAACAGGAGCAATGAAGTCATTCACAACACTATTGTTATCTACATGGGGGAATGCAACCAATTTTAGAAGTAAATATTTGCAACTTAGGCATATGACTATGTGCGTACAGAATAAAGTAACATGTGTAGATAAATTGTAAATGTCACCTGATTGATAGTCTTCCTCATAACCAATGTTTAGATTGAACTGTGATGCTTCAGCAGGAGAAAAGAAGCCATCCACAACATTATCATCAGCTATAGAGAGATGCAATCAATTTTAATAGAGGTGCAAACTTTAATCACTTATGCATGTGACTATGCTAAAATAAGACATCTCACCTGATTGGTACTCTTCGTTTAGATCAAATAAACCTTCACATGGTATGCCATTTTCCTTATCTTGCTGCTGCTGCCAAACGTTAGCACCAACATCAGCATGTGTTGGAACGTCATGCTCCTGATGGTGTCGCCACATAGGACCAGCAAGGACTCCATCAGCTTCAGAGGAAGGAGGCTCTTCATTGAGGTCAATGGCCATGGAAGAGGGCAGGAGAGGGAGTTGGAAGGTGTGTGTTTGAATATGAAAAGGAGAGGGAGTTTGTGTTTATATGGGTGTGAGGTGTGTGTTTGAATACAATCATGTTAAATTTGTTTGGCGCTGAACTGAAAATTTGGACTCCATCAACTACGTCTGCTTTGTTTATTATTTTATTTGGAGGGGACATTGTTGAATTGGCGGCAAATGAAATCACGGTGGAGAGAGTTGAGGGAACATGCATTTAATGCTGCTCTATTCAATCATGTGACTAAGGAATAATGAGGGGTACCAGTGACTTTTTTCTCTTTTCTTGATATCTCCCTCATATCTCTCAAATGCTTATTTATTGGGACGGAGGGAGTACCTAGGGGTGACCTTAATGGTCATGATCCTTACATGATGGCTAGGGAATTCCAAATGTCAATGATTAGAGAGTTGCACTTGTTTCTTGGATTTCAAGTCAAGCAATTGAGAGAGGGAAACTTCATCTATCAAGAGAAATATACTAAGGACCTTCTCAAGAGATTCAACATGGAGAATTACAAGCCCTTGCACACACCTATGGCTACTAGCAAACTCTTAGATCATGATGTGAAAGGGAAACCGGTGAACCCCAAGCTATATAAATCAATCATTGGGTTTTTGCTCTATCTCACCGCCTCGAGACCGGACATCATGTTTAGTGTGTGCTTGTGTGCCCACTATCAAGCAAATCCAAAGGAGTCACACTTGAAGGCCGTGAAGAGAATAATGAGATACCTCAAGTACACACTTACCATGGGCCTATGGTATCCTAGAGGATCAAACTTTGAGTTACTTGGGTATTCGGATTTCGACTTCGCGGGTTGCAAAGTGAATAGAAAGATTACATCGGGAGGTTGCCAATTTCTTGGAAGATCTCTAGTTTCTTGGAGCTCAAAGAAGCAAAACTCGGTGGCTCTACCTACCGCCGAAGTGGAATATATGGTGGCGGGAGCATGTTGTGCACAACTCCTTTACATGAGGCAAACACTCTTGGACTATGGCCTCAACTACACTCAAATGCCACTATATTGTGATAGTGAGGCGGCAATCAAGATGGCTCTCAAGACGGGAGATCATGGTCATGCAAAGCACATTCAAGTGAGGCATCACTTCATAAGAGACCATGTTGAGAAGAAGGACATCAAGTTAGTGAGCATGCAAACTCATGAACAATTGGCAGACATCTTCACCAAGCCACTCGAGGAGAAGACCTTCAACAAGCTAAGGGGAGAACTCAACGTTCTCGACCTCTCCAACTTCACATGAGTAACCCTTGAGCTTGTCCCTTGTACATATGTGTAGTGCTTTGTTTGTTCTTGTTTGTGTCATTGTTTGTGCTTGTTTCTCTTATTTTTTAGGTTGACTTTGGACCTTCTTGAGATAACAATGGACATGGGTTAAGCTTGGGAAGGTGGTTCATTGTGTACCCAAGGCTTTGAAGAATGGTTCATTGTGAGCAAGCTTGAGAAGGGAACTACTCCTTGTTGACACTTAGGTTTGTAGTGGTTCTCTCTCTTTTCTTTAGCATCGCATCATGCAATATAAACTTGTTGCATTTGCACTCTTTGCATTTTTGCATCCTTGCATTATGATACCATACATGCTCCCAAGCATGTGTCTAGGGGGAGTTGCTCATTTACAATGTGAGTACATGACTCTCTAGACGATCAAATAGTGATATTTGTGCTTCATGCCCATTGAGTCATGTTCGACCGAGCTTCGAGGTTAAATCTACTCGTGCGGCTCAAAGACAAGTGGCTCATACATTCCCACCTCCCTAATGACTAAACTCTTGCACATTTGAGAAAATCTTTTGTTGAGTCATAAGTGTAGGGGGAGCTACGATAGAACATCGCTACAACCAAGAAGGAGCACCATAAAAGGGGGAGTTATCCTAACTCTTGCCAATTATTTTATGCCTCTTGGTTTTGTTATGTTTTTGTGTGGTTTTTGGTGATAGGTGACAAAGGGGGAGAGAAAACATGAAGATCCAAAAGCCAAGTTGTTGTCTAGGTCAAAGAGGGAGAAGAAACATGAAGACGGCGGTCGATAACACAAAGGAGGGGAGAGGAGAACATGAAGATTCAAAAGCCAAACCCATGAAGAATGGAACATGAAGATCACATCAAGATGAACATCAACATGGAGAAGAACAACGATGGTGCATGTCTATGGTGACAATGATTACCTTCACCGACATGAGCATCTACGTCCTTGGTACGTGTCTACATCAACAAGATCAACTACCACGACACCAAGGCGGCCGCAAATTCGATTCAAGCTCAATACCTAGTGCGCTACATAATTGGGTAGTTCTCCTTCAACACCTAGCACATCTCAATGGGGAGACTACTTCCAAGGTAAGGACCAAGGTATGCCTTTCAATCTTTTCTTTTCCTTTGGTTCTTTGTTGCTCGTCCATTTTTGGATCATCATATGTAGTGGTTGTAATCCATCACCAAAAAGGGGGAGATTGTAAGGATCATGACCATTGAGGTCACCCCAAGATATGATGTATTGGTGATGCATGACAAACATGAAATGTGACTAATATCTACACGAGTGTTGTTCATGTAGGAAACCTTTTCTATCTTATGATGATTGTCTATGGCGTCCTTGGCGATTGATGACAATGACCGTAAGCATGGAGGCTTGTGAACTTGATGGAGTCCAAGGATTGATAGAGATGGATCAAAGCGGTGAACAAGCTATGGTGCAAGTGTTTGGAACACTTGAGTAGTTGTTAGGGCTTTGAGTCCATAGGAAAAACCGGACTATCAAGGGGGTCTAGGTCATTCTCTTAGGTCATGTCTAGTCGGTGATGTGCAAGGTTGCTCAGTGAAATCACAGACACTAGGTGACAGTGGAGAAGCCTAGCAGTTGTACGGAGAAGCCGGGAAACCAAGTCAAGCGAGGACAACAAGTTTCAGCTTCTGGACATAGAGACCGGACGGAGGGGTCAGAGGTGATCGGACTGTACGGTCACTATGTGGAGTTGTCTGGGACTTCGAGTGAGGAAGCGAGGAAGCTGCCAGTTTTGGACCCTATAGAGACCGGACGGTCTGGTCTAGTGACCGGACGGTCCGGTCACTATGGGAAGATTCTAGGCAGTGAGGAAGCAGCGACGAGGAAGTTTTTGGACTGGAGAGAGAAACTGACCGGACGGTCCGATCAGCTGATCGAATAGTCCGGTCGGTATAGGATCTTGCCTGGACAGAGGAGCCAATGGCTGGGAGAGCCGTTACTAGAGTGACCGGGCAGTCCGGTCAGGAAGTGACCGAACAGTCCGGTCAGTGTGTCCAGAAAGGTAATTTCGTGGAGCAACAGCTAGTTTGAGGTAGGGATCCTATATAACTTCGTTGCAGGGGTCTTGGAGACCTCTCTTGGCTAGTGAAATACCAGAGAGCATTTGGTAAGGTCCAAGAGAAAGAGAAGAGAGCACTTGGAGGAGATATTGCATATCTTAAGAGTGCTAGTGAAGAGTAGCTTAAGCATCTTGCACATCTAAGGCTAAGGTGTCCTTGAGAGTGTGATCTAGATTGTTACTCTTGGTCTATGGTGAGACCTAGACCAGTTAGGTGTCGGTGATCGAGCCTATCATGATCGGTTGTGAAGGTCGTCACACCTTTGTATACGGTTTGAGCCTGCCGTTGAAAGGGGCATCGCTAGTGAGCGCCCGTGTCGACTCGGGGAGTCCGGCAAGTTCTCGAGGGAGGTGAGCTTGTGCTTTGTGCAGCGGTGACACACACCGTGTCTTCACTCGAGGAGTGATTGTGGGCTCGTGGGCGAGAACCCCACTTGGTGGCGGGAGGGACTCCGGCAGGAGTGGTCCAACGTGGATTAGGGGAAGGTGCCATCCTTCCGAGACCTCGGGAAAAACTCATGAGCCAACTGCTTCTCTACTCCTCACTTGAGTATCATGTGTATTCTCCTAGTTCTAGTTGAGTATCTTGTAGACTTGCATGTTTAGGCTCCTTACTTGCTAGTAGTGTTTAAGCTTTCACATTTGTTGACTAGCGTGAGTAGGAGTTGCATTAGTGTGCTTGATCACTAGAAATGCATAGGTGTTGTAGTGACTTGTGTGATCGACTAGCATGCATAGGATGCCCTTAAGTTTCATAGGATTATATTGCTAGTGTGATCTCCACTAAAATTGTGTAGGAGTTGTTTGAGTGCTATCGGTAATTTGCGATTGGTGAAATTGGTACCTAGTGGTAGTTGCCGATTTCTCCCCCCCCCCCTCTCGGTCACTACGACCCTTTCACTATAGTTGTTTATTTGCTGCCTATGATATCTTGTATTATTTACTTGTGGCACTCTAATGCTTGCTTTTTTGTGCACTATAGTTACAATCTAGCGTTGGAGGGTCGTTGATTCGGCAAACCATACTGAGAGCAAATTTGACTTTTCTATGATTCTCCTTGTCTATTTATACGACTTATCTATTCTACGTAGGCGATCGATGCTCAATGATGGAAGGGGGCCAAATGAGGCTAATGTAGCGACATGGACCATATCCTAGGATATTGGATACATGCTGATGTACAAGTCAAGGATCTTAGAGCGTTGGAAGGCTATTGATTCAGCAACCCTCACTGAGAGAAAATTTTGATTTTTCTATTCTTCTCCTTGTCTCTCTGAACTAATCTATTCTACATAGGCAATCGACCCATGCTCAATGATGAAAGCGGGCTGAGTGAGGCTACTGTGGCAACATAGACCATATCATAGGATATCGGATATATGTTGTTGTAGGAGTCAAGGATCTTAGAGTGTTGGAAGGCCGTTGATTCGGCAACCCGCACTGAGAGAAAATTTTGATTTTTCTATTATTTTGTTTTGTTTTCCTTGTCTCTATGCTCAATGATGAAAGGTTTATACTCCTTGTTTTCTAAACTAGTCGTCATATCTAACATTAGCTATCAAAGTGTTCTCGTCATGGCGGACAATAAGCCCTCTCAAGAGGAAGACACCCTCAAGACGCACTCACAAGCGAGGTCATCCTCAGACGATGAAGGATCAAGCGAACACTTGGAAGAACCAGAAGATCCGCATCCTCCACTACCAAAGGAACGTCGATTGGGGAGCCCAGATCCTGATTTCGTGCCTCAATATGAGGTATCTTGTCAAAGATAATTCTCTCATTTGTTCAACTAATTTGTAAACTAAAATCTACAACTTATATCCTAGGGCCCTCGATGAAGTGTCCGGTGGCTATTTGCAGTAGAGGCTGTGACAGATGAGGCCCTCGAGCAGCAAGTGGAAGAGGTGTATGCCCAAGTTACCACACACAAACGCAAGCACGATCAGCGCTCTGTGAACAAGGTAGGGGGCATCTACGAGGTTACTGCACTAGACCCCAAAGATGGAGAACCGATTGAACCCGCTGGTGTCAACGCCAAATAGCGGAACCGTTGCGGCAAAGTGGTGAGGGACCATTGCAAAATTTTGTGGCAAGATTGGAGCCAAGTCTCGGATGGTAGAAAAGATGATATGTGGGCTGACATCATGGCAACCATCCGGTTTTAGCCAGCAGATCTCGAGAGAGCCGAGAAGGCCACAATGTCCACTCTCAATCACATCTTTCGAGATTACAAGTCCAAGCTCAACTGCCAATATGTCAAGAAAAATTGAACCTCATTCGACAAGCATGGAAATATTAGTCAGTAGGAATGGGATGAGTTTGTTGAGCAGAAGACGAACAGTGCTTCAAAGGAGCTAAGTGCAAAGATGGTTGAGCTAAACAAGTAAAACAAGTACAAGCCACGGTTAGGTCCGGGCGGATACAAAAAGAAGATTCAAATTTGGAGAGAGCAGGAAGCCAAGCTCCGCACAGAAGGAAAACCTGATCCATTGCCAAATACCAATGAGCGTACCAGGAACTGGGTTTATGGTCGCTCTGACTTAACCGAAGAAGGAGAGATCATTGTGAAGGATCCCACAACAAGTGAAGTTATGCAAGCTTTGAAAGGTCCCATCGTGGTGTAGACAGAGGCTGGTCTGTTTACACCTGAGTATCACAATGATGAGCTAGCGAAGGCTATTGGGACCAAAGAACATGGTGGTCAGGTACGAGGAGTGTCATCATCAGCAACATGGAAAGAAGGTTTCTTTGAAACATCCTCACACCTCTATAAGAAGCATACATTGCACAAGAAAGGGCGAGAAGATAAAGCCAAGGAGGATTGGAGGTGGCAACTTCTTATGTTTGTTATCAACAAAGAAAACGGTCATTTGGACCCCAACCTACAGGCTACGATGGATTCCTTCTTATGTAGTTCATCCACATCCATGCAGTCATTCGTCTCCATGCAACCATCAGTCTTCGGTCAACCATCAGTCTCCATGCAATCAGAAACAGTGAACATCACTGAGGATACTCCTTACGAGTTGCATGTGCCATTTGGTTACAAGGGGAAAATGATGAAGGTTGCATCCGGCATGGCATTTCTAGGAGAGACACTCCAAAATAGGGATATCCCCCTAGGTTACGTCCGTGTCTCTATGTCCGAAATAGTACCTAGCTATGAGGACAACGAGATTGAATGCCTGGTACCGGAGGCGGGTATAGAAACTCTACAAGATGCCCTCGTCTCTTTCATTATTTAGAAACGCCATGATGTTGTCCTCTCACAACGAGTTTCTCCACCCCCCATTGTCTAGGCACAGGTCCTTTCATGCGAGCCAGCAAGTCAATACAAGTGGACAGCCGTCTCCTATGTCTATGGCAGCCTCGGGAAACAAGCCCCAATCTCCTCATACGGAAGCCGACTTGACTCATAATCCTATAAACTATAGTGACAGCGAGCCTCTTCTGTAGAGTGTTCAACTCGAGCCTTCTCTTGTTGTCGTCAGGGCTCCGCTAATTCAAGTCCAGTCTACGGCAATTCAAGTCGAGCCTCCGTCCATAACTACTCCAGCGGTTCAAGTTTAGGCTCTGGTAATCCAAGTCCAGCCTATGCCAGTTGTCGTCAAGGCTTCTGCAATCTCAAAGATGATTACTGATTTTGACAAAGAGCCAATGGACCCGAAAGCAAAAAATGATGTTGATAAGTACATGGCTAGATTGAAAAAACATCTAGCAAGCACCGGTAAGCTCGTCCTCCAAGAACAAGATTCTCAGGATAAAGTGTCAAATGACGATCAAATTTTGGACAATCATGTGGACGATGTGGACTACCCGGCATTCGAATTCGGTAAGCCCCTTATATCAAACAACATGTACAAGAACCTGTCATGGGAGATACGGAAGTTGCACGACTGGTACATGATGGCGTCGAAGGAAGGGGTCCCCTCAATCACTTGTAGGATTCCAACTGAGATGTTCAATGAAGAAGACGAACAAACCATAGGCCTATTTTGGGAGGATGTCCACGACATGTTTCACCTAGGCAGGATGGACGTCACCTTCATCACCTTGTGGTGCATGAAAGTTTCATATTCGATCTACTTCGTATTTCAAGCACAATTCAATATATTACCTTATATCTTCTTTTTGTAGCATGAACTCTTTTTTTTCAAAGAAAGAGAGTTGATAGAAAAAATTGGAAGATGGCCTACGTCAACCCGAACCACATCAATCAAAGCATGATAAGCCCAACTGTAAATCCGGATCACTATCCGGATAAGACACCGGTAGAGATAGGTGAAATGAAGGTGGTCCTGAGAAATGAAGCAAGGGCTTGGGTTATAAATTATTTATGCAAGTGCTTCCTGAAGTGGTATGATAGACAATGCATCTTGGCCCCCTACAACTTCAAGTAAGTTGGACCACTACTACCTTCGTCATCTATCATATGCTAAAGTTAAATCCAATCGTAAGTAACTTATTGTCAACATTCTTGTAGCAATCATTGGATTTGTTTTATGATAATTCCTAAAAATAGGCACCTTCTGGTGCTGGACAGTCTCGACTACGACAAGAATTTGTACAACGACATTATGGAAGTTATAGATAGGTAACAAATTAGTCTATGTATGTATGATTTGATAATGTTAATATCATCTAATGATGTTTTTGTCAACCGTTTAGTGCTTATGAGAAATATGTCATAACGGGAGAGAAATGCCATACGAAACAAAAAAAGATGTACTTCAGTCATAAGTTTTGGGTAAGATTTATATCCATAGCATACATGTCTTTATCGTAGAATCTATCATATAAAGTGTAACTAACTTGTGTTCTCTACTACATAGTGCTTTAAGCAAGTAAAAGGTAGTGTGCATTGTGACTACTATACGTGTGTGTTCGCATCTAGCTCGTTGTCTTACCTAACCCATATCGTTGAGGAGTCTGATGAAAAGGTAAGTTGCTTTTCTTTGTATCCATTTTACTTTACTCAAATAGTGAATTTTTAAGATCTCATATTAACATACTCTACTCATATGACATAGAGAGCCATAAGGGAAAAGGCACAATAGGCTGCAAAGATGAAGAGGAACGACGAGATCAGAAAAGGTATGATTCCTCAAGAACACGTTAATTTGAATACAAATAACATGTATTGCATTGTAGCTTCTCTTTGTCGTTTTCTTTTGAGAGAGGTAATTAGTTCAGAAGAAAAGTGTTTTGATTCAAATGGTGATCTAGCAATAAACCATAGGTCCCTTTGTGAGTGGGCTGGTTTAAGAGCAACATATGAACCCAATGTGTCGAAGAAAGATGATGATTATGTATTAGGGTTCATATAAGACATTTTATAATCTCCATTGAATATTTTGATGACAATGTTGTATATATTATGTGATGAGATGTAAATATCTGTGATGAGATGTTGTAAATATATGTGATAAGATGTTGTAAATTTCTATGTATGCAGAATATGTGATTTCTGTATACTTGCTAAATTTTATTTATTTTTTGGAAAACAACAAGTAGAGGCGGTTGATGTTGTCAACCGCCGCTACTAATAGCCAACAATAGCGGCGGTTGAAGATGTCAACCGCTACTACTAATGGCTAATAATAATGGCGGTTGATATCTTTAACCGCCGTTAATAATGTCTCTGTAACGGCAATTTATTTGGACGACAGACCACCCACCGCCATAAATATTTATTTGTAGCTGCGTTTACGTAGCGACAGAGTAGTGTGCCTGCCGCTATAGACTCTTTCCAACCGCCGTTACATGGCCTTGTTGCTATAGTGCACCATGAGGAGGTTGTTTCTGCTGCTGCTCGACAGCTCGCACGCGCCCTTCGCCGGCGCAGCTGCGGGCAAACTTTTTTTTGTCGCTGCCACTGTTTTCTAACTCGAACGCTAGATCGATTCCAATCTGGGCCCAGCCATTGTGCGAGGCGGAGCTGGGACTGCTAGCACATGTGTTGCATGCCGTAGTTGGAAGCCGAGCCGGAGCCACAATGCCATGATCGATTTGCAATCCGGACCGAGTATTCCTCATCAGATGTGATTTCTGGTCCACGCGGCATCCAGCTAGTCAGTGTTGCACGAAAGAGGAATGCGGTCATGCCGCACCTAATTTTTTCATATTTCCTTGCTTTCCGTCAATGGTTTGTTATTTGTATTTTATTTTTTTTAGAATTATTTATATAATAATTACAAATTATGAGATTTACATCTAATGGTTTAAGAAGGTGACTGAAAATTATCTAAACTTTCAGTTAGCTGAAAATTAGCAAGTCCTTTTTTCATATTTTTCCAAGAGTTTGATTTTAGACGACAACAATTTCGTGTACAGACAATGAATAGGATTGGCATTAGGAAGTTTAGGAAGAGCCTGACAGAATTTTGAGGTTAGAAAAGAACTCGCCTTTACCGTCCTACTACTGGACAGCTACGGAATTTTCTTCCGAAAGACTCTTGTGAAACATACAAACTACCCCTCCCCATCCCCCAATCGACAATGGCACCGCCAAACGGCTGGATCTGCCCTTTCAATCAGCAATGCTTCTGCAGCTGGCGCAGGCACTGCTCACCAGGGATCCCAAGCGTCGCCCCCGGCAGCGACTACGCGTGCTTGCCAGCCGGCGCTGCCAACGGCGCCGCGTGGTCGCTGATCGTCGGCTTCATCTCGTCATCGTCCTCGTCCCCGGGCACCAAAGATAGTATCGTCCGCCTGCATCGATTCCGCGTCACGCAGTCCGGCCGCATCCTCGGCCGGAGCGACGACGCACTCGAGGTTCTGGACGATGTCGACACCAAATCCCACGAGGACGCATCATCTTCGTCGACACATATCGGCACCGCCACCGCCATGCCGGGCTCCGATGGCCGCTCCCTCTGTCTCTTCACTGCACGAAGGCAGCGACAGCGAGTCGACCATGATGATGCTGGCCGAACCGTGCTTGTCCATCCCCTGCAGCTGCATCTGGATGTCAACACGGCTGAGGGGAGGGGCTCCGTCACCGTATCAGCCACCCTTCCTCACGTGCCACTGGACCCTATCATGCAGACTCGCGCTATTTTGCCGCCGGCCACCTCTGGGCGCCGTGCTTCTCCAAGCACTTTGGCCCACCACGCCTCTTGATGAAACGCCTTGACGAGGACACCGGCAAGTGGGAGGATGTCGGCGCCATCATGAACCTGCAACTGAGAAAGGAAGAGCGATGGGCGGGCCGTTTCCTCCACGGATACGCCGTGCTTAACGACAGGACCATCCTGTTGTCGTTGCAGCAATCAGGACTCTTTGTTGTCTTCGATTGCTCCACCGGCGCCTGGGCTGGTGTTGTCACTACAGAGAATAGCAGGTTCCAGGGGGACAACCATTACCTACTTATCCGTGAGCGGGGCGTGTACGTGGAAGAAGATGACACCATCTACTTCCTCGCTGGCACTACTCTGTACGCCTACAAGCTTTGCCAAGATCAGGATGGTCGGTACCGGATGGCGCCACCTATCCAGGTTGAGTGTCTCTGCCCTCCTGATTATGAAGTGGGCTGCTATATATATGGGTTCGTCACGCATCTTGGCAACCGAATCATGTGCTCTGTCATCTGGGTCGGCGTGAAGCTCCGCTGCAGCTGTGATGCTAACCACGTGCTCATCACCACATAGCGAGTTGAGGGTGACCACAAGGGTGCTAGTCAGGGCCACTTCGTCCCCAACGGTGTCAAAATCATACACTCCACATGCCGCCGGTTAGACATCTCGCCACACAGGCCTAGTGACTCGCACGGCGACTTCTTCTATCTACAGCATGTGATTTCGTAGCACGTACGTCGTCTCTGAATTTTCTCTTTTTCACTACCATAAAACAGCCTGTAGCGGCAGCAGCACAAAGGCTGTAGCGGCGCGGCCCAAAGTGAGCCGTCGCTACAGAGCCTAGGGGGCCTGTCGCGGGCTGAGCCGCCGCTACAGAGCCCCCGATAGCGACGGTTGACAATGTCAACCGCTGCTATAAATGGCCCAACTTTATAGCGGTGGTTGACAATATCAATCGCCGCTATTTAGGACATAATAGCGGCAGTTGAAAATACCAACCACCGCTATAAAGTTTCCAACCTATAAATACCGTGTTCCGACAGCTCCTCTATTCACTCGAACAGTGGCGGCCCGAAAATTTGGGCAAATCATGAAAATCAAGGGGGGGGGGGGGGGGAAGATTTTGAGTTCATTTTTTTGTAAAAATTTGATCTTTGAGGTAAGGAGAACTCATCCCATTGGTTTTTTTGTGTTCTCATTTTGTAATCAAGTAGAATTTTGTGGTTTAAGTTTGTTAGGTTTTTATCAGATTTTAGCTAAATTTGTTTGATTTGAATGGTTCTATTTGAATATAGTTAAAGTTTATGAAGGCATACATCATCTCTTTTCATCACTACACAAAATAATTATTATATCTAGCTTGTTTTATGTCAATGGGAATCTAGATCTATTTTGGTTTTTAGAAGAGAGAGAAGGTAGTATTAGGGCAAGAGGGATGCTAATTATTTTATTATTTCTTAATAAATATTAGATAATATATAAAATAATTTGATATTTGTTTTATTTTACCTTGTATAATATTTCTCACTTAATGTATATTATATTTCAATGTTTAAATATTTATTGACTATTTAAATCTTTTATTACATATAATTAATTAATTAATTTCTAATATTTTGGATAGATTGTGATAAAAGTTAAATAATATATAAAATAATTTGATGCTTTTTTTTATTTTACCTTGCATAATATTTTTTACTTCATCTATATTAATTTTAATGTTTATATATTTAGTGAATATTTAAATTTTGTGTTATTAATTAATTTTTGGGTTTATGTTTAAGGTCGTTCGCGATGGATAGATCTTGGATGTACAAGGCACCAAGACTGGGTCCAATATTTTTACAAGAAGTTTCTAAATTCATGGAAGCGGCCGTAGTACATGCTCGACGTGAACGAACGACTGATATATATTGTTCGTGTTTTGATTGCAAAAATCAGAAGCAGTGGGATGATATAGAAGTAATAAAGTCACACTTGGTGCGGAGGGGTTTTGTTGATGGATACACGAGATGGACAAAATATGGTGTGAACAGTGTGGTCGATATGGAATTTAATGAGCATATTGAAGTTGAAGTCGAGGCTGTCAATTCGCCTCGCGCAGATGCGATGGATTTGCCTAGTGAAGCTGATTTTGATGTTGAGGAGTTGTTATGTCGCATTGAGCCGCAACTGTTGATCAATGCCGGTACAACTAAAGGGCTTGATAATTTTCATAGAATAGAGAAGGCATCAAAAGATCCATTATATGATGAATCTAAGGGATGTGGTAAAGAGTTCACCGTGTTACGTACTGTACTTGAGCTGATGAAGCTGAAGGCCATACATGGCTGGTCGGACGCTAGTTTCACGGATTTGTTGAAACTTATTTTCGATGCGCTGCCGAAGCCCAACTTGTTGCCAAGGACAACATACCTTGCTAAGAAGCTGATTTCCCCACTTTTGTTGGGCGTTCAAAAAATTCACGCGCGTCCAAATCATTGCATATTATATCAAAAGGAGCATCAGGACGCTGTGAGATGCGCAAGGTGCAAATGCAGTCGTTACAAGAGGAATAACGATTGTGACACCGATGGAGGATTGAAGAATACAACTAAGGGGAGAAAGAACAAAAGGAGTTCTATCATCGATGACAGTGATGATAGTAAGGTTCCTGCCTTAGTCATGTGGTACTTACCCATGGTCGATCGCATCAGACGCTTGTTCGTCAACCCTAGGGTTGCCGCAATGATGACATGGCATGCACGCGAGGGAGACAGTAAGCTCAGGCATCCTGCAGATGGAACACAGTGGAAAAAGTTCGATGAGGATCATCGAGACTTCTCTAGAGAGAAAAGGAACCTACGGTTTGTATTGAGTACAGACGGGATGAACCAATTCGGTCAAATGAGGAATCTGCATAGCATTGGGCCAGTGTTACTAGCAATGTACAACATTCCACCATGGTTCTGCCATAAGCGTAAGTACCTACCACTGACCACTCTTATATCTTGGCCCAAAGAACCTGGTAACGACATAGACGTGTTCTTAGTACCATTGTTCAAAGACCTGCAGAACCTATGGTTGGAGGGGGTCCGTATATGGGATGAGTATCTGAGAGAGTATTTCATGCTCAGAGCAATTAGTTTTTGCACGGTAAGTGATTCCCCGGCACTAAGGGCGTTATCGGGATAGGTCAAAGGAAAGGCGGCATGTTTCATATGCGTTGATAACTGAAGACGAGTTAAATGACTTACGGACCCACATGAAAGAAACAATGTGCATACTTGAGATGGTCTTCCCTCCATCCTTTTTTGATACGATGGAACACTTCATGATTCATATTGTTGACCAGATCTCTGCATTGGGCCCCGTCTACCTACATCAGATGTTTCCGTTTGAGAGGTTTATGTATGTATTGAAACGCTATGTACATACTCATTCACATCTAGAGGGTTCTATGATCGAGGGCTACACAACTTAAGAGATCATCGAATGTTGCTTAGATTACATTAATGATGGTAGCAGATCAATTGGACTCCCTGTGTCTCGTCATGAGGGTAGATTATCTGGAAATGGTACAAAAGGACGTAGATCGTTCATTGACCGTGACTTCAAATGAGTGGACCAAGCACATTTCAGCGTATTGCAACAGACGCAGATTATGGGACCGTACTTTGAGAAACATCTATTAGAGCTCCGCCAAAACAACAAGGATGCGACGGATAAATGGATCATAGACGAGCACAAGCGCTCGTTCACATCATGGTTTAGGTCCCTAAACCTTCCAAGTGGCGAGTCTGTGGAAGAGAAAATGTTGAGAAAGTTAGCTAATCACCCAAGAAGAACCGTGGTTACCTTTCAGGCATACGACATCAATGGTTTTACCTTCTACACCCAATAGAAGGATAAGAAGAGCAAGTGTCAAAATAACGGTGTACGAGTAGAAGCCATTGACAAAGAGGACCAGACAACCTTGTATTATGGGTACATTGAGGAAATATGAGAACTAGACTACGATGCAAATTTACAGGTTTCCATATTTAAATGCAAATGGGTGAAGCACCCTAATGACGTCGAGATGGATGAATATGGTTTCACAATTGTTGATCTTAACAATGTTGGTCACAAAGATGACCCTTGGATACTTGCCAAGACCGTGGAACAGGTGTTTTATGTACTTGATCCAAAGGACGAAAAGAAATACATTGTTGTTCCAGGTAAACAAAGAATCGTTGGAGTGGAGAATATGGAGGATCGAGATGACTACAATCAATATGACGAGGTGCCATGTTTCATAGATCCGGAAAATTTTAAAGTCTTGGAAGCAAGACTCTTCTTTGCTGGCGGAATGCCCTACATGCGCACTGTTCACTGCCAAGGAAAAGTCGTTCAAGGATAACTCAAGCATCATGTAATTTTATTTTGTTAAGTACCTTTTATTATTTCAACCTTGTATATGTTCTATGTAATTTATGCTTATTTGAATATAAATATTGTGTAACTTATGTAATTTATGCCTATGTAATTTGAATATTATTTATAAAAAAATCAAGGGATTAAAATGAAAAATACAATTTTTGGAACATGATTAACTTTATGTTAAAAAAAATGACAACTTTTTAGCGGCGGCTCACAAAACCAACCGCCTACAAAAATTTAGGACCTAACATTAATTTTTATTAAGTATAGGGGCCTAATTGTAAAAAGATAGGACTAAAACATAATTAATAATAAACTCAAGGGTTCTTTTGTAAAATTCTAGGGCTAATATATTATTTATAAAAAAACAGGTGCTAAAATGAATAATAATTTTTTTGGAAAATGAATAATACTATTTTTTTTTTTAAAAAATCGACATGTTTTTAGCGGCGGCTCACAAAGGCAACCGCCGCTATCCCTTTGTAGCGGCGGTTGCCTTTGTGAGCCACCGCTAAAGAGATTTGCCTTATATAAACACGGGGTGTGGCGGGGCCCGAACCCTAACCGGGTGTAGAAGAGACAACGCCGTCAGGCTGCCCTTCCGCCTACCCGAGCACCGCCGCCGACGGCCTCTTCCTTCTCTGCTCGTTGACGGCCATCACGCGGGCCCCCTCATTTGTCTCCAAGCACCGCATCTGAGCATGCCAGCCTCCGCCCCCTCATCAATGACGAGCGCGTGGTCCTCCTCCCCCTCCTCAAGCATGTTGTGTGGGCCTCCTTCTCCGAGCGCCGCTGTCGTGCTCTCCATCATCAACGACGAGCGCGCGGGCCTCCTCCCCCTCCTCGAGCTCGCCACATCTGACCGCGCTGGCCTCCCCATCATCGATGACAAGCGCGCGGGTCTCCTCCCCCTCCTCGAGCTTGCCGCATCTCACTACGCCGGCCTCCCCCTTATCGACGATGAGCGCGCGGTCCCCCTCCCCCTCCTCGAGCATGCTGTGTGGGCCTCCATCTCCTCCCGCTCCCTGAGTGCTGTTGCACGGGCCTCCTCCTCCTCCCGTTTGATCGAGGAGCTCTGGCCAGAAGCGCCACGTGCTCTCCCCGACGCCTCCCCGAGCGAGCGTGTGCTCCCCTCCTCCTCTGCACCGTCTCGGAGTGTCGCCTCCCCGAGCTCTGACCAGGTGCGATCGTCCTCCTCCTCTTCCCCAATAGGGTTGTGCTCATGCTCCTGAAATCTTAGTATGTCGTGCTTACCCTGCTGGTGCAATGTTTACCCTGCTTGTCAAAATTTGTCCTTGTATTAGTAATGCTTACCCTGCTGGTGCAATGTTTCGCTATCTGGTGCTTGATGACCCACTATCCCAGCCCTGCACACTACGTGTTCGATGTTATGCCATAGTAGACTGGTCTCATTTCACTCACAGCACTTTGATGGTCATGGCTGTGTGCTTCTGAGTTTTGTAGTGTTGTTCTGCAGCGACGGTTGATGTCCAGATTTGCTCACAGCACTTTTGCTGGTCACTAACTCTGAATTTGGTCCCTAGTAGTTTTAGAAAATGCTGCTATTGTGATTGGTCTTATAATTGCCATGTACTATATATATAATTGATGCCTATATGCTTACTGTTTGCTATAATTTGAAAATGCTCACTGTATATATAATTGCTGCCTAGTAGCTTTAGAAAATACTGCTATTGTGATTGCTCTTAGTATCTGAATATGCTAGCTGTCCTATATGCTTGCTTTTTTGCTCACTGTCATGCTCACTATATTTGCTTATTTGCTGCCTATGGTATTTCTTTTGCTGCCATATCTGAATGTGCTAGCTGTCCTATATGCTTACTTTTTTGCTCATTAGCATGCTCACTATATTTGCTTATTTGCTGCCTATGGTATTTCTTTTGCTTCCATATCTAAATGTGCTAGCTGTCCTATATGCTTGCTTTTTTGCTCACTGTCATGTTCACCATATTTGCTTATTTGCTACATGTGTTATTTCTTTTGCTGCTATATTTGAATGTGCTAGCTGTCCTATATGCTTGCTTTTTTGCTCACTATCATGCTCACTATATTTGCTTATTTACTGTCTATGGTATTTCTTTTGCTGCCATATCTGAATGTGCTAGCTGTCCTATATGCTTGTTTTTTTGCTCACTGTCATGCTCACTATATTTGCTTATTTGCTACATATGGTATTTCTTTTGCTACCATATCTGAATCTATTGCTCGTACTTAGTGTATAAAAAGTCTGGAGAGAATGCTGGTGCACACAAGCATTCTCTCTAGGCTTTTTATTTAATAAATTACATATAAAAAGTCTGGAGAGAATGTTTGTGTGTACTGGCTGCCATAGTCTCTCTGTACTTATTATTTACTTGTGGCCATATATATGCCATATTACTTACTGTCCTATAGTCTCTCTGTACTTATTATTTACTTCTATTCTTCTCCTAGTCTCTCTGTACTACTTATCTATTCTACATAGGCGATCAATGCTCAATGATGAAAGGGGGCTAAGTGAGGCTAGTGTGGCGCCATGGACCATATCCAAGGATATTGGATATATGCTGCTGTACAGGTCAAGGATCTTAGAGCGTTGGATGGTTGTTGATTCGACAACCCACACTAAGAGCAAATTTTAATTTTTTTCTATTATTCTCCTTGTCTCTCTGTACTACTTATCTATTCTACATAGGCAATCGGCCCATGCTCAATGACGAAAGCGGGCTAAGTGAGGCTAGTCTAGCAACATGGACCATATCCTAGGATATCGGATATATGTTGTTGTACGAGTCAAGGATCTTAGAGCATTGGAAGGCTGTTGATTCGGCAACCCGCACTGAGAGCAAATTTTGATTTCTGTGATTTCTGTATATTTGCTAAATTTTATTTTTTTTGGAAAATAATAAATAGCGGCGGTTAATGTTGTCAACTGCCGCTACTAATAGCCTCTATTAGCGGTGGTTGAAGGTGTCAACCGCCGCTACTGATGGCTGACAATAGCGGCGGTTGACATCTTCAACCGCCGCTACTAATATGTCTGTAGCGGTGGTTTGTATGGGTAATAGACCACCCGCCGCTACAAACGCATATTTGTAGCAGCGTTTGCGTAGCGGCGGGGTGGCCTGCCCATCGCTAGAGGTCCTTTTCAACCGTCGCTACAGTGCCTGTTTGTTGTTGGAAATTTCTATCACTCCTGAAGGCGTTTTTATATATAAAAAAAGACCGAATGTAATTCTTCTGAAAAAATTGTGTGCTCTTTTTCTTTTTCCAGGGAGTATGCCGAGATCGATGTAGGGAATTCAATGGTGCCCGAGGGGATGGAAATTGTGACCAGCTCCTGTGCGGTACAATCCTCCAAGATGCTTGATTGTTGCAGGTTTTATGCTTTTATCACTTTAAGAATATTTATTAAAGCTTTACTTCTAGTAGTCTCAACTTATTTTAAATCTTGATGTCGTGATTCTCAATGCATGTTTGTTATACATTTTCATAGGAAATTTCTGAGTGAAACGCCGTCACCACATCCTTTTATGCTTGAGCGTTCTGCCATCGAGGTCAACAACAAAGCTCTGTACATCATTTGCCCAGCAGTTTCATGTTCGGCTGTGTACAAAGTTAATATCATTAATGGAAGGCTGATGTGCATTAACAAGACCCTTACACCGCTTAGCATTATAGACATTACTGTAAATGGTGACGAGTATAGTATGATGGAACAACCTCTTCCATGGCATTTTGTTTGTAGCACTACTCATATATATGCTGTACCATGCATAGAAAATAAAGTCTATCAGTATAGCTTGTGTTCCGGAGCTCTCGCTTATGATTCTGTGAAAATGCCTGTTGAAGATTCAATAGCTCTTGTTATTCAAGTTGTGGAGCAGACTATTGGGATAACTGGTACTTTTCATTGTGTCTATCGCCTGATGTGTAGATCTGGATGGAACCGTATCAACACAGCTCGCTCTTTTGAAATGAAAGGTAAGGTTCACTTTTCTGGATATGTGGTGCTGAGTGACAGTGCTATCATGGTTTCCGATGCCGAGACAAGCCACTGGTATTTTTTTGACATGCAAAATAAGAGATGGAGTCATCTGCCAAGCACTTGGTCTAAAGGGGGAATTCTAAGTGGGAGATCTGTATTTGTTGATGGTTTCATTTACACCTGTGCAAATGGGGGTCTTGCTGCTTTTGAGGTCATTGAACAAGGTGATTTTTATTACCCTGGCCGCAAGAGTTATTTGAAATTTTCATGGCGTATGTATTGGGAGAGTTGCAGAATGTGCCTGGATTATGTTGGCAAAGACAGCATCTCTGGTGCCCATGTATTTTGTGTCATATAGGGTAATGTTTCTTGTAACTTCTTATGCATATATCTCAATTTTATTATGGAAAGGAGGTTCTCATATTTCATTTCATTCGTCTATTAAATTTTTGTATCTTCTTTTTTGTGATCCTGTTAACAATCCACTTAAGTTTTATTGGACTATAGTACACAAGTTTTGGCCACTTTTATGAATTTCTGTTGTTTTCAGTTCCATTTAGAAAGATGCTGGAGGCTGGATCAATTATCTAACTATAAGGATCATGACCATTGAGGTCATCCTAAGGTATGATATTTTGGTGATGCATGACAAACGTGAAACGTGACTAATATCTACACGAGTGTTGTTTGTGTAGAAAACCTTTTCTACCTTATGATGATTGTCTACAGTGTCCTTGGCGATTGATGACAATGACCGCAAGCATGGAGGCTTGTGAACATGATGGAGTCCAAGGGTTGATGGAGATGAATCAAAGCGGAGAACAAGCTATGGTGCAAGTGTTTGGAACACTTGAGTAGTTGTTTGGGCTTTGAGTCCATAGGAAAAACCGGACTACCAAGGGGGGTCTAGGTCATTCTCTTAGGTCATGACTAGTCGGTGATGTGCAAGGTTGCTCGGTGAAATCACAGGCACTAGGTGACAATGGAGAAGCCAAGGAGCAGTTCGGAGAAATCGGGAAACGAAGTCAAGCGAGGATGACAAGTTTCAGCTTCTGGACATAGAGACCGGAAAGAGGGTTCAGTGGAGATCAGACTGTATGGTCACTATGGGAGTTTTCCAAAACTTGGCACGAGGAGCAAGAACTCTGTCAGTAGGAGACTCCATACAGACCGGATGGTCCGGTCTGCTGACCGGACGGTCCGGTCAGTAGGAGTGCAGGAAAGACAGAAGAGGTGCATTTCGTGGAGGCTCCTAGAATGGAGAGAGAAAGTGGACCGGACAGTCCGGTTAGTACAGGATTTTGCCTGGACAGAGGAGGTCAACGGTTGAGGAGAGCCGTTACAAAGTGATGGGACGGTCCGGTTAGGCAGTGACCGGACAATCCGGTCAGTGTGTCCAGAAAGGCGATTTCGTGGAGCAATGGCTAGTTTGAGGTTGGGGGCCTATATAACTTCGTTGCTAGGGTCTTGGAGACCTCTCCTGGCCAGTGGAATACCTGAGAGCATTTGGTAAGGTCCAAGAGGAAAAGAGGAGAGCACTAGGAGGAGATATTGCATATCTTGAGAGTGCTAGAGAAGAGTAGCTTGAGCATCTTGCACATCTAAGGCTAGGGTGTCCTTGAGGGTGTGATCTAGATTGTTACTCTTGGTCTATGGTGAGACCTGGACCGGTTAGGTGTCGGTGATCGAGCCTATTATGATCGGTTGTGAAAGCCGTCACACGTTTGTACACGGTTTGAGCCCGACGTTGAAAGGGGCATCGCTAGTGAGCGCCCGTGTCAGCTCGCGGAGTCTGGCAAGTTCTCGAGGGAGGCGAGCTTGTGCTTTGTGCAGCAGTGACGTACACCATGTATTCACTCGAGGAGTGATTGCGGGCTTGTGGGCGAGAACTCCACTTGGTGGCGGTAGGGACCGGGACTCCGGCAGGAGTGGTCCAACGAGGATTAGGGGAAGGCGCCATCCTTTCGAGACCTCGAGAAAAACTCATGAGCCAACCCTTACTCTACTCCTCACTATGATGCTTTACTTTCCGCATTTACATACCGTGCTATTCATACTTGTGTGTTCTCCTAGTTCTAGTTGACTATCTTTTAGACTTGCATGTTTAGGCTCTTTACTTGCTAGTAGTGTTTAAGCTTCCGTATTTGATGACTAGCATGAGTAGGAGTTGCATTGGTGTGCTTGATCACTAGAAACACATAGGTGTTGTAGTGACTTAAGTGATCCACTAGTATGCATAGAGTGCCCTTATCTTTCATAGGATTATATTGTTAGTGTGATCACCACTAGAATTGTGTAGAAGTTGGTTTGAGTGCTATCGGTAGTTTGTAATTGGCAGAATTGGTACACAGTGGTAGTTCCTGATTCACCCCCCCCCTTCGGTCACTATGATCCTTTGAAGTGGTATCAGAGCCAAGTGCTCATTATAAGGCTTAACCTCCTTGAGTAGTGACCGCATTGAGTTGGGATGTCATCCTATTCAGGGCAGGGTCATGGCTCATGGAAGGATTGCTTTAAAGTCTACCTAAATGCCATGATTCCGGATGAGTTGATGGACACTCTTATGAACTTTGCCAATACATTTACCAGTGATCATGTGTATGAGGATTGTGATGATGGTGTGGATGTGCCTTGTACTAGTGAGTAACTAGATTCTTCTAGCAATGACTTGATAGGTTGCTCTATTAGTGTGCCTAACATGATGATTGATAATGATGTGTCTCTTGATCTTGCTTGCTTTAGTAGCAGTGATGATATTTGTGAGCCTCCTATTGATCATGCTAGTAGTTCTCTTGTTGATGAGTTCTTTACTTTTCATGCTAATGACAATGAGGACTTACTTGACTCTCTTATTCACTTGCGAGGTATTGTGGAAGGATTGGGGCAACTTCTTTCGAGCTTCCCAAGATTGTGATAGTTGAGAAGATCCTCTCCTTGCTTACGAGTAGCAAGCTCTTCTATGTCACACTTGACCTTCTCATGAAGAAGAGTCTCTCCATAGAAGATGTGATTGAGCTACTCTTCGAGGATGAGGAAATCACCGCGAGCATGACGTGGAAGAAGACATCCAAGACAAACCATGAAGCATCTTCAAGCAAAGGAAAAGAAATAGCTTCAAGCTCAAACTTCTTTAATCCCTCCACAAGATTGTGTTGCAACAACCTCTACAACCCCTTCAGGGCAAGACATTCTTCAAGCGCTTCGTCAAGCTCTACCTCAAGTGCCATTCCAAGTTTTACTTCAAGCACCTTGAGTGGACCGAGCATTGGCAGAGGGGGAGCATCAAAAACAATGCTCGCTCGATCATTTGATCTTGGGGTTTCGGCTCCGACGCCTACACCTCCTCCACCCCCTCCACCACAAGATCACCTTTGGCATCTTCGTTAAGCTCACCAACAGGATCTCTTCTTTGAACTCGATGAATTTGTGAGAAATCCGAATGATGATCTTTGTGAGAATCTATTGAGCATATATGAACTTGTGTGTAGGATAAACTCTTTCAGGGGACTTCAGAGGATTGCACCACATATAGTGATTGACAAGCTCCTCCAACAAATCACAACTCATGAGAGGGGTTTCTTATTTGAGGAGGTAGTCAACAGGAGATATGAGCTCTCAATTGAGAGAGCAATGGAGATGATACTTGTGCTTCACTCTCAAGTGGGACATGTGCTTGAGCACATCACTGGACTCTATGATCCTCCCCATTACTACATTAACCTTGATAATGTGCACATGGGGGATGATCATGGACATTGGAGGTATCATGCTCCTCACTACCCCATTAGTAGGAGATTACTGGATGGGATTGTAGGGGAACGGGTAGGCTACGATAGCATATAAAATTTCTACCGTTCAACCAGGAAACCTTGCAAGAGAGGATCATGGATCGTTACCACTAGACGCGCAGGCGGAGCGGAAGCGAATGTTGGAGCAGCTCGATCCAACGTAATCGCGCGTCGATGTAGAGGAAGTAGTCGATCACGTCAATCGTCTCCTTCTAGTCCAGCCGTCGGCACCGCAGCAGCAGCAGCGCCTCCTCGCGGTATTCACACGTACGGGGTTGGAGCACCGTGCGCGGCGTGCTAGCACCGGCAACACGGTTAGGGTTTTGTGGGCGAGTAAGAGAAGCACGGCGGCTAGGGTTAAGGACTGGTGGAATCCCTGCGCCCTAAGCCCCTCCTCCACTTAAATAGACCCTTCTAATGGGCCTCGACTAGTTGGCCCATTAGTGGACTAATTCCTCACACGGATCAATATCCGTATGACGCTCACATACGGATCAAATCCGTATTGTCTCTTGGGCATATCTCCAACAATCTCCCACTTGCACTAGAGACAATCACATAGGCAAGCGACGTTCCAACCCGTTAAGTGTGTGACCCGTTAGGTTCATATGTACACGACAATGATGTGAAAACCATTTTTCAAATCATAAATCAATAGCGGCACCTAGCAGCACATACTGATTCTCGTGTACACATAAAGATCATATCAGCTGAACCTTTGACATACGCAGTCAGCGATCCCTTTGCCTCACGATATTAGTCAAGCTTAAGGCAAGATACGTGTCATCCCTATAATAGCTCGACCATTCACTCGAACGTCTAGTGGATTTATCATGACTAACTTTTAGTCATTATGATTAACTTTTAATCACATTGGCATGGCCATGCACTTCTAAATCCATCTAACTCGAGGGGCCCAGAGATATCTCTCCTGTTATTAGGAGGGGCAAATTCCATCTTGATCGCTCACACCCCACGACATGTTTCATAGCATACCCGAAAATTACCTTTATAACTACCCAGTTACGGAATAGCGTTTGGTAATCCCTAAATATGCTATTATACATTCTGGGAATCAATGACAATCTCAGGTCTAAGGATCCCAAAGGTATATCATACAAGACAACAATTGATGACACAATAATAACATCTCAGCAAAGTCTATTAGTGGGTCAGTCCAACACTATGTTCTCCAACATGTGTTCACATTATTGATTTGATATCTCCATATCAATGATCTGTGAAACACGATCATCAACCAATACATGTGCTAGTCCATGAATCATTATTGTCCAACACAATGATAAGGAACTAGGGATCATTTAGGATAATATTATAAAAGAACAATGAGTTTCACAAACAAGTCACGCACTTGTCAATCAATGCAATAATTATTATCCATAGAACAGAATAACACTTTATTCAATCACACATAAACATAGACATTACACAATCTCTCATACATTAATCATGTAGATATCTAATACCCATGGATCTCATATGTGCCTCATGCTTGGGCTGAGAGAGAGGTTTTGTCAACGGATCAGCGATGTTTGAGTCCGTGTGCACCTTGCATATCTTTACATCACCTCGAGCGACGATGTCCCGAATAAGATGATAACGCCGTAGTACGTGTTTGTTCTTTTGATGCGCTCTAGGCTCCTTGTCTTGCGCAATGGCACCACTATTATCACAATAGAGGTCCATTGGACTGGATGCACTAGGAACCACACCCAACTCAGAAACAAATTTTCTGATCCAAACAGCTTCCTTTGCAGCTTCTGAAGCGGCAAGGTACTCAGCCTCCGTTGTTGAGTCAGCAACCGTATCTTGCTTGGAACTCTTCCAGCTCACCGCGCCTCCATTGAGGCAAAACACATATCCAGATTGCGATCTCGAATCGTCTTTGTCGGTTTGGAAGCTAGCATCAGTGTAACCATTTACAACGAGCTCTTCCTCACCTCCATAGACTAGGAACATACCCATAGTCCTTGTCAAGTACTTTAGGATATTCTTATTAGCTCCCCAATGAGCTTCTCCTGGATTTGACTGGTATCTGCTCACAGCACTAAGAGCGTAGGCTACATCTGGGCGAGTACTTATCATGGCATACATGATGGACCCAACAGCCGAAGCATATGGAATCGCTCTCATTTTCTCTTGCTCATCTGGTGTCGAGGGACACTGAGTCTTGCTAAGAGAAACCCCATGTGACATGGGCAAGAAACCTTTCTTGGAATCCTGCATATTGAACCGTTTCAATACCTTGTCAATGTACGTGTCTTGGCTTAATCCAATTAGCCTCTTTGATCTATCTCTATAGATCTTAATGCCCAAAATGTAAGCTGTCTCTCCTAAGTCCTTCATTGAGAAACTCTTTCTCAAAGAAGTCTTAACAGCTTCAAGCATTGGAATATCATTACCGATCAGCAATATGTCATCCACATAAAGGACCAGAAAGACAAGCGCGCTCCCACTAGCCCTTTTGTAAACACAAGGCTCTTCTTCGTTTTTAATGAAGCCAAACCCTTTGACTACCACATCAAAGCGAAGATTCCAACTCCGAGATGCTTGCTTTAGTCCATAAATGGACCTTTGAAGCTTGCATATCTTCCTAGCATTTTGTGGATCGACAAAACCTTCAGGCTGTATCATGTACACATCCTCACTTAGGTTTCCATTAAGGAAAGCCGTTTTGACATCCATTTGCCATATCTCATAATCATAAAATGCGGCAATTGCTAGAAGGATCCGTATAGACTTTAGCATAGCGACGGGCGAGAAGGTCTCATCATAATCAACCCCTTGAATTTGCTTAAAACCTTTCGCCACCAATCGTGCCTTATAGATGTGAACATTTCCATCCATGTCTATCTTTTTCTTAAAAACCCATTTACACTCAATGGTTTTTACACCATCAGGCGGATCTATCAAGTTCCAAACTTGATTTTCTCTCATGGATTCTAATTCGGATCTCATGGCTCCAAGCCATTTCTCAGAGTCCGGTCCCATCATTGCTTCACTGTAAGTCTTAGGCTCATCATTGTCTAACAATAATATGTCTCGCTGCCCCGTGGTTAGGAGCGTGAACTTTTCAGGAGCGCGACGTGCCCTTTCTGACCTACGCGGGGCTGGTGTTTCAACAATTGGTTCAACAACAATTTGTTCATCCAATTGTGGTATAGCGGAAGAAGAAACATTTTCTGGAGCTTCTTGAACTTCTTCAAGTTGCACCGTTCTCCCACTTACCCTTTTGGAGAGAAACTCTTTCTCTAGAAAAACACCATTACGAGCGACAAACACTTTGCCCTCTTCCCGGTTGTAGAAATAATAACCTTTGGTTTCCCTAGGGTATCCTACAAAGAAGCATTTATCAGACTTGGAAGAAAGCTTATCAGACGTCATACGTTTTACATAAGCCTCACATCCCCAAATCTTAAGAAAAGACAACCCGGGACGCTTCCCAGTCCATATCTCATATGGTGTCCTTTCCACGGATTTAGATGGAACCCTATTAAGTGTGAAAGCGGCAGTTTCTAGAGCGTATCCCCAGAAGGACAATGGAAGATCACTTTGGCTCATCATAGACCTAACCATGTCTAACAAGGTTCGGTTCTTCCGTTCGGATACTCCATTCCATTGGGGCGTTCCTGCCGGAGTCCATTGTGGAACAATTCCACATTGCTTTAGATGTTCACCAAATTCATGGCTCAAATATTCACCACCACGATCAGATCGTAGGCATTTAATAGTCTTGCCCAATTGATTTTGTACTTCATTTTGAAATTCTTTGAACTTTTCAAAGGATTCAGACTTATGCCTCATTAAGTAGATGTAACCATATCTACTAAAGTCGTCGGTAAAAGTTATGAAGTACTGAAAACCACCTCTGGCCGTGCAACTAATTGGTCCACATACATCCGTATGTACAAGTCCCAATAGTTCACTCGCCCTCTCACTATTTCCTGTGAAAGGCGACTTAGTCATTTTGCCAAGTAAACAAGATTCACATGTATCAATTGATTCAAAATCAAAAGAACTTAGAAGACCATCTGTATGGAGTTTCTTTATGCGCTTCTCATTTATATGACCTAAACGACAATGCCAAGTATACGTGGGATTCAAATCATTAGGCTTGAGCCTTTTCGCATCAATGTTATAAATAGGCTTATTCTCAAGATCTAAGTAATATAATCCATTCACCAATGGGCAATTACCATAGAGAATATTATTCAAATAAATGGAACAACACTTGTTCCTTATTATGACCTCATAACCATCATCTTCCTCCAAACATTTTGAAGAAATAATGTTTTTTCCTAAGGCGGGAATATAATAACAATTATTTAACTCCAAAACTAATCCTGATGGTAATGAGAGTGGATAAGTTCTGACGGCCAACGCAGCAACCTTTGCACCATTGCCGACGCGAGCATCCACCTCGCCTTTTGCACATTTCCTTGCTTCTTTAAGCCCCTGCAACGATTTGCAAGTATGAATCATCGATCCGGTATCAAATACCCATGAACCATAAGGACATGTAGCAACATTATTAATTTCAATAACATTGATACCTGAATTAGAAGTGTCTCCACCCTTCTTCTTCAGCTCTTCCAGATAAAGCTTGCAATTCCTCTTCCAATGACCGGGTTTCTTGCAGTGAAAACAAGGATCACTACCCGCCGGTTTAGGCTTAGGAGCTGCTGCAGGCTTAGGCTTAGTGCTAGAGATCTGATCTGTAGCCTTAGCCTTAGTCTTGCGCTTTCGTTTCTTGCTATCCTTTTGAACCAAGTTAACTTGACTTGGACCAGATTTTTTGATGCTTGCCTCAGCTGTCTTAAGCATCCCATGCAACTCAGCCAATGTCTTCTCTAAGCTATTCATTTGAAAGTTCAAAATGAAAGGCTCATAGCTTGCAGGAAGCGACTGGAGAATCACATCTGTGGCCAAATCAGGGTGTAGAGCAGCACCAAGTTTCTCCAGATTCTCAATGTAACCAATCATCTTGATCACATGAGGACTGACAGAACCGTTTTCAGCTAGCCTGCACGCAAACAAGGACTTTGAGATGTTATACCTCTCAGACCTTGCTTGGTTCTCAAACATGCCACGAAGTCCCTCAATCATATTGTGGGCATCCGCGTTCTCATATTGCTTCTGAAGCTCAGAGGACATAGTGGCAAGCATGAGACAGCTAACATCAACTGCATCATTGGTATGTTTCTCATACTCCCTTTTCTGAGTGGCAGTAGCATTTTCTGGCAGATCATCAGGATAGGGAAGCTCTAGAACATATTCCTTTTTCTCTTGCTTGAGAACAATTCTCAAGTTGCGATACCAATCAATAAAGTTTGTTCCACTAAGCTTTTCTTTTTCAAGAATTGAGCGCAAATTGAAAGTGTTACTAGCGGTTGGTGCCATGATCTACAACAGAAAATATGCAAATATAAGCACTATGTAAATATAAAACTCTTATAAACATTTTAACAAAAGTTCATTATTCCACTATATGCTTGGAATCGTTTTCCCTCAAAACGACATATAGTGGTTCAAGATCCATATTCAACTTAGATCCTAGTGAGCTTTGGCATCACCGCTAGAAATCTAGTGACATAGGTAAGCAACACTTTGCTAATCACATCCTTATGTGACTCTTGTTTGTTGGGTGGCATCACATGCCCCGGCGCCAACACCATGCCCCAAAGCCCAAAACCGTTTTGATAGCTTTGTTAATTAAACCAATACTATGCATATAAATGTCCGACATTTATCCTAATAATTAAGATAGTTGAGGTACTCTACTTTGGCAGACCTACCATACAACGATCATAATTTTAATAGGTGCAGCTATTGGAAGGGCATATAATTTAATTTTTCTTGAGGGAACCTATTCTAGCATGTTAATCATATCTAATATAAATAACATATGAAAGAATAGGATGATAGGAACATCATCACAGGCAATCATATTGACTGTGAAATAGTATGGCCCCTTTCAATTGGTGATCTCCATCTCCATTGTTATCGCCATGTCTCCCGTCCCTTCAACCATCATGCTTGAGGCCTCCATGAACTAACACTTAGCTACTACAACTAATAGCTAGTAATAAATTACATGAGAATATCAAACATCACAGATCGACACGCAGGCCGTTATACAATAATATGACAGCCTCAACCCAGCTGTAATTAATCATGGCACGCAGGCCATGCAAATCACATATATACATCACATGCATCTTTTGGGCCATACTATTCACAACATTCTCTGCAAAAACAAGTTAGGCGAGAAGCGAATGCTAACATGTGGCCAAAAAGGGTTGTAACAATCTAGGCGTGTCCGTACGGCGGTCCCGCTTTTCCATTAGGTTGAAACCTCACAGGATTTCACAGATCGTATCTATAAAATCACAATGGAAATCCTATCGGGAAAATCATATTTGCCCGATTTTGAGTCATTCACAATGGCTTTGTTTTCCATTAGGTTTTCATGAGTAGACTGCGGTACATGATTATGATACTATTGGCTCCTCTACTGGCGCACGCAGTTAGTCCCGATGGTGATTCCAGCCGGTAGGGACAAGTCGCGCGCGCACGGAGAAGGAACACAAATAAATCAATGATGCATGTATTGCTATCCGCCCATTACCTTATGAACCTCCCTATCATCATTGATCTAATCAATCCGAACACAAAACATGTAATAGATCTCATCTAGTACATCAACATATCAACTATATGCACAAGATCTAGATCACAAACTACACAAGGTCGGCTCTGATGCCACTGTAGGGGAACGGGTAGGCTACGATAGCATATAAAATTTCTACCGTTCAACCAGGAAACCTTGCAAGAGAGGATCATGGATCGTTACCACTAGACGCGCAGGCGGAGCGGAAGCGAATGTTGGAGCAGCTCGATCCAACGTAATCGCGCGTCGATGTAGAGGAAGTAGTCGATCACGTCAATCGTCTCCTTCTAGTCCAGCCGTCGGCACCGCAGCAGCAGCAGCGCCTCCTCGCGGTATTCACACGTACGGGGTTGGAGCACCGTGCGCGGCGTGCTAGCACCGGCAACACGGTTAGGGTTTTGTGGGCGAGTAAGAGGAGCACGGCGGCTAGGGTTAAGGACTGGTGGAATCCCTGCGCCCTAAGCCCCTCCTCCACTTAAATAGACCCTTCTAATGGGCCTCGACTAGTTGGCCCATTAGTGGACTAATTCCTCACACGGATCAATATCCGTATGACGCTCACATACGGATCAAATCCGTATTGTCTCTTGGGCATATCTCCAACAGGGATTGCAAGAATCCCTATCTATGAGGATGGTCTTGTTGCTTGACATGATGAGGTTAGTGCTAGTCAATCAAATAATGCTTTGGATACTAACACCTCTTCCTCTAGTGCTTGTCTTATGGCTACTACTAGGGTCAACTACAAGAGTGGAGGCACTCATTGGATTCTTGATAGTGGGTTGACTCAACATATGACTGGGAAGCCAACCATGTTCACCATCATTGATGAAGACGAAGATAGTGAGGAGGTGACTTTTAGGGATAACTCAAAGGGGAGAGTTAGAGGCTCGGGCAAGGTGGCCATCACAAATGACCTCCATCTCTCCAAGGTTTTTCTTGTGGAAACTCTCAACTTCCACCTTCTGTCTATTGGTCCATTATGTGACATGGGTTTCAAGTGCACATTTGATGAGGATGGTGCAACGATTGAGAATGCAAAGAGAGGGCTAGTATTTCATGGAATAAGGCATGGGAACTTGTATGTCACGGACTTCAAGTCAAGCAACATGCCACCAAGCACTTGCCTATTCACTAAGGCATCCAAGGGATGGTTGTGGCATAGAAGACTGACACATGTTGAAATGAATCAGCTCAAGAAGATTGTCAAGAGGAATCTAGTTGAAGGGATCAAGGATGTGGCCTTTGAGAAGGATAGACTGTGTAGTGCTTGTCAGGCAGGAAAACAAGTTGCATCTTCACATCCCACCAAGTCATTCATGTCTACATCTCATCCTCTAGAGCTCTTGCACATGGATTTGTTTGGGCCAACACACTACAAGAGTCTAGGAGGCAATCTATATTGCTTGGTGATTGTTGATGATTTCACGAGATACACTTGGACCTTCTTTCTTGTGGACAAATCTCAAGCCAGTGGTATCTTCAGAAAGTTTGCCAAGAAAGCAAAGAATGAGTTCAATGCTAGTATTGTGAAGATAAGGAGTGACAATGGGACGGAGTTCAAAACACCATAATGGAGGAATATTATGACAAGAAGGGGATCAAACATGAATTCTCCGCTACATATACTCCCGAGCAAAATGGAGTAGTGGAGAGGAAGAACAAGATGCTCATCACTCTTTCTCGTGCCATGTTGGATGAGTATGGAACTCATGAGATGTTTTGGGTGGAGGCAATCAACACGTCTTGCTATACCTCCAACCGTATCTACCTTCATCGGTTGTTGAAGAAGATGCCATATGAGCTATTGGTGGGACGGAAACCCAATGTTTCCTATTTCTGAGTCTTTGGATGCAAGTGCTACATTCTCAAGAAGAGGAGAAAGCCTGGGAAGTTTGAGAGCAGAACTTATGAAGGCATTATTGTTGGGTACTCTGGGACTTCTAATGCATATAGGGTCTACAATTCAACCACAGGTTGTGTGGAAGAATCCTCTTATGTACAATTTGATGAGTCAAATGGGTCTCAAAAGGAGAATGAATTTCATGAAGTGAACATTGGAGATGAGCCTATGAGGGAAGCCTTGAGAAACATGCCCATGGGCGACGTTTTACCCCACGAGTCCAATGATGGTGATATTTATGAGCCCTCTACTCCACCACCTCCACCACCTCCCTCCTCCGAGATGCCACAAATACTCCCACAAGCTCCTCCCTAGATTCATTGAGAGTACACTCACCAAATGATGAGGAAACCTAAGTGAGAAGTGAGCCATAAACCTCCACACTTAATTCACCACAAGCCACTTCTCCAAGCTCTTCACAAGATACCCTCCCATCCACCTCAAACTCAAAGCCCAAAACAAGAAAGCATGAGAGTGACTCTTCCACCTCTCTTAGGATACAAGACACTCATATATCAAGAGAGCAAACAATCCATGATGCATAAGACACTTCACCTAGAGCCTCTCCCACTCAAAGAAAACACCATCCTAGACCCAAGGGCATCAACAAAGATCACTCACAAGACTTGATCATTGGGAATCCATCTCGAGGAATAAAGATAAGGAGGAATCAATATAAGCCCAACTATGTGAGTGAAGAGAATGATGATGAGGCCAATGTTGAGATTGAGAACTTCTCCTTCTTCTCTATGATTGAGCCCACTACCATTGATGAAGCTACAGATAATCACAAGTGGGTTATTGCCATGCAAGAAGAGTTGAACAACTTCAAGAGGTGCAAAGTATGGAAATTGGTTGAGAGACCCAAGAATCATAATATGGTTGGCACCAAGTTGGTCTTTAAGAACAAGCTAGATGAGAAAGGAGCAATTGTCAAAAACAAGGCTCGCCTAGTGGCTAAGGGATATTCTCAAGTGGTGGGGATTGACTTTGAAGAGACCTTTGCTCCCGTGGCCCGTCTTGAAGCTGTTTGGATCTTACTTGCATATGCATCAATAATGGCTTCAAGCTCTTTCAAATGGATGTCAAGAGTGCTTTCTTGAATGGAGAAATCAATGAGAAAGTCTATGTGGAACAACCTCTGGGTTTTAAGGACCCAAAACATCCAAGACATGTATACAAATTGAAGAAAGCTCTTTATGGCCTCAAGCAAGCACCTAGGGCATGGTATGAACATTTGAGGAATTTCCTACTCAAAAATGGATTCACCATTGGAAGCATTGATAGCACCTTGTTCATGAGGCATGTTGGGAAGGATCTCTTTGTATGCCAAATCTATATGGATGATATCATCTATGGGTCAATAAATGAGAAGTTCAATGAAGAGTTTCGGGAGATGATGGCTAAGGAATTCCAAATGTCAATGATTGGAGAGTTGCACATGTTCCTTGGATTCCAAGTCAAGCAATTGAGAGAGGGAAACTTCATCTATCAAGAGAAATATACTAAGGACCTTCTCAAGAGATTCAACATGGAGAATTGCAAGCCTTTGCACACACCTATGGCTACTAGCAAACCCTTGGATGATGATGTGAAAGGGAAACCCGTGAACCCCAAGCTATATAGATCAATCGTTGGGTCTTTGCTCTATCTCACCGCTTCGAGACCGGACATCATGTTTAGTGTGTACTTGTGTGCACGCTATCAAGCAAATCCAAAGAAGTCACACTTGAAGGCCATGAAGAGAATAATGAGATACCTCAAGTATACACCTACCATGGGCTTATGGTATCCTAGAGGATCAAACTTTGAGTTACTTGGGTACTCGGACTCCGACTTCACAGGTTGCAAATTGAATAAAGAGAGTACTTCGGGAGGTTGCCAATTTCTTGAAAGATCTCTAGTATCTTGGAGCTCAAAGAATCAAAACTCCGTGGCTCTATCTACCACCGAAGCGAAGTATATGGCGGCGGGAGCATGTTGTGCACAACTCCTTTACATGAGGCAAACACTCTGAGACTATGGTCTCAACTACACTCAAATGCCACTATATTGTGATAGTGAGGCGGCAATCAAGATGGCCCTCAAGACGGGAGATCATGGTCATGCAAAGCACATTCAAGTGAGGCATTACTTCATAAGAGACCACGTTAAGAAGAAGGACATTGAGTTGGTGAGCGTACAAACTCATGAACAACTGGCAGATATCTTCACCAAGCCACTTGATGAGAAGACCTTCAATAAGGTAAGGGGAGAACTCAATGTTCTCGACCTCTCCAACTTCACATAAGTAACCCTTGAGCTTGTCCCTTTGTACATATGTATAGTATTGTTGCTTGTTCTTGTTTGTGTTTGTTTCTCTTCTTTTGTAGGTTGACTTCAGACCTTCTTGAGGTACCAATGGACATGGGTTAAGCTTGGGAAGGTGGTTCATGGTGTACCCAAGGCTTTGAAGAATGGTCTATTGTGAGCAAGCTTGAGAAGGGAACAACTCGTTGTTGACACTTCAGTTTGTAGTGGTTCTCCCTCTTTTCTTTAGCATCGCATCATGCATTGTATACTTGTTGCATTTGCACTCTTTGCATTCATGCATCCTTGCATTATGACACAACGCATGCTTCTAAGCATGTGTCTAGGGGGAGTTTCTCATTTACAATGTGAGTACAAGACTCTCTAGATGATCGAATAGTGATATTTGTGGTTCAAGCCCATTGAGCCATGTTCGATCGAGATCTGAGGTTAAATGTACTCGTGCGGCTCAAAGACAAGTGGCTCATACATTCCCACCTACCTAATGACTAACTCTTGCACATTTGAGAAAATCCTTTGTTGAGTCATAAGTGTTCGGGGAGCTATGGCGAAATGTCACTTCAACCAAGGAGGAGCACCATGAAAGGGGGAGTTATTCTAACTCTTGCCAACTATTTTATGCCTCTTGGTTTTGTTACGTTTTTGTGTAGTTTTTGGTGATAGGTGACAAAGGGGGAGAAGAAACATGAAGATCCAAAAGCCAAGTCTAGGTTAAAAAAGGGGGGGGGGGAGAAGAACATGAAGATCCTAAAGCCAACCCTAGACCAAGGAGGGAGAAGAAACATAAATATGATCGATATCTCAAAGGGAGAGGAGAACATGAAGATTCAAAAGCCAAATCCATGAAGAGAAGGGACGTGAAGATTCGGGGAGATGGAACATGAAGATCACATCAAAACAAACATCTACACCAACATGAAGAAGAACAACAATGGTGCATGTCTACGGCGACAATGAACACCTTCACCGACATGAGCATCTTGGTGCGTGTCTACATCAACAAGATTAACTAACATGACACCAAGGCGGGCGCAATTTCAGCTCAAGATTGCAATCCAAGTGCGCAAATTGAGTGGGTAGTTCTCCCTCAACACCTAGCACATCTCAAGTGGGAGACTACTTCCAAGGTAAGGACCAAGGTATGTCTTTCAATCTTTTCTTTTCCTTTGGTTCTTTCTTGCTCGTCCGTTTACGATCATCATAAGTAGTGGTTGTCATACATCACCAAAAAGGGGGAGATTATAAGGATCATGACCATTGAGGTCATGATAAGGTATGATGTTTTGGTGATGCATGACAAATGTGAAATGTGACTAATATCTACATGAGTGTTGTTTGTGTAGGAAACCTTTTCTACCTTATGATGATTGTCTACGGTGTCCTTGGTGATTGATGATAATGACCACAAGCATGGAGGCTTGTGAACTTGATGGAGTCCAAGGGTTGATGGAGATGGATCAAAGCAGAGGACAAGCTATGGTGCAAGTGTTTGGAACACTTGAGTAGTTGTTAGGGCTTTGAGTCCATAGGAAAAAATGGACTATCAAGGGGGTCTAGGTCATTCTCTTAGGTCATGACTAGTCGGTGATGTGCAAGGTTGCTGGGTGAAATCACATGCACTAGGTGATAGTGGAGAAGCCAAGGAGTTGTTCGGAGAAGCCGGGAAACGAAGTCAAGCGAGGACGACAAGTTTTAGCTTCTGGACATAGAGACCGGACAGAGGGGTCAATGGAGACCGAACTGTACGGTCACTATGGGAGTTTTCCAGGACTTAGCGTGAGGAGCAAGAACTCTGTCAGCAGGAGACTCCATATAGACCGGACGGTCCGGTCTATAGGAGTGCAGGAAACACACAAGAGGTGCATTTCGCAGAGGCTCCTGGAATGGAGAGAGAAAGTGGATCAGATAGTCCGGTCAGTATAGGATTTTGCCTGGACAGAGGAGGCCAATGGTTGAGAAAAGCCTTTACAGAGTGACCAGATGGTTCAGTTAGGCAGTGACCGGACAATCCGATCAGTGTGTCGAGAAAGGCGATTTCGTGGAACAACAGCTAGTTTGAGGTTGGGAGCCTATATAACTTCATTGCTGGGGTCTTGGAGACCTCTCTTGGCCAGTGGAATACCTGAGAGCATTTGGTAAGGTCCAAGAGGAAAAGAGGAGAGCACTAGGACGAGATATTGCATATCTTGAGAGTGCTAGAGAAGAGTAGTGAAAGGTCTAGATCTCTAGCCCTGGATTAATGATGAGTTGTGGTGATAGATGACAATGGTTGTTGGAACTAACCTTTTATATGAGTTTGTAAGCTTACATGATAGGTTATGTTTCGGCATCAAGCAAAAAGATCAAGCTATGATATTAAACCGTTTACAACAAGTGTTGAGGATCAACATGGACAAGATTATAGATTGATGACAATACGGTTGACTCAATAAGTTATTTGATGAAGATGCTTGATAAAGGATAATAGCAATCAATGTGTTAATGAAGGTGTCGGTAGACATAATCAACACCTATGGTTGAAGCTAGAAACACATCATAGAAGATGATTTAATATCAATAGTTGATGGTGTCAACATGATGATGTGTCAATAACTGAAGTAGAGATTATTGGCAAATAACTTGAAGCTAAGTGACCATTAAGACAAGAAGAAAATCAAGACACTTGAGAAAAAGGATATATCAACTTGATTATTGAAATGATAGTGAGCATATTGATGATGGTGGATACAAAATAGCATTACATGGAAAGGCGGTGAAGGTTGAGCAAGACTTGGCTGCGATGGACCATGTGCAAGGGTGAAAGGAAAGCAAGAGGCTTGGCGCCGAAGAACCGAAGGCAATGGTGAAGAGCAAGTGTAGGCTTAGCACGATGAACTGTGCAAGACTATATGAAGCTAGGGATTATCTACATCACTTATTTGAAGAATGGAAGAGCATGGTACTCATGGGGCTAACCCACATCAAGTGAAATTGAAGTTAAGAGCAATGGTTGAATTTCATATGTTGAAGAACTTCAAGTGGATTGAACATATGGAAGTGGTCACATACACTTCATGAGTTGATGAACTTCAAGCCCAAAATATCATTTGGATGTGCTCACGGAAAAAGAAAGATTGCGGTCACACTTTATGAGTTGATGAACATCAAATCTAAAATCTCAAGTGGACATGCTCAAGACAAAGGTATAATAATGTTGGACATATATGCTTATCGATAGTTGATCAACAACTAAATGTCCAAATGGTAAAATGCTCATGCGTTGGCAACCCTCAAGATAAGGAAATATTATGACATGAAGGTGTTCCTATTGTCATAGGAATGTCGTACTATCAAGAGGGATGCAACATTAATAGCTTTGCTGAAAATGATCTAACAAACTTTTGTGAGAGTTTAACATTCCTTTGGGTGAAATTGGGGCTTGTTATTAGTAAGGATGGATAGCCCTCTGAATTATCTTTCCATAGAGTCCAAGATCACCTAAATCGGACTTTAGGAGCAAAAGTTATTCCATTTTTTCTGGGTACTCCCGGACTAGGACGGGTCGAGCCGGACTAGGACGACTTAGACTGGTCCAGAACCATTTTGGTTCTGTTTTCGCCTGACTCGGACTAGGACGGATTCGGGGGTCAGCCAAACTAAGACGGGAATGCCCGAACTAAGACGGCTGAGGGACTAACAATGGTAATGTTGGTTCTGTTCCAAGTTGGCCCGGACTAGGACGGCCCCCGTGGCCAGACTAAGACACCAACTGACAGAACATAACGGCTAGGTTTTGAAAACTTCCAATATATACCCCCCCCTTCATCCCCAACAATTGGCTGCCGGTTCCACATCAAAGAAACACCCATTTAGGCCAAGAAACAACCTCTCCACTCCCCGTTGCTTAGTGCTTGACCTTGTGGGTGAGAGTGGGTGAGAGATTGAGTGAAAGAGAGCTAATTCCATTGTTGAGCACTTGAGTTCATAACAAGCAATCTTTGTGGCTTTTGTTACTCTTGGGGATTCATCCCCTAGACTGCAAGGCGTCGCCCGGTGAGCTCCCAAGCTTTGTAGTGAGCCTCAGGAAGTTTGTGAAGGTTTTGATTCACCTCCGCAAGGGAAGGAATCAAAGGAAGCAAGAAAACCCGAGCTCGATCTTTGTGATTGCTCGGTGAGGATTTGGGTTGAAAGAGACCCTGCTCTTTGGAGCTCCTCAACGGAGACGTAGGATTCTTGAAGAATCTGAACTTCGGGAAACAAATCATCGCGTCTCATATTTGGTTTGCAAGTTCTTTACTTTGTTCTTCATATTTATGCTTGATTTGCTTACACTGAATTATTCTATCATTATACTTGTTGTTGGTTCAATTTATTCGGTGTATTTGCTCACATATATGTTTAGAACAACTTGGTAGGAGCCGATCTATATATAGATTGCTTAAAGCGTGTTTTTATACACCTTCCTAAAATAGTGTCCGGACTAAGATGCTAACCCTAGCAGACTAAGACGGCTCCTGTCAGAACTTATCTATTTTATCCGTTGTAGATTTGTTTTAATCGCCAATTCACCCTCCCTCTAGGCGATATTAAGGTACTTTCAATTAGCTTGAGCATCTTGCACATCTAAGGCTAGGGTGTCCTTGAGGGTGTGATCTAGATTGTTAGTCTTGGTCTATGGTGAGACCTAGACCGGTTAGGTGTTGGTGATCGAGGCTATCATGAACGGTTGTGAAGGTCATCACACGTTTGTACTTGGTTTCAGCCCGCCATTGAAAGGGGCATCGCTAGTGAGCGCCCGTGTCGGCTCGGGGAATCCTGCAAGTTCTCGAGGGAGGTGAGCTTGTGCTTTGTGCAGCGATGACGCACACCGTGTCTTCACTCGAGGAGTGATTGCGGTCTCATGGGCGAGAACTCCACTTGGTGGCGGGAGGGACCGGGACTCTGGCGGGAGTGGCCCAACGAGGATTAGGAGAAGGTGCCATCCTCCTGAGACCTTGGGAAAAAATCATGAGCCAACCCTTACTCTACTCCTTACAATGATGCTTTACTTTCTGCATTTATATACCGTGCTATTCATGCTTGTGTGTTCTCCTAGTTCTAGTTGACTATCTTGTAGACTTGCATGTTTAGGCTCTTTACTTGCTAGTAGTGTTTAAGCTTCCGCATTTGATGACTAGCATGAGTAGGAGTTGCATTGGTGTGCTTGATCACTAGAAATGCATAGGTGTTGTAGTGACTTAAGTGATCCACTAGTATGCATAGAGTATCCTTATCTTTCATAGGATTATATTGTTAGTGTGATCACCACTAGAATTGTGTAGGAGTTGGTTTGAGTGCTATCGGTAGTTTGTAATTGGCAGAATTGGTACACAGTGCTAGTTCCTCCTTCACCCCCCCCCCTCTCGGTCACTATGATCCTTTCAGTAACCTTTCATAAAAATAACATCTATATTGGAAGATGTAAATGGGTGTTATGCTATTAGTGCTGCGTAGTGCATATAGAAATGGAATGTATCTACTCTATGTTTTCCTACAATTATACTGAACGCTTGAGTTAGAATCATTTTAGCAACCATAATACAGACTTACTGCATTTTAGGATTGCTGCTTTAGACATCCTGAACTGAAACCACGTATTATGTCATTTGAAAAGAAAAGAAATAATAGCTGATTCATGATGAAGTTTGCTGAGCTCATATTTCAGACATTTGATAATTATGAGCTAGTGTGATAAAATGGGTTATCCGTCTCACTATCTTTTGTAGCTTCTCACTTGCTGCTGGTTCATGAAATAACAATTGTAAATTGTCATTTATTTTGATATGTTTTTGAAATTACGAAGGTTTATTCCTCATGTACCTTTTGTAGTGTTCATTTCATTTGTACAAGATACACCTCTCTCATATGATTTTATTTGCTAGGTGGTGACTATAATAATTGGCCCGGCAGACATCCTTTATGCATCACCATTGTCCAGGTTAAGACAAGGACGCAAGGGCTTGAATGGAAACAATGGATTGCCCATGTGGACTTCAGGACATCTTACGTTGAACTGAAGAAAGTAATTTGGACCAGCAACTGCTTTGCAGTTGATTGGATTTCTGATGTTCCAGCACACCTACAATTTTCTTTACATTGTAATAGTTTCAAGGTATCGAAACAACACATATATAACTTGTCCGAGATAGCAGTGATGTGGACCATTATAAAATGTGTGAATCACTACCATAGAGCTTGCTGTATTTCACAGGATGTTTCAGTTTTGTTTTACTATGCATTCAGCTTGCTCCTCCATGCCAATATGGCATTGGGTTCATAACACTATGTATTTTGATACAATGACATATGTATGATTCTTGTCACGTGGCTAACGTTGGCATGAAATAGTTTTTTATTTCTAATGAAGACGCTTGCTGCCAAAGCTAATATATATTAGACATAGGGTACTAGATACCATCCTGCCAAAATCTAGCAATAACTTCTACTCAGAGACAGACTGAATAATAGAAATCTTCTGAGAAGAAAGAATAAGGAACTTGTGGGATACTTGCTTTATGACTATCCTTATACAAGACTAAGTCGGAGGCCGACCGGGTTCTTCGTCAACAAGGAAGCCGACCGAGTCGGCTTGGAGTACAAGGCAATTAGAGATAGACTTCCTATGTAAATACTTTAGGGTTACAACTAGGACTCTTCATGTACCCCCTGCCGACCGGATATATAAGGCGGCAGGGTACCCCACATCGGAGGAACGAGGCGAGACACCAGATTACAATCAATACACAGAACATAGGACGTAGGGTTTTACACAGGACATAGGGTTTTTACTCTCATTGAGAGGACCCAAACCTGTATAATTTGGTGTCTTGTGTTACCATCATAGTTCTTAGTCTTGACGTAGCCCTATATATTTACTGTCGATCTCAAGCTTCGACAGTTGGCGTGCCAGGAAGGGGAAAAGGCTCGCTGGGATTCTTCGTCGATCATGAAGGCCAAAATTCCCATCATTCAGTTTTCACCAGAGTTCAAGATCTCCTTTGGATTGCTCGAATTCATGGTCGGCAAAAACGGAGCCCTAGGTTTGGAAAACCTAGGATCCGACTCGGCCGCAACCATCTCCATGGCGTGATCACCGAGTTTGTCTGACATGATTCCCGCATTGGTTCCACTCGGATCTGAGGAAGAATGTCCTTCCTTCGAGAACGATTCAAAATTGGATCGGTCCTTTGATGAGGACTCTGTCAGATCCACTTACCCATATCCCCATACTGTCAACATGGTGGATATAGCAGATCCTACGGATGGAGACCAAGATGGTGACCAAGACAGTGAACAAGAAGGTAACCCCATCGATGGCCACCCGAAGCAATTAGCCGAAGGAGGTCAACAGGAGGAGAACCCTCCAGTTGATGACTTATCGGTCGGTCACCACCGTCGACCAAGAGGGTCGCGCGGTTCACGCAACGCACGCCGACTGGATCTTGGTCCAGACCTCGAAGTAGATGGCATCAAGGTCTACCACACTCCTTAGAATAACATCACCGGGGCCAAAACTTTGCTCGACACTCTAATGGTCGATGCGAATTATCAGACCCCTGTGATGCAGAAGGCAGTGGTTATGCTTAAGGCTGCTGCAGCTCAAGAGGCCACAAAATCTCAGTCGGTCACAAGTTCTAGTCACGCATCTTCACGAGGTCAGCATAGGCGTGAAGATCTAAGAAATTCTCTCAGTATCTATGATGGATGAGATACTATCAACTCTCACTATGAAGAACACACTCAGGATAACCGACGCTATGAAGAAGAATGCCATGATTGGAGAACAGAGGACCGACGGGACAACCGACGAGAGGACCATCAAAATCCTCCTCCAAGAGACAACCGCGACGACTGTCGTCGACGTGATGATCAGGATCGGCGTGATAACAATGATGATGACCATCGGCGATGTTGTCATGACAATGATGTTGGTTCGCGACACGGCCGCCGTGCAACTTCGTCTCCAGACTGGCATAGGCGGTCACCGACGCCTACCGATGACGAGATCGATGGCATCAAAGCTTACATCCCTAGGCTTCGCATAGCTCGATGGCCGAAAGGATTCAAGCCAGTCGCCATCAAAAAATACGATGGTCAGACCAACCCTCGAGAGTGGCTGCAGCTCTACAGCACGATGATTCGGTCGGCTGGAGGTGATTCCTACGTAATGGCTAATTACCTTACGGTCTACCTAGATCCAGCCGATCGGATATGGTTCACATCTTTCCGGAGGAGTCAATCACGTCTTGGGGAGACCTCAACAAGAAGCTCATAGAAAGCTTCCAAGCTACCTGCAACCAACCGGGCAACCACTTCGACATCACTCGGATCAAGTAGAAGACCGATGAACCTCTTCGTGACTACATCAAGCCATTTTGCGCTAAGAAGACTGAGATCCCCACTATCCGGGACCAACAAATTATTGCTGCCTTCCAAGGAGGGATCCATAGCGATGATTTGGTTTGAGAGATCGGTCAGAGGAATCATGACCTCAAGCTGACCGCTCAAGAGTGCTTTGAGATCACTGACAAGTTCGCATCTGGTGAGTTGGCATTAGATGACATCTAGGGAAAAGGCAAGGAAAAGCGGTCGGACAAGCCCGAGTCCTCCAAGAAGGACAAGAAGAGGATGTTTTACAACGCGGTTTACACGGTGGATCGATTTTGGAGGAACCCTCGAACAAACCAACCATCCACGAATGAGCTGCTGAGTGGCCCATACCTTTGGCACCCAAAGGGAAACCACAAAGCGAAGGATTGCTATCGACTGAAGGGTTTTACAACAGCTGCGCTCAAGGTGGCTAAAAATCCCTCGAGGCACAATAGCAAATACAAGACCAAGGACGATAGCAACAAGGATGATCCAGGAGAGTTCTAGGAGCTCCGCAAGGAAGTCAACTTCATCTTCGGTGGCCCGGATGCCTATGTGTCCAAGCGCAAGCAGAAGCTAGAACTTCAGGAGATCAACTCGGTTGAACCAGCTACGCCTCAATTCATGAGGTGGTCTGAGATGCCAATCACCTTTGATCGGTCGGATCATCCCAAGCATATACCAAAGCCAGGTCGATACCTGCTGGTGCTTGCTGCCATGATGAAAAAGGTAAAGTTCAACAAAGTACTCATTGATGGAGGAAGCAGTTTCGACTTAATCTTCACCAAGACTCCTAAAGAGCTCGGTCTGTCAGTCAATGATCTTCAGCCGTGTTCTTCACCTTTCCATGGGATTGTGCCTAGCAAGACTTCGATTCCTATTGGACAAATTAGATTGCTGATCACCTTCGGCACCCGTGAGAACTTCAGGACTGAGCGCATCCTTTTCCAAGTGGCGGATCTCGATTCGGCATATCATGCTATCATCGGTCGACCGACGATGGCTAAATTCATGGCTATCTCGCATTGTCCATATCTCACCCTCAAGATGACAGACCCCAACAGGATAATCTCCCTCCACTCTGATCTTTGGAATTCTTTTGATTGTGATGTACAGAGTTGTGAGATGGCCAATAAATAGTTGATGCTGTCCGACCAGAAGGAGATCCGGAAGGCAGTCGACATAGAGCAACAGACTGAAGCGGCGGTTCTAGCAAAAAATCCTACCAAAGACAAGATTCAGACCGATGACATCTAAACCAAGAAAATCATGGTCGATCCTGAGGACCCCGATAAGGTAACTTATGCTAGGGCCAACCTCGACGAGAAATAGGAACTCGCGCTCACTCTTTTCCTCTAGGAAAATAGGGACAGCTTTGCATGGAAACCATCTGACATGCTGCGAGTTCCTAGGGAAAAGATTGATCATGAGTTAAGGGTACCTCCTGGGGCTACCCCGTTTGGTAGAGGCTCGGAAGATTCGCACAAGACCGCAAGGACGCCATGAAGAAGGAGGTGTATCATCCCGACTGGTTAGCAAATCCAGTCCTTGTACCCAAGAAGAATAAAGAGTGGAGGATGTGTGTTGATTATACCAATCTCAACAAGGTCTGTCCTAAAGACCCCTTTGCTCTTCCTCGTATTGATCAGATTGTAGACTCAACAGACAAGTGTGAGCTCTTAAGCTTTCTAGATGCCTATTCAGGCTATCACCAGATCTCACTGAAGGTTGAAGATCAGATTAAAACTTCCTTTGTAACACCCTTCGGTGCCTATTGCTATATCACAATGCCTTTCGGTCTGAAGAACGCTGGCGCGACTTACCAACGGTGTATTCAACGCTGCCTTGCTACTCAGATCGGTCAGAACGCAGAAGCGTATGTTGATGACATCGTTGTCAAGACTCGAAATGTTGAGGAACTTTTTTCTGACCTGGCAGAAACCTTTGACAATCTAAGGCATTATTCAATGAAGTTGAATCCTAAGAAGTGTGTTTTTTGGGTTCCTTCGGGAAAGCTACTTGGCTACATCGTTTCAAAACGAGGTATAGAAGCCAACTCGGATAAAATCAAGGCGATCCTTGATATGGGGCCACCTAATTCTCAAAGGGACGTTCAGAAGCTGACCGGATGCATGGCATCCCTGAGTCGCTTTATTTCCCTACTGGGAGTTAGAGGGTTACCACTTTTCCGACTGCTTAAAAAGCAGGAAGACTTTGTTTGGACTGAAGAGGCGCAGTCGGCATTGGACGAGTTGAAGGTTTACCTCAGCAGCATTCCAGTATTGGTGCCTCTGGAGCCAGGAGAAAAAACTTCAACTTTACATATCAGCCACAACTCAGGTTGTGAGTACTGTTTTAACAGTCGACCGAGAAGAAGAGGGACATATACAAAAAGTATAACACCCGGTCTATTTTGTGAGTGAGATCCTTGGCGCCTCTAAGGCAAGGTATCAACAGATCCTGAAGTTGTTGTATGCATTGCTGATCACCTCTAGGAAGTTGAAGCATTATTTTCAAGCTCATCCAATCGAAGTCCAGACTTCCTTCGCACTTGGCATAGTGCTGCACAATCGAGAAGCCGAAGGAAAGATTGCCATGTGGGAAGTCGAACTTGGTCAATATACCATTACGTTCGCGCATCGGTCGGCTATCAAGGGACAAGCGTTAGCTGATTTTGTTGCCGAGTGGATAGAGATTCAAAATCCACCTACTGCACAAGAAGTCGAATATTGTAAAATGTACTTTGATGGATCTCTTCAATTACAAGGAGCTGGTACGGAGGTCGTGTTTGTCTCACCCACTAGAGAGAAGCTTCAATATGTCCTTCAGGTGATGTTTCGTGCGTCCAATAACGCTACAGAGTATGAAGCCCTTCTACATGGTCTGCGCATTGCCGCGTCACTCAGCATCAAGCGCCTTGACGTCTTTGGTGACTCGGCTTTGGTCATTAATCTGGTCACTAAGGATTGGAACTATGTGGATTACAATATGAGTGCTTACTATCAAGAAGTAAGGAAGCTCGAAGACAAATTCGATGGATTGAAGTTCACGCATGTTCTTCGAGACAATAACCAAGCGGCAAATGAATTGGCCAAGATGGGATCATCCCAGTCTGCTGTGCCCCCAGGTGTTTTCTTACACACTCTGGATTCCCCCACGATTTCTCCTCGGTCGGATGTATTAATGAGTGTTGTCACTGATCATGTTGGTGATGACAACATGGAGACCGATTGGCACGACCCACTCATCCAATATTTGGACAAGGGAACGCTGCCTTCGGATCCTAATGAGCAATAGAGGTTAGAGACCCAATGCTGAGGATACCTCTTGGTGGGAGACCAACTCTATAAAAGTAGAGGTTGAAACATCTTAATAAGATGCATCTCAATACGAGAAGGCCAAAAGTTGGTAGAAGAAATTCATTCCGGGATATGTGGCAATCATGTAGCTTCCAAGACTTTGGTCGGCAAAGCTTTTTGGCAAGGGTTTTATTGGCCCACGACGGTCGAAGATGCACACCAGGTCGTTCGGAAGTGTGAAGGTTGTCAATTCTTCGCTCAACAGACGCATGTGCCTTCACAACAACTTCAGATGATACCTTTGATTTGGCCCTTTACTATCTGGGGGTTTGATATTGTCGGTCCTTTCAAGAAAGCGTCAGGCGGGTTCACTTATCTATTCGTTGCTATTGATAAATTCACCAAGTGGATCGAAGCAAAGCTGGTCAGCAAGATAACATCGAAGAAGGCAATCGAGTTTGTCAAGGATATCTTCACTCAGTTTGGGGTTCCTTATGATATCATCATCGATAATGGCACTCAATTCACGTCAGTGGAGTTTCGTGACTTTGCCGATGAGGTGGGAATAAAAATCTACTTTGCATCAGTGGCTCATCCTCAAAGCAATGGGCAGGTCGAACGGGCCAATTGTATGATTCTTCAAGGATTGAAATCGCGGATATTCGATAGACTCAAGCCTTATGCCGGTCGGTGTGTCAAAGATTTGTATTCAGTTCTTTGGGGGCTTCATCGGGTGCAGTTGCGATTGAAGTGGAAAGAATATGCAATCGGGTGGCGTGACACTTAGAGATCAAAGAGGATTACATTCAAACATGGCGGTGTTGTTGAGGAGGAGGGGTGTGCCGTCAGCGCCGCCAGTGGGAGTGACATAGGACTGCTCGTGTCCTTGCTTCATCGACATCGATGGATAGGATATGAGGCGGTGGGGTGGAAGAGAGCAGGAGAGAGGCTAGTGATTTTTAGAATGGGAGAGACTAGGGTTTTATTCACAACAATTTGGTCAAATGGGCCTTGGGTTTTTAGTGGCAAATCACATTACGTTCTACCTTAGTAAACAATTTTCGTTTATAGAGATAGGCCATAATGTGATCCATCCTTAAAATTGGAGAATTTAGTGTGCCAAAGGGTTAGAGAATTTAGTGCCACATGGTTTTGGCCCTAGAATCCATCATCGTCTCCTACGGTGGTAGAAATTGTCAGCTCATTAGAGAATTTAGTGTGCAAAGCATTTGTAGAATTTAGTGTGCAAAGAATTTCTAGAATTTAGTGTGTCAAGCATTTGTAGAACTTAGAATGCCAAGGGGTTGGAGAATTTAGTGTGCCAAGGAGTTGGAGAATTTAGTGTGCCAAGGGGTTGGAGAATTTATTGCCACATGGTTTTGGCCCTAGAATCCAACATCGTCTCCTACAGTGATAGAAATTTTCAGCTCATTGGAGAATTTAGTGTGCCAAGCATTTGTAGAATTTAGTGTGCCAAGCACTTGTAGAATTTAGTGTGCCAAGGTGTTGGAGAATTTAGTGTGCCAAGGGGTTGGAGAATTTATTGCCACATGGTTTTGGCCCTAGAATCCAACATTGTCTCCTACGGTGATAGAAATTGTCAGCTCATTGGAAAATTTAGTGTGCAAATTATTTGTAGAATTTAGTGAGCAAAGTATTTGTAGAATTTAGTGTGCCAAGCATGTGTAGAATTTAGTGTGTCAAGGGGTTGGAGGATTTAGTGTGCCAAGGAGTTGGAGAATTTAGTGCCACATGGTTTCGGCCCTAGAATCCAACATTGTCTCCTACGATGATATAAATTGTCATCTCATTAGAGAATTTAGTGTGACAAGCATTTGTAGAATTTAGTGTGCCAAGCATTTATAGAATTTAGTGTGCCAAGCATTTGTAGAATTTAGTGTGGCAAGCATTTGTAGGATTTAGTGTGCCAAGGTGTTGGAGAATTTAGTGTGCCAAGGAGTTGGAGAATTTATTGCCACATGGTTTTGGCCCTAGAATCCAACATCGTCTCCTACGGTGATAGAAATTGTCAGCTCATTGGAATATTTAGTGTGCAAATTATTTGTAGAATTTAGTGTGCAAATCATTTGTAGAATTTAGTGTGCCAAGCATTTGTAGAATTTAGTATGTCAAGGGGTTGGAGAATTTAGTGTGCCAAGGAGTTGGAAAATTTAGTGCCACATGGTTTCGGCCCTAGAATCCAACCTTGTCGCCTATGGTGATAGAAATTGTCAGCTCATTGGAGAATTTAGTGTGCCAAGCATTTGTAGAATTTAGTGTGCCACGGAGTTGGAGAATTTAGTGTGTCAAGGAATGAGAGAATTTAGTGTGCCACATGGTTTTGGCCGTAGAATCCAACATTGTCTCCTACAGTGATAGAAATTGTCAGCTCATTGGAGAATTTAGTATACAAAGCATTTTTAGAATTTAGTGTGCAAAGCAATTGTAGAATTTAGTGTGCCAAGCATTTGTAGAATTTAGTGTGTCAAGGGGCTGGAGAATTTAGTGTGCCAAGGAGTTGGAGAATTTAGTGCCACATGGTTTTGGCCCTAGAATCCAGCATCGTCTCCTACGGTGATAGAAATCGTCAGCTCATCGGAGAATTTAGTGTGTAAAGCATTTGTAAAATTTAGTGTGTAAAGTATTTGTAGAATTTAGTGTGCCAAAGAGTTGGAGAATTTAGTGTGTCAAGGGGTTGGAGAATTTAGTGTTTTTATTGCCACATGGATTCAGTAATTTTTAGGAATCAGCAATTTTCTTTTGTATAGTATCAGTAATTTTTTGTTATTAAAACCTCAGTTTTCATTTGTTGTGTAAAGAAGTTTCAGAATTTCGTGTGTTAAGGACTTGGAAGAATTTATTGTGCCAAGGGGTGGGGGTGGAGAATTTAGTGTTTAGTGCAACATGGATTCAATAATTTTTGAGAATCAGTAATTTTCATTTGATATGTATTAGTAATTTTTTGTTAGTAATTTCACAGTGAGTTGTGTAGTAAATTTGTATGGATCAAGTAATTTTTTGCATGGTTAGTAATAAATAAAAACAAAATTCATACATTTACATTCAAACCACAATTAGTAATCTATTATGTATATATATCTACAAAGAATTTTTATACAATGCACAACTAAGGTTAATGTTTTCATGATTGAAAATCTATATATATCACCACCCAAAAACTAATGCTTCATCTATCTACCTGCTCTATATCAGATTTTACATGTGCGTGTTCTGACTGTAATCTACATATATCAGCACCTAAAATTCATGTTGTATTGATGTTCTTTATTGTGTCAATCATCGGATATTGATGCGTACTCAACACCATCATCCCCTGCACTATATTCTGAATAGTAGTCATCATTGACACCATAACAGGTGCTTGATCCAGTTATACCACCTCCATGTTCGTTCTTCATCATCGTGCTCCTTGTCCTCCTTTGCATGTCCAATATTAAGCATATCAGTTTTTTGACATTAGATTTTTTTACAGCTACGAAAATGAACCCTGACTTACGTTCCATCATCCATATCATGCACCCTCTCATTCGCACTTCCTCCCTCTCTTGTTGTACCCCTTCCACGGCAACTCGCCCTTGGCCTCCCCTTGGTCTTTTTGTCACCCCCTCTGATTCCATCCTGCTAACTCTATCACATGTTACTGCATTATGACCAGGGGCAAGCTTTCCACATTTCAGGCATCTCCTTTTCTTCTTTTCCTTGGGTTGCTGAAAGTGTGGCTGAGGTGCCTCTTCACCTATGTTGCTTTTCTTACGGCTGCCTTTGGTGGTTCAAACCGAGGGGGGGGGGGGGGGCAGCAGCTGAGACATTGCCGCTTTTCTTGTCCTATGCTTGGTGCAGCATTATCATTGGAAGGGTTTTCTAGGGTTTTTGATGCCGGTAAAATCAGATCTGATGGTATTGCATCAAGGATTGTAATAGCTTCTGTGATCAATCGATTAGCTGTATCCATCGCCTATTCAATAATTTATTACACATAAGGAAAACAATGTGAGAGAGCCACAACATGAATTCAATAATATTCATCAATAATTTTACAACATATGTAATCAGTAATTTTGATACATGTTTTTATCACTAGAGAATGTTAGTTATTTTTACCATCATATGTGTAACAAGCTTACGAGTTCTAGCAATCTTTGCAGAATTTTTTTACAAACTATGTGACTCACCTTGGATGACATTATTGCGGACCTTTGTAGCCTGAACAGATTTGGAAGTATAGTTGCTGCCCGTTTAGCCTTAGTGTCTCCATCCGGACCAAGAAACATATTGTCGTGCCTGTCAAAATTTGTTTCCACGGACGGGTTCCTGGTGTAGCGCTTGAGAATATATCTCGATGGTATGCGATCCATGAAAAGGTGTGTGAATGCCAACACAAGGTGACAGCAAAACAACCCTGTGTTTATTTTGTTTCAAGGTTCAGTAATTTCATAGGAAGATAAGAATTAATTGCACTTTTTTCACTGCAGATATGTATTTCATGTATGACAAACCATTGTGCTCCCAATTCATGCACTCGCAGTTGAACACCGAATTCTTCGGTTCTTGAACATCGAATACAGCTTTCACATGGAACTCATGTTGTATCCTTGGGAAAGCAGTATCCATGGGATGGTGCTTAACAATGTAGTATCCAGTTTTCTTCGGATCAGGATATTGTGAATTTAGTGCTTCTTTTTTGAGTCTCCTTGAACTCTTTGAACACATTTCTTGAATATATCTTGGACAATTGTTGTTCAAATGGATGGTATGTGGCGGTCACAGGTTCAGACTATTACAAAAAAGTGTCATGAACACTCAGTAATTTCAATGAAATTCTATCCACATCAGTAATTTCTTCACATTAGTACATTCAGTAAAATTTTCACATGAGTTCATCCAGTAAATTTTCACATTGGTATATTCAGTAATTTTTTGCAGCACATAAATGTTCATGGTAATTCTATTCAACCTATTTCATGAGCTGTAGTAATTTAATGATGACAACCATCAGTAATTTTAAGTTATTTCTCAATATAGCATAAATACACATAGCGGGGGGGAGCGATGGGGGACGTTACCTGTGAATTGTATGTCTCTCTCGCCTCATTCTCACACATGTGTTTAGCATCTCAAAGAATTTCTTTACGAATTCATTGATAGGAGTTGAGTTATCAACATACCCTCCTTTAACCAAAGCATTAACACTCTCGCTTCTCTGTGTTGAAGACATTGTTCCACAAAAAATATTTTTGTAGAATGCTGCAATCCACATTTTCCTAATATGGAATAAACTCCCCATGCCTGCACTGTCATGAATGTTGAACTCATTGAGCATGTTTGTCCATGCCCTCTCAAATTCTACATGATTCAATGGATGATTTATCACGGATGTTAGCTTGTTACACAAAGTTGGATGGACATTGTACAACTATTTTAGTGGGTCTTTGTATTTTCTCAACATATGTCACCTACAGAACCTGTGGTTGGTCCGTGGTAATATTATAGGTATTACGATCTCCATGGCATTATCCTGATCTGGAGGAAAAAGGAAGAAACAAAAATAAGGTAGCTAATTATGTTCATGCTGCAGCAAGCCATATTCCTATATATCAACAAGCCATATTCCTATATTTGTTAGAAATACCTGTGAATATCATTATGGGGTCTTTGCCACCCATGCATTCCCAAAACTGCTCAAATACCCATCTGAATTTCCCTTCCCACTCATCTCTTATCAGTGCTTGTGCAAACATAATGTTCTGGAGTTGGTTATGGAAACCCACAAACATTGCAAGAGGCATGATGTACCGATTGGTCTGTATGTAGTATCAAATGTTACAACATCTCCATAGTCTACACATTAAAACATAAGATCTGTTTTGTTAAATAAGCAGCCTTTTTATGATAGGTAGTTAGTAATCTGCTTGGAAGATTAGTCAACAACTTATACCTTTGTAATCACCTTGCTGGCTAGCAAAACTCCAGAATATGTTATGCGCTACATTCTTGTTATCCAATTCAAAATATTAGTAGAACTGAGGGTTCTTCCTCTTGCACTCCTCAAAATACTTCACCATTTTAGGTATGTCATAATTTACATCATCACAAGCAATGGCAGCCCTCCTGCATGCACAATAACCAGTTATGAAATCAGTAATGATGTTAAGTATCAACAATTTCATACTTAAGTAATTTTCAACATATGTAATCCCATGGTACTTAATGAAACACAAACATTAGTAATTTTAAACTGGGGACTTTCAGTAACTTTTTCAGAATAACACCTATTTTGCACATCTTTTACTGTCACATTTAGGCTCTCGCACCCTCCAACAGTCTTCTTCAGTATGTTCATAACTTGTGCGTGCCTGACTTTGTTGTTGAGCAACATGTCAATCATGCTTTCTAGTGCAGGGTTCTTATTCTTGTGTGCTCTCATGCGCTTCACCATCCACGAGGACCAAGTAAGGATATGGTTGTGATCAAGCAGAATCCTCTTGAAATGCACAACCCCTCCGTCCTTTGACTCCAACGCGCATACCATTGCCTTGCAACCTTTCCGCATGGTTGTCTTCTCCCTTTTCCTGTCTACCCCTGGGCTACCCCTATGCTTCCCTTCAAATGAACATTCATATTCTTGCCCACGTTTGTCGTTCCTCTTTCTGCCCTTTTTTTACTAGAAAACCAGTAAGCATTGCATACAAAACATAGAAATCATTTGCTTCATCGAGGCTTCCAAAGGTCATGTCACTATGCGGGACATACTTCTGTGCAATTTTTAGGTCCTGCACAGTGAAAATAGATGGTAATTTTCCCTGTCACAGTAATTTTGTGATCCAACATATTTTTTTGATCCTAGGATATTCCAGCAAATACGTCAAACAAAAAGTTCTACCTATATTGCAACATTATTGGAACCAGTAATTTTTCAGAAATATGGTACACAATAATTTCATTGTAAAAAAATTACCCCATCAAAAAAATATGAAAATACCTACATGAGTGTATATGTTGGTTCCACCTCTGGTGTGATTCGCTGGTCGGGGGCGATAGGAGCTGGAGGCGTAATCATGACCCTATACCTCATTGAATCTTCAAGGCATGTCGGGCTGAATGATACAGGCACAGCTGGGATGGGAGCATCAGGGGTTGACGAGATGACAGGTGCAGTAGTCACCGGTGTTGGTTGAGGAGCATCATTTGAAACATTGATAGAAACATGGAAGGCCATGTTTCTGACCCCATTTACCAGTTCGTTCATAGCAGCAATACCCTCACTATCCATATTTCTGCAGTAAAAAAATATCAAATAAGACACAACCAATATGTATTATTATATAGCATTAGTAAATTTTACAAAGAAATGGCTAGTATGAATAATTTCCAACATCATTTATTTTTTTTTATATTTATTTTTATGTTGTCAGTGCAACACATCCACTAACCCAGTAATTTTAAGGTACATTATACATCTAGCAAAAAGCTGGACCTATACTCCACACTACTGGAACCAGTAATTTTAAGAGATAACATACACAGTAATTTCATTAAAAAATATTCATTATAGCAAAAATATCAAACAATATAATGAGTAATTTCATAAATCAACCGAGTAATTTTTATGCTTTCTAGTAATTTCATTTGTTTTCCCCAAATCAACACATTCAGCTAGTAAATTGACAACAGTATATTCAGTAATTTTTCACAGCAATATAGGATTCGGTAATTTCATTTGTTTTAACCAAATCAGCAAAATCAGTTAGTAAATTGACAACAACCTACTCAGTAATTTTCATCAAAACTCTAACATGTTCAATAATCTCAGAAATCCCTACCAATTTCAGAATCTAGTTCTGACTAGCAATTCTAGGATGAGATAAGGACCCGTGGTGTGTGGCAAGAGGAAGACGACACAGACGTGTTGGGCTCGCCACCCCATGGCAATGATGAAGAAGGGTAGGAATAGAACTTGCCTTGTCGCTCCCGCATCAAGGAGGAAGTGCAACCGGTGGAGAAGGAAGAGGAGATCGGGCACTGCCGGGGGTGACACTTGAAACTCGTTGCCGCTCCCGCTGTCGACGGGGAAGAAGGCCGGTGATCCCTCGGCGGGCTCGGCCTTGGCGGGCGCACATGGGCGACGGATGGAAGAAGGTCATGGAGATCCTAGGACCTAGATCGGCCTCGGAAGGCTCCCGCGGACGAAGGGGGGAAGAAGGCCGGGGATATTGCGGACACGCGGGGGGTAGGTGAGGTTAGCGGGTCTGGGGACACGTGTTTTGGATAAGGTCAGAACTTGGATGGTCAGTTTGGTGGCTCGATCAGTTCTGGTTGGTTGGCACGGTCGGTGGTGGGTTGGGTGTCAGTTTATGGGCAAAAACCTCATAAGTTGTGATATATTTGAGAATATTTGAGTCGTAACTATCTCAGGAGATCTGTGTGTGTGTGAGAGAGAGGGAGAGAATAAAATAATGATTTTTTAAATTATAATATCTATTTGTCGATGATGTATATGATAATCATGTTATTATACTTAATTGTATGAGCAGTATTTGTGTTATACAAATATATGTGACGTATAAAATTTTAATGCTCGTAACCATGCCCTGGGCATTTTGCTAGTAATTGGTAAATATTTAAAGCTTAATCTATATGCATATGTTTCTAATCTCTCTAACTCTCAAGGTCACCATCTCACATTTCACATGATCAATTTTTAATACTGACTTGTACATATGATTAAATATGGTACTAATAAGGATGATCTATTTCTATGTTTGTAATATTGTTTTATTCTTAAAGTCAGTATCTAATTTTTTGTCCTTGTGATCCCTCTCATTCTTAATGTCACCATCTCATTTTTCTCGTGATCAAATATTTAGAGCTAATTTATGTATCATTAATCATAGTGTTGTCTTGTGGGTAAGGATGGCGACGTTTTTTATATACTCAAACCACACAAAAATAGAGAAGGATTAATTAAGAGCTAACATGTGAGTATTACTGATTGATGGAGGACATTAAATACGGGGTCAGACGGTGAAAGTTTTGTATGATTACTAGACAGTGAAAAATTACACAGAAAGTATAGATTAGATTGTCTAGTTGTACTGACCAACAAACCTAATTAAGTGATAAAAGCTAAAATACAAGCGACCAATAGGGATACATTAGCAGTTAGCAAGACCATAGCCGCATGGATTATTTCTATTGGTGTAGATTATGCACCCAATATGTGTGGAGACAATGTGTTTATGTTAGCAACCACTGCGGCGATGAGTCCTGCTGCTGCGTAGCTTATGTATCGTTGTTCTGCTTGTGGTTCTGTCAAACAAATCCAATCCGGTTTCACACTCCACAATCAAGATTATCAGATAGAATCGAACTCCCTACATAGTTGTATTGTTTCACCTCACATACTTCAGGTGCTCCGTATCTGTCATATACTTCCATTTTTTCATATCTGCATCTAATTCATCCCCGCATTTAAAGGCCATTAGAAAGAGAGAGACAAATTAAATGAACAGAGGAACTTGAACCAGCCAGCAGTCTTCGCCCCCAACCATCCAACAATGATTGATTAACAATTGCTTTTGCAAGTTCTCTCAATTTACAGATTATTTTTTTCATGGCCTGATGGTGCTCCTATCGGATGAAAATGAGGTTAGTCAGAACAGCCATGCCGGTTCTGTTTGTTTTTTTTTCTTGTGCCCTCGTGAAGGGAGGAAGAAGATGCAGGTAAAGGTTGGACTTGGTGTTGCTTACATAAAATAGCTACGTGCACACAGTGAGACTACATGTGAGATAGTTTGTGAGGCTACATGTACGAATGTTCAAATAAAACATTTTGTCAATTGCACAAATATTGTCAGATATTTAATGCAACAAAAGTCCTAAAGGTAATTTTGACTTACTAATATAGAAACGCTTCAAATGAGAAACTGAAATGCTCATTGTAGAATTTGGAATTGTACCAAACGCACCTTTAACCTTTGATCAAGAGAAGTCTAGCAACTATCGGTAACTCTCTTAGGAAGTTGGTTCTACCGCCATGAGAGAGGTCAGATGTTACTGAGGCAGAGTCATTGACAAATTGTTTTGGCATAACAAACTATCGTCAACAAAAGCACAATCACCCGCTACTATTGTCTCATCGCATAGTGTCCTCTCGTGTTTTCTATCACAGAATCAGAGGTCGGAGCCATGAACAACAAGGTGGACGTATGGTTGTGTGGACATGTGTGGATCACGTCTCCTGGTTCGTGATTGTGGATGTGTGGACTGGCATATGGGGGGTTAGCAGGACCGCCCCTTGATGGTTCGGTTAGGGGATGGACATGCTGTTTTCTCCAAAGAAATAGCAAAATAAAGGGGCGAATAAAACACGCGGGGACTTTTACCCAGGTTCAGGCCACCCGGAGGCTAATAGCCCTACGTCCTGCTTGTCTATATTTCTTATATTATTTGTGGTGTGGTACAGATACGAGTACATAGAGAGCTTCTCTTCATGAGCCATGGAGAGTTGGGAGGAGGAAGAAGAGATCTCTTTGCTGTTCAAGAGAGGGGAAGCCCCACTACCAGTCCCGGATGCTTCCCTTTATAATCCAGGGGCAGTCCGCCGGTGGGCATTCAATGGTGGAGTAAATGCGTCAGCTCCAAAAACCGGACCCCCCACCCCCTTGCCGCGTGATGTGCTGCTACTGTTGCCTTTCTCTTGGGCCTTGTGCCCTTCCCTTGCCTTGCACACCACCGTGAGGGAGTGAGAGAGAGAGAGAGAGAGAGAGGAAAAGATGTCTTCTTTTATTAGTCTTGTCTTCTCATGTGGTCAACCCTTTTTTGGATCTTCTATGGTTGTCTTGGTGTAAGAGGCGGTGTTAGGGACCCCAGTCCCATATCACCAATAGTGATCGAGATAATTTTACTGTGTGCCATTTGCCACCAATGCCCATGCACGTTGAGAACATCGTATCCATGATCTAATGTTATTAACAACTTAGAGTTGGGTGTGTTAATATTTGCATTATACTCCAAAATCTTTCATGCTGGAGTTAACCATTCATTAATAATTACTTATATAGTTTATTTTTTAGTAGCTTTTCTTGCGATATATTGTTTTTGTTGTCTCTTCCCAGAGCAATGTACGGGCAGTCACCTAGTATACCTACTAAATTTCGCATATATCTGTACAGTCTACAGGTGGTGTTGTTGAGGAGGAGGGGTGTGCCATCAGCGCCACCAGTGGGTGTGACGTAGGACTGCTTGTGTCCTTGCTTCATCAACATCGACGGATAGGAGAGGAGGCGGTGGGGTGGAGGAGAGCGGGAGAGAGGCTTGTGTTTTTTAGAATGGGAGAGACTAGGGTTTTATTCACAACAATTTGGTCAAATGAGCCTCAAGTTTTTAGTGGCAAATCACATTACGGTCTGCCTTCATAAACAATTTTCGTTTATAGAGATAGGCTGTAATATGATCCGTCCTTAGAAATCAATTCGGTTCCGCTGCTATAGTGCCTTTTTGTTGTAGTGTGCCAAACCTAAAATTTAGAGCTGGATCCACCACAATCTACTTTTGAAGATATGTTCATTCATAAAACAAAACTATCTTCGTTACCTAGTCATAATGAAACACTATTTATCATGACAGACATATATTCTATTGTAAACAAAACTATTCAGATTGGGGAAATCTTATTCAGTAATTCCAAGCTCTTGTAGTTTATTTATTCAGTAATTTTTCTTCTATTGTTCGCTACATTGCTTGTTATGCTACTGCTAGCTATGCTGAGCACTGCAGTTTCTACTGCTGTTCTATATAGCTGATGAGATATGAAGTTTTGAGAATTTAGCTCCATAGTGTCATACACTTCCGGCATGTTGTCCTAATGAGAAGTTTCATTTTTTGCTTCAGATTTTTCTTTTTTTCTTCAGTGTTTTCCCCAATCTGAATTCATATTGTTTGTCACAGTTAAGAAAATAATTAAGCATTCACATATTCTCATTTTCAGTTTCAAGGCTTTAACCACCTCTGATGCAGAATTTTTTTTTTGTGTTTTTCCAAACATTTTCAGTAGTTTTGTAAGCTTTAATAGTTTATTATGCAATATTTCTTTTGCTACCTTACTCAGTAATTTTTAAGATTCAATAAATTTAAATTGATTATACAATAAATCTTCTACCCCAACATACTGCCCTTGCTGGTTATGAATTCAGTTAGCGATTGTATTCCGTTCACAGCATTCATTAATTACTGACGTTATTTGTGTAACATACTTCTGTGCAGATTTGTTTACTAAATTTGAGTAATTAATTACTTGTCTTTTCCCTGCAACAGAAAGCTGGTGTGTTTTCCAAGGGTCAACTGATGTGAAAAGCAAATAGATTCTACAGATTTATAGCAATTGTTGGCTTCATGATGAATAAACACCTTGTGTGTATTTTGGTTCTCGAGGATTTGAGAGGATCCTTGTGTAGTCGTTTATGTTGTGAATGGATTATGTAACTGATGATCTGAATTGTGGATGGATTCATGGTTTCCTATGCAGACCATACATGATTCTTCTGATTGTGATAGTGAAATTCATTCACAAAACAAATTCATTGTGTAAATCTTCATTTTATGACGTATTGATGAATTTGGCGTAGGAGATATTTTCTTAGATATTTGTTTGAGTAAGCAGCAAGCTAGGTTAGCAGATATGTTGGATAGATAGGATCCGTTGTAACCGAATAAAAGATTACCATGTAAGCCGCTGCCCTTCGGACATATAAGGAGGGCAGGGGGTCTTCGGTAAGACAGAGACTCGTATTGGAACCCTAATTCCAGTGCGAACTCTAGCAAAGGAGTTGTAGAATTTAGTGTTTATTGTCACATGGTTTGGACCCCAGAATCCAACATTGTCCATACGGTGATAGAAATTGTTGGCTCATTGGAGACTTTAGTTTGTAAAGCATTTGTAGAATTTAGTGTGCAGAGTATTTGTAGAATTTAGTGTGCAAAGCATGTGTAGAATTTAGTATGTAAAGCATTTGTAGAATTTAGTGTGCCAAGGTGTTGTAGATTTATTATGCAAAGTATTTGTAGAATTTAGTGTGCAAAGGAGTTGTAGAATTTAGTGTGCAAAGGAGTTAGAGAATCTAGTGTGCCAAGTAAGAGAATTTAGTGTGTCAAGAAGTTGGAGAATTTAGTGTGGTAAGGAGTTGAAGAATTTAGTGTGCATATGAGTTGGAGATTTTAGTGTTTATTGCCACATAGATTCAGTAACTTTTTTGAATCAGTAATTTCCTTTTGAAAAGTTTAAGTAATTTTTTGTTAGTAATATCTCAGTTTTCATTTATTGTGCCAAGGAGTTAGAGAATTTAGTGTACAAAGGAGTTGGTGAATTTAGAGTGTCAACGAGTTGGAGAATTTAGTGTTTATTGCCACATGGATTCAGTAATTTTTTAGAATCAGTAGATTTCTTTTGAATAAATCAGTAATTTTTTATTAGTAATATCTTAGTTTTCATTTACTGTGCCAAGGAGTTGGAGAATTTAGTGTGTCAAGGAGTTGGAGAATTTAGTGTGTCAAGGGGTTGGAGAATTTAGTGTTTATTGCCACATAGATTTAGTAATTTTTTAGAATCAGTAATTTTCTTTTGAATAAAATTAGTAATTTTTTGTTACTAATATCTTAGTTTTCATTTACTGTGCCAAGGAGTTGGAGAATTTTGTGTGTCAAGGAGTTGAAAAAATTTAACGTGTCATGGGGTTGGAGAATTTAGTGTTTATTGCCATATAGATTCAGTAAATTTTTAAAATCAGTAATTTTCTTTTGAAAAATATCAGTAATTTTTTGTTAGTAATATCTCAGTTTTATTTATTGTGCCAAGGATTTGGAGAATTTAGTTTGTAAAGGAGTTGAAGAATTTAGTGTGCCAATCACTTGGGAGAATTTAGTGTGCCAAACACTTGGAGAATTAGTAATTTTTTAAAGTGTCAGTAATTCTTTGTTAGTAATATTTATGAATTAGTAATAATATAACCACATTCAGTAATTTATATGCAAGTGTATGAATGATTAAGTTACTGATGCTTTGTATAATCCATTTAGTAATCTTTTAAAAGTTACTGATGCTCTTTTGTGTAATTCATTCCGTAATTCTTTCTGAAAGTAGTTGATGCTTCTTTGTGTCATTCATTCAATTATTATTTTTGTTAGTAATTTTCTTTCATTGAGCAATTATCATAATTTTCAAGTTATGTTAGATGTCTACTGTACTTTGTATCACTAAGTAATTGTTATTTTTTTTTAATTTTGACTTGTTTATGTCAATAAATCCATGGCATTTCAAGTAGACACATTCATTCAATAATCCATGGCTGTGTTCTTCATATGGCCCAACATCGAGTGGACCACAAATGCAGAAAATTTACCTAAAATTTCCGATGATTCTGACAAATTTTAATTTAAAATCTTGGGACAATTGATTTGCTATTAGACTGTCTTGTTCATCTTCGAATGCCTCAGCATCGACTGGACCAAAATGGTAGAAAATGTTCCTAAATTTTCCTATTATTCTGATGAACTTTTTGTTTTCAATTTTTTTTGGGTAATTGATTCGGCCCCCACTGCAGATTCTTCATGGGCGCATTGCCATGCAGCAACCATTTCTTCCACGCATGAACAAAATTTGTTCACACAAATTAAACAAAACTGAGAGCAACGGGGATTGGTGGAGATCCGCATCAGCAAAATAGGAGGAATGACGTTCAGGAGCGTCGGAGGGCGATGTGGAGTGACCTGTGGAGTTCAAGGGCGCGCCGGGGCAAAACAGAGCCCGAGTTCATTTAGGGCCTCATAGATCTTCACAACGGGAGGCGGTGACCGAGCTCATATCATTGTTCCCGCGGCAGCGAGGATCTGCTGCATACTCCCTCCATTCTAAAATTATCGTCGCTATTGACTTTTTTCACTATCTTTAACCATTCGTCTTATTTAAAAAAATTTCAAAATATCATTTATTTTTTTATGATTTGTTTTATTACTAGATAAAATTTAAATATAATTTATATTTTTTCATATTTGAACAAATATTTTGAATAAGATGAACGGTCAAAGATGATGAAAAAAGTCAATAGCGACAACAGTTTTGGAACGGAGGGAGTACACTTCAGGACAGGACCAAAGCGGCTGAGTCTGCCGCTCGCGAGACAATGAGGATGAAGGGCGTTAGAGCTTCGGGGAGGACCTGGACGTCATGGGTTTGGCCGCTCCCGTGGTGAGGAAGAAGAAGGCCGCCGGGTCCCATCTGGAGATGGCGAGCGACGGAGCTGGGTTGTTGCTCCTGCGACGACAAGGAGGGATCATCCGGGGGTTGGTCCGGGGGATGGCGCATGCCGGGGCTGGGTCGCCCCTCCCACGACGACGGAGAGGAAAGTTGGGTGGTGGTGTTTCGGGGCTGATGCGCGACGGAGAGAAACGGGTCCTCAAGCGATGTTTTCTGCGAACCCGTTAAGGCTGGCGGGACGCGCTCTGTTGTGTGGCTCGGGGACCGGATCGGTCGGGGCGCTGCTGCCGGGCGCGCTAGGATGGGTGCAGGTGTAGAATAACTATTCTACACCCTAGGTACTGGGTGTAGAATATAGCTATTCTACACCCCGTACCCAAACAGAGCCAACTGATCGAGCCAGCCTAACCCGACCAAGTGACTCACCAACATGCGACCCGCGTGTCTGTGGATCCCTCGCTCTACCAGGCCCGCACACGCACCGGGTTAGACCCGATAACCACTAGCAAGCCTATAAAAGGCCCGCACGCACTCCCAGCCCCACATGTCAGCCATTTCCTTCCCCACCCTCGCCTTCTCCAGAAATGAGATTCCACCCAGCGATGAACACAGCAGACGGCAAGGGCCGACGATAGAGGCAGTAGAGGCAAGGATGGCGAGCAGCATGGGTCGGGGACGTGGTCCCGCACGAGGGAAGCGAGGCGGCTGGCACGACCCTCGTCAAGCATGGCGGAGGCGGGTGAGACGGCGCGGGCGCCGAACCCTAGCCTGCACGGGAGCACGAGGAGGCCATCATCCATGAAAGCAGGATACATGCCGTATGTTTTGGAGGTAGGATACGGGTGTGGCAAAGCTCGGCTGCAAGGAATCCTAACTTCCACTACCACATGGTGGAGGGTACTCAGAGTGGTTCTGCGGCGACGAGGACATCCAACCTCTTTGTTTCTTCTTCGGTGGGTCGCAGGCACATGATGCTAACGGATTCATCAGGTGGTCCATCAATCATTTCCCTTTCACGCCTCCCCGTTACGAGCCTCCATTATTTTGTCCACTGATTTTGAATTCTCCCCATTCTGCAATGTAGGATTGAGTGTCTCTCCTTTCGGGTTCACTATTTTTGTTAGAGAAACGAGCATTGTTGTGGATTTTTAGGTTTGATTTGTGTGGATTCGACAATTTAGGGATCGATCTGGGCGGATCTAGGTTTTGGTGCTCATTCGTGGGTAGTTACATCCGGGTGAAATGGTTGCCAGGCCATGCTCGGGTCAATGTTTTGTGTGATTCCTTTCATTTCACGTGTAGTTGATCAGCAATTTTCTTGGATTTGTTGATTTCACTGCTCTAAACACTTCTGAATGTTATTTATGCTTTAAGTGATCCACTCTCTTACAAATCATGTCTGCCATTTGACTGAGAAATAATCTATTAATTTGTCCCACATACCAACGGTAGCCATATCATATATTCCCTTCGTTTCATTTGATTATACAACTTTGTGCGAACTAACTTCACAATTTTTTATTTATAGAGATTGGATTCCATGAGTGCAGCTCTGAAGGGCGAAAATGTATTGTTAATTTCTACTGTTGAGCTTTTACAACTTTTGGAGAGCCTCTATTGTACTCATTTGTGTTGATTTTTTTGCATGGATTTGATTGTTCCATTCATGATCTCCAGCCATTTTTATGGATAATATGTTTGCTCAACAAATCAATTGCGACCATTCCTTCTCAAACTATTCTTTCTTTAGAATCAGTTGGGAAGTGCACACAAAAGTTTTATATCAACCGTGCTGAACCTTTTTTTCACTCTGCTGTTTGTTCAGATCATAAACCATGAGCCCTACAGTTACTCTTGATTGTTTGACACATCAGCAATTTTGTAAGCTTCAATAGTTTAATTTTATTCAATAATTCTACTAGCGTGAATTTTATTCAATAAGCATTCAATCTTGTTATTCCTTGTAGAAATCTTATTGAGTAATTCTAAGCTCTTGTAGTTTATTTATTCAGTAATTTTTCTTGTATTGTTTGCTACATTGCTTGTTATGCTACTGCTAGCTATGCTGAGCACTGCAGTTCCTACTGCTGTTCTATATAGCTGATGTTGCCTATATACTCTTACCGATGAGATATGAAGTTTTGAGAAATTAGCTCCATAGTGTCATACACTTCCGGCATGTTGTCCTAATGAGAATTTTCATTTTTCGCTTCAGATTTTTCTTTTTTTTCTTCAGTGTTTTCCCCAATCTCAATACATATTGTTTGTCACAGTTAAGAAAATAATTAAGCATTCACATATTCTCATTTTCAGTTTCAAGGCTTTAACCACCTCTGATGCAGAATTTTTTTTGTGTTTTTCCAAACATTTTCAGTAGTTTTGTAAGCTTTAATAGTTTATTATTCAATATTTCTTTTGCTACCTTACTCAGTAATTTTTAAGATTCAATAAATTTAAATTGATTATACAATAAATCTTCTGCCCCAACATACTGCCCTTGCTGGTTATGAATTCAGTTAGCGATTGTATTCCGTTCACAACTTTCATTAATTACTGAAGTTATTTGTGTAACATACTTCTGTGCAGATTTGTTTACTAAATTTGAGTAATTAATTACTTGTCTTTTCCCTGCAACAGAAAGCTGGTGTGTTTTCCAAGGGTCAACTGATGTGAAAAGCAAATGGATTCTACGGATTTATAGCAATTGTTGGCTTCATGATGAATAAACACCTTGTGTGTATTTTGGTTCTCGAGGAATTGAGAGGATCCTTGTGTAGTCGTTTATGTTGTGAATGGATTATGTAACTGATGATCTGAATTGTAGATGGATTCATGGTTTCCTATGCAGACCATACATGATTCTTCTGATTCATGTGATAGTGAAATTCATTCACAAAAAAATTCATTGTGTAAATCTTCATTTTATCAATGAAATGTACTGAGTGTGTGAATGAATTACATATGTCTATTTGTACCTATTTTGTCATGTCCTAATTTGTGAGAATCTGGCTTTCAGTAATTTTGGTGGATGCATATTTTGGGATGTGTATGTACACTCTGTACTTTTTTTATGAATCGTGCACTCATATTTTCACTATTTTTCAGGATTCTTTCAGTATATTTGCAAATACTTTTTTAGTAGTTTTATTTTTTCAGTATATTTTTAGTTTTTTTCATTATATTTGTAAATATTTTTGAGTATTTTTGTGTGGAACATATATACCCAGGATATCTAACCACTCGGCTATGGCCGAGTAGGCTGGGGGCTTGGTTATGACGTATTGATGAATTTGGCCTAGGAGATATTTACTTAGATATTTGTTTGAGTAAGCAGCAAGCTAGGTTAGCAGATATGTTGGATAGATAGGATCTGTTGTAACCAAATAAAAGATTACCATGTAAGCCGCTGCCCATCGGATATATAAGGAGCGCAGGGGGTCTTCGGCAAGACAGAGACTCGTATTGGAACCCTAATTCCAGTGCGAACCCTAGCAAAGGAGTTGTAGAATTTAGTGTTTATTGCCACATGGATTGGGCTCCAGAATCCAACATTGTCCATACGGTGATAGAAATTATTGTCTCATTGGAGACTTTATTTTGCAAAGCATTTATAGAATTTAGTGTGCAACGTATTTGTAGAATTTAATGTGCAAAGCTTGTGTAGAATTTAGTGTGCAAAGTATTTATAGAATTTAGTGTTTATTGCCACATGGTTTGGATCCCAGAATCCAACATTGTTCATACGGTGATAGAAATTGTTGGCTCATTGGAGACTTTAGTTTGCAAAGCATTTGTATAATTTAGTGTGCAAAGTATTTGTAGAATTTAGTGTGCAAAGCATGTGCAGAATTTAGTATGCAAAGTATTTGTAGAATTTAGTGTACCAAGGTGTTGTAGATTTATTACGCAAAGCATTTGTAGAATTTAGTGTGTAAAGGAGTTATAGAATTTAGTGTGCAAAGGAGTTGGAGAATCTAGTTTGCCAAGTTAGAGAATTTAGTTTGCCAAGAAGTTGGAGAATTTAGTGTGCTAAGGAGTTGGAGAATTTAGTATGCATATGAGTTGGAGATTTTAGTGTTTCTTGCTACATAGATTTAGTAACTTTTTTGAATCAGTAATTTCCTTTTGAAAAGTTTACGTAATTTTTTGTTAGTAATATCTCAGTTTTCATTTATTGTGCCAAGGAGTTAGAGAATTTAGTGTGCAAAGGAGTTGGTGAATTTAGAGTGTCAAGGAGTTGGTGAATTTTGTGTTTATTACCACATGGATTCAGTAGGCTTTTAGAATCAGTAATTTTCTTTTGAATAAAATTAGTAATTTTTTGTTAGTAATATCTCAGTTTTCATTTACTGTGCCAAGGAGATGGAGAATTTAGTGTGTCAAGGAGTTGAAAACTTTAGTGTGTTATGGGGTTAGAGAATTTAGTGTTTATTGCCACATGGATTCAGTAAATTTTTAAAATCAGTAATTTTCTTTTGAAAAATATCAGTAATTTTTTGTTAATAATATCTCAGTTTTATTTATTGTGTCAAGGATTTGGAGAATTTAGTTTGCAAAGGAGTTGAAGAATTTAGTGTGTCAAGCACTTGGGAGAATTTAGTGTGCCAAACACTTGGAGAATCAGTAATTTTTTTAAAGTGTCAGTAACTCTTTGTTAGTAATATTTAAGAATTGGTAATAATATAACCACATTCAGTAATTTATATGCAAGTGTATGAATGATTAAGTTAATGATGCTTTGTATAATCCATTTAGTAATCTTTTAAAAGTTACTGATGCCCTTTTGTGTAATTCATTCCGTAATGCTTTCTGAAAGTAGTTGATGCTTCTTTGTGTCATTCATTCAATTATTATTTTTGTCAGTAATTTTCTTTCATTCAGCCATTATCACAATTTTCATGTCATGTTAGATGTCTACTGTACTTTGTATCACTAAGTAATTGTTATTTTTTTTAATTTTGACTCGTTTATGTCAATAAATCCATGGCATTTCAAGTATACACATTCATCAATAATCCTACCGTATATATATATATATATATATAGAGAGAGAGAGAGAGAGAATCCACACAAACTTTATTTATTAGAGAATATTATTCACAAATAACTGACTGGACACCTTCTCCACTAAGAGGATTACAAACTTTTACATATAATATTGGACATTGATTTCAAGAAGACACTGGTGTGGGATCGAAATCACCACTCCGCATATTATTTGTCTTAGAACATGAAACCTTGACACTGGACATTGACTCCACGAGGAAGCTGGCAGTCGAGTTGGATTAATATCTCCACTTTAGCATATTCTTTATTTCAGAATATAAGATGAGTTAAACAAAGAAGGATAGCGTGACCAATACTCTTCCTCCACGCCTCGTGCTTATAGTTCCTTGTGTCTGGCTATTGATTTTTGGATCAAAGTAGACAAAAAAATCGGGAGGAGCCATAGGAGGTGGATATTACCGGAACTCTTACTAGGAGAAGAGAAGTGGAGGTAGACAGAGAAAGGTTGTGCCTATTCTTGTTGAAGATGAGAGACCATATGAGGGCTTATTTATAGTTTGTAGGGAGGAGGAGGTAGTTGAGAGGTGGGTATATGGTAGACTGATGATGGTGACAATATGGTGAAGGCCCTAATAAAAAATTAAAGTTTTTATATAGCTGAAAATAGAATACTGATAAAAGAATAAAAAAGGATGCATTGTATAAAATTTTAGAACCAACCCAAAAGGTAGGAGGAAAGTGAAACGAGCCTGAGTAAACCTATGAAACACTAGAATGTATAGGATAGCTTGCTACGTCGTTGTTGCTTATCTTCACACTTGCATTCTAGTTTGTTCCTCTAGTTAGAGCTTGTCTTACATGTGCAATAGTTTATTGAAGTTGTTAGCTTAAAACTAGACTAGATGGGTTCCGATTCAATCCCCTCTTCTCAGTCACTCAGATCCTTACAATGCAGCGAGCATGGCATAGAGGCTTGCTGTCCTGTGGTCATCATCATCGTCTCTCTCTCTCTCTCTCATGTAGATATAGTTGATCCGACTCGTCCTCTCTTGTAGGACGACATTGTGCGTAGAGTTGGATGAAAACTCATAACTCACAACCCGGTTCAGCTTGTTTCGGGCTCGGCTCATTCAATCTGTAACAGGTTCATTCAATCTGTAACGAGCTAAGCTGCATATTTAGGTTGTTATGTTATTAAACTAGCTCAAGCCAACTCGTGAGTTCTTCCCGAGCCACTCATGTCCATAACTATTTTTATATTTGCATATACAAACTTCATTCCTCATCATATATTTGCTTTATTTTGTTATATTATCAAAGTATCTTTTGCACAAGAGTGATCTTAACTCAAGTACATTAGTAATTAAATTATAAAATAATATAAAATATCTTAATGTAGTATAAATTAGATACAAATGATATTCTACACCAAGGATATAGAATAAAATGTTGTCACAATGATGATAATTATTTAGAGTACATTAATAAAAAACTATTACAAAGAAAATTAAGTAATTGTCTATTTTGTTCATTAATTAGTGTTGGGTGCAGAACAAGATTGAACACACTAGGCGTAGAATCGTGTTGCTGATATTAAATATATATAACATCACTATTTTCATAGGGATCAATTTTGTGTCTAGCTCAGGAGCTAGCTCGAGCTGGCTTGCTTGCTTAATGAGCCAAGGGCCCAACGGAAATTAGATTTTTTAAGCTTGTGTCGTTAACATGCCAAGCCAACCTAGATTGTTATATTAATGAGTTGGACCAACATGAGCCGAGCTGTCTACGTCCACCCCTAGCTGCAGGCACAATGATGGTGGTAACGCTCCAGTGGTGCAATTAAAAACCATGGGGCAAGGTTTTTTACATCTCAATGATTATGTAATAAAGGGAAAATATTTAAGGCTTAATCTAGATGCATATGTTTCTAATCGTCTCTAGCTCTCAAAGTGACCATACCGATCAACCTAGACGACAACGTCCTTAGAGTGCTTAACGACGTTAACAAAGTACCACTGCCGGCGGGTCTGGACCGCATCTGCTTTGATCCTACTATGATTGGGTGGGTGATCAACTAGTGATGGTAGTGGTAGGCGAGCAAGATATGACATGCCTCTTGTCGATAGAAAAGCAATGTCGTTCATGTGTGCAGAGGAAGGCGAGAGCGCATAGGACTATAGGAGGCAGACAATGATAATGTAAGTCGTGCCATGCCGTCAAGGTTGTATTGCAGTCACATTGTGACGCCGTCTGGGCATAGTGTAGTGTCGTCATCTCACCGTCCTCCGTTGCACATGTCAGACTTGATTCATCCTTAACGACATTGTGCATCCTTTATACATGATTTAGTTGATCTTGATGTTGTCATTGCCGTTTCTCTTTGCTACCTGTTGCCATGTCAAATTTATGTTTTTCTTCATTGATGATTTAGACAAGATATGACCTGAACCCACACATTAGGCATAGAAGCAAGTGGAGCCCTCATGCTTTAATATTTTCTTCTTCCATTACACAAAAGCAATAGGTGTCCAATCCTGTTCTATGACAAAATCCCAAGTTATTTAGTACAACACCTTATTATAGATCATATGACCTTAGATCCTTCTCACCTAGAGGGTTTAGGGTAGTCCCGGCAAGCTTGCCATTGCAGGCATGTCATCAAGCTTAGATTAAGCCTTAGACTTTTTCATTTACTTCTGTTCTTTCACTTTTTGGATCAGTTTATGAATGTTTGATGTCAGTTGATGGGCAAAAACCTCATAAGTCGTGATATATTTGACAACATTTGAGTCGTAACTATTGTTAGATGTGTGTGTGTGTGTGAGAAAGAGAGAGAGAGAGAGAGAGAGTTAAATTTTATACTTTGTCACCAACGAGAAAGTTATTATTGTGGATGTAAATGTAAAAAAAAAAGAAGACTATTCTTTTTTGTTACAATATATTTGACAAATCATTTCCTCATATCATGGTCAAAGAAATTAAAATAATGATATTTTTTTGTAAATATAATATCTGTATTTTGTAAATATAATATCTATTTGTTGATGATTGTATATGATAATCATATTATTATACTTATTTGTATCAGCAATATTTGTGTTATATAAATATATGTGATGTATTATTTTAACACTTGTAACAACGTCTGGGTATTTTGCTAGTAATTGGTAAATATTCAAAGCTTAATCTATATGCATATGTTTCTAATCTATCTAGCTCTCAAGGTCACCATCTCACATTTTATAAGATCAATTTTTTAATACTGACATGTACATATGATTAAATATGGTACTAATAAGGATGATCTATTTCTAAGTTTGTAATATTGTTTTGTTCTTAAAGTCACCATCTGATTTTTTGTCCTTGTGGTCCCTCTTATTCTCAATGTCACCATCTCATTTTTCTCGTGACCAATTATTTAGAGCTAATTTATGTATCATTAATCATAGAGAAGGATGGGTAAGGATGGCGACGTTTTTTATGTACTCAAACAACGCAAAAATACTGAAGGATTAATTTAGAGCTAATATGTGAGTATCACTGATTGATGGAGGGCATTGATTACAGGTCAGATGGTGGAAGTTTTGTATGATTACTAGACACAATGAAAAATTACATATAACGCATGGATTGAGTTATCTAATTATACTGACCAACAAACCTTATTAAGAGGCAAAAGCAAAAATACAAGCAACTAATAGGGACACATTAACAGTTAGCAAAACCATAGCCGCATGGATTTCGATTGGAGATAATACAAGCGACCAATAGGGACGCATTAGCAGTGCTTGTGCACTCAATATGTGTGGAGATATTGTGTTTAGAGCAGGGCTAATGGTGCGCCCGCTTGCCGGCGAATTGTGAGTCCAGCTGGGCTGCATGGTGGTGATCGGCCCCGAATATTTTAATGTATTACCCAACTAAGGTATGACGTGGGTGAATCGGAGTGGGGAGAACGGTGCTCTATTGCAAATCGCCCGCTTCTTGCTAGCGTCTCGTCAATCGCTTGCTTTTATCTCTCTCCTGCTTTCTCTATCCTCCACATCAGATTTTGCTGAGGTGTCACACCATTTCGTCAGCTGAGCTGGCTCTATAATACTTGCTCTTATGTTAGCCAACACTGCAGCGATGAGTCCTACTGCTGCGTAGCTTATCCATCGTTGTTCTGCTTGTGGTTCTGCCAAACAAATTCAATGCGGTCTAATACTCCACAATCCAGATTATCAGATAGAATCGAACTCCCAACACAGTTTGTATTGTTTCACCTCACATACTTCAGCTGCTCTGTATGACAGTTCATCACGCATCTTAAGGCCATTCGAAAGAGAGAGAAAAATGAATGGAGGTACTTGAAGCGATTTGATTAACAATTGCTTTTGCAAGTTCTCTCAATTTACAGATTATTTTTTTCATGGCCTGATGGTGCTCCTATCGGATGAAAATGAGGTCAGTCAAAATAGTCATCGCGGTTTTTTTTTTTTCTTGTGCCCTTGTCAAGGGAGGAAGAAGATGCAAGTAGAGGTGAGACTTGGTGTTGCTTACATAAAATAGCTACGTGCACACAGTGAGACTACATCTGAGATTGTTTGTGAGGCTACATGTATGAATGTTCAAATAAATTTTTTCGTCAATTGCACAAATATTGTCAGATATTTAATGCAACAAAGCTCCTAAAGGTAATTTTGACTTACTAATAGAGAAACGCTTTAAATGAGAAACTGAAATGTTCATTGTAGAATTTGGAATTGTACAAAACGTACCTTTAACCATTGATCAAGAGAAGTCTAGCAACCATTGGTAACCCTCTTGGGAAGTTGGTTCTACCGCCACAAGAGAGGTCAGATGTTGCCGAGGCAGAGCCGTTGACAAATTGTTTTGACATAACAAACTAAGGTCAATAAAAGCACAATCACCCGCTACTCTTGTCTCATCGCATAGTGTCCTCTCGTGTTTTCTTTCACCAGATCAGAGGTTGGAGCCATGAACAACAAGGTGCGTGCGATTTATTCGTGATGGAGATAATTTTATTGTGTGTCATTCACCACCAACGCCCATGCACATTGAGAACATCTTATCCACAATCTAATGTTATTAACAACTCAGAGTTGGGTGTAATTAATATTTGCATTAAACTTCGAAATCTTTTGTGCTAGAGTTAACCTTTCATTAATAATTATTTATATAGTTTATTTTAGTATTTTTTCTTGTGATATATTGTTTTTGTTGTCTCTTGCCATAGCAATGCATGGGCAATGACCTAGTATACCTATTAAATTTCGCGTATGTCTGTACAGTCTACATGTGGTGGTTCTGCCCAAGAAATTCAATCGGGCCTCGTGCAATCTGTCGTAAGCTGATTGCTCTGCCTTATTAACTAATTTGACTCATTTACGATGTTTCTGGCATAACTATATGTTTCACAATATTTTTTTACCATGTTTCTTCTCTCTCAGAAAAAACACCCACTTCCTGAATTCCCTTCCTTCGCCTGTCTAGTCCATCAGATTGTATTTGCGCAAGACACAATTACCTGTTTCTCCCTCTACCTCACATCCAGTCCTCGCAGTCATTGTCGCCCTGCCTTCTTGAGCTCTAAGAAGCTCCACACGATGATCTGAAGTGGCAGCCACACAATGATAAGCGGTATAGCAGCATGGCAGACACAAAAACAATAAGCACTATGGGAATCATGTCCAAGGTCGGGTGCAGTTGCCATTGAAGTGGATAGAGAATATGTGATCAGGTGGCATGACACTCGGTGATCGAAGAGAATTATATTCAGACAGGGTGGTGTTGTTGAGGAGGAGGGGTGTGCCATCAGCGGGAGTGACGTAGGACTTCTCGTGTCCTTGCTTCATCAACATCGACAAATTGGAGAGGAGGCGGCAGGGTGGAGGAGAGTGGGAGAGAGGCTTGTGTATTTTACAATTGGAGAGGCTAGGGTTTTTGAAAGATCTAGGTCTCTAGCCTTGGATTAATGTTGAGTTTTGGTGATAGATAACAATGGTTGTTGGAACTAAACTTTTATATGAGTTTGTGAGTTTGCATGATAGGTTATGTTCCGGCATCAAGCAAGAAGATCAAACTATGACGTCAAACAATATATAACAAGTGTTGGGGATCAACATTGACAAGCTTGTAGATTGATGACAATATGATTGATTTAATAAGTTATTTGATGAAGATGCTTGATAAAGAATAATAGTGATCAATGTGTTGATGAAGGTGTCAGTAGACATAATCAACACTTACAGTTAAAGCTAGAAACACATCATAGAAGATGATTGAATATAAATAGTTGATGGTGTTAACATGGTGATGTGTCAATAATTGAAGTAGAGATTATTGGTCGATAACTTGAAGCAAAGTAACTGAAAGTGCATCTAGGCCCCTAATTATGGTTTTGAGTGATTGACGTCAATACAATTAAAGAGGACTAATATTTTCATTAAGCATGTGCACAGTTTCTAATTGTTGCTGCATATGAGCGCAAGGAAATCTAAAAGAGGAAGAAAAGAAAAGCCAACAAAGTGCAAATCTTGGAAAAGGAGTATCTACACTCAAGAATCAAGGCTTATTGTTTTTATCTTTTGTCTTGAGTCTAGGAACACCGTACTATCAAGGGGGATGCAAAAGAAATAAGTATTGAAAGACCAAGTGCTCAAATTCCATTCCATGAGCCGGACATTGTCGTCGGATTCCAGGAGGTTGCACACCCTTTTCAACCCAGCGCAGTCGGACAATGTCTGACTCAGATGGATAATCCTGTCGGACTCAGAACCCAGAAAGAGCAGGACAATGTCCAACTCTAGTAGGACAATGTCAGATTCATCGGACAATATCCGACTCTATAGGACAATGTCCGACTACCAAAAATATCCGAAGCCACCGGCCAATGCCGTCGGACTCCAGAATGTTGCAAATCTTGCCAAATAAAGAAGACTCGGACAATGTTCGACTCTATTGGATGATGTCTGACTATCCTATGACCAGAGAAATATCCGAGCCCCTCGGAACATCCTTTCGGACTCTAGAGCCATGCACATCAATTTATCGGACAATGTCCAACAATCTTTGTCTCCAACGGCTCTTTTTCAAGCCTCAGCTATAAAAGGCCACCTGACCCCGTTTGGTGGTAGGCCAGTTCCATAACTCAAAAACGCATTGCAAACACATCTGAGCACTCCACTTCTCCTCCCTTGGTTTCTACTCCAATCCTTGGTGGGTTTGAGAGAAGATTTGAGGAGAGTTGATTGAGCAATACACTCCTCTCAAGAGCACTTGGTTCATCCTTAACACTGATGTCCTTTGTGTTTGTTACTCTTGGGGATTCATCCCCTAGACGGTTAGGCGTCGCCCGGAGAGCTCCCAAGTTTGTGGTTGAGACGCGGGAAGTTTGTATTGGCCCCTCCTTCATGGAAATTCATAGTGAAGCATCAAGCTTGCCTTGGTTGCTACTCGAAGAGGTTAAGGGTTGAAAGAGACCCGGTATTTGGTGGATCCCTCAACGGAGACGTAGGGTCCTTGGTGGAGCTGAACTTTGGTAAAAAATCCTTGTGTCTCCTTGTCTCTTTTGTCTTTGATTAAATCCTGCTAGTGTGCTTTTCTTGTTGTTCTTTATCTAGCTAGTGGTAGTGCTTGCTCTCCTAGATTTGCATGTGTAGGTTGCTTGCTAGCTAGTGCCCCTTTTGTTGTTGTTTTCTTGCTTGTTTAGCTGCCTTCTCCAAGCTTGATTCGTGCAACTTTGTCCTCCTCGATGACCGATTTGTTTTCTGTTGTGAGGTTGTCGGACATTGTCCTACTCTAGTCGGATAGAAGTAATCGGAAAATAACCTACCATTGTCGGACAATACAGTCGGACAATTTTTTTTTGTGCTATTAATTATTCGAATTAAGTGATTTTCAGGGATAATCACCTATTCACCCCCCTCTAGATGACTTTCAATTGGTATCAGAGTAGGTATCTTCTACAAAGCTTAATCGCTTGAAGATTAAAGATGTCAAAACCGGAAGATCAACCATCCACCACTCTCCCAACCAAAGATGTTGCTAGTGGTTCTCGAGATGGAGATGATGCAAGGACTGGAGATGGTGATATTGGTGCTCAACCAAAACTCTACAACAATCTCATGAATGATTATGATGACCTCAAGGAAGATCGCATTGGACAAGGGTCGGGTAGACTCCCTTACTTTGATGGACAATTCTATGATCATTGGAAATGCAAGATGATGATGTACTTGGAATTCATGAGTCCATATGTTGCAAGTATAACCGAGAATGGTTTCTTATAGGAAAATAGAGATAATCTAACTTGCAAGGATCAAATCAACATTCATCACAACACCGTGGCTGCTAGTGCAATTGTTTCCGCACTTAGCACAACCAAGTACGACAAGGTTGCCAGAATAAAGAATGGCAACCAACGATGGAGAAAACTTGAGGTTATCTATGAGGGCATTTATTCCGTCAAGCATGCAAGGCTTTAAGAGTTACAAAATGAATTCAACTTGTTCATCATGGGTCCGGGAGAAGGCCCAAAAGAAGTTCATGATAAGCTCATGAGGATTGTAAACCAAAGAAGAGCACTAGGAGCCAAAATAACTGACTTGGATATCAACAAGAGATTGCTAAAAGCATTGACACCATGGGATAGCAACATTTGCTCAAACATTAGAGAAAAGGACAACTTCAAAACTTTTTCCACTGATGAAGTGCTTGGGAAGCTTCTATCCCAAAAGCAACAAAATGATCAAGCCAACAAGATAAATGCCACACAAGAGAGGCAAGAGAAGAAGAAGAAGAAAGTGGTTGATTCTAGTGGTGAAGATAGTGATGATGAGATGGCGTTGCTTGTGAGGAGATTTAAATCATTCCTCAAGAAAGATGGTTACAAGAAGAAGAGCTATGACAAGGGTAAAGCGAGAAGATAAAAAAGAACTTGCTATGAATGTGGTGATGATGGACATTTCATTGTGGAATGTCCAAAGAAGAAGAACAAGGATAAGAGAAAGAAAGATAAGCACCACAAGAAAGACAAGAAGTACAAGAAGCACAGAAGAGGTGAAGCTCACATTGGGCCAGAATGGAATTCCGTGGACTCATCCTCCTCATCATCTTCATCCTTCGAATCCGACTTGGATACGGAGGCATTGCTACAATTTCCACTGGCGTCACTCCCACCAACACTTCTCTATTTGGGAGCTTGAGTGATGATGATGATGATAACAACACTCACAAGTGCTTCATGGCTAGAAAATCAATGGTATTAAAATCTAAACATATGCGTTCCTCTTATGCTAGTAGTAGTGATGATGATGATGATGATAATGATGATGTTAATGCTCCTCTTCCTAAAATGCTTGAATTTATGGAATTGCTTGAAAACCAAAAGGAAGAAAATCATAGACAAGAGGAGCTTCTTGAAAAACAAGAAGACTTGCTTATTCTTGAAAAGAAAAAAAACCTTGAACTAGAGAAGCTGCTAGAAGATGAGAGGAAGAAAAATAATGATTTAATCAAGTCTCTCAATGAAACTAAAACCTCATGTGAAAGTATTAAAAGCACAAAAGATGTACTTCAAGAAAAATATGAGGACTTGGAAAAGATTCATAAGTCTCTTGAAGAGTAATATATTATACTGTCAACCTTCACATCCTCCACAAATAACTCCTCTCATGCCTCTACTAGCAAAGGATGTGATAGGCGTTATAATATTGACATTGATGCTTGTGCTACTAATGTCAAATTGATTGATGATTTCAACAAGCAGGTGAAGGCACTTGAAAGCAAAATGCAACAAGAGAAAAATGTTGTTGATGATGAGAAAGCAAAGTATGACCACATCGAGATCAACTAAATCATGTCTAAAGATGATCAAGGATGCACAACGTCATTAAGGATGAATCAAGTCTGACATGTGCGATCAACGACAGCGAGACAACGACACTACACTATGCCTAGACGGCGTCACAATGTGATTGGAACACCACCTTGACGGAGTGACACAACATGCATTGTCATCGTTTGCCTCCTATAGTCCTATGCGCTCTCAACTTCCTCAGCACACATGAACAACGTTCCTTTTCTATCGATAATAGGCATGGTATATCTGTCACCTACCACTACCATCACCAGTTGATCACCCACCCAATCATAGGATCGAAGCAGATACGGTCTATACCCATTGGTGGCGTTACTTTGCTCATGTCGTTAAGCACTCTGAGGACCTTGCGGTCCAGGTTAACCATCGGTGGGCATAGTGTAGTGTCATCGTCTCGCCGTCATTCTTGATCACACATGTCAGACTTGATTCATCCTTAATGTCGTTGTGCATCCTTGATCATCTTTAGACATGATTTAGTTGATCTCGATGTTGTCATTGTGTTTCTCTTTGCTACCTGTTGCCATGTTAATTTTGTGTTTTTCTTCATTGATGATTTAGACAAGATATGACTAGAACCCTGCTAAACACACTAGGCATAGAAGCAAGTGGAGCCATCATGCTTTAAAATATTTTTATTCCATTACACAAAAGCAATAGGTGTCCAGTTCTGTTCTATGACAAAATACTAAGTTAATTAGTACAACACCTTATTATAGATCATCTGACCTTAGATCCTTCTTACAAAGAGGGTTTAGGGTAGTCCCAGCAAGCTTGCCATTGCAGGCATGTCATCAAGCTTAGATTAGGCCTTAGACTTTTTTTTACTTCTGTTCTTTCACTTTCTGGATCAGTTTATGAATATTTGATGTCAGTTTATGGGCAAAAACCTCATAAGTCGTGATACATTTGAGAACATTTGAGTCGTAACTATCTCAGTAGATGTGTGTGTGTGTGAGAGAGAGAGAGGGAGGGAGAGATTAAAATAATGATTTTTAAAAATATAATATCTATTTGTTGATCATTGTATATGATAATCATGTTATTACACTTAATTATATGAGTAGTATTTGTGTTATACAAATATATGTGATGTAATATTTTAATGCTCCTAACCATGCCTGGGCATTTTGCTAGTAATTGGTAAATATTTAAAGCTTAATCTATATGCATATGTTTCTTATCTCTCTAGCTCAAAAGCTCACCATCTCACATTTCACAAGATCAATTTTTTAATACTGACTTGTACATATGATTAAATATGGTACTAATAAGGATAATCTATTTCTATGTTTGTAATATTGTTTTGTTCTTAAAGTCAGTATCTGATTTTTTGTCCTCGTGGTCCCTCTCATTCTCAATGTCATCATCTCATTTTTCTCGTGACCAATTATTTAGAGCTAATTTATGTATCATTAATCATAGTGTTGTCTTGTGGGTAAGGATGGCGACGTTTTTTATATACTCAAACCATGCAAAAATAGAGAAGGATTAATTAAGAGCTAACATGTGAGTATTACTGATTGATGGAGGACATTAAATACGGGGTTAGACGGTGGAAGTTTTGTATGATTACTAGACAGTGAAAAATTACATAGAATGCATAGATTGAATTGTCTAATTGTACTGACCAACAAACCTAATTAAGAGATAAAAGCAAAAATACAAGTGACCAATAGGGACACATTAGCAGTTAGCAAGACCATAACCGCATGGATTTATTTCTATTGGTGTAGGTTATGCACCCAATATGTGTGGAGACAATGTGTTTATGTTAGCAACCACTGCAGCGATGAGTCCTGCTGCTGGGTAGCTTATGCATCGTTGTTCTGCTTGTGGTTCTGCCAAACAAATCCAATCCGGTCTCACACTCCACAATCAAGATTATCAGATAGAATCAAACTCCCAACACAGTTTGTATTGTTTCACCTCACATACTTCAGGTGCTCCGTATCTGTCATGTACTTCCGTTTTTCCATATCTGCATCTAATTCATCCCCGCATTTAAACGCCATTAGAATAAGAGAGACAAATTAAATGAACAGAGGAACTTGAACCAGCCAGCAGTCTTCGCCCCCAGCCATCCAACAATGATTGATTAACAATTGCTTTTGCAAGTTCTCTCAATTTACAGATTATGTTTTTCATGGCCTGATGGTGCTCCTATCGGATGAAAATGAGGTTAGTTAAAACAGCCATGCCGGTTCAGTTTGTTTTTTTTTTTCTTGTGCCCTCGTGAAGGGAGGAAGAAGATGCAGGTAAAGGTGGGACTTGGTGTTGCTAACATAAAATAGCTACATGCACACAGTAAGAATACATGTGAGATTGTTTGTGAGGCTACATGTACGAATGTTCAAATAAAACTTTTTATCAATTGCACAAATATTGTCAGATATTTAATGCAACAAAAGTCCTAAAGGTAATTTTGACTTACTAATAGAGAAACGCTTTACATGAGAAACTGAAATGCTCATTGTAGAATTTGGAATTGTATCAAACACACCTGTAACCTTTGATCAAGAGAAGTCTAGCAACCATCGGTAACCCTCTTGGGAAGTTGGTTCTATCGCCACAAGAGAGGTCAGGTGTTTCCGAGGCAGAGCCGTTGACAAATTGTTTCGGAATAACAAACTATCGTCAACAAAAGCACAATCACCTGCTACTGTTGTCTCATTACTTAGTGTCCTCTCGTGTTTTCTTTCACAGAATCAGAGGTCGGAGCCATGAACAACAAAGTGTGTGTGACTAAAAACTTTGGCGATCAGATCCTCCTGGTTCGTGATTGTGAATGTGTGGACACCACACATATGGGGGGTTAGCAGAACCGCCCCATGATGGTTCGGTTAGGGGATGAACATGCTGTTTTCTCCAACGAAATAGTGATATAAAGGGGCAAATAAAACATGCGGGGACTTTTACCCAGGTTCAGGCCACCGATAGGCTAATAGCCCTACATCCTGCTTGTCTGTATTTCTTGTATTATTTGTGGTGTGGTACAGATACGAGTACATGAAGAGCTTCTCTTCATGAGCCATGGAGAGTTGGGAGGAGGAAGAAGAGATCTCCTTGCTGTTCAAGACAGGGGAACCCCCACTACCAGTCCTGGATGCTTCCCTTTATAACTCAGGGGGAAGTTTTACTGTGCGTCATTCGCCAACAACGCCCATGAACGTTGAGAACATCTTATCCACGATCTAATGTTATTAACAACTCAGAGTTGGGTGTGTTAATATTTCCATTATACTCCAAAATCTATTGTGCTGGATTTAACCTTTCATTAATAATTACTTATATAGTTTATTTCTTAGTAGCTTTTCTTGCGATATATTGTTTTTGTTGTCTCTTCCCATAGCAATATACGGGCAATCACATAGTATACCTATTAAATTTCACATATGTCTGTACAGTCTACAGATGGTGGTACTGCCCAACAAATTCGATCCGGCCTCGTGCAGTCTACCATAACCTGGTTGCTCTGCCTTATTAACTAATTCGACTCAGCTATGATGTTTTTGGCATACCTATATGTTTCACAATATTTTTTACCATGTTTCTTCTCTCTCAAAAAAACCAGCCCACTTCCTGGATTCCTTTCCTTCACCTGTCTGGTCCATCAGATTGTATTTGTGCAAGACACAATTACCCGTTTCTCCCTCGTCCTCACATCCAGTCCTCATAGCTGTTGTCATCCTGCCTTCTCGAGCTCAAGGAAGCTCTGCATGACGATCTGAAGTGGAAGCCACATGACGATAAGTGGCATAGCAGCATTGAAGTGGAAAGAGAATATGCGATCGGGTGGCGTGACACTCAGAAATCAAAGAGGATTACATTCTGACGTAGGACTGCTCGTGTCCTTGCTTCATCGACGTCGACAGATAGGAGAGGAGGCGGTGGGGTGGAGGAGAGCAGGAGAGAGGCTAGTGTTTTTAGAATGGGAGAGACTAGGGTTTTATTCACAACAATTTGGTCAAATGGGCCTCGAGTTTTTAGTGGCAGATCACATTACGGTCTGCGTTAGTAAACAATTTTCATTTATAGAGATAGGCCATAATGTGATCCATCCTTATAATTGGAGAATTTAGTGTGCCAAGGGGTTAGAGAATTTAGTGCCATATGGTTTTGGCCCTAGAATCCAACATCGTCTCCTACGGTGATAGAAATTGTCAGCTCATTGGAGAATTTAGTGTGCAAAGCATTTGTACAATTTAGTGTGCAAAGCATTTCTAGAATTTAGTGTGCCAAGCATTTTTAGAATCTAGAATGTCAAGGGATTGGAGAATTTTGTGTGGCAAGGAGTTGGGGAATTTAGTGTGCCAAGGGGTTGGAGAATTTATTGCCACATGGTTTCGGCCCTAGAATCCAACATCGTCTCCTACGGTTATAGAAATTTTCAGCTCATTGGAGAATTTAGTGTGCAAAGCATTTGTAGAATTTAGTGTGCCAAGCATTTGTAGAATTTAGTGTGCCAAACATTTGTAGAATTTAGTATGCCAAGGTGTTGGAGAATTTAGTGTGCCAAGGGGTTGGAGAATTTATTGCCACATGGTTTTGGCCCTAGAATCGAACATCGTCTCCTACGGTGATAGAAATTGTCAGCTCATTGGAGAATTTAGTGTGCAAATTATTTGTAAAATTTAATGTGCAAAGAATTTGTAGAATTTAGTGTGCCAAGCATTTGTAGAATTTAGTGTGTCAAGGGGTTGGAGGATTTAGTGTGCCAAGGAGTTGGAGAATTTAGTGCCACATGGTTTCGGCCCTAGAATCCAACATTGTCTCTTACCATGATAGAAATTGTCAGCTCAGTGGAGAATTTAGTGTGCCAAGCATTTGTAGAATTTAATGTGCCAAGCATTTGTAGAATTTAGTGTACCAAGGAGTTGGAGAATTTAGTGTGTCAAGGAATAAGAGAATTTAGTGTGCTAAGGGGTTAGAGAATTTAGTGCCACATGGTTTTGGCCATAGGATCCAACATCGTCTCCAACAGTGATAGAAATTGTTAGCTCATTGGAGAATTTAGTGTGCAAAGCATCTGTAGAATTTAGTGTTCAAAGCAATTGTAGAATTTAATGTGTCAAGCATTTGTAGAATTTAGTGTGTCAAGGAGTTGGAGAATTTAGTGTGCCAAGGAGTTGGAGCATTTAGTGCCACATGATTTTGGCCCTAGAATCCAACATTGTCCCCTACAGTGATGGAAATTTTCAGCTCATTGGAGAATTTAGTGTGCAAAGCATTTGTAGAATTTTGTGTGCCAAAAATTTGTAATATTTAGTGCACCAAGCATTTATAGAATTTAGTGTGCCAAGCATTTGTAGAATTTAGTGTGCCAAGGTGTTGGAGAATTTAGTGTGCCACGGGGTTGGAGAATTTATTGCCACATGATTTTGGGCCTAGAATCCAACATCGTCTCCTACGGTGATAGAAATTGTCAGCTCATTGGAGAATTTAGTATGCAAATTATTTGTACAATTTAGTGTGCAAAGCATTTGTAGAATTTAGTGTGCCAAGCATTTGTAGAATCTAGAATGTCAAGGGGTTGGAGAATTCTGTGTGGCAAGGAGTTGGAGAATTTAGTGTGCCAAGGGATTGGAGAATTTATTGCCACATGGTTTCGGCCCTAGAATCCAACATCGTCTCCTACGGTGATAGAAATTTTCAGCTCATTGGAGAATTTAATGTGCAAAGCATTTGTAGAATTTAGTGTGCCAAGCTTTTGTAGAATTTAGTGTGCCAAGGTGTTGGAGAATTTAGTGTGCCAAGGGGTTGGAGAATTTATTGCCACATGGTTTTGGCCCTAGAATCGAACATCGTCTCCTACGGTGATAGAAATTGTCAGCTCATTGGAGAATTTAGTGTGCAAATTATTTGTAAAATTTAATGTGCAAAGCATTTGTAGAATTTAGTGTGCCAAGCATTTGTAGAATTTAGTGTGTCAAGGGGTTGGAGGATTTAGTGTGCCAAGGAGTTGGAGAATTTAGTGCCACATGGTTTCGGCCCTAGAATCCAACATTGTCTCTTACCATGATAGAAATTGTCAGCTCAGTGGAGAATTTAGTGTGCCAAGCATTTGTAGAATTTAATGTGCCAAGCATTTGTAGAATTTAGTGTACCAAGGAGTTGGAGAATTTAGTGTGTCAAGGAATAAGAGAATTTAGTGTGCTAAGGGGTTAGAGAATTTAGTGCCACATGGTTTTGGCCGTAGGGTCCAACATCGTCTCCAACAGTGATAGAAATTGTTAGCTCATTGGAGAATTTAGTGTGCAAAGCATCTGTAGAATTTAGTGTTCAAAGCAATTGGAGAATTTAATGTGCCAAGCATTGTAGAATTTAGTGTGTCAAGGAGTTGGAGAATTTAGTGTGCCAAGGAGTTGGAGAATTTAGTGCCACATGATTTTGGCCCTAGAATCCAACATTGTCCCCTACAGTGATGGCAATTTTCAGCTCATTGGAGAATTTAGTGTGCAAAGCATTTGTAGAATTTTGTGTGCCAAAAATTTGTAATATTTAGTGCACCAAGCATTTATAGAATTTAGTGTGCCATGCATTTGTAGAATTTAGTGTGCCAAGGTGTTGGAGAATTTAGTGTGCCAAGGGGTTGGAGAATTTATTGCCACATGGTTTTGGGCCTAGAATCCAACATCGTCTCCTAAGGTGATAGAAATTGTCAGCTCATTGGAGAATTTAGTATGCAAATTATTTATAGAATTTAGTGTGCAAAGTATTTGTAGAATTTATTGTGCCAAGAATTTGTAGAATTTAGTGTGTCAAGGGGCTGGAGAATTTAGTGTGCCAAGGAGTTTGAGATTTTAGTGCCACATGGTTTTGGCCCTAGAATCCAATATTGTCTCCTATGGTGATAGAAATTGTCAGCTCATTGGAGAATTTAGTGTGCCAAGCATATGTAGAATTTAGTGTGCCAAGGAGTTGGAGAATTTAGTGTGTTAAGGAATAAGATAATTTAGTGTGCTAAGGGGTTAGAGAATTTAGTGCCACATGGTTTTGGCCGTAGAATCCAACATCGTCTCCTGCAGTGAAAGAAATTTTCAGCTCATTGGAGAATTTAGTGTGCAAAGCAATTGTAGAATTTAGTGTTAAGGAGTTGGAAGAATATATTGTGCCAAGGGGTGGGGGTGGAGAATTTAGTGTTTAGTGCACCATGGATTCAGTAATTTTTTAGAATTAGTCATTTTCATTTGATATGTATCAATAATTTTTTGTTAGTAATTTCAGAGTGAGTTGTGTAGTAAATTTGTATGGATCAAGAAATTTTTTGCATGGTTGGTAATAAATAAAAACAAAATTCATACATTTACATTCAAACCACAATTAGTAATCTATTATGTATATATATGTACAAAGAATTTTTATACAATGCACAACCAAGGTTAATGTTTTCGTGATTGAAAATCTATATATATTACCACCTAAATAATAATGCTTCATCTATCTACCTGCTCTATATCAGATTTTACATGTGCGTGTTCTGACTGTAATCTACATATATCATCACCTAAAATTCATGCTGTATTTATGTTCTTTATTGTGACAATCATTGGACATTGATGCGTACTCAACACCATCATCTCCTGCACTATATTCTGAATAGTAGTCATCATTGACACCATAACAGGTGCTTGATCCAGTTATACCACCTCCACGTCTGTTCTTCATCATCTCGCTCCTTGTCCTCCTTTGCATGTCCAATATTAAGCATATTAGTTTTTGGACACTAGATTTGTTTTACAGCTACGAAAATGAACCTCGACTTACATTCCATCATCCATATCATGCACCCTCTCATTCGCACTTCCTCCCTCTCTTGTTGTACCCCTTCTACGACATCTCGCCCTTGGCCTCCCCCTTGGTCTTTTTGTCGCCCCCTCTGATTCTATCCTGCTAACTCTATCACATGTTGTTGCATTATGACCAGGGGCAAGCTTTCCACATTTCAGACATCTCCTTTTCTTCTTTTCCCTGGGTTGCTGAAAGTGTGGCTGAGGTGCCTCTTCACCTACGTTGCTTTTTTTACGGTTGCCTTTGGTGGTTGAAACGGGGGGCGGGGGGGGGGGGGGGGCAGCAGCTGAGACATTGCCGCTTTTCTTGTCCTGTGCTTGGTGCAGCATTATCATTGGAAGGGTTTTCTAGGGGTTTTTATGCCGGTAAAACCAGATCTGATGGTATTGTGTCAAGGACTGTAATAGCTTCTGCGATCAACCAATTAGCTGTATCCATCGCCTATTCAATAATTTATTACACATAAGGAAAACAATGTGAGAGAGCCGCAACATGAATTTGATAATATTCATTAATAATTTTACAACATATGTAATCAGTAGTTTTGATACATTTTTTTATCACTAGAGAATGTTAGTTATTTTTACCACCACATGTGTAACAAGCTTACAAGTTCTAGCAATCTTTGCAGAATTTTTTTACAAACCATGTGACTCACCTCAGATGACATTATTGCGGACCTTTGTAGCCTGAACAGATTTGGAACTATACTTGCTGCCCGTTTAGCCTTAGTGTCTCCATCAGAACCAAGAAACATATTGTCGTGCCTGTCAATATTTGTTTCCACGGACGGGTTCCTGGTCTAGCGCTTGAGAATATATCTCGATGGTATGTGATCCACGAAAAGGTGTGTGAATGCCAACACCAGGTGATAGCAAAACAACTCTGTGTTTATTTTGTTTCGAGGTTCAGTAATTTCACAAGAAGATAAGAAGTAATTGCACTTTTTTCACTGCAGATATGTATTTCATGTATGACAAACCTTTGTGCTCACAATTCATGCACTCGCAGTTGAACACCGAATTCTCCGGTTCTTGAACATCGAATACAACTTTCACATGGAACTCATGTTGTATCCTTGGGAAAGCAGTATCCATGGGACAATGCTTAACAAAGTAGTATCCAGTTTTCTTCGGATTAGGATGTATTGTGAATTTAGTGCTTCTTTTTTGAGTCTCCTTGAACCCTTTGAACACATTTCTTGAATATATCTTGGACAATTGTTGTTCAAATGGATGGTATGTGACGGTCACAGGCTCAGACTATTACAAAAAAGTGTCATGAACACTCAGTAATTTCAATGAAATTCTATCCACATTAGTAATTTCTTCACATTAGTACATTCAGTAAAATTTTCACATGAGTTCATCCAGTAAATTTTCACATTGGTATATTCAGTAATTTTTCACATCACATAAATGTTCATGATAATTCTATTCAACATATTTCATGAGCTGTAGTAATTTAATGATGACAACCATTAGTAATTTTAAGTTATTTCTCAATATAACATAAATACACATAGCAGGGGGGGGGGAGCGATGGGGGACGTTACCTGTGAATTGTATCTCTCTCTCACCTCATTCTCACACTTGTGTTGCAGCATCTCAAAGAATTGCTTTTTGAATTCATTGATAGGAGTTGAGTTATCAACATATCCTCCTTTAACCAAAGCATTAACACTCTCGCTTCTCTGCGTTAAAGACATTGTTCCACAATAAATATTTTTGTAGAATGCTGCAATCCACATTTTCCTAATATGGAATAAACTCCCCATCACTGCACTGTCATGAATGTTGAACTCATTGAGCGTGTCTGTCCATGCCCTCTCGAATTCTACATGATTCAATGGATGATTTATCACGGATGTTAGCTTGTCACACAAAGTTGGATGGGCATTGTACAACTGTTTTAGTGGGTCTTCGTATTTTCTCAACATATGTCACTTGCAGAACCTGTGGTTGGTCCGTGGGAATATTATAGGCATTGCAATCTCCATGACATTATCCTGATCTAGAGAAAAAAGGAAGAAACAAAAATAAGGTAGCTAATTATGTTCATGCTGCAGCAAGCCATATTCCTATATATCAACAAGCCATATTCCTATATTTGTTGGAAATAACTGTGAATATCATTATGGGGTCTTTGCCACCCATGCATTCCCAAAACTGCTCAAATACCCATCTAAATTTCCCTTCCCGCTCATCTCTTATCACTGCTTGCGCAAACACAATGTTCTGGAGTTGGTTATTGAAACCCACAAACATTACAAGATGCATGATGTACCGATTGGTTCTGTATGTAGTATCAAATGTTACAACATCTCCATAGTCTACACACTAAAACATAAGATCTATTTTGTTAAATAAGCAGCCTTTTTATGATTGGTAGTTAGTAATCTGCTTGGAAGATTAGTCAACAAGTTATACCTTTGTAATCACCTTGCTGGCTAGCAAAACTCCAGAATACGTTACGCAGTACATTCTTGTTATCCAATTCAAAATTTTAGTAGAACTGAGGGTTGTTCCTCTTGCACTCCTTAAAATACTTCACCATTTTAGGTATGTCATAATTTACATCATCACGAGCAATGGCAGCCCTCCTGCATGCACAATAGCCAGTTATGAAATCAGATGATGTTAAGTATCAGCAATTTTGTACTTAAGTAATTTTCAACATATGTAATCCCATAGTACTTAATGACACACAAACATTAGTAATTTTAAATTGGGGACTTTCAGTAACTTTTTTAGAACAGAACCTATTTTGCACATCTCTTTCTGTCACATTTAGGCTCTCGCACCCACCAACAGTCTTTTTCAGTATGTTCATAACTTGTGCGTGCCTGACTTTGTTGTTAAGCAACATGTCAATCATGCTTTCTAGTGCAGGGTTCTTATTCTTGTGTGATCTCATGCGCTTCACCATCCTCAAGGACCAAGTAAGGATATGGTTGTGCTCAAGCACAATTCTATTGAAATGCACAACCCCTCCATCCTTTGACTCCAACACGCATACCATCGCCTTGCAACATTTCCACATGATTGTCTTCTCCCTTTTCCTGTCTACCCCTGTGTTGGTGGTTCCTATGTACCCGTTTTATATGCCAATAACTATCAACATCATACCATATTCCCATTATAATCATGTGCTTTACCTCTAATATTGACGATTTCCATATGTAGTGACGTTTTACTGCTTTATTGCAGAAATAGGTGAAAAGACGATAAAATGACTCTTATATGAGAAGTACCGACATGAAGCCCGACTCGCTATACAAGGAGGGCTTTCCACTAGCCCATGAAGCTTACAAGACACACCTGGATGTTCATGAGGTCCAATGTGCAAGTCCAAGGTCTTGGCCCAATGCATAAGGATTTTTTGAAGGTTTATCCGGAAGGAAAGTTCAATTCACGGAGTCCAGAAACAGCATTGTATTGTCATGCAATCTCGGAGCCCAAGACGTAGTCAAATAGGAAACCTCAGAATACCAAAGTTGAAGATATCGTCGAGTGCTTTCTGAAACATATATTATTTACATTTATTAGACTCCGGAGCTGGGAGATATGGGCCCTGCAAGGAAGGCTGCACAGAGGAATCTGAATCAAGATAGATATTTTGGTATCGCAATTTTGGCTACATAAAAATTCGAATCTGAGGATCCAAATAATACCAAAGTCGTAGATCGTTTCGAGGGCTACGCGATAGGGTCTGGGTTTGTCTTATTTAGACTTTGGAAGCATCAGTTATGATTAAAGTAAGTCGGTGTAGATTATGGAAGGTACAAAACCGACTTGGATTTAATCTCTATGAGCTAAACTTGGAGGCCAGACCAGAGGCTATATAATCACCCATATGACGTCCGACACGAGATAACAGGGGAGAATTAGGCTATAGGAGCTGCTGCACATTGCCAGGAGGCCACCGAAGTTGGAGAGCCACCAAATTAAAGAGATGTAGTCTAGTCGGGTAGGGACCCTGCGTGGTGCACTACACTGGAGCTAGGAGAAGTAGAGCCATGTACCTTAGGAGTCGTCAACGATGCATCATGGCTGCACCGATCGGCGTAGTAGTTGCGTCGATCGGTGTGTCCCTGATGGTGATGAATATCGGTACAGTTATCAATTCATGTTATCTATCTTGATTCTATCCTTGGCTGCAATTTGTGTTCGTCTGGATTGATTGATCTTACATCTACTTATTTAATTGCTTAGAGGTACATCTAAGTATTTAGATTCTCTCTTAATCGTGCTGATTACGTTAGTATCTGGATCTTGTATGAATCATGATTGCTTGATGATGCTAGGGTTTGGTTTAGTTGTGACAAAGCTAAGCTTGTGCAGCACTTTTAGATAGTCAAGTAGGGTTAAGATACTCGTGTGATTAATGGTTTCCTCTCAGCAGCGATAAATCAGGAGCCGCTCGAAAAGCAGGGTGGTCTTGTTCATCTTTGATGTTTACCGATTGTTTAATGTGCCAAGTAAGCTAGGATTAAGATGATAATGACTACTGCTTTAGTGTCAATTGGCACACCAGGTGCGCCGATCGGCACAACCTTTCTCCAACCGCTAGATGCATATAGGCTAACTCCAGTTGATACTCCTTGGTCGTTGTGTATGCTCCTACTCCCCAAACTTTGGATCAGGCACACTTCGGCTCAGGTAAGACTTTGCGCCGATCGGCGCACCAGTTGAGCCGATCGGCGCAACCTCTAATTTCCATCTTCTCTTCATGCTCACGTATGTGCAGTATGTACTTCATGATAGGATTGATTTGCTAGACGAAATAGTAAACTCTAAACACGGTTCTCTTCCGATCCCTATGGATTTGATTAAACCTTAGAATACTCTACGGGAAAAGGTGCTACAATGTACATCATCCTCTTTTGGTATATAAGTGGGTGCGTAGTAACGACCAACAAGCATATTTTTCTGGCGCCGTTGCCGGGGATCGGCAACTCGAACCTATTTAGGGGGATCTATCTAGTTTATCAAATTAATCATTTATCTTTTTATTGCACATACCATGTTTTTCTTTGTTTGTGTGACCATTGAAAGTCAGGAACAAAGCTAGTCACACAATCTCGACTGGAGCATGGCGACATAGCTGCTTGCGCCGATCGGCGCAACCATGCACCAATCGGCGCCGCATCGATGCTGACGCTGACGACCTTGCTCTTCGTCGACTCTGTTGCTCCGTAGCAGTAGGTGCTAACTCTGTTAGTAACCCACCATCTGCTATGGAGTCCATGTCCATGCAAGACTTGCTTGTGCCGATCGGCGCAATGCCGATGCCAATCGTCACCTCGCGCACTTCATGAAAAGGGAGGTACGCTTCTTGTGTAAATATTTTTTTTAACTAATGCTTTGTAAGGATTCTATCTTGTTCATAGCAATAAATAATAGGAGAAAAGAATTATGAAGATCAAGAATTTCAATTGCAAAGAATGAAGACACGATGAATGCATTCTTGATCATGAGTAGATATGTTGTCCACTGAGCAAAAGATAGTGTACGAAATTCTACAAAGGATTGAAAGACCTACAAATTTGATATTGTGGAAGAGCATCAAGTCTAGTTTCCAACGGTTTAAACCTCATGTCATTTGGAGTTTACTACAAGGATTTATGGCTAGAACAAGAGACGTTGCACAGGCTGTTTGAATATCTCGCGAGAGTTGCAAACAATTGGAAGTTTGAGCCAAATATGGAATTAAAGTCCTATATCCACATGATATATGGGGTTCCATACATTTAAGAGGCTTCCTTTTGGTGATAGACACGGATTCAAGTCGTTACAAACACGGAGTTTGAATATTTGGAAAGTTTGAATTCAATTCGGATTCATCATGAGACAGCCTGACATACCTTTAGAAAAAAGGTCATATCTCCCTCATACGGAGTCCGATTGGGACGCATGAGTACTGCATTGAAAGATAATTTGATGCCCGACGCAATGACACAGGTTTTATCTTCTAATTCCTTCTGGTCGCGGCACAATATCCGAAACAAGACGTCGGTTCAGAGAAGCAACAGCAGATTTCTTCGGATTTCTTCACTGTCGACTTGATGGATCATTGGACAAGAATTGAGAAGTTGCATCCATTATTCATCATCAATACTTGCTGGTGCAACAAAGATCAAGATTCACATGTCAAAGGACAAGCCGACATATGCTCCAATGCTTAAAAGACGAAGGCATCAAGATTCTCCGGAAAATGAAGCTAGAAGCTGAAATCATTGATAATTCAGTATACTTCCTGTGCTGACCATTGGAAAAAAATTTTATATCTGAATAGAGATTCAAGTCTTCTTTCCAACGGTGCTAGATTTGGATTTTTCTACAAGGATTTATGAGCACATCATTTGACGCTGTGCAATCTGTCAACAGCACATAGCCCTGGAGCAAAAACATCATAAATCCCATGTACCGTGTCTGTTTGAAGTGTATGAGCACTCGTTGGAAAGATAATTTTGCAGCCTACAAGATGGTATAGGTCTTTGGCCCTGTTCTATCCTGTTGGTAAGGCAAAATTCAGAGAGAAGAGGATCTGCAGATTATCAATGACAAAATTGGAGATAAAGATGACAACAAGGATAGCTCGAGCAATTCTCCTACAAGCAAATGATTAGAAGTTGAACAAGATTGAAGAATCCAGAGCATTATATCACATACACACATTAAGCATTATGCAACACAATGAAGGCGGGCGATGAGTGAACCACGATGAAGATTGCATAAGTACAAGCTACATGGAAATATTTAGATCTTACACCAAGAACCATGGCTTCGTGACAACAAGGTATGTAAGAAGTTTAGCTACATGACTCTAATTGCAACGCTTTTTGGGAGGCAACCCGTGTTTTTGTGTTTCTTTTTATTTTGTTTGGATTGACTAGTGCTACTAGGAGGGTAACCTAGAATTTTTGCATCGTGAGAATAACCCAACTCAATTGATTCACTTGTGGCAAATTAGTTCTAGATTAACTTTTTATTTTTAGACCTCCACCACAATCATTTTGTGTTTCGTTTGCGAAAATCATCCACTGCATGCATATTTGTGAGCACTTGCTTTGTTTTTGTTTTTATTTTTGCATGATGTTTTCGCCTGCATGCATTAAACCATCTAACTTCAGTCCATCTAAGCCTCCCACGCTTCATTTTCCATCAAATTCTATAGCCAATTCCAAATGCGCCAATCAGCACACATCCATTGCCGATCGGCACAACACCCAAATGCTTTTCCAAGCATTCCTTCACTACCGCCTAACATGTTTTTGTTTTGATTCGCCCAAACCTCTAACTTTGCATGTTTATATTCATCTCCAACTCATAATAGCTTGGTTTGAACTTGATAATTAGCACATAATTGGCTTGCGCACAATTTCCTAATTTAGGTGTAAACGTGGTGTTTATGCTTATTTGTTGAACAACATTGGATAGTTCATTTGCCTTGCTCTATTTTGCATCATTTGCATTGGTTGGTTGCTAATCTTTTTCATTGCGCTATCTCTCTAGTCCAACGTGGTTTTGCAATAGCTAAGTCACATAAACATGGTGTTTAGACTTTGGTTATTAATGAATTTCGTTTAGATTGCTAGCAATCTGGTTGTAAGCATGGTGCTTAGAGCTAGGTGTAAACATTGTTCTTGTTTAGCTTCCACACCGCTAACCTTCGTTGCTAACATGCTCGTTTGCTTTGCTTCAAGACTAAATGATGAAAGCATTTTGATCCCAGAATTGTGTACTTGACATATTCATTTAGCAATTTTATGTGAACGTGGTGTTTAGATGAAATTGTGGAACAACATTGATTATAGTCTTGATTCTTTGCTAACATTGTGATACTAACTCCATGCATCCACACTTGTGCACACAAGTACACCCATTAGGATTTTGTTTTCTTTTTGCTACTAGAATTAAAATGCCACAAGTTGAACTTTTGAGGTTGTTGCTAGACGGTAGATATTGTTCTATCCTCGACCATCATATCGGGGGTAGTATGTGTATTTTAATGTTTTGCAGGAATGAAAGAAGTACTCTTGAACGAGGACAGTCGAAGGAAATGAGGTGAGAATAGCCGCATATACAAGAGGGAGCATTGGAACAGCACATCAAGGCTGGAGATGGAGGTGATGAGAGGCACAACCGTCTGCGCTGATCGGCGCATCCTCGTGCCGATCGGCGCACCCTCACTGCCCCTGCTATCGCCCTTCTCTCGTGCAATCCAGCAAGATTTTAAGCATGGGGGAGGGACAAGCTAAGCTTCAATCGATTAAAATACGGTAACATCCCTTTGGTTCTTCACTTCTCCTAATCTTATTTTCTTCTCAAACCTGTACTTGTTGTCTCCTTTCAACTTGGGAATTTTCTCTCTTTTTCTTTTTGTGATACCCTTTTCGTTTTGTTCATGCGAAAGGTTATTTGTAATTTGTCACTTAGAACATAGAATGGGCAATGACATATCCCTAATAGCTACCTTAGGGTGACCAAATGTCATTAATTTATCTTGGGAGCTTGCCTGTATCATCACCGTTGTCTTATAATGCTTTTATGATGAATAAATTTATAACTATGATAAGGATCTTTCTAGAGATACGATGAAAGTTGCTATTGTTATTGGAGCTTGCATGATTCATTGCACATAATTATCCACCGCTTAATTTTCAACTAAGCACCAATTCTATGAACTCTATTTGTTGACAGATGTTTTGATAAAGACCCCATATGGTTGAATTGTTCTCCATGACAATATGCTTTGCTCTCTAAGAAGAAAACTGCAACATAGCTAGTGAACTCAATAATTTTTGGAAAACTATTACATGTGGTCTCTAACCCTTGCAAATTTTGCTCTCTTGTATTGATCATACCTACCAAAGCCAAATCTGCTACACTTATATGATGAACCTGTAGATTCCAACATGTAATTTGGTGAGTCATTTCAAGTTTGTGTTCTTTTGGTATGAGACTTAGAAGTTGGCCATTTTGTTTGCGTAACTATCACTTGTTTGTTGGCCTCTTCATATTTGGCAATGCTCGCTGAGTATTCCCACCTGTAAACCCATATTTCTTTTGATGATGTCCTCTCCTTGTCCACAACCTCTGATATGAGTTTCTTGTTGAGCCGTTGCACTATTTATATGGTTTTACGCACAAATTATCAAGACCTCTTGCTGAAGATGATGATTTTCATCAATAAACACCTCCGAAGACTCTCTGAAATGCAAAGCATCAACAGAAGGAGAAGACAAGGCAGAATCATATGTGTGCCGATTGGCGCACGGAATAAAAAGCGCTCTGTTATCTCCAGAAATTAATTATATGTGTTTCAGATGATTGAAGAGAAGAAATAAAGGATTTAGCTAGTGCTTATCTTTTGTCACTCCCTTTGCTCGAGGACGAGCAATGTTTAAGCATGGGGGGATGGATGTCATTCATCATTCCAAAGCACTAGCTAATGGACTTCAAATATTGTTGAAGGAAGATCAAGGATGTTTCAAGTTATATCAAGTTGCAAGAGAGGAAGTCATAATATTTGTGCATAAACCATTATTCTTCAAGTAAGTGGATTCAAATTGGCTGAAACTCCATCACTCCAACCATGTGCAATCCAATTTCGAGAACTTCATTTGTGTCTTGAGATCATTCTTTGCCTTTTGCACATGTCCACCTTTCAAAAGCGTGTGTTTTTCCTCTTCTTCATAATGTTTTCCAATGGCCTTTTTGACAAGTCTTTATAAAACCAATTAAAACTATCAATTGATTTGACAATACTCTGAGTTACATTGTTGCTAGTTGTTTTCCTACCAAGCTACACATAAAGCCTTCCACCAAATATTTGCAGATAGGATCACTTCTAGTTGTTTGGCTTGTGAGATTTGTAAAATGAGTGTTGCCTTGATTCTTTGCAAGAGAGTGTTTTTGTTTGGATAAATGAGACTAAATTTTTGGAAAAACTTTATCATTTAAGGCCTAGTTGGAGGAGCAATCTGATTTGAGAGTTGAAGCTACTTTATTTGATCACTGTGGTCGGATTTTAGTCATTTTCTGTTCCCCACTAATATCTTTGAGTAGTAGAATTGGTGCAACATAAAACTTTTTGTGCTACACTCTTAAAGCGGGTTAGATATGCATGTGCCTTGATCAATGCAAGTGAAGATAATATGATTGCAATGCTGATCTCTCCTTGAGGGTGATTTATTTGCTTGAGGACGAGCGAAGGTTTAAGCATGGGGGAACTATTGGTGGTTCCTATGTACACGTTTTATATGCCAATAACCACCAACATCATACCATATTCTTATCATAATCATGTGTTTTACCTCTAATATTGACGATTTCTATATGTAGTGTCGTCTTAGTGCTTTATTGCAGAAACAGGTGAAAAGACGACAAAATGACTTATATGAGAAGTACCGACATGAACCCCGACTCTCCATACAAGGAGGGCTTCCCACTAGCCCATGAAGCTTACAAGACACACCTGGACGTCTATGAGTTCCAATGTGCAAGCCCAAGGTCGTGGCCCAATGCCTAACGATTTCTAGAAGATTTATCCGAAAGGAAAGTTCAATTCGCGGAGTCTAGAAACAGCATTGTATTGTCACACAATTTCGGAGCCCAAGACGTGGTCAAATGGGAAACCTCAGAATACCAAAGTTGAAGATCTCGTCGAGGGATTTCCGAAACATATATTATTTATATTTATTAGACTACAGAGCTGGGAGATATTGGACCCGCAAGACAGGCTGCACAGAGGAATCTGAATCAAAACAGATATTTTTGTATCGCAATTTTGGATATCTAAAGGTCCGAATCTGAGGATCCAAATAATACCAAAGTTGTAGATCTTTTCAAGGGCTACGCGATAGAGTCGGGTTTGCCTCATTTGGCCTTCGGAAGCATCAGTTATGATTAAAGTAAGTTGGTGCAGTTTATGGAAGGTACAAAACCGACTTGGATTCAATCTCTATGAGCTAAACTTGGAGGCCAAGCAAGGGAGGACGTGACCAGAGGCTATATAATCACCCATATCACGTCCGACATGAGACAACAGGGGAGAATTAGGCTATAGGAGCCGCTGCACATCGCCAGGAGGCCGTCGGAGTTGAAGAGCCACCAAATTGAAGAGATGTAGTCTAGTTGGGTAGGGACTCTGTGTGGTGCACTACACCGGAGCTAGGAGAAGTAGAGCAATGTACCTTAGGAGTCATCAATAATGCATCATGGCTGCACCGATCAGCGCACCAGTTGCACCGATTGGCGCATCCCTGAGGGTGATAAATATCGGTACAGTTATCAATTCATGTTATCTATCTTGATTCTATCCTTGGCTGCAATTTGTGTTCGTCTGGATTGATTGATCTCACATGTGCTTATTTAATTGCTTAGAGGTACATCTAAATATTTAGATGCTCTCTTAATCGTGGTGAATAGGCTAGTATCCGAATCTTGTATGAGTCATGATTGCTTGATGATGCTAGGGTGTGGTTTAGTTGTGACAGAGCTAAGCTTGCGCATCACTTTTAGATAGTCAAGTAGGGTTAAGATACTCGCGTGATTAAGGGTTTCCTCTCGGCAGCGATAAATCGGGAGCCGCTCGGAAAGCAAGGTGGTCTTTCTCATCTTCGATGTTTACCGATTGTTTAAAGTTCCAAGTAAGTTAGGATTAAGATGATAACGACTACTGCTTTAGTCCCGATCGGCACACCAGTTGTACCGATCGGCATAACCTTTCTCTGACCACTAGATGCATATAGGCTAACTCCAGGTGAAACTCCTTGGTCGATGTGTATGCTCCTACTCCCCAAGCTTTGGATCAGGCACACTTTGGCTCAGGTAAGACTTCACGCCGATCGGCACACCAGTTGAGCCGATCGGCGCAACCTCCAATTTCCATCTTCTCTTCATGCTCACGTATGTGTAATATGTACTTCATGACAGGATTGATTTGCTAGACGAAATAGTAAACTCTAAACACTATTCTCTTCCGATCCCTGTGGATTCGATTAAACCTTGGAATACTCTAAGGGAAAAAAGTGCTACAATGTACACCGTCCTCTTGCGGTATATAAGTGGGTGCGTAGTAACGACCAACACCCTGGGCTACCCCTATGCTTCCCTTCAAATAAACATTCATATTCTTGCCCACGTTTGTCGTTCCTCTTTCTACCCTTTTTAACTGGAAAACCAGCAAGCATTGCATACAAAGCATAGAAATTGTATGCTTCATCCAGGCTTTCAAAGGTCATTTCACTATGCGAGACATACTTCTGTGCAATTTTTGGGTCCTGCACAGTGAAAAGAGACGGTAATTTTTCCTTTCACAGTAATTTTGTGATCCAACATATTTTTTTTTATCCTAGGATATTCTAGCAAATACATCAAACAAAAAGTTCTACCTATATTGCAAAATTATTGGAACGAGTAATTTTTTCAGAAATATGGTACACAATAATTTCATTGTAAAAAAAATACCCCATCAAAAAAATGTGAAAACACCTACATGAGTATATGTTGGTACCACCTCTGGTGTAATTAGCTGGTCAGGGGCGATAGGAGCTGGAGGCGTAATCATGACCCTATACCTCATTGAATCTTCAAGCCATGCCGGGCTGAATGATACAGGCACAGCTGGGATGGGAGCATCAGGGGTTGACGAGATGACAGGTGCAGTAGTCATCGGTGTTGGTTGAGGAGCATCATTTCAAACATTGATAGAAACATGGGAGGCCATGTTTCTGACCCCATTTACCAGCTCGTTCATAGCAGCAACACCCTTACTCTTCATGTTTCTGCAGTAAAAAAACATCAAATAAGACACAACCGATATGTATTATTATATAGCATTAGTAAATTTTACAAAGAAATGGCTAGTATGAATAATTTCCAACATCATTTATGTTATTATATTTATTTTTATGTTGTCAATGCAACACATCCACTAACCCAGTAATTTTAAGGTACATTATACATCTAGCAAAAAGCTGGACCTATACTCCACATTACTTGAACCAGTAATTTTAAGAGATAATATACACAGTAATTTCATTAAAAAATATTCATTATAGCAAAAATATCAAACAACATAATGAGTAATTTCATAAATCAACCGAGTAATTTTTATGCTTTCTAGTAATTTCATTTGTTTTCCCCAAATCAACACATTCAGTTAATAAATTGACAGCAGTATATTTAGTAATTTTTCACAGCAATATAGGATTCAATAATTTCATTTGTTTTACCCAAATCAGCAAAATCAGTTAGTAAATTGACAACAACCTACTCAGTAATTTTCATCAAAACTCTAACATGTTTAATAATTTCAGAAATCCCTACCAATTTCAGAATCTAGTTCTGATTAGCAATTCTAGGATGAGATAAGGACTTGTGGTGTGTGGCAAGAGGAAGACGACACAGACGTGTTGGGCTCGCTGCACCGTGGCAATGATGAAGAATCTTGGCTGGGGGGGAGGGGTAGGAATAGAACTTGCCTTATCGCTCCTGCAACAAGGAGGAAGTGCAACTGGTGGAGAAGGAAGAGGAGGTCGGGCGCTGCCGGGGGTGACACTCGGAACTCATCACCGCTCCCACTGTCGACGGGGAAGAAGGCCGGTGATTCCTCAGCAGGCTCGACCTCGGTGGGCGAACATGGGCCACGGGTGGAAGAAGGTCGTGGAGATCCTAGGACCTAGATCGGCCTCGAAAGGCTGTCGCGGACGATGGGGGGAAGAAGGCCGGGGATATTGCGGGCATGCGGGGGGTAGGTGGGGTTAGCGGGTCTAGGGACGCGTGTTTTGGATAAGGTCAGAACATGGATGGTCGGTTTGGTGGCTCGATCAGTTCTGGTTGGTTGGCATGGTCGATGGTGGGTTGGGTGGCTGGGGCCGTGCCAACCAACCAGAACTGTCCGAGCCACCAAACCGACCATCCAAGTTCCGATCGGATCCAAAACACCTATCCCCAGACCCGCTAACCCCACCTACCCCCCATGTGCCCGCAATATCCCCAGCCTTCTCCCCCCCCCCTCCCCCCCCGTCGGCCACGGGAGCCTTTCGAGGCCAATCTAGGTCCTAGGATCTCCACGACCTTCTTCCACCCGTCGCCCATGTGCGCCCGCCGAGGCTGAGCCCGCCGAGGGATCACCGGCCTTCTTCCCCGTCGACAGCGGGAGCGGCAACGAGTTCCGAGTGTCACCCCCAGTAGCGCCCGACCTCCTCTTCCTTCTCCACTGGTTGCACTTCCTCCTTGCTGCGGGAGCGACAAGGCAAGTTCTATTCCTACCCCTAGCCAAGATTCTTCATCATTGCCACGGGGCGGCGAGCCCAACAAGCTTGTGTCGTCTTCCTCTTGCCACACACCATGGGTCCTTATCTCATCCTAGAATTGTTAACTAATTCTGAAATTGGTAGGGATTTCTGAAATTATTGAACATGTTAGAGTTTTGATGAAAATTACTGAGTAGGTTGTTGTCAATTTACTAACTGATTTTGCTGATTTGGGTAAAACAAATGAAATTACTGAATTCTATATTGCTGTGAAAAATTACTGAATATACTGCGGTCAATTTACTAGCTGGATGCGTTTATTTGGGGAAAACAAATGAAATTACTAGAAAGCATAAAAATTACTCGGTTGATTTATGAAATTACTCATTATGTTGTTTGATATTTTTGCTATAATGAATATTTTTTTAATGAAATTACTGTGTGTGTTATCTCTGAAAATTACTGGTTCCAGTAGTGTGAAGTATAGGTCCAACTTTTTGCTAGATGTATAATTTACCTTAAAATTACTGGGGTTAGTGGATGTGTTGCATGGACAACATAAAAATAAATGTAAAAAAACAAATGATGTTGGAAATTATTCATACTAGCCATTTCTTTGTAAAATTACTAATACTATATAATAATACATATTGGTTGTGTCTTATTTGATGTTTTTTTACTGCAGACATATGGAGAGTGAGGGTGCTACTGCTATGAATGAACAAGTGCTAAATGGGGTCAGAAACATGGTTATTGTATTCATTTTGTATCCAGATGTGTCCATAACATTATTGTATTTATTTTTTATCCTACAATGATTCACTAATCAGTTTGAGTCTTTGTTGAATTGGACTCCGATTACAATTCGATATTTTATACTAATAACAATTAATCATCTATTATTTTAACATCATATTTTGGATGGCAATTAATAACAAGAATTCCAATAATAACTCACTCCAAAATTATTATAATGAATATTCTTTTTAAAACTCAAAAAGGTAAAGCAAAATAAAAATAGAGCAAATACTCAAGCCAAAAAAATTGATTAATTGAAAGTCTTTTATAGTTAAAAAGATACATTCTAATCAAAAAAGTTTTAACAAAAACCCGTGGCAACGCACGGGTATTTTGCTAGTGTATTTATATATCACTATTTTTATAGGGATCAGTTTTGTGTCTAGCTCGGGAGGTAGCTCAAGCTGGCTTGCTTGTAAAACGAGCCATGGAAAATTAGATTTTTAGCTCCTGTCATTAACGTGCCAAGCCGAGCTAGATTGTTGTATAAATGAGTTGGACCAACATGAGCCAGCTCGGCTCGATGTCCACCCCTAACTGCGGGCACAATGATGGTGGCAACAATCCAGTCATTGTGCTGCAATAAAAAACCATGGGGCAAGATTTTTTTGCATCTTAATGATTATGTAATAATTCAGTAATATTTGAGGCTTCATCTAGATGGATATGTTTTTAATCGTCTCTAGCTCTCAATGTCACCATATCGATCAACCTGGACCGCAATGTCCTCAGAGTGCTTAACGACATGAGCAAAGTACCGCCGCCGATGGGTATAGACCGTATCTGCTTCAATCCTACGATTAGGTGGGTGATCAACTGGTGATGGTAGTGGTAGGTGAGCAGATATGCCATGCCTATTATCATTAGAAAAGGAATATTGTTCATGTGTGTTGGGGAAGGCGAGAACGCATAGGACTATAGGAGGCAGACGATGACAATTTATGTTGTGTCACGCTGTCAAGGTGATGTTGCAGTCACATTGTGATGTCGTCTGGGCATAGTGTAGTGTTGTTGTCTTGCCATCGTTTGTCGCACATGTCAGACTAGATTCATACTTAATGACGTTGTGCATCCTTGATCATCTTTAGACATGATTTAGTTGATCTCAATGTTGTCATTGTGTTTCTCTTTGCTACCTATTGCTATGTTAATTTTGTGATTTTCTTCATCGATGATTTAGACAAGATATGACCTGAACCCTGCTAAACACACTACGCATAGAAGCAAGTGGAGCCATCATGCTTTAATATATTTTTCTTCCAATACACAAAAGCAATAGGTGTCCAATCCTGTTCTATGACAAAATACTAAGTTAATTAGTACAACACCTTATTATAGATCATCTGACCTTAGATCCTTCTTACAAAGAGGGTTTAGGGTAGTCCCGGCAAGCTTGCCATTGCAGGCATGTCATCAAGCTTAGATTAGGCCTTAGACTTTTTTACTTCTGTTGTTTCACTTTTTGGATCAGTTTATGAATGTTTGTTGTCAGTTTTTGGGCAAAAACCTCATAAGTTGTGATATATTTGAGAACATTTGAGTCGTAACTATCTTAGAAGATGTGTGTGTGTGAGAGAGAGGGAGAGATTAAAATAATGATTTTTTTAAAATATAATATCTATTTGTTGATGATGTATATGATAATCATGTTATTACACTTAATTGTATGAGCAGTATTTGTGTTATACAAATATATGTGATGTAATATTTTAATTCTGGTAACCATGCCTGGGCATTTTGCTAGTAATTGGTAAATATTTAAAGCTGAATCTATATGCATATGTTTCTAATCTCTTTAGCTCTCAAGGTCACCATCTCACATGTCACAAGATCAATTTTTTAATACTGACTTGTACATATGATTAAATATGGTACTAATAATGATGATCTATTTCTATGATTGTAATATTGTTTTGTTCTTAAAGTCACTATCTAATTTTTTGTCCTTGTGGTCCCTCTCCTTCTTAATGTCACCATCTCATTTTTCTCCTGACCAATTATTTAGAGCTAATTTATGTATCATTAATCATAGTGTTGTCTTGTAGGTAAGGATAGCGACGTTTTTTATATACTTAAACCACGCAAAAATAGAGAAGGATTAATTAAGAGCTAACATGTGAGTATTACTGATTGATGGAGGACATTAAATACGGGGTCAGACGGTGGAAGTTTTGTATGATTACTAGACAGTGAAAAATTACACAGAAAGTATAGATCGAATTGTCTAATTGTACTAACCAACAAACCTAATTAAGAGATAAAAGCTAAAATACAAGCGATCAATAGGGATACATTAGCAGGTAGCGAGACCATAGCCGCATGGATTTATTTCTATTGGTGTAGGTTATGCACCCAATATGTGTGGAGACAATGTGTTTATGTTAGCAACCACAACGGCGATGAGTCCTGCTGCTGCGTAGCTTATGCAACGTTGTTCTGCTTGTGGTTCTGCCAAACAAATCCAATCCGGTCTCACACTCCGCAATCAAGATTATCAGATAGAATCGAACTCCCTACACAGTTGTATTGTTTCACCACACAGACTTCAGGTGCTCCGTATCTGTCATATACTTCCGTTTTTTCATATCTGCATCTAATTCATCCCCGCATTTAAAGGCCATTAGAAAGAGAGAGACAAATTAAATGAACAGAGGAACTTGAACCAGCCAGCAGTCTTCGCTCTCAACCATCCAACAATGATTGATTAACAATTGCTTTTGCAAGTTCTCTCAATTCACAGATTATTTTTTTCATAGCCTGATGGTGCTCCTATCGGATGAAAATGAGGTTAGTCAGAACAGCCATGCCGGTTCTGTTTGTTTTTGTTTTCTTGTGCCCTCGTGATGGGAGGAAGAAGATGCAGGTAAAGGACTTGGTGTTGCTTACATAAAATAGCTACGTCCACACAGTGAGACTACATGTGAGATTGTTTATGAGGCTACATGTACCAATGTTCTAATAAAACTTTTTGTCAATTGCACAAATATTGTCAGATATTTAATGCAACAATGGTCCTAAAGGTAATTTTGACTTACTAATAGAGAAACGCTTTAAATGAGAAACTGAAATGCTCATTGTAGAATTTGGAATTGTACCAAACGCAACCTTTAACCTTTGATCAAGAGAAGTCTAGCACCTATTGGTAACCCTCTTGGGAAGTTGGTTCTACCGCCACGAGAGAGGTCAGATGTTGCCGAGGCAGAACCGTTGACAAATTGTTTCGGCATAACAAACTATCATCAATAAAAGCACAATCACCCGCTACTATTGTCTCATCGCATAGTGTCCTCTCGTGTTTTCTTTCACAGAATCAGAGGTCGGAGCCATGAACAACAAGGTGTGTACCATTAAAAACTTTGGCAATCACGTCCTCCTAGTTCGTGATTGTGGATGTGTAGACACGGCACATATGGGGGGTTAGTAGAACCGCCCCTTGATGGTTTGGTTAGGGGATGGACATGCTGTTTTCTCCAAAGAAATAGCGAAATAAAGGGGCGAATAAAACACGCGGGGACTTTTACCCAGGTTCAGGCCGCCCGGAGGCTAATAGCCCCACGTTCTGCTTGTCTGTATTTCTTGTATTATTTATGGTGTGGTACAGATATGAGTACATGGAGAGCTTCTCTTCATGAGCCATGGAGAGTTGGGAGGAGGAAGAAGAGATCTCTTTGCTGTTCAAGAGAGGGGAACCCCCACTACCAGTCCCGGATGCTTCCCTTTTATAATAACCCAGGGGGCAGCCCGCCAGTAGGCATTCAATGGTGGAGTAAATGCGTCAGCTCTAAAAACCGGACCCCCCATCCCCCTTGCCACGTGATGTGCTGCTACTGTTGCCTTTCTCTTGGGCCTTGTGCCCTTCCCTTGCCTTGCACACCACCGTGAGGGAGTGAGAGAGAGAGGGGAAAAGATGTATTCTTTTATTAGTCTTGTCTTCTCACGTGGTCCATCCTTTTTGGGATCTTCTGTGGTTGTCTTGGTGTAAGAGGCGGTGTTAGGAACCCTAGTCCCATATCACCAATATCGAGATAATTTTACTGTGTGTCATTCGCCACCAATGCCCATGCACGTTGAGAACATATTATCCACGATCTAATGTTATTAACAACTCAGAGTTGGGTGTGTTAATATTTGCATTATACTCCAAAATCTTTCATGCTGGAGTTAACCGTTCATTAATAATTACTTATATAGTTTATTTTTTAGTAGCTTTTCTTGCGATATATTGTTTTTGTTGTCTCTTCCCATAGCAATGTACGGGCAATCACCTAGTATACCTATTAAATTTCGCATATATCTGTACAGTCTACAGGTGGTGGTTCTGCCCAACAAATTCGATCCGGCCTCGTGCAGTCTACCGTAACCTGGTTGCTCTGCCTTAATAACTAATTCGACTCAGCTACGATGTTTTTGGTATACCTATATGTTTCACAATAATTTTTTTTCCATGTTTCTTCTCTCTCAAAAAAACCAGCCCACTTCCTGCATTCCTTTCCTTCACCTGTCTGGTCCATCAGATTGTATTTGTGCAAGACACAATTACCCGTTTCTCCCTTGTCCTCACATCGAGTCCTCACAGCTTTTGTCGTCCTGCCTTTTCGAGCTCAAGGAAGCTACACATGACGATCTAAAGTGGAAGCCACACGACAATAAGCGGTATAGCAACATGGCAGACACAAAAACAATTAGCACTATAGGAATCGCATCCAAGGTCGGGTGCAGCTACCGTTGAAGTGGATAGAGAATATGCGATTGGGTCGCGTGACACTTGGAGATCGAAGAGGATTACATTCTGACATGGTGGTGTTGTTGAGGAGGAGGGGTGTGCCATCAGCGCCGCCAGTGGGAGTGACGTAGGACTGCTCGTGTCCTTGCTTCATCGACGTCGACGGATAGGAGAGGAGGCGGTGGGGTGGAGGAGAGCGGGAGAGAGGCTTGTGCTTTTTAGAATGGGAGAGACTAGGGTTTTATGCACAACAATTTGGTCAAATGGCCCTTGGGTTTTTAGTGGCAAATCACATTACGGTCTGCCTTAATAAACAATTTTCGTTTATAGAGATTGGCCGTAATGTGATCCGTCCTTAGAAATCAATTTGGTTTCACTGCTATAGTGCCTTTTTGTTGTAGTGTACCAAACCTAAAATTTGGAGCTGGATCCACCACAATCTACTTTTGAAGATATGTTCATTCATAAAACAAAACTATATTCGTTACGTAGTCATAATGAAACAGTATTTATCATGACACACACACACACACAGATATATATATATAGGAGGCATTTTTTCTACTCCCAGGAGTAGCTACTCTCACATGTATATCTCACAATGTAGAGAGTATCATTACATACTTGACGTTTCTAAATGTAGTATGTAGTCATACTAGAGGGTATGTGGACATACTCACTTTTTTTTTGTTGTGATTCATGAATTATGAAGACATATTTACTTTTATATAGCAGTAAATGCGATATATGTTTATAGCTTAAAGACCATTCAAAAAAAATTATAGTTATTACTCTCAAAAATCATGTTTTAAGTATGTATATATACTCAAAATAATAAATGAGTATAAACACATACCCAAGGTGGTTTTCTGAACGTGGGAGTAACTACACTTGGGAGTAGAATAGAATTACCCTATATATATATATATATATATATGTATATAAAGAGAGAGAGAGAGAGTCCACACAAACTTTATTTATTATAAAATATTATTCACCAATAAACTGACTGGACACCTTCCCCACTAAGAAGATTACAAACTTTTACATATAATATTGGACATTGATTTCAAGAAGACACTGGTGTGGGATCGAAATCACCACTCTGCACATTATTTGTCATAGAACATGAAACCTTAACACTGGACATTGACTCCACGAGGAAGCTGGCAGTCGAGTAGGATTAATATCTCCACTTTAGCACATTCTTTATTTCAGAATATAAGTTGAGCTAAACAAAGAAGGATAGCGAGACCAATACTCTTCCTCCACCCTCGCGCTTATAGTTCCTTGTGTCTGGCTATTGATTTTTGGATCAAAGTAGACAAAAAAATCGGGAGGAGCCATAGGAAGGTGGATATTACCTGAACTCTTACTAGGAGAAGAGAAGTGGAGGTAGACAGAGAAAGGTTGTGCCTATTCTTGTTGAAGACGAGAGACCATATGAGGGCTTATTTATAGTTTGTAGGGAGGAGGAGGTAGTTGAGAGGTGGGTATATGGTAGACTGGTGATGGTGACAATACGGTGAAGGCCCCAATAAAAAATTAAAGTTTTTATATAGCTGAAAATAGAATACTGATAAAAGAATAAAAAAGGATGCATTGTATAAAATTTTAGAACCAACCCAAAAGGTAGGAGGAAAGTGAAACGAGCCTGAGTAAACCTATGAAACACTAAAATGTATAGGATAGCTTGCTACGATCACTGTTGTTACTTATCTTCACACTTGCATGCTAGTTTGTTCCCCTAGTTAGAGCATGTCTTACATGTGCAATAGTTTATTGAAGTTGTTAGCTTAAAACTATACTAGGTGGGTTCCGATTCAATCCCATCTTCTCGGTCACTCAGATCCTTACAACGCAGCGAGCATGGCATAGAGGCTTGTTGTCATGTGGTCATCATCATCCTCTCTCTCTCTCTCTCTCTCTCTCTGGAACCGATGTAGATATAGTTGGATCCAGCTCGTCCTCTCTTGTAGGACGACATTGTGGGTAGAGCCGGATGAAAACTCATAGCTCACAGCCTGGTTCAGCTTGTTCCGGGCTTGGCATCGTGTAGTGTTGTTGTCTTGCCATCGTTTGTCGCACATGTCAGACTAGATTCATCCTTAATGATGTTGTGCATCCTTGATCATCTTTAGACATGATTTAGTTGATCTCAATGTTGTCATTGTGTTTCTCTTTGCTACCTGTTGCTATGTTAATTTTGTGTCTAGCTCAGGAGCTAGCTCGAGCTGGCTTGCTTGCTTAATGAGCCAAGCGCCCAAGGGAAATTAGATTTTTTAGCTTGTGTCGTTAACATGCCAAGCCAACCTAGATTGTTATTTTAATGAGTTGAACCAACATGAGCCGAGCTGGCTCGATGTCCACCCCTAGCAGCCGGCACAATGATGGTGGTAACGCTCTAGTCGTCGTGGTGCAATTAAAAACCATGGGGCAATATTTTTTACATCTCAATGATTGTGTAATAAAGGGAAAATATTTGAGGCTTAATCTAGATGCATATGTTTCTAATCGTCTCTAGCTCTCAAGGTCACCATGCCGATCAACCTAGACAGCAACATCCTTAGAGTGCTTAACGACGTTAACAAAGTACCACTGCCGGTGGGTCCGGACCGCATCTGCTTTGATCCTACAATTGGGTGGGTGATCAACTAGTGATGGTAGTGGTAGGCGAGCAAGATATGACATGCCTCTTATCGATAGAAAAGTAACGTCGTTCATGTGTGCAGAGGAAGGCGAGAGCGCATAGGACTATAGGAGGCAGACAATGACAATGTAAGTGGTGCCATGCCATCAAGGTTGTGTTGCAGTCACATTGTGACGCCGTCTAGGCATAGTGTAGTGTCGTCGTCTCACCGTCATCCGTCTCATATGTCAGACTTGATTCATCCTTGATCATCTTTAGACATGACTTAGTTGATCTTGATGTTGTCATTGGCGTTTCTCTTTGCTACCTGTTGCCATGTTAGATTTATGTTTTTCTTCATCGATGATTTAGACAAGATATGACCGGAACCCACACACTAGGCATAGAAGCAAGTGGAGCCCTCGTGCTTTAATATTTTCTTCTTCCATTACACAAAAGCAATAGGTGTCCAATCATGTTCAATGACAAAATCCTAAGTTATTTAGTACAACAAATTATTATAGATCATATGACCTTAGAATCTTCTCACCTAGAGGGTTTAGGGTAGTCCCAGCAAGCTTGCCATTGCAGGTATGTCATCAACCTTAGATTAAGCCTTAGACTTTCTCTTTTACTTCTGTTCTTTCACTTTTTGGATCAGTTTATGAATGTTTGATGTCATTTCATGAGCAAAAAGCTCATAAGTCGTGATATATTTGAGAACATTTGAGTCTTAACTATTAGTAGATGTGTGTGTGTGCGCACGTGAGAGAGAGAGAGAGAACGAGAGAGAGAGAGAGAGAGTTAAATTTCATACTTTGTCACCAACGAGAAAGTTGTTATTGTGGATGTAAATATAAAAAAAATGAGAGGACTATTTTTTTTGATACAATATATTTGACAAATCATTTCCCCACGTCATGCTCAAAGAAATTAAAATAATGATATTTTTTTGTAAATATAATATCTATTTGTCGATGATTGTATATCATAATCATGTTATTACACTTATTTGTATCAGCAATATTTATGTTATATAAATATATGTGATGTAATCTTTTAACGGTTGTAACAATGCCTCGGCATTTTGCTAGTAATTGGTAAATATTTAAAGCTTAATCTATATGCATATGTTTCTAATCTATCTAGGTCTCAAGGTCACCTTCTCACATTTTACAAGATCAATTTTTTAATGCTGACATGTATATATGATTAAATATGATACTAATAAGAATGATCTATTTCTAAGTTTGTAATATTGTTTTGTTCTTAAAGTCACCATCTAATTTTTTGTCCTTGTGGTCCCTCTTATTCTCAATGTCATCATCTCATTTTTCTCGTGACCAATTATTTAGAGCTAATTTATGTATCATTAATCATAGTGTTATCTTGTGGGTAAGGATGGTGACATTTTTTATGTACTCGAACCACGCAAAAATAGAGAAGGATTAATTTAGAGCTAATATGTGAGTATCACTGATTGATGGAGGATATTGATTACGGGTCAGATGGTGGAAGTTTTGTATGATTACTAGACACAATGAAAAATTACACAAAAACATGGATTGAATTATCTAATTGTACTGACCAACAAACCTAATTAAGAGGCAAAAGCAAAAATACAAGCGACTAATAGGGACACATTAGCAGTTAGCAAAACCATAGCCGTATGGATTTCTATTGGTGATAATACAAGTGACCAATAGGGGCACATTAGCACTGCTTATGCACTCAATATGTGTGGAGATAATGTGTTTATGTTAGCCACCACTGCAGCGATGAGTCCTACTGCTGCGTAGCTTATGCATCGTTGTTCTGCTTGTGGTTCTGCCAAACAAATTCAAGGCGGTCTCACACTCCACAATCCTGATTATCAGATAGAATCAAACTCCCAACACAGTTTGTATTGTTTCACCTCACATACTTCAGCTGCTCGGTATCTGTCATGTATTTCCCTTGTTCCGTATCTACATCTAATTCATTCCACATCTAAAGGCCATTAGAAAGAGAGAAAAATGAACGGAGGTATTTGAACCGATTTGATTAACAATTGCTTTTGCAAGTTCTCTCAATTTACAGATTATTTTTTTCATGGCCTGATGGTGGTCCTATCGGAAGAAAATGAGGTCAGTCAAAACAGTCATCGCGGTTCTGTTTTTTTTTCTTGTGCCCTCGTCAAGGGAGGAAGAAGATGCAGGTAGAGGTGGGACTTGGTGTTGCTTACATAAAATAGCTACATGCACACAGTGAGACTACATGTGAGATTGTTTGTGCGGCTACATGTATGAATGTTCAAATAAATCTTTTTGTCAATTGCACAAATATTGTCAGATATTTAATGCAACAAAACTCCTAAAGGTAATTTTGACTTACTAATAGAGAAACGCTTTAAATGAGAAACTGAAATGTTCATTGTAGAATTTGGTACCTTTAACCTTTAATCAAGAGAAGTCTAGCAACCATTGGTAACCCTCTTGGGAAGTTGGTTCTACAGCCACAAGAGAGGTCAGACGTTGCCGAGGCAGAGCCGTTGACAAATTGTTTCGACATAACAAACTAAGGTCAATAAAAGCACAATCACCCTTGTCTCATCGCATAGTGTGCTCTCGTGTTTGCTTTCACCGGATCAGAGGTCGGAGCCATGAACAACAAGGTGCCTGCGAATAAAAACTTTGGTGATCACGTCCTCCTGGTTCGTGATCGAGATAATTTTACTGTGTGTCATTCACCACCAAGGCCCATGTATGTTGAGAACATTTTATCCACGATCTAATGTTATTAACAACTCAGAGTTGGGTGTAATTAATATTTACATTAAACTCTGAAATCTTTTGTGCTGGAGTTAACCTTTCATTAATAATTATTTACATAGTTTATTTTTTAGTAGCTTTTCTTGTGATATATTGTTTTTGTTGTCTCTTCCCATAGAAATGCATGGGCAATGACCTAGTACCTATTAAATTTCGGGTACGTCTGTACAATCTACAGGTGGTGGTTCTGCCCAGGAAATTCAATCGGGCCTCGTGCAGTCTGTTGTAAGCTGATTGCTCTGCCTTATTAACTAATTCGACTCAGTTATGATGTTTCTGGCATACCTATATGTTTCACGATATTTTTTTACCATGTTTCTTCTTTCTCAGAAAAACATCCCACTTCCTGAATTCCCTTCCTTCGCCTGTCTAGTCCATCAGAATGTATTTGCACAAGACACAATTACCTGTTTCTCCCTCTACCTCACATCTAGTCCTCACAGCCATTGTTGCCCTGCCTTCTTGAGCTTGAAGAAGCTCCGCATGACAATCTGAAGTGGCAGCCACACAACGATAAGCGGTATAGTAGCATGGCAGACACAAAAACAATAAGCACTATGGGAATCGTGTCCAAAGGTCGGGTGCAGTTGCCATTGAAGTGGATAGAGAATATGTGACCGGGTGGCATGACACTCTGTGATCGAAGAGAATTACATTCAGACAGGGCAGTGTTGTTGAGGAGGAGGGGTGTGCCATCAGTGCCGCCAGTGGGAGTGACGTAGGACTTCTCGTGTCCTTGCTTCATCAACGTCGACAGATTGGAGAGGAGGCGGCAAGGCGGAGGAGAGCGGGAGAGAGGCTAGTGTATTTTACAATAGGAGAGGCTAGGGTTTTTGAAAGATCTAGTTCTCTAGCCTTGGATTAATGATGAATTTTGGTGATAGATGACAATGGTTGTTGGAACTAAACTTTTATATGAGTTTGTGAGTTTGCATGATAGGTTATGTTCCGGCATCAAGCAAGAAGATCAAACTATGACATCAAACAGTTTATAACAAGTGTTGAGGATCAACATTGACAAGCTTGTAGATTGATGACAATATGGTTGACTAAATAAGTTATTAGATGAAGATGCTTGATAAAGAATAACAGTGATCAATGTGTTGATGAAGGTGTCAGTAGACATAATCAACACTTACAGTTGAAGCTAGAAACACATCATAGAAGATGATTGAATATAAATAGTGGATGGTGTTAACATGGTGATGTGTCAATAATTGAAGTAGAGATTATTGGTCGATAACTTGAAGCAAAGTGACTGAAAGTGCATCTAGGCCCCTAATTATAGTTTTGAGTTATTGACGTCAATACAATTAAAGAGGACTAATATTTTCATTAAGCATGTGCGCAGTTTCTAATTGTTGTTGCATATGAGAGCAAGGAAATCTAAAAGAGAAAGAAAAGAAAAGCCAACAAAGTGCAAATCTTGAAAAAGGAGTATCTACGCTCAAGAATCAAGGCTTATTGTTTTTATCTTTCGTCTTGAGTCTAGGAACACTATACTATCAAGGGGGATGCAAAAGAAATAAGTGTTGAAAGACCAAGTGCTCAAATTCCATTCCATGAGACAAATTCTTCCTTGGAAATTCTTTTCATCAGACAATATCCGGCTCCATCAGACATTGTAGTCAGATTCCGGGAGGTTGCACACCCTTTTCAACTCAGTGGAGTCGGATAATGTCTGACTCAGTCAGATAATCCTGTCGGACTCCAGAATGGTGCGCAAAGTCGTCAACCCAGGAAGAGCAGGACAATGTCCAACTCTGGTAGGACAATGTTAGACTCATCTGTCAATGTCCGACTCTATAGGACAATGTCCGACTACCAGAAATATCCGAAGCCACCAGCCAATGCTGTCGGACTCCAAAATGTTGTGAATCTTGCCAAATAAAGAAGACTCGGACAATGTTCGACTCTATCGGACAAAGTCCAACTATCCCGTCTCGGACAAAGTCAGACAATGTTGAGAAAGCAAAGTATGACAACATCGAGATCAACTAAATCATGTCTAAAGATGATCAAGGATGCACAACGTCATTAAGGATGAATCAACTCTGACATGTGCGATGAACGACGGCGAGACAATGACACTACACTATGCCCAGACGGCGTCAAAATGTGACTGCAACACCACCTTGGTGGCGTGACACAACATACATTGTCATCGTCTGCCTCCTATAGTCCTATGCACTCTCACCTTCCTCAGGACACATGAACAACGTTCCTTTTCTATCGATAATAGGCATGGCATATCTGTCACCTACCACTACCATCACCAGAGGATCACCCACCCAATCATAGGATCGAAGCAGATACGGTCTGTACCCATCGGTGGCGTTACTTTGCTCATGTCGTTAAGCACTCTGAGGACGTTGTGGTCCAGGTTGATCGGTATGGTGACCTTGAGAGCTAGAGATGATTAGAAACATATCCATCTAGATGAATCCTCAAATATTATTGAATTATTACACAATCATTGAGATGTAAAAAATCTTGCCCCATGGTTTTTAATTGCACCACAATGACTGGATTGTTGCTGCCGTCATTGTCCCGCAGTTAGGGGTGGACATCGAGCCAGCTCGGCTCATGTTGCTCCAACGCTTTTATACAACAATCTAGCTCGGCTTGGCATGTTAATGACACAAGCTAAAAATCTAATTTGCCATGACTCATTTTGCAAGCAAGCCAGCTTGAGCTACCTCCCGAGCAGGACACAAAACTAATATCTAGCTCTCAAGGTCATCATACCGATCAACCTGGTCCGCAACGTCCTCAGAGTGCTTAACGACATGAGCAAAAACCGCCGCCGATGGGTATAGACCGTATCTGCCTCGATCCTACGATTGGGTGGGTGATCAACTAGTGATGGTAGTGGTAGGTGAGCAGATATGCCATGCCTATTATCAATAGAAATGGAACGTTGTTCATGTGTGCTGAGGAAGGCGAGAGCGCATAGGACTATAGGAGGCAAACGATGACAATGTATGTTGTGTCACGCCTTCAAGGTGGTGTTGCAGTCACATTGTGACACCGTCTGGGCATAGTGTAGTGTTGTTGTCTTGCCATCGTTTGTCGCACATGTCAGACTAGATTCATACTTAATGACTTTGTGCATCCTTGATCATCTTTAGACATGATTTAGTTGATCTCAATGTTGTCATTGTGTTTCTCTTTGCTACCTATTGCTATGTTAATTTTGTGATTTTCTTCATCGATGATTTAGACAAGATATGACCTGAACCCTGCTAAACACACTACGCATAGAAGCAAGTGGAGCCATCATGCTTTAATATATTTTTCTTCCAATACACAAAAGCAATAGGTGTCCAATCCTGTTCTATGACAAAATACTAAGTTAATTAGTACAACACCTTATTATAGATCATCTGACCTTAGATCCTTCTTACAAAGAGGGTTTAGGGTAGTCCCGGCAAGCTTGCCATTGCAGGCATGTCATCAAGCTTAGATTAGGCCTTAGACTTTTTTACTTCTGTTGTTTCACTTTTTGGATCAGTTTATGAATGTTTGTTGTCAGTTTTTGGGCAAAAACCTCATAAGTTGTGATATATTTGAGAACATTTGAGTCGTAACTATCTTAGTAGATGTGTGTGTGTGTGAGAGAGAGGGAGAGATTAAAATAATGATTTTTTTAAAATATAATATCTATTTGTTGATGATGTATATGATAATCATGTTATTACACTTAATTGTATCTGTGTTATACAAATATATGTGATGTAATATTTTAATGCTCGTAACCATGCCTGGGCATTTTGCTAGTAATTGGTAAATATTTAAAGCTGAATCTATATGCATATGTTTCTAATCTCTTTAGCTTTCAAGGTCACCATCTCACATGTCACAAGATCAATTTTTTAATACTGACTTGTACATATGATTAAATATGATACTAATAATGATGATCTATTTCTATGTTTGTAATATTGTTTTGTTCTTAAAGTCACTATCTAATTTTTTGTCCTTGTGGTCCCTCTCCTTCTTAATGTCACCATCTCATTTTTCTCCTGACCAATTATTTAGAGCTAATTTATGTATCATTAATCATAGTGTTGTCTTGTAGGTAAGGATAGCGACGTTTTTTATATACTTAAACCACGCAAAAATAGAGAAGGATTAATTAAGAGCTAACATGTGAGTATTACTGATTGATGGAGGACATTAAATACGGGGTCAGACGGTGGAAGTTTTGTATGATTACTAGACAGTGAAAAATTACACAGAAAGTATAGATCGAATTGTCTAATTGTACTAACCAACAAACCTAATTAAGAGATAAAAGCTAAAATACAAGCGATCAATAGGGATACATTAGCAGGTAGCGAGACCATAGCCGCATGGATTTATTTCTATTGGTGTAGGTTATGCACCCAATATGTGTGGAGACAATGTGTTTATGTTAGCAACCACAACGGCGATGAGTCCTGCTGCTGCGTAGCGTATGCAACGTTGTTCTGCTTGTGGTTCTGCCAAACAAATCCAATCCGGTCTCACACTCCACAATCAAGATTATCAGATAGAATCGAACTCCCTACACAGTTGTATTGTTTCACCACACAGACTTCAGGTGCTCCGTATCTGTCATATACTTCCGTTTTTCCATATCTGCATCTAATTCATCCCCGCATTTAAACGCCATTAGAAAGAGAGAGACAAATTAAATGAACAGAGGAACTTGAACCAGCCAGCAGTCTTCACCACCAACCATCCAACAATGATTGATTAACAATTGCTTTTGCATGTTCTCTCAATTTACAGATTATGTTTTTCATGGCCTGATGGTGCACCTATCGGATGAAAATGAGGTTAGTCAAAACAGCCATGCCGGTTCTGTTTGTTTTTTTTTCTTGTGCCCTCGTGAAGGGAGGAAGAAGATGCAGGTAAAGGTGGGCCTTGGTGTTGCTTACATAAAATAGCTAGGTGCACACAGTAAGAATACATGTGAGATTGTTTGTGAGGCTACATGTACGAATGTTCAAATAAAACTTTTTGTCAATTGCACAAATATTGTCAGATATTTAATACAACAAAAGTCCTAAAGGTAATTTTGACTTACTAATAGAGAAACGCTTTAAATGAGAAACTGAAATGCTCACTGTATAATTTGGAATTGTACCAAAGGCACCTGTAACCTTTGATCAAGAGAAGTCTAGCAACCATCGGTAACCCTCTTGGGAAGTTTGTTCTATCGCCACAAGAGAGGTCAGATGTTGCCGAGGCAGAGCCGTTGACAAATTGTTTCGGCATAACAAACTATCGTCAACAAAAGCACAATCACCCGCTACTGTTGTCTCATCGCATAGTGTCCTCTCGTGTTTTCTTTCACAGAGTCAGAGGTCAGAGCCATGAACAACAAGGTGTGTGTGATTGAAAACTTTGGCGATCATGTCCTCCTGGTTCGTGATTGTGAATGTGTGGATACCACACATATGGGGGGTTAGCAGAACCACCCCATGATGGTTCGGTTAGGGGATGAACATACTGTTTTCACCAAAGAAATAGCGAAATAGAGGTACAAATAAAACACGCGGGGACTTTTACCCAGGTTCAGGCAGCCCGGAGGCTAATAGCCCTACGTCCTGCTTGTTTGTATTTCTTATATTATTTGTGGTGTGGTACAGATACGAATACATGGAGAGCTTCTCTTCATGAGCCATGGAGAGTTGGGAGGCGGAAGAAGAGATCTCCTTGCTGTTCAAGAGAGGGGAACCCCCACTACCAGTCCTGGATGCTTTCCTTTATTACCAGGGGGCAGTTTTACTGTGCGTCATTCGCCACCAACGCCCATGCACGTTGAGAACATCTTCTCCACGATCTAATGTTATTAACAACTGAGTTGGGTGTGTTAATATTTGCATTATACTCCAAAATCTTTCATGCTGGAGTTAACCTTTCATTAATAATTACTTATATAGTTTATTTTTTAGTAGCTTTTTTTGCGATATATTGTTTTTGTTGTCTCTTCCCATAGCAATGTACGGGCAATCACCTAGTGTACCTATTAAATTTCACATGTCTGTACAGTCTACAAGTGGTGGTTCTGCCCAACAAATTCGATCCGGCCTCGTGCAGTCTACCGTAACCTGGTTGCTCTGCCTTATTAACTAATTTGACTTAGCTACGATGTTTTTGGCATACCTATATGTTTCACAATATTTTTTTACCATGTTTCTTCTCTCTCAAAAAAACCAGCCCACTTCCTAGATTCCTGTCCTTCACCTGTCTGGTCCATCAGATTGTATTTGTGCAAGACACAATTACCCGTTGCTCCCTCGTCCTCACATCCAGTCCTCACAGCTGTTGTCATCCTGCGTTCTCGAGCTCAAGGAAGCTCTGCATGATGATCCGAAGTGGAAACCACATGACGATAAGCGGTATAGTAGCATGACAGACACAAAAACAATTAGCACTATAGGAATCGCATCCAAGGTCGGGTGCAGCTGCCATTGAAGTGGAAAGAGAATATGCGATCGGGTGGCGTGACACTCAGAGATCAAAGAGGATTACATTCTGACATGGCGGTGTTGTTGAGGAGGAGGGGTGTGCCATCAGCACCGCCAGTTGGAGTGACGTAGGACTGCTCGTGTCCTTGCTTCATCGACATCGACGGATAGGAGATGAGGCAGTGGGGTGGAGGAGATCAGGAGAGAGGCTAGTGTTTTTTAGAATGGGAGAGACTAGGGTTTTATTCACAACAATTTGGTCAAATGGCCCTTGGGGTTTTAGTGGCAAATCACATTACGGTCTGCCTTAGTAAACAATTTTCGTTTATAGAGATAGGCCATAATGTGATCTGTCCTTAAAACTCAATTCGGTTCCACTGCTATAGTTCCTTTTTGTTGTAGTGTGCCAAACCTAAAATTTGGAGCTGGATCCACCACAATCTACTTTTGAAGATATGTTCATCCATAAAACAAAACTATCTCCGTCACCTAGTCATAATAAAATACTATTTATCATGACAGACACATAGAGAGAGAGAGAGAGAGTTTACACAAACTTTATTTATTATAGAATATTATTCACCAATAATTCATTGGACACCTTCCCCACTAAGAGGGTTACAAACTTTTACACATAATATTGGACATTGATTTCAAGAAGACACTAGTGTGGGATCGAAATCACCACTCCGCACATTATTTGTCTTATAACAGGAAACCTTGACACTGGACATTGACTCCACGAGGAAGCTGGCAGTCGAGTAGGATTAATATCTCCACTTTAGCACATTCTTTATTTCAGTATAAGTTGAGCTAAACAAAGAAGGATAGCGAGACCAATACTCTTCCTCCACGCCTCGCGCTTATAGTTCCTTGTGTCTGGCTATTGATTTTTGGATCAAAGTAGACAAAAAAAGGAGGAGCCATAGGAAGGTGGATATTACCTGAACTCTTACTAGGAGAAGAGTGTTGGTCGTAACTACACACCCACTTACATACCCACTTACATACCACCAGAGGATATTGTACGATTGTAGCACTTTTTCCCTTGAATTGAGTATTCTAAGGTTTATTGAATCCATAGGGACCTTAGGGGTAATTAAACAAAGTTAACAGTAAAAGATTTAATCAAGTCTACTATCGAATTCAAGTTGCATGAGGGGAGACTGGCCAGCGCAAAGGTGCGCCAGACAGTAAATCTGTCATTGCACCGATTGGCGCAGGCATTGAGCCGATCGGCACACTAGTAAATCTAAGCCAAAGTGCGCCAGATACCTTGTAAGCCTATATTGTTATGTGAGTAGCCTGGTATCTACTAGTGACATCGTAACCAAAAAGTTTAATTAAATAGCATCATAATGGGTAATTACATGGATTAATGAAAACCTATAATGAATAAGACAATCCTGCTTTCCAAGCGGCTCCCGATTTATCGCTGCCGAGAGGAAACCCTTAATCGCGCGAGTATCTTACCCTAGTTAACTATCCAATAGTGTTGTGCAGGCTTAGTGCTGTCATCGCTAAACCACACTACTAGCATCATCAAGCAACCATAATCAATACAATGTCCGAATACTATCCTAATCACCACGATCAAGATAATATGTACGTACTTAGCCTAGAACTAAGCAATAGGAATAAGCACATGCATGATTATAGAATCAAGATAGACAATTCACCAAAACCATCATCAACATATTCAATCATTCTTGAGATACTTAGAGTAAGATTCATCCCCATCGAGATGGCCTACCTTGACGGATCAACTTTTAACACCAATGGTTCTTAAAACTCAACTAAAGATCTATTCTAACAGGGCAAGCCCCGGTGGCTCTAACTCATGGTTCTGTTGTCCCTCTGTCGCCTCCTCCATTGCAGCCAGGGTCTAAAAGTATTTATAGGGGTTCTACTCGTTAAGGACTCGGTTTCTAGCTAATAAGGCGGTTGTGTCGATCGACGCGGGATTGCGCCGTTTGGCGTAAGCCGTGTCTTCTCTGGTTTCTTCTTCGAGTTGGTTCCTCTGTCTTTCATAGCTGCCATGTCGGCCTTTTCCTTTCAGATAAAGTCTTGTACTATACGTCGAGATCTTGAAATTTCATAAATCTTCTAGGCAAATATCTTCAAGTGTCTTGCATAGATAAACTTCCATAAACATGTTGAGTAGGCCTCGGTCACTTATGTGGGCTAAAACATCCTTGTACCAATCGGCGCACTAGGCTTCTTCAGTGCTTTTTGTTGGTTCTGGATTCCCGTCCTCTCAAACATCACTTTAATAACCAATTTTACTTATTTCTGCAATAAAGCTCCAAAACAATGCATATACAAATATATAGACAATAACATAGGTAAATGGCCTAAATTAGTATCAATTATGCTCTAATTAGGGTAATATTCACATATAAAAGGGGCACTTGGGGAGTGCCAATAGTTCCCCCACACTTAAAACTTTGCCCGTCCTGAGTAAAGTAAAAGAAAGAAAAATTAAAAAACATACTCTTTCTATCATAAAAGATATCTCAAATCAGCAAATGTTGAGCATTGTTCTATTGTGGTGTATTTCATATTGGTATTTAGCAAAATAGTTCAAATATGGGCATAAAGCTTAAAGTTTCTCCCCAAAGCAACAGATCATGTCCAACTCATAAATTATAACTTTTCCACACATGTAAATCACTTAAAAGATTATTATGAACATAAAGAATCTATCTTCCTAATAATCCAAGGCAACAACTCATTTTTGAAATCACTCAACCTATATTTTACATCATAATGATCAAATAATATTTGTGTAAGGCTTATATGAGTAGCTAGGTGAGGTCATTCAAGGATTGCAAACATAAATCGACAATATATTGTAAAGCTACGAGATTATTCTTCATTGGAATTATAGAAACTTATCAAGATGGCCATTAAGAAACAAAAAATCGAGAAAGGACTCACACTTTGGATATGTGGACATGCGCATAGCAAAAATTTGATCTTGGAAGAGAAAGAACTCCCATTATCAGATTGCACATAGTTGGAATGATTCATGGCTATATTAGAATGAATTTAGAGAATAAGCATGTCATATACCATCCCCCCACACTTAAAATTTTGCTAGTCCCTTAGCAAACAGCAGAGCTTTTCTTTCTTTTTTCTTTTTTTCTTCTACTTCTTCTCCCTTTTTTTATTTTGCTCTCTGCTGCGCCGATCGGTTCAGGGTGCACCGATCGGTTCTCAATCCGAATTCACCAACATTTGTTGGTATTTGATTCGTCTGGCTTCAACATTTATTCAAGAATTAAATATAGCCAGAAATATAGGATGTGGTCAAGGAATGATACTCAACAAGATATTTTGGGTTTATGGTAGGATACTCAGCGGAATTGAATTTTTGCATGAGTAATTCAAGGCTAGTAAAAGATACACAAAGATTTGCCATCTTAGTAAAGTTCATACCAAAAAGAATTAAATCCTAACCGAACTCAACCATCAATTTAATGTTTATCTACAAATCAATGGTTCATGAGAATTGCTCAAAATATGGCGTTGGTACGTAAGGATCTTGAAAAGAATAAATTCTAAAGTTCACAACATGAAAATTTATTTATAAAAAGATTGGTAATAAGTTATCATCACAAATTGGACAATACAAATAAAGCACATGGGTACTCAAAATTGCTCCACATAAGACAAATTTGTCGAATAATGATTAAGTGTGAGTTCAAAATTTTTATTCAATGCTCAACGTTATTTGGTTTTCATAAGCACTTTTCAAGAAAGAATAAATAATTCAATTCTCCTAAAAGAGCATAACCGCCACCATTATATTAAGATCGAAACTCGAATACATGGTGATGATTTTTGCACACACTTGCATAAAAATAAAACTACTACTAACTATTACTAACACGCTTGCATGAAAGTAAACACACATAAGCAAATAAAGAAAAAGTTTGCAAAAAAATTAGAGAAAACGCAAATCGAGAAACCAATACTCGTGCCAACTCCTAGGCACTCTAGTCAAACGAAGGTGGAGGCGGTGGCTGATCGAAGCCATAGCACCGTGCCTTGACTCGTTGAAACTCCTCCACCATTGCCTCGTGGTTGTCCCTCCATTGGGACATGGCGTACTCCACGTGCTCGATGTAGTGCATGTTGTTGTCGATGTACCCCTGCATGGGCACAAAAAAGTCTGCACCGAGCACAGGTGGCACCACAGGTACACGTCCTTGGTACCTGTAGTCGATACCCGTGCTGAAGTAGGGAGCGCCGACTGGCGCAAAGGGCTATGAACCGATGCTTCATCGCTCCACCCTGGCTGGTACTGCTGAGGCTCCTGGCGTGACTTCTAGGAGTCCCACTCACCACCGGCTACTGTAGATGTTGCCGGTTGTCGAACCCGCCCACGGAGGTCCTTGAGAACTCGACCCCCCCTCCAGGAAACCTTCCTCAAGCCAATTTCCTCCGTCTAGCTTGTGATGAAGGAAAACTCCTAGCTCCATATATAGGAGCTTGATGTTGGTGCCGCCGACATGGAAGCCGGCGCGAACACTTCTCATGACAATATTGCCACGAGTCGATCTTTGTCGCGTATTCCCACTTGTTGTTACACCCTCCCGGTCCGTCGCCATCGCAGTCGAGGGCTGCTAGGCATTGAAGATAGGCCCCGAAGGCCAACTTCTTGCTCGCCTTGCCCCTCTTGTCGAGCCAACCCCGCACCATCACCGACATGGGGTTGCAATGAGATGGACTCACGATAGCGTTGAAGAGCCACCACAAGTCCGCATACGTGACGTTGCTAGAGTCGACCTTATCGCATGTGCGTGCCGCCAACCACCGATGAAAGACTTGAATGGTCGGGTTGCGGATGTTGCTACGCTTCATCTCCTCCATGAGCGAGAGCTGCCTCCAAAAGGAGTCCAACTCCCCACATCCCAAGATGGCGACGATGATGGCATCGACGTCGAAGTCGAAGGCTTGAGCCACCGTCTCCATGGTCACCTTGTAGCTAATGTCATAGATGAGGAAGTTGACGGCCTCATTGCTAGCTTCGTCGGTGCTGAGCCTCCTCATAGAGGCAACCTTGATGACGATGTGGAGGTTCTAGTCCATGGGAAGGAGGTGGAAGTCCACCCAGCCGTGATTGTTGCATCCTCCTTATGCCCTCCCACATGCCGATCATGGTGAGGAAGGTCTCGTCCAAGTCGAAGTTGGGGATGAACCTTCCCCTCACCGCGAGGTAGTGCCGCTATTCCTCCGAGCTCTGGAGGGTGAAGCACTCCTCCACCGTGCGTGGCTCGTATGCCAGCGGTGGTGGTGATGTGGGAACCCCACGGCTTGCTACCATTTGGCTCCTCGTAGCACGCCCCGTTGGAAGGGGTGCGCCAGAGACGGAGTGGCGAGCGCGAATCTCGTAGGTCGCCACCGCCGAGCCGGTGGATGCATCACCCACCGACATATCATCGTGAGCACCAGAGCTCCCCCTCGCCGAGGAGTCACCACTCAAGTCGCCGCTACCATCGGAACTGCTTCCCCGGTGTAGCCTCTTGCTCAACTTGCCCACGGAGGAGCGGAGACGATCCATCTTCGAGGATTGAGAACATGTGCGAGATTGTGGGTAGTGGGGAAGGTGGAGAGATTATCGGGATTATGTGCCGAATTGGGGGCGCCTGGTCTCCCTTTTATAGTGTGGGAAACTTCTAGGAGAAGTAACCGGCGGAAATTTCAATATTTGAAAGCACGCCGATCGGCGCGGCGGTGCGCCGTTCGGCGCAATTCAAATTTTGAATGCTCTAATAACTGTGGCGCTTGATTCCCATCCTTTATGTCGCTTCCCTGTACATCATATTGGTTCGTAGGGGAACAACACATAATCCCGATGTCTTGTTGACTGCACCAATCAACGAGGGCCCGTGCCAATCGGCGCACCATCTCTTTTTTAGCTTTTGGTCAATTCTGTGTCTCCTCTGCACCGCACAGCTGCATAGCAATCATGCCTGTTCCTCAAAAATCAACGCCTACCGCCTTTGTCGCCCATTTGCAAACCACATGGGTACATGCACCGGTCGGCACGGTAGGGCGCCGAATGGCGCAAGTCCCTTGCACCTCGTCTTTCGGTCCGGCGCTGATCCTGATGCCTTGTGTTCATCTCTTTCACCTAAATTTCCACTTTTCCCAATATTCCTGTAGTATTGACATACGTAGCAGGGCCTATCTGGTGACTGCGCTGAATGGCGTTGACGCGCGTCATTCGGCGCGATGTCCATCTTTGCTTTTGGTCCCTCGCTTCTTTGCTAGATGTTGCTGTTCATCCTTTCCTGCATCATTTAGCAACCATTTTGCACACAAAAATAATTCAAAAAGATTTTTAATTACCTTGAAAACAGCTCCATCTCTGAAAATTACTGTGATGGTTGATTCTTAGTACCCCTTCAATTCTGGGAGTCGTCAGCCTTCTATCCTGACCTGGACAATAATGCGCCGATTGGCGCAGATGTGCGCCGATCGGTGCAAGCACTGTTCCTTCCTGTTTTTTGTCTTTTTTTGTTTTATTTCTACGTTATTAGTCTACAGCATGTATATACATAGTTTAGCATAAATAGATAGACAACACAAGAGCACACAAGAATTAAGCACAGACTTTTTTATTTCTTTTTATTTGGGATATTGTCTTTATTATAAGCAAGCAAATTAAAAACACCGGGTTGCCCTCCCGGCCAGCACTAATTAACTAAATGAAACGGGTTGCCCTCTCGCAAGCACTAAACAACTTCTAAATCCCCCGATCATTGGGTTGCCTCCCAAGAACGCTCTAGTTATTCAGAGGTCAAAGAGCTTGACCTCTCCGCAAACAATCAATCCTTAGTGTCGCGGTGCGGGATGTGAGGCCGCGACACTACAAGGTTCTCTTATCTTCATGGTTCATATAGCTCGAACGACCTATCCATACATCCCCTCCAATTACTCTCGATCCCATGTTGCCACGGTGTCTTGTATCTCTTCACTTCCTCAACAGTACGACACTCTTCTCCCTTTGGGTGAAACTTGAAAGAGTAGGGAGTCCCACTTATATCAAAGCTTATCTCACCACTCCCAACATCAATACTTGCTCTTGTTGTCCTCAAGAAGGGTCTGCCTAAGATCAACGGGGTCCTCGTCCTCTTATCCATATCAAGCACAATAAAATCAACAGAGATGATGTGATCTCCAATTTGAACAGGCACATCCTCAGCAATTCCATCAGGGAAGCGTCCCGATTGATCGGCTAACTCCAAACACATACCCGTAGGCTCCAATTCAGGAAAATTAAGACTTGTGAATATATGACGGGGCATAACACTTACACTTGCTCCAAGATTGCACAAGCACCTATCAAATATCCTTGTTCCAATCATGCATTTGATGCTTGGTGATCCAGGGTCGGGTTTCTTCTCAAGTGCAACATCATTGATTGCCACCATAAGCTCCTTAGTAACCTTCACAACCTCCTCAGAAACAATAGACTTCTTATTTTGCATCATGTTCTTAATGTACTTGGCATAGGTGGGTAATTGAATAGCATCAACAAAAGGGACATTGATGTAAAACTTCTTCATAATATCGACGAACCTTGCAAATTGCTCGTTATGTCTTTCTATCTTCATCAGCAGTTGAGTATCCAGGAATGTGGTAGGGCCATGCTCCTCTGTCTCCATGCCCATTTTCAGACTAGAGAGGTCAACATCCTCCTTGCGCTGATCGGCGCTTTCAAGGAGCCGATCGGTGCCGTTAGAACCATCACGACGTTCGATGCCAGGTGTGCCCCGATCGACGTGGGGCCTCCTTGCTCCTGCAGGGTACTCTAGATCTTCTATTTGTTTTCCTGACCGCATAGCTATTGCCTTCAACTGCTCTACAGACATCGTATTGCCAGGAATAGCCCCTTTGTTGCCTTGAATGGCTTGCGATAACTGTCCTATCTGTTGCTCCATAATCTTGGTACGCTTCAAAATCTGCTCATTGGAGCTCCCAATTTCTATCACCTTGTCATTAATTCCCTCGAGGACACGATCAATCTCCTTAAATTTAGCTTGATTGTCCTTGTTGGTCTTCTCTTGAGCTTGGAAGAACTCATGACATTGGAGACAAAGTGGGATAGAATTTTGCATCGATGAATTGGGAGAGAAAGAACTCCTTTGCTCCTGACATTGGGGCTTCCATCCACTATTCTTCATATATTCTAGCATCTTCATCTCTTCAGGGCAATCTTTCTGCACATGACCAAATTCTCCACACTCACCACAATTGGAGCGTGATTCCGCTAGCTTGAGTGGCTCTTCCTTAGGGATATAAAGATTCTTGTCCAACCTTCTTTGAATAGAGTCGAGGTGATCTATAATCAAGTCTTCATGAGTCCTCTCAATCACACTCTTCGCCACTCCTTTCGAAGCATGCAAATTCCTTGAACTTCTCTCACCATCCCGTGATTGATTTTCAACTAGCAACAAGATCAAATTCTTAGCTTCGGTGGGAGTTTTTGACATGTATGAACCTGCAGCTGAAGCATCCAAGTGTTGACGAGATAATTGATTCAATTCTGTGTAGAACCTCTCAACAACTTCTCCAACCGTCAGACCATGATGAGGGCATGCATCCATATATTGATTGTATCTCTCCCATGCTTCTCCAATGCCCTCATCATCATTCTGTGTAAATCAAAGAATCTTATTCTTCAAAGCTTGAGTCTTACTAGGAGGGAAGTATTTGGCCAAGAATTCAGCTGCTAACGTGTTCCACACCGTCTTTACTAGGTTATCCAATCTATTGTACCATTGCTTGGGGTGTCCAACTAGAGAGAAGGGGAACAGCCGCACACGTGCTTGGTTTCCGTCCAATCCCGCTATCTTGAATGTACTACAAACCTCAAGGAAGTGTTGCAAGTGATGATTGGGATCTTTCGAACCTATGAACGCTTGTTGCGCCACTATTCCAATATATCTCTCCAGTTGATATGGAAGTTGATCTTGATCTTCTTGGAAATCTGTCTTGACAACATTAGTCAATTGAGGCTTGAGACGAATAACCATAGGTACCTCTGCCATCTCCTCTTCTTCTTGATCTTGAATTGGGGCTTCTATTGTGAATAATGCTCGAGGGGTGGCACGAACTGCTTCTCCAGCTAAATCTCCAGGAGAGTTGCTTCTCTTCTCTGTTGTTCTCTTCTTATGAAAGAGTCTTGCTGGGTCATTGGTGTAATTAGAGGGTTTGTTTGACTTAGGACCGTCCATACCTGTTAGTTTCACTTAACAAAATATATGTACTTAAGAGACGAGTAAAATAAAGCACAATGACTAAACACTAAGACATGAAACAGGGACCCTAGGAGTAATTAAACAAAGTTAACAGTAAAAGATTTAATCAAAGCTACTATCGAATTAAGGTTGCATGAAGGGAGATTGGCTAGCACAAAGGTGCGCCAGACAGTAAATATGTCATTGAGCCGATCGTCGCAGGCGTTGAGCCGATCGGCACACTAGTAAATCTAAGCCAAAGTGCATCAGATACCTTGTAAGTCTATGCTGTTATGTGGCTAGCCTATGAATAAGACCACCCTGCTTTTTGAGCAGCTCCCGATTTATCACTGCCGAGAGGAAACCCTTAATCGCGTGACTATCTTACCCTACTCGACTATCCAATAGTGCTACGCAGGCTTAGTGCTGTCATCGCTAAACCACACTACTAGCATCATCAAGCAACCATAATCAATACTATGTCTGAATACTATCCTAATCACCACGATCAAGATAATATCTAGTTACTTAGCCTAGAACTAAGCAATTGGAATAAGCACATGCATGATTATAGAATCAAGATAGACAATTCACCAAAACCATCATCAACATATTCAATCATCCTTGAGATACATAGAGTAAGATTCATCCCCGCTGAGATGGCCTACCTTGACGGATCAACTCTTAACACCAATGGTCTTTGAAACTCAACTAGAGATCTATTATAATGGGGCAAGCCCCAGTGGCTCTAATTCACGGTTCTGTTGTCCCTCTGTCGCCTCCTCTGTTGCGGCCAGGGTTTACAAGTATTTATAGTGTTTCAACTCGTAAAGGACTCGGTTTCTAGCAAATAATACGGTTGCGCCGATCGACGCAGGATTGTGTCGTTCAGCGCAAGCCGTGTCTTCTCTGGTTTCTTCTCCGAGTCAGTTCCTCTGTCTTCCACAACTACCATGTGCGCCTTTTCCTTTGAGATAAAGTCTTGTAGTGCACATCGAGATCTTGAAGTTCCATAAATCTTTTAGGCTAATATCTTCAAGTGTCTTGCGCTGATAAACTTCTATAAACATGTTGAATCGGCCTGGGTCACTTCTGTTGGCCAAAACATCCTTGCACCGACCGGCTCATGGACTACGCCGATCAGTGCACTGGGCTTCTTTAGTGCTTTTCGTTGGTTCTGGATTCCTGTCCTCTCCAGCATCACTTTAATCACCAATTTTACCTATTTCTGCAATAAACCTCCAAAACAACGCATATATAAATATATAGATAATATAATAGTTAAATGGCCTAAATTAGTATCAATTATGCTCTAATTAGGGTAATATTCACATATAAAAGGGGCACTTGGGGAGTGCCAACAAAGAGAAGTGGAGGTAGACAGAGAAAGCTTGTGCCTATTCTTGTTGAAGACGAGAGACCATATGAGGTCTTATTTGTAGTTTGTAGGGAGGAGGAGGTAGTTGAGAGGTGGATATATGGTAAACTGATGATGGTGACAATACGGGGAAGGCCCCAATAAAAAATTAAAGTTTTTATATAGCTGAAAATAAAATACTGATAAAAGAATAAAAAAGGATGCATTGTATAAAATTTTAGAACTAACCCAAAAGGTAGGAGGAATGTGAAACGAGCCTGAGTAAATCTATGAAACACTAGAATGTATAGGATAACTTGCTAGGATTACTCATTGTTGCTTATCTTCACACTTGCATGCTAGTTTGTTGCCCTAGTTAGAGCTTGTCTTACATGTGCGATAGTTTATTGAAGTCGTTAGCTTAAAACTAGACTAGGTGGGTTCCGATTCAATCCCCTCTTCTCAGTCACTCAGATCCTTACAACACAGCGAGCATGGTATAGAGGCTTGCTGTCCTGTGGTCATCATCATCGTCTCTCTCTCTCTGTAACCAATGTAGATATAGTTGGATCCGGCTCGTCCTCGCTAGTAGGACGACATTGTGGGTAGAGCCGGAGAAAACTCATAGCTCACAACCTGGTTCAGCTTGTTTCAGGCTTGGCTCATTTCAATCTGTAACGAGCTAAGCTGCATATTTAGGTTGTTGTGTTAATGAAGGCCCGCCAGGGAAGAAACCCAGAGATGCTGGTTATGAGGGGGATTCGGAGTCAGGGAGAGAGTCTGATTCTAATTCGTGGGGGGATGTGAGAAGGGCCCTGACTCCGTCCCAAACAGTGTACTACTATCAGCCCTACTAGGCAATATCTACCTACACAAGCTCGATCAAGAAATAGGGAGGATCCTAGCTCAAGCCAACTCGTGAGTTGTTCCCAAGCCACTCATGTCCATAACTATTTTTATATTTGCATATACAAACTTCATTCCCTGTCATATATTTGCTTTATTTTGTTACATTATCAATGTATCTTCGCACAAGAGTGATCTTAACTCAAGTCCATCAGTAATTAAATTATAAAATAGTATAAAATATCTTAATGTAGTTTAAATTAGATACAAATGATATTCTACACCAAGGATGTAGAATAAAATGTTGTCACAATGATGATAATTATTTAGAGTATATTAATAAAAAAAATTACAAAGAAAATTAAGTAATTGTCTATTTTGTTCATTAATTAGCATTGGGTATAGAATAAGATTGAACACCCTACGTGTAGAATCGTGTTGCTGATATCAAATATATATAACATCACTATTTTCATAGGGATCTATTTTGTGTCTAGCTCAGGAGCTAGCTCGAGCTGGCTTGCTTGCTTAATGAGCCCAGGCAAATTAGATTTTTTAGCTTGTGTGGTTAACATGCCAAGCCAACCTAGACTGTTATATTACTGAGTTGGACCAACATGAGCCGAGCTGGCTCCACGTCCACCCCTAGCTGCAGGCACAATGATGGTGGTAATGCTCTAGTCCTTCGTGGTGCAATTAAAAACCATGGGGCAAGATTTTTTAGATCTTAATGATTGTGTAATAAAAGGAAAATATTTGAGGCTTAATCTAGATGCATATGTTTATAATCGTCTCTAGCTCTCAAGGTCACCATGCCGATCAATCTAGACGGCAACATACTTAGAGTGCTTAATGACATTAACAAAGTACCACCGCCGGCAGGTCTGGACCACATCTGCTTTGATCCTACGATTGGGTGGGTGATCAACTTGTGATGGTAGTGGTAGGCGAGCAAGATATGACATGCCTCTTATCGATAGAAAAGCAGCATCGTTCATGTGTGCAGAGGAAGGCGAGAGCGCATAGGACTATAGGAGGCAGACAATGACAATGTAAGTGGTGCCATGCCATCAAGGTTGCGTTGCAGTCACATTGTTGCCATCTGGGCATAGTGTAGTGTCGTCGTCTCACCGTCGTCCGTCGCACATGTCAGAGTTGATTCATCCTTAATGACGTTGTGCATCCTTGATCACCTTTAGACATGATTTAGTTGATCTTGATGTTGTCATTGGCGTTTCTCTTTGCTACCTGTTGCCATGTTAGATTTATGTTTTTCTTCATCGATGATTTAGACAAGATATGACCGGAACCCACACACTAGGCATAGAAGCAAGTGGAGCCCTCATGCTTTGATATTTTCTTCTTCCATTACACAAAAGCAATAGGTGTCCAATCCTGTTCGATGACAAAATCCTAAGTTATTTAGTACAACACCTTATTATAGATCATATGCCCTTAGATCCTTCTCACCTAGAGGGTTTAGGGTAGTCCTAGCGAGCTTGCCATTGCAGGCATGTCATCAAGCTTAGATTAAGCCTTAGACTTTTCTTTTACTTCTGTTCTTTCACTTTTTGGATCAGTTTATGAATGTTTGATGTCAGTTCATGGGCAAAAACCTCATAAGTCATGATATATTTGACAGCAATTGAGTCGTAACTATTAGTAGATGTGTGTGTGTGTGTGCACGCGTGCGAGAGAGAGAGAGAGAGAGTTAAACTTTATACTTTGTCACCAACGAGAAAGTTATTATTGTGGATGTAAATGTAAAAAAAAATGAGAGGACTATTCTTTTTTGTTACAATATATTTGACAAATCATTTCCCCACATCATGGTCAAAGAAATTAAAATAATGATATTTTTTGTAAATATAATATCTATTTGTCGATGATTATGTATGATAATCATGTCATTACACTTATTTGTATCAGCAATATTTGTGTTATATAAATATATGTGATGTAATATTTTAGCGCTTGTAACAATGCCTGTGCATTTTGCTAGTAATTGGTAGATATTTAGCTTAATCTATTTGCATATGTTTCTAATCTATCTAGCTCTCAAGGTCACCATCTCACATTTTACAAGATCAGGTTTTTAATACTGACATGTACATATGATTAAATATGATACTAATAAGGATGATCTATTTCTATGTTTGTAATATTGTTTTGTTCTTAAAGTCACCATCTGATTTTTTGTCCTTGTGGTCCCTCTTATTCTCAATGTCATCATCTCATTTTTCTCGTGACCAATTATTTAGAGCTAATTTATGTATCATTAATCATAGTGTTTGAACCGATTAGAAACAGAGAAAACTGAACCGAGGTATTTGAACCGATTTGATTAACAATTGCTTTTGTAAGTTCTCTCAATTTATAGATTATGTTTTTCATGGCCTGATGGTGCTCCGAAAGGTTCTGTTTTTTTTTTCGTGTGCCCTCGTCAAGGGAGGAAGAAGATGCAGGTAGAGGTGGGACTTGGTGTTGCTTACATAAAATAGCTACGTGCACACAGTGAGACTACATGTGAGATTGTTTGTGAGGCTATATGTATGAATGTTCAAATAAATTTTTTTGTCAATACATAAATATTGTCAGATATTTAATGCAACAAAACTCCTAAAGGTAATTTTGACTTACTAATAGAGAAACGCTTTAAATAAGAAACTGAAATGTTCATTGTAGAATTTGGAATTGTACAAAACGTACCTTTAACCTTTGATCAAGAGAAGTCTAGCAACCGTTGGTAACCCTCTTGGGAAGTTGGTTCTACCACCGCAAGAGAGGTCAGACGTTGCCGAGGCAGAGCCGTTGACAAATTGTTTCGACATAACAAACTAAGGTCAATAAAAGCACAATCACCCGCTACTCTTGTCTCATCGCATAGTGCTCTCTCGTGTTTTCTTTCACTGGATCAGAGGTCGGAGCCATGAACAAAGGTGTCTGCGATTAAAAACTTTGGCGATCATGTCCTCCTAGTCCGTGATCAAGATAATTTTACTGTGTGTCATTCACCACCAAGGCCCATGTACGTTGAGAACATCTTATCCACGATCTAATGTTATTAACAACCAAAGTTGGGTGTAATTAATATTTGCATTAAACTCCGAAATCTTTTGTGCTGGAGTTAACCTTTCATTAATAATTATTTATATAGTTTATTTTTAGTAGCTTTTCTTGTGATATATTATTTTTGTTGTCTCTTCCCATAGAAATGCATGGGCAATGACCTAATATACCTATTAAATTTCACGTACGTCTGTACAGTCTACAGGTGGTGGTTCTACCCAAGAAATTCAATTGGGCCTTGTGCAGTCTGCCGTAAGCTGATTGCTCTGCCTTATTAACTAATTCGACTCAGTTACAATGTTTCTGGCATACCTATATGTTTCATGATATTTTTTTTCCATGTTTCTTCTCTCTCAGAAAACACCCCACTTCCTGAATTCCCTTCCTTCACCTGTCTAGTCCATCAGAATGTATTTGCGCAAGACACAATTACCTGTTTCTCCCTCTACCTCACATCCAGTCCTCACAGCCATTGTCGTCCTGCCTTCTTGAGCTCGATGAAGCTCCGCATGACGATCTGAAGTGGCAGCCACACAACGATAAGCGGTATAGCAGCATGGCAGACACAAAAACAATAAGCACTATGGGAATCGTGTCCAAGGTTGGGTGCAGTTGCCATTGAAGTGGATAGAGAATATGTGATCGTGTGGCATGACACTCGGTGATCGAAGAGAATTACATTCAGACAGGGCGGTGTTGTTGAGGAGGAGGGGTGTGCCATCAGTGCTGCCAGTGGGAGTGACGTAGGACTTCTCGTGCCCGTGCCTTATCAACGTCGACGGATTAGAGAGGAGGCGGCGGAGCGGAGGAGAGCGGGAGAGAGGCTAGTATATTTTACAATAGGAGAGGCTAGGGTTTTTGAAAGATCTAGATCCCTAGCGTTGGATTAATGATGAATTTTGATGATAGATGACAATGGTTGTTAGAACTGAACTTTTATATGAGTTTGTGAGTTTGCATGATAGGTTATGTTCCGGCATCAAGCAAGAATATCAAACTATGACATCAAACAGTTTATAACAAGTGTTGAGGATCAACATTGACAAGCTTGTAGATTGATGACATTATGGTTGACTTAATAAGTTATTAGATGAAGATGCTTGATAAAGAATAATAGTGATCAATGTATTGATGAAGGTGTCAGTAGAAATAATCAATACTTATAGTTGAAGCTAGAAACACATCATAAAAGATGATTGAATATAAATAGTTGATGGTGTTAACATGGTGATGTGTCAATAATTGAAGTAGAGATTATTGGTCGATAACATGAAGTAAAGTGACTGAAAGTGCATCTAGGCCCCTAATTATGGTTTTTAGGAATTGATGTCAATACAATTAAAGAGGACTAATATTTTCATTAAGCATGTGTGCAGTTTCTAATTGTAGTTGCATATGAGATCAAGGAAATCTAAAAGAGAAAGAAAAGAAAAGCCAACAAAGTGCAAATCTTGAAAAAGGAGTATCTACGCTCAAGAATCAAGGCTTATTGTTTTTATCTTTTATCTTGAGTCTAGGAACACCGTACTATCAAGGGGGATGCAAAAGAAATAAGTGTTGAAAGACCAAGTTGATAAGGACATCACCATGCTGGATACGCGTATATCATGGCCTTCCCCAAGTTACAAGTCATCACCAACTCGGTCGCCGTGTTTGTCTCGGATTCAACCGACACCCCTTCACGGTTTTGATGATATCTCCCACATCCGATGTCCAAACGAGGCGTTCTTTGATGCGTTGGAAAGGGGATGACGATGCTGTCATTTTGTTTCTGGTCCTAGCTCCAGAAGGGTCGTGAGTCATAATATGTGACCATGACAAGTTATTGCACCACCTATTTTGGGCCAACTTGGCCATGTATCGTGTCGGGCCTTAAGCCCATGTTGTGGGCGCCCCCCCCCCCCCTGGTCGCCCCCAACCCTAGGACGTCCCTGGTTCATATATAAACTCAGTAGCCACCGTCTTTTAGTTTGGGGTTTTGTTTAGTTCAGTTTTCTAGAGAGAAACTTGATCGAATTATTGTAACTGTGGCGACAAGTCCTTTTACAGTAATCCAGAGCCCCTGTTCTTGTTCTACACCACTGTGGCGATTAGTCCTTTTGTGTTTAGAGCTTGAACCTTTTTTGTGATTCGCTTCATCCATATTTGCAATTTTAGATTGCGTGTTTATCCTCTCTTGCTTGTGTTCTCGATTTCGCTTGTAGGAACAATCAAGTTGTGCTTGGTGTAACGGTTGCGGGGTTGGACCGTGTCTGATTCAAGCCGGGTCGTCGACGCCAAGTTCCCCAAATTCGAGTTTATCTCCTTACCTCTTAGAAGATCGGGCCATATCTACATCACAAGTGCTCAAATTCCATTCCTGAGACAAATTCTTCCTTGAAAATTCTTTTCATCGGACAATGTCCGGCTCCGTCGGACATTGTAGTCAGATTCTAGGAGGTTGCACACCCTTTTCAACTTAGCGGCGTCGGATAATGTCCGACTCAGTCGGATAATCCTGTCGGACTCCAGAATGGTGCGCAAAGTCATCAACCCAGGAAGAGTAGGACAATGTCCAATTCTAGTAGGACAATGTTAGACTCATCGGACAATGTCCGACTCTATAGGACAATGTCCGACTACCAGAAATATCCGAAGCCACCAGCCAATGCCGTCGGACTCCAGAATGTTGTGAATCTTGCCAAATAAAGAAGACTCAGACAATGTTCAACTCTATTGGACAAAGTCCAACTATCCTATGACCAGCGCAATATTCGAGCCCTTTGGAACATCCTTTTGGACTCTAGAGCCGTGCACATCAATTTATCGGACAATGTCCGACAATCTTTGTCTCCAACGGCTCTTTTCAAGACTCGGCTATAAAAGGCCACCCCGACCCCCTTTGGTTGTAGGACACTTCGACAAACAAAAACGCATTCCAAACACATCTGAGCAACAAGTTTCTCAACAAATCTGAGCCAAAAACTTATCCAAAAATCAGATTGAAAATCACCAAAAAAATAGCTTCAAAAATAAGAAAAAGAGAATTTCAGGATTCAAGTGAAGAGGGAGATCTTGAGCATGAAAATACTTCTCATATCATAGAAAGGTGCTTACAAGATCCATAGGTACAAGGCTAGGAAGCCACCCTCTTCCTCCCACTATTTGGAAGAGTAAGAGATGTCTCTCACACACCCACTACTCTCCTCTAAAATATGAAGTCCTCTCCTAGCACTTTGAATAGAGTCCTAACACAAGGCTAATGGGAAGAGAGGCACCTCTCCCACTAGCCACACCTCTACTTATATAGGCCTAAGGTCTTTAGTCCACATAACCATTCTACCCTTGACCTACATAACACACCCACTTACCACCAGGGGCATAACTGTCCATCTTTCACCTCATCGACCGAATGCCATTGGACGCTTCACGTCTTTGCTTCATTTTGAAGCAAGCTCCGTGATGGTGCCACGTGCACCACCAACCACCGCCACCGGTTTTGAGGTCCAAACCGGGAAACCGCCTTGCATGCTTCTCAAAGCATGACTTCTCGATGTCGACGTGTGTCACCTTGTCCCGCGATCCTGACCACCGGCAAGTCTCTCCTAGTCCCTGTCCATCGGGCCCCCTTGTCACTTGCACCGGCATCTCGTTCGCCTTGACTTGGTCAACACGCTATCTTCATTACCACCACGGTTTTGAGGCTCAAACGCGAAACCGTCCATGCTTCATGCCTCTCCACGTGTATGGTGTGGATCACCCTTGACTTCACCCGACATCCTGATCATCTGGCCCAAAGTTCCCTACATGTGCCTGATCCTCTCACCGTTGACCGCCAAGTCAACTCCAGTGACCTACACATCATTAGACAAGCAAACACATTTCCCATCTCCTGCAATATCACCAATATCTTCATCAACTCCGGTTAGTCATAACCATGATATGCTAACCCATGCAATCCCCGGATTCCCGCATTTCAACTCAAACACCAAATCCGCTCAAGTCAATTACTCATCACGAATCTAGCAAACCATGGCACATATCCACATGGTTTCTCAATCTCCCCCTTGATGAGTACATTGACAACACCAAATGCACAAAGATTAGATATTGAAATGTGAAGCCGAATAAGCACATCCAAATGGCCAAACCAAAAGAAAAGGTGAAAATAAGCCATCTAGCAAGTAGGGATCATGAAACCAAGAGTTGGCAAAGAAAGCGACTTAAGACGCAAAGAATGTGAAAAGCGCAAGAAAACGCTCAAGATCATGATATGCTCCCCCTCAAGTTGTGGTAGGTCTCATGTAGTGCAAAATGTATCATATGAGTTTCTTACCATTATTTGTGCATGACCCCAAGATTTTCTCCCCCTTTGGCAATGAACTCATCAAAGAGGCATAAGAACAAGCAAACATGCAATGCATGAAAATGCAAACCTAAGGAGCTTCAACAATTATGCAAACAAGCATTTAACTTTGCTAACCATAACTATAGTGCTATGAAGTGTAAAAGCAATAGCTCCCAATCATGCAAAGATCAAAAATAGATAGCAAGGCATAAACACCATGAGCTATACAAGCTAAGCAGAAAGATTGACTAGCTTAGATAGAATCAAAGTTACTTATCATGAGCAAAACTACCACCACATGTGTAAGTACTCTCATCCAGGGCAAAACAAGCACCAAGTGAATCATAAGAATCTAGCCAGTTTCAATCTCAACAAGGGCAACAAGCATTCGTAGAAAATGAGCTCTAGAAACGCTCACATATTCAACAGAGACTCAGTTGATCAAGTGATTATTGTTTATCCTCATGTGTCCTCTTATCCATGCGGAGGGTCGCATGACTGGGTACGACAAACACCCCGAGGCTTCAAGTCACAATGTTTGGATTTAGAATTATGAGTAATTCTTGATCAAATCACTTAGCAGATTTTTCAAGATTATGCACAAGATAAAAGAGCATGCCTTTGCGGCAAAAGGAACACATGTTCCCACAATATTACCTCATGAGCTAAACTTTTGCATAGCCTTGCATTTCGCAAACACAAGGTGCCAAAGTCAAGACATCCTCTAGACTAGCCTCAACGCAAGTTTCAAAAAGGATAAGAGCAATTATACACATGGTGAGCAAGTTTTAGCAAGATTAGATCATAAGGTTCACAAGAAGCTCAGTTTACCTTTAAGATTAGCAAGTTGCTCACATGAGTCTATAACAGGCCATCTAGAAAATCTAAGCATGAGAGATTACCATCACATCAACACAACTTAGCTCAAGCTCAATCATAGCAAAGAGAAATGCAAGAAAGCATAAGAATCAAAGCTCATCTACCAATGCATATATTACATATGAGATGCAAAGAGAAAATGGTAAGATACATATATACAAGTGAACACCAACTCCCCCTCAAATGATGCCATACGGATGACAAACACCAAGTTCCCCCTGAAGAAAAGCACGTCTCGAAGCATCTAGGGGCTTGGTGAGGATATCAGCTAGTTGGTTTTTGGTATCAATGTATATGAGCTCAACATCCCCCTTCTCAACATTGTCTCTCAGGAAGTGGAATCGCACATTGGTGTGTTTGACCTTACCATGTTGGACTGGGTTTTTGGCTAAGCATATGACACTGGAGTTATCACACATGAGTGGAACACCCGTAAAAGTCAACCCATAGTCTCTCATGGTAGACACAATCCATAGGATTTGTGAGCAGCAGCTACATACTCAGCCTCTGTGGTGGATTGGGTAATACTCGACTGCTTACGAGAAGACCAACAAATCAAAGAAGTACCGAAGAAATGGCAAGTACCAGAAGTGCTCTTCCTATCAATTCTACACCCAGCAAAGTTCGCATCCGAATACCCAATGAGATCAAGAGATGAAAATGCAGAGTACCAAAGACCAAACTCAAGGGTGTATTTGAGATATCTGAAGATGCGCTTGACAGCCTTGCGATGAGTCACCCTTGGGGAAGCTTGAAAATGAGCACAAAGACACACCGCAAAGTGTATGTCGGGTCTTGTTGCTGTCAGGTACAAGAGGGAGCCAATCATGCTCCTGTACTCTCTTTGATCCACCGCTTCACAGTCTTCATCGGGGTCAAGAGCCGTTGTAGTAGACATTGGTGTAGACAACGGCTTCACATTGACCATGTCGAACTTGTTCATGAGATCCTTCGTGTACTTGGCTTGATGTATGAAAGTGCCTTGCTTGCACTGCTTGATTTGAAGCCCAAGAAAGAAGGTGAGCTCTCCCATCATCGACATCTGAAATTCACTTTCCACAGCTTTCTGAAATCTGGACACAAGAGCATAAGAGGAACCACCAAAGATGATATCATCCACGTAAATCTGAACCAATAGAATGTCATTGCCATGCTTTAGAGTGAACAAGGTTTTATCAACACACCCTATGCCATACCCACGCTCTAGCAAGAAGGTCTTAAGCCTAGCATACCATGCCCTAGGTGCTTGCTTTAGCCCTTTACAAAGCCTTCTGAAGCTTGTACACACGATTTGGGTATTTATGGTGCTCAAAGCCAGGGGGTTACCTCACTTACACTTCTTCCTCTATAAAACCATTTAGGAAAGCACTTTTGACATCCATTTGATAAAGTCTAATGCCCTTGGAGGCAGCAAATGCAAGCAAGATCCTAATGGCTTCTATGCGAGCAACAGGAGCAAAGGTTTCACCATAATCTAAGCCCTCCACTTGGCTAAAACCTTGAGCAACTAGCCTAGCCTTGTTTCTCACAACCTCACCATCCTCCCCATGTTTGTTTTTGAACACCCACTTGGTTCCTATGACATTGACATTTTTGGGAGGCTCTAAAAGGGTCCAGACTTTGTTTCTCTCAAAGTTTTCCAACTCCTCATGCATGGCATTAACCCAATATTTATCAGATAGTGCGTGTCCAACATCTCGGGGTTCAAAGGTTGCAACAAAGAGAGAATTGGTAAAGCAAGCAAGATGTGCAGACCTTGACCTTGTTGTCCTCTCATAGAGATTACCGATCATTTGTTGGGGTGGATGTTGACGCTGAATGTGGTGAGGAGCCTATCTCTCAGAGTGTACCTCCCCCTCAACCATAGCTGGAGCTTGCTCAACAGCCACTGAAGTCGATGTAGAAGCTTTCGGACCCTTTGCTGGAGTAGTGGTAGCAGCAGGAACAAGCTCAGATGAGAGATGAAGTGAATCATCATCATCATCATCAAAGCCCTATAGGTCCTCTTCTACAAAGATGCTCTCCTTGTCACCTGCAGACTCAATCACATTCCTTGCACAAGAGTTTGATTCATCAAAGGTTACATCGTAGGATTCTATGATGGTGTTAGTCTCCAAATTCAAAACTCTGTAGGAATGACCATGAAGAGAGTAACCAAGAAAGATTCCATCGGAAGACCTTGACTCAAACTTATCAAGATTGCCACGCTTGAGAATAAAGTACTTGCAACCAAAGGCATGCAAATGAGAAACCGAGGGCTTTCTCCCAAAATGCAGCTCATAAGAAGTCACATTAAGAATTGAGCACAAGAAAATCCGATTGGAAACATAGCAAGCAGTGCTAATGGCCTCAGCCCAGAACTGCCTCGGAGTCCTATGCTCATCAAGCATCGTCTAGGCCATCTCCACTAAGGTTCTGTTCTTTCTTTCAACCACACCGTTCTGTTGGGGAACACGAGGTGTTGAAAACTGAAGCTCAATACCATGCTCAAGACAGAACGCATCAAAGGAGGAGTTCTTGAACTTGTTGCCATTATCACTGCGAATTGCTCGTAATGCACCAGGGAGTTCCTTGAACAACCTCAAAGCGAAGCTCCGAACGTGATGAAACACTTCATCCTTGCTCTTGAAAGTAGACCCAAGAGTAGCGGGAATAGTCGTCAACAATCACAAGAACATACCACTTCCCACCCGCCAAACAAACCCGAGAAGGACCAACAGTGTCCATATAAAGCAACTCTCCAGGGTGTTCAGTCATCACCAAATTGATTGGTGGATGAGAAGCGGCAATCATTTTCCCATTACGACAAAGAGCATAAACCAAATCCTTATCAAATTTGAGCTTAGGCAATCCTCTGATCAAACCTAGGCCACTCAAGCGACATAACAAGTCAAAGCTCATGTGACCCAGTCTCCTATGCCATTTCCAGAGCTCAGAAGAAGATTGAGCAAACAAGCACTTATGAGAACCAGGAGAACCAGCAAAATGAGCCTGAAAAACTCTGCCAATGCGAGCAATCCCACAAACTAAGGAACCACTCGAATCAAGAACACAAGAAGCATTCGACTTAAAGTGCACTTCCAAACCAACATCAAAAAGCTGAGAGATAGAGAGGAGATTGTACTTGAGATACTCAACCAAACCAACATCCTTGAGAGTGAATTTTTCATTTACCTTTACCACGCCTCTTGCCTTCACTCTCCCTCTCTTGTCATCTCCAAAGGTCACATACTCCCGCCGCTTCAGGGGAGTGAGGCTGGAGAACCACTTTGCATCTCCGGTCATATGGCGCGAACACCCAGAGTCCATCAACCATTTGTTCTCCAAGCCTCCACCTGCTGCCTATAAAGAACGAGAAGGAAAAGTCGATGGCTCAGTGCTGGGGTTAGTCAAAAGAGATTTGGGAATCCAGCACTTAACCATATGACCATTAGTAGTCATCACAGTTCTTTGCACATTGTTATTTGAACGCATAGGACGAGAGCCACGATGGGGAAAACGTGGCCTATCAAAGCGTCTCGACTCAAACCTTGGGTCGTGAGGATATAAATCATCAATGTGAAAGCCAAATCCATGCGAATGACGCTCACCACGATGGGGAAAATGTGGAGCACCAAAGCGCTGCTGCGCAAAGCCTCTGTTTCGTGAATCAAAGCGATATGAGGAATGACCCTATCCACAATAGGCACGAGAAAAAGAGTGAGGCTGAAAGTCAACAAAATCATCATAAAAAGCATCCCTAGTCAACTTAGCTTGCTTCCTCTCAATCCTCTTACGCCTATAATAGAATTCATCCAAGTGGCCCTTGCGACCATAAAACATGCAAATGTAGACACCCTTAGGATTAGGCTTGGTTTGCATTGCAGGTTTGGGTTTTGGCTTCTCTGTTTGCTTTGGGTTGAAGGAGGGTTTTTGATTGGGTGGATAGTATGTGTCGGTGGGTCCTTGTAGCTGGATCTAGGAACAAACTTACCCACATTCTCACTCTCCTTGTCACACCTCTCAAATCCCAAGCCCAAGTTATAGGTTGACCTAGAAGCACACTCCTTCACTCTTGCCAAATCACTCTCAATCTTTTCCTCACTCACTAGGGTTCTCTGGAGCCTAGAAACAAGATAGTCATTTTCCTGAACTAGGGCTTTGTTTTCTTCCCTAGTGATTACTAGCTTGTCCTTGAGGGTGACACACACTTCACACGGATGTCGAAGAACTTTCGAGCGAGTCTTATGAAGTAACTTGGACTCAAGCTCTTTGACTTTGAGGGACTGAGCTTCCAACTCATCTGTGAGCTTGGGGCACTTCTGACATGCACCCAAAAGAGTTGGTCTAGCTTTGAACTCATCAAGCTCCTTGAGGGAACTCTCAAGCTGACTGATAACTTGAGCATGCACACTCTCTCTCTGTGCAAGATCACTCATCACAACTTGACAAGACTCACCCTCTATAATCATGACATCCTTAACAAGCTTAGACCTAAGTGAAGCAGTTTCAAAATCAGCACTCTCCAACTTAGACTTAAGCTCTCTACTCTCACAAACAGCACAACAAAGCTTATCATCTTGCAAAATCAGAACATCACGCAAATGATCAAGTTCAGAAGAGAGCTCATCAAGAGTAGGAGGTACCTCACTTGTGTCGGAGTCGGATCCAGAGTCAGTGTCGTGGTCGTTCTTTGCCATGAAGCAAAGCCCGGTGAAGTCATCCTTCCTCTTGACTCGTGGGTTTTCAACCTCCTCCTCTGAGCTTGTAAGGCCTTCACTTGGTGTGAGGTCGAAATCGCTCAAGGCGACAACACAGGCGTGTGCAATGGCCTTGGCAAACTTCTTGGAGTTCTTTCCCATCTTGTAGAAGTGGTTCTTCTTCTGCTTGAAGTCTTTAGTGTTGTTGTCGTGGTATCCGGCCTTCTTCTTCTTCTTGGGACAATCAGCGATGAAGTGTCCCGGGTCACCGCACTTGAAGCAGGTTCTTAAACTACCTCCTCTTCTCTCCTTCCAATTGTTGTAGAACCTCCTAAACTTCCTTGTGAGCAAGGATAGCTCCTCGTTAGGAATGCACTCCATCTGTTCATCGGAAGCTGCAACAAGAGAAGACAAAGCAAACTCCAAGGAAGACTTGTCAAGTGAGGGGTTAGTTCCATAAGAAGCACAACTGTGATCACCCTTTTGAGAACTATTAAGCAAAGCCATGCTAGAAGCAGGAATAGCAAAATTAGGATGAGATTTCCTAGACAGTTCATGAGATTTCAGCTTGCTATATAGTTGCTCACAGTTCAGGGTATTGAATTCAGTAGTTTCTTCTAGAGCACCAATTTTAACCCCCCCCCCCCCAAACATTTTCATCAAGTGAGTACAACAGTTGCTTAGCTCTATCATTGTCATTGTACACAAGGTTACCACAAGCCCGCAAGTTTCACACAATTACCTAAAACCTACGAAAGGTGTCATCTAGTGACTCGCCAGGTTTTTGTGCAAACGTTTGGTACTATCTATTGTAAGAATCCTTACGCATAGACTTGACCTGGTTGGTACCCTCATGGTAAGTGCAGAGCTTAACCCAAACAACATGAGCAGTGTCAAGGTGTGCAATCCTATCATGTTCACTCCTACCAAGTGTAGAGAGCAGAATATTGACAGCTTTGGAGTTGTTCTCATACCTGACTAACTCACCTGCAGAAGCAGTGTTCAGGTCTTGTGGTATAGCATACTCCTGATCAACAATCTCCCAAATTACACTTCCTTGACTTAGCAGATACACCTTGGTCTGTGACTTCCAGTAGGGGAAGTCCTCTCCATCGAACATCCATAGCTTGACAGCATGCTTCTCCATGTCGCCTTCGGATCACAAAGCCGGTGAAGATCAAGTAGTGATCAAACCGGCTCTGATACCAATTGAAGGACTGAGAAGGCGACCAGAGGGGGGGGGGGGTGAATGGGAGCCAATCAAAATTCTCTAAGAGAACTTGGCCTATATCCCCAAAACAACTCAAGCCAACCTCCGAACTGATCACCAGGACTACACACACCAACTAGTGGTGTACTAGCCCTAGGAGTGATCAACCATAGCAAGAAACACAATGAAAACAAAAAGGAAACATCAGAGACTTGAGATAGTCAAAAACCTCACAAACTGTACCTTACTGAACCAACACCGGCAGTGCCGATCAGGACCATCGGTAGTGCTGGTGCGGGTTTCTAAGACCCACTACCAGTGCCGGTCCTGGTCGTCGGCAGTGCCAATCAACCCCGACAGAGCGACAGAAACTTTGAGGAATTTGGCAAATCTTCTCCAAAACCTAACCAAACAAACTCCAAATGATCTGATTTTTGGACCAGTGAATCCTCATCACATCACAACCCTAATCCTAGAAAATCATCTCAATTGGCTCAAGGAATCATCACGAATTTTAGATTTTGTGCCAAGAACACCAAAAAGGGGAAACTTGAGAAATCCTTCAAATCGAAGGTGCTAGAGCTAATGATTCGGTCAAGGATCCATAGAGGATTGTTCTAGCTCATCCTAGCAACAAGTTTCTCAAGAAATCCGAGCCAAAAACTCGTCCAATAATCAGATCGAAAATCACCACAAAAATAGCTCCGAAAATAAGAACAAGAGAATTTCGGGATTCAAGTGAAGAGGGAGATCTTGAGCACAAAAATACTTCTCATATCATAGAAAGGTGCTTACAAGATCCATAGGTACGAGGCTAGGAAGCCACCCTCTTCCTCCCAGTATTTGGAAGAGCAAGAGATGTCTCTCACACACCCACTACTCTCCTCTAAAACATGAAGTCCTCTCCTAGCACTTTGAATAGAGTCCTAACACAAGGCTAATGGGAACAGAGGCACCTCTCCAACTAGCCACACCTCTCCTTATATAGGTCTAAGGTCTATTGTCCACATGACCATTCTACCCTTGACCTATATAACACACCCACCTACCACCGGGGGCATAACTGTCCATCTTTCACCTCATCGCCCCAATACCATCGGACGCTTCACGTCTTTGCTTCATCTTGAAACAAGCTCCGTGATGGTGCCACGTGCACCACCAACCACCGCCACCGGTTTTGAGGCCTAAACTGGGAAATCGCTTTGCACGCTTCTCAAATCATGACTTCTCGATGTTGACGCATGTCACCTTGTCCAGCGATCCTAACCATCGGCAAGTCTCTCCCAGTCCCTGTCCATCGGGCCCCCTTGTCACTTGCACTGGCATCCCGTTCACCTTGACTTGGTCAACACGCCGTCTTCATCACCACCACGGTTTTGAGGCTCAACCGCAAAACCGTCCATGCTTCTTGCCTCTCCATGTGTACGGTGTGGATCACCCTTGACTTCACCCTGCATCCCGATCGTCTGGCCCCAAGTCCCCTACTTGTGCTAGATCCTCTCGCCATTGACCGCCAAGTCGACTCCAGTGACCTACACATCATGAGACAAGCAAACACATTTCCCATCTCCTTTATTATCACCAATATCTCCACCAACTCCGGTTAGTCATAACCATGATATGCAAACCCATGCAATCCCCGGATTCCCGCATTTCAACTCAAACACCAAATCCGCTCAAGTCAATTAGTCATCACAAATATAGCAAACCATGGCACATATCCACATGGTTTCTCAAGTACCACAATAAAGACAAGAAGTACAAGAACCATAGAAGAGGTGAACCTCACATTGGGCAAGAATGGAATTCCGATGACTCATCCTACTCATCATTTTCCTCCTTCGAATCCGACTCGGATGACGGAGGCATTGCTACAAATGCCATTGGCGTTACGCCCACCAACACTTCTCTATTTGGGAGCTTGAGTGATGATGATGATGATGATAATGATGATAACAATAGTCACAAGTGCATCATGGCCAGAGGATCAAATGTATTAAAATCTAAACATAAGTGTTCCCCTGATGCTAGTAGTAGTGATGATGATGATGTTAATGCTCCTTTTCCTAAAATGCTTGAATTTATGCAATTGCTTGAAAAACAAAAGGAAGAAAATGATAGACAAGAGGAGCTTGTTGAAAAACAAGAAGACTTGCTTACTCTTGAAAAGAAAAGAAACCTTGAACTAGAGAAAGTCCTAGAAGATGAGAGGAAGAAAAATAATGATTTAATCAAGTCTCTCAATGAATCTAATACCTCATGTGAAAGTATTAAAAGCACAAAAGATTTACTTCAGGAGAAATATGAGGACTTGGAAAAGAATCATAAGTCTCTTGAAGAGCAATATATTATAGTTTCAACCTTCACATCCTCAACAAATAACTCCTCTCATGCCTCTACTAGCAAAGGATGTGATAGGTGTTATAATATTGATATTGATGCTTGCGCTACTAATGTCAAATTGATTGATGATTTGAACAAGCAAGTGAAGGCAGTTGAAAGCAAAATGCAACATGAGAAAAATGTTGTTGATGATGAGAAAGCAAAGTATGCAAGAGGTGCATACTCATACAAAAGGCACCCCAATGTCATGGATGGCATTGAATATGTTGAGAGTGCCTAATAACTCTTGTGCACTCTTTCATGACTTTGATGCTTCATATGTGCTCATGAGAAACATGCATGGTCGTGTGTTTGCCAAATATGTTGGACCAGGCAACAAGCGGCCAAAGATTTGTGTGTGGGTGCCCAAAGTGCTTGTGACTAATGTGAAAGGACCCAAGAAAATTTATGTACCTAAAAACAAAGCTTAACTTGTTTTGTAGGACTATATCTCCGGAGGGTCAAGTTGGGTGACTGATAGTGGATGCACCAATCATATGACCGGAGACAAAAAGATGTTCAAGTCATTTGAGCCAAGTCACAACAACAATGAGTATATTACATTTGGTGACAATGGAACGGGACAAATACTAGGTTATGGTAAAGTTCCTCTTCCCCATTCGTATTCACTTTCTAAGGTTATGCTTGTGGATCACGTTGACTTCAATCTATTGTCCATTTTGCAATTTTGTAAAATGGGCTATGATTGCTTGTTCAATGAATATGGTGTGACCGTCTATAAGAGGAGTGAAGGCTCGGTTGCTTTTAAGGGTGTGCTTAAAGGAAAGCTTTATGTTGTGGACTTCTCCACGGATGAAGCTAGACTTGGTACATGCTTATTAGCAAAGTCCAACATGGGGTGCTTGTGGCATAGAAGGCTAGCCCATGTTGGTATGAGAAATCTTCACAAACTCCAAAAGGGTGGCCACATCATAGGACTAACCGATGTGTGCTTTGGGAAAGATAGAATTTGTAGTGCATGTCAAGCGGGAAAGCAAGTTGGAGCGTTACACCCCTACAAGAACATGATGACAACGACAAGACCATTGGAGATGTTGCACATGGACCTCTTCGACCCCATCTCCTATATAAGCATTGGTGGTAGCAAATATGGTCTTGTAATTGTTGATGATTTTTCTCGTTTCACGTAGGTATTCTTTTTGCATGATAAAGGTGAAGTGAAATATATGCTCAAGACGTTCATGAAAAGAGCACAAAATAAATATGAAGTCAAGATGAAGATGTTGGGAATCATGAGCAAGCATCAAGTGATGATTCTCAAAGACATGATCAAGAGGTTGAAAAAGATGGTGGTCAAGAAAGTTCACATCCACCATACCCAAGAGAGCATCAAAGCGTACAACGTGATCACCCCATTGAAAAAATTCTTGGTGACATTGACAAAGGGGTAATCACTAGATCTCGAGTTAGTAATTTTTGTGAACATTACTCTTTTGTCTCTTCTATGGAGCCATTTAGGGTAGAACAAGCACTTGAGGATTCGGATTAGGTGATGACCATGCAAGAAGAATTGAACACTTCACAAGAAATGAAGTGTGGACATTAGAGGAAAGACCAAAAAACAAAAATGTTGTGGGAAACAAATGGGTGTTCCGCAACAAACAAAATAAAGATGGTATTATTGTGACAAGAAACAAGGCAAGGCTCGTGGCAAAGGGGTATTCACAAGTAGAAGGTTTGGATTTTGATGAAACTTAAGCCCCTGTAGCAAGACTTGAATCAATTAGAATATTACTTGCTTTTGCTACTCACCATGATTTTAAGCTATACCAAATGGATGTGAAAAGTGCATTCCTAAATGGTCCAATGAAGGAAGAGGTGTTGTGGAGCAACCACTGGGTTTTGAAGACCCTAAATTTCCTAACACTGTTTTTAAACTCCATAAGGCGCTCTATGAACTTAAGCAAGCTCCAAGAGCATGGTATGAATGCCTTAGGGATTTTCTTATTAAAAAGTGTTTTGTCATTGGCAAGGCCGATACAACCCTCTTCACTAAGCGTTTTGGAAATAATATTTTTGTGTGCCAAATATATGCCGATGACATAATATTTAGCTCTACTAACCAAACCTTTTGTGAGTTTAGCAAGATAAAGACCAAGAGGTTTGAGATGTCCATGATGGAAGAATTGACATTCTTTGTAGGCTTCCAAGTGAAGCAACTCGAGGAGGGCACCTTCACATGTTAAGCCAAGTACACACGAGACTTATTGAAGAAGTTTGACATGGACAAGGCCAAGCCCATCAAAACTCCCATGCCAACAAATGGCCACCTCGACCTCAACAAAAAGAACAAGCACGTCGATCAAAAGGTGTATTGCTCCATGATAGGCTTGTTGCTTTATCTTTGTGCATGGAGGCCCGATATCATGCTTAGTGTGTGTGTGCATGTTTTCAAGCCGCTCCTATGGAGTGTCACATGATGGCAGTTAAAAGAATCTTAAGATATTTGGTTCACACACCCAACCTAGGGCTTTGGTACCCCAAGGGTTCGAAGTTCAACCTATTAGGCTATTCTGATGCGGATTATGCTGGGGATAAGGTGGCTAGCAAGAGCACTTCTGGGGCATGCCAATTCTTGGGTAGGTCCCTAGTATCATGGTCATCCAAGAAACAAAATTCTATTGCTCTATCCACAACCGAAGTGGAGTATGTTGTAGCCGGTAGTTGTTGTGCACAACTACTTTGGATGAGACAAACTCTAAGGGACTACGGTTACAAGTTGAATCTTGTTCCTCTCCTATGTGACAATGAGAGTGCAATAAAGCTTGCTTACAACCCCGTTCAGCACTCGCGCACAAATCATATAGATATCCACCATCGCTTTTTGAGAGATCATTCTATCAAGGGTGATGTCGAAGTTAGTCTTGTGAGAACCGAAGATCAATTAGCCGATATATTCACCAAGCCACTAGAAGAAAAGCATTTTTGCTATCTTAGGAGTGAACTTACTTGATTCTAGCAATGTGGTTTGAAAGCTTTTGGTAATCTTTTTTAAAAATGAAAAATATTGCAAAATATTGACTATTTTATTTTTTGAAAATTATTTGGTTCTTGATCATTGGATCATGTTGATGTGGATGTAATAATTGTTGGAATGATTCATTGTGGCTAGTTGCATCCACTAAAACCTTTTTTTAAAAAAATTGAACATGTTCTTGAGATCAATAAGAGAACTATGGATTCCTAAACTTTGCTAAAGGAGGAGATATCAAGGGTCAGAAATTTCTGCCAAAGGAGGCAAGTCAGCTTTTACCGGAGTCGAACAAAATCCGACCTAATCGAATAATGTTCGATTATGGAACCTAGTCGAACAATTACCGACCCAGTCGGACATTTTTCGAGTAAAGAAATTTTCACCCATACCAGGGCCCGAGCCTACCCTTTCATTTTCAACCCTTTCATAATCTCAAACTCTCTCTCTCTCTCCTCTCAAACCGGCGGCCAAGGAGCACCAGCAGCCATCTCCCTCTTCCACCGGCAAGAAGATCAAGTTTTAGGGGGAGAAGACTCTCTTCATCAGATAAAGTCCGAGTACCTCCATTGTTGCAAGGTTTTTTCCTTGTTTCTCTTCTCCCTCCTATGGTTAGGGTTTGACTTTGCAATGCTAGGTTACTCCTTTATGCCCTCTCCATTGTAGTTCATGGAGATACTTCCTAGGATGCTATAGATGCTTTGTGTGCAATATGGCTAGGAGTTATGGTCAGATTTGAGAAAGCCTAAACTTTTGTGAAAATTTTGGGGGAGTCGGACAATGTTCGAGTCAGTCAGACAATGTCCGACGTTGGATAATATCCGACTCAATCGGATAATGTCTGACTCCGCCCACATTTTTTCCAAAAGTTTCTATTTTCTCTCTTATGACCAGGTTGTCTTCAAAAATTCAATCTCTCATTCTACCACTCTATCTCCTTTGTCAGGATGTCTGGCACTTGGTCTCAGGGGGGAGAAGCAATCCAAGTATGTGGATGATGCCGGAGGTAGCAAATCCAAAAGAAGGAAGCCTCACACCGTGATCTTAGATATGCTGAGCATCATGCGCAATGTGATTATTGCTCCTAATGTAGAAAGAGAGCTTGTTAACTATGTGAAGGCTATTAAAGAGGCAAGTCGTGAGGCAAGGGAAATCAACTACTATGTAGCTGAGAAGGAGGCCATTGATCCTAGGTTTTGGTCTCACTTTCACACAGATTGATACATGTGTGCCTACAAGAGCAAGAAGCATCCCACTATTGCCATAAAATACATTGACTGGGAGTACATGGAACATAAGAAAAATCCAGTGTTCAAGGAAATCATTGAAGCTTGTGAGTTCCATGGAATCAAGGACATTATGGGTTTCAGGTACATTTGGAATCAAGAGATTGTGTCACAGTTTTACTCCACTGTGTATTTTGATGAACGGGCAAAGAAGTTGACTTGGATGACAGAAGATGAGAGGTATTCTTGCACTCTATCTTGCTTCGCTACTTTGCTTGGTATAAGGGATTCCTGTGATGAACCAAAGCGTATTCATGATGGACGCACAATGCTCCCCTCCAAAATGAAGGAGGTGGCTGCTGGTCCGGCACAAGGGAGAAAGGAGGTGGCGTCCTAGGTAGGAAAAGAGGAGGGGGTGGTTTGCCAGCTTGGGCTGGGCCGAGAAAAGAGGAAGGAGACGGGGAAAGTGGGGCTGAGCCTGCTACCTGAGAGAGAAGAAGAAGGAGATCAAGTGGGTTTCGGCCTAGGGAGAAAAATGAAGGGATATGTTTTTAAATGAATGTCGGAGTTTTAAATTGGAGTATGAACACTCAAGGTGAATCAAGGCAAAGACGAAACAATCATACACTTAGACAAGGTTTATTTTACTCATTCAAAACTTTTTATTAATCTATTTCTCTTGTTTAATTATTTTGTGAGGTTTTGTTTAAAAGAGGAATTTAAAATCATGAGATCATATTAAAATTTAATTTTGTAGTGATTTATTTAATTAATTTAGTATTTGAAATTTTGGGATATTACAGATCTACCCAACGTGTGAAAGAAGTTGAGGCCAGGTGTGGGATTTATTCAACGGGAGAGGGGATTCCTGAACAAGATTGAGGGGATTCGAAGCACACAAGATAGCCTAATTATTCAACTGCCTGATACAGACTTGACACCGAGGGTACGTTCACACTCAAGTGAGACATCACGGAGCAGGCTTCGCCAAGGGCTGAGAGAGGAGCTTCCACACAAGATAGGCCTTCAGCAGTAGGTAGGCGGTGACAACCCAAACCAGAACATCCAGACTTAAGGTCATGGTGGCTGCAGGTTGATACACGCCGCAGTCTGATGACGGCTTGGAATGATGAGTTGAAGTCTGAATGGGGAAGAGTGGTTGGTGTTTCTGGTTGCTGGTGGAGGTGTGGCAATGGTGGTGCTCTTTTAAGATCGATCATGATGTGCGGTGTGATTTCAGGGGAAGTGGTGATTCTAACAAGGACGGCATGTGTGCGGGCGCACAATGGAGTGGGGCGAGGGGTTGAGGCTGTGCGAGATGGAAATTTGTCCCTTGGTGAGGTGATGGATGCAACAGGATTACTGGCAATGGTGGATGGCAGGGAGTCTAGCTCGTGGCTTGGTAGACTAGGTATAGTGGAGGTGGTGCCAATGGAGGAAGCACTCCGATTCCAGGAAAGGCAGAGTTCACGGGAGGCGGGGAAGACGAGTGAGCTGGGATGGGAGAGGGTGACTAGGCTGGGGAGAACCATGGGCTCGATAGTAGGTGGACTGGCGAATGGATGTGGGCTGTGTTCAAACGGGGTGGAGTGCTGTGTTTTTTTTGTATTTGGTTGGGATAAAATATTTGGTAAGTAGGGAGGATCCACCCTACTTAAAAGATTTTTGCTGGGGGTCAAGAAATTTAGTAGGGTACTGCCCTACTTATGAATCTTGTCTAGTGTGGTAGGCTGATGAATCTCAAAGTTCGGTTACATCTGCATACATCTACATGGCTAATTTCTTGGTAGAATATTTGGTATAGGGTCTGGTAGGTGTTGGTGGTTCCTATGTACCCATTTTATATGTCAATAACCATCAACATCATACCATATTCTCATCATAATCATGTATTTTACCTCTAACATTGACGATTTCCATATGTAGTGTCCTTTTAGTGCTTTATTGCAGAAACAAGTGAAAAGACGACAAAATGACTCTTATATGAGAAGTACCGACATGAAGCCCGATTCGCCATACAAGAAGAGCTTCCCACTAGACCATGAAGCTTACAAGACACACCTGGACGTCCATGAGGTCCAATGTGCAAGCCCAAGGTCGTGGCCCAATGCCTGAGGATTTCTAGAAGGTTTATCCGGAAGGAAAGTTCAATTCGCGGATTCTAGAAACAGCACTGTATTGTCACGCGATTTCGGAGCCAAAGAAGTGGTCAAATGGGAAACCTCAGAATACCAACGTTGAAGATCCCGTTGAGAGCTTTCAGAAACATATATTATTTACATTTATTGGACTACGGAGCTAGGAGATATGGGCCCCATAAGGCAGGCTGCATAGAGGAATCTGAATCAGGACAGATATTTTGGTATTACCATTTTATGTATCTAAACTTCCAAATCTCAGAATCCAAATAATACCAAAGTTGTAGATCTTTTAGAGGGCTACGTGATAGAGTCCGGGTTTGCCACATTTGGACTCTAGAAGAACCAATTATGATTAATGTAAGTCGGCGCATTATATGGAAGGTACAATACAGACTTGGATTCAATCTCTATGAGCTAAACTTGGAGGCCAAGCAAGGGAGGACATGACCAGAGGCTATATAATCACCCATATGATGTCTGACACAAGACAATAGGGGGGAATTAGGCTATAGGAACCGCTGCACATCGCTAGGAGGCCGCTGGAGTTGAAGAGCCACCAAATTGAAGAGATGTAGTCTAGTCGGGTAGGGACCCTGCGTGGTGCACTAAACCGGAGCTAGGAGAAGTAGAGCCATGTACCTTAGGAGTCGTCAATGATACATCATGGCTGCGCCGATCGGTGCACCAGTTGTGCTGATCGGCGCGTCCCTGACGGTGATGAATATCGGTACAATTATCTATTCATGTTATCTATCTTCATTCTATCCCTGGCTGTAATTTGTGTTCGTTTGGATTGATTGATCTTACATGCGCTTATTTAATTACTTAGAGGTACATCTAAGTATTTAGATGCTTTCTTAATCATGATGATTAGGCTAGTATCTGGATCTTGCATGAATCATCATTGCTTGATGATGCTAGGGTGTGGTTTAGTTGTGACAGAGCTAAGCTTGCTGAACACTTTTAGATAGTCAAGTAGGGTTAAGATACTCGTGTGATTAAGGGTTTTCTCTCAACACTTTTAGATAGTCAAGCTGGGTGGTCTTGCTCATCTTCAATGTTTACCGATTGTTTAAAGTGCCGAGTAAGCTATGATTAAGATGATAATGACTACTGCTTCAGTGCCGGTCGGCACACCAATTGCACCGATCGGAACAACCTTTCTCTGACCGCTAGACGCATATAGGCTAACTCCAGGAGATACTCCTTGGTCGATGTGTATGCTCCTACTCCCCAAGCTTTGGATCAGGCACACTTTGGCTCAGGTAGGACTTCGCGCCAAATGACACACCAGTTGAGCCGATCGGCGCAACCTCCAATTTCCATCTTCTTTTCATGCTCACGTATGTGCAATATGTACTTCATGATAGGATTGATTTGCTAGATGAAATAGTAAACTCTAAACTCTAAACCGTGGAATACTCTAAGGGAAAAAGTGCTATAATGTACACTGTCCTCTTACGGTATATAAGTGGGTGCGTAGTAACGACCAACAAGCATCTTTTTCTGGCGCCGTTGCCGGGAATCGGCAACTCAAACCTATTTAGGGGGATCTATCTAGTTTATCAAATTAATCCTTTATCTTTTTATTGCACATATCCTGTTTTTCTTTATTTGTGAGTCCATTGAAAATCAGGAACAAAGCTAGACACACAACCTCGACTGGAGCATGGCGACATAGCTACTTGCGTCGATCGGCGCAACCATGCGCCGATCGGCGCCGCATCGATGCCGATGCCGATGACCTCGCTCTTCGTCGACTCTGTTGCTCTGTAGCAGTAGGTGTTGACTCTGTTAGTAGCCTATCATCTTCTATGGAGTCCATGTCCATGCAAGACTTGCTTGTGACGATCGGCGCAACGCCCATACCGATGGACACCTCGCCACTTCATGAAAAGGGAGGTACGCTTCTTGTGTCAATATTTTTTTTAACTAATGCTTTGAAAGGATTCCATCTTTTTCACAAAAACAAATAATGGGAGAAAAGAATCATGAAGATTAAGAATTTCAATTGCAAAGAATGAAGACACGATGAATACATTCTTGATCATGAGTAGATATGCTGTCCACTGACCAAAAGATGGTGTACGAAATTCTACAGAGGATTGAAAGACCTACAAATTTGATATTGTGGAAGAGCATCAAGTCTAGTTTCCAACGGTTTAAACCTCACATCGTTTGGAGTTTACTACAAGGATTTATGGCTAGAACAAGAGACATTTAAGAGGCTTCCTTTTGGTGATTAACACAGATTCAAATTGTTCCAAACACAGAGTTTGAATATTTGGAAAGTTTGAATTCAATTCGGATTCATCGCGAGACAGTCTGACATACCTTTAGAAAAAGGCCATATCTCCCTCATATGGAGTCCGATTGGGACGCATGAGCACTGTTTGGAAAGATAATTTGATGCCCGATGCAATGGCACAGTTTTCAGCCTCTAATTCCTTGTGGCCGTGGCGCAATATCCGAAACAAGACGTTGGTTTAGAGAAGCAACAACAGATTTCTTTGGATTTCTTCACCGTCGACTTGATGGATCATTGGACAAGAATTGAGAAGTTGCATCCACTCTACATCATCAATACTTGCTGGTGCAGAAAAGATCAAGATTCACATGTCAAAGGACAAGCCGACATATGCTCCAATGCTTAAAAGACGAAGTCATCAAAATTCTCCGGAAAATAAAGCTAGAAGCTGAAATCATTGGTAATTTTGTATACTTCCTTTACTGACCATTGGATAAAAATTTTATATCTGAATAGAGATTCAAGTCTTCTTTCCAACGCAATAAACGATACTAGATTTGGATTTTTCTACAAGGATTTATGAGCACATCATTGGACGCTGTGTAATCTGTCAACAGCACATAGCCCTGGAGGGAAAACATCATAAATCCCACATACCGTGTCCGTTTGAAGTATATGAGCACTCGTTGGAAAGATAATTTTGCAACCTACAAGATGGTATAGGTCTTTGGTATTGTTCTATCCTTTTGGTAAGGCAAAATTCAGAGAGAAGAGGATCTTTAGATTATCAATGACAAAATTGGAGATGAAGATGACAACAAGGATAGCTCGAGCGATTCTCCTACAAGCAAATGATTAAAAGTTGAACAAGATTGAAGACTCCAGAGCATTATATCACATACACACATTAAGCATTATGCAACACAATGAAGACGGGCAATGAGCGAACCATGATGAAGATTGCATAAGTACAAGCTACATGGAAATCTTTGGATCTTACACCAAGATCATGGCTTCGCGACAACAAGGTATGTAAGAAGTCTAGCTACATGACTCTAATTGAAGCGCTTTTCGGGAGGCAACCCATGTTTTTGTGTTTCTCTTTGCTTTGTTTGGATTGACTAGTGCTACTAGGAGGGCAACCTAGAATTTTTGCATCATGAGAATAACCCAACTCAATTGATTTACTTGTGGTAAATTAGTTCTAGACTAACTTTTTATTTTTAGACCTCCGCCACCATCATTTTGTATTTTGTTTGCGAAAAAAATCCACTGCATGCATATTCGTGAGTACTTGCTTTGTTTTTGTTTTTATTTTTGCATGATATTTTTGCCTGCATGCATTTAACCATCTAACTTCAGCCCATCTAAGCCTCCCACCCTTCATTTTCCATCAAATTCTATAGCCAATTCCAAATGCACCGATCGGCACATATCCATAACGATCGGCACAACACCCAAATGCTATTCCAAGCATTCCTTCACTGCCTCCTAACATGTTTTTGTTTTGATTCACCCAAACCTCTAACTTTGCATGTTCATATCCACCTTCCCACTCATAGTAGCTTGGTTTCAACTTGATAATTAGCACTTAATTGGCTTGTGCACAATATCCTTAGCAAATTTAGGTGTAAACGTGGTGTTTATCCTTATTTGTTGAACAACATTGGATAGTTCATTTGCCTTGCTCTGTTTTGCATCATTTGCATTGGTTGGTTGCTAATCTTTTTCATTGCGCTATCTCTCTAGTTCAACGGGGTTTTGCAATAGCTAAGTCACATAAACATAGTGTTTAGACTTTGGTTATTAACAAATTTCGTTTAGATTGCCACCAATCTAGTTGTAAGCATGTTGCTTAGAGCTAGGTGTAAACATTGTTCTTGTTTAGCTTCCACACCGCTAACCTTCGTTGCTAACATGCTCGTTTGCTTTGCTTCAAGACTAAATGATGAAAGCATTTTGATCCTAGAATTGTGTACTTGACACATTCATTTAGCAATTTTATGTGAATGTGGTGTTTAGATTAAATTGTGGAACAACATTGATTATAGTCTTGTTTCTTTGCTAACATTGTGATACTAACTCCATGCATCCACACTTGTGCACACAAGTACACCCATTAGAATTTAGTTTTCTTTTTGCTACTAGAATTAAAATGCCACAAGTTGAACTTTTGAGGTTGTTGCTAGATGGTAGATATTGTTCTATCCCCGACCATTATATCGGGGTAGTATGTACATTTCAATGTTTTGCAGGAATGAAAGAAGTACTCTTGAACGAGGACAGTCGAAGGAAACAAGGTGACAATAGCCGCATATACAAGAGGGAGCATTGGGACAGCACATCAAGGCTAGAGATGGAGGTGATGAGAGGCACAACCGTCTGTGCCGATCGGCGCATCCTCGTGCCGATCGGCACAACCTCGCTGCCCCTACAATCGCCCTTCTCTCGTGCAATCCAGCAAGATTTTAAGCATGGGGGAGGCACAAGCTGAGCTTCAATCGATTAAAATGCGGTAACATCCCTTTGATTCTTCACTTCTCCTAATCTTATTTTCTTCTCAAACCTGTACTTGCTATCTGCTTTCAACTTGGGAATTTGCTCTCTTTTTCTTTTTGTGATATCCTTTTCGTTTTGTTCATGCGAAAGGTTATTTGTAATTTGTCACTTAGAACATAGAATGGACAATGACATATCCCTAATAGCTACCTTAGGGTGACCAAATATCATTAATTTATCTAGGGGAACTTGTCTGTATCATCATCATTGTCTTATAATGCTTTCACGATGAATAAATACATAACTATGATGAGGATCTTTGCTAGAGATATGATGAAAGTTGCTATTGTTATTGGAACTTGCATGATTCATTGCATATAATTATTCACCGCTTAATTTTCAATTAAGCACCAATTCTATGAACTCTATTTGTTCATAGATGTTTTGATAAAGACCCTATATGGTTGAATTGTTCTTCATGACAATATGCTTTGCTCTCTAAGAAGAAAACTCCAACATAACTAGTCAACTTAATAATTTTTGGAAAACTGTTACATGTGGTCTCTAACCCTTGCAAATTTTGCTCTCTTGTATTGATGATACCTACCAAAGCCAAATTTGCTACACTTATATGATAAACCTGTAGATTGCAACATGTAATTTGGTGAGTCGTTTCAAGTTTGTGTTCTTTTGGTATGAGACTTAGAAGTTGGCCATTTTGTTTGCGTAACTAACACTTGTTTGCTAGCCTCTTCATATTTAGCAATGCTCAGTGAATATTCCCACCTGTAAACCCATATTTCTTTTGGTGATGTCCTCTCCTTGTCCACAACCTATGATATGAGTTTCTCATCGAGCCATTGCACTATTTATTTGGTTTTATGCACAAATTATCAAGACCTCTTGCTAAAGACGATGATTTTCATCAATAAACACCTCTGAAGACTCTCTGAAATGCAAAGCATCAATAGAAGGAGAAGACAAGGCAGAATCTAATGTGTCACAGGTGTCGTGCCGATTGGCGCAAGGAATAAAAAGCACTCTATTATCTCCAGAAATTAATTATATGTGTTCCAGATGGTTGAAGAGAAGAAATAAAGGATTTAGCTAGTGCTTATCTTTTGTCACTCCCTTTGCTCGAGGACGAGCAACGTTTAAGCATGGGGGGATGGATGTCATTCATCATTCTGAAGCACTAGCTAATGGACTTCAAATATTGTTGAAGGAAGATCAAGGATGTTTCAAGTTATATCAAGTTGCAAGAGAGGAATTCACAAGATTTGTGCATAAACCATTATTCTTCAAGTAAGTGCATTCAAATTGACTGAAACTCTATCACTCCAACCATGTGCAATCCGATTTCGAGAACTTCATTTATGTCTTGAGATCATTCTTTGCGTTTTGCACATGTCCACCTTTCAAAAGCGTGTGTTTTTCCTCTTCTTCATAATGTTTTCCAATGGCCTTTTTGACAAGTCTTTGTAAAACCAATTAGAACTATCTCTTGATTTGACAATACTCTGAGTTACATTATTGCTAGTTGTTTTCCTACCAAGCTACACATAAAGCTTCCACCAAATATTTGTAGATAGGATAACTTCTAGTTGTTTGGCTTGTGAGATTTGTAAAATGAGTGTTGCCTTGATTCTTTGCAAGAGAGCGTTTTTGTTTGGATAAATGAGACTAAATTTTTGGAAAAACTTTATCATTTAAGGCCTAGTTTGAGGAGCAATCTGATTTGAGAGTTAAAGCTACTTTATTTGATCATTATGGTCGGATCTTAGTCATTTTCTATTCCCCACTAGTATCTTTGAGTAGTAGAATTGATGCAACATAAAACTTTTTATGCTACACTTTTAAAGCGGGTTAGATATGCATGTGCCTTGATGAATGTGAGTGAAGATAATATGATTGCAACGCTGATCTCTCCTTGAGGGTGATTTATTTGCTCGAGGATGAGCAAAGGTTTAAGCATGGGGGAACTATTGGTGGTTCCTATGTACCAGTTTTATATGCCAACATTGTACCATATTCTCATCATAATCATATGTTTTACCTCTAATACTGACGATTTCCATATATAGTGTCATTTTAGTGTTTTATTGCAGAAACGGGTAAAAAGACGACAAAATGACTCTTATATGAGAAGTACCGACATGAAGCCCGACTCGCCATACAAGGAGGGCTTCCCACTAGCCCATGAAGCTTACAAGACACGCCTGGATGTCCATGAGGTCCAATGTGCAAGCCCAATGTCGTGGCCCAATGCCTAAGGATTTCTAGAAGCCTAAGGATTTCTAGAAGGTTTATCCGGAAGGAAAGTTCAATTCGCGGAGTTCAGAAACAGCACTGTATTATCACGCAATTTTGAAGCCCAAGACGTGACCAAATAGGAAACCTCAGAATACCAAAGTTGAAGATCTCATCGAGGGCTTTCTGAAACATATATTATTTACATTTATTTCTCTCTAGAGCTAGGAGATATGGGCCCTACAAGGCAGGCTGCACAGAGGAATTCGAATCAGAACAGATATTTTGCTATCATAATTTTGGGTATTTAAAATTCTGAATCTGAGGATCCAAATAATACTAAAGTTGTAGATCTTTGTGAGGGCTATGCGATAGAGTCTGGATTTGCCTCATTTGGACTCCAGAAGCATCAGGTATGATTAAAGTAAGTCGGTGTAGTTTATGGAAGGTATGAAACCGAAATCTCTATGAGCTAAACTAGGAGGCCAAGCAAGGGAGGACATGACCAGAGGCTATATAATCACCCATATAACGTCCGACACGAGACAACATGAGAGAATTAGGCTATAGGAGTCGCTGCACATTGCCAGGAGGCTGCCGGAGTTGAAGAGCCACCAAATTGAAGAGATTTAGTCTAGTTGGGTAGGGAGCCTGCGTGGTGCACTACACCGGAGCTAGGAGAAGTAGAGCCATGTACCTTAGGAGTCGTCAATGATGCATCATGGCTGCGCCGATCGACGTACCAGTTGTGCCGATCGGCGCGTCCCTGACAGTGATGAATATCGGTACAATTATCAATTCATGTTATCTATCTTGATTCTATCCTTGGCTGCAATTTTTGTTTGTCTGGATTGATTGATCTTACATGCGCTTATTTAATTGCTTAGAGGTACATCTAAGTGTTTAGATGCTCACTTAATCGTGGTGATTAGGCCAGTATCTGGATCTTGTATGAATCATGATTGCTTGATGATGTTAGGGTGTGGTTTAGTTGTGATAGAGCTAAGCTTGCTCAACACGTTTAGATAGTCAAGTAGGGTTAAGATACTCGTGTGATTAAGGGTTTCCTCTCGGCAGCGATAAATCGAGAGCCGCTCGGAAAGCTGGGTGGTCTTGCTCATCTTCAATGTTTACCGATTGTTTAAAGTGCCGAGTAAGCTAGGATTAAGATGATAATGACTACTGCTTCAGTGCCGGTCGGCACACCAATTGCACCGATCGGCACAACCTTTCTCTGACCGCTAGATGCATATAGGCTAACTCCAGGTGATACTCCTTGGTCGATGTGTATGCTCCTACTCCCCAAGCTTTGGATCAGGCACACTTTGGCTCAGGTAAGACTTCGCGCTGATCCGCGCACTAGTTGAGCCGATCGGCGCAACCTCCAATTTCCATCTTCTTTTCATGCTCACGTATGAAAAATATGTACTTCATGATAGGATTGATTTTCTAGACGAAATAGTAAACTCTAAACACGGTTCTCTTCTGATCCCTGTGGATTCGATTAAACCTTGGAATAATTTAAGGGAAAAAGTGCTACAATGTACACCATCCTCTTGGGGTATATAAGTGGGTGGGTAGTAACGACCAACAGTAGACAGTGAAGGATATGCTCGATGAGCTTTACTGACTGGTAAAGGGATATCCCAGTGGTGAGATTTCCTAATCTCATCAAGGTTGTGATTGCGGTAGCTAAGGTGCTTTCTGCTTTAGCGGCATGGACTTTGGCTTCTTCAAGTTTGAGACGCAGGGCTAGGCAGCGTGCATCAATTTCTTTTTCACATTGGATACGCGTTTCAAGGAGTTTGGTTTGTTGGTCGCAAATGTCATCCAAGACGTGGAGATATTTGGTGGTGTTGACAAGGGTAGGGTCATGCCCAATAGAGTTTGACTCTATCAGAGATTCTATACCATACTTCCACTATGTAGGTCCTTATTGGTGATTGGGAGGTACCTCATGCTTGTGTATGCAGGAGGGGGCTTGTAGAGCTGGCATAAAAGTTTCAAGGCTTTGCGGGCAGCAAGTTGGTAGGCGTCGAGGAAACGGGATCCAACAACGGTTACACTAAAGGGCTGTATCGTGGGGTAGTCCAGGTTGGTGTCAATGTGAGCGGAGACAACACAACTCAGGGTGCCGGATTTGTTGTACTCTCCATCAACATATCAGGGATGGAGTTTGAAGCCTAGGGAAAACAAAGTGGTGTAAAGGAGTTGCGGGAAACTAGGCTCATGTTGGCAATCAGTGATGACCCAAGGTTGGTCTTCAGTGGATGGAACTAATGCTGGTGTAATTAGGTTGGAAGGGGGGAAAGTGTTGGCTTGGTGTGAATCCATGAGTATTTGGGGACATGGAAGGGTGGTATTCACAGGAAGGCTGTTGGTGTTAGGGTTGATGGATAGGGATGGTGTTTGCAAGCTTTATTTGTAGGCGAGGAGGATAGGTAGCTTGAGGCTTGTGAGAGAATACAGGGTTCTGTGGGTTAGGGCTCACTTGTAAAGTAAGGGTAGAGTAGGTGTTGTGCATTGGATACCAATCTGTGACATTGGCTAGTGTTGTTGACTTGGTGCACAGGGTACGATGCCATTATCTCGGTTGCCTTCATTTTATGGTTAAGGTAGGACTTGCCATGAATTGCAGTGGTCCCGGGTCAAAGGTGAATTGGAAAGAGGCATGCAACTTTTGGTGCTTATGGTGAAAGGAGGGGTTTCCAAGGCTAGTGTAGGCTAGAGAAGATATGAGGTACGAGCGTATAAGTAGATCTGCTTTCTTTACTCTTGTATATTATTTACTTGTTTAGAATTCGCAACTATTTTGCAGTTTCTGGTTGTGTTTGTGTTATTTGTTGGTCTAAGCACACAACATCAGTCAAACAAAAATCCAAATGAGAAAACAAGGATTCACATAATCATGGTTGAATTACACACTTAGGCGTACTAGGCGAATTACTATTGGCGATGTGCGCGGAGCGCATAAAAGTCTACAGTAAACAGGTCAGATACTATTGGTTTTGTGTGACTAGGGGTACAAGGTTCAAGGTGCTAGTACTACTGAATTCAGACCAAGACGGCTTCGTTCCCATGGTGGTGTTGTCGATTGTCGAGCTTCACTCGACGGTGTCTTTGTTGGTCATTACTACGCACCCACTTATATAACGCAAGAGGACGGTGTACATTGAAGCACTTTTTCCCTTAGAGTATTCCAAGATATAATCGAATCCACAGGGATCGGAAGAGAACCGTGTTTAGAGTTTACTATTTCATCTAACAAATCAATCCTAGCATGAAATATATATTGCATATACGTCAGCATGAAAAGAGGTGAAAATTGGAGGTTACGTCGATCGGCTCAACAGGTGCGCCAATCGGCACGAAGGCTTACCTGGTGAAAGGGGTTATAGGAGCATACACATCGACCAAAGAGGAACACCTGGAGTTAGCCTATATGCATCTAGTACTTGAAGAAAGGATGTGTCGATCGACACAACTGGTGTGCCGATCGGCACTAAAGCAGTAATCATTATCAACTTAATCCTAGCTTACTTGGCACTTTGTTGACTCGAACGACAAACATAGTATTCTACAAGACATGGTGGTTTTGTTCACCCCGGCTGTCACTACAGAGGCTATTAGCTCCCCAATGGTTTCTTGCACTATGCGATGAGCAAAAGCGTAATTGCAATTTACTCTAATGGGAATAGATAGGTATTAAGTACACCACATAGACTGAATTCACCGAAAGAGATTCAACAAGCGATCAAGGACAGAATCAAGATAGATAACATAGATATAGATAATTGTACCAATATTCATCACCATCAGAGGAGCGTCGATTGGCTCAACAGCGCCGATCGGCACCGTCCTTGTTGCAACATTGACAATTCCTAGGGTACATGGCTCTACTTCTCCTAGCTCCGAGGGTGTTTATATAGCCTATGGTCACGTCCTCCCTTGCTTGGCCTCCAAGTTTAGCTCATAGAGATTGAATCCAAGTCGGTTTCGTACCTTCCATAAACTGTGCTGACTTACTTTAATCAATAACTGATGCTTATAGAGTCCAAATGAGGTAAACCTGGACTCTATCGTGTAGCCCTCAAAAAGATCTACAACTTCAGTATTATTTGGATCCTCATATTCGGAAGTTTAGATACCCAAAATTGCGATACCAAAATATCTGTCCTGATTCGGATTCCTTTGTGCAGCCTGTCTTGCAGGGTCCATATCTCCCAGCTCCGGAGTCCAATAAATATAAATAATATTTGTTTCGGAAAGCACTCGATGAGATCTTCAACTTTGGTATTCTGAGGTTTCCCATTTGACCAGGACTTGGGCTCTGAAATCGCGTGACAATACAATGCTGTTCTGGACTCCGCGAATTGAACTTTCCTTCCGGATAAACCATCTAGAAATCCTTAGGCATTGGGCCACGACCTTGGGCTTGGACATTGGACCTCATGGACGTCCAGGTGTATCTTGTAAGCTTCATGGGCTAGTGGGAAGCCATCCTTGTATGGCGAGTCGGGCTTCATGTGGGTACTTCTCATATAAGAGTCATTTTGTCATCTTTTCACCTGTTTCTGCAATAAAGCACTAAAATGATACTACATATGGAAATTATCAATATTAGAGGTAAAACACATGATTATAATGAGAATATGGTACGATGTTGGTGGTTATTGGCATATAAAACGGGTACATAGGAACCACCAACAGTTCCCCCATGCTTAAACCTTTGCTCGTCCTCGAGCAAATAAATCACCCTCAAGGAGAGATCAGCATTACAATCAAATTATCTTCACTCGCATTCATCAAGGCACATGCATATCTAAGCCTCTTTAAGAGTGTAGCACAAAAAGTTTTATGTTGCACCAATTCTACAACTCAAAGATACTAGTGGGGAACAAAAAATGACTAATATCCGACCACAATAATCAAATAAAGTAGCTTCAACTCTCAAATCAGATTGCTCCTCAAACTAGGCCTTAAATGATTAAGTTTTTCCAAAAATTTAGTCTCATTTATCCAAACAAAAATGCTCTCTTGCAAAGAGTCAAGGCAACACTCATTTTACAAATCTCACAAGCCAAACAACTAGAAGTGATCCTATCTACAAATATTTGGTGGAAGGCTTTATGTGTAGCTTGGTAGGAAAACAACTAGCAACAATGTAACTTAGGGTATTGTCAAATCAAGAGATAGTTCTAATTGGTTTTACAAAGACTTGTCAAAAAGGCCATTGGAAAACATTATGGAGAAGAGGAAAAACACACGCTTTTGGTAGGTGGACATGTGCAAAAGGCAAAGAATGATCTCAAGACAGAAATGAAGTTCTCAAAAAAGATTGCACATGGTTGGAGTGATAGAGTTTCAGCCAATTTGAATGCACTTACTTGAAGAATAATGGTTTATGCACAAATCTTCTGAATTCCTCTCTTGCATCTTGATATAACTTGAAACATCCTTGATCTTCCTTCAATAATATTTAAAGTCCATTAGCTAATGCTTCGGAAAGATGAATGACGTCAACCCCCCCCCCCCCCCCCCCATGCTTAAACGTTGCTCATCCTCGAGCAAAGGGAGTGACAAAAAATAAGCACTAGCTAAATCCTTTATTTCTACTCTTCAACCATCTAGAACACATAATTAATTTCTAGAGATAACAGAGCACTTTTTATTCCTTGCGCCAATCGGCACGACACCTGAGCCGATCGGCACACATATGATTCTGCCTTGTCTTCTCCTTCTGTTGATCCTTTGCATTTCAGAGAGTCTTCAGAGGTGTTTATTGATGAAAATCATCGTCTTCGGCAAGAGGTCTTGATAATTTGTGTATAAAACCATATAAATAGTGCAACAGCTCGATGAGAAACTCATATCATAGGTTGTGGATAAGGAGAGGACATCACCAAAAGAAATATGGGTTTACAGGTGGGAATATTCAACGAGCATTGCTAAATATGAAGATGCTAGCAAACAAGTGATAGTTACACAAACAAAATGGCCAACTTCTAAGTCTCATACCAAAAGAACACAAACTTGAAACGACTCACCAAATTACATGTTGCAATCTATAGGTTTATCATATAAGTGTAGCAGATTTGGCTTTGGTAGGTATGATCAATACAAGAGAGCAAAATTTGCAAGGGTTAGAGACCACATGTAACAGTTTTCCAAAAATTATTAAGTTCACTAGCTATGTTGGAGTTTTCTTCTTAGAGAGCAAAGCATATTGTCATGAAAAACAATTCAACTATATGGGGTCTTTATCAAAACATCTGTCAACAAATACCACCACTAAAGCAAATAGAGTTCATAGAATTGGTGCTTAGTTGAAAATTAAGCGGTGGATAATTATGTGCAATGAATCATGCAAGTTCCAATAACAATAGCAACTTTCATCATATCTCTAGCAAAGATCCTGATCATAGTTATGCATTTATTCATCGTGAAAGCATTATAAGACAATGGTGATGACACATGCAAGCTCCCCTAGATAAATTAATGACATTTGGTCACCCTAAGGTAGCTATTAGGGATATGTCATTGTCCATTCTCTGTTCTAAGTGACAAATTACAAATAACCTTTCACATGAACAAAACGAAAAGGGTATCACAAAAAGAAAAAGAGAAAAAATTCCTAAGTTGAAAGCAGACAACAAGTACAGGTTTGAGAAGAAAATAAGATTAGGAGAAGTAAAGAATCAAAGGGATGTTACCGCATTTTAACCGATTGAAGCTCAGCTTGTGCCTCCCCCATGCTTATAATCTTGCTGGATTGCACGACAGAAAGGCGATAGCAGGGGCAGCGAGGGTGCGTCAATCAGCACGAGGATGCGCCGATCGGTGCAGACGGTTGTGCCTCTCGTCACCTCCATCTCCAGCCTTGATGCGCTGTCCCAATGCTCCCTCTTGTATATGCGGCTATTGTCACTTCGTTTCCTTCTACTTTCCTTGTTTGAGAGTACTTCTTTCATTCCTGTAAAACATTGAAATGCACATACTACCTCCGATATGATGGTCGGGGATAGAACAATATCTACCATCTAGCAACAACCTCAAAAGTTCAACTTGTGGCATTTTAATTCTAGTATCAAAAAGAAAACAAAATCCTAATGGGCGTACGTGTGTGCACACGTGTGGATGCATGGAGTTAAAATCACAATGTTAGAAAAGAAACAAGACTATAACAATGTTGTTCCATAATTTAGTCTAAACATCATGTTCACACAAAATTCCTAAATGAATGTCATAATTCTAAGTTCAAAGTTTTCATTGTTTAGTCTTGAAACAAAGAAAACAACATGAAGAAAAAGAATTTTTATGTTAGCAGTGAAGGTTAGAGGCGTGGAAGCTAAACAAGAACAATGTTTACACCTAGCTCTAAGCACCATGCTTACAACTAAATTGTTGTCATTAATCATAACAAAAATTCTTAATAACCAAAATCAAAACACCATGTTCATCATTTAGCTATGACAAAACTTCATTAGATCAAATGAATAGCGCATTGCAATAGACTAGCAACCAACCAATGCAAATGATGCAAAACATAGCAAGGCAAATGAACTATCCAATGTTGTTCAACAAATAAGCATAAACACCATGTTTACACCAAAATTTGCTAGAAAGCTCGTGAAGCAAATTAGGTGCTCATCATCAAGTTCAAACCAAGCTATTATGAGTGGGAAAGTGAATATGAACATGCAAAGTTGGAGGTTTGTGCGAAACAAAACATAAACATGTTAGGCGGCAGTGAAGGAATGCTTAGAAAAGCATTTGGGTGCTGCACCAATCGGCAATTGATATATGCCGCTCGGCGCATTTGGAATTGGCTATAGAATTTGATGGAAAATGAAGGGTGGGAGGCATAGGTGGGCTGAAGTTAGATGGTTAAATGCATGCAGGCGAATACATCATGCAAAAATAAAAATAAAAACAAAGCAAGTGCTCACAAATATGCATGCAGTGGATGATTTTCGCAAACGAAACACAAAAAAAATCATGGTGGCGGAGGTCTAAAAATAAAAAGTTAATCTAGAACTAATTTGCCACAAGTGAATTAATTGAGTTGGGTTATTCTCATGATACAAATATTCTAGGTTGCCCTCCTAGTAGCACTAGTCAATCCAAACAAAACAAAAATAAACACAAAAACACGGGTTGCCTCCCGAAAAGTGCTTCAATTAGAGTCATATAGCTAGACTTCTTACATACCTTGTTGTCGCGAAGCCATGGTTCTTGGTGTAAGATCCAAAGATTTCCATGTAGCTTGTATTTATGCAATCTTCATTGTGGTTCACTCATTGCCCGTTTTCATTATGTTACATAATGCTCAATATGTGTATTGTGATATAATGCTCTGGAGTCTTCAATCTTGTTCAGCTTTTAATCATTTGCTCGTAGGAGAATTGCTCGAGCTATCCTTGTTGTCATCTTCATCTCCAATTTTGTCATTGATAATCTACAGATCCTCTTCTCTCTGAATTTCTCCTTGCCAACAGGATAGATCAGGCCCAAAGACCTATACCATCTTGTAGGTTGCAAAATTACTTTCCAACGAGTGCTCATACACTTCCAACGGACACGGTCTATGGGATTTATGATGTTTTTGCTCCAGGGCTATGTGCTGTTGACAGATTGCACAACGTCCAATGATATGCTCATAAATCCTTGTAGAAAAATCCAAATCTAGCACCGTTTGTTGCGTTGAAAGAAGACTTGAAGATACATTCAGATATAAAATTTTTATCTAATGGTCAGTACAGGAAGTATACAGAATTACCAATGATTTCAGCTTCTAGCTTCATTTTCCGGAGAATCTTGATGACTTCGTCTTTTAAGCATTCGAGCATATGTCGGCTTATCCTTTGACATATGAATCTTGATCTTTGTTGCACCAGCAATTATTGATGATGAAGATTGGATGCAACTTCTCAATTCTTGTCGAAGGATCCATCATGTCAACGGTGAAGAAATCCAAAGAAATCGGTTGTTCCTTCTCTGAACCGACGTCTTGTTTCGGATATTGCACCGCTACCAGAAGGAATTAGAGGCTGAAACCTGTGCCATTGCGTCGGGTATCAAATTATCTTTCCAGGCAGTGCTCATGCATCCCAATCGGACTCCGTATAAGGGAGATATGACCTTTTTTCTAAAGGTATGTCAGGCTGTCTCGCGATGAATCCGAATTGAATTCAAACATTCCAAATATTTAAACTCCGTGTTTGGAACGACTTGAATCCATATCAATCACCAAAAGGGAGCCTCTTAAATGTCTGGAAACTCATATATCACATGGATATAGGACTTTAATTCCATATTTGGCTCAAAGTTCCAATTGTTTGTAACTCTCGCGAGATATTCAGACAGCATGTGCAGCATCTCTTGTTCTAGCCATAAATCCTTGTAGGAAACTCCAAACGATGTGAGGTTTAAACCGTTGGAAACTAGACTTGATGCTCTTCCACAATATCAAATTTGTAGGTCTTCAATCCTCTGTAGAATTTGGTACACCATCTTTTGGTCAGTGGACAGCATATGATCAAGAATGTATTCATCGTGTCTTCATTCTTTGCAATTGAAATTCTTGATCTTCATGATTCTTTTCTCCTATTATTTGTTGCTGTGAACAAGATAGAATCCTTAAAAAGCATTAGTTAAAAAAAATATTGACACAAGGAGCATACCTCCCTTTTTATGGAGTGGTGAGGTGCCGATCGGCATGGGCGTTGCGCCGATCGGCACAAGCAAGTCTTGCGTGGACATGGACTCCATAGCAGATGATGGGCTACTAACAAAGTTAGCACCTACTGCCACGGAGCAACAGAGTCGAGGAAGAGCGAGGTCGTCGACGTCGGCATCGATCCGGCGCTGATCAGCGCATGGTTGCGCCAATCGGCGCAAGCAGCTATGTCGCCATGCTCCAGTCGAGGTTGTGTGCCTAGCTTTGTTCCTGATTTTCAATGGACACACAAACAAAGAAAAATAGGATATGTGTAATAAAAAGATAAAGGATTAATTTGATAAACTAGATAGATCCCCCTAAACAGGTTCGAGTTGCCGATCCTCGGCAACGACGCCAGAAAAAGATGCTTGTTGGTCGTTATTATGTACCCACTTATATACCGCAAGAGGACGGTGTATATTGTAGCACTTTTTTCCTTAGAGTATTCCAAAGTATAATCGAATCCACATGGATCGGAAGAGAACCGTGTTTAGAGTTTACTATTTCATCTAACAAATCAATCCTAGCATGAAATATATATTGCATATACGTGAGCATGAAAAGAGGTGAAAATTGGAGGTTGCGCTGATCGGCTCAACAGGTGCACCGATCGGCGTGAAGGCTTACCTAGTGAAAGGGGTTATAGGAGCATATACATCGACCAAAAAGGAACACCTGGATTTAGCCTATATGCACCTAGTACTTGAAAAAAGGATGTGTCGATCGGCACAACTGGTGCGTGGATCGGTACTAAAGCAGTAATCATTATCACCTTAATCCTAGCTTACTTGGTACTTCATTGACTCTAACGACAAACTTAGTATTCTACAAGACATGGTGGTTTCGTTCATCCCGGCTGTCACTACAGAGGTTATTAGCTCCCCACTGGTTTCTTGCACTATGCGATGAGCAAAATCATAATTGCAATTTACACTAATGGGAATAGATAGGTATTAAGTACACCACATAGACTAAATTCACCAAAAGAGATTCAACAAGCAACCAAGGACACAATCAAGATAGATAACATAGATATAGATAATTGTACCAATATTCATCCCCGACAAAGGAGCATCGATCGGCTCAACAGGTGTGCCGATCGGCGCCGTCCTTGTTGCAACATTGACAATTCCTAGGGTACATGGCTCTACTTCTCCTAGCTCCGATGTAGTGCACAACGCAGGGTCCCTCCCTGACAAGACTATATCTCTCAATTTGGTGGCTCTTCAACTCCGGCGGCCTCCCGGCGATGTGCAGCAGTTCCTATGTCTTAATTCTCCCACTTCTCCTTCATGTCCTCCAGCCTTGGACATCATATGGGTGTTTATATAGCCTCTGGTCACGTCCTCCCTTGCTTGGCCTCTATGTTTAGCTCATAGAGATTGAATCCAAGTCGGTTTCGTACCTTCCATAAACTATGTCGACTTTCTTTAATCATAACTGATACTTCCAGAGTCCAAATGAGGCAAACCTGGACTCTATGGCGTAGCCCTCAAAAAGTTCTACAACTTTGGTTTTATTTGGATCCTCAAATTCGGACGTTTAGATACACAAAATTACGATACCCAAATATCTGTACTGATTCGGATTCCTTTATGCAGTCTACCTTGCGGGGCCCATATCTCCTAGCTCCGGAGTCCAATAAATGTAATAATATATGTCTCAGAAATCTCTCGATGAGATCTTCAACTTTGGTATTCTGAGGTTTTCCCATATGACCACGTCTTGGCTCCAAAATCATGTGACAATACAGTGTTGTTTCTGGACTCCGTGAATTGAACATTCCTTCCGGATAAACCTTCTAGAAACCCTTAGGCATTGGGCCACGACCTTGGGCTTGCACATTGGACCTCAAGGACGTCCAGGTGTGTCTTGTAAGCTTCATGGGCTAGTGGCAAGCCCTCCTTATATGGCGAGTCGGGCTTCATGTCGGTACTTCTCATATAAGAGTCATTTTATCGTCTTTTCACCTGTTTCTACAATAAAGCACTAAAACGACACTATATATGGAAACCGTCAATATTAGAGGTAAAACACATGATTATGATGACAATATGGTATGATGTTGGTGGTTATTGGCATATAAAATGGGTACATAGGAACCACCAACAGTCTTCATGTTTCTCAGTCGGCGATTGATACAGAGTGGAAGTTCCTTCTTCCTGAGGGACTGGCTGAGTCAAGGGAATTGACTCAAAAGTTTCTTCGTCGATGGGGTCCTGGGAAGGTTCCTCTCTTTTGGCCTCAATCGACAAGGGGCTGACTGAAAATCTTCGCTTCACGAACATGAAGGAGGTGATGGGTATATCCTTCAAGGATCATGTCTTTCACTTCTTTGGTGATGTGTAGAGTCTTGCAGGCTGCACGGCCGGTGAGGTAGGCCTGGTTGAGGGTGCAGGTGTGGTGGTTCTCCATGCTTCTTAGGACTATTTCGGTTGTGGTAGTACGATGGTGAGCTTTTGCTGCTTGAGCTTTGGCTTTTGCGAGGTCGACTTGCTGTCTTTTGTACTGTTCTTCAGCTTCTTCGGCTCGCTAGAGGCAGGCTTGTTCTGCTTACTAGTCGAACAGCCTCTCTACAGCTTGTCAATAGCAAGGAGGTATTGCATCGTGGCTACAACAGTAGGATCTCCATCCTTTCTTTACATGTTGTCGATGCGGGCTTTCCAAGTTGGGCGGTATTTGTCCAAAGGCGGAAAGTATCGCATGTTGGTGTGGCTGATGGGCTTCTCAAGCAACTCGCACATGTGTCATAGAGCTTTGCGAGCGACTAACTGGTAGGTGTCTGAAAAGCGGAACCCAATAGTTGTCAATATCCATGGCTTTATGCTGGGAGCTTCTAGACTGGCAGCAATCTGGACTGTGATGGTGCAACGCTCATTGTCGGATTCTTCATACTCTTTCCAACATACTCGAGGCACTCTAGGATGCCTAGCTTTGTCATGGCGACGAGTTGGATTTTAGGAAATATAGGCTCTTCTAGGTAGTATCTAGTTGTCCAGGTGATGTCTTCCATGGATAAGGTGGGGATAGGTTTAGTGTGGCCAATGGGATGGGGTTGCGACTTCATTGGTATGGGATGTTTGAGGGGAATGATAAATGGTTGGGTGAGGCTAGGGTCCTTTTATAGGCTATAATTGGGTTGGTCTAGGCTTTCTTGGAGGGCTCGTGATAGGGCGTACTGCGCAAGTTAGCTTCTTGGGTAAGGTTTCTGGGTATGCTGGCTTGCTATAACCATGCTTCAACAGGGTTCTCTGGTCCAATTTGATTGGTCGAAGATGCAGCGATATGCACAGGTATTGGTGGCAAAAGGAGGACGGTGTCCTTATGGTGTCGGTGGCTTTTGCACGCTTCGACCGGTCAAGGAGACAACTGTCAGCGTGCCAGAGTCGACACACAAAAGGCAATGTGTGCGCTAGGGGCGACACACGGAGCAACACGATCAGGGCGCTAGAGATCCTTTGAATGGGTCAATAGATTTCGGGCCATGATGATGTCCGGGTCTCCAAAACTACTCATGCACTTCGAGGAGCACGCTTCAGGAAAAGTTCTCAAAATGCATGTGGGCAGATTCTAATGCAAGACTGATAGGGCTAGGAGGGCTTCTAGTTAAGGCAGGTAAGGTTTTGGGTTGCAGTTTGGGTTCGGTTTGAATGGTAATGAATGTATGAGGTAAGGGTTTCTATATATGGTATACGTACGACTCAAGTTTTGTCCTACGGTCAAGTATGGCTCTGATACCAATCTATGACACCCCACTCTCTGGGGCATCCTATGCATCGTGTACCAATCCCTGGATCTATAGCTAGTGAAGGGCATCGCGTGAGGGGGTGTACCCAATTTTTTCCCGCTAATGTGTATGCCCCTCTGCTAACATCGAGTGCACCTGTCACCAATCGCTCTCTTGCGCCACCAGACAGAATAGAAGGGCAAAAACCCATCACCAACTCAGCTCCCTCGCTGCCAGTGTGACGCAAGCAATAAGGTGAACGACTTCCCCTGTTGCCGTCATGATGTCTACTTTGATTCTGGTGAGCTTCCCCTCCATGTGTGTGTTTCCATCTGTATAGAGCAGCTCTGGAGAACACAGAGTCGCCGTTATCGAGTCCTCATCACCACCAAAGTGATGTTGGACATAATTTAGCGCAGGAACAGCTTCGAGCAACACTGTAGCGACGGGGCACCCAATCCACCGCTACAGTTGTGTACCTAAAAATATATATTTATAAAGGCAGATTGAAGTAACCGCTACTGAAAAAGATGTCGTAGCTGTGGGTGGTTATGTCACCCACTGCTACATATTAATTGAAAAAAATAAAAAAAAAAGCCATCGGGCAGCCAGATCCAGCTGTCGTCCACCATGCACCGCCGACTGGAGGAGGAGGCCAAGTTTGCGTGAGAAGGTCGGACCCGACCGCCTCGCTTCATCTGCGTGTCACCGAAGAAGGTGGCGGCATGGATCTGATCGCCTTGTGCCACCTATGTGCCACTGGAGAAGGTGGCGGCATGGATCCGGCCACCACGTGCCGCCCATCCACTGTCAAAACCACCTCATGCTGCCAATGGATCATCGAAGAAAGGTGACAGCCCGGATTCAGCCGCCTCGCGCCACAAGCGTGCCGCCGAAGAAGGTGCCAGCTCGTATCTGTCCACCCTTGCACCACCGAAAAAGGTGGTGGCCTAGATTTGTGGTGGCCTCCTTCTCCGCCCATGCACCACCAGTGAAGGTTGGAAGCCTCATCAGTTTGCTTCGCACTGCCCGTGTTGGCTGGAGACGGCGGCAACCGCCACCGCATGTCACCGGAGAGGAGGAGAGGGCAGCAGACGACACACCTGCATGCCAGATGAGGAAGAGAGGTGGTGGCTGAGTGGAGCAAAGAGGAAGGGAGGGGAAGGAGAATGAGTTAGGGTCCAGGAGGAGGCTGGCTTTATTGGGATAGTGGGTCAGTTTGGCCAAATGGGTAAAAAAGGAACGGGTCTCAGATTTTTAGTGGCGGTTCACAATATCGTTCGCTGCTAAAAATTTATTTTTAGTTGCCAACAATATTATGAACAGCAGCTAAAAATAGAAGCTTTTTTAGTTGTGGTTGACATTGTGTACCGCAGCTGAAATCAAACTTTTATCGGCGGGCCACATTGTGAACCGCCGCTAAAAATCATTTGACCACCATAGTAGTGGATTTCTTTATACCTGCCTCTATCGCTTTTTGGGTACTGTTGCTATAATACGTTTTCCTGTAGTGTGTTCGTCTGCCACGGAGTAGCCTGTTTGGATGTTGCGTTGCCGCCATCGTCCTGTTCCTAAAGACTGGGGTCCATCTATCATCACACGCCATCCAGGTCTGTTCTCGTCATTTGAATGCATGCATGTCTTTACATTGGGTTTAAGGAAATCAACAATGGCTAATCTTTCACGCCACATATATTTGGATGTGCATTCGTTCTTAGGGTCATGCACGAGCATTGTTTATATAGTTGATCTAGATTTCAGATTTTAGTAAAGACCAATCATTTCTATTGTTTACTACATTGTTACATGGCAGGTCTAAAGTCTAAACTATAATTTGGAAGTAGCTTCTCTTTGAACTTGCATGTTCGTGCCTTGCACACTAATAACCAAGATCAACTCTCAGTTAACTTAGTATTCATTTACATGACTGGAGTCATGAGAGATCTTAATATACTTCTCCTTTGGACCTATAGGCAACAAAGGTCAAGCGGCTTCCTTTACCTTTTGCATGGAAAACATTTATGGCTACCATGGTTCTCTGAGCGAAAAAAGCATGGATAACTTTGTTAGGGTTCTGAAAGTCCCAAATTAGGATAAACCCTTTTAGGCTATTCCCAATGGGAGTTTTATTTTTTAATAAATAAGATGTCATATAAGCAATTTTGGTGACATGACAAAGAAGTTATGCGGAGAGAGAGAGAGAGAGAGAGAGAGAGAGGGAATGAGTGATGTGGACAAGGGTTCCCGATCTTCCGAAAGGTTCTGGATAAGTTGATTTGGTCGGAGGCGACATACAAATTAATCCAGCTTTAGAACAGCATGTTCTAAACCCCGCAATCACAGCACCACGTCTCCTCTGGTTATCAACCATCCTAAAATGATTAACCTTGCCAAGAAGTGTAATCCCTTCCTACGAATCAAGAACACAAGCAAGAACAAAGAAGAATGCAACACAATTGTAGATGTATTATGAATCTCACAAAGTTGGGGTCTCACAAACCAAAGTGATGGTGAAACTGTTATGAATAGAATAATTTAAGTAAAATATGAACCCTAATGGTGCAGCGGTGGCTGTATATGAGAACCCTAGGTTCGTGCAATACCCTATGGACGTGCCTCTAATTGGGCTCAACTGGATACAAAGAACAAAGGCCAAAAACAGGCGATGCAGCACCGACACAGATTCTGGACCCTCTCTTGTTTCGACCACTCTTGAAGACTCATGATGAATTTTGACATGAGGCTAGTGGCATTGGAAAGGTCTTTTCCCTATCTTTCAGTTCATATGTAGAACATTCAAATCTGAGTCCGTATGTGTCTTGGGCATCCGTTTTAGTGCAGACTAGTCCTGAGTCCCGAAACAGACTCAAAGTCGGTTTTGATTGGGCCTTCACCTTGGCTTCCAAGCCCTTGCTGGTCCTCCACGTTTCCAACTCCTTCTCCCATCATCTCCTGGTCCTCTCGATGGTTACTAATCAAAAAATAATCATTAGGTAGCAAACCATTCTCAAAATTAACATATAGCAAAGAACATAGGAACGAGCTCACCTCTAAATTTAGTCGTTGTGAACGAGCTGTAGTCATTGGACCTTGCAAGTCCCGAATTGGAGGAGTGTTGTGTGTATCCATAGGAGTGATGTGCTCATCATCCTCCCCCTCTTGAAGTGGAGTCGTCCTCGACTCAAGCTCATCCTCCTCTCCCAATTATGGTTTCAAATCTAAAATGTTAAAAGTAGGACTAACCCCAAACTCGCGAGGCAACTCAAGTTTGTATTCATTATCATTAATCTTCTCAATTATTTTGAATGGACCATTAGCTCTAGGCATTAATTTAGACTTTCTCAGTTCTAGAAATCTATCCTTCCTCAAGTGTAACCACACTAAATCTCGTATATCAAGCTTTACTTCCTTTCTACCTTTACTACCAGCAATTTTATACTTTTCATTCATCTTTTCAATGCTAAGTCTAGTGGTCTCATGCATTTGCAAAATAAATTCAGCACACTCCTTAGCATCAACATGAACTCTCTCATTTATTGGTAGAGGAAGTATATCAAGTGAAGTATGGGGATCAAAACCATACACTACCTTGAAGGGACTTACCTTGGTAGTAGAATGTGTTGCCCGATTATAAGCAAACTCAACATGAGGAAAATATTCTTTCCATTGCTTCAAATTGTTCTTCAAAATAGCTCTCAACATAGTGCCCAAAGTGCAGTTCACAACTTCAGCTTGTCCATCAATTTGTGGGTGATAAGTTGTAGAAAACAATAACTTGGTACCCAACTTATTCCAAAGTGTGCGCCAAAAGTGACTCAAAAATTTTGCATCACGATCTGAAACAATAGTAGAAGGCATCATGCAACGTACAATTTCTTTAAAAAAGAGGTTAGCAATATGACTAATATCATCGGTCTTATGACATGGTATAAAGTGTGGCATTTTAAAAAAAGATCCATAACAACAAAAATGCTATCACTCCCCCTCTTAGTCCTAGGCAGTCCTAAAACAAAGTCCATAGAAATATCCGCCCAAGGAATAGAAGGAATAGGTCGTGGCATGTACAAACCATGTGGATTCAAGCGAGACTTAGCTTTTCGACATGTAGCGCAGCGAGCAACAAAGCATTCAACATCTTTCCTTATCTTTGGCCAAAAGAAGTGTATGGTCAAAATATCCTCCGTCTTCTTAGCACCAAAATGGCCATCAATCCACCTCCATGTGCCTCCTGCAACAACAAAAGATGAACGGAACCAACTGGAATGGATAGACGGTTAGCTCTAAACAAGAATCCATCATTCAACACAAATTTGTTCCAAGCATGACCTTATTTACATTGCAGCACTACATCCTTAAAATCAGCATCATCAGCATATTGTTCTTTAATTGTCTCAAGTCCAAAAATTCTACAATCAAGTTGAGACAACAAAGTATAGCGCCTAGATAAAGCATCACCAATCACATTATCCTTCCCTTTCTTATGTTTAATAATATAAGGAAAAGACTAAATAAAATCAACCCATTTAGCATGTCTATAGTTTAAATCGCATTGTGAGCGAATATACTTAAACGGTTCATGATCGGAATGAATAATAAATTCTTTGGACAACAAATAATGTTGTCACATCTCTAAGGAACATATAAGAGCATATAATTCCTTATCATAAGTGGAGTAATTCAAAATAGGCCCAGTAATGTTTTTGCTAAAGTATGCAACAGGTTCACCATCTTGTATCAAAACACCACCAATGCCTATACCACTAGCATCACATTCAAGCTCAAAAGTCTTATCAAAATTGGGTAGTTGCAGCATGGTGCATATGTAAGTTTGTCCTTCAAAGCATAGAAGGACTCATGATGTACCTTACCCCAATGGAACTCAATGCCCTTCTTTGTCAACTCATGCAATGGTGAAGCAATGGTGCTGAAATCTTTGGAAAAGCGGTGGTAGAAATCTGCAAGACCAAGAAAACTCCTCACCTATGTGATAGTTTTTGATACATGCCTGCTCTTTATGGCTTCAATTTTCGCCTCATCCACCTCAATTCCCTCTAGAGTCACAACATAGACAAGAAAATCCGTGCAAAAGGTGCACTTCTCAAGTTTACTAAATAAACGTGCAGCTCGCAAAGCATCAAAATAGCACGAAAATGAATCATATGATCATCTAGGGATTTGCTATAAATCAAGATATCATCAAAGTAAACTACCACAAATTTGCCTATGAAAGCTCTTAAAACCTCATTCATCAAACGCATGAAAGTACTAGGTGCATTAGTTAAACCAAAAGACATTACTAACCACTCAAACAACCCAAATTTGGTTTTGAAAGCTGTTTTCCATTCATCTCCAAGTTTCATTCTAATTTGATGGTAGCCACTACACAAATCAATTTTAGTGAAAATTATAGCACCACATAACTCATCAAGCATGTCGTCTAGCTTAGGAATAGGATGACGATACCTAATTGTAATGTTATTAATGGCTCTATAATCTACACACATACGCCAAGTACCATCATTTTTAGGAACCAAAAGTACAAGAACAACACAAGGACTAAGTGATTGACGAACATACCCACGATCCAAAAGGTCATGGACTTGTCATTGTATCTCCTTAGTCTCCTCAGGGTTGGTCCTATAAGCAGCATAGTTTGGCAAAGTAGCACCCGGAATCAAATAAATTTGATGCTTAATCCCTCTCAAAGATGGCAATCCCAGGGGTATCTAAGCTGGGAAAACATCCTCATACTCCTATAAAAGGATAGTGACAGCAGGAGGCAAAGCACTAGAAAAAATATCATCAAGCAAAAACAAAGCTTGTTTGCATGTCAAATATCATCATCAGCAGAAATTTTAGCAAGCTCAGATTTTGTTGCCAGACATGAACGACCTTGTAATTTAATTCCAGCAACCTTAGAACTTGAAGAATCATTATGTTGAGACTTAATCTTGGCAATAGACATAGGGTAGTTCATCTATGTGGATTTATATGTAAATAGGGGTATGCGCGAGATCGAGAGATGATGGTAACACAAGACGTCGATTTATATAGGTTCGGGCCTCCCGGAGGATAATAACCCTACATCCTGTGTTCTATGGTATTTGTATTGATGTGTCTAGATCTAAAGATCTAGACGAGAAGGGTAGACCTAGACAATGATGTCTAGTTGTATGTCTAATCTATGTCCCGTGCGGGATCTCTAGTTGAGGACTTGTCTAATTGTCCTATGGCTTTTTTAATGCTATGGCTTTTTATTTCTTGAGGAGGACCCCTGCCCCTCCTTATATATCCGGGGAGACAGGATTACATGGCAGAGTCCTAGTCGGTCTACTGATCATATCTGAGTAGGAGTCTACCTCCACTTTCCTTATCTATGAGGTACCTAGATGGTAAGTATCATCGATAAGCCCCTGAGAGTCTTGCAAGCTGGATGATAATCTTCAATAGCTTCCCGACTAGTTCGTGCCATATATAATGCTTCAGTTTTATATCAGCGAGCTTATAAGAATCTCAAAGATCTGAAAATGTCCTCGAGAAATCAACTGGTGCACCGAGTAGGTGCACCTAATTAGGTCTAGCCCCGGACTCTTGTATCATTTGGAAACTGCAAATAATGCAAGAGTCCAAAACAAGAATAGTCTTGTTGGCCCTCTTTAAGGAGAACTCACTCAAATCATCAAATCCGAGTGATAAATAACTCAGTAGAGTGACTTCAATCACTACCGAGTGATATATAATTCAAACGAGTGACTTCAATCACTGTTGAGTGGTTGATGACTCAAACCGATGACTTCAATCATTGCCGAGTGCTATATTATATATTCGGGTGACATCAATCACAGCCGAGTGAACGTAAGTTTATGACAACAATCATAGCCAAATGACATAGTCTTTGGTCGAGTGGCCTATGAGTGATTTATGAATCAAACGGGTGACTTCAATCACAGTCGAATGATTATGTTCTAATCGGGTGACTTCAATCACTACCGAATGAACGAGGCTTTATGACATCAATCATAGCCAAGTACTAAGTTACCAAGACTTCAATCATGATTAAGTAACCTTTCCTTAAGAATTGTAATCACTCATATCTTTGAGCTTTATTTTGACTATTATAGACTTCAATTAGTCGAGTGATGCTCGATATTTCACGTATATGACCATCAAGTCATAGCGACATGATCATCAAATCATGCTTTGAATGATTATGGCATCAACCATTTTTGATAATGCACTTCTCATCAAAGAAGTACATTTGATAGAGTGACCAGCCACTGTCATAAGATCATCAAATCATATATTTATATATTATGGCATCAATCATAAATTTGATATAAAGTGCTTCTCTTCAAAGAAGCCCCCAAGACAATCGTCATTATGAGTGCCGGTCGCGCTCAACTCAGAATATCATGTCTGAGTGGCAGCGGTACTTAACTCATGATGATAAGGTCGAGTGAAGAAGACAGTCAAGGTTGTTGTAGCTACCAACCGCTGATGAAGTAGGAATCACTCGAAGTCACGATGACCAAGTGAAGACGACAGTCTGACATGTGGCCGAACGATAGTGGCGGTCAAATATGATGTGGCAGACCGATGGCGGCAGTCGGAGCTGGTGTAGCCAACCGGTGAAAGCAGTCGGAGCTGTAAGCCGATCGATGAAGACAATCCATGTTAGCATGGCCGAGAGATGAAAGCGGTTGGAGCTGGCATTGTCGACTGATGAAGACGACGAAATCACTCTATATCAAGTGGTGTATCCGCCTATCCATCAAAATGTTCCTGACAATAAAGGTCATTAGAATAATTAGTTATAATTAACATTGTTTGCTTGAAAACTTATTTTTATAAGCCAAACAAATCAGTCGACTGAAAAGTCAAGTGTGTATCCATTTTTCTCCTGTAGGTAGACCGACTGGCGCATAGCAGCGTATTCACGCGTTAGCAACCGGATCGATCTACCATAGGATACTTAGGACAAATATAAAGAGCTCGGAGCTCGATCTGCCGCAACAATATCGGTCATAATTTACTCTTGCGTAGCAATCAGAACCAATCGACACATGACCTCTCGCAACTTTGGCTCTGGATTTAGTGTAGTGGCAGTCTGTCACGTAGCAAAAAAGTTTATGACTTAGTCGCTAGTCAGCGTAAGACCAAATCACGAATAAAATGTAATGTATCGGTCAAGGCAGAAGCCAAAGAAGAGGTGAAACTAAAACGGACGACATGGGTCATATGGTGTCAGGGCTGAAGCACTACTGAAAGATCACCGACCGGCATGGGTCATATGGTGTCAGGGCCAAGGCACTACTGAAAGGTCACCGACCGACATGTGTACTGCTAGATTCACAAAAAAGTGGGAGAACACGTGTATAGATACACAAATAGCCCCGTGGCTCGATTGTTTAATGCGAAGTATTAAAGAACCGAGGCAATAAAAAGATGAATAAAGTCACAAATAAGAGCACTAATTTAAAAAGCCCAACTTTACTCATAAAAAAACCTACGACCTTCTGCTTAGAAAATAGAGGTAAATGGCCGTGGGAAAAATACTATGAAGGACATAGCCCAAAACCTCGAAAGTAAATAAAGAAAGTATAAAGATACTTAGCTTTGTTATTCAGCGGGTTGAAGATAAGCCCCCGAGCGTGCCGATGTGGTTGGCGAGTGGTCAAATGTCAAAGTCGAGCCATCATATCACCGGATCATCAAAGCTTGGAGTGGTTGACCGAGCACCGAATCGTTGAAGGTGTGGCCGAGTGGTCGAGTGACCGAAGCGCCATGTCATTCCAGGCGTCGTTGAGTAGCCGAGTGGATGAAAATCCAAAGTGCCAAGTAATTGGTAGCATTGTTGAGTAGCTGATTAGCCGTCGAGTCGTAGTGTTGCAGTGATGTCGCCGAGTGACCGAGTCGAGGCGATGTTGCCGAATGACCGAGTCGAGGCGATGTCGCCGAGTGACCGAGTCGAGGCGTTATCGTTGAGTGACCGAGTCGCGGTGATTGCCGATGCGCTGAGTCATCGAAGACATCTTTGAGCGGTCGAGTGGCCAAGTGAAGGCAGAGTAGCCCCCGTGCATGTACATGTGGCCGTGAGCAGTCGAACCGTCGAGTCGCGGTGATGTTGCCGAGTCGTCAGAACCCGCCAAAGTATCGAGTTGTTGGAAGCATCATCGCAATGGATGATGTCGCTGAATAGCGGTCGTCCTCGTTGAAGGTGTCATCTTGATGAAGACGTGATGATTTATGCGATAATACGATGCTTCAACATCGGTCTACTCGCGATTAGATCTTGAAGAAGAAATCTTTCAAAAACACGGCGACCCGTGCGCTTCAACGCTGGTCTGCTCGTGATGAAATCTTGAAGTAGTAGATTGAAACCACCGATCTCGACGAGCCGATCGCCGCACTGGCCCCTACCTGACGCGCCAACTGTCGAGACTTAATCTCGGCAATAGACATAGGGTAGTTCATCTATGTGGATTTATATGTAGATAGGGGTATGCGCGAGATCGAGAGATGATGGTAACACAAAACGCTGATTTATATAGGTTCGGGCCTCTCGGAGGATAATAACCCTACGTCCTGTGTTCTGTGATATTTGTATTGATATGTCTAGATCGAAAGATCTAGACGAGAAGGGTAGACCTAGACGATGATGTCTAGTTAAATGTCTAATCTATGTCCCGTGCGGGATCTTTAGTTGAGGAGTTGTCTAATTGTCCTATGGCTTTTTTAATGCTATGGCTTTTTTTTCTTGAGGAGGACCCCCGCCCCTCCTTCTATATCCGGGGAGACAGGGTTACATGGCGGAGTCCTAGTCGGTCTACTGATCTTATCCTAGTAGGAGTCTACCTCCACTTTCCTTATCTATGAGGTACCCCGATGGTAAGTATCATCGACACATTAACATTGCTAGGTGTAGAATCAAAATTAACAGGTTGCGGAAGTTCAGGGCCTTTATTTTTCAAACTTGCAGCTCTTTCTAAATCAGCTTGTACAATTTCAGCAGGGGTCATTGGTAACAAAGTAATTTTAGTTCCTTTATGCATAAAAGTGTACTTATTACTTTTACCATGGTGTACAACATCATTATCAAATTCCCAATGTCTATCCAATAAAAGTGAACATGGTTGCATGGGTACAACATCAAAATCAACACAATCCACATAACAACTAATGGAAAAGGAACTCTGAAAGTTTGTGTTACCTTAGCTTTTCCAGAGTCATTTAACCACTGAATATATTATGGATGTGGATGTGGGCGTGTGGTAAAATTAAGCTTCTTGGACACATCAAAACACACCAAACTGTTGCAGCTTCCTCCATCAATGATGACATGTTGTAAGGACCGAAGGCGTATCGAGAAGGGGTGGTGAATCGGTAAGCCGCTCATGAACCCAAATACTTCAATTTCGCTACTCAAGTCTAAAAACATAAGGAAGCCTATGCAAGTCTAGTAGGCCAAGACCCTACACATGCTAGTGTTCATGATAAGATAAAGTACGGAAGCCAATCACACTAGCCTATGCAATCCACAAGTCACCCTACTCACTAGAGTACACAAATGTAGAATAGTAAAGACAGGGTCAAGGAATACTCATAATTTTTTCCCGAGGTCTCGGAAGGATGGCGCTTTCCCCTAATCCTCGTTGGACCACTCCCGCCTGAGTCCCGGTCCCTCCCACCACCAAGCGGAGTTCTCGCACACGAGCCCACAATCACTCCTCGAGTGAAGACATGGTGTGCGTCACCGCTGCACAAAGCACAAGCTCACCTCCCTCGAGAACTTGCCAGACTCCCCGAGCCAACACGAGCGCACACTAGCGATGCCCCTTTCAACGACGGGCTCAAACCGTGTATAAACGTGTGACGGCCTTCACAACCGATTCTGATAGGCTCGATCACCAACACCTAATCGGTCTAGATTTCACCATAGACCAAGAGTAACAATCTAGATCACACCCTCAAGGACACCCTAGCCTTAGATGTGCAAGATGCTCAAGCTATTCTTCACTAGCACTCTCAAGATATGCAATATCTCCTCCTAGTGCTCTCCTTTTTTCCTCTTGGACCTTACCAAATGCTCTCAGGTAATCCACTAGCCAAGAGAGGTCACAAAGACCCCAGCAACAATATTATATAGGCTCCCAACCTCGAACTAGTCATTGCTCCATGAAACAGCCTCTCTAGACGTACTGACCGGACGCTGTCCAGACCGGACAGTCCGGTCTCCACCGGACAGCTCCTCCAGAGCCGTTGCTCTCTGTTCGCTGCTTTCTCCTGTAGTGACCGGACTGTCCAATCACTGGACTGGACCATCCGATCCACTTTCTCTCTCAAGTCCAGGAGCCTCCACGAAATGAATCTCTTCTGTCGTCCATGCACCTGTACTGACCGGATCGTCCGATCTATACAGACTTACCTATTGACAGACTCCTGCTTCTTCGCGCTAAGTCCCGGACAATCTCCACATAGTGACCATACAGTCTGGTCTCCACTGACCCATCTGTCCGGTCTCTATGTCCAGAAGGTGAAACTTATTGTCCTCCCTTGACTTGGTTTCCCGGCTTCTCCGAACAGCTCCTTGGCTTCTCCACTGTCACCTAGTGCCTATGATTTCACCGAGCAACCTTGCATATCACCGACTAGACATGACCTAAGAGAATGACCTAGACACCCTTGATAGTCCGGTTTTTCCTATGGACTCAAAGCCCTAACAACTACTCAAGTGTACCAAACACTTGCACCATAGCTTGTTCTCTGCTTTGATCCATCTCCGTCAACCCTTGGACTCCATCAAGTTCACAAGCCTCCATGCTTGCGGACATTGTCATCAATCGCCAAGGACACCATCATCCATATGATTTGCAATAGAGTTAAGAGATGATTCCTACATAGACAACACTCATGTAGATGTTAGCCCACAATTTCATAGTTGTCATCTATCACCAAAACATCCATACCACGGGGATCCAATCACCAATGGTCATGAAGCTTACAATCTCCCCCTTTTTGGTGATTGATCACAACCACTACTTAATTAAAAAAACTTTAATGAATAACCGGACTAAACAAGCTACAGAAAGATCGAGAGGAACCATAACAACATAAGAGAGAAAACACATAAGGTCCTACTCAATCAAGTAACATCTAGAGATATAAGGAAAAGAGAGAAGAGCATACTCTAGATGAAACATGCATGCATGCCATGGCAATATATTGAATGAAAGCATAATGACATGCAATGCAAAGCATAAATGATGAGATGCAACAAGTTAGCATGAAAATGCATAAGAATTAAGAACAAGCATCCATCATCATGATATCATACACAGGCATACAAGATAATCAATAAATACAAGCACTGCATATGAAAGCAAATAAACCAAGTGAGATCAAAATGAGTCAAACACAAGCAAATGAAAACCATGACTCATCATAATCCACGAACAACGAATAACACCTCAAAATAAGATCCAAATGATCTATCTACCAAAAACCTCATAGCTGCCCCAAGATACAAGCTACTCTCGATCGTAACAAGATCACACTCCCACTCCCCCTAGACCTAGTATCTTCTCCCCCTTTCGCAACAAGCACCAAAAAGCCAACAAGGCGGGAAAAGATGAACATCTAAGCGCTCGTGGTCGAAGGAAGTGGTGCAGCGACGTCCTCTGTGGGCTCTGCTCCTGGCTGCTCCTGAGGTGGATTGTGACACCCAGGTGTCTCACTTCTGTTTAACAAGCATGTTAAGCACAAATCATGAATTACATAGCATAAAATGATAGAGGCCACCCCTTGAATTAATTATAGCAAATAAAAACCCTGCAACCAAGTTATTGAAGCAACCCAAAAATTTCAATACAACTTATGACAAATAATTTCATAAACAACTTGGTAATATAAAATATAATATTATGAATTTATTGGGCATTTTATCTGATTAGCAAGACCCATAATTAATTAATTAATTCTAAAGTAACTAATTAATGCATTTATTAAATTCTAAAAATATTTTTATGAAAATTTCAAATAAACTTCACCATGGTGTTCTCCACTATTTAATTAGTCAGTCCACCAAATTTCACAATTTTTGGAAATGCCTAACTATTTTACTTCGAATTAATTAAAACCAGCTTTGACTAAGGACCTCTTTGCGCTAAATGTTTTCTTCCAGGGGGTTCAGAGGAAAATCCCCTCTTCTTCTTCCTCACTGGCGCAGAACCCCTGCCAACGCTGCCTCTCTGCCACACGCTAGCGAACCGCACGGCCGCCTTCACTCCGCCTCGGGACTTCACGTTGCTACAGTGCCGCCTGACCCTCTGCTCACCTCGTGATGTCCCATCCCTCATCCCTGCCGCGAATGCCGCCCAACGGCCTTCCTTCCCTGCCTCTGCATGTCAGCCATGGCGCACGGCAAAAATTGAATTCCCGCGCGCCGTTGCCGCCCCCATCCCTCAACTAACCTTTGACCCCTGCGCAACGACATAGCACACTAGTGAGCCATCCTGCGCCATTGCTCTGCCTTAACCCAGCCCTCTCTACTCCCTTCTTCTTCCCCAAGCACCCTTGCCGCCACCACAATCGAGAGCCACGAAAATCCATCGCCTCTCTGCTCCACTGCCTCCCGAGTCAAGCCAAACGTGCGAACCGCTGCACAGAATTTCTCTCCCCCTCCCCATGTTCTTCGCTCGACCATTTCTTGCTTGAATCGAACCAATCGAAGCCAAGAACAGGGAAGCTTCTCTTCTCGAGCACCTTCTGTTGAACTACCAAGTTCGATTTCTCTAGTAAGCCCTGGGACACGATTCTTCCTCCCTTGCACCTATGACTTCCATGCGCATCCCTCTGACATGATCTCACCATGTTTTGTTGATCGGGGTGCGACCAGTTCAAGTTTTCCTCGCCGCCTGTTGCTCCGCCGTCGAAACCGATCCCGCCTCCACGACAAGACCCTAGTTGTAGCCTTACTCGATGTAGCCCAACTAGATGCCGATCTTCTCCACCGCCTCATGAAGCTCTGAGCGAAATCGGAGTCCAAGTTGGTGCCCCGTAGAAGGAACGCGCCACCGACGAAGCTGCTCCCTCCGGCGCTCCCCGCCACCGACGGTCTTCTGGTGAGATCCCGACCTCGCAAACCTAACCCACTGGTGCGCCTCTATTGCCTCTACCCTCTGGTGACCACGGAGCCGAGCTCCGGAGAGCCTGCAGCCCGACGGCGAGCTTGCAAGCCCTGCCGGCGAGCCCCTCGGTGGTGCCACACACAAGGCCATAAGAAGTAGATCACGTGTGGCCATGGCCATAAGAAGTAGATCACGTGTGGTCGTGTTTTGATTGGCTCTGACTTGGCGCAGCTGACTGGCAGCTTGCTGTCACCCACGTGTCAGCCTATGTGGCACTGGTGTGTCACCACGTGTGTGCCTACGTGGCAGCCTTTAAACCGAAATTACTAGGAAAATCCTAGAAATTGCTAAAAGTTTCCAAAATTCATTGTAAATCAAATTCAAACCCAATGAGGTTCAAACAAATTTTGTTAGATTCATCTTGTAGTGCTCTATTTTAGTAAAATGATAAATCAATGCCCCTGTTTATATTTTTTTATTGATGCATTTAATTGTCCAAACACCAATCAATTCACCAGAAATTCTAGGAATGGAATTAAATCCTGATTTTTGGCATGCTAAGTATACACATGAATATCTACCACCCGAAATTTTGGTTTGGCAAAATTTGAATTATAGTATGCTCTGGAATTTATTTAGGGTTTTGGCTAGATTAATTCTAGTAATTATTCTATAAATAATCTGCCCTTGCCACATGGCACAAAAATCACTAATGTTGTCCTCTATACACAGTAAATCACACATGTCCAGAAACATAAATTTATTTTGCTAATTAATTAATTGCACATGTCACTCATTTACTTTATTTAATTGCATAAAGAATATATAGACCAAAAATCTTAAATAACAACTTCACTTCTCTGAAGCATATGGCTTCGAGAACATTATAATAATTTTAATTGACATTAAAACACTATATGCTTGCATGCATCATGTCATTGCATTCAACGGTATTTCGCTAATGCCGTTAATACCATTCTATCATATAGGCAACAACAACCAGGAGCAAGAAGAGGATTTTCAGAAGGACGTTGACCCTCAAGAGGAGGAAGTAGAAGTTGCTAACACTAGTGTTGATCCAGGCAAGCCCCGGCTTGCATTCGCCTTCTTACAAATTTTGCTAGTTTACAATAATACTAGTGTCTATACTTATTGTTGCATTAGGTCATAGGAGTTGATTGAAACCCACCTTGCATGATATTCAAATGACCTATGCTATTGTCTTATAACTTGGTAGGATCGGTACTGTCACGCTATGCTTAGTAATTGCTAGTCTCGTTAAGAAGGTCTTATTAATACTAAGGGATGAACTTGACCACTAGAACGGGAATTATTAAAAGAAGTTTATTTTATATTATGACCGGGCAGGGATAATGCATGTGTAGGTTGCAGCAACGCATGGGTGTTGGCTGTGGTAGCCCTACCTTGTCGAACCTAGGACCCGTCCGTGGTCGGCCCCTTGATCAAGTATTGAACAGTTTCGAATGCATGCTAGCTTATGGGCACTAGTAAACCGATGTAGCATTAAAGGTCACTTGCATTAAGGATGGTTAAGGTGCGTTGGTCATTGACCCTCCTGCTGCTGGAGTGGGCGGTTCAGACCACGAAGTACTGTTGGTAGAACGGCATGCCCACTCGACATCACCACACCTGGACTGAGGTGTAAGTGCTTTTCTTGCAAAAGGTTGCCATATACGACCTTAATTGGTGCGTATGTGTCGTGCATCTCGGGTTTTCCCAGCTGGTGTAAATCGATTGCAATTACTATCCCTCGGAGTAATGAGTACCGCTTGGTCACCGCGCCCATCACGTAGTCGCACTTGATACTTGGAAATTGTTTATGATGTTTATTGTTGATTATGATTATTGCTACTCTTCTATGTTACTTATTTTATATATTATTTTATTATCCTTTTTGTTACAACTAAAGTTACATTTCGTCTCAACCCATTTAAATTGACAATTAAAACTTGATAGAACTAATAGATTGCTTAGTACGAGTCCTTTTAAACAAGCCACCTATTAGAGCCTTTGCATGTGTAGGTGTCCGACGGGTAAGTCTTGCTGAGTAATTAGTACTCAGGCTTTGTGCCACTGTGTTTTTCAGATAATGAAGAAATAGAATTGCCTGTAGATGTGAGGCCCTGGGACATGCAAATCCCTGAGGGTTGGACCGCCCACTGGGAGTCCGACTTGCCGCCGCAGTGATGTTGTGTGCTGCTAGAGTGATGGTTCTTCGGGCATGAATCATTACTATGTTGTATCATCGAGCTCGTAGCTTCCTTATCGATATTTGCTTCTACTGTTTTCAAAACACTCATGAACTTGTACTATTCCACATCACTCTGAATCATCATATTAATGTAATATTCAACTTAAAGCTATCAGCACCGTCGGTACCTTGATCCTTTGGGAAGGGGCGCCACATGGATCCTGCTGTGCTCCCTGAGCTTGTGCCGCCTGAGCATCCAGCTGCTCAAAGAAACTAAGGTCTATAGGTGACTCAGACCCACTGTCCTGTGCTGCTGTAGTGATTGTGGCAGTCTCCTGAGCTGAAGTATGGAGTAGTATGAGGTCTACCACATCCTGCTGAGAGAAATCTCCACGGACAAGATCCCCTGCTGCCTGAGTAGTAAGAGTGGAAACTGTGGCAGTAAGAGGTGGAGCTGAAGCTGTAGCTGTCTCTAGAGCGGTCTAGGAGTCTGCACGAGTAGTGTGGACTATGTGTGAGAATAGACTCCTGACCGGTACGTGTTGGGAACTGGAGGGTCCTACCATCTGCGAGCTAGAAGAGTGTGAGGGTGAGACAAACAACGTAGACACAGAGAAGGCTGACACGGGAGAGAGCTGTGCTAAAGAGAAAGTCTGTCTTGCTCCCCATGTCGGTAAGACCCCTGAGAGTGATAGTCTGCTGGACTATGCTGTCATCAGTGCAGTGAAGGGTCCTGGCTGAGTCTGCAGCTGCTGAAACTGGGGAATCACTGAAGGTCCTGGCTACTGACCGGCCTGCCTCTGAGTAAGCTCCGTCATCTGAGTCACTAGAGCGGAGACAAGGGCCATCTGCTGACGCTGAAGCTCTGCCTGTCCTCTAATCAGCTCCATCATCTGGTGTCTGTCCTCTGACACACTCTGTATAAACTCACCCAACCATCCTACAAGTGCTGTCACTGTGACAGTGTCCTCAGACTGCGAACCTATCGGCTGGGGAGGCGCTTTTGTACTGGCTGACTCAGGAATCACCGTCTCTGGCTGAGCTGCCTGCTCGTGTAGTATCGGTGACTCCTGCTCCTCCTCTCCTGTGTGCTGGCTGGAGGTAGACTGGGATCCCCTAGGGACTCTAGGTGAGTAGATGGTGGTCACCTAAGGGAAAGCGTCGTACTGCTCCTCTGTCACTAGGCCCATCCTCCTGAAGAGATAGCAAATATAGGGCCCGTAGACCAAGTGACGTCCTCCAACCCTCTCAGAGATCACCTCCTCCATCTCTCCAATAAGAAGGTCTGCCAAGTCAAACGGCTTCCTCCTCAGAATAGCTGCTACAGCCCACTGATGGAGAAGTGTGAACTCCTCTCTATATCCTGACCTAGGGATGATAGTCCTGGTGACTATCGCTCTCACCACCTTAGCCTCTGTAGTGAGTCTCGTAGAGCTTCTGTCATAGCCTGGTGTGTGAGGTGGTGGAAAGCCAATTGACACCATCTCGTCTGTTGGCATCTTCCCTCCTTGAGGTCTGCGAGGTGGTGCAAGTGTACCATAGGCACTCCTGTATAGTAAGAAGTCTGACGAAAGAAGTCCTAGCTTATGGATCAGATCTTGTCTACTTACACGCTGTGGCTGCCCTCTGAACAAGAACCAGAACTCTGAGCGGTCTCTGGCAACCCACAGTGTGGCATAGAACTCTAGCACCACATCCTCTCTGAACGTGTGTGGAGCAGTAACTAGATCTGCTAGCCCTGGCAAGTACGTGAAGTACTACTCCATCTCTATGCCGGTGGCCCTCCTCATGGCCTCGTACGTCATGTACTGCTGTGGCCTGAAGAGTCTATCCTTGCCTCTCAGGCCAAGATAACATCTCAGACCCTCACCGATCCTCCTTTGGAGGCCAGTCCAGTACCTCTCTCCAGTAGCGGGGTCTCTGGGAACTGGAACCCACTGCTCCAAGGGTACCAAGAGAAGCACCTTAAGGTCCTTGGCAGGAACCTTAAGGATATCTGGCTCTCCGGCTGCCTATACAATTCTCTGTAGCCTCACAGGTGCACCTTGGGTCTTCTACCCGGTGAGCTGTCCTCTGGGGAACAGTCTGCTCTACCTCCTCCTCAACCAACTCCTCAGACTCTGACTCTGAGGTCTCCTCTCCAGTCTCCTCCTCCTCGGACTCCTCCTCCTTCTGCCTGGAGGATCCCAGATCCGCAGGTCTCGATGATCTCCCCTAACAGGAAACCGGAGTACGCTGCGGCCACGGCGGTGGCACAACTCCAAGTGCTAGAGGTGCAGTCCTCTGCCTGGTGCTCCTCCTCAAGCCCTGGTCCTTAGCTGGCTGGCTGATCCTCAGACGGGGGCCAGGTGTCCTGCGTGACTGCTCCATGGCGTCCAAGTGCTGAGCCAACCTCCTGACTCTCTCTGACTCTGGATCCAGTCTCGATCTCTTCTTGGTCTTAGGCTTCTCAGGCATCTTCCCCTTTCCCTTGTCCTATCCTAATCCTGCCATGTCTGCCTGCTGACTGTACTGTTACTGCATGCACATAGGTGTAGTTGGGATAAGCATAGAGTCCTAATACATCTACAAGCAAAGCACCGCTAGGAAAGAAAGCGCAATAGAAACCCTAGCACTGAATGAAGAACATGATCACTAGACAATTATTCAAAATAACAACTTTGATCATCGTCTATATGTGGCTGATGCAAATCATCTAGTGTACAGTCAATATAATGGCAATTAATTCTAATTGTAGACTAGACAGGAGGCTAACCCTAGACATGCAATTAACAGATAGTCAATGAATTAATTCCAGACTAGGTTGAGCTAATTAATTAATTAATGCAACTAATCATGAGCAGTTAATTCAATTGCATCAATTAAAGCTAACTACTCAAATTGGGGTATAATTCGATGAATGGGAGAATAGTAGCAATACCCCTGGAAAAATTCGATGTGCCGAGAACAAGGAACAACTTGGGCTTGCCCCGATCACCGAGAAAGCTCAAAACTTGAAGCTTTTTGACGCCGGTAATGGAGAGAAGGGAAAGCCTTGCCCTAAGAGGCGTGGAGCTCCGCTCTTGGGCTGCCTAGGCGTGCAAGGGGGAGAGGTGGCAGCTCGCGGTGATGCAAGTGGCGGCACGGCTGGAGGCGCGCGGCGGCGGCAGCTGCTCTGTGCACGAGGGCGAGGGTGAGCACGGGTGCGTGCGGGGGCACGATTGTGGTGCGCGGGGCGAGGTGGTGGCGTACGGCAGTGGTGGTGGCTCGGCTGGGTTAGTGCGGCGCAGTGAGGATGGCGGCGGTGCTAGGAACTCGGGTCAGCGATGGCGAGAGAGAGAGAGACGGCAGCGAGGGCGTGTTCCCAGCTTTCGGCACGAACAAGGAAAAGACCAAAGTCTCTGACTCCTCTTGACCTAGGTCAAATAATCGATGAATGGCAAAGATTCAATAAGGATCAAATCAGCGGTCACAAATTGAAGCGCATCTCATGTTTTCAATATAGTGACCGGACGGTACAGTCTCTAGACTGAACTATCCGGTCAGGTCCCGAGTCTGCTGGCGACCCACACAGACCGGACGGTCCAGTCTCTAGGACCATTCTGTCCGGTCTCTATGACCAGACCAACTCGTGACACTGTGCACTCGGCACTGACCGGACTGTACGGTCCAGTGATTGGACTATATGGTCACTACAGGATTTTTGCTGAAACAAGGAATTTCTCCATTTTCCAAGTGCCCTCACCAAACACATAATAAAACGCTGCACCTGGAATATAGAGGGAACTCTTAAACACTCATTTTCAAATAGTGGCACTCTATGGCCTTTATAATTTTCACAAATGCCAAATGAAAGATTGAGCAAATAAGAACCAAGGCAATAAAGATCCAAAAGGGTATGTATGAGCCTTAGTCCATGAACCGCGTGAGTAGATTTAACCTCGGAGTTCATAAGAGCTTGCTCAATGGGCATGGAGCACAATCCTTTCCTTTGGTCACACTTGTGGAGATGTAATCTCATATAGAACATGAGGCACAAATATCTCCTAATGTGACAAGCCTCCTTTGTGTTTCCTACATGATGCATGTAACAAGCATTTTACATATGCAATGAAAGTAAACATGCCATGTGAATGCAAGCAATATTAAACAAAACACAAAGGAAACCTAACAATGTCATGTTTGAACCCCTCTCAAGCTTACTCACTATAAGCCATACCCTTGCCTTGAGAGAAGCCAAACCACCATCTCAAGCACTCCCCCTTGCTTATAGCTATCTTGAGTGGGTTAGACATTGACTAATTTTTATGTGTTTTTCTTTTAGTTATTTACACATGCATGGATGCAAAGCGTACTAGTCACAAAGGAGTCCTAATTACCATGCAATGCAAGAGAAAGAAAGACACACTACAACTACCAAAAACAAAAACAAACACGGTTACCTCCCTCATGAGTTGATAGGTCGTTGAGGTCCATGTCACTTATGGTGGACTTCACATGATCTTCATGAATGCGCTCGGTCCACCACCATCACCATCTAGGTCTTGTTCTTGGGAGCCCACTTGTACGTAGCCGATCTCTCAAGATCAACAATGCACTTAGGCACCCATATGCTCTTGACCTTCCTCTTCTTGTTCGGTGGTCCCAAGGCCTTAGCTTTCACCATGCCATCCTTGTTCCTAAAAAGCTTGAAATGTGTGTTCTCATGAAACAAGTTAGCTTTAGGCAAAACAATGGAACTTCTCACCATGGGACAATCCTTGGTGGCGTGGCCATCCTTGCAACACCTCTCGCAATAGTAGTCGTCGGCGAGTAGGGGCTTGATCCATGTGGGGATGGAGTCACTCGTCCCTATGATGTCAATGGCGGCGGGATATGAGCCAAGTCCCTGGTGGGAGACATTGTTCACAAGGTACCTCCCAAAGATCTCCTTGTGGATGGCTCTACCTCGTGTGAGCCTCTCAAAACCATCCATCACCATTTTCCTCTCTTCCTTGAGCTTGTGATATTCCTTCAAAACAAGTGGCTCAAGAGAAGAAACCTCAACCGAGGTGGTTAGTTCATCACACATAGTAAATGCATCACTCTTTGATGAACTAGAGGAGGGAGAGGCAAGGTTCTCAATATTGGTTGCCTCATAAGTGATCTCAAGGGCCTTGTACTTCTCATGAAGCTCTACATGATCACCCTTGAGTTTGTCATAACTCTTGTTTAGGGCCTCATGAGATATGACAAGGTCCTTGAGCTCACGATCAAGCTCACCAACACGGTCCTTAACCAACTTACACTCTTTTCTTACCACATCCAAGATTTTGGATTTCTTGATGGCGATGTCGCAGGCTTGCTCTAGCATACTCTAAAGCTCAGCACATGAGAGCTCCTCATCATCGCTATCATCGCTGCTCTCATCCTCACTCTCCCCAAGTTGGCTCGCTCGCGGCCATGAGACACGTGGGAGGTGGAGGAAGAGCTCATGTAGGTCTGGTCATGATCATGGCTAGACAGGCCACTTCTTCATCACTTGAGGAAGAGGACTCATTACATGAGTTGTTGCTTGTCCACTCTCCAACAAGGGCCTTGCGAGAAGTCTTCTTCTTGTAGTCTTGAGCTTTGCCGCTGCCTTTGCTCTTGTCCTTGTTGAAGAACCTCTTCTTCTTATGCTTGGCCTTGGGGTCTACTTCTTCTTCTTCACTTGAGTCTTGTGACTTGAATGCTTCTTTCTTGGGCTTTGGGCACTCTCGAACAAAGTGGTTCTTTGAGCCACAATTGAAGCACTTGCCTCTTGACTTGGAAGCAAACTTGTTCTTGAAGTTCTTCATCTTCCTCATGAGAAGAGCCAAGTCTTTGGTCAAGTCACCCTCATCATCATCTTCTTTATCATCATCCTCAATGATCACCTTCTTCTTGTGCTTCTTGCTCTTGCTAGATTCTTGCTTGTCGGTCGGTAGAGCAAGATTGGATGGTTGAGGATCATCCTACCCCAATTGGTAGCTCTTGAAGACGGTGATCTTGCCAACCACTTCCTTCATGGTCTTGGTCTTGAGGTCACCTTGCAAGATGAAGGTGATGATGGACTCATACTTGGGGTCTTTGAATAGCCTCAAGAATCTTCTTATCACTTCAACGGTCTTCATCTTGAAATCATCCCCAAGTGCATTGATCTCCTCCACAAGTACATGAAAACGAGAGTAAACAGTGTTAGCTCTCTCATGTGGCAATCTAGTGAATTGATCATACTTGTTCTTCAGCACATAGTATCTTTCTTCCTTGACATCGCTGGTGCCCTCATAGAGCCCCTAAATCTCGGTCCAGATACCATGTGCTGAGGTACTAACATCAAGCTGAGCAAAAACATCCTTAGAAATGCAAGCAAACAAAGCATTCTTAGCCTTAGCATTACACTTAATGTAGTCAGGCTCAAGTAGGTTCACATCCGTATCAGACTCGTAAGTGACCGACCATATCTCCGGATCAAGGGACTAAAGGTAGGCTTGCATACGAGCCTTCCAATAAGCATAGTCCTCACCATTGAATATGGGTACATTCCCCGCCTATCCCGGCATCCTTACTCAAGGCGGTGAAGCCTCAAAGATAAGCACTTGGCTCTGATACCACTTGCAAGGACCGAAGGCGTACCGAGAGGGGGGGGGGTGAATCGGTAAGCCACTCACGAACCCAAATACTTCAATTTCGCTACTCAAGTCTAACAAGATAAGGAAGCCTATGCAAGTCTAGTAGGCCAAGGCTCTACACATGCTAGTGTTCATGATAAGATAAAGTACGGAAGCCAAGCACACTAGCCTATGCAAGCTACAAGTCACCCTACTCACTAGAGCACACAAATGCGGAATAGTAAAGAGAGGGTCAAGGAAGGCTCATGATGTTTTCCTGAGGTCTCGAAAGGATGGCGCCTTTCCCCTAATCCTCGTTGGACAACTCCCGCCAGAGTCCCGGTCCCTCCCACCACCAAGTGGAGTTCTCGCACACTAGCCTGCAATCACTCCTCGAGTGAAGACACGGTGTGCGTCACCGCTGCACAAAGCACAAGCTCACCTCCCTCGAGAACTTGCCGGACTCCCTGAGCCGACACGGGCGCTCACTAGCGATGCCCCTTTCAACGGTGGGCTCAAACCGTGTACAAACATGTGACGGCCTTCACAACCGATCACGATAGGCTCGATCACCGACACCTAACCGGTCTAGGCCTCACCATAGACCAAGAGTAACAATCTAGATCACACTCTCAAGGACACCCTTGCCTTAGATGTGCAAGATGCTCGAGCTACTCTTCACTAGCACTCTCAAGATATGCAATATCTCCTCCTAGTGCTCTCCTCTTTTCCTCTTGGACCTTACCAAATGCTCTCAGGTAATCCACTGGCCAAGAGAGGTCACAAAGACCCCAGCAACAAAGTTATATAGGCTCCCAACCTCAAACTAGCTGTTGCTCCATGAAACAGCCTCTCTGGACGTTCTGACCGGACAGTCCTGTCACTGTCCAGACCGGACAGTCCGCTCTCCACCGGACGGCTCCTCCAGAGCCGTTGCTCTATGTCCGCTGCTTCCTCCTGTAGTGACCGGACCAGACCGTCCGGTCCACTTTCTCTCTCCAATCCAGATGCATCTCTTCTGCTGTCCCTGCACCTGTACTGACCGGACCATCCAGTCAGTAGACTGGACCGTCCGGTCTGTACAGACTTACCTGTTGATAGACTCCTGCTTCTTAGTGCTAAGTCCCGGACAATCTCTACATAGTGACCATACAGTCCGGTCTCCACTGACCCATTTGTCCGGTCTCTATGTCCAGAAGCTGAAACTTGTTGTCCTCTCTTGACTTGGTTTCCCGGATTCTCCGAACAGCTCCTTGGCTTCTCCACTGTCACCTAATGCTTGTGATTTCACCGAGCAACCTTGCACATCACCGACTAGACATGACCTAAGAGAATGACCTAGACCCCCTTGATAGTCCGGTTTTTCCTATGGACTCAAAGCCCTAACAACTACTCAAGTATACCAAACACTTGCACCATAGCTTGTTCGCCGCTTTGATCCATCTCCGTCAACCCTTAGACTCCATCAAGTTCACAAGCGTCCATGCTTGCGGTCATTGTCATCAATCACCAAGGACATCATCATCCATATGATTTGCAATAGAGTTAAGAGATGATTCCTACATAGACAACACTCATGTAGATGTTTGCCCACAATTTCATAGTTGTCATCTATCACCAAAACATCCATACCACGGGGATCCAGTCATCAATGGTCATGAAGCTTACACACGTGCTCGGCGGTTCTTGATGACCAAGAAAATCTAGAACAAGTTATGTTGTAGCATCATCTCGGGCTGCTGGATTTGTGTGCTAAACACACATTGCACAATAATATTCATGTAGCCCGTGGTGTCTCCGCCTCCAAGGACGAGGTCACCGCTGGTGGCAGCGATATCCTCCTCCTCATCCTTCACATCAGAGGTTCTCATGTAATCACCATCGTCTATTGCCACATATGCCCGCCTACTTGGGCAATCTTTCTGCTACGACCAAGTCCATGGCAGCGGTGGCACTGAATCCCTATAGTGCGTCTCAACGAAGCAACAGAAGAGGCACTAGTAGCTGGAACCTGCACAGAAGTTTTTCCTTAGCGCGTAGAAGGTGTAGATGCTGATCTTGGTGCTGTAGAAACAACACTGGTTCCCTTGGAAATTGTTGGTGGGGGCGGCCGAAAAGATGGCATGGGCAGCCCCGGAGTCCCCATCGGCCATGGTGGATAGAAGGTCCTGGACTTGCTCTACTCCTAAAAAGCCTGGAAAAGTCCCTACGATTCTTTCTCTTCAAGCATAGCATACTGCAAACCCTAGTTGAGGGTATAAAACTCTTTATAATCAAGGACATCCTAAATTTCTTTTCTCAAACTAGAATAAAAGTGGCAAATCTGATCATCTACTTTTTCAACTACAGCACAAAGAATCAAACCCTTCTGAAGCTCACTAAAGTACTCATGAATAGTTTTGTCTCCTGGATCTAATCGCTGCAGTTTGTTACGAATCTCTCTATAAAAAGGAGGAACAAAACGATCACGTATTGCTACCTTAAGTTCTTCCCAAGTAGTAGGCAAATCAGTTTTAGCAGCTAGACCACTCCACCAAACAATTGTAAAGTCCTTACACTCACTAGTGGCTTGTCTAACTCTATATTGTTCAGGAACAAGGTGGGCATTAAATTTTTGATCTACAATCATCTCTCAATCAAGATAAGCATCACCATCATACTGACCTGAAAACAAAGGAATTGAAAACTTAATTTTAGCATATGAGTCATCTGGAGCATGGTTACCTTGTGGGTGACGGTTATGGTTGTGGAAATACCTTGAATGCTATGGTGCAAACGACATCGTAATCTTACGGTCCTTGTAGCTGACTGTAACACCCTATTTTTCTTATGTTGCGAATTATTAATTTATTAATTTAAATTAGGGTGTTAACATTTTTCTTTAGCTACAAAGATTATTTTTCCTAATTTATTAAATTAAGTAAATAAATTATTTTATTTTTGTAATGTTGCATTCATGCTGGATTAGGTATTGCATTGGGTATTTTATTCGTGTGGAAAACAATTTAAAATTTCAAGTAGAAACTAATTTAGATTTAGTTTTAATTCAAACATAAAATAGAAAGAAAATAGAATAGAAAAAGAGGAAAGAAACCTTACCTGACCTCCTGGGCCGAATCCCCTATCGAGGCCCATTTTCCTTTTCCCTCTCCCCTCCCCTTCCTATTTTGGCCTGGCATCCCACCCGCGCCTGCCAGCCCCTCTCTCCTTTTCCCCTCCCCACGCAGCCCAACCAGCCCCCGCAGCCTAGCCAGCCGACTAGGCCTAGCTAGCAGCTGCAGCCCGCTCACTCGCGTAGCCCAGCGCAGCCCTAGCCCCGCCCACACTCGCCAAGAGATAGGGCCTGCCAGTCCTCACCCTCCTCTTGCCTCTCTCCCTCCCATACCTACAGTCAACAGAATCAACGCTGTCACTATTGGTCATAACTACGCACCCACTTATAAACCGCAAGAGGACGGTGTATGATTATAGCACTTTTTCCCTTGAATTGAGTATTCCAAGGTTTATCGAATCCACAAGGACCTTAGGGGTAATTAAACAAAGTTAGCACTAAAAGAATTAATCAAAGCTACTGTCGAATTCAAGTTGCATGAGGGGAGACTGACCAGCGCAAAGTTGCGCCGGACAGTAAATCTGTCATTGCACCGATCGGCGCAGGCGTTGAGCCAATCGGTACACTAGTAAATCTAAGCCAAAGTGCGCCGGATACCTTGTAAGACTATGCTATTATGTGAGTAGCTGGGTATCTACTAGTGAGGTCATAACCAAAAAGTCTAATTAAATAGCGTCGTAATGGGTAATTACATGGATCAATGAAAACCTATAATGAATAAGACCACCCTGCTTTCTGAGTGGCTCCCAATTTATCGCTGCTGAGAGGAAACCCTTAATCGCGAGAGTATCATACCCTACTCAACTATCCAATAGTGCTACGCAGGCTTAGTGCTGTCACTGCTAAACCACACTACTAGTATCATCAAGCAACCATAATCAATACAATGTCCGAATACTATCCTAATCACCACGATCAAGATAATATCTACTTACTTAGCCTAGAACTAAGCAATTGGAATAAGCACATGCATGATTATAGAATCAAGATAGACAATTCACCAAAACCATCATCAACATATTCAATCATCCTTGAGATACATAGAATAAGATTCATCCCCATCGAGATGGCCTACCTTGACGGATCAACTCTTAACACCAATTGTTCTTGAAACTCAACTAGAGATCTATTCTAGCGGGGCAAGCCCCGGTGGCTCTAACTCATGCTTCTGTTGTCCCTCTGTCACCTCCTCCATCGCGGCCAGGGTTTACAAGTATTTATAGGGGTTCTACTCATAAAGGACTCGGTTTCTAGAAAATAAGGCGGTTGCGCTGATCGGCGCAGGATTGCGCTGTTCGGTGCAAGCTGTGTATTCTCTGGTTTCTTCTCCGAGTCGGTTCCTCTGTCTTCCACAGCTGCCATGCGGGCCTTTTCCTTCGAGATAAAGTCTTGTACTACACGTCAAGATCTTGAAGTTCCATAAATCTTCAAGGCAAATATCTTCAAGTGTCTTGCATAGATAAACTTTCATAAACATGTTGAATGGACCTCGGTCACTTCTTTGGGCCAAAATATCCTTGCACCATTTGGCTCATGGACTGCATCGATCGGCGCACTAGGCTTCTTCAGTGCATTTCGTCGGTTCTGGACTCCTGTCCTCTCCAGCATCACTTTAATCACCAATTTTACCTATTTCTGCAATAAAGCTCCAAAACAATGCATATACAAATATATAGACAATATCATATGTAAATGGCCTAAATTAGTATCAATTATTCTCTAATTGGGGTAATATTCACATAAAAAAGGGGCACTTGGGGAGTGCCAACAGTTCCCCCACACTTAAACCTTTGCTCGTCCCGAGTAAAGTAAAAGAAAGAAAAATCAAAGAACATACTCTTTATATCCTAAAAGATATCTCAAATCAGCAAATGTTGAGCATTGTTCTATTGTGCTGTATTTCATATTGGTATTTAGCAAAATAGCTCAAATATGGGCATAAAGCTTAAAGTTTCTCCTCAAAGCAACAAATCATGTCCAACTCACAAATTATAACTTTTCCACACATGTAAATCACTTAAAAAATTGTTGTGAACATAAAGAATTTATCTTCCAAATAATCCAAGGCAACAACTCATCTTTCAAATCACTCAACCTATATTTTACATCATAATGATCAAATAATATTTATGTAAGGCTTATATGAGTAGCTAGGTGAGATAATTCAAGGATTGCAAATATAAATCGACAATATATTTTAAAGCTACGAGATTATTCTTTGTTGGAATTATTGAAACTTATCAACATGGCCATTAAGAAAGAAAAAATTAAGAAAGGACTCACACTTTGGATATGTGGATATGCGCATAGCAAAAATTTGATCTTGGAAGAGAAAGAACTCCTATTATCAGATTGCACATGGTTGGAATGATTCATGGCTATATTAGAATGAATTTCGAGAATAAGCATGTCATATACCATCCCCCCACACTTAAAATTTTGCTAGTCCCTTAGCAAACAGCAGAGCTATTCTTTTTTTCTTCTTCTTCTTCTCCCTTTTTTTTATTTTGCTCTCTGCTACGCCGATCGGCTCTCAACCCGAATTCACCAACATTTGTTGGTATTTGATTTGTCTGGCTTCAACATTTACTCATGAATTAAATATAGCCAGAAATATAGGATGTGGTCAAGGAATGATACTCAACAAGATATTTTGGGTTTGTGGTAGGATACTCAACGGAATTGAATTTTTGCATGAGTAATTCAAGGCTAGAAAAAGATACACAAAGATTTGCCATCTTAGTAAAGTTCATACCAAAAAGAATTAAATCCTAACCAAACTCAACCATCAATTTAATGTTTATCTACAAATCAAAGCTTCATGAGAATTGCTCAAAATATGGCATTGGTAGGTAAGGATCTTGAAAAGAATAAATTCCAAAATTCACAAAATGAAAATTTATTTATAAAAAGATTGGTACTAAGTTATCATCACAAATTGGACAATGCAAATAAAGCACATGGGTACTCAAAATTGCTCTACATAAGACATATTTGTCGAATAATCATTAAGTGTAAGTTCAATTTTTTTATTCAATGCTCAACATTATTTGGTCTTCATCAGCACTTTTCAAAAAAGAATAAATAATTCAATTCTCGTAAAAGAGAATAACCACTACCATTATATTAAGATCGAAACTCGAATACATGGTGATGATTTTTGCACACACTTGCATAAAAATAAAACTACTACAAACTACTACTAACACACTTGCATGAAAGTAAACACCCCCGATACATGGTTTCCCGACCCGCTCACACACACATAAGCAAATAAAGAAAAAGATTGCAAAAAAAAAGAGAAAACACAAACCGGGAAACCAATACTCATGCCAACTCCTAGGCACTCCGGTCAAACGAAGGTGGAAGCGATGGCTGATCGAAGCCATAGCCCCGCGCCTTGAGTCGCTCGAACTCCTCCACCATTGCCTCATGGTTGTCCCTCCATTGAGACGTGGCGTCCTCCACGCGCTCGATGTAGTGCATGTTGTTCTTGATGTACCCCTACATGGGCACGAAAAAGTCTGCACTGGGCACAGGAGGCACCACAGGTACACGTCCTTGGTACCTGTAGTCAATACCCACGCTGAAGCAGGGAGCGCCGATCAGTGCATAGCCTGCACCGATCGGCGCAAAGGGCTGTGAACCACCCGCTGTGTCGATCCACCCTGGCTGGTACTGCTGAGGCTCCTGGCGTGACTTCCAGGAGTCCCACTCGCCGCCGGCTGCTGTAGATGTCGTCGGTTGTTGAACCCGCCCACGGTGGTCCTTGAGAGCTCGGCCCCCCTCCAGGAAACCTTTCTCAAGCCAATTTCCTCCCTCCAGCTTGTGATGGAGGAAAACTCCTAGCTCCGTACATGGGAGCTTGATGTTGGGAGCTGGCACGAACATTTCCTGTGACAATATTGCCATGAGTCATATTCTCGCCAATCTCCGTCGCGTATTCCCACTTGTTGTTGCGCCCATCCGGTCCGTTGCCATCGCAGACGAGGGCTGCTAGGCATTGAAGATAGGCCCCAAAGGCCAACTTCTTGCTCACCTTGCCCCTCTTGTCGAGCCAACCCCGCACCATCACCGGCATGGGGTTGCAATGAGACGAACTCACGATGGCGTTGAAGAGCCATCACAAGTCCGCACCGGTGATGTTGCTAGAGTCGACCTTGTTGCATGTGCGCGCCACCAACCACCGATGAAAAACTTGAATGGTCAGGTTGTGGATGTTGCTGTGCTTCATCTTCTCCATGAGCGAGAGTCGCCTCCAAAGGGAGTCCAACTCCCCACGTTCCAAGATGCCAATGATGACGGCGTCGGTGTCGAAGCCAAAGGCTTGAGCCGCCATCTCCATGGTCACCGTGTAGCTGATGTCGCAGACACGGAAGTTGATGGCCTCGTTGTCGGCTTCGTCGGTGCCGAGCCTCATCATAGAGGCAACCTCGGTGATGACGTCGAGGTTGTAGTCCATGGGAAGGAGGTGAAAGTCCACCCAACCTAGATTGTTGAGCATCCTCCTTATGTCCTCCCACATGCCGATCGTGGTGAGGAAGGTCTTGTCGAAGTCAAAGTTGGGGACGAACCCTCCCCTCACCGCGAGGTAGTGCCACTGTTCCTCCACGCTCTGGAGGATGAAGCCCTCATCCACCATGCACGACACATATGCCGGCAGTGGTGGTGATGTGGGAACCCCATGGCTTGCCGCCGTTTAGCTCCTTGTAGCACGCCTCGTTGGAAGGTGCGCGCTGGAGATGGAGTGGCGGGCGCGGATCTCGTAAGTCACAGGCACCAAGCCGGTGGATGCATCACCCACCGACATGTCATTGCGAGTGCCAGAGCTCCCCCTCGCCGAGAAGTCATCGCTCGACTTGTCGCTGCTGCCAGAACTGCTTCCCTGGCGTAGCCTCTTGCTCAACTTGCCGACGGAGGAGCGGAGACAATCCATCTACAAGGATTATGGAACATGTACGAGATCGTGGGTAGTGGGTAAGGTGGAGAGATTACCAGGATAGTGTGCCGAAGTGGGGGTGCCTGGCCTCCCTTTTATAGTGTGGGAAAGTTCCAGGAGAAGGAATCGACGGATATTTCAAAATTTGAAAGCGCGCCGATCGGCGCGGCTGTGCACCATTCGACACAATTCAAATTTTGAATGCTCTGATAACTGTGGTGCTTGATTCTCATCCTTTATGTCGCTTCTCGGTACATCATGTTGGTTGGCAGTGGAACAACACGGAATCCCGATGTCTTATTGACTGCGACAATCAGCGTGGGCTCGCGTGGATTGGTGTGACGTCTCTTTTTCAGCTTTTGGTCAATTCCACGTCTCCTTTGCACCGCACACCTGCATAGCAATCATACCTGTTCCTCACAATCAATGCCTGCCACCTTTGTCACCCATTTGGAAACCGCATGGATACCTGCACCGGTCGGCGCAGTAGGGTGCCGAGCGGCGCAAGTTTGTTGCACCTCGTCTTTTGGTCTGGCGCTGATCGTGATGCCTCATGTTCATCTCTTTCACCTAATTTTCCACTTTTCCCAATGTTCCTGTACTATTGACATATGTAGCGGGGCCCATCTGGTGATCGCGCCGTATGGCGCTGACGCGTGTCGTTCGACGTGACATCCATTTTCGCTTCTGGCCCCTCGCTTCTTCGCCTGATGTTGCTCATAATCCTTTCCTGCGTCATTTAGCAACCATTTTGCACACAAAAATTAATTCAAAAAGATTTTTAATTACCTTGAAAATAGCTCTATCTCTGAAAATTACTGTACTGGTTGATTTTTAGTACCCCTTCAATTCTTGGTGTCATCAGCCTACTATCCTGACCTGGGCAATAATGCGTCGATCGACGCAAGCACTGTTCCTTCCTATTTTTGGTCTTTTTTTGTTTTATTCCTATATTGTTAGTCTATAGTATGTACATACATAGTTTTGCACAAATAAACAGACAACGCAAGAGCACAGAAGAATTAAGCACATACTTTTTCTATTTCTTTTATTTGGAAGATTGTCTTTATTATAAGCAAGCAAATTAAAAACACCGGGTTGCCCTCTCGGCCAGCACTAATTAACTAAATGAAACGGGTTGCCCTTCCGCAAGTACTAAACAACTTCTAAATCCCCCGATCATTGGGTTGCCTCCCAAGAGCACTCTAGTTATTTGGAGGTCAAAGAGCTTCACCTCCCTGTAAACAATCAATCCTTAGTGTCGCAGTGCGGGATGTAAGGCCGCGACACTACAAGGTTCTCTTATCTTCATGGTTCATATGGCTCGAACGACCTATCCATACATCCCCTCCAATTACTCTCGATGCCACGTTGCCACAGTGTCTTGTATCTCTTCACTTCCTCAACAATATGGCACTCTTCTCCCATTAGGCGAAACTTGAAAGAGTAGGGAGTCCCAACATCAGTACTTGCTCTTGTTGTACTCAAGAAGGGTCTGCCTAAGATCAATGGGGTCCTCGTCCTCTTATCCATATCAAGCACAATAAAATCAACAGGGACGATGCAATCTCCGATTTGAACAGGCACATCCTCAGCAATTCCATCAGGGAAGCGTACCGATTGATTGGCTAACTCCAAACACATACCCGTAGGCTCCAATTCAGGCAAATTGAGACTTGTGAATATATGACGAGGCATAACACTTACACTTGCTCCAAGATCGCAAAAGCACCTATCAAATATCCTTGTTCGAATCATGCATTTGATGCTTGGTGATCCATGGTTGGGTTTCTTCTCAAGTGCAACATCGTTGATTGCCGTCGTGAGCTCCTTCGTAACCTTCAAAACCTCCTTAGAAACTATAGACTTCTTGTTTTTCATCATGTCCTTAATGTTTTTGGCATAGGTGGGTACTTGAATAGCATCAACAAAAGGGACATTGATCTAAAGCTTCTTCATAATATCGACGATCCTTGCAAATTGCTCGTCGTGTTGCCATGCTCTTTCTGTCTCCATCAGTAGTTGAGTATCCAGGAATGTGGCAGGGCCATGCTCCTCTGTCTCCATTCCCATTTTCAAACTAGAGAGGTCAACATCCTCCGCGCGTCGATCAGCGCTTTCAGGGAGCCAAACGGTGCCGTCACGAACATCGTGCGGTTCGGCGCCAGGTGTGCGCCAATCAGCGCGGGGCCTCCTTGCTCGTGCAGGGTGCTCTAGATCTTCTGTTTGTTTTCCTGACCGCATAGCTATTGCCTTCAACTGCTCTGCAAACATCGTAATTCCAGGAAAGCCCCTTTGTTGCCTTGAATGGCTCGCGATAAATGTCCCATCTGTTGCTACATAATCTTGGTATGCTTCAAAATCTGCTCATTGGAGCTCCCAATTTCTATCACCTTGTCATTAATTCCCTCAAGGACACGATTAATCTCCTTGAATTTATCTTGATTGTCCTTGTTGATCTTCTCTTGAGCTTGGAAGAACTCATGACATTGGAGACGAAGTGGGATAGAATTTTGCATGGACAAACTAGGAGAGAAAGAACTCCTTTACTACTGATATTGGGGCTTCCATCCACTATTCTTCATATATTCTAGCATCTTTATCTCTTCAGGGCAATCTTTCTGCACCTGACCAAATTCTCCACACTCACCACAAGTGGAGCGTGATTCCGCTAGCTTGAGTGGCTCTTCCTTAGGGATATAAAGATTATTGTCCAACCTCCTGTGAATAGCGTTGAGGCGATCTATAATCAAGTCTTCATGAGTCCTCTCAATCACACTCTTTGCCACTCCTTTTGACGGTTGCAAATTCATTAAACTTCTCTCACCATCCCATGATTGATTTTCAACTAGCAACTTGATCAAATTCTTAGCTTCGGTGGGAGTTTTTGACATGAATGAACCTACAACTGAAGCATCCAAGTGTTGACAAGATAGTTAATTCAATCCTGTGTAGAACCTCTCAACAACTTCTCCAACCGTTAGACCATGATGAGGGCATGCATCCATATATTTATTGTATCTCTCCTATGATTCTCCAATGCCCTTATCAAAATTCTGTGTAACTCCAAGATTCTTATTCTTCAAAACTTGAGTCTTACTAGATGGGAAGTATTTGGCCAAGAATTCAGCTGCTAACGTGTTCCGCACCGTCTTTACTAGGTTATCCAATCTATTGTACCATTGCTTGAGGCGTCCAACTAGAGAGAAGGGGAACAGCCGAACACGTGCTTGGTTTTCGTCCAATCCTGCTATCTTGAATGTACTGCAAACCTCAAGGAAGTGTTGCAAGTGATGATTGGGATCTTCCAAACCTATGAACGATTGTTGCACAACTATTCCAACATATCTCCCCAATTGATACGGAAGTTGATCTTGAGCTTCTTGGAAATCTGACTTGACAACATTAGTCAACTGAGGCTTGAGACGATTAACCATAGGTGCCTCTGCCATCTCATCTTATTCTTGATCTTGAAATGGGGCTTCTATTGTGAACAATGCTCGAGGGGTGGCGCGGACTCCTTCTCCAGCTAAATCTCCAAGTGACTTGCTTCTCTTCTCCGATGTTCTCTTCTTCTGAAAGAGTCTTTCTGGATCATCGGCACACTAGTAAATCTAAGCCAAAGTGCACCGGATACCTTGTAAGCCTATGCTGTTATGTGAGTAGCCAGTATCTACTAGTGAGATCGTAACCAAAAAGTCTAATTCAATAGCATCATAATGGGTAATTACATGGATCAATGAAAACCTATAATAAATAAGACCACCCTGCTTTCCGAGCGAATCCCGATTTATCGCTGCCGAGAGGAAACCCTTAATCGCACGAGTATCTTACCCTACTCAACTATCCAATAGTGATGCACAGGCTTAGTGTTGTCACTGCTAAACTGCACTACTAGCATCATCAAGCAACCATAATCAATACAATGTCCGAATACTATCCTAATCACCACGATCAAGATAATATCTACTTACTCAGCCTAGAACTAAGCAATTGGAATAAACATATACATGATTATAGAATCAAGATAGATAATTCACCAAAACCATCATCAACATGTTCAATCATCCTTGAGATACTTAGAGTAAGATTCATCCCCGTCGAGATGGACTACCTTGATGGATCAACTCTTAACACCAATGGTTCTTGAAACTCAAGTAGAGATCTATTGTAACGGGGCAAGCCTCGGTGGCTCTAACTCACGGTTCTGTTGTCCCTCTGTCGCCTCCTCTATTGCGGCCAGGGTTTACAAGTATTTATAGGGGTTCTACTCGTAAATAACTCAGTTTCTAGCAAATAAGGCAGTTGCACTGATCGACGCAGGATTGTGTCGTTCGCCGCAAGCCATGTCTTCTCTGGTTTCTTCTCCGAGTCGGTTCCTCTGTCTTCCACGGCTGCCATGTGGGCCTTTTCCTTCGAGATAAAGTCTTGTACTGCATGTCAAGATCTTAAAGTTTCATAAATCTTCTTGATAAATATCTTCAAGTGTCTTGCACAGATAAACTTCCATAAACATGTTGAATTGGCCTCGATCACTTATGTGGGCCAAAACATCCTTGCACCGACAGGCTCATGGACTGCGCCGATCGGCGCACTGGGCATCTTTAGTGCTTTTCATCGGTTCTAGATTCCTGTCCTCTCCAACATCGCCTTAATCACCAATTTTACCTATTTCTGCAATAAAGCTCCAAAACAACGCATATACAAATATATAGACAATATCATAGGTAAATGGCCTAAATTAGTATCAATTATGCTCTAATTAGGGTAATATTCACATATGAAAGGGGCACTTGGGGAGTGCCAACAGTCACTCGCTCGATCCTGCCTCCCTGAAACTGACCCCGAGCGCACCCAGCACCCCTCCGCTTCGCTCCCCCACCTTCCACCCGTTTTTGGCCCTTATAGCGCTCCAATGCACATCAATGGCGCTAGTGACAATTGATGGACGGAGACCTCGTACCTGCTCATATAAAACCCACCCTCCCCTCCGTACCTATAAACCCACCCTGAGCACTGCATTGCCTCGCCGCCTCTTCCCCTCACCCAACACCTTGACCGCGACCTCGGGAGCATCCTCCCCATTGAGCTCTGACTGCCGTCGTCGTCTTCCACCCTCACCGACCCGCCTCCGGCCATCCCCGGCTCCGCATGACATCTCGGTGAGAGCCATCACCTTCCCCTCTCCCTCCCCGTGCCCTCGCGACTTAGAACTGGCCACTGGAGCGCCTTCCCGACCAACTCTAGCAACCCTCGTGCCGCCGCCGCCGCATAACCTCGCCGTCGGCCGCCTCCAACTCGCCAGACCCCTCTGAGCCCTCCATCCTAAATCCTATGACTCAGATTAGAACCCCGAAGGAGTATGTCCCCTGGTCCATCGTGGATCTATGAACCCAGGTCAACCGTTGGTCCACGACCTCTGTAGACCCAGTCCGCGCAATTTAGGATTTAATTTAGTTCGGGAAAATTCTAGGAAAATGGTAGTTTTGCACCTAAGCCCCTCTATTTCGACCTAATTAGTTGTTAACCCTAATTTTCTCTAGAACTTTTCGTTTAAATTATATTTTAGTACCTAATATTTTTCATAAATATTATTTTGGCCCTGGAATTTTATAGAAACACCCATGTACTCATTTTTAATTATATTTTTAACCCTATCTTTTTACACTTAGGTCCCTTCACTTAATATAAATTATGTTTAGGTCCTAAAATTTTGTAGAAACAACCCTAGTATTTTTATTAGTTACTTTTTAGTCCTAATATTTTACACTTTAGTCCCTGTAATTCTATAAAATTGCAAATAGGTCCCTAAACCTTGTTAATTTTACTTTTTAGCCTCAAGAACTTCAAACTAGCATAACCTTTCAACCGAAACTCCGATTTAGGTGATTTTTGCGCTCATGGAATCATAGGAACACGTACAATTTTTTAGTACTGTTTTCATACTCATTAGGAAATGTTTGGTGTACTGTTCCGTATTTATTTGTGTTTTGCTTTTCCGGTATTTATCGGTATTAGACGAGGAGTAGCACCAGAATTTCTAGGATCTTGATTTTGAGCAGTAGCCAGCGGGAGAACAAGGAAAGTGTCCTTGACCATATTGCACCTATTACGGATACTAGTTTATTTTGCATGCATTCTTGTCTAAATTGGAATCCCATGTTAGGGTTGACTAGTTATTGATTAATCCCATCCATGCCTCCTGGTTTGGCTTGGTAGTTGAGTTTGGGTACGTCATGCTAGTGCAATATTTTGGGATATAAAATAAATAATAATAAACTTGACTAATATTCACCTGAACCTAATTATCATTTGGGTAATTTAGATGACCCAAGTAGGAGGATGTTGAGGATGGTGCGGGTATGCATAGGTACGGGTAATGTACTGTTTGGTTTGCGGTAGTACCTGCTTGTGGTCATAAAAACCAAATTCGTGGAGTGCCCACTCAGGAAAATATAACGAAGCACTTGGTTGATATGGGTAGGTGTGGTTTAGTATTAGATGTCTTCCCAGTTTTGCGGGCGTTCGAGGAAGGAGGACGAGGGGGTTACATTCAGCCTCAGGTGATGAAGGGTTACATCTATAGGGATGGTTAATCCCGTGATGGTGAAACCTTAGCATGGACGTTTTGCAAGTTGGGGAGCGCTTTGAAAGATCATGTGGTGATCTCTTGGCCTCACACCTATGGTAGTGTGTTGGCAATAGGGAGACTTTAGTCACTGAATAGTGATGGAATCACCAACCTGTGGGTAAAGTTGTGCAACCTCTGCAGAGTGTAAAACTGTTATTACAGCCGCGCTCACCGTCAAGAGCGGCCTGGATCCTTGGGTGGATCTGGTGGGTAACTAGATTTGAGTGGTAGCTACAGGTGGATAACCTATAGTGTTCTGGTACGGGTGGGTAACTCATAGTTTTGCTATCGGTGGGCAACCGATAGTGTTGGACAGGTGGTTAACCTGTTGGGATACTTTTCACCTAGTAAATAGGTAGGATGCTTGTATAATTGACTCATAGGATGCATAGTGTAGTAAACTCGTGTCAAGCCTATTCTTGTTTTTTGCCTGCATGTCATTACTTTCCCCCACTTGTTGAGTACTTTATGTACTCACACATTTTAGTTTTCCCTATGTTGTTGCTATATTACAGCTGCTCAGACGACGCTGGTGAGATGGACTACGTGGAGGACAACTACTACGACTAGGCATGCGACCCCCGATGGACTGTCTGTGGCGTTGTGGAGCCTTCCGCTATTTTCTTTTATGCTTTGATATAACCCATTCTATGTAATAATGATTTGAGGTATTGATAATAATGACATGGGTTTTTACTGATTATTTCAATCTTGTTCGTATATGTGTGAAAATTGATCCTGGCACACATATAGTCTTGCATTCGGTTTTGGCCTTAAAACCGGGTGTGACACTGACCTATCCATGGTGCCATCAGCCTTATACACCGTGTCTTCATCGTGGTCGTCTTCAACGTCATTGGTGTTGGTGTTGGTGTTTGTGTTTGTGTTTGTGTTTGTGTTTCTGTTGATGGTCTTGTGAGCGGTCTCCAATTCGATAACCTGATTGGTTAACTTAAAGACTCTCTTATCCAACCGCTCTATGCTTTCTCCCAGGTGAAGCTTGGTGACAGCATCGGTGACGGCCCTAGTGATCGTCTCTACCAAATCACTCTGAACCGCCTGCAAAGCCTTCTGTAGCTGACCTTGGCTCACGCACTCATCAAATTTTGAGGGCGAAACACCGTCTCCATCACTTCCTGACATCAGAAACACCAAAATAGGAAACAAACAGTGAAGGTTATCCCTACGAAACTACTAAGCAGTGGTTTCAACTTGAATGAATTTTTTATTTATCTTCCTGATTTTTTAAAATTGTTTTGAGAAGGGCAAACGGCGTTTGGCTGTTTGGGATGGCCCTTTTTTGAGTCACGAAACTCCTGTAAAATTAGTGTTTAAGCTAGCACAGCTTCATATAAGCTTTTACATTTTTTTATTGGAAAGAATGTTCGGAACTACTACAATAAGCTCCATATAAGCTTTTGCAAAATCAGTGTTTAAGCTAGCACAGCTTCAATTGTGTTTCATGCACATTCTACAGTGTGCTAAACTTTTGAATTTTAACTTGGGGGCTGCAATGCTCTGCTTTATTCCCATGAATGTTTTGTAGAAATCTAAAACTGAAATCCAATGATGTTGCCTTTGTATTGTAAAGCTCTCTTGTCGGTCCACTAATACTTCTTAATTCTTTTTGTCAACTGTGCTCGCAGCTTTCAGCGGCTGATTAGAGAAAGAACATTGGAATGGGAAAAGGACTTGCTACAGGAAAGAATTTTTTTGCCTATGTTTTGCTACACTTTATAAGGTAGTGATCAAATACTTTTTCTGCTAATTAAGAGAACAATGGAAGTAGTTGTATTACTCTGCTGGATATGTTGCTTCTCATGAGTATTTCTTTTTTTTTGCGAGGATTCTCATGAGTATTTCTGTTATTGAATATTCAGACTGAACATTTTTTTTGCATAACAAGGCAACACCCTGCAATTTCATTACTCATGTAACGAAATGACATCAAGTTAATTGTTGTCGAACCGTTAAATAGGAAAACAAAAAAAAACGTCTAAGAGGAGGGACAAGAAATTTAACTACAGGTTAGAACGACAATCACACAAAGTGGCCAGCTAACCCTACATGTAGTTTCCCCAGGTCATTACGTGTAAGGATCATGACCATTCAGGTCACTTCAAGGTATGAATATTTTGGTAATGAATGATAAACATGAAATGTGACTAATGCCTACATGAGTGTTATGCATGTAGGAAACCTATTCTACTCTAATGATGATCAATGATGGTTGCCTTGGCGATGGATGACAATGACCACAAGCATGGAGGCTTGTGAGCTTGATGGAGTCCATGGGTCAAGGGTTGATGGAGATGGGTCAAGGCTAAGTACAAGCAATTGAGCAAGTGTTTGGAACACTTGCTTAGTTGTAAGGGCTTTGAGTTCATAGGAAAAACCGAACTATCGAGGAGGTCTAGGTCAAGTCTCTTAGGTCATGCTAGTCGGTGATGAGCGTGGATGCTCAGTAAAATCACAGGCACTAGGTGATAGTGGAGAAGCCAAGGAGCTGTTCGGAGAAGCCGAGAAACAAGTCAAGCGAGGATGAGAAGTTTCAGCTTCTGGATAGAGGGGTTAGTGGTGACCGGACGGTATGGTCACTAGGAGATCAGAGAGTAGTCTGTGAGGAGTCTGTTTGGATGAAGACCCATACTCACAGGATGGTACGGTCAGCAGACCGGACGGTCTGATCTGTATGGATGGGAGCTGAAACAGAAGGGTGCAGAAAATGGTTCTCTCTGGAATGGAGAGAGAAGGAAGTGATGGGATGGTCTGGTCTAGTGACCAGATGGTCCGGTCTAGTACAAGGAAATCACCTGGACTGAATAGCCAATGGTTCTGGGAGCTGTTACAGAGACACCGAATGGTCAGGGCTGGCAGTGATCAGACGGTCTGGTCATTGGGGGTCCAAAAAGGTGATTTCGTGGAGCAACGACTACTTGGAGGTTGAAAGCCTATATAACTTCATTTTTGGGTCTTGGAGACCTCTCTTGGCCAATGGAATATCTTGGAGCATTTGGTAAGAGCCAACAGGAAGAGAGAGGAGCACTAGGAGAGGATATTGGATATCTTGAGAGTGCTAGTGAGAGTAACTTGAGCATCTATCTGATGTGGACAAGGGTTCTTGATCTTCCGAAAGGTTCTGGATACGTTGATTTGGTCGGAGGCGACACACAAATCGATCCGGCTTCAGAACAACACGTTCTAAACCCCGCAATCACGGCACGACGTCTCCTCTGGTTATCAACCAACCTAAAATGATTGACCTCGCCGAGAAGGCTAATCCCTGCCTGCGAATCAAGAACACAAGCAAGAACAAAGAAGAATGCAACACAATTACAGATGTATTATGAATCTCACGAAGTTGGGGTCTCACAAACCGTGATGATGGTGAAACTGTTATGAACAGAATAATCTAAGAAAAAGCCGAACCCTAATGGTGTGGCGGCAGCTGTATATGAAGACCCTAGGATCGTGCAAGACCCTCTGAACGCGCCCCTAATTGGGCTCAACTAGATACAAAACCCAAAGGCCAAAAACAGGTGACGCAGCACCGAAACAGATTCTGGACCCTCTCTTGTTTTGACGATTCTGGATGACTCCGAATGAATTTTGACATGAGACCAGTGGCATTGGAAAGGTCTTCTTCTTATATTTCCATGCATATATAGAACGTCCAAATCCGAGTCTGTATGCGTCCTAGGCATCCATTTTAGTGCAGACTGGTCCTGAGCCCCAAAACAGACTCGAAGTCAGTTTTGGTTGGGCCTCCACCTTGGCTTCCACGTCCTTGCTGGCCCTCCACGTCTCCAAGTCCTTATCCCATCATCTCCTGGTCCTCTCCATGGTTCCTAGTTACAATATAATCATTAGGTAGCAAACCATTCTCAAAAGTGACATATGATAAAGAACGTAGGAACGAACTCACCTCTAAATTTACTCGACGTGCACGAGCTCTAGTTATTGGACCTTGCAAGTCCAGAATTGGAGGAGTGTTGCATATATTCTTAGGAGTGATGTCCTCATCACTATCCATATCAAATGCTAGAGTGTCCTTAGGGTATGATCTAGATTGTTACTCTTGATCTATGGTGAGACCTTGAGCAATTAGGTGTTGGTGATCGAGCCTATCATGATAGGTTATGAAGGCCGTCACATGTTTGTACCCAGTTTGAGCCCGCCCGTGAAAGGGGCATCAATAGTGAGCACCCATATCGGCTCTGGGAGTCCGACAAGTTCTCGAGGAAGGTGAGCTTGTGCCTTGGTGGCAGTAGTGATGCAACCATGTCTTCACTCCGGGAGTGATTGCGGGCTTGTGTGTGATTACTCCACTAGGTGGCGGGAGGGATGGGTACTCTGGCGCGCGGGAATGGTCTAACGAGGAGTAGGGGAAGGCACCACTCTTCCGAGCCCTCAGGAAAAACATCATGAGCATTCCTTGACCTTCTTCTTACTATGATGCTTTACTTTCTACATTTATATACCGTGCTATTCATGCTTGTTTGTTTGTCTTGCTCTAGTTGACTATCTTATAGACTTGCATGAATAGGCTTCTTTACTTACTAGTTGTGCTTAGCTTTTACTTGATCACTAGCATGTATAGGAGTTGCTTTGGCCTGATTGATCACCCTCTTATCTATTATGCTACTCATGCTTATGTTCTCTAGTTCTTTATCTTGTAGCTTTGCGTGTGTAGGCTCCTTTACTAGCTTGTTGTTTGCTTCCGCGTGTCTTTATTACTAGCTTGCATATGAGTTGAATTGGCTTGTGTGATCCACTAGTATGCTTAGGTTATCGTTCCTTTTCATCTGACTATTGTCCTACTAGTGTGTTCACAACTAGAATTGTTATAGGAGTTTATTGAGTGTTCAATTTAGGAATTGGCAAATTTGGTACATATAGCGAGTTCCCGTTTCACCCCCCCCCCCCCCCCTCTCGGTCACTCGGTCCGTTCACTATGTTACTAGCACTCCTTTGGTTGATGCAGATCACCAGTAATTCATACTGAACATAGCTTCATATTCATCCCTTTTAATGTTTTCTAGATAATGAATAGGGGTTAAGACCTCCTGATGAAATTCATTCACAAATTACACACAATGAATGACAACTCTTGTGTCATTTATATCTCAAGATTTTCTGGTACAAGCAGAATGGGAGACAACAAAAGAAGAGAAACGAGAACTAGGCAAGACCTCTTACCGTTTATTGACTTATATCAAAACTTGACGATAGTAGTGATTGGCAATGGCAAGCAGATGGCTTTCTGGCTGGATAGCTTGCTCGACAACAAACCGTTACACTACCACAAAAAGGCCCCTTAGCGGTGGAACAAAATATAATGTAGCGACATGACCAAAAAAAACCGTCGCCACAATGGTAAAATAATTTATAGTGGTGGGTCAATGATCCGACTCTAAAATCAATTTTTAGAAGTGGATCACATTGTGCACCGCTGTTATACATAGCAGCTATTTATGGAGACAGGCCAAATTGTGAACCACCTCTAAAAATTTATTTCTAGAGGCATTTTAGAGGCGGATCACAACATGGGACCCCGCTAAAAATCTAAGGCCAATTTCTTTTTTCTTTGTCCGTTGGCACAACCCACCCTTCACACGAGTATATAAATATTCCTAACCCTAATGCATCGCCTACTTCACTCCACAGGAGCTCCCTCCATCTCTCATCGTGTGCCTCCTCCCTCCTCTCTCCCTGTGCTCCCTCCTCTCCTCTCCTCACCTCACAGCGGCTTCCCGTCCTCCCAGTGTGATGGCGGCGCGGAGGAGGCGCCCTCTGCCCTCCTTGAGGCTCGCAGCGAACGGATCCACCCCCTCCCCCCTCCCATCCCTTAGCAACAGGTAGGCCTCCTCGAGAGGCGGTGGAGCGGGCCACCTCGAGGTGTGATGGCGGGGTGGGGGGGGGGGCTCCTTGAGGCACGACAGTTGGTGGACGGCCGGAGGCGTCGGCGGGCTAGAGGCATCAGGTGAGCGAATGCAGCGGGTGGAGGCATCAGGCGAGTGAAGGCATCGGGAGGAGGAGTTAGTGGGCAGAGGAGGGCACCAGATCTGGCCCCTTCCGAATCCGGACCGGAGGAGGAGAGCGCGCCATCGGATCTCCACCAACAGCCCCTTTCCTCGGCCGCACCATCACCTCCGGATCCAGCCCTGAGGAGGAGGGTACCGTATCTGGCCCCTAGGCGGCGGATCTGGCCAGCCTCTTCGTAGGGTGGGCTCTAGGCTGCGGATCCAGGCATGGGCTCTTGAGGGCTGATGGGCCTTTTTTTGTTTATTGGACTGATGGGTAGCGGCGGGTGAAGTTGTCACCCGCTGCTACTAAACCCTTCCTACCGACGATTCGTTTCATCTTCAAGTCATCCGCCACTAGAGCTCCTGAATTTTAGCTACGGTAGTGTGGCGACGGTGCGACCAAACCACCGCTATAGGCAATTTTTATCCCATGTCTAAAGGCCGTTTTTGTAATAGTGTTAGCACTTCACCTCGGCTGATGAACCATTGACGTTTGCTGAAACAGAATAAGAGGTGAGTTGGCGTCAGGCCATGTGCGATGAACTGAAGTCTATCGAAGACAATGGTACCTGGGAGCTCACCACACTTCCGACCGGACACAAGGCCATTGGGCTGAAGTGGGTTTTCAAGGTGAAAAGAGACGAGAATGGCATGGTGGTGTGACACAAGGCGCGGCTGGTGGCAAAGGGCCGCGCCAGAATCGACTTTGATGAAGTGTTCGCGCCTGTGGATCGCATTGAGTCTGTGCGCATGATGCTTGTGTTGGCTGCACATGAACACTGGTAGGTGCATCACATGGATGTTAAAACCGCCTTTCTCAATGGAGAGCTCAAGGAAGAAGTTTATGTTGCCCAGCCGCCCAGCTTCATCGACGACAACGACAAGCACAAGGTCCTTCGTCTCCGGAAGGCCCTCTATGGACTTCGCCAGGCCCCTAGAGCCTGAACACGAAGCTTGACACCACTATGGTGTCCCTCGGCATCAAGAAGAGTAGCTCTGAGCATGGGATGTACACACGGAGCATAGGGGCGACAAGGCTGGTGATCGGCATCTATGTCGATGACCTGATCATCACTGGAACCAGCAGCGAGGAGATTGCTGCGTTTAAGCTCGATATGAAGAACATGTTTCAGATGAGTGACTTGGGACTGTTGTCCTACTACCTTGGAATTGAGGTGAGTCAAAGTGCGGATGGCATCAAGCTTTGTCAAGCAGCTTACCCAGGAAAGCTACTGGAGCGCACCGGGTTGAGTACATGCAACCCAAGCCTCACGCCCATGGAACCAAGACTGAAGCTGAGCAAGAGAAGCAACAGCTCGCCGGTGAACGCCACGGAGTACAGGCGCATCATCGGCGGACTGAGATACCTACTGCATACTAGGCCTGACCTGGCGTTCGCGGTGGGATACCTTAGCAGGTTCATGGAGCAGCCGACTGAGGAACATCTGGTTGCAGTGAAGCGTGTGCTACGCTATGTGGCTGGCACGCGGGATCACGGCATCCACTACACCAGGCATGAGGAAGGGCGTCCGAGGTTGATCGGCTACACCGATGCTGACATGGCTGGAGACATAGACACTCGCAAGAGCACAAGCGGCATCATCTTCTTCATCGGCGGCAATCCAATCACCTGGCAATCGGCAAAGCAGAAGGTAGTAGCACTGTCTTCCTATGAAGCTGAGTACATAGCGGCGGCAACTGCAGCTTGTCAAGCCGTCTGGTTAGCTCGGCTCTTAGCTGACATGACCGGCTTCGAGTCTGGAGCGCCGGAGCTTATGGTGGATAACCAATCTGTCATCGCACTGAGTAAGAATCCCGTCTTCCATGATCGGAGTAAGCATATTGATGTGCGCTACCATTACATCCGAGAGTTTGTCGACGAGAATAGGATTGTCATCAGCTACACGGTGACTGAACATAAACTAGCGGACATCCTGACCAAGGCACTCGGTCGAGTTTGTTTCAAGGAACTGCAGATCAAGATCTGCGTCAACAAACACTCTGGTGATCGCGTCGAGGATTAGGGGGGAGAATGTTGTGATATATTCCTGCGCGTCACCGTGTTACTTAGATTTATTTCCATTGCTTTTACTTTGGATAATGTAATCCGCACAGCTCATGTCAAACGGCTGTGCGCATAGTATGGAACTCGCCGCATGCAAGATCATGTGGGAGTGCGTCCGGGTCCTGCGCGGCAAGTGCGTGGTCGTGGTAGCGGCCCGATCGGAGGCGTGCATGCCGCGCATGCAGGGAAGCCTAACTGCCTTGTTTTAGCTTTTTCTCTTCTGTTGTTTTATACTTAAGCAATATATAGAAAACGCTGCTCAGTTTTATCGCAGCACAAAACACCAGCCTCCACTTCGTGTTCGCGTGCGTTCCTGAGTTCACCGGCGACGTGAGTCACGATGATCTCCAACAGGGTCTAGGGGTGAAAGCAGTGTGGATAATTTCCAACTCCGATCCAATTCGAATATGATTTTTGAGGAAGTGGGGTAGTATTTAAGTTTTTTAGCAGATATGGATAATCAAAATACGATGACATGCGGATGTAGGATAGGTTATGGTGTTCACAAAATTTAATGGATATGGATTATCTTATAAGTACAAGTGGATTATCTGAAACTCATAATAGGATAATCTGCTAATAAGAAGAAAAACATGTAATGTTTATGCTACCGACCAAAAATAATTGAGTTGTACAATATGCTTTGCTATTTGTTTAGCTGTTTCAATCAACTTTTTATACTATATTTTATTAAACTTGTATAAGTTTATAAGTTTGTTATATAAATTATTAATCAACGTGTATTTTTCAATGGTTAGATGCATAAGATGAATTATCCGATAAAATTCTGCTTCTGGTCCACCTCCGGTCCGAATCCGTATCATCTCTTCGACATCAAAAAAATCTGTATTTGTATTCGCATCCATGCTTTATCCGCTCCACCCCGAATCTGATAAATAATTGAGGATTAGGATTTAGGAAATGCATTATCTAATCTGATCCGATCCGATCCTCTTTCATCCTTTACTGGTCAGTATCTTCATTGCGATATCATGGAACATCTGGGTAGCCCGAAATAGGAAAGTGTTGGACAATACCGAAATGATAAGAAGAAGAATCTTGCACAACACAATTGACATGGTTAGGACGTGGGCAAATAGAGCAACGAAACCTCAGCGCAAAGAGGCTGTTGAACGCTGGGCAGATAGCATTAAAATTCTGGTCGGTAGCTAAGTTTATTTCTTTTATAAGTCTTTTCATGTATTCTCATTGCTTTTGCTATCAAAGAGTTGCACTTGCATCTGCATAAACCTGTACTTTTTCTCCCTTATTCTGCATGTACTATAGGGGGTTTCGCCATGCATCTCGTAGTGTATCTGCATCTGTAATCCGTTTGCTTTTTCATTTAATGAAATTAATTAAGGTAGGGGCCTCCCCTTCGAATTCCTAAAAAATAAAAAAGGGTTCCAAGACCTTTCCAACGAGTATTTAGTTTTATTTTTTTCGTTGAGTGTGATGGAAAATACTGTGTTCTGAACATTGGTGTGGAGTTTCATTTCACTATCAAATACAGTTATGATTTAATCTTTTACACATCGCTTTGACGTATCTTAGAGGTTGAAATTGTCCATGAAACAATAGAAGTAGATGTAGCACATTTCTTGATCTTTTCATAGAGTAGCTAATCCCTGAATTTGGTTTCGCATTTTGGAATTTGAAAGGTCTATTATTCGAATTTCAGATATTCAAATCAGATTTTCAGCATCGATAGTGCCAAAAATTAGTGTATCCTATTCCTACATTGTCTAGTATACACTTCAGTCGGATTATGCAATTAGTACACGCCAAAACGAATGTAGAAACTGCTACTGAAACTTTTGCAGTGTAAAATTCAGAAATCAATGGCTCTTATATTGGTTGATTGTAACCTTGGCAAACATAACTCATGATGGGTAATAAGCCATTTGATCGCTGCAACTGCTGCTTACTGTCCCAAAATTCCAATATTTACATGCTGAGACCTGTAGTTCAATTTGATGATTGGGGTTCTTTTCACTACCACAAATATGGCCTGTAGCGGTGGCAAGGAAAACGCCGTAGCGGCGCGAGCGGATGTCGGTCGCCGCTGCAGAGCCCATGGGCACTGCCCGCACTCAAACCGCCGCTGAAGAGCACCTCTATAGCGGCGGTTGACAATAACAACCGCCGCTACAAATGGCTGAACTTTATAGTGGCGGTTGACAATACCAACCGCCGCTATTAAGTGCATAATAGCAGAGGTTGACAATGCCAACCACTGCTATAAAGTGCTCAGCCTATATAAGCCGTGTTCGGACAATTCTGGCTCTCACTCGAACAGTGGTGGCGTGAAAATTTGGGTAAATCACGAAAATCAAGAGGGGAGGTTTTGAATTTTTTTTTATTTTTTTTTGCAGAAATTTGCTCTCTGAGGTAAGGGAAACTCATCCCATATATTTTTTTATGCTATAATTTTGAAATGAAGTTGAATTTTGCATTTCAAGTATGTTAGGTTTTCATCAAATTTTAGCTAAATTTATTTAATTTATATGGTTCTATTGGGTTGTAGTTGAAGTTTATGAAGGCATACATCATCAAATTTTAACTAAATTCATTTGATTTGTATTGTTCTATTGGGTTGTAGTTGAAGTTTATGAAGGCATACATCATCTATTGTCATCACTACACAAAAAATTATTATATCTAGCGTCTTTTATGTCAATGGGAATCTAGATCTAATTTGGTTAGTAGAAGAAAGAGAGAGAGAGAGAAAGAGAGAGTTAGGGCAAGAGAGATATTTATTTTTATTATTTCTTAATAAAAGGTAAATAATATATAGAATAATTTGATGTTTGTTTCATTTTACCTTACATAATATTTGTAACTTTATTTATTTATTATTCAATATATATATTTATTTATATTTAATGAATGTTTAATATTTTTTTGGTCTCGTTCAATGTCATTCACGATGGATAGATCTTGAATGTATGAGGCACCAAGACTGGGTCCAACATTTTTACGAGAAGCCTCTAAATTTGTCGAAGGGGTTGCATAGCATGCTGGACGTGAAGGGACGACTGATATATATTGTCCATGTTTTGATTGCAAGAATAAGAAGTTGTGGAATGATATATAAGTAATCAACTCACACTTGGTGCGGAGGGGTTTCGTTGAAGGGTACATAAGATGGAAAACATGGTGAGAACAGTGTGGTTGATATGGAATTTGATGAGCATATTGAAGATGAAGTTGAGGCTGTCAATTCGCCTAGTGCAGATGCAATGAAGTCGCCTGGCCATGCTGATTTTGATGTTGAGGAGTTGTTATGTCACATTGAGCCGTAGGTGTTGATCAATACCGGTACAATTAAAGGGCTTGATAATTTTCATAGAATAGAGAAAGCATCAAAGGATCCATTATATGAGGAATCTAAGGGATGTGGTGAAGAGTTCACCGTGTTGTGTACTGTACTTGAGCTGATGAAGCTAAAGGCCATGCATGGCTGGTCAGATGCTAGTTTCACGGATTTGATGGAACTTATTTTTGATGTGCTGCTGAAGCCCAACTTGTTGCCAAGGACAACATACCTTGCTAAGAAGCTGATTTTGCCACTTTTGTTGGTCGTGCAAAAAATTCATGTGTGTCTAAATCATTGCATATTGTATCGAAAGGAGCATCAGAACGCTATGAGATACCCAAGGTGCAAACACAGTCATTATAAGAATACCATCAAGGGAAGAAAGAAGAAAAAAAGTTCTATCATCGATAACAATGATGATAGTAAGGTTCCTACCATAGTTATTTGGTACTTACCCATAGTCGATCACATCAGACGCTTGTTTCCAACCTGTAGATGGAACACAATGGAAAAAGTTCGATGAGAATCATTGAGACTTCTTTGGTGAGGAAAGAAACCTACGGTTTGTATTGAGTACAGACGGGACGAATCCATTCGGTCAAATGAGGAATCTGCATAGCACTTGGCCAATGATACTAGTAATGTACAACATTACACCATGGTTATGCCATAAGCGTAAATACCTACTACTGACCACTCTTATATCTAGGCCCAAAGAACCTAAAAACGACATAGACGTGTTCTTAGTACTATTGTTCGTAGACCTACAAAAACTGTGGTTAGAGGGGGTCCGTATATGGGATGAGTATCAAAGATAGTACTTCATGCTCAGAGCAATTATTTTTTGCACGGTAAGTGATTCTCCGGCACTAAGGGCGCTATCAGGACAGGTCAAAGGAAAGGCGGCATGTTTTGTACGCGTTAATGATACATCCCATGTGTACCTTCCAACATCCTAGAAGCTAGTGTATACGCGAAACTGCCAAATCTTACCAACAAAACATAGGTATCATGCGATGGCTAGACACTTTGATGGCAAAGTTGAGAACGATAAAGAATCTTGACGTTGGACTGGTAAAGTCATGTTTGACCTTGTTAAAAACATCAGTGTTGTTGTTGGAAAGCTGGTGAAGGGAGTCAAAAAGGCAAAAGGTCCCACACCGTTTAAGAGGAAATCTATTTTCTTTGTATATTTCAGTTATTGGAAGGAATTGAAAGTGAATCATGCCTTCGATTTGATGCATATTGGGAAGGGTGTATTTGATAGTAGTAGCAGACTTATACTCGACCAACCTAGTAAGGCAAAGAATGGACTCAGCACACGTAGAGATCTTGTAGTGATGGGAATAAGACTAGAGCTCCATCCACAAGAAAGAGCAAATGAAAAGTACTTTCTCCCCCCGGCAGCCTACACACTTATGATTGAGGAGTAAACAACATTCTATCAGTGCCTCAGTGGGATTAAAGTACTAATGGGTTTCTCATCATATATCAAGAATCTTGTAAACATGGAAGAGTTAAAAATAAGTGGGTATAATACTCATGATTGCCACATAATGCTTTCGGTGTTTCTTCCTATTGCTATCAGTGCTGTTAAATTGCCATGGCTGAAGTTGGTTGTAACTCGCCTTTGCTACTTCTTTAACACGGTATCAAAGAAGGTGATAACTGAAGATGAGTTAAATGACCTACAGACCCACATGAAGGAAACAATGTGCATACCTGAGATGGTCTTCCCTCCATCCTTTTTCGATACGATGGAACACTTCATGATTCATATTGTTGACCTACATCAGATGTTTCCATTGGGCCCCGTCTACCTACATCAGATGTTTCCATTTGAGAGGTTCATGTATGTATTGAAATGCTATGTATGTACTCATTCACATCCAGAGGGTTCTATGATCAAGGGGTACACAACTGAGGAGATCATCGACTGCTGCTCAGATTACATTAATGATGATAGCAGATCAATTGGTCTCCCTATGTCTCATCATGAGGGTAGATTATCTGGAAAAGGTACCAAAGAACGTACATTGTTAATCGATCTTGACTTCAAACGAGTGGACCAAGCACATTTTAGCGTATTGTAACAGACGCAGATTGTGGGACCCTACTTTAAGGAACATCTGTTAGAGCTCCATCGGAACAACAAGGATGTGATGGATGAATGGATCATCGACGAGAACAAGCGCTCTTTCACATCATGATTTAGCTCCCTAGACCTTCCAACAGGCGAGTCTATGGAAGATAAAATGTTGACAAAGTTAGCTAACCGCCCTAGAAGAACCATGGTTACCTTTCAGGCATACAACATCAATGGTTTTACTTTCTACACCCAACAGAAGGATAAGAAAAGCAAGTGTCAAAATAGCAGTGTTCGAGTACAAGCCGTTGACGAAAAATACCAGAGGACCTTGTATTACGGGTACATTGATGAAATATGGGAACTCGAGTATGGTGCAAATTTACAGGTTCCCATATTTAAATGCAAATGGAAGAAGCACCCTAATGGCATCAAGGTGGATGAATACGATTTCACAATTGTTGATCTTAACAATGTTGGTCATAAAGATGAACCTTGGATACTTGCCAAGATCGTGGAAGAGGTGTTTTATGTACTTGATCCAAAGGTCAAAAAGAAATACATTGTTATTCCATGTCAATAAAGAATTGTTGGAGTGAAGAATGTGGAAGATTGAGATGACTACAATCAATATAATGAGGTCCCATGTTTCATAGATCCAAAAAATTTTAAAGTCTTGGAAGTAAGACTCTCATTTGCCGGCGGAATGACCTACATGCGCACCGATCACTGCCAAGGAAAAGATGTTCAAGGCTAACTCAAGCATCATGTAATTTTATTTTTGAACCTTGTATTATTGTTTACTAGGCGAATCTTGTGTGATGCTCTATGTAATTTATGCTTATTTGAATATAAAGATTGTGTAACTTATTTAAATCGAAAGATATTATTTAAATGGTAAGAGGAGACAAAAAATTTAAGATGCGATCAAACAATAGTACATGTCCTAACAAAAGCATGAGTGCAAGAATGTCTTCAAACAGACTTACGGTTGAGAAAATATGATTTATTTAAGATGTAGGGGCTTAGATGTAATTGTACAAAGTTTCTAGAGACCTTTTTGTAATTATGAATAGTTTATAGGGGCCAAAAATAAAAAAATATGAGGACTGAAAATATAAATTTAAAAAACTATAGGGGCATTTATGCAAAAATTTAGTTTACTTCTAGGTTTTTTCTGCCAAAGAAGAAGGCTCTGGTAATTTTATGCAAATGAATAATACAATTTTTTTAAAAAAATGCAGTTGCTTTTTAGAGGCGGTTGGTGTCTTGAGCCGCCGCTAAAGATGCCATCCCTATATAACATGGGGTGTGGCGGGGCCCAAACCCTAACCTCCCAAAGCTATTCACGACGTTGTCAGGCTGCCTAACTCGACCGCTGCCTCCGCCTCCTTTCGACGGCCTCTCCAAGCATGGGCCCCCTCCTCCATCCCCGAGCCTCACCACCGTAGGCCCCCTCCTCATCCCTGAGCACCGCTGTGTCAGGCTCCCCTCCTCCCCGAGCTCCGCTGTGTCGAGCAGCCCTCCTCCCCGAGCCTCACTGCGTCAGGCAGCCCTCCTCCTCGAGCTCCGCCGCCTTGGGCACGGGCCCCCTTCTCCCCGATCCCTGCTGCGTCAAGCAGTCCTTCCCCTCCTCTGCTCCCCGAGCCCCACAGCGTAGGCCCCCTCCTTGTCCCCAAGCCCTGCCACGTCGGGCTCCCCTCCTCCCTGAGCTCTGCCATGTCAGGCAGCTCACCTCCCCGAGCCCCACTATGTCGGCAGCCCTCCTCCCCGAGCTCCGCCACCGCAGGCACAGGCCCCCTCCTCTCTGAGCCCTAGTACATCAGGCAGCCCTCCTCCCTGAGCTTCACCGCCGCAGGCCTGGGCCCCCTCCTCCCCGAGTCCCATCAAGTAGGGCAGCCCTCACCCTCCTCTACTCCCTGAGCCCTATCACATGGGCCCCCTCTTATGTCCCCGAACACTGCTATTGTAGGCCCTCTCATCGTCATCGAGCGCCATCGTGGGCGCCCTCCTTCGTCCCTAACCACCGCTGTCATGGACCCCCCCTCATCGACAACTCGTGCGCTGGCGTCCTCCCCCTCCTCGAACTCGTCGACCATCGCCGTGAGGAACTCCCCTGCTCGACGGCCTCCGCCTTCTCTCTAGTAGGCACCACACCCTTCTCTTCCTCCCCTCATCCCTCCTCTCGGACACCCTCCTGTCCGTTGATGACCAAGTGCACCTACTCAGCCCTTTAATTTCTTCTTCTAGAGTGACGACCAGGGGCTTTGTTCAAACTTTGCTGGTAAGCGAATAAACCATGATGACTTTTCTTGTACGTGATGAAATTATGATTCCAGTGGTAGTGTGAGCGCTCAAGTTAGTACTAGTTATCATGTTTGTGTGATCATAGAATCTTTCGTGTTGTTGTACAAAGACAAAAAAAAATATGGTTGTTGCGCTTTTCCTTACCTGCGTGTGACATAGTAAACCTGACCTACATTTTGATGCTATTCGCCTATGTATTTCTCATTGTACTGCTAAATATCATGAGCATTATACATTTGTGTTCCTCTGATAGAGTTCATTATACATCCTTGCTAGTTGCCTGATTAAGTTTTGTCGGGCAAGAAATCTGTGTGTTTACTGTTGCCTCTGCAGTCTGGGTTCAGTTTTAGATACTAGCATTGCATGGTTGTTGTAGCTTGTGTGCTTTTTGCATGGTATGTTTATCTTTGCATGCCATAGTAATCTCTGATTATTTGTTGTCGGCATTAACAAAGTAGTTGGTGTTCATTCTTTTGCTTGCAGTAATTTAGCATTTTTTTCTTGTTTCACTGGTGAGTATCCAGTTTATCTTGTATCCTGTTTTGAAATCTATTTGTAAGCATTATCTTATTCTTAGAAAATGTGGATTATGTGGAAATGCTAACTCTGAGTCATAGCTGAATACTATCTTGTTCTTTGGATTTTTCATAAGAAAATGTGGATTGCTATACTATATACATGCTTAGTAACTTTTTTTGCCATCATACCTTGGTGCCATACTAGTAGTATTTTATCCTAGGTTGTTGTCATATTTAATTGTTGTCGTGTTATAGTAAAAGTTGGTGCTTATGTGGAAATGCTAACTGTTATATGCCTCGTTATATGCTTGTATCAAAATGTTAAGAGCTAATATTATTAGACCCTTGCATCATTTGTATCAAAATGTTAAGAGCTAATATTATTAGACTCGTGTTATACTAAATGTAGGAATGTAGTCGCTTAAATATGATGATTTGAGTGAAAATATATAACAAAATGTTAAGAGCTAATATTATTAGACTCTTGCATCATTTGTTAGTCTCTAAATTATACAAGAGTTGGGGGCTACACCTGATCAGGTGCACCTAGTCGATGCACCAGACCCATCAGGAACATCATGAGGTCTTCCTAATTTATGACCTGTTCATATCAATATTGAAGGTCACTCGGTGAATCACAGCTCAAAATCAAAAAGCACTTGGGAGCTGCTCTGGGGTACTTGCCTTACGGGTATCCGAAGGCATGCCTAAGTTAGTAAACGACCGTGTCCCTCATTGATAAGGAAACCGACCGAGTCAACTTGGAGCACAAGGCAATTAGAGATAGACTTTCTATGTAAATCCTTGTAGAATATGAGTAGAACTCTTTATGTACCTCTTGCCGACTGGATATATAAGGCGGCAGGGACCACCCCCCCCCCCCCCCAATCGGGGACACAACATTACAAGCAATACAATCCATAGAACATAGGATGTATGGTTTTTACTTTCATCGAGAGGGCCCGAACCTGTATAACTCGGTGTCTTTTGCAACCATCATAGTTCTTAATCTCGACATAGCCCTATAAATTTATTGTCGAGATCAAGGCTCCATAGTTGGCACTCCAGGAAAGGGATAAGGCTCGCTAGGATACTCCATCGACTATGATAGTCGAAACTCCCAACATCCAGTACTCGCCAGACTTCAAGATCTCCTTCGGATGGCTCGACTTTGCCATCAATACCAACAGAGAGTTAGGTCTGGAGAATCACCAATCCTACTCAGCCGCAGCCGTCTCTATGGCATGATCATCGAGCTCATCAGATCTGATCCCAGCGTTGGTCCCATTTAGATTTGATGAAACAGACCCGTCCTCTAGATACGAATCAAAGTCGGTCCGGTCCTTTGATGAGGATTCGGTCAGATCTGCCTGTGTTTACCCTCTGACCATTAACATGGTCGATATAGAGGAGAATCCATCAGAGGACAACGACGAGAAGGGTGACCAAGAAGACAGTCACGAAGAAGATGGCCATGCAGAAGAGCATGCAGAAGAAGGCCAGAAGGAGGATAACCCTCTAGACAACAATCTATCGGCAGGACACCGCCACTGACCGAGAGGGTCGCGCGGGTCTCGTCTCACACGCTAACTAGACTTTGGACCAGATATTGAAGTGGACGGCGTCAAGGTCTACGACACCCGGTAGAACAACATCACCAGGGCTAAAATGTTGCTCGACACCTTGATGGCCGATGAAACATATCAGACCCTTGCGATGCAGAAGGTGGTGGCTATGCTCAAGGCTGCCGCAGCCCAATATGCGGCCAGGGACAAATCACAGTCGGCAATGAGCTCTAGTCACGCAACATCACATGGTCAGCAAAGACGTGAAGATCTGAGAAATTCTCTTAGTATCCGTGATGGTTGGGATACTATTAACTCTCACTACGAGGAGCGCGCTCGGGGCAACTGACGCTACGAGGAGGAGCGCCACGATTGGAGGACTGACGACCGATGGGACGACCGATGGGAAGACCGACGTGACCCCCCCCCCCCAAGGAACAATCATGACGACCGATGTCAATGAGACGATCGGGACCGGCATGACGATCATGATGAAGACAATCGACATCGTCGCCATGATGATGATGTTGGACCACGACATAACCATTGCCCGACTCCATTTCCTGACCGATACAGATGCTCACCTACGCCGAGCGACGAAGAGTTTGATAGCATCAAGGCCTATGTACCTGAGCTTCACATAGTCCAATGGTTGAAAGAATTCAAGCTAGGCCCCATCGAAAAATACGATGCTCAGACTAACCCTCGAGAGTGGATTCAGCTTTACAATATGGCAATTCAGTCAGTCGGAGGTGATACCTATGTAATGGATAATTACCTACCGGTCTGTCTTGATCCGGCCGTTCGGATAGGGCTCCCATCTCTTCTAGAGAAATCGGTCACCTCCTAGAGAGACCTCAATAGGAAGCTTATAGAAAGTTTCCAAGCTACTTGTAACTGGCCGGACAATCACTTTGACCTCACTCGGATCAAGCAGAAGTATGATGAACCCCTCCATGACTACATCAAGCGATTCTATGCTAAGAACACGAAGATCCCCAATATCCCATATCAGCAATGATTGCTGCCTTCCATGGAGGCATTCGTAGCAATGACCTGGTTTGGGATATCAATCGGAGGAATCATGACCTCAAAATTGATCGCTCGGGAGTGCTTCGAGATTGATGATAAGTTCGTATCGGGTGAGTCGACGCTGGATTCACAATAAGGGCAAGTAGAAGCGCTCGGACAAGCCAGAGTCCTCCAAAAAGGACAAGAAGAGGAAGTCGGACAACATGGTTGCTACGGTAGACTGATCACAAAAGAATCCTCAGAAGAACCAACCAACCATGGATGACTTGCTAAGTGGTCCCTGCCTATGGCACCCCAAGGGGAACCACAAAGAGAAAGATTGTTACAGACTGAAAGGCTTCACGACTGCTGCGCTCAAGGTGGCCAAAAGATCCACCAAGGCACAACGACAAAAATAAAGCTAAAGATGGTGACAGCAAGGACGAAGAGGGAGAGTTCCAGGAGCCCCAGAAGGAAGTCAACTTTATCTTCGGAGGCCCAGATGCCTACATGTCCAAGCGCCATCAAAAGCTGGAGCTGTGTGAGATCAATTCTGTAGAGCCGGCCATGCCCCAGTTCATGAGGTGGTCTGAAGTACCGATTACATTTGATCGGTCGGATCACCCCAAGCACCTGCCCAAGCTAGGTCGCTACCCGCTGGTTCTTGCAGCCAAAGTCAAGGAAGTCAAGTTCGACAGAATACTCATCGATGGAGGAAACAGTCTGGACCTTATCTTCACCAAGACCCTCATGGAGCTAGGACTGTTGGTCAATGACCTTCAGCTGAGTTCCTCGCCCTTTTATGGGATCATACCCGGCAAGACTTTAGTTCCCATCAGATAGATTGTTCTGCCTATCACCTTTGGAACTCATGAGAATTTTAGGACTGAGCGTGTTCTCTTCCAGGTGGCCGACTTCGAGTCAGCATACCATGTTATCATTGGTAGACCAGTGGTGGCAAAATTCATGGTCGTTCTGCACTATCTGTACCTTACTCTCAAGATGCCAGACCCCAAAGGAATAATCTCCCTCCACTTTGATCTTTGGAACTCATTTGATTGCGATGTGCAGAGTTGTGAGATGGCCGACAAACAGTTGATGCTGTCCGACCAGCAGGAGATCCAAAAGGCAGTTGGTAATGAAGAGCAGACTGGCATGGGCGTCCCATGAAGAAGCCCACCAAGGACAAAATATAGACGAATGATGTCCCTACTAAAGAGATCTCGCTCGACCTAGAAGACCATGCTAAGATAACTTACGCAGGGGCCGACCTCGACGAGAAATAGGAGCTCGCGCTCACTCTTTTCCTCCAGGAAAATAGGAACATCTTTGCATGGAAACCTTCTGACATGCTGGCAGTTCCTACGGAAAAGATTGAGCACGAACTAAGGGTGCCTCTTGGGGCCACCCCTATTCGATAAAGGCCTAGAAGATTTGCACAAGACCGCAAGGATGCCATGAAGAAGGAGATAGCTAGGTTATTAGATGCTAAGTTTATAAAGGAAGTGTATCACCCTGATTGGCTGGCAAACCAAGTCCTTGTACCCAAGAGGAATAAAGAGTGGCGGATGCGTGTGGATTATACGGATTTGAATAAGGTCTATCCTAAAGACCCTTTCACTCTACCACGCATCGATCAAATCATAGACTCGACAGCCAGGTGTGAGCTTATAAGCTTTCTGGATGCCTACTCAGGCTAACACCAGATCCCATTGAAAGTCGAAGATCAAATCAAGACTTCCTTTATAACACCCTTCGGTGCCTATTGCTACATTACTATGCCCTTCGGTCTGGAAAACTCTGGCGCAACTTACCAACATGGTATTCGACGCCGCCTCGTTGTTCAGATCAGTCAGAATGCAGAAGCCTACATTGACGACATCATTGTAAAAACTCAGAATGTCGAAGAACTTCTTTCTGACCTGGCAAAACCTTTTGACAATCAGAGACATTACAAGATAAAGCTGATTCCTAAAAAGTGCATTTTTTGGGTTCCTTCAGGAAAGCTACTGGGTTACATTGTTTCAAATCAAGGTATAGAGGCTAACCCGGATAAAATCAAGGCAATCCTTGATATAGGGCCACCTAATTCTCAAAGGGACGTTCAGAAGCTGACCGGATGTATGGCATCCTTGAGTTGCTTTATTTCTCGACTTAGGGTCAGGGGGCTACCACTTTTTAAATTTCTCAAGAAGTAGGATGACTTCGTATGGACAGACGAGGCGCAGTCAGCATTGGATGAGTTGAAGGTCCACCTCAGCAATATTCCAGTCTTGGTGCCTCTGGAGCCAGGAGAAAAGCTTCAACTCTACATATTGGCCACAACTCAAGTTGTGAGTACGGTTTTAACGGTCGACCGAGAGGAAGAGGGTCATATACAGAAGGTGCAACACCCAGCCTATTTCATTAGTGAGGTTCTTAGTGCCTCCAAAATGAGGTATCATCAGATCTTGAAGCTTCTATATGCGCTTTTGATCACCTCAAGGAAGTTGAAGAACTATTTTCAAGCTCATCCTATCGAAGTTCAAACATCCTTTGCACTCGGCGCAGTCCTTCACAACTGAGAAGCCGAAGGAAAATTTTCTAAGTGGGCGGTTGAACTCGGTCAGTATACATCACGTTCGCGGCTCGCTCGGCTATCAAAGGACAGACATTGGTTGACTTCAATTCTGAGTGGACAGAGATCTAAATGCCTCCCGCATTGCAAGATATTGAGTACTAGAAAATTTATTTTGATGGATCCCTCCAATTACCTGGAGCCAGTGTGGAAATCGTGTTCATCTCATCCACAGGAGAGAAACTACGATATGTCCTCAGGATCATGTTTCGCACGTCTAATAATGATGTGGAGTATGAAGCCCTTTACATGGTATGTGCATTGCTGTCTCGCTCAGCATTCGGCGTCTCGACATCTTTGGTGACTCATCTCTGGTCATTAATCAGGTCACTAAGGATTGGAACTGTGTAGATGATAATATGGGTGCTTATTGCCAAGAAATAAGGAAGCTTGAAGACAAGTTCGATGGATGGAAGTTCACATATGTTCTTCAAGATAACAACCAAGTGGCTGATGAATTAGCCAAGATGGGATCATCTCGATCGATTGTCCTACCCGGTGTTTTTCTATACACCCTGGGTTCCCCCACTATTTCTCCTCGGTCGGCTGTTCTGGCGACCGGTGTTGCTGAACCTGTAAGCGATGACAACATAGAGACCGACTGGTGCGACCCGATTGTCCAATTCTTGAACAAGGGAACCATTCCTATGGATCCTAATGGGCAACAGCGGTTAAAAGCTAGATGTCGAGGATACTTGATGGTGGATGATCTACTTTTTAGAAGAGGAGGATCGAACATCTTGATGTGATGTATCTTGATTCCAGAAGGCAAATCATTGATGGAAGAAATCCATTCAGGGATATGTGGCAATCATGCAGCTTCTAAGACTTTGGTCGGCAAGGGTTTTATTGGCCTATGGCGGTTGAAGATACACACCGGGTCGTTTGAAAGTATGAAGGTTGTCAATTTTTTGCCCAACAAACACATGTGCCTTCGCATCAACTTTAGATGATACCTTTGACTTGGCTTTTTGCCATCTAGGGGCTTGATATTGTCGGTCCCTTCAAGAAAGCGCCAGGCGGGTTCACTCATTTGTTTGTTGCTATTGACAAATTCACCAAGTGGATTGAAGCGAAGCTGATCGGCAAGATTACGTCGAAGAAAGAGATTGAGTTTGTCAAGGATGTCTTCACTCGGTTTAGGGTCCCTCACGATATCATTACCGGTAATGGTACTCAATTCACATCTATGGAGTTTCATGACTTTGCCGATGAGATGGGAATAAAAATCCACTTTACATTAGTGGCTCATCCTCAAAGTAATGGGCAGGTCGAACAGTCCAATGGTATGATTCTTCAGGATTTGAAAGCTCGGATATTTGATAGGCTCAAACCTTATGCCGATCAGTGGGTTCAAGAGCTGCCTTCAGTTCTCTGGGGGCTGCATACTAATGTCAATCGGGCTACTGGCCAGTCACCTTTCTCATTGGTATACAGCTCAGAGGCTATGCTGCCAACCGAGGTCAACCTCGTATCAACGCAAGTCAAAGGGTATGATGAGAAGCATTCTAAGGAAAGTTGAGAAATTGATTTGATTGCGGCAGAGGAGTTGCATGATCACTCTCTATTCCTGGAATATAAATCAGCTACGTCATTTTTATACTTAGTTTATATTTTGTATCCTCATACATTATTAGTGAATGGAACTTCGGTCTTTTTGATGAAAGATTTATTGATGATTTTAATTCTTCATTGTCTCAATTCCTTAATCCATTATATTAAACAATCAAGCCGGGGGGGCTAGTAATAATGTCCCACTACTCCTTAAACTTATAAAATTCCTATTTTGGATTTTCTACTAACCGATTTCTCATCTTTTGACATGGTCTTCAGATTTTTGGGTCTAACGTATAAACATCATGGTTATATATTTCATACTGCACATCAAATTGCCACTACACTAAACCCAGAGCCAAAGTGCGAGTGGTCATGTGTTGACTGGTCGATTCTGCTTGTTACGCGGTTATGAGCTACAACCTAATATGTTAAGGCAGACTGATGCAACCTCTGTCTTTGAGTAACAGGAATTTGCCTTATGATCCCTTTGATGATCTTTTGAACTACGCAAGCATAAAAATTATTATTTACATAGAGATAATATTGTCTTATTACATAGATACTACTAATGTTTTGTAACACTACAGATATGACAGCTCCTTTGAAGGAGAAGAGGCATCATCTTGCAGTTCAACTTCTGGAGATGTTGGAGGAGTGGGCGCAGTCGGATCGACCTCTACATTGTCTACCAAGGATCAGGAGGTCTCCAGCATGGAGTCCATAAGGCGTTGACATTGGTCTATTGTCAAGTCTAGGTTGAAGCCCTCCTTGATCTTATCCAATGGCAATGCAGGGGATCAAGATTGGCAAATAGCCAGCACTTGGCTCCCGGCCTCGATCGCTACCCTCCGGGTGTTGTTCGCAATGGCTTCTGACATGTGCTCCAGCAGATAATCCAAGGAGTGGGCGGTCTACTCTACTTGGTTAGCATGGATATAATTCAAAGGTTTCCGAGCGCTATAAGACAAAGCTGCAAGAGATATTTTTTATCATCAGGATCAAAAGCTAATTCAAGAAAAATAAAGATACGACGGAGAGCTTACTGGCAAGATTACATTTGAAAGATTTGGAAATGCTTTCGGCCTCCTTTATCTTTACTTCAGCCTCCTCCAGTATCTTCTGCAGTCGAGCGATCTCAGCGCTTTGCTCTCCAATTGACTTGGAGAGGTCTTTCAGAGCATCTAAGAATCTCAGTTGATTGGAAGTTAACTTCTCCAGGTCAGCAAATTTTTGGTCATGAGCTAAAGACATATATCGAATCTTTAGTGATAGAGTGATTAGGAAGTGTATAAAAGTTGGTATGCGACCTTACCAACAACATCAGCACGGCTTTTCTCGAAAGCTTTGGTCATCTCCTTGTGGTCGGTCTACAACTTTTCAATCTGCTTTTTAGCCAAGGAGAGCTGCTTGCCAGTAACTGGCAAGACACCAACAACAAGTCAATATCAAGAAAGGATTGAGTACAAAAGGAATCTGAGACATACCAAGGGTCTCAGCTTCGAGATATTCAACCCTGGCCTACTTCTTCTCCATGAGAGAATACATTTTCTAAATGAGGAAGATATGGTTAGGCTAAGGATAGAGACTGAAAAAAGGAAAAACTTGCTATTGATGTACCTTGCTGGCCTATCGATGTTGATGTATTATCTCCATGTCTTCAGCTTCAGGCCGACCCATTACTTCTTTGACCAATGCGGCCTTACCCTTGTTAAGAGGGGAAGGAGCGTTGGTCGGGGGAGGGTTGATAATCGGAGGAGCCGGCTCTGGTGTTAGCATAGGAGCTACAGCTTCGGGAGACTTCCTTGGCTCGGTTGGAGTGCTTGATGGCTTACTAACCGGTTGAGGCAAGTCAGTTGGACAAGGAGTAGGGTTGGACCGAGTGGCTTCGGATCCTTGGGTACTTTGAGCATTGCTCGACCGGCCACTATGATCATCAGAGAATATGGCATTAAAGATTAAAACATAGTTATTAATTACAGAAATGAAGAATCAAGAGTTTAAAGAGGATAACCTGGAAGCTTGCTTGATTTTGATTCGGCCAACCCTTTTCTTTGAAGAAGTGGTCTACGAGTCGGTCTCCTTCCGTTTCTGGGAAGACTTGCCAACTTCATCAGTCTTCTTTGCCGCTCTTGCACTACTCGATGTTTTGCTCGGGGGCTCCGATGAGCTTGCTGGTCAGTCGGAGTGAGCAGGAGTTGGTAGACCAGCACCTTGGTAGAGCTCCTCCTCATCGTCATCCTGGTTCCCCACATATTGCCTGCGACGGTTGGCAGTCTGCTTCACTCTTCGGCTTAGGGAAGGTAGTTTGATAGGAGATGAGTGGAAAGTGCTAGCAACGACCCTTGAGAGACGAGCGCTTGTTGAAGAACTTGGGCCCCCAGCACCGGTCTACAGCGGCTTTTCAACATAATCCTCTCCCTCGGTATCAGTCGGAGGGAGTGGAGGATGCGACACAAAGGTGTCCAGAACCTGAAGATAAAAGGAGTTATCTTACAATATGATCGGTCAGGTTAAAAGGAATATCATAAATTTAAAGACGACCGAAGCTTACTCAGGCTCACAGAGTGCCCACATTGTACGCCTTCACTATGAAGAAGTCGTCCTGGGTAATTTGTTCTTCGAACATCTTCGACAGTCGAGACCGACGCAGAGTTGAGATTGGAGGATCAGGCATTTCCCTTGTTTCATCGTTGGTGGCATATGTCCAGGCGGGGTGACTCTACTGCTTCAAGGGCTGCACTCGGCGAACTATGAAGCTCTTTGCTATAGTGATGCCGTCAACCCCCTCGCTCTTCAGCCCTGTGATCTTTTCCAGCAGGGTGATCACCTGAGGATCGGTCGGATTCGGTTTTTCCGACCATCGTAGTTGAGGAGTGGCTTTGGCACCACAAAAATCAGCAAGAGAAGGGGGAGGGTTATCACAATAGAACCACTCGTCCCTCCAGTTTTTTATCCCGGTATTCAAAGGCAAATTGATGTATGCCTCCTTTTTGCGCAACTGGAAGCCAACTCCCCCACTAGCGACTTGGTTTTCCTTGGTCGGTAGTGGACGGAGGAGGAACAGGTGGCAGAACAGGGTGAAATGGGGGAGGATGCCCAGAAAAGGTTCGCATAGATGTACAAAGATAGCGATATGTAGGATGGAGTTGGGATTGAGGTTGACGAGTTCAATCCCATAAAAGAAAAGGAGTCCATGCAAGAAGCTATACCAAGGCACTCCAAATCCATGCTCAAAAAATGAGTGGGAAACTACAATCTGTTTATGGATTGGGAGAGGGCGGGCCTCCTTTGGTTCCTTCCAGTCGATACGAGCTTGTTATGGAAGGATGTCATCCATCACCATTGTGTTCAGGTCAGTGGTGGTGATGCTACTCTCCCGCAACTGTTCTGGGATCTCTAGCTCCGAGGTGGACGACTCAGTGGCGGCGGCTTTCTTGGAGGATTTGTGACCCATCTTCAAGGAATGAAGCAGTGTAGTGGATCTAAACCATAGCTAATGCTCAGGGGCTTGAGGGTGATGAAGATTTGCGGTGGCGATGGAAGAAAGCGCTAACCCTAACTCTGGGAGCAGAGGAGTCACAAGTGTAGAGGAGACGCGAGGAAGATGAAGTGCTACGTGCAAATGGCGGCGTGGACTTGGAGTCAACAATCCCCTGCCCCTTTTATACCTTCACCTTTTTGACCTAATCTTGGGGTCCCATGGGCTGGTATGGGCTGTATAGTGATAGGTTTTTTTCGCCTAAAGATAATAATAATTAAAATATAAAAGGCTTTATTCTTTAAAAATAATTGGAGCTATTCACCTTGAGCACTAATCTCGGGGGCTTCTTTGAAGAGAAGCAGTGGCAAGATCACTTAAAAATATTTTCCGTATCTATATGATTCGGTGATCGTGTAGCAGAGGACTAGAAGGTCGTACGGGAGCAAGTTCTAAGGATAAATTTCTGGTTAATGTCAATAAATAATTCTCAAGATTGAACTTGCATTGAGTTGAATGACAATTTATTAAGGAAAGACTATATCATGATTGATGTCGTCATAGTTTAGTACTTGGTTGTGATTGATGTCATAACTATTTTTTGATTTCACACATCATGGGAGTGAAGAGGTCACTCGGCTAAGTGTGAATATCACTCTATCTTTGATAAAATCGGTCGGCATAATTGATGTTGGGCAGACCGAGTACTCGGTTTGATGACCAGAGATGTAGTTGCTTAAATCTCATGATTTGAGTGAAAATATATAACAAAATGTTAAGAGCTAATATTATTAGACTCTTCCATCATTTGTTAGTCTCCAAATTATACAAGAGTTGGGGGCTACACCTGATCAGGTGCACCTAGTCGGTGCACCAGATCCATCAGAAACATGGGTCATGAGGTCTTCCTAATTTATGATCTGTTCATATTAACATTGAAGGTCACTCGGCGAATCACAGCTCAAAATAAGAAAGCACTCGGGGGTTGTTGTGGGATACTTGCCTTATGGGTATCCGAACACATACCTAAGTCAGTAAATGACCGGGTTCCTCATTGATAAGGAAACCGACCGAGTTGACTTGGAGCACAAGACAATTAGAGACAGACTTTCTATGTAAATCCTTGTAGAATATGAGTAGGAATCTTCATGTACCACCTGCCAACCAGATATATAAGGTGGCAGGGACCCCTCCCCCCCCCCCCCAGCAGGGACACAATATTACAAGCAATACAATCCACAAAACACAGGATGTAGGGTTTTCACTTTCATCGAGAGAGCCCGAACCTATGTAACTCGGCGACTTTTGCAACCATCATAGTTCTGTCGACACGAAAAACAACAGTCGATCCTCCACGTGCAAACATGAGGCCTGGGAGACCTACTTAGCTCCAGTGCAGGTCCAATGGCGCGCGATAGATGGTGCGCGGCGTGCCAGTCAGTTTGACAATTCAACTGACAAAGTGTGCGTCTGCAAGTCGACCAACGATGGCTTCCAGGCACAGAGTAGATGCAGGCACAGAGTCGATCCAAGCACAGAGTCGATGCCGGCACAATACATGATTATGCATCGATTTTATCTTAATAATACAAAGCATAAATCTACAAGCCAATACACACTAGACTATCAATTAATATTATATTGACCAGTTAATAGAATCATAATATCTAGCCGATACAATACTAAAAAATAAATAAACCATATGATGATTCATCGACTAGACAAATAGAACTAGTGCAATACGCAGAGTCGATGAACCACAGCCAATACAAAAGCTAAGTATGTGAAAACATATCAGCTGTTGCTAGTAACTAGATAACTCGTCGGCTAAACACTCCAACGATACCCTAAATAGACCCTCGCGGCAAGATCATTCTTACATGGTTGTCCAACTAGAAGATCAGAATTAACTGAGATAGTTCTAGATATCCTAGAAGATCGGTTTGAGCCAAAACAGTTCTTGGAACGAACGAACATCCAAGCAATACTAGATCTAATCGCTAAGATCTATTTAGAGGTGACTCGAATATACAGATCTAACTAGAATTGCATCACTAGAATTAACTATGATAGATCAGTTTTCCTAAGACAGTATGCAACTAATCCTAGTAAAACAACCTAGAAAGATCTAGTATACCGGATAACTAGCAACCACGATGAACTGACCAGAAGATCCGTTTGTGCCGAGACAGTCCTAGGCAGGTTGCCACGATCACCGGGGTGGCGAGTCCTCCACCATGTTGCCGAGGTTGAGCTAGTCGATGCAGCCTGCTTCATAACGACGAACCCGCCGAGGTGACGAGTCCTACATCTATCGCAGAGAGCACGCTCTAAACGAAAGAACCCGTTGGGGTATACCTATTTCTAGGGTGGTAATGCGCCGAAGAGTAGTTGTATTGATCCAGAGATGATTTTACAATTGCCACTTCCTTTTATATTTATAGGAACTAATGGACTTGTCGTACAAGGAAAGACTCTAAAAACAAACCCTAAATATTCCATCCTTTGGTCCTCTGGAATATTTTGGTCCGTGTCAAAGGCAACAGAGGCTGGGACCTTAACAAATACGTGAGCCATCAAATAAGCTTTCTAACGCATACTCATGCATCGAAAACGGACTCCAGATGAGGGAGATATGTCCTTTTTACTACCGGTTTATCAAGCTGTCATGAAATCAATCCGGATTCAATTATAACTTTCCTTCTATCCAAGCATCACGTCCTAAATAACTTGAATCAATGAAGAACGTGAAAAGGAAGGCTTCTGGTGGTTTGGAAACCCATAGATATGCATCAATCATGTTAGGTAAGTGTGGTTTTTCCCATCATCAACCAAACTCGCGCATCATCTTGGCAACCTGCACAACATGTACGGAAACTGCCATAACTCCTTGTAAAAATATCCAAATAATGTGTTATTTGTTTTGTTGGAAAATAGATTTGATAATCAATGAAAACATCAATGTTTCAAGCCTCAAACCCCTCTATATCCGTGTGCCCACCATCATATATTTGATAAACATAACTGCAAAATTCTGGTGTCAACAAGTTCTTAATCTCGACATAGCCCTATCAATTTATTGCCGAGATCAAGCCTCGACATGCTCAGACCTTGCTGCAAGCATATATACTCACTATGCATACTATGCTCACTATGGTTACTTGCTACCATACTATAGATGCTTACACTTCATGTTGATATTCATGTTGACGATCTTTTGCTTGCTTACACTTCATGTTCATATTCATGTACTTGCAGTCTTATGGTTGTCGTTGTGGTTGCTCTTATGATAGTCTCTTTGTACTATTATTTACTTGTGGCTATATCTATGCCATATTACTTTCTGCCCTATATTCCCTACGCTTACAAAGAGCAAATTTTGACTTTTCTATTCTTCTCCTAGTCTCTCTGTACTACTTATCTATTCTATGCAGCAATCAATGCTCAATGATGAAAGCAGGCTAAGTGAGGCTAGTGTAGCGACATGGACCATATCCTAGGATATTGGATACATGCTGCTGTACATGTTAAGGATCTTAGAGCGTTGGAAGGCCGTTGATTCGGCAACTCGGACTGAGAGCAAATTTTGACTTTTTTTCTATTCTTCTCCTTGTCTCTCTATACTACTTATCTATTCTATGTAAGCAATTGACCCATGCTCAATGATGAAAGTAGGCTAAGTGAGGCTAGTGTGGTGACATAGACCATATCCTAGGATATCGGATATATGTTGTTGTACATGTCAAGGATCTTATAGCGTTGGAAGGCCGTTGATTTGGCAACCTGCACTGAGAGCAAATTTGATGAAAGGTGTATACTCCTTGTTTTCTAAACTAGTTGTCATATCTAATATAAGGTGTCAAAGTTTTCTTGTCATGGCGGACAATATGTGAAAGGACCGAGTGACCGAGAAGGGGGGGGGTTGAATCAGGAACTCGCACTATGTACCAAATTCACCAAATCCTAAAATCGATCACTCAAAACAACTCCTACACAATCCTAGTGGTGATCACACTAGCAAGATAATGATCCTATGAAAGGAACAGCAAGCTAAGCATACTAGTGGATCTCACAAAGGCAATACAACTCCTATGCAATTCTAGTGGTGATCACACTAGCAAGATAATAGTCCTATGGAAGGAACAACAAGCTAAGCATACTAGTGGATCTCACAAAGGTAATACAACTCCTATGCAATTCTAGTGGTGATCACACTAGCAATATAATAGTCCTATGGAAGGAACAACAAGCTAAGTATACTAGTGGATCACACAAAGGCAATACAACTCCTATGCAATTCTAGTGGTGATCACACTAGCAAGATAACAGTCCGATGGAAGGAACAACAAGCTAAGCACGCTAGTGGATCACACAAAGGCAATACAACTCCTATGCAATTCTAGTAGTGATCACACTAGCAAGATAATAGTACTACGGAAGGAACAACAAGCTAAGCATGCTAGTGGATCACACAAAGGCAATACAACTCCTATGCAAGCTACTTATCAAAGGTACGTGTAAGCAAACAACTAGCTAGCAAGGAGTTCTACTCAAGCAAAGCTACTAGATCAACAAGCATATAGAAAGCATACAAAGCAAGAGTAGCACAATACATACTAGGGTGATTAATCAAGCCAAAGCAACTCCTATTCATGCTAGTGATCAAGTATGAAGGCTAAGCACTACTAGCAAGTAAAGGAGCCTATTCATGCAAGTCTACAAGGTAGTCAACTAGAGCAAGATAAGCACGCAAGCATGAAAAGCACGGTATGTAAATGTGGAAGGTAATGCATCAAAGTAATCAGTAGAGTAAGAGATGGCTCATGAATTTTTTCCCGAGGTCTCGAAAGGATGGCGCCTTCCCCTACTCCTCATTGGACCACTCCCGCCGGAGTCCCGGTCCCTCCCACCACCAAGTGGAGTTCTCATCCACAAGCCCGCAATCACTCCTCGAGTGAAGACATGGTGCGCATCACTGCTGCACAAAGCATAAGCTCGCCTCTCTCGAGAACTTGCCGAACTTCCCAAGCCGACACGAGCGCTCACTATTGATGCCCCTTCTAACGACGGGCTCAAATCGTGTACAAACTTGTGACGGCCTGCACAACCAATCACGATAGGCTCGATCACCGACACCTAACCGGTCTAGGTCTCACCATAGACCAAGAGTAACAACCTAGATCACACCCTCAAGGACACCCTAGCCTTTGATGTGCATCAATGCTCATGTTACTCTCACTAGCACTCTCAAGATATCCAATATCCTCCTAGTGCTCTTCTCTTGGCCCTTTAGCTCCCAATAGATGCTTCCAGCAATCCCAATGGCCAAAGGCAGTCTCCAAGACCCCATCAACGAGTTTATATAGGCTCCCAACCTTAAACTAGTCGTTGCTCCACAAAATTGCCTTTCTGGACACACTGACCGGACTGTCCAGTCACTACCTGACCAGACCGTCCGGTCACTCTGGAACGGCTCTCTCCAGCCGTCGGCTCCTCTGTCCAGGCAATCCCCTTGTACTGACCGGACTGTCCGGTCAGTAGACCGGACCGTCCGGTCTATACAACTGTCAAACAAGTCCGACATGTCGGACATCGTCGTTGGACTCCAGCATGTTGGCTTCCTCTCTGCCTCGTGCTTCACCCATACAGACTAGACCGTCCAGTCTGTAGACCCGACCGTCCGGTCTCTATGGTCCCTCACATAGACAGATTCCTCACTCCTTGCTGGAAGTCCCTGACAACTCCACATAGTGACTGTACAGTCCGGTCTCCACTGACCCCTTTGTTCGGTCTCTATGTCCAGAAGCTGAAACTCATTGTCTCCTCTTGACTTTGTTTCCTGGCTTCTTCCAACAGCTTCTTGGCTTCTCCACTGTCACCTAGTGCCTGTGATTTCACCGAGCATCCATGCACATCACCGACTAGGCATGACCTAAGCGAAATGACCTAGACCCCCTTGATAATCCGGTTTTTCCTATGGACTCAAAACCCTAACAACTAGACAAGTGTTCCCAACACTTGCTCCATAGCTTGTCCTCAGCTTTGATCCAATTCTATCAACCCTTAGACTCCATCAAGCTCACAAGTCTCCATGCTTGCAGTCATTGTCATCAATCGCCAAGGCAACCATCAATGATCATCATAAGATAGATAAGGTTTCCTACATGCACAACACTCCTGTAGACATTAGTCACATTTTATGTTTGTCATTCATCACCAAAACAATCATACCTTGGGGTGACCTTAATAGTCATGAACCTTACAATCTCCCCCTTTTTGGTGATGGATGACAACCACTACTTATGATTATCCAAAACGAACGAGTCTCGAAAGAATAACAAGGAAGGGACAAAAGACTCGTATGAAAACAAGGAACCAAGAGAAAAGATAGGTTTGAATGGATTACCTTGATCCTTACCTTAGAAGTAGTCTCCCCTTGGAATTTGCTTGGTGTGGAGGGAGAAATACCCAAATATGTAGCGCACTAGATATTGAGCTTGAGTTGAATTTTGCGCCCATCATGGTGTCGTGGAAGTTGATCTTGTTGATGTAGACACGCACCATGGACATAGATGTTCATGTCAATGTAGATGTTCATTGTTGTTGTAGAAATGCACCATTGTTGTTCTTCCCCATATTGGTGTAGATGTTCATCTTGTCATGAAGATGTTCATTGTTGTTGTAGACATGCACCTTTGTTGTTCTTCTCTATGTTGGTGTAGATGTTCATCTTGTCATGATCTTCATATGTAATCCAAGTGAACATGCACCATTGTCTTGATCATCTTCATGTTCTCCATATTCATCTTCTTTTTGTTCATCTTCTTTTGATCTTCATGTTCTTCTCGACTTGGCTTTCAGATCTTCATGTTCTTCTCACCCTTTATGTTATCAATCTAGACTTGGCTTTTGGATCTTCATGTTCCTTCTCCCCCTTTGTCACCTATCACCAAAAACCACAAGCCAAAGACAAAACACAAGAGAACCAAGGAGCAAATAATAAATGGCAAGAGTTAGGAAACTCCCCCTTTCATGGTGCTCCTCCTTGGTCACGATGGTGTTTCACCATAGCTCCCCCTACACACATGACTCAACAAAATATTTCTTCAAGAAGCAATGGTTAGTCATTAGTGTGATGGGAATGTATGAGTCACATGTCTTTGAGCCTCGTGAGTAGATTTAACCTTGGAGCTCGTTTGAACATGACTCAATGGATATGAAGCACAATCCTTTCCTTTGGTCACACTTATGGAGATATAATCTCATATAGAGCATGAGGCACAAATATCTCTAAATGTGATAAGCCTCCTATGTGTTTCCTATATGATGCATGCAACAAGCATTTTACATATGCAACGAAAGTAAACATGCCATGTGGATACAAACAATATTAAACAAGACACAAAGGAAACCTAACAATGTGAAGTTTGAACCCCTCCCAAGCTTACTCACTATAATCCATACCCTTGCCTTGAGAGAAGCCAAACCACCATCTCAAGCACTCCCCTTTGCTTATAGCTATCTTGGATGGGTTAGACATCGACTAATAATTATTTTTTTATGTGTTTTTCTTTTAGTCATTTACACATGCATGGATGCAAAGCATTCTAGTCACAAAGGAGTCTTAATTACCATGCAACGCAAGAAAAGAAAGAACACACTACAACTACCAAGAACAAACACGAATACGTCCCTCATGAGTAGATATATCGTGGAGGTCCATGTCACTTGTGGTGGACTTTACATGATCTTCATGAAAGCACTCGGTCCATCACCACCACCATCTAGGTCTTGTTCTTGGGCACCCACTTGTACTTTGTTGACCTCTCAAGATCAACAATGCACTTAGGCACCCATATGCTCTTGACCTTTCTCTTCTTGTTTGGTGGTCCCAAAGCCTTTGCTTTCACCTTGCCATCCTTATCCCTAAAAATCTTGAAATGGGTGTTCTCATGGAACAAGTTAGCATTAGGTAAAATAATGGAACTTCTCACCATAGGCCAATCCTTGATGGTGTGGCCATCCTTGCAACACCTCTCGCAATAGTAGTCGTCGGCGAGTAGGGGTTTGATCCATTCATGGATGGAATCACTCGTCCCGATAATGTCGATGGCGGCGGGATATGAGCCAAGTCCCCGGTGGGAGACATTGTTCACAAGGTTTCTCCCAAGAGTCTCCTTGTGGATGGCTCTACCACGTGTGAGCCTCTTGAAGCCGGCCATCACCATCTTCCTCTCTTCATTGAGCTTATAATATTCCTTCAAAACAAATGACTCAAAGGAAGAAACCTCGACTGAGGTGGTTAGTTCATCACACATAGTAGAAGCATCACTCTTAGATGAACTAGAGGAGGGAGAGGCAAGGTTATCAACATTGATAGCCTCAAAAGTAAGTTCAAGGGCCTCATACTTCTCACGTATCTCTACATAATCACCCTTGAGTTTGTCATAACTTGTGTTTAGGGTTTCATGAGATGTGACAAGGTCCTTGAGCTCACTCTCAAGATCACCAACCCGGTCCATAGCCAACTTACATTCTTTTCTTACCACTTCCAATATTTTGGATTTCTTAACAGCGATGTCACAAGTTTGCTCAAGCATAATCTAGAGCACGGTGTAGGAGGGCTCCTCAACATCGCTGTCATCGCTGCTCTCATCCTCACTCTCCCCAAGTTGGCTCGTGGCCATGAGGCACATGGGAGGTGGAGGAAGAACTCGTGGAAGGGTGGTCTTGATCATGGCTAGGCCGGCCACTTCATCATCATCACTTGAAGAGGAGGATGCTTCACTTGAGTTATTGCTTGTCCACTCCCCAAAAAGAGCCTTGCATGAGAACTTCTTCTTGAGGTCTTTTCCTTTGCCCTTTTCTTTGTTGAAGTACCTCCTTTTCTTGTACTTGGCTTAGGATGGTATTTTTCTTGAGTGGGAGGAGTTCTAGGTGAAGTATCTTGTGCATCATGGACTGCTCGCTCTCTTGAGATATGAGTGTCTTGAATTTGCAATGAGGTGGGGGAATCACTCATATGGTTTCTTGTCTTTGAGCTAGAGCTTGGAGTGGATGTGGGGGTGTTATGTGAAGAACTTTGAGAAGTAGCTTGAGGTGAAGTATGTGGAGATGGTTGTGGTTCACTTCTCTCTTCATTTTCCTCATGGCTAGGTGGATGCACTCTCATAGAATCTTGGAAGGATGTGGAAGGTGTATCACTAGCATCTTGGGTTGGTTCTTGTACCTCGAGGGATGGGGTTGGTTGAGGTAGTGGAGTAGAGGGCTCATCAATATCACCATCGTGGAGTAAGACCTCGCCCACGGGCATGTTCCTCAAAGGTTTGCTCGTTGGTTCATCTCCAATGTTCACTTCATAAAATACTAGCCCTTTCTTCGCATTCTCAAACATTGCACCATCCTCATCAAATGCGCACTTGAGTCCCGTGTTACAAAGTTGACCATTGGTGAACATGGTTGGCTTCCCAGTCATATGTTGTGTGCACCCACTGTCAAGAGACCAATGAGTACCTCCACTCTTGTAGTTGACCCCGATGGTGGCCATAAGACAAGCACTAGAGGAAGAAGGGTTAATATCCAAAGCATTGCTCAATTGACTTGCACTAACCTCATCATGATGAACCATGAGACTATCCTCATAATTAGGGATTCTTGCAATCCCTTCCTGAAGTCTTATCCTTATAGGATGGTGTGGAGCATGATACCTCCATTGTTCATGACCATCCCCCATGTGCACATTGTCAAGGTTGATGAAGTAATGGGGAGGATCATAGAGGTCGGTGACATGCTCAAGCACGTGTCTCACTTGTGAGTGGAGCACAAGTATCATCTCTATTGCTCTCTCAATTGAGAGCTCATGCCTTCTATTGATTACCTCCTCAACCAAGAAATCCCTCTCATGAGTTGTGATTTGCATGAGGCACTTGTCAATCACTTCATGTGGTGCAATCCTCCGTAGGCCCCTGAAAGAGTTTTTCCTACACACAAGATCATAAATGCATAAGAGAGTCTCACAAAGGTCATCATTCGGATTTCTCACAAATTCATCAAATTGGAAGAAGTAATCATGTTGGTGAGCTTGAAGAAGATGCCAATGTCGATCTTGTGGTTGAGGAGGTGGATGCGCCGGAGCCGTAGTAGTGAGATCAATCATCTCAAATGATCGTGTGAACATTGTGGTCGGCGCTCCCCCTACACCAATGTGTGGTCCACCCGAAGTGTTTGCAGTAGAACTTGGAATGGCACTTGAGGTAGAGCTTGATGATGCGCTTGATGAAGAGCTTGGTGTAGGTCTTGATCCGAAGGGGTTGTAGAAGTTGTTGCAAGACAATCTTGTGGAGGGATCAAAGAAGTTTGAGCTCAAAGCTACTTCTTTCCCTTTGCTTGAAGATGCTTTATTGTTTGTCTTGAACGTCTTCTTCCCCACCATGCTCGCGGTGATCTCCTCATCCTTGAAGAGCAGCTCAATCACATCCTCGACGGAGAGACTCTTCTCCATGAGAAGGTCAAGGGTGACGTGGAAGAGCTTGCTGCTCTAAAGCAAGGAGAGGATGTTCTCAACTATCACAATCTTAGGAAGCTCGAAAGAAGTTGTCCCAATCATGTCCACAATACCCCACAAGCGAATAAGAGAGTCAAGTAAGTCCTCATTGTCATTAGCATGAAAAGTAATGAACTCCTCAACAAGTGAGTCACTAGCATGATCAATAAAAAGCTCACAATCATCATCTATCCTAGTCATGCTAGTGGAGCAAGCTTTGGATCAAGAGACACATCATCAATCATCACATTAGTCACACTAGTAGAGCAACCTATCAAGTCATTGCTAGAAGAATCTAGGTACTCACTAGAACAAGGCACATCCACGCAATCATCACAATCATCATATACATGATCATCATTAAAGGTATTGGCAAAGTCCACAAGAGTATCCATCAACTCATCCGGAATCATGGCATTTAGGTAGCTTTTAAAGTGATCCTTCCATGAGCCATGACTCGGCCCCGAGTGGGATGACATCCCAACTCAATACGATCACTACTCAAGGCGGTTAAGCCTTATGATGAGCACTTGGCTCTGATACCATTTGAAAGGACCAAGTGACCGAAAGGGGTGGTGAATCGGGAACTCGCACTATCTACCAAATTCGCCAAATTCTAAAACCGATCACTCAAAACAACTCCTACACAATCCTAGTGGTGATCACACTAGCAAGATAATGATCCTATGGAAGGAACAACAAGCTAAGCATACTAGTGGATCTCACAAAGGCAATACAACTCCTATGCAATTCTAATGATGATCACACTAGCAAGATAATAGTCCTATGGAAGGAACAACAAGCTAAGCATACTAGTGGATCTCACAAAGGCAATACAACTCCTATGCAATTCTAGTGGTGATCACACTAGCAAGATAATAGTCCTATGGAAGGAACAACAAGCTAAGCATACTAGTGGATCACACAAAGGCAATACAACTCCTATGCAATTCTAGTGGTGATCACACTAGCAAGATAATAGTCCTATGGAAGGAACAACAAGCTAAGCATGCTAGTGGATCACACAAAGGCAATACAACTCCTATGCAATTCTAGTGGTGATCACACTAGCAAGATAATAGTCCTATAGAAGGAACAACAAGCTAAGCATGCTAGTGGATCACACAAAGGCAATACAACTCCTATGCAAGCTAGTTACCAAAGATACGCGTAAGCAAACAACTAGCTAGCAAGGAGTTCTACTCAAGCAAAGCTACTAGATCAACAAGCATATAGAAAGCATACAAAGCAAGAGTAGCACAATACATACTAGTCAATCAAGCCAAAGCAACTCCTATTCATGCTAGTGATCAAGTATGAAGGCTAAGCACTACTAGCAAGTAAAGGAGCCTATTCATGCAAGTCTACAAGGTAGTCAACTAGAGCAAGATAAGCACGCAAGCATGAATAGCACGGTATGTAAATGTGGAAGGTAATGCATCAAAGTAATCAGTAGAGTAAGAGATGGCTCATGATTGTTTTCCCGAGGTCTCAAAAGGATGGCGCCTTCCCCTACTCCTCGTTGGACCACTCCCGCCGGAGTCCCGGTCCCTCCCACCACCAAGTGGAGTTCTCATCCACAAGCCCGCAATCACTCCTCGAGTGAAGACATGGTGCACATCACTGCTGCACAAAGCATAAGCTCGCCTCTCTCGAGAACTTGCCGAACTCCCCGAGCCGGCATGGGCGCTCACTATTGATGCCCCTTCTAACGACGGGCTCAAATCGTGTACAAACTTTTGACGTCCTTCATAACCAATCACAATAGAGTCGATCATTGACACCTAGCCGGTCTAGGTCTCACCATAGACCAAGAGTAACAACCTAGATCACACCCTCAAGGACACCCTAGCCTTAGATGTGCATCAATGCTCATGTTACTCTCACTAGCACTCTCAAGATATCCAATATCCTCCTAGTGCTCTTCTCTTGGCCCTTTGGCTCCCAATAGATGCTCCCAAAAATCCCAATGGCCAAAGGCAGTCTCCAAGACCCCAGCAACGAGTTTATATAGGCTCCCAACCTTAAACTAGTCGTTGCTCCACGAAATTGCCTTTCTGGACACACTGACCAGACTGTCCAGTCACTGCCTGACCAGACTGTCCGGTCACTCTGTAACGGCTCTCTCCAGCCATCGGCTCCTCTGTCCAGGCAATCCCCTTGTACTGACCAGACCGTCAAGTCTGTATAACTGTCGGACATCATCGTCGGACTCCAGGACGCTGGCTTCCTCTCTGCCCCGTGCTTCACCCGTACAGACCGGACTGTTCGGTCTGTAGACCGGACCATCCGGTCTCTATGGTCCCTCGCATAGACAGATTCCTCACTGGAAGTCCCAGACAACTCCACATAGTGACCGTACAGTCCGGTCTCCACTGACCCCTCTGTCCGGTCTCTATGTCCAGAAGTTGAAACTCGTCGTCTCCTCTTGACTTTGTTTCCCGGCTTCTTCTAACAGCTCCTTGGCTTCTCCACTGTCACCTAGTGCCTGTGATTTCACTGAGCGTCCATGCACATCACCAACTAGACATGACCTAAGAGAAATGACCTAAACCCTCTTGATAGTCTAGTTTTTCCCATGGACTCAAAGCCCTAACAACTAGATAAGTGTTCCCAACACTTGCTCCATAGCTTGTCCTCAACTTTGATCCATTTCCATCAACCCTTGGACTCAATCAAGCTCACAAGCCTCTATGCTAGTAGTGATTGTCATCAATCGCCAAGGCAACCATCAACGATCATCATAAGATAGATAAGGTTTCCTACACGCACAACACTCGTGTAGACATTAGTCACATTTCATGTTTGTCATTCATCACCAAAACAAACATACCTTGCGGTGACCTCAATAGTTGTGAAGCTTACAATATGCCCTCTCTAGAAGAAGACGCCCTCAAGGTGCCCTCACAAGCAAGGTCGTCTTTAGATGATGAAGGATCAAGCGCACAGTGGGAAGAACTGGAGGATCCGTATCCTCCATCACCAAAGGAACGTCGATTTGGGAACCCGGACCCTGATTACGTGCCTGAAGAGAAGGTATCTTGTCAAAGATAGTTTTCTTATTTGGTACATAGATTATATCAACTAAAATCTACTACTTATATCCTAGGGCCCTTGACAAAGTGCCCGTCGGCTATTTGCAGCAGAGGCTACGACAGATGAGGCCCTCGAGTAGAAAGTGGAAGAGGTGCCTGCCCAAGTGTCCACACACAAATGCAAGCGCGATCAGCACTCCGCGAACAAGGTAGAGGGCATCTACGAGGTTACTGCACTAGACCCCAAAGATGGAGAACCGATTGAACCCACTCGTGTCAACGCTAAATGGTGGTACCGTTGCGGCAAAGTGGTGAGGGACCATTGCAAACTCACATGGCAAGATTGGCGTCAAGTCCCCGATGGTAGAAAAGACGATATGTGGGCTGATGTCATGGCAACCATCCAGTTCTAGCCAGCAGATCTCGAGATAGCCAAGAAGGCCACAATGTCCACTCTCAATCACATCTTTCGAGATCACAAGTCCAAGCTCAACTATCAGTCCGTCGAGAAAAATCGAACCCCATTCAACAAGCATGGAAATATCAGTCACCAAGAATGGGATGAGTTTGTTGAGCTGAAGACAAGGAGTGCTCCGAAGGAGCACAGTGAAAAGATGGTTGAGTTGAACAAGCGGAACAAGTACAAGCCACGGTTAGGTCCGAGCGGATACAAAAACAATATTCCAATTTGGAGAGAGAGGGAAGCCAAGCTCTGTGCAGAAGGAAAACTTGATACTTTGCCAATCACCAATGAGCGTACCAGGAATTGGGAATATGGTTGCTCTGAGTTAACCGATGAAGGAGAGATTATTGTGAAGCATACATTGCACAAGAAAGAGCAAGAAGAGAAAGCCAATGAGGATTGGAGGCAGCAACTTGTTATGTTCGCTATCGACAAAGAAAGCGGTTGTTTGGACCCCAACCTGCCGGCTCCAATGGATGCCTTCTTACATGGTTCGTCCACATCCACGCAGCCATCTATCTCCATGCAACCATCAGTCTCCGGTAAACCATCGGTCTCCATGCAATCAGAAATAGAGGACATCACTGAGGATACTCCTTGCGAGTTGCATGTGCCATTTGGTTACAAGGGGAAGATGATGAAGGTTGCATCAGGCATGGCCTATCTAGGAGAGATGCTCCATAACAGGAATATCCCCCCAGAATACGTGGGTGTCACCGTGTTAGAAATAGTACCTGGCTCTGAGGACAACGAGATCGATTGCCTGATACCTGAGGTGGGAATAGAAACTCTCCAAGATGCGCTCAGCTCTTTCATTATTTGGAAACACCGTGATGTTGTACTCTCCAAACAAGTTTCTCCACCCCAGTTATCTGGACACGGGTCCATTCATGTGAGCCAGCCGATCATTATAGGTAGACAACCGTCTCCTAGGTCTGTAGAAGCCTTGGGAAACAAGCCCCAATCTCCTCATGCGGAAGCCGACTCGACTCACAATCCTATAATCTATAGTGACAACGAGCCTTTTTTGGTCATCGCTGAAGGAATAGTACAGGCTACCACTATTGTCGTCGAGCCTCCATCAACAGCGGCTGCGACGGTTCAAGTTCAAGCTTCGGTAATTGAAGTCCAGCCTGCGCCATTTGTCGTCAAGGCTCCGGTAGACGATTACGGGATTACCGATTTTGACAAAGAGCCAAAGGACCCAAAAGCAAAAAAAGATGTTGATAAGTACTTGGCTGGATTAAAAAACGTCTAGCAAGCACCGGTAAGCTCGTCCTGCAAGAACAACATCCTCGAGATAAAGTGTCGTACGATGATCTAATTTTGCACAATCCTGTGGACGATGTGGACTACCCGACATTTAAATTCAGTAAGCCCCTTATATCAAACAACATGTACAAGAACCTGTCATGGGAGATGCAAAAGTTGCACGACTGGTACGTGATGGCATCGTAGCAAATAAGGTGTTCAATAAAGGAGGCAATGAACAAACCTTAGGCCTATTTTGGGATGATGTCCATGAAATGTTTCGCCTAGGCAAGATGGACGTCACCTTCATCACCTTGTGGTGCATGTAAGTTTCATGTTTGATCTACTTCGTCATTTTTTTTTAGCATGAACTCTTTTTTCCAAAGAAAGAGGGTCAATAGAAAAGATTGGAAGGTGGACTACATCAACCCGAACCGCATAACCCAAAGCACGATAAACCCAGAGGTAAATCCGGATAACTACCCGATACAGCAGCAAAGAAAGCTGCAATGAAGGTGGTCCTAAGAAATGAAGCAAGGACTCAGGTTATGAATTATTTATGCAAGTTCTACCTGAAGTGGCAAGATAGACAATGTATTTTGGCCCCCTACAACTTCAAGTAAGTTGGACGAATATTACCTTCGTCATCTATCATATGTTAAAGTTAAATCCAATTGTAAGTAACTTGTTGTCAACACTCTTGTAGCGATCATTGGATCTGTTTTATGATAATTCCCAAAAAAATGGGTACCTTCTGGTGCTAGACAGTCTCGACTATGACAAGAAGTTCTACAGCGATATTGTGGAACTCATAGATAGGTACTCCCTCCGTCCCAAATTACTTGTCATTCTAGCTCTTTACCAGATTCATTGAACATTCTCTGAATCTGAACAACATGTATGTCCAGGTTCAGAGAATGTTTAATGAATCTGGACACCAAAAAACACCTCCAGAACGACAAGTAAAAAAAACAGAGGGAGTAATAAATTAGTCTATGTATATGATTTGATAATGTTAATATCGTCTAATGATATGCTTTTCTTGATCATTTAGTGCTTACGAGAAAGATGTCAAAGCGAGAGGGAAATGTCATCCAAATCGAAAAAAGAAGATGTACTTCCGTCATAAATTTTAGGTAAGATTTATATGCATCACATACATGTCTTTATCGTAGTATCCATCATATAAAGTGTAACTAACTTGTGTTCTCTACTAATAGTGCTATAAGCAAGTAAAAGGAAGTGTGCAATATGGCTACTATATGTGTGTACTTGCGTTTAACTCGTCAACTTACCTAGACCATATCGTTGAGGAGTCTGATGAAGAGGTAAATTGATTTTGTTTATATCCATTTTACTTTATTCTACAATGAATTTTTAAGATCTCATATTAACATACTTTAGTCATGTGACACAAAGAGCCACAAGAGAAAGGGCATCATGGAAAGAAAAGATGAGGAACGACGAGATCAGAAAGGGTATGATTCCTCAAGAACAAGTTCATTTGAGTATAAATAATATGTATCTAGTTGTAGCTTCTCTTTATCGTTTTCTTTTGAGAGAGGTAATTAGTTCAAAAGGGAAGTGTTTTGATTCAAAAGGTAAACTGGCAACAAACCATAGGTCTCTTTGTGGTGGGCTGGTTCAAGAGCACCATGTGAGCTCAATGTGTCAAAGAAAGATGATGACTATGCATTAGGGTTCATATAAGACATTTTGTAATGCATGAAAATTTTGAGATGTTGTATATATTCTTTGATGATGTGTTGTAATTTTTTTTATGACATATTGTAAATTTACTGTGCTGTGATTTCTATATATATATATATATACTGAATTTTTTAAAAAAATATCAAGTAGCAGCGGTTGAAAGTGTCAACCGTCACTACTGGGCTCGTGCAGTAGCGGCGGTTGACCACCGCTATGAAGTGGTCTGTAGTGGTGGTTTGTTTCTTCGCAAGACCATCCATCACTACAAACACTTTATAACTACGTTTGCCTAGTGGTGGGGTGGGTTGCTTGCCGTTATAGACCTTTTTTGTTGTTGTGTTTGTGATTATAACTATGATGATATACCTAGTATATAAGATTCATTTTTTCATGTAACTGAATGTTGCACTATGCATAACTAACACTTGTAATATGTGGAAATATTAGTCAGAAGTTTTGTATTTTATTATTGCAATAATCATGTCACAATGAAACTTTTGCATATTATGTTTTTTGAATTTTGTCTACATGGAATTGCCACTTTTTGTTGCTTTCCTGAAACAAATCCGACGGCTCCCTTTGAAATATATATTTTTTGTTTGCACCATTTATTTTTTGTGTATACAGATCATTGTTTATTTTTATTGCAGTTTTTGTTGCTCTATTTGAGGTGAAAATTAAGCAGAGTTGCTCTCAGTGTGAAGACGAAAGTAACTATGGCAACGAAATTAACCAGCGAATTGTTGTATCAATAAAATATACAGGTATAAATAGTTTTAACAATTACTGAAAACCTACGTAATATAAATATGATATTTTCATATAAAATTTTGTCCAATATACTATAGGTAGCAAATATATGTTGTTTATATAAATCAATGCCACATAATAAAAGATAGTGTATATATACATTATTTTTAAAACTCGTAGCATAATTTGCTAGTCTATATATAATGCTAGCAATGTGCTCGTGCGCTGTCACGGATTTTAAAACTCAAAGAACCCCACTATAGACATTCTTGATTACAGTTGTTTGAACAGTTTTATTTGATCTATTTTAATGCAAATCTATGTGTGAGAGATTAATCAGTTTGGCATGTATTAAAGTATCAATTTTTTGGATACTAGTTTGACATTTTGAATGAAAAAAAAATTATATAAATTTGGCATGCTATTTTTGAATATCAATTTAAATTGTTAGATATTTGGAAACATAATATTTACAAATTTATTGAATTATTACTAGTTAATCTCTACAACAGAATACCTATAAGTGGTTACCTATAAAATACCAACAAGTCATAGAATAATTATAAATATATACTCCCTCCATACTCAGTTTAGAGGGCGTCCTACAAAAGCCAGCATTTTCACAAAGGTGGGCGTTCTCATGTCTCGGTAGAAGTGCAGCAAAAAAACAAGGCTGTTGGGAGTCGAACTCCCAATCTCAAGTCTTGGTGGAAGCACAGTAACCAATCAGGTGGAGCAACTTTAGTGAATAAAATGGATCTGGGACTGTATTTATTAGGGACATACCTCTTGATTAATTGCTCCTTGGTATTGTAAATCATGTCCTAAACGCCTTCTAAACTGAGTATGGAGGGAGTACAATATTTCTCGATGACTTGAATGAAAAACACGCAATAGGCTTAGAGCATCTCCAACAGAGTTGCTAAAACTGGAGACCTAAGTTTTACTTTAGATATTGAAGAGAGAAGATATATCACTAAAACAGAATACCTATATTTTTTTGGAAATTCTCTGAACCTTGGGGATATTTCCATAAAAATGCTTAGACACAAGCAAGTACTAAAAATTACAACTTTTATGGAGGCTTTTTTTTTGCAAAATGGCCATGGCCGTCTCCATCTATCCTCTTGGAGCTCGATGGAGATCTCGGCTTGATGCGTTGATGCCTCCACTGGCACTTTCCCCGATGTGCCTCCCTACTTCATCCGCGCACCGCCCCTCCCCTCTTCGCCCACCTCCCTTGGCGTCATCTCACCCTTCTCCCTCGACGCGAGGCCCGCTGCGCCAACCTCCTCCACCGACTGAGCCCCGGCTTGCCACCCTCCCGGCTCTTCTCCCTCAACGCGAGTCCCGACATGGCGCTTTCGCCGTCCTCCATCGGAGCGAGCCCAGCGCTACCCTCCTTCCTGGACGAGAGTCCTCCCTGTCGGTCTGAATTTGATTCCACGATGGCGCAACGCTGTCGACCAGAGGCGGCCTGGCTGGATTGGCACGAGACGGAGGGGGTGCACGAAGGCGCCATCACCTTCCATGGTGTCTGCGTCGACCAGAATCGAAGGTACAAAAAGCGGTGGCATTGAGTCAAGCAAGGGGAACGGTCCCAGAGTGACGGTTGGATAGATATACTTATACTCCTAAGTTTTGTGTGAAGCCGTCCATCAGCTTCGGTGTCCACACGCGTTATGGTGGTGTCGTTTGGTGCTGCCCTCCGCAATTCTGTTGTACACCCGTTACAGTCCAGGTAAAATACATAGACTACAGTAAAGGAAAAAAACAAGATTCCCGTAAAACCTGCCCCTCGATCCGACGTTGATTCAGCCTTCCATCCCATATTGATGGATGCCACCCTCTCCTTGATGCGTCCAGATCAAACAACCCAACTCACTCACGTCAAGACCCTAATCCGCGACGCAGCTATGGCATCGTCATCGTCGTCGACTTTGGTTGTCGCCAACTTCGCCCGAACAGTCTTCCTGCTGTCGTTACTCGTTAGGATGTCAATGAGGGCTTCGTGCGGTCATGCCCGATGCATATTACTGTCGTCATGCCTATTGCCGGTGCAACGTCCCTAACCTCCTAAGAAGCTAGGTGAACTACCGCACGGACCGTAGGGGTCGGCCTTCCGCATGCACGGATCATCGCCCTCTTTGTTGCTACCTGTGCTATTCTTTGTGTCGTAGCACATACGTGCACGCCGTTATGCCAGCATCGCCAGTCCAAGCGCGTGCGTTGGCTTGTGCTGTCGTCACCTGCCCATGCTCGTGACAGTGTCGCGTGTCCGACGTTGCCATCTTCAGCATCTTCAAGCACATGACGTGATCATTGCCATCAACTCCATACAAAGAACGCTTTAACCGTACCATAACACTACAGCCTAGACCCTGATCTCTCACAGCACTAGGGAAAATCGGTTGTTTTTGGCACTCGGGGAAGGCTCTTAAACACTTGGAAAAGGTTTTTCCGAGTATAACACTCGGTAAAGAGCACACGGTGAATAAAGTATCGGCAAACAGCCTTGTCGAGTGTCAAAATACACTCGATAAAATGTAAATTACAAAAAAAAACTATAAAAAATAGCAAAAAAGAATTTTGCGCCCAGCAAACCCGACCGCCCGCCCGCCCCAGTCGCAAGTCGTGGCATATGCGCACTACATACTAAGTGCGGCCGGTACGATTCAAATTGGCGATCTTCCCTTCCCGTGTGTAGTCCCTTACCACTGCACAACACTATCACTTGAGTCTATACTCCGTTTTCAATCTTCTTATATTATACCTCTTTGCCGAGTATTTTTCGTCTGACACTCGGCAAATTAGTCCTTATTTGCCGAGTGCAAAATGTAATACACTCGGCAAAGAGATTCTTTGTCGAGTGCCAAATTAAACACTAGGCAAATAAATTTTTCTATGTATTTAAAAAAATAAAAATTATCAATCAAATTTAGAAAAGAAAAATAAAATTTTGAAATGATACATTTTATTTAATCTATGCCCTATATAAAATGATTTGAAGTTAAATTCAAATTCGACTATCAATTTGACTCCAAATATAATTTATGTAAGTGACGTACATGACAACTTGTGCGAAACATTCTCTACTTTTTATCATAGTTTCCATTTATAATACCATCACATCATGATAAATCTCATGATTTTCAGACTTTATTTGATTTTTGTAGACTTTAAAAATCATTCAGATACACATTAGTGTGGCCATATTTCTTGAACAAAATGTCAAATTTCTTTTTTATTTCATGCATAGGTCTCAAATTGGGCTAAATAACGTGAATAATTTTTATGCTCATTGATTTTTTTATTTAAGTCACTTATAGTTTAAATTTGACTTTATTCAAAAAATTGCTTGACATGTAATTAATTAACTAAATATAGCAAATAAATAGAAACAAATGCCAAATTTTAATATGGAGTAACACATATTATATGTGGAGAGTATGAAAAGTTTTGAGAATAGAAGTCCTGAGTGTCAAGAAAAAACACTTGACAAACCTTTACCTTTGTCGAGTGTCAAAAATAATACACTCAGGAAAGAACGCTTTGCCGAGTGCCATAGAAAACACTCAACAAATATTCTTCTTTATTGTCGAGTGTATTTTTTTATCACTTAGCAAAGCGTTCTTTGCTGAGCATATTTATTTTTCTGAGCGTTTATTGTACGGCGCTCCGCAAAGAAGAAGACACTCGGCTAACATCGATTTTCCCATAG